>CAWTZC010002514.1:39027500-41527500 GCA_963919715.1 Microtus obscurus
GGAACAAGTGCAGAGCAGCATATTCCTACTCTTAGTTTGAAGAGGCTAGCATGGCTCGGGAAGCTCAAGAAAATGCAGGGTTACAAATAGACCCAGGGTGGGAGGGCAAATGGGAGCCCCATCGCATTGCTGGATTCTCTGCCACGGATCCGTCTCTCACCAAATCATCCAGTTTCTATGTTTCTCCTGTAGGCTATCTTATTATTGGGGGGGGGGTCTTTTCACTGGTCTTTAAGTTATGTAGCTTCATGACTGAGACCAGTGCCTGTTGACATGACAGATTTCCTCCCTGGTGTGTTTCTCGACTCCTGACTGAAGCTCACCACCTGCCCTTTTCCCACTTTTCCTTCTCCATCCCCTTGCTTGCTTCCATGCTATGTGACTAGGCATCTCCTTTTCCCCTGCCCAATTGCTCTCTTTTCAACACTGAACAAAAAGTGGTGATTCTAAGTGGCTCCAAACCCACAACTTCTTTCTTTAAGAGATAGTTCCAATGCATCTGCCTGAAAGATGGGTGTGTTGTCCAAGCTAGGCTAGCTGCGGGCCCTCATTACATGGAAGTCATGGTGAGGTAGGCATGTGACACAAGACAGGACTGATGTGGGAGTGATTTCTTACTAATAAAGAAACTGCCTAGGCCCATTGATAGGTCAACCCTTAGGTGGGTGGAGCCAACAGAACAGGATGCTGGGAGAAAGAAGCTGAGTCAGGGAGTCGCCATGACGCTCCCACGCCAGGCAGACGCAGGTTAAGATCATTCCTGGTAAGCCAGCTCGTGGGCTACACAGATTATCAAAAATGGGTTAGGTCAATATGTAAGAGCTAGCCAATAATGGGCCAGGCAGTGTTTAAAAGAATACAGCTTGTGTGTTGTTATTTTGGGGCATAAGCTAGCCATGTGGGCGGCTGGGTGCCGGGGATGCAGCCCACCGCTCTTGTTACATCACAGGACTATCAGAATCTTCAGAACCTTTTTTGTTTGTTTGTTTGTTTGGAGACAGGTCTCTGTATGAGCCCAAAGTATCTTAGAACTCACTGTGTAGATGAGGTTAGCCTGCAACTTCATGTTCTTCCTGCTTCTGCCTTCAGGGTGCTGAGATTACATAGCCTGTTCTACCATCTCTTTAAAATAGAAGTAGAAAGAGAAGTTCCCTTTCATTCTTCATAATGTTCATTCTTTGTAATCATGTAGCATGCAGGAGGCTGAGTTTCCCCACCAGTGAAGGAGCAGATAGAGAGAGCTAGTCCTAGCAGTGACTGAACCCCTGTCTCAGTAGTCTTTATGGCCTGTTCCACCCTGTTGTATAAGTCAGTAGGTCCCTCACACTCATAAGTTACAAAGATTGGTTTTCACTCCTTGTGTGAAACTGTCTGACACCAAAGACTTCCTCCTCTTGGCTATTATAGTGTAAGGGTTACCTACCCACAGAGAATGATGAATGATAATTATCAGTGATAAAGTAGGTTTCAGACAGTTTTACTTATTTATTATTGTTACTGTTGTGCTGAGGACTGGATTAAGGGCCTATTGTACACTTAGCACACACTCTGCTATGGACCTATTTCCACCTCTAGCTTAAAAGAGAATATTTTATGGTACTTAAACATTACCTTCTTTCTGGGTGCCTTAGGACACAGGGGCCTCAATATATTTTAGATCAATTCATCAGTTTTCAAGACAACTTCAGAATATGTCTGCCCAAAATTTTAAGACCTTGAAGTGAGATAGGAAATTCTCCAAGATTCCTCTTTTCCATCTCCCTGCAGGTTTATGCTGGGAGAATAACAACATGTTCATAGGAAACCCATGCTTTATCTTCTCTCTTCTTTTTATTTTATAAAATTCTTTGATCACTTATTCATAGAAAGTTTATCAATGAAGGAGCACAGATGGGCCTTTGTGTTATATTTGGTTATACTTGTTAAAAGACGGGTGGGGTGGATTAGGTGGGCTCATGAGCATGCAGGGCTAGCCGGACTGAAGGAAACTCAGAGAGGAAATATAGAAATGGCACCAACTTAATGTCTCAGGTTTTTTTTTATTAAAAATTATTGTTTCTAATATCTACTCACAAGGTCAAAACAGCAAAAGAAAAATTTCTTCCCATTGCTGAGCTTTCTCTATGTCAAAGTCTCTACTGTCATAAAAAATATCAGGATCTGAGCCCCAATAATAAGAAGAGGAGCAGACTTCTTTTGTTTTCAAAGTGAAATTTTCCAGTGAGACCAGTGCTAAGATCCTGCCCAGTCTTACAAGTGTCTTTCAGCATGTTCAACAGAGAATACCCACGGTGGGGAGGAAGCACAAGCTCTCAGGTGCCAGACAACCTGGATTTTGATCCTGACTGCTAGCAAAAATAGCTATGTGAGAAAAAAAAAATCCACCAAAGAAAACTTTTTCCTGACCATTAAAAAAGAAAAAAGAAAGTTGGCTAAGTGGCCTGGAATGTGGTGCTTAACCTTGTTTTTAAATGTTGTAAGTGGGATAATAATAACAATCACGCAAATACCTTTGACTCAATGGCTATGCGGTAATTCTCATAAATGCTAATGTGTTACTATTGGAAGGCCAGGATCTGGAGTCAGGAGTTTGACCCTTGTCCCTGTTTCTCTCAGAGTCTGTTTATTTAATTAATATAGGAAGGGCCTAAGATCAATTCCACGGGGTTTAACAGTTTTGAGGACTGAGATGCATCTCCCATGGTGCCTGGCACAGTGTCGCACAGCTGCTATCATGGCTTCTATTCCACGTTACATAAGGGAGTTAGTCCACAGTTACTGAGTTTCCTTGAGAAATAAAATACGCAAGGACAGAGTCAGGATTTCAGGTAAACCTGGACCTGCATATGAACAGGATTCACAGCGGGAAGGGACGAAGGAATTCTGTGCTGTCGGGTATTTATTTGATGCACTGGTTGGTTTCCTTGACATTGCCAACACAGAAAACAATTTCAGAATGAGCACCTGGCCATCCTGGGCTTGGTGTCCAGAGACCGAGGCGCTGGGCTTCCTGGGTGTGGAGTATGAAAGAGGGCGCCTCTAAAGGTGGGGGCTTTGTATATAACACATCTGGGAAGACTCCTCAGCTTCCAGCTTGCCATCCATCTGGCTCACTGATAAACTCCAAGGATGGATTTTATCTACCTTCTGGATAAATTACTCAATTATTGAACTAATTATCTTAAAAGCATCCTGTAAGAACTCAAAGTCCCCAAATTTCCTACTTATTCCTGACTGGTAAATGAAGTCATTCATAAGTTAAAAAGTAGAGAAAAGACATCACAGCCCTCCTCCTCATTTCTTAGTAAGGTTTTATTTTAGTCAAAACCGGGGTAATTATGCCATTATTAAAATGATAGGCATGGAAATTAAGATAATCTCACTGCATTAATGTAACTTTAGATATTTCAAATATATAAATGCCACCTAGACTTTTTTTTTTTAAAAATAATTGACTTGGTTTGGGTTTTTGAATATTCTGTTAAAATAAGGTTATCATAAAAAACTATCAGATTAAATAATCCCCTAATTAATAATCTTTTTATTTTAGACAAAAAGGGAAATGTAGTGGCATTTCATTTGTATTTTAATAAATAGAGCTAAAATGGGAGCCTAATGTAGTGATTCATGACAGAGGGCAGCTCTGTGCTTCGGGGACATTTGGTAATGTTTGGAGACATCTTTGTTGTCCTAACTCTTCTCTTCTTCTCTCTCCCCCTCTCTCTTTTTCTCTGGTGTTAAACATCCTGCAGTATGCAGACTTTTCAACAAAGAAGTACGCAGTCCCACCTGGGTGTGTTGTGCATGCCTGTAGCCCTGGCACTGAGGAGGTGAAGGCAGGGGGAGGGTAAAGTCCAGGACAGGTTGAGTTACATAGTGAGACACTTTAAAAAAAAAATCAAAAAATGTGCCAAGGTGAAGAAAAATTGGCTTGATTTCCAAGCTGTTATTGTTTGATATCTTTTTCTCAGTTCGCTTCGAAATGTATTTGAGAATCTCAAAAAAGGCCTGTTTTCTCCCGAAAATCCATATGCCCATTTTCCTATGTAAGTTGGGAGCAGGATACCCAGGTCTCTCCCACCCCTCAAACCCATTCCCCAGGGTCTACCTTCAGACATAAGAATTTTCCCCGGAGTCTCAAAGCCATTGTTTAATGAAGACATAAGGGCGGAATAAATAAATGATATCCACCCTGCCCCCTCCCCACACAATATCAAGCTGAACGGGGTTCAGTGTGTGTGACTGAAGCTCCAGAATCCATGTTTCTGTTCTCTAGAATGGGTCTGGTGCTATTTACCCTAAACAGCGTTGGTGTGATAATTCCAAGCTTGTGTAAGAAAGGGTTGGTTATATAGAAGACATTGTGTGTTTATAAACTTTCCTTCCTTCATTGTCCTTTACAAAGACAGTTTGAGCGTAACAATAGGAGACGCAATTTACCAGCCAGCTGACCACGAGCCAGCTATTGTTGAGCACCGCCAGTCCTAACGGTCGCAGCTCTGCAAAGTACATGTTTGCTGCTCTTTGTTGCCTTAGAAGGCTGCGAACGGAATATCAAAAAGTAAAGGAAATTCATTTTGAATTTAAATTTTTCCTTTCTTTGCATGGATTTTTTTTGGTGTTTTTTTTTTTTAAAATAGGACGATTTCTGGTTATTTAAGATGTATTTCAGTAGAATTCATATGCAGATGTTAATAAATACTGAATTAGCAATGATGCTTGTCTACTTGAGTGGCAGTAAAAAGGGGCATCTATAATGCCACTTGCTGGTTTCAACAACTCATAGGAGGGAACTAGAGAGACGATCCCAAAGAAAGTCTTATGAGGGGGTATTTTTCCAGGTAGGGTGGATATTCTTAGCTTTCAACGTGTCGAAGATATACATGCAGGCATCAGGCTCTGGTAATTCCCCTAGACTGTCTGAGGAAGAAGCTCATGAGCCCAGCACCCCACCTCCACTCTATGCCTGCCACCAGGGTCACACCGATGCTGGTTACCCCAGGCTCAGTCTTTATGGGAAAATTCTGGAAACTAGAATATAGCCAGGAAGTTGAAATTCTCAGACATTTGTGTAAAGATACATTAACTCGCCACTTGAGATTCTTTTATTTTAAAGAATTTAGAGGAGCAGGTGTCTCCCTCAGGAGCCGTGTTCAGTCACAGTTTTCCCTAGTACTCAGAGTCTGCCTACCTAACTCAGATCAACTTAACCCCGCCCCTCCCTTTGTGGACTAGACTCCACTTTTTAAAAGAGTTAAAAAAAAGTTTATCTTATTTTACATCAGGGTTTTTGAGATAAGCTTTTGCTATGTAACTGAACCTGGATGGCCGGGGACCTCACGTCCTTAGCTCCCCAGGTGTTGGGGTATTCTGAGTGCGTACAACTACACCCAGCTTCAAATGTCGCCTCAAAAACTCACCTTCTAGGAGTCTTCAGAATTTGTTAGCAGTTTTCAGTGGAGACCAAGTCATCCTCCATGCCCGCCCACCGTGAACGTTCTGTGTCACTCTGTCTTGACCTGTGAGCGACCCTTCTGGACTCCATAAGATGTCACCATGAAGACCTTTTCACTCTGCATGCCAGGTACTTCCCTTCCTTTCCCTTTGTCCCAACCTCACAAAATGGCATCTTCGCTTAACTATTTTTCCTTTTCTTTTCCTAGCTAGGGTCTCTATGTGTAGCCCTGATCATCCTGTAACCTGCTCTGTAGACCAGGCTGGCCTCAAACTCAGAGATCTGTCTGCCTCTGCCTCCTGCTCCTAAGTGATGGGATCAAAGGTGTGCACCACCACTGTTTGGCTTTGCTGGGCTCTTAAGCCAGTGCCTGCCATAAAGCAAGTGATCTTCCCCTATGCTTCAGTTAGAAAACAAGGCGGCTGATGATTGCTTTCTTTAGTTTTTATATAGCAATAGAGTCAACTTTGCAAACACTTAAAGGAAATTAAAAACCCTGAAGCACCCCTGGGGCCATCTCAGGCAGACCTCAGTGGCAAATCCAAACGAATCACATCTCTCTTTGTATTATCAGGGATCCTCCTCCAGGGAAAAGTGACCACGGCCCCAAATGCCCTTGCTTACCATTTTCCCAATCATCATGACGTATGGGCCCAGATACTTGTTCACACCGAAGATGTCCAGCAAACGGATGTACCAATAAATGATGTTCACACAGTAGATGACCCTCCCGTCGCTCCTGAAGGGCTGGTCTTGAAGTCGGAGGATCATTCCCACCGAGAAGAGGAGGATAGCGATGAGGTCGGTGACGTTCCAGTATTCCTGCAGCCACACCCTCACCTTCTGCAGCAGCTTGCCAGGCTCTGACATCAGGATCTGGAAAGCAGCAGAGAGGGTTAGGCCTGCTTTCTTGTATCGTTTCAGCTCCACTGGAAAGCGCTCGGTCTGTCAGCTGATGGAAGGGGCTATGGAGACCTGTGTCTCATTGAATACCTGTATGCTAGGGATGCATGACTGAACTAAACGTAGGCAATCCAGATGTGCACAGATGTAAACAACAGGTCTGATTCTTGGGATGATCTGGCAATGTTGAGCCGCTGCAGGCTTTTGCTATAACATTACATAGATACCTGTATCACCTCAGTAAACAGCCTTCAGGACTGAGTGACATGGACCACTCCTACAGGACACCTCCATTCCTCTTTTGTGTCCCCAAATCGTCGCCCGAAGTACAACCCCATTAATGACTCATCATCACTCCATGATTGCCACTGAATTCTACGTCCCATTACAGGCACATGGCTGCAACGGTCTTCTCAGGACATATCTGTTGTCATTATGGCCACCAGCCTACCGTCCAGTTTCTGAACAACACACAGCGAGCTCTTTAAGGACCTAACCCTTGATGTGGTTGATGAATACGCAGTTGATAGTGTAAGCAAAGACTCATCAGGGTGGACCTTAAGCGGGGGTTCCTTTCATTACCAGTAAATTATACCTCATTTCTTAAAAAAAGGAGACGAGGGACAAGCAACCCACGGTAAGTATATACTCAGACTTTCTGATGGCTTTCATTATAAACAGACCAGAAGCCAGGCTCCTCCCCGTGGCCCACTTCACATCCCACAGAAATCTCAGTGGTTCTGCCCCCATAGCCACACTGACTTGCTTGGAGGCTTACCAAGTTCAGCCTGCGCTCAGGACACTCGCGCGCGCGTAATTCCTTCCCCTGGGGGCTTTCTTCTCCAGGAGTCTGCATGTTTGACTCCTTCTTATCCTTAAGCTCTTTATTCAGCTGTCCTCTTCCTAGGAAGGCCTCTGTTGACCATTCCAGCTGCAGAAGCCTCCATTGCTCCAAAACACAGATACCTGATTCCCGGCACTGACTTCCTACTTCAGCAGGTGTGGAGGTTGGGCCAGGGGATTCGCTGTCCTTGCGGGCTCCCAGCGACCATGTTGGGACATCTACTGTCCTACCTACCCACCAGTATCCCCTGCAGCTGTTGCTGTTCTGTCAGCTTCTCAGCCTCTAGTTCCAGTTTAACTAGATACAAATTGCGCATGTGCACGGGGAAGTAGGGGCAGGGAGGATGGGCCAGGCCTTTGCGAAGCCCACCCACTTCTTCTCGTGGAGAGACGGGGGGGGGGGGGAGATAGATGAGAGAGACAGTGAGGAAAGAAAGAAGGGAAAAAAGGAGGGAAAGGGGAAAGCCCCCCCTCTGCCCCATCATTGCTAAGCCAGCCCGTAGCACAGGCCTTGGTATCCTGCGACACAGTAGAGCATCACGGGGGAGTGGAAAGGGAAGAGCGGTTCAGACGACCCAACAAGTTTCGGACCCCGCTCTCTTCTCTAGCCGTAGCATACCAAACAATTGATCCATCTTGTTTTCCAGACCCGTAAAGCGGGGATGGATGCGATTAAGGCTGTCACTGACCTCACAGACTTGGGGAAGAACCGAGTGAGATAATGTCTACTAAGGCCTGCTGTAAACAGCTCTATACGATTAAGGGTTTGGCTACGACTGGCTCGGGTGACTATGTGCAGAAGTATGTGGAGAACAGAATGGGACCGGCAGCGCATGAAACCACAGCCTTCCTGGTGTTTGCCTGGGAGGCACGGAAGCATGCAAACTTTTCCATGCTTCCAGGATCTTGCGTCTGGGTTCCCGAGGGCTTGTGTGCCAACCACAAGGAGGCGGGAAGGCAGATGCTTGTGGGAATTGTCAACTACTCAATAGCCGAGCCACTCCTTCCAGAGTTCAAGGCAGGGACATGGGGTGAGAGGCGACCTCACCAATTGCCGAGAAAAAGATCACGCACAAAAATGGCCACGACCCCACTTCTTACATCTTCCCCCAGCGGCAAGCACTTCTCAGCTGACCCAGCCCTGACCCAGTATCGGAAGCCCCACCCTGCCTGCTGTGACATGCAGCTTCACAAGAAATGGACGGCCAGGCCTGGAGGTTGCTGGCAGCCTGTCCGCTTGGCAGCCTTTCTAGAACAGTCCGAGGAGTACAGGCTGCTCCCCATCTTCTTCCAGCCTAGTCCCTGGACAGCCTCCAGTCTCCACACTCTAGTCTTTGCCTCCTCTGCTTGCGATGGGGAAGGAATATATGGCTGGGTGTGAAGTCTCGGGAGTGCCAGCTGGCACTACACAGAGGCAGGGCCCCTGGCGGGAGCAGTCTTAGTTCTCAGAGCGACACAAAGTCCCAGGCAAATTTATTACTGTTTTTTCAGTTTTCAAGTCCCCTGCAGTGCTCAGGCGATGGGAGGCACCGCTAATGGTGGGGCACAGCACGAAGAACAGGCGGGAGCAGCACAAGGGGTCTCGCTGCCTTAGTCCTTAGTCTCTAATCATTTGGGATTTGTGTACCATTCCCAAGCTCTCAGGAGGGGAAATACTAAATTAGAATCAAAATAACGCCCACATAGCCCCAGAGAAAGGTGCTGGCGAGTTTTTTCTTTCTTTTTGTATGTGTGTGTGTTTAATCTCAATGCAGTCACATTTAGTGGATACAGCATCTTTCTTCTTTGAATGTGTCTGGGTGATGAAGGTGGGTTTGTGGCCCCATTGCCTCCTGTGCCCACCCACTGAAATACAGAAACCAGGATTGTGCTGGGGCGCCCAGGGCTGTACAGTCTTGACACGATCCTTCCCTACTGAAAAGGCCCCTCCCACTCACTGCAGTTTCTGGGAACATGCAGAGGAGTTGGCCTCACCTTGCAAGCCTGTCTTCCCTGCAGGTTCTCTCTGGTGAGGTAGGAGTTTGTGGGGAGTACTGAGCAGGATTGTTGCGCCCTCTTGTGGACTGTTTCTTGACCACATAGATTTTAGAAGCGTTTGGAACCTCAGGGGCCCCTGGGGTTAGCTTTTCTTCCTCTTTTTTTTCTAATTATTTAAGCTTAAAAAACAGTTTTAAGTTCACAAAAAGCACTTTCCTTGGTGTCTCCTGGCCCCTGCAAAGGCACAGCCTCTTCCATTATCAACAGCCTCCATCACCCAAAGACTAGAGGTCCTATCAGGGTTCACTGTTGGTAGGGTACGTTCTATAGCATTCTATAGATTTGAACATGTGTAGAATGATAAGAATCCACCACTAGTGTAGCATACAAAATACTTTTTTACTCTTAGAAGCTCTGGGCTTCACTTACCATCCTTCCAATGTCCAACCCTCGGCAACCATCAATCTTCTTACCATTTCATGGCTCCCCCACCCCCAGAGCTCCCCCATCCCCATGGCTCCATCACCCCATAGCTCTCCCTCATCCCCATAGCTCCTCCATCCCTATAGCTCCCCCTCATCCCCATAGCTCCCCCTCATCCCCGTAGCTCCCCCCTCATCCCCATAGCTCCCCCTCATCCCCGTAGCTCCTCCATCCCCATAGCTCCCCCATCCCCGTAGCTCCCCCCTCATCCCCGTAGCTCCTCCATCCCCATAGCTCCTCCATCCCCATAGCTCCTCCATCCCCATAGCTCCCCCTCATCTCCATAGCTCCCCCCTCATCCCTGTAGCTCCCCCTCATCCCCATAGCTCCCCCCTCATCCCCATAGCTCCCCCTCATCCCCATAGCTCCCCCCTCATCCCCATAGCTCCCCCATCCCCATAGCTCCCCCCTCATCCCCATAGTTCCCCCTCATCCCCATAGCTCCCCCTCATCCCCATAGCTCCCCCTCATCCCCATAGCTCCCCCTCATCCCCATAGCTCCCCCTCATCCCCGTAGCTCCTCCATCCCCATAGCTTCCCCATAGCTCCCCCCATCTCCATATCACCCCCCCCCATCTCCACAGCACCCCTCATCTCCATAGCACCTCCATCTCCTCAGGATTCCCCAGGGTTTTATATAGCTGGAATCATATAGAATGTATCCTGTTCAGACATTTTTCTCTTTGTAACACATAGCTAAGTTTTCCCATTGCCTCATAGCTCATTTCTTTTTAGCAATGAATAAGATTTCCTGTCCCCAAGGTTAGCTTTGACTTCAAACAAATCATAAAGGAGGTGGCATTTCAGTGACTCCTCTTAGGCTAAATGGAAGGAGGTGACGAGAGACCAGAACTGAGTTCCATCCTCCTCGGTGCTCCCTAGGGGGGAAGGGCTGGCAGATGCCCAGTGTGGGGGTGGTAGACACAGAGAAGGAATCAACTCCAGGATAAACTGAGTAAAGGAAAACATGCAGTGTGTCATTCCCCCCCCCCCCCCCCCCGCCCCGTGCTGCTGAAGTTGTTTCTCTCTGTCTACTACGAGAGTTCTGGGTATTAAATGCAGGTCATTGAGCTTGACGGTAAGCTGCGGGAACACATCTGGAGAGCTTGATACTGGATTGGTGGACAGTGTCCAAGGAGACCCCAAGTAAGGAGTTGAAATGGGAGTTAAAAATAGCAAAATTTAAAAAGTCATTTTCATAGAGATGAGAAGAGGGAGGTGTAAATGATATTGAAGCCCTCTGGGCAGAAGGCATGTGAGCAGAAAATAGACTGAATTGCCCTAGGAAACCTCTCTAGGTTTGACAAAGAGGGAAAGCAGCAGCCTCCAGCAGCCTTAGAGAACCCTGTTTGGGGCTTTTTCGGATCCCAAGCATCCTTCTCGAGTCTCCATCCTCAGATATGATGAGCCACCATTTCCCTCCTGTTTTCTGTAAGGAAGCAGTTACCTCTCTCATCTTCTCAATTCCCAGCGTGAAGATGTAGGAGATGACGATCCATTCCTGAGTGGAAGGCCAGCGCTCCATCTTCACTAACACGATGTAATTGAAGAGCATCAGATAGCCGATGTATGCCAGCTGCAAGGGAATACAGTACAGGAGTCTAGCTGCAGAGGCCTGGGGGCTGCGCCCTGGGCAAGACCACTGCGTGGCAGCATGGAGCAAGGTCAGTAAGCAGGACAGGGAGTCCATGAGGAACCGAAATATGGAGTTTTAAATAACAAAGAATACTTATTTATTTTCTATGTGCATTCCTGTGGTGGTCTGAGGACAATTTTCAGAAGTTGTTTCTCTTCATCTACCAAGTTCTGGGGCTTGAGCTCAGGTCTCTGGACTTGATGGCAAGTGTCTTTACCTTCTGAGCCATCTCTACCTCAAACATTTTTTTTTCCTTAAAGGCTGTAATAGTTAAAATAATTGCATATACAATTTTTTTTTTTACCTTTATAGTATCTCTGGGACCCTAGGACCTTGCTTATACCTTTGTGTCATGGTGTAAAAATTTGTGTGGCAATCACCAGTGTGTGTGTGTGTGTGTTCCAGTGCTCTGGCTTAGAAAAGAACCTGGCCTATCAGGGCTCTTCTTGCTTAGGTGTAGACATGGTTTTCCATGCTAAGGTGATACAGTATATTTTTCCCCCTGAAAGATGCCAGGTAGGATAATGCCCACCAGAAGGAAAGAAAGACACATAGACTGCGTATAAGTTGGTAAAACCACAGTGTAAGTAGCCTAGATTTAATCTTAAGGACCCACACCCCTGCTCTCCTGAGTGGATGTTTTTGACCTACAGTGGTTGGCTTCTTCGGGAGGGTTTTGACTTCTTTCCCACTGTGTACTGTCATCCTTCCCTACCCTGCTCGGAACATTGGAGTTTGTTTTCTGTTTCTTTGAAACAAAACAAGAGAAAATAAATCGGTTTACAGGAAGGCGTGGGGTGTGTGGCCTGTTGTGGATTTAATTCTCCGGAGGCACCAGCATCTGGAGTTTGAGTCCTGATGTGACTGGCTGGAATGCTAGATGTGGGGAAACAGTCCTCAGGGCCCAGGCTTTTAATCTGCTACTGAAAGATGCAGTGATGTCAATGTGGAAAGAAAAGAATTAGTGGTACTCTTGCCTAAGAAAATTTGCCCCGAGGGGGATGGCAGACAGGCAAAACATCTTGCTGGAGATGCTTCAAGTTGAGACTGGCCTCAGGGGCTGTGAGCAGGGACCCAGAGTGAGCTGACTCAAATCTGTATTCTTTGGGGGTGGTGTGGCAATGAACAGGCCAGCATGTGGGCAGGAGGATTGAGGATTTAAGATGCTGAAGCCATTGGGTGACTTTGAGGCTGTAAAGACAAGTTAGGGGGTAGAAACTGCAGCCTGGTAAGGAGATCAGTGAGATGGGCCCAGAGAGATGTCTTGTGTTCCAATGGGCTTCTCCCTTCGTTTTTACAAACTTTTTAATAGGAGTCAAAGGTACCTCTGACATTCCCATTACATTGATGTACATGACCAGGCCCGACTGTGGCACAGAATTCCCTTTCTGATAAGTCAAGACCTGGATATGGTAGGCAAACACTCTACCACTGCCAGCAACTTCCCAGCCAGCCCTTCCTATGACAGAAGTAAGGCACATGGCATCTGGAACAATCAGATTGTGATAGTGAGTGAGCGCTGCAGCTGCCGAGGGTTAGCTTAACTCCTCCACCCGGGCGATTTGATCTTCTCTATCCCCAATGGCTACTCTCACATCAACCCAGGCCTCGGTTCCCACAGCTCCCTGCTTCAGAACCACTAGTGAATCAGGGAACTTTCTCATGGGAGAGGCATCCTTTAAAAATTGGTTTTGAGTGTGACTTGGCTCACAGGGTTTCAGGTTATGATCAAGAAAACACCGACATGCTCTGCGGCCCTTGATGCATAGCTATGAAGCACAAAGGAGGGGAGTCAGTTGGTGAGACTAACACACTCAATTTCCTTCTGCCTGGCATCTCTTCCATCTTCCTGGGCACTTCCTTCCTTTTATTGAATAAAATTCTGTTGCTTTAGAGCAAGGTGGAGTGACTCTTAAGTGCCCTGCTTTTAGTATTTTACGAAGTTCAACGCAAAAATGTTCCAAGGCATTGTGTCCTCTTGTCACATGTTGGCCCAGTGATACATAAACTCATTTCTTCAGAAATTCCACGTCTTAGAACTTAAGTAACTTTACTAACAGGGCCCACCCTCTGAACTCAGGTCTGGTGTATCTGGAGGAAGGAAGGGAGACAGAGAAACTTGGAGTGGCACTTGGGTTTAGGTTTCAGCCCATGCATGTCTTCTGTAAGTCACTTAACCTAGGGCCTCTGGGGAAGAGCTTGTCACTGCCGGGGAAACCCACAGTGCACATCATGTCCTCTAACCTGTGGTCGCTTGTACCTTGAACCTGAATCTTCTACAGCTCATAACTGAGAAAGGTTCTCTGCATAGACAGGGCCTGTGAGCCAATTGGATCTCTGCTTCCTTCTGTCTTGGAACTGAAGGGGACCCACCTGCTTATCTGTTCCTTTGGAAAGCTGAGATGAAGTCAAAAGGTCATAGGGGAGTGAGGTGGGTGCTCTCTTCAGGTAGAGTGTCAGAGAGGAGGAAGGTACACTTCTGGAAATCAGAGCAAAGTATTCTAACAGAACACAGGTCACAGCAAATGTGACCATCAATCTGATGATGAAGTTTATTGTTAAGCATTGTTGGGGTCTCAAGAGCTTGGCACTCATTTCCAGAAATCCGTTTACCCTGAGGCCTGGATTTTGTCAACATTTGAACACAAATTGCTGAAACTGTTTAAACCTAACTGGGGGATTTAGTGTGACGGATTTACCAAGGCTAACCAGGACAGTTGTAGACCTAAACCCAAATGACAAAGATACAGCTCCCGTGGTGGTCTGAATGACAAGGGCACCCATAAGTTCATATGTCTGAATGCTTGGTCTCCAGTGAGTGGCTCTTTGAGGGTTCAAGAGACTCATTCTGAGCTCGCTCTTTCTCCTCCTACTTGCAGATCAAGATGGGAGCGCTCTCTCTCTCTCTCTCTCTCTCTCTCTCTCTCTCTCTCTCTCTCTCTCTCTCTCTCTCCTGTTCCCGCCACTATGCCTTCACTCCCTCATCATAGATGCTAACTCTCTGAAGCCATAAGCCTATTTACATGCTTGCTTCTCTAAGTTGCCTTGGCCATGGTGTTTTGTCATAGCAATAGAAAGGGAACTAAGATAGCGTTTTAAAGTTTGTTGCAAATGATGTTCGGAGCAGTGTGCCCCAGGTTTCTGTAATCCTTGGAGACACCTGGGGCCTTCAACACCTCCCCACTACTCCCACAGAGCTGATTTAGTTGGGTCCGTGATGGATCCTTGAATTGGGATTTCTAATAAAATCTTTCCTATTGTGAGAATTAAAAAAAAAATAATGGGCTAAAACTCACTATTCTCTGTTCTGAGTCAGGCAGGGCTTTTTAACCCTAACAGCTCATGACAATGACCTGGGGAATGCTAATGCAGTACCCAGAGGGATGACATCAGAGCCCTGAGGGTGGAGACCAAGTGAAAGCATGTTTTGAAAGTGATCCAGCACATGAACTTGGCACATGCGTATAATCCCAGTCCTTGAGAGGTGGAAACAGGTGATCAGAAGTTTAAGGAAAACTTGGGTGAGACCCTGGCTTAAAAAAAAAATCAGAACCAAAAGTGTAGTAGGTGATTCCAATGACCTTAATACAGAGGTGCCAAGGATGACAGCCCCTGGGCAGGGTACTGGTGATGAGAAAGCATTTGAGGCTGAAAATTGCCTTAGTTGGGTCAACAAGGAGCAAGAGAATCAAGGAGCTCAGATGATGGGCATGCTGAACCCCACTGAAGAAGAAAGAGCAGAGACCTGGAGGGCTAATTGAGGTCAGTGTTCATCCAAGTGCTGGCTAATTCTTTATGTAATTCCTTACACCAGTCTCTCTTATGCTTTAGACCAGGAATCTGCTAACATTCACAAAAGGCCACATGGCGAATCTTCAGGGTTCTGTAGGCCAAGAGGATTTTGTTTTTAATGGTCATAATTAACTTTTTTTGTTAGAGCACATGTGTGGCCAGCTGTAGTAAACACTGAAATTTGAAGTTCATCTTTCACAAACTGATTTTTAAAAAAAAAACTTATTTCAACCTTTTTAAAGAAAGGTTAAAAAAAACAAACAAACAAAATAGGCTGGGGTTGTAGCTTAATGGTAGAATACTCACTCGCCTAGCATCCCTGGGTGTGATGCACGGTGACACAGAATAAATGAAGTCAAAATGCAAAAATGAGTTCCAGCGTGTAGACCATAAGAGTGGAGTTTCCTCTGTAGCTATAGCTTTCAAATCCCACCCCCCCACTTTTTTGGTTGTGACAACTGAGGCAGGAGAATAGAAGGAGAAGGGCAGATGTGGGCATAAAAAGGAGGGACAGCTGTTATATTGGTGAAATCATTGTGAGTCTCAGGGAGGTTAGGAAGCATCTGGATCCTTGCTTACACACAGTAGCTGGTCAATAAATGATACTTCTCTTGTGGCATGGACAGACAAATCTGGCATTGATTCCCTCTCAGAAATGTGACGAGTTTAGGAGCAACACTACTTCCTCCACATTGTACTTATGGATCCAGACATTATTGTGTCTTACATCCGTCAACACACTAATCTTCACATATTATGTAGTTTTTTCTCTCTCTATCTTACAGATGGACAGAATGGGAAAGTAACTTTTCTGGGGTCACACAGCACAGAGGGACACAGGTAGACCTATATGTCACCTGCCTCTTTTCAGATCATATGCAGTCACAGCTACACAACTACACTGCTTTCTACAGGGCAAGCTTGAAAGAACGCTATAAAAAATGTAAACTGAATTTTTGGATGTATATTATTTTGAGGTGGGTATGATTTGGGGATGTCAATACATTTGGGATTTTATTTTACTAAAATGAATATAAATGAGGCATGTGTGTTTTCCTATTCTCTCATATTCTATTAAAAATCATCCTTTAAAGTAGCGGCTTTTAACTGGTGGTAGTTTTCATCCCACAAATGCCTGGAGACATTTTAGCTGTCTGTTAAAGGACAGAGTGTGGTTCTGGCATCTGGTAGGCACAGACCAGGGACACTGCTGCATGGCAAAGAAGGATCCTAGCTAAAATACCACCAGTGCCGAGGCTGTGAAGTCTTGCTTTAAAGCCAGTGTTGAATAATAACAACCCGGACTGCACAGGAAGCCACGTCCACGGTCCTTTGAGTCCCTCTTGTCCTCAGACCTAGATTGCCCTGTTGTTGACTCAAATGACTGCCCTGCAGCTGGCGTGAGAAAGTCTAGAAACACAGAAGCTTTGTCCTTCAGCTGGCGTAGCTCCAGCAGGCTGGGCAGAATCACTTTAAGCTCCAGGGCTCTCAAACCTGTTGGTCATGACCCTTTAGGGGTGACCCCTTTCACAGGGATGATCTAAGACCACCAGAAAACACAGATTCGTAACAGTAGCAAAAGTACAGTTATGAAGTAGCCATGAAAATAATTTTATGGTTGGGGGGGGTCACCACAACATGAAGAACTGTATCAAAGAATCACAGCATTATGACAGTTGAGAACCACTGGAAAGTATCACTGAAAAGGAAAAGGGAACCGCAGCAATGTCCCTGTCTATGATATTCGATGCCATTTCGGGAACAGCCCGTGACTTTGGAGGCAGGAAGTGCATGTAGGGTGTGATTCCTGGAGAATATTTACCAGGGCTGGAGGTTTTTGTGCTTTGAGCTGCACGCTGTTTAATTGTGCCTGAGTAAGAAAGTGTGACTGATGTCATTACCAAGTTGGCAGTTGTTACTTATAGATGCTGTCAGTCTCTGGAGGTGCTACATCTGACCCCCCCCCCACACATGTTCCCCTGAAGCCCAGGATGAGCATCTGTAATTGGTTACTCTGCCCTAGTTCTCCTCCGTGCGGCAACACAGGAATGTTCTGGAAGAGGACATTTGTTTGCATGTGAAACTAACTCATCCACATCACACATCTGTTTCTGTTACTTCTCATCCCTGTCAGTTCCTTTACCTTGTGTGGCGAGCAGAAAGGCAGTCTATGGAAGCTGCCCCCCAAAGCTCGCAGATCTTGTGAAACTACAGGAAAAACAAGGTCACAGGGCTTCCATTCCTGCATGCATGGTACTTACAGTGCTGCTCAGAGAAAGCCACACAGGTACCCGAGACAGGACCGCCCACCCTTGAGGCTAGCCTTTCAGAAAGGGGGAAGGAAAATGCTTACAGTGTAGAACCAGAACTTCACAATGGGTGCATTGTAGAACTCATAGATTTTTCGGCCCACGGGGATTAGCCGGTGCCTGCTTTGGACTTCTTCTTCATCCTTCTTTCTGGATGATTCTCCATTGTTTCGCCCCAGCATCGCCTACAGTGGGAGAGAACAGAGACCATCATGGCTGGGCTCTGTAGGCCGTGTGCAGAGGAGGAGTGGATGTTCATGATGCCTGAGAGCTCACAGAACTCAAGAAAACAAGACCCACACCAAAGAGTAGAAAGCCTTGCCTTTCTTATGTGTGAGTTTGCATTATATTTGTATAAGTTGTGTAATGCTTTGAAGAATGGAAGGCTTGGGGCTTATTTTTTGAGCCTTCTTTTCTTCTACAACATGGACCCTCTGAATGAGTAGGCAGTAGGATACACATAGAGTTCTGCGAGGGATACTAAACACTGTTTGGGAAGGCCAGGCTGCCAGAATCCATCCCAATTCTGTTACTTTCTTTCCATATGTATATGAGACATGCAAGATCTGATTCAAATTCTGTCTACACCGTGCTAGTGACTTCCCAGTCAAAAGCAGATTGATTGGGCATGTTATAAGCCATCTGAAGAGCTTGGAGTTTATTTAGACTAGGAATATCTCTACCCATATCAAAGCATGGGCATTGGTCCCTCCATTTTAAATCTTATACGATTAGAATTACTGCTGTTATCAATTTTGTGCTAACTATGGCTACATTGACTTCCTCTTCAAGCAGATGGGTTAGGGGAAGGGTTTGAAGCAAGCTTGATCTGCAATGGTCCTCATCTCTAAGCTGCTGGAGCGCTCCATATACATGCATCCCCTTGCTGTTCATCACAACAGTAGCCGTATGAGCAATAGTGATCAAATATCGCAAAAACAGCAGAATCTAAGGACAGGAAGACACACCCTGTCTGGGTAGCAAGCAACAGGATGTCCCAGAGATGACTAAAGCGCCTAACAGTGAAGTCTTGTAGGCTTTGGATGACACAGATGGGAGGGTGAGTTCTAAGCCGAATGAACACTCAGGCTCTGTGCGCTCTCTGAGACCTACTTTCTTTAGTCCTAGGGTCCTTGGGGGCCTATGCATTAACACCTGGCACCTAATTGAGTGGTCTGTAAATACTAGGTAGTCTTCAAAGTGAATGCGGACCTTCTTAGGTACTCTCACTTAAAGGTCCCTCACCAGAAAGGTGTGAATGCTGTGGGAATCTACAGCAGGGCAAAGTATTGGCTTTAATTCTTCCACATTGTTATAAGACATAGAAGGTTAATTATACAATGCTGGGAAATTGAGTTTTTTTTTTATTTTCTGCAATTATGTGGTGAATGGGTGACGTATGCACGTATATGTGCACGTGTGCATGCAGAGGCCAGAGGAGACTAGTAGGTGTCCCGCTCTGTCACTCTCTAGTCCCTTGGTGTAGGATCTCTCACTGAATCTGAAGCTAGGTGGTGGCCAGCATGCCCCAGTGAACCTCATGTCTCCGCCTACCCATCCTGGCACTAGGATCACAGGCATGTGTGACCACAGCTGGCTTTTTATATGGGACTGGGGACTTGAACTGCTAAGTCAACCCCCCTAGCCTGAGACTCAATAAGTTTGAGTCTATGATAAGACATACATTCTTGCTGCTCAGAATCGATAAGGATTTGGGATAAGACACAGTACTTGGCACTTAAGTTTCAAATTAAGAGATCTAATTACAGCAATGTTTGCAATTTGTAGGGAAGTTGAGGACATAGATAACTTCCACATGACTTAGTTTTCAACCACCTGACACAATACATACAAATATAAGTTTCAAGTATTTCGACGATTTCTTCATAGCCAGCTCATTGAACTGTATGACACTCACAGATGTTAGGATATATTCTCTGGCAAGCCCGTTATGCTCTGAGGCATGAGAGACATCTTCTACAGTGACTTTCTGAAGGCTCATAGTCCCCAAAGCCCTTAGTAGAAAAGGGACCCTTCTTCTTCGATACCCAGATACAGTGAGCGTCATGCAGCTTCTGACTGTCCTCCCAGGAGGCTGGCTGTGAGGGAGCCACACCACACTTGATCTGGGACACTTGGCATTCCTTGGAGGCTCTCTACTTTGGGGAACTAAATCCACCAAGCAGGACCATCAGAGAACAGAAAATAATTTTCTCTTGCCCTTGGCAACTGGCTGAGGTTGATAATGTATAACAACAGCCAATGTAGTATGGATACTTGGATTCTAATCTCACCTTTGCAACCAACCAGCTGGCTAAATGTGGGCAATTTAATCTCTGAGTCCTTGCTTTCTAATCTGGGAAGTAGAGCAATGTGTACCTGATAGGCATGATGTGGTCCCATGGCAAAGGCAGAGAGAGTATGCAGTGCCATTTCAACAACATAAGCAAACATTTGTTAATGCCTAGTTGTTAGTCTAAGTAGTTTACGTGTATGTGTCTAAGTGGTTTATTCTTAAACCACACAACCACCCGCAAGGCAGACAAAACTCTACTCCCACTGATGATGGGATGAAATTATGTTTAAGGTCACATAGCAAGTAGGTGAAGGGGCAGGATTGTTGGGGAATATTATTTGAAGTCATGTTACTTTTGTTTGTGCTGCATTTGTTTAACTCTGTGAAGCTGTGGCTCTTTGCCTGTCTAAAACACCTGATTGGTCTAATAAAGAGCTAAATGGTCAATAGCAAGGCAGGAGCAAGGATAGGTGGGGTTGGCAGGCAGAGAGTAAACAGAAGGAGAACCAAGGAAGAAAGAGGAACAAGAGAAAAAGGAGAGGAGGACATCAGGGGCCAGTCACCTAGCTACACAGCAAGCCTCAGAGAAATAAGTAAAGAAAGACATACAGAAATAGAGAAAGATAAAAGCCCAGAGGCAAAAGGTAGTTGGGATAATTTAAGTTAAGAAAAGCTGTCAAGAAACAAGTTAAGCTAAGGCCAGATATTCATAACTAAGAATCAGCCTCTGTTTATGATTTATTTGGGAGCTGGCCTTCCAAAAAAGCCAAAAGAATAAAACATCACACTACACAGGATTCTGACTCTAAAGCACATACTCTTTACCTCCCTGTTGAGACAGCCAGGAAGAACCCAGAATCAATACTAACCATGATTAAAAAACCATTTTATTGAGGCATTCAGAGACCAAAATTATGACATGCTCTACAGGGAAGACAGTGTGCTGCTATCACAAGGCAGGGCAGGGCAGGTGCCTACCTAGGTTTTTACAAAGATCTTGGAACTGAAACAAAAATTGGCTTTTCATCCAGTCAGCAAAGGGTCCTATCTATCAACAGATCCCCAGGAAGGGGTTTCTAGAAAGAAGCACTGCCTATGGAGGAAGATTGTCCCATGGTGGTCACAATGATGAGACTCATGCAAAGTCTTTCTGTCACCGAACCAACCCAATTTTCATCTTCTCCTGTTACAGTTCCTTCTGGCTCATTACTCCTAGAGCCAGTGGCTAGGGTGCAGAGGGAGGCTGAGGTGCTTCAGACCTGCCCCTGTGGAGCTGCTGTTTGATGCAGTTCTCCCAAGCTATGAAGCCCTATTTGTCCCTTTAATAGCACAGGCACAAACTATTTTTAGCCTTTGGACACAAGCCAGTGGCAGTCATGTCACTTGGGTGGGGGCTGTGGGAAGTGCTTCCGTGCACAGCTGTCTTGTTCTTGCTGCAGAACAAAGCATCCATGTTCTATAATTGTACCAGGAAGCACTAATAAAAGCTTTCCACAAACCTCAAAATTCAATTAGTGATGGGTTTGTGACTTTGACCCTGAAGACAGATACAGTCTTAGCTTCTGACCAGCAGAATGGCCCCAGCTCAGCAAAGCTGGCTGCTCACAGCTCATGGCTTGCCTCTCTCTCTTGCCAATCACATCGTCATGTTTATCAATGAATGCTTGCCTGGAAAATTGAGGTTGCCTGGCTTTGAATTTCACTGATTTGTTCTGTAGCATCATTGGCAGAAGGACTTCACATACAGTTGGATCTTATAGCCCTGCTGTTTGTGCACAAAGAGGAAACTTTTATGATACTGTAATCTCAACACTTACATGACTATACCTGGCAGGAAGCCGGGGGAACCCTTATCTCAAGCATTATTGAACTTCAGCAATATCAATGCGTGAGTGGCTTAGGAGAAAAACGGCGTAGTGTTTCCTTACTGTTAGCTCCATGTCTTCTTCATCTTTCTCCTTTGTGGTCTTCTCTGGCTCCTCTGGCTCCTTCTCTTGGAGGTGAATTTCTTGGGCCTGAGTCATATAAGGCATGTCGTCTTTGTTCTTGAACTCCAAGCTGAGAATTGAAGGAGGAAGTAGAATTCCCAGAATTACCTAAAGTAATAATAATGATAATAATAATAATCACATTTAAAGGATTAAGATTAGGGTGGTTGCTTAGAATCAGAGAACCTGGGGTGTGGCGTGTGTGTGTGTGTGTGTGTGTGTGTGTGGGCACATGCATGCTCATGCACAGGTGCTGTACTGGCTGAACATGGATGTGGAAATCTGGAGATCTAAACATACAATAAAGAAACACTTATTTTACTCAGATATATCTTATCCTGTTAATTCTAACTTTATGGGGGAAACTGAGGAGAAAGATCTTATTCAAAGCAAAGGTAAAAAAATAGGAGACTTGCTCCCTCTCCCCCTCTCTCCCCTTTGCTCCCTCTCTCCCCCTTTGCTCCCTCTCTCCCCCTTCTCCCCCCTTTCCTTCCCCTTCACAATCCATCTAATATATGTCTAACTTAAAAAAAAAAAGGAGACTTTCATTTGGTCATTAGACAGAACTTGGCCTTGTAAAATCAATTCATACACATACTGGCATTTATTTGTGAAGCAGAGTTGATATGCTAGCTGATGAGCTCTGTCAAGTAAAGCTTTCTGGGTTGACCTTGAAGGCACACGTAGAAAATCATTTTATCTACTGTAGAACATTCTATTGGCAATAGCCAATGTGCAAACAGGACCATCCCTTCCCACAGATATCTTGGTATTCGTGGAGAATAGTTAGTCTCCTTGCACAAAAGCCCCAGAAAGGCCAACACTGCATTACTCTCATGTGTAAACACTGTGTGTGAATCTCAGTGTCAGGATGCTTTTCATGGCAGAGTGGTCTCCTCCACTGTCAGAGAACAGTGTCCTCTCCAGCTTCTCTCAATTCTAAAATGGTTCCAGCGCATAAGGCTCCCGAAGATGAGCCTTCTTGAAGATACTGCACCAAGGGGAGGGACTCAGACAGAATCTGAAGGAACAGTGGGCGTCATGCCTCCGCAGGGACAGTCTTGTGGTCTTAATAGCCGTGGGGACTTAAGACCAGTCAGGAGAAAAGGACCAGAACTGACTGTGAGTTATAGGTGTTTTGGGAGGCTCAAAGGGCATGCTGGCATCTTTGTAGGGTACAACGCCCTGTCCTCGGAGCTGAGAACCAGCTTGGCTCCTCACCTGAGGCCAGAATTAGCGGTTACTAGCAGCAGGACTCTGGGATTTAATACATGACCTACTTCATAGAACCATTTTTGTAACTTCAGCTCAAGAGCCCCTAAGAAAGGCGCAGTGAGACAAACAGTTTAGGTCCAGTAAAACAAGTCAAGGAGGGCAGGATGCAAAATTGTGGGTCCAAAGAGATTAGGTGTATCATGAGCGACGTGGTCATGATGTCACACTCCATACTAGCAAATTTGTTAAGAGAGTAGATGCTAGGAAATCCTACCTCATGCAAAAAAGGGTAATTGCGAGATGATGAATGTGCCAATTTGCTTGACTCTGGTAGTTACTTCACTGTGTATGTTAAAGCATTGTATTGGCATCTTCAATACATGTAATTAAAAACTGGCATCATAAAAATTAAACTAAACACTCTTCCATTTTTTCTCATTCATTTCTTTCTCTCTCTCTTTTTAAAAATTCTTTTACTTTAATGTTTTCCCTGAAAAATCACTAGCAGGATTAGAGGAAGCAAAAATTGGGCTGAGTGTGTCGCTCAAAGGTAGAGAGCTCTCCTGGCCTGTGTGGGGCCCCGCAATCTTCTCTAAAACTGCCAACAAATAAGGCAAAAGCCCAACTTTATCTTCTCAAGAAAAAAATCATATACACAGTCTGTTCAGTACCCAAGAGAACTACTATCTCTTGGTTTCCCTTAGTTCATTTCTATAGCTATCACTATACACCTTTTGAAAATGGGTTTAGGTTGTGTCGACTGGCCTGTGACTGGCTTTTCCTCATTTGAGAACAGATCAGGGACTAGGGATGTCCCTGCCATGTGTGAGGTTCTGGGTTTGATTTTGAACCCACCTCTCCTGAGTAATGTCTTGATGTACAAATCTATCTCAACTTTAGTTCAGTTAAAAATGTCTCAAGCCCATTCGATCAGAGGCTATGTCTCTATGATATGACATAATACAAGATCGCCTGAGTGGGACCAGAAGGGTATTTAGCCTCACAGGGCACTGAAGGGTGACTTAGATGAGACTCCTGTGGTAGCATGATTGTGCAAGAGTGTACAGTGTCCCCCACGAAACCTGTGTGTATTCTGCATCTTTGGATTTGAGACAAGATTCTGTTTTTGTAGGCCTTAAGATCTGGCCTCAAGACCCCCAACCTAAGACCTTTGAGGGTAGAGGTGGAATAAGCAATCAATGACTACAGCATATGTAGTCATTCTTAAATGCCTTCTTAAATGTGACAGACCCCAAGTTCAAACCCTTAACTCTAAATGAAAATCACATCTCTAAGGAGATTATAATGAATAGTGATGGGTTAGCATCACCTCCCGACATAAGATAACCCTTAGACCCACCATAGATCTGGCTTAGAAAACTCCAACCAACCCTTGGACGCTATGGCAACAGATCTCTTTTGGGTATGCTGACCTTGAGGCCTGAGTTCTTGCGCATGCGGAGCCGGCCCATCCACATGTCAGTAAGTAACATCTGGCTGCACGTGTGTGCAATGAAGTCACGGTGCTTGGCAGCCACAGCCAGCTGCAGGCATGTGGCATTGCTCCAGTTCTTCAACTCATATGTTAGCAGTTTCATGGCCAGCTGCTCATCCTGCTTATAGGACTGGTCCAAGAGTTCCACAGCCAGCTGACCAAAGTCCCTGGAAGACAAGGCACAGGAGGGTCTTTCAGGCCAACTTGGAGACTTCCATGAACAAAGATGAGCCCCACTGTGTAATCATAAAAGGTAGCTTGCTGTGAGGAGTAGCTGTTTCATGTCAAATCTGCTGGCTCATAAAACCACCCAGTCAACATCCTTTAAGTGTTTGCTAGATACCATGTCTAGAACTGAAGATGTTAGGGCAAAGCTTGATTCCTGCACTCAAGACCCCCAATTCAGGGCATGTGAACGTAGAGGCAGAATAATCAGTTAACCATTAGAGTATAGTCTGTCTTCTTAAACATGACAGACCTGTTCTTGCCAACTATATATGATCTCAGCCAAGTGACTTAGATTCTCTGAAATGTTATCCTTAATTGGATGAAGTACATGATGCTATGACCTGTTGCTTGGGGCAGTTGAGAGGATGAATGAAATCAGTGTAACCTCTCTGTACTTCTATGCAGAGTTATGCACAATAAGGGTAAATGACTCATGCCCACTCTCTGTGTGTTCTAGTGCAGGGACTCTGTTACCCCGTAA
This sequence comes from Microtus obscurus, assembly GCA_963919715.1. Taxonomy (NCBI): domain Eukaryota; kingdom Metazoa; phylum Chordata; class Mammalia; order Rodentia; family Cricetidae; genus Microtus; species Microtus obscurus. The sequence goes on from CAWTZC010002514.1 coordinate 39,052,602, forward strand.
GTTTTGTGGAGCCCACACTTCTGGCATTTGGGGTCTACCTTTCCTTCTTTCCCCACCCTCCTCACGAGTGACTGGACAACCTGGAGTTGTGGTTCAGCTCCTGGGAAATGTCATCAACCATGTCATTCTCAGAGGCCTCATGAGCCATGGCTTTGCAGAGCTTGCAGGCCACCAGGGCTTTGGCCATGGCCTCCTCTCCATGCTGCCAGAAGAACAGGGCCATCTTCTGCCTCTTCATGAGCACAGCCCACACCATCAGCTCATGGAATGGGAAGGGGAAGTGGTTGATCTCGGGGTCATCCAAGTCAATGTCCACCTCCTCTTCACGCTTCTTAGTTGTCTTTCTTCCCCTCCTCAAGGGAATGTCATCCTGCAATTTTAGAGAAACAAAGGCAAGCTGAGTTGAAAAAGAATCAAATTAATTCACTACATACTTTATGTATAGCTTCCATTGGTTCAGCTCTAGAATCATACTGAAACGAAACAGACCAATTCTTATACTAAAGAGACTTGCAAGCTCCTTCAGGCTAATTTAAAAATAAGACTTAATAAATGCATACTCAACGACCAACATGTCCGTTTATGCTTTACTTTAAACAAAACATTTTCTAAGCTGGGGATGGTGGTGAATCCCTAAAAGCCCAGCAACACCTTGGAGTCAGAAACAGGAGGATGGCGAGTTCGAGGTCAGGCTGGGCTACATAATTAGAGTCTGTCTTAAAAATTCCAAACATGTTTTCATAGGTCATTTTCTTCCTTCCTTTCTTTTTTTGTTTGTTTACTATTGTCCATTTCTTCTTCCATAGGTGTGGCTGTCTATACCTCATGATGGACAACATTACCATGTTTCTTTTTTCTCCTGATATTTTTTTCTGAAAAAGCAAAGATATTCTATACTTGTGTTTTCACATAACAACAATAAACAATGAACCAAAGATGGGAACAAAACTGCACAAGTTTCTGCACCCTTATTAGATGCATCTGTGAAATTCTTTGGATCTGTTGGCATTGGTAAATATTTCTAGCTGATTTTGCCTGTGGAGTTTATGCACTTGGTTTTCAAGTTAGTATTTACAATTGGATTTATTTATTTTTGCTTTGCCCCCACTGCTAACATAAATCCATTGTGGAATTTTAAGAGCTACTGTGACCTGCCACCGTGGCACTTGGAAAATCGTATTTTAGAATCATGCACTAAGCCTTACTATTAAAATGAACTCATATATCTTTTAAATATGTGAGAAAGAGAATAATCGACACTAATAATTTGAGCAAACACTAACCTCCATTCCCAGCAGTTTCAAGGCTTTGGGCTGTTTAAAAAAATGTTGTGAACAAGTTAGATCTTTTTTTCATTGAGGTAAGAAACGAATTCTACTATATTGCAAATAAGTAATATAAGAACTCTACGGTACCATATAGCATGAATTCTACGTCACTGAGTAAACACAATAAAAGGAACATGTTTTTGAAAAGATTGAGGAGAGTTAGGGATATTGTGACTGTGGTGAACCACAGCAAATTAGAAAACTGAAGAGATAAAATTGAAGGTTTAGAATGACTTTTGTGGGTCGAAGTTTCTTTCCCTTTCCTATGACCGTCCTACTTCACCGGCTCCTCTAGGATGTACAGCACTTGAATAAATATTATGGTCTGAGTGTTTTCCTCCCCACCCATCTGCATCAGATGATGAAATTCTAACTGACAAGGTGGGTATTTGGGGGAGATTGTTAGATCATGATGGAAGATGCCTTCTGAAAGAAAGTTATATTGTTATCAGAAAGGCTGATGGGAGTTGGTTGGCTTTTCCCATGTGAAGACACAGATAGAAGGTGCCACCTAGGAAGCAGAAAACAGTTCCTCTGCATATGCTCAGCCTGTTGGTACCCTGTTCTTGACCTGGAGCTGTGGGAGATACATGGATGCTGTTTATAAGCCCCTTAGCCTCTGGTTATTTTGTTACAGTAGTCTGATCAGAGAAGACAGATGAAAAATGAAATGATCAACAGATCAAACCAGATATTTCTCAAACTTCTGGAAAACTTCTGTTATGCAGAGAGTTGGGGTATAATTCGAAATGTTTGCTTAGATTTTCCTTTGGCTGTCTTCCAGTGTTGCACGGCATAGCAAGGGTGTGCGGGCCATCGCAGGTGCTGTTGGTGGCAGGAGTTGCTCAGTGGCACGGAGGGCATCCCCACACAGGGAGTGGCTTCCTTGGCCTTGCTGGGTATTTGTAAAATAGGCACAACTGAGGGCATGGAAAAGGCCACTCAGGAATTTGTATTTAAGAGTGGGAGAAAAAAAAAACAACACCCATGGGCCAGGGGTACCAATTCCATCTTCTAAGTGCATCAGGGCAGTGGGTGTCATTTTGGAAGCTACTGAGGACATAAGAATTAGGAGCTGACAGTTCCTGTAATTTGATAGGATTATGTAAGTTAGAATAGCTTGATGCTCTCTCTCTCTCTCTCTCTCTCTCTCTCTCTCTCCTTTTCTCTTTTGGCTTCTAAAATTACCACAAGTCTACATTTTTTGTCTTTATTCAAACATTTTGTTCCCCCTCTCCTGGTTTTCTAATAGACCCACAAAATATTTTTCTCAGTGGAAAACTTTGTTAAAAAACAAAACCAACCAACCAAACAAAAACCCAGGAAAACAAAAATAAAAACTACATAAAGGGAAAAATCATAAAATCCAAACATTAAGAAAATCATAAATATTTTTTTTAAAAGAGAGAAAAAGGGAAAAAAATCTCATGCCCACTACTAGCAGAGTCAATTGCTCTCCAGGTGTCTTTTTGGGGTCCTAAGGGTTCCCCAGCCCCTTTCAGGGAGTGAAGTCCAAGCTATGTTTATAGTAATACACGCCTTTGAGGGTCCTGGCTTATGAAAACACTAGCCACCCAAAGCCGTGGGGGCCTTAGCTTGACAGGAGGAAAGGTGATGGAGCAACTTGGGGACTGTTCCTAGATCCCAGTGCTAGGCACAAAATGAACCAACCAAACAACAAACCAAACAACCAACGAACACAAACGCAAACGAGCTTCACTTAAGAACGACCTCAAGACGTACACACTGAATCACTGGCTAAATAGAGCCATGAAGACATGTTCTAGAAATGCCTTATTGCCATTCTCTGGCACATAGGTGGAAGCTGTCCCTGCTTGGACTTCTTTGCCATAGTAGTTCTGACCTAGTGACTCCCAAGGAAAGTGCAGGTTTTTGCTGGAATTGAACTGTAGACATGAAAATGCAAGATAGAAAATCCAAAAACGAAGTCCTTCCCCCAATGGAAGATCATTTTTATTTGAAGGAAAGACTAGCAGAGAGACTACTTATTTAGACTGTAACTCTAGAGAGACGTTTTTAGAATGACCAAAGTGGGACCGTCACCGCAAGGAAAGCAGCAGATAGAATTTGTTTGTCCAGTATTTTATATTTAATAATAAATTTCAATAATTTGGATGGAAAAAGATGGAAGTTCACCTTCTTTCTTTTCAATTCGTTTTCCCTTGGAGACAAGAAGCCATACCCGAAATCTCTCCTCCCTAGTCTTCCCCAAAAGAAACTCAGAACATGCTAGAAACTCACCCTTTTGGGGCCAAACAGATTGTGGTAGAGGGTCCGGAAGCGCTTGCGGGTGTAGTTGCAGCGGTAAGCCCCGCCCATCAGGTACTCAATCACTAGGCCAATGTCTATGAGGCTGATTCTGTAGTCCGGGGGCAGGTTTCCCTGTTAGAGACGAAGGGAACAACAGACAAACCCAAAAAGACAGCGTGGTTTACTAGGGGTTCATTGGCAAGTGTTCTGTAACTATTTTAGAGTAAAAATTATAATGAAAAAAGAAACATGAATGTATTATTATGCTGGTTAATTAATTCACCTTAAAATAGATCCAACCGAAACCTGGATACTCTCGCTTGGAAAGAAGACATAAGTTAAATAAGAAGATGCGGTAATCGCCGGCAATAACAGAAAATCAAATTATTTATTCAAGTCTTCAGCTGGGGAGAAAAAAACACCAGTGTAGCAGAAAGAAACACAGGCTAGACAAGGCAAGGGCTATCATTCCCAGCTTCTAGATGAGGGTCCCCTGATGCTCCTGAGCCTCTCTCTGACCCAGGCCTACCTCTTGTAGGCCCTTTGGGTATCCCCACCCCCACTCACGAAAGGAAGACTCCTCTCAGAAGATGAGTGTCACTACCAGGGCGGGGACCACTTAGAGATCAATTCTACTTAAACACAAGACCTCTGTTAGCTGGTCACATATACTGGCCCTCTCCCGTCCCCCATATATAACAGGGATCAGGGAAGGCATTTCATAGTGTCAGAATGGAACTGTAGGAGTGTCGCTTGTGCTTAAAAGGTGTGTGTGTGTGTGTGTGTGTGTGTGTGTGTGTGTGTGTAACAGGAGAAGATATTTTAACATTGGAATTAAAACTTTCACAAAATTAGGTGGTTTTGTCATCTTTTGTTGCAAAATAGCTTCGTTTGGGGCAATAGCAGTCCACTTACAGATCTCCAGAGTGGGATATGGGACTCTGGCAGTAGGAAATCCATTTAATTGGTTAAAGACAGCTTCAATGTAGTCTGTCATTAAACCTACAGTTTTAAATTTTTCTTGAATTTTTTTAAAATTTTTATATTTCCCATGTCTTTTACAACATGTGGGGTGTGGTTGGTTCTTGGGATTTTGTTGTTGAAAGTATGCATCAGTGAAACAACAAAAAAAAAAATTGATGTTTCTGGGATCCAGCCTGGGTTGGGCTTTTGTGTTCTATTCTCAGTAGCAAAATTAAGTAGCTAGATTCCCTTCATCATCCCTGGTTGGGATAACTGCGTCCTGGATACATGTTACATGCTGAGGATGATGCCCTGATTAGCGTGGTCTGCACACAGCAATGACGAGGCATCTGTATTGCTTATCCTGGAACACAACTGTTGGACCGAAGGGCAGCTTGCAGGTATTTATGCCAAGAAAGGCCAGAGACATGAGTCCCCAGGGCAAACAGCACGGGGCTAGGCTCTGTTAGCTCAACTTCGCATGACTCTATCCTTTTCTATCTCACTTTGTGTTCTAAAAATCAGAAATCAGGAACCTTCGCTCCTCAGGTCCTGCCTTCTTCTAGAAGCCCGACTGTTAATCAGCATCTACCAACTGCTTTCATTTTCTACTGCCACCCACTGGGCAAAGAGCACTGCGCAACGGGCCCAGGGTTGGTGTCCTCTGGAGTTTGGTGTGTGGGGTTGGAGGTGGTCAAGGAAGTGATGTGCATGGATCTGTGCTCTTGCTTCCCCTGCTCTGGAGGAGGCAGAAGGGGTGAGTGCTACCTTGAATGCCCAACAGGTTGTGACAACAGCCTCCTGAAGGAGTCTTCCTTTGCTTTGGATCTTTCCAAATTGGAATTCAAAAAATTGAGACCAGAGTCATTCTTATGCTGTCTGCTGTTCTTAATCCTGTCCCCACCCTGTGGGGCATGACTTTGGGAATGGGCAAAGCCTCAAGAACGAGCCCCCATTTCATGTCTTAACAACACAGAGCAGGCCCTGAGCTTCAAGTTACTTCATAGAGAGGATCGGGAGGCAGGTTGACAACTTGAAGGTAAAGTTTAAGTCATGCCATGCTATAAGATGTCCTTGAGAGCAGTTCAAAGTCAGAATGAACTGTCTTTAGGCATCAGCTCATGGTACGGCTGTCAGGTTTGAACTGTTTAGGAACATTGCTTTTTTTTTCCCTTTGAAACACATAGCAAGCCTTGAAAACAAGCTTGTTTCTTCAGGCTGTGGAAAGTCTTAAATGATTGCTGATTGTTAGGTTCAGCAAAGGAGAGTGTGGAAAAGACATGGGGGACAGACAGGCTTGATGGGGGAAAAATAGTCACTGGTTAGGGCTCATTCTGGGGAGCACTCAGGAAGTAAGGAGGTCACCCATGGTTTAGTAGGCTGGCAAAGTAAAAAAAAAAACAGGCAAACATTTATTTTTTAGAATAAGAGTGTTCCTACAAATTTGCATGAATTTATCTTATGGGCTTTTGAAAGTTTCCTTTTCTTATCCAAAATTTCAAAAACCTTTCTCCTTCCTTCCTTCCTTCCTTCCTTCCTTCCTTCCTTCCTTCCTTCCTTCCTTCCTTCCTCCCTCCCTCCCTCCCCCTTCTCTATTCCTCCCAATCTTTTATATTCAGCAAAACTGGTCTTAGTTCCCATGTAAATGAACTTTAAATCTTAATTTCACCGTGGCCTCTGTATTCTACTCAAATCCCCCTCCTCTGGCAGGGAAGGAGCACACAGATAATCTGAAGTGTTAGCACAGTTAATTGAAGAAAGAGAAACTACGACTTAAAACATCCGAAGCCACAGACCGAGCAGGCAGCTACTGAAACGGCAGGTTATATGTTAAAGGAGTGCAGACAGACTTGAGCCGCTAGCTTAATAGGGAAGCCATGAATATAGCTGATGGATTTATGCATGAAGTCGCTTGACCGAATTGGTTTGGCTTATATCAGTTCAAACTCCTGGTGGATGGAGAATAGCGATTCTTTACCACACTGTTTGTAGATTGTTCTCTAGATATGAAAGAATTTGAGATAATGAGACTAGCTTGGAAGCATTTCTCCTCATTCATTTCTGTGGGTTTCAAAGAACAGCGGGGCTTGGAGATGAACTGATTGGCTTATGGTGATCTGATAATTACAAAATGTATCCTTGGATTTGTAGGCATCATTTACATTTAATTCAGATATATCTCACTATCTATTATGTTTAAAGTCCAGAACTATGTTTCTAATTCGTGCACATGTATGTGTATGTACATTGTATTATGACTACCAGTTAAAACTTTCCCAGAATAATATATATATACATGCCTGCTGTAAGGAAAGAGGCGCTTATTATATTCCTTAATACTTATTATATTCTTTAATTAAAAAATTAAATGTCCCAAGATGTTCTTAGGATTTTAAACCTAGATTTTGGATCCCCTGAGTAAGTACTTGGCCTAAATTAGAAAAAGTCCTATGGGACCACGGGAGAAATTTGTGCCCAGATATGAAACTTTCCCATCTTTGAGAAACACCTAACAAGGAGTCTCATTTCCATATCATTTCATCTGTGAACATAAACTGCTGATATGTGGCTCCTTTGCAGATGAGAAGGCTATTCCTTCCTTCCCTTCAGTAGCCAGAGAGATGACCCTTTATTTCCTGATTCTACTTCTTCCGAGAGAAGAAACTAAATACAGATGTTATTTTTGCCCTCCTCTTACTAACAGTCTGCTCTCCAAGTAAAGGGAGAAACTGTTGCTAGGCCAGTCTAGTGCGATTCTGGTTGAGCTTCAAAGCCATCTTCTCCAGTCCCTAAGTGAGCGATTCAATGCATGCTCCCCCAACTCTCCTCTCGTGCTATTATTCCTGTCGCTCTGAACGGCTGCTCTTAGCTAACGGTCCTTCCTCCCATGTTCTTAGCATCCTTTCCTTATTAATCTATGTCATTTTCAAGGTACATTAACAGCCGAGAAGCTTTAAAAAGGGAAGAGAGTACCTTAAGGATTCGCTGCCTGCCTTCTAACAAGACTCATTACAAACAACGGCAGGAGACAGCTCAAGGAGCTTTGGCTAATGGCTACTGCTGTAGCGGAGTGGAACTCTTCCGAGAAGAGACGCTAATATGAGAGATCATTTAGCTGAGAGAAGCTAATGTGAGATGGTGATCATTTCTGCTCAAGGAACGATAACTTCAAAAATCTCCTTGAAAGTCAGGCGAGACCTGACTGCCAGGAAAGGGGGCAGGGAAAACGCGTGAGTTCCAAGGTTTAGGTTGGCTGATGAACGGGATTCTGGGACCAAAGCCTAGCTAAATCATCAGAAAGCCCCATGTTCTAACTGAACACAGACTGCTCTGAGGTGAGGAGATAGTGTCATATTCATTATTTTAGAATTGCTTGAAATAATTTATTGAACATAAGAGTTAAATGCTTAGCAAAGAATATGCGGAGTTAGTGGGACCCTAATCACCTGAGAGTAGTTTCCAGAAAAATTGAAGTCAGGATAAATTAAGGGAAAGCAGAATGTGTGAAGGAAATGGGTTTGCTGGAGGCACAGGAAATAGGTTTTCTGGAGGCACAGATGCCACGGTGGCTTGGAACGGGCTGAGGAAAGCTGGGTTCTCAGTAAAGTCGTGATTTGGGTAAACAAGCACACAGGGTCTGCTTCCCTTGATGTTAAGAGTTATGGGTTTTGCCCACAAAGCTGGACAATCCTTCAATATGGCTGTGTGGAGACGGAAGGAAGGTTTGTAGTAGCAAGGAAAAATAAAACCAGTGTTTTCAGGTGGATGTGGGCTTTGTTTTTGTTCTTACATCCTTTACTTGTTCTTAATGAAGGCCCAGTAGATTAAAATAGGCCAATTATAAGCAGCTCCCAGGCCTCCAGCACTTTGAAGACAATAGCAAGAGTTGCTTACAGTTCACTAAGGGTCAGTGTAGTTGAGACTTTCTACGAGATGATGTACTTGTCTCATACTTTTGATTCTCATTTGAGAGTCAAACCAGTCTAGGACTTTCCCTGAGTCCACGATGCATGGAGGAGGAACTTAGTTCCTTGTCTAAAACCAGGAACATGTTTGGCAAGGCCAGAAAATGACCTGGGGCCAGGGCTCTGGGAGAACTGAGATTTCTCTTCCTGGGAACCCCTGCCCCCTTGAGGGACTGAGGTCATCAGTCCTGCCAAGCCTGTGGTACACTTGAAATATCCCTGGTTCTCTTTGGGCAGTTTTGCTTGACTGGCTTCTTTCTGACTCTGTCCATTGTATGATGTTTTTCTGCTGACTCTCTAATTTTTTTTTCCTGCACACTGTATAGGAGGTGCTATATTTCTTAGTAAACTTGCTTGGTGTATGGCACAGCTTATGTAAAACTGCTGGATCCCAACTTTCCTGGCCTCTGTATTTTCTAATCCTACGGTCCTCCCTGTCAGGAACCTGACACTGAAGAACAACCTGCTGGTCCAGGTCCCTTTTCTCAGTATGTCCTTGGGTTCTATTGCAGTACTACAGCATGCCTATGAGGTGGGGAAGGTCAACAGTTTCTGTTTTGTTTTTTGGAGTTAAAGGTTCTGAAGCCAAGCTACTACTAAAAGAGACTGTTTGGGGCAAAAGAGCAAGTACATGCCAAGGTTAAACATAACCTTCCTATGTTCAACTTTAAATGAGAATTTTAGGCAACAGGAACGAGGCTATTACAATCCTACTTCAAACAGTTTTTGTGAAGGGTAATGATTTCAGCTGAAGAAAGCCTATGTAACATTGTGTACCCCATCACCAGTAAGCCTTAGTCATTGCTGCTTTTTCCTTGATAAAGTATCTGTGATGTTAGCATGTGACTAATGATTGAATATAGTCCGCGCCTCCTAACTCTTCAGCCTTCTCCATAAACTGTGAACAACTCACTTGCACCGACCATCTTAAAACAATCAAACAGATGAGCATAAAGTTTAGTTTGGAAAACTGAAGTGTTAGGAGGATGGACTGCATAGACGAGCCCCCTTGTCTCTACCTCATTATGTGAGGTAGATAGGATGCTATGAGGAGCTGGCAGGAAGGCACCTCATGTGGTGAGTTACCATGGAAACTTACTCCCCCAAACAGTGTCGGGCATTTGGCAAGCTATAGGTAATGACATAAATCCACGTTGGCATGGGGGGGGGGGGGGAGAAGCCTAGAGTCTGCTATAGAAAAGCATTACATTCAGTGAGAGCATCTAAAACCATGGCAACCGAAGGAAGGACCACAGCGGCATTGTCAGCAGAGGTGCTCAAGCTATGAAGCAGATGCACATACACCGTTCTGCGATGATGGGGGGCTGGCCGGGACATGGAGACTGGGCAGCTCATGCATTACAGGTACAGTCTATCACAGGAAGCTCTCAGGACAGGGCCTCTGACCTGTGGTCTAGAGGATTCTTACCTTTTTGACATCCCTGACCAAGTGGTACAATGTGTTTGAGGGCCCATGTCTCTGAAAATGATAAAGAACAATCAAACAGTTTTGCTAATCAGGGGCTCTGGGTGACGAGGCAGGAGGGAGCAGGGAGCTGGAAGGAAAGGTTCTGGCTGGTGGAGGGCGGCTCGTGGTGCAAGGCCTTGTTCTAGTTGCTCAGTTGTGTCTGTTACTTTGAAACCAAGGCTGGCTGGATTTTGGATCACATGTTCTCCAGGAAAGTGCCTTAGAAGTTGTAGGCTCAAACTTTGTCAGGGCGATTGCCAGCTAATAGATACCTGGGCCAAATGGTGTGGAAAGAGCCAGATTCCCGGCAGGACAACGCAGAGGGTTTGACACATTGCCATAGAAACACTTTCATTTGATTTAATGTAGTTTTCCAAGCTGTCATCAACAAACTTGTCTCAAAAAAAAGCATTGGCCAGCTTTCTCTGCAAAAGGCCAGAAAGTCGGTAGTGAATCCTTGTAGACTATACAGCCTTTCTCAAATCTCTTCAGCTGTTGTTACTGTATGAAAGCAGCTACAGGCTGTACGTAAACAAGTGATCTTGGCTAGGTTTCAACAAAACTTTACTCATGGTCACAGAAAATCAAATTCCATAGAATTCTTTTAGCAGAGGTCTTTTTACTGTGTAATCTCAGCTGTCATCAAAATCACAGCCCTCCCCCCTCAGCCTTATGAGTTCTGGGATTACACACAGCTGCTGCTCTATCTGGATGGATTTCATAAATTTTAACATGTCATAGAGTATTGTGACTTTCTTTGGTTGTTTCAACCATGAAATATAAAAGAAAGTAATCCTTAGCTCCCAGGCTGGACAGAAATAGTGGGAGGGCTTCATATTTTGGTGATAGCTCCCTGGCATCTGACTTAAGGGAAGGTCATAAACTAGCTGGGGAAAAAGAGGTCAGTAAAGGGTATGGATGTATCGAGGCTTAGAATAAAGTAGATGAAGCTGGGTAGTGTTGGCACATGCCTTTAATCCCAGCACTTGGGAGGCAGAAGCAGGTGGATCTCTGTGAGTTCAAGGCCAGCCCCATCTACGAGAGCTAGTTCCAGGACAGGCTCCAAAGCTACAGATAAACCCTGTCTCGAAAAACCAAAAAAAAAAAAAAAAAAAAAAAAAAGTAGATGATTTGTTATTCTCTGGTCTTTCAGGAGTAGGGATGCTGAGTAAGTAAAGTACAGAATCCCAGTGAAATTTGACTTTCAGAAGAGCAATGATGCCCCATGCGGTACTGGGAATAATAGCCAGTCCTCCATGCTCATGATGTCTGTATTTGCTGAGGCCACCACTGGATTGAAAACATTTGGGCGAATTTGTGTGTGTATTGAATATGTACAAATAGTTTTTTTATCTTTCCTTAGAACAGTGGTCCTCAACTTTCCTAATGCTGTGACCTTTTAATACAGCTCTTAATGTTGTGGTGAACCCAAGCCATACAATTATTTTGTTGCTACTTCATAGCTGTAATTTTGCTACTGTTATGAATCGTAATTAAATATCTGATATGCAACCCCTATAGGGGTCACCACCCACAGGTTGAGAAACACTGCCTTAGAAGATACAGGCTAATAACTGTTTAGATGGCGTTCATCTCGTAGTGGGTATTGTACAGGAGAGCACAATGTTCCTGGTTTAGTTGCTTCATTATTTAGCTTCCAGAAAGAGGTTATTTTTTTAAAAAATTGGATGATGTGTGTGGGTTCTATGCAAATCGGATGTCATTTAGATGAGGAATGTGAGCATTTGAAGGTGTTGTTTTCTTCCGTGGTAACTCCTAGGACGACTCCTATGCCATATGAAGGATGACTGTATTTATGCTAACACTCACTGCTTTTCTGAAAACCAAATTCTGCTGTTGTGCTGCAGCTATTGGCTAAATCTGACAACATGACCGCAGAGCCTGAAACACTGGGAATGCTCTGAGCTTGAGGCTCCTGCCCCAGCCTGGGTGTGCATAGAGGGATGGCAGAGCTTCCCGGGACGCAGCTTTCTCCTCTTTACAATGAGGAGAGTACACCGCTTCTTCTGATTGGGCTACTTGAGGATTAAACGATGCAATGCCTCCTTATAAAGTTCAAAAACGGTGCTCAGCTTTCAGTAAGTAATAGCATGAGTGCCATTGTTGCCATTCGCTGTCCTATAATTTTTCTCAACACGGTACTGCAGCTGACCACTGTTGGTTGACTGGATTAATGAAACCTGTTGATCTAAGGTCCAGGACCAGGGGTTTTCACAATCTTTTTAGCTTTAAACCTTTCCACCCCAACTCTGTCTAACTGATGAGTCCTGATGCCCAGGTTATTTACTTCTCACTGGAAGTCTCAGTGATTTGAGGCCAGACAAGCCCGCAGGGAAAGCAGAAGCCTGGGTCGCCTCTGTCAGACGGCTTCCCTCCTCTAGCGGACTGAGACGAAACACACTGGTGTTATCTGTCTCCTGCCTCTTGGTGAGGAACTGTCTATAACGCATTGCATGCACGGTACCAGGACAGCCATTGTGGCCAATGCATGGAAAGGAAACGTCTGAGAAGAGGCTTGGGGTTAGTTACTGGATTCTCTCTATTGTTTCTCAGAGACTTAGGACCTTCGATAAAGCACTCCTTAGACCCTGTCTATACTTTACACTTTCGGGACTGCAAAATTCATGTTGAGCTTCATGTCAGTACAGCAGTGTGAAGAGGTGGGACTCTAGGTGATTGGGTCACAAAAGTACCTACTTTGTAAGTGGAATTGAGGTCTAGGCGGAAATGGTTCCCACTCTCATACTTCCAACCTTTCTGCCCTAAGACAGACTGTGTCTGTCTCTTGTCGTGGATACATTCTGGAAAGGGAGAATGGCTCTCACTACGTGATGAACCTACTGGCCCCTTGGTCTTGACTTCCAGCCTCCAGCACTGTGAGAAAGAAATTTATGTTCTTCATAAATTACCCAGCCTCAGGTATTCTGTTGTAGTAGCACAAACAGACTAAGGACCGCCTCAGTTTTCTCATCTGTGAAATGGCAAAAACCAGCACTAGTTCTTTAAACTTGGGTGGCTCTTTTGGTGAATGCCGCTGCAAAGAACCACAACCATCATAAGACATTTTTGGACTCCAAGGTATTTTATATAATCGTGAGAAAAATGGGCTTCATCACTCTGAGGATGACATAATGATACAGAATACTTAATCAGACTGCTTTGGTGCGAAACCAACCCTCTTCTGCAATATTTGTCTCAAACACCCCTGAGGCTTACAGAATCCGTGAGCTCTGATCGACCAGAGATTTGCTGGTGGTTTTGTGTTAAGAATCTGAGAACAGTGGCCTCGGATGATCACGTCCCCTTTGGCCTAAGATGCTGACAACTGAGCAGCTAGAACAAGGGAAGTCGTGGTGACTTGGCGTCTGTAGGTTGTCCAGGTGCCAGGGAGAGCATGGGAGGAGCAATCCATGCATTACAGGTGAGACAGGAAAAAAATCACAGACATGGGGGCGGGGGCAAGGCAGGAGAAGGCAGACAAAGAGAAGAACAGGAGCTGGAAGGCATCTCGGCTTGGCCCTACCGTGTTGTACAGTTCCTCTAGTCTGGAGATGGTGAGAAAACGGTGCATGCTTACTCCATTCTCGATGAGTAATTTTACAAAATCCACTCTGTCCAGAACCAGGGCGTCCAGCATGGCTTGCTCCAGGGACCCTACCTGTAATTGAAGACCTTCAGTTAGTCTGCCCAGAGCAGAGAAGAGCACTTCCTCCGTGCTAACCCTGAGGGCTTGAAACCCATTGGTGGCCTGTGAAAATCTCCAGATATACCAGAGAGAACCGGTCCCCGCGCCCCCCTCTCTCCCCCGCCCCGCCCCGCCCCCCCCCCCCCGCGCCACTCTTGGACTTACAGATCTAGAAGCTACTTTCTCCCCTACACCTCTTACTCTGGAGCTTCAGGACCCCAGGTTTTCCTCCTGACAGATTCTCTGGCTTCTGTAATGCCTATGCAGGCAATGCTAGACACCTCCCCTCCCTTCATTTTCTTCTTCCGTAGGCTCTGATTGAGGGCCCTGGCTGACTTAAGGACAGGAATCCAGGTAAACAGAGCCTAGCGGCCAATAGGCATGGAATCTCTGGGTAGAAATGGACACTCCGAGACAAACCGGGGCCTCTTAACTAAAACAATGTATTTTCTAGATGGAGCACTGACTGGGATTTGTATTCGTTTTGCAGTTTTCATTTTTTATTTTGTCAACGTCCAGATTCCTTGACAAATATGCCTCCGACTATCAGTCCCTGAACACCGTAAAGACAGGTGCTCAGCTATGGCCAGAGCTTCTGGGGGTGGAAAGTTTGGGAAGCTTTACTTCCACGCGGCTGCTGGGCTGGCACCCGTGGGTGGGTGCGTACATCCCATTTCCCAAATTCTTATTTTTGGCAGCCAAGCAACAGAAAAAAAAAAGCCACGGACAGTTATATAAAGCTTTGGTTCACTTGTGCCGGGTATAGGGCAGACCTGTGTTCAGCCACCAGGACCAGATGGTACCTACACACAGAGGCCTGGCCCAGAAGCAAACCAGCATGAGTGCCGACATTTGGCGGCAGCAGCTTCCTCCTTCTGCTCTCCTGAAAGATAACCAGTAACATACGAATCCTCTCCTGCCTTTATGTTAACGCTGTCTTATCTGTATCTTTAAAGATAGAGTAAAAATAGGATTTGCATCTGAAAATTGCTGAGAAGAGCCTGGGAAAGGTTGGTGGTGCGCCTACTTATATCTTCCACTAGGTGGCAGCATGTCCCCAAACACGAGAAGGGCGCCCAAGCCCCGTGTAGCTCTCAGCAAAGGGTGCTCGCTCCTCCCCCCACATCCGCCCCAATTTTCTGAGCCTCTTTCCAGAGGTTCCTTAAATACCATTGCCAAGCACGTGGGCTTTTCAGGGGTAACGACGTATACTCTACCGGCCACTGTTGCCCGTAAATAAAGATCTGACTGCGAGCGATGTCAACTCTGTTCCAGGCTAAAGCCAAGCTCAGTTGGTCTGGGGCAGATGCATTGGCTCCTGTGCAAAGTGGGAGAAAAAAAGGAGGGAGAGAGAAAGCAACAGTGGTTAGCCAAGAAGAGTCTCTCAGCCACTCTTCCATGGATCCCTCTTCCCCAAGGGCAAGCTAAGGAGCTGTGTGACTCCATTGATATTTTGGGAGAGGATCCTTCTTTGTCATGGGTCTTTCCTGTGCACTGTAGAAACATGTCATTATTTCATTCATTCATTCATTCATTGACCATCTGTCTGTCTGTCTATTTAAGACAGGGTCTCAATATGTAGATCATCCTGGCCTTAAGCTCATGGATATTCCCAGCTTGGCTTCCTGAGTGCTGGGATAATAGGTGTGTGCCTGGCCCTCGTTACATTTCAGTCCCCAACAGTCAAGTGTGGCTAGAAGCAGAGATGACATTTCTGTCTCTACTGAAAGCTCTGCTGTGACAGGCAGTCTGGAGGAAGCATGCAGTCCACACACACACACACCCCAGCAACTGTTTTGTATCTGAGCACAGGAGCAGCCTAGAAGGCAGTAGGAATATCTTGCATCCTCTGTCATCCATCTTGTGGCTGGGACCTCTATAAGTTACTCTTCTGTCATATTTGAAATGGGAGAAATAAGAATTATCCTATTTTATTCAAAGGAGATGCTGCGAGGCTGAAATGTGACCCTAAGAGTGAATTCACATGCCAACGGTCCCCCCCCCCACACACACACACCTTGTTGATATCCTTGTATGGAGGAAGAGGCCTCACTGCATACTGGTTCATTTTTACTCTACTGAGTTTATTATTAGCAGGGGAAGCAGTCTCCTCTGAGTCAGAGAATTTGAAAAGTGGACATATGCTTTGCGAACTTTTAGGGCTTTTTCCATGTTGATAAGGAATGTCCCAAGGAATACTGGACATTGGCTCTTGCTCTCTGTGCTGGACCTGTGATGATGCTCAAGTCTAGTCATGCTAGAGTGACGTCAGGGGAAGGTCGCCTGGCCCCTAACACGGAATAACAGAAGCATCCATTATGGTGCAGTGAGATTCTAGTCAGAGCCAGTCACTGGGAATTTTGGCTTGCTGGCAGCCAATCTAGCCAAATTGATGCTCCAGGTTTAGTGAGCCACTGTTTCAAATAGAAACTAAGGAAGATAGAGAGAACTAGAGAAAGATAATGGAGGAATGGATAATGAAAGATAATGGATAGAGGAAGATGATGGGGAGGACTAGAGGAAGATGATGGGGAGGACTAGAGGAAGATGATGAAGAGGACTAGAGGAAGATGATGAAGAGGACTAGAGGAAGATGATGAAGAGGACTAGAGGAAGATGATGGGGAGGACTAGAGGAAGATGATGGGGAGGACTTCAGGAAGATGATGGGGAGGACTAGAGGAAGATGATGGGGAGGACTAGAGGAAGATGATGGGGAGGACTAGAGGAAGATGATGGGGAGGACTAGAGGAAGATGATGGGGAGGACTAGAGGAAGATGATGGGGAGGACTAGAGGAAGATGATGGGGAGGACTAGAGGATGATGATGGGGAGGACTAGAGGAAGATGATGGGGAGGACTAGAGGAAGATGATGGGGAGGACTAGAGGAAGATGATGGGGAGGACTAGAGGATGATGATGGGGAGGACTAGAGGATGATGATGGGGAGGACTAGAGGATGATGATGGGGAGGACTAGAGGATGATGGGGAGGACTAGAGGAAGATGATGGGGAGGACTAGAGGAAGATGATGGGGAGGACTAGAGGAAGATGATGGGGAGGACTAGAGGAAGATGATGGAGAGGACTAGAGGAAGATGATGGGGAGGACTAGAGGAAGATGATGGGGAGGACTAGAGGAAGATGATGGGGAGGACTAGAGGAAGATGATGGTGAGGGCTAGAGGAAGATGATGGGGAGGACTAGAGGAAGATGATGAGGAGGACTAGAGGAAGATGATGGGGAGGACTAGAGGAAGATAGCTAGTGTTGACCTCAGGTTTGCATATGAACACACATACACATGAGGGAGGGAGGGAGAGAGAAAGAGACTCTTATTTGTTTTTTTTAAAAAGAAAAAAACTATCTTTAAAATATATATATACCAATCCTAGTTCCCACTCCCTCCCCTCCTCCCATTTCCTCCACCTTTTCCCCCACCCCAACTCCCATCCACTCTCCACAGAGAGCAAGGCACATTGCTTCAAGGAAGGACCAAGGCCCTCCATACTTGATCCAGGTTGAGCAAGGTATCTGTCCAAAGAGAATGGGTTCCAAAATGACAGTACAAGCAGCAGGGGCAAATTCTGGTGTCATTGCCAGAGGCCCCACAGTCTTCCCTGGCCATACAATTGTCACTCACATTCAGAGTGTCTAGTTTGGTCCTATGCTGGATCCCTCCCTGTCCGGCCAGCGTTGGTAAGCTTCCATTAGCTCATGGAAGCTGTTTCAGTGGGTGACCCTATAATGGTCTTGACCCCTTTGCTCATATTCTCCCACCTCCCACTCTTCAACTGGACTTTGGGAGCTCAGCTCAGTTCAGTGCTCTGATGTGGGTCTCTGCCCCTGTCTCCATCAGTTGCTGGATGAAGGTTCTATGGTGACATTTAAGATAGTCATCAATCTGACTACAGGGCAAGTCCAG
This sequence comes from Microtus obscurus, assembly GCA_963919715.1. NCBI lineage: Eukaryota > Metazoa > Chordata > Mammalia > Rodentia > Cricetidae > Microtus > Microtus obscurus. The sequence goes on from CAWTZC010002514.1 coordinate 39,070,225, forward strand.
TTTGGGCACCCTCTCCTCTATTGCTTAGGGTCTTAGCTGGGGTCATCCTTGTGGACTCCTGGGAGTTTTTCTGGTGCCAGGTTTCTTACTAGCCCCATAAGGGCTCCCTCAATCAAAATATCTCTTTCCTTGTTCTCCATCTTTGACCTTCCCCATCTCAACTATGCCATTCCCTCAAGTTCTCTTCACTATCCTCTCCTCCTTTTTCCACTCAGCCCTCCCTCCGCCCCACCTCCATGCTCCCAATTGTCAGGAGATCATGTCTATTTCCTCTTCCTAGGGAGATCTATATATGTTTCTCTTAGGGTTTACCTTGTTACTTAGCTTCTTTAGGGTCAGGGACCATAGGGTTGTTATCCTTTGCTTTACAGCTAGTATCCCCTTATGAGTGAGTTCATATCATGTTCATCTTTCTGGGTTTGGGTTACCTCACTTAGAATGTTTTTTTCCATTTGCATGTAAATTTCAGGATGTCATTGTTTTTTTACTGCTGAGTAGTACTCCATTGTGTTAATGTACCACATTTTCTTTATCCATTCTTCAGTTGATGGGCATCTAGGTTGTTTCCAGGTTCTGGCTATTACAAGTAGTACTTCTATGAACATAGTTAAACAATATCCTTGTAGTATGATTGAGCATCCATTGGGTATATGCTCAAGAGTGGTATTGCTGGGTTCTGAGGTAGGTTGATTCCCAATTTTCTGAGATACCGCCATACTGATTTCTACAGTGGTTGTACAGGTTTGCATTCCCACTATCAATGGAAGAGTGCTCCCCTTACTCCACCTTCTCTCCAGCATAAGCTATCATTGGTGTTTTTGATCTTAGCCATTCTGACTGGTGTAAGATGGTATTTCAGAGTCATTTTGATTTGCATTTCTCTGATGGCTAATGATGTTGAACATTTCCTTAAGTGTCTTTTGGCCACTTGAGATTCTTCTGTTGAGAATTCTCTTTTTAGATCTGTACCCCATTTTTAATTAGACTATTTGGAATTTTGATGTCTAATTTTCCGAGTTCTTTATATATTTTGGAGATCAGTCCTCTGTCTGATGTGGGGTTGGTGAAGATCTTTTACCATTTTGTAGTCTGCTTTTTTTGTGTTATTGACTGTATCCTTTTTTTTTAGAAAAGCTTCCCAGTTTCAGGAGGTCCTATATATTTATTGTTGTTCTCAGTGTCTGTGCTACTGGTGTTATATTTAGGAAGTGATCTCCTGTGCCCATGTATTGAAGGCTACTTCCCAGTTTCTCTTCTATCAGGTTCAGTGGGTCATATTTATATTGAGGTCTTTAATCCATTTGGACTTGAGTTTTGTTCATGGGTATAGATATGAATCTATTTGAATTCTTCTGCATGTTGACATCCAGTCATGCCAGAACCATTCAGTGCAATCCCTATCAAAATCCCAACACAATTATTCATAGACCTTAAAAGAACAACACTCAACTTCACATGGAGAAACAAAAACCCAGGATAGCCAAAACAATCCTGTACTTTAAAGGAACTTCCAGAGGCATCACCATCCCTCACATCAAGTTCTATCATAAAACTTCAGTAATGAAAGCAGCTTGGTATTGGCATAAAAACAGACAGGTTGACCAATGGAATTGAATCGAAGACCCAGATATTAATCCACATACCTATGAACGGCTGATTTTTGACAAAAAGCTAAAATTATACAATGAAAAAAAAGCATATTCAACAAAGGTGCTGGCATAACTGGATATCGACATGTAGAAGAATGCAAAGAGAGATTCTTTTAGGCAACTGCCAGACATGGTGGCTCATTCCATAATTTCACCACTTGAGAGACTGGGGCAGAAATGTCACTGTGAGTTCTAGACCAGTCTAGGCTATAGGGTGAGACCCATCTTGAAACCAAACAAATAGCCCTGGAGAGATGGCTCAACTATTAAGAACCATGTTCCAGAGGACCTTGGTTCAATTCTCAGCACCTATATGGCAGCTAACGACTGCCTATAACTACCTCCAGGGGCGTCAACACCCTCACAGAGACGTACACTCAGGCAAAACACCAATGCCCATAAAAAATAAAAATAGATAAGGCATTGAAAACAAATAAAAACAAGAATACAAGCCAAAGTGATTAATGCAAACAGTGTTCACCAGAGCATGGCTTCAGCCCGACTCCAGTTTGCACATGCGTGCCTAACCTGGCCCGCCCTTGCAGGCCCCTCTTGTTTCATCTCCACAGTCTGACCCAGGAGTTCAGGGCTGAAGCCTGAGGTCTTGCTCTTCTCTTTTTCTTTTTGTGATAGAGGCGATGGAACCCAGGCCTAGTCAAGTGCTCCACACTGAGGTCCATCCCGGCCCTGAGTCTGTGCATTAACCGGCTCTCAGAAAATGCTGCTGCCCCTGTCCTGGGATTACCCTTTGGGTGACAAACTCCTTAAGAGCTTTGGGTTGTACTCCCTTCCCAAGTCTGAGCCTGGTGCCCACAAGTTGATGGGTATAGTATACATCATATTCTTGGAATGAATTGGTTATTGTTTGAAATAATGCCTATTAATTTCATTTACACAGATTTTTCTATTAAGAAAATCTTTTATCTTCTTAGATAGCAACATGGATTGCAAAACTCATGCCAGGGTAACTGATACATGTGAAAATGTGTGTTACTAAGTTACAGAGGAAAAAAGTGAAGGTTCCCTGGGATTGATTTTGGAAGCTGTCATTTTATAATTGCTTCTTATTTCCCATCTTTTAAAAGTCTATTTTTTATTTTAATGGACACAGTAAGTGTATATTTGTGGACTACTGTGTGACATTTAGACACACAGACCCTGTCTGTATGGATAAAATCAGAATCGCAGGGAGAGACCATCAGAGAACATTTGTGCGTGTGTGCATTGAGACCATTCAAAATTTCCTTTATTATCTATTTCAAAAATATAGGCAGTTGTCAACCTCGTTTTCCTATAGTTCTTCAGTACCGTTACTACAATTAACAGGCTGTACCCCTGAATACATTAAACACCCCCACTCCCTCCTCCCCCACCATTTATCTTTCCACTTCTGTGATATCAACGTTTAGTTTCCAAATCTAAGAGGAAATTGCAGTATTTGCCGTTGTGTGCTTAATTAATTAATTACTTTCACTTAGCGCAGTGTCCTACAGTTTCATCTGTGTTGCTGCAAAGGGTATGTTTCTCTGTTTCCTTCTGGTGAATACTATTGCATTCTGTATAAAGACACCACATTTTCTTTAGCCGTTCGCCTGGTGATGAACATCTGAGTTAAGTCCCTGCCCTGAGTATCATGAATGGTGCTGCAATAGACACCAGAATGTACATGTTTCTTTGCTCTACTGATTTCATTTCTTTTTGATGTACACCTGGCCCTGGGACAGCCACATCACACAGTTGTTCTGGTCTGAGTTGTCTGAGGATCCTAGCCTCCATGCTGTTTTCTCTAAAAAAATGTTTTTTTTTTTAAAGATTTATTTATTTTGTTTTTATGTGTACAAGTGTTTTGCCTATATATACCACGCATATGCTTGGTGCCTGTGGAGGTCAGAAGAGGGTGTCAGATCCCTTAGAACTGGAGTTATAGAGGGTTGTGAACCATCACGTGGGTGCTGGGAATTGAACCTTTGTCCTCTATAAGAGTACAAGTGCTCTGATATGCTGAGCCATCTTTCAGCATCATCCACTCTCTTTCTTTCTAAATAAATTCTTTTTAAATAAAGATTATATCAACTTAATATTTATCCGGGAGAGAGATATCTGGGGTGGGGGGGAGGCACAGGAAGAGAGAGGAAGAGACACACAGAGAGAGACACACACACACAGAGAATTCACTTTGCTTCTTTTAGCTGGTCGGCTGGTGATTAAGAACATACTATAATGGTTCAGTCATTCCCTGCATTATTTATATGTCACAAATTTGCATGCTGCCCAAGTCAACAGTAGCACAAGCCTGAACAGGAGACCATGGAAGAAGGGGCGATTGAGGTCGAGGTGAGCTACAGGCCTGAATGTAATTAGGTAAGTGTCAAATAAAAACATGAAGTCCCTGAATTTTGGATTTTCAAAAAATTGAAAATGCATCACTCAAGAATCATCCTGGGTGACAGTTTGAATCGGCACAAGTGATGAACCACCCTGGCTTCCATAGGACAGTGACAGTTTTGGCACTAAAAATTCCTTCATTCAGAGATGCCTCAGTCCCAGGTAAGACTGGATGGCTGCTCGGGATGTCCTTAATCAGCTGTGCACTGGAATTTCCCACAGAAGTTTAATACACTCTTGCCTCAGATGCATCCCTAGAGTTCCTGCTTATTCTGGTCTTAGGCACTGCGTGGTCTGAAAAGCTCCCCAGGTGATTCATATGGGAAGGCAAGGTTAAGACTCGCTAGTGTAAGTAATATACACTCATTAGTTTGGTTACTTTTCACTCGTGTATTTTTGCATTTAAACATATTGATTTCATGCCCTCCCAGATGACAGACATTTTGCCAGTATGGACACCAAGATGAATCAGGACGAATCCTTTGTCTTCAGACCTTACAGTCTGGAGAGGAGAATGCTCTAGTTTAATTTAGCAGCCGTGGGATTTCCCCACTCAGCATGGATTTGTTGAATAGATTTGTTTTCAGCAACCGTTTAAATTTGCACAGCTAATAATGATCACCAAAGCTGTAGTCACCCTCTTAATGGAAGTTGCTGTGTCCTAGTCAGTGGTGGGCCAGTATTCAGGAAACATGCAAACCTGTAACAGCGAACCTTTATAATGTGATTTGTGCTATAGGCACCAGTGCCACTCCCAGCATATCTGTAGCCTGTATCTACATAAACAAATGATTGTGTCAGTACTGCTCCAACTTCCCAATCTTGCTTGTTGCCATGACAATATTGTGCCAGCTAGCTAGAGCAATCCATTGGCAGGCTCCCTCAATAGGAGGGCTGGAAACTGTCTTTGAGTAGCCTTGAAGGCACAAATATTTGAGTTCTTTGGGCTCTCTGGTTGACTCCACATGGAAAATAGAGAGTTGGAAAATACCTTGAGGAATTAAAAAAAAAAGGCCTGAATTCCATTTAGGTGTTGACTTGAGCTCAGGGTACTCACCTAATTGCCCTGCTTTCTGGGATGGTAGGTGGGAGGCCTGGGTGCCATTGAGGAAAGCCTTTGGATACAGGGTGAGGGTGAATGGCGGGAGGAGTGGCAGAGGTATAAGGATGAGAAGGCAGGAGGCATGTGAGGCCATCCAGAGAGGGAAAGGGTCAAGTACACTGCTGTTGAATGAGCTGCGGGCTGCATTCCTGCCACCCAGCTCCCGGCCGCCTGGCTAGCTTATGCCCCAAAATAACAACACATAAATTGTATTCTTTTAAACACTGCTTGGCCCATTTCTATTAATGTGTGTAGCGCCATGAGGCAGTAGCTTACCGAGAAGGATTCTAGCCTACGTCCATCTTGGGCCGGAGCTTCATCGCATCTGCCCTGGAGAGGAGCGATATAGCATCTGAGCTCACTTCCTCTTCCTCCCAGCATTCTGTTCTGTTTACTCCACCCACCTACGTTCTAACCTATCAGGCCAAGCAGTTTCTTTATTAATTAACCAATGACCTTCCTCCATCACAGTGCCTTAATGTGGGCATGAGTACACGTCAGTATAAAATGTCAACATTGTGGTCCAATTATTTTATCTTTCTGCAGGAGGCTGGTGAAGTTGTAAGTGGACAAATTATGACCACATAGAGTTCTGAAGGATGAATTACTGGACATTTCAGTAACAGAGCAATGTATGAGGAGATGAGGTATTTAGCTCACTTCTACTGCTGTATTAAGAGTTCAGAGCAGTATGTGGTACGTAAAAGGCATGTCTTAGTCTCTCTGTATTAAAAGACAATGCCAGAAAGTAGCAGCTCACAAAGAATAGACTTTTTTTTCAACATTTGGGAGGCCTAAAAACCTGAGATCAAAGTGCCAGCTGGTTTGATGTCTGGTGTGGGCTCCCAGTGCTTCACCTGTGTCCCCAGAGTTGCAACGCATTCTCTGTGGCAAAGGTAAAGAAAGCTTGTGTTACTACAAACATTCCAGCCACCGTGTGTGCTGAGCATTCACATCTTCACCCTCTTCCTCTACTTACATGAGGCTAGCATCATCTCACACCACAATGGGATGAGTAGGAAGAAACATCTCTGGAGAGATACGTGCTGATAGTCTTTGTGTATTGTGATGATGATGATGTGTGTGTGTGCTCATGTGTGAGTCTGTTTGTGTCTGTGAATGTGGGCATGCAAGTGGAGGCTGCTGGATAACCTTGAGCATCAGTCCTCACCTTCCAGGTTACTTGAGACAGTGTCTCTTGTTCTCTGTTGAATACAGAAAACTACCTGGCCTATTCATTTCCAGGCTGCTGGGCTGCAGCTATGGATGCTACCACATCTAGCTTGACTTGGGTTCAGGGACCTGAAGTCAAGTCCTCATACGTGTGTAGCAAGATCTTCTCCCACACAGCCACCTTCCTAGCCACAGTCAAATTATTTTGATAGATCACATCAATGTAATTTCTATTTCAGGATTCTGTTAAGTATCCAGCTTTATTAGTTGTTGTACATATTAAACTTTATATTGGTATGCATGTACGTATGGGTGTATATAAAGAAATGCAATATATAAAACTCATTTCCATCCATGGTTTCAGGTATGTGCTGGGGGTCTTGGAATGTGTTCTCACAGATAAAGAACAGCTACTATAGTAAAAGTTCATCTGTTTTTTCCAGAAACATTTTTATAAAGAATATTATTCTTCTGTTAATACATTTTGCTCTTTTGTTATTTTCCTTCGACTCTCTCTGTGTGCAGTCTATGCTAATCCATTTTTATTATTTATCATTTAATGAGTTGGGTTATATGGGCCCAGGGTAGCATTCTGAGCTAGTTATTATTCACAACTGGAAGGCTTTCTCCTAAGCCATGCCAAAATCAAACTCCCTCCTGCGAGCATGGCTTATCCACACAATCCTGCGTGCATCCCACCTCCTCTGTTTCTTTGCTCTGAGTTGGGGTGAGGAAGGACTTGCACTTTCTGCTGTTCTTTGCACATGCTGCGGCAGACAAAGGGAAGAGAGCATCCTGGGGCGCTCCTCACATCTAGGAATAGGATTCTGAAGGTGCACTGTTACTGCCTTTTCTTTAAAACTCTGCCCTGTTCCCCAACATGGTTTCTGCATACACAGACATTTTGGAGCAGATTTCTTAGTTTCACCAAGATGGAGCTGCTTTTTTTTCCCTTGTTTCTGGTCAGTTGATTTGGTGATTTGGACACCTTTTAGGAGAGGAATGGGAGAGTGATGACTTGATACGTATGATCACGTCTGTGTTGGCAATTAGAAGGTCATATAGATGAGAGAGTTTCTTAAGCAGGGGTCTTCACAGGGTAGCATAGCTCTAGCTGAAGCATGAGGACAGACAGTCAGGAACATGCTTGACCAGAAGCAGGAGGCTCCTTTAAGAGGTCAACATATTCAACTGAATCAAGAGTCTGAGAGGGGGAAGGGTAACCAAAATTAAGGATAATATAAAAAGCCATATGGAAACCTACTATTTTACAAAATTGTAAAAAAAAAAATCTAAAATAAGAGTTTGGACAGAGGTATCCTTCATGGATGGACAATGCTCCTACTAGAAGTCATGGATTATTAAATGAAAAATCCCAGTGCCAGGTGTTGAATACTTCCCTATAAACTGTTGGCCAGGGAGGTCCCAGAGGCCCCTGAAACAATGCTACTGTCATTGCTCTTGATTGGCCACCAGAGCTTCGTGATAAGACCCAATTGCTAAGGATAGATGATACACATTGGTCAGAAGTCAAAGAAATAAAGTTGGGGGGTGGTGTGGAGGGAACACCGTCAACAGGCTTACCTAGCTGTGAATCCTGCGAGCTACAATACTAACCTGTCAAGCAAGGTGCATCCTCGAACATAATAGAGGCATGGCTATCATAGGAGTAATCAACTGTGTTTTGATTGCACTGAAGGCTTGTTCCACAAGAGGAAATTCATGCCTAGCTCTGTAAACCCAGTCAAGACCCCATGACTGGCGAGGTCATAGCCCCTTGATGGAAACCTACTGCTAGTGTTTTGCTGAATGATTGTGCTATCAAACTGTCTTCCAAACACTTACATTTATACCCATAGATCAGAGCTCTGCCCAACCTTTATCACATAAGCTTCTTGCTGCTAGAAGTGGCAATTAATGCGGAAACCCATAACTGGCTAAAGTATCAGGAACACATGACGGTGGAATGTTGGGCCCTAAATGAAACAGTTATCCCATCTTCTCTAAGGCTCAGGAAACACTGAGGAAGAGGAGACTGAAAATGTAAGAGCCAGAGGGTGGCAAAATGCGAAATGTGAAAAAAAAGGCTATGTCTGGGTCATGAACTCACTATAGCTGTGGTTATCTGCAAAGAACATGCTTGAGCCTGACAACATTTCATCATGGACTGGGGAGAGGCTCATGAGGTCCTACCCCTCCCAACTATTTATTGACAGTTAATGGTTGTTAGGGGAAGGCTTGTCATTTTCTTCAGTGGTGTAACCACCGATAAGTTGCTGTTCAAAAAACATCCTCCCCCCAAACACATTTTGGGTAGAAACTAATTAAACACTGTGGGCTAGAAAAAGGAGGCATGAACATATAAGGGGACTTGATGGGGGGGAGGGGGTTGGCGAGAGTGGGAGGACATCAGAGAGGGAGTGGGGGAAGGAAAAGACTACAATTCATTATATGAATGTTTGAAACTGTCAATCAGACAAAAATTATGGCACAGTATTGAGGGGTAAATAACCAAAAATTTAATATATACATGGATGAAAATTTCAAAAAAAATTTGAAGGCCTTGGGTACTAAGCAAATAATTCATCCTCTTTGAGGGTGATGATCTATAAAAAAGTTGGGTGTCTCATTTGGCATAGATAGTCTTAATACAATCCTGCTTGATGGGTAGGGGTGGGGATGGGCAGGAGGTTCTGATGTGTCATTCATGACAGTAGCATGACTCTGATGTTGAGGATGAAACACCCATCTCTCTGAATAAGGTTGAGGAATACTTTTCTTCTTGTTGAAGGATTTGGAACCTTCCTTGCCTTATATAAAGAATTTTATCTAGATTAAATATGCTTTCTAAGCCAGGTGTGGCAGCCCATGTCTTTAGTACTAGCCTTTGTGAGGTAGAGGCAGGTGGATCTCTGTAAGTTCAAGGCCATCCTGTTCTATATAGTGAGATCCAGGATACCCAGCGCTACATAGCAAGAGACCCTATCTCAGTGTATGTGTATTTCCTGATTCTGTGTGCTGGTGTGGTGAGACTGATGTAGTTCTCCTTGCATTAAAGAAGCTCCTCTTTGTTTAAACCAACAACCAGGGAGCCTGCATGGGACCCACCTAAGCCCTCTGCATATATATCACAGTTATGTATGTTGGTCTTTATGTGAGACTCCTGACAAAGGGAGCAGTGGCTATCCTCAGTGCTTTGACTGGATCTTGGAAACCTATTCCTCAGTCTGGATCACCTTGCCCAGCCTGAATAGACGGGAGGGTGCTTGGTCTTATGGCAGCTTGATATGCCATGCTTTGCTGAAGCCCATGGGAGCCTTGCTCCTTTTGGAACAATTACAGAGGAAAGGTGGATGGTGGGGGGGCCAGAGGGGAGGAAGGGAAAGGGGAGTGGGAGGAGAGAATGGAGGAGAGGTTGTAGTAGGGATGTAAAATTAATTAATTAATGAATGAAAATGTCTTCAATATACAAAGATGGGAAAAAACGGACAATACATCACTTAAGTATAAAAATCAACACACACACACACCTTTCCTCTTTACAGAAGATAGACACCATTACAAAAAGTCACAACTGGCTGAAATGCTGATAACAATGGACTGTGTGGCGCCCAACCCCAGCTGGTACACCTACAACGTAGCTTATATACCCAAGACACAGTGAACATCACGGGAGAGGCGGTAGACAGATTGTGAGAGCCAGAGGACTAGGAATCCTCGTGTGAGATAGTGTATTCTAGGGAGGCCACACCTATGGAACTGCAGCAATACAGATGCCTGAACAATGACAACACCAATGCGCATGGGAGGAACAATAGAGGGTCCCAACCCTAGATAGAGAGCTACAAGTAATTAATGACTACTGAGAGATAGAACATTAAAGTCTTCCACAGGGATGAGCCCTCTAACTGGCTATTCAGTACCAAGTGGTCAGTCAGCCCTAAAGCCAACACTAAAAAGTCTTAGCAGGTTGTGCTTATATATTTATTCACACACAAGCACACACACACACACACAAACACACACATGTATGTATCTATGACATTTAAAGAATGTGGGGATGAGAAACCATGAATTTGGGAGGGAACAGGATGGGGTTGTGGTGCATGAGAGAGGTTGGAAAGAAGAGAGGAAGGGAGTGATGATGTGAAGGTACTTTAACTAAATATGCTTTCTATGGTTGCATTTAGCATTTCTTTTATTTTATTTATAAATGTTGTAACTAATGCAGTAGGGTCTCAATCAACACAAAACCACCTGCCCTTTCATTAAAAGACATCAGATTCCCTAACTACTTGTAGATCAGTACTGTGGGAGGAAACTAGCTGGAAGGCCCTTTCACATGACCTACGTTGCTAGGATACACCTTCAATCTTCTCCCCAAGTGGAGATAGCTACTCAGGAGCCTCCCTCAAGAATGTGGCTGCTACCTGGAGAAATTCAAAGTTGGAAACACACACATATACACACACACACATCTCACACAGATGGAGTTTGTATATAATTTATTGTTTTCTATATTTTATTGCCTTGAATGATAACTATCTTCTCTTGGTAAAAATAACTTTAAGTGAATCTCAAAAGAATCCTAACCAGGATCAGGAAAGACCAATTTAGCTTTAGCTGAATAAATCCCATTTTTATATGTGAGAGACAAAACAGAGCTACCCGAAGAAACACAGGGTAACTTCCTTGGGTTATAGTAAATAAGAAAAATAATGCCCAACATTTTCTTCATGTTTACTTTGAACTCACAATAGTTAACAGTTTCTGAGAATTCATGAACTGAATTCTTACAATGACCCACAGGTGTCATTACTCCAACTTCACAGATGGGGGAATCCAGGCACAGGAACCTGTCTACGTTGAAGTAGCCAGGACATGTCAGAGGTGTGATTCAAACCCAGGCAGCCGGGTTTTGCAGTTGTCCCCACCATCATTTTTTTTTTTTTTGAATTAGAGTTTCACTGTAGCTAAAACTGACTCCAAACTTGAGAGTCTCCTGCTTCTATCTCCTAAGTATAGGGTTACAGCCAGTGTCACCATGTTAGCTTCCCAAGGAAATTCTTACTTCATTTTCCTGCCTGTGCACTTGGGATGTGGAACAGAGGAGCCTTCAGGAATAAGACTTGGATTTCTAACTGGTTTAATTCATTAAAAAAATTTTTGAGCTCTAGTTTTCTGCCAGCCTTTATGGTAGACACCAGGGAAATAGGGTGAACTTTCAATGGAGGGAACCCCCTAAATATTTACATATGTATTTCTTTTTAGTCCTTTGGGTTTTATTAGAAAGTTTCTTGTTTGGATAGAATCCTTTGAAGGATCATTTTATACACTATGACACTTTCTAGAGGCTTCAAATAAACCCAGCATTCATTTCCTTTGGAACAGCAAATACTGGTTCTAAATGGTTTCCACCTATCCCTACCAGCCCTATTCATTTCAATAATTCCATCTTGATTGCCATCCCTCCCCAGCCATCATAAATACAGCTCCTGGTTTAAATTGTCATGCAGTGAAGACGAGTACACACAAACTAGCAATTTAGGTAATGTTTATTTCCTAAAATGATTCTTTATAAAGTATTTACCCTTCTCCCCAGATAGGAATTTGCATAAAGATATAAATAAGATATAGGTCAACTATGCTTAAGAGGGTATTGATTAGGTAAAATGATTTATACCTGAGTAGGCAAGATAAACCTTCCTTGAGTTTTGTTATATATGCTGTTTAATTTTCTGTCTTAATAAGGTTCTTAAATTGTGCATTTTCCTTAAGTTGAAACTGTTCTGAAAAAGAGCCATCACATTTTCACTTTCGAATTCTTCGGGCTATTTATATAGAATAGGCTTGGGTTTGTGTGCAGCCTTCTACCGGCATTCTGAACAGCAACCCTACCCTTCAAACACTTCAGATATGCTTTTCCTGAGCTCAGCGGCCCTTTACATTTGAACTCTTAAAATACTTTGTTTATACCTTATAATCTCTAATTATGCAAAATTTTGATACTGTTTTAAACAGCTCTGAAGACTTTGAGACATAGAAAGCCTTGCCTTATATGTGGAGATGCCTCAAGAATTAGACCATCGTTGGTATTAGGTCTGGACTCTTAGAGAACTGAGCTCCTAGGCAGATGGGTACTTCATTTTTGGTTTCTGACATAGCAGGTGAGTAGCAATTGCGCTTATGGGCTGTAACTTCTTTGGCTCAAGGAGAATGAGCACTGAGCTGATTTATTATCCACAGTGCTTGGGAAGTGATTTGGTTCCTTGGGACTTAGTTCTTTACATGTAAAACCACATAAATAATATCTGTCTTAAAAGATGGTTTTGCAGCCGGGCGGTGGTGGCGCACACCTTTAATCCCAGCACTTGGGAGGCAGAGGCAGGTGGATCTCGGTGAGTTCGAGGCCAGCCTGGTCTACAAGAGCTAGTACCAGGACAGGAACCAAAAGCTATGGAGAAACCCTGTTTTGAAAATCCAAAAAAAAAAAAAAGATGGTTTTGCAGATTAAATGGGCTCATAAATGGAAAATAATGATTTGTCAAAGGATTATTCCAGCCAGGACCAAAAAAAGTCTGGAACCATCTATTTTCTGCCCCCAAGAAACATATCTTACCTCCAAAGTCAGACATTACTATAGTGGTATATTATTTGTGTTTTAATAAACAAAAATTGCTGGAGGATCAGAGTGCAAAGCATCCACACTAGTTAGAAATAGAGGCTAGGCAGTGGTGGGCCACACCTTTAATTCCAGCCCTAGAGAGAAATATAAGATGGGAGGAGACAGGTCTCAGACACAGTCTCAGTCTGAGGAGGCAGGATTGCCCATTTTGGTTTGATAAGAGCTAGTGGCTGGCTGCTTTGCTTTTCTGATCTTCAGTTTGAACCCCAACATCTGTCTCTGTTTTTTTTTTATTCGTGCTAGACACTATCATAGAATGAAAAGATGGAGACGGTGTTCTAAGTAAACAGACATAGGAAGCACGCAGGTAGAACTACTCTAAAACTTGAAAAAAAACTTTTATTTTTTTTCTAGACAGGGTTTCTCTGTGTAACAGCCTTGACTGTCCTGGAACTCTCTCTCTGTAGACCAAGCTGACCTCAAACAAAGTTTCACCAACCTCTGCCTCCCCGATGCTGGGATTAAAGGGGTGTGCCACCACCACCTGGCTGAAGTTTTTTAATTCAAAAATGGAAAGAAAAGATAAGAAGGGGTACTTCATAGCAATTAATGGACAGATCCATTAAAAGAACATTCCTATTTAAACGTATATGCACTGAACACAGGTGTGCCCAATCATGTAATACTAATAGATGCAAATCACAGATTAAATCTAGTACAGTGCAGTGGACACTTCAATATCTTACTCTGATCAATTAACAGATCTTCCTGACAAAAATTAAACAGTAAACACGTGAATTATATGACACCCGTAGATCAAAGAGACTCTACGGAATATCCCCTTCAAATGTTACAGAATATATGTTCTTCTGAGCAGCCCATGGAACGTTCTCTAGAATAGGTCATATACCAGGGTACAAAGCAAGTCTCAACAAATATAGAAAAGCTGAAGTAATTCCTTTTATTCTACCTGATCACAACAGAAAAAGACTACGAATGAATAGCAAAAGAAATCCTAGAACACATATGAATTCATAGATCAGAGAATACTACTGAGTCATGAATGGGTCCTTGAATAAATCAGGAAGTAAATAAAAGAATTTTTAGAATTAAATGAGAATAAAAACACAGCATATCAAAACATATGGGATACATACAATGAAAGCAGTCTGGAGTGAAATTTATAGCTCTAAGTGTCTACATTAAGAAGTCAGAAAGAGCCAGGCAGTGGTGGTGCACGCCTTTAATCCCAGCACTCGGGAGGCAGAGGCAGGCGGATCTTTGTGAGTTCGAGACCAGCCTGGTCTACAAGAGCTAGTTCCAGGACAGGCTCCAAAAAAAAAAAAAAAAAACCCACAGAGAAACCCTGTCTCGAAAAAAAAACCAAAAAATTAAATAAAAAAAAGAAGTCAGAAAGATCTCAAATAAATAACTTAACGATACACCTTTGATCCCTAAAAAACTCAGATCAGTAGACGAAAAGAAATCCTTAAAATCAAAGCAGAAATCAATGAAATAGAAACAAGATAGTAAATACAGACAATACAGAGAATTAAACAAAGAGCTGTTTCTCTGAAAAGATAAATAAAATGGACAAATCCTAGATAAAAGAGCAGGTACAAATGAATATAATTAGAGGTGAAAAGGGAACCATTACAATAGATATCAATAAAATTCAGAAAATCTAAGTAACATACTCTACTGACGTGGAGAATTTAAAAGAAACTGATGGATTTCTGAATATATATGACCTACTAACATTAAACCAAAATGAGATAATAAATAAAGATTTTGCTTATCTATTTTTTTATGTGTGTGAGTATTTTGCTTGTATGTATCTGTGAATCACATGTAGCAGAGCTGATGGAAGCCAGAAGAGAGTGTTGAATCCCCCAGAGCAGGATTTATATATGACTGTGCGACATCCTATAAGTACTGGGGACCTAACGCAGGGTCTCTGCAAAAGCAGCAAATTTGCTTAAGCACTGAGCAATCTCTTTAGCCCTCAGATAAACAATGTAAACAGATCCATAACAAACAGTTAAGACTGAAGGAGTAGCCAGGAGTGGTGGCACACACCTTTAATCTTAGCTCTTGGGAGGCAGAGGCAGGTGGATCTCTGAGTTTAAAGCCAGCCTGGTCTACAAAGCAAGTTCCAGGACAGCCAGGACTGTTACACAGAGAAACCTTGTCTCGGAAAAAACAAAACAAATTTGCAAATTCAGGAAGTAATTAAGAATTTTCCTACTAAAGAAGTTAAGGTTTGAATGGATTCACCAGTAATTGACAAGTTAGATTTCATGAGATTAAAGGTTTCTATATATAAAAAGAAACTGTAGTTCATGTAAAAAAAATCACCCTACAGAAGGAGAAATATCTCTGCCAGCTGTGTATTTGATAGAAGACCAGTTTCTAGAATATACAAAGAACTTCAGAAAATGGGTATCAAAGAAACACTTTAAAAAACGGACCACAGAACTGAACAGAGAGTTATCAAAGGGAAAGATACAATTGTCTAACATTTTAAAAGTGCTCAACATCATTATCCACAAAGGAAATACAAAGTTCAACTCCTTTGCGAATGCTTAGAATTGGTGTGTCATCCTGTGAACAAATGTCAGCAAACACTGGTGAGGACCTGGGGAAAGAAATCCCCGCCCCCTAGTGGTGGGACAGCACACGGGTGCAGTTACCAGGGAAGGCAAGTGGTCTCATTGCTCCCATTAGCTCAGAGCAGCTGCATAAAATTAATCCTGCCAATTTCCAAGCTTGGTTGGGAGAAGGGCTCTAGAGGTTCTTCTCCCAGCTGAAGAGCGGGTGACGAGTACTTACTGTAGAGGGAAGGGTTTTTTTTTTCTTCAGTGTTCTGGTTGTGAGGACCTGAAGTTAGGAGCGGGAAATGTTGGGGAGATCTGGGAGGGTAATGGGCATTGGATATGATAAAAATAAATTAATATATGAAATTGTCAAATAATAAATAAAGTATTCTAAGAAAGCACTATGCAAAGAATTTTTAGTGTTTTATATATATATACTCTTGATAATAACTATTATCAAATTAATAATCATAATTTAATAAATATGCCAGCCAATTGGTGATGCTTTTGCATGTAGAGCATTCCCAGTTGGACCATCATTACAGGGTTTTCTGTGGTTAGCGTAAATGACTGGCTGCCATAGACTTTCCACAAAATGATACTACAAGACGAAGAGAAATTCTGAGTATTAAGTCCAGATGGTCCTTAAGTTTCCTAGGGCTTATGCATGTTAGAACTGCTAATTTATATTAGGAGTGATTCTCTGACAGAATATGAGGTGTCAATCAAATCTACCATTTGGCTTTCTTCTCAGCTTCTTTCCTGAGTGAGCTGAAGTTTGCCAAGGTTAAGATAAACACCAGAGGAGGTAAAGCTGTTACCATGCGAGAGTTTGAATGGAGATGGAGGCACTGTGTTCAGACTTTAAAACGATATTGTTTTTAGGAATGTAATTTTAGAGGTGCATTTATCTGGGTTGTTTAGCTCGTGAACTCTGGGAATTCTCCATATGAGCCACAGCCACCCCTGTTAGGAAGACTTCTCTGGTAACATCCTCAAGGCTGTATGGTCCAAGAGGACATATAGGATTGATGTTCTATGGTGGCCCCTGGTTGCAAGCAGCCAATGGAACTGCTTAATCTGTCCTGGTGACCAGTCAGGCTGTGTTCACTGGTCGTGGCTGGGTGACAGTTCTTCAAGAACTTCAGACCCCTTCTCTCACTATTGGCTTTCCCGAGAGATCTGGGCTTCTCCATCGCCTGAGCCCCTTCATTTACTCCCTCCTGGGGCTAGAGATAACAAGAGGTGGGCATTAAATGTTGGTTTGATTGTCCCCTTATTAATTGGGCTCTGTTGTTTTCCAGGGGAAACTCTACTCACTATGAAGAAGTGTTTCTGCTTTTGACTTTAGAGCTAGGAATTAGTCTTTTGTGGACCAAAGTCATAGAACAACTTCACAAAGTCAGGAATTTAAATGTGTACTCAGTCTGTTTGGTGATAGATGGGCTAAGAGTTTCTACAAGCTAACATTGCTCTTATGTGCTTAGGTTCCCACAATATATACAAGTAGAAAAGATGAATGGACTTATATGGTTTATGATTAATGATATTGTAAAGCTCTCTGTGTTTCCTTTTTTTAAACATCTGTTTAAATGAATGTGTTCTTTTTGTTGTGCCCTTTCTGCAGTACAAGGAGCCAATCCTTTTACCAGCTCCCTGTTTGTTTGCAGAAAACAGTGGAAAAGTGTTCCCAAAGTATGCACAATAGGCAAAGTAGAGAAACATAATGGATGCGAGACTGAGAATAAAATAAAAATTCTTACTCTTGGGCTGATTATTTGTGATATGTCAAATGGAATTTGTTTTTACAGCTATGTGAATAAAATTTCTGCTATTACCACCAAGGTACTATAGAAGCCTATGCCTCAGGGATATTTTGTGGAATTATTGCATTGGTTTTTTTCTCTTTTATTCTCTTTTACTCATTCTGTCTCTTCCTTTGGGTGCCATGCAACACAGCGGCCATATGTGATGTGTTTTCACTAAAGTTGCACATAACAAAGTGAGCCATTGATTCTTCTCAGGTTTGTTATGACAATCTCCAGTCTCCTTGTCTCAAGAGCCCAAGGTCTCAGCATCCAATATGCATTCCTTTCAGAACTGTATCCCAGCCTGCTTTTAGCATCTGGTCCTCCATACCAGAAAATCTGTTTTGGCTTCTTCAGAGAATAAGTCTTTTATTTTCAGTTGGAGAGGGTTTTTCAGAGTGGGGGAAGACATGGCATTCTGACTGCATCTTAAAAAAGACTTAACAAATTCTTTCCTATTTTTCCTCCCAAAGCTTTCCTTTTGAATTTCTGATTGTCCCAAATTCTGGGACTTTTGGGCACCACCAAGTGCAAATCAGCTTGATGCTAGCTTAGAATTCCGTTTTCTTTTGCGGTCTGCTATTTTTTTGTTTTTTCCCTCCATCTGTTCTCATCTTCCAGGTATAGAAATTGCATATCTCAGTCCTAGTCTCGTCTCATTGGTCATAGTCACGTGATCCTAACATTTCTACAAAATAATCTGAGGTGTTTAGCTTCCATCCTTAGAGAGAATGATCAGAACAGGAAGCATGAACCTAATGCTTCTGACCTAATGCTTTTAATTAAGACCTCACCGTCTTGTTCTGCATGTGTTTATTAGCAAGCCATGGTAGACCCTTGATTCAGCTGCTACATTTGTCAGTCTCTCCAGGTTTTGTCATGTACCAAAAAAAAAAAAACTGTAGTAGTCATTGACTAACCTAAAAAACACATGAATTTGGGGCACTGTTTAATATCTGGTTCTGGACATAGATCTTAGTACGTAGAGCAAGTGTGAATGACTCAGGGAATCTAGGCTTGTGTTCAGAGTCTACCAACTTCTAGCTGTGAGACCCTGACCAAAAGCTCAGTTTTTTTTCTGTTTCCCAGTGTCCCTAGTGGTCCTTTACCTGTAGTCATCTTGTGAAGATGAAATTATTTAATACTCAGAAATGTGGTCACTAATGTATCAGTTGTGATTGTTATATGCTAATTGTATTATTGTTACTGCCATGGGTAGTGGAATACAAAGACTTAGATTGAGGGTTTTATGGCCTGAAATGGGTGCTCATTGCATTTAACTCTGTTGAGCCAGAGAGACAACAGGAGAGTAACCTGTGCACTCCAAGGCACCCTGAGTCTAAGAGTTCAGCTAGAGTTTCCATTTATATACCATTGTAGATATGATATATAGGTGGCTTCATACACTCATCTCCTCCATTCAGTTTCTTGACTGTGAAATCTATCCATGTTTGGTAGGCTTCCTCCACTCTTTCCTGACTCCTAGAAATGCCCTCCCGGTTCCCAGAACACTCCATCGCTATGTGTGTAGTTTTGACATAAGTTCTCCTCATCCTCCTAGCCCTGATTCCTGAGTTTGATGCACCCAAAAGTTGAGTTATCTTCTCTTTCCCTCAAAAGGAATGTTTTTGCTTCAGTAAGTCTGTTTCGGTTCAAGACCTCTTTGTCTATCCTTGAGTACTTTTGTCAACGAGGTTAGGAACTTCTGGGACTACAGAGTCAAGTAACACAGTCATTATTTTTATTATTTGTATATTCCGCCAGTCCATATGATCATATGATCGAGGCAGTGGCTGTCTGTACAATTGATGCTGATCCACAGTTCTAAGTCAAGAAATAGAAGGCATGACTCCTTAACTCTGCTGGGAAGTCACAGCAATGAGTTCTCCACTAGTGGAGAGCTGTCCAGCAGTGTGGATTTGCAGTGAACCTTCCTGGGCCACGTCAGAGCCTTGCATGTTGTGGTTGTTTGAGTGAGAATGATCCTCATAGGCTCATATATTTGAGTGCTTGGTCTGTAGCTTGAGGAACTGTTTGGGAAGAATTAGAAGACAAGGCCTTTTTGGAGGAAGTATGTCACTCTCTCTCTCTCTCTCTCTCTCTCTCTCTCCTTGTGGATTAGATATGAATTGTTAGCTACTGTTCCAGTGCTGTGCCAACTGACAGGCTCCATGCCATGATGGTCATACGCTCTACTAGCCTCTGGAACTATAAGCCTCCAAACAAATGCTTTCTTTTATACGTTGTCTTGGTCAATGGTATCTCTTTTCCGCAATGAGAAAGTAACTAAGACAGACACATTACAAAGGAAAAGGATGTTTAGTTTCTGAGGAAGAAGTGAGAGTCTGCTACATTAGTATTTAGAAATGGCCACATGGTGCTAAACAAAGCATTATAGACCTGGGTTTATCTGGCCCCGATTCCATTTCTTGTTTCAACCAAGTCAAGGCACAGAGCAGTTGCACCTAAAGTAAGAAGTAAAAACTAGGGAGGCACTGCTCTGTTGAAGGAAGACAGTGTATTTCACTCTTAGAGGGAAGTATAAAAAGACGGCAAGCAATGTGAGCAGGAGTGTTGGGAACTTGAGAGATGCTGTGATTCTGGGAAGTCACATGGACATGCCACAGGGAGTCTTGTGTAAAGTACCCAAGAATGTCAATCTTAGAGATGCTGTTTATTTTGGGGTCATTTGCATTATTAACAAATAAACCTCTTTTCTATACACGGTAGTTTCTAGAAAACTCTACAGTTTATTAAACATCCTGTAAGGTAAGTTTCATTTTCCTGTTCATTTTGAAGTTGACTTCTTTGATGAAGAAAAGAAATAACACATGGAATTAAAAACTAGAAGGCAGTACTGAGCAAGAGAATGGAAGGAAGTTTTCCTGCTATCCTGAAGAGTGTGTTGTATTTGTTGGTCATTGACCTGAGAGGACAGAGCCCTCCCCAATGACCTTCACAGGTAAGAGTACCATAGCTTACACCTGGGCTGTTTATGTGTCTTTGGTTGGTGATTTATTGATATAGGAAATAACTTCATTTCTATTAATAAGTAGTATTTATTAAATTCCTGCTGTTTGTGATCAAATTTTGCTGGATGGTGGGGGGAGGATACATACAGCATTCAAGCACATGAGCAGAATCCCTTTTCTCTGGAAACATGGTTACCAGGACTTTTGTAGCCAGGGCACTAATATTCTGACTGGCCATTGGTTTATTACAGTTCTACCAGCATCATTAACAATTCCTCCCACTTTCATGCCCCCCAAAATGCCTGTTTGGAGATAAATTATCTGATACTCATTCCAAAAAGCTGTGAAGATTAAATGAGAAAATTGCTGTGAAAAATTTGCTGTGAATTACAAAGTTTTATCCAAATGAAATGGATTAAAGTATTTGCATTCTTTTATTGCATTCTCTGGTGGAGACAGACAGTATTGTCTGAACTTACTGTCTACCTTAGGCCCTGTTATTGCTCTGAGATCTGCTCAATTTTACATGGGAATAAACTTGCCATAAGTTAATTTTTTGTTTGTTTGTTTTTGAGACAGGGTTTCTCTGTGTAGCTTTGGAGCCTGTCCTGGCAATTGTTGTGTAGAACAGGCTGGCCTTGAAATCACAGAGATTCATCTGCCTATGCCTCCTGAGTGCTGGGATTAAAGGCGTGTGATGCCACTGCCTGACCATAAGTAAATTTTTATTTGAAAGCAAAATAGTGTATGCTTCACCATTTTTGGAGGGTTGATTCCTTTATTCTGTATTCAGGACCCTTATCCTTATACTAGATGTTTTCTGTATTTAACTTTAAATGAACACTTTAACATTTATGGAGCCTTTCATATTTAGCAAGTCATAATTTTGATGGGTTTTGAACATGGAGGGTGTCTCAGTAGCCTGGGAATTTTTAAAGCCTGCTTTCGAATGGAAAGGACTATGTGGTAAATGTGAATAATGAAGGAAGGCAGGGAGTCAGCCTCAGAGAGCACCCAGAGCAGCCTCCTCAGGTGTCCTTTGCACCAGCCCACACAAGAAAGGAGCCATGAGGCCAGCAAACACATATTACCAACCTCCTATGTGGTGGGAATTGGGTCCCCCCTGTACACGGCATATGTGAACAGATACGGCCCTTTTGTCTAGTTTGCCATCTTCATCTTCATCTTCAGCCAGACCACCGTGTTTTAGAGAGATCTCTCCTGGTACTACACTAAGGGCTTTACTGCCATTACCAGTTAAGACGCACCACAAAAGCAAAAGAAATGCCCATTATTATCTCAGACTCATAGAGGAGGAAACTGATGTTCAGTGAAGTCAAACAATTTTCTAGTCAAGAAAAAGTGGTGTTTGAATGTGGTCATAAGTCTTGCTGGTCGAAGGTGTCACACCCTTTGACTGTAGCTTCCCTGTAGTAAGTGTCATATAGAGGGGATGGTACTGGGGATAGAAGTGGGAGGAGTAAGTAAGACCTATATAGGATCGTTCCCCACCCCCCCCCCAGTAATAAACTTTGGTCTTTGGGGGGAAAGATGGTAAGCACATCATTTTCTTCAAAAATATTAGAAATGGCCGGGCGGTGGTGGCGCACGCCTTTAATCCCAGCACTCGGGAGGCAGAGGCAGGCGGATCTCTGTGAGTTCGAGACCAGCTTGGTCTACAAGAGCTAGTTCCAGGACAGGCTCCAAAGCAACACAGAGAAACCCTGTCTCCAAAAACCAAAAAAAAAATATTAGAAATGACCAAGTAGAGACTATTAAAACTGAAGGCTGTAGTAGTCAGTGGCACAGTTAGGTATATCAGTTATGAGCTTTGCGAAGATGTTTAATCCTTGAACCCTGCCTGGCTAGTATTCATTTGATCTTGTTCCTGGTTGTGTCTGATAAATGAAACATTGTATTTTGGAGCACACCACGCATTGGCACTGAACGAAGAATGCAATCATAGTGTGTTTATTCTAGGATGTGGACTTTCGATATTTGCATTTGATGAAGTTTGATACCTTTTGACCCTCAGTACTTCTTTTAAACCAATGTGTGGAGATTTGCAGTCTCTCAAACTCTTTTCGGACTTCCTTTCTTTTCCCCTTTCTGTCTACAGAACTTCTGTTCCATGGGTTGCTCAGACTTGGGGGTTGGCAAGATGGCTCAGCAGGGAGAGGCACTTACTGCCAAGCCTGCTGATCTGAACTCAAGCTCTGGGACCTACATGGTGGGAGAGATCTGGCTTCTGACCTTCCTATGTGTCCCCCACCCTCCCCAGATAAAGGTAATAACTCTGGCCGTGGATAAGCTGCCCCATGTCCCATTTCACAGGTCCAGAATTTCTGTGACAGTGACTGACTCAAGAGATGGACACTTACAGAATTAAGCAAGTCCCCATTCTTCTTGGAACCACTCCGCTGTGGTTACCAGGAAAGATGGATCTTTCTGACTGGCATTTTTTGAGCTGCTTGGGTGTTAGCCTGTGACTGATGAGGTTTCTTTAGTGACCCTGGTACAGGCTAACGGCTCCTGGCTAGAGGGCTACTTTGATGACGTCAGTTGAGTCCTAGCTCTCATTTTGTCTGAACTGTGCCTGTCCTTAGAGTGTATGGCTAGGCGAATCTACAAATCCATCCATCCATTTCTGTTTTAGCTGATTTAAATTGTATTTCTGGTACTTAGATAATTTCTAATTGTATAGATAGTTCACTGATTACAGTTAAATAAAGCAAGTTTCAGTTTATACTTAAGATACTTTTATATTAGGTGAATACATGCTGAGTCTTTGCTCTTTTATTAACACGGCCTATTTGGTACCTGAAGCGTTGAGATGCAGTTGGATCTGCTGCATATATGTTTTCTCTACGTGTGAGTGGTGGGGAGGGAAGAGTGGGCGAGGGGAGGGCACACAGCCCATGGCAGAGACCCTCACTATCCATGTAAAGGGCAATGTGATGTCACTTTTTGTCAAAAGTACCCACATTACTATCTGAAGCCACCCCGGATTTCCTGGCTCTCTGGAGCATCATTCCTTTGTACCCTTTCTTTCTTCACTGCATTCATTTGAAAATGCTCCATAGGAAAGACATCTGTCTAAGGTGTGGGGAAATTCACCTTTATCATTTACTTTATTGCTTACCATTGCAATGCTTAAAAGCACGCATCAGAAGACTGAAAATTAACTAATATAAATTCAAATATGAGAAAATTAAACAGCTCAAAAACAAGGGAAGCAAAGACTTATTTTCCCCATGGCCAGCTGGTTTCCCATCTGCCTTGCCTTTTCCCCTAGTGGCCTTATGAAGCAACGGTTTGCTTCCTGGCTCTCCTCCAGTCTAACTACTGGTTTTCTCAGAAACGTCTTAGAATAAAAATTGGACTCTACAAATAACCCCTGTGCATTACGTAATTGAAAATTAAATATAATTGTGAAAATTAAGTATTAAGCCTGTTACTTGTCTTGGCTAAACACACAGGAGGAATATAATAAACTTAAGAATCTAAAATGGATGTAATTACGTATATATGCTTGATCATCAAAGAAGTAATCCAAAACTGTGCCCGATTCCCTTTCCAAATCAAGTAGGTCAGTGTCGGGGGCATTCAGAAGTCCTTGCAAAATAGAGTTGACACACTGTAATCATTAATGACACAAATTCCCTCAGCATAACGGCTGCATAAACAGTGTTCATTATAGTGATTAGAAACATTAATTTCTTAGAGCAATCAAAATTTTCTTTCATCTCCTATTACAGTATTTTTTTTAAGCTGTAGGTTTATGACCCATGAAATCAATTTAGTAGGTACAATCAGCATCTGGGAAAGTAGATTAAAAGAGAAAATATTCAACTTCACTGCATATTGTCCACATAAGTTTATCTGAGATACATTTCAAATTTTAAAGAGCAATATGTATAACTCTTTGACTATGACACAAACTGTATTTCATTTTGTAAAGTATCCACTAAAAAGCTAGAAAACAAGTAAGTATTCTACAATATGCCAAATACATTGTAGGGCTGACCTGAATATGACACCTAATTTCTAGTCTCACAGATTGTTGAAGACAAGTGTTTTCATTGAACAGTCACAATCACTGTGTTTTCTTTCTGAGACTTAGATTCCCCTTCCCATTTGCTATGAAATTTGTTCATGGCATTTGTTGAAGTCAATGGAGAGGGGGATATCATGGCTGTATGTATGAGCTCCCAGTTTTGGGCTGAACCATTGACTAGCCAGCTCCTTGTGAGCACACTCTCACTGGCTCTGTACCTCAGGTTCCTTATGTATAAGTGAGGCTCATGATGAACCGGTAGGCTATTTGCAGAATCAATGAAGTAATACAATAAATGTTCTTTAAAGTGTTGGGCACACAGTGAGTCTTCAACAAATATTGCTTATTGATGTTATTACTTTCTTCATTATCTTTATATGAGAATAGAAAACATCAGACTTTTCTTGCAAAGAAGTTTCATCTTTGCTTCCGATAGAGGCAGCATAAAGCCCAGAGTGTATCTTGTGGCTCAACCTACTCATGCCCGCCTCAGGCCCTTAATTATCCTTCCCAGCATTTATATTTGTAGTTGAAATGAAACATCTTACAGAAATGTCCAACCTAGGATACACCACACACTGTGAGGGAATGGAAATCTGAAATGCGATCAGGAGTCTAGTGAACGCATACAGACACTCAGGGAATGAGCATCACGTTTGTCTAAGGGCCTCATGAGGTCCAGGGAGAAATCAGATATGCTGGTCCTAACTTCAGGCATAATCATGTGTTTGCAGTGCGAAGGAGGTTACTTCCCCTTGTGTAGCTTTTCTTACTCCGCTGGCAAAGGGAGATTCAATTAGTTCCTGCATCACATAGCTGTTGCTGTGATTAATGTTTACCGTAGTTGTTAAGGAGCTTGGCACAGCTACTGCCACGTAATAAGTTTTCAAGAAAATAGCGGTAGTGAAAGAAGAGTAATATTCTAGAAACAGCGCATGAAGTAACTGTCCTTTTAACTCCGAAATATAGAACGCCGATTCTATCACTGGATCACTGAGTAATCCATTCACTTCTTCATCCAACAAAAACTGAAGGCGGCATGAATTGGGGATTAAGTTCCATGATGAGAAGTTGAATAGGAGAGCTTTTCTGCTCTCATTGAGTTTATAGTCTATGGAGGTCATGGGCACGCAACGACGAGCGGGTGATAAGGGCCGCTGCAGATGTGTTAACAGCGCTAAGTGAGAACACAGATGTTTGTGACTGACAACCACACTTAGAAACATTTATAGTTTGTCTTCCATATACTTCCGGCCGGAATTTTTGATCTGAACAGGCCTAACTTTCTTCTGTTTATACTAATTTATTAAAAGTTTTGCCAAGTGTAGCTTGCTCACTAAGGTATACTAAAGAGGAGGCTTCATCTATAGAACCTGGGGGAAACTGGCCTGTACTTGGCTACGGCTCCAAGGGTAAGGGGCAGCTAGTGAGATATCTTTGAAGGACTGAGTCTGGAGAGTAGGGCAAATATCCACCCTATAAATTAAAATCCAACAATTCAATCATGCTTGTGCTTTCTATGTTCAACAGGGAAGTTAAAGTTCTGTCTAATGCTCAGTTATAACAAGGAGTATTGTCTACGTTTTCATTTCTTTATCTTCTGAATGATATTTGATTTTTAATTTTAATATATACATCTATGCCCATTTCCATTTAGATAGCTTTGAAAATAAAGTAATGATAATTATTAAATAACTTTAGATAACTTAGCATTTTACATACTCTGTTAACATTTTTCATTTAAATTCTTATGATTAAATTTTTATTTAAATTTAAATGGACATGAGTAACATTCTATTCAAAACTTACAAAATCAAGTCACATGCAACATATGTCAGCATTAAAAGGCTTCAATAGTGGTAGCACTGTCTTGCACAATGGGTCAATGGGCTGTCAGTAATTAGATGTGACATAAAGCATTTGGGGTTAAGTCCATTAGTGGGAGGCTGAAGGTGTCTATGTTAATCCATTTAAATTACTTTTTGTGTTATGTGGATAGAGGAACTCTTACCTTTGAGTAATGCTGTCAGGATAGCTAAATCAATGTCCTGGTGGCCTTCTGATCCCATTCGAAATACTGTGATCTGCAATTTGAGACAAGGAGATGGTTAACAGCACAGTTGTCCTCCAGAGAGAAATCAAATCAATGAAACCACTTCTGAGCAGTGACAGTTTTACTATCCCTGAAGTAGGTTCTTAACTTTAGGGCAAGCATACACAATGAGGATCAGAGGAATGGGCTCTCCCATTCATTAAGAGGGAGATGTGTCAATAGTCTCCAAGTGGGGACCATCTTACATTACTGGCTTTCAGGATTTGCAATATATGTAAGTTGTAGCACAGACCATGAGTGAGGAACTGTGTTTAAAGATAGCTGGCCACTATGTTCTGTAGAAAACGGCCCACTACATGTGCACAATTGTGCACTGTAACCACCTCTACACTTATTCCTTAACAATAGTCATCTGTGTTGGTTGGTTTTTGTCAACTTGACACAGCCTAGACGTCTCCGGGAAAAAGGATTCTTCGCTGAGAAAGTGCCTCTGTAGGATTGTCCTATAGACTAGTTTGTAGGAAATTTTCTTGATTAACAATGGATGTGGAAGGGCACAGTACACTCCTGGGCAGATAGTCCTGGGTATACAATGAAGTAGGCTTCTGGAGCTGGAGAGATGGGTCAACAGTTAAAAACTCTGGCTGCTTTTCCAGAGGGTCCCGTTTCAACTCCTAGGACCCACATGGCAGTACCGTCTGTAACTCCAGTTCTGGGATCTGACAACATCTCTGGCCTCTGCAGGCACCAAGCATGCACATGGTGCACAGAAATACCCATATGTGCAAAACAAAACACCCATATATGTAAAACAAAATAATAGAGATGAAGAAGAAACTAGGTCGAGGAGCAAGCCAGGAGGAGCAAGTCAGAATTCCTCTGTGATCTTTGCTTCAGTTCCTGCCTTCATGTACCTGTTTGAACTCCTACCCTCACTTTCCTCAGTGATGGAGCATGATCTGGAGGTTTTAACCTGAAATAAACTCTTTCCTCACCAAGTTGCTTTTGGCCATGGTATTTTTATCATAGCAATAAAAACTTTAACTAAGACAACATTCAAGGGTTTTGACACTGGGATGCACATCGCTGTTTAGCCCTCTTAATGAGTGCATATCCTTTAGAATAATCTAGCAGTATATCCAGATGATAGGAATGGACAGAAGGCAGTAAAGTAACATCTTTTCCGAGGTAAAATAGGGGAGAAACACGGTCTCTGGGGAAGAATAACAGGAAGGAGAGGGAGGAAGCATCAGCGAGGAATTAATTCTTTCCTGAGACTTGACTGTTGACAGGAGAAGGAGGGACCTGGGAGACTCATTCTAGAGGAGATGTTTTTACTAACAATTGTTATTGCAACCACAAACTAGCAATTGGGGATAATCTCTACTTTTATGGCTTTGAAGAATTCCCCTCATAATCTTAAACTTTGCTGACATTAAAAGAAAGCCCCAAAGAAATGTTGTTTGTATGCGTCCTCTATGCTCACCAAAGGCCCAGGTGTGTGTTTTGGGTGGGAATTTTTATGGGCACGCAGGAAACACTGACATCCACAGTGTTGGGCAGCACCGGATTTGTTTCTACTGTGTGCCCTGAGAAACTTTGCTTTTCCCTTGTAGAATGCTGACCACACAGAGCGAGTTTCCCAGCTTAAAAAGGCAAAGACCAGCAGCAGCTAACTAAGTATTGGTTTCCAGCCGGGCTGAGCTAAAGAACGGTTTTGGAGAAAAAATTTGCATGAAAACCTTAGAGAAGGATTTTTGTAACAGAGCAAGGCTTAATCTATTTTCAGGAATCTTCTTGCCAATTCCATGAAGAATTAGTAAAGATCATAATGGGAAAGTATAAACTTGGCTGAAGGGCAGGGAAGGTTGCTGATGATGCATGCCCCTAGCTAACCAATCAGAAAGCACAATTCAAAAATAAGCCGTTGTTTACTAAGTGAGTTTACAGTCAGTTGAAATTTCAGTAAAACCCCAAGAGTATTTCTGTGCCTTTGACGGACTGATTCTAAAACTCAAATAGTCACAATCACACACAATTGTCATAGAATTAGTTACCAAATCAAAGAATTTAAAAGCAGTGTGTTGTTGGCATTGGAAACAATGAATAAATTATGAAATAGAATACAACCCAGAGATATTCCTACACGTATGTGAGCATTTGAAACCAGACAAAGGGTCATTGGAAGTCAGTGGGGAGAAGATGCTTGCCTTCTCCCTTCTCTTCTCTTTCCTTCCCATCCCCTTTCTCACCCTCCCCTGTTTCCATTAATAGAAGGGTCGTGCTATGTTGCTGATCTCAAAGTTACAATCTACGGCCTCAGCTCCCCTGATACCTAGGATTGTGGATATGAACCACCGCCTTGAGCAATAAGTGATGTGAGGACAACTGTACCTTTCCACTTAAAAATCTGAATTCCTTTTCTACCTCCCAAATCATACAGATTAAATTCCAAATGGATTCAATATGTAAAAATGTATAAAATGTTTATAAAATACAGGAAAATATAATTTGTAATGATTTTTTTATCATGTAATGGAATTCTTGGATTCATTCCCAAATACCAAATAAAAGTACAGATCATATAATTAATGTATTATTTTTTTGTGTTACATGTTCTTTTAAAACAGTTTTTAAAATATGACACATTTAAAATTTTTTATTTTTGAGATTGTATTTTAATTATAAGATTTCACCTGATGTGGGATTCCCCTATGTATGCTGTGAATACAATTGGTGAATAAAGAAACTGTCTTGGGCCTGCACAGGGAATAGAGGTAGCCAGAGAAAACTGAACTGAATGCTGGGAGGAAGCAGGCAGAGTCAGGGAGAAGCCATGGACCTGCCACCAGAGACAGACATGCTGAAACCTTGCCAGTAAGCAATGAGCCTTGTGGTAAAATATAAAATAATGGAGATGGGTTAATTCTAGACGTAAGAGATAGCTAGCAATACTCGTAAGTGGTTGGCCAAGCAGTGATTTAAATAATATAGGGTCTGTGTGATTATTTCAGGAGTCTGGGCGACCGGGAAACGAACAAGCAGAGGGCGGCTGGGAACACGGTAACAGCCTCCACACAACATTCTCCCTTCCATTTCTTTCTTCCAAACCTTCCCAGATACCCTTCCTGGTTCTCCAAAATTCCTGGCTCATTTTTCACTAATTGTTATTGCATTTTGTAAATGTATATACACATACATTCCTAAATACTGCCTCATGGTAATATCAGAAACTACACCCATAAAATATCTCCAACATGACTGTCCAATCATGTGCTAAAAATAGTTATTTTAGAGCTATTGATTCTAACCATTATATGCTTTGATTAAGTAACCTTCTTCGACTTTCGTGCCTGGAGTCTACTAAAATATGATATGTCCTCTTTATGGAGATTGACACTTCAGTTAGTCTTTATTTTTATCTGAATGTGCTATATAATAACCCTTCATGTGTCCCATCCATGGTTTTATTGATCATCTTATCTAAATCCTTATGTTGAAACTTAAGGCCAGGGTGATGGTTATAGGATGTAGGGCAATTAAGGGGGTGTTAGGTCTTGATTAATGAGGGCTATAAATTAGTATCATTATAAGAGAGCCCATAAAGAACGGCCTCATCCCTTTTGCTATGTGAAGACATGGCCAGAGGAGCCACTTAGGAGCCAGAAAGAGCCCTTTACATCTGTGACCCCTTGATTCTGGCCTTTATGCACTCAAAGCTCTAGGGAGTAAATCTAGATTATGTATTAGAATCCTGGGCTATAGTGGGGCGATCCACTCTCGGTGTTGTAGGGAGCTCAGGACCGCAAGGGGTGCACCCACACACTGAGACAGTGGGGATGTTCTGTCGGGAACTCACCAAGGCCAGTTGGCCTGGGTCTGAAAAAGCCTGGGTTAAAACCGGCCTCGCTGAACATAGCGGACAATGAGGACTACTGAGACCTCAAGAACAATGGCAATGGGTTTTTGATCCTACTGCACCTATTGGCTTTGTGGGAGCCTAGGCAGTTTGGATGCTCACCTTACTAGACCTGGATAGAGGTGGGTGGTCCTTGGACTTCCCACAGGGCAGGGAACCATGATTGCTCTTTTGGTGGACGAGGAAGGGGGATTTGACTAGGGGGAGGGGGAAGGAAGGGGAGGCGGCGGTAGGGAAGAGACAGAAATCTTTAATAAAAAAAAAAAAGAATTCTGGGCTATAGCATTCTGTTACAGTCGTCTGAGTGTACCATAACAGCCCTCTTCCCAGTTAGAAAAAGCCCTGTTTGGGGGGAACATTTTCATTGTGTCAGGAAAAGTGATATTTATTTTCAAATATATGATCTTCAACTCCTCACTAATAAAATAATCGTGTGCATCTACATAAAGGTGAACATATAAAATATACAATCAACAAATTTATTGCTATGAATATTTAGATTAGATGGGGAAATTAATAAGGCTTAGTTATCCATGCCTCTAACGCCTAAATAGTTATTCAAAGCTGATCTTAGAGTCGTTTAATAAATCAGAAGATAGCCTTGCACAAAGCAAATGATGAAAGCCCATTTCAGTGCTGATGGAGTGCAGCTGACTGTGGATTTGACACTAGGAATGTGTGTCACACAGCCTCACGTGGACAGGGACAGACACCTGACATATGAACACTTTAGCATTCAGATCCTCCATGTGACTTTGGGCATATCGTGCACATTCTGGGAGAGAGGAAACATTCTGAAGAGCGTTTAGTAAATAAGGAGACACTGAATTTCCATGAAGAGAAGGCTATGCTAGTCACCCAAAAGATTCTGAATGTTCACGGTAAGTTACCATTGCACTCTTCTGTACACAGCAGTCTCCTCTGTTCATAAGGTGGGATGATAATGTTTGCCTATTTCCACTTAGATAGGAAATAAACCGTATAGGATCTCCTAGCAAACAGTCCATGTTTGTCACTGCCTTAGAGAGAATAGATGGATCCGCAGATTGTCACATTACCGTTTGCCCCAGACAGCTTCTGCTTGTTTAGTCAGAGACAAAGTAGCTTGGCTAAGGTCACACAGAAGTTAGAACTCTGAAGTTGAGTAGCGCCTGTCCTTACTCCCATCCCATCTAGACAGTAGTACGTGAAGGAGGGAAGAACGCAGTATTACTAGCTGAGCTGCCTCTTCTGTTCCAGCTCATATGGGGAGGTCAGAGTCTGGGATAGCTACAAGGCAGAGGATTTGAACGGAACAGCCTTCTGTTTTGGTCTGAGTTTGAGATGTTCTTCTATAGGCTAATGTGTTGAAGGATTGGTTCTCTGGCATTATTCTGTGGTGTTTTAGGAACATCGGTGGATGGGGCCTAGTTGAGGAAGTAGGTCACTGGGGAGTACATCTTGGGTGCTGTCCTGTTCTATGGTCGCTCTCTTTGCTCCCTGGCTGCCAAGAGGTGATCAAATTCTACCACAACACCGCCATGGTGTTCTCTCTTTTTGGCTCACAATAGTAGAGCCAGCCACCCATGGACTGAAACAATGAAATAAAGTAATTCTCTCATTTAATTCCCCCTCAGGTATTTATCACAGAGATAAAAGACTAACACACCTTCATAGGCATTTGAAATAAAAAATGAGAAAAATGACCAAACAAAACCCATTTAAGTAGTGCATTTGAGTTGTGGTCACAGCTGGGTCTCTGGTAGGGGCTTCCAGGTGGAGGTGTGTGCTGAGTTAGGTTTTCATAGGGGGTCTCCTTCTACATAGCCATGGGGATATTGTACCTAGCATTATTGATGACCTCATAGATTCCAGGTGGGAGATGAGAAGTGGCTGTATCTTGTTCTGAACTCAAGAAGAGATGCTGGAGAGGTAACCTGAGGTTAGAAGTGGTAATTTGACTAATTGTTTAAGTTAACTCTTTTCTCCAGGGCTAGATGGCCTGAAAGATATGCAAAAAGCATTTAACTTATGGCAAGATGAAGGAATTCAGGGTCGTATTTGAGCCCATTATTTAAAAGATCAAGACATTTACAATATGAAATGGGCTTCTTTGCACACCTGACCTGTTCAACTCTCCAGTGCCTAAACCTCACTGCACAATTAGAGATCACATTTCAGATGGAAATCCTCCTGACACACATGTTAAATTTATTTTAAAATGTAAGATTATCGGGCTTTCATAGCAACAGATATGGAAGGGGGGGCAATGAGTGGGGAGTTCCTAAGGGATTTATAGGGGTGCTTGTAGAGGTGCCTGGCATTGTTATCAAGGAGCTTGAGATGGTGTTGGCATGCAAGGGCTTTATGGGTTTTTTATTTTTGAAAATTGAAGTGTGGGCATGGTTGTCTTCTTGTCCATGTGCCATCCTGAATGCTGCTGTTGAAGAACACAAGGACCTGGGCTGACACTGTGAGCAAGGGAGCCTTCAGAAGAACCAAAGGAGCTTCAAGGAGAGCTGGGGATGCCAAAGACAAGTTTTATATTATAAGTTCCCCTGACTGACCCGAGATGTTATATTGCTATCACTATTCTAAAACTGCTAAAATTTGAAATGAAAATGTTGTGAAAATTAGCTGCATAGAGCCGCCTTCTACCACTTCCAGGGTTGACAGCTTTCTAGGCTGTTCTATCCTTTCCTTTCTGCGTGGTAGTTTGTTCCGAAGATCAGGGCTCTCAGCTGCAGAGGTGGGCGTCGTGGATTTGTCATTGGCCTGATGTTCACTATCTATGTGTGCTGTAGTGAATTTAGCTGCTATCCCAAGGCAGGCTTCCCTCGTCTGTCTTTGTAAACATTGCTGCAGTGACTACCCTCATGTGCACATGGGGAGGGGTATGCATCTGTAGGAGAAAGCTTGGCCCTGCTGCTCTGAGGGAGAGCTCCTTCACCTGCTGCTCTGAAAAAGAGCTCCTTCACCTGCCCTCTCTGCTGTCTATGGTGCCTTAACTTTTTCCTTCGCAGATTCTGATTCTCAGGATGTCTGAAAAGAACAGTTAAGTTTACAATATGCACTTTTTGTCCTGGAAAAAAAAATTCTTGTTCCTTCTTATAGTATCCTTTTCTTTCTATTACATTTTAAGTATAAAAGAAAAAAAAATTAAGAATTCATTTTGTCTCTTTTTGTCATTTGAGGGCAGAAAAGGAGATATCCATGTGTCTTATTTTATCAAATATCATAAACATAAGTGTAATAAAAATGTAAACTAAATAGAATGCTAATCTAATTGTTTCATAGACAGTTTAGTAAAGGCTGATTTTTTTTTTTTTAACATTGAGATTTTCAACGTGAACGCTGGCTCTAACACTTGTCTGACATGGCTGGTTATATTTACAAAGTTACATTATGGGATACAGGAAGATTAACTCCGTTTTCCAGATACAAAAGAATAAATGTGGAAACCTTTTCATTAAAAAATTTTTTCCCCCAAATTCAGCTTTCTTCTTGACAAAGTACCCGAGCTTAGATAAAATTATGGCTTTCATAAGGAAGGAAAGTGGAGTTTTCCTTCCTTATTTTCTACCCCTTCCACCTGACTGCCAACCAGCTTCACCGCTTGTCTTCATTTTTATTTTGTGTTCCCTTATAAAAGTCAGAAATTTGGTCCCCATGCTTGTCACTCCCAAGTTGTGTATGGTTCTGATTTACTGAGCTGCTTTCCCGGGCCTTTCTGCCCAGTCTGCTGAGTGTGGAGGGCGCAGTACCAAAGCGGGCAGATAAGATCCATGCTCCCCCACGTTGCCATCCTGAGAAGAGGAAATGAGGGAGCAGGTGTGGTATGCGGTACCATGTTGTGTAATGTTCTGTACAGCATTGCTTCTGCCTCCTCTCGACCCCTTTCTCTCTGTGCCTGCTCTCACAGCCTTGTTCAGCTTGTAACAGCTTCAGTTTTGTGGTGATTCTGGTCCTGTTGTGAGTGGCAGCTTGTTTGTTCTGGGCTGCTCAGCCCCAAAATAACCATACAGAAACCATATTATTGCAGTACTGTTTGGCCAATAGCTTAAGCATAATTCTGGCTAACTCTTATATCTTAATTTAACTCATTTCCACTAATCTATGTATCACCACAAGGCTGTGGCTTACTGGATAAAGTTTCGGTGTCTGTCTCTGGTGGGGCTACATGCTTCTCTCTAATCTCTGCCTTCATTTTCCCAGCATTCAATTTAGTTTCCCCTGCCTAACTAAGTTCTGCCGTGTTATAGGCCAAAGCAGTTTCTTTATTCACTAACCAATAAAAGCAACACATAGACAGAAGGACCTCCCACACCACGGTCCTGTCTCTCATATTCTTTCCCATTAGGCTAGTCATGCAAACATCTATATTAACTTTACATGGGTCTTCCTCTCCATATGAGCCATTTTAAGAAACTTACACACTTTCTTTAAGCTCCTATCATTCTCTAAGGCTTTCTGAGACTCTGCTTTCCACCTTTATGACTCCTGTAAGCACACTTTGTATAAAGGAGAGATTAGCTTGCAGAAAGGATTCCCAGTCCCAGCTCAGTAAACATTGTTCAGTGGATGAACTACCTCCAAACGGCCGTGTTTAAAAGATTTAAAGAAAATAAAACATTTAAAAAGAAGTAGGATATACTCCCCAAGTGCCAAGAATCAATTTCAGCACAAGAGTCTGCCCGATACTCTGTTGTTGCGAGATTGAACAAGTTTTATATGAAGGAGGGTAGGGTGTAGCTTAAAAGCATTATTTACTGGGATTTCATATACATAAGAAAATTTGGGGGCTACAGAAGCATAACATACTCCAAAATATGTTTCACCAAGGTGTCAGAATCCTTGCTTCCATGTATACTAAACTACAGTCCATACAGGAAAAAAGACTCAAAGTAAAGATATACTCCAGGGAAATGCAGCAGAAACTTAAAATGACTTAGAGGGCAGCCTAATTCATTTTTTCTTGGAAATAAATGAGTCTTTTCTCACCATGAAAACAACAAAATAGAATAGAGGGCATGCCCTGAATTAACCATGGACATTCCATTTTAAAACTCAGTAAGTCTTGGGTCAGACAGGAAGAAGGTATGGAAGAATTTACTGGGGAAATTAAACCGACTCACTTTCAAAGTACCCATTTATCAGCTTAATTTGTGACATATTTCGCTCACAGTGGGCATCGAATCTGTGAACGCAGGCATGGATATTGAGTAGAGCTTTTGAAAATGAAAATAACTGTGATATTACACTGAAAACCAGGCATAAGCTGCAAGGACATTCTGGCTCAATCCATCAGAAATAGAAAGGAACGTTCCACACTCGTACCCTGCTGCTCGCTGTTTGGGAGATGACATCTGAGCTTGACAAATGGTTTGGAGCATGTCTGAGAAGTTTACAGAAATGCTATAACTACACATAGATGATCAACAAAGGAAATTCTTGCAATTCCAAAAAGTCCACCTATAATAACATTAACCCGTAGACTCAAGGACACTAAAAGGCCGCAGGACAATTTCCGCAGAAGAAAAATATCGACCTGGAAATGGTGGCTCATGCCGGAATCCCAGTATCAGGAAGTTGAGGTGTGAAGGTTGCCATGAGTTCTAGGCCAACCTGAGCTACAGAATAAAACACTGTCTCAAAACTAAACAGCAGATACATTTCTGGTGTGTCCCCTGTTTGGATTATCACTAAATTCTGTAGAGGCTTCAGAAGAAAGGAAGGATTAGATTCAAGAATTCAGTCATCACAATGCTGTGCTTTTTATTTTATTTTTAATTTTTTTTTTAAAAAAGTGCTGGGGATCAAACTGCGGGCCTTGCACATGCTGGAAGAGTGGTTTACCACTGAGTGACATCCCCAGTCCCAGGGCCTTTTAAAGTCCACAGGCTTATCATAGCATTTCCCCTAGAATCACTAGTATTTAAAATAACTTGAAACAATTGAATAAAAATGCAAAATGCATGCTCATTAAGATATGGAATGATAAAAGTCTATTGACAGGGAAAACAGGAATCTCGGTTGGCAATCAAAGGCTTCTAAGCACACAATGACTTTAGGTTTCTTTCTGACCTTATCAGAAGGGACTTGATTGGGGGGGGGGGGGGGGATGATGAACCTCCAGAAACAGAATGCTGGGAACCTGAAACTTCTTCCTTATTTCCCAGCTGTTTTGATGAACTTTTGGATGCAATTGTTAAAACTGTCACTTTGTCAATGTTATTGACTCTAGCAAGGGACATGCATATTAATATGTAAGAAGGAAGGAAACAAGAGGAAATTCATGTATAATTTCAGATGAGAAAGCAAAACAGCATTGGAGACAGAAATGCAAATTTAAAATTAAAATATTAATATCAGATTCAATTACTTGTCCCAAGTTCCATATGACTTATGAACATCCTTTAGTATCCATGGGGACTGACCCCAGTATCTTCCATGGGCATCACACTCAGAGGATGCACAGGGCCCCTTGATTTAACAGAATTTTGACATCTAGATTATGAATAACCTTCCATACAGGCTATATCAACTCTAAATGAATACCTACTGCCT
This sequence comes from Microtus obscurus, assembly GCA_963919715.1. NCBI lineage: Eukaryota > Metazoa > Chordata > Mammalia > Rodentia > Cricetidae > Microtus > Microtus obscurus. Next base: position 39,107,111 of record CAWTZC010002514.1, read on the forward strand.
TGTAAATGCTTGTGAATAGCCATTTGGTTGTATGATTATTCAGTGAACTATGAGGAGAAATGTGTGTACATGTTCATCACAGATACAGTTCCTTTTAAAAATTTTTGGTCTGCATCTGGTTGAGCCTGTGGTTGTGGGACCTGTGGCTACTGAAGGGATACTGGCCTAACTCTTTATGGAATATTTTTGAATGAGCCTCACATTTTGTACTGAGCTAGTTGAATAAAAATTGCTGCAGAGACAGAAATTGGGCGACATTAATAAAATTCCAGCATGTCCTATAAAGCTTTTGTGTATAAATTTGCATATTACATAAGTAAGTTTTTTTTTTTAACTTTGAAAAAGGATGTGTTGTTATACCATGGGCTTGTTAGTTTATTTTCATTATTTGACCTTTGATACATAATTTGACTTAGGTTGATTTTGGTGGAGGATTGTCTTATAGAATTAGTCATGTCTACACCATTGTTCAGCTCTGTGTTACCTGAGGGACCCTAAAGACAACAACTCGGCAGTTAATGAATGGAGCTGCAGAAAGATGGGTACACTTTGTACTCTGATCTTAGATTCCCTTTTTGCCTTTTAAATCCTGCCATAATTTCAAAATACTAGAAATTTTCCCACCAAGAAATGTAGTTAAGAGGCCAGAGATGTAGTTTTCGTCCTATAAAGGTAATACGCTTGCACACCTGGGTGTTTCCTTTTCTCCCCTCCTCTCCCTTTCCCTTCTCTGCCCTTCCATTCCCTTCCCTTTATCACTTCTTTCTCTTCCACCCCTTCCCTTCCCTCTCTTTCTTTCCCCTTTCTCCTCACGGAAGAACAACAGGAGCCTATTTTGAAATATTATTTTGCATGCCGTGTTCTCAGTTAACATAATATTTGTGAACTGTTGAGAACTCTTCAAGAATATACTTTTGATATTTGCAGGGTATTTTTTTTTATACTTTTGGTATTTGCAGGGTATTTTATCTGATAGGTATATTATAGTTCTCTTAATCGGTGTCCTGTAGTTAATCAATTACATTGCTTCTAACTGTTTGCTGCGAATAGAGATAGGATGAAGGTTTGGAGTGCGGATCTTGTTCTGTGCTTAGCACATAGTCCTTACAATAAGTCTTAGACATGTGGAGCTTTGCCACAACCTTTGTCCTAGCTACAGAGGAGTCTTAGCATCAGGGTGAGCTGAAGTCAGAGGAAGCTTGGGTTGTCTTTGAACCTGATTTGCTGGCTAACCCTCTAAATCCATTAACAAATGCCCGAGGGAGAGCTGCTGGTTCCAAAACAGTACCAGAGAACCTATACCTGTCTCTGTTGAGAAGCGAGCTGGGTCAGAGCTTGTCTTCATGACTACCAGCCACCAGGTGGAGCTTCAGTTCAAGTTTCTCTCCCAGTTTGACCTGTCTGGTTTTTCCTCCAGCTCTCTGAAAACAGCTTAGGGTCTCTAGGCCATTCTGGCTTATATAACTGGGCATGTTCAAGTGAAATCATTCAGTGAGCATACTGCATGGGGATTGAGTTTTACAGCACGTAAGTCATATCTCAGTAAGAAGAATTTAAAATATGGGTCAGTAATTCACCCAAGGTTTCCTAAACTCGTGACTGGCATATCATTCATCATCGAAAGAGTGCTCCCATCCTAAGATGACACAGAGGAAGGCAGAACAAAACTCTTCAGCTGCTTCTGTGATGAGGGGAACATATAGAGTGGGGCAACCCTTCATGTAGTTCGCACCTTCTAGAAGGCAGAGACAAGACGGCAGTCTGTCATCTGTTGAAATTAGGGCGTCGGGTTTGCATCCCCAACACCCCAATCGCCTGGCTAGCTTATGCCTGAAATAACAACACACAAACTGTATCCATTTAAACACTGCTTGGCCCACTAGCTCTAGCCTCTTACGGGCTAACTCTCGCACCTGGACTAACCCATTTCTAATAATGTGAGTAAGCACCCCAAGGTGCGCTTACCGGGAAGATTCTAACCTACGTCCATCTTGGTCGGAGCTTCATCGCAAACATGCCTCAGAGAGCTGGGCCACCCTGTCCGCCCGCTAGACAGGAGCGTCTGGCTCCGAGCTGAGCTGTAAGCTTTTCTGACCTCACTTCCTCTTCCGCCCAGTTCTGTTTACTCCACCCACCTATGTTCTAACCTATAGGACCAGCCAAGCAGTTTCTTTATTTTAACCAATGAAATCAACAGATTGATATGACACTCCCACATCAGTCATCTACTGTTTCCCCCTCTCAGTTCTTTTCCTGATAACTGGTATTTCCATGTTCACTTATCATATACATGTGGTATGTGCCTCACTGGGCACTAATGGGACAGATGTCGTAGGACCTGCAGTCACATTTCCAGAAACTTCTCTGTAAATCTCATGACAGAGAATAAAAGATAGAGGCTAAAGAAATAATTGTTATTTATATCTTGTCAGCCAATCAGATGAATGAAAATTAATGTGACTCAAGGTAGCATTTTCCTTTTTAGGAAAAGAGTATTGCTGTGTTCACGTGCAGTTCTTTCATATATGTTTAAAAATAAGTCTAAGCATCTCCTGGGAGTAATACCCGGGACTACAGATATGCTTCCAGTCTAACACCATATGTGCTTCTCATTGAGTTATAACATTTTTTCTGCTTTTTTTTTGGGTAGCTGTTTTTTCCTACCCTTTTCATCACCACCAGACAGAGCTGCATCTTTGTCCCCTTGTTTTTCTGTCATGTTTACCATGACATCACACGTCTTTTTGGTAAAAGCACTTCCATGAGACACTGTCGCTTGGTGAGAGAAATTACAAAGGTACCATAAAGGGTTCCAGACAGAAAAGGTTCTCATTTTTCTCTTCAAAGTAGTCCAGATCCCTGGTAACAGCATGACTGACAGTTTAAAAGTTGGGTATACCAGATGTCCTTAATTTGCCTCTCTGGGAATCTACCCACCTGTTACTGGGCCAACCCCACTTTTCAGACTTGGGAAGTACAACCTTAAGACTGAGCAACTGAGGGAGCTTTGAAACTATGGAGAATAAGAATATCAATTAATATAAATTTCTTTATATATTCCATTTCTTCTGCTATGTCCAGCGATGACCCCAGAGACAAATGTCTCAGGCATGGCATGGCAGGCTCTCTGAGGGCATGGTCTTTGGTTTCCATCAGGCAGGCTTTCAGTACCATGTCCAGTGAAACACTGAAGAAGAGAGCTGCTTAAATTCCCACTAGAGCCAAAAAGATTGTGGCCAGGTGAAATGCTTGAGAAGAAAAAAACTTACTTAAGCCTGAGTTCATGGTTTTCTCTCTATGGCTTGCAGGATGAGGTTAGTTTAGTTTGGCAAATGTCCAGGGCTGAAGGACTCCTGGTGTAATGTTCTTACGTCTCAGAGTCAAATAAGTTTGATGGATGGTCACTGGGGCTGTCTTTCCCCCTAGAGGCTATGCCTCTTTGTTTGCCCTCAGAACGGCAGAAAATAAACACCAGGACATCTTAGTCCAACCTCCTAGGTGATTCACTAATTCTCCATTAAAACTGGAAGAAGCAATCTTGGTTTTTATGGGTGGTACCAACAGAAAAATCACATTTGCTGTCTTTTGTAGTCTGTCCAGTGATTTAGGGGAAATTTGTACTGTAAGCATCCTCTTTCCCCTTATGGTGCTGTGTGATAATTCTATAATCTGGCTCTCTGTTATAAAACCCCATTGTTGATGGTTCCTTGCTGGCATATGACAATCCTTTTTCCACTCCAAAGAGTCTGTCACTCTTCAACTTATACTACTCCACCTGTGCCCAGGGACAAGGACTTCTCCCTTGTGCACAGTCTGTCTCTGGACTGGTCTCGACTCCAATACCTAGACACATTCTGTGTTGTTTTGAAGATGACAGACCACAAACAGAGCATAGACTTTGAACAAGGTGTGCCAAAGAGGGGATGATGCTAGCTTATAGAAGCATACCCTTATGCCACCCATGGTTCCTCTCTGTACCTCCCTATGTGAGAGAAATGGGGACAACTCTTCATCTCAGGATTATAGTGGCATTTCATTCATATTTTAATAAATAAAGCTTGTCTTAATACCAGAAAAGCAAAAACAGTCACACTGGCCAGCCTTACAGACCAGGCAGCAAGGACACACAACTTTAATCGCAATAGCCACACTAGTTTGCCATAGAAACCAGGTGATAGTGGTATACACCCTTAATCCCAGCACTAGAGAGGATTATAAAACAGGAGGAGACAGCTCTCAGTCTCAGTCTCATTCTGAGGTTTCCTAGAGGCAGAATCACCATTTTCGAACTGGGTCAAGTTAAGAGCCAATGGCTGGCTGCTTTGCTTTTCTGGTCTTCAGGTTGAACCCCAATATTTGTCTCTGAGTTTTTATTAATTGAGCTTCACAGGATTACTGTACAATTTGATGTGGAGTAAATTCTTACCATCAGGCATGGGTGTGGTCATAGCAATTCCCTGCCTTTGCTTTGTTTCTCTGTTCTTGCAGATAGTCTCTCTCTCTCTCTCTCTCTCTCTCTCTCTCTTCTCTGCTGGTCTGCTCCATCTAAAATCTCCACTAAGCTTTTAGCTTTTTGCTCTTTGAGACAGGATTCAAGCATCACTTCTTACGTGCCCCTCTTGGTGGCTGTGACAATTTCCCTATCTCAGCGCAGAGATCCTGACAGCATTACATTGGTACTACCGATGATTGCTCACTGTGCAGTTGCAGTGTCTCAAACCCTGCATGCATGTCACCATGACTTCAACCAGTCTAACAAATACCCATTGCTATTTCCTGTCACCAACCCCACTTCACAGCTTGGTGAAAGGCCATGCAGTTTAAAAAGGCTGAGCTACACCAGAGACCATACTCTTAGGGCCTTGCTACAGTAAAATCCCAGACTGAACACGTGTATTGTTTATGATTAACCTTCCAATCTACAAGCAAAGTGAGTCTAGAGTTACTGAGGCATAAGCTCCTCTAAGGTGGAACACTGAGCATGGCAGGTATGACTGGGGATGCTGGGAGGGAACTGTACCTAGCCTCTGGATGAGAAACACTGTGAAGAAACATCCACGCTGTGACCAGATGTGAATCATATGATCCTGGTCAGTCCTGCTTGAACCCAGTCGGGTCATCTGTGACTGTGTATGGGCTATCTGAAAAGTATATGTCATAAGAAATAGTATTTCTGGAATGAGAGATAGTAAGAAGCAAGACTTTCTGGCCTTGTGGATAAATAGAAGCCCGCTTGGTGATGGATGTGCGAGGCTCGTGCCCAGACTTCATGGAGTGTGTATTTGCTCCAAGATAATCCCAGATTTTGCTTGCTTGAGTTAATATGTTTGAAAGCATTTGTAAATGAAGCTATAAGATTACATCATCACATGATTTTATTGTCTTAAACAAAGACAAATAACAGAGAGCAAATAAATGAGAAAATCACAATGCCAATTACTGGAATCAAATCCAACCAGACTCTTCCCTGCCTCGAACTGGTCCTGTGTGCCTGGCTTTGGTCCTATGGGCAGAAACTGTCCCGTGTTTATTTACACAATGCTGAGCCTGGGGACACTGTCATTTTTCTCTTCCTTTCTTGCAGCTTTTTTTTTCAACTTGGCTTTCCTCCACAGCTTTTTTTCTAGAGCCACTGGAGAAGAATGAGAAGCCAGCGGGCGTTGTATGTGTGTTGGGGGGTCCTTTTTCACATGACTGAATGGAAATACAAAAGGAAACAAAATGTAGCCCCAGTTGGCTTTCCCCCGAAACCAGCTTGGCAAATCAAAAAGGAAGCTGGTGGGAGAACGAAGCCTTCACACAAAACTGCATTTTCTGACCTGACAAAGGAAGAGTATGACTTTAGTTCAGCAGTGAAAGGAGCGATTAGTCTAGGGCCACATTATCCTGACCTATGGTGAACCTTGTTTTGAAAAGTTTTCTATTCTTTCAAGCTCAGATGGAATTGATTCAAAGGAAGAACAATTCAGTCTATTGGCTGTATTGTTTCTCTGGAAGCCGGAGTGACCTCTCTCCCTTCCTAGTGCCAATACGAATACACAGCCCTGCATCCTCCTGCTCCCAGGATTGCTTTTCTTTTCTATGCCACATGTAAAACATTAACTGGACCTCCATGATAGCTCATTAGGAAGTCTTAAGAATATTTGCTACTATCATCAGCAGTGGATACTGTTCATGGTTCTGGTACCTGTTCTATACTGAATCCAGGATTTGACCAACGCCCCACTATGGCCAGGTGCAAACTCCAGTCCTCTCTCCTACATTAACATTATTACAGCAGCCCCATTGAGCAACGTCCTTGCTTCCTTCCTTGTCTCTTCATCAAACCCATTTTCTGAATAACAGCTGAGCACTGAAGCCAGCTGTCTCTGGGGTCAACTCTGTTATGCTTCTCATTGGCTATACCCTGAGCAAGTTCACTTCTATCTGAAAACCTCCATTTCGTCATTTGGAAAATGGGAGTCATCGCTGTTCCCCTTATAGTCATTTTCTATGGAAAGTCAAAAGAGATAACTGCATGCTAAGTTCTTGGCACAGGCCTACTATGTGGGAACATTATTACTGAATTATAAAAGGGGTCTGTTTTGACATAATGAAAGGTCTATAGCGAGATCTATAAGGAAACTATATAGACCCCATGTGCAGAAGAAGAATTCTACTGTTGTGGAATATTAGTTGAAGATGTGTTACATTCATTTATGCTGCAGAATATTTGTTTAATGATGCAAAGATGTGTCGCTTTATTTTATGCTGCATTTATTTAAATCTGTGAATCTGTGTTACTTTGCTTGCCTAAAACACCTGATTGTGCTAATAAAGATCTGAATGTCCAATAGCTAGGCAGGAGAGGGATAGGTGGGGCTTCCAGGCAGAGAGACTAAATAGAAGCAAAGAACGAGAAGAAGGAGGAGTGAGAAGGGGAGAAGGAGAGGAGGATGCCAGGGGCCAGCCACCGAGACACCCAGCCAGCAATGGAGTAAGAAGTAAAGAAAGACATAGAATACAGAACGGTAAAAGCCCAGATGCAAAAGTAGATGGGATAGTTTAAGTGAAGAAAAGATGGCTAGAAACAAGCCAAGCTAAGGTCAGGCAGTCTTAAGCAAGAATAAGTCTCCATGTACTTATTTGGGAACTGAATAGCAGACCCTCCCCAAAAGTAAAGAGTAAAAAAAAAATTCAGCTACATACTGTGGTGTAGATTTGTGGTAGAACAATTGCCTAGCATGAGTGAGGACCTAGGTTTGATACCCAGTACAGAAAAGAACCAAACCAAGCCAAACATAAGCCCACAACTTCAATTCTCATGGGTTCAAAGACTTGGAGACTTTATAGAAAGACAAGGGGTGAGATACATAAGGGGCAACAGGGAAATGGCATGGTTCAGTCTGTCCCTTCCTCAGTGGAAGCCCTGCCGAACGGTGAGTAGTGATGTAAATCCCCACATACACCGAAAGGTTTTAAAATATGCTGGCAGAATGATGGGTTTCATAAAGACATCTTCTTCCAAGCATATCATGTTCCTTGAACTCATTCAGCACCACACACCCTGTCCTTTCTCCCCTTCCTCCCTCTCCCACTCCCACTCACCCAGGCACAATGTTAGCTAACATGGCCTCTTCCGTTAAAAATGTATGGAGAAGAATAAATACTCAAATACTGTGATCCATTACTTAACAGCAGCTTCATAATAGACTACACCACCAGGCACCTCCATCACTGTTGCAAGCATTCTAGAGTGTGCAGACAAAGCTAGGTCACCTGATGTCTGTATACAGCTTCTAATGTTATCATATATCTTTTAGTGGGGATTGACCCTAGGGCCTCACACATACTGAGAAGTATTCTACCGCTAAGCTGTGTCCTTAGGTTTTTTTTTTTTAATGACTTTTGATTATTGAGACAGGATTACCCACACCCTCAGCTCACTCTGTAGTCCAGGCAAGCATTGGACAAACTTATAATCCTCCTGCCTTAGCCTTTGAGAGTAGCTGGCACTACAGACCTGCAGCACTTGACTTGGACCTTTGATGCAGTTAAAGGATACAGTGAACTCAAGCGGAAGGAGGCTCCTGTCAGCACATCACAGCGCGCTATTTTACAGCTAACGTTTTCATGGGACTGAATATCCTCAAATATTGATAAAAGTATACATACATTAACCAGTAGCACAGTGGTCCATCACATTACCTAGTGTGGTGTTCCATATGCTTTTATACAAGTGGCCCCCACACACTAGGCCTTTACATCAATGTCAGTGAAAACAGCGAGCAGTGTGTGCTCTGATGCCGTGCTGTCAGTCATGTTTCTAAGGAGAGTAGAATTTCTCACTCCTGTTATAATCTTGTGGCCTTGGTGTTGTCTGCTGCTCAGCACTGCTGGTGACATTGTTATGCGGCAAATAACCGTATAATCGAAATCAGGACACAGTGACAAACACCAAGGGGGAATTCTAGTTAGAGAGGGACATGCCTCACAGGGACTTGCCTGGGCTTGCAGAGAAGGCTAAGATGTGATTGGCCATTGTAGGCCGTATTAGAGCTTCGGTGCGGGAATTTTCTTGGGGAGGAGGGATGAGCCAGAAGGAGAAAGCATAAGTGAAAACAAGAGAAAAATGAACACTGAATCTTATGTCTGAATGTGAACTTGGCTGAGGCTATGGGTGGAGGAAAGGCCATTAGTGATGAAAGGCTGGAAAGCAAGGTCGGGGACAAACTGTAGGTGATCTTCAGTGTCACAAGGTTTGGGCACACTATGCACTATGCCTTGTGCCATATATACATATACATACACACATACATATATACATACACACATATATATTATATATACATAACACACACACACACACACACACACACACCCCTCTATCAACCCACACATCAATTTTGCTAGGTTTGGAGAGTAAGTTTATTGCCCAAGATCACTTATGTGATGAAAGAGAGACAGTCAAGACCTGGTCTCGAATCCCTCTAGTTCACACAAAGATCTTTTGCTAAAGTCAAACAGAGTCAGAGGCAACTGAAGCTTTGGGGTGTGAGGGGGGACTTCAGGCAGGACCTGGCTTCAGGATACTATACAAATGTCTGTCACAGAGGGATGTATACACACTCAGGAGGAAGACAGAACCTCTGACCAATTCCCTGGAGAGTAAATCTACAGGGTTGGTTTTATACTCACCACCTGGTACCCTGGCTAAAGGAGGTATGCCCGCGTGTACAAACAGACAGAGTGTTCTGTGAGACCCTGAGCTGTGTTAAACATGGAACATGCTGCATGTGCCAGATGTTGTTCCAGATATGTGGATTTGACTGTGGTTCTCTGTAAGTAAGAGAACCACAGTCTCTGCAGAGACTGTAACTTTGTGTTCACCGCTTCAGTTGAATGCCAGAACCTTCCCTACATCTCTCTATCACATTGGCTGGGTTACATGATGACACCCAACTTATTTACACACATAAAAGAATGAAGTAAACATTCACATAGAAGCAATTTTTTTTAGTTAAGTGCGGATTATTCATTAATGTAAATAAAAACATGTTAAATATGGAAATGCAATAGATATTTGGGCTTACTATTTCTTGTGCCTTATATCTCTGTTTGTCTTGTTCATCCATCCATCCATCCATCCATCCATCCATCCATCCATCCATCTATCTATCTAAAACTCTCTTAATACACACAACATTTTGTGTTTTGAAGTGAGTGTAAATTAGTTGTCCAAGATCTCAACACTATTTCCATTTTAGTTCTGGTGAGGCTCCATTATCTTCTTTTGTAATGATTCTGTGAACTTCTTTCTCATTGACTGCCAGGGGTGTAGTGGGTACTGGGACATGTCTAAATGACCCCATACTGTTCACATGTAAATTTCATGTCACACACACACACACACACACACACACACACACACACACACACAGAAGATGCTGATCAAACCCAGGGTTTTCTGTATGCTAACCAAAATAATGTTCTAGCACGAAGCTAAACCTGACCCCTAAATATTTCTTACTTATTTTTAGTATTTCGTGGTGTTAGAATTAAACCCAGGGCCTCACATATGCCAGGCAATCATTCTACTACCAAGCCATAGCCCAGTACTACATGTCTGCTGTTTCAGTGTCTTGTCTCTATGGTTCAATAGTTTTCCTTCTCTCAGTCATGTGGTTCCTGGTTCCTATCTGAAACAAGTGGGGGTTTAAAATTGAGCAGAGAATCATGGTTCTGGGGGCATTTGATACCCAGGACTGTGTATGATCTGGTGTGTGGGTGGTCTGATAGTGTCAAAATTCAAATTAAAGTTTTTATCTTTTTATTATTTCATGCATCTTGCATGTATTCTAGGTTGTTCAGGACATTATATACTTTATATAAATTGGATATTGCCATATTATTTTCTAACTTTTAAAAAAAAGATTTACTATATTTTTCTGTTTGACTGCATGTGTGTACAGTTCTCACAGGAGCCAGAAGAGGGAGATAGATAGAGTCCCTGGCGTTGGAGTTACAGGCAGTTGTGAACCATCTGACATGCGTGTTAGGGATTGAGTGTGCTGCATGAGCTGCAAGTCCTCTCAACTACTGCACCCTCTCTCCAGCCCTTCTGATTTTAGCTGCGTTGTTTTCTTCCCATATTTATAAGTAAGTGAAGGGTTAAATATATCCAGACTCTGAAGGCAGAGAGTTGCTAAGTGAAGCCGTGTCTGTTTGTAAGTGGAAACAGCCAAGCGCTCATGGTCATGCTGCGGCACCCCTTGAAGCATTGTGCCCCAGTAAGTCTCACTCCCCTCCCCGCAACAGCACTGAGTGTTAGCATTCGTATTTCTCTAGTGGAATGAACGGTGACTTAAAACACTCCTCGACAGTCAGGGAGGTGGAATTCCCTGTAGTGTGAGCACATAGTTGGAGGCCTTGCCACTCCTGCCAGATGACTCATTATGGTTTTATGGGTTCTAGGGAGAAACAGCTTGATGCCTTTGTTGTTGGTAACCAGTGCTTCATAGCAAAGAACCTGCTAAGAGAAGGGGTTAGATGGCTGCAGTGCCTGGCTGATCGCCTGGTAGGTCTGGTCGCTCTGCCACCACATTGAGAAGTCGTTCTGTTATTGAAGCTCCTCCCTGCTTTCATAGTCTCTACCTTCCCACTTAATAGGTCTTTGAAAGAAAATCCATTATCTATGGGGAGAAAGAATCATGCTTGCTAAACCATCCTTTGCACAGAGTTTGCTCTCTCTCTCTCTCTCTCCTTCTCTCCCTCTTCTCTCTCTCTCTCTCTCTCTCTCTCTCTCTCTCTCTCTCTCTCTTTCTCTCTCGCTCTCTCTCTCTTCCTGAAACACCATCAGCTAACCACCCAGAGTAAAAAGAACCTTAGTTGGAAAGAAAGACACAGGGCTACTGAACCACCACCTCTCCATGATTTTGGCAAGAGTGACTCCTGCTTGGTCTAATTATCCAAATGTATTTCACCATTGACCTTGGATCATTGTATGTTGTGTTTCTTAAGTAGAGAATTCCTTGTACACCTACAAAAAGCTGTAGTGTAGAAGAAAGAAAGATGCTAAAGAAAATGTTGAGCTACAAAACCTTGCATGGTAAGTGGCATGCCGTCATGTTAAATGGCACGCTGGCATGGTAATGGCATAAAAAAGATGTGCATTTGAAGTTAGTAATCACAAGTCTAAGAGCCGCATAAAATAAAATCTAACTATTTTCTGTCCATTACTTGGTATTTGTTTCTGGATTTCAGGGACAGAAATTTCTTTCTGTTGAATTTCTCCACTGTGTGACAATTGCAACAAAATGCCTGCCAGTTTCAGAGATATGTACAGATAGTCTCATGGGGACATTTGTTGGAGGGGGATCCCCTGTCTCATGCAACCCTACATTTCTTCTGGTTAGATTTCAGCCTACTCTTCTCTTTCCTCCCTCATTCTTTCTATTTCTTTTTGCAAAGCTATTAGCTAAAAGTCTTAGAAGGCCACCAATCTGGTACATCTACACCATGCTATCTTAAAGACAGCATGAACGGTACAGATCGAAGCTAGTGCGATACACTAATATGTAGATGCGTATTATGAAGGATATGTACACATTGCATGTGTGTGTGTCTGCACATACTTCCTTTATGATCACTCTCAGCATTTATCTCACGTTTTAGATGTTGAGTAGAAAGGACCAGAAAAGTTAGTCAACTCTTTGATCACTGCATTTTAAGGAGACTGTCATTCTGTGTTTCTACACAGAGGAACTGAAATTTCGTAGACTTCATCAACACTTTTAATTTCAAAAATGTCATCGGAAGAACAGTTTGAGCTTCTAAAAGAATGATTGTAGTTGTGAGATAATGTACAAAACGTGCCTTTTGGGATCATAATCTCCAAAATAAAATATCCTATATTAACTGATAAATGAACCTAGGTTTATCAGCGGGGAATATTACAAGGTTATACACTATATAGCAGGCTCCTGAAATCTTAAATAAAAGGAAAATGTTAGTTTCCTGAGGAGGCATCAGGTGTTATTTTCATCCACTCTGTAGAAATGGAAGGTCTGATTTCTGTAAGGAAGTAGAGTCTTACACAGCATTACTGGCTCCTTATAGCTAGAAGCCACTCTGAAAGAGGAGCTAAGGCCATATTCCAGCAACCATGCAGACAGACCATAGCCTAATGGTCTCCAGGCTTGATGGAATCAAGGCAATCTCTAAAGAAAATAGACTGGAAGTCTTTTCTGTCTAAAAAGTATGAATGATATGTTCTTTAACTATCAAAATATTACTCACTGTATTTCAGCATATGTCACTTGCTATGGTGATGACATTTGGAGTCCCAGCACTTAGAAGGCTGAGAGGCAGGGGGATCATGAGTTCAATCAAAACCAACCTGGGCTGCAGAGTGAGAATTATCTCAAAAACAAAAGACAAATATAATTATGCCCATGTATCTCATTCTCTTTCTTAAAAGGCCACCTAGAACACACCTTCCATGTTACACGTGGCCATCAGGGAAGACAAACCTCCACCTTCAGCATTCCTGGAGCTTCCAGGGAGGGAAGACTCAGGACATTTTCCCAGTTGCTCGAGTTTCAGAGCCTGTCTGTCTGTCAGCCTGGTTCAGTCCCCTGAGAACTCCCAGATGTGACAGGCCGTCAACAGTTTTGCCGGGCATGACAAGTTTCATTTCAGGCGGTTCAGCTTGTAATTTCAAGGGTACCGGCTGCTGTTCTCAGCCCAGTCAACTGCAGGTTTCAGTTGCTCTTCAAGTACTGCTTCAGTGAACATACTCAGCAGTCACAGTGTGGCCTGGGCCAGTGGTAAGGACAGAAAGACCTCACAGGCCCTTAATAAAAAACATAGTTTGCTGGCCTTCTAATACAGTCCTCATCAATAAAAAACATAGTTTGCTGGCCTTCTAATACAGTCCTCATCATGCACACAATAACATTTCCCCCATGAAAGCTTAAAAGTAATTTGGTCATTACATCACAAGTGTACCTATTTATTAGGAGTTATCTATACATATTTTGCAGTGGCTTAGATCAGGATAACCTTGTCTCAACTTTCCAAATATTATATATCAAAACACAAGTTTATATCTGTTAACTATTATTACTCACTATGCATTATAAATCCATATTATTGTGCTATGCTATATCATATAAGTACTACAGATAAGATTATTTAGCTTATTAGTCTTGTTTCTTGAAAATCAGTCATCTTAATTCTTGTTTTATAGATAGTGTGCTAGCAGTATTTCCATCACAAGCCGTGAAGGAAGTGAATTAACAGCTATGAAATAATGGAAAGGAGCATGCTGTATTCTTGGGGAACCGGGGCTGATTGACATCCATGGTGCTGAGTTCCAGCAGACACGGAGCTGTGCCCACTCAGCAAAGGCTGCTGCTATTGATAAGAGTCCCCTGTCCTCACTGGTGACAGAAGGGCTGGGTTGGCTGGCTCACCCTGCAGCTTCCATCCTGTCGTGGATATTCTACAGAGTGCACTTGAACTTCTGCCAGTGTGATCAGCATCACATATGAGGATAATGTTTAAGATAAAAGAAAATTTACCCTCCAGTGTTGGGAGACCATAATGAGCCAGCAGGCGTGTAAGTTTTGTCTTGCTCCATGCAAGTAGGGTTATGGGCTTGTTCTTTTTTATACTGTTGGAATGCTGAGATGATAATAAGTAGGTAATTTCCCTTAGGGGTGGGAAAACTTGCTCTGGCTTCACATGTTTTGGGACCCAGAAGGAGAGACTCAGGTCAGCTTTAACAGGGAGAAGAACAGCTTGTCAATTAGTAGTCTGAGCCTCCTGGAGGCTCATTCCGGTAAGGTAATTTCATGTTGTAAATCTGGGAAAATGTTTGGACAGGCTGAGGGCTAGTTGTTTCAGTAACCGCTGCTATAAATCCTCCATTCCCCTGACAGTGGTTCTTTTTCTCAGATACCTTACTGGGCAGAGTAAATGCCAGTCCTGGGGGCTGTAGACCATGTAAAACTAGGCTTGGGGCTAGTGAGAATGTCTGCTCCCCCCCAAATTTAATCTATATATTTCTTTGCATTTTGGTTCTACCCAGGGCCAGGAGCTATCTTCCTTATTATCAAATGCATGGAAAAGTATTTTTAAATAAAAAAAAAAGTGGAAGCCTGGACGAGCCTCAAAGCAGTCAGGAAGATACAGTTTTTCCGTGTATCCACAGTCCAGTTACAAAGTCAGCTATTTCTCAGACCCAGCGCTTGTCAACCATTGCAAAGGAGAAGAGGGACAGAGATGAGGAGCATTCTTCAGTGGAACAGGAGCAGGGATTCACTTTGGTGGTTCTGATCTACTTATAATGTGTGTGGATGCAGCATAACTCGTGGGGCTGGTACAGTGACCTATGACCCTGCAGAAGTGGGTCATTGCTTTATGAACTGGCAGTGGTACAGAAGCAGTCTTGCTGGTGGTAACACACTAGGAAATGGAACTCACAGGGAGACCTTGCCGGAGCTACTCTGAAAGCGCATTGATGGGAAACACAAATTCAAAGGCAGGCAGGCGGGCTGGCAGCTCATTTGGGAAAAACCTGCATTCATCACAGCCAGGACAGGCTAGGTCTTCATATTTCTTTTTGCCATGCAATTACTTCTTATCCTGTGGCCCCTTCACTGGGGCTGTGTTCTCAGAACAAAGGTTCTTTGGTAGGCTTCCAGGAAGGTCAAAACCCACAATGCCAGAGAGCCAGTGCCACTCACCAACTCAGGAAGTTGCCCAACTAAAGTGTGTGGACATTAACTCCATTAAAATTCGCTGTATTATATGAAATTCATGAGTGGGAAGGGCAAGTAGAAAGGGTCATCTCTGTGTTATTAGGTTTAACAATGACCCCTATTCAAATGCTATAGTCACAGGCGATCTTTAGTAGTCTCCTAAGCAGCATTCCCACACAATTATTGGGGAAGGGGTGTCTCTGTTAGGCAGATGTGCGGTTAGCATACTAGTCAATCCTAGGGTTTAGACAGACTCCATAGGTTTGAGGCATTGATGTCCCGATGGCCCCAATGGTCATTTACCCCTGCCACGCAGATGCCCTGCAGAGAGTTTTCACAGTGTGGTGAAGATGGAGGTAGATGTTAAGAGCACTGAACGGGGACTCCTCACAATCTGGCCTACATTCTTCAAAACTGACAGCCGCTAGGGCTAAGTGCTATTGGAGCTTTAGTTTTAAACTCAGCTTAATGTTTTCAGAGGGGGTGCTACTCTGAAATGGAATGATCCCACCTTATTTTTCAGATGTGTGTTTCTGTAGATTGTGTGTGTATGTATGTATGTATGTATGTGTGTTTGTGTGTTTGTGTGTCTGTGTGTTGGTAGGTGTGCACGCACATGCCTGTGGGGCCCAAAGTTGATGTTGGATGTCTTACTCAATGATTTTCTACCTTAGGTTTTTGAGAGAGTCTCTCACTGAACTTGAAGCTGACTGATTGAGCTAGATTCGCTGGCCAGTGAGCCCATGCGAGCCTTCTGTCTTTGCCTTCCCAGTGCTGGTGTGGCAGACACATGACATGGGCACCTGGCTTTTCTGTGGATGCTGGGGACCAAAGCTCAGCTCTGCATACTTGCATGGCAAACATTTTATCCACTGAGCCATCTTCCCAGCTCCTAGAAGATCTAGTTTAAACAATGTTTATGAAGAGTGTTCAAAGATATGGAATTTAATTGCTAAATGAAACCTTTACTGTATAAATATCCACTACATGACTACAACTGTGTTTAAAAACAAAGATAATAGCCTAAGAAATCACATGTATAAAGAACAGCCATTGTGGAAGAAAACTCCAGCTTGGGGCACCCTAGATGATACTGTCCCTTCTTTTTATAATGGTAGTTCTAACTTTTTCATAATCAACATATTTTCATCAGTATCTATTATACAGTTAAAGAAATCAAATCAAAGTGGTATTCAATTGTAAGTTTCACGTTCACTAAGAAATGTGAAATTAGTTTCATATATGAAAAGAAACTCTTACTAAAGAAATGTCACTAAAATCCCTAAAGACCAGATGAATGGGACTGGGCCTTGTAGACAGGCATTCTGTCTCACCAGCTCACTTGATGGTGAGACTTCTAGGCTAGAAATTTAGAGTGATGTGTGTAGAGAGAGTCCGTTTTTTTTAAAATTATTATTATTAACTAAGCCTACATTCAGGTTTTCATGATCCCCTCAATTCTTGGAACAAAATATTTAGCCTATGTGTGCTTTAGAGGTGGAAGTGACATTAATATCTTTTAAAGGTAATTTTCAGTTTAAGACGGGGAGAATAAGCACACACACACACCCAAACACACACATGAATGCATGCATGCATGCATGTGTGTGTATATAATTGTCCAATACCAAGCATGTACCAGATACAACATCTTTGTTATTTTTATTACATCTACTTCTTTACTTGTAGTTGAGGAAGACCATGCACTCCCGCATCCTGTTGCATCTATTTCCCAAGTGCAGTGGTTACAAGGGACTGCAACCAATACTACACTATACCTGGTGGCATCTGTGCCTCCTCTTCTTCACAATATTGCTTTTCTTATTAGTTGAACTCTGACTTCTCAATGGACTTGGAATATTTTGCATGTGCCACATGATATGTAGCATGTGCTTGTGAGTGTGCTGGTGTGCATATCTGTGCACACTTGAGGAGGCTAGAGCAGGGCGCTGGGTGGGTGGCTTCCTTTGTCACTTACTGCCTTCTTGCCTTGACACTATACGAGAAGCTCATCCTTTTAGCTAGGCTTGCCGGCTGGTGAGATCTTGGGATCTGTTTGTATCTTCAACCTAAGGCCAGGTACTTATCAATACTGGTCATCATGCCCAGCTCTTTATGTGGGTGCTGGGACTTGAACTCGGGACATCATGCTTGCATAGCAGATATTCCTACCAACTGAGATATTTCTCCAGTCTCCTCCTGCAACATTTTAATGTCTTTAATTTTGGTTTAGAAAAAATAATGAATATTTACGGTCTCTTTTTGTTTAATTGTGGTAAACATACCCAGAACTTGAAGTGTAGAATATGGCCTCAATGATAACACTAAGCATGTCACTAACTAGGTACAACAGCACTGGGAGTTGGCCCCTCTCTGCTTCTCTTTACTCGTGTTGTCAGGCAACCTTGCTCTCTGCTTCTGAGTCTGACTTTCTTAGATTCTCCAAAGCCCCTGTCTTCCAGCATTGGGTAGAATGGGTAGTTAAGATCATGGCATATTTTTTCTAATGGACAAGTTATCTCTCAGTTTCCATAATTCTCCAATTTTGTCCTCATTTTTCTGCTTTTGCTGAACTTCCTCAGGGGCATTTTGTTTTCTTGCTGTCTCTTCTCCCCTCCCCTCATGAACCCTGTGGGGTGTACAGACAGGATTTTCTTCCAACACTATGGAAATTTTACTCAGGGCACCAATGAGCTCTGTTTTCTAAATCTGTTGGCCGATTTTAATATTGGCAGCGTGGAGTGCATCAGAAAAGAGTGCGCCTCCCTGGAAATTCTTTCTTCACTTGGCTCTAGCACAGACCTTTCTTTGTGGGTTTTTTCCCTTTTCCTGTCTCACTGACTTTTTCGCTGGTCTCCTTTGGAGCCTCCCTTCTCTGCTGGGTATCTAAACGTCATGGTGACCCAGGTCTCAGCCTCGGCTCCCATGTCTCTCTGTGTTCCTTCCTCAGTGGCTCATTCTACTCTATGGGACAAATACAGTAAGCATGCCAGTGTAACTGTTCCTGGAGCCCAAGTTCATAAATCTGCTGCCATATGGTAATGGCCCTCAGCTGTCCAATAGGATGCTTCAAATGATCTTTTCCAAAATAAAGTCCACTTCTTTTGAAAATTCTTCTCTCACCTTAATAGATGGCCATGCAATCAATACTCATTATAGAGCCAGGAATCAGAAAGTAGCCATTGCCTCGTCTTTGTCCATGAGGTCTCATCTGGTTTGCCAGACAAGTCCTGCTAGTTCTGGGTTCAAGCAAGACTCCCAACCCAGCTCAGCTCGTTCACTTTGTTGAGATTCCAGGGACATTCCTTGTTGCTCCGACTGCTTTCATGCTGGCCACGGACGAAGGTGTTCTTTTGAAGGCCCCAAAAGATCATGTTACTACAGGGTTCATAACCAGACAGGATTCCCGTCTGACTCAAAGCCCACACTCTGCCGTGTTTGGTTGGTACCTACACCCCCCACCCCCAAGGCTGCTTCTGCAACATCTATCACCTCAGCTCTTATCAATTTACTTCCGGGTACTCTAACCTTTTTGTTATATCTCTAATGCTTTAGGGACCACTGGGACCTTTGTACCTATGCCTCAATCTTCTTGGAATATTCTGTCTTTAGATATTTGACAGTGAGCCCGCCCTTCTTTGTTTTCCAACAGCACGTTCAGTGGTAGACACTGAAGGAGGGCTTCTCTATTCTCCCTTTGTATACATTCATCAAATCCATGCTGGGCGGATGTGGTCAGAGACAATACAAAACAACACCCACATCAGGAGTTTTGTTCACTTTTGTTCTATATCATTGCTATCTACTAATCCTGCTTTTAGGGCTTTTTATAAATTATCTGTATGACTGCATATTTATCTTAAATCCTCACTAGAAGGTATCTTAAATTCCTCATTAGAAGGTAGACAGAATGAATGTATCCTGGTGCTAGAATAATATCTGGAAGATAGTAGACATGCTATGTATGTTTCTGGAGAAATCAAAAATTGGTTTGGTGAACAGAAGACTATCACAGGAACTTTCCCTTGCCCTGTGTGACTTGGAAAGGGCTCAGTTCTGAGTAAAATATGAATAGATGTTCCAAGCTGAAGCCTACTCTATGGATTCCAAGCTGAAGCCTACCCCGTGGCTTCCAAGCATGAAGCCCACCCCATGGGTTCCAAACTGAAGCCTACTCCATGGGTTCCAAGCATGAATCCTACTCCAAGGATTCTAAGCTGAAGCCTACTCCATGGATACCTTCAGTAATTCCTGAGTACCTTGTTTATTTATATACAGTGTGTTATGTGCCTGGTGGCTGTTCTGTGTCCAGCCCTCTGTGTGCCTATATCCAAGGGGTACTGGGAATTTGAAGGCATGTTATAAGGTACATGGAATATCCTTCTTTTGGAGCCTTCTGGCTTGTCCCATTAGGTTTCGAAAGCTATAGAGTATTGCTAAACTGGAGGAATGGCAATCAATCCACACACAAGGAGACAAGGCAGCTGCAGTGGACCTTGGCTGGAAAGTTAACAAAATTCTGAGAAGACCAATGAGTAAGGCTAAAAGAGTGAGCACGCTCCTTACTGTGAAGGAGACAAAGCATTTCAGTTCCCCTCCAAGGAGAGGATGGCTAAGTGAAACAGGTAAACCCCAGGATAGATGAGGAGGGACTATAGGAGTAGCAACAGCCTCGGGGCAGTGTGTACTTGCTCCCCCATTGGGGTGCTTTTATCAGGGCTGGGATTTGATGAAGGCAGATAATGAACTGAGAGATTGTCACATGTGCCCAGCATCAGGACCACTGGCCCTGGCTGCACCCTTGATATTTGAAGAATGCCCTCCTTTATTGAGCTTCATCATGAACAAGAGGCAGTGGTGGCATGTCAGTGGTGGCATGAGGCTCTGCGGCCAAGCTCCCACCACAGGAGTGTTTTATGTGTATTAATTAGTACGGGAGAGAAAACGGTGGGTACTTTGTTTTCAGACCCTAGGTTGACCGATGACCTGTAGATGTAGTGGCCTCTGTAGTTCATTTTCAATCCCCTTCCGTTTTCTACTCGCTCTAATCCTACTGCATCAAAAACATCTCCACAATTGTAAAAGCACAAATTTCAATCACATTTGAAGAAAATGGCAGTGGAAGATGGCAAAAAGCCTGGAAATATCTATTCTGAAGCAGTCGGTTCCTAGCTTGAATACTATGGCTTTAGTCAATGGCAGTATTACTGGGAAAGTATTAAAGAACCAAAATTAATCTGATTATTTTGGGGGTGCCTGGGACTGAACACAGACCTTGCACTTGCTAGATAAGTGGCCAACCATTGGGCAACATCCCAGTTCCCCCAATAATTAAACAATTAAACTGAGAGTGACCAGAGTTTTATTTTCAACATTTATTTTCTCCATGCTATTGGATATGCTTAGAAATTAGAGTTTGGAAATCATTTGCATATAAGAGTTGAGATCAGAAGGAGATGTCTGGGAAGAATAAATTGAAGTGGCATCTTGCCCCGCCGTGGCCTTCCCCATCTGCATCTCTCACCTTTCTGTCACCTGACCTGAAACACTAACTAGCGAGTGCATTTGGATCAGAATGTGTCCTCTGTTGAAAGCTCACAGACATTGCAAGGTTAAAATGCCACCCTCCTTCATACATGGAGCTCTGTAAAGCCTGGCTTCAGGTTCCCAGGATAGCAGTACAGAGGAGGAGGCTGTGGTGAACGTGGTAAAAAAGATGAGAAATTCTTTTCTGCTATTAAAAGGAACTTGGAAGGGGGCTCATGGCAGCAATCCTGCAGAGGAGGGAGTGGAAACTACAGATTTGGCTTATTTCTTTTTTTTTAAAATGCAATTTATGTGTATAGAGATATATAATAATGTGTACATATATCGTATATGTGTTTTCTGTCTACTTACAGTGGTTGCACATATCTCTGGGCACAGTGTGACATCTCTGTGTTCCATGACCCAATAAGCAGTTGTCTATGCTTGCCCAAGACCCTCCTACCATTCTTCTACTCCCAACTTACATGAGGGAACTTTTTAGTTTCCACATGGAAACGAAAACATGTGGTGTTTATAATTACTTTCCCAGGTCAGGTGTCTCCCAAGGAAGGGGTACCTACCCTCTTTTCTTCCTTCCCCCTTTCCTCCTTGATTTCTTATTCTTAATCTCCACAAAAATGAGAAATTAGTTAAAATATTTAGCTTGTTTTTGGAGAAAACAGGCTCTGATCTATAAGTAGAACATTGTATCGTAGCCCATAGATAAGTTGATGACTTTCTGAATGCATGATTGATGATTTCACACAAAAGGTTACCTTGGCAAACCTGGCCAATGATAAAGGTGAGGTTTACATTCTTGCTCAGAGACGCTAAATATTTATCAGCACCTTTAAAGGCTATGGAGTGCTTAAGGGTCTTTTTCCAAAAAGGATTTTAAGTTAATTAATTGATCAATTAGTGTGTGTATGCATACGTAGCTGCTCTGATATTGGAAGCCCAACTTAGCAAGGGGCTTTCCAAACATCCTCTAACTCATTGGAAGTGTTTGAACTTAAGTTATTAAGATGAAGTTCAGATAAAGTTTAAGTGGTTCAGGGATAGTTTATTATCTATCTTTAAAATATTTCCCATTTCTTTCCAAACGTTGTCCTACATAGTGTCGGTATGATCCATTCCTGAACACTCTTGTCTCAGAGATGAAAGGTTTTTTCTTCTGGCTCTAAGAAGCTTAAAACTGCATGATTGTAAAAGGGGTTTTTGTGCCGGGCGGTGGTGGCACATGCCTTTAATCCCAGCACTCGGGAGGCAGAGGCAGGCGGATCTCTGTGAGTTCGAGACCAGCCTGGTCTACAAGAGCTAGTTTCAGGACAGGCTCCAAAACCACAGAGAAACCCTGTCTTGAAAAACCAAAAAAAAAAAAAAAAAAAAAAAGAAAAAAGAAAAAAGAAAAGAGAAAAGGGGTTTTTGTATGTGGCCAGGCTGGCTTAAATTAGACAGGAATAATAATTTGTTTTTTTAAGAATCGAATGCTCATATCCAAAGTATATGCAAAATTAGGATTTAGCTCTGTGCTGAAAAGCAAGTTTTATTTTATTTATTTCTTTTTGAGGATCTATTTTCTGTCAATAGGGACCAGAACAATGTTGGGTCGTTTGAGCACTGTGTCCATTCCGTTGCAGAGTGGAAGCTTCTCCTGTGGCTGTGGGCCTTCTAATGTTTGACTTTACAGATTACAAAATCTATAAAATCAAATAACGTGTGGAGGTATTATTGGATGTGCTGTTAAAATTATATGGTGTAGGTAAAAGTCTGCTCTCTGTGCTGGAATGCCTTAGTTATTTAAAACATTATATGCAGTAGAGGTGATCAGTTGCTTTGTCAGCAGGCCAAAGTCAAATTTCTGACCATGGCCGTTCTAAGACTTTGTCTTTCAGTTATTGGTTTGGTTCTTTTCTAACAAAGGTTCGACTTGTTTCCTTTCTTGTCATCTGGAGGTTATATATATTTCTTGTAATGCATCTATTACGATGAGGAAGTTGGCGGAGGGACATGATGATACAATGGCATCAAAGCATTACTCCCTGACAATTTTATCTAGGAATGGGGAAAATCCAAGGGGAAAAGGAGATATCTGGGTGTTGAAATTGGGGCACCGGGGTTGCGTCCCCAACACCCCGGTTGCCTGGCTAGCTTATGCCCAAAATAACAACACACAAACTGTATTCATTTAAACACTGCTTGGCCCACTAGCTCTAGCCTCTTACGGGCTAACTCTCGCACCTGGTCTAACCCATTTCTAATATTCTGTGTTAGCACCCCACGGTGCGCTTACCGGGAAGATTCTAGCCTACGTCCATCTTGGGTTGGAGCTTCATCGCGAGTGTGCCTCAGAGCGCAGAGCTATCCCGTCCGCCTGCTAGAGAGGAGCCTGGCATCTCTGAGCGGAGCTGCATGATTTCTGACCTCACTTCCTCTTCCTGTCAGCATACTACTCTGTTTACTCCTCCCACCTATGTTTTAACCTATCAGAACCAGCCAAGCAGTTTCTTTATTTTAACCAATGAAATCAACAGATTGATATATGACACTCCCACATCACTTCCCCTTTTTCTGCCGCTCCTCTTTCAACAGAGTGGTACCCAACGTGCTAATGAACTCCACGTAAAACCTGAGAGGGCTTAAAAAGGAGAGAGAGAGAATTTAAGACAGCTTTTTGCTGTTTCTGGGTTGCGTGCCACAAAGAAATTGTCCTGACTCAGCAACAGGAAAAAACTGGCTGTTTTAAAATGCCCGCTTTCTGGGCTGTGCCGCCATTACGATCTCTGTCTGGCTCCTGCAGGAGACAGAGCTTTTATATGGAGCATTTGGAGTAAACTGCTACGATTTGTTTGACGGCAACTAGACTGCTGTGTGCCTAAAAGGGGGACATTGCGTACCGCAGCTCAGAGGCACAAGCAGCTCCGCCATGTTGGACTGGGTGGGGCCAGCAGGCAGTACCTGTTTTTGACCTAGGAATGTCACAGCTTAGATTCTTAAGCGCGTACTGATTTAAAAGCGCAAAACAAAATGCTCCTGGATAGTAAAAAAATTACAGATTCACAATAAAACAGATTCAGACAGACCACTAAATGGATCCCAGTGTTGGATAAATGTACGTAGGCTTGAGAGAGAAAAAAAATATATATATAGAGAGAATAAAGTTAATGCCTTTAAAAATAAAAAGGTAAAGTCTTTAAAGAGATAGAGTACAAATAGTTAAGAGATTAAAAGAAATAAAAAAGCCACGTAAAAATGGAAAATTCACAGAGAGTCTGGATTATGTACATTGTGTTTTCTTTAAAATTTTTGACTGTAAAGGAGCTAAGTACAGAGAGTCATTTCATTACATGGGCTGCCAAGCTGAACCAGAATGAATATAAGGGTATTACGATTTCAGAGAACCTGCAGAGAACTTGCCTAAAGGTGAGATGGTCTTTCGGGGTTCCTGATTCATAAAAAGGTCTACGAGATATTCTGCAGGACACAGCAGAAAATGATTGAACTGTCTTTGAAATTTCCTGCCTCATGGAAATGTCTGCTGGATACTGTGGGCCTGAAGGCCGAAGATAGATGCCCCAACGGTACAGAGGAACTTTGGGTGACTGTCCAGGCAGCGAGATGTCTCTGTCATTTCTAGAGCATTTGATTTCTTGTTTACTTAGTTTTACATCCTTCTGGAGTCTTTGATGGAGTTGAAGAATGGATAGATATAGTTTTCCTTAGTTATGATAAAAGATAAAGTAGATATAAATATTGTAACTGTAATTCTTACTTGATAACTGTTTTGTTATATGTAATTTTACTATGTTAAAGTTAAAGCCTTTCTTTTTTGTTTAAACAGAAAAAGGGGAAATGATGGAGGTGGGTCTTGTATCTTATCTGTTGCTTTCATTGGCTAACTAATAAAGAAACTGCCTGGGCCCTCATAGGACAGAAAATTAGGTAGGCGGAGTAGACAGAAGAGGATGCTGGGAGAGAGAAGCTGAGTGAGGAGTCGCCATGATGTCCCCATTCCAGACAGACGCAGGTTAGAATCTCCCCGGTAAGCACACCTTGGGGTGCTACACAGATTATCAGAAATGGGCTAGTCCAGGTGCAAGAGCTAGCCAATAAGAGGCTGGAACTAAAGGTCCAGGCAGTGTTTAAAAGAATACAGTTTTCGTGTATTATTTTGGGGCGTAAGCTAAGCTATGTGGGCAGCCGGGTGTGGGGAGGACACAGCCGCGCCACCCCTCTTACAACATCTGGGCATCTACTTTGATTAGTTCCCATAGTGACACATCAAATAACTAATAAAATTAATATCAAATGTATCCTAGGAGCCACACACTTTGCTGACATTCTTTAGACATGCTGACTCTGAACTCTCCCAATAACTTGGGGTGGAAGTACTGATGTCCCTGGGAACATTCACATGATGCTGAGGCTCTAATCTTCCAGGATACACTAATCACCCTTGCTAATGATATAAGTGTCTTGCTTGCATCTATTTTTGTAAGCAATAGATATTTGGGGATTTGTGTTTGTTTCTTAGATGTGTCAGATGCTGTGGGACAATGGTCTTGTACCCTGTCACTTGTTTTAATAAAACACTGATTTATCAGTAGCCAGGCAGGAAGTAGAGGTGTGAGAATGAGAACATAAGAATTCTGGGAGGAGGAAAGATTCAGTCTGCAATCGTCACCCAGACACAGAGGAAGCAAGATGAGAATGCCTCATTGATAAAAAGTACCAAGCCACATGACTGACACAGATAAGAATTATGGGTTAATGTAGGATTAAGACCAGGCAGGACAGAAACCTCTGTCAACAGTCAGACTTATCTTCAGTAGAAGAGGAGATTGCTTTAGAGGTCATGCCTGCTTGACTTTAATGAAGCTCTGATAGGAAGGGTAGAGAAATCCTCATTTTCCTAAATAGATATGTTTTTGAATGCTAGCACTATCCTCTGCCCTCACAGAAACAGTTAATTTTGCTGCATGGGATGATGATATAATTTGGGTATCCAGAGACTCATCTGTAAGGCATAGACAATAGTCCTCTCTTGTCTTATCTAGTGTCTAGGGCAGAGTCATCATCCCCAGAGGCCAGGACTCTTTTGTAGAGCACAAGAAGACATGTAACATCTGGATACATTTTAGCTTTTCATTTGTTTGGGGTATTGGACTTGAAGAGCCCTCTGGGAATCCTTAATCTTCTAGTAGATTGATGTTTGTTTTACTGAATTAAAAAAAATCAAAACGTGCTCTGGGTTACAATAGAATAAAACAGATTGCAAAATCCAATGAGATTATTGTCACTTTGTTTTAAAGTTGAGATCCTGAGAAACAGTGCTGGGTAAGCCACTCCAGTGATGAAGCCTGGATAGAATCCAGGTTTGTCGGCTAGAGCTCGCTCCTCAGCCAACAGATTAGATGGTTGCCCACAGGTCAAAAGACTCAAACAGATGGCCCGCATCAAATCTAGGTCAGAAACCAAATCTGCAACTCCCCAAGGAGATACGGTCCTGTTAGCAGAGGTCTATGAACTATGCGGATTCAAATGTTATTCCCAACCTGAGTTTTTTTCATTCAGCAATCCAGTAAACAAATATTTATTGAGTATCTGCTATGTATATACTGTGGCACTGTGCACAATTAGGCTGAGTGTAGGAAAAAGAGAATAATGAGCAAGATGTGGATTTGGTTCTTAAGCACTTACATGCTTATGTGTACATATATAGATATTATATATGAATATATTACAATGAAGATAAGAGATGTAGATAAGGGAATTAATAGTTAAATGTAATCCAGAGTGTGTGTGTGTGTGTGTGTGTGTGTGTGTGTGGAGAGGGAAGGAAGACAAGAGAACAAAGAGGAGGGGAAGGATGGAGGGAGGACCTGGTGTTGAATTTGGTAAATGAAAATGCTCCCCATATGAGAATATGTAGGAAATTAGGAAACTAAAACAACTAAGAATGTCAGTTTGGTTGCTAAAAAGCATTCATAAAGAATGAATGGATTTTCAGACTGAACTGTAGGAAAACATTACCATAATTCATATTCAAATGAGTGATATGATTCTCTCTGTGTGTAAGCAAGGAGAATCTGGCATTATTATAGCAAGGGACCAGCTCAACTCTATTGGTTGGTGAAGTTCTGTTTGCAATGATTCAGCCACACAACATGGCTGACACTTCCTGGTTCCAGGACCATGCATATGCAGACAAACCCTCAGGCAGAAGTGCCTAATGGCACCAGGAATCTTAAAGGACCCCGTGTGATCCATGTGCAACATGGTTGCATCATCTATGTGTGGCGCAGCTGCGTGAGCCCTTGTGCACATGCATGAGCTCCATCATCTGCATATGACATAGTCATGTCAACCCCCTGTGCACATGTGCCAGGCAGCTTTTAAAAGCTGGAGGCACCATCTTCAGCTCTCTCTCTCTGCACACCAACCTCCATCAGGCCTATACACACCCCCTCTAATAAACTAAGCAGGTTTGTTGTATGTTCCGTGTTTCTTTCTCACTCATGCCAGGTTATTTCACTGTTAATGGCTTGTTTTTCTGTGGCTGACAAGTTCAGAATGGCTTTAGTTTTCCAGGGTTGTTGGAGAGCAAAAACCTACAGAGTATGCCTGCTATAAATGCTCTCTACTCTTTATGGAAATCTGCCAGTCCATGGAGTGTACCGGTGGGGATAGTGGATCACCAGGGCAGGCTTCCATAGAGCAGCAGTAGTCAGAGCAAGGCAGAAGGAGGGTGTGAGCGAGGATGTGGAATGCAGATGATGAGATGAGGCAGCTGTGCGTTCACACCTAGTTCTAAAGCAGCAGAAGTTATAATAGCAAACCAAAGGAAAAGCATCACACATCAATCTGATAAACATCAGCTTACGGAGGTGGGAAGGAGAGGGAGGAAAATGGAAAGCGAAAGTGAATTTAAGAAGTACAAAGAAAATGGAAAGTTGAGAGTCTAAATTAGATCTGTAGAAAAGTCTCAGCAGGAGGCGAAAATGGGATGACCAGTACTTCAAAGAAAGGTCTGGAAAGGAGACAAAATGGTGATCTAATGTCTTTGCTTCCATTACTCCATTAGCACATTGTTTTTAGCTTTATTTTTTTTTGAGACCTACATACATGTACCCCACAGCTACGCCACTCTTGACCCTCCTCCCTGCCTCTTATCAGCACATGTTGTGTTTCCTAGCCATACTTCTGTGCCCTACCAAGGGAGACTGTGATGCTAATGAAGTGATACAGCTTCAGCAACTGTGAGGAAACCATGTCAACCAGCCTATCAGTGGAGCTTATCTGATTGTGTATCATTATGTTCTAAGTTAAGAGTAAATACAATGTGCCCTTCCCCAGCCCCATCCTGCTCTTTTCCATGTTCCCCAGCAGATGTTGCTATGATTGCTGTGCTCTGAATATTTGTGACCGGCCCTCCACATTTGCATATATTGAATCTTAATCAGAGTCATGATGGTGTCACCAAGCAGGGTGCTTGTGAACTTACTTGGTCATAGAGGCTTCACCCTCATGAATGGGATTAGCGTCTTCAGAAAAGTGTTCTGAAGAAGCCTGCTTGCCCCTTCCATCCTGTGGAGACTCAGAAAGAAACCATCTTCTATGAGAAAGTCCCTACCAGATGCCCAGTCTTCTGGTACCTCACTCTGAAATTTACCACCTTCCAGAACGTTGGGCAATAAACTTTGTTTATAAGTGAGTTACTCAGGAGAAGTCCAAATTGACCAGAATTGTACAGTGTCCTTATATGCTGCTTAACTGATAAAGTTTAAGGGAAGATGGGTTCATTTTCACTCCTATCCATTCTAATTTGATGAGTTGGATAAATGCTGCTAATACCATTTCAGTGCTCATTGGTTTTAGAACCATCGTTGCAAATGAGAATTGGCTCTAAGGAAGTAAGTAGGAAAGCCATGCTCCCAAGTCATAAAGGCTATGAAAGTGCATCACAAGTCTCTCAAATACTCAGAAAAAACAATATTAAATTAATTTTATCATAAACTGTAATTAAGAAACCACCTTTTCAAACCACCAGATCTCCAATAAATTCTCAATATACAACTGAAAGTCAAAACAAACCACTGGGCAGTTACATCATTCTCACAACTGTAGGTTAGGAGTAAGAAATAATAGTGACATAATTGCTATAATTCTTGAAGCTTTCAACCAAAATCACGTGATGAAGTAGGAAAATTGCAATCTTGTAAATTTCAAGTTAAGAATACAATTCAGATCCCCCCTCCTGTAATATCTCCTAATCAAGTAGTACTAGGAAGCCATCTTGGAAAAAGCAAAAAATGAGTGTGAAGTCATTAGTATTTTATTTAATTTTTATTTTCCAACATAAATGTGAAGTAGCATTTTGCCTTTATGGGGAAAATCTGGTATATGAATACTTTGAGGGAAATATCATGAACAAAATGCACTTATTGCTGGTATTGACTCAATGGGTCATTGTTAAAATCAACCTCGAAGGCTCACTCTCCTGCCACTGACTTAATTTTTGCAGGATCCCATTAAGAGAACATCGCCTTCATGACAGCGGGAAGCAATTCTAGAAGACAACACACCCTATCCCAAAAAAGTTTGTCCATAGGGTTGGGAACACTGTTTAGGGGTTGTTGATTATTACTTGTACTAGATAGAGAGTTGGGGTCAAAACTATGTTTGTTCAAAAAAAGGAGGGGGGAGATAGTAATAGTGGGTAATAGAGTGAATACTTGTGAGCTATTATGTATTTGTTACTTTTGTTTACATTATGTCTACATATATACAAAGTTATTTTGTTAGATTGTATATATGCATGTTTCTACCTTGGTTTAGGACA
This sequence comes from Microtus obscurus, assembly GCA_963919715.1. Lineage (NCBI taxonomy): Eukaryota > Metazoa > Chordata > Mammalia > Rodentia > Cricetidae > Microtus > Microtus obscurus. Next base: position 39,136,724 of record CAWTZC010002514.1, read on the forward strand.
TTTTGTATATTGATACAACTTTTAGGGTATATTTTCATATTATTAGGTCAATAGGTGTTCCTATTTGTTGTTATACAGTTAGATAAATTAGGTTCTTTAGATACACAGAGATTGTATTCTGTCTAGATAGGTACTCTTCAACCACTTCAAGGATCTGTGGAATATGGCATTTAAATAGCTTAGGGTTCTGTTGACGTGAGACATGATTGCTTTTGACAGCACCAATGTATTCCTGAGAGAATGTTGAGCACCAAAGACACTCCACTTGGAGCTTGTTTTCTTCTTGGCAAAACTGGCCTTTGGGCAAGGAACTGACAATGCCTCAACCACTGACAAGTTACATAGTATCCGGAAATGGATAAGCAGGACTGTCAAATCTTGCCAAGACAGGGTAAAATGGTTTTGAAAGATTTCCTGGCTCTGAAAATGGTCTGTCAGTTGCATTAGGCCTTAGCCAAAGTTGGTTGCTTCAAGGTTGCAAAGTGAGACTTTGGGTAATTGCTCAGGTAGCTAATTGTCTCTGTCATATATTGCTCATTTTGGAAGCTACTTGATTGTACTTCCTGCCTGCTCAAGTAATATTATCTCCCTTCTCAGGACTTTGATTGGGTTGAAGATTAGATAGTAGTAGTTACTGTACTCTTATGATCTAGTCAAGCCATTTCCTTAGACTTAGACTCCATAGGATAGAATCTTTATTAAAACATTTAGCATATGTTCCTTGCTTAATATTGTTTATGCTGATTGCAATTCTAATCTTATACTTGATATCTGTTCCTAGTATATATTGTTTTGTATTGGTTTTGTAACTCTCTTACTTAAACAAAAGGGGGAGGTGCTGCGGGAGCTCCTTCTGCTCCTTCAGCCAATAGCCTTTAAGATACCAGCCCACTGGGGTGTGGTCTCTTATACTTTAAAAAGCAGTGGGAACCCGGCAATCTTTCTCTTGCTTCTGGCTCCCTTTCTGGCAGCTAGACTCTCTGTTTCCTGTTTGCGATGAGGACTGTTTTTTGGGATGGTGATCTGTAAGTTTTTCCCTTTAAATAAAGAACCCCTTTTATTATCCATAATTCTTAACTGGTGTGGGGTTATTTTGAGGCTTCAACACTGTTGTCAAGTATCTGGCTGTCATGGGCTATCACAAAGACAGTTAGAGGGTACGCACAGCAAACTGTAAGAGACCCAGTGTGAACAGCTTCCACCACGAGTATCTTAGAAACAGGCAACATGGCAACTGTAATTAATCTATTTTTTGATCTTTCAGGTTGGAATTGTACTCAGCGGTTATGAGATGTCTCAATCGGACACTCTCAGCTGCATTATCTGAACAGGTGAAAACAGCAGCAGAAAGATGGTTTGTTTTGACTAAGAGCAGGGAATTTGGGAGCCTGAATTACTAGATGGAAGGAAGGGTGATAAAGGGAAGCGATCACGTGGTAACCACACGCCCAGATGCACCTAGAATCAAAAGGTCCATTAGTTTGGCCATAATGAGGATTTCCAAGGAAGCAGGTGACAAATTCTGAACTGCGCTCCCAAAAGGTGAAGGCAGTGTGTTGAAAGCATAAAGGAGGGAAAGGTTTTTCCTCCCAAGTCAGGGGAAACAATCCACAGAGTCCTAATGAAGAAAAGTGAGAATGGCGGCAACTGGAACCAGGCAAAGCAGGCAGACACCAGAGACAGTGCCAAAAGAATAGCAAGACAGCTTGGCAATGATTTGCTAGGGTGGCAGTGTTGGTAGAAAAAGGGAGGAACGAAGCACAGGACCGAGAAAATGACATAAGAGCAGGAAGGTGGCGTGTTATGGAGGTGTAGGGGTGGGCCTTTGGGGGAATTGCGGAAACTGATGTTTCTAGACATTAAAAATTTGAATTAACAATGGGAAACCAAGCAAGGCATTCCAAGCAAGTTTCAATTATGCTTGTGGAGACAAGGTGAGAGGTTAAGGCCAGAAACAAAGTTTTATGAATAACATCCAAACAGGTTATTGCTGAAGTCAGCAAGAGGTGTGAGTTACTATGAAGAAAATGGGGTACTATATTAAAATACTTTAGGAGGCTCAGCAGGCAAGACTGTCTCATTGACTGAATAAAATTTAAAAGAAGTTTATTTAGGGCAAACAGCTCAGAAACACATCTTATGTTTTAGTTAGGTCAAGCTTATGATATTAGCTCTATTTAAATGATATTAAAGAGGAAAGCTATATATCTTGAGAAATGCACCTAACAATAAAGTATACAAAGATTGGAAATGAAAAAAGAAAGACATGGAAGCTTTCATTACCAGGAGAGTATGAACTGAGAGAAGCTGATGTAATTGTATTAATACCAGATGAGCTGAAATACAAGGCAGAGACATTGTCAGGAACGAATAAGGCTGTTGAAGAATGGCAGACAATGATTCACTAGGAAATACAGCCAATTGTAAAGTCTTATGAGCCCAGGGACATAATCTCAGAACACATTAAGGAAAAATTTGACAGAATTTCAAGGAGAAATGGATGCAGTCTCCCCTGGTAGAAGATTTTAAATTCTCTTAAAAATGACACAAAGGAAAAATAACAAAGCTTCACATGGTGTGGCTTCAATGGGCAAAAACTACGAGAAAGGGAAGTTAAAGAGGAGAGGATGTAGAAGTTTGAGGATGAGAGGAAAACAGTGCCACTGAGGGACTGGCAAAGAGGGAATAAAGGTGGACCCCTCAGGCAGAGTAACAAAGAAGGTTGTTGTTGAAAAGAAAAAGCAAGCACCCTTCCTAGGGCAAGACCACAGAGGAAGTATGGAGAGGGGGGTATGTGGCCCACGTTAGGTGAACCCTCTTAGAATAGCCTTTCCTCTGATACCAGAGAAAAAGGAAGAAACCTAGATCAGGATTTTTTGTGATGGGGGAAGCAACTGGACACGTGTATGGGCTTTGATTTCTCTCAAAGGCAGCCTCTGTTGAATATGAGGGGAGGAGTCATCAATGCATTTGCTGTTTCCATCGGGTAGTGTTCATGCGTGCAGATTTGGCAATACAACTTTAAAATTCACGTGTGAGTAGAGGGGAAAATGCTTGACCAGCCTGAAGACTGCTGATTTCTTGGGGGTACGATGTGGCAGGCTTTGCATAAGCGGAGGAGAAATGAATTTTAAGAACTATACGAAGCTAGTAGAATGCACAGGGCTGCTTCCCCTGCCGGAAACATCGACAGAGCCATCTAAATATGTATTTCTAGTGATGTTGGTTACTGTGTGAGCTAACTGGCTGTGGTCAGGGGAGTGATGCTACACTAGCCGTAGAACTTGGAGCTTTAGTTGAATTAGTTAGATTTGCTGTAGAAAATTATATCTCATAGAGCTTGGAAAGGAAATCAAAGAACAGCTGAAGTGTAAGAAGGAAGAGGGATTTCACCTTACAGTGTCCTGTTTATTCTGTATAAGGTGTGCTACAGTCTGGTGAGTGCAGATCAGTTTACACCAAGACCCTCCCAACTGGCTCTCTTGGATTGTGTGTGGGTACCTTACCTCTAAGGGAGGTGATACCCCAATTTGCTCTTCTGTTTCCCCCAAAAGAGAAACGACTACCTTGTGTTCCCCTCATTTGTAAAGCATCGAGTACTGTCCACACTGTCCCTCAATGGAAATCACTTAAATTAAGTACAACCTTATCAGCCCTTATCATTTCTGCCCTAGAAATGCACGCAACCTCTTCCTCAGGGTTCATGACGAAATGATAATTATCTAGCAGAATCATATAGCACAGTCTCATAAAACACTCTGGCAAGTTCATCCAATATCATTTAGTTTTATAACCTCTAACGGCTCCTAGAATTTTTGCTGGAATTGCTTTCAAGGAAATTTCAAGGCTACTCAGAAGTCTAGTCATGGTGAGAGTTCATCATTAGCTTTGGCCTCAGCGTCTAAACACAATCAGAACTCAAAAGAAAATCCTCCCAAGTCTCATGGAAGGAACAAGCATGACAGTCTCATGGCCAGGGACTCTAATGGCTTTTTTGGCCTCTTTCTACCAGCTGTCAGGGTGTGTATGTGGCCATATAGATATTCAGAAATTAGAGATGTCTCCAGTTTCTCTGTTGTCATCCCAAGCCTGGAAGCTTCTGAAAGCCTTGATTGACAGGGGTGTGTGGATGTCTTCTGAAGAATGCCTTGTTTATTGAACCTGTTATTTCATCTAAATGTTTGGTTGCCTTCATCACTGTCTCAACTGGCCTTTGAGAATAGTTTGTTTCCTGAGAGCCTGACAGGAATCTTCCCAGAGTGGGCAATTCACTCTTGTCAGTTTGAATGAGACAACTGCTGAGTAAAAATACTGACCATCACTGGTTTTACTTCTCATTTTCTCATTGCTCAGCAAGTGAGCCTGAACTTCCTTAAGTGAAAGGCGAAGGTACCATTTGTTTCTCTTACTGGGAGAGTTGAAAAGATCACCTATGTTAATCGACAGGAAGACTCAACTCTCTGCCTGGCGTATATTAAAGGCTCCTTAGTGTTAGCTTGCGTTGTTTCTCTTCCCCCTGCCAGAGTCTCTGCAGGTTACTCCACATCCGGAGTACACTTAGGACTGATGTAAGAAACATTTGAGCAGCATCTAGATAACACTACAGAAACATTACACAGATGTTTCAGGGCTTCTTCGGTACTCAATCCATTTTCCATCTGTACTACTGACCATATTAACTTGGATGCTATATCACTAAATCTGTGGTGATTAGAAACACCCAGTGTCTCTCAGTTTACAAGCGAAGTGGAACCCCAGCTCCCCACGAGAGGCTCTACCGAACATTCCCAGAGGAAACCAATTTTATATTCTCCTTGGCTCATTTGGTTGAGTTATTCTGAAGTATTGGGGTGAACCCAAACCAGGAAAACTGTGGGAAACCGGGCTACACACATGCCATTCAAGCCAACACTAAAAACAATCATGAGTTCTGGGGCCAGTGGCACCTCTGGAGGAACGTGAAAGCAAAACCCGGAGGAGAAAGGGGCAAAGGATGGAAGCAAACATTTGGGAGCATGGAGAGTGCCCTGCCCCTACAGGGTTGACATACCAGTTCCTTCTTCTTCATGCATTCCATGAGGATGATGAAGAGGTGCTGAGCTTGGGTGCGAGTGTATGTGAAGGTCTTCTGTATTGTCACCAACAGCTGGTCCCTCAAGGATTCATTGATAAGTCTGCAATGAAAACCACGATCAGTCAGTTCAACACAACTCCTATTCTGTGTGTGTGTGCGTGTGTGTGTTATTGTAGTTTATCTTAATTTACACATTGCTCATAGTTGATAGGGTGATGTTTTAATATATTAGGGACTATGGAATAATAAAATCAAGGTATTGACCATATCCAGCACCTTATGTTTTTATCATTTTTTGCAGTGATGACACTCAAAGCCCTCCATTCTAGCTACTTCAAAATACTAGTATTCTTTACCATGGTCACCTTACAGTGCAGCTGGAACATTGTAGAACACAAGAGAACACTGAGGATTTATTTTTAATCAGAGTTACTTCTGCCTATGTTTGCCCAACAATAGCTCTTTTAATGTGTCAGTTTCCAAAGCAGTGCATTTAAAAAATAAATTCGTCTCTCAGAACCTCACAGGGTGAAGTAGGAAGTGGACTTAGTCATTTGCTGCCATTTGCCTTTTTCATAGGTACGTGTTTAATGACTGCTACCTCAAATTCTGTTATTAAAGATGCCTTCACTTGCATTGTCTACATCTTGGAAAGGATTTGCTGTGACATTTCCCCACAAACTGTAATGTTATAACTATTAATGGGGACAAAAATTACATCTCAGCAATGCATTTTTCAACATCAATGTAAGATGTGGACATTAGTAAAATGTTTATTGTACAAACGTGAAGACGGGAGTTTGATCCCCAGCACCTTGTAAAAGTCAGATGTGGCATACACCTTGCAATCTCAGCACTGGGGAGGCAGACACAGAAGAATCTCTGGGGTTCCCTGGCTAGCTAGCTAGCCTAATCAGCAAGTCCCAGGTCCCAATGTGAGACTGTCTAAAAACTGAAGGTGGGCGGCTCCTGAGAAGTAACACTCCAGGTTGACCTCTAGCTTCCACATACATAAATACACAGATACATACATGTACATGTATTCCCCCACAGAAACAGGCACAAACAGGCACCCCCAAGTGGAAATAGGAATTAGGTTACTACTTTAAGCAAAAGGTTTTTTTTTTGAAACTTTAAAAAAGGTTTTATTCTTTTTCCAGTGAGCCAAAAGTTTGATTCATAGGAAGCAGCATTCCCAAAGCAAAGCACGGTTTACTTTAGCATGCCCAATCAATCAATCAATGCACACTTAGGCCTCAGCTACTAATTTTTAATCCTCCCACTAGTCTGAAGAGAAAGGTATCTGTCAATCACCAAATGACAAGGTGTGAAAACATATTTTGCTATAAAAAGATAACTGTTCTAACTGTTCAAAATCGGGAGAATAGACACTCTTCTCTGGGACAGTGGTAATCATATTTTCTGCCTATCATTTGAACATTTTATATGGCACACATCACTTTCATTATTGAAGTATCAGCAACTCCTAGATAAGATAGAAAGAATATTATTTCATTTGATGCTGGCAGGAATCCTGTTGGCAAGAGGTTTGCTTACTTTTATGAGCATGGATTTTAGCCAGATGGAGTCGAAAACTTAGATCCACACAGCCAACAAGCAATGGCAAAGCAGGGTACTGCCCGGTGCTCTTCCATGTCACCCACCGCCTCTCTGCAGTGTGGACCCCACACCATTACCCCCGTTCAATGCTGTGCCCCTACAGCAGGCAGTTGTGAGAATCCCTTTCACAGGAAAGCAGGGCAAGAATCTTGAAATGCCGTTCTATCAGTGACCTGCTGTGGCTTGGATATGTGGGGTTCTCATGAGCACAGAGGGCTGCTCATTGTGGTACCCTTACTTTGAAAAAAAAGTGTAAGTCTAAGGATCCTTAAAGTCCTTCATCTGAGGATCAGAAGGTAGGGCCACTTCACATTCACACCTTCCTTGGGAAGAATAGTGTCAAAGGATATACATGCTTAGAGAAAAGGAGGTGCAGATGAGGACGAGAAAGGATACCCCAAATGTTCTCTCGATATTAAGAGATTCTGGTTGACTCCCTGGTCTTGGCTAGAAATCATCTGTCTGCCTGTCCGTCCATCCATCCATTTATCCATCCATCCCTCCCTCCCTCCCTCCCTCCATCCATCCATCCATCCATCCACCCACCCATCTGTCATTAACTCATTTAGAAAATTCATGTGGATGTCTACTTGGTGGTAGGCACTGTGGTATGTGTCAGGGATAGATGGATATATGGATATATGGATGCAGTATGGTCACTCCCTGCCTCCAGTGGAGTAGAAGGACACCGATTAGGCATTCAGCCACAACTGTCGGTGGTAGGGAAGTAGAGGAGTTGATGACCTGGTGTCAGCTTTCCCTGACACTCGCAGAAGAGTGAGCATTAGGAAAGGTTGGAACTGGTAAGGGTGGGAAAGTCCAGACAGAATGGCATGGATAGGCCTGGTTTGGAGAAGGGAGAAGAGGGCAGAATGGCTGGAGCATGTGAGCACTGTAGTCTAGACACTAAAGAACCCCTAAAGGTCTCTCTGATAAAGGTGCAGCCTCAGCTTGATGCTAGCGGGAGGGGGTAGAAGTGGTTTGAATGACAACATCCTTTACAGGATCAGATGTTGGAGCGCTTGGTCCCCAGTCGGTGGTACCTGTGTGGGTAGGTTTAGGGATTGTGGGCTTGCCAGAGGAAGTAAGCTACTGGGGCTGGATTTTGAGGCATCAAAGCCACATGTCACATGCTCTCTTTGCTTCCTACTTGCGACTTAAGATGTGAACTTTCAGCTTCAGCTCCTGCTGTCATGTCTGCTGCCTCGTCCCTACCGTGATGGACTCTTAGCCATCTGGACTTGTAAGCACCAAATAAACCCTGTCTTCTGGAAGTTGCCTTCGCCCTGGCACTTTATTGCAGCAACATAAAAGTGACTGACTGATATGGAAGCGCCACCTAACAGAAGGGTTTGAGATGCTGGGACTGCACCCTAAAAGGCTGCTTTGCACGTCCCAGTCACATGGTTGGATGGTGTTGTTCTGCTCCGTGTTCCCACTAAGATCTGCCATCACACCAATGGGCCAACTATTCCTACATTCAGATGTGCAAAACTGTGACTCCCCAAACCTTTCTGCTTCTATAAAGTGATTATTTCAGTTGTTACAACAACTAAAAGCTATTGTGGGGAACAAGTTAAAAAAGTAAGAAAAGATGAGGCTATAGTGAGGGTTAGCCAGGACAAGATCACGGGGGCCTTTGGAGACTATGTTAGAGTTTATTTAGTTTTTGACACACAGTCTTACTGTACACCCAGGCTAGCCTCAAATTCATAATTCTCCTGGTTTCACCTTCAAAGTGCTAGAATTGTGGACAAGTGCCACCATGTCTTGTGAGATCTGTGGCTTTGTCCCCACAGTGGTAAGAAGTGTTTCAGCAGGAGAAAGATACCCATTTCTACTTTCTAATTAACTCTCCTAAGACTCAGCCATACCTGGTCATATGTCTACTTGACAGGCAACCCAGGAGGGTAAGTCCAGAGAGTTCTGCAGCAGCAGAAGTGTATAATGTAGCACATGACTGACTACAGGAGGGATTCTTCTGATTTGCCACTTGATAGGTCCAATCATTCATCGGCAGGTGTTTAATTTTGATAACAGCTCGGAATTTGTTCTCTACTGCCAGCCATCTGTAATGAACTCCAAATTCCCTGAAGTCATTAACTGTTTGCGAGTGCTGTCTGTCACTTCCATCCAGTCTGTCAGTTTGGGAATTAAAGAATGATGTATAATTGACTTAGTCATAGCTTTCAGAACTAGGCGAGCTTAAAGACTCGCCCAAGAGTTCTATAGTTTGGAGTCTCTGTTTCATATCTCTCCAAGGTGGTGGCTTTGGATCAATCAGTTAGCAAGAAGAACCTTACAATGGACTGGAGCTGCAAAGTGGACAGGCTCATTGCTGGTAGAATAGAAAATATGGAGAAGAGAGCCATCACGTACGGAACGGACATGATAGGGGAAGCAAAGGAGACCTGGTCCATCTGAAGCATCGTGTTACATTTATTGAACTCCAATTCTGTTTTGTTCCCCCCCCCCCACATCTTTCTGATTACATCAAAAGGAAAATATTCTTGGCATGCCTCTGCTGTTTTAAGTGTCCCATTGTTACCAGTCACTCCTCTTAACAGAGAAATAGCACATATAAAGCTCATATGCCTTTGGTTGAAGAGGTTTAATGACACTTCTTCTTTAAGAACAATTCCATATTATGCATTTCCTGTGTTCCTAGCACCTCCTGGTTTACCAATCCATGGCAGAAATGGGAGAAGAGTCTTTGAGGCAGGCAGGTGGCCTATTTTGTAGGGGAAGAAACTGGGAAAGGTGCTGGAGTGATCTGTGATAAGTCGCATAGCCCGGTGACCTCAGACTGGGCTGAGTTTGTTCATTTCACTCTTGTGCCATGGTTCCAGTTTTCCTGCCTTATAGTACTCTGTCATTCAGTTTCCTAGTCATGTGCATCATAGGGGGAAATATAAGCTCAATTAGTTATTAGGAAAATGATTTTCCTTTATATATGCGTGTATGTATGCATGTATGTTCAGAGAGAGAAAAGACAGACAGGCAGACAAATGGAGAGAGAGAAGAGAGACAGAATGAGAATGTTGGAAGTGTTCTGACTGGCTTAGGGGAGAGGAGTCTAAGTGGGAGTTGGTAAATGAAGACACCAGACAGAGCACTCAGCAGCATGAAGCTTTTGTCTACGTTAGACCCTCGTCTGTGATTCACTTTGTTTCCCTGTCTTATTTTGTGGATACATATTTTCGTGTCTTTGAGAAGCCTGCTTTCTTGAAACTCTGATTTATTTTTAGTTCTTTCCATTCTTTCTCCCACTCCACAGCTCTGGAGAGGAGAAATTGATAGCTTTTTAAAATTTTTACCATGATATTCGAACATCAATGGATTTAGAGACAACCCCTTGTTAGGAGTCTTTTTATGGCACTAGAGTAGTGATTGAAAACTTCTTGACCCCAAAACATGGTTGTAACATTCCATGAAACTGTAGCTTTAGAACCAGGTCTGTGATAGTGACTTATTTATGGAAACCGCTAATTGGGGGCTCCATATGCATCAGTGTTATTTTGGGTCCACCTCAAATTAGAGGGTTTTTGCGACCGAGGAAAAATCTCTGCACTGTGGCATTTGTGGTTCCATTTAAATGCTGCATGTATGGCCTGTAGTTTTCAGATTCGTCACTGAGTAATTTAAAATAGGTCAGTGTTTACCCAGGGCTCAGGATAGCCAGCAACACGCCCCACACTTTGCAATTAGTGTTCTATTCAAATGCTGCAAATGCAGCCCACATGTAAAAATACTTCTCCCAGAATAAATTTAATTATCTGCAATATCAGATTTTTGTTCCTAGATTTGAAAACTAAGAAAAAGCATCTAGAATTCAGTGCGACTCCAGGAGCTAATCTTAGGTTAATTAACAGCTTTCCAGGAGAGCGGGCCTCCCGAGACCCCTGCAGATGCTCTGAGATGCCGCACACACAGGGTGAGGAATTTTACTTATATAAATAAAACTGTGAATACCCACACTTGGTACTTCAAAGACATCATTTCCAATGGAATCTCTAGTTTACTAAAGAAAACAGAAATTTTTGTCATTTATTTGAAGCCAAAGCAAATGCCTAAATGTTACACAAAGGACACCCAAAGGTGCCCTTGAATGAGGTCATAGAGAATGGCAATCCCTATGCTTCCTTCTCTTCTCTTCTCTTACTCTCCCCCTCCTTTCGAGAAAAGCTCCCACTTCCTTTCAAATGCTATACCTCTGCTGCCGACAGCCTTCAATAGGTTCTCACCCACTGGCTGTGTGATCTTAAGACTTACTTAGCCCTTATTTACTCCTTTTATATGTGTAACATGGAGGTGATAAAGTGTTTTCATAGACATGTGAATTAAGTAAGTCCATCCTCACAAAAGGTCTGGTGATTGGCATGCCTCACGCGAGAATTTGCTGTGATGGCAGCTGGCCTTGAATTATAATTTCTCAAGAGAAATAATTTTCCTATTTGAGACAGATTAAAGAGCTGAGGTGATTTCTTACTTTGGGGGAAATTGAGATATTTAGATCTAGGGGAAGCTTAATTAAAATGGAGCTTTGCAGTGACCCCATGCAGACATTTGCATGTTCATTCTCTGATTCATTCGCTCATTCAGCAAATCATACTTACACTTGTTACCGTCATGCACTGTCTTCAGAGTCGGTTGGGAGATGAGACTCTCCAGTCTTAGCATCTAGGAATTAGTAGTATTATTCTCTCTTGAGTAGTTAATGTGGTTAAGAACCATGTATCCTTAAAAGTGGCCACCTAACCATGCACACACATTTCTAAAATACTGCCACTTAGGTCTGTTCATAGAGCCTACAACACTTTCCCTTTGGTTTAGGTGATTCTCTACATTTACTCGGGACTCACGGTGTACCAGGTATTTCTTTTCAACTTTGTCACTTGACCTGCATCCTTTCTCTATGGCTACCATTCTCATCCTTTTATCCCTGTCAAAAGCTGTATGTAACAGGCAGTAGCAGTAACGTATGTACATGCTTGGGCCAGCTCTACATGACCAGGGAAAGTCACCCCCAAACACTCGGTTGTTTCCTTCAGGGTCTTTCTTTCACATCGAGGTTTGCTTGGGGTGGTGAGACGACAGTACGCCTGCAGGTTTTAGCAACCCGTTAGAAACACGAGCACATAGAGATCTGAATTCCGGAAATATTGTCCTGACTCAGCTCCTTCTCCATGAACCTTGGCTTGGGATTGTCTTTATCTTTCTCAGCTGGAATAGAATGAGAAAGACTGCTAATTGGCTTCTTGCCTATCCTCCTCCAGTCCACCCTCCACTGCATTGATTAAATGGCTCTTTTGTAGCGGGATCATGTTCCAGAACACTGTTAAAATTCTGCAATAGCTCCCCATCACCAGTCAGATGGCATCTTAGTTTGCATATGTAATTTAAGATTATCTGTGGTCTCTCGCTTAACCTAGGCTTTCTTCTGCTACTCATATACTTCCCATAAATACAGGATCTCTGCATTTATTGTGTACCTCTCTGCCCTTGAATATGCTCTGTCTACTGCATAGAACGGTTTCTGCTCCTAAACTCTCTACTCAAAGCCTATTTAAACCTCAGTTGAAGCCGGGCGATGGTGGCACACGCCTTTACTCCCAGCACTCGGGAGGCAGAGGCAGGCGGATCTCTGTGAGTTCGAGACCAGCCTGGTCTACAGAGCTAGTTCCAGGACAGGCTCCAAAGCCACAGAGAAACCCTGTCTTGAAAAACCAAAAAAAAAAAAAAAAAACAAAAAACCAAAAAAAACACCTCAGTTGAAACTATCTCCTGGGTGAAAATCTCTGATTCCTACGTACAAGATGTTCTGGGAAATCATTTTATTCCCATAATGTGTAGGGCAGTCAGTCATTCACAAGAATGTCCACCATCTGAAGATATTCAGTATTTCAGTGATACAAAGGTCATTTTCCTCCACACAGGGCTTAGTGGCTTTGGCAACTGGAAGTAATTTTATCACACGAATGTCAACCCAACAAACATATATAATAAATGATCAGTAGAAGATGTAGGGATGTAATTAAAATACTCATTGGAAACCATCCTTCTTTTTTATTGATGATTTTGTAGCGATTATTCCACTCTTTCAGTCTTTATCTCCTCATTTGATAACAGATCTAGATCTAGCACATGTCCTTAAGAATGATGTTTTTAGGTCAAAGGGTCATGTGAGAAAAACACCTAGAACTACCTCTGATGCAGAGCTATTAAACAGGGATTATTTATATACCTGAGAATTTTTCACACCTTCAGAGGAGTGCTAGTGAAACCCAGCTCAGAGCTGAAACAAGATACCCAGCATGCAAAGCATCCACACTGTGAAGAGAAAGTGGAATAGTGCCATGGTTGTTGGACGAAACAAGTCTTTGAATGAGAAGGCAAAGCACCACTGAAAACCAATTAGCCCAGTGGTTTCAATGGGGGAAGGCCAGGGTCACATTCATTCATCAGGTGAGATGGAAATAGGCTGGTGATGAGGAGGTCCCTGAACTAATCTTATATCATTTCACAGTCAAACAGGTGGGGATCAAAACTCATAAAGCTCTACACCTGATTTTCCAATTTTGATCCTTTGGAAATATGTATTTGCCAGGAAGGGCCCTACCTGGAAGATTCTGCTGGAGAGATTTGAACTTGGATTAAAGGAATGACCCACCTTTAATAATTTTTTGCAAGGAAAAAAATGTGAGGTCTGTAGAGGTGAACTGACTTCCTTAACAGGATGTGGACTAGAGCTAGGGCTATGGCTAGCAGGATATTTAAGTACAAATTTCTAAACAGTACTGGCTTTTTGTATGTCATCTCCCCTCTTCCCTTTGCCTGTGGCTATTCGTGTGCCCAAGAGCGAAAAGGAAGCTTTCCAAGGAATACAGAAACTGCCACATGGTCAGGCAGATTTTCTGCCAAAACTGTAAGTCAAGCAATATACTCAGAGTTAATTCCAAGTAAAACCAATTAGTGAACGCCACCCGTAGCCACGCTAGGGGGATGGTCAGGATTTCATTATTTTGGGCCTTTCATCAAAGTGAGAATCAGAGCTGACTTAAGGAGTACATGGACCCTCTGGGGAGGCCAAGCTATGGAACGCCTTCAGTGGATATACATTAAATGTTGGTTAGAGATTTATTCAGAGGAGAAGCTAAGTAGCATGTGAGAGAGAAGAAAGCTGGATGCATTCTACTTTCTTGTCTGAAATAACTCTGGGATAAGCAAGATATGCCTCCTGCAGTTACTGGGCCATCTTCCTAGAATACAATATGGCACGGGTGTTAAGATCATAGTTCCAGTTCTAGCCAGCCTGGGAAGACCATGTGCTACTAGGAGAAAGTTAGCAAATGACATGACCTTTTCACCCTACATTTTCTTATTTCTACAGTGGAATCAATATTGCAGTTATCTCATATTACAAAATAATATATTTAGACCAAGTTTTTGCATGTAAAAATTTTGCAATGATATATAAGAGATATATTCATATTTATAAATATAAAACTCCAGTGTGTCAAGGATGTAGTTGGAGATAGGGGCAGAGGGGTTGGGGAAGAGTAACACCATATTATGTCTCTAAGTAGTTTGTCAGATTATTCCTTATTACCATATTTTCTTTCAGATACTGGGATAATGCAAGTTTCTCTATTTTTGTTACATATTCTATGATGAATTATTTCTTTGCTTAAGAAATTTCAAACAACTTATTTGTATATTTTATGTATATGTTTTGCCTGGATATATGTATGTGTACCATGTGCGCTCCTGGCACCAGGAGAGAATAGAAGAGGCATCAGATCCCTTGGAACTGGAGTCAGATATAGCTGCGAGCCAACTGGTCCTCTGTAAGAGCCACGGTGCTCTTAACTCCTGTGCCATCTCTCCAGCCCCCAATTCCTAGTTAAACATTATTATTTCTTATATGTTATCAATAGTAAGCTGTGATGCTGGGCGGTGGTGGCGCACGCCTTTAATCCCAGCACTCGGGAGGCAGAGACAGGCGGATCTCTATGAGTTTGATACCAGCCTGGTCTACAAGAGCTAATTCCAGGACAGGCTCCAAAGCTACAGAGAAACCCTGTCTCGAAAAAAAAAATAGTGAGCTGTGTTGTCAACCTGTCCCTCTTTCCATTTCCAACTGATTCCCAGTGGTAAGGAGTTTCTGTTCCTTCATCTCTCATGCCTTATCCTTGTATGGACATTCTTATGTGGCCAAGTGATTAAAACATTGATATATTTTGGCATACTGATCAAGAAGCAACTGCTTCCTCTATCCCACATATCTTTGTGATAACTTGGGCTTTTTCTCTTTGTTTAGATAAATCGCTGTACTACTTGTTACTCATCTGGCGGTCTTATAGATATGAGCTTATAAGGGTGCCATTTTATTCAAGTGCCAGAGTAAATGTTCACAACACATTGCCTGATTGTGAGATCCTCTCTTTGCAGTTTCATTGTTAATCTATCCTACCAGGTCCTTTCATCTGAGCTCAGATAAAGCCTTAAAGTCGTTCTCAGTGCATTTCAGGAAACTATCACTGACAGATGTCAGCTGGCACTCAAGAGGAAAATGGCTTGTGATTCTCATACCAGAAATGATAAAACTGAAACACACTATCAAATGATGAACACTAAGGTGATTGCAGCCTTACAGACATCCAAATCTTAGGCCTGTCCCTGAAACACTGAATTATGACTGCCATGGCCTTAAAGAAATAGATTCTTTAATGCTTATCCAAGACCTATAGGAGCTTCTCTTTTTGATGAAGTGACACAAAGTATCCAAAGACTGTATAATAAACATGGATATCTACTCAATAATGTAGGAATAAAATTGAGAGGCGTTTGTTTCGGGTTTCTTTTGGCAAGATTAGTACATGTATCATTGGATCCTGCTTTCAATGTGTTTTCTCCTTTTCTGTCAAAAAGGGCTTTCCAGCAGGTGGTCGGTGCTGTAAATAGTGTATGAAACTGTTGTGGTCTATGATCAATGTGAGAATTCCGTGTGGATTCTGGAAAAAAAACCTGTTATGAACATTCCAGACATTTATTATTAGTGGTACCACTGGTGGCAAGTTAAACCAGTGTAGCAACAGCTGCAGGGCCAAATGTCCACTAAGATACTTCAGAATTAGCTTCTAAAAAACAGGAAATAAATTCAAGGTCATTTCATTTAGGTACTGTTTATTTCTTTATTCCATGTGTATGGTTGTTTTGCCTGCACGTATACCTGTGTACCACTTGTGTGCTCGGTACCCATGAAGGCTAGAAGGACACAAAATTGGGGAAATAGGGAGGTAAGGGTAGATCTGGAAATAATTAGGGGAGCATTTGGGGGTGAATTTGATCAAGATATAGTGAATTAATTCCCAAAGAATTAATAAAAATACTTATTTTTAAAAAGTGAAAATCTTTATCATGAAGGGGTGTTGGATTTTTTAGAAGACGCTTGTATCATCTAATGAGATGATCATGTTATTTTTTTCTTTCAGTTTGTTTATATGGTGGATTACATTGACAGATGTTCTATATGTTGAACAAACCCAACATCTCTGGGATGAAGCCTACTTGGTCATGGTGGATACTTTTTTTTGATGTGTTCTTTGGAAGGAATAGATGGGGGATGGTCGGGGGGAGGGGGGAAAGAGCGGGAAGAGGGCTGAGAGGAAGAACTGTAGTTGGGATGTAAAATGAAATTAAAAAAAATAAATATAAAAAAGGGAAAACCAATCATATGGAAGGTTGGGACTGTAGTGTTTCTCACTGATAACTATTACATCAATGACAAGTGAGGTGGGATGGTATCTGTGCTGATCTAATGCTTTTCCTACTGCTTGTAACTTCCCCATCACCCAGAGCATTTCCCCCTCAAACACTGCTTTTCTCATCTTCCCACTTGTCTACCTTTTAAAAGTGGCTGTGTGTTTTACTAGTCAGAATATACTTGGAAGCCGGGCAGTGGTGGCGCACGCCTTTAATCCCAGCACTCGGGAGGCAGAGGCAGGTGGATCTCTGGGAGTTCGAGGCCAGCCTGGTCTACAAGAGCTAGTTCCGGGATGAGCACCAAAGCTACAGAGAAACCCTGTCTCGAAAAACAAAAAAAAAAAAAAAAAAAAAAAAAGAATATACTTGGAAAGGAACAATCAAAGGGAAGACAGCAGGAGGGGAGATGAATTATAACAAACTACACATACGTATGAAAATGCCATGAATACCAACTTAAAAAATAGAAATCCCCAATAATTTGCAAAAGACAAGAAATGAAGGACACTGATGTTCTTAAGAAATCTATTCAAATAACAGTACTAAGAGCTAAAAGTCCTATCAAGATGAGCACTTTATCAGTAAAATTATCCTGTAAGGGAGGATTTTCAAATCTGATCAGAACTAGACACAGCTGGGGTAGGCGGAGATCAAGGTCAATACACCTTCTGATTCAACTGGATTCTAAAGACCAAGTGTGGCAGCAGGTGCAGAGACCTGCACCAATGGTCTAGTGACTTGAGGAGAGTATTCACCAGGCACAGAGACCGGGGAAGCTACTTTGGAAAACACTAGATGTATCAGAGAAATTTAATCTTCACATAATCTAAATTATCTAAGTGAAGTGGGGCTCATAGATTATTCTCATTGGGATTAAGTGGGGTACCTGCATTATTATCATTGGGACTGTCTGAGTTCTGGTTTTAAACAGTTTGTTGAGTTCTGCCTTCAGTCCATCTAAATCAGTACATAAATGTGTGTGGTTAGTATGCACCTTTGAAATCTTCCCCTGGGTATTCTGGCAACTCCGGTCAAGAGTTCTCAATAATGGTTTGCCCAGATACCTTCTGAGGATGGCGGCTCTTCATGTTCAATGACACATTTTTTTCCAGTGAGCCAAGAGTGGAGCTATTTATTTATTTATTTATTTATTTATTTATTTATTTATTTATTTAAGATTTCTGCCTTCTCCCCGCCACCGCCTCCCATTTCCCTCCCCCTCCCCCAATCAAGTCCCCCTCCCTCGTCAGCCCGAAGAGCAATCAGGGTTCCCTGCCCTGTGGGAAGTCCAAGGACCACCCACCTCCATCCGGGTCTAGTAAGGTGAGCATCCAAACTGCCTAGGCGAGTGGAGCAATTTTAAAGCATATTTAATGTAGAGAGTTGGCTGGCTAGCTTAGGTCTATAAAACCTTTCTCCTTCATGTTATTTTCTCTTTACTTGAGATAATTTTTTAAAAAAATCAATTCTTTATCCTCCCCATGTTAACATGTTATGGAGAGATTTAACAGTAACTTGTCAGATTAAAGTTTTATATAATTTGTGCTGAAATGAACAATTGCTCTAGCTACACAGAATGTGGGCACTGTGACGAGGTTGTATATTTATATTTTTCTGAGAAAACCGACAGTGATACTTTCTCTCTGTGGTGCCTTCTGCCACCTCAAAACCCAGTAATTTAACACTGAAAACTATTTGTTATATTTGTTTACATGAGACTGCATACATGTTTCTGGAGGAAAATTATGCTTTCCATACCCTTGGCACCTAAAATGATTTCTAGAAAATACCCACTGATTTATTAATTTGAAGAGTCATGCTATTAGTCTTCTGTTTAAGTCTTCAACTAAATCCTTTGGATGTATATATAAAGATATGGGTACTTATATAACTATATGTGAGTAAATATTATGTTAGTTATTTTACTATATTTTCTTACACTTAGTGCATTGAATTTAAATATAGACATAAAATTTAATTACACACGTGTGTGAGAACGCACATACATGAGCACACACAAATGCTAGCCTGGCATCTTAAAGAATTCCTCTCCTTGACTATTGCATGCTTAAAATCCCAGCTCTCGGGAGACGGAAGTAGGAGGATTTCGAGCTTATCAATGTCAAAAATAACATCAACAACAAAAAATAGTCTCCTCTACCAGTTCCTTTCATTTTGTTTGGGTTGAATCTTTCTTTGGGGTTGTTACACGGAGAGGATCATTTTTCTTCTTCTACCTTCTAGGGTGATCCTCGTTAAACAGAGATTTGATGGAAAGAGGGAAAAAGGAGTAGATTGATTATATTGGCATTTATGGATAACTGAGATACCATAGAAGTCTTGTTGGAGATGCCCTACTCAGTATTTTATCTTGTACAGCATTTTAGCCTGTGTGACCCTGCAGTCACGTGTTTGAATATTCGTTACAGTGTCTCTGAGAGCCAATTCCAACAGTTCCATGTACACAGTAGGTACCCCTTAAACAACGCTTACAGAAGTAACAGGAGAACCACTTCTAGTCTTTGTTTTTGATGCCTTTTTCTATGATTTCATTCAAAAAATTGAAAAAGAATCAGCTTGACACTTCTTACAAAAAGTTCTAGAAAAGGGATGAGGCAGGTGAGATTAACAAAAACTAAAATTGACACTTGAAATCAGCTTAGTTGCTATTGGGTTCTTTTTTTTACTTGACATTCCAATTATGTCTCTATCATGTTGGGGTGCAGACCATCCAGATCAATTACTTTCTGCAGAAAGCAATACAGAAAAATGATAGGGCTTTGACATCCTTCAGTGTGAGCTGCATCTCTGGAGCAGCAGGAGTAAACACTTGTGATTATTGCACAGAATGACATGCCCCAAGGAATACTGACTACTCCCAGCTTCTGAATACACCTGATTTTCTGATGGTTTTCTCTTGTCTTTGGACACATGATATGTATTTGGAGAGAAAAAAAAACATTCTTCAAGAAATTTGCAGGCATAAATTGGAAACCATGCAATGTAGTTTTCCCTTTTCATTGTTAGTTGGTGTTCTCATGCCTTCATCCTAGCTGACCACCCAAAAATCTATTTTCAATAAAAAAGGCTAACATCAAGGAAAATGAAAATAAATAAACCAAAAACTCATGAGAATTCTTATTAAGTTCTTTTTAAGTAGAAAAGTCTCAGAATATTTTTAATACATACACACACCCCAAAATCTCTTCCATACCCACACTCACCCCATATTACCCCTGTCCTATACTGCGTATACGTTCCCCATTCATAACATCCCCACTTCCACTGTCCCCCCACCTCACCCCTCTACCACTTCACACACAGCACGCGTACACACACCGTCACACCCATCACCCCCCTCCTCTCTCATCTCTCTCTTCACACAAACATCCCATACCACACAACACACTACATTCTTTTCTTCTTCTACTCCCAAGAGTAAGATTTCTCATGGCTGAGCAGTGGTGGCAAATGCCTTTAGTCCCAGCATTTGGGAGGCAGAGATATGTGGACCTCTGTGAGTTCAAGGTCTACAGAGTGAGTTCCAGGACAGCCAAAGCTACACAGAGAAACCCTGTCTAAAAAAAAAAAAAGAAAAGAAAAAGAAAAAAAAAAGAAAAAAGGACTGCTCACATGCCCTTCACAGTCAATCCCTAATTAAAATGCTATTAGACTAGGAGTGGTGTATATGCCTCACTGATAATTTGATAATTTCCCAATAGTTAGGAACAAATTATTAAAAATCCTTTAAGGCATGCTTTTCTGTTTGGATGCTAGCTGACTGGTTGGTTGTGCCTCTTTTCTAGGTCTAAACTGTGGCAAATCCAGGAGGTAAGTTTTGAACAAAAATTCTAAAGAAAATATAAGCATTGGTAATAAAACTGTGAGGATGAGGAGCAGCGACTCAGAGCACACATGGGCTCAGACGATGTTCTCACGCTGACACTGTCCATTGTTAGACACTTGTTCCCTGTGTGACAAATGAAGGGGTGAGATCCCGTTTCTCTGCAGCCTGAGACTCGAGGTTGACAGTTATCAGGTAAAGGCCTGATGATTTCAGCATCAGGAAGCTGCACACTGAAAGGTGCTCCAGACACCCGGCAATGCTGTGTATCTGCTGAGTCAAACACAAGAAAGTCTTTGTATTTAGCACTGGGTAATTAAATCTAACAGTTCCTGGTAGCATTAATATTTGTATTTATGGGGTTTAGTCGTTTGCCATTAAGAAGAAAGCTTTGATCATATTTCTGGAGCAAGAGAATTAATTATGGAAAGTGCTTACTGCTTCACTCTGAACTATGACAGGTAAACAGAAAACCCATTACGGTGATAAGGAAATGGACTTTGGCCATTTCTTCCAGGTACCACATGTCACTGAACAGATAGGAAGGAAAAAGACAAAACATAGAATTTAATTTTAACCACAGCACCACACACAGAAAAAGCATTTCATTGTGATTGTCTCCTAGTGTATCCAAGCCCATTTGCGCTGTGATAGACACAGTCTGTCTGTTTCTATCTCAAGCAATCTCATTCAGAGGAGATAATCAGTTTTGCCAATTATAATTCACTTCCAAAGTTATTCTCTTCCAATTCATATTCTCTTTCCAATTCATATTCTTGGAAAGGAACTCAATGACAGACTAGAAAGGTCACAACGTAAGGGGAGGAAAGGTTGTTTCTTTAAGATTTTAAAATGTAAGGTTACATAGCTGAATATGCACACTCATAGTCCTTATAGCTATATCATTTAACAATCCATAAATTAAATTAACTTTAAAAGTTTAAATATCTATTTTTTTTTTTTGTCAAAGCCTCCGTTTATTAGGGACAGGGTAACAACTTATATACCCCCTGAATGAGGGCTTGGGGAGCAGGGCACAGGAGCATGGAATCTGGCCGCGTGGTCCCAGTCACGTAACCTACATCCGGTCGGGTAGGCCAAGAAGTCAGGAGTTGCCACACCTAGTTCCCTGGATAGCTGGAATTTAAGGCAGTTCCGCTATCAGATTAGGTTCGTTAGCAATTAGCGAATAGCTAATTGGGTGTGGGGCAGGTTTTGCCAATAGGACTATTCTTAACATAATTATGGGTTTGGGGTTCCCTGCAGGCTCCCCAAGGTGATGGTTTCTGTAACAATCTTTAGGGGGGGAAACGGCTCCCAACATATTCCTCCTTTCTTATATAAAGGCAAGTAGTTATAGGTGGAGGGCACCAAGACAGAGTCAACCATGGTGTCAGATCTAAAGGAGAAGGGACTGGGACAAGGAGAGACCCTCCTCTCGACTGGTGAAGCAATTTACCTCTCCTGGGAACAGAGGGGTGCCTTATGAGTAGCATTAGTTTCTTGGAGCTTCTCAAATAAAAGGTAAAAAAAAAAAAAAAAAAAAAAAGAAGTAGGACTGGATAAGAACTAAACTGTTTTTGCTATTTCTCACCTGCTTAAACCATAGTGTTTAACCAAAAGATATATATTTCAGTTGGGTATGGCACCTGTAATCCCAGCATTTGGAAGGCAGAGGCAGGCAGATCTCTGTGAGTTCTAGGCCAGCCTGGTCTACATAGTGAGTTCTAGGTCAGTTAGGACTGCATTGTGAGATCCTGTCTCAAAAAATCAATAAATAAACTAGTTAAATAAAAATAATAGAAATCCAATATATATCGGAGATGGAAAGGCAAGTGTTGATGATACAAGGAAGCTTCTAAGACAAAGCAAGCTGCCTTACTTAGCAGGACCACAGGAAAAAGAATGAGACCACAGTTCAACATCTATGTCACTTTAAAAATAAGTATGCTTAATAGCTATATTTTATCAGCCTCATCATTACTAATATTAGTGTATGTGTGCACAAATGTGTGCTTGCATGAGCCACAGTTCAAAAGTGGTCACAAGATAACCTTTTTCCCCATTTATTGAAAATATTTTTTTTGGGGCTGGAGAGATGGCTCAGCGGTTAAGAGCATTGCCTGCTCTTCCAAAGGTCTTGAGTTCAATTCCCAGCAACCACGTGGTGGCTCACAACCATCTGTAATAAGGTCTGGTGCCCTCTTCTGACCTGCAGGCATATACGCAGACAGAATATTGTATACATAATCATTAAATAAATATTTTAAAAAAAAAAAAAAAAAAAGAAATATTTAAAAAAAAAAAAAAGTTTAAATAAATTCCCAAATAAAAAAATCAGCAAAAATATTAATCTATTTGGAAATGAAAGCTTTGTAATTAGGATGTGTATGCTCCCTATATCTAATTTTATTTGGACAATGATGCATTTACTTGTACAGGTTTGTTTATATAAATATGTATGCACATATGTATGTAGTAGAATGTTCAATTCCATTGGAATTTGAAAAATTAAAGAAGAAATCCTTCCTGGTCAATGAAGTCTAGCTGGATCTTTCCTTCCTTCCTTCCTTCCTTCCTTCCTTCCTTTCTTTCTTTCTTTCTTTCTTTCTTTCTTTCTTTCTTTCTTTCTTTCTTTCGTACATGTAAAGAAAGTACACTACCACAAAATAATGTTCATTGGAAATGACTTTAAATTGCATGCACATGTGTGGTAAACAATTTCTTGTCAAACTGAACAGGCACAACTAATCCTGGCAGTTATTCCAATGGCATACAGAAATATTGGAACTTTATTTTATCATGATAAATTTACCATTGATTTCCTAAGAGTGTAGCCTTTCATCATAGCACTATGCATAATATCTCTCTGTGCGTGACTACATGTATTGACAAACATGTACACAAAACTTCCCTTCAGGTTTCTATTTGTTTTAAGTATTGAAAATATCTTGGAATAATTTTTAAGCTTTGAAGACCCACTGAAATAAACAGCATTTAATTCTTTGTCTCTGTATTAATCATGTGAGAGACTTCAGATTCTTTGATAACTGCCCATGGTTCATATGTTTGTGTAGAGGCTATATAGATTGGGGATTTTGCATACTTAGATTATAAAATAGTTAGAAATAAGAATTCCAAGTGAAGTTAGGTGTCCACAGTCCTTTTGAGTTTTAAATTGGAGATGGGTGTATGATGGTCTAGGTGAGGATGGGGGTAGGTTTGTAATGGTCTAGGTGAGGTCAGAGATGGGTAGATGATGGTCTAGGTAGGGATGGGGATGCATGTATGATGGTCTAGGTGAGGTTGGAGATGGGTGTATGATGGTCTAGGTGAGGATGGAGATGAGTAGATGGTGATATAGGTGGGGATGAGGATCAGTGTATGAATATCTAGGTGGGTATGGGGATGGGTGGATAATGGTCTAGGTGAGGGTGAGAAAGGAATCAAAACTTGGACACAAGATCATAACCAGGACTGCACTATTTTTGTATGTTAGGAATACATATGCTAATAATGTATTCCTAACATACATATGCTAATAATATTAAATATAAATTATTGAAAAAACTGGGTAACTTTTGTGCACCTAAAGTTTAAAGGAGTCTGGGGAGGTGAGGAAGGGGGAAGGTGGAGGAAGTAGGAAGAGAGGAGGGAGTGGGAACAGGGATAGCTATGCAAAATGAGAAAAGATTGTATTAAAATATATTAAGAAAAAAACTTTAAGTTTAAAAGTTTAAAGAAGTCATCGAGACCCTTCCTGAGTAGTACAGAAACATGCATCATGAAACATACTTCAGTGAATCTTGCTAATAACCCAGATGGATGAGCTCATAGACTGTGCAGACTTGGACAAAGCATTTAACTTCTTGTCCACTAGATTAAGTTGCCCACTGCCCCTTCCAATTCTAAAACTCACAATTTTTTTCTTACATATTTTAAATAGTGGTTTTTCGAGATAGGATTTTTCTGTAGCTTTGGAATCTCTCCTGGAACTAGCTCTTGTAGACCAGGCTGGCTTTGAACTCACAGAGATCCACCTGCCTCTGCCTCCCGAGTGCTGGGATTAAATGTGTGTGCCACCACTGCCCGGCTCAATCAGAGAGATTTTTTTTTTGTTTTTTTGTTTTTGTTTTTCGAGACAGGGTTTCTCTGTGGTTTTGGAGCCTGTCCTGGAACTAGCTCTGTAGACCAGGTTGGTCTCGAACTCACAGAGATCCGCCTGCCTCTGCCTCCCGAGTGCTGGGATTAAAGGCATGCGCCACCACCGCCTGGCTAATCAGAGAGATTTTTAATATGTTCAAGACACATAGCCTAAAAAATATTAAATAATAGGTACCAGACTCTGACTGTCACTTGGGTGATCCAAGATAGCAGAGACATTGGAGAATGCCTTCCTTCTTTTTTGGTTTTGTAGGAAAGAAAAAAAACCTGCATTCCAAATGCAAACCCATATCTGTTTGTGGACATCTGACAAAAACAATCAGCAAACTCAATGGGTCAACAAACAATCAAGAGCTAAGAGCTGTTTTCAGATGAAAGGTTCATATTGCTATATTGGAAGAAATAAGGACTATGGCAAAATTGAATTAAAAAACAGTTAAGGTTATCAAACACTTTTGTTAGTCAATATAAAGATCATTGGGCCAATGCCCTCTCTTTAGGCCCTCAGTAATAAGATGGGTCAGTTCTTACTCTCCCAAACAAGACTGATGATGGCAATTTAATTAAATTTGGCAGTGACTATGCTTTAACTTCGATGAGGATGTTTTTAGAACCATCAGATCTCTAGGTGTCAGTCAGGTCACTGTCATGGCATTCAGGGGTGGCATAGAAGCCCTCAGCCTTCTGACAGTCTCCACTTCACATGTATTGGTTCCAGTATAAACCAGGCAAACATACTGTCTTAGTGGCTGCCAAAACAGGGATTAAGAAAGGGAAAGGAGAGGAGGTAGCGGCTGACATGTGGAATCTCTTTACTGGCGAGGAGAGAGGTAGAAAGGGAGTGCCCTCCACCGGGCTAGCTCGTCTGTAATTTCATTATTGTAGTTGCATACTGGTCTGCCTACTAGCCTTACTATGGTTTTTGAGGGTGGCATCTCCAGGCTGTTCTTTTTTTATATCTCAATGTTTTACACAGTTCATGGTACCCTTGTACAGCTACTCTATATTTATAAGAGGCCTTATCTCCTGTGGGACTTGTTTGTCAACCTAACCATATGCTAGAAAAAATGGGTAATTAGTGTTCTGCTTTTTTGTTTGACTTAATGTTGTGTGTGTGTGTGTGTGTGTGCATTAACAGTTGACCACTATGGATTTGGTAACCTATCAGAGACCTTGTCTGTAGAGAAGAATGATTCTCTTTCTCTCGGCAGCCTTTGATTGTCTGTCTATAGCTCTTCATATCAAATTCTCAGAAAAAAAACATAACTAATAAAAAACAAACGAAAACCCAGAAACGACATCAACCAAAAGCAAAAGTTAAGTGATTTTCCCTGGTTGTGTTCCTTAAACTCATTCACATCTTGTTTCAAATTACTCCCATGACTGTGGAGAGACTTCCTTCCAGGAAAGTTGGAGCTTTGGACTTTAGACAGCAGCATTAAAAAGCTGATACTCCAACCAAAATATATAGGGCTGAGGAGTTCTGGGAGTAAATCACAATTATAAAGGTTTTACCTTCCAGGACAATAGAGAAGTATTTGATAATAGTCTTCTGAAAGTGTTTACAGCAGCTTGACCATGATGGTTCTTAGACTCATGCCCCAAACTCAGTTTATCTTGAAGGCTACCCTGCACTGTTACCCATATTCTGTTTGTTTCATTTCTCATAGTCCAGTGCCTGCCTTTCCTTCCTTGAGGGAGAAGAGGGAAGGAGAAACTGACATAAAAGAACACACCCTTTAAGTTCCTCCCTCCCCATCCTCATGTGGTCTCAAGGTGGCCTTCATGGATTCCCCACTCCAGGGGCATTTTATATGTTGTCCTCTGTTCTTCTCTACCACCCCACAGTCAATATTTAGATAATTGTTCATAGCTGTTTAGGATATGAGGTCTTGACTGAGCTGCAGAGAACACACTCTGATGATGCCCTCTTTCCCATACCTTAAACACCAGCTTTGTACTCAGGCGTCTACCCTGGGGCCTGGTAATTCACCTACCCGCCTTCTTCTGAATATTTATGCCCAAATGCCAGGATGTCGGATGCCCGTCCACTCCCATCACAGACCACGACTGGTACAGGAGGGGTGTCTCGAAGGTACTCCAAAACAATCGAGATCACGTTGGGTCCTCCTTCCACTATGAGCGCCACCACTGGAACCCCTTGGCCGATTCCTGCATTAAAAAAGGAAAAGAAAGGGAAAAAAGGAGAAAAGAACACAAAGCCAGCAAACCAAATAAACAAAAAGAGAAAAAAAAGCACAAACTAAAATTACTGAGCATGGGGAGGTAATGAGATACGAAAGGGTAAAACACTGAATGACATTTGTAGAAAACTTGTTAGTAGAATTTCCACCCCCAGAAAGTACACATGATCCTGCCCAATCCCCGTAACTCACAAGAGGGGTATTATTCCACTTCACATCGGACAACCTGATACATCAAGAAGGGACTCACAGAGAAAGACTGGGCCGTTTGTCAAAATGTTGGAAGCCACATTCTGATTGTCAGAAGTGTCTTATCTATCTAGCAGTTCAGTTTTCTGTGTAAAAAATTGGAAGTTGGAAATTTCCAACTTCCTGGTTACCAAAGAAATGTTTAAATAGCTCTTTTCATTAAAAAAAAAGTCAGCAGGGCCTTGTTGGATCTCCTTCTGGCTGCAATATGGGTCTATGTGTTCTAAGCACAGCTGATTGTCTGACCGGCAGCTCCCAGCAACACCAGCATCATAAAAGGTCACCATTTTGGATACGTGGGTTTCTGCATAATTACACGCTGCACTATTGAGCAAAGTGCCACGTGTATGATGATACTCACTACACATCTGTTGCATTCAGTTGAATTAAGGGGATTCCAAGGTATCTCCCAATGCATTTAAGCTATTTATATCAAGCCACAAAACCCTGTAATTTTCATGTAACAATTTCTGTAATGTAAGCATTGTATGTGTGATTCAACCTAACACGTTAAAGAGAAGCATTGAAAACCAATGTCCACGAGAGAAACCATGAGGACAGATTCAGTTTATTTTATAGTGACATTTTAAGTATCATTAGGTGTCACTGAATAATGTACTTTGTTCAATTTGATAGTAAATGGGTTATAGTAAACAACATAAAAATGAGCTGGTTTTACGTTGTACCCAAAAGTGCTCTTACAAAAGACATAATTGAAATTTTGTGCTACCTCTGTAAATATGAATTTACATAAAACAAAACAAAAATAAAATCAAACTTTGGTCATCTGTGTTTTCTGGTTGTCCTTTTGCTGACAATTTATCTTGTATCAAAAAACTACTTCCCAGTGACAAGCAACGACTTTGGATTTGGTTTTTGCTCTATTGGTAGGAGATTTTACTGGGCTAATATGACTTGTTTTCTTTCTAAAATCTGAGTGCGCCAGTCTCACAGGGTCTTATCAACTCTATGTTACAGAGGTTAGATTTTTTTTTTTTGCAATTTGATTTTAATCTTAAAGAAAAGGTCCAAAATGCAAGGGATCAGTTTTTATGGACTAATTTCAGGGTAGGTAATACATTTCAATTATTTCCTGAAAACATAGTTGTCAATATATCAGTGTTATAATCTCTAAAGAAACAGAAATACACTCAGGATGGTAAGATTTCCTATATTTGTAATGAACTTGGTAATTGAATAATTCAATTAAGTTCAGTGCTAGAAAAAATGGACAGAGCAAAATATTTGTCTCCCTCTTTAGAAACATTCTATATATCTATACCCCAAACTCCCTTTTCTTTGGTGACAAAACATGAAGTTTACCCAGTGGTTAAAAAAATGCTTAATACTTAAAATAAAAATTTTATTTTTTACTTTAATTTCTTATGGCAGAGACAGTTGTTATGCTTAACACAAACAGAACTTGCCAAGATCTGGCAATATTAAGCCTTTTTTTTCTGGATGCACACACGTGCACATTGGTTTTGAATCTGAGAGGGGGAAAGTATATTAAATATTGCGTCAAGAGCTAAGCTGTGAGTGTTAGTCTGTTGATGGAGCATGCTTTAGAGAATACCTGTGAGAATGTGGAGAACATGAAAAACTCTTGCTCTACAAAGAAAGTGCATGTCTGGACAGAGGCAAAGATGTTTCTAAGCAAATTCCTGGGGTTCTAGGATCCCTGAAGCCCATCAATGAATATGTACATAAAGAACTTTATTTAGCCACATTGAAACATTCATGCATTAGCTTGCTATTTTATGATCCTCACAGAGACAAGTTCTTTGATGGCTTTTCAAGCTAAATTCTACATCTGAGGAAATTATATTCCATTTTATTGCTCTTTTATGTTGATTGGCTAAACCTTCCCCAGTAAAACACTGTAGAACTCATCCCTTCTCTTATTCCATCCGCTCTTTCTCTCATTTTTTAATTTTTTTCCACCCACATTTTATTTTCTTAACCACATTTTGAGCATAACACATTTAGGAAAATCTCTAGAAAAATTAACAGATTACAAACTGTAGGCTGTTGCCACATAGAATGAAATGGCTTTTTCCAAGTCAAGCATAGTACATTTTTATTAGTGACAGAAAAGAAACATTCTGGAAATTCCTTTTATCTGTAGTTGACCTAGATTTACTCAACTCACTGCTTTTTCTTTATATCTGTCAGAAATTAGTTTAAGTTCCTTTAAAGATCCTTGCAAAACTATGTCTTGTTCAGCTGAAACTGTTGGCTGTTTGCCTCCTAGTCCCTCTCCCAAAAGTTACTCAGATTTATAATGGAAAAAAAATAAACTATTTCTTAGGAAAAATATTATGTAGATTATTGAGGATCTCTGGATTATTATTCTTTTGGTTTGGGGAGAAAGTAGTTTAATTCCTTAGCTGAGCACAATCATCTGACAAGTTCTTCTGTATCTGAAGCCTTGTAGTGGTCCTTAGAAGATTTCTACTAGAACATAAGTTGCTTTAACAAGAAGATGTGTAACACGCCTGCCACACACTTCAGCCTTAGCATTTTGTCACATGTAACAAAAATGTGAGCTCAGGGAATGGACATGAGTTCAGCAGGGCCCAGTTTACCTGGGTTCTCTCATTACATTTAGAGTCCCAGTTCTCTCTGCACAGCCTAACATATTTGACTTTTGTCAAATCTTTGTGTGGCTGGTATGCCATTCAGAAATGGGGGCATTCCTTACCCCCATGTGGGAAGCATTTATGTTGGGATAAATTAAGATTGAGTTGAGTTTGGCATTGTTCAGGACGTAGGTGGTAGGAAGACTTAAAATGCCAACTCATTATTTTTCTATTTTATTTTTGTTATTTTGTATGTATGGATAAGTCTTGCCTGTCTGGGAGTCTGTGTAGCACATGTGTGCCTGGTGTCTGCAGGGGCCAGAAAAGAGCACTGGATCCTCTGCAACTGGAGTTCCAGATGTTTGTGACTGTCATGTGGGTGCAGGGAACCAAACCCAGGTCCTCGGGAAGAGTAGCCAAGTGATCTTAAATTAGCCATCCTTCTATCCCCTTAAAAAAAAAGCTTCTCTTTCTACCTGTCTATGCCCTTCCCCATCTCTCTGGCATGCATCTATATTGTATAATCAGTTAAGGTAATTATAGAAGCACTTGGTGTGTTGAACAGAAATGGCTGATTTACCTAGATGACTTAGTTCATACTAATACTCTGGTTCTATGTCAAGATGATCAGATAGAATTTAAAGTACTTAGGAGTCTACAGAGTCATTTATTTTCTGTTGAAAGGTGGTTTATATTTCCATGAAGGTCAAACAGACAAGATTGATCTTGGCCTAAGTCTCAATGACCACAGGCCAAGCTTACCATATTATAGTCTATATCATTCAGAAAGGAGATTCCTGCTCCTTGTATGAGATGACTTCCTAAAAAGAGTGGCCAGTTCAAGACCAGTTCAGCCACTGGTGGGAAACCAAGCGAAGACTGGCAATAACATTGACGTAGTTAATTTTTGGCTTTGTCAGCTCTGGGAGTATGCAATTCTTAGTGTTTTAAAAGTTTGCTTGGAGCGAGAATTTCTGTGTTTTGAAATACTGCATATTGTCAGAATTTATCAATATGCTTCATGTTGCACAGATTTAAATTTGCATAATTCCAATTATAATTAAAAGGCTTCACCCACCCACTAATTCAAATACCCTGGGCTCTAATTTAGCAGTTTATTCTGCCGATAAACACATGGTCATCGTCTCCTATATTTATATGAGTGGCCAGTGAAACCAAGTAACCTCCTAGATTATTGCATGTTTCAAACAGAATCTCCTACACATTTGAGAAGCATTAACAATTATTGTGGTGATGGAAGCTATACAGTACCATAACTTTTTTTCAGATTAGATTCTCAGTACCTGTAGCTAGATATGACCTATCTTCTGTGGTCTGCAAGTGTAAAATGGATATAAGAAAATCAGGTAAAGTTATAATCAGAGCCAATGAGATGGATCAGTGGGCACATTTGCTTTCAGGAACCCACATGGTGAAAAGAGAGAGAACTAAATCCCAAAAGTTGCTCTCTGGCCTCCACATGCATGTTGTGGTACCTGGGTGTACACACTCACATTCACACACACAAACACACACAGCTCTTGACTGGTTGTGTCTAACAAAAATCTAATCTTTTAAAAAAAAAACAAAAAAATAAAAAAATAAAAAAAAATCTAATCTTTTTCTCTCTAGCTTTAAGATACTTCTTGCAAGTTTCTCTGTTATGGATAGGCAAGTATTCAGATACAGTTATGTAAATGCTGTGTACAAAGATGGCGCTGCAGTTAAACTTCCTTCCGAATTAGACATTAGGGATCTCAGAGGTGCTTCAAAAAAGGGGGAGCCCAGAAAACATTGAGCAATGTCCTAAGAGAAAAAATGCATCTTGTTTCCAGAAGTGTCTCTCGGGTTCTCTATGGAAGCAGAGGCTTTAGATATTGCCTTGGTTTTTAGAAGTGGCATGTGGAGTCCATTCAAGACAGTGTATCTACAAATGTGTAAGGCCTCACTTGGGAAGGTGCAACCTGGCCAGGTGGGTTTAGTGACTTGTGATGAAATACCCAGCTGATGAATGAATAATCCGATACAGATCAATCTCATCCATGTTCTGTTATTACAACGCGTGTTTTTCTTCAAACAATTCTACACTGAAACTGATGTGTAGGTGTTTGTGGAAATATAAAATGCCACATAAACTAGTGAACAGTCAAATTATTTATGGGTTTTTAGTAGGAAGAAACTCCTTGAGAGATGGCTGTGGTCTGTCGTCGAGGTTAGGACTATCCAGATCCCACATGCCCAACCCACTATGACTGAGAAGGGGTAAAATGGAATGATTTTTGTCAATGTCCTCTGCCATTGCTGGACTGTAAGAATCCCTGTGTTCAATTTTAACTTAACCGAGTCCCTCTATGGACATGTTCAAGCTGTGATAAGCCCACCAGAATAAACATTTCATATATTTTTATCTTGATATGTGACATCTCGGATTTGGTCAGAGATAAGAGTTTCTCAAGATATCAGAAATAGAGGGCTTAGATTGATGAAACTGCCTTTCCCAGACAGTGATTAAAAAAAAACCCTAAAACTAACAAAGCAAAGCATTTCTTATCCTTCAGACGGAGACCATAAAATCTACTAATATGGCAAATTCAGTTTCTATTTGTTTTTCTACTGCTGCACAGACTTATTTGGGGCATTATTTATGCCTCAAATATTTGCCTAGGAATCCTATCCTAGCCCCTCCTGGGGTGCATTCCATTTAGGTATGGTCTTGTTCTGTTGTTTCCACTTAGCAATGAAAGGCCAAAGGATAGAATGATGGAGAGACTTGAAGAGTAGGTAGACGGGAAATCTGGTCAGTCAGCTTAAGTTCTGTGGAGGGCCCACTGGAAACGTTCTTAATGGAGGGATCACTCTGTATAGAGCACTGCGGAGGAGGTCTTGTCTGAATCCCTTAAGAGCAACTGGATGCTAGACCTGTGTCAGGCCAGGGCTACCGTCCTGGAATTAGTGTCTGGGGCAAATGACTGGCTGGTGGGCTGTGCAAGCATGCTCACCCAGGGAGTGAAACCTTGATTGACAGTGGCTCTGATGGATGCAGAGGGGCCATGGAGAGGAAAGATCACATAGCCCAAGTGTAACTGAGGAAGGGATGGTGGGTATGTGATTAAGTAGGATTCAAGTGGGGAATAGTTTGCCGACCCTTCCTATAGACATATCTCTTTCTCTCCATCCTGTTTATTGCTATAAAATACTCTATGGCTGTCTTTATCCATCTTTAACTACTCTGAAGAGTCTTGGGGGTGGGGGCATTTCTAAGCATAGAAACCTAAGAGGGAGAATATGCTTGTACTTGGAAATTCTTTTTGGAAGAGGAATTTGGGGTAGAATTGTGGGAATTTCTTTTGAGGTAGAGTTGTAAGGAAAACAGAGGTCAATGATGGCTGTGGAGCTCTTGGCTCTGCTGGTGTCAGGTGGGGGCTTCGTGCTGAGGCACAAGTGATGATTAGTGGGGAGCCCATGGAGTGGTCATGGTTTGCTGATGGACCTCTCTCACTGGAAAAGAGGAGTCAGCCATGTGCACCCTAAGAACAGAAGGAAGAGGGAGATTCAGCCCATCTCTCTGCAGTAGTCTAAAAATACCACCTGTGTTAGTCTAAGTCTAAGGCTAGGATCCCTTATTCTGATAGCCTTAGTGACCCCTTAGAGAGTGGGGCCCAAGTCTAAACCCATCATAATATGCTGCTCAGGGCATAGCAAAGTCTCTTCAGGCTTGGGTCTTCCTTTGACTTCAGTAACTTTCCTGGGAGGAAGTGGCTTCACATGGGTGCCATTATTATTTTACACCCTGGAAGTCCCACTTGACTCACACTGGGATGACTCTTTTTCCTCAACTCTGAGGGATCCTGTCTAGACCTGGGCAGAAATTGTTACCTCCTTCTTCCCAGTTCCATGATGGATAGTCTTACTCTCTATCCAGCTTGCCTTTCCATGCATTCCCATTTCCTTCACTGGTCCTCAGAAAGTATCTCTGTTTCTAGTGTATCCCTGCCCCGACTGCCACCGCTAGACCCTCTGTCCGCATGGCTAGACTTCATAAAGCATGTTAGCTCCACCTCATTGTCTTAGAAGGCAACTTGATGGACATAGATGTACTAAAACCATATTATACTATTTTGCACAGCATGTAGCACAAAGAATAGATCCCTAATTTGTGAGATCATCACACTGCTAAAGGAATTATTTATAAAGCCTCTTAAAACAAAGCTTGGCACTCACTAAGAGCTTTCTGGTTAAATAAACACAAATATAAAGATGCTTATTTATCTTTATTAAGCTTATAAAAGGTTTCTTCTTTAAATATATACATGATTTATGAAGATAGAAGAAATGAATGCAATTTATCTATGTAAGTCAAACACATGTTCTGACAGTAAAGTACTGGGAATCATGCCTCCCTGAAAATGTGCCTAGTTTCCAGAGCCGACCAACAATATGCTGAACCATATGCATTTATGTTGCATCCAAAACCCAAAACCTCCTGGTTTGAGGTAGATGGCCTTTAAAATTAAATTAATTTTTTTCCTAGTTCTCTATTTTTCTTGGTGCCTCAATCAGTTTATTAAGTCTTTTGAGTGTGTTAAAAAGATGCAAATACTAAATAATAAAACCAATAAACCAAATCCAAGTATTTTATATGCTTTCAAACTCACTTAGCTTTTGACTTAATGGGAAAAGTTATTCCCTTATGGCCAGACAACTCTGATTGAAATATGCTACTATTAATGTCAGTGTGCTCCTATGCAAGTAGAATCATTGTGGGTAATTTCAATAGAGCAGGACACCTAGTCCCATGGGCTAGGAAGTGGATATTACTTTCCGAAAGGGGAAATCCAACATTGTTTTCTTTGGGGTCATTGTTTGAAGACTGAATGTTTTAACGTAATTGATCTAAGACAACAAGAAAACTCATCCAAACAAAGCTATAATCTTTGTCTCTGCACTGTTCAAAACCCACATCAAAAGACTGACCTTGCCTTCTCAGATGTGGGGTAACTGGAGAAGTTCGGAACTCATTTTACTTTAAAATATTTTGCCAACACTTTTCTCCCAATGTCCTGGGATCCAAATATATAGCCCATGCAAGCGCCTGTGCTTTGTGGCAAAATGAATAAAGAACAGCTGTGAACCCAGGGAAGGACCTGGCCTGTCATGCAGGGAAGATGGGCAAGGTGTTACTGCCAATGTGTATTAACTGGTCATCCTCGAATTGTACATATGTTTTGCTTTGCATCTGTTATAAGAGAATGCAATTATTTCCAAGAGTACTTCCTTCAAGGAGTGTTTTCCTCCTCTCCACCTCTTTCTGTTTCCAAGTTCAAAGATAAGTCTTCTTAAACACCTTCCCTTTCACTAGGAGGCAGAATTAAACATTTTGCTCTGTTCTTTTATAGTTAAAAAAGAAGTCTCCTTTATGACTATGCCCTATAAATTTTTCAGTCAGCCATAACAATCTAAAGAGGAAGGCTCTCATGCCCTCTTCAAATTTTATTTCTTTGTTTTTGTATCCCAGCATCTCTTTTTTCTCTACCTGGCAGATGTACCTTAGTAATTCAAGCATGTCACACAGAGATCTTTATGTAGTGGTTGACCACTAACATTTGGGACACAGAAGAGCAGGAAGGCAAAATGATTTTGCTTTCATTATTGTTATTGTTTTTTGAGACTTGGTTTCTCTGTGCAGCTTTGGAGCCTGTCCTAGAACTCACTCCATAGCCACGGCTGGCCTTGAACTCACCTGCCTCTGCCTCCCCAGGGCCCCGCCCCCCCTTCTGCTCCAGTTCTGCCCTGATGATTGTAATAAAAATGTACTCCCCCTCCCCCAGACATTTTTTAAAGATTTTTTACAACATGAGCAATTTGTCTTCAGTTAACTGAGAGATAATTTCCATTGCCCCCAAATCAGAAATGCAAATACCCCATGTGTATGTTCCCTGGTTTTCCTGTAGATTATTGAAGGCCCCTTTGGTAACTTTCAGGCCTTTCTATGAGTCTTTATGTAGCAGTTAGCCGTTATCCACAGCTATTATCTTTCTTTGAAAATCTAGTGTGGTTTCACGGCTTATAGGAAAAATCTGAAATCCTTCTCTGTGATATGAAGGCTCTTCGACTCCCACCCAGACTCAGACCACGGCTTCATCTTCATCTTTCTCGATTTTTCACTCTGTGTTCTCACACAGCATCCTCAGGGTCCTCCAGGTAGGATTATTTTTAAGCTCCTCCTTTAGCCACCCTAGACTTCAGAGAACTCTCTCTCTCTCTCTCTCTCTCTCTCTCTCTCTCCTCTCTCTCTCTCTCTCTCTCTCTCCCTCTCTCTCTCTCTCTTTCTCTCTCTCTCTTTCTCTCTCTCTCCCCCTACAACTGTCTCCAGGAGGAGGTATTTTAGCTAAGTGGTTCCATGGACTTTTCTCTCCCTCTGGTAAATTTAAAAAGAATATTTAAGTTTGGTCAGCCAAGCCCAATACTTTTTCCTCCCTCTTGCCTGCATGGAGCAGAGGTGGGATGGGGTGGAGTGGGGTTCTCCCAGGTACTCCAGATGCCCTGCCTAGGAGGTGGGTATGATGTGAGGGGGTGCAGCACGGTGTTGGATTCTGCTCAACTCTGGGATTCATCCAGCTTATTCAATCAATGGTCCTAAAGTCATGTTCTCCCACTTTCCCCTATAAGCAATACAAGTGGTATTTTGGATTATTTTGGATTCTATACCCTAACTACTTTTATTTCTTAATATTGTTTGGAACTTGGATAAAGAAGAGGGACACTTTATTTTGCCCCCTCTGCCCCCCTCCATTTCAATTGTCAAAGCCTGGTTCCAATGTTATCAGTTCTTAAGCCATACCCAACCCCCTAGGCAGTATAAATTTTCTTTGCCTTTGTGGTCCCATTGTTCACTTAAAAAATTGTCTTTGGGTAGTTACTCTGCCTTGGTTTAATGGAAGTTGTTCTCCCCCACTACACTGTAAGGTCCTTGACAGTAATTCCCTCATTTCAACACACTGGCTCCCAAATGCTTCATGCTCAGAAGATGGTTCAAACAAGTGCTTGAAACAGAAAACAAAACTAAAATGCATAACACCTCGGGACAATACAGATAAAGGGACAGGAACACATCAAGAGTTGCAAAGAGACTATTACACATCAACACTACTGAGGCATCCTGCTGAAAGTACATATGGTAGCCATTTAGGTAGTTCTATGGCATCCTTTTCCAGATCTTTACAACAGGGTTTCGGCAGTGGTCAGAGATCAGTGGATGGGTCTCCGACTGTAGCTGTCCAACTGGATTACATTGGAAAAGCTCTGATGTTTAGAGATGGAATACTGTCTGCACTTTTAAGTGGAGGCTGTGCTGTTTCTCAGGATTGGACCTAGCCACGAGGACAAAGCATCTTGGCCACTGGGGAGAAAGATGTAAGCAAATGTTTACATTCTTCTCCTTACTAAAAGGATGCCCGTGAAGCTATTATTTCCTTTGGTTGAAATGAATAGAGGCTATGTGACTGAAATTGAAGCCAAAATTTCTTCCCACTGAGCTGATTGATATGTTTTAGCAGTAGGCTAGGGATGACCTTCACCAACAAGGTATCAAAACAACTAAAATAGCAGACTGCCATTGTTAGACACAAGATTAAGGGAAAAGGCATTGGTTATCTTGGGTCAATTATTATTTGGACCATTTTGGATCCCCAATTGTGGGTCTAATTTTGGACCCAAAGCACGAAATTAGATAATTGTTTTTATATGGCTATCTGTACATCCATAAGTTATCTCCAGTCTCCTCAGTCTTTGATGAACCTTCAGGAGAAACTATGAGACTATATTATATTGCAGGAAACTGTTTTCCTGGCTTCGTGCTTCCATGTTCAGGGAGTCCATCCCCATTGCTGTAGTGTTCCACCCCTGATCACCCTGTCTGTTTCCTTGTTTAGGATAAGTTCTTACTGGGTGGATGAGAATGGCTTCAAATTCACGATTCTCTTGCCTCAGGCTCTTGGCTTCTGGAATTACAGAAGTGCACCATCATGCCTGGCTCTATGGTCAGCCTCTTGACTGTGAGGGCTAGTTTCTGAGTTTCCTTTGATGAGTATTTTCAGCCGTTTCCCTGTTTTTCCTCAGGCAGTGAATGCCAGTCAGCTACCTAGGTAAACGTGCCTTTTGTGGAAACTGATTCCCCCTCGATTACCTCAGTATCTCCAACAGTGTTATCAATGAAATTGGCATTCTCTTCTCCATCTGCCTGGCTGTGGTGCCCAACTCTCAGTGTGGTCCCTGTCAAGGGTGGGATGTGGTGTGGTGGGCTTCCAGCTCTAACACTGTGAGCTACAATACAACTTCAGCTCCAGCATCTACTCTGCAGCAGCACCGAGACAACCTGAGCCTCTGGTTCCATGTTGGGAGTGTAAATCTATTTTTAAGTGGAAAAAATACAATTTTCCTTGCATAAGATTTGTTTTTCTTGCTGTCATCACAGCGCTTCACAAGCAAATGATGGTAATGTGGTTTTTAAGAAGGTGATTACAAATGGGTCAAAACAAGGCTGCTTGTGAAACACGGGGTTGTGGTGAAGTGTTGTCTCACGCTAAGGAAATAGTTTCACTTACCATTCAATCAGAGCGCATTTACAAGTATGTGTAGGTGGCCTTATAGATAATGACCTGAGTATTTCAACTAGAAACCCAAACAGCTTAATTCTGGACAAACTATCACGTACAGTAGCTCTGCCAGACTTATGATCTCAAGGTCATCTCTGGCAGTTCTTAAAAGTAGCCAGCAATTCTGGGGTGTTTAAAGGAGGCCCTGGGTTTGTTCAAGGTTGAGGGCCCTGTTTCATGGGTTCAGTTTTCTGCTTCTTCTAAACGCAGCTATTCATTGTCAGAGCTGTTCTTCTGTCTGCACGAGGGGAGATGAGGCTCTAGAGAAGGACTGGATCTTTAAGCAAAGGAACAGAGCACTAATACAGAGGCACCCGTGTCAATCTCTTAGTGGGAAGATATCAGTTCAAGACTTTTCTCATGGTCTAGCAAATCCTTGATGGTGCCAGGGATAAATCCCCGCTATGTCTCTTCTGGAGATGAATGCTGCACCGCACCCTCGTTTAAACTCATTTGGCAGGATGATGAGAAGCTGGGAGACAGCTATGGCCCAGAGCTATGCAGCAGGTTCTCTGAGCCATCAATCATGGGAGTATTTAATCCTATTATCTTATTCTGTATGTCTGTGTGAAATGGCCTTTTGTAGCTGCTGGCACTAAAAATCTGGGTGGCTGCAATAATAACTCATGACCTTATTATCTAAAAGAGGGCTCTCTTAAGATTATTAAGTAAGAACGTGATCCTTTAAGGATTGCCTTAAAAATAGCACTGCTCATGTACAAAAGTCATTCGCCCAGTTGAGAAGGATCCGTAGAAAGGATGTGTGGAAATCTCATGCCAGTGTCTGTGCTAGGATGGAGGCTTACATTAGACCCATCAGAATCACCATGGAGGCCACAGCCTGGCCCATCCCTGGGAGTTTCCAGTCAGTGAGAATTCAGGGCAGCTTCCAGGTGATGTTGCAGGATCTATTGTTCTGGGGACCACACTTTGGGAGCCAGTGGTTTAGCCTAAGTTGCAGGGGGAGGCAGCAAAACAAACTAACAAAAAATAGCTGACATCTAAACTGTGCTCCACTCAAGCAAGTAAAGGAAAAGTTCATGGGGCGAGACTGGAGCCACCCACAGGGTTCCTAGGCCTCTCCTTTAGAGCAGGAACCACCAGCAGACTTCTTCCTTAAAGGGCCAGACAGGCAAGTGTTTTTAGCTCTGCAGGCCGGATGGACTCTGCTAAAGGACTCTGCTTTGTGATTGTGACACAGAGCAATCCAGGGATATTTTATTTAGAGTAGCAGGTATGCTGTAGTAAATCCCTATTTACAGAAATAGATGGTATGCTGGATTTGGTTTCTGGGCTACAGTTTGCTCACCCATGGGCCTAGATAATGTGCTAAACAAATTCAGAGGAGGAAAAATCTGTTAATTCATTCATCTTGAATGTCCAATGGGAAATGGCCAATTTGGGAACGTGGATGTGTAAGCCCAGTGTTGATGCACTTTCCGTTGTACCAGTGGCAAACGGCTTTCACTGGCAGAGGAGTTCCCTAACAATTCAGCTCCTAGACCTGGCTGCTTGGGACTGAATAAGAATCCTTTTCCCCATCCCAGAAGGAGTTTCACTGTACTAGTGAAATTTCTCATGTGTACCTGC
This sequence comes from Microtus obscurus, assembly GCA_963919715.1. Lineage (NCBI taxonomy): Eukaryota > Metazoa > Chordata > Mammalia > Rodentia > Cricetidae > Microtus > Microtus obscurus. The sequence continues at coordinate 39,176,470 of CAWTZC010002514.1, forward strand.
ATTTCCTTCTTCTTGGTGGTTTGCTTTTATGGGTAAAGAAAATACTTACTAACATGTTTTTATTATTTAAGAGATTTGTGGAGTTCTGAATTAGATTTTGGTTCCCGTTTGTTTTTCCCTCTGCTCATTTCACAAGGAGTCATCTGGGTGGCTTTTTCCCCACTTCATGGCCGGTTCCTGTTGCTCGCTAGAGCTGCTAAAAGCAAAATGACTTGAAGACAAGCTTTCTAGATGGCTTTTGTAAAAAACCAAACTCCTGCCCTGAAGAGGGTAAGAGAAAGGGGAGTGTCTTTGACAGGGACAAGTGTGACCAGGTGTTATGGAAAGGAAGCATCTAATACTAGAACCAGGATAAGAGATTCAACTCCCTGGTTTGGTTCTCAGGTCTTCTTACTTGGCTCTTACTTGGCTATGAGCAACATGAGCCCAGGGGCCATCCTGCTGATGGAAATGTCTTCCTTGCTTGACTTCTGTCAGTCTACCACCCTGGATTGCTCTCGGCTTAGTAGCTGCTCCTCTCTCTCTCCATCTTTTGTACTATTTTTTTTTTTTTATTTAGCTGATATCTGGTATTAGGGCTGTCCTAAGCCCATTTTATATTCTTTCATTTTTCAATTTCCACAGCCTCTTTATGGGTTCCCTACGCCTCTATCTAAACTTATGGGGTTCCCCACAGATGTTATTTGGCACGGGAGTGCCAGAGTTGCCTGCTTTGGAGTGATGGAACAGATGTGGACAACTTCGGCATCATGGGTGACCTTGAGTGAGGGAAGTTGAGAGCCCCTCCCTGATTTTCTAAGTTGTCTGTGAACAGGAGAGTGCAAGTCAGGGGGCGTGTGGGTGTGCTACGGCTGTGATTCCCCTAAGTACATGTGTTAAAGACTTGGCCTCCAAGAAGGGCACTAACTGGGACATGGGAAATAAGAATTAGGACCTGCTAGGAGCTCTTTGCAGGCTTGCCCTTGAAAGGGATTGTGGGAGCTTTGTCTTCTCTTTCTTTCACTTCCTAGTCATGAGATGAGTGGTTTTGCTTGATCACGACTCCTACAATTGATGTACTGCAACACAGCTCATCACTCAGGAACCAGGTATTCAAAATTAGGTGACTTTGAAGTTGATTTTCTCTGTTTTGTTGTGTCTCTGAAATGGGGTCTTACTCTGTATCTTGCACTGTCATTAGTACTGAGATCCTGCTGTCTTGGTCTTCCCAGAAAGACCTAGAAGTGCAGGTGTGTACCACCATGTCCAGCCCAAGTGCTTCTTACAGTGATACAAAACTATCACAGGGTTAGGGCTGGTGCGGAGACTAATATGGATGGCCAGTTTGAACTTAAACAAAAGTACATGGAGGAGGATGTCGGAATTTATTATAATTAAGGAAAATATTATTGTGGCATTTCCCAGGAATCTAAGTTTATGAACAACAATTCGTACTGCAACAGTTCTTCGGATTTGACTAATGGGAACATATAAATCGACAGGACAAAACAAATGCTTTGTCCCAACGAGCCAGGTTCTGAGGCTGGAAAACAAGGGTGCAGGGAACGGCTGCCTCGACTTTTCAGGCAGGCGTGCTGTGCTCAGTTGCTGCTTGCTTCACAGCCTCCCCCAGGATTTCACAACAAACCCTACTGTGCAGCACAGACAGACAGTGCACACTTCCTGTGTTCTCCCTCTGGGTGGAAGAAACGCCGCCCGCCGCTAATGAGGCAGGGCTCAGCTCCGATTTGTTTGATGACCGGGAAAGCTGACTCTTCAGCCCTCCCTCTCCCCGTTTTGGCATAGGCATACCAATTTTTTTTTCACTCTGCTTCTTTGGAGCAGGAATTGCCCACAGCTCCCCATGTGGACCCAGCGACACCGCCAAGGCTTGTTAGGGTCCTGCATTCCCTTGCCTGTGTTGTAGGACTTGAGTGTTTGCCTGCTGGGCTGTGCCATGTAGACCTTTGCCGAGCTTGGAAATCTGGCCTCCAGCGTGGAACAGGACAGCCTGTTCAGTGCCGGGAAGAGTGCTGTTTTATCTCAGCCAGGGGAGCCAAAAGAGAAGGGGAAAATCTGCTGCTTGCCTGTTTGGCTATTATTCAGGCATGAAATCTCTTAATTTCCTCACTTTTTTTTAGGGGTTAATGAGCTGAGAGTTTAAGGTTAAAACATGCTTTTTATTGTTAAAACAATGCTAGCTTTATTAGTGACGCCCAGGACCCTTATTTTATTCTTCAGAAGTATATGAATTGCACGATGCTTTTCACATCCATTTGTTTCAGGAGCTTGAAATGTTCCAAACAACATTTTGTGTGGATTAAACAAATTATTAACAATCCTCAAAAGGGGCGTTGGAGGGTTTATGCTGAATTCTTCAGCTCTAACCATCTTCAGCAAATGAGAGTTTAAATAAATGTTCTTTTGATACCCCTCGGGAATAAGATACCATCTCTTCTCTAACTATATCTAACTGTGAGTTGATGATGATGGCAGAAAAGCACCCAGTCAGCACAAGTCCTCTCATTTATTCTCTGTTTCTCTAACTTTCTAAAGTTTGCCTTGCGTTGCTACCAATGAATTGATCCTGATCTGGTCCAAAGATTAGGTGGTGACTTTGGCTCAGTGAGGAGAAATCAATAATACTTCTTTTTCTGTATAAACAGAAATACTGAAGCTATGATGACATCGGCTAATGCAATTTTTTTTGCCTTCTTAATGCATTAGTTGGAAATAGTTAACAATAATTGCTATGGAATAGGAACACACTAGAATTTCCCAGACTGAATGTTCTTCTGCATGAGCCATGGTGGTCATGGTGATTAAGCCCATACACCTTCCTGTTCAGTTTTCTTCCTTGAGTCTCTCTATCATGTCACTACCTCATTGGTCTTTTCCTTTCTGGACTATATTGTCTAAAGCCTCGTACTCCACTCCAAGTCAGGCTGGAAACCAAAGCTGAAAACAAGGCTAGGAAGAAGCATCTCCCTTTACAACAGTGACCTACCGGGCGGCTGTTTGCACTCAGTTCTCAGGATGATTAAATGCTTAAGACACAGGCTCTGCTTTCTACAGTCGCAGAGCTTACAGGCGATAGGTGGTTGAGCAGGGAAATGGGCACACCATCACTAATGAGGAAGAAGGGCTACCACAGAGTTTCAGAGGGTAAAGTGTGGATGTGGACGATGTGAGGAGTGTGGGTCTACGAGGCTCATCAAGGAAGGGAAATGCGTGGATGGAAGGTAAATTGTTAGGTGGAGAGATGAAAAGAATGTTGCCATCAGTAACAGGAGAGGACTGGATTCCAGCAGGTTCCAAAGAGAGACAAAACATACTCAATAGTGTATATTATTTCAAGAAAACTGTAAGCATCTTGGAATGAGTGGATTAAAATGTCCATGTGGCATTATGGGAAAAGGAAGCTAGGAAAGAAACTGGAATAATATGGAGGGTCCTTCACTCATCAATGAAATAAGAACAGGACCAGGTCCCACCAGGCGGGTCCTGTTATCATGAAAATCATCTACTTTAACTGGCCATAAGAAGTAAATTTGACTGATTTTGAAAACAAAAATATCAATTATTTCCAACTTAAAGTCTTCTTAATCTATAAAGATTTCTCACCATTCTTTTCTCCGTGGAGAAGTGACCAGGGGATCCCATTTGGATGCTGGGTGGATTACCTGGTCAAAGTTGTTTAAAAGAATGGTCCCATCCCCAAGTAAGTAAGTCAAAAGTGAAAACGTTTCTTTTCTCAAAAAGAGAAAGATTCTAGCTTGATTAGGAAAGGGTCAGATGGGCAAGATAGGCAAACACCAAGAAATCATTTTCCTTAAAATTTCTTCTATTCTCCAAAGTTGTTTTGACTTCATTGTTTTGATTTTTAAAGTGCCGTTTAATTAGCTAGGATGGCTAATGTTTTATATAACCAACTTGTGCCAAGTCATTTTGCCAAATAGAGAGAAGTCAGGCTGAGATGGCTGTTGTTTCACCACGCCCCCCCCCCCCCCCACACACAAATTATCCCTTAGCTAAAAGGTCCTCTAAAAGGCAGAGGACATTTTGAATAACCTAGACAACTGAGAGCATTTGGAAAATGGCAGAGTCATCACAGATACCAGTAACTGTCCATGACTTTGGTACTTAGAACTGTACTCAGCCTTGGTCTTTGGCTGAGACAGAAGAAAGCCTTTTTGATTGGTCTGAACAGACCAGAGCATCTACAGAAGGTGCTAGGATGTCCTTGATATGATGTGAGTGCTTAGAGGAAGCTCAGCTTCCTTTGCCAGTTAGAGTTTGAACTTGGGGTTGATAATATGTGAGCGTCTCATCCACTCTTTCTCACTTCTTAACTTCCCTGGGTAAGCTTCTATGATGTACAGAGTTGTTACCCCCATCGCGGGAAAGTTACGGGCTCAGTGATGGAAAATTTCATGTTATGGTTATCCTAATGCATTGGATGATGGTGCAATGATCAAAAAAAGATGCCAGTGATGACAATTGAACGTCCCTTTGCCTTCCCAGCCTCCTTCATATATTCTCAGGCATAGGATGACAAAGGGAAGTCCACGAGTCACATGAAGAAGAACTGTTGTAGCCATGGTACACGGTCAGGAGCTCCTTTGCTTGCCTGCGTCTGCCTGCCCCCTCTTAACCATCCTCTCTATTCCCTGCTCATGCTGTTTCTCCAGCATCTTAGCCACTGACCGGAAATCTCTCCCCACCTAAGTCCTGATTGATGACACATTCAAAGCAATGATTAACCAGTCCTGGACACAGTGAGTCCTTAACTAGGTGCTGAATGAAACAATGCTTTCAAGCTTTCAAAGGGAGACAAATTTTAGGGAGCCTCTTCTTAAGTGAGCTAATGTTTCGCATGTCGAAGAACAGGGTAATAAAGATTTGGGAATGACAGCAGTCTAGATATACATGCAGGTACCCAAGTAGCTGGGCATTAGAGTAAAGGTATAAGCTATCTGAGATATCATTTTATAACTATAAAATGTCATGTAATTTCTACCTTGGATGGATTGGTCAAGTATTAAGAGAGACAGTACATAGAGCGATGTCTTATATAGTCTCGGGAACTTGAGTAAATGCTTCCTTCTTTTTACTTATACCTTAGAATGCTGCTAAGCTGTCCTAGGTGGCATCTTCAGGGTGACATGTTAAAAGGAATCACTAAGCCCCAGTGGGGATGGATGTCTTAGAAGAGATGAGCAGTAGTCAGGAGAAGGATGTGGTTAGGAAATTTTAAGGAAATGATAGCTTCTAAGGTTAATTTTCTTGCTTGGGGTTTAAGAGGAAATTCAAGGTTCTTGTTAATTATACTTACCAATTGGGTCTAATTGGCAACTACCCCAAAATGAATAAAACAAGCGGGAGTCAAGAGAGAAAAACGGCAGGCATCCTGTCAAAAAACAAAAGCTTTGAAATCTCTACAACCCAATGGTCGGACACACATTTCATTAAAGCAGATGGACCACCCAATTTGTGTGAGTCTCTGTGTGTGCTATCCTGCACACGCAGAGCTGGGCAAGGTATCATACGATTTCTCAAAACCAAACACTATCAGATTCCTATCAACATGCCTTTTGCTGGTGGAAACACATTTTTGTCCTGTTCCCATCGGGATTAGTTATGGGAGGTGAAGAGATTGCTTTACACTCATATTACATCTTAGTATTGGTGAAACCCAGTGTTGGTGGCTGGTCTATCAGGTAAAATGATAATTATGACTCTTTCAGTTCTGTCTTCCAGGACAGGACAAGAAGCAGATTAATAATGCCTATGTTGTTTCTTGCTTTTAGGAACATTTCTGCGGTTTTTTGTTAGTTTTTTTTTTTTTAAAAAAAAAAACGTTCCATTGTCAAACATTAGTTACATGTGAATTACATTAGCTGATCACATGCTAATCTTCTTGATTGGTTACTAAGCATGAGCAATGTTATTTACTAAGGATTCTCCTTCTGCGCTTTCTCTTTCATTGGCTAGCCAGAGGGTTGTCTGTGTCTCCAATGCCTTCTCTCACTTCAGTATGTCAGGCTTCCTACTGAGCTGGTTTTTCTCTCTCTCACTCAGGAAAGACAGTCAATGGCAAATCCTGTCTGGGGAGATCTCACTGGTTAAGTTAGCCTGTTTTTGGCTAGGTGGCTCAAACAGCATGTGCTGTCAAATCTTGGCCTAAGGGAGCCAGCCTGCCTTTGCCTTCCTGAAGCCCTTGCCCTAGAACAACATATAGAGGAATTCCAGACCTCAGCTTCTTAGGTCTGAGCTAGACTTCTAGAGAAGCCTTAGGTTGTAGCAGTTGCTGGGAATATTGGAAAGGGACGGATGGTTGGTGAAAGGGACGGCTGGTTGGTGAAAAGCACTGGGCCCCTTTTCATGGGTCATCATTGAGCCATTCCTCAGGTCCACAAGCAGATAAAACCGTGTTGTTAGAACAGTGAACACATGGACAAAACCATAAAGCAGTATCCCCTGAAGCCCTGGACGTGGGTTGCTTCCTTTAGATTCTCCTCTGTTCATAAAATAACAATCCAAAAGTAACAATGTTACATTTCCCAGTGCATCCTTAATTAGTGTGTTTCTGAGGACACAAATTCAGGTAACAATTGTGTGTAGCAATCAGACCACTTGTTAATACTATAAGCAAAGCTACTAATAGATGGCAACTACACCCACCCTCTTCCAGATATTTAGTGTAAGTATTATGAATGAAACTGAGCAATTCATAAGATATATTAAAATTAAATAAACCTGGCTTTGTTTCATCTTTCCTGAAGAGTGAACCACCGGTTGGTATTTTCAATCTATTCTTTCTCTCTCTATATAAACGTCTCATGAAGAAAAATCTCAAAGGCTGCTATGCTAAAGGGCAGGGAAAAGAGTGTGACTATAGTTAAAAACTGGAGTGTCAAGGCAAAGGGAGGCACTGATCATGTCCCTGGTTGTCTTGAACCCTCTGCCTCAAAGACACAGTAGAGAGATGATGAGTGAGAAGATGGGGAACAAAACACTAGAGATTTTGTACCAAAACAAGATCGATTCCACAAGTGCTGTGTTGGTGGATGTTGCTGAACTGCACAGAGAGGTTTTTTTTTTCCTCTGAATTCCTAGAACATTGTACCAAACAGAGACCATCCCTCAAACTAAGATAGCAACATGCTGCTGAGCAGAAAATGGCAGGCTGCGTGTAGTTTAGGTTCAGGCAGAAGCTCTGTCAAGTCAAGTCACTGTGAATTAAAAAAAAAAAAAACCCTTACGGTTTCTCCAAGTGACTTTTATATATAAAGAATGAAAGTAGTGAGGTAGATGAGATTTACAGATCATCTATATGTCTGTGCACACCACATATACACACACACTCTCATACTATATTATTTATGTTCTGGTTCTATATTCTACTTTAGTGTTTCCCTAAGACTCTCTGTTAGTAAAAGAAGGAGTAAAACATGCATGCCTCTCCTTATGTGTTTAACGATTTATATGTTCTAAAATATAACTTGAGGTCACATGTCCTCATTCATGTTTGCCCGAGAAAATTTCCCTGTGCCATTAGAGGATACAATTTAAAAAAAAAATGAGACAAGGTTCAACTCTCTGTACTGCACTAAATGTCTGCCTATTGAAAGCATTTTACCTGTGTGGCATGTAAGTGTACTGGCCCCATTGTGCCTGTCAAATCTTGCTTGGCAGGCATCTGCATGAATATTCTATCCAGAAATGTTTTTGTCTGAACTGCCACTGTACTTTGCATCACAAAGGGCACAGGCACTTGCTGTTCTATAGTGCAGCCTCTGCACACACAGCCAGCCCTTCAGAACAGGCTGGTACAGGCGTGGGCTCAGATCTAGCCTTCCTGGGTCTGCCACTTAGTAGCAGCCTGACCTGGGGTCCATTCCTTGGCCTCTGTGCTTTAGTTTGCTTGCTAAAGAACAGATGAAGAACTCTTGTAGAGATTAGATCAGCTATTTTCTCTAAATGATGTAGAGTAGGACTCGATCAACACAAGGTTTTGTTGACTTCTTTGGAAGATTGAGTTCTGCAAACACAAAGCTGTGCCTTGTGTACCTTGCCGCCTCCACAGTGCTTTCTGTAGTGCAGGCACTCAGGCAAACTTGTAGAGCAAAAGTCCCAAAGAAGCATTGCCATGGGAAAATGGAATGGTTGCAAACGCTGTTGATTTTAAACCATAGGATGTTCTGCCACATTTTTAAAAAAGTGAAGAAATTCAATATATATTTTGCGTGCATAGGAAATACCTTAAAATTATAGTGAGGTCAAGAGTATATTGGAGACACTTGCTCCGGTGAGCATATGGGCACTATTCAACTCGAAACAGCTGTTGAATGAGCTGCAGCTTAATGGGGAGAGAGGGAACTGGGCTTTGGGGGTACCCAGGAGTGTGATGAAAGAGAAATGACTAGATGTTGGACTGCCATATTCCCCTCTTGGTAGGGACACAGATGTAGGTTGCTTCCAGTCTCCCCACTGCGACAGGACATCTATTTATACTTTAGTACTGGGAACATGTTTAGACTGTCCTGTAATCTGCCAAATCCAAAGCAGAAACATGCCGTGTGATCTGATTTTACTGATTATTAAATACAAGCATGACATTGGTTACAATGGTATCATAATTTTTATATAACTTTCATATGTGACTTGAGAATATTGTTCCTGTGTCTGTAGCCAGCCTCTCTTCCCTTCAGCTTCCTGTGACTGGATTTTTTGTCGATTCTTTATTCCTAAGACAAAACCAAGACTGCGTGGATCAGGGGAGAGGTATTTTGAATGCGGCGATGCAGGTTCCCATTTACTGGTTGGGTATGATGGGGGTCACCCTAGAGCTGGGGTAGGAGAACAAGGAGAGGAGAGCTAAAGGGTACGACAGTTGAAAGGATAATTTAAAAATAACACACAACATTAAAACTGCAGTGGACAGTGGTGTGCTGTAGTTAGGGTTTTTGCCAAATGAGTATGTTATGGCTATCCATCCTAAGGAGGAGATAGGGAACTATGGGAGATGGTTTTACTACAGATGTGCCTAATAATTCTACTTTGTACTCCTTAATTATACATAATATCTGTTTTAAAATATGATATATATATATATATATATATATGGAAGGAAGGTGTCAAACTCCTCTGTTAAAGGGATAGGGGAACTACATCCAAAGACTTATTCATATACTCTTTTGCAAAAATTATCTCTGTTTACTGTAAAATTCAGCATCAGGCTGGCTAGTTTTATGCCAGCTTGATACAAGCTAGAGTCACCTGAAAAGAGGGAACCCCAATTAAGAAAATGCTTCCAGGAGATCCCACTGGAGGGCATTTTCTTAATTAGTGATTGATAGGGAGGGCCCAGCCCATTGAGGGTGGTACCATTCTTGTGCTGGTGGTCCTGGGTTCTATAAGAAAGCAGGCTGAGCAAGCCATGGGGAGCAAGCCAGTAAGCAGCACTCCTCCATGGCCTCTGCATTGGCTTCTGTCTCCAGGTTCCTGCTCTGTTTGAGTTCCTATCCTGACTTCCTTCAAGTGTTATAGAAACAAAAGCCAAATAAACACTTTCCTCTCCAAGTTGCTTTGGTCATGGTTTTTCGTCATAGTATTAAACTTAGACAAACATCAAGAAGTCTTAAGAACAAAAAGTATAGGTATCATTTCCTGCCTTTTGTCTTCTACCTGGTTCACTGTAAGTACTATTTATCCATGATTCTATGTATCCTAGAATACTTAGGGCTATTGTATAAGCATATGAGTATAAAATGTCAAAATGTAATTATAGTAAACAATTACATTATAGAATAGACTTTAAAGATTAACTTTAGATATCTTAAAAGATACCTCTAGATACCATTCTATATAAGCCCAAAGAGAACTATTTCACTATCTATAATAATTTGAGTGTTTTACTACATGTCTCTATAATTTTTTGAATCACTGAGTAATGGTTAGGTTATTTCTGTTCTGTTACTGTGAGCAATATTATAGTAAATATATACAGAGTAAATTCCTAGTAGTGAAATTGTAGACTCAAAGGTTTTGTATACATTAAAGGGATGGTAGAACATCTCTAAGTAGGGTTTCCACATTTACACATAACAAAGATGTTATCAGTTCATATTTATGTCGTATTTATTGACATAAGTTTACCCTGAGCTTTGATTTTGCCAATTTGATTGATATAACTTTTTCATTGATGAATGATGTTAAATCTTTATCTCCTTCCCCACGACCTTCCTATGGATATGTCTTGCTCAATTTCCAATAGGGTGTTACACATTTTTATTTTTGATTTATAAATACTTTGCATATTATGGAAATTGGCTCATTGTCATAGCTCTAAATATAGTCTTCATTTGGCTGTCTTTTGAAATTGTTTTTCTAATGGAATTTCTAAGCATTTGTTTCCTGTAAAACCCTGTCTTGTGTGAATGTAAAAGTCACAATACTTATACTTTTTGGCATCAATCAAACATCCCTAATCTGAAAATTTGGTAGCCCCAATTTTCTGAAATCTATAACACAGACTCTCAAGAATTTTTAGATAAGGAAAACTCAAGCTATTTTATAAAATGACAGTGGAAAAAGATACCCAGCCAGAAGTGGAACCAAGAAATTGCTGTGAACAATGGAGTATAAGGGAGAAAAGAGAATGTTTATTTTCAAAGTTCTTGCTGTGACCTCCTTAAATGTACAAGGTCACACACACACACACACCCTGAATTTGCTCAGTCTCTAAGCCAAAACAAAAACTGCATCTGTGCATAGATCTAGCACTTAAGTTGGACCGAAAATGCAAATTAAAAATCAAAGGAAAAATTAGGGTTAAATTGATAATGACATGTATATGATCTCTAAAACAAGGAACCCGATGAACTTACTTATGAAGATTAATTATAGTCATATATTTTCTTATAACTTTCATTAGCAGACATACCAATTCATATGTTTATTAGTCCTTTAATGGCTTCATTGGCACCCTCTCCCTCCAGGCTTTATTCTGTACAATGACTAGTTATCACTTCAGGATCATTCAAGTGTAAGAAGCCAGACTGGAGACTGACATAAGCTGTTAGCACACCTCCTCACCTTCTCTTCTGTCTCCACAAAGATTCCCTCCCTCAGACCTCTCTTATGCAATATAGTACTTTGAGTCTCAGAGGAATAAGACAAGAAAAAGACACTAAAGTGATAAAGCTAGGGAATGAAGAAGTCAAACTATGCCTGTTTGCAAACAACACAGTTTTGTATTTAAAAGAGCCTGCATATCCTATCAGAAAACTCTTAGATCTAATAAACGGATTGCAAGATACAAAATCAATGCAAAAAAGTCAGTAGCTCTCATTTATAACAACGGTAAACTCAGAGTTCTATCTTATTCATAACAGTAAAAGAAATTTCCTAGGAATAAACCTAACCAAGGCAGTGAATGATCTCTGCAGTAAGGACTTCAAGACACTGAAAAAAGAATCTAAAGAAGATACAGATGATGGTAAAACTTTCCACATTTCTGTAATGGCTAGATTAACAAAATGAAAATAATGCTGTATTGAAAAAAGTAATCTACAGATTCCATGCAGTTTTCATTAAAATTCCAATGTCATTCTTCAGAGAATTAGGAAAAAAAATCAGACATTTGTAGTTTTCACATTTCTTGTAATAATATAGCTGGGCAGGTTACTAACTGTCCTTCATCTCCACGTGGTCACTACCGCTTAGCACTGCTGCCCCTCAGGGATAGTGATGTTGATAAGTGTATTGATGAAGGCAACAGGTTCTTGATTGATGTCAACCCTTTGGGGAGACTTGGCTCCATGGTTTAATAATAGAATATATATATATATATATATATATATATATATATATATATATATGATCTACTATAGTCTAGGGATATGAAATATATATACTACTTGCCAGATATACAATGTAAATTTTTTAGAAAAATTACCTCATGGTGCTCGCTTCATGAATTACTCATTCGCTCAAGATTTATGTTACTTCCTTGCCTCTAACTTCTAGAATAATTCTAAGTAATTTATAGATAAAAATTAGCATTTTTGCCTATTCACATCTGATATCTATTCTGGTAGAACCCTGATTTATTAGAATGTTCCCTGGGCAATGTCATCTAACAAGTGAGCTTGCCAGGGCCTCAGAGGTAAAGCAATTGCCTCTCTGGGTTTTGTCTCAACCTCATGTTAGCTGACAACTGTAAACTGTGGGATTTCTCTGGACACCAAAGGCTATGACAGGAGAGTTCCCAGCCTGGAGCAGGAGGATCACTGGGCTTGAAACATCTAAAGCAGTAGACTAGGATCCGGTGCTGCTGAATTGCAAATTCGTATTTGATTTACATCATGGGCTGGTTCTGCCTGTTACGCAAGTCAGTGTGTCTCTTCAAATAAAGACTAGCTTTTATACAACCACAAGGGCACAGCAGTCAACTCCATTCCCTGACTCTCAAAACACAAAGGGTTCTAATACAGAGATGCTATTGGGCATCTCTAGGAGAGAATAGGCTTCGTTCTCAGCACCAATAAAGTTCGATATTACAGAAAATTTCCTACAGTGATATTAGGATGTATTAGAGCTGGCATTTTATATTATGGATTTAAGGGCACCAAAGTTCTTACAGACTGTTAAATATTTTTAATCTCACCACTCTTCCTGAGCGATGTTTCTTCTATATGTATTCAAATAGCAAGCACATCCAAAGGGATGCCGTTGTTGGGTACCAGGAGTTCATATGAAGCTGTCTTACATATTGTAGGAGGTTAGTATTCTTGCCCCCTTCCCATGTCATTAATTAAGTACCAGAGATTGGGGCAACCCCAGATTTGTTCTCTCATTTGTCTGTTAAGGGAGGCTGTTCCACCATAGCTGAAAATTATGCAAAAGTCATCTTTTAGAGTGGTGGCCAAGTGTGGTAGTAAAGGGACCAGGATATAAATGATACAGTCATGAGTGCTTATTTTGAATTATAGAAACCGCATTGTCATAAATTGATTTAAATTGGTATGCACATCATAGGCACATACTGAACTTCAAATCCAATTTAATTTTTATTTTAATCAACTGAACTTCCATAATCTCTTTTAACCAACTTCCTTTTTAAAAAGCTTTGACTTATCTTGTGGACCAGTGTGTTCATAAGACCCATTTCAGTGGAAAGGGGAAAGGCTCTCCACAAAAATCTGGGATGTATTACAGATGTCATTCTGTCCTACTGGGACACACCACTCTCGTCACTGTTCTTTTTGTAAATTGTGTGAATAAGTACAAAGTCATGTATTGCAACAAGAACTTTATATATAAAAAAATTCCCCCAGAGGGTTCTAAATTCCAATATCATTTGATTGTATTTTAGGAATTCTGCAATCATTTCTGTTTCTTGTTTACTTAAAAATATAAATGTCAAACTCATTTTAATCTGCTGCTTTAGAGAAAAGTGCTCTGGGTGGCCTCATCAGGCAGGGCCACCGTTAAATGTCAGATGTTATTCTGGGGCGAACAGCATCAAATTATCTTTCTAGCAAACTGGCAGTGTGGAAACCTCAGTGCACGCAGTGACACCTCCATTTACCCTCAGAGCACTTGTGTTTGCAGTGGGCTGCCATGAGAGGCTTCCTAAGATTGAATTCAGCCTGATGGAGAGTTCTCATTTAAGCAGAGAGGAAAAGCCGGGAAATTCTAGCTTCATAAAAATGTCCTAGACTGATGTGCGCAATATAATGATAAACCCAAGCCAAATGGAATTTCCATTTGGTGAAATCTAAAATATAAAGTGATGAGCCACCGCCACCACTTTTAATCAATTGGATCCCAGAGACAACTTGAATTTGGTCTTTTTCTTACAATGTCCTTTAAGCAAATGATCAGAAGAAAAATCTAAGATTCTCGACATTCTGGGTTGATTTGCATCAGCCCAAGTTCTTGCCCCGAGGGAGGTAGGATACATTTCAGCCTTACTGACATTCACGATCTCTCAAACACAGGGAAGCAGCTTCAGATTTTTTTCTTTTGTACTGTAGACTCAGGACCTAGTGACACTAGATTTTCAACTCTTCAGGGAAAACTAGTTATTTTTGGTTATTACTTCAGAGACCAAGAAATTCTATCAATTACCACTTAGTGATAATAGACACTTGATGACACATGCCAGGATATAATTTTGGCGACTTTTCTATCTTTGCACTCTCTCTATAACTGAAGGGAGAGGTAGACTCTTAGTCAGCAGAGTCAGGCTAGAAGTAGTACAGCTATTCTAATAAACATCCTGGCTCTGATGGGCAGCTGAGCAGAAGCTCAAGGTCATGGTTGGACCTAAGGCAGTGGGGCTATATAAACATGGTCCATGGTTCCTACTGAGAGGGCCAGAAGGGAACCAAAGGTCTGGACTGCCACATGGCACTGTTCTTTTATGTGTTCAGCTGTTTAGTCACAACTTTGTGACCCATCATCCTGGGCTCACAGATTCAGAATCATTACTAGGAGAAAACTGGCAAAGGGCCGAAAGTTCTAGGACTATAATAATCTGCTCCCCCACGTCTACCTGCCATTGCCCTTCCTAGCACTTGTAACAGGCAAAGACTTCCTCTTCTCCCCAAAACAACATTCTTTCTTTCAAACTTGAAAAAAAGTTATAGCTTCTGGAAATTTTATAACTTTAGTTACTGAGAACAATAATGTTAGTATTGGAATTTTGGTAAGCTGAGGGTGGGATCTCACATCAGAAGAGAGGATTGTCCAATTTTAAAGATATATTTTAACAATAAAATAATACATTTTAATCACTATTTATTCTTTAAAAAATTGTATGTGTGTATGCAATGTGTCTAGAGCATATCGACGGCTGTGGTTGTGGCCAAATAGCTCAACCAATGGACAAGGAACTAGGGTTGTTTTCCTAAGAGTATTAGTGTTTGTGGAGTACATGGCTGCCAGTCAACACAGGTACTCAGTAATCAAAGCAGAGTAACAAGGATTTCCGTATCTTCCAACATTAGTCATTTTTCTGTGTGAGGACTTTCAAATGCCTCTTTCAGTCACTTACAGGCATATAGTAGGAAGTGTTAACAAAGAGTTACCTCACTGGACTACAGAGAACCAGAATGAGTTCTCCCCCTCTCTGTTTTGGTGCCCTCTGATCTATTGTCATTCTTAACCTTTAGTTTTTCAAGAAAGAAGTGAATTTTGAAGGGTTTCTAGATCACTATTTACCACTCAGTTCTAGCCCATGACTGGCTAATATAAGACAGAAGTATTTTGGTACCAAAGTATTTCTGGGTGGGATTGTGTGCTATTTGGACTTGTTTTCTCATTTTCCAGAGATCCAACAGGTGGGCCATGCCCTGAGGAAACAGGAGTGGGCTTGAGTTGGTAAATGCAGATAATATGTAGTATGTGTTATTGACAGAGCAAAGTCTGTGCTATCAAAACATGCTCTAATTTTGTACGTTTGGAACTTTATCCTGAGTTGTATCATGAAAACACTTGGATCCTGGAACAACCCATATATGTCTTACATCCTGCATCTGACCAGGCTTACTACCTTTTCAGCTGCTCACCCAAACAACACCGTGTCTGCCCTACATTCCTGTGAGATCCTTATAAATGCATCGCTGGCTTTTAACCTTGTTCATGATTCCAGTCTAATCTCTACATGCCACTGGAGCAACGTTGTAAAGCACAGTGGGTGATCATCTGTAAGTTCTTAGATCCAAACTCCTTGTAATTATATCTGAGTCTTTGCTACGTTTTTCATGTCTTCACTGAAGGTCCTGGGATTCTGTCCCTGCATGCTACCCAGAATGGTTCTTCCACAGCCATCCCTCTCTCCATTCAAGACCCTGCTTCAGTGTCTTCCTCCTACAGGCCACGCCTGACTAATACAAACAGCCTTCCAGACATATTCATGTGTGTGCCCACACATACCTTCCTCAGCTTTATTTTTCCTAATAACACTCATTACTACCAGATAACACATATTCAATTATTTTCCTCTTACCCTCTTTGTCTTTGAGTTAAACTCAATGAATTATTTCTGCTTTTCCAGATCTTAACAAAATCAGGTATATACTAAGAGTTCAGAAGATATTTATTCAGTAAAGGAATAATTGGCATTGCCCCTGGTAGGTTAAATTTGCAGTTTAAAAAACTGTGGCTGGTTGAGTAGTCTAAAGCAGGGAGCTTCTCATGTCTAAAATAATTCTCTTCTTTAAGCAGAGCCCTCGGTAATCCCTGACAAGGCTTTTCTACTGACTGCTAGAGAGGGCTGTGGATGGGATGATGGATGTCAGAGTGCACATCAAATGTAAAGACAGCCAGTGCTTCTGTTACTAATAATTGGCATGCTGATAAGATAGGGTTTAAGAGTCTCCTGAAGAGGATATACTTTATGTTTAATAGACGTGTACTCCATAAGTTGATACCATTTCTGTAGGTAAACAGGCTCGTGAATAGGTTACTGCTTTGAAAGCTATCTCCTCTGATTGATGAGGCTTGATGTTTCAGCAGGAGACTGTTGGATGTGTCCTGATAGTCCTAGAACCACCATGGGTATAAGAGGGGGTGGGTAGGATGGCTACCATTGAATGTCTAATTTTCAAGCAACTGAGTTCTTTGTAATTTCCATTTTGAAGCAGGAAATGCAAACACAAGGGGAGTTTTTAGAATTTGTAGAATAAAGCTTAATTGATAAAAGGATGAATCACTAATTTCTAATTATGATACAAAGCAAAAAGTATGCTCAGATAAGAAGGTAGAATTGCTGTTTCAAACACTGAGCAGGGTTGTCACGAATGTTGATATTCTTAGGCTGATACATGTTATGACCAGGTCTGCTCCCCTTCCCAGGTCTGTTCTTGGGGCTACTGTGGTTGTCATGAGCAATTGCTCATGCTGCTAAGTGAATGGAACCTTTTCAGGGGGCCTGATCACTTTTCACACCTGAGGAGCTTACCTGTTTTCTTACCCCTTTGGGTCTGAACACAGTAAGGAATGAAGTCTGTCTTATAACTTAGGGATCACTCACTCATCCAGTGACTTCTCATCTCAGGTTTTCATACACCAAGGGGGACCATGGACAATGCTAGAAAATCTTTAGTGAGTTTAATGGCAGAATGGTAGGCTCAAACTCGTGGCATCTACTGCAGCCCGCAGATATATTCTTCTTAGTTTCCTGTGACTTCTGGGCTCTACTGGGCTTCTGTAATCCATTTCTTGCTACTTCTCATATTAGCAGAGTGGGAGGCTGTGGGTTTCTGTGCTGCCTCAGAATCCATCAACAAAATAAGCCCTTTAGCAATTGGCTCTGTGCTTCTCCTCTGTATCCACATTCCTTGTATGGGTTCCTATTCATGAATACGAACCCAAACTGCTGCCTTCTGCGATAGTAAAGCTATGGTCCAATGTCTCCACAAGTATGATATGATGGGTCCCTGATGAGTTATCACTCTAGAGACTGCCCCTTGTTGGTTCTCCCCTAATGTCCCTAACCATCTGCCATGGTCACCCTCATCCTCTCGGTGTCTGGACTCTGCTGCTCCTGGGCATGAGGTGATTGATTGGTCAGGATCCTCTATGCCTGCCCCTTGCTCAGTCCCTCCTTTCCTGGAAGGCAAGTTGTACATTCAGCACTTTGAACCCCTTTGGAGAAAGACATCCTTCCAGATACATAAATTATATACCAAAAGGTGTCTCTTTGGAATCAAGAAAAGACCCCCTATTGTCGGGGCAGCTGTCAAGCATAAGGCTCAGCTAACAGCCCTGGCCCGTCTAACTCTGGCTTGCGTATCCTCAGCTGGTATCTAACTCACCTAACCACACATCCACCTCACTTTATACATTACAGCACGGCTGGTTCAGGAGCCACCAGGACCTGCACAGGGATGGGCTTTGCTGGTCTAGCAAGTGTTTCTCATTGACCTGTACTCAACTTAACCTTGAGTTTTTTTCTTGTGTCCTTATTGCTCCCCTGTCTTTCAGTTTCTGGCTCATTTCTCATTAAACTCTCATATCTAACCCAATAGCAGAAGAAAAATTACCACTATTACCTAAAATAGCTTAAAATAGTACTAATTATATAGCATCTCCCCATTCATTCTCTCGAATTCCCAGATGAAGTGTTTTCACCAAAGCTTACCACCTGCCTGATGTAGCCCTCCCCAAAGGCTCCCCTTGGGTTCCAGCTGCAAAGATTCAAGAAAGGAGTTTCCTAACATAATTTTTATTTCAGATGAGCCAAATTTATTATTTGATATTTCACTCTGAATAGAATAAAAGTATAAAGCTTGGCTAAGTTAGTAGCAGGAGAGACAATGGGGGGGGGGGGCTAGGGAGAAAAGTCAAGGCCAGAGAGACCTGACATCTCAGCTCAGTGAGGAAGGTGGCTATAGGAAGTAGGATCCTTTTGGGGCAAAGGCAGAGAAGAGAGATGGGATTTGGACCAGTTGAACCACATGGCACTGAGCTTTTGAACAGCAGCCGAAGAGAATCTAGTGTTTCTTGGAATCACAGGCTTTGGAATTGTAATCAATTATATCTAAGCTTCTGTGATATAGACAATTACACAGTCTGAAATACCCAGTCCCTGAAGCCTCGCATGTCACTTTGTGAAAACAGAATATTTTTCTTCTGAGAGAAACTTTAGTAGGTGATCCCGATGGGGGAGCACCCTTTCTTTTCACAGCCAAATGTTTATGTGACAACTTCAGTACACAGCTCCTGAGTCCTTAGGAGAAACGACCACAGCCATCAGATATGTAGCATGTGGCTTACACAAGTGCTCCCATACATCAAAGTGCACACGTAGCTGGAGACAGCGAATGTATACACACATAAATATAGAAACAGTGGTCAAGTTTGAGCAAGATGTCTGCCCAGGATGCTTTAGTTTAGAAAAACATTCAACCCTCCTGAGACTCCTCTGTGCTAAGATCAAAGCCTGATTTGTTTTTGCCTTTTTCAGTCACAAAAAAAAAAAAAAAAGAACTTAATAAATAGCAGCCATTTCTCTGGGGTGCCCTTCTTCTCTGGGTACTGTGAAAAGGATGTCAGAAAAGTTTGAGAGAAGGCTTATCTGCATTCCTGAACCCCAGATGGGGCTGACTTTTGGATGTGTAAAATCCTGAGCTTGAGCCAGTCATTGTGTTAATGTTCTCAAGCTTCTACTTGTTTGCTCCTGGGTAAGTTCCTTCACTCAGTACACTGGCTCAGGAAGAACCATGGCTGGTGCATTACTGTTTCCTTGAATTTCCATATCATCGCTGCACAGGATGCTTAATTACTTAGCGTATTCCCTAGGTGGCATGGGAATGGAAAGAGAGGCTTGCTTACTTGTGTTTATCTTCTGGAGTGAGATGTGCTTTTCCAGTTGTCTGCGGAGTTTCACCTCTGCTCCATATTTTCCCGTGGTCCCATTGTCAGCCAAGATGAAGTGGGAATGCATGCTGTTGAGGACGGTGAGCTTGCTCATGGGGTTGGACATGGTCTGGTATGGCCGGACTACCTGCAGGTAGCAAAACGAAGCCGATGTCAGAGAAGAGAAAAGAAGACGTGAGACAGAGGATGAGAGAGATTGAAAGAAAGCTCAGTGGTCCTCTGGTACAATGAGGTGCAGCTGACACCCTCTCTCTGGAGCTAGAATAGAAGAAGGATTAATGGTAAAATCCCATTAGAAGGAAGACTGTTCCTAGAGAAGTGTTTCTTACCAGATCTATAGTTTGTGCCTTCATTGTGTTAGAGTCATGCTCTGACGACTGTTTCATTCAAAATTGATATCTTGTTACTGAGCCAAACATTCTTTCTAAATTTAACTCATGTATTTCTTTCTTCCCTCCTTCTGTCATGTCCTTTATTTAATAGGTAGAAGTCATTATTATGAAGAATGGAGTCAGTTTCAGGAGTTGGGGAAGGGGTAGTATTTTGCTGTTGTTGTGTTTGTTTGTTTTGTTGTTGTTCAATCTTACTTAGCAACCAGAAACTCTGTTATTTAAAATCAACAATATCCTTAATAACACTCCTTAAGTACAAAAGAGCTTGACTATAAAATAATCCTCTCAAGAGATGAAATTGAATCAGGCCTACAAAGTTCATCTCTATTCTGTTCTCTTTCTCTCTCTTTCCTACTTTTATTTTAATTTCAAAATGAATTGTACTCTGTAAAATAGAATAATTTCAACACAGTCTTTGACATCTTTGCTATCAAAAGTCATATCTATTTCAACCTGTTGCTTTTTATATAGGATCTACTGGACACGTGATATTTATTTTGTAGATACGAAAGTAAAGAAGTAGCTATATGAGTTACCCAAAAATGTAGACAAATAATCAGACTTTACATTCAATGCCTGACTCAAAACTATGAGCTTATGATTTTTTTCCCCATGCTGCTTAGAGCAAATCAGACCTACATTGTATTGGCAAACGATTGCTAAAGTATCTAGGTTAGAGCTTCAGCTGGAGAGGGAGAAAAGAGGCTGTTCAATAGGCTCTCTGTTGCACAGTCTCAGCATGGTTACATCTGCATAAAATCACTGAAGTTGACAGAACAGGAATAGATGCTACTGGGCTCTGATTTTTGGGTCTTTGTGCAGTGCATCCATTAATTATATGGAGGAGATGTACTTGCTTCTTCCGGCATGTAATAACTCAGCATGCAATGCTGGCGTAAGATTGAGTTGTGTGTTAAAGGCATTACAGAGTGATTTAGTGAGGGCAGTTTTCAATAGCAAAGAGCTCATGTAAGTCATTTTTTAGACCTTGATCTTGATTCAAAACCTACAGTGCAATGGGCCCGGAAGATGAAATGTACTCAATAAACGGAATGAATAGGCAAACCCGAGACAGTCATGCTTTTGTTCAAACCTGGGAAGGCAATGGATCTCCTCTTTTCAGAATTGTTAGGGAGCTGATCTGATTTAAATTTAAAATGCGTCTATTATTATGAAATGGTCTCCAGTCTTGTTATATGTGTCCTAGATTTTAACATTAGCATTAATATAATGCCAGAACCCAGTTTCATTTTAATTGCTCCTTGTTGATTTTTAAAGCTGATAACCTTGATTGTGGCCTCGAAAAGCCTCATGGGCAGTAGCCAATTGCTGTCTTGTCCAGAACAGTGAGTGGGATTCTTGCAGAATGAAGAGGCCTGTATTGGGAAGCTAGTCCTGCACGCTGCAGCACTGGGAGAGTGGGTGGCTTGTGGTTGAAATTTCCATTTGTTGCCACTCATATTTGATCATAAAACATTCATCCTACAGGGGAGTGCATGCTAATAAATATTAATGCTTTGCTGGAAGGCTTAGCAGAAAGACTTCTTCCCCTGTTCTGAAAGTGCCTCTCCAGCGCACATTGGGCAAAGGCAAATGCTTTAGTTACGGTACTAGATTTCAGTGGCAGGTCCTGAGGACTCAATGCCGAGGGGATGCAGAGGGGGCAGCTCTATAAGAGGCAGAGGAAAATGGAGTTCTGGAGGTTAAACAATGTGGGATAGTCATTTGTGCCATTTCTCTCCCTCTCCCTCCACTTTAAGTTCTATTAAATTAAATTAAATTAAAGACTACTAGTAAAAGTAAAAATTTCAAGTGGAATAAAAAAAAAGATTATTGTGAATTCAGCTGAGTACCACATCACAAAATAAAAGGCAATTACACAATCTTCCTGTGACCATTACATCTCATTCTTCCATTATGGAATCCTATGTCCATTGGTGCTTCAGTCTTTGGGTGTGTGACAACCTTCTCTTAGGAAATATAGCCCAGGAGTACTTAGGGAATTCTATACATCTGCAGATTTTGATTTCTTCATTATCCAATCACCTTTTATTTTGTTCTCATGTGTAACAATATAGTTTGCCATATTTTGGCAGAGACCTTGTCTGCTGAACAATAGAGAGTATAAATCTGAAAAATGAGTAAAATTCCCCTCTATTTCTCTCTTCTTCGGAGGAAGCTTTTCGGGGTCCTGGAGCATCCCCAACAATATTAATCAAGGGAGGAATTACAGTTTCATTCATGGCTGTTGAAACCCGAGTCTCTTAATTTGCAAAGAGGAAATAATAACACTGCTGACTTCAGGGGGACTGCTTTAGATCACACATGTGAAGTACCAGCCTCACTGCCCAGCTCCTACTAGGCTTTCTAGAAGTATGGATTCCTTAGCTAGCTGTCTTATCTCTTCTTATAAGTTTCCTCTTACCAACTATATGCTTCTAGCTGTAAACTAGTCATCAATACATAATATGGGATAAGTCACTCGCTTTTTATTTAGATCAGTATAAGAAGAGGAAGAAGATCAACCATCTGTTGGCAAAATATGCAAATTATGTTTTAATTTTCACATCCCCCAAGGCATCTAAGAGGGTGATGGCATGCAACTATTTGTTGATTAACTGAAAGTTTGGAGATAATTTTCAAGTACTTTAGAGACATGTATTTTGGTCTAACTTGCCTACAAAATCCATTTAATATTCTTCATTACAAACATGTCCGTAGTCTCTTCTTATTAGAGTTACAGTCTGCATATCTACAAATATTTCCTGATCATTCTTGTGTGTTTTCCAAATAGAACAAATATTGCTTTTTTCATAACAGGAATACAAATGTACTTCTTCTTCTGACATGTTTTAGAGGCAGCCCAGCAGTTTCATCACCAAGAACTCATACAGAGAGGATGGCTGTCTTTGGAAGTGTGTGTTGCTATGATGGTGATATTTTCATCATATACTGGGTGACTGTGGATGCTTCTCAGTGGGGACTTTGTGAGAGATTAAATCATAAAGATCCATTACCTGTATGGGGTAAGATGTTCACTTTCACTCCTCAGAAGTTAGGAGAGCTGAAGCCATGTACTCCTCCTTGGAAGAATTGAGAAGACAGGCACCCAAATAATTTTCTGCATTTTATTCTTGAGATCATAGCCTACATCGAGTAATGTTGAGCGTGTCTGAAATTCTTTTTAATTAGTCTTCATGATTGGTAAGTAAGTCTACTTAGAAGTGGACCCTAGACCTTTCTACTCTCTGGCCATCACTGATCACAGTTGTATAAGTAATAGCTTTTTTTTCTTGTCCCTCAAGAGTAAGTGAACACATCTTTACTTTTTCACTCATTGCATACCATTTAGTACTGCACTGGGCATTTGATAGAATCCTGCCTCATGCCTCTATGTACGCCTTCGTTCTGAAAGAGAACGCCTTTGAGGAGTGAGATCTTGTAAGAGATTATGCAAGGTATTAATAGGATATGTCCTTTATGTGTTGGTCATAGACTGTATTCTGAACCTGGGCTTAAATCAGTCATTTGCAGATAATTGCTGGAGCTTTTCTAAGTATGTTCAGTCATGTCATGGTCTCATATAAGAATAGTCACAAGAAATCAATGTATAGGAACTATAGTTAGTTTCTATAGCTACTACCTTGTAACCTTGGGCAGATATCTGAACTCATGGCTCATTACTTCATTAATTTCTTGAGGACATGCAGCCTATGATGGCACTATGCTGACCTGAAGACATACATGGTCATATGTCAAGATAATATCTCCTAATACATGTTCAAGATATGCTAAGTTTTCTTATCTGTCAATGACAGGACTCCTAACTTCTGGAAGTTCCCTTCCTCTAACACTCGAGGCTGCATACACTTTGCTAGAAAACACGCTTCCTGATTGAAGGCAGTAGAGAACAATGGTCTAAAATGAGTGCTGGCTACAAAAGTAAAGTCGCATCCTCTCTCATGCACTGCAACCTCGCCTCTCTTCTGGCACTCTGGACAGTGCAATGGCAATTTGGCTACCCGAGATGCCTTTTCCTAACAGAACTGAGTTGGGATAAATTGGGTTTTTCTCTCATCAATCAGAGGCCCTCTGCAGTTCCAAGTCCATTTCTTAGTGACTGGTGTACCAACATGACCCAAACAAACAGCAGAGTTGGGGACAAACGGCCTAAAGAGTCATCTTCTCCTAATAGCAACACAGCTTTAATTTAGGCCAGAAGAAAATAAGCATTCATTGACCACGTCTAGCATGCGTGCACTGAGGAAAGAGCCCATGGAGCAATGCTTTGTCTTTATTTTATCCAGGGCTCTGTAAGGCTCTGACATGCAAGGTGTCTTGGCCAAATGTGTTCTACCGCTCATTCAAATCTAGATCTGAAGTTCTTTTTTAAGCCAGCAAGCACTAGGAAGGAAAAGACAGGACTGTCTCATTTTAAATTTGTAGAGGATGCAGTTGACTTTGCTACTGGGCATTTTGGTTACTGACTTATCTGGGTTTGGAATCCTTCCGACAGCTGGGCACATTGTTTCCTGTAGAGCCATCTAGAACAGTTATTTAGGAGGTCAAGGAAGGGTCTAGCAGGGAGCCAGATGGGATTGTATTTTGGTGAGAGAGAAATGAAAGGTGAGATTCTCTAAGGCTTCTGGCATCCCCCGTGACTGCTGGGGAAAAGGGGTACTGCTGAGAAGTGGAAAGCAACCTTTGTGTCCGAGATAAAGGAGCATGGGGACCGAGAGAATGAAATGAGAAAAGGAAAGGCTTCCTACGCCTTCACCCTCGGAGAGGCGTCAGCCAGCAGGGCCCTGGCTGCACATTTCATGTCCAGTCAGTGCAGCTGCTAAGTGTAGGCATAAAGCAAGCGACCCGAAGCTCAGCTGTTGCCCATTGGCTCAACAGTCCTCACGGGAGTTACTCAACCCAAGGACCCATTTTCAAAGAGTGCTCAGATCCCTGAGCGGTTGGAGCCGCACAAAATGCTACAGGTGCATCGACGCCATCTTTCTGCAACCCTTTGAAAACACATCCCTCAGGGTGTGTTGCAAAGAGTTCTGTGGCGCTCATTCTATACGGTATGCTGGGATGGACTCACCTCCCTTTGGTCCATCCTGAGGGGAGCCATGTGCCACTCACTACTGGTGGTGAACAAAGGCCCCGAGGAGAAATTCCAGCAGTCACCGTGGCCCTAATGGGGGCGAATTTAAAGAGTGTTCAGAAAGTCCTTGGAACTCTTCTCTCAGTCTGTGTCGGATGCAATGACTCACGACTAAGGGATAAAGTGAAAACTGATCGTGTATAACCAGAAAAGGCTTCCCCTTAGCTTTCCTTCTGTCAGAACATGTACTCCGGAGAAAGCTGGTGCCATGTTGGGAAGATGGTTTTGCAGCTCTTTGAAGAGGTACACGTGACCAGGAACAACATACAGCAACAGCCTAGTGAGTGAGCTGTGCAGAATCTCAGACTCTAGTGCTGCACAGTTGCCATGTGATCATTGCCTCAAGAGACCTGCATCCAGATCTTTACAGGAAGCTGCTCGCAAGGTAACTGAGAAACCACTGTTTTGTTACTTAAGTCATTAGGTTTGAAGGTCGTTTTTATGCTTCCACAGATAAAACTATCCTGTATTACTATTGTCTTTCTTTAAGACTACAAAATATGTCTTCTCCTTCTTCGGACTAGTTGGTGTAAATAATTTCATAACTGCTGTTACCCTCTGCCTCTAGGCATGAGTCCTCAGTGTTGCCTGGAATTCCTGAAATTGGTCAGTTTTGATGTGTGTTCCTTTGTTGGTGACCAGCATCCTCCAGTCTCTTCATACTGCTGAACAAATTCCTCCCCTTTGTATTAGGCAGAAGGTCTGACTTCTGTTCTTGCTAGTTGATTAGGGTAACTCTACAAATTGTATGTTTTCTGTGTCTCCATATATAAATCGAGGCTAGTATTACAATTACCTTATTGAGATATCCCCCCCCCATATGCAATGGTTCAATTTGTGATTTTTCAACTTTATGAAGATAGGAAAAGCAATACACATTCAATAGAAACTACCAAGTTTTCTGGATTAGTGATCTTCTATCATAATGTTTTATAGCAGCAGCAAACCATAGCATCCAGGTATGTATATGGTTAGAAAGGTAAAGGATTGATTTGGTACTGTACAGTTTCCTGTGGCCACTAAACCATATGAACTATTCAACACTCCACTTCAAAACAGACCCAACTTTAGGTTGATATAAGTATTCTGAGCAGTTCAAGGCTGACGGACCTAATGATGCTCATTAGGTTAGGTATATTAAATGAATTTCTATTTATACTATTCATGGCTCACAGTGGGATTATGGCACATAACCTCACCACAATATACCCTAAAGAGTAACTGAGAAGCAAACCTTCAAGAATGATACACTCAAATCAATTAAGGGACAGTATGGTAGCATTGGCTAAAATCCAACCGCATCCTTCACTGCTCATGGAACACCTGGAAGTTGACTAAATCTCTCTTTTTGAAAAAAGTTTTGAGATTTTATTTGTTCTTATTTTATGTGTATTTTTTTTTGCCTGCACAGATGTCTGTGTACCATGTATGCAGTGCCTTGGAGGCTAGAAGAGAGTAACAAATCTCCCGAGACTAGAGTTATAGACGGCTGTGAGCTGCCATGTGGTTACTAGGATTCAAACCCCAGTTCTCTGGAAGAGGAGCCAGCACTCTTAACCACTGAACCATCTTTGGAGCCCCAACTGATTTAGGTTTGCCACCAACAAAATGAGCATAATGGATGATAATTATTTCTGAGCACCCTATGGAGAACTAAATGAGTTTCTATGCAAGGAGCTAGGTATCTGGTGGTTCTTAGTACAAAACTGTTAGTATAATAACTGATAATGATAAACGTCCATTCTAAAGCCCTTTTAATATCTTGACACAACCTTGCAAGTGTAACTTCTTCCCTCTTCTTCAGTTACAGATGGTTTCTTTTTTTTTCTGTCTCCTAAGCTTTGGACTCCTTACCACCTCATGACCCTTCTAGGATAATTTTTGCAGAATTATTATCTGTTTTTCCATAAGCCTTTTTCCATGACCACTATGTGATGAAGGTCAAATCCATCTTGTCTCAAGGAAGAGTCCCTCACAGTGTGACTTCCATGGGCTACCCCATCTATTACCCTTATACCCCAAGCACCAATGGCACACATTGTTTTTAATCCCTTACATTAGAACTGCATAGACAACCCCACCTCTCTCCTGTTCCCTGGAACATCAGCACCTTCTCTGTTGCTTAAATCCCTCACTCTGGGACTCCTGTAGATGACCCGTCTCTCCTCAGTGCCACTGACGCTGATGCTGCCTTTCTTCTTCTGCCTGTGCTTGCCTTTTTGTCACGCCACTAAAGCAGTTGGGATCAATGTGCCAGTGATGTCTAAACAACAGTTCTGATTCCAGGCCATCCTCAGTCTGTCATTAGCACTTGGCTCCCTTCTCTCTGCCTTTCTGAAGCACTGCCTTCCCCTCTTCATCATAACTTATGGTTCAGTCCCTACATCTCAGCCCCTCGTAAGTTCCTTTTGTTGGCTCTTTCCCCTCCGTTTGGCCACTAAATTGCAGAGATCATCAGGATCCAGGCTTTCCTTCCCTCCCTGTCCACCCTCTCATGGTGATGCCAACCACCAGGATGGCCTGATTGCCACCATTTGAGATGACTTCCAAATCCAAGCTTGTAGACAAATCTTTCTGCTTTTGCCTCACACACCATGTAGCTTGCCAGAAATCCTCCTGGAAATGTCTCAAGGAAACCTCGAAGTGAACATGCTCAAATCCAAATTCATCATTACCTTCACCAAAACTTCGCTTCCGACACAAGTGATCCTAACTATTGCCTTGGCAGTTTGCCCAGAACCTGTGTGGTCCAGGCTCAGCAATCTCTGACTCTGCCCTGTATCACTAACAGATGTCGTTGGGTTTCCTTGCCTCTGACTCTCTCCTTGCACATCGTCTGGGTACATCCTGTCTAACCCAGTCATAGAAGTCCAAAAAATCTCATGCTGAGACCACTGTTGGGATGCCCTTTCAATTTATGGTGTAAAGTCATATTTGGCTTGCCCCAAGGGTAACTGACAAATGTACTGAGTTGATAACCACATCCAATCCAGCAATCAATTGTGTTATGGGCCTTGGTAGTTCTTGGCTTAAAATACAAAGTTAGCATTAAAAGGACCCTTTTCACAAGAATTCTCAAAGGTTATAAAAACTCAAGGAGATAAACTTGTAATTTATTGAAGTACAATTCTGAATAGATAGTTTAATAATTTGATATGTCAGAAAATCTGCCAGACATAATGTTCATCCTTAAGTTCAAACAAAAACATAGCTTTGCTTCTGATTATAGATTTTTAATTTGGGATGTGTCTGGTTAATGTGGTTGGTGAGAGAGAAAGATTTCAAAAAAATTTTAGTTGCCTCCTATAATTCTTGTTAAGCTGTTTTCTAAAGGAATATAAATTTAAAATGTGTTAAGTGAGAATTGCTAGAAATTGTTTCCTGACTTCACACTAGAGGTACTTTTATAAGTTATCTGTCTAAGCCAAGATTTTTTTCAGATCTTTTGATATGAGTTGTCTTAGGAAAGAGTTGGATTTTGGGTTCCAGTTCATGGTTCATTTACTTAACCCCTGAAATGCTGTTCTATTACAGGGCATATTCAGTAAATTATAATTAGCTCCTCTAGATATGATCATGATAATACTATATAGCAACAGAAAAACCATTTTTACAATTAATTTAGGGATGAAGACATTAAGCGTTCGAATGCCCTACAATGACTGACATTTTCATGCAAAGTGTTATACTAATGTTTAATATTCCAGGCACTCTAACACTGGTCAAACAAACTAAAATTTTATGTCCCCTCCCACCCCAATTCTAAACTGAAATCCCAATGTACAAGGTGATGGTGTTAGGAAGTGAGATCTCTAGGAGGTAGTTATGTCATGAGAGTTGAACCCCCAAATATGGAGACCACTTGGATTAAGACCCTAATAAAGAGGGACCCTGGAGAGATGAAATCGTCATAAAGGAGAGAAGGGAGAAATATACATCATTATATTTTATTTATTTTCTGATGAAGTCTAGATTCCATCATGCCTAACTTACCTTAATTAGGAAATATTTATTCAAATTGAGGCTCTAAATTGAGTTCTGATAATCCTGCCCCTGATATATACATTGCCCATACTATTCTCAAATTGTAGATTCTCCAGGCCCAGCCTCTTGACTGGTGTGTACAGGCCTGGATCACTATGTCTGGCCTTGTCTTTTCATAAGATTGTTACTTTTATTCTAATGTGAAACTTGAAAAAAAAACCCACTATTACCACAAAAGAGCCTAACAAATTCTATGTACCTTCAAGATCATCAGTGTTGGGAGAAAAAAAGCAGCAGAATGGTCAAAATTCAATAAACCTTGGTCACAGATTTATTGAAAAATTAGATTACCATTATATTTTAAGTGCATGGTGTAACCTGCCATTTTAATTTCCATTCAAAAAAGAGATTTTGACTATATTCTTTTAAAAAATGCAATTGAATCATGTGAGCTGATTTTGCATACTAGTGGGTTCAACATGAATTTTTCTATGTGCACATAACACAGCCTGATCAAATTCAACTTCCTCCTTTACAATCACTATTCTTCCTAGTCTCTAGTGAGTATCTGATATCAACATTTTTAAAGCTTCTACATATAAGAGAGACCATGGTGTCCTTGCTTTCCTGTGTCTAGCTTATATCACCCGATGCCACCAATTCCATTTTACTGCAAATGACAGACTCTCATTCTTCTTTATGACCAGGTAATATTTAATCATACATACGATATGTGACATATACAGTATATATTATCAGCTATATGGAATAATACATATATATATATATGATAGTATATCTGATAACATACATATATGTGTGTATGTATATACGTTCAATCATTTGCTGCTGGGCATTCAGACTAATTCCTTATCTGTATCTGTTGTGAACTATACTGCAGGCTTTGGTGTACTGACTTCCCTTCCTTTGGATATATGCCTAGAAGTGGGATAACTGGATCCTCTGGTACAGCTATTTTTAGTTTTTGAGGAACCTCTATACTGTTCTGAATAATGATTGGGCTAATCTATATTACTATCACCAGTACATGAGGTCCATTTTTGTACACCTTTGCCAGAATTTTTTATTTATTTTATAATACCTGTTTTCATTGTAGTTAGGATTTACATGTCCCTGATAGCTAATACTATTCAGTGTTTCAATATGTTAAGAAACTTGGTTATTTTCCCAATTTAAAGTTAGAAGATTTGCTTAAGTGTTTTTAAGTTTCTAAGTAGTCTAGCTATACTAGCCCTTTGTTAGAGAAGTAATGGCAATTATTTCCTTTTATTCTGTAGGCTGCTTATTTATCCTGTTGCTTCTCATACCGTGGAGATGTTTTGAGTTTGATTTCATCCCAACTAGTCAAGTTTTGCTTTTGTTTCCTGCCATTGCAGTCCCCTGTAGAAAGTTACGGCCCCTGTGGGGCCTTAAAAGCCTCCTTCTTTTTCACAAGAAGATGATCTTGTGGCTTCAGACCTCATTAAGCCTTTGATCCCCACTCCTCATTTCAATGATTTTTTTTCCTTTTATTGAAACTAGATTTTCTTACATAATATGTTCTGATTATGGCTTCCCCTGTCTGTAAAACTCCCAGCTTCTCCCCTCCCTACCCCCAATCTGGTTCTATCTCGAACAGAGAGTGAGAGATAAGGATCCAATCTGAATCCTTTGGGGATCTGCACCCTTCTCAGCACCGCTTCTACAGAGAGCCCTTTTGGGGCTCTGCTAGGCATCGGTTACGTGTGCATGCATGGCATCTCTGCTCAGATTCATTGTGCCACTTGTTCCTTTTGCCAATGCCCTGCTGTCTAGGACACTGCTGCTCCACAGCAGATCTTGACATCAGGTTTCGTGGTGCTGCCAGTTTTTATGCCCTCAGGAGTCTTTTGGCTATCTGGGGCACTGTGGTTCCATACAGACCTTAAGGTCATTATTTCCTGTTCTGTGAAGAAATGTCATTGACATTTTCATAGGGCTTCCATTGAGTGGGCGGTATATTTAAAGAATATTAATTCTTCCAATCCACAAACATGAGAAGCTTGTACACTTTTAATGTCTTCTTAAATATATTTCATCAGTGTCTTATAATTATTATTGAGTCCTTTCACTCCCTTGAGTGTTTATTCCCCAGTATTCCTT
Source organism: Microtus obscurus (assembly GCA_963919715.1). Classification (NCBI taxonomy): domain Eukaryota; kingdom Metazoa; phylum Chordata; class Mammalia; order Rodentia; family Cricetidae; genus Microtus; species Microtus obscurus. The sequence continues at coordinate 39,207,517 of CAWTZC010002514.1, forward strand.
GCATTGTTCAGAATCCAGGCAGTAAGTGAAGGTTGGGTTCTTTCTGTGTTACAATACTAATCCTTTAAAGACATCTAGTGCATTTAGGTCACAATCAGTCTTGTTGTAGACCCCCAGCATGGACTTTATAACCCTAAAAGCAGAGCTTAGCACCTTTGGTATTTGTGGGGAGAAGACCTGGTTGTGCATTAAGAAAGAGGGAAGTGCTGAGAACTTCTAACCACATGTCTACACGCTACTTTTTATCTTACTTTTCTTCCAGCTCTCCTAGTTCTCTGTGAGGTGTGGCTTGTTTTTGTTAGCTCTCTGGGAGCATGAAGGATGAAGGCACACAATTTACGGGGTATGTGAGTACCTTTCCCTACCCTCTGGGCTAGCACCAAGACCATTTTAATTGGGACACCATAAAACATCTCTCATTCCTACTAGCATGTGTATATTCTTATTTGCATATGATGGAGATGTGATAATAAGAGGAAAATAAAATGGGACTGGGTTTTCCAGCTCACAAGGGAGAAATTGCTAACAGAAGTCTTGCTTCCTGTCATCCTATGGCAGTCACAAGGTTAACAAATATAGAATAGGATAAGCCAGCATTCTCTGCTTGTGCTAGGCCAATGAAGTTGTTATCTTGTTACTGTGTCTTTAAAGAATGCTTTGGTTTAATCATAGTTTATATGGATGAGAAAATTCTAGAACTGCAACCCCAGTTGAATAATAATGCTTATGATAGAAATATTTAAGTCATGACCTTTCCAAAATGACTTCTGAGTCATTCTAACATTTGAAATAATTAATTTATACCCTCATATTTGGTCTAACTAAAAAATTGGTATTTATTTAAAATCCAGCTTGGAGTTTGAGGCTAGTTTATTCTGGGAAAAGTAGTACCAGATACTCTGAAATGATAGAAAGCTTCTTTCCCAGTCAGACCTGCCTGCCTCACAGTTTGGGGATTGCCAGCTGGACGAAGCATTCAGGAAACTTTAGTTAAGAAACCCCTTTCCTATCTTGCTTTCTTTCTCCTCCATCCCACGTCTTCCTGCTAACTTTGCATTTATGTGTGTTATTTGGTAGTGTTGGCCATGTGTGCACACATTGGGTATCACCTCTAGAATCTGCTCTTCTGTTTCATAGCATCCCCTCTTGGGTTGCATAAAAAAATGTCTGTATGATGTGAGAATGACAAGACTGTGCTCCAGACTCAGAACAAAAGAATCAGTTTTGAAGCAGTTGGTTCCCGGGATTTAGTATCTTATTGTGCCTCCAACAGGTCTCTTTATAGCAAATTATTTAGCATAAATGTTTTACCTCTGTGGGGCTTTAATTAAAGAAGAGTGAATTGCTTTAATGTACTGAATAATGATAAAAATTTTATTGTTATTGGAGGAATAAACTATAGTCACTTGCTTACTGCTAGTTTATCGATTCTGGTTGATGGACTTTTGAGAAGTTATATAGAGAGCAATATCCCTGGGAAGGTGGTAATAATGTTTATATTTTGCAAGTGGATTCCCCAGAAAAACAAACAGAAATGAAATCATAACCTAGAAAAAAAATGGGAAGAATGCTCTAGACTTCTACTGTTGGTTAGTGTGTAGTCCTGGACATAAGAAAGAGAAACAGAGACCGGCACTCTTTTATATTTTGGCCAGGGCTTTTTAAAGCTAGATGGAAATACGTCATAGCCAAGTACTTACCAAAGGAGGGGCCAACAAGGGAAGCCATGATTTCGAATGGAAGGCACTCCTTTTGGTTTTCCTCAATTGGGCAATGAGCATGCTAATGCTACAAAAGCCTTGCAGTGGGAGAGCCCTACTCTGATGGAGCACAGCTCTAATGGAGCACAGCTCGGATGGTTACAGCTCTGATTCAGCACAGTTCAGAGGACTACTGCTCTGAGGGACTACCACTCTGTTGGAGCATAGCTATGATGAAGCACAGCTCAGATTGAGGACTACTGCTCTGAGGGACTATGACTCTGATGAAGCACAGCTCAGACAACTTCTGCTTTGCTGGAGTACCACTTTGATGGAGCACAGCTCTGATAGAGTACATCTCAGAGGACTACCATTCTGATGGTGCACAGCTCAGATGATTTCATCTTTAATGGACTACTGACCTGATGAACCAGCCAGTTCATGTTGCCCGATGTTACATGGGATAAACACAGGTTGGTGTTGTCATGCCAAAAATATGTTGTTTGAGCAGAGGCAGAGCAGTTGGTCTATCTTATATTTGACTTTCCTTAGTTGGGATAATTGACAGGGAACTTATCTACATAGAGTTTGGAAACAAGAAATCATTTAGTAAACTTTTTATAATATGAGTTTGACTTTGAGAGTTGGTCTCAAAAGTATCATCCTGATGTATTACAGCTGCGAGGAGAAGTCAAATAATAGAACACTCCTCAGGACTTACATCTCTTCCAATCAGGTCCTCCTGGTTTTCCACAATTCCCCAGGGGGCGATACCTATGGTACATATCTTCCCACGAGACTTAGAGGCATGATCCTTCAAGGCATCTCCAACATGACGAATGACTCCTAGGAGCAGAGAGAGAGGGATTAACTTTGTCTTTTAAGGGCAGTGACCTTCCTACCATTCTGCAGGAAATTAATGAGTGCCTGTAACTTGGGAGAGAGTGCTGGATATACAATTCTGACACATTTCTATAAAAGCTACATTTAGAAGAGACTTCATAAGAGTGGCTATCATGCAGATATGTTTATCAGATTTAATAAAAATTTAAACAATGCATTTCTTTAACTCACATGGAAAAAGAGAATATCTAATGTCAGAAAAGAATAAATACAATTATAGTATAATTAGAGGACCTTTTCTTATAAGCATAGTGATTTATTAGTATCCTTGTATCCTTGGAATAAAAAGCACAAAAGTTAATTTATTCCACAGTCCGTGAAAGAATGGGGGTCATTTTTGTAGTTATTTACCTAAGATTTTATTAACTTCAATTTCCTCTTTCTATTTATATCACATAATGTGGAAAGCGTAGTAATAATGCTGTCTTATTCAATGGCAAATTTATGCTAAAATGTGTGAGGACACCTTTAATATTCACCATTCTCCTTGTTTCCTCCTTCTGTTAATGATTGCTTCACAGTTAAAAGCAAGGGACTTCAGATTGCAGCAGTAGGGAACCTGATCTTATTTTAAGAAAGCATTTAAAGGATAGGCAGTTTCTAATTCTTTAGCTCTTTTCTTGAGCAATTGTTTCTATATATGACTTGTAAGATACATTTTCTAAGAACTTATGCTTATCAACATTCTCCCCATTCCCCAAGAAGCATTCATCCCCAGTGCCTTCCCTTCTACGAATATTAAGTCGAATATGATTCCTTGCACACAGAGCAGCTTGTGAGTCCCCAACAGCTCCAGATTGCACTGTTGCATTCTCTAGTGATGCATAGCAGCATGTGAGATGTGCCCTCTGACGTCAACTTGTGAGCCTTGAGGGACTGGCTGACTCCAAATAAGGGCTCAGAAACCATGCACTGACCAGGCAGAACAAGCCCAGCAGTGTCACTGTGCAGACATCATAGGTGTTTCAATAGCTCAGTTGCCAAGTAGACGTGAGATCAGACCAAAAGAGTTTCTTTTTAGGAATCAGCTAAACCTCCTTGAGCACTAATCCACAGTGTGCTCTACTGCGAGCCTGTTAGCTTGCCAATGCATCATCTAAGTAAAAATATTTCTGAACACAACTTTTAGACAAAAAAGAGGAAATCCATAAATATTAATATAATATGCAAAACACATCTAACTTTACAGCATGCCTCTTTGTCTGCCTTGGTTTTCTCTTCCTGCCACCACGTTTAACAGCCATCATTAAAGTCCTGTACTCTGAACCAGACATTAGTTGTTTGGTTTCTAGTACTTAGGGTGTAATCCCCCACCTCTGCTTTTGAATACATTTCATAAAAGAAGAAACCCAACTAGCAATCCAACCTTCTAAATATAGAAAATTGGTTGAAATTTTTTCTGAGCCTTTTGAGTCTTCCATTGGGCGGGTCTCTCTATATACCAGGAAAGCAAAAGACAAAATAATTATAAGTAAGCACTTTTTACTTAGTGAATCAAAAATGTGGGAGCTAAAATCTGAATAGTCACTAGAATTTTTCTTTACAGGATCAACAGTAACAGCTGACTGAGCAGGTCAGCCAAAGATGCTGCCAGCTGATGGGCTGGACTGGGCTTTATAACACATTACTGGGTGTGGACCATCTATACAATTGACTGCCAAAACACGCCTATTTAGCTGAGTGCTGACTGCTCACAAATTCTAGCTGTGTAGGAGATTTTAGTTTTGGTATCACTCGAGCATCATCCAAGCTAAAACTCAATTATTGTTTAATAAGAGCACATTAGTTGGTCTAGATGCTCCACTACCTTCAAATGTGCCCGTGTACAGGCTTTGAGCCTTATGACACATTTGTATTTGCTTATTACAAAGTTACTAGGATACTTTTGCTATCTTTTGGAGGTCTCTCCCTAACCCTATCTCAAGCCTTTGCTGTCCTGGAACTTGTTGTTATAGACAAGGCTGGTCTCAAATTCACAGAGATCCACCTGCCTCTCATTGCTGAGTTTTGGTGTTAAGGGCATGCACCACCACACCTGGCATTTGTGTGCTTTTAATAGGAATCTCTGACTCAGGGTCTCTGGCAACACAGTTTACTCCATTATCTGTTGCATACTAATCATGTTCTGCAGACAAGAACCTAACTTTAAGTGGTTATTAGAATTGATTTAATTACGTGCCTGTATCATACTATGGAAATTTATGTGGCAGACAGGAAAAGGCATTTGGAATCTAAGGAAGTTTTGAATTAAATATCTGTTGGTGTAGAATATTTTAAGAAACATTTAACATTATAAACATACATGGGTCTGGAGAGATGTTCAGTGGTTAGGAGCATATACAGCTTTTGCAGAGTATCCAAGTTTGGTTTCAAGTACCCATGTTGGGCAGTTCACAACTGCCTGTAACTCCCTATCCAATAAGGGTCCAATCCTTCTGGCTTCTAAGGGCACTACCCTAATGCACACAAACCCACTCAGACACGCACACATACGTATAAATAAAAGTAAAATATCTTAAATAAGCATGTAGTAATCTAGACTTAACCTTATAATTCACGCCTCAGATAGAAATGGCATTTAAAAAGTAGGGCTAGAAAGATGCCCGGTAGATAAAGCAACTGTCATACAAGTGTAAGGACCTGAGTTTGAACCACCAGAACCCATGTAAAAGCCAGATACAGTAGTATTCTGAGCATCTGTAGCATGTCCATAGAGAGATGAATGGCAAAGAATGGAGAGTCGTGAGAGGCTCACTGGACAACTAGTCTGGTGTATACAGCAGTGAACAGCAGAGAAACCCTGCCTCAGCAAGGGGAAAGGCAAGGACTGACAGACACATGTAGATCTCTCTCTCTCTCTCTCTCTCTCTCTCTCTCTCTCTCTCTCTCTCTCTCTCTCTCTCACACACACACACACACACACACACACACTTAAAAAGTACCAAGCTGGAAAATTTCCATTAGTCGTGTATTCAAATCCTTTAAATCATTAAATAGTAAAGCCATTTCTCATATGCAGTTCTTTTTAGCTAAAAACCATCTGTATAGCTATGTCTAAGGTTTTCAGCTAGGAAGAATAATATTATCACAGCTGCCTTACTTCATCTCACGCTGATTACCTGTGTTGACCCCTCCCGTGAAGATCCATGCTCCGGTTGTCATGGCCGCTTTGATGAGCCCTTTCCCGAAGACTTGCTTGAGTTTGGGCTGGAGTTCAAAGTTCTGCAGCCCTCCGTGCACAGAGATGAGAAGTTTGGGAAGCTCCAGTTGCCATTCCTTGGTCATCAGGTGTAGCAAGAGATCAGGTTTCGTATCAAAAGATACTCGAACATACTAGAATAAAGATGGACAATTAGGAAGATAGGTAGGGCTGCCTGGGGCTGTTGGATTTTGTGATAGTTAGATGTGCTGTACTTGAAGAAAATGTTTTTTTTTTTGTGAAATTAGATATTTTAAATAGAAGGGATCATTTCCTTTACCAAAAAAGACAGAGGGCTCCCTGCTTTTAAAGGTTTTGTCAAAAATATTATTATTATGTTATTATAATTATTATTTTGTCGAGGTTATTGCCAACTAAAATATTACCTGATTTCTATAAAATACAGTTTAAACACAATTTTTCTGGTAAGCTTTTTGTCTAAAACTAATCATGTTGATTTTTTTCATTGTTCATATTTGTATACTTCAAACACTCCTAATATTTTCAACATGATCAATCCCTTTAAATAAACTAGCTATGTCTTTGTGTTTCTATGATCTTGTCATTTTGAGGTTCCAGAAGACTCAAAAGTTCTACAGAATAACTTGAAAAATTTAAAATCAAGCTATAGTAGGTTATATATAACTGTAAATGTATCTCAGATAGCCTGTCTTTTGTCTAGATACCTATGTAAAATCTATGTATCTCTGACTTATCTATCATTTACCTATGTATCTATCTGTCATCAGTCAATCAATCAACCAACCATTTGTATTTATTTAATTTTTATGAGACACTATATAGCTATGACTGGTCTGGAACAGGCTATTAAAATCAGTCTGACTTCAAACTCAGTGATCCTCCTGTTTCTGTCTTCAAAGTGCTGAAACAAGAGATATGAGGCACCACACGCAGTTTAAATGTTTTAATTCTAAAAGATCAGTGACAAAAAATATGCCAGCTATTTCTATAGTTGAAAATGAAAATATATAACAGAAACCAAGCTTTTACTAGAAATCAGGGTTTTACTGGACACAACAAGAAATTCTAAGTATGTATAACAAATGCTGTAAGTATAATGATAATATATAGGATCATATACGGGGACGCACAGGTTTTAGTTCAACTGCATAGTTGATATACTAGGCAATTAGAGAAAATCTTGTGAAATGTACTATTGACATAGCATGAAATATAGAGACACTAAATTCCGAAAGGAAGTCTGCTTGGATGCACGAAGCAGGGCTGGATCTGAGAGGCTCTCCCAAAATTTGCAGCCCCCTCAACATCTGTCCTTATGACTTTTTGAAGTCTGGGGGAGTTTTTGTGGAAAACTGGTACACATCAAAGTCCTCAACTCTGAAACATTATGAAGAAAAGCTAAGGAATTATACGAAAGAAATCTGTAGGGACACTTGCATGCCTCAACCATGGCATGCTGAGGTAGGCTCTGGGTGAGCTGACAAAAGAATTCCCATTCTATCATTTCTAAACACAAGTTCGCCATCAGTACTTAGTGTGGTTTGAGATGGAGAAAGTGGTGTATTAATGTCAATTTTGGTGGAATGGAATGATGGCTCCAGGTAAGCAGCGGAAACAAACACAGACCCTCTGTGAAGGAATCTGTAATAAATCCAGATCAGGAATAACTACATACCAACAGATAGCTGATCTAGATCCTCCCAGACAGTGAAACGGTCATAGGATACAGAACAGACACATTCAGCATCTTATATATGGATATTAAAACAAGGAAGAAGAAGTTGTAATGACCATGGCCATTTGAAACCTAGAACAATGTGAAGAAATTAAAGTGAATACTGTAAGTGAAAATTAGCATGGAAAAGGAACATATTGACCATGGTTCCTAAAATTTAGCCATGGACCTGGAAAGATGAAGGTTTGAAGAAAGACACAGAAAAACTAAAACAACTAAAGATGCTCAGGAGAGTGAGTTAGAAATTCCAGACACCCTTGAAAGAGGCACTGCTTGAGGAGGCATTGGCGGAATATGTCTCAGAAATACTGAAGGATACCAACTCTCAGATCCTGGAGCTCAATGGATCCTAGGCAGGATAAATAACAGGAAACTTCAGTCATGATATGTCACAGAAAGCACCCCCTCAAAACGGTTGGGAGAAAGCATCATCTGTGAAGGATCTAGACTGGAAGGAAACCCAATCCTCAACTTCAGCAATGGAAATTAAAGCTAAGAGAAAGAGAAATGGCCAGTCGGTCTAGAGCTCAGGAAAAAGGTGGAATCCATTTTATGGATGCCAACCCTGAGTTTCCATCTGAGAGTTTTCACTGAATTAAAATTAAAGCTTATATGATCCTGAATGATGACCTCAAACACAAGGTAAATACAAAGTCATGTTGATTACACAATATAAACCAATAATCATGCCTAATTTATAGTGTAAAGGGATAGAGATAAAGCATTAGGCAATAAATTAGTAATCAAAATTACAGTATTCTTAGGTGCATTTTACATGGGGGATATATCTCAGATATATTGTAGAAGCATGCCTTTGGAAACTCTTGGTTTGATACCTAGCCACACATAAACAGGATATGATAGTGCCTGCCTGTAATCCCAAGATTTGAGGGGTGGAGGCAGGAGGATCAGAAGTTTGGGACCATCCTGAACTACATGAGATGCTGTCTCAAAAATAAAAAATAACAAGAACCAAAGTAAATTCTGGGCCCCTGAGATGATTCAGTAAGAAGCACTTCCTTGATACCAAGCCTGAGGACCTGAATGCAATCCCCAGGACCACATGGTAGAAGGAGAGTACCAACTCCCAAAAGTTTTCTCTGACCTCTGGTGCTCACTATGGCTCACACACATATGCACACATATATACACAGAGAAAATTAATTAAAATGTTTAGAATTTTGAAAGTGTTGTACAGGAGAGAAAATAATTGATTAACTAGGTTTGTGGCATGTTGCCGTAATCAGCACTTGTAAGGTGGAGGCAGGATGTTAAAGGGTTCATAGGCTAGCCTTGGATACATAGTGAATTTGAGGCTAGCCTGGACTTCATAAAATCCTATCTCAAAAAACTCCAAATTATTGACTACCTTTGGGCCAATTACATCCAAACAAAATGAGCTGCCTTTTACATTTATGCTTCACTCACACCACTAAGGGGTGATAAGTTTTGAGCTCCTACATATGGTCCAGTGTTGGCAAAAGGGTCACTCTGTGGGACCTGAATTCTGCATTCCAGGTATGTTTTCTAAGTTCCATCTCATAGTCTCCCTTACCATTTCCAATGAGATAGAAAGAATCCATGCTGTTTCCAAGCACACACTACACTACTATTGGGTCACAAGAGGTCCTGTACCTAGCTTTGAATCTACAACCTTTTCCTGGCCTTAAAGATGCAACTGCCTCTTACTCCTTTTCCTTTACATAAACCAACTAGTCTCCAAGTCCTACGAGGCATTTTTCAAAATACTCCATTCATCCAGGCCTGGTCTTGGCCCCTTCCACAGTTGTGTTAGCAGTCTATTTCCTTAAAGGATGTCAGGTTGGGTTCCGGTACAGCTCCTTGTGGCTTTTCTGTACCCCAGATTACTATGATTACTATGAGACAGCAGCGGGTCAATGAACTGACTTCTTCCTTGATCATAGTATTTATTTTAAATCATTGCATCTTTTTCAAATTCTCTATTCAGGCAAGCAAGCTTCCCTTTATTTTGGCCTTACCCTCCCTGCTGACAATTTTTCCCAGTTTTCTGCACATTTGACTAATACTAATCCCCAAGTTCTAAGGTAATGCACTCTGCCCTGTTATTCACAGAAACTACTCATCTTTCAAGGTTCACTTCAGTCCCAGTGACTGCCTGAGACTGCAAGCCCATGCTGACACAATGTAATTCTTGCTGAATCACAGTGTGACAGTTCTTTCTGGATGTTTCCTTTATGTGCCATTTCATACCTGTGCTACAGGCTGCCTTTGGCTGTCCATGGCTTTTGGTAAGCTTTGTCAATATTGCTGTGAAGTAGGCACAGGATTATGAGAGATGATTATGTAATCATGGGGATCTGGAGATCATCTCCAACTATTCTGTTTATAGCGCCAGAGAGGAGGCACAAGGGCCGTCTCACAGGGATATCATATCTAGCTATCCAATGGTCATTTATTCCATTATTATAGCCATATTGTTAAAATCACTATGAACCCTGACATCTGTAGATGGGCTTGGCCTTTAACCTCTAAAATATAAAAATCACAGGATAGGTAAGCTAGTCAAAAATGGAGGCTCTGATTTAATAGGTCTAGGATTGCATCTTGGCTATCTTCATTTCTAACAGCTCCCTGGGGTCTGCACGTGTGCAGCTCCTGCCCCCCCCCCAAAAGAGACCTAAATAGTGTGTATATGGTTTGAGTGTGTTCTTAAATTTTTTATGTTGAAAATGTTATTTTCAGTGTAGCTGTTTGGAGAGCAGTTAGGTTACGAGGACACTGTCCTCCTGAATAGATTACAACTCTTGTGGCAGGAATGAGGTCCTGAGAAAAGGATGTGTTTGCTCTCGTTCCTGCTGGTGATGGTCATGTGTGCACACAGACATGAGTTCTTGCCTTGGCATTGACTGCAGGAAGACAACACTGAACAATGGGCCACACTGGCAACAAGTCCCTAACGCTGAACTTCCCGTTTTCCAGAAGTGTGAAAAATAAGAGTCTATTCTTTATGCACTTCTCATTCTCAGATATTCTTCTACAGCAGCACAAGGAAGGACTAAGGCAACATGTCTGGTATTTGGTTTGGAGCCAATGGAAAGTAAAATACACTTAAATTTTCTATGGAAAACAAAGAGACGATGGGGAAGAAACTGGCTACAGTAAGTACAATTGGCAAGCTACTCAAGGCATCTTCACTAATGGCACCCATCTTGGCTAGGACTAGCAGAGAAAGTTGAGATTCTGCACAGACCACAGCTAACTATCCTGAACCTGGTAAAGACCACGAACATCCACTTCCTTGACTTTTACCTATTGTCCATAATCTATGACTTATTCCACTCCTCTCCTAGGAAACAAAAGGCAAATATTTAAGTAAATCAGTATGCTAATTTGTTTTTTTTAAAAATAATTTTGGTATAAAATAAAAAGAAATTTGGTATAAAAATAATTTTGTTTAGAAATTAGAATAAATGGTTTGAGAGGTAAACTCTTATTAACATTGGGTTAAGCATCATTTTAAGGTTACCTAGAAATTTCAATTAAATAGAAACTATTAAGATGCTATTCCTATAAATGTAGAGACCAGATTTCCCACCACACCTCTCAGTTGTATAGAACAATGACCTCACTTGCTCACTCAGCAGCTTCACACTAATTGTGCCCAGAGAAATTGAACAATTCCTATTAAATTGTTAATGTGATTTGAAATTAGGAGCTATTTGGGTCATCATGAGAAGCAATTCAATTTTTTTTTTTTAAATTTTGGGATGGGGATGGCATATGTGTGGAGGTGAGAGGGCAGCTTGTGAGAGTCAGTGCTCTCCTTTCTCCATGTAAGTCCCGGGGATTGAACTCAGGTTGTCAGCCTTGGCTGCAGGTGCCTTTACTCACTGAGCCATCCCACCAGCCTACGATGAACTATTTTCCCATTATGAGTCATTAATTGCTAAGGGATCATAATGCAAATGATCACACATCTCCCTAACATGCGTTTCAAATGTGGTCACCTAGGCATTACTCCGGCTTGGTGCTGTTTAGCAACTTCCGACTCACTCCATTATCAGATGCTAACAGCATTGGTTATTTGGACAATGTGAGTATCTGACCTGCTAAAGGAGACCAACCCTGACCACTGCACAGGCTACTGTAGGGGTTAAACGGTGGATGATGTAATGGACAAGAAGCTCCAATAAGTCCAAAGTGGGTAAAGATTCCTTACATTCAACATAGACATAGTGTGCCAGCATTTAACTGATTCAAGTCACATGCTTTTCACAATACTTTTTATGTTCCACTCTAGTTTTGTGGGGGTAGGAGGAGACCTACAGACAGACTTTTACAACAGACCTTGAGGTCTCCAGTTGATTGAAAGAGAAGCTGAGATCAAGTAAGGTGTGTATCTATGTAATGACCTGTCCTTTTCTCTTCCTGCTGTTAGGTATCCCATCTGACATTGGAAGGCCTGTGCACATCAAGTAGATGGATGACTTGTGGAATGTTCTGTGTAAGACAGAAGCTAGATTTTGTTGAAATTGTATAGTTTTATGTTCCCAAGTTCTGTGGAGGTCAATGAATTCAGCATTATTTTCACATGAAGATATATATATATCATATATATATATATATAAATATATATATATATATATTTCCAGACAACAAACTAGAAATTACCTTTTGTGAGACTCTCTTTGCTAATGACCTCTGCAGAGGGTCAGCTATGCCTGATCTTGGGGTTCCTGTACTGAGCAGGTGATTTTCCTACTGAATTGGCTATTACGACGTCATCAATCCTAATGCTTCTGCTCACTTATCATTGCGATGGAGCTCACGGGGTGTCACCAGGCAGTGTTCATATCCCCTTCAATCATATCCACAGGGACAAAGGCTGGATGGAGTGAGGACGCAGTCATTTCTACTTAGAGCAGATGGAAAGATGGAAACTCCTTCAACCAACCAACCAACCAACCAAAAAAAAAAAAAAAAAAAAAAAAGCAAAGACAAAACTCCATGAACTTCTATCAGCTGTCTCAACTTGAGCTTCATAGAGCATTCGGTTGTGCTAATTCATCAGTCGCCTCTTTAGTCCTAGATTTTTATCCATATAACATTGCCCAGTTGTTTTAATGAAACTGAAAATGGGCCGCGGTACAATAAATCTGGATAGACTCTTGGAAATGTTCAATGACAAATCCTCTCCCCTTCACTGCAAAGCCATCATTAATTCTTATAAAGAACCACTTGGTACTTCTTAAGCAGTGTTTGTGCTGATTAATGGACCTACCATTGTGAAATCTGTTTTAACGGTCTCCACAATGCCTTTCTTTCAAGCTCATAGTGGGAAATGGGGCCCATTCTCTCTGCTGAAAAATGTGACAAGCATCATTTCATTTCTCAATTTTTGTACCACATATAAAGGGGGTACTTGTAATTAAAGCTGCAGCCAAACGCAATCTGTCACACCAGAGAGAAATCTGCTGAGAGCAGCTTCCCAAGTCCATGGAGACTTTGCATCCAGTTTAATGGTTATGGTGGTTCAGCAGACAGAGGAATCTCACTAGAAAGAAAATATTTGGAATTGCATTCAATGCATTTAAATTTCCAGTTTGATGACCTTCAATACTTTGGAAGTAAAAGTGTCATTATTTTTGCAGTTTCCCAGTGTCAGATATCAGGTATTTGTAGGATTAATATTGATAATGGGAAGCTCAGTAGTGAGAAATAACATAAAATGCCACTAAGCACATACAGGGGTCATGGGGGCTAGTCTATGGGGTTTCTATCAGAAATATTTAGTATAGCATTTTCTAGAAGCAAGAAAGTGGATGATTTCTTGAGCAGATTCAACTTCCCATACTTTACATACCTATAATTAGGATGGGAATTATCAACCATATATTCTACCTTAATTTTTTTGTTGTTGTTTTTGTTCTTTAAGACAGGGTTTCTCTGTGTAACAGTCCTGGCTGTCTGGGGACTTGCTATGTAGACCAGGCTTGCCTCTCACTAACAGATATCCTCCTGCCTCTGCCTTCTTAGTGCTAGGATTAATTTGCGCCCTGCTTCTACCTTAATTTTTAATTTCAGACAGACCATCTGATCCTGTTGCTAGCTCTGCAGCCTTCAACCACAAGGTGCAAACTGGAAATCAGTGGAGCAATGACACGGTTTCTCCACAACCCCATCAGGCTGTAGGAAGCTCGTGTTAGCCATAGGGCAGTGATTAGTTGTTCATGTGTGTGAAGAAAGAACCAATTAACCATTTCCTATGCAGAAGAATGTGTTAGTCAAGGGTTTCCAGACTAAATCCGCAGAATGCAAAGAGAGACAGTTTGTAAACCTCAAATTAAACCCCTAAAACCCTCTGAGTACATGGTTACAGATGCCATGCTAACAGGGGCAAGCTTGCTACTATATGGTCCCCTCCCCCAGAGCTCAGAGAGCAAGACTTTCCCCTCTGTAGGCTCAGTAGTTATAGCTTCCAGTGTGAAAACAAGGGCTAGGCATAATTTTCTAAATTATATGAAAACTGTTCTAAGGGGCTCCACATGATCGAATAGGCAGGGTAAGTAGCAGAGGAGAGCCAGAAGAGAATTATGTGGCTGGCTTGAGAGATTTAACTGCAGGCCCTTAATTAGGTTCAGCCTTACCAGGCCCACAATCCAGCTCTGTGTTTATTAGAAGAGATGATCTGTAAACAAGTGAGTCTATAGTCCGCTCGTTTTGTAAATCATGTCGGAGCCCTCAATAGACAAGTCTCCAAGAAACCTCACTGTGTCTGCTGAAAGGGTTATCTTATTGTGGCTCTGAGGTGGTTTGCAAGTTATGAGACGTCCCTATGAGCGATCTGGTCCTTAGAGCACTCAGGATGGTTTAGAGCTTGTCACCTGGTAGGATGCATCTTGGGAATGGGCAGGAAGCCAAGTTCCTTCCCTCACTGTCAGTTTGGATTGGCTCCTTCTCACGTCATAGTTTCTCTCTGCAAAGCGTGGACTTTCCTGGGGCTTGGATAACCTTGGACACTACGTTCTGAACACCACCAAACACTTGAAAGAACTTGGCAAATGAGTCTAATGATCTAAGATGTAATTTTACAAAGACTTCCCTTCTTCTCAAGGCTTTCAAGTTTAATGAACCTCATTAAATAGTAGTGATTTAAAAATTCTGCTACAGAAAATGGAAGGATCTCCCTTGCTTGTGGATTGGGAGGATCAACATAGTAAAAATGGCAATCCTACCAAAGGCAATTTATAGATTCAATGCAATCCCCATCAAGATCCCATTAAAATTCTTCACTGATCTTGAAAGGACAATAATCAACTTTATATGGAATAACAAAAAACCCTGGATAGCCAAAACAATCTTATACAATAAAGGAACTTCTGGAGGCATTACCATCCCTGACTTTAAACTCTATTACAGAGCTACAGTAATGAAAACAGGGTGGTATTGGCATAAAAATAGAGAAGTTGACCAATGGAATCGTATAGAAGACCCGGATTTTAACCCACAAACCTATGAACACCTCATTTTCGATAAAGGTGCTAAAAATATACAATGGAAGAAAGAAAGCATCTTCAACAAATGGTGCTGGCACAACTGGATATCAACCTGTAGAAGAATGAAAATAGACCCATATCTATCACCATGCACAAAACTCAAATCCAAATGGATCAAAGACCTCAATATCAATCTGAACACACTGAACCTGATAGAAGAGAAAGTGGGAAGTACCCTACAACAGATGGGCACAGGCGATCGCTTCCTAGGTATAACCCCAGCAGCACAGTCATTAAGGGCAACATTGAATAAATGGGACCTACTGAAACTGAGAAGCTTCTGTAAAGCAAAAGACACTGTCACTAAGACAAAAAGGGAACCCACTGACTGGGAGAAGATCTTCACCAACTCCACAACAGACAAAGGTCTGATCTCTAAAATATATAAAGAACTCAAGAAACTAGACTTTAAAATGCTAATTAACCCAATTAAAAAATGGGGCACTGATCTAAAGAGAGAATTCTCAACAGAAGAAGTTCAAATGGCCAAAAGGCACTTAAGGTCATGCTCAGCCTCCTTAGCCATCAGGGAAATGCAAATCAAAACAACATTGAGATATCACCTTACACCTGTCAGAATGGCTAAAATCAAAAACACTAATGATAGCCTTTGCTGGAGAGGCTGTGGAGAAAGGGGTACCCTCATCCATTGCTGGTGGGAGTGCAAACTTGTGCAACCACTTTGGAAAGCAGTGTGGCGGTTTCTCAGGAAATTTGGGATCAACATACCCATGGACCCAGCAATGCCACTCTTGGGAATATACCCACGAGATGCCCGATCATATGACAAGGACATTTGTTCAACTATGTACATAGCAGCATTATTTGTAATAGCCAGAACATGGAAACAACCTAGATGCCCTTCAATGGAAGAATGGATGAAGAAAGTATGGAATATATATATACATTAGAATACTACTCAGCGGTAAAAAACAATGACTTCGCGAATTTTGCATGCAAATGGATGGAAATAGAAAACACTATTCTGAGTGAGGTAACCCAGACCCAAAAGGATGAACATGGGATGTACTCACTCATAATTGGTTTCTAGAGATAAATAAAGGTCAGTGAGTCTATAATTTGATATCCTAAAGAAACTAAATAAGAAGGTGAACCCAAAGAAAAGCATATAGCTATCCTCCTGGTTATGGGAAGTAGACCAGTTTGCCGGGCAAAAATTTGGGATCTTGGGGGTGTGGTGGGAGGGGGGGTAAGGGGAGAAGGGGAGAGAAATGTGAGAAGGGGAGGTTGGGGGGAACTTGGGGAAACGGGATGATTGGGATAAAGGAAGGTTGGTTAGGGGAGCAGAGAAGCACACATCTTAATTAAGGGAGCCATCTTAGGGTTGGCAAGAGACTTGGATCTAGAGGGGCTCCCAGGTGCCCAGGGCAATGTCCCCAGTTAGCTCCTGGGGCAGCTGTGGATAGGGAATCTGAAATGACTCTATCCTATAGCCATACTGATGAATATCTTGCATATCACCATAGAAACTTCATCTGGCGATGGATGGAGATAGAGACAGAGACCCACACTGGAGCACTGGACTGAGCTCCCAAAGTCCCTATGAGGAGCAGAAGGAGGGAGAATATGAGCAAAGAAGTCAGGATCACAAGGGGTGCGCCCACCCGTGGAGACAGTGGGACTGATTCTTTGGGAGCTCACCAAGGCCAGCTGGACTCTGACTGAAAAAGCATGGGATAAAACCGGACTCTATGAATTTGGCGGACAATGAGGGCTGCTGAGAAGCCAAGGACCATGGCACCGGGTTTTGATCCTACTTAATGCTCTGGCTTTGTGGGAGCCTTCCCAGTTTGGATGTTCACCTCCCTAGACCAGGAGTGAGGGGGGAGGACTTTGGACTTTCCACAGGGCAGGGAACCCTGACTGCTCTTCAGGCTGGAGAGGGAGGGGGAGGAGTGGGGGGAGGGGAGGAGGAGAGGGAGGAATGGGAGGCGGGGAGGAGGCAGAAATTTCTTTTTTTTTCCAATTAAAACAAAAAAAGAATTAACACAGAAAAAAATAGAAATAAAGGAAAAAAACAATTTTAGCGATAATGTCCATAAAAAAAAAAAAGGAAAAAAAAATTCTGCTACAAAAAAATTCTAAGAACTCCTATGAAAAAGGTAGAGGCACAATGGTAATTAGTTTCCTTTCAATCATCTCCAAACAACTTCAAATAAAACAGTGGCCGTCATTTGTCCTGGGTACATGTGACAAAGAAAAAAAGAGAATGGAAAGGGGTCATTAGGAAGTTGGGTTCAAGAACCTTCTCTGGTAAAAGAAGTTACTTTTTGGGGGAGGGAGGGTTTCAATTATCTTACCTATAATGTAGGTAGAAGGGATGGAGATTAATTTTACCAAGGCCCATAGCACAGTGGAATAACTGCTCTGTATATATCCAAAGATCTTTGGATGCCCATGAAAGCCAATGAATAAACCAAATGTCAATCTTAGATATTGCCATCTGTTATGTCCTTCCTTGTTATTTGGTGCTAAGTCAAGAACCACTGACTGTGACCCTCAAGTGCCTTGGATGCTTAAGGGCCTGTGGTACCCTGCTGTCCTACCCATGTGGTATGACAGACACCTAGCTTCAGCTCTCAAGTAACAGGAGGCATCTTAGTAATGAGTCTGGTCCTCCTGCCACCTGCCTCACTGTGCGCAGTCCACCTTGGCATGTGGACAGTGCTAGAGCTGTATCCTGGGCGGCCTTGAAGGAAAAAGTTAATGTTATATCTTACCTTAATTTAAAAAAAATAAATAAAAAATAAAAGTCGCTCTTGCCCCTGGAGTGTTTTGATGACTTTGCTAAAAAAAATTGCTTCATATCAATCTGAACACACTGAACCTGATAGAAGAGAAAGTGGGAAGTACCCTACAACAGATGGGCACAGGCGATCGCTTCCTAGGTATAACCCCAGCAGCACAGTCATTAAGGGCAACATTGAATAAATGGGACCTACTGAAACTGAGAAGCTTCTGTAAAGCAAAAGACACTGTCACTAAGACAAAAAGGGAACCCACTGACTGGGAGAAGATCTTCACCAACCCCGCAACAGACAAAGGTCTGATCTCCAAAATATATAAAGAACTCAAGAAACTAGACTTCAAAATGCTAATTAACCCAATTAAAAAATGGGGCACTGATCTGAAGAGAGAATTCTCAACAGAAGAAGTTCAAATGGCCAAAAGGCACTTAAGGTCATGCTCAGCCTCCTTAGCCATCAGGGAAATGCAAATCAAAACAACATTGAGATATCACCTTACACCTGTCAGAATGGCTAAAATCAAAAACACTAATGATAGCCTTTGCTGGAGAGGCTGTGGAGAAAGGGGTACCCTCATCCATTGCTGGTGGGAATGCAAACTTGTGCAACCACTTTGGAAAGCAGTGTGGCGGTTTCTCAGGAAATTTGGGATCAACCTACCCATGGACCCAGCAATGCCACTCTTGGGAATATACCCACGAGATGCCCGATCATATGACAAGGATATTTGTTCAACTATGTTCATAGCAGCATTATTTGTAATAGCCGGAACCTGGAAACAACCTAGATGCCCTTCAATGGAAGAATGGATGAAGAAAGTATGGAATATATATACATTAGAATACTACTCAGCGGTAAAAAACAATGACTTCGCGAATTTTGCATGCAAATGGATGGAAATAGAAAACACTATCCTGAGTGAGGTAACCCAGACCCAAAAGGATGAACATGGGATGTACTCACTCATAATTGGTTTCTAGAGATAAATAAAGGTCAGTGAGTCTATAATTTGATATCCTAAAGAAACTAAATAAGAAGGTGAACCGAAAGAAAAACATATAGCTATCCTCCTGGTTATGGGAAGTAGACCAGATTGCCGGGCAAAAATTTGGGATCTTGGGGGTGTGGTGGGAGGGGGGGGTGAGGGGAGAAGGGGAGAGAAATGTGAGAAGGGGAGGATGGGGGGGAACCTGGGGAAACGGGATGTTTGGGATAAAGGAAGGTTGGTTAGGGGAGCAGAGAAGCACACATCTTAATTAAGGGAGCCTCTTAGAATAGAAAAATAAAATAAAATAAAAAAAAAAACAGTTTCCAATAGAGAGAGCTTAAAGCTGCCTAACAGGTACTCAAACAGGTAAAATATAAATCAACAGGTAAAGTATACAATAATCAACAAATACAGTATTTTAATTATAATGCAGCTATGGCAAGTGTGCATATTAAATATAAAACTTATTCTACATTTTTATGAAAAAATGCTGTTTATGGCAAAATCTTCTCAAGTTTTGCCAATTAAGATATTAAACTCTTAATTTAAACCAGTAGCCTGTCTGGTACAAAAGGGCAGGATAAAAGCTAAAAAATGGCTTGATCCCCAGATGATTATTGCTACAATTCACACAACTGTATTTTGCTAATGTTATAGCAAAAAAAAATCCCTTAAAGGATTTTATGCTAAATTTTACAAATGGCTCTTCCAATGGAGGAACTGCATATATGGCTAATAATAATAAAAAAAAATATTATGGAGCATAATAAGGCTCCTTGTAAGCAGCTTATGAAACTTGCAAGTAGATCCAGATGCAAACGGATCTGACATGATAACACCAAGCTGACCTTTGCTAGGGCAAGGTGGAAAAGCCCTTGCAATGCATTATGAAAAAAACCCGACCTATATATATTTGGGGTCGAGGATATGTTTATGCTTTTTTTCACAGAAAGAAAATAAAAGCTGGGCCTGATGTCGAGGCTGCGCTGCGGACACAGAGGAGTTCCTGAGGCGATTGCAGAGAGGTCCTTAGTCTGGCTTTTCCTGCCCCCAAGGAGAGGAGTCCCTGATAACAGAACCTGCTGCCCACTCTACAGGGTGTCAATTCTGCCTCCTGAGTCCAGGGAGACCCGGCTGAGATAATGCCAGGATGTGCTTCAGATAGCTGAATCCAGCTCACCTCACCCAGGAATCCCACCGGCCCTGAAGCACAAGTGCTAAACTGCTTCTGCAGCTTGAACTCTGGTCTGCTTTGGAGCTGAGATGCAGACTGGACATCAGACTGTTTTAATCTTTGGGACACAGAACTCATTTTAATTAAAATACTAACCTCTTCACTTAAGAAGGGGAAAGATTGGGGTTCCTGTGACTGTTGCTCAGAGTCTGGAAATGGTGGTATTTGACAACAATGTATGTCATTGTACTCTTACTGAAATTGATCTAATGATATTTGTAACTGCTTATAGATGTTGGGAAAGGTTTGACACATGCTGTAAAGTGTTTGGGTTTAATGCATATGTTAAGAATTTTAGATTTTGATCCCTTTTTCACCTCCCTAATTGATGGCAGGCAAGCACACGTAACTTTTTGTGGAGTAGGCATTTAGGAAGGAGGACATACCATGGGCCAGACTAAAAGGTGAATACTGGGTTTGGAAGGTGCCCCTTTCTCCTTGTCTGGAGATGGAGTTATTGGTGCCAAAATTATATCATATCTTTTGTTTAAGGAGCACCTCACAGATTTTTCATTAAAGATAGATACAGGGGCCCAATGACGGGAGTTAGTGTGGATCCTCACCTAAATTTCAAACCATACAGAGGCCGTACAGGCCGGCTCAACATGGCATGGTTTTTAGGTACGAGGGCGCTCTCCACATAGCCTAAGACAGGGTGCCCTGTGATCTGCTTACTTTAATCCTACTAGATACCTTTTATTTGAGAAGCTCCAAGAAACTAATGCTACTCATAAGGCACCCCTCTGTTCCCAGGAGAGGTTAATTGCTTCACCAGTTGAGAGGAGGGTCTCTCCTTGTCCCAGTCCCCTCTCCTTTAGATCTGACACCATGGTTGACTCTGTCTTGGTGCCCTCCACCTATAACTACTTGCCTTTATATAAGAAAGGAGGAATATGTTGGGAGCCGTTTCCCCCCCCTAAAGATTGTTACAGAAACCATCACCTTGGGGAGCCTGCAGGAAACCCCAAACCCATAATTATGTTAAGAATAGTCCTATTGGCAAAACCTGCCCCACACCCAATTAGCTATTCGCTAATTGCTAAAGAACCTAATCTGATAGCGGAACTGCCTTAAATTCCAGCTATCCAGGGAACTAGGTGTGGCAACTCCTGACTTCTTGGCCTACCTGACCGGATGTAGGTTACGTGACTGGGACCACGCGGCCAGATTCCATGCTCCTGTGCCCTACTCCCCAAGCCCTCATTCAGGGGGTATATAAGTCGTTACCCTGTCCCTAATAAACGGAGGCTTTGACAAAAAAAAAAAAAAAAGAAAAAAAAAGGTTAACAACTGAACTATCACTTATACCAGTTAGGGGAGAGACAATCAGTTTTCTACGATGAGTGACACTGAGCATGTCAACTAATTCTGGGTAAGCCTCATGTTCAGGAGTAATTGACCAACAACATATAGTTGGACTCCACAGGATTTTGTCTGTGCTTTATTTGGTTATAAGTTGGGCTTTTTGTTTGTTTTCAATCTTTTTTTCTTTCTTTTCTTGGTATGACTTTCTTGTTTCTAAGTTTTGGAAGATTTTATTGTTGTACAGGATTTTTGCTTCTTGTTAAAGAAAGAACTTAAAGTTGGGTGGGTAGGGATGGGGAAAAGATCTGAAGGGACTTGAGGGAGAGGAAGAATATGATCAAAGTGTATTTGAATTTGAAAATTGTTTTAAATAATGGAAAACATAATAAATTAATTTAAAAAAAAAAAAGAATAAAAAATGAATCAATAAATTCAAAAAAAAAAAAAAAAAAAAAATTGCTTCAAAGACTCCTTTCAGAAACGATGGCCCATAGACACATTAAGTTTACTGGCTTGCCCAACCGCAGTTCTGGAGAATAATTAACCCTACAGTGTTCTCATGAAGACTGGCCTCTTTCACAGGAAGTGGGTGCCAGGTCTGTCTGTCCAAACTCCCTGCTGCTTTGCTCGAGAGGTTGGGAAGCAAGAGAGGCTTGGGTTGGCAAGCATCCATTCCCCTACCTTGGAAAAGGAGGCCTGACAGCACCACTTCTTTGTTTAGATAGGAGCAGCCGAATAACTCTGGGGCGAGCTTTCAAAGTGCACAAGATGCTCATTTGTGTCTGAATGAATGCCGGGGATTTCCACTCGCTAAATACCCAGCAGTAATGAAAAGAAAAACTGGTCTTCATTAGGCTAATTAGGCTTGGGGAGAAAGAAAGGGTGGCCCTTAGAGAGACTGCCCTTTGGCCACCTAGGGCCACTCTAACCTCAGGGTCAGCATCACAGTATATGCAAAACAGTGCCCCGAAGGGCAGTGCTTAGAGCTCGCTTCCCTGCGTTTTTGTCTTGAAATTCTTAATATCTGAGGACTGGGACCATGCGTGAGGATCAGGGTTCGACCACAGCTCTGAAAAGCATTCATCAGTATATGTTGGGGAAATGAACTCTGAAGGGATTGCAGAATAGTTTGTTGCTCATTTATGATCATGATTATTATTCCTTATAGTTTATGAAAGAAATTGCTGAAGTACTTTCTGGAACATTTTGTTGAAGGGCATATGCTAATAAAGTCATTTTGAGTTTAGCTCCCCGGGCTTCTAGGGGGTCTTTCAGATTCACCAGAAATTTTCAGGGGATGAAAAAAAATGCCTGTAGAGGAAATTTTTACAACAAAACTGCTCTTGCTGTGCTCATTCTAACACCATGCCCACAGCAGGTTAGCTACAGACAGGGACCCAGGTAATGGAACTCGTTCTGATTTGCTGGGATGAGTGACTGCCAGGGCCAGAGAGAATGTGGACATCAGCTCACAAACCTCTAGCCTGCTTTCCTGAAGGTGACTGTCACTAAAGCTGTTCTTCACAGAACAAAGACTCAGCTGTGGGCACAAGAAAGCTGATGCCCCCGTGGAAATATTCTAATGGGTCGTTGGGCTTCTAGGAAGTACAGGAAGCTGTTTCCTTGACCCATCTCTATCATTTCCTTACGTATATTGAGCGTTAGCTTTGTATCCAATGTCTTTATGCTCATGAACCTCACGGAAGGCAACTTTACCAGCTTTCTAGGAAGAATCCTTGAAGTGCGTGTAAAGTAAGTGGCTTAACTAAGAATTTCCAGTCAGACAGTGAGAATGTACCTAGTCCTGTGACTTCAGGAGCACACATCTATTTTAATTGATTACAAAGTTTCCCTCAGAGTAAAACCTTCTGTAGCTTTTGCACCAGGCACCATCCGAAGTCCTTAATCTACAGAGGTGCTATAAAACCTTGCAATGGTCCTGGGAAGTAGAAGTTACTACCCCACTTTTTCCACAAGGAAACTAAGGCACTAGGCTTAAATAGAACAGTCACACAACCAGCAAGTGACAGCAACAGGCTATGAATAAACAGCCAATGGATTCCTACTCAAAAGTCAGCCAGTAAGCTACAAGGTCTGAACTTTCAGAGTTAAACGTAAGCATTGCCTGAAAATATAAATTAAAGTATAGGAACTAATAGAGGCATAGATCAGAGGCACATTCTTTAAAGGATGAGTCAAATATTTTCCCAAGTTCTTTTAGAGACTGGGTAAAATAAGACTATTAATAACACCAGCTAGAGCTATGTGGTAGTGGAGCACGCCTTTAATCCCAGCACTTGGGAGGCAGAGGTAGGGGGATCTTTGTGAGTTCAATGCCAGCTTGGTCTATAGAGCCAGTTCCAGGACAGCTAGAGCTTTTACACAGAGAAAACATGTCTCAAAAAAACCAATAAATAAATATTAAAAATAAAATAATAACACAGCTAAATTAATTCATGCCCATAGACACATCCAGCATTGTGCTGGTATCTTACACCTATTGCCTCTTTCAACCGCCAGAAGCCAGCCTGCTGAATTAAAAAACTTCCAGAATTTTAAGACTACAATGCTATACCTTTTATTTTTTGAAAAGTCTGTGAGCCATATTAAGTGCAGTCCACGGGAACTATAGTTCGGACACGACAAACTTTCTAAATATGTCCCAATTCCTCGCTAAAGATATTGTTCTTTCCCATTGAGAATATTACCAACCCAGCTACTTGGAAAAAAGGTACTTGATATGGATTACAAGATCTCTGTCAAGACCAGGAAGGAAACAGCTGGGAAATGTTGTCTATAAAAACAAAATAGAAACCTAAAGGAAACATTTTTTTCTTTCTCCAAACCTGGGATAAATGATTTAGGAAAAGGCTAAATAGATGAGACATAGAAAATAATATTTCAAACTGTGACTGGCTACAGAAAACAAACCAGATTCAGAAGGACAAGCACTACGTTTGCTTTCATATGTGAAGGGCAGAGAGCAGCAGATCTGATTATAAGAGTGATTGACAGAAGATAATACAGGTGCTCGTGTCGGGAGATGACTAAAGAGGTGGTGGATTTGGGCAATGAGTGTGTATACACATACAGAAACAACACTGAACTGCAAGATCATATACAATCGTACATGTTAACCAAAGTAAATATCAGCTCATCATCTGATCTCATCCTAATGATTTAAAAAGTCCTGGGGAAGGGCTTACTTCCCCTACTGGGAAGCAACAGAGGCCAGGCTAGCCTGAAACCTACAGCTTGGCTCTTAGCTGTTCCCTTACAGGATGGGAAATTTTGTCTGGGAGAATGTGACTGTTTTTTTTTTTTCTTTTATTACCATGGCTTTGTTGGAATGGCCACCTCCTTGGAACTCAATGGTCCCAAAAGCATCTGTTGGGCTGAGCTGAGTGTGCTTGCTGATGGACCACTTCTCAGACTGGACGTCATTTCGGGAGAGGCGACTCTCATTTTTCTCGTTCTGAAGCACAGAGATACTGGGAGTGAGCCCGACATGCTGGCCTATTAGGCGCCCACAGCAACACCTATAATATGAGAGGTTAAAGTGAACCCCTTGCATCAGCCATTACTAGAATGCACATGCAAGCAGCCTGTTAGAGAAACCCACAGACCATGCTGACCCATTTCAGTTCAGTGGTAGGTGAAATCCCAGAATGAGGTCTTATCAGGAAAATGACAGAGAGAGGCTTCCCATAACACCCCATGGACTGCTCTTCCCCACCACCCAGCTTATCCATACTTACTGTCCTCAACACACACACCTTTAAGTACTTGGCATATTATTTGGGTCAGGGCAATTGTGAACAGAAGTTCTCTTTGTGTTTTCACTTCTAGCTGCTCCCATCTATCAAACCTCTCATACAAGATGCTAAAGAGCTTGGGGGGAAGACTTCTAACACGTACATTTAAATGAGGAATCTCAGTTATGTGTGGGCTACAACCTAACTCATCTCTCCAATTGAGATTTACTGTCCAATATTCAGTTCTGAGAATAAAAATCTATAGGTTTTTTTGAAGAAGAAATGAGAAAAACTGGAAACTTAAAATTTGTTTCCTTTGTCATCAAAATGTCCTTCGAATGTTATAACATTACAATTACTAGTAATGATAGTTACATAGCATTCTCTTACACACTAACAATTTAAGATACACTGATGAGAAACTATTGCAGTGCTGAAGCTTAAGAAATGTATCCAAGGTTATGTATCTAGTCTGTGGCTGGAAGATCTGTGTTTTCAGCCACCTTTTAAAATTGCCCATTCCAAAGGCATTTCCAGATGATGATGTACTACTATTGTAGCTTCCCGCTGTACGTACTGATGATTTCCAGAAATATAATTACAGAATTACAGTGCCAAAAAGTGCAGAGCAGTCTGAAGGTCTAAACCCTAATGAATCTTCTAGGAGTGTTTCATTCAATACTGTGTTTTTGTTTTGTTTATTTTAGCAGGGCATGTTAGCACCAATGAAACAGTTTGACAAAATGTTAAGGTGGAAAAATAAATACTTGTTACAAAAATATAATATATTGTTAGATACAGGGACCAGTCTTTCTACAATAGTGAATCTGTTACTCTGTGTACAGACACTTAGTTGAAGACTAACTTTAGCCTTGCATATTAAGCAGTGCAGTATATATTTGCTTCAAAATATATTTAATTTGGCAGTGGTTCCCTTGCAGTGGTAGTAATCACTACTGGGATCTATCCCTATAATCACGACTTTAAATTCTTAATGCATTAAAGATCACAGGATTACCTATGGGGGTCTTTGGTGCTGGGTATGATGTGAACACATTCTCTTTTATAAAATGCTCGTTCAATCCAGGATTTCTGAGCCTGAAAAAGAGAGAAAGAGAAAGAAGAATGATGAGCATAAATTTTAAATCTTTTTGACTAGATAACAACACATGTAATGCAACACACGATATACTAGTATGTCATAAATGGATTCCACGCTGTATTCATCCAACCAGCCATTCTCAGAACCTGCTGCCTGTTTTGACATTATAATATTGAGAAGAATAGAAATAGCCAGGCTGGAAAAAGTATTAGTAAAGGGACTGTAGACATGTTCATCATGGTTTCTAAAGGACAGAAACACTAGACTATTCATAGAGAAAATGAAATTGAAAAAACTGAACATGACATTTATAATCTTACAGGAAAAGTGAAATTCAGAAGTCAGAGGAAACACACATATTTCAGTATCAGGTTTTCATGGTTGAAGCTTCTATTAGATTTTTGTTACTTAAGGAAAGGAAGATGGCTGAGGGGGTGCATAACTCCAAATCCCTGCTACATCACTAAGGTTCTTTAAAGCCAAGTTTGTGATACAGAACAGAGAGGGAGAAAAGGAAATGGGAAGACAAAGAGGATAAGTGTGAGCACAGCCTCCAGACTCCCAGGTGATGCTTGGGAAGGGAATGGGCACACTTCCCCTTATATCCTACATACATGCCAAAAAGTATGGCTTCTTAACACTCAGACGCCCTGGCATCGAGATGGTGTTCCTAAATGGGCAAGGATAATCTGTCCATCAGAAGGGCATCTTCCCCCCAGCATCATCTCACTTTCATGTACAAGTTATGGGCTGTAGACAAGATTATCCAACCATAACTATGCATGAAGCTCTGCACGTCTGTAGATGAAAACACCATGCCACAACTCCAAAAGCCTGGATACCCTGGATCCCTTCCTTCAAAAGCATTTGAAACAGAAGAGAAGTCTCCCTGAAACCCGCTAAACTTCTTAGGAGATTCCTATTCTAAGTATTTAAGATGGAAGTTACTGGAGCAAACCTTACTTATTTCACATGGCATTATTTTACTGTCACACCTGAAATCATATTCTTAAAATATCCTGGCCCGATGCACAATTGAGCTGTTCACTTGACCCGTGTCAATCACTGGTGGGAACTGTTACAAGCTTCTACTTGCTATGTGTAATTAGTCCCGATTCCCTGGGCACACAGTGCTATCTAAGTCTTGTGCCTTCTGGTGTACACTTATTCCCTTGATCTCATACAATGGAGGTCTGTGTATGTGACATCCATAGCAGTGGTTACTTAATACTTACAGTAATGCATATTCTACACATGGCCACATGGAGGATGGTTGAGGGCCATCAAGACACTGTATTCTCTTTCAGTAATGGTCACAGTGGGGCCACTTAATTTCTGGTTTCCCTACATTGTCTTCATTTAAAGCCACAGCCCACACTGCCTCAAAGGTTTCCAGGTTCTGGTGCACCTCTCTACCTTCATGAACACAGAAGGCATTTGTAATTTGGTTTGCAGCAGGACATGAAAAAAAAATCTCTTTCTCTAAGAGTTTTCTTCTTTGAGAAAAAAGCTACTGACTCCATCTTTGCAACAGAAAGGAGCTCAGCAGCAGAGATAACCGTCTTTATCTTTGTAAAAAGCCTGTAAATTAAACTCTTCATAGCCCGTGGTGCTGAAACACTGAATACTTTTGTTGATGTTATCTGATGTTCATTCCTCACTGGACATTTGAAACCCACTCTCCCTACACCTTGGGGAACAGTGAAGAAAGAATGTACTTTTGTTGGCGGTCCTGGCAAGCCTTCAAACGAATCTTTTGGGGCATCATCTGCCTGTTCCAGTGAGTGCTGGTCCATGTTCCAGGAGAGGAAGTTGGAAAGGCAGCATGCACGGGACATAAAATCTACAGCTGAGAAAGGAGCATGAGCAGGAAGGGCTCTCGTAGATGAGAACAGTTAGGAATTCTTCTAGGTTCAATTTTCCCCATCTGTATACTGGGTACAATAATAAAGTTTGACATACTGGGTTTTTGTTACTTGGGGAATACCATGCTTGGCTTCAAGAAGAGAGAATGACCTTGGCTTTTGTTTGTTTATTGAGACAGGTTCTCACTCTAGTCCCAGTTATCCCAGTAATAATTTGCAAGTCTAGCTGACCTTAAACTTGAGCACTCACTATCCTGAACCTTCCAATGCATGCACCATTATGCCAGACTTCTGGACTGATTCTCAAACTATACATTCACATGGAAGGTCTTATGAAGGTTCTATAAAATACTGGTAGAAATGGTCACCCCTCTTCTTGGCTCATAGAACACTGGACTGACAACTAACATGATAAGAAAAAAAGTTACTGACTTTCTCTGAGCCTCATGTATAGCATAGAGATTCTAAATTACTACGGAGGGTTTTATGATAAACAGACAAAGAGGTTCATCTTGCACACCTAGCACATAGTAGGAGCTCAGCAAGCTTGCATAGTAGCTAACATTTGTTAAGGGTCCATTTTGTCCTTGGAACAGCACTGATGGGGAGGGACCCTCTACAATATGACATCGATTTTATCAATGAAAAACAATGGAACCAGAGAGATATGACAAGTTCCAAAGTCACAGTTTGACCTTGAGCATCTTTGCCCAAGGATCTTTCCCTTTACCCCTTGGATACATTGCTTTGCCAAGAAAGACTGTACTGCTTCTGAATGTCCTTTATGTGTGCAGTGCCATCTGAGATGCCTGGGACTATTTCTGTGTTTGAACCACACTGAACTCCTAGTGGCATGCTGAGAACTGGTTCAGACTTGTTTCTTACCCTTCCACCTCCACAGTCTAGCATTCACCCATGGAGGTGGGGGTGAACTCTGCCTCCTGTTTTTTCTCTCACTTTGGGGTAATGGATGGGATGCCACTTTAAGAAGACCCCAATATATAAGGCAGAAATTAAAGAAGGGGAGAAATGTTATTATTTCTGTGGCAACAAGGAAATGGAATGATAACTAGACTTTAAATTTGAGAATATAGGGGGCGTGCCAAACGAATCAGATTCTTCGAGGACACTGTTATTATTAGCTTCAATTTGGGAGGTCCTGCAAGCTTTAGTAAGATGGTGTGTAGAAAAATTACTGCATAGGGACAGTCAGTTTGTTGGTAAGTCTTTCAGAGGAAGGTGATTTGGCTTGTGTGCAGTCCAACAACTTAATTATATTCTCCAAGAAAAGCAACCTCTTTGCGGGTGACTGGATGAGAAACCACTTCTGTTTCTTGGTATTAGCAGATTAATCAGTTCCTCTGCCACTGCACAATTGGGAAGAGAAGAAAGGTGAGGTAAAAAGGTCTTCCCGTCATTCGTAATGAACTTTGACTCTTTGTTTATGAGGCAAGAATAATTTATCCTAGGATAGTGGGTGTGCAGAAGAGCCAACTCAGGAATTCTCCAAAAGATGCATAATTGATTCTGCTATATTGTTGGGTTGGCTTCATTGTGCCTTTATTCAGGTTGCTAGTGTGGACAGATATTCGATTTAATTTTTTTTTCCTTTTGGAAAGGGCATATTTTGATGTACAATTCGTGGTTTAACTCGTGGCCTAAAAGAATTCCCTTTTTCTTTTGTTCAAGGGCTTTGTGCTACTCTGCATGAAGCTTTAGACTTTGCTCCAACAGGCAACTAAGTTAGCGCACAATGATTGCCCTCATTGTTAGAAAGCATGAAGTAAAGCTGACATGCATTTCCTGCTGATGGTTTAATTTCCTTCTAATGCACAACTTCAGTGGAGGGTTTTCCCTACCAGCTTTGCTTTTTAACTATTCCACAGAAGTCTCCAGTCCTTCTCGAAAAGATCCTATCAGCTCTCAGAAATTCACTTCTGTGCATTCTTTCCTGGAGGTAGACCAGTCAGGTACCCAAGCTGACTTTGTCAGGGACTGTTTCTTTCTCGTCTTTCTTCACTACCAGCCATGTGTGATATGTACTAGGGAAACATTTTCAAAGGCTAATAATTCAAGGGCATCTTTTTTTCTTTTCTCAAAACAGAAACAAAGGCATCTGCATTTTGAACAAAGTATAATCACTACCCTAAGGAATAAAAACAAGAGCTACTTTTGAAAATTAAACATGAAATCAATAAAACTTTAAGATGAAAAAAGGCAAAATGAACCTATAAATATTGTCATATACAAAAGAATCATTAACTCATTTCATTTAAACAGGTTCCACTGTTTCTCACCCAGGCTCTGCGACCAATGTGAAGCCACCAACAGCTCTGTCCTGTCTCCCTTTACCTCCCTACTAGCCGTAGACTCTGTCCTTCTCCGGGAGGGAACAGTTGCAACACAAACTTAGCAGTTCAGTAACCCAGACAGGCAATCCAAAGATTAAAAAGAAACCCTAATGAACTTCTGGAGACAAATAACGAGGGACACATATCTATGCGTTCACCATCCCAGTCTCAGTGTCAAGAGGCCACCCAGTCTTCATTAGAACAAAATACCAACATATACGTTCATTTCCCCCTCTGTGTTCTCTCCACCCCCTCTGTGTATTCCCTTGGTCTTCCTCTAAGTCCCCACATCCAGCCTGGAGAAGGTGAACACGAGAAAGGTTAGCTGGAATCGTTTACCTGGGCAGCGACTCTGGCTGGTAGCAAGGCAGAAGTCCCCCTGCACAGCTCCTGTTGCTTTCATTTTGCTGTGACTGGGGCTGGCCATCCCGCTAATAATGCTCGGATGACCGCCCACTGGAAAAAAAAAGTCACTTGCCAGGCTCTTCCCCCAAGAGACATTTCAAGTAAGCAATGAATTTGGGCAGATTGGCCCCTTGGAATGTGCCAGGGCTCCAGGATTAGCCTGGCTAAGAAGCCCATGGACATTCCCTCCAAGTCCTTAAACACGGCTTGATTTGAACATCTAATCTGAAGCCAGAAGAAAAACAAATCCCTGGAGAGATCGGGTTTAAGTAGCACAAGTCCTAACAGCTTCGTACCCCCCCCCCCCCCCCGACCTTTTCTTTTTTTATTTTCAAGGCGGGAGGGAGGCTTGCAAGAGTGATAAGGTGCTCGGAGTTCTGAAAGTTCAGCCTTGGAAAGTGAATCTCTCTAAAGAAACAGTGTATTAATGCTGCCAGTAGTTTGAACACACAAGAGCCATTGTTCCTCAGCCGAACAGCATGGAATGATAGTATTTCTTTAAAGAGAAACTGTTAAAACCCACAGCGTTTCAAAGGAACCCTCGGGTCCCTGCACATGAACCTAAGCAGAACGCAGTTGGGATTGGCCAAGTTGTTCATCTTTCACAGTTAGATGTCAACACAACTTGCCGGATTGGATTCCTTGCCCGCAGCCTTCCCCTGCCCAGCACAAAGGCACGAGAGACCTGCATTCCCTGTTTACGGGATCTACTGAGTGCCCCGTGGATGTGGGTGCAGACAGAAAGTGGAGAAAGTGTGGGGAGCCAGCTGTGTGATGGGCTTCACTAGGGGACTCCCGCCTGTATGAGGCCCCATCGGGTGCATTCAGAGATCACCCAAGAGAGAATGTTTTTGATGATAGATAGTAACGAGGTAAGCAAATACACTCGGGAGACGAGTTTAAATTTCAATAAGGCAAACAAGCTCTGAAGATGCGAGTGTCTGAGCACTGTATCTCTTTCTCAGGCTGGCGGTCAACTGAGAGGTGGCACCCTTCCACAGCAAGCCTTCAGGGCTATAATCAGCCAGGGCAGTGGGACTTTGCTTTTCATTTTCCTGTTACCTTGTGTCCGAGTGAATAGCTCATGTCCTCAGTACAGTAAAAATGACAATAGTAACCAAGTGACTTATTTCGCACGTGGATTAGCGCATAAGCCAGCCATCTTTACTGTCTGTGCTCTTTGCAGGATCGATTCCCATATTTGCTAGTCTTTTGCTAAACCATAATTTCCCCAGAGACAAGGGACAGTCATCTACCTAGGGACTTTCGGTGGATGAAACATGGTAAAAAAAAAAAAAAAAAAAAAAAAAAAAAAAAAAAAGGACTTAAGTGAATCGTGTCAAGCTTTACCATGAAACCCAAGAGGGAATGCTGGGGAGATGAATCCAGAGTGTGCTCTGAATAGTTAGCCATGCAAGTGTGGGGTCCTGAGTTTGAGTGCCCAGAACCCATCGAAACCTGGACACCTTGGTGCACATCTGAAATCCCAGCACTTCTATGACAAAACATGAGCACTCCTTGGCCAGGTAGTCTGGGATGTGCAGCAGCAGACAAAAGAGACTTTGTCTGAAACAAGATGGAAAGATAGGGACCTGCACCTGAGGCCATTACCTGACCACCACACATGCACAGCGGTATATATGTGTTCTCTGGTCTTTTTCTCTCTCTAATCCAATCCCTTGCAGATTATTATTATTTGGTAAAAGGTACAAACATCCTCTACCTGTCCTTAGGAATTAGCCACAGCTGTATTGCCACATAGTCCTTTCCTCTGTGCCTCTGTGAGTGTTCATTCTAATTAAACCATTAGAGATTGTCTCTACATCATTGTTAAAACTTCAGAACTGGAAACTAAATAAATTATGGTTTATGCCATTTGATGATCACAGCAAGGCTTCAAGGAGAAACACATATTTTCATGTTGCAATGTGAAAAAGAGCAGACCACAGAAAACTAGGAAGAAACAAATGGCAAATTTTAAATAGAAAGATGATTGGCAGCTATGCTAGTTTTCATTTTATTCCATTTCTTTTCAGGTGCTCCTTGTCATTGGGAGACTGTGGAGTTACAACAACGCATTTCACAGTTGCTTTTCAGTTACCACGCTCTGTCTTATGCTCACAGGATGGTACGGGAAGGTGCTCAGAAAAGTATTTAGAAAGAAGTTCATGAAAAATGAGAAGGGCTCCAAAGGGAGATCCTGGAAAAGAAAGACTTTTGTTTTCAATATGGTGCGAGATTTCTGGAAAGGCACAAAGAGAGAAGTGGACAGGGAGAGGTGAGAGGAAGGAAGTGGTAGGGAATAGAGAGGGCGGGATAAGTGGGCAGACTGATACTTTGGAAACCTACTGAGATGACAGTGTAGCAGCAGTCGGTTATGATACTAAACCAATGGCTTTCCAGGAATCTTCCCAATGCAGAAGGAGTCAACAATTCGCCTATCCCTCTGATAGAGTCTTTTACCACTTTTCTATGCATTTATTTTGATTCTTTCTGGTCCCATTTTTATTTTGGTTTAGTTTTGCTTGCTTTTCTTTTCTAAAGAAAAGTAAATATTCAGTAGAAAAGAGGATGAGTTGCCGTCCATGAAATTTACACCAGAGATGAAAATATTGCTACAGAGTCCTGGGCCTTTTGTGGGAGTTGAAACAGGAAGCTCCAGGTGAAGTCAGTAGAATGGAGCTTCCACATGAGTTAGGGAGGACCCTTTGATTGGGCAAGGTAATTAGCTCCAAAGAGACTAGCAGCTCAGAGCTACTTTGCATAGGGATCTCTTCACACCTAGAGCATCATTACCCGAGATGCAGCTCCCAGAAGGATGTATTACCAGGCTGCTTCAGGTGTAGATTTTAGAGAACTTGAGTTCTAACAGTAGAACATCACATACATGGTAGTCGCTATGGCTATTCCTCACTTCCGCTTTCATGCCATGGCAGAATGCCTTATTCTCCAAATTTATCATTAATGAAACTTTACATCTGAAAAGACTATACTGAAAAGGATTTGTTGGCACACAATTCTTTAAAAAGTAAAATTGGATTTTCTATTGGTGGAAACACGATTTTAACATGTAAAATGCATATTGGGTTGCCATGAGAACCTGCAAAGAAGCTGTTCATTTGGTAGCAATGACAAAGAGGATGATGCAGATTAGGGGCTCAACAAACATTTTCACCAAAGGTCTGATAGTATGCACTTAAGGATATTAGCGAACAGCAAGTCCCCACCTTAGTACTTGATTACTTGGTTATCATGCAGGACAAAGTAGCCATAGACATGATCATGACTGAGCATACTTCATTTCAATGAAGAGGGTAGTGGGCTGCAAGTGATGTAACTGATCAACCTTTGTAACAGAAAAACCAAAACCAATTAAACAAAAGCAAATTCTGCAATGGGCTGTCAGGGGAGCCGCTGGTGGACCTCCAGGCTTTGTGGCTCCATCCCTCACTGTCTCCACTCTTCTTCCTGCACAACAGGCAAGTTGTCTTTAGACATATTTGCTTCTCTTGCTTTTTCCTGTAATAGGTCCATCTTCAGATATCTCACCCCTTGGCGGTCTTTGACCATCCTAGCCAAAGGAACACCGTGCCATTCTACCAGGTCACGCCCCCTCGCTCTACTAGAAAGTTAAGTTCCCAAGGGCAGTGATGTCAGTCTGTTACCACCATCAGCATGGCATTTGGAACTGTGGCACTTGGGGGCACACAGAAGGCCTAGAAACCCCTTCCATTTCCCGAAGAATAAAACCTTCCCTTAGAAAGACGGCTTAGATGGGTGGCATCTGGGGCTGGAGAGATGACTCAGTGGTTAAGCGCACTGGCTGCTCTTCTAGAGGACCCCCGGGATCAAGTCCCAGCATCTCCATGGAAACTCACAACTGTGTGTAACTCCAGTTCCAGGGTATCTGGCACCCTCACACAGATATACATGTAGGTAAGACACAAATTCACATAAAATAAAAATAAACAAAATAAAAAAGAAATGGATGATGTCAGAAGGACTTGTGTCTCCTAAAACTTTGAGGCTGACTAGGTAGGTATTTATGTTGGGTTCATAGCAACGTATTATTGTATAAGGAAGGGCTATACCTAATAAAATATTATCATTTGGGGGTTACATTTTTTCCCTTATTTGGAAGTGTGAAAAACATAAGAGTCCATCAAAAGTGTTTATCCAAGCCCAGTGGTACAGGCCTGTAATCCCAGCTGTTCAGAAGGCTGGGGAAGGTCTATCTTTACATTCAAGGTTTACCTGAGCAACAGCGTGAGTTGAAGGATCGCTTTGGCACCTGATGGGATCATCTCCAAATAAAAAGTGAGAAGAGTGCTAGAGGCAGAACTCACAGGGAGAGTATCTGTCTAGAATGCATAAAAGGCTAGATTCAATCCTCAGCGTTACGAAAACCAAAAACGACATGGAGATAAAAGTCGCGATGCTCTCATGAAGTGACTGCCATTGAGGAAACACAGGCAGCCCCTCTTAAATGCCCTTCAACCCTTAAACTCCTTGTTTTTATTCCAGTGTGTGAGAATAAATGTGTTGTGGTTTTCACCATCTGAATTGCCATTGACCTATAAACAATGCCAGAGGACACAGCAAGGACCCTGTTTCTGGATCACACCGCCACCAGCATGTCCTTTCCCAGCGACTGATCATGCTGTCACCTACCAAACCCTTATGTATCATCCGAGCCCAAGTGAGAACAGCTCAGTATTGAAAGACTTTGGGATCTGACTCTGGAAGGGGTTTATTCAGATCTCTTAACTTCCTGGCAATCCTTAACACTCTTTCTGTTCAGGTCAACCAGAATATGGATGGCGTCCCTGATCCACCAAGCGGTTCCACACTTCTCAGCCATGGGGCGTGTTGTTATTTCCCTTGGAAGGTTAGATTATTCCTTATGCACCAAGTGAGTGCCTTTGTATTTCTAAATCTGCATAAAACACTTTGTTCTGTGAGAGGCTTGGCTAGCCCCTGCAAGCGAGAACAACCGCGACTTTGTTTTGTTTCCATACTTGGCTCTCACAACAATCAGAGGCAGGCTCACGGACTGTTCTAATCACTCATTTCTGGTTCAGTAGGTACACTCACCCACTTCCGCTGTTCCGTGTCCCTATCCTTTTCTGTGTCTACTATGGCACAGCTAGAGCTTGGACCTCCCTAGAAGAATTCTCTTCTTCCCCATCCTAGTTTTCTTTTCTTCCTCAAGGACTGCTACACCCTCATTTCTAGGATTGCTTGAAATAGAACTGACTTCATAGCATCTAAATTTGCAAGATATATCGACCTATTTTGTCTATTTATCTTGAGAATATCCACACTTTCCAGTTGTAAATAAAACTCATCTTTATAAACAGGCCATGCTGGGAAAATTGCATTTAAATATGACCAGAATTTGCATGTAGAATGGTCATTCTACACTGTCATCTTGGAAATAATCTCCCAATATATTTATATGTAACATGGAAAACTTCTCCATTGTAAAGCAATTAACTATTGCTTAACCATAATACATTATATTTTCACAGCCTTCTATTACACAGAGAAAATAATATTTATATAACCTTTGAAGTAAGTTTATAAAAGAGACATCATATTATTTTCTTATATAAATGAAAACTGGGGTTTACACAGATTAAACATCATGCCAAAGTTCTATACCAGTGATTGGCTTAGCCTGATGGCTTTGTGCTTCTGTTGGTACTTAGGTCTCTGTTTTCTTTATTCTGCCACTGATTTTAAAGATGCAAAATAATGCTTTACTTTTGGGTGTGGTGGATTAATACCATCAGAATCCTGATGCTTGTTAAAACATACATTTATTTCATCAGGTCTAAAAGGCTCCGATGAAAGAGTTGAAATGAAGATATTGGCCTCTGCTTCAAAGTTATCTCACAGCTACCAAGGATTAGCCACGAGCTTTGCCACAGTTCTCGTTTCCATATTTAAACGTTTATATGCTCCACGTGACACTTAGGAACTCACTGCCTCTGTTGACCCAAAAACATGACACCGCTGCTCCCTGGGAATCTGGTTCATATCCTAAAAGGCAACAGAATAAACTTTACCCCAAGAAAGAGAAATCGAAAGTCAAGGCTATGACCAAAAACACCTCATGAGACTGAAGCTTGGCATCTGCCTCAGGGGCCAGGAACTTTAAAATGATGGATCACTGCTAGTAAACCGCATCCCTGTGATAGTGTCAGCACACACCTGTGACGGGGGAAGAGTTCTGCGTTGGCAGACCTGTGCCAGTGACTTTGTCATTACACGCAGGTAGAGAGTGCAAAGCCATCCTTTAAGCGCTCCATTCCTTATAGTAACTCATTGTGATCGTTCTGATTTTGTTAAGAGGCATAGCCTCCCACCCCTTTCCTGCCATTCTGCTGAGTCAAAATATTAGAGCATTTCACGTTCAGTGAATATGTAGATAGAATTTATGTGACAAGCCACGTCCGGTGCAGAGGCCAATTTTAATCTTGATTCTTTTGTCCTGGAGGGATGAAGATGCTGAGGCAAGCAGAGAGTAAGACTGGATAAATCACTACAGTCCAATTTTTGGAGAGTTGTCTTATCAGGATCAACTCCCAGGGAAATCCCAATCTCTGTCTGTCTGTCTATCTGTATGTCTTATGTATGGTACAAATTTTATTTTATTACAATACTACCTACTACTACTTTGAGTTAAATTTTAACATAAAAATTTTATTTACAAAATAGAGTGCAATTTGGCTATAGGATTTTATTTCTGGACTCCCAATTTTCCTTATCCATTTAAAGTACAAAGGCAGAGCCTGGTAGAGGCATGGCTGATCAGGAGTTTTGAGATATGAATCCTGGCCATGACTTGCTGATAGCCAGGTTCCTAATCTTGGAGAGTGGTACACTCTTAGAGACCTCCAAGGTCAGCTGCAGGTCTTGAGAGTTAGGATTCTGGGACACAG
The DNA here is from genome assembly GCA_963919715.1 of Microtus obscurus. Taxonomy (NCBI): domain Eukaryota; kingdom Metazoa; phylum Chordata; class Mammalia; order Rodentia; family Cricetidae; genus Microtus; species Microtus obscurus. Next base: position 39,245,294 of record CAWTZC010002514.1, read on the forward strand.
AGACCTGCAGCTTTGTTTTTAGTCCCTCATTAATGTGGACAAAGATGGTCGAGAGGCTGTTTTTAAGAGGCAAAGATTTTAAAGTTCTTTACACATTTGTGGGATTATTATTCTTTTTATAAGCAAGCAATGAAAACATTGCGGAGAGCAAGGTTTTCAGCCTATCCAGCACAAAGTACATAAGAAGATTTGAATTAATAAGTAATCCTCGAAAGAATTCTCACCAGGCTCCAGCCATTCTGAAAAATGTCCCTGGCTGAGCTATTCAGCGCATATGTAAAACTGTAATTCTGTTTCAGTGAGAATCCAAGTGTTATTAACAATACTGTTATGATTAAATGATAACTTGGCATTTTTTTATGCCTTTTAGAGAATTTCTAAGACTGGAACATTGTGTTCCCTTACCCTCTTTTCTTACCAAATGAAAAACCAAAACTTAATATTGCCATTCTAGTCAGGATTTATAACAAAGCCAAACAAAACAAAACAAGATTTATAGTAACCCCTCCCTCAAAAACCTAACAATCAAGAATGACTGAACTGGAGGGTAAAGACAATCCTATTTGTATTATTGGTAGCAACATACAAGCATACAGGCCCAGCAATGTCAATGCAATATTGCTCCTACCATCTTTTGGGGAATGGAGAATGTTTAGATATTCAGTTAATGCAGCATAAACGTATCTATCTCTATCTGCTAGCCATTGCTCTCAGTCAAATTGCTTAGTTATTAGGTAGAAGATAAAACCATTCACATAGACTCAACCTTTGGTGAATGCCAACGGGACAGTTTTCATGATGTTGATATTTACCACCCCTATCTCCAAAACACTGCTAACACCGTCTTCCCTAAACACTTGCTGCTGATGTCTGCATCTTCCCGATTATGTATTTCTTAATTTGCTAATATAAAACCTCTTTAGAAGATTTTAGATCCCAGGGTAGATTCTAATCTATATATTTAGTCTTCTTTAAATATATTTTACATTTGATGCACAAAAATGAATATAAATTAAAATGTATGCTTAAAGAATCTTAGAAGGTAGCACAAAAAATACAGATGGAGGCTCCTATGCAGATCCCAGCTTATGATGTTTGTATGTAGATATGTAAGTGGGTGTGGGTATAGGCTATGAAATTAGAGAGGAGACCACACACAGAGGAGGGGAAGATAGGGGAGAAGGAAAGCACATGGAAGCAGAAAAGAGGCCATGGGGAGCGAGGAAAGATAAAAAGGGGAGGAATAGGGGGTTGGGCAAGAGAGAGGGAGAGAAAGAGAGAGAAATTACTAAAACAATTTTTGTTTAGAAATGCCACAATGAAACTTACTTATATATATGCAAATTAAAAAACTGAAAGAGAAACTATAAACAGAGGCCCAGCTGAGAAGTTCTAATTGTCTTAATATATGTTATTAAAGGCAGTGCTACCTGGATCTTAGCCTTGAGTCAGTGGCTAGAGACTCTGAAAATGGGCCATCAGTACAGTGCTCACGTTAAATTTTAAAATTGTATTGTTTGAGTTATTCCTTTTATTTTATGCATAAGGATGTTTTGCCTGCATGTATGTATGTGAATCACGCATATGTCTGGTACCCACAGAGGTCAGAAGAGGGTGTCAGATTTCCTGGAACTGGACTTATAGATGCTTGTGAGCCAGCATGTAAATTGCTAGGAACTGAACATACCCAAGACCTTTCCTGGAACAGTTAGGGCTAAGTCATATCTGTACTTTCTTTTTCAAGTACTTCACACACATAACACACACACACACACACACACACACACACACACACACACCATCAACTGTACAAACTGGGGCCCCAATGAGTTCTGTTTAGTTGATTCTGTGGGCCATAAGGGAGTGTGCCACCAGAACACAGCCCACAGCCATCAACTAAGCAAGGCTCACAGGGGCTCACAGAGACTGAAGCAGCGATTACAAAGCCTGCACAGGTCAGCCCAGATGTTATGGCTTCTAGCTTGGTGTCTTTGTGAGACTCATAGAAGTGGGAGCGGGGATGTCTCTGACTCTTTCGTCTGCAGTTGGGTCATCCTTTTCCTCCTACTGGGATGCCTTGTCCAGCCTTGATATGAGGGTTTGTGCCCACTTAGTCTTATTGTAACTGTTCTGCCATGTTCAATGTACAATCCTAGGATGCCCACTCTTTTCTGAAAAGAAATGAAAAAAGAGTGGATCTGGGGGAGAGAGGAGGTGGGACCGGTACTGGGAGGAATAGAGGGATGGGAAATTGTGGTGGGGATGCATTAAAAAAATGTTTTATATAATAAAAATATAACAAAAATTCATGAAAAAGAAAAATTCATAAATATGAATAAAGTCTGGACTAGAATAATAAAAAACTTCCTCAATTTATCATAGACTAATAGTTTTGTAGAACACTATAACATGATCGTGAACTTAGTTTTTAGGCAATGTTAAATTGCTATGATTGGTTCCAAATGTTTGTTCTCAACCTCTGTGTTCTGAGCATTCACCATTGGCTTAAGGGACAGCATCTGATCATGGACCACTAGACACGAATCTGTGTGCAGTGAACTGTCTGACTCTAGCCATATCTGCACTATTGGGGAACTTGTCAGAAATGGGGATGCTTACACCTCACCGACCGACCCAAATAGTACTAAAGTTAATGCAATTCTCAGGCGACTGCTTCACAGTAAATTTGTTCTGGGGGAAAGCCAGGTACAGTAAAGACCTTAATACCAGCAGCAATAATGAACAGTTTCATTGCTCTTGAAATAGGCCATTCAGTGGTCTAATTGTTGTCAAGTCTTTACTAAGTTGAGCCTTCCCACAAACCTGTGAAGCAAGGGTTTATATTTTATGTTCACTTTTCAGGTATGAACACGAGGCAGCAGATATAAAGAGTTTAATGTCATTCAGCCAGAAAGTGGAGTGCATGGACACAGAGCATCTTATGAGACTCAGATGGCTATGAGGGGCCATTATATCGCGGAAGTCAGTGTTGGCTGGAAGGTTCACTGAGCTAGCCTGGCCCATGGGTGACATGCACTCACTGGCAGTACAAGATGGGTGTTGCATTCCAGGAGCTTCTTTGCATTCTTCTGAATAATGTGTTCTTTCTTAATTCCTTAACTAAGGGATATAACCTTAATTACCTGTTCTTAACCTCTATAATTTTAGAAATATATTTAAATTTTTCTTTCTCCTTAAGTCTATAATGGAAGGTGTTTGCTTCCAAGTATTTTCTCTTTCCCCCGTACCCTACGCATTCTGTTAATACTAGTGTTGGTCACACATTCTGATCATTGTGCTAGTCATTAGCTCTAGGCTCAGGACAATACCTACATTTTAGTTGTGTGCGTGTGTGTGTGTGTGTGTGTGTGTGTGTGTGTGTGTTTTGATGGATCCCAGGCTGTCCTGGATCCACTAGCCTGGCCTCAAATCTGTGCTAATCATCCTGCTTCAGTCTCCCAAAGGCTGGGACTGCAGGTGGGCGCCAACACACCATGTTGTCTGTTTACCTTTTCATTCTCTTGCCAGATTTTAAGTGCCTTGGCGTGCTCAAAACTTTATAACCATTTCTTTTATAAAAATAATAAATAACATTACAGATATCTAGAAAATAAATCATTCAACTGTGGAAGGAGTATTCTGTAAGGTACTCATTAATGAAACAATTTGTTTTTGTATTTACCTAACATCTTCTGTACAAATAGACCTGTCAGGTCTTAAAATACCAGGCGAAATGGAACTGTCAGTCTTAAAGTATTGCCGCTGTGTTGAAAAGTGGTTATAATGAGTCACATGTGTGTGCATGCTGTGTGCAAATATTAATTTTCTGTTGGTATTTGGTAGACATTTAACAAGTTTTGTGTTTTCCAATTCTACAATATAGGTGATACACTGAAAGTGATGGAAAAAGAGAAATTAAATATATAGCATATATCATACATATACTACATATGTAATATATATACACACATACACACAATGTACTTATCACTGTTCATTTTGTTGGCAAGTTGATTAGTTCACTTAAAGATTAATGGGTCCTTGTACTCAGATAGACATATCCCCACATGCAAACATAATCAAAATAAAATAAATCTTTAAATAAAAAGAACAAAGGATCCATCCAATCATTATTGAATGTCTTCAAATGAATATTAAGAAACACAGACAGCTCTGAGGGGCCTAAGAATAAAATAATCTTCAGAATGTTCTGGATTAGCAAATGCTATTTGGGGAAAATATGGAATGCTTAATGTCCATCTGTGTTCTTATTCCAACCCGGCCACTTGATAAGTAGCACTTCTGCCCATTGGTTATGTTTCCTCACAGTTTGGATCACATTCTGTTTTTCATTTGTTCCCATTTTTATATGTCTAGGTGTACTGCATGCATGTGTGCTGGGTGAGCTTGTGTGTAGGGGTGTTGGCTCATGTGCATCTAGGTGCAGATGAGGCCAGCAGTTGATAGCAGATGCTTCAGTCACCCTGAACTTGAGTTGTTGAACCTGGAGATGTGACTAGATTGTCTGGTTAGTGAACCCCCCTAGAATTCTCCTATCTTTTCCTTCCCACAACTGTAATTTCAGGCATGTGCCTTCCACACTGGCTCTTTACTATGGAATCTGGGGATTGAACTCAGGTCACAAAGATTGCATGGCAAGCACTTCATCCACTGTGTCTTAGCCCAATCCTCCTTTTCCATTTTTTCAAGCTATAGTTAACACTGGCTGGTGCAGACTACCTTAAAATTAATTTTGATAGTCTAAAGGTTAATGCAACAAAGGCGAGCAGATCTTTATCTCTTAGGTGGGTTTGAAATGATGGCCTTTAAATCAACATGGCAGCCATTTTTGCCTTTTCTCTATGCTGGAATCCCTTTCTGCAGAATGACATATCAAAAATTGCTCTGTTTCACAAATAAATAAATATTGATGGTCTTTGCTAGCCTTTGCCTTACCCAAATAGAAATTCCTGTATAGTCTATATTAAAAAGACTACCAACAGAATTCCAAATTACTAGCTCTTAGTTGACATTCACATATCCTATGGGATATCCACATATTGTAGATAGGGTTACATGATTGATTCACTCTGCAGGTTTGAGGATACAACCCTGCAACGCTTTGTTCAGCTGAATGTCAGTACTCGTCCTTCATGACCTTAGATGCGTACATCCTACCCTTTTCTGTAAAGCCCTGTGATCACACCAGACCCGACTGACGAAGCCCTCATGGAGCCATCACTGTGAGTTTAGCTTCGGTATCAGAGGTGAATACAAATGACCTGGAGGAAATGTTCTGAATCCCTGTGCTGCTTCACTGGTGACCTCACACAGCTCCCCGATATGACTGGTGACAAATTTTATTGCCCAGGTTCTCCATTGCAAATGGAGAGTACAGCCTCCATTTGCTACCTCATTATGGACTGTGGTTGAAACAGACAAATGCTATGACAACCTGAACAATTTGAGTGTCACCTGAGGACTTGTTAAAATGGCTGGGCTGGCTTGTGGACAGACTGACACATTCTTTCATGCTTTATTTTCATAATTATAGGTGACTGGATTTTAGCAGCTTTAATTACATTCTTGCTTGACTTACACCAAAACGTTAATTTCTTTTGGATTAAATAAACTCTTTATGAGTTAATTTGAAACCCCCCTCCTTCTTAAAAAAAACTATTAGGAATTTCATTAGATTTAAGTAACATGGAATTTGATCACACAGCATTCTGGGGCTCAGTCACCGCAGGCTTGGGTACTAGGCAGGCTGATTACAACTTAAGGATTGTTTCAGTGTGATTTTGCAAAGGATTTCATTTACCGAAGATTAGTACATTTATTAAGCTGTTGATAATGGAAGCCTTTTAGGTTTGGTAAGTACCATCCGGTGAGGTAGATTAGTGGGGTTTAATTTGTTGCTCTCAAATCATACGTGAAGACTTAGCAGAATAATTACATCTCCACTGTGGTCTAATAAAGATGACATTGCAATGGCACTTCTGGCCCCTTCTGCATGTGTGTGGTTTCCTTTAAGATGCTGCACTTGAGCGATACCCACTTTTCCCTCAATAGAAGTCCAAACCTTATCACCCATGAATAATAAGACGTAGGGAGAAACTGAAGATGTAGTCACCTAAGGGGAGAGCTGCAAGGATCAGAAGTCAGAATGAAAAGTATTACAGTAGAACTGATAATAAATAATGTTCTTTATTTATTTGCTTTTTAGTATATGCTATTCATTATCATTGTTCCATGCATCATGTTTGTAAGAGAATGAAGCTTAAGCTTAAATATCTAGGCCTAACATAATTCTTGTTTTACACGATAACATTCATTAAGGTCTTAAATCCAGCATGTATATTCATAATACCCATTGCACTTTCCCATCAAGAGGAGCAGATTATTGCTTATAAAACACCATCTCTATCCATGTAATGGCTTTCTCAAATACATATCATGTCTTGAATGCTTGCTGTTTGGGTGGAGTGGAAATGGAACACCTAAAGTTCATAGTAGTCTGTGCTTAGAAGTCAGATTGCCATCTAAAGTACAGGTATGTAGACTAATGGACCAGAAAAAAGAGACGGTTTATGCTCTGTCCTTGAACAATGCAGGTACCTTGTATTTTTACAATATCCAAACTTCAAGTTAACCTCACTCTTGTGCCTGCCCACTTCATACCGCTGATCATAAAAGTCAAACTTGAACAACTACTAAGAGTTTTCCATGAAATATTCTACCAAGTGGCTTTCCAAGGGTGCTTGACTATGGATCATGACAACTACTTCAAATGGTTTCACAATATCATGGAGAACAAAGGGTAATGAGGGTTTGCTTCTTCATTTTCCTATGTGGGTGCTATTTTCAATTCTGAGTTCATTTCCTGAGAAAGTAGCTCCTGCACATTTGCTCACTACAACATAATAATGATAGAAATATATAATTAGATACATTAAATAACAATGATAGAATAGACCTCTAAATTATGTACATGTAAGCGCACTAAAGCCAGGAGTTGTATACAAGTATCAAAACCCATGTACTTTCTGCAGATCACAGTTATTGCCTCTCTGTACTGGTGACCATTTTCATTGTGGTAATATATTCACATTCCCCACAATATCATGACTAAATAGACAATTATGCAGTTTCACAGAAACAAAAAGAAAACCCATTCCCAATCTGGCCATTACATCAAATTATGCACTACCCCTAGAGACAAGCTGATGACTGTTTGCATGGACTGGAGATGGAACACTTAAAGTTTATATCAGTCTGCATTACACTTTTTTCCAAATCTCACCTTAGAACCATGAAGAAAATGAGCCAGGCAGAATGGGACAGAGAAGCCATGAGATGAGAAAGTCCCGAGGGAAAGGAGTGTTTCTACCTGAGGAGAGGTGACATGGGGAGTTCAGCTGTTAACAGTGTACTTCACAGACTGTGAAGATGGAAGTGTGAGAGCGAACTACTCAGGTGGCCTTTGAGAGGCAGAGATGTAGGAAGGGGAACCCCGCCCAGAGACTCTACTCAGGTTCTGGGTGCCAGTGATGTGATAAACTCTCTCCAGGAGGGACCCGAGTGGCTCTCATTGAGACATTTAATCAAAGATAGTGAACTTCTATGAGTCAAAAGATATCAACTAATATGTATTCATAGTTCATTGGTCCAGATGCTAGGAGAAAATCTCATTTGACCCATTTGACCTTAATAGTGGAAGAAAGTAACACCCAGAGAAGGATGACTCATTCAAGACCATAGCACTAGCACCTCACACAGCCAGTGCTCAGAAACAGGTGCTTTCAACATTGACGCCCTTGTGCTACGGTCACATCACACCCACAGCTGATGTGGGAGACGGGCTAAGCTGGCTTCTAAGACTCAGCACTCTCATTTCTAGAAAGAGATGGAATGTTGTAGGAAAGGTACAGAAAGTCCATATGCTCTAAGGTGCACTAAGGGCAGGATTCTAGGAAGCACTTTTAGGAATGGCTTCATATCACAGTTTTAGCTGTGAGTATCCTTGGGTGTTGGCTATTCTAATGCTTCACATAGTGGGATTCATCTAAGGGAATTTGACCTTCAATATTTGTGTAGTTGTTTTCTAGGCTCACTTTAAAAACATATCATAGAAATCTCAGGTCACATGGGAGCACTTATTTTCAGAGGTTTGCCCCCTACCTTCATCCTTTGTCACCTCTAATGAAGGACTTTCTGGGAGTTTATCTGTGTTAGAGTTGTTTATACCTCTTGCTATTCAGTGTCCAAATACAGACTTTTCACCTTGTTTGCTTTTTATTTAACAACTCATTTTGTATATTCTTTCTGTATTAAGGGCCACTGTTTGCTTTAACTTGATTCTCTTTCAGAATGAGCTCTGTAACCCACTGGCATCTTTTTTGGTAGAAGAGTGGAGAACACTCCACCAGCTTGCAAAACAAATGCTGAATTACTCCCTGGGAAGCAGTGACCTGGTGACAGACAGCATGCAGAACTGAATTAGCCATTCATCTGAGAATGTGCTGGTCTGGCATGGGGCAGGGTATGCATGTGCGTGTGTGTGTGTGTGTGTTGGTGTGTGTGTCTGTACCTGTGTATGTGCATGTGTGTGCATGGACCCAGTGCTGGGTAAAGTGTGTCCATAGCATATGGTGAATCTACTCTTTACTATGGGAAAGACGTGGAATTCTAAGCAATTGCCCCAATTTCCAAATCAGAAGGAGAAAAACCTTTTTGGATTTCCCATAAGCCTTCACATGTTTGTTTGTATTCTTGCTTCATAGAGCAGGAAGACATATATATCTGCGATTTAAGTGATTAAAACTTCACAATGACCATGCTTGGGATAATTATTAACATCCTAGTCTGTTAGAAAATAGTTGTGGAATCAACTTGTAGTAGAAAACCATATCAAAATCCTCTCAGGGGAGTGTGACAAACACTCCTGCTCATGGACTCCATGTCTATGGACGAGGATATCGCCACAGTTTTACCGTTTTCTCCCCCTTTCATTGTACATATATTTCTTTCTCACAATAATATATCCTAATTACGGTTTCCCTTCCCTTTCCCCCTCTCAGATCCTCCCCGCTTCCCCGGCTATGTAGACCCATTCCCTTTCTGACTCTCACAGGCTTCTCAGAGATAATAATAAAATGACATAAAACAAAAGCTAACACATTGGAGTTGGACAAGATGAACAGAAGGAAAAAAGCCCAAGAGGAGGTACAGAAATCAGAGACCTGCTTGTTTGCACACTCAGGAATTCCATAAAAACATCCAACTGGAAGCCTTAATATGTATACAGAAGACCTGGTGCTGACCACTGTAGGTCTTGGGCATGCTGCCTTGGTTTCTGCGAGTTCTGTGAGCTTTGCTCATGTTGATTTAGAGGGCCTTGTTCTCCTGGTGTCCTCCATGCCCTCTGGCCCTTTTACTCCTTCTTCTTCTTTCATAGTGTTCCCTGATTTAATGGAGACATCCCTGAGCCCAGAGGAGGGGACAGGGAAGGAAGGATTTGATGGAGACAATCCTTTTAGGATTGAGGGTTCCAAGGTTACTAGCTCTCTGCACAGTGACTGGCTGTGGGTTTCTGTGTTTGTTCCCATCTGCCTCAGGAGGAAGTTTCTCTGATGATGACTGAGCAAGGCACTGATCTATTGTTATAGTAGAATGTCATTAGGTGTCATTTTGTTGTGATAGTGTTGGGTTTAACTTCTAAAGAAGGATGACAGGTAATTCCTTATGTGCATTGAGCAGAACTTCTCCTTCCTCACCAGCATTTCTCCAGGTGGGCCTGCTTGCAGACTAGATTACTGCAGCTTGCTGAAGCCATTCTGATGTTGTTTCTGGCCTCTTCCTAACACATTGGCACTTGAGCTACAGTTTCTAAGATGCTTCTCTGCCCTCTGTGTGTGGCCTCGTTCATCCTCCTTAAGACTGTGAGAATGACATTCTTTGACCTCAGCTCTTCAGCTTTGCTGTGACTCTCACAGTACTGTTGACTATTGTGGGTGGCTGTCGTGTGCTGGTAAAATGTTTAGTGGCATCTGTATTCCTTGTGAGAACAACTCAAATTCTTTACTTTTGGAGTGCCCTGCAGTTAAGGCTGAAATCCACCAGGTCCAGAGAGCTCTCTGAGCTGGGACAAAATGGAGGACTCCCTTAGTTCTGTCCATCAAAGCAAACTATTAGTCAAGTGAAGAGGCAGCCTACAGAATGGAAGAAAGTCTTCGCCATCTATACCTACAACAGAGTACTAGTGCCTTGAATGTACAAATTATTCTAAAAATAAAACATCAAGAAAGCAAAGTAATCAGCTAAAAATTGGACTAGAAAATTAAACAGTTTGCAGAAGAAGAAATAGAAATGGTAGTAGACTATTCTACCAAATAGAAATGGTAGTAGTTAGTGAAGCCTTTCTCCAGATGGCATAGGCTTGAAATGAGCAAGGTCTTCTTCTCCTGGGTCAAGTACAAGACTTTATGGATGATGGATCAGTATGTACAAAGACTAGCAACTGCATCTTCCTCCTCTGGAATGTTTACAGTCTGAGACTGCTGGCCTATGGGAGACCACTTACCAAGACTACCTAGCCATGCCCCTGTGTTACACACAATAAACATGCTGGCATTCCACTTGGTTTGCAGCAGTTGGTGCCCTCCATCAGCATACGCACAGCCCACCTGACCCCAGGTTTTGTATATGTGTGTCTGTCTGTCATTTCTTCCTTCCCTCTTCAGCCCTAGTCAGGGTTCCAGGACTAAGCCATGTGGATGGCGTGCAGCCATGATTAGAAAAACAAATGACAGCAAGTTCTGATGTGGTAAATGGGACCCCCTTTTTAAAAATTATTTCTTTAGGTTAATATATAATTATGTAATTGCCTCCTTCCCTTTCTTCACACCCCTTCTTGCTCTCTTTCAAATTCATGCAACTTTTTTCATAAGTTGGTATTTCATACGTGTGTGCACACACACACATATACTCCAAAATACATAACTACAACTTATGCTCAGTCTATACAATGATATTTGTATGTATGTTTTCAGGGCTGACTATTTAATATTGGATAACCAATTGGTATGCTCTGGAGTAAACCGCCATTTATTTATTTAAATAAACTATCATTTCTCATTTTACATATCAATCCCACTTCCCACTCCCTCTCCTCCTCCTGTTCCCTTCACCTTTCCCTCAGTCCCATCCCCCATCCACTCAGAGAAAGTAAGGCTTCCCATGGGGAGTCAACAAAGTCTAGCACATTTCTTTGAGGCAGAACAAGGCCCTCCCCACTATATCCATGCTGAGCAACTCCCTCCAGAGAGAATGGTGGAGGAACCCCTTTTATATTTATCTGTTTGTTTGTTTTTTTGAGACAGGGTTTCTCTATATAGCTTTGTGCCTGTCCTGGAACTTACTCTGTAGACCAGGCTGGCCTCAAACTCACAGAGATCCGCCTATCTCTGCCTCCCAAGTGTTGGGATTAAAGGCGTGCACCACCACCACCCAGTGAGGAACTCCTTTCATACACTATTAGTGGGAGTATAAATTCGTCCATCCACTTTGGAAATCAGTGTAGGGTTTTCTCAAAAAGCTAGAAATAAAACCACCATGTGACACAGTTAGACTTCTGGGCATGCACCAGAAGAACTCTTTATCTGACTACAGAGATACCTGCAGGACCAGATCCGTTACTGCTCTACTGAAAATGGCTAGAAAATTAAGCAGCCTAGATCTTCATCAACATATGACAATGTGGTACATATACAGAATGGAATTTTATTGATTCATAAAAAAATTAGATTATGAGGTTTGCAGGTAAAAGGATGAAACAAAAAATAATTATACTGAGTGAGACATTTTCTCTTATAGTCGTTTCAACTTCTAGTTCTGCTTAACACAGAAAAGCCGTGGAAGTCATTAAACTTGGAAAGAGACACGAGGGAAGTGCTTGGCCCTTACAGATGTGGGGAGGGGGAGGGGGAATATTAAAACTAGGTAAAGGCAAAGTAAAGAGGGGGTACTGGGGACAGAAAGGTTTAAACAGGAGAGAGATGGAGGATGAGAGAAATGGTCTGTGAGGCAAGATTAACCTAAACAAAGGGCCTATGAAAAAGACACACAGAAACCTTCTATCCTACAACCCAGATAAGAGATTGAAGGGAGTTACCCTGCACTGCTGGTAACACTGCTCCTAGAAACAATTGCTTGCTAATAAAATCCACATCCTAGATGGGATGGTTTGCAGAGGGTGGTAAAATGGAGGCTTATGTCTGTACTCTTGTTGCCCTCCAGAACCAGTAGATAAGACACTGTATTGAGGCTGGAGAGATGGCTCAGTGGTAAAGAGACATACTACTCTCCAAGTGGGTCCTAGCTCAGTTCTCACTACCCATGTCTGACAGCTTACAACCAATTGTTACTCCAGCTGCAGGGGGTCTTATTATGCCTGCTGGTTTCTAGGGACTCCTGCTCATGTTGCACAAACCCACACACAGATGCATATATATACTCATAACTTTAAGAGACAATGTTTAAGATATCCTGTGGCTGAAAGAAAGTGCACACTGCAGTTGCAAGATAGAAAGCAAGGTGGAAATGAACTGTAACTCTCCTCTTTGCTGTCTAGATTTTGAAATGTCAGAGGATGACATGCAAGCTGCTGGGGAACAAAAGGCATTGATAGCCTTACTCAGCAGTGAACTCTATGAACCAGAATCCAACCTGCAGGCAGATGTGTCCATCAATGTAATTGTAGCATGACTCTTGGGGCATTAAGCACACACTCTGCATTTGAGGCCTGCTAAGTCCAATCATTTGTTTCTTTGACTTTCTTGGATATTTCTTAACTAAACTGATGTACATCAAACTATTTTCTAAATAGCTATATTTATAGGTACATGAAAAAAATCCTACCATCATTTTCAAGCAATGCAGGCTTTTTGCAGCAAATTGTAGTAAATTTGGACACTCATAGATACCTCAGAATTAAAAAATAAGTGGTGCTTAGGAGCTTAGTTCCAAATCAGACATTGACTCCACCCCCTCTATGGTTCTCTAAGGAGAACCTCTGATGGGGGGGGATGTGTGTGTGTGTGTGTGTGTGTGTGTGTGTGTGTGAGAGAGAGAGAGAGAGAGAGAGAGAGAGAGAGAGAGAGAGAGAGAGAGAGGGAGGGAGGGAGGGAGGTGGGGGCTTCTTAATATTTTACAAAAGCAAAATTAGCAAACAGGAATAAAAATTTCAAGAGTGATGACGTCAAAGTACAAGTTACTGCTAATTTCCCTCCCTAGCATCTTGTCTAAGTGCTCTGGACGCTGGCTGTGCTCTGTGGTCATCTGTGCAGGTTTGTCAGAAAGGCTTACAGAGGGCAAAACAGTGATCCTGTTGAGATGGTTCAGGGTCCATTCTTCCATGTTTAAATATTAAAGCAAGAAGGTCGTAAGGAAGTCAGCTTGGGTATGCTTTAGTTTGATTTCGATTGCCTTGCTAAACACCATGACTATGAACAACATGGAGGAGGAAAAGGCTTCTTTCATAGTACAGCTTCTAGTCCATCATGAAGGGAAGGCAGGGCAGAACCTAGTGGCAGGAACTGAATCAGAGGCCGTTGAGGAATGCTGCTTACTGACTTGCTCTTCATGGATTGTTTGGTTTGCTTTCTGATATGCCCCAAGAACAGCACCATCCACAGTGGGCTGAACACTCTCACATCAATCCTTAAACAAGAACACACCGCAGACTGGCTCCCAGGCCATTCTGATGGAGGCGTTGTTTTTCTCAGTTGCGCTTTCTTCCCACATGACTTTAGTGTCTGTCAAGCTGACACAACAGTAACTAGCACAGGGTGTTAGGTGGGATTTTTGAGTACAAATAAGATTAGTTTGTGTGAGATATATTCATCCTTGCATATGTTTTAAAGATTTCCATTGACAACAGAGGAAATTGCCCTAGGACAGAAATTCTTATATTCATTAAAAATACATAGCTCCACTCTGCTTTTGCATGACATTGTGTGTTTGCTTTCTTAGCGTCTCATCAAATATTAGGATTTGACAAATGCTCTGACACTAGGTTTCTTTCGAATGAGAGCAGCTACTGAGTTCCCTGAACACAGTCTTATATGTGGAACTAAAAAATAAAACCAAATACACCAAAGCATTCTGATACCTCTAAAACATTAAAGTACCTTTATATAATATTTGTCCGTATGGGCTGAATTGTTTCTCTAAATTCACAGCTGAGAGCCCTGGCCTGTGACTCAAATATAATTGTATAGGAATAGGGGCACATAGATATAATCTAGTTACAAAGAAGTCAGTGAGGAAGATCTGCCTTTATCCAGATAGAAGAAGACAGAGGCAAATACCCAGGAGAGACAGGAATGAGTCGGGAGAGGAAGACAGAAAGCAACCACTGGCAATAGTGAGTGAGCACACCTTCCTTTAGAGCTCTTAGGGATGATGCCTATTAACATCTAGATTTTGGCCTTCTACCGGGGCAACATGTATTTTAAGTCACACACACACACACACACACACACACACACACACAAATATGTCTAAGTACAAGGCTGCTTTCTCCTTCACTTTCAGAGCTTATTAGGAAGTAAAGATGATGAAAATCGAACAGGTAAGATTTCATGCTCTGTTGCTGCTGCTGATTTAATGTTTTCTGGTGAGTTGCTGTAGAAGCAAGTTCCTTGCAAGGCTGGGATGAGACTAGATTGCTGACAGTCGCCTGTGCATTTCTTCTTAGAGTAGTCAGGATTCGTTTCATTCCTGCTTAGTTGTAGAGAATGAGTCTGTCCATAGAAATCTTGTGTTTCCTAGGGACCAGGGTATCTTGGGATTTCAACATCTGCTTTTCAAACATCAAGTTATTGACATCAGCTATCTTCTTCAGCTCGAGAGAATGGTCTACTCGGTTTCAGTTGTATACGTGTACTCTCCTATTTCTGAAGACTTTAATTTGCACGAAGGCAGAGATAAAGTCCATAAAGTACCTCATCTCTCTCCCATAATAGTCAATCATATTATGAAAAATAACATCAACAGTTATGAAACTGCAGTATGACAAGTGTGAATGTTCTAATTGGTCAACTGGACCAGAATGATGAGGTGCTCCCCCCCCCCCCCCAACCAATGTCACTGCTAATCTATTACAACAGTCATGAAGAGCCAAGCAGTCCAGTTCCCACGGATATCTTCAAAGCTCTAGAGACTGCCACTTCAACCATTCTTTAATTGCATCTGGCATAGATTGTGGCATGCTCCATAGAACTAAGGAGGCATATTAACTGGATTTGCCTTTCCCCGGGTCACTGTAGGCATGCAGCTGCAACCGACTGTGGAGGCTTACCTTCAGGATCTTCTGTGCCGCACTGTGACCGCCCCGCCCACGGTGAGCAACTGGCAATGTGAACTTTTATGAACGAAATTCACTAGTTCTTGTTTGATTACCAGGTGCTAGGAGTATCCTTTGCCCTTATATTCAGAAATGTATGTTTTATTCATAAAATTTCTTAGATAACAAAGTAAAATTGGAAATTATCATTATGTGTCATCTCAGATTTTTATTGGCAATATTTATATTTTATTTATTGGAGATTTAACTTACTATTTTTTTGTTATTGAAAGGTACATGTCTTGCTTTCAACATTTATATAGCACGTTACTTCCATTGTTAATATATACTGAATTCCATTTCCTTTTCACATTTTAGTGGTGGTAGTAAAGAGAGACCTGTTTTACATCCTCTATTTGAGCCAGTGAAAATTCAGTGCTGCCTGTCTACCAGAGCTCAGCAGAGATGCTGATGACTCCTGGACTTGTGCTCAGAGAGCGATGGAGTACAGTATCCCTCTCGCTAACCTTTGTCTAGTTGAGGTTTGTAATCATGCTCATTCTAGAAAAAGAAGGGGTCTGGGGTCTATTAGCACTTCTGATCAAACATAGACAATTAAGTGTTTGTGTTTTTCATGGTTCCTTTCAAATATTTTCCTAAATTGACAGGAACACAACGAAACCCAACAAAGAGATGTAAGCCTCCAGGACAAGTCCGCAGGAGCGAAGGCCTGCGTGCACGAGGGATGCCTGCAAGCTTTGTAGTGGACGGACGGGAGAAGTGGCATAGTTAACTGGAAAATGTGTGAAGCTGAGTTACTGGGCTGGAAAGTACGGGCCAGTGCTAAATAAGCTGACCCTAAACTGAACTCCCACAGGCCTAGAACAGAGGCACCAGAGAGTTTTAAAGGCTGAAGATCTGATGGAGCTGTAGGACTAAACACATACGGGATGCTCTTTAAAAGTAGCAGCCAACTTTGCTAATCAGTCTCAAAAAGCCAGGTAACTGCTTTTTCTGCTTTTTTTTTTTTTTGGAGAATTCTAGAAATGTATTCCTTTAAGAAGCTGACACTTACATGGGGTCCCCAGACACATCTGAAAGAAGGCATCAGTCGCGAGGATGAAAACTAGCGGTGAAGTATCATGAACTACCTGGAGACCCTCCAGGATCCTTCTCTTTCTGGGCTATTAGTCCATGGCCAGTTTGGCTAAATATTTTCCCCATTACTCCTTTGTAATTCTCTGTCCCACCCTAAAGACCTCTTCACACAGACGTTGGATCATTTACTCTGGAAATATTAAAGAACACCAAAGAATGACCTAATTATCTTGAACTCGTGGACCTCCCAACAAAATGTGTATTCACAGAAAAGATTATCTGGTACTAAATACCATGTGAGGACAAAGGATACAATTTGCATCTTAGTGTCTCATCAGGAAAGGGAAAGCTTCTTTTATGAATGACAGAAGTCATCAAAATCAGCAGTAAACAGTGCAGAGAATGGGAGTGGTAGTATTCCCAGAAGACTCTGAGGGCTGAAGAGCCAGGCAAGGGGGATGCAAGGCCATGACAATGAAGGACATCTCCAGAATGGGAGGGAGCACTAGGAACTTGAGTGGTAGGATAAGAAAAGAAAAGCGAGGGGAAAAAGGGAGTAGGGGATG
The DNA here is from genome assembly GCA_963919715.1 of Microtus obscurus. Taxonomy (NCBI): domain Eukaryota; kingdom Metazoa; phylum Chordata; class Mammalia; order Rodentia; family Cricetidae; genus Microtus; species Microtus obscurus. Next base: position 39,262,304 of record CAWTZC010002514.1, read on the forward strand.
AGTAGAGGGACAAAACCCAACAGAAGTACCAGATGACAAGATCACTAGGAAAAAAAACAAGGAGAAAATATAAAGCAAAAATAAAAATATTAAAGAATGAGCAGTGATGGTTTGAAGGTTTAGAAAGGTAAGAATAAAAATTTGGTTATTTGGGCTCAGGATATGGCTTGGTGATAGCAGTGGGGTTGCCTAGCATATATGAGGCCCAACATTTGATCCCTAGCACAGAAAAAATAAAGCAAAAATGATTTAAGAATTCCAAAATTGTAGAACATAAATTTTCAAGTTGGAGAAGCCACTGAATGTTTATCCTCATGGATGATGTAGACCTATGGCAAAGTATAGAATGGCAGGATTTCCAAAGAATGAGACAGAACAGAAAGTTTCCCAGGCTCTAGAGGGGAAATAGTTTCATAAGCAAGACCAAGAACAGTGAAATCTAGAAGGCAAAGGGATATCTTGAAGTCACGAGGATAAGCAATTTTGAACAAGTATGAAAATAGGACATATTTCAAAATGTAACTTCTTCTTCACCCTTCCCTAGAGGGCTACTGGAAAATGTGTTCCATAAACGTGGAGAAGGAAGATGTCTAAGGAACAGGGGACTGCACACAGGACAGAGTGGAGGAGATTTTCGGGAATACAGAAAAGCAAAGTGTCAGGGAAAGGAGGAAGCTCTCGCCGGTTCTTCTGCAGCTGAGGACCAACAGGGCCAGAGCCAGAGATTTCTAAAGAGATGTGGAGGGTGTGGGAAGTGTTGTGAGGCAAAACCACAACACACAAGAACAGCAACAAAACCTAACATGTATATCACCTGAGGTATTTTTTGGGAAAAGACTGAATAATGTCAGAGTCAGATTTAGCAGCAAACAAAAGTTACAAACAAATGTTCAAAGGACAGTTCTCTAAATTTATATTGTAGGTAAGGGAAGAGAGGAGCCTGCTTGAGAAGAGAATAATGCTAAACTCCACCTTTTACCATAAAAGTACTGGGCATGTAAAACCTTTTAAAAAGTAGGATTCTTGAGATGCTATTCAGAAATAAACACCATAAAAATGTGGCAAAAGAGCCAAAGGTTGGTGGCAAACAGAAATAAGGAGTGAGGAAGGACTGATCAGAAAGTAGTTTTGAGTCAAAGGGCTTGTGTACCAGCTGGCTTTCAAGGCTCCATAATAAAACTATTTAGCATAACCTCAGACCATTAGCCATCTTCTCACTTCCTCCCTGGCTCGTATGTAAAATGAATGCATATTATTTACTGTGAGCCACTGGGTTAGGTATCACCTCCTTCCATCCTAATGAGAACCGTAGGAGGCAAAGCAATTTGGCCTTCACATCCCAGACAGAGAATTCAGGTTCAGAGTTCTAAAAGATTGCCCAAGACCACAAAGAAAGAGGAACAAATGAGAAGCAAGATCTGAGACTTCTATTCTTAGAATAAATTGCCCACACTGTTTCTATACCTCTGTGTTGAAAGTCTGAAAAGCTACATGTGGAAATTAATTATTCATGAAATATAGTTTTGTAGCTACACGGGTATTTACACTATCAAAAGTGGGATGAATTAGCAATAACTCTTAATCTCCAGCGGGGGGTGGAAACCTCTATTATGGTCAGAACTCCATACTATACCTGTAAATTGGTAAAAATATACAGAAATAGGGTTATTCTCCTAGATTGACCTTTCTTGTCATTTACATTAATGGGATCAGATTCTAGTTTTGAAGTCATGTAGGAAGCCAATATCTGGCACTTGAATATTTTCTAGGGAACAGTTCAAGCTCACTCTGGGTGTTGGCAGTAGAACGTCATATTCTTTAATCAAATATTTAAAGAATGACCAGAGTTCAACACAATTCAATTTTGGTTATTGAAATCTTTTAGGCTTTGGAGATTAAAGCAAAAATTTTCAACAGTATTGATTCATCAGCTTACAGATTTGTGTTTACCCACTGACTCCTAACCCATTAAAAAGAAAAGGGAAAAACAAAACAAAATGAACAACAACAAAACAACTGTGAGACAAATGCCAGCAAGCATTTACAAGACTCACATGTTTTGGGAGGTTGAGATCACTTTTAAGAAACTATGTCCACATGTTGCTAAAGGTGTCTAATTAAAGTAGCTGTTCCAGTTTTTAACGAACACTTGGTCCAAGAGCTAACCACTGTTTGCAGTAAAATAGAAATCTCTTGAAGAAAGATGAATACTGTAGACTTCATGTTCTGGGAAATACTTACCTATACTAACATATAAGGTGTTTAGGAATGGTGTACAGTTTCTATGTGACCAAACACACACAAGTATAAAACTGAGAAAATTACTGTCTTTGCAAAGTTGTTAATACATTACAACATGGAAAGGAATTAGAGAGGCCTGCCTGCTTCCCTGCCTTCCTCGCTCCCTCCCTCCCACCTTCCCCCTTCCTTTTCTCTTTAGCAATACTGGGGAATGAGACAGAGGCTTTATACGTAGTAGGCAAGTACTCTGCCACTTAGCTGCACATCTCCAGCCTAAGATGTGCAAATAAATAGTCACGAAACACTATTATCTACAACACAGTGTGAAAGAAAGGCTGACAATGATCGTTTTTCTCAATGGAGAGTTATCTTGAATTGGATAACTACCATCGCAACTAGGTGCAAACATTGTTTAAATTAATAATATTGCGTTTGCTCATGAAATTATTCCCATAGGTTCCCTAATTCAAAGACTTACATAACTAATCATGTTGGGGACTTAACTTGGTGAACCCCTGTGGACAATGCCAGGACCTTTGGCCAGGACATTGTCAGTTCATTCAAATAGCATGAGGTGAAGTTTGCTCAGCTATAGAACTGCAGTCCTCTCTGCTTCATAGGGCTTTTGTTAGGTTCAAGAAAATGAAGACTATAAATGAGAGTTGAGGAGGTATTTTTATAAATGAAATATACTGTAGAAATCTAAATCATAATGTTATTGAGATTAAAACTATATAGATATAATATAATATGTATATAATTTTAATATAAAATGTTCCAGTGGTAACCCACAATGAATGGTATTGGTATTTTTAGTGACATCTTGGTGACTTTGTGGTTGAAAGCATACCTTGCAGGCCAGGAAAGGTCATGCCCCATACTACCAGAAACAGAACACTGTAACTCGTGGAAAATCACGATTCTTTGGAAGAAAAATACCTTCTCCCAAATCCCACATGTGGGCAGATTAAAGGACTAATAGTAATTAAAGATTGACACTGAGTGAATAAGATTAATATTAGAGAAGGATTACATCAAAAAAGATTTACATCAAAGGGTTCTTTCTCTTTCCTCCCATGGAAAGCCTAGCACACTAAAAGAGGTCTTATGCAAAACACCCTAAACCTCTCGGTACTTTCAAAGAAGCTGAAAAATATGAAGCGGTAAGCACAAATTGATTCTACTGGAAAATGTCAGAATTTATAACAAGCTTAAGGTTTTACCCCACAGGAACAACCCTGAATTAGAGGGTGAACTAGGTTATGACTATCCAGGATTCTGTTTGTAATTTGGGAATGCTATTTGGGAAATTGTTAGTGGAGAACAGATAGCAGAGACAGCATGAAAAGGGGCCATGAGCCAACCATCTCATTATATTGAGAAGAAGCAGTCAGAACTACCTAAACATCGGTCTTCTCATTTGACAAGCTCAAATGCAGTGGCTATGTCTACAAAACGCATACACATATATATGTATCATTTCATGAAGAAACATTAAGGAATATTTTCAATGTGGCTATTCATCTGCAAGTTAGGAGCAGGATGAAGCTGAGAATCCCACAGAAGTCTCTTCTGCGATATTCAGTGAATGGATCCCTTGGTCAGAGAACTGAAAACACCATACAGGCTCTTATTATTTGCTGCATTCAACACTGATATCCATAAAGTAGTTTTTCATGAATGAAGATCAGTGCCTTTAGTACAAAGGTCAAAGATATTACTATCATTTTTCTTCCATTCATTTATTTAGTAAGTGACCCTAAAATGTCAACCAAGTACTGGCCTCATCTTAGCACTTGGGGACTTAGTAGTAAGAAAACCTTGTAGAAAAGGATGAAGTACAAGGGTGTGTGTACTTCTGAGTGTATTAAACAACCACAACAAAAGCAACAAATCCCTTTCCCCCCCAAAAGCATGACATCCGACCTTTCCAGGGTTCAGATCTGTGTCTGACTGTTACATAAATTCACCATAATACTACTACCACTGATATAGCACTTGGGCATTTGACTAAAAAATGTCAGGAGTATTCTGAAAATTCTACTTCTTTTAGGAAGCTACTGGAGAACTGTCTTCAGGGAGCTTCCATCTAATGCTATGCTGATTATAATAGAATCCAGTGTGAGCTGGGACCCTGATGTTAATTCCTGAGTGGAGGACATTTTAAATAGCACTTCAGAGCACCTTGTAAACAGTCCTACAACATTGATTAGTGTGGTGACTGTATTGCATGCCCCAATGGATGAAATTAGTCCCTCCTCTAGCTGCAGCGAGCATCGAGGGAGAACATAGAAGAGTGCGCTCTTCCAAGTGTCAAGTGTACACTCAGGTGTGACAATTCTCTAAGCCAGCATGTGCAGAGCTAAACTGTGAAGGCACCTAAAGTTGAGTTCTGTGTTCTTTGGAGTTTTTAGGAATATAGAAATTTTTATTTTAATTTAATGAAGCTTCAAAAATGCCTAAAATTTTTTATAATGGGAGAGCACTCGCTAAGTCAATCCTAATAGATACAATCGCTTACATTGCCCAGTGTGCTTAACGGAGAGGCACACTGTTGTGGCTCACGTTGTGGTCACTGATGTGGGAGTGTCATATATCAATCTGTTTATCAATCTGTTGATTTCATTGGTTAAAATAAAGACACTGCTTGGCTGGTCCTATAGGTTAGAACATAGGTGGGTGGAGTAAACAGAATAGTATGCTGACAGGAAGAGGAAGTGAGCTCAGAGAAGCACGCAGCTCCGCTCAGAGACAGCAGCCTCCTGTCTAGCGGGCAGACAGGATGGCCCAGCTCTCTGAGGCACACACACTATGAAGCCCCGACTCAAGATGGATGTAGGCTAGAATCTTCCCGGTAAGCGCACCTTGGGGTGCAACACACTTTATAAGAAATGGGCTAGTCCAGGTGCGAGAGTTAACCAAGAAGAGACTAGAAATAGTGGGCCAAGCAGTGTTTAAATGAATACATTTTGTGTGTTGTTATTTCGGGCATAAGCTAGCCAGGCGGCTGGGGTGTTGGGGACAAAACCCCGGCCCCCCAATTTCAACAGGTCACCACATGGCGATGCTATCTCAGGAGGTTCTAGAAAGGTGCAGGCTAGCCAGAGAAAGTCGCTTAATGGAGGCATGCCTTTGAAGGATATACCTGGTTCCTCACTCTCTGCTTCCTGCCTGCCGTGACGTGATGTAGAAGCTTCCTTTGCCATACACTCCCACACTGTGGAATCCTGAGTAGGCAATCTTTAACAAAACCTTCTGAAGCTGTGAGCTAAACTAAATCTTTCTCTTTATGTTCTTTCTCAGGGATTTGGACTATAAAGATGCTAAAACTAACACAAACACTGTTAACTATCTAGGGTTTTAAAAAATGAAACAAGATTATTGGTATAGTAATAGAATTCCCTAATTTTCTTTCATGTCTGATATTGCAATTAAAATTATCCAGTATAAGGAACCAACCACAAATGACTTGTGACAATTTCCATATCCTAAAATGAATAGATTATTGAATAGTCCCTGTATTTATGAGCAAATAGAATTTTTGTATAGTTACTTGTCGTCTTAGAATTTTTTATTGCTATGAAGAGACACCATGACCATGCCAACTTTTAGAAAGAAAACATTTAACTGAGGGTGGCTTGCTTACATTTTCAGAGGTTCAGTCCTTTATGATCATGAAGGGGAGCATGGCAGCATGCAGGAAGATGTGGTGTTGGCTACATGGTGACTAGAACACACTGGGCAGTATCTTGAGAAGATGAAACCTCAAAACCCATTCCCACAGTGACACACTTCCTCCAACAAGGCCATACCCACTCCAACAAAGCCACACCTCCTCATAGTGCCACTCCCTATGAGATTATGGAATTATGGGGGCTAATTACATTCAAACTATCACACCTGCTGTGTCTTATATAAAATATTAGCATTTTCAATGAATCTAGCAGACTACAAAATATTTGATGTAAATTTGCCCTGGAGATGTGTTTTGCTGGTAGAGAATGACCACAGAAAGTAAAGTGATCTTAATTAATTATAAAAATAGACACAATTAAATCCTCTAAGCAACTGAAAATACAGAGGATGTCTCACTTGGAATACACCTGGAAGACAACAAATTTAGCTAGAGAGACCTGGGTATTAGATAACTCTAAATCAGAAATCAAGAGAAATGGGTCATTAACTAATGGTGATTTCACTAAAATTTCATCATAGAGGGAAAATAGCCTCTTTTATAAAGTCCTTCTTTAGTCAAAATGCCAGACAGACCTCAAGGATCTACAATATAGATAACTGATCACACAGACACTTAGAGAATAAGAATATAGGAACTGGAATACAGTTACATGGGAGGAGCAAGTTCTAATGTTTTGTAGAAAAATGACTTATATGCAAAGCTTATCATCAACTAGAAGAGTACAAAAGTTCCCGCACAAAGAAACGAGAAATGGCTTTGTGGGAGCCTAGGCAGTTTGGATGCTCACCTTACTAGATCTGGATTGAGGTGGGTGGTTCCTGGACTTCCCACAGGTCAGGGAACTCTGATTGCTCTTTGGGCTGATGAGGAGGGGGACTTGATCGGGGGAGGGAAATGGGAGGCAGTGGCGGGGAGGAGGCAGATATCTTTAATAAATAAATAAATTTAATAAAAAAATAAAAATAAAGAAATGAGAAATGTTTAAGAAAAAGGAAATGCTAGCTACATCTCAGAGATGGACATGCTCAGTACCAAATGAAACAAACAAAAACAAACAAACAAAAAACCACAATCCCAGAGACTTTAGACAACAATGAGAACACTAAGAGAGATTGACATAAATCTAATCTACATGGGAAGTAGAAAAAGACAAAATCTCCTTAGTAAATTGGGAGCATTGGGACCTTGGGGGAGGGTTGAAGGAGGGAGGGGAGAGGCAGGGAGGGGGCAGAGAAAAATGTAGAGCTCAATAAAAATCAATTTAAAAAAGTCTTTAAACACAACAGATATCCATGGTACATTATGGCATTTTAGCCTTTATTAATAAAACTCTCTCCTCTTTATTGTATTGTGCTTTTTAGTTGAATTAGGCAGAATTCTTTGAGAACGTCAAACATGCATATAATATATTTTTATTAAATCCACTCTTCTTTCTCCCCCCTTCAACTTCTCTTCTATTCCCCCACCACTTTTCACTCCCAACTTCATGCATTCTTTTCCTTTAAAAGATCCATGATGTCTACTTAGTGCTGCAGGTATGTGTATGGGTGGAGGACCATATTAGGGGCTACATCCCAGGAGGAGACTTACTCTCCCTCCCACAAGTAGCTGTCAATTGCCAATAGATTCTGAGTTAAGGGTGGAACTTCATGAGTCTCTTCCCATTTCATGTTGTGCTTTTGTCTTGATCTTGTGTGTGCAATAGGCTTTGCGAGCTTGTGTTTGCCACAACACTATCATATTCAGCAAATAATGTTTCTTTCTCTACAGACATTCACAACGTCTAGCCCTTACAATCTTTCAGTCCCTGTCTTCTACAATGATCCCTGTCCATTAAGGAGATGGAGGGAATGCGATATAAATGCTATATTTAGAGCTAAGAATTCCACAATCTTTTATTCCCTGCATATCGATCAGTTGTGGGTTCTGTATTAATCATTGCCTACAACAAAATAAAAATTCTTTGGTTAGAGTTGAGAGATGCACTAATCTATGGATATACAGATAAGAATTTACCATAGAACCTTCATCTGGAGATGGATGGAGATAGAGACAGAGACCCACACTGGAGCATCGGACTGAGCTCCCAAGGTCCCAATGGGGAGCAGAAGGAGGGAGAACATGAGCAAGGAAGTCGGGACCACGAGGGGTGCACCTACCCACTGAGTCGGTGGGGCTGATCTAGTAGGAGCTCACCAAGGCCAGCTGGACTGTGACTGAAGAGGCATGAGATAAGACTGGACTCTTTGAACATGGCGGACAATGAGGGCTGATGAGAAGCCAGAGACAATGGCAAGGGGTTTTGATGCTACTTTATGTTCTGGCTTTGTGGGAGCCCAGCCAGTTTGGATGTTCACCTTCCTAGACCTGGATGGAGGGGCAGGGACCTTGGAGTTTCCACAGGGCAGGGAACCCTGACTGCTCTTCGGACTGGAGAGGGAGGGGGAGAGGAGTGGGGGTAGGGGGAGAGGAGTGGGAGGAGGGGGAGTCTGGGAGGAGGTGGGAATTTCTTTTTTTTTTCTTTCAATTAAAAAAAAGAATTTAGGGTAGTTTAGTAATGTGTCCATTTAACAAAATTATAGTATTAGGATATTCACTAGGGCCTATATAACCAGCCAGTCATGAGATTTTGGCCCAGTTAATGGTACCATGGATGAATTTTGTCTTCTGGAACAGTCTTTACATATAATTTGAAAGTTTTTGGTTACTCCCATAAGTTTTTGCTGCTACTATATGGCCATATTTTGGCAGGACAGCCATTGTTATAGCTCATTGGATTCACAGTTGGGTAGGAAAATTAACATAACAGTAATGAGTCTTGTATGTATGAATGCCAGACATATGCCTTAAGAAAAGGAATTTCTTAGTTTATATATTTTTGATTGCCAAAGAACTGTCTACTATCACAAAGCATCTTGACACCAAGCAAAGGGTATAAGAAATCTTTTAATAGAGGAGACAACTGAATATCCCAAAAGATAGTATATATAAAGGGGGTGGAGCTGAACCCTCGCTTTCTAGAAATCTCACTGAAGACTTTCTTAAAAATTTGATTGGACAGTGTTAAAAACTTCACAAAATCTAGGCTGAAGTTATGTAGAAAAAAATGTTTTCCTGGAGGACAGTTCTTATAAAAATGATAAGAAATCTGTTAAATGTCCCCAACTGGGTAAGGGAAATGATTTCATTCAGCAGAGAGCAGAAACACAGTATGCTAATGGCTTGAAAGATGAAAGAAACAATGGTTTCTAAATTATGCCAGTAATGTAGGAGAAAATTCTCTTCACTGCTGTGTATCAACTCACTGGCCTTTAAGGGCATTTGTAGTTCAAGTTCAAGGAGGGCCAGACAGGAAAAGTACACTAGGGCTAAAGTTATCTATCAGGTCACAGATAACCAAAAGTTTAAGTCAGAACACAAAACACATTTACTTTTTTTTTTTTTCTTCTTGCTTTGTTCTGAGGTTTCCCTGCTTGACTAAGATCTCTGACAGGGGCTATCTACTGAATGACTCCAGGATTAGTCGTTGGGTATTTGCATACCTAAATGATCAGCAGTCCAAGTGTTAAATAAACAAACAAACAAATCACCATGGTTTTCTGCTGCTTCTGATAGTTTGAAAGGCGTCTGATGACATCCCAAACTCTGATACACTAAGAACTGAGCTAAGCTTTCTAATTTGAATCTTGTTGGGAATGAGGGGGTTCAAATGGCAGCCTTTGACAGGGGACCCTTTCAGCTGGCAGACAGAGTGCCTATATTAAACATGAACAGCAGTGATCATGAGAATGTGCCTCAGTAAAATGAACGGAAGCCAGGATCAGAGTTTATTATGTGTTCAGAGAGCCAGACAATTACGGGAGAGAGGAAGAAGCAAGACAGCTAGACGGCTGGAGCCAGAACCTAAAGCAATGGGGCAAACCAAAATTCACGGAGGGAAAGAGATATTTCTTTTTGTACCGGAACAAACCCAGCACCATAATGACTATGGCCTTAAAGATGATTTGCCATTTCTGGAGAAAGTCTTACTGTTTATTTTATTAAGATACTTTTATTTTTGTTCGCTTTATTGTGGGTAAAAGTGATTATATCCTCTAGCTATCCCCTATTTCCTAAAAGTTTTTGTCTAATTTTCCTATGATGTTCTGAACCATTCTTTATTATTTGCTAACTCTCCTCCTCCTGTGTCCCATGCCCATCCTCCCATGGGTGCGGAACCATTGGTCACTTCCTAAGCTGCCCATATTAGCTCAGGTCCTTCGGCTTTTTCTCTGTCTATGGCCTCAGCTTCCCCTTTGGTCTCTTCTTGTTTCTTATGTTCTGCAGTCTTGTAAGAGTCAACTAAATCCTGGTGTCGTCTATAAAGTGTTCTCAACCTTGCTTCTCAGGGTCTCTGCTCATTGCCTTGTGTCCCAAGGATGCAGAGACCACAAGGATGAGTTAATCTTTGTCCATCAGTCTATTTGCATTTTGTCTTCTAGACTAAGAACTTTTTTTTAAAAAAAATTAAGAACTTTTTTAGTACAATCTTTTCTCATTTTACATAGTAACCCCCTTCCCACTCCCTCCCCTCCTTCATCCCAACCTTCCCTCTATGCGCTCCCATCCACTCCTCAGAAAGCGTAAGGTTTCTCATGGGGAGTCAACAAAGTCTGACACTTCACTTCCAGGCAAAACCAAGGCCCTCACCCCTATATCAGAGGCTGGGCAAGGTATTCCTCCAAAGAGAAAATGTTCCAAGATGCCAGTTTAAGCACTAGGGTAAATCCTGGTCCCATGGCTGGTGGCTCCAAAGACTGCCAAACCTCACAACTGTCACCCACGTTCAATAGACCTAGTTTGGTTCTATGCAGCCCCCTACACACACACACACACACACACACACACACACACACACACACACACAATCATTCTAGAGTCAGTGAGTTCTCACTAGTTTAGGTCAGCCTTTTCATCTCCTGAAAAGACAGAGAGTATGCTGGGGTGAGAGAAGGGAAAAAGGAGGGATAAAGGGAGGGGCGGAGAGAAGAGAGGAAGGAGGAATACATGATGGAATGGGATGCTCAAGAAGGGGGAAGGACAGAGAAGGAGAGCAAGGAGAGAGATATCTTGATTGAGGGGGCCATCAAAGGGCTAGCAAGAAACATGGCACTAGGGAAATTCCCAAGAATCCACAAGGATGACCCCAACTAAGACTCTAAGCAATAGTAGAGAGGACACCTAAACTGGCCTTCCCCTGTAATCAGATTGATGACTACCTTAATTGTCATCATAGAACCTTCATCTAGCAACTGATGGAAGCAGATACAGAGTTCTACAGTGAAGCACTTGGCCGAGCTTTCAGAGACCAGTCCAGGAGAGGGAGAAGCGATAATATGAGCAAAGGGGTCGAGACCATGACTATGAGTTCATGACTATGAACTCTTTTGGATTAGGGATACTCATTGATTTGTCAATGTATGCATAGTACTTAGCATCATGTTTGCAAAAGCAATATTCTAATGCTTGATGAATTCATGAATCAGTCAGCCAACAGTGAGAAAATCACATCTGATGAGACGGGACTTAGTTATGTTACTGCATGATGCCTGAAGTTCCTCAAAGAGTCTAAGAATAACTCCTGCATATACTGCATCCTTTCCTTGCTTGGGAAGAAATATTTAAGAGAATCTCAGACTTGGAAGGATATCTAAAGCATGTTTATAAAAAAAAAACAAAATTAAGTTACAAGTTAAGGACATAGCTTTGATCATAGAGATGTGACCAAATTTATTATAAATCAAGGAATAAATCTCTAGTGAGTCAGGTGAATGAGGCACAGAGGGGAGAAGGTAGGAGTGGAGGGAGGGGAGGCTGTGACTAGGACATATTGTATGAGAAAAGAAAAAGAAAGAGAGAAAGAAAAGAAGGGAGGGAGGCATGAAATAAGGAAGAAAAGAAAAGAAAAAAGAAAGAGCGAGGGAGGAAAGAAGAAAGGAAGAAAGAAAAGAAAAAATGCAGTAATGGAATTGGGAATTCAATGCACAACTAGGAATAAGAGCAGAAAATGGACCAGAGCATTGATGACCAATCAGTCACTCCTGGAAGCATGCACTGTAACCTACAGCATCCAAACAGGAAGTATCATTGCATCCTTTAGTATAAATTGCATTGTCTGGTATTATGAGCAGTTCAATGAGGCCAAACTTTGTAAATATTCCCTTCTCACTTTGTGGCCCTACCTACACACCCTGACTGGAGGGCAGACCTTGTGATTTTTCCCTAAATCACGGCAACCTGACCTAATCCTTGGTTCCTGGTTCATGGGACTAACAGAGGGAAAGGTGAGTGCACAAGAAGATGAAACTGGTCTTACCTGGCCAGACACTCACAATACTTTCAGAAGAGCAGGATTTTCCTGCTGGGCTGAAACACTGTGAAGCACATGCCTTTGAGGTTCTGAAAAGATTTCTCGAGCCGTTTTCTATCATTTGCCCAGTAGGATACAGAGGGTGACTTCGCATTTGTCTTCAACATAAATCACAAGTTGGTTTGCTTTAATACTCCCCTTTCATTCCATGCTATTTATATATTATCATGTTCCAGGAGGAACTGCTCGGCCACATATGAAAGCTACGTGAAAAGGAAGGAAGAATTAGGGAGGGGCCCCATATGCCACCAGGCATTAGGTAAACTGCTCACGGGACTGGCCCACTGGGTGTATTTGTGATAATGCAAATCACAGCCAAACACTATGTTGATCATTGAACTCCCTTGGCACTGGACACTGTGGATTAATGACTCTTCTCTTTTAAAATTTCTCCCTCTTCTCCCCCTATCTCCTCCCCTCTCCCACCTACCCCTTCCCCATTCACTCCTCCTCCATCTCTGTTCAGAAAGGGACAGACCTCCCATGGGCTTGTACAAATCATCAAGTTGAGGCAGGACCTAGCTCTTCCCCTTACATCTAGGCAGGGCCAGGTAATCCAGCACAGGGAACAGGCAACCAAAAGCCACCTAAGCCCTAGGGTGAGGTTCTGCTCTCACTGTTAGAAGCCTTACTAAGAGACCTTTTTAAAACATTTCCATGAAAAATAATGCAGGCTAATAGCATCTTCTAACTTGATATTGCATTTGATATTATGAGGGACCTAGAGACAACCTGCAGTTTTTGAAGATATGCCACTTTTAACAAGTAATTGTCACACTGTTTAATTAATACAGAAACCTAATACCCAAGTCACTTCCTCAAATAAATCCCCATGAAGTTGGAGGAACAGTTATGAAAATGAAATACTACTATCTGGACTCTCACATCTAGCCCAACAGTTCACCTGTGTGAGCAAAACTTAAGATACAAGATTCAATTTTTTGTTTGTTCGATTTTTTTTTCCTTTTGAGACAGGGGCCTCACCATATAGCCCTGACTTGCCTGCAGCTTATTATGCAGACCAGGCTGGCCTCAAATTCACTCTGACTCTGAGATCAGCCTGCATTCTAAGTGCTTGGATTAAATGTGTGTGCTACCAAGCCCAGCCATCAAATTTGCTTTTAAGTAGGGGAATTTGAATGTGATTTTGGTGAGCAATGTTGTGTTCATGTGAAGAGAGATATGGGAGGAGATGGCAGAGACGGGATGGGAGAGGATTGCTAACACCAAGGACGTTTGAAAAGGCCATTTGGGAACTATGTGTGATTGTGCTCGTCTGAGAAGTCCTGGTTACCAGTGCCACCCCACCCCACAAGAAGCAATATAGGCTGTTGATATTGCTCTCAATTGTCCACAGAACTTGATGGGAAGGCCATATTACTGAAGGCTCTAAACACTTGGTCACAGAACATGGAAGAAAGCACATGGTGCTGACCTGGGAGCTCCCTCCCTGCTCACCGGCTTACATAGTACTAGATGGTGCTATGTACACTGCCGGGGAGTGGGGGAAGGTTATCAGCAGCTTTACCCCATCGTAAACCACGTTAGCTACAAAAATGACTGGTGTGGACCTAGGTCCCACGATGGCGTGAATATTATGGGGTAACTGACAGCTTTTTCATCGGATTTAAGACCTACTCCACAGGAAAATATATCTGGTACATAAATACAGCCAAGAACGCATGTCTGGGGAGCTCATTGGATCTAGCAGTAGAGGTTCTTCATAACTATTAAATTTAAAAACTTAAAATGTTGAATGGCAACTGATGGTGCAAACAGAGAGAGGCAGTGGTGTCTGCTTCAAGGTTATTCATTTCCAAGTTTTAATAACTGGTTGATGAGCCAGTGGACAGTGTGCGGCTGCAGTTTGGAGAGTATATCACACACACCTGCAAGTGTGCTGTAGTGTGGACACAGCTGGTGTTTGTCACTGGCCTACCTCTAGGAAATAAATGTCACACGATGTGCTTGCTGCATGCCTGAGCCCCATAGAACAAGCTCTGTGCACAGACATTCTTTTTCTCTGCTGGCTGGGGGAGGGGTCATACAGAACGCGAAGGTCAACACAGAATATTTCCTTGGCAACACACAGCGATATGCATGTAATTTTCTTTCCCTGAGGCTGCTCTTTCCAGCCTAGTCTAGTGGATTAAGAGGCAAACTCACTACATAGAGAAACCGGTGAGGGGGTGAGCATGGGCAAAATTCAAGATATTCGAGGTACAGGCGAGCATGAGCTGCCTCGTCCCAGAGCTGGTCCGGCTTGGCACATGTATATGGTATGTTCTTTCACCTAGCAGTACTCCACACTCAGCAAAACAGTGGTTCCAGTTGTCATCAGTGCATTCCAAACCTGGGGGGCCTCATTTCCGCTGTGTCCGACTTTCTCTGTGTTCAGCAAATGTTGCCACCAAGCAGGAGCTGCTGGGAGTGTGTTACTCCGAAAGAAAGTATTTTCATCTGAGTGAGGCTGAAGGAGGGGGTGGTTAGTCATTTGGTTAGTCATCTCTCACCTCTGATTTGAATAGGAATCATGTCGACTGTTTTCGGTTTTTCTTCTTAAGATACCACAATGGGAAAAACATAAGCTATTTCTTTTGAGGGTCTATTTTGTTCTTAGGATGACTACAGGTTCCCGGAATCCTTGATGTATAAGTCAGAGCTCCTGGTGTCCAGTTCATCCTGTGTGGATGTGGATGGGTGAACAACCTGTAACTGGATCCTAACGATGTTCAGGAACAAAGCAGGTTGTTGGCTGGCATCTCAATAAACTTCAGATGCTGCCGGAAGCTCACAAGCCTGAGCCCTGCAGCAGAGCATGGGTAGCCCCTCCAGCCTGGTAAAGTGTCTGTCACTGGTATTCAGTATACCAAAGACAAGGCACTGTGTGTTTTTCTGGAAATGTAGAAGAGAAGGCGAAGTGGACAGGGGATGTAGAGATGTTATCCACTTCGCTGGCAAGAGAAAAATCACAGCAGAACTCTTTCCCAGGAAGGAATTCAGAAACCAAACCCAGCACAAAGGAAAGATGAGCCGTGTTGGTTGGTAGCTCACCATCCTTTCCTGTGTTGAAACATTAACATTTTCAGATATAATGAGCTTCTTTTTTTGTTTTCCAGGCCACTAAGCACAGACAATGTGTTCAGGAACTGCAAAAGCTGGCCTAGCAGCAGGGCTTTGCACTTGAAACACAGATCTGGATTTTCCTGCCTGTTCAAAGAGAGCTCGGACATGAAGACACAGACAGACGACTGGCGTGTTTGGCTGTGAGGATTAGCCGGGTTGGGTGGAATGCGACGCTGGCGCCCTGAGCTTGCACCCTGCACCTCTTCATGCCACTGCCTTAGGAGGAATGTGCTCCTTTCTGTGGAAAGTGTTTGGGGTACTTATTAAAATAAAGAACTTGCGGGGAAAAGGGACGGGACTGCGGCAAGGAAGCTGCGCATTTCTTAACAAGGAACTGAAATGCAAGCAGCTTGCCTTTCTGGTGAGGGTAGTTACCCTAGAGAGAATGGGAGCACAAGATTCTGAACAGAAAATACTGAAGAGGTATCACAGGCAAAGCATGCAACCCACATCAGGAGACGGGGTTCTGTTTGTAATGGTTTGGGGCAGATTGTCGGCACCTAGCAGGTTTCTCCTATGTAAGCCCACACTGAGGAGATGTAGTCAGACATGTCTTAAGTGAGCATGCATGGCAGGTAACCAAGTAAACCAAAGAGGAAATACTGGTTTCCCCAAAACGCAGAATTTGATAGAGATTTCTATTGCCAGAGGTTTTAGTTGTTATATTTTAAATTAATTAATAAAAAGAAAAGGATACCCCATCTTCTCTGGGAAATTCAACTCTCCTAAAACAGCCTCAAAAATTGTATTTATCAGCTAAACACTTGCCCTATGAAGAAAAACAGAATCTTGAGACGCTAAGTTATTTCTAATCAATGAAGCAGCAGCCAGGCGCTCATTCCAGGCCATTTTCCTGATCCATCTTCAGTTCCCAAATGTGTGTTAGTTATGCCTTCCTGATTTGAGAACAGAAACTGCTCCAGGAAGGGTCTGAGGAAGAGGAGGAATACAAAGAGTCTCAGAGGAAGACAGGAAGTAGGCAGTCCCTTCAGAAAGCAGAGCTTGCAGGGCTCTGGGGCTCTCATGGAGAGCCAAAACACACTGATGGGCCAGGAACAGCCTGGTCGTATTTCCACACAATTCTCGGTGGTGCCAGGATGAGATGCCCCAGGGAGGAGCTGAACTGGATTTAGCACACTCCAGGAAGGCAAAATGGTCATTCAGAACATTTTGTTTTCAAAGGGAATAACATAAACTTTTAGTAATATAAAAATATTTTTAAAGATCCATTAATGGCCTGTCTTTTCAATGAACAGTATTTAATTTTTTAGATTTATTTATTTTATGTTATACATATGACTGTTTTGTCTACAAGTATATCTGTGTACCATGTGGGTGCAGTTCCCACAGTAGTCAAAAGAGGACATCAGATTCCCCTAGAACTGGGGTTACAATGGTTGCAAACCATTATGTGAGTGCAGGGAACTGAATCTGGGTCCCCTGCAAGAGCAGCAAGTGCTCTTAACCATGAAGCCATGTCTCCAGCCACCAGTGTTTTGCTTTTAATATCTAATCTGAAAGAAGACATTCTAACTTCCTGTCTATAGCCCAGAAAGTAAAGCGACCTTATGCTGGGAACATTCTCATAGTGATCTCAGTCTCAGTACACCTACCTCACTCATGATACCGTTTAAAGAGGCAGGCAAGCAGAATCCAACTGCTTGGCAGCTTTCAAGATATCTGGCGAGATGCCTGTTAGCCTGAACGACAACTTCCAGAGCATCCATAGCAAGTTGACAATTAGACATGGCTCCTGTCAGTCAGTCAGTCATTAATTATTCATACCATCATTTAAAAATCTGTGCTCATGAGTGGATCGTGTTCTAGGACAGTGTATCCTGAATCCACATCTGTCAGTGCACTATTTCTGCCAGGTATTGCTTCAGAGGTTTGTGAAGTTGAGCATGTTTACTGACTACTCCCTTCTATAGATACCAAGGGGTGTCACCATATTAAATGCTGTGTATATGCCAGTAGAGAAAGCCTTTCAATTTTGGTTATGCCAACACATTCAAATCACTTAATCAGAAGTCCCTCAACCCTTCATTTAGAGACCAGCAACAAAGGTAAACATCTTCTAGAAAGACATTGAAGCACCTACCATGTAATTTTCACAGAGCATCGGAAACAGAGGAGACAGCAGCCTTTACCTAGCATTTTATTCAATTTTCTCTCAAGAGCATCTACTAAATCTCTCTGAGGAGTAGCACTCCATGATATCGACCGGTTTTCTAGCCACAAACAAAAGCAACAGCACTTTCAAATATCTGGAAAGCAGAAACTTAACAAATGAACTTTTGTCATCTAAAGTATGCCACCCCAAAGAGGATGGAAGTAAACGCTGAATCATACTCTTCAGGATTCTGACAGGAAGGTCTTTTCTTATGTGACCATTCTGACTTCTGTGGCGTCAAATCAGCAAATGAGTACAGGCAACATTAAAGCAAAATGAAACCAGGACTTTGCTCTTCCTGGACAACTTAACTCTTTCCTTCTGCTGGACTTCCTTTCCTGTGATAATAGTTGGGGAATATTGTGAGCTACCAACTACTCCCTGTCTTATACAAAGGTTCTTAATGCAGTAGGCAATAATTTTTAAGTTCCCACCAACCACAGAAGACACAAGGAAGAATGACAGAAGAAAGTGTAAGGTAAGGTTGAACACAGGTTTTGTTTTCTGTTGATAAGCTTGTGAGAGGAGGCAAACTGAAGGCCTCAGACTGATCCTTCCCTCAACCTGGACTAGAGAGAGAGGGATAAGGTCAACGTGGTGAGGATCAAGGACTCTGGAGGGATCCTGGTGTCACCTGTCTGCTTGATTATAGGGAAGTTACTACCACGAGGGTCCCTGAAGTTTGGGGAAGGCTCTTTCAAGCCCTGGCGGTAACGCTGACATGTGCATTGGATATCACCAAAGTTAAAATTGACGATGTCTTAAAGGAGTTAAGTTCCAGCAAGATGGCTCACTGGGTAAAGGCACTTGCTCTAAAGCCTGAGTTTGATTCCTAGAACCCAGATGGTGGTGAGAACTGACTCCCTCAGTAACCCTCTGACCTTCATACATGTGCCTTGGCACACATGCTCAGGTACACACATACACAGAAACGCAAAAAAGAGAAGTTGAGATTCAAAGTATGGACAGCGTGTAATCTCAAGGATAAGTAAGAAGTCAAATATGTAAGAAGCCAAGTGTATGAAATGTCATTTATTCACTTTTCCATGTGTGCATAGGGCGTTCTCTCTCTCTCTCTCTCTCTCTCTCTCTCTCTCTCTCTCTCTGTGTGTGTGTGTGTGTGTGTGTGTGTGTGTATGTGTGTATGTGTGTGTGTGATTGTGGAAACAAAGGCCATCCACCTCTCTTGAGATATGGCCTCTCATTAGCTTGGAGCTGGCCAGTGGCCCAAGGGATCGTCCTGTCTCTTGCCTTCCCAGCGCTAGGATTACACCTGTACGCCAGCTTGCTGATCATCTCCTGTAGGTTCTGGGGATGGAACACAGGCTCATGTTTGCATGTCCAGCACTAACTGAGCCATGCCCAAGCCCTGACATGGACATTTGGGATTCTATTTATATGCTATAACCTACTGAAAGCAGTGTGGTTTTATTTAAACAACACACTTGATCTGTGACTTTGATAAATTTTTGCCTGTTTGAGTTTGCTTTCTTGATATGATGTACCCATGACCTCACAATCAGTACCGTTGTTACTCTCCCGGGCTTTGCTGGCATGTGCAGCATAGCAAAAAGTTCCCATCATCCCTCAAGTGTTCCTGGTGGAGTAGGAGGGAGGCAGCACTGTGGCTGCCCACTTCGTTTGCATACAATAAACTCTCATGCTCTATTTGGCACCACGGTTTTCACATTATAATGCTTTTCATTTGCTATTTACTGTTAAATCCTTCCCCAAGCCTAGTACTGAAGTACCATACAGTGTCCCTGAGCACGAGATATCAGTGCCACGTACTGGGAAGGAAGGACGTTTTAGATAAGCCTTGTTCAGGCACCAATTCTGGGGCGGCCATCCCTGAACCGTGTTAATGAGCCAGCGATGTGTATTAAATAATGAGTCTTTGTCAAGCTTGGTGGGCACCCCTGTAATTCTAGCACTCAAGTGACTGCAGAGGAGAGGAGCATCGTGCATATGAGCTCAGGAAGGACGACACAGTGAGGTCCTGTCTTAAAATCCCTCCCAAAGTAGTCAGCAAATGAGCCAATATACAAAACTAGCGTTCCTTAAAAGAGACGTGGGTGTGGCTCAGTGATGTGCATCAGCTGCCTGTGACGCATAGTTGTGAAAGGCAGTTAGCAGAGACTTCCCAGAACCAAATGGTACATCAGAATATAGACTATAAATAGAGGAGGGGGTGACTCACTATGTGGGGTGGCAGAGTAGTTGGTTTCAGATCAATCTGGCACCAAGAACTAGAGAACTGTATGTAAATGTTTGATGATGTTGAGCTGTCAAGTCAGCATGAACATGTGGGTCCAAGAGCACACAGAAGAGAAAGCCGTTGAGTTAGCACAGTGGTATTGGGACAAACTAAGGAAGGTAAAAGCACAAGAAGCTTGAACTAGACGCATGGATTGGAAGACCAAATCCTGGGAAATTTCCATCTCCATAAACTGATCTAATTTACTGAAAGTGTCTGGGATGCAAAGAGCTAAAGCTTGTGAGCTTGAAGAACAGCAAATTAAGTGTCTACACTGGGCCAGTGCACACACGGAAACAGGTCATTATGACAGGCTGCACAATCACAGCCAATAGACAGAAGCAATGGAAGACAGAAACAAGGAGCAGATCCACACTTGGACACATTACCTAAGCGGCACTTCCCAGCAGCAGGAAAGGATAAATGGTGCTATGTGACCTGACTATCAGTGGTTCAGTGGTTCTCAACCAATGGGTCATGACCCCTTTGGGAGGTGGAACAATCTTTTCACAGGGGTTGTATATCAGATAACCTGCATATTCAGATATTTACACTATAATTCATAATAGTGATGAAGTAGAAGCAAAATAATTTTATGCTTGGGGTCACCACAACATGCGGAATGGAGCAAAGGGTAGCAGTATTAGGAAGGTTGAAAACCACTGATCTTGTCAGAGACAAATAAAATTACATCATCTCTCATCACCAAGCATATGCCCTTGTGGGTAAGGTTGTAAACAGGGAACAGGAAACAAGCTCTTTCGAAGACAACTTATCTTTGAGGACGGCAAAGCCTTGTATGGTACATCACAGTAGCACAAGCTGAATAAGACGAACCATGGTATGTTTAATATGTGTCCATCTCTCCACTCTAAAACTCAGTTATGGGAATTAAAATAGAAATCACTAGCCAGTTACCCAGGTTCTAGATAAAATGCAAAAGCCACCAAACTCAGAAGAGAGAGTGTGAGAAGAGGTAGAAAGAATTAGTACACTTTCTCTGGCCCCCATCTCACGTTGTCAAAAGTCACTCCTTAGAACACTGGCTCTTTGTTGAGACAGCTGGTCTTGGCAAGCTGACTTTGGGAAACTTCTAGGGAGATGATGGAGCACCCACCCAGACCCTCCATAACAAG
This sequence comes from Microtus obscurus, assembly GCA_963919715.1. Taxonomy (NCBI): domain Eukaryota; kingdom Metazoa; phylum Chordata; class Mammalia; order Rodentia; family Cricetidae; genus Microtus; species Microtus obscurus. Next base: position 39,283,343 of record CAWTZC010002514.1, read on the forward strand.
GGAGGTTTGGGCATGTGGACCCGAGTTACTATAGCGCCAGTCACAGCTGGCATGAAGGAGCTATACTGAAGCCATAACAGGCGTGATGACTAACCTTGGCTATCAATTTGACTACACCTGGAATTAACTAAAACCCGAGCAGCTGGGCACTCCTCGGAAGGATTTTTCTGGCTGGATTATTTCAAATGGAAGACCTATCATAAATCCAGGCCACACCTTCTGGTGGCAGCGTATAGAGAAGAACACGGAAGAAGGAAGTTTTTGCTCATTGCCTGCTTGCCCTCATCCTCACTGGCAAGTTCATCTATCCTGCCCTGCACCATTCCTTCAGTTCTTTGGGTTTCCAACATGATCTGGAAATGGGCAGCTCTTTACTATCTCCCTGGGACTCCAGCACCAGATTGGGACTGCAGACACATCCAGTCTCATGGACGACAGGACTGGTCAACTACCGGATACCAGATGTGTGGCCTTTCAGTCAGGAGAAGGTCACTGTTGGGCAACTTAGATCACAGCCTGAAAGTCACTCTAATAAAGCCCATATGTCTCTCTCTCTCTCTCTCTCTCTCTCTCTCTCTCTCTCTCTCTGTGTGTGTGTGTGTGTGTGTGTGTGTGTGTGATCATTGCTGTCTCTAGCCCATCAGATTCCCTCAGCATCCCGGAGGTCCATTCCTCTGTTCCCACTCTCCAGCTGAAGGCCACGGAGCTCTTTGGAGTCTGGTTTGTAGTGATGTTGTGCACCTGTTTTCCCTTTGTCCTTACTGTCAGGGCCCCTTCCCTTTTCCCAGCTCTGTCACCACACTAACCATAGAAGAAGCCCATCATTCTCAGAGTAGCTGTTCCTATCATTTTTGTCTCCTTTGGGGTTGATGATGGAAGACAGTTGTGGCCAGGGTAAATGAGAAGGAGGAGGAGGGAGGAAGACTGAAGAGGGACAACTAATTATTTACAAGGATAAATATAATCTTCTCTGAAAAGCATTATAGTGAATTTTTGTGTTTAAAGCAGTCCATAATTCTCAGTATTATTTTACCCAAAGGCATGATGGGTATCAGCTACATGTTAAATGCTTTCTCAAGAGTTAAAATACAAGAGTTAAAATGTTGTATAAAATACAACATTTTTGTGAAATACATATTATTCTGGGGAAAATCATTTGGCCACTTGGTGAAAAAGTCAACAGCTTTCCTAAGGTGTGCTGAGGTCCCGAGGGCTAGATGGAGTGCGAGACCCCTGAAGCGAGGCAGAACCTCTTAGTTCAGAGTCTACCCAGCTGGGAGAGTAAAGAGACAGAATAAACGAAGCTGGGACAGTCTACAGGGTGGACATGAAAACATATTTGGGTAGTTAATCTTAAAATCTACCCTAGTGTTTACAAAACACTGCACAGCAAATGAGCAGCCTCTGGGATGCCAAAGCAAAGTTGCCCACTGCTCCTGAGTTTGTGAGAGGAGTCTTAGGGAGGAAGCCTCCAAAAGCAAGAAATGATAGGATGGGGACTGGAGAGATGGCTCAGGGGTTAAGAGCACTGACTGTTCTTCCAGAGGTCCTGAGTTCAATTCCCAGCAACCACATGGCATCTGTAATGAGATCTGGTGCCCTCTTCTGGCCTGCAGGCATACAGACAGACAGAACACTGTATACATAATAAATATATAAATCTTTAAAAAAAAAGAAAAAAAAGAAAAAAATGATAGGATGGTGTATGGTGGTCTACATTTTGCTCCCTGGCATTCTCCTTCTGTCTCCAGGCTTCCATGGAGTTATTAAGGCACATTTGACATGGGATGAACTGTACTCTCCCGAAATGTACAATTAAAAGAGAGGAACATACAAAAGCATCAAATCATCACTACATATGTATATGCTTTTCTATCATTACTAAGATTTCTTATCTGTAATCTTCACTTTCTAGACCAACTACAGGCTCATCAGTTATCCAACTTATTGAGAGGATCACTGTAAATATTACCAAATTTGATGACTTACAAATGGATATGGCTTCTGTGTACACTCTTTCACAGTAGCATCGTCAAACCCAATTCTACCCAAATGACAGAAAGTGATTTCTGTTTTTTTATTTCCAAATTTGGTGCAGCCATCTTTAATCATATCTAATTTTGTTTTCCAGGATGCTGCTCCTCCAGCGTCATTCAGAGGTATGGACTTTGGAATTCCATCTGTGAACATAGAGAGGCCAATAGTTTTATTTGATTTGCCCTGAAATAAATTGCTATTCTATTCTTAACAGCCACTGCAGGTCAAAATCTGACCGCAGTACAGAGCGACCTCTCCACACTCCACTGCCCAGAGTTATTGGCCCCAGGCTTCCTGCTTTACATATCACCACCATAGGTGAAGGGGCTCTGGAGAAGGGCATGCAGCGGAAAACAAAAGCCAATAGGTTTCCATTTGCTTTCTAACACAGAAACCAAAGGCAGTAGGGAAAATAGCTGCTGCTAAAATCTCAAGACTTCTACAGGAAGACATGAACAGTTTGTTATAAAACACTGATTTAAATGTATGACTAGTTAGTGTTTCCAAGAAATAGCTAGACACAAGGAAAGTATTTTGTGTTTTGTTTTTGACTAGTTAGTGTTTTCAAGAACTAACTCTACACAAGGAATGTTTTTTTTTTTGTGTTTTTTTTTTAATGTCTGGAACTACCAGCATAAATATATCAAGCTGTGATACATAAACAAGTTAAGTTAACTTCTTTTAACTTTAAATATAATTTACTGAGTATCTAGGTTATACACAGCAATTCATAGCAATCACTGTAATTCTTCAGGTGTAAAATATTAATTTATGCATCAAAATCTTAACTACATTAAAATGGTCAAGCTGTTTTGTTACTCTCCCCCTCTATCCTGCCTCTAACCCGACCCCATTATTATTATTATGTTCCCATCTCCACTTACCCCCAGTTTACCCAGGAGATCTCTTCTATTTCTCCTTCCCAGGGAAATACAAGCATTCCTCTTTGGGCCCTCCTTGTTACCTAGCCTCTTTGTGACTGTGGATTGTAGCATGATTACCCTTTACTTTACAGCTAATATCCACTTATGAGTGAGAACATACCTTGCTTGTCTTTCTGGGTCTGGGTAACCTCAGGACATTTTTTTCCTGGTCCCATCCATTTGGCTTCAAATTTCCTGATGTCATTGTTTTCTTACAGCTGAGTAATACTCCACTGTGTAGATGTATTACATTTTATATGTCCACTCTTCAGTTAAGGGACAAGAGTAATGAAAGAGATATCTTGGTGAGGAGGAAGTATTTCAGGGCCAGGTAGAAACCTGGTGTAAGGGAACATCCCACAAGTCTACAAGGATGATCCCAGCTAAGACCTCTAGCAATATAGAATAGGTAGCCTGAATTGGCCATCCCCTGTAATAAGATTGGTGACTACCCTAATTGTCATCAGAGATCTAGTAACTGGTGGAAGCAAATGCAGAGATTCACAGCCAACATTGGGCTGAACTCTAGTAGGGAATTCTGTTGAAGAAAGGGAGGAAGGATTGTATGAGCCAGGGGTCAAGTTCATCACAAGGGAATCCACAGGGGAAAAAAAAAAACTAACTTGGGCTCATAGGAGCTAACAGACACAGGACCAAGAGCTAAGGATTCCATGTGGGACTGACCTAGGCCCTCTGCATATGTGTGACAGTTGTATAGCTTGATCCACTTGTGAAACTCCTAGCTGTGGGAGTGGGACCTGTCCCTGATGTTTTGGCAGGGCTTTGGAAACCTATTTCTCATACTGGGTTACCTTACCAAGTCTTAATCAAGGGGAGGAGGTTAGTACTACCTCAACTTGATATGCCATCTTTTTTGACACCCACTGGAGGCCTGCCACTTTCTGAAACAGAAACAGAAGTGGTTTTGAGGGGAGGGGGCAGAGGGGAGATGGGAAGAAATGGGAAAGTGGGACCAGAAACTTTTGTTGGGATATAAAGTAAATGAATACATTTAATTATTTAAAAAAGTAAAGATGCAGGTTCTTTTTTTTTCTATATGGTGGACACAGATCACACCCACCCAAATGCAGGGTCACCAGTATGCTCTATTGATTATGCGAAGACTCTGGAAAAGAACAGAGTGATGATGCTACGGGTACTGTATATTGCTCCTTGACACACAGACAGAACATAGCCCTTAGTGATGCCTGAAAAACTTTGTCATCTTAGTCACTGTAGACACAATGAGAAGTTGAAGTGATGCTGAGGCACAACAGGTGTGTGTGTGCGCGTGCGTGCGTGCAAGTGTGTGTGCGCGTGCGTGCGTGCAAGTGTGTGTGCGTGTGTGTGCAAACAAAACTCATGGATTATATAATAGTTACAAGTGGGTAAACGTAGGCTTTGAAAAGTCTGTAATAATGGCTTAAAATAGTCCCTTGGAGCCTTCATTCATTAGGACTTTCAGAAAAGGAAGCCTCAGGGATATCCTGCTTTGCTGGTTGCTGGTCTAGAAGCAAGGTGCATCTATAGTGTTTCTACTCTGTATGGGTAACTTGACCTTGCTCTGAAATTGCCACACAATGGTGTCAGGACTGGTTAGTATTCAGGGACTATCTGTTATTCCGGTCTAGAACTCAGATGTAGATGAGTCTGTGATCCTCCTATTGGGTATAGATTTCCTTCCTTTCCCCATCCCTCCAAGGCAGAATAGCAACAAGTAGTGTTAGAGATAAACAGCACCATGACTGAGTGGCTTTCATTCCTGAAATGTAAAGATGGGGAAAACCAAAGCATTGGCAGTGAAGGCAGGCATGAGAGCAGGCCCTCCATTCTCATTCAATACAGTTCTTGAAGACTTAGCTAGAACAAGAAAGCAAAGGAGAATACAAAAGTAGGAAGTCAAACTGTCAAATTATCTCCGTTTGCAGATGACTTCAGCCTATCCTTAAAAGACACTAAAGACTCTGTCCAAATCACTTAGGCCTGATCCACACTTTCAGAAGAGTGGCAGAAGACAGATCAACATACGGCAATCAGCAGCTTTTCCATATACCTGTAAAACAAGCTGAGAGCGAAATCAGGAAATCAATCATTTTCAAAATAGCTTTAAAATGGCCAGGAATAGATCCGACCAAAGAAGTAAAAGACATCTACAAGTAAAACTTAAAAACACTAGGAAAGGTTTACTGCATCTGGTGACCTAAACCCGTAATCCCAGTGTTTGGTCTTGGAGGCAGTAGGATCAAGGGGCTCAGGACCAGCCTTAGCTACCTGGGTCACATGAAGTATGTTTCACAAAGAAATCATGTCCCCAAAACCAAAGAAAAGAGGCATGGATTTCCATGTAAAGAAGAACATTGAAGAAATTAAAGAAGACATTAGAGGATTGAAAAATCTCTCATGCCCATGGGTTGGAAAAATTAATATTGTGAAAAAAGGCTGTATTATAAAAGTGTCTTGTGGGTTTGACACAATCCCTATCAATGTCCAATACCACACCTGCTTCCCAAGCACAGCAGAAACAACCCAAAATATGATATGCAATCACAAGAGGCAAAGCAACTCCTGATCAAAAAGAATTATGCTGATGGATACCATGATACCTAACTTCAAGTTACACAGCAACAAACATTGTGTAATACTGGCACAACACCAGGCACACAGAAAAATGAAATATAATAGAAGACACCTACAGTGGCAGCTACCTTATTTTTTTTTTAACAAAAATGCTAAAAAATACACATTGGAGAAAATACAGCATCTTCAACAAATGGTGCTGGTAAAACTGCCCAGTCACATGTGACAGATGAAACTAAATGCCTATGCCTCACCTGTTCAAAATCAATTTACATGGGATCAAATATCTTAATGTAATATCTGAAACCCAAGAACTGATAAGGAAAGTAGAGGGGGAAAACTTCAAGATATAGACACAGTCAAGGAGGTTCTCTAGACGGCAGCTTCAAAAAAAAAAAAATACCAACAATTGATATGGGATGGCATGAAATTCAGGCAGCTTCTGAACAGCAAAAGAAATAATCAACTGAAGAGACAGCCAACGGAATGGGAGAAAAGATTTGCTGTTTAGAGCTGACAGAAGATCAATATCAAGAATATCTAAAGAACAACAACAAAAATCCCCAAAAAACAAAAAGCAGAACAAAACAAACAAAAAACCTACCAGAAACACAAGCAACCCAATCAACAAATGAAATGAATAGAAAAATCCTCATTAAATGAAATAAACATGTCCTATAAACATATGATGAAATGTCATCTTTCTCAGTCATCATCAATATGCAAATAAAAACTCTAAGATTCTATCCCATCCCAGAATAGCAGTCATCAAGAAACACGAATGCTAGCAGAGATGGGGTGGCAGTGGCACATCTACTCTGCTGATGGCCCAGTCATTGTGGAAATCAGTATGGAGACTCCTCAAGCATCTAAAATTAGAGCATATGGCCCATCTTTACCACTCCTGAGTGTGTGTACCTGAAGGGGATTCTCTGTCAGCATGCCAGAGAGATGCTTACATACATATTCACTGGAGGCGGTTCACAGCAACCAAGTTGTTCACAGCCTTAATGTCCATTGACAGGTCAAAAGTTATAGAAAAGTGTGTGTGCGTGCATGTGTGCAATGTGTGTGTGTACATGTGTGTGTGTGGGGGGGGGTGATAGTCAGCTGGAAGAAAGAATAAACTTATGAGTTTTGCTAGAAAATGGATGCAAACTAATACCATCATATCAAGTAAAATAACCCATATTCAGACAATCCGGCATGCTTTCTTTCATTGATGGATTCTGGATTGTATATAGATACATAAACACTCACACAAATACATAATATGACATATAAACAGGAGGGAGAATCGGGAAAGAGGGACGCTAGAAGGAGTGGGAAAGAGGGGAAAGAGGAAGAAGCAGGCATAGTAGAAGATCTGGTTATAGTCAGTGATATACTTAGGAAAATTGCTTCCACAAAACCCATCTTGCTATATAATTAATATATACCAATTTCCAAACAAATTTAAAAATAAAAAGAGGAGTGCAGTAAGACATGTAGGTCCCTAGCCAGTGGAAGAGAGCCCAGGCTTGGGCACTCAGTAGACAGAGTGAAGCCAGTCAGAGCTCTGAGAGGGAAGGAGTATCTGCCGCAAATGGAGCTGGTGCATTCTCCACTACTAAGTTCAAACAGTATGTGTCCTTAGTTCCTGCATTAAAATAGTGATAAGGAATATGCAATGTCTGATGGCAGCTATAGGAGAAGATGCTGTGTATATTTCTCATATGATTTCCCCCCATATACTTGTCTATTTGCCCCAGGTATTGAAATATTCCCCTCACAACATTTACAAACTGCACCAAAGCTCCAAGAACACCTAGTCAGGGACTCCACTCATTTGCCTCTCCATTGCAGGGGTCACATCTGAATCCGCAGTACCTCTTCCTTGGCGGTGGACACCCTGTGGGAGATGTCTGCCTATCTCTCTGCATCTTGCCTCTTTTCTTTCCCATAGACTTCATCCCACCTTACTCAGTGATTTTCCTACAACACAAGGCCATAACACTCAGTGAAAAACCCTCCAAGGGTCTCTCATTGACTAACAAAGAAACTTTAAGCAGCTGAGCATGGAGATCGATTGATTCCCTGTGTCACCTCCCCTTTTCGGGCCTGGCCATGCATTTCTCTCCACTAGGCTTTAGATTTCCCATGAAAACAGCAAAGAACCAATGGCCACACTTTCAGCAACGTCAAATTCATCAGGAAGTGTAGAGCCCGTCATCTCTTCTTATTACTTCACTCCCAGTGCTTTCTGGACAACAGGAATTCCTTCAACCACTTTGTAATCCAAGACCCTCCTCTCACTCATTTGACTGCAAGCATCTTGACGGCAAAGATTACACTTTGCGATCTTTGTGCCTCTTACAGTGCCTGTGTTCCTTGCACACAGAAGATGTTCAAAATCTTAATTTGACTACCTGATGAGATAAGGGCTTTTACAAAGTCCCTTGAGTGTTTTGTTACGGTGATGAAAGAACACAGAGAATGTGATCTGCTGATAAAAAATAAATAAATAAAAACAAGCAACCAATGACAGAGCACTTTGAAAGGCAACTACTGCTACACCATCAGTTTTCCCAATCCAACTTAGAGGAGGAAGTCTTTAACATGGAAACTGAGACAACTGATTACAGCTATTCTATCTTTTCTAAAAACTTATTATTTCCAGAACGCAATTAAATACAGCATTAGAAAAAACCCCTGAGGATGTTTGAGGAGAAAAATAGCATGAAACTCCCAATGTGAATAGTCATAATTCTATCCTCTATATTGCGTTGTAAGTAAAAGGAAATATTAAGACTCAGAAATTGGAAAGGATTAATTTTAGAAAAAGAGAGTACGTTAAATAGAGTCATAAAAAAAGGATTGTACTGCCTTTCTTCTATCCTGAACTGATGAAAATTTGCCGTAGACTTTTATTGGCACTCATTTTCTAGAAGAATCTTAACACAACATGTGCATTCTTAATTAGATCATTCTCATTATGTCCAGCTAAGTACTGGCAAGCAACCAGGCCATTTCCTATAAATGTGTGCATCTCCCTTTCATCGTAAAACCTTGTAGCTATGAATTGCATTTCGTAGTCCTGGAAATGTCTGACAGCTTCCCACACTGGTTCCTTGTTAAGTAGATTCATTCATCTCCTGCTCATTCCCTCTTCATTCTTTGTCTATTTTATTCTTCACCAAACAAACGGCTGTACTTCTGGCTCCAGGTTTCTGGTCTCACCCTTTTCTCTGGTCTCTTCCAGTTCCCCATGGTCTTCATTTTAGTCCTCATTTCCACAGTGCAGTTAAACTAATTCATGCCTCATTGTCTACTATCTTCAGCGAGTCCGGTTTTATCCCAGGCTTTTTCAGACCCAGTCCAGCTGGCCTTGTTGAGTTCCTGATAGAACATCCCCAATGTCTCATTATGTGGGTGCACCCCTAGCAGTCCTGAGTTCCTTGCTGGTGCTCTCTCTCCTTCTGCTCCTGATTTGGACCTTGGGATTTCAGTCCGGTGTTCCAATTTGGGTCTCTGTCTCTGTCTGCTTTCATCTCCTGAACATAGCAGACAATGAGGACTGCTGAGAAGTCAAGAACAATGACACTGGGTTTTGATCCTACTGCATGTACTGGCTTTGTAGGAGCCTAGGCAGTTTGGATGCTCACCTTACTAGACCTGGAAGGAGGTGGGTGGTCCTTGGACTTCCCACAGGGCAGGGAACCCTGATTGCTCTTCGGGCTGATGAGAGAGGGTGACTTGATTGGGGGAGGGGGAGGGATATGGGAGGTGGTGGAGGGGAGGAGGCAGAAATCTTTAATAAATAAATAAATTAATTAATTAAAAAAAACTAACTCATGCCATCTTGTCTGCTGCATATGGTCTTTCGGATTAAAGGCATGCAAGATAGTAGAACACAGAACTCTTTGCCTCTGTTTTGCTGAGATGCAAAGACTGGCCCATAAATAATTGCTGACTCTCTTCACATCACAAAGTGTAATGCTAACTCATGCATGTGGGGCTCACAAAGAGGAAAGCTCCAAACTGCTCTGGTGTTGTCAGCATCAACTGAGTCTCCCACAGCTTTGAACGGCCCTAGAGATTGGATATGTGTGGAATTGCTGAGGGGCTGTGCCATTTCTCCACTGGGAAGAGAAGTCTGATTCTTCTTTCTTAAGTGACATGGCCTCCTGGATCTCCAAGAGATTTACTGAGGTCACTGCCACATGCCTGTCAGAGGGAAGGGTGCAGAAAATAGCTGTGCTTTAACTGGCAGGACAAAGGTTCGTGTTAGTCTGTCCATCTGTCTCTTCTCTGGTTCTTTTGCTTAGGCTGACGATTCCAGCTACTGTGCTGGGATTTGCTATAAGAGGAGAAACAGATGACGAATGGACAGTGACCTGTTCATAGCAGATATGAACCAGTGAATGAGCCCAGAACAAGTTTGTTTCTTAGCAGGTCTTTCAAATGAGTAGGCAGTCCCAGTCAACACCTGAACTATAGTCTTCTGGAAGAGATGGAGAAAGAGGATTCCGTGAAGCCACATAGGATAGTGAGCTTCAAAACAAGCAAATGAACCCACCCTGAGGCCAGAAATGTTTGGACGGCATCTGTTCTAGGCAATAGATGATAAATATGTCTGGAAACTAACTCTAGATTGCGTGAATGGTCTCTGGCCCGAGGATGTCCCAGAGGGGATCTTGTCAAAGAGGAGTGATGGTGGCAGTTTTCATTGAGAAGAGCACCACTGGAGAAACTAGGTCTTACAGGAGTCTTACTTGAGCAGCCAGAGAGGAGAGACGCTGCCTGAATCAAGGGATATAGAAGAAGTCCAGGGAAGTAGAGGTGGATTACTGAGATAACAGTAAATATGACCCACATGCAGAAGTCTGCAAAGTTTACATGGTGCGTCCAAGAATTTATGATGTCAAATGTCTAGAAAACCTATGTGGTGTGTCCAGGAGTCTACAATGTCAAATTGCAACCTCATTGGTTCTTTAATTTTCTGGACATTTGTTGGGGGAAGTCACTTGGTCATTCCCGGCTGCCCAAACATGAAATAACCACACAGAAATTATATCATTTAAAACACTGTTTGGCCAAGAGCTTAAGCGTATGTCTAGCTACTTCTTATATCCTAACCTAACCCATCTCCATTCATCTGTGCATCACCACAAGGTCGTAGCCTACCACAAAGTTTCAGTGGGCTCCAGCAAAGACATTGATCTCCTGTGGGTGGCTATATGGCTTCTCTTTGACTCTACCTTCTTTCTCCCACCATTCAGTTTAGTTTTCCTGCCTAGCTTTGCTTTGTTAAGCCATTGGCCAAAAGCAGTTTTATTAGCCAATGGCAATAAAACATATCCAGGGTATACAGAGGGGAACCTACATCACCTTGCCTTCTCTGTCTAAATAAAAAGGAAGGTTTTAACTTTAACATAGTAAAATTACATACAACAAAACAGTTATCAATCAAGAATTATAGTTACAATATTTGACAAATTAAAGAAAATGCTCTATAATCTATCTTACTTTTTGTAAATGAACTGAATACCCTAATCAAGAGCAGAACTATACATTTAACAAAATTGACCCAAGAACACTTCTGCATTGCTGGTGGGAATGCAAGCTGGTACAACTTCTTTGGATGTCAGTGTGGTGATTCTCAGAAAATTAGGAAACGACCTTCCTCAAGACCCAGTAATACCACTTTTGGGTATATAACCAAAGGATACTCAATCATGCCACAAGGACATGTACTCAACTATGTTCATAGCAGCTTTGTTTGTCATAGCCAGAACCTGGAAACAACCTAAATGCCCCTCAGTCTAAGAATGGATAAGGAAAATGTGGTACATTTCCACAATGAGGTACTATACAGCAGAAAAAAATAATGACAACTTGGATTTTGCAGGAAAATGGATGGAGCAAGAAAACATTATTTTAAGTGAGGTAACCCAGACACAGAAAGACAATGATCACATCTACTCACTCATAGGTGGTTTTAAAACATAAAGCAAAGAAAGCCAGCCTAGAAACCACAATCCCAGAGAATTTAGACAACAATGCGAGTACTAAGAGAGACTTAAATAGATCTAATCTACATGGGAAGTAGAAAGTAGAAAAAGACAAGATCTCCTGAGTAAACTGGGAGCAGGGGACCTTGGAGGAGGATTGAAGGAGGAAGGGGAGAGGCAGGGAGGGGAGCAGAGAAAAATGTAGAGCTCAATAAATATCAATAAAAAATGTATAAAAAAATGACCTAAAATTTGCATCAATAGACCGAGATCCCATACCAATGCAAAGTATTCAAATCTATAGCAGACATTGGCCTGCAACTTGGACAACGTAGCCTGCCTAGGAATCAGGGAGAAAGACTGGGCTGCAGGAAAAATTGGCTCACCCTGTCTATAGTGCTTTGTGATTTTGGTAGAGCTGCATCTCAAGGTGAGAAATATCCCTTCTGAACAAGTTTATAACTTTCACACTTGAGCAAAATGTCCCTGGAATTATTTGCTAATTTTCTTAATGACAGCAGACATAGGCTGCTTTATTATCTTGAAATGATCAGAGAAAACATAGATTCTGTTAAGAGATTTAACCTTAGTGGGAGCTGGCAAAGGCTGAAAGTAAGATGGGATCTCAGCCTGGGTTGCTGACATTTGGGATGCGTCATTCTCGATGCAGAAGTGGAACAGAACGCATTAGGGCATGGTTAGTGACATTCCTGGGTTTTTGTCACTAGTTACTACTGCTAACTCCCACTGAGACAACCCATAATTTCTCCAGACAATTGCTAACGGTTACAGAAGAGAACAGAGTATTTTCCTTAGTGGAAAAAAAATCACTATTTCAAAGAAACATGGAAAAGCAAAACTGCTGTTTCTCTCTGTGCTAAGAATTTACCAAGTCTAACTAAGAGCATACAAACCCAATGGAGACAGTGGAAGGACCCAGCTCTGAGGGACTTTGTCTGAAGAAAACTTTGGGAAAGTAGGATCAAAAAAGCAAAACAAAAACACTCCACTCCATTAAGAGATAACTACACACAAATAGAAAAGGTATTTTAACCAGTGATAAACTATGGTGCCTGTTTATGGGCAATTGGGTAGATGTCATAGGTTGTTTGACTTTGTTGCAATTTCTTGGTTACAAGTTTGAATAAACTTAGTTGATGAAAAAGAAACCTAGAAAATATGAAGGAAAATGTTTCTCAAGATAGCCACGAGTTTTCATGGAACTTACTGCCTTTTACTACATGGCCACATACACTCTTACAATGAAATAGACTTTGTCTGATGATGATGTTGAAAGAGGCAGAGAGTGTGAAAGTCACAGAGCCCACACGAGGAGAACAGCAGCCAGCAGGTGTTTGCTTCCTAGCCTCTCCCTATGGCTTATTAAAATGCTCATTTAATATTTTTCTCGTAACAAATTAGTATTAATTATAGGAAATTATGGAAAGTGTAGAAAATATCAAAAGTAAATAATAACACAATCCTCTCCTGGGAGTAATGAGGACTGAGCCTCTTTCAGTGTGACATGTATATAAACTTATATCCTTACTGCAAAAGGAAAGGATTGAAGGTCCCCAAGGACACCTGTCGTAAAAACCATTATTCTACCTGTACACAGGCACGTATCTCCTATGAGTTTTACTTGTCACATGCCAGAACTACATCCTAAGGGTTTCCTCTAAACAAGACATTTTCCCCTAAAAGTTCTGCATTGATTCTTGTAGTCAACATACTAACCATATAACTAAACTATGTGAACCCACATTGCCTCATCTTTACAGAAATGACCACACTGCCACCGCATGACACAAACACACGCTTTAGGTAGTTGAAGAGTTCCGCCCCCAGATTTACTGGACAAACGTATTTCCCTACCTGCCCCTTTCCAGCAGATGGTGCTGTTTTTCCAACGTTTACTTTTGCTACGCTTCAAATGATAACTTTTGATTGATTGTGCGGGGCTGCTCAAGGGTATTTAATGAAGTCTACTTTGCACTTTGCTGTTATTGAAATTGCTCACAGGCCCCAAATCGAATCCGAAAATGAGATGGCGTACCTCAAACATACAGCCAGTCTGCTCAGAATTGATGAAAACAATGTGTTTTAAAGGGACCGAGGGCACTTAAATGATGGATCACCTCCCCACAGCCATGATGGATTAAACTTAGCTTATTTCTTAGCGACACAGGAGAAAATGGTTTGGGGACACTGTGAAACTCGGAGACAGGACTTGAACAGAGCGGTTATAAAACACCATGAGTCATGGTACCAGTTTCATGTTGCTTTTATGGCTGATGCCTACATAAAGTTTTCCTAGAATATGAATTTAAATGGCTGAGTGTCAGAATTTACTTATTTTCCAAAATTATTTGCTGTTCAGATGGAAGAAGAGGTATAAGATCTCCTTCTGGCCAGCAGGAGCAGAGATAAAAGCTTCTTGTCAACATGGGTTACAGGTCCTCCTTAACACAACTGGGACTCAGAGAAGTCTCTTTTCTTCCTTGAGGAAGTGCCGACAATGAGGAAACTAGGCCAGTCTAACCTTCTTGCAAACAGTGTCAGCCTGGGTGAGGATTCAGTTTCAATAAGGTACCTTGTCTTCCATTCATGACCAGGGGAGAAAAAGGCCAGCTCAGAAAGGGGAAAGAACAGAGTGAGACTCACAGAAAACAGACCACCCTTAAAATTCAGTCCACAGCCTGCACATCCCAAACACCAGTCAGCAATACGCAGAGCAAACCCATCCAAGTTTCAGAAGACCGAACACAATACTCAGGCTACTGGCAGTCAGTGGAATTGCTGAGGGAATGAACTATAGTAATTTCTACTCCAAATTTGTAAATTGACATATGAACTGATTTATGTCAACCAAAGAAATCAATATATAAATTATTTCAGTGAGTTTCCCTAAGACCAAAGTGAAACAAAACAGCATTTCTAAAATAGTTTTGATCCAAACCCATTATGGACTATCTTTATACACTCTGATAATGCAAAATGTATGAGCCCTTTTTATTTCACACGAGTATGCGTGATTGTATACAGGCTCTTTTAAAAATCACAAGATGTAGGATGTCCCCCTTGGACATGCTGGGCATTTGAATAGAGAGGCAGGGAGAGAACCGATTGGATCTACACTTTGAGATCCATTGGCGTCTGATGACACCTCATAAACAAGTCATAACTTACACATGCTAAGTGCTGCTTCAAGGTCAATTTTTTTCATAACCTACCTCCCAGTCTGGGCATTAAACACAACTTAACAAATAGAACCATTTGTAACCAAGCAGGTTTTGCCTTTAGAAAGCTAACCTGTCTGTCTTCATATAAGCTCCATTTGATGCATCCAGCTGTTTTGCTCCTTAAACTATATCACATCTGGTGACCAATTTTATTCCTGGGGATACTTAAGGTGGGCATTTTTTAAACTAAAAACTCAAAGCTATAAGTGACTCTATAGATTTGAGATAAAAAAATATTCACCTTGCAAGACAAATCAGTTAAATCTTCCAGTCAGAGAAAACCTGTGTTACCAGCTCTTCCCATGTCTGGGAATGGATTCTAATCACACAGTTTCCAGCTGAAGGGTGAAAATGAGCCAGAGCGAAGGAAATTCCATTTCCAGTCTGGTGAAAACTGGCGTGTGAAAGCTCCATGACCGTCACAGGTGACGGGCTCAGTACTCTCTGTCAGGGTCTTATTCCATAGTTTATTATCAGCATACTGAGATGCTTTCTCTGTTATCATCCCTTTGTATCTGCATCCACTGCACTCCACTTCCCTTTTCAGGAGAAGCTGAGGGAAGCAGATAAAACTAATTTGATGTGTAAGCTTGAGAGAGCGCATCTCCCTCCGTTTTTGTAGGTAATCAAATTTACTTTCACGGAATCATACTCTGCACGTAGGAGATAAAACTAATCAAACCATGGATAAGACACAGTCAGTTGTTAGTGAAGTGATATGAGCCGATGCTATCCACAAAGCAGCTGTCAGATCAATGAGGAAAGCTATAGGGAGCCCACAGCCTAAGAAATGGCAAAGGGATTTAAAGGTCACCAGCAAAGACTTCAATACAGTCTCACCTTCAAAGTCGACTTCATTACGTAGAAAGTGCCTTAAGTTTTCTCATGGAGCAAAAGTAAGCACAATTTACACTTGCTGGACTGCCTGTTTCCAGTGGTTCTTTAGAGGTCTCTGCTGTCTGCAAGGTCTTTTTTTGAACATTGTTCTGTATTCTTTAAGTATGTCTGTTAGGCCTTGGCACTGTGTCGGGTGCCCCATTTCCTACAAAGGGGAGAGTTGGCAAAGTTACAGCCAGACAGCTATGTGATTTATTGGAAAACTATGGGGCTGGTATAAATCCACCTGGGGCCCTTTTCCCTGTTTTGCATTACCATTTCTCTCTGTTTTCTGCCCATGTCCCACTCCAATGCAGCTTTCTCACAGTTCCCCAGTGAAGGGTTTCTAATGTCACTTTAAGGTAGTGTGTGTTGTGGTGTGTGTGTGTGTGTGTGTGTGTGTGTGTGTGTGTGTGTGGAGAGAGAGAGAGAGAGAGAGAGAGAGAGAGAGAGAGAGAGAGAGAGAGAGAGAGTACTCAAGACATTCCTTATCTCTAAGTCAATGCATGTGCATCTTGAGCAGAGACTAGTTTGGAGATGGATTCCTTTCTGAATTCCAGTGAGTTCTAAAGAACTGTCCCATCTTTCTGGCTATCTGGATATTTAGGTAGAAGGACAAAGGAAACAAACAAGAGCTTAGAGCCAGAGCAAAAGACTTGGCATGTAGCGTGCTTTCTCTGTGTATATATCCAGGTATGGGACATTGGAAGGACCTTCTCTCTTTCCCGAATCACACAGAAAATAAGGTTAGCATGTATGGAAACTGGACCTCTGTGACATTAACAAAGCTTCTTGGCCTGTGTGCCCTCTTAGTTTAGTTCACTGTGACTGGAAGCTGAAAATTTTGACTGATTTCTAAGGAAACTTTGTGGCAACCCTGAGTCATGGGTAGCATGGAGAGGCAGAAATCAGGAGGCACCAAGAAATATGTTCTCAGGGATTTGTGGGGAGGGAAGCAGGGCTGTGCATAGGACGAGTGAGGGTTAGGCGCCTCATGAGAGGCTGTCCGCTGCTCTGTGCTCTTCATGTCTGAGAACTCTCCCTGACTTTCAGCCACCTCCTATGGGAACAACTCTGAGTGCATTTCTGTTGTTTGCATCCAGACTCTAAGAAAAGCTTGAGTTTCCGTTCGGACCCAGAATGGCATTTGCTGTGTGACGGGAACTGCTGTGATTCCGGTTGACCAGTCAACCATGACTTCCTCCTTGGTCCAGGAAGGCTTAGTACATGGTGAGGATAAAAGTGGAGTCTACACAGCCATCCCAGTGAGTGCTAGAAAGGAGTTTACCTGGTAGCTGATTTCCAACAGTCTTTTAACAGTGCATTCCTTAGCCATTATCTATAGGGAATGCAATCTTCTACCCCTGGTAGAAGTCAGAAACTCTGGCTAGTCCCACGCCTGGTATATGTGTAGCTTTATTCTGTTTGTATATGCCTATGATAAGGCATAATTCATAACTGAGGTACAATAAGATATTTATAGTAAAGTAGGTTATGATAACATATTCTAATCATAAAGGTAGTGAAATTCCATGAATATATATTTGTGGAATTTCCTATTTAATCTGTTCAGATTACAGTTGCAAGCAAGTAACTGAACCACAGAAAACAACGTCATAGGTGTGAGGACCACTGCATGATTTCCCCACATAGACTACTCAGGTCTTTGGAGCTAGAGTCACTTGATGAAATGCGCTTTCTAGTAGCTTATTTCTTGATAACCCTACATGAAATCACAAGTTCTACTGGATCCTGTTGAGTCTTTTCATGCCTGACATAGGCAATGGGAAAACCTATCCTTATTACAAGCATGGGAAAATGGCTCCTCAGCATTGCTGCCTATGAGCCGCAATCTTCCACAAGCTTCTGGAAGTAATCATATACAATTATGATATAGAGATGAATACTTTACATTGGTATGGATCTTGGTCTATTGATACAAATTTAAGACTGATTTTGTTACACTGTGTATATAGATTTCTACTCTCATTTAAGGTATTATGCTTATACACTTTATTTAAAAATGTAATGCATAATTAAAATTATAGATTAATAAATAGTCATCTATAATATTCAAGCTTTTAGTCACATTAGTTAGGTTTTCTAGATGTACAGATATATATTCTAAATGGATAGGTATTCTTCAAACCTTTCAAAGACCTGCAAAATACAGCATTTAAAATGTTCTAAAAAAACTTAGACTTTTCTCAACAATGGGACATGTCTGTTTCTGACAGTACCAATTACTTCAGGAAGATGATGAGTATTGAAGAAACTCACTATTTGTCTTCAATGTGACAAAGCTAGTCATTTGAGCAAGATACTGTTCTTGCCTGGACTGCTTTTGACAGTATGCTGTATAAACTGGACATATAAGACTCATAGAAAAGTGACTGCTAACCTGGTCTAAAAAAGGGGGAGACTGTCCTTCATGGTTCCTGCTTCATGAAAGAGTCTGCCAGATATTCTGCAGGACACAGAAGAAAGTTACTGACAAACTGCCAGGACATGTGAAACAATCTTTCAAAATTTCTGCTCCATGGAAAAGTCTGCCATATACTATGTGCCTGTAGGCTGAAGATGGATGCCCCAACATTACAAAAAAACTTTGAGTGACTGTCCAGGCAGTAAGATGTCTCTGTTATTTCTAGAGTTTTGGAAGTTGCTTACAGTGTACTATCTGTTAACTTAGGTAATTTTATATCATTCTGGATTCTTTGATGGCATTGAAGATAGTTGTAGTTTCCTTAGTTATAATAAAAAATAAATTAGATATAAATATTGTAATTCTTACTTGATACCTGTTTTGTTATATGTAATTTTACTATGTTAAGGTTAAACCCTTCCTTTTTATTTAGACAGAAAAGGGGAGGTTATGTGGGATTCCCCTCTGTATGCTGTAAATATGCTTTACTACCATTGGTTAATAAAGAAGCTTCTTTGGCCTATGGAAGGACAGAATTTAGGTAGGTGGGAAAAATAAACTTAAAGCAGGGAGAAAGAAGGCAGAGTCAGGCAGACACCATGTAGCCATCCAAGAAGCAAGAGGTAACAAATTATGAGTCTCATGATAAAATATAAAATAATAGAAATAGGTTAATTTAAGATGTAAAAGTTAGTTAATAAGAAACCCAAGAATCAGTGCTGTAATTAATACTGTGTGATTAATTGGGTCTGGGCAGCTGGGGAACTAACAAGCAGAAGCTGTTTATATATTTTTCACCTTCCTTCCTTCTTTCCTTTTTTCCTTCTTTCTTCCTTTCTTTCTGGACACTTAGCTATCCATTCTCATCACCCCATTTCTCCAGGCACTCTTAACTTAAGCATCAAAATTCTAGTTCTGAAGTATGTCTTTGAGAAGAAGAAATTCGGAACTTGTAGATACCAACCATTAAGTGGAATGCAACATGGCTGTTTCTTCATGACAGCTGTTATGAGGTAGTTTTTTTTTTCCATTTCCCCAATTAACAGCTAAGATTCATGGATCAAACAGATGCACACATCTTATAGGTAGTAAATGGAGGAGTTCTTAAACAAGTCATGAAGTACCTATATTTTTCTTTCTTACATTCCTCTGTTTTGGATTTGGAAAGAAATGAAGAGATTCACAAGAGTGGAAGGCCCTGGGGTGTGAGGAAGCAAATTCATGTTGAAATAAGTAACATTTGTATATTTCCCTGTATAGTGCTTTAAAGTAAGAGAAGGGAATAATGGTGACTATTTTTTTTTCTCAAAAGTTCAAGAAATTATCTTTCTTGTCACTTTGTGCAGATTTCCTAAGACCCTCTGTGAGTAGCTGTTAGGATTCAGCAGAGCATTAAAAGTTGTTTTCTCAGGGGGATTTTCAAGCTTCCTTTCATCATCTTCATTATCTTTTTCTCATAATTGACATTTTATTATTAAAAATATAATATCACTCAGGGATATAGCTAAGTACTAAAGTGCTTTTCTAGTATCTGTAAGGTCTAGATACTCCCAATCCATAGACACATACCCTCACACACACAAATACATATGCATATATTTTATCTATTTTACTCATTCATTTGTTCATTCATTCATTAACTCATTCATTTCCATTCATTGCAGTGTTGGGGGTTAAATCCAGGGCACTATATGTTAGGCAAGTATTACCATGGAGTTACATCCTATTTCCATTTTCCACATCTAAATCTTAACATTAGCATGACAGTATTTTAATATTAAAGCTTATAAAAATTAAACATATTCTTTCTGTTAAGAACAGACATGAGTACTATAAAGCCTCATTAATGTCCTATTAGGAAGTGTCATGGTTTAATGTGCTGGATTCTCAACCAGTAGTAGATATCCCAGAATATGACTGCATGGCTGTGTGCTTGAAACACAAAGTGGTCTATATTCAAATATCTTCAATCTCAAGTTAAATCTCCGCTTTCAGTAGAGGCAAGAGCATTTTTTAAGATGTCTACTCAACACAAGGACAAAACCTTTCCAGACTGTTTTGTTGAGATGTGGGGCTTGAAACAAACAGGAACTTTAGAGTGAAAGAAAGTAGTTGAGGGAAAAAAATATGAAGTATGTACTCCTTTTTTCTAAAAGGACCATCCAAAGACGAGAATGCAGGCAAGTTAAACACAGAGGGTCTGACACTGGCTCCAATGGCTTAGCTCGGAATGGCTTAGAAGAGCAAAACATTTTCTTCCCCAAAGTGATTTTTCTGTTTTGAAAAGTTATGGGCTGTTCCCCTCATCTTTGTTGAGTTGTTTAAGAGTCACAGTGATCAATATGACGTTCTCGGACTTAGTAGATTTTCATAATCCCCAGGTTTCCGGCACATGGGAATGGTCCTTTTAGTAAGTGCATTTACATGTAGCAGCCTGAAGTCTTAGGAATAAATTGAAATGTGCAATCTGCATTTAGAGAAAATACAAAAGTAAATATAAAGCCTTTTGTTTCCTGAATGTGTTGGAGAAACAATAATCAAAATACGCAAAGAGAGTATATGTTTAACAGCGATGTGCTCAGAATTCATTTCAAGGAAAATATCTCCACAATTAAGATATCTGAATCACTTCAAACATGTGAGTTCTGGGTGACTGAAACAGATTAGAAGCAAAACTAAGAAAATAGAACCGAGCTGTTGCCAGTGATGAGGACCCAGCTGCCTCCAAAGAGGAGCAATAGAGGTAAGTGGGAAGAAAGCATTTCTCGTGGAAAGTAAAAGGCAGGATTGATCCCCAACTCACACTTCTGTTTTCTCAACCATTATTCTTTCGTAGCATAAAAAATGATGAGGAAAAAAATTGGAGAAAAAAAGAGCTTCCTAGAGAAATGGTCTTTTCTCTAAATGACAAGCTTTTTAATAATTCATCCCTGTTTTTTTATATTAGTAGAAAACATTAAGGTCAAAGTTTGACAATCAGTCTTAAAGTTTGACTGCCACAGATATGTATTTGAAGAACAATAAGCATATGGTTGAGAGTTCTCTTTCTGAACTCAGTCGCTGGGAATCCGGTGAGCACACGATTGCATTCTCTGAGTTCTCTTACTTCTCTGTCTACAAAGCACTAACCAGGCCTGAGCTTCCTTGGCTTTTAAGATCAGCTGAGATGAAATGGGTGCATTCATAGTGGTACAGCCATAGGTTCCTCTTGCTTTATGAACATGCTGTTTCCAATGGTGTTTCTCTTGGTTGTCCCAAACTTCATGATTATGGTACTTTTGTGAGTGGTCCATCATTTTTGGAATGCATGGGAGAGCATTAATATGTGCTAAGCCTCAGGCGGATGCAAGGATAACAAGAAAGGGTGCAGTTGTTAAGTCTCGCTGAACAATTAAGATAATACAGAAGGAGAATGGGAGAAATTACTATCTGATGATTTTCGTATTAGGTCTTGCTAAAGCAGGGGGAACCTAAGGTTGTAACTGTTGGTCACCTTAAAATTCTACCTATCTTATCATTACTTAATGGCTCTCTCTCTTGCAGGAACTGCTGTCTTTCTTTGTACCAATTGCAAAGTTTGTAAGGTGAAGAGAGAGAGGAAGGACTTGTATATACATGTTGTATTCCCTGACACTGTACCTGCTTCTCTGTTTCCCTTCTGAAATTTTTATTGAGCCGTTCTGTGCTCTAATAATCACCTCTAGCAATCATCAGAAAAACTCCACATTTCCTGCCTGCGTGGGGTTTACAAACTCACAGTACAGACAGATAAATACACATTCATATCCTTGGGCATGTAATAAAATACCTAGATAAAATATTCTAAGTAAAGGAAAGAAGGTTGCAGAGAGTTCACACAAGGCCTGCTGACCTAGACTGACTCGGGTTTTTAAAAGGTGAAAAGAAAAAAAAAATCAAAAGATAATCAAACAGTTCTAGAGCATGTACAAAGGTCTTACAGAAGGATATACAAGATACTCAAAGAAGCCCAGTGGATTTAGTGGCAGAAACCAGAAGTGCATAGCCCTATGGTCTTGCTTTTTATTTGAACTGAACCACATGGTCTCCCTGCAGGTATTCTGGTACCAGCAGTTGGGTGTTTCCCACTGCGGCTTGAAGAGAGTAGAACACCTTATACATTATACCATGACAAAGAGAAGAAGGCCATTTAACAGCATATGCTTTGAGCCTTACGTAGCTACGACATGCTTTAGGTCAGGTAGATAATGGAAGAGAAGAGGAGAGAAGAAGTAGTAGGTAGTTTTTAGATATATTTCAGAGGTAAGGTGGAGATTTGGTTATTTCTTGACCTGTGAGGTACAAATGAGAAAGTGGTTTGATAAAGAACTGATTCTTCTGTAACCTTTAGGGTGAGTGTGGCTACAAGTAGTAACATAGATGAAGTTAGAAGAGGGAGGGAGAGAGGGAGGGAGGGAGAGAGAGAAAGAGAGAGATTTTGTTGCATTATTCTATGTTTCCTACGTTTGCCATTCTTTTGAGATGTTAGGGTGGATTTATTTACTAGTTGGGAATGGGGTATGGACCCAGAAAGGAGATGGGTTTGATGATCACTGATTTATGGATAGGACCTGAATTGTTTGTGCCATTGAGTGCCGTTACAACTAACTTGGAGGGCAAGCATAGATAGGGGTTGTGACTAGATTGGGACTTATGATTCCAGCATTTAATGACCATTCTTAGAAGGTGGTTTGGGGTCCTGAAAAAGTAGGAAGAAATACAGGAGGTTGTGGAAAATTGAATCCTAGAGAAAGAAGCATTTGGAGCTGAGACAAAGGTTAGTGATGCAAGGGTCAGGCTAAAAGCTGTTTGTGAAATGCTGGAGAAACCATCGGGGAAGGCTTGAGGGGAGAGAAAGGCGAGACAAAGAGAGCAAGAGTTGTCAAGACTTTCTGAAGTTCTCTTACAAAGGGAAAGGCAGAGAGAGGGCACTATGGTGTGAGTTTGGTTTGTCCTCAGTGAAACTTGAGCTCAGTTTCTCCATTAGATGTGGGGCCGAGTGGGAGATGTTTGGATTGAAGGAATGGAGGTGGCCTCATACATTTCCTTAAGGGAATGGGCGAGCTGCTCTAGGAAAACAGGCTTCTGTTACTGTCATAGGAAATAGACTTAGACGGGGTGACAGCAGAAGAGGCATGTCCCTCAGGATGGATTTTTCTTTTAATGGTTGTATTTGAAGCTGAGTGAAGCTGGAGACTATTTAAGCACTGAAGGAAAGAACTAGAGTTAAGAAAGACAAGTGGATATGGAAAAGAAAAGAGAAGGGTGTGATGTTTATGGGTTGCATCCTGGGCAGGATGAAAGGGTAGGATTTGTACCTCAGAGATAGGACTGGACTTGGATAGGAGGGAAGGTATTCCTGTGGTGGAAAGAAAGAGACAGCTGAGTCAGGCTAAACAAGCTTTAGCTTGATAGTGGCAAACTAAGAAAGTTACCCACATGGACATTTTAATCTTTGAACTAAAAACCTGTAGCATTGTGCTCATCACTAGGACCTCACCTTATTCTGTATATGTGCACTAAGCCAAAGATACTGAATTTAATCTGTCAGAAAGATACAGTAGAGCAGTGGTTATTAACCTGTGGGTTATGACCCCTTTGATTGATGGAAAGACCCTTCATAGGGATCACCTAAAACCATTGAAAAACCCAAATATTTACATAGAAAAATTACAGTTATGAAGTAACGGTGAAAATAATTTTGTGGCTGGGGGGCCACAACTGTATTAAAGTGTTGTAGCATTTGGAAGGTTGAGAGCCATTAGCGTAGGATAAGAAGTCCAAGCTTACTTCTATGTTTGGAAAACCCACCAGTCCCTAAGGTTAAATACCCACCAACCTCTGAGCTTGAAATCCCACCAATCTCTGGGCTTTCTCCAAGCTCAGGACTTGAAATTCCATAAATTCCCACCCTGGAAAACTACACCCTGAAGAAACCCTATATAAAGTCTGCCTCCTGTTCAGTTCTTGTCTGGGCTGAGACAGCCACCTTTTTGCATCTTTCCCACTAAATCTCCCCTCTGAGGTTTGTTTTGTGTAGTATGATTTTGCGATATTCCTTGACTCCCTATTACCAGGATACCATTTCCCTCAATGCTGCAATAGTTGTGATGGAATAACCTTTCCTCTCAGAGTTGCAATGCTTCCATTTGGGAGATCCTTCCCCTCAGATCTGTTACACTTAACAGTTAGTAGGTTTATGTCTTTTCTCATGGCTCTGTTATTTTCTTTTAAATTTGATGCACACAGTAATTAGTGGCTGTGAGCGATTTAAGTGGCCACACTCCTCAGGTTATATTTTAATATCTTTAGTGGTACAACCCAGAGAAATAATTTCCATAGAAAGTGTTGCATTGAAAAGAAGGAAAAAATGGGTTCTACAGCAAAAGAATCCTGTTCTGTGATAAATGCAGTCCAGTCTGATGACGCCCAGGAGGGTTTTTCATCTGTCCTCCTGGCTATGAAACCTGACAGTGAGAACTCCACTGCCCATGAATAAAAAGGAAAGTCAGCATATCTACATATTCATTCCAACCTGGAGAGGTGAGCAGACGTGAGCGGAGAAAACACACACAGGTGTGGAAAGTGACTAGACTTCTAATCCCATGAGAAAACTACTTAGTATTATTTAGCCTTGTTTCCTCATCATAAACTGTGAACAAAATCTAAGCTCTTAGAGTTGAGCACATACACTATATAAGATATGTTATACAGGCATAGCACTTACCAGAAATACATTTATTATCACATCAATAATCATAGTGAATTAAGGCTATTCTTTTTATAGATTGGTTTTCTCAATTTCTTATCCTACAATGGGGACTTCATAATATCTACTTCATAACCTTGGAAGACTTGAACACTAATGGTTAACTGTGGGTAAAATTGTTTCCTTGCCGTCAGAATGAAAGGTGTTGTTCTTTCTTCTGCCCACATCTCTCTAAAGGGGTAGTGGGTAGCTGAAGCACAGTTATGGGTTGGACTGCAGAGTATGCTGGACTTTGTCCTTGGGGCTTTGAGTGGGTGACATCTTCAGGGAATGAGAAGAAAGAGTAGGTATGATTGATGCGGCCTCACAGAAGGCAAGTGCAGCCTGAGGACCTTCTCTGTGGTGGCACTTGCTTAAAGACTGGCTTACTTGATTGATTTTGTGGTGTTGTAGTAGAATACCTAGACAAGTTAGGTTATAGGAAACAAAGAATTGAACCAGGCAGTGGTCGCACATGTCTTTAATACTAGCACTAGGGAGGCAGAGGCAGGTGGATCTCTGTGAGTTCGAGGCCAACCTACAGAGCTAATCCTAGAACAGGCTACACAAAGAAATCCTATCTTGATTTATATATATATATATATATATATATATATATATATATATATATATGTATAGAGAGAGACAGAGAGAGAGAGAGACAGAGAGAGACAGAGACAGAGACAGAGAGACAGAGAGAGAGAGAGAGAGAGAGAGAGAGAGAGAGAATTCTTTTCTATAATCCTAGAGACTGTAAAGTCCTAAGTCAAGAGGTTGTCTGATAAGGACCTTCATAATACACCATCTGTGCTTGAAGAAACAAGGAGCATGTGTAAGAAGAGAGGGAAAATATGGAGCTTGCGTCAGGAGCAACTCCCCCAATCTCTGATCCACTACTGCAGTGGTGGGCTTAACTTATTTGCAAGGACACACATCCTGAAGGTCCTTCCCCTCCATACTGCTGACTGAGGTTCAAGGATCCAATGTGCAAACACTGGAAGACATACTCAAATCACAGTGAGAACAGAGGCAATTCTTTTAGAACCTTTCGTCTTCAGACTCAACTGCTCCTCAGCCTCATTGTGCAATCCCTCCCTGGTTTCCTTCAAAAATGCTCAGTCTTCTCATTTCTTCCAGCCCTGCTTCCAAGACTGAAGCTTCTATCTGGGCTGTGTAACAGTTTCCTCAGAGATGGAAACATTACAATCTACAGGGAAACTCCTTAAGCAAGACCATAAACAACTCAGGATAGCTTCCAGAAGTCCCTGAAACCGACTAGGTTCATGAAGCTCCTCCTTGTCACAGCAAAGAATCCCTCTCAGACTGGAGAAAGCTAAGCCCCCCAAAATGGTAGCACTGCCGAGAAGATCCAGCCACACAAAATTGCAAAGATTCTGAGACCAGATCAGCTTCCCAGAAGGAGCCTAGACCAGCTGAGCTACCTGGATGAGGTTTAGACCAGCTGAGGCACCTGAGAAAGAACACTCTCCAACTTGTTGAGCAGGCTGCAGGCTGGTCTAGGACCCCAGCTTTGTGAGCTGCCACCCATGCTGGGGTGAGCCTAGGTGATGCACTGCACCTATCCTTGAATCATTTCTGCTCCTGTAAGCAACCCCTCACCCATAGTCATGTAAATAACCTCAATAAAACTCCTTGTTTCACCTTGTTAAACTTTGATGGTGGTCTGTATTTGGTTTATTGCAGTTTTCCTATCTGGAGTGGGTAGATGTGAGTGTTGTTTCTCCCTGGAAAAATTTTTGTCACACAATACTCTCCTACCCACAGTGGGAATGGCCATTTCCTTGATGACTTCCCCAATGCTCCAGACAGTTTATCTCTTCTGTAGGCTCCCAATACTTTCAGGCTCTTGGATATATTTCCATTGTAATACTTTCTGGGTTGGATTTAATTAGATTGTTAATTACTTTGCCTCCCTCATCAGATTTTTAAGCATCTAAGCAGCCAAGGACCCAATATACATTTGGCACCACATCAGTAATACTGTGGTGCTAGAGTGTCATGTTGTTTAATAAATGTTGAAGTAAAGAATGGCTGCTTGGGGCTATCCTGAAGGATGAAGCTGAATGCATAATTACCTTGTGCGTTTATCTCTCAAAAGAAGAAACACAGGAAGCTGGTTGCACATCATGGATTGCCTATAAATATACCAATCCCCTGGTCTATACACATTGAACCTGAGTGACATCATCTATTACCTTGTTCCTTCACTTGTCAATGTGTGCCCCTATGTATTTGGGTCATCAGACAGCAAAAACTCTGACAAAAATAGCTATCTCCAATAATATGTCTGATTCCAAGAATAGTGACATATCTAAACATGTCTTCTGGTGAGATTATAAACAGAATCACGTTTGTGTTTATAGCACTCATAGCTAGAAAGGTGGCTCTCACAGGAGCCTTGAGGGGGTGGTAGAAAATATGTCATATGAAAGTAGAGAGAAAGAATACTGGAGGTTAAAGGTCGAAGTAAAAATAAGGGCTGGAAATGGGAAAAAGAGATGGAAGATGGTTAGTTAACCAAAACCAATGATGTATTAAAAAGTCTTATGGAGGCACACTACTTCGGAAGCTAAAAAGAAATGTTTTTGAAAAATCCAACTTTAAAAAAAAGTAGTTTGGACAGAGGTACCCTTCATGAGTGGACATTAATTCTATTAGAAGTTATGAAAATCTCAGTGCCAAGCATGAGATACCTCACTAGGTCTAAGGGCCCCAAAGGCTTCCCAAGCAGCACAGACTGAGACTGTGTCTGAGAGCTGTTTCCTCCCATTTTATAATCCTCTCTAGTTCTGGGATTAACAGTGTGCACCACCCGGTTTCTATGGTAACCAGTGTGTGTTACCACTGCCTAACTGTAAGGCTGTCCAGCGTGGCTGTTTTACTCTCCCCATCCCCAGGAATGCTTTATTTATTAAAATACAATTAAAATCCCACTACAGCCTATTGTCCAGTATCCAGGCAGAAAGTATAGGTGAGGCAACCAGACTAGGAGCATTCTGGAACGAAGAATGCAAGAGAGTCAGTCAGTCACCAGCCAGAGACATTGAGGAAGCAAGATGAGAATGTCTTACTGAGAAAAGGTACCAAACCACATGGCTAAACATAGACAAGAATTATGAGTGAATTTAAGGTGTAAGAGCTAGTTAATAATAAGCCCGAGCTAATAGGTCAAACAGTTTATAATTAATATATGCCTCTGTGTGTTTCTTTGAAACTGAATGGCTGCGGGATCAGGTGGGAAAGAAACTTCTGTCTACAGGTTCTACCCTGAGCTAAGAAAATATTGTCAACTGATGGCTTCTCTGTGTGTGTGGGGATTTGTTTTTCCTTCATTATGTAACTGTTGATAGGTTTCCCATGTTCCAGTGGATGGTCCTACATTCATGTGCATAAAGGCAGAATTAACTAGGCCTAGTTAGTTATAAAAAGAAAAAAAGAGGAGGAAGAACAGATGAAGGTGGCAAAGGGAATCTGTACCAAGGGATGGGGGAGTTTGGTTGGATATGAGCATGTCTGAAATTATTGTCAGGGAATGAAAAAAATTTAAAAGGTGCCTTGCAATGCTGATCATTTAGACAGTGGTCATGTGTTTAAATATTCTACAGTTCTGTAAAGATTCAAGGGCTAGCTGGCAAAAGGGGAATGTGTGACCCAGTTACAAAAAAGTACAAAAGGCCTGTGAGTATCTGCGAACTTATACTCTTTCCTTCTAGTGCTTTCTGATAAATCAGTAGGATTCACGTAGGCAACAAAATGCAGCAGACATAGCTTTCCTGGGGGTGGAGGAGGAGGTGGTGGCTGCTTCACAACAATAACTTCTTAATTTACAGGTTCATCCTTCAAGAATTTTAAACTCAATTGCATGACATAAATGGACTGGAAGTTTAATTTAAAAGGTAAATGAAATAGTCAACAAGAGATGAAGTAACCAGCCATTTGAAAAAAAAAAAACAACTACTACTTTATAGTAAATACATTTTTAGAGATTTTAAAAAGGCAAACCAAACCTTCACTCAGTTCATTCCTTACCCTCCATGTGGAGACCAGAGCAGTCCCAGACGGTTCCCTAAGGCAGAAGAAACATTTCCATCATCTTTAGAAACAGTGGCTAAGGATGAGGTTCTGTCATCTAATGCTCTTGAAAGAATATTCCAGTATTAACCCCAGAAACCAGGTTGGGGTATTCAAGATGAATCAGTGGAAAAGGCAAGCCTCAGCTGGCAAGTCATTGATTTATTTAGTGACCACACAAGTTAGTAGGGGAGAGTCTTGAGAGCTGAGAGTGTGACCTGAAGGATACCAGCCTGATGGTTGTCTTGATGAGCTTTGGGGTAAACTGATAGCTATAATTTTATTCATGGGATAGTCTGGTGACTTTTATTTTAAACTAGGCTCGTCTACACCCTGTGTTGTCCTGACCACAGATTTCATATTAAAGCTCACGGGAATTGACTCTGGTCTTAAGTAAACTGTCCCTGATGTTGGATTTGGACCAGAATCCTGTGTTGGAGCTCAGCTGACTTCAAACTTCGGCATTCAAGAGGGAATTCAATGACATTTCTCTGTTATTACTCATCTCTGCTAAGACCTTCCAGGTCTCAGCTCTCTGAATCACACAAAGGACACTCGGCTAATCACCGCTTCTCAACCTCTACTTTCAGAAAAACCTGTAGAAGCAAGGTCAGTCTACGCCATAATCTTTGTATTTCTGATCTACACTACCACCATGGGAAATGTGTTTGGAAGCAGTTCCACAGTGTTTTGGGACTTGGTTTGTTCTACCTGTTAGCACAACTCCAGCAAATGGGGAGGAGTGTGCATTGCAAAATGAGCTAAGTTTTGAAAGTAGCTGGTTAAATAGTGTGTGTTCACATATGTATATAGCTGAAGTGAAATTAAATCATTTTTGGTGATAATGTGCTCGGCCCAAGAGCCATAGACTAGCTAACAAAAACCTCAGTATCAGGCATGAGAAACTCCCTCTCAAATTGTTGTTCAGGGAGATTAGAGATGCCCCCAAACAATATAGGCATACATGTGGTATACATACATACATACATACATACATGCAGGAAAACATTCATACACATATAATATTTTTTTTGATTTTTTTCAAGATAGGTTCTCACTATGTAGCTCTGGCTGCCCTGGAACACATTACATAGAGCAGGCTAGTCTTGATTTCACAGAAATCTACCTGCCTCTGCCTCGTTATGCTAAGTGTTGAAATTAAAAGTGTGCACCACTATGCGTGGGCCTAAAAATAATGTCTGAAGTGACAATAGAGGCAGGTTTCATAGAAACAGGTAGTGAATGTGAAGGTAGATTTAGGATCCTGTCTGTATGTTAGCTTCACTTCACAGCTGCCACAGACGAACATTTGTGATCTATCAATGAGATTTATTTATGACTCTAAATTTAACATTTTAAGGAACCTCACAAGAAAAGTAACTTTGAAACATGGCCATCTGAAACTAAGGGTCTTGTTGGACAGATCAATGGATGTCTACTGGGTAGACACTGAAACTCACTTTCTTTCTAAGCTCCTGGAGCAGGAACTTGTAGCTTTGAAATCCACGATGCACTGAGATTCCCAAGCACATCCTGCAGAAACCAATGCATGCTGCTTAGATTCTCAGGCCACAAAGCTAGCATTTGGAGTATATACACCCACAGGGTGGGCACAGCATCTAAAGAAGTGCTTCACCACATAACCCAGGCTGGCCTAGAACTTGTAATTCTCCTAAGTCTGCTGCCTGAGCTTTGGGATGTCTGGCATATGTCACCACGGCTAGCTCTACTTTGTACTTTGTAGTGATGACTTTTGAGCCCAGTGCATGCCTACTGATGCCATGCAGTGTCCCATGCCTACTGATGCCATGCAGTGTCCCGTGTTTACTGATGCCATGCAGTGTCCCGTACCTACTGATGCCATGCAGTGTCCTGTGTCTACTCATGGCATGCAGCATCCTGTGCCTACTCATGGCATGCAGCGTCTTCTGCCTACCAATGTCATGTACATCCTCTTTCATGGTCTGGTTTTTCATGCTTCTGGCTTCTGTGTCCTCTTTCAATCCTATCATTTCTTTCCTTCCATTTCTGCTGAAGCCTTCTTGGCCTTTGTAGATTTTGCATCCTTAGCTCTCTTCTCATCGTGAAGTGTTTTAATTATCAATATTACCTACTTCTTTCTCTTCCAACTTGAATTAGCTGCTATAATTCCACTTTTAGATCTTCATCTACAATTCATATTGTATAAAGCAACAACAAAGGTTACTTGTCTAAACTAGTTGGAATATAAGAGATTCTGAGCACCACTCCTCTTGTGAAAAGTGGGAAGTAGCACACGGTGGCCCTCAGGTTTGAGTAACCATGGAAAGAGAAGAGGGTACTAGAAGGGCCTGGGGACATAAGAAAACTAGATTTGTTTCTTTACAGTCTTGTTCAAGGCTGCTACTCAGAATGCCGACCAACGGTATTGTCCTTATAGACTACAGAAACTTCCAAACAGCGAAAGCACACACTTACTGCTAGGGCGCATTACCTGATGGTCCCTAAAGATCCTCCCATGTGTCGGTAATTCTTCATCCCCTCGGCTCACGCGTGTTAACTCTGCAGAAGGATTCATGACATACCCCTCTGACGTCACCAGGAGTGCAAGCACCGGCCGGTCTCTCCCCTTCCCACCATGCAGGCTTTGCAGAGCAGGAGTATGATTTGCCTTAATTCTTTGAGGAACAGTTTCCTGAGTTAAAGCCACAAATCCTTAGTTGACCTATTGTGATCCAATGTACCCACAGGACTGACTTTGCAAGCAGAAAACTGAAAAGAGACACCTCCTAAGAAGAATGTATTAACAGTTATATTGGGAGCTAGACTAGGACATCTACAGACGAGACAGCCCAATCTTTTAAATTCGATGCTGAGTTATGAAATGATTGCTAAGGCCTTCCCCAGACCTCCTTTCCCAGGCATCCCCTGGCCCCGGGGAAGGCTCTTCTCTCCAGCACTCTCATCTACGGATGAAATCAATTAATTCTGCTAATGACATAAGATGTTGCTCTCTAAAATGTGAATCTGGCAAGGAGCTAGAGATGGCTCCAGGGTTTCACCTGATGAGTCAGCGCTCCATAATTACAGGAAATGCATTCTAGGTGAAGTTCAAGAGTAGAGCTGGGATGCTTGTTCACTGTGTCTGAGGCAAACAACTCTGTCAGATGAGTGGCTTCAACCACGAGGTCGTAAACTTAAGGTGCCTTCCTGTAGGTCATGTTCCCCACAGCATCTCCAGCATTTATATGCTGGTCTGTATTCAAAGGTCAAAACTGCTATTGAATGTTTAAGGCTAGATACAACTTTTAAAAGTAGATACAGTTCTAGCCTCCAGTTAGGCATGGGAAAAACTCAGACAAACAAAGGTGTGAGAAAATACTGAACAGATTCCCTAAGTGGTGATGGGACAGGGTGTGAACAGCGGTTATGCTCGTCATCAGGTGACCTTAACTCTAGACTTCTTTGAAAGCTTGTTAGGTTTTTATCGGATTAAAGAGACTGAATGATTAGAGACTAATGGGTTGGGCCCAGAGGCCAGGTTAGCCTGGGACCCTTGCTCTTAGTGGTCCATCAATGTAAGTACTTTTTGAGCTTCTACTAGGTGCTAGTGCTTTGCCTTCCACATATGGGACCCAGAGTATGGTGGGAAAACATTAAAAAATGACATAATCAAAGAGTTACTTGCCAGAGAAGGCCTTGGCTGTTAAAGCTGAAGGACAAGGAGGCATCAATGAGGAGTTTGCAGACAGGGATGGGAGTGGGAGAAAGAAGAACGCTTTATCTGGAGAGAGTGCTGGAGCTAAGGGCTCCAGGAGAGGAAGGGTTGGGGCATAGTTAATAATTGAAATAGTGAGTGGTTATCTTAATGAGGGCCGGCACTAGACCTTCGGAGCTGAAATAATTATTTACCGTTTCTCTTTAAAATGACAGTTGTGCTATATTTCTAGAGTTTGTCCATGAAATATGCAAAGCTGGCATTTGAAAATCATGGTGTGCCATGGGAATTTTATGGGCATCAGTAAGGTATCTGCCCTGGGCCAAGATAGGGAGCTGGAAGATTTATTTGGCATATTAAGTGATGTTGAAAGGAAAAGAATATTAAAGGCCCCAAACTGTCAGCTTTTAATGTATATGGTGAAGGACCCAGGGGGTTGGGTTGTACCAAATGAGCAACTGGCTCCAGTTTTCTTCAGGTGTATTTCACGTACCTTCTGAGTACTCACAGCACCGCCTGGGTAATACAGGTGAGTGATGCTTGGCTCCCCAGTTCAACAAGTAATCCCCACCCCCAAATCTGCTACTTGATTTTTTTAAAATGTATGTTTCAAAATGAATCAGCCAGAAAACCTTCAAGTCTTTCTATTTTGCTTTCAGCCTGTAGGCTTTGTCCTCTAAAATATTATCACACATGCGCCTTCATTTTGACTGGTATCTGGCGCAGTTGATTGTGCTATTCAGGTTAGCAGAGACTACCAGAGCAACCGGCCACCCATCAGCTGAGGCATTTTTGAGAAAAGGGGCTTAAAAGGTAGAAGCCATCTTTTTCTCCAGAAGTATATACATAACCACCCTAGTTAGAACTGACTTTGGGACCTTTAAGTACTCTGACGCATGAATGTCTACAAATGCTTGCACAGAGATGACCTAACAGTGAAGGCTCAGTAAGGCATCTCAAGCGAAGAGATTGGCATATATGTATTGGTCAAAATGCAGGGAGGCCAAGAGTTCAAGGGAAAAGACGAAGACACAAGAGAGCAGCTTCTAAGAAGCCCTCAGTGGTACTGCAGCCTGCACCAGCTGTCTACAAATCAGCTCTGGCTCACACAGAACCAAGGCATGATGGGCTTTTCTAACAGGGGTTCTGCTGTTCCTTCCATGTTTCTCAGTAATGAAAATCAGTCCCTTTTGGGTGTGTGTCCATCTTCCCAGGCTAATGCTAGCCTGGCCCATCAAATTCAGAAACAACTGCATTTAGGACATGACAGGATTGAATCCTGGCTTCAGTGTTGATTAGCTCTATACTTAGGATCAAATCACCAACTTGGGTGATCATCTATAAAACAAGTAATTTTGACCAATGGTTTTCCGTTTGTGTGGGAGTTAATGAAGAACACAGAGGGAAATCTCATTAAGGGGTAATACGGTCTGGGCTTTAATAGTTTTTTTTTTTTTTTAACTCCCACACTGTTTTGAGATCCACTGCTTTGGGGGATTAAAGACAAAGGGAAGCACCAGGCACCTGGCCATCCATCCCTGCTGCTGGACATCTTGTGACGAAACAGAAACGAGCATCTCACATGGCAACTCCTACATGAGCACCATCACTAACTGGATGCTCAGCAGGTCAACTTATGTGATCCATGGTGTCCTCACTTACTGAATAGAGAAAAGAAGCCATGGATTTCATGGATTAACAGAGGCTGCTGACAGTTACTGATTGAAGTCGATTCTTTTTCCTTTAACATGTAGATTTTTTTTTTACTAGAATCTTCTAGACACAAAACTATTTGAATTTGACTCCACAAAAACTGTCACATGGTGTTCCTAAGAGATTGCATAGATCTTGCATGTAAATATTGAATATATGGCTACCATCATCATGAAGGTATACTTTTGGCTTAAAAAAAACCTAATACTTTTATATACAATTTTATTGAGTCGCATACAATTAAAACATGCTTTTGCTTCTATGCCCTCACTTGTAAGCCCTCCATTCTAATTTCTTATAACCATTTAATAACTTGAATTGACTTTTCCTAAAAGGTCAAGGAAATACTTAGTTCTGAGACTTAAAGCAGTAGTTACTTACTGTGAAGTAACTTAATTCATGACAAATAGCCTGACTAAACGCAAACACAGGCCACGTCGCTATACCAGGTCTCCCAGATTAGCCCTATACTTTATTAATTTCTCCCACCTACAAAAAATAATCTAGGTAGAAGATTTATATAGTTATCAACATCTTCAAAATGGATGATACGAAGCATAGTTTTATAATGTGTTAGTTATTAAGAAAATGGTTTTAAAACGATCCCTCCTAATGAGATGTAATACAAGTAACAGAATCTCATTCAGTCTGGCCTCTGCTCTAGTTGGATGTTCAAGGGAGGAAGTCATCTGAGAGCTGGAGGTGGATGAACGGAAGCCAGAAGAAAGCAAATGAACAGCATCCTTAATGGCCACCCTGCTGAAGGAACCCTGTTGCCAGCAAGCCAGTGGGAAGCAACAGCTTAGGAATTATCCTTGGAGCAAGGCGTGAGTTTTTATGGGAGTCCTTTTTTTTTTTTTTTTTTTATCTGACATCTGCAAGGTCTCAACTGTTTTGGACCACACAGCCTCCCTGCTTTCCACACCTCCCACTTCCTTTTGTTGTGTTATTCCTTTTATTTCTGTCTCTTCCTTTTCCTCTGATCCTTTTTCCTTTTATAATGAAGCAGTGGATGAAGAATTAGTGCATAGCCTTACAGTAAAGACCTCCTCTGGACAGATGCCCCCTTTTGCCTCATGGGGAAAACATGGACCATAACATCATTTGACACCATCTCAGATGCCTCCATACTGACAGCTTACACCAGTAAATGACATTTGATTTAGTGACACTCAGTACAAAAATATATATCAGAACTTTACAGTTTTCTCCTGTCTTCCAACGTTCCTTGATTAAATGTTGATAAGGACAACATTAATGGTATAAATCAAAAGGTTTTAAGTGATTATAGTTTACAAGGAAATGTTTTATCCCACTTTTGTGGCAGGTTTCATCTTCTCCAGTATACTGAGTACATTACTTTGCTCACCAAGAAAACACCACATCATAGCCTCAGTAAAACTAGTCAAATGATCAGATCGATATAAGTTTGCTTGTGACTTGCATTAACTCTTAGGAATCAGCAGAAAAAAGTGTTGTAATTTGTTGGGCCACATTCAATCGCCCCTTGCATTTAAAGGCAACACGTCTAACTTAAAAGTTTTCGGGTGGGGAGATCCCAGGCATAGGGAGATTTCCTGAGCATTGCATAGGATCTGATGCGAAGTTAGGGTGGTGAAGGTCTGTTAAGAATGAAAGCACAGAACGACCCTCCCCTAAGCTCCTCAGGGCAGAACAGATCTCTTGCATGGGGCCTGCCAGTCATGCCACTGTCCTCATCATTCTGATGACTTGATTCAGAATGTTAACCACAGGCTGAAATGATCTTCATATGCTCTGTAATGCTGGTCCACACAGCCCATTTCCTCTAAGAAGTTAACTCCCACAGAGCCCAGAACAGGATTGGGTTCGACAAAGTTGCTCTACCACAAATAAATTTAATAAATGAATTCAAACCTCTTAAGCATCAATTTTTGCATCTGCTTAACGAGCAAAATCATACAACAACATACCTTGCTAGAATGCTGAGCTGACGGAAGAAAAAGCTACATTCACATAAAACAATGTAGGCAAGATGAAATCCCAAGAAATGTTACTTCAGCTTCTACAAGACATTATGCTATTTTCAACGTTTACTAGCTTGAAGTTTCTAACTTTACCTCCTTCTTCTGATTTTAGCTGACTGTTGTTAAGTTGTAAATTGCTTGCCTTGTTGGAGCAACATTAAGTAGACAAGTTCTTGTCGCTTAGCAACCATTAGAAACTTTAAAATGTTGAGCAAGTTAATTTGTAACCAATTTTGGAAAGGAGGGAAGATCTGAGTGGTGGGGAGAGCAGATGGAGTTGCTGGGGGAGGGAAGGGAAGGGAAGGGGAGAAGAAACCCACTGAGGTGAGGAAGACATTGGTGTCAAGGGTCCATGCGAATGACAAACTGAGCCTGCGCTAATAGAGGGAGATCACTATTAGCCTTGGTCAGAAAGGGACGCCCATCCTGCATGTAGTCAACATTAGTTTAGTTGCTTATAGGGACAGACAAATGCCTCCTTTGGTATCATTTGATCCTTGTGGCAATTCCCTCCCCCCTTTTTATTCTAGGAACTGAGTACGGAGATTTGAACATGCCAGCAAGTATTCCATCACTGAATTACATATCCCCAGTCACCCCCTTTTCTTTTCTTTCTTTATTTTGAGAGAGAGTCTTACTCTGTTACCCAGACTAACCTTGAACTTGGGATCTTACTGCTCCATTCTACAAGTAACTGGAATTACAGGTATGGTCAGAACAGCTCAATGTCATTTTATCCCTACTTGAACAAAGAAAACTGGGCTCTAAGTTGATAACTCGGTCAATGAAGTTGCCACACAAGCAGAAAGAACTGAGTTCAAAGATCAGCAGCCACACTTTACACCCCGAATCAGGTGTTACACACTTGTCACTCCAGTGATGGGGAGGCAGAGGCAGGGGTATCACTGGGACTCAGCAAAATGGCAAGCTCCAGGCTAGTGGAAGACTATCTCAAAAATCAAGGTGGGGAGGGACAGCAACTGGGGAAGGGCATGCAAGGTGGGTCTCTGGCCTCTATACCTGTGCACAAAACACATAAAACACACACACCACACCGAAAGAGAGAGAGAGAGACAGAGAAAGACAGAGACAGAGATGGAGTGAGAGAGACGGAGACAGAAAGGGATGGAGAGAGGGGAGAGAGAGGGAATGATAATCAAAAAGTTTTAATTTTTAAGGCGGCAAACAGCATAGCAGTTGAAGGCCTGAGTCAGAAAGTAAGATCCAACACATACAACTTGGGGAAGTGACTTAAGTCTCTGTTTATCAGCTCCTCCTCTGGAAATTATAATAAGAGTGAGCATTAATATTTAGAAATTACTCAGCATGTGGGCTGAATGTGTATGATTGTAGATAAGGATATATACAGCTAACAGTTGGGGATACAGGGTCTTTCAAAGCTTTAAAAATGCTACGTTGGTCATTTTTCACAAACTGAACATACATACGTACCACCAAGCAGACCATGAAACAGAGTATTTCCAGGCCCCCACATCAGGCCTCAGATTAGTTATTTTTCTCATTCTTGTGACAGAAACAAGGGCAGAGGGACTCATCATGGCTTGCTGTTAGAGAGGGTGTGATCCATTTTGGTGGAGAAGCCCTGGCAGAGTTCACGGCAGTGAGAACGTGGAGCTGGGACACTTCAGATATTGTTCCATGGACCAGGAAGTGGAGAACTCTGTGAAACTGGCCAGTGTACGACCCTCAAAGACCATTGCCATCAGTGATCTGCTTCCTACAGATGATCCCTATTTCTAAAAATGCAACAAATCTCTCAAAATAGCACTTTCAACTGGGGCCCAAATGCTTAAACACATGAGCCTTCAGGGGACACTTCATTTTCAGACAGTAACACTTCTCTTGCTCCATCCTTCATTCCAAAGTAACTAACATTGTGACTGTTAACAAACCAATCTTGCTGATTTTTGCTCCTGTAGAAAAATAGTCAAGCAATACGGAGCCCTTTCTCCCTGCATGCAACAGTATGTTCTGTGAGGATGATTTAAGTGGTGAACATTTATTCTCTCGTAGGGATGGAATTCTGTTTGTAAAACTATGACAATATGTAGATCCATTCTGAAGTTGATAGCCATCTCGATAGTCCCTGAATTTAAAATAGTAGGGGCTTGAGAGATGGCTCAGAGGTTAAGAGCACTGATTGCTCTTCCAGAGGACCAGAGTTCAATTCCTGGCAACCATATGGTGGTTTACAACCATCTATAGTGGCATCTGATGCCCTCCTCTAGCATAAAGGTATACATGCAGATAGAGCACTTGTATACATTAAAAATAAACAAATATTTGAAAGAAAGCAATAGTAGAAACGCTCTGTTAATGCCAAGCAGTGAATATGTGCATATGTTTTACTAGGTGTGGTTTTTAAGTGGTTTTAGAACATAGTGACTGAATTTGATCAGCTTTAGAATATACTATAAAACAATATTTCCACCACGTATGAGAATTCTTTGGTTATCCCATTGTAGATAGACTAGTGTGTGGGAGGGCACAAGAGAGCACCACATTGTGTATCCTCTTTGCATTGTCTCAATGACTAATAAAAAAATGAGCACCTCATACCGTAAAATAACACCAAGATACAAACTCTTCCCCTTGTGGTGAAAGGTTATATTCTCTGAACCTACTTTTTTTTTGTTTTGTTTTTTAATACCTGCCTTCATTTAAACAAAAGCATTACAAAAAAAAAAAAAATACAAGTCCTGATTTTGAAACTAGGGCTTTCACCATTTCTATTTGTATGCACGTTGTATTTCTTTTGAATGTGAAGAGCTATCCTCTGGTAATAGAAGAAAAAGAGGGAGTCTGCCCCCAAATAAGTTTCCTTTTCCTTTTGTTGCTCTTCAAAGAGGAATTAAAATATTATCTCACTGGGCAGGCAGCTGGGAGCTTAGGAGAGGAGGAGGGGAGATGGGGAGGGGAGCTGACCTACTTCTGGAAGCTCCTAGACACCATTTTCAGTGATTGCAAGATGCTTTCAAGAACAGGTGTGCGGGGGGAGGGGCAGGGGAGGAGGCTGAGCTTATGCATAAGCACAACAACACGGAATGGCTCCTGGGCACTTTGTAGGGGAATTTGGGAAGGCAGCTTTCGGTTTGAAGTTTCACCCCCCACTCTCTTTGTATGCTCAGGTAACCAAATCCTTCTGAAGGAGATCAAGAAAGACAAAATTATTTTCTGGTATAAAATAAAAAGATGCTGAATTGTTCCTGTCTGTACTGTTACACAGGTGCGCAAGTATTAGTCCACATTGTCTTTATCATCACAACAGGTCTGGCATCAGCCAGAATGCAGGTCCTTCATCTTATAGACACACACTGAAGCCACTCTGCCACTGCCCTTCAGACACAACCCTAAACCATTCCTCCTTTTCATAAAATGACTCCAGTTATTTATATAATATACATATATGTGTATGTATATATATAATTTATTCTTGGCTTGTATTGAGATTCTACCTTTCCGTAGTTGAAAGATATGTCTTCCCTAATGACGTCTTTAATTTATATTTCTATTATTTATAAATGTATATTCATTTCTTTGAAAGGGGAGGTATACGTTGAGTCATTTGTACCTGTTAGAACATTGCGGGAAACAAAGTGGACTTGAAGGCCTCCTGCTGTAAGTGGGTCCTGCTCTCCTCTAGCCTTGCCCACCTTTCACTCTCATGACACACTGACCTTGATGGAGAGTCCTTTGATGACCTTACATTTTCATTTATCTGTGAAGCACTGCTACCATAACCCACAGAGTGGGCTGTAGGTTAAAGATTAATATATCTTCTGGGAACTGGAAAGACTATCTTCAAACTCATGGTTTAGGTCATTAGAAGTCTATTAAACAAACATCACCCTCAGGGATTAAGAGGCAGTAAATATAATTTCTGCTATCCCAGCAGGGGCTATTCTAGCCACGATGCATGCTGAGTGGAATCTCCATCACTGTTGACCCCAGACATGAGTGCCACAAACTCACACCAACACAATGAATCCAAAATCACTTCTGATAATGCATTCTCCTGAACTCCTGACACCATCTGCCTGATTACGAAGAACATTAATTAGTGCAGGAAGTTGATAACTTTTTATTATATGTGTGTGCTGTACATGGATGCTCAAGCATACACCTGTAGAGACCGGAGGGCTATGTCAGATGACTTTGTCTACCATTCTTCACGGTAGTGTTTGAGACAGCGTTTTTCACTGAACCTGGAGCTCACTAATTGTCTAGTCTGGCTGGCTAGTAAGTCCCAGATATCTTCCTATAGCTGATCCCAGTATCACATATATGCACCACCAAGTCCATGTGAGTACTGGAAGTCTGAACTCAGGTCCCCATGCTTGTGTGGCGGCAAGCCATGGAGTCATGGAGTCATCTCCCTGGTTTCGGTGTCCATGTTTTCACTCTCTGCTTTCATTTTAGATCCCGACTACAGACAGGCCTGCTGATTTGATGATGCAGCATTTCTCTTAGCTTGTGATTTTAGGGAGAGAAATTCAATGCCTCCAGCTGATAGCCTCATGACACGACTCAGCAATTATGTCTAACACTATATGTTACTTCAGTTAGCATCTAAATGCCGATGATTATAGGCTGGGCAGGGAAACATGCCCTAGGCAGCCTGTGTTGGACTAATGGTCATGATGTGTGGATTCACAGAACTCAGAGAATATCGGGACGGGAGTAGTTGTGACATGGTCCCCATCAGATGGATGGGTGAGGTTGTTGCTAGTGATAAACCCTGAGTTTGGAACCAAACTAAGAAGGTTTAAATTACAATCTGCCCCTCTGTGACTGTGTGGCTTTGGAGAAGTCATGTAACTTCTCTGATTTAGTTTTCTCATCTATAAAACAAAGATAATAACAACCCAATGCAGGCACGCCTTGATGCTTGTGAGTTAATATGCGTAAAGATGCTTACAAAAGTCTTCTCCATTTTAAATGTCAGTGTTGTCATAATCTTTACTGAGAGAGCTGATGCATGGTGTGCGAAAAGTAGCTTATACAGCAGTTTTATGAAATGTCCTTTAAAATAATTTTGCATAAAAATTAAAGGCTATACTAGGGATATAAATGGTGGCTATTTCAGCATGATTTTAATTTGCTCCATTTCTGCATATGGTTTGTACTGCTAATTGTTTATAATTAGACTCCATTACTTTTAATCAGATAAAATAATAAAACAGTATAAAAATGTTCTTTCTGATATTCATCCCTCATTGATGAAGTCCTCCAGTACAGGATATTCTAAAACCTCTAACTAAGTAAAGGGGCAATTGATTTACTCTTTCTTGACTTCCTTGGCCTCACTCTTTCTAATGTGTTAAGTATGACACTAGGCACTGGGGAGACAGTGATTAACCTTCTGGGTCCTTTAAGGAACTTGCAATACAGTAAGATATACAGATAAACCATGTGAACACAAAGTCCTGTGAGGGCCAAGGACAGTCTGGCGTGTTTAAAAGTCTCCAAGGAGATGATGACCCCAATGCTCTTAAAACACAGGTTGAGGCAGATAGAAGCGGGTAAGGCAGAGCTGGGCCTGGCCCACAAAGCCAGAAGACGGTCTGGTAAGGGAAAACCACACGATTTCCAGATGGCTACAGCTGCAGATGAAGGGAGGAAGTGAGACTGACCATGTTGACAAGGGCATGATTCTGGAAGAACCCTCCTCCATGCCATATAGTTTGAACATAATCTTAAAGGTGCCCAGTGGAGGGCTAATGAAGGCTTTTAAAGTCATAAAGATGAAGGGGATCAGAGGTGTAGTCACGTGAGTGTTTGACAAGAGTGATGCAGGGCTCTGGAATGAAATTGCATCCTTTCTTTTTTCATGGTGGAAGCAGTCCCCTTTCTTTGTGAGCTGGTAACTACTGTCACTTTCCTTTCTTAGGCTTATGCTATGGGGCAAAACGACTCCTGTTGGAATTCCCACAGAACTGGACGCTCTCTGAATGCTGACTTGACAATTGGATAATGCAAATGAAATTTGCCTTGGTATAACAGATGACATGTTCATATCCTGTTTTACTAAGATCTGAGGAAAAATAATTCAAAGGCTCCCAGTACAGTCATGATCTTTCAAATTAAGATGCAAACTTTCTATAGCATAGTGATTTCTAGAAAAATCATCTAAAGCTTCATTAACCATGTAGAAAACAAGTTTCAATATGGCTCTTGTTACGATCTGAAGGCACCTGTTTGAGAAATTGCCACTGGTTCTTAGAGAGTGTGCAAGCTAGTGAGGTCATTTTTCAAGCATCTGTGACACATTTTTTTTTATTTCTGATATAATCCATTGTAAGTGGACAGACCAATTTCCACAATATTTTCATAGAATCAGGTGATGTGGCTCACATGCTCTTAAGAGTGTCACAGAGGGAAATTGAAGGTGGTCAAACACAAACACAGTTGAGAATACCTAGCGCTCCAGAAAGTGCATGAGAAACATCTGGAAAATGAAACTCTAATGTTTGGGGAATTAGGCTCTTTGAAAAAAGATGTTAGGAAGGTGTTCACTCCATATTTAATGGGAAGGCAAGTGCAAAGACAAGTGGAATTCACAAAAATGAACCTAAGGGAAGAAAGATTTTATTATCTATAAGAACCTGAAAGGGGGGGGTCAATGTTTAAG
Organism: Microtus obscurus; assembly: GCA_963919715.1. NCBI lineage: Eukaryota > Metazoa > Chordata > Mammalia > Rodentia > Cricetidae > Microtus > Microtus obscurus. Next base: position 39,326,342 of record CAWTZC010002514.1, read on the forward strand.
AGCATTGCTCTTATCTGCTCTTCCAGAGGGGACCCAAGTTCAATTCTCAGCACTCATATGGCAGCAACTATCTGTAACTCTAGTTTCAGTGGATCTGGTTCCCTCACAACGATAAGCCAGTTAAACACCAATGTGTTCACACGCGTGTGCACGTGCACACACACACACATGAACATGAAATGGTCCTTCAGATCTCATCCAGCTTCTCTGGTCTACATCAGGATCTCTTTTTATAGTACATATATTTGGTAATTTTTTAGATCTATTTTTCAATTTCCAGCCTTGTGTTTCTTGGTCCCTTATAAGAAAACATTTGGGTGTTATCAGCTCAGCTGAAGAATGTGAGAAACAATTGCAAGTGCTTGATTTACCACTTCAGAATTCATTCTCAGTAGCTGCTTTAATAAGTAATTATGTTTGAATGGGTGGAGGGATATAAATGTCAGGAAATAATGATGAACCGCATGAATATTTCTTCAGTTCAGTGTGTATCTGATATAACACAATCTGCAAACCATATGGAAAGGTACGTTTTAAGAGTGAATAGTGATGGCATTCTATTAACACCACAAGGAATCAAATTGTAAGTTGAATAGTCAAGCAACAATCATCACCACTAACAAGCCGCAGCTCATCCGTCTGCTTTCGAGTTCTTTAGAAGAAGTAAATTCAAGTTAGACAGAGATTTGCCTTGAACACCAAGGTTGACTCTGTATCATGCTGGGTACCATGGGGCAGACTGAGACACAGACAAAATTGGCTTATGGAAGTCTAAAGCAATAATGTTCCCTCGGGTGCCTAATCTGAGAAGCCTTGTTCAAATCTCCAGAAAACAAATGCAATATACTGTAATGAAAAGCACAATTCTAGCCATAAATGAGGCTACATTTTTCACCTTAGTGACATAATGCTAATTGTCTTTTGTCGTTTGATGACTCCGTGACACTAATGGAGGCACATTTTCCTGCAGTATAATTTTCCATATCTCGCAGCTTGGATCTATGGAATGAATTGGTTTTGATAATATACTGGCAATTATACTAATTTCTTACATGGTGCTTTAGAATGTGACTTTAGGTGTAGAATTTATAGCATAACTCTTAATGGGTGCTTTGGTCAGAACCCAGAAGATCTTTTCTAGTAAGAGGACACTGAAATTAAACGAGCAAGTTATGTTAGCAGAAATCTCTTGATTTGGAGATAAAGAGAATCCAGGAAATGTAGAATTCAGCAGTCTCTTTCAGGCCTGGTGATTGGTTCGGAGCCCCTCTGATGGACACCAGGAATTGGCAGGTTGATAAGATGTAGATGATTTTAGAGAAGCTTAAAATCTTATCTTCAGCAAACATAGTGAGAGTCCATGCGAGAAGTGATCAAGGGTAGAATGATGGGAAGCTGGGTAGGGATTGACAGGTGAGCTCATGCACTTGCTTCTTCACTAATGGAGAAGGGAAGCCAGGCACTCCTTGAGGCTGGAATGAGAAAAGCTTGGGAGGTGTCTGGGTAGGTGTTTCTTGTATGTGAGTGGGAACCACCTGCTGTAAGGCATACTAAAACACGGCAAGGCATGATGGATTGGATCCAGGATGTAAGGCAGAGCCACTGGAGGGAATTTAAGCACACATGTGTCAAAATTCAATTTGAGTTGTCAACAAACCAGAAAAGCATTCAAAGTATTTTTTTTCTGTCACCTTGGCAGATGATGGGGGTGGGGGTGGGGGGAGTTCCTATACCGACCTATATAACATAGTCAAGCTCTGAAAGCTAAGTGCTCCCTATTGGCTTCCATTGGACAATGGCCTACAGCAGTGGGAGCTGTACACCTCATACATAATGCACAGACCTTCAACCACTGAGTTAAAGGCAAGATTTGCGACATGTTCGGACATCTTCCCTTTGCCCAAGGTAGGGAGGTTTTCCTGAGAACGTTCTGGGTAATGGTCATCCAGTTTTAAAATGCTGCTGTGTTCCAGGGTCACCTCGCCTCCTGAGGCTACTAAGGACAAGGCTGTTAAGTATCACAATTTATTACGGAAATATTGTATCTATAAACATTCTTTTGAATTGAAACCTAGGCTAGAATGGGTCAAGCAGTTCCAGGGAAGAATACCATGGGGAACATTTTACTCCAACTCTCTAACAAAATGAAAATAAGTCACTTACAGTAAGAATTCAATGGCATTTCTACAAAGTAAGTGGTTCTTCAAGGAACTTAAAGTATTTTTATTATACATATGCATTCTCTTCTCAAAAGCAAGAAAACACACTCTTTGAGACGCTTGCTTGCATATTATAATGCTTAGAGATTATTCGGTGGCCATAGATGTGGTTACTCAATACTAGGTCAATATATATATCGGTTAAAATCCATGTATCTGGGCCTTAAGCTACCCATAAAAGTTCAAAGGAAACTCATATACACATAGCCCCAAAACTCAGTACAAAATGTGCCATTGAGCTAGGAAGGGGTTCACATAGAACTCTGTAGCCTAAACAAGGTAGGCTGTAAAGAACAAGTACAAATGTAGGCTGGAGGAGCTGCCTGGTCTGGAGCCCCTCCACCAATTGGAGAAGGTGGACATCAGAAATAGCACACACATGCGCGCGCGCACACACACACACACACACACACCTTTAAATTTTGATTTTAGGCATCTAAGTGTTTTTTCTGCATGCGTCTCTGTGTACTGCATATGTGTAGTATACAGAAGTCAGAAGAGGACATTGGATCTTCTGGAACTGGAATTACAGACTGTTGTTATCCATGTGGGTGCTGAGATTTGAACCCTACTCCTTTGGGAGAGTAGCCAGTGCACATAACCATTGAAGCACACCTTCAGCTCCAGGACAAACTCTAAGAGACTGTGATGTGAAAGAAAGGCAGGTGCAAAGCAGCCTCTGAGAATAAATAGGACAGATCAGCTCTGGTCCCATGGAGACAAGGACAAGACAACAGTAAAAACCTTAGGTCAGATGTTGATGGAGGGAGCAGGTGGCCCTTTGTATATCCCGCCTGGATAGCTTTCACCCAAAATATATTCATTTAAACACTGCCTGGCCTATTAGTTCTATCCTCTTATAGGCTAACTCTCACATCTGGATTCAAACCTTTTCTAATAATTGGTATGTCACCATGAGGTCGTGACTTACCAGGATGTATTCAGCATGTTGACCTGGCAGCTCCACTGAGGCTCTCTCACTCTGCTTTCTTCCTCCCAGAATTCAGTTCTGTCTCCCTGCCTACCTAAGTTATGCCCTATCAAAAGGCCAAGGCAGTTTCTTTATCAACCAATGAAAGCAACACAAATACAGAAGGACCTCCTACACCAGTCAGATTTGACTATTGCATGCTATAAATGACCATGTGTTTACTATATAAAAACTTTTGCTCTTACAGAGCTGTAAGTGTTGAATTATAGAAAATAATGATATTTTCTCTACATTATCTGTAAATAATGATATTTCTCTATAATAAATTCTCAGCATGTAATGTATCAAGCTAGTGTGTTTTTTAGATTGAATTGTATCAGATAAATAAGTGTATTTATCTTATTAACATACACATTTGCATCCATCTTCAATAAATAAAATTACATCTATCAATATTATTTTAAAATAAATGTCTTCATGATTACCAGTAAATGTTTGCTTTGTATGTCTATTTTACACACTTGGGGTCACATAAAAGTGGCTCAGGTGACAAGGGGTCCCTAGCTGAAAAGTTTATCAAGCTCTGCACTAACCCGGCCGTCAGAGAAACTCTTTGCGCATGTCCGTCAGGATGCATTGACCTGGGACAGGACTGGAGAGGATGTGCAAAGGTGTACAGAAGCAACGCGGGGTTCCCACTTCCCTCGCTGCAGCCCTAACAGGCTGTTTCCTTGTCTTCAAAACTGGTTCTTATTTCACATTATTAACAGCATCTACTGGGGTGGGGAGGGGCATGTCTCGTGGCATTTTAAAATTTACTTTGAAAATCTCTTCCTAAATTAGTGATTCAACTCCTACTCAGCGGAATCCTATAATAGTAACTGGGTGATACTTATTAACACAGGAATGCAGTCTAGTTACACATTTGAAAATGTAATAAACAAACTCTTTGTCATTTGGACATTTGGTTTATAACTTGAGTCTTTCTGTGGCCATGTGAGCAAAGACACAGGGGGTAATCCTGTGCCAGCTTGTCTTCTGCTGAGTTTGCCTTACCTCTCATCCTTGGGGAGAAACCTGGGCTCCCCACTTCCTTGCCAGCTAGGCTTCAATATGAATTATGCCCAAGGCACCATTTGCAGAAGATCTGGAAAGCAGATCCAGCAGCAGCCAGGGACAGTTGACAGATCCTGATGAGGCTTTCCCAGGCTTTCCCGGGGAGCACCGTGAGTCATTTTCTAGCTGGCTGCAGGAGATTAGAATGTGCAGCCGCAGCTTCACTGTGTCTTATGTACCTAGAATTGTTGAAAACTAGAAGCCTTGCTCTCTCTGACATGAGTTCTTGCAGCCCACTCCTCAGATCCATCCATCTCTGTGTCACAGCTGCTTCTGCAGACTGTATGGCCTGTCTTCCTGCCTTAGTTACTCCCCTCCCTCCCTGCAGATGCCGAATAGACCCGAAGTCGGCTTTCTAACCTCCTAGGTGCTTCTCAATTCAATCATGTTTGCTGTTCAACATTTTTAGCTTAACTGAAAACAAGTAGCAATTATACTACTTTATTTTTTTCTAGAGAAATGCTTCTCTGCCATAGGCAATAGTAACACCTACAGCACTCTGAAGCTGTTTCTGTGTTGAGTCTGGGCAGGCTGAGGGCTGTTCTTTGATTTTAATTGGCTCTTTTGTCTCATCCAGTTTTCTTCATTTGTTTTTATATTTCATGTTCCTGCCTTTATCTATTCTTCTCTGTACTGGATGTCTGTTTTTAATAGTATTGGTAGAAGAGTATGTCTCTAGCTCTTAATACCTGATGTGTGTGTGTGGGGGGGTCCATGTCTGCTTCATTTGGTCTTTACAACAGCTTAGAACTTCCAACTGAATGGGATTCTTTTTACTTTATACTTGAGAAACTCGAGTCCCAGGTAGCAGGTTCAGTGACATTTTCAAGACTACTCAGAAAGTTAGGGCAGGTGTTAGAATTACAAAGGAAAACTTTTTATCACTAACATTCGCCCAGGTGACAAACTAAGATGGCAGCTGACAGGACACGGCTTTCCTGAGACAGGAAAGTGTCTGGCAGCACACTCTTCTCTACCTGTATCTGGGTCATCATCATTCTTCCTGGGAGGCAGACCCCCGTTGCTTCCATTTTTACTCTCCCGCTGAACACAGCAAGCTCAGTGCTGGCTGTAGGGAGATGGGGGCAGCTTAGCGGCTCTCTGGCACCTAATCCTCTTGGTCTACTGGGTGAGTAGAGAAGTAATGAGGGTGACAAGATGTCATTAATGCTGACAACCTTACAGCAGCCAATACTAATTAGGGGGCTAGTCTCCAGCAAGTGACTAACCAAATAAGAGGACCCACCACAATGCTAACTGATCTGTTTGGCAATGTCACTTGAAGGGCACCCAACTGAGAATCCCAAGGACTAACATGTTTACTCATTCAAGGATAAGCTTTTCCAAGCACTGGGTTAGATTTGCAATGACAGACTGCAGGCTATACTTATCATATGCATGGATGCAGAACTCACTTCTAACTAATCCTTCTCTCCTGAAAAAAAAAAAAAAGATGCAAAAAGGAAGAGCCAGATTTCTGCCAGAATAGACAAAAAAAAAATTTCAGCTCAAAAATCCATTGATTCTATTAAGCAATTCAACATTTTCACTCAAAGATAGTGTTAACATTCAGGCATTGTGCTGACCTGCCCCTCGTCAGCTGGCAGGATGCACTCAAGGCAGTACTAGCCCAGGGTCCTATGGCTGCTGCATCGCTGAGCAGTCTGTGCTCATGTGCCATGCCCCCATTTAAGAGAGCAGCTTCTCCCTGTCTCCCCTGTCTTTCCTGCTGCTCCTTCAAAGAGGCAGGCTGGCCTTTGTGCGTCTCTCTCTCTCTCTCTCTCTCTCTCTCTCTCTCTCTCTTCCCCCACTCTCTCTCTGCCTCTCCACCAGCTCTCTACCTCTCTGTTTCTTCCTCTGCCTCTCAGCCTCTTTCCCCCTTGGCTGTCCCAGAGGCCTGTGCCCTCTCCCTCTCCTTACCCCTTTCCCACTTTTTTTCCCCAATAAAAACTCCCCAGGTGAGCTCTATCACATAATGGTGTCTATCTCTCTCCCTCTGTTTTTTTAAATTATAACAGATAGTACTTTTAAATATAAAAAGATGAGGGAAAATATGTACCTTGCAAAAAAGTCAGCCAAGGCAAATGGCATAGTTATGGCCACTCTCAAAGGTAATGATATCTTGAGACTAAAATAGAGGTGTGTGTGTGTGTGTGTGTGTGTGTTTATACAGAACATTATAAATAAATAATTCTTTAATGGACCACCTGAGAGTTAAACAAATCTAATTTTGAAATTTTAAAATGCTTTTTCACTAGAATATTCACAGTGGCTATGATGAATTTCATTGAAAGTGGAACCTGTTGCTTGTGAGATTATCTCTTTCCACTTGGCCGGATGAAGACCCAAATCCACTAAGTGAATCTGTGAGCATTCCTAGGTTAGCCATAGGTTCAGGACTCACTTTTCCAAGGAGGGAAACATTCTAGGTTAAAAGGACTGAATTTGAACACCAGACTCCAGAGTCGCCACTTTAGAGCTGTAGAATAACGTATCAGGCATTATTTTGCAAATCATGTCTTCTACTTATAAATTTCATACCTTATAGAAAATATCAAATTGAACAGTAGCTTAACCAATTTGTACTATGCATGGCTCACAGTGATTAATGAATAAGCATTCCCTTCAGCTTTCCAAACGTCTTATGATAATCAGAACTTTGTCCAAAGTCCTCAAACCAGCAGCTGCCCTTCTCTCCCTGCCTCTAATTTCCCTAAATGGCATCTGGTGCCTTCTTCTCTGGAGAGAGTGTCCAAGTGTCAGGGAAAAAGGTTTATTATCCTGAACATCTGGAGCAGCACATGTGGTCAGTGCACTCAAAGGCTTGCCCTTGCAACTCTCAGGTTGCACAGAAAGAAATTCAGGGTGGCTTGAAGTCACTGCCATAGCCCCAGAGAATCAAATGCTAAAAAGTCCTCTGCTCAGCACTACCAGGTGACTACACAACCTCTAAGAGGTGAGCCTATGGAGGACTGTAGGTCACTAGGAGTTGACCTCAGAGGATAAACTGAACTCTGATTGTTTTCTTTTATCTTTCCGCTATGAGGCTACTTTGCCATATACATCATCCAAGAAAATTCAATTAGCAAGTCTTTTAGGAAGTAGGGTAGTAACTGGCCATGAGCAGATACTTTCAAAGCTGTGACTCAAAGTAACCTTTTCTTTGAGTTAATTGTTTCAGGTATGTTGTTACAGTATCAGAAACCTAACAGTTACTTTTGCATTGGTGTCTCTCCCTGTGACCTGAACTGGGTGATCCCCACTCTGTCCCATGCCCCAAATTTGAAAAACAAGTTTTCAAAAGTAGGTTTGTTAGCCGGGCGGTGGTGGCGCATGCCTTTAATCCCAGCACTTGGGAGGCAGAGGCAGGCGGATCTCTGTGAGTTTGAGACCAGCCTGGTCTACAAGAGTGAGTTCCAGGACAGGCTCCAAAACCACAGAGAAACCCTGTCTCGAAAAAAAAAAAAAAAAAAAAAAAAAAGTAGGTTTGTATTGCTGCTATAATTTGTTGGTATTTTTTCCAGGTGGGTAAAACACTCTTTGAAGGCAACAAACATGCACACAAATTCATGCACTGGAGGTCACCTTGATCATAAGTTACTTATCAATAGGCACAACTCAGCACAACTACCTTATCCATTGCATAGTAATTATTTGAGTATGTGTGTTTTTCATCCTAACGTGTCCCCAACACCCTGAGCCTCTAAGAGTATTGATGATTTTATACAGCCGCAGTAAATATGATGGTAGCAACAGACACGGCCTCATTTGCTCTCTCTGAACCTCCCACGTTTAGAAGAGTGAATTCTGAGTGAAAGACATAAAGGAAATGGAAAAGCACCACGTTTTCCTTCAGAGGAAGAGCCCAGTCAGAAGAGTGGCATGTTTGCTTGGCTGCGAAGGGATACATTCTCCTTAAGCAACCCTCTGCCAAGTTTTTGGCTTCTGTTTGTTGTTGTTTTAAAGGTAAACACAATTAAGAGAGAAAATAGCGAGTCTTTAAAAGCACAGCTGAGTGTTAATGTTTTCCTTCTGGGGCTTCTGGGCTTGTTTCTGTGGATCTTATTTACCATCGAACATCACAACTGCTCAACGCCACCAAAATAGCTTAGCGGCGGCCTTCTGTTCAGCCGTGGGCGGGGAAAGAACTTTTACTTTACAATGTCCACCTTTGCAATTCTGCCGCTGTCATAATGTTCTCTCCTGTTTCTGAGAAGACAGTTTTGTGCCCCGAAAGCTCCCTGTTATTGCATCTTACAGGGACTCGGGTTGCACCACCTGATGGCATCTTGGTGGCTTTTCTCTAGATAAGCCGCTGTACCGATGATGGGACCTCCAAATGTGTTAATTACCGTCCGGGCACATCCCCGTAGAGACTCTGTGAATTTGTTCTGCTGGAGAGGCAAGCCTAACTCGTGCCTGTATGTTAGTGATAGCTCCCTTCGCCACCTCTTTGCCCACTGCAAATCCGCTAATTCATTGGATTCTTGTATTTCATACCTGTGTGGAGCCAGCGCTAAAACTAATTCCAACCAATTAAATTTCTACATCAAAACTCACAGTGTATGACAACTCATTTCAACTTCTTGGCAATGTGACAGGAAAAGGAAAGAACTGAAGCACAATTAACACAGTGTCCCAACTCTGCTGTAAATACCATTAATCAAAGCACCTCCGGGAGACCCATTTCGTGGTCTCAGCGATCCACAGAACACTCTTGCTGCGACATACTGCAGCTTGCGTAAGGTCTCATCGGAGGCAACTTTTTAGAGCTGAAATATAACCTTACGATTAGAAAACCCTTTGGGACACCTGGAAGATTCTTCAGAGATATAGTCCATCACTCGCTTAATATTTCATATTTTGAAGCATTCAAGAAAGATGGAAAATGCTCAGAAATAAGAAGGTTTAAAATGTATCCATGTGCTCAAAAGAATATTCAGGACCCGTAACTGTGTGGTGTCCCATACTAGGTGAACATTCCTGGAGAACAAACTGACTATACTCATAGCCATAGCTGTGGAGGACCATGGAGGTGCTTACAGGTATATACAACATACATAACATACATCGACTCACACACATGTCAGGTACATGCTGTCCAACAGCAGAGCCAGTAATCCATTTCGGTTTCCCCATGACCATCTTGTCTGCCTCTCTGCCTTGCACTATATGCTTTGCTCTTGTTTCTGCCCAGATCTAAGTGTCTGGTGGATTTGTTCTGTGCACATCATGTTTCAAAGCATACCATTTAGAGTCCTTCCTAACATGGTGGAAATAACAGCTCCTACCAAGATCCACAGCCCCTTAATCCCTGGAGCCTAAGACTCCATTTCCTCCTTGGCAAAGGGAACTTTTGTGCAAAGGCTAATCTTGAGATAAGATGATCATAGGGGTCACTGTGGTCGTCAGAGTTCTTAGAGAGGAAGAGGGCAGATCTCTCTCCGAGTGGAGACAGAACGATGCTAGCAGTGTCGATTGATGTGCTCTGGAGACAGAAGGTAAAGCCACCATCTACCAAATGCAAGTCTTCAAGAGCAGGGGACACCAAGGGACAGGTTCCTGTCCAGAGCCCCAGAAGGAATGCCCTTTTGCCAATGCCTCATTTGAACCAGGAAGCCTTGTTTTCAGGCTTCTGAGCTACAGAAAATGGTGTGAAGAAGGTCTGTGTCGGGAGCAACCACGCTCGTATTGATTCCCTGCAGCAGTGGGAAGACAGCCCACCTTACTCCCTGGCTCCTCTCATTTCCTGAAGCACCGAGATAAGCTGTGCTTTGTCAGCAAGCATGCTCTACAGTCCCTCAGCCTGCAGCTCCTGTGCAGCAGCCTGACCCATGTGGAGCACGATGCCCCTCCACATCTCAGGGAACCTCTCTAAGACTATGTCAAAGGCCCTCTCATTCACAGGCAGTATTAGTAAACAACACTCATGCTATTACCTTGAACAATTGTTTAATTTTCTGGAACTATATGTATGTGTGTGTATATGTATATACTTCTTCTTCAAATTGACTTCTCCAGAGATTATGTCATATTAATTTCTTGTTTTACTTATAATTCCTAGTATGCTATCACACACAAAATATGCTAAAATAGGCACTAAATGTACATTTATCCATCTGTTATTTGTAAACTGAGACACACGAATTAATGACCTAAGAGCATTTACTATATGCTGCCTCTTCTCCCCAACTTCCCAAGAGTAACAGTGGCAGACTCCCTCTTTTTCTGAAGCAGCAGTCTAGAACGACTGCGTATGGTTGTGATGAGCAGTAGAAAACATAAACATCAGTAAAAATACTGTAAAGATAATAGGACGCTAATGGCTGAACTAGAGAAGGCATCCCCAGAGGCACATCCTCCAGGAAACCCACTGTGCTTTAGTACAACTGCAGCAATATAAAAAATGGATTTAGCCTTTAAATCGTAGTACTTTTAGCGAGACATTTATGTGGCCTATGGTCTCCAAGCTGTGTTCAGATACTCAGGACATAAAAATAAATAAAGCGCGAGACAATGATAGACATTCCTATTATTTTTAAAATCAAGAACCTTTCCAACATTGAGCTGAAATTAAAGTTAACAACCCATCCTAAAAGACTCCAAGAACACATTTTAGATCCTGCCTAAACAGGGGGTTGTAGTTAGGCACACAGGTAAATGGGCATGTGCACACATATGCACATGCATGCACACACAATAAATACGTAAATTAATGTAAGTTTTAAAAGAGCCAGACTCTTAATACATTGCCAAGGTTGACATCCAAACTCCCTTTCTTCATGGTTGGATGAACTTTCGAGTCTCTCTGGCCCCTATCCTGGGGATAATAAAAATACCGACCCCACACGCGAGTTGGAAGACTGAAAAGACCTAAGGCACACAATGTTATCAGTAGAATGCCTGGCATACTGAATCCTCCTGAGAGATAAGCCATAATTACTGTCATCTCTGAAGCTCATTTTAGGTCACTTACATAACCTTCTGGAGCACAAACCAACTGAACCTGTTTAAAGATAAATGGAGAAAGAGCAGTGCCTCCATTTGTAGAAAGAGTATGGAGAAGAGAATTATCCCATAGGATTAAATGCTAATGTTTAAGCAGTAGGTCTCGAGGCAAAGTAAGCACTATCAAATGTTGTGACATAATTTCTACCTTCATCACTAGCATTGTGTTTGTGTCCATGCTACCTGCGGGAGTAGCATAGGGGAAAATAAAGCCTGCGTTTTTGCTGGTAACTAGATCGAAACTATAAGTTACCACAGGATAAGGAAGGAAATGTGTATTCTAGGACTGTGAAAAAGGATGTTTGGAGAAAGAGAGCTTTCATATTTGAAGTCAAGAGCAGTGACTCTGGAGAGATGAAAGGGGATGCATTTGAGGGGGTCCAAGAGACTCTCATGAGAGGCTGGCACCCATCTGTGTCTTATCCTGGTGGTGGTTGCACAGATCTGTTTTGGTGATACTTCACTGACCTTCACATGGGCTTCTGTGCATTTTTGTAAGCTAACCATAGTCACACTAACATGTTTACACAAAAGATGTTTGGAAGGGTTAAAAATGTAGCCACATTCTCATTGGAAACCTCTAGCAAAGTATGGATTTATGCCTGTAGAAGTTACTTTTTCTGTTGCAGTGATAGAACACCATAATCACGTTGATTCATATTATAGAGTGTGTTTGAGCTACGGTTCCAGAATGATTAGAATATACCATGGTGGGGAAGCAGAGAAGCAAGTGGCAGTCATGGGGGCCAAGAAAAGATGCTGAGGGCTCACACCACCACAAGAAAGAAGCAGAGGGAGTGAACTGAATCTAGGCATTTAATCTCAAAGTCTGTGGCCAGGGACAGACTTTCTGCAGCAAGGCTGTGCCCCCAACTCCTTCAAACAGAGCCACCTACTAGTGACCAAGTGCTCAAATATCTGAGACTATGGGGAACATTTCTCATTCAAAACCACCACAATAATCATAATTCTCAAACTAGGTAATGAACTCCAGAGCCTTCCCAAAGATCTACTGCCTTCACAGTGCATGATCAATGACTGAGTCTTCTAAGTCTCTCAAGGTTTTTCTATTAGAATCATGTAGGCAGTCAGAAGGAAGTGATTTAAAGTAACTTTTTAACATTTTTATTATTTTTATTCTTTTATTTTTCCTTTATTGAAAATATTCTTATGCAACACATCCTTAGTATAGATTCCCCTTACTCTCCCAACTCATTCTCACCTTCCCCCCTCTCCAAATCTACTCCTTTTCTGTCTCTAATTAGAAAAGAACAGGCTTTTAAGAAATAACAACCCAACATGACAAAATAAAATATAATAAGATAAATAAAACCATCATATCACAGTTGGACAAGGCAATCCAACAGAAGGAAAAGAGTCCTAAGAGCAGGCACAAAAATCAGAGATCTAGTTGTTCTTACACTCGGGAGTCTTATAAAAGTACTAAGCTAAAAGTTATAATATACAAGCAGAGGACCTGGTCCAGACTCGTGTCAGCCCTGTGGTTGTTGCTCTGGTTTCTCTACGTTAATATATGCCTTGCTTAATTGATTCAGAGGACTTTGTTTTCCTGGAATAGTCCATCTCTTCTGGCTCTTACACTCTTTCTGTCTCTTCTCCAACAAGGTTATCTGAGCTCTGAGGAGTGAGATTTGATGGGGGCTCCCTATTTAGACTCTCTCTCCTTATAATGTCTAGCTGTAGATCTCTGCATCTGTTCCCATCTATTGTGTGTGTGGGGGGGGGGATGCTTCTCTGATGATGACTGAATAAAGCATGGATCTTACATCCCTGGGTTATCTAGTCTCAGGTTCTTGGTCACCCAGGAAATGTTGGGTATGGGTTCCATTTTGTGAGATGTGCCTTAAGTCAAATCTTGGTTGGCTACTTCAACGAGTTCTGTGCCATTATTACCCCAGAGTATTATGCAGGCAGGACTGATTGTAGGTCAAAGGTTTTTTTTTGGCTGGGTTGGTGTTTACATTTCCCTTTTAGTGGCCTGCATGCAGAATGCCCTCCTGCACCAAAAGCACTAACAACCTATTCATGATAAAAGTCCTGGCTAGATTAAGGATACAAGGGATGTACCTAAACATAGTAAAGACAGTCTACAGCAAGCCTATAGCCAACATCACCTTAAATGGAGAGAAATTCAAAGCAATTCCACTAAAATCAGGAACAATACAAGGTTGTCTGCTTTTTCCATATCTATTCAATATAGTACTTGAAGTCTTAGCAAGAACAATTAGACAACTGAAGGAGATCAAGGGGAGTACAAACTGTAAAGAAAGAAGATAAAATATCTTTATTTCCAGATGATATGAAAATATACTTTAAGTAATCCTAAAAATTCCAACAGGGAATCCCTACAGTTGATAAAAACTTTCAGCAAAGTATTTGGATACAAGATTAACTCAGAAAACCAGTAGCCTTCCTATATACAAATTACAATTGGATTGAGAAAGAAAACATGGAAACACCTTTCAAGATAGCCTCAAATAATATAAAATGTCTTGGGGTAACTCTAACCAAGCAAGTGAAAAACTTGCATGATAAAAATTTCAAGTATTTGAAGAAAGAAATTGAAGAAGATATCAGAAAATGGAAACATCTCCCATGCTTGTAGATTGGTAGGATTAACATAGTAAAAATGGCCATCTGACCAAAAGCAATCTACAGATTCAATACAATCCTCATAAATTGCATACAATTCTTCACAGTCCTTGAAAGGACAACTCTCAACTTCATATGGAAAAACAAAAACCCCAGGATATTTAAAAAACAATCCTGAATAATAAAATAATCACTCACCATCCCTGATTTCAAGTTGTACTGCAGAGCCATAGTAATAAAAACAGCATGGTGTTGGCATAAAAACAGACACGTTGATCAATGAAATCAAACTGAAGACCCAGACATAAACCCACATACCTATGGACACTTGATTTTTTTTTTTTATAGAGGAGTCAGAAATACACAATGGAAGAAAGATAACATCTTCAACAAATGGTATTGGTCTAATTGGATATCGGCATGTAGAAGATGCAAATAGATCTATGCCTAGCCCCTGCCCAAAACTCAAGTCCAAGTGTATCGACAGAAAACCAGGTCCACTGAACCTGACAGAAGAGAAAGTGGAGAATAACCTTGAACTCATTGGCATAGGAAAGAACTTTTTTCCTTTTTTTACTATATTGGTTTTTTATTGCTGTATAACAAATTATCCTAAAACTTATAACTTAAATCAACAAGTATTTAGCATCTTCTACGGGTCTGAGGGTTGGGAGCCTGGACAAGTTTGGCTGGGCAGGTCTAAGGTATGCAGCTGCAGTCATGCCACCTGCTAGAATCTGAAGACTTGAGCCGAAGGGCTTACTATCGAGCTCATCGTGAGGAGGCTTCCTTTTTCCTACCACATGGGCTCAGAAAGGCTTCCCATAATGTATGTGGCCCTAAAAAGGGACTCTACTCATGATAGATGCCAGAGTTTCACGGGTAAAACTCAGAAGTAGCCTATGAACACTTTTGAAATCTCCCAATGGTCACATAGACCAAACCTGGAATGAAGTGGAGAGAGGCTAACTCACAGTGATCAGAGCAGCAATAGTGTAGGCACTAAGCTCAACAATTAATAATTGAGACTTCATGAAATTGAAAAATTCCTGTAAGACAAAAGACACTGCCATCTGGACAAAGTGATGGCCTATAGAATGGGAAAAGAATTTTACCAATTTTACATTCACTAAAGGGAGAAAACTTTAAATTTTTAAATGATAAAAATCAGTTATAACATCAAAGATCCTAATACATCGCTTTTCCTGGAAATACTGGTTTTCTCAGGTAGTGTCTTTAAGTGGGAAACATTTTTAATCACACATTTATTGCTTTGCATCTTTTTTTTCCCTAAATAATGTATATAAAAAAACTTAAGCAATGATTTCTTAGGGAAAAGGTAAAACATTTCTTGACCTCTGATAGCCTTTCTGTAATGGGCCTCGGGATTTACTCTCATTATTTTTATTTGTATCTGTAACCTCAGGAATGACTAGATGTGTTCTTCTCTTTGTTTTGCTTTAGGAGGGCATATATTAAGTCCATGGTCTCTCAGTATACATCTTGTAACAAACACATAGCTATGCCCAAGGAAGAGTAAAACAATGAATGCTTAAATCTTAGTGATTGAGTTAAGAAACAAAAGCAAGACTAAAGAGAGGCTCAAAGCAGGAGATATTATTAAAGGACAGAGACATGGTTCCTACCTGAAGGCAACAATCTTGCCTTCTCTCCCTTTAGGTTCCTCATTGGCTGTTTCCCCGGATGACTAGTCTGGGTAGCCAACATTCACTGAGCAGCAACTAAGTCTGGGCCTGTGCATGGACCTGGAACAATCTAGAGCAGAGCCCTTCTGGTTGAGGAACTCACAGACTAGTTTCTAGTTTGTGGTGTGAGAAGATATGAGCTGTCATATATAACAAGTTTGAATTACAGCCTAAGATAGGACTCATGTCCTTGACTAATTTTCATAAATCATAATTTGTGTTTGAGTAATGAATATTTTAACTACCCACAGGGCTTTAGATAAATCATTCTTTGTTTAAATGTCTAGTTTGCTTTCAGCCAATCATGAGAATTTTAGGAATCACACCTTTTCTGACGTTTTTCTATTATATGAACCAATAAAAATGCACAGTAATCCGTTTCTCTGCCTCGTTGTACAGTAAACAAGTCTGTGACAGAAGGCTTCTGCATCTCATGTTGCCGATGTCATTGCTTGCCAGTTTTCTAATTCCCTTGTGTTCCTCTAGTTAACTTCTCATTTATTCTAGGACTGATAAAGTATACTTTTTAAATTAACAGTTTGAAGTATCTGTGGGTATTTTTTAAAAAGTTTTTAGATTAATTGTGCGTATGTGTTTATATTGCACATTGCCTGTGGAATCTCACAGAAGACAGAAGAGGGTATCCTGAGTTCTCTGCCGTTATTTTCTGCCTTTTACTTTCAGGCAGGGTCTCTCCATGAACCTGGAACTAAGGCTTTCTTTGCTAGGCTAGAAGCCAGCAGGCTGCATTGATCCTGTCACCCTATCTCTGCCTACCTTGGAGCTAGGGTTAAAGGCATTTGCAAAGATGCCTGGCTTGTTAGTGGGGTGCTGGCTCTGAACTCCAGCCCTCGTGCTTGCTGAGCAATGGGTTTTAGCCACAGACCTGTCTGTCCAGCCTGCTGTTGGCTATTTCCTCTTATACATACTCCATGTTCACTCATGCAGGTGCCACCCATGTAAGATGGCGCCCATGACCATTCAACTGAATAACACTGAGCCTTATTTTAAAACATGATAATAGTCAATAACAAAAATCATGCTAAGTTGCCTTAGAAACACTGCATTTCATCACTTTTTAAAATAGAGTGGCTCTGAATACAAATTCATAGATCTCAATACGGCTGAGAACTGTTTCAAGTTGAAAACAACCAAGAAATCACATTGAGAGGCCAAAAGATTCATTAGGCTTTTTGTTTATATATATGTATATGTATGTATAAGAGGGAAATCTATGTCTGACTTTGGAAAACCAAGGCATAGTGTGTTTTGACAAACTCACAGAAACAGAAGTGCAGAGGAGAGAACCCATGTCCCCTAAGTATTGATCGTAGTTTGAGGCTCAGCTGCCTTTTGTTTTTAAGCTGCGGTTTTCTCACAATCCTCCTTGTATTTGCTGGCAAGTGTGTGGCATAATTCCAGTTCCATGGAGATGCTTCCAGAGCCCCAATTACTGGGGGACAGTCAGTACTGAGGAGCTCCAAAAACAGAGAAATCTCTATGGGCTGGAAGCGGGTGGTAACGAATTTTATGAAAGAGAGAACTCTTGACCCGCGTTTGAGTGGGCTGCCTTTGAATGGCAAGATACAGATTTCAAATGCGCTTTTGTTTTCAGTTATTTAAAAACCCAAGTAGAAAAGGTCCACGAGTGAATGGAGAGCTAAAGTTAGATATGCTTTTTGGTCCGAAGAAATTCTGAATTTATGAACTCTTGAATGACCCCAAGTAGAGTAAATCATCACTCTACTTCATGCGACAGCATGCCTCGTGTGCACCCATGTTTCCCTCTGGTGCTCATGGGGCCAGTGAAATGCCAGTGCTCAAGAAAAGAGCTCTGGGAGCCAAATACTCAGGAGCCCCCTTCCCGAGTTAAACAAGGTGGAACAGTTTCTTCTGCACCTTCTCAGTGCCATCGTGAGCATGGACTGAAAGACAGGGGTATATGGTACAGGTTTTTCAAAGTTATTTTTTGCCACAGAAACTTTCTCTTAGGTGTTTCCAGAGTCTAATGGTCCCCATGATATGCTCGATAAGATAGACACATCTGGTCTTGTGTGAACTCCGCGGAGAGTAAGCTGGTGGGATCACCACACTTCACAATCGTGAGTGTCTGGCAAGACTCTACAGTCATACTCAAGTCTCTCACTAATATGGATCTTCCTTCCTTCCTTCCTTCCTTCCTTCCTTCCTTCCTCCCTCCCTCCCTCCCTCCCTCCCTCCCTCCCTCCCTCCCTCCTTCCTTCCTTCCTTCCTTCCTTCCTTCCTTCCTTCCTTCCTTTTCCTCCCTCCTTCCCTTCCCCTTTCTTTCTTTTTTGATTCAGGGCCAAGCAACCTAGACAGGCCTTGAACGTTAATCCACCCCCCCCCCCCCCCCACACACACACCTTAGTCTCATTCGTATGTGAGAGTACAAACCTATGCCACCGTCTGGTACAAACCTATGCACCTATGCCACCTGCTCCTTTCACACATCTATTTTAATAATGGTAAGACTTACTCTACTATGCTATACCTCGTGGCCAATTTGCCATGTCCTGCCTGTCTCCTCTTTTCACTAGAGGAGTCTTTAGGAGCCATTCATATGCACTGTCTAATAGGTGGCCCTATAAAACCAGCAATATTGATCCTAAAATAGGAATTCAGTAGGCCAATGTTGATTGATCAAGAGCTTATGTATTTATATAATGCAAAAGTACTTAAAGATTAATGTGAGTTTAGATCTGTCTCCACAGTAAAAATATCTGGATTTTTACTTTATTTTCTAAATCAATGCTGACAAGCAGGCTGAAACACACATAGATTGTTGTTTGGTCAGAGGAATTCCTTCTTTCCTCCTTTTCCCTCCCTCCCTCCATCACCCATTCTCTCCCTCCATCTCTCACTCAGCTAGTATGAATTCCTAGTTTAAAACTGACTCTGCCTTCTCCTAATCTCTACCATTGATTTGGGTCTATTTCTAGAGTGTAGGCTGCACACTGGGTTGCCCCATGGCACTCTACCTTGTAGTCTCAACCACTAGTGTACCAAATACTAAATACTGTTGTAAAACGTGTGTTGGCCGCAGAAGAAACGGGAAGTAAAGCAACACTGTTGAGTACTTGCTCTTGTCAGAGTCAACAAATCCTTCCTCTGTGTTTACTGATTTCGTATTGATAAGAATCACATAAAGTGGACAGCATCCTTCTGATTCATAGATAACAAAATGATGTTTCAAATGCCTAAACTTCCAGGCTTTACAGTGATATGGGTATGCACACAGATCACTGCGTTTAAATCTCCCACTTCTTTAAGGTTGTTCCATTAAACCCTGTGTATTTTAGTTTCCTTATTTATAAACAACAAGATAATCCTTCATACCTGTAGGATTGCTATACATGCTAAGCAGCTCTATGGTATTAATGGAAATTGCATAAATAAAATTTCTTAGACTGGGGCTGGATATAAAGTGAATTGTAATGATTACAACTACTGCTGTTACTACTCCAGCTCATCCAGCTAGCACAGGGAGTGGTTCACATGGGAAACTTGGTCTGCAGGCTTTGGATTGTACACCAAGTTCAGAATCCATCCAGACGAGACACAACCAGGGCACGGTGAGCCGAAGCTTGAGCAAGGGTATCAACACACAGAGCTGTATCTGAGTCTTAGGGAGCAGGGTATTCCTACACATCCTGGATCAATCAGCAGACTCCTCTGAACCTCATCTTTGGCGATAATGGGAATGCTAGAATCTGTACTGCAAGGTGGTTGTGGACATTAGCGCTAATGCTGTAAATATCCCCGTAGGAGCAGCAACCTTCCTAGTCAGAAGTAAAACTAAGTGATGCTGAACAGAGTCACACTGAGAGGAGTCTCATAAGACTCAGCTTTCTGGATCCAAATCCTGAGCATTTTCCTGCACCAGAGTCGGGCCAGAACCTCTATTAGAGTACTATAAAAACAGAGACAAATAAGACTCATTCATCAACAAAATCTGTTAGAATCTCTTCCAAGGAGGGAGCTGGGGCCAGGGAAGGCACTTCTGGGGCAGGACACCTGTCTTCTGAGGACCGAGTTGGTCTCTTTTCTTGCCCATGCCTCGCCTCTTTGCAATCATTTTTCTTTTCTGAGTTTTGCATTACTTCCATGAACAGCATTTACATGGCATTTTCGTCTCAAGTACATCCATAGTAAATTGAAAAGCGGAAGCTGGAGGGAACGAGGCTGGTGTGACACATCCCTGACCGGATAGAAGGGCAGCTGGAAAGATTGTCACTTGGGACTCACGCCTGCCCCCACTCTCATCCCATTTGCTGGCGGATCTCAGCAAGAACATCTGGAGAATCTGTTTACTACAGATCTTGTGCACGAACGACACACTCCTACAATTTGACACTCCGGATTTTAAAAAAGAAAAACCCAAACTGAAAATTGAATTCTCTTCCTTCCCTCATTTAGCAGATAAACCAGACCCGAACTCATAGAAATTTATTCCCATAATTTTTTTAAAAATCTCATTTCATGTCATATACATTTGAGGAAGTATTAAGTGGTGGTTTGGTTTTTTAGACGCTCCCAGGGCCTTTTATAATCCTTGCTTATTACACTTTTGTAAGATTTGAACAATGCTTATTCAAAACTGTTACAAGGTATTGCCCATCTGTGTGATCTCAACTCCTAGGCTCCTATAGTTTAAAAGCTGGGTCCTCTCCGCCCCCACCATTCATTGCCTTTTTTCTTCACACCTGTGCCCCTTTGACACGTTCTGTGACCTTTCTGCTGACAGCATATTGAAAGAATGAAAGTCCATCATCACAAATGACTATGGGCCCCCTTCTGGATTCTGTTTACTCCTTCAGGGATTCTTACTAGTTGCTGCTTAGATCATAAGGCCCAGCCTCCAGCCCCCATTCTATCAGCACACACTCACAACGATGATGTTAAAGATGACACTGGGATTTCTGTGAGGGTCGGGAATACATTCCTGGAAAGAGCAGAGTGAGAACTCCCGAGTGTGTGAAAACATTCAGTAGCTCAAGAAAGAAAACGATAAATGTATGACATGTCGCCTGAGCAAATAAGTCAAATTTGTATTTGGGATTTTAAGAGGGCCTGGTGAGAAGAGTCTAGTGGGGTCTAGAAGAGAAAGACTGAACACAGAGAAGGACTTAGACAGGGGCCTGGCAGATGCTTATAAAAATACCAAATAGCAAAAGTGTCCAGAATTTGATACTAGTCTGTGCCTTGTAAAATGTTAAATATTTCTATTATCTCATTGCTGTTCTATGGGAGGCACGGGGGTGGCAATCATGGCTAATCCTGCTTTCCCTGTGTATCAGTGTGAGAACACAAAGAGCTTATGTAGATATCAGAGCTCAGGGTAGAAGTGACTGAGGTTGACCGTGCCAGGCTATGAGGAGGACTCAGAAGGTCAAGGTGCTTGCTTCACAGCACCGACGACTGAGCTCAATCCCCAGAAGCCCTGTCAAAGTAGAATGAGAGAACTGACCCCGCGAAGTTTTCATCTGAGCTACATAGGAACACCATGGTGTGCATCTACTGCACCAACACTGCCCCTCCCACAATAAAATAAAGTGTTTTGAAGATGTATCAGAAGCATAGTATGTTATAAAACTTGGATTAAGGACCTTAATATCTTCCTAAATAAAAATAAGGCACACATTTTTCAAAAGCCGACAAATCAGGCTTCATTAAAAATGAAGAGTTGGAGCAAAGAATGCCACTAAAGTAACAGAAAAGAGTCTGAGACAATAATGCGGGAGAGGAGAGCAAGTGTGGTCACAGGAATGCAGCTGAAGAGGAGCAAGACAACCTAATCCTTCAGAGAACAGGAGAGCCATACTTGACTGCATCTAGTGGAGAGTTTCTAAGTAACTAGTGGAAGGAATGTTAAACGTTCTAAAAGCAAAGAACTGAAAGACATCTATGGAAATAGAAATACAATTACCTTGAGCTAAGTATTACACACTGTGTACATAAATTGAGGCACCGCAATGCACTCCATAAATCCACACAACTTATCCATTACAGATGAAAGTATACTTTAAAAAGACTGTGGAAGCATATCTGGAGACTGAAGATGTTTCCTTTCTAATCAAGCATTTATAGAGAATTGTAAATGCGACATCCAAAGAATTCTCACAATTCATTAATTAAAAGACAACTGGTTGAAAAAAATGGGAAAAGGATTTGAGCATGCATTTCTCCAAAGAAGATCTATAAATTACCTCTAAGCACATGAGAATGTGTTCAGCAACACCAGGGAACTAGAAATGGAAGCCACAATGAGTGGCTGTTTCATACTCACTAGGATGGTTAGGAAACAAATGCAAGGTAATCACAATTGATGGTGGCGGTATGGAGAAGTCGGAACCCTAAGCTGTGGCTGGGAGGAATGGAAAACAGTGCGGCTGCTCCTGAGGGGAGTCTGGCACTCTCTGAATGTTAAGCAATTTTCACAGGACCTGGCATTTCCCTTCCTGGTAGACAACCCAGAGGAATAAACACTGACAAAGATGCAGTCACCCCATCATTCAGAATGAAAATAGAAATAACCCTCATGTTTCTCAACTGTTGTCACATACATCACCATGAAATATTTCTCAGCTCTCCAAAGCAATGAAGCAGGGATGACACACTGTAACACAGATGCAGCTTTGACGCATGATGTTAGAATCACATTCCAAAGAGCACACTAAAGGCACATTACGTATGATGCATGGGTGTGAAACGTTCAGAACAGGCACAACTACGGAGAGATGATGCGGTGTTTGCAAGGGGCGGGGAGGGGAGGAACCGGTAAGTGACTGGTAAATAGGGGGGATTTCTTTAGAGGAGATAAAAATGCTCTGAAATTACGTGATGGTGATGAGCACACCCTAGGAGCACATTAAAATAAACTATTCTGTGCACTTTTTAAAGACAAACTTCATATCATGGGACTGAGGTCTCAACATTTTTTAAAGACCCTAAAGGTCAATGAAGTCAGTGTAGTTTGTTTTCCCTGTCCTATCCCAGGAGGCAAAGAGTCTACAGACACCCCACTGTAAACTTTCTCCAGCTAAGTGCCCTGCTTGGCTGGCTATGTGCGAAGCTGTCTTTCAGATGCATTGATGGAAATTAAGCGTGATCTGCTTTCTCCTGCCCTCACTCAGAACCTAAACAGCCACCACTGAAAACTTGTTATTATATGATACTTTAGCCTTTCAGCATCGTGATATCTATGTTTTTACTTTTTGTTACCTCTGGTATAAAGATGAAGCAACTGGGGCCGACTTCATTTTTAGATGAAACGATAGGAAGCCACTGGAAGCCCAGGCGACTCATCTCTTATCATGACTGTCTAGTTAATGCAAAGGCCTGACTTACTTATCAAATCAGTAACAGGTTGTGGCAGATGATAAAAGCAGGGTCTCCCTTTCCCAGTCTTCATCATGGGCCTACTTTGGTTGAGTTAGCACAGATCGAGAAGGAATTTCACATTTACAACTCTGCCCCATTTCTACCGAGAAGGATTTAAATACACACACTGATGTTCAGGTGGTTCTCTTCTTGGTTGTTTAAATAGATAATAAACAAACAAATAAATAAGCAAATAAATCTCAAAAACTTATTAGCTACCTACACAGTAGAGTCATAACTTCGAGGAATACTCATAATCTACCCTTGATGAGATACTTCTTTTTCTCCCTGACTTTAGGTACATTAGCTCCTAAAGATTGGAAATGAAACAGTGGCACTCATAATCATCGCAACCATTCGCCACTCCAGACTGGAACATTACGTAGGTAGTATCACTTATTCATGCCATCGAAATGAACCAACACTACAAATCCTGGTCTTTTGTACCCTCCTTTTACTTGCTTATAAAAAATGTACACCTATCTGGTAACTAAACATTTATTAGTACTCTACTGAAGGAGAACCATCCTAACCCGAGGAGGAAAAAAAAGAAAACATAAACAAAGTAAAGTCACTGGAAAGGGACTACTGGTTGAAACAAATTACTCAGAACAAATTATTTATAAAGCTCTGTCAATCATTTGGGAGTCATTTCAATGCAGTTGTGCATTCTCAAAGAAATAAGATTTCTCACCAATGGACAAATAGTTTTATAAAACAGTTGATGCCGAAAAAGACAATCTTCACAATAGTTTAATTGTTTTATGAAAGAAATCTTATGTGGTAATTGCAATGTATATGTATGTGTGTGTTACATAGGAAAAAAGAAATGATATTTAACAAATGGTAACCATCTACAAACCAAAGATGTCAGCAGGCTCGTCCTGAATGGGAAGCCATTCATTATGGTTTGGAGGAAATCCTTTGTTCTTGGGCTATCACGGCAAGTGCAATTTTCACATGTGATAATTTCCTCTGACTGGTAGTTCTCAGATACAAGTAAGTGTTCTTTTTGTTGTTCTTGTTTTTAATAAAGAAGAGACAAAGAATTTGGGAAAGTTTCAACAAGACACAAAGACAAAATGCAAAAATTTACTTCAATTACAGAATAATTAATTAAAGAACATCAGATTCTCTAGGATGTTAAAGACAGCCTCAGAAGGAGTTGTTGACTGGAGTATTCTATCATTATAGGTTGAGCGTAGGAAAATCCAAAATTTAAAATACTCCTAAATGCAAATTTTTTTGAGTACCAACATGGTACTACAAGCAGAAAACCCTACCCTTGACATAAGGGGCAGATCTTACTCACAATATGGGCACACCTGCTGTGGCGTATTATTTTAAGATGTGTTACATTTTTTTATGCTGTGGAACCTTAGTTTTAATGATGCAAAGATATGTTGCATCCTTTTATATTGCATTTGTTTAACTCTGTGAAGCTGTGTTACTCTGCCTGTCTAAATCACCTGATTGGTCTAATAAAGAGCTGAATGGCCAACAGCAATGCAGGAGAAAGGATAGGCAGGAATGACAAACAGAGAGAATAGAGAAATCTGTGAAGAAAGGAAGAAGGAGTAAGAAAAGAAGGGGCCAGCCACACAGTCACACACAGAATAGGAAGAAAATAAAAGATACAGAGTAGAGAAAGGTAAAAGCCCAGAGGCAGAAGTTAGACAGGATAATTTAAGAAACAAACCAAGCTAAGGCCAGATATTCATAAGTAAGAATAAGCCTCCATGTATTTTTTGGGAGCTTGGTGGCAGGCCCCCAAAAGTGCAAAAGACGTAAACACGAACAACTACATACACCAGAAATACAATATGGAATTTTCCACATTAAGAGGGTGTGTGTGGAACAAAGTGAATTTCATGGAAATTCTTGGGAGTTATCTTCAAGGTATCTCAAAATCTTTTCAAATATCCCAAAATCTGGGGTAGAGGTGGGGAATCTAGAATCCAGAAAAGTTCTTCTTGCAAATATTTCAAACCAAAGGATATCCAAGTTATACCATGTTACTCTGATAACCTCAGAAGGTTTCTCTAAGGGCTTCTTTGTCCTATCCACTAGCTGATGCACAGACCTGTTGTACAACTACATGACCAACACCGTGTCCCATTAGCAATGTGGCAGAGACCTTGGGATTCCTGAAAGGTCAAGAGACTTTTAAAGTCACAGCCATTTTTAGCAAACCAAACCTTTTCAACACCTCCACCATTGTGAAGGCCTCCATGGTCATGAGTCACATTACCTAATGTACCTGAAATCAGAGAATGCAAATATGTGTGCAAGCACATGGCTGCTATGAGGCCTTAACTTAGCTAGTTTACCCAACATGCCAAGCATGATGCACAGGCCTCATTTTAATTTCCATTCTCCCCCCTGTCTTCTGCCAATTCCACTCTCAATCCCCAGTTTGAGACAGAATCCATGGGCAATTTCATTTAACTGCCCCTGGTGGATAGCCAGCTACACCACGAAGGTCCCTTAGAGTTTTGATTTCTCTTTTTTCAATCATTGAGAAGTGATCTCCTCTCTCAGAACTTATTTTTTAGAAAGCACCTTTAGAAAAGGAACAAACATTTAAGCAGTATTTGTGACTACATACTCAGACATACTCAGAGGCCTTTTCTTGTATGTTGAGTAACATACAGGTCTATCAATCAGAACTGTTTTCCTCACTTCCGACATAAAATGTGTGGGCTTATTCCCATGCCAACCAGTTCATTTCTCTGTACACTTAGTGGGTGTCCTATAATTTAATTCTGACACTAACTGCCCGGAGTTAGTGGGAAACCTCATAATTTAAGCATTCTGTCCTACAAGACTGTATCCATTACAGATGTTAATCACAAGTCTAGACCAGCCATACTTCTGAATGACCAACAGGATATGGAGTTAAGGACTCCTACAACCCTTTCCACAAGTTCAAAAACATGCATAACAGCTCACAGACAGAACTTAGAAAACAACCTTACTTCTATTCCTTGCTCCTTGTAAAGGGACACAGCTCAAGAGCAGCCAAATGGAAAAGATTCAGAGAGCCAAACATAAGGGCAGGAGCTCCCATGATGTTTCCGGGATATCGGGAACTCCTGTGTCTCCCGACCTAGAGGCTCTCTCAATCCTGTCACAGGGGTGTTGTCACAACCGAGCGAATCACTGACCATTGGTGGTTAACTTCCTTTCCAGACCCTTTCCCCTCTGTGGTGGTCTGGTTTGCACCTGGAAATTTTAACCTTCTGATGAAACCTTGGCCTTTCCAGGGACTGAATCCCAACCTGAGGTCACCCAGGGGCCCACTAATCAAGCTTTTATTAGAATAAAAGACACCTAGTCAGCCAGGAAATTGTGAGTTTTAGAAGCTCAGTTAGGAGAGACTTGGACAAGGACCAAGCAGGCATTCTTTAATCACCAGAGTCAGTGCAGCAATGATTGACAGCTCGGCATGTGTGAATTGAAAGTCATTTTGATTCTTCCCAGGGCTTCTGGCTACTTCTACTCTTAAGTCTTGTGATCAAAGCAAATAAAATCTGGCCAATAAAGTGTCACAAAAAATGACCCCAGAATCACTTTCCTTCAACACTGTACTTGGTCCATTGTCCGGTCAGTTAATATTACTCTGAAAGTCCCATGAGGGTTCCCATCCTTAAAACTTACGTTCTTTCCTTTCTGGCCACAATCATTATTTAGCTCATCTACACAGCAGAGATACCCAGAGGACCCGAGAGACTCTGGCCACTGAAGGTTATTTCCGGTATTTTCTCTTCATGGTCTCTGAAACACAGTGTCTAAGAGAAATGGACTGAATTTTCCATTATGGGACAAGACAGTGCACTTGGTGTTAATGTGCCATCCATAAAATGGAAGCCTTTCATAAAGCATAAATGGGACAAAATGGAAGCACATTAGTTTTGGTGGGAGACAGCTTGGATTTCCGGGAGGAAGTTCATAAGTCTCGTGGCTACAGCCTCACTGGTGTCCAACAGTCTCAAAACAAATCATGTTGGGTGGATGCCACCCCGATTACAGGAGAGGAACATACTTGTTTTTAAAGGGTCATTGATACCTTCTCCCCAATACCAGACAGAAACATGAAAAATAGTATTTTCTCCTCCTAGGGAATAAAGATGAGATGATCAAAATTTTTGCCCTTTCCAGATATCTTGACATTAGCCTTCTCTAAGGAAATTTTCTATAATGGAGAAGGTCCACCTTGAACACCTACATTTTCGCTAGACTCTGTGTGACATCAACACCAGCCTTACGTCACTCTACAGAGTCTCCTTTGTGCCAAACTGATGCATCTTTTCAATCCTGGGCCTTCTGATTGGTTCCCCTTGTGTCCTGTACACTTCTGCCACTTTGGTGTTCATTAACACCAGACCAGAATAAGAATGGCAGCTAGTTCTTTTTATTTATTCCTGTATCAAGTAAACACTCTTCGTAGATGTGTGTCACATTGTGAATACAAGATGAAGATGTATAACTAGACTCCCAATTTTATAGTAATCTTACTGTATTTTGAGGTATGAAACATTTAATTGCTATTTAAATCATAGCCATTCATCTGAAGAATTATCCCAGGCAGGTCTCTGTGGGTATCTGGGTGGTAAAGCAGAGATGGCAGAATGCCCTGACCTGTGACTCTCAACTTCCCCATATACGGTTTCAAGAAGGTTTGCACTCCAGAGTCAGCTCCCATGGTAACAGACTTTTTCTCCCATCTCACGCTGAGCTGAACTCTGTCTTCTCTGTAGAAACTGTTTGCCTTACAGCCTCCTTTATCTACATTTTACCTTCCTGTCCTTGACCTTGACCCAAAACGTTTCTTGCTCCTCGATTCTTCCCTTTGTCTTCTGTCTCACATTGAGACTACTAGGAAGCCCTTCCAAGTGTATTTGACTTCATTGTCATTTCCCATCTCTCTTTTAACCCCAGCTTCAAATGTACTTCACATGTCATTGCGGTGATGCTTCCTGTGAGGTCTAGAGATTATTCTTTATACAAGTCTAAGAAAATCAGTTTATACTGTAAGTTAGCTCACACCACCCCACCCTCTGTGCCCGGGACGTGATAGAAATCAGGGTCCCCATAAGTAGTTATCTGTTCAGCCTCACCTCTGACCCCTCACCGCTCATTCATTCCCACTCTCCAGTGACCACACACAGACCATGTGTATTCTAGTCTAAAGCTATTGCTTCAGCTGCTCTTGTGCTGATATCCTAGCCTGGAATGTTCTTCCCTGCAGGTCTTCATGGCTAATTGTCCTTCTTCCTATAAGGGCTTACTCAAGTCACCCTTCCGTGAGATCCATCCTGACCACCTGTCTAAGCACCAGCTTTCACTGCTTCAGTCATCCCTTTATGTTACTCTTCTACCTTTGGCCAGGACACTCATTCCTTTCTTAAATATTATACCGTTTGTTTCTTACACCTTCTGTTTACTGTGTAAAGATTTTATTGACTCTGCTATTATCCCCAGCTCTTGCTAATGAGTTGTGCTCTCAAGTGAAAGGTGGCATTTCCAGTAATAGAGTTAAATTGCTTGTGTCCAGCACCATACCAGGATGCTCCCTCTCTCCATAAAGCCATGATAGACAAAGCAAGAGGAAGCAGCAAGGCCCAGCTGTTATAAGTAAGACTGGGTTTGGAGAGCTATTTGGCCACACCAGGTAGCCTAACCACTGTGATGCATAGAAGATGGAGACACAAAGTTCAACATCACCAAGTCGGGGATTTCAGACTTTTCCTAGCTACTACACACAACATCTGCGAATGTGCTGAAAACTTATTGGTCTGAAAATAAAACGATAGATTTGCATGCTTTACCTAAAACCCCTCAGACATAATCAAGGACTGAAGACTGATAGACAGGAGGCTGTGGGTAGGAGGGGACTATCAGCTTTGTCGGTTATCTGGTTGCTGATTAATCATGCCCCAACTTTTCCTGTTTCTGCTTTTGAAGAGAAGTACCCGAGATTAGTTTTGGTGGCTCATCCGAACAAGCTGCCTCCAGGGCAGCAGTGGTCAGCCCTGTGGTTCAGACCATCACAAGAGCCAGAGTCTCCCACAGTGCTCGCTGACCACCGGCCTCCAGTTTTCTCCCCATTAGGTGTGGGTGGGCCTGGGGAGCCCCATCTGCTACCTGTAATGGTTATGATGACAATCAAACAGCAACCACACTCTGAGAATCACTGCATTTACCATCCAGACCAATGCCAACAGTATTTTAAATTAAGAAATATTTTAAAAATCATGTCATAGTTTCAAAGGAATATCAAACTAGCCATCACAGAAAGAGGAGAATTTACACATCATTGGGGATTTCAGTTGGGGTCATAGCACATCCTAATTTTCTCAGGAGGCTTCTGGAGTCTTCCAGCTGTCCTGGCCCATGCCAATCACATCGTGCCTCCTTTAGTTTACACAGCTGCTCAGCTTCAGATGATAAATTGTGCAGTCTTTCTGCTTATACCTGCTTACCATCCTTATTTCCATACGAGAAATACTTATATAATGGTTTAAGGCTTAGTTACTCAAAGATCTTAATCCTAACCCGGTGGCAGCCTCGGGAAAGACAAAGCCGTAGGACATGGTAAGGAAGCCCCAGCTCAGGTTAACGATCTTGAATCTTCTTTGTTTTCCATGGGAATCAATGAGGCATAAGTGGGGGCTAGGTGTGGGGTGGGGGTGAACATGGCAGGTGCAGAGAGGTTGACTCCTCTAACTGGCCCCAAAGCCCAAAAGAGTTGGGAACCACCCTTAGCATCCAAAGCAGTTCAGGAAAGGTTCTCAGGGTGAGGTTGAAAAACATCAAAACCACTTACTGAAGAGAACGGGAAGCAGCAATTCAGACATTCCCTCCCCTCTCTAGTGAGAAGAGAAGCAGAACTAATGTTTCTGATAAAAGGTCAGCTTGTTCTCCCAGCCGGCTCACAGTCTTACGGGGCCAAAGTGTGCCTTTCATCCACCTCACGAGAACTCCTTGAGGCCCGCGGTGCTAGGTTGGGATATCTAATGGTTATAGGTTAAGTCTGTAGAATACTTCAGTTCCTGCCCGAGGAAGCTCCACTGGGGACCCTTCTTCTTCTAAAGCAGAGGGGATTCCCTGATGTGAGCTGTGGAGTATAGGCCAGGCAGGTGCGACAGGGAAGAAACAACTTTTGGTTATGTCCAGGCTTTTCATGACTTTCCACAGACTGTCGTGATGAAGGGGAGGAGAGCGCTGACTTTCCACAGACTGTCGTGATGAAGGGGAGGAGAGCGCTGACTTTCCAGCCAGACTGTCGTGATGAAGGGGAGGAGAGCGCTGACTTTCCAGCCAGACTGTCGTGATGAAGGGGAGGAGAGCGCTGACTTTCCAGCCAGACTGTCGTGATGAAGGGGAGGAGAGCTCTGACTTTCCACAGACTGTCGTGATGAAGGGGAGGAGAGCGCTGACTTTCCAGCCAGACTGTCGTGATGAAGGGGAGGAGAGCGCTGACTTTCCAGCCAGACTGTCGTGACTGCCTGGCTCTTGACAACCACCTGCAACCATCTCCTTCTCTTTCTACCTCCGAGTATCTCTAGCTAAGCTTTAGTACAATAAAAAAGTAGCCTAATGTGCATCCTCTTTTGACTTGAAGTCATTAGATAACTCCAGTTTCTCTCCAAAATCCTAGTTTGGGGAACACTCCAATTTGGGGATGGGCAAAAGGAAGCATGAGGGAGAGAGTGACTGCTTGTATGAAGTGTGAAAGGCAGAAGACATTTTTCACCCCCAAAGCTAAAGAGTGGGCAGAATTTCCTCATTTTTTATTAAGCATTTTCTTTATGGAAACACTATGCTTTCAGGGTAAATAAAATACCTTAAACTGATGGTGCTTGCCTCTTGGGTGGCCCAAATTCAACCTGAACTCTTTGTAACTGCTGTCATTGGTATCTACGTAAAACTGTCAGCATGCTCAGGCGGCCATAGGAAAAACGTAGGAGCAGAGTTTCAACAACACAAATTCCTATTCTTACAGTTCTGAAGCGTAATTCCCAAGATCAAATCATGCCACTCTGGTTTCTGGTGAGGACTTTTTCTTGGCTTGCTGATGGTCATTTTCAGTATCTTCGTGGGAGGTGGAGGTGAGGTAGGGAGGGGTGGGAGTTGTAGAGAGGCAAGGAACCCTTGGGAGGTACCGGTTTCCCTCTTTGTACAAAACTTGTAGGCCAAATCAATCAATAAATAAATAAAATAATAAAATAAAAACCGACTTGTAAACCTATAGGATTAATGCCTTACCTTCATGGCCTTATTAGCCTTACTTTCTGAAAGCTTGTCAGACAGTCACACTGGAAGGGGGAACTCTGCCAAGGGAATTTTGAAGGACCGCAATCTCCTCCCGATCCTGGGCACACTAAGCTAGGAACTGATGCGGTACTGGCTAAAGCGCCAGATTATCAAACAGCTACATGAACAGAAGCTGTTGCATTTAGGTCAGGCTTCTAGGTGTGTGTCAAGAGTGGGGGTGGGCAGCCTGGTAGGAAGAGGGGGCAGTCCTGCCTCTCACAATTTACCAGGAGGGGCTGGGCTTTCCAAGCTCTTTCAAGGGCAGAAGGAAGGATTCCAGCGATAATGGAGAGAGCAGCAAAGGCAGACGTTTGAGAATAGGAAGCATGAGAGATCAATGAAGGGTCGGCCTGGGACAGATGTCAGGCTTCCTTCTGCTTCTCTAAAGTGGTTTTTAATGCGTTTTCCTTTGTGTTCCTGATGTGGGAAGCTAATGGAAGCCGGTTGTGCGTTTATTCCCCCTTCACTCCTGCTCAGTGTCACCTGCCTCCCATTGGGTTCCAAGGCCTCTGCTCCTTTCCGTTCCAGCCCTGCTCATTTCACACATTCCTACTCATTTTCAGCTCTTTACCCCACACCCAGCTCACATGACCAGCAGCGCTCTACCTGACCGCATTACCCCCACCCCCCATCCCCTTTGAGAGGAGAGAGTTAAACATTGAGCTGACCTCCTCTTTAAAAGTAGGAATCCTATTGTTGGGTACTTGGTGTTACTTTTTTTTTTCTGCCCAAATTTCTAAATTGGATGTCATTTCCCACAGAGATACAGACATAGACAGGCACTCCCTTTTATTTCTGGGGGTTCTAGTATGTAGAGTCCAATGTGCTAATTTTAAGGAATCTAAAACAATTTCAGTATACACATGTACACAGACAGGTAAATACGCATGCATTCCTTTACATGTATGACAATGTGTTTTCTTGGTGATTGGGTGGGTCATGGGTCATATCAAAGTGGTTCAATGCTAATTAGCATGAGCCCTGATGAGTCTAATGTCTGTGCAAGCTACTCTCCACGCAGTTCAAGAACGTCTTGGCCTAAACCCTTGAAGCTCATGCTGCTGAGAAAGACAGAAAATGATTTTATCCAGAGCGTCATGGCTTTCCGTCTGCAGACTGCAGCACATAATAGCTTGAGCACTGAAGGGTAAAGGCATCGTAAAAGTGAGCCTTGGTTTAGGCCACTGTCTCCAGAAAGTCTCCCAATAAATTATGAATACGATATCGGAGAATACATGATTAAACCATTAGCAAAGTTGTTTTATTGCCTCCGTTTACAAGGAGATAGATGTGTCATCTTGGGGAAGGCAGTGTCAGGAAGTGTCTAAACAAGCACAGCTTAAAGGAAGACAGTTGCAAAAAGGACCGAGACGTTCCTTGAAGCTCATTTCTGCTGACATAGCAACGATGCTCAAGAAGATTTGGGGTTCTGATCCTTACTGCACAACCTCCTAGCTAGGCCATCTCTATCCAATCATGTAGTCTCTCTACAGCTTGGCTTTCAGATTATAATGTGGGGGCATAAGGGTACCAAACATACATGCGGTGGGTAGATGATATGAAGAATATGGGTGGGCATGATTTGAACATGGCTTGGGTGTGGTCCCCAGAGGTTCATCTGTTGGAAGCTCAATTTCCTAGATGGTGTCTTAAGAGATGATGGAACTGTTGGGAGGTGAGGACAGTGGAGGGTGACTGAGTTATAGGGAACATCATCTGAAGTAGGAATTAAGATATTCTCCGGAGATCTTCAGTTTTCTTGAGAAGAAAACTTGTTACAGACAAAGCAAAATGGACTCTTCACCTTACTGTGGCTTCCTGTTTTACCATGCCATTTCTCTCTTCCATAAGTAGTCTTTCTATGATACCATCCACCATGATGTGGCATAACCAAGGGGGTCCTTGCCAGAGCCCATGCTGCTTGGGTTTTCAACTTCCAAAGCTGTAAACTAAGTTTAGCAGTGGTGACATACACCTTTAATCTTAGCACTCTGGAGGCAGAACCAGGTGGATCTTTGAATTCAAGCTCAGCCTGGTCTACAGAGCTAGTTTCAGGACATTCAGGGCTATAAAGAGAAACCTTTCTCTAAAAACAAATAAACAAACCCTAAAAACTAAACAAACCTCTTTTCTTTATAAATAATTCTAGCCTCAAGGGTTTCATTAGAGCAATAGAAAAGAAATGAAAAAGTCAAACATTAGGAACAGAGTTTGGATCACTGGAAATATTCAATTAATATTAGTAATCATTATTATGCATGGGTATAGCATCTTTTATCCTATTATATTTGGAAGATCACATTTCTAAGACATCCAGAAAGGCAAAGAAAATAACATAGAAATACCTTCATTTTTTTCCACTTACTATCATGGTTATCCCTTAGGGAATACTATTTACCCAGTGGTGTGTCAGTGTTCATCAACAAAACTTCCTAATGATAGATGTGTTCTATATGTGGGCCCTCTCTCCACATATATCTAAGGTGACTGATAATTTGGTTTTTATTTTACTTAATATTATCTTATATTAAATATAAGGATTAGAACAAGCATAATTAATGTCTCTCAAAACATTCTTGAGCAGAGAAATATCATTTATTAATTAAATTGAAATATGAAGAACCGAGAAATTCTGTCTCATTTTGCCACCTCTTATGCCCATGTACCTAGAAGGTCTTAAAAATTTCTGATATTCTCCAAGATTTCATAAATCAGTAGACATGTTTTATGGAACTACATATTAATGTGAGAGCTATCCACATTCTGGCCAAGAACTCGATCACTTAACTTTATTCTAGCTACTGCTTTTGAAAATTTTAGAGTTGTCTAGCCTGACCTTTGTCTCATCCTATAGTTAAGTATGTCCTGAAACTCAAGGTCTTCTTGCCTCAGTCTCCAGAGTAGATGGGGTGAGGCCTGGACTGTGGGACCAGCCCTCAATATACTTGTCAGTATGCTGTGGCTTTGTTTGTTTGTAGAGTTTTGTTGCTATAGAAATTATGCTCAAATGACTAATTTTGATGATGTTTTGAAATGTGAAAACCAGAAACTAGGATATCCTCTATAACAATTATTGCTAATAAGTCAGAATACACACATTTAACATATACATGGTTTAGTTTGGTTAAGCATATACCTATCAGTAGCTTTTGTGAACTTTAACAACTCTGCCAGTAAGATCAAAGAAGTCCATTTTGCTGATACTCCTACTGAGAAGGTGGTTATACAGTATAGTATATGACGCTGTTGTTAATATCCTACTGTAAAACCTAGAACTTTCTATCAAGAAGCACTTTTTATAAACGAATAAAACAAAATTAATCACATGCTGAGACTTAGCATGTCTTTGTAGTTTTCGCTTTTTTAGTACTATGCTAGTCATATATTTAAAATGATATTAAAATTTTATTTCCTAGTTAATGAATAAGTCATGTATATTATCCAAATGACTTAAAAACTTTCCAGCTAGGCTATAAAGCAGTGGCTCCCAAATGTAAAACTGCTAATGTTCTTTCTGAAAATCTGTTGTTAGTCCACAAACAAATGAGAGAAATAATTATAAAAAATTATCTTGTCTTCTGCAATTATGCTCTTTTAAATGTTCGGGTATTAAAACAACTGTTCTTAATGTGAGCAAACTTGTATTAGTCATAGAGGTTCTTTGGTATATATGGGATATGCTGAGACAAGCCATGGCTTCTTTTAATCATGATTCTTGGCCATGATCAGCTCAGTTAGAGTACCAACGAGGAAGGCTCTTTGATGATCCACAACCATCAAGTGTCTGAGAAGTCCAGATGTGGAGGAGAATAGATGGGCTTTAGAATTAGACACCGTCAAAAGAAATTCTCGACTGTTGTTTTCAAACTGTGTGTTCTAAGACACTTCACTTCAAAGTCCTTTGACCTCTACTGTACCACATGTAAAATGGAAAACCTATTAGAATTGGAAGCAGAATTGTCGTTCAGTGGGAGAGTGCTTGCCTACTATGTGAAAGGCCCTTAGTTCCTCTTCCTCACTGCCACTGCGACTCCCCCCACGAAAACCATAAAAGAAGACCAATCAGGGTCAAGGACATGGCTCTGTGGGGAGTGGCTAAAAACCCTAGGTTTAGTTACTTTCTTTAAATTGGTGTGGTAGGACACCTAGACCAAGAAAACTTATAAAAGAAAGTGTTTATTGGTTCCATAGTTTCAGGAGTTAGAATCCATGACCATCATGGTGGAGAGCATGGTATTTTTTTAGCCCAGCAGGTGTGGTACTGGAGCAGTAGCTGAGAGTTTACACCTTGAGATATACCCATGAGACAGAGAGTGAGGTACTGGGAATGACGTAAATATCTGAAATCCCAAAATTGATCCTCAGTAACATACTTCATCCAACAAGGTCACACCTCCTAATCCTTTCCAAATGGTCCCACCAGCTGGGAGCCAATTATTCAAATATATGAGCCTATGGGAACTGGTTTCATCCGAACCATCATAGCTTTCGAGTCTAAGGATCAAGTTCTATCCCCAAAACCCATACAAAAATCTCACATCTATAATCTCAGCATTCCAAAGATGGGAATAGAGGCAGAGACAAGAGGATGGGCCAGAGATTCTTAAGCCAGCTAGCCTGGAGTACACAGCACAGCAGCAGAAACAAGAGAGATCCTCATTTAACAGAGTAGTAGGCAAAACTCAGCTTCCAAAAGTTGTCTTCTGATCTTCACATTCATACACACACAAACTCCAGAATTCTAAAAGAAAGAATATGATACCAACTCCTCTTGAATAGGGAGTCAGTACTCTAGTGTACTTTTTTTCCTTAACCTATTAATGGAGTGAGTGTTCATTATGTGCCTTGTACATGAATATTTTGGCAGGCAATTTCCAAAGTCATGTGATAATCTACTAAACACAAATCTAGGCAGCTCTGTCTGAGAAGGAATTTTGTTTACGAAGTCTCATAGTTGTTCATTGGATACGAACATGAATCTAATGGAACACTTTGATGAGATGAGCTTATCAAGAGGAACCCCTTCTCTTGCTGGTTGCATATGAGGAAATAAGAAGGACTCTGGCAAGCATGGAATGAAGCCATCATCTGCTGGTAAATTGCCTCTGGATGTCACCAAAAATGGCCTCAGAGAGACCTTTTGGCACTGAGCTTAGTACTTGTGGTAGTTTGAATGAGAATGGCCTTCCATAGGCTCCTCTGTATTTGAATGTTTTAGTCACTAGTTGGTGGACTAAAGAGGATTAAGAGGTGGACTAAGAAGGATTAAGAGGTGTGGCCTTGTTGGAGGAGGTTTGTCAGTGGGGAGTGGGGTGAGTTTTAAGGTCTCAAAAGTCTCTGTCTCCCTGTTTCTCTGCCTCTTTGCCCCGTCTCTCTCTGCCCGATTCCCACCAGGGAGATTGTGGACTAGCCCTCTAAAACCATAAGAAAGCCATCAATTAAATGCGTTCCTCTGTAAGAGTTACCTGATCTGCCAGGCAGGGTGGCACTTGTCTTTAATTTCAGCAATTGAGAGGCAGAGGCAAGCAGATCTCTGTGAGTGTGAGGCCAGTCTGGTATACATGGACAGTTCTAGGACAGCCAGCTCTAATAGAGAGAGATCCTGTCTCAAAATGCTAATAAATAAACATAAGAAAGAAGGGAAAGAAGGAAAGAAAGAAAGAAAGAAAGAAAGAAAGAAAGAAAGAAAGAAAGAAAGAGAATGAAAAGAGAGAGAGAGAGAGAGAGAGAGAGAGAGAGAGAGAGAGAGAGAGAAAGGAAGGAAGGAAGGAAGGAAGGAAGGAAGGAAGGAAGGAAGGAAGGAAGGAAGAATTTCCTTGGTCATGGTATCTCTTCACAGCAATAGAACAGTGATGAAGATCATACTTTAACCCTACAACCTAAAAAAATTGAATTTGCAACAACCTAAAGTAATTGAGTTGAATCTTCCCCTATTTGAACCTCTAACTTGATTCTCTACTTGATCTTCTAGAAAAGGAAGTAGCTACCCCACTTCTTGATTTGATTTCTTTTTTCCTTATTATAGATTGTACCCAGGGCCTTATGCCTTCTATGCAGCTGCTCTACCTCTGATAGCTCTGAGATAGCCTAGACAGAACCCAATCATGCAAGACTTCCTTCCTTCTTAACAATCTTCGAGGCAGTTAGTTGACCTTGTTTTAATCCTAAGTTTATGATACTTGGATCCGTGTTAATGAGCCATATCTGCTATGTATGTAATGAAATCAAATGCTTTATGTTTTAAAAGGTAATATTATTTGGAAAAAAAAGTAAGTCCCTCTTAATTTTTCAAGAATACCGAAGCTCCTATCTATAAATAAGAAGTGATAATTCTTATCTTCCAAGGGGCAGATGGAAGGAGAAACATCATTTCTTCTCCCTCAGCATATCACCAAGGACTCCAGAAATGCATAGCTCTCACTCCATCTCTTTCAGTTTGTTATAAACGTCCTGTAGTGCAGCAACCCAGTCCCACTTACCACGGGCTTAGCTAAGAATCTAGAAGTAACAGTGAATGAATCTTTGGCTTGGTCCACAGCAATTCCCGAAGGCCTGCAGCTGTGAAGAGCTTTCTTCCTTATTGCAGCTGCTGATTTTCCTTTCTCTTAGCTTTTCCATGTGTTTCTGGGGACAGGGATAGCTACTCTGCCCTTTCTGATCTTGACTTGGAGCAGTAATCTTTACATACTCCTCAAGATAAATCTCATGTAACTGGGATTGTTCTGTCGTAACTAGACAGAACAACGCAGTGTCTTTCATGTGAAAACAAACCATGTCTCCAGGCTTCCTGAAAGTCACATCTAATAAAAACACAATGGTCTGTATATAACCTAAAGTAACTATTGATAGATGTCTCTCTTTGTGTGGGAAGCCTTACGTGTTTTTCCGTGTTGATACACTGACTTGGGTTAACATTTATGTGTCTAGCCCTGAGTAGGCATTTTATGTGCCCTAAATTGCTTACTTGCAAGAGTCTTTCTCTGAGAAAGGTACCATAACTTCTGACCTCGTGCCTTTTGTGAGAGAGTGAGTGACAGACTATTTAAATAACTGACCCCAAACACATAGGTACTAAGTGGAGGGATTCACATCTCAGAAACTGAGATGGCTAGAAACACTTATTTACTGCTTATACTACCCTGAGATGAGCCAAAATTTCTCCCAGTCAATGTATGCAAAGCACACTGCTCAGCAGAAGATGAAGAGCCCTTCTGTCACAACAAATTATGTCTTCTCAGAGAGACAAACACACAAATACAAGAAAAGTATTCCCCCTTTTCTTAACACAGCTATTGGCAATAAAAATGAGAAATGAGCATGTGCTTTCAAACTTTTGCCTGAAGCCTAGAAAATTCACGAAGATGCCGTAAAACAGACAGCACAGTTTAGGACACTGCAACAGGACAGAAAATTTTAGTTCAACTTGTGAGATAAGCGGGACTTGGAAGGTGATGCCCTGGAACCTGTTCCGTGTAACACACCCTTAGATCCCAAGCGGACTTGGAAGGTGATGCCCTGGAACCTGTTCCGTGTAACACACCCTTAGATCCCAAGCGCCATTTCCAAATGCTAGGGTTGAAACTGGGCAGGAAAACCTCCCTTGGTCCTGGGGTATGTGTTACTCTCAGTGATTCCATGAATTTACACTATGTTTGCACATAGGTATGTATGGTTAAAATACACAAGAGGTTTTTTTTTTTTTTCCCTCTATAGCAAAACAGATTCAGCTTTTGTATCATGGTGTTCCAGATAGGTTTTGAAAACAAGCAGCACCACTGTCAGGTTGCTGACATACCATGTTTCAGATGCTTGCGCATCCTGAAGCACTGCCAATCACAATGCGTCCTCAATAATGTAGCATGTGTACCCATTATAGAGGATTCTCGGAGGGTCCAGGCTAAATCAAACAGCTGCTAAACCGGGTCTATTTTGAAGATAAATACACACTTCACTGAATTTAAATTAAGAGTCCAATCCAAGGATCTTCATCTCTTACCCGAGTATGGTGATAGCTAACAGCTATCACTCTCTTCCACCCCTCAGTGTGCACCTCCTATCTCTCCCACCCTCCAGTTCAGTTTGCATGCTTCCCACAGAGGCTCTTAATCTAGATCCATGATGGAACTTTGTGGTCCTTAAGCATAGATGAGAATTTTATATTTATTTATTTGTTTATTACCAAATTTTAAACTGAAACTTACCATTTCCTTTTAACACAAGTGGAGACAAACTTTAGTATCATGTGCGCTAGTTTTGCCCTTGCTGCCAAACAAGAACCGCAGATGTTTCTCTGTCTCATTACAGTGTTAGCAAATCTACTCAGATGCGATTTGTACCTACCGCCAACTTGGATTAGATGCTTATTAGACTTGCTCTTAGATCTAATTTTTAATGAGCTAGTAAAGAAGCAAATGCATATTACAGGCTTGTTTTCTGATTTTGACAACTGTATTTCTAAAGAGTTAGTCTCCTTTGAAATCTTCTTTATGTATACTTATTTCCTCCAGAGAAGGAAGCCGCTAGGCTTTGTAGATTGCTAAAGATACCTGTGGTGCCCACACCCAAGTCAGAGCCGTTGCTCTAGAATTAGGTGTACAGTAGCACTATCCCTAGGAGTTCTCATACTGGTGAACATTATCTGTGCTTGTCTGGTTCCACACAGCCCCTGCAAGTCACATATGGGTGTAGAACAGTTCACATGGGACTAGCATGACAGGGGAAGTGAGATTTTAATGCTTGGCTGCAATAGTGTTGGGGGTATCATATTGAGAGTTCAGGTCTAGAAGGTGTATGGTAGACATGTCTAATAAATGACCAACAATAAATAAGAAAACACAGAAAGTTTGAATAACAAAAACCTATCACTGAAAGTGCCAATGGCGTGCCTCCTGTGGACAGAGCCATCGTGGGTTAGGGAATATTCATTGAAGAGGTGTCATTTAAAGAGCTGAGAACTAAAGGTTGAGAAATACCCTCCTATAGGAAGAAATGAAGGAAGGTGATGTCAGGCGGAGGGGTGAGAAACACAAACATCTAAGAAAGTCACTTGCTACATGGGTGACTGGGAAGGCACAGGTACCTAGAAAGCAGAACGAAGGGGCTACAGTAGGGCAGGGAGACAGAGGAGAACTGGGGCCAGACTGCCATGGCTCAGTCAACTAATATACAGAATTTGAGCAAGGCGGTGGTGGCACATGCCTTTAATCCCAGTGCTCAGGAGGCAAAGATGGCAGATCTCTGTGACTTCAAGGCTAGCCTGGTCTACAAAGTGAATTCCAGTATAGCCAGGGCTGTTACACAGAGAAACCCTCAGGGGAAAAAACTGAACGATTTTTTTTTTAATCCAGTCATAGTAGGATACCACCAGAGGTCTTTTAAATGTACAACTTGATATTATCAAAATTTCCTAAAACTCATACTGGTGACTTGAACTGTAGAAGGCACAGTTTACAGAAAGCATGTTAACCATCTGGGCTTTTTTTCTTCAGGGGAAGAAAATGACTGGCATGTGTTCACCAGGAAGGCTGGAATGGATGTTGTCTAACACCCTGGTGATCTTTTTGCTGTTCTATGGAGCTAGCCTTCACCTGATTTCCCCCAAATCCTGAGCATTGTTTAGGTCCTAATCCTG
This sequence comes from Microtus obscurus, assembly GCA_963919715.1. NCBI lineage: Eukaryota > Metazoa > Chordata > Mammalia > Rodentia > Cricetidae > Microtus > Microtus obscurus. The sequence continues at coordinate 39,367,286 of CAWTZC010002514.1, forward strand.
AGCTTAGTCTCTCAGTGAATATAACATGCACTATGAAAGAGGTTCCATGTACTTTGCATCCTCCATCAACAGGATCTAAGTTGATGCTTATACAAATCCTTCCTCCCCAGACCCTTACCCTGAGCTGTTTGTCACTCAGTAGAACTCATTCTTACTGTAAGTGTCTTTGCTTTACTACTTTGCAAGGGAGTCTCAATGTAGTCACCCCTGAAACTTTGTTGTGATAATTGTCACATGGCGACTTCCCCCAAAGTTTTACTGTGCTTAAATGTATAAGAAAAATAAACCATGAAGTCAGACTCTGGAAGTTTTGACCCAGCCCCTGTTAAAGGGTTGCTGACCTGAGTTTCATTCTTCACTGCACAGGGAAGGTTTCACTGCCAGCTCTGATGCTTACAGGGACCACAATATTGGGCTGTAGGACGAAGGCTGGGACCCAGTTTGAATAATTATAGGAGTCTAGGAATGAGGTGGATGGCAACTTTGTATAATGCTCATTGCAATAGTAATGGCTAGGGTTTATAGAAAGTCTAGACAAAATGAGCAACATCTTCTAAGGGATGGCAAGAAAGATAGGAATACATAATTCAATAAGTAATGCCACTGACCAAGATAATATTGGGATGGGCAAGTTTAGATTGAAAAATTTCCATTTTAGATATACAAATGGAGATGCAACTTGGAATTGTGAATAACGGAAAAATTTGAGAGTTGTGGCCAAAATGGCCTTACAAGATATTGGGTGAAGGCCATTTGTGATCAGCCCAGGCAGGCAGAGCAGGAACTCCAGAGGAGTGGCATGTATGGCTAGCATCTAAATAGGCTGTTTGTCCCCTGCAGATAAAATTCATTCTCTGCTTCAGGCAACATGAACAAATTCCAAGGACTCAGTCTCTGGAGAGCCAGCACACATTGATAGAGAGTATGCTACTTGTGAAAAGACACAAATGGGTAGAGGCAGGAAGAGAGAAAACCGAGAGCTATTAACTGCCACTAGGTTCACGCAAAAAACCCAAAGACAGATAAGATCTGTTGTTCCATAGGGAACAACACTGGAAAGCCAACACAGTCAAGCAGATCCAAGTTAAAATCCTGACACTAATACTGGCTCTCTAACTCTTGAACAAGGGAAGACTTAAGCCTATAATGCATAATACTTGCTACCCAATGCAGAAGACATGCTCTAAACACATCAGCTCTTAACATGAAATACCGTTCTCAGTGTTAGGAAGCAGTTGCTGTGCCATAGGCTTAGGCAGTGTATCGCAGATGTGTACAAAAGCATCGGCTCCTGAGCTGGGCTCTATTCCTTACTTCACATCAATGTTTCTCCAAAGATCTTTCCAAAGAATTTACATTTCAATGACTTCCTAAAAGCTGAATACAGCATGCTCCTGCTTCCTAGTCTGTCTTCTGCTCTCTGCCAGGCGAATATAGGTGTCTCCATTTCCCCTTTCAAATCAGTACAGGCTCCAGGGAAGTTTTAGCTCCGTTATTTTCCCCTTTCTTCTTCCAGCCAAACTTTGACCCTCCAGGAAACTTCACCAGCTTACTCAGCATCCAGGGCTAAAGCATCGCTGTTGTCTCTGAAACCTGCCATTAAACATGTACATTAGCCAACGCCCTGCTGAGTTGGCTTTCTCTTCACATCCTATATAATAAACCTCCAGCCACTTGGCATGGAAGACACAAAGAAATGGTAGACAATTTATTTATCCCAGCTGATCGATAGGAAAACCTGGAGCCGGTCCAGGAAAAAAAGTATCTCTAAACCTCCTCTCATTTCCTGGAGTACATTCTCTCCATCTCTGCTTAGTGTGTGCACAGGTGATTCATGGCCCATGGGGGACGCTTCATATACGTAATCACTGAAGCACAAGGGCACTTTGCAGAAATCAGAGTAAACAGGTTCAAATAACACACATTCTCCTCTCTCTCTTCCCACCCCTCTCTCCCTCCTCCTTTTCTTTCCTTTTCCTTCCCTCCTCCCTTCCTCCCTTTTTCTTTCCCTATCATTTTCCTGCTTTATACATAGTTGATAATTAGCCTGGGAGCCTCTATAGTACACAACACATAGGTGTTCTTTTGGTTAACGTCAGCATTTCCTAAGGTTGGAGGCCCTAACTTTCTGGACTGTCCTCACCAGGTGGACTTATTCAGAAACAGTAAAATCAGCACTTTAAGTTTTCTCTAGGCCAGACAAGAATTGGAAGAGGGATGGCTCATTCTTTGCTTTTAGCTCATGCCTCTCCTAAAAGTGTGCATATTACATGATGAATATATCTACAAAACCCTTATCAACTTGACTCCAAACTGAAAGATACAATGTAATAGTGATAATATAATGTATTCTTAATGTAATGTAAGATTTAATGTAATAGTGATAGGCATCAAGAGACATTTTTACATAAATCTATCAGGTACTTGGCCAAATTCACTATCACTCTCCTTTTTCTCTCCCTTCCCATCATTCTAATTAATCTGCATAGACACCTTCCTTCTGCCTTCATGCCCTGTATGCATGTTTGATTCTATGCATCTACATAAAGATTAGGATCCACAAATATGAGAAAACATGCATTATTTATCTGACTGGTGTCTGACTTATTTCACTTATTACGATATCTCTGGTTGCATCCATTTTCCTAAAAATGGCATACTTTCTTTCTTTGTGGGTGAATAAAATCCCATTGTGACTAGGCACTGCTGTTTTATAAATCCATTTTCCTGTTGCTAAACACCCAGGCTGATTTAATGAGGAGGCTCTTGTAAATGGTGTCGGAATGTGCATAGTTGTGCAAGGATTACTGTGGTGTGCTGACTTGGAGTTTTTGGGGTGCAAAGCTGGGCAGATTCTTTTCTCTCTTGGATTTCCATTTGTCACCCTTGCACATCCTGTGACATCGTGACAATTACAAAAACTATCTGGTAGGATATTTTGACCTTTTTTCTTCATTAGACTGTGACAGAGTCTAACGAAGAGGGAGATGTCGCTTGCCTGGCTCTGTACAATGCCACCAGCACAGCCATTTGTTTCAATTAGCTACGTCAGAGGTGCCTAGCCTCTTTCCAGATGTGTGGGAAAGATGATGAATGGGCATAGCATGCCTGGATCTTAAAAACTGCTCAAAAAATAAAGCCCTGCAAAACCTAACAGTGGTCTTCTCTACCCGGACAGATGCCCAAACATGCATAGTCATGTAACTGTTGGCTCAAGTTCACTTGGCTATCATATATTGACAACCTAACTTCAGTCCTTAATTGCTACCATTTCTGGTCACTTTTCTCTCTGTAATTCCCTGGATCCATTAGCTCCATGTTATTTTACTGTAATGCAAAAATTTTTTCAAACAGGCCGAGGCTTGTTTTCCCCAGTGGATGGAGAACTGCTTACAGGCAATTACTGCTTCTTTTCCACTCGCATCACAGAATCTAGAGCTTCACCCACTGAAGGCACAGCACTGCGGAGTTAATCAAAGGCCCTTCTGAGCCTTTCTGGGCCTTTGTGATTTGTGAGTGGCTGATGAGTTTCTTCCTCATTTCTGCAGAACTAGAATTCTGCGCATTATTTTAAGGGAGGCAGAACTTTGATCTACAAGTCATTAACTCACTTTGCTCAGTCTACTTGAAGGCCAGAATTTAGATGATATAATACACGGGCCCAATTTTGCATTTGGAAGTCCCAAGTTAGCTGATAAAGTGCTCCAATTGTCTTTTAGTGACGCCAAAAGGCCTGCTCTATCCATGTCCGAGGCTCAAAAAGATCCAAAGTCAAATCAAATGAACAAGATGCTCAGGTGCATTTGTTGACTTCTAATGAATTAAACAGATTAGGATGCTGTATATATGGTCCTTGCTTACATTCACATCCATGGATATGGTGCTTAGATTATATCCATGACCAATATCATTGGGAATCATTGGCTGAACATAATGCTAAGTCTCTAAAAACGTTCATTTTTGGATCTGCTCACAGAATATTTTATATTTTAATAGTCTATTTGGTTTTCTTTTCATTTAAAAAATCATCATCATAATCATCATCCCTTTTTTATGTCTGTGTACCCTATCTATGCCTTGTGCCTTTGGAGGTCAGAAGAGGGGTGTTGAATCCCTGGAACTGGAGCTTCAGATGGTTGTTAGCCATCGTTTGGGTAATGGAACTTGAACTTATGCCCTCTGCAAGAGCAGCAAGTGCTCTTCATCACTGAGCCATCTCTACAGTCCCTTTTCACTTTTAAAATATTCTTTTACATTTACTTTACATGCTCGTATGTGTATCATGTATGTGCCTAAATGCCAAGGGAGGTCAGAACAGGGCATCAAATTGCCTGGGATAGAGTTACAGATGGTTCTGAGCCACAACGAGAATACTGATAACTGAATCTGGGTCTTCTAGAAAAGCAGCCAGTACTCTTAACAACCGAGCCACCTCTCCTGCCCTGTTACTTTTTATTTGAACAGTAGATTCCACTCACCTTATATTCTGCTGAGCTGTTAACAATATAGTTTAATGGTTCCCAGAGCTTTAACATTTACTATCTAGGATTTTTGAAAGCTACTGGCAACATGGATTAATGTTTCTTCTGATGCTCTTTGGTTCTTAGAGGTAGATGAAAGGGTTTATGAGTTTTTAGAAGGTTTGTGCTATGGAATATTCTTTTGCACTGTGTGAATATATGTCACTGAGATTGATTTAATAAAGAAGTTGGCTGGCCAATAGCTGAACAGAATAAGGTTAGGCAGGAGATCCAGACTAGGAGAATGCTGAGGGGGAGAAGGTCAGAGTCTGGAGTTGCCAGACAGATGCAGAGGGGGTAGAAGACGAATGTGCCATGGGGCTTCTTCTGTGGGTAGTGTGGGGGCTTCTATAGGTAGTATGGGGGTTTCTGTGGGTAGTATGGGGGCTTCTATGGGTAGTGTGGGGGCTTCTATGGGTAGTATGAGGGCTTCTCTGGCTGGAAAAACTCAGCATATTAACTCTAATGTGCTGTGGGCCAGGGTTTGGTATGTTGGAAATGGTTTGGTGCTAGTATCTTTGGAGGACCGATAGACAACATGCCTTTCCAATGAAAGAACTCCAAATTTACTCCTGACTTCAGTGATGGCTCCTTTTGTTTCTCATTTGTAGCTCGTGGTACATTTATATATACCCTTAAGCAATCTTAATCTTTGGTTTCCTCCTACGTTTTCAAAATATGAACTCTTTCACATTCTTTCCTGGGACCTTTTCAAAGTCTGAGGCAACCTAGTAACTTGGAGAGGAACTCACAAGTCTTTTGTCCTTCCCCATAAAAACAGAGACAGGCTTACTTAGCAGAGCTCCTAACCAATGTCTAAAGCCAGCGATCTTTATAGCTCACACTGCACTTAATTTGATAGACTCCCAGTGGGTTCCTATGAGACAGTTCATCATTTTTCATCTCTTGGGGAAACCTAACTAGACCACCAAGACTTACAATAGCATGTCTCTATCTTCCAGCCCACAGAGTAACACAAAATACCTTGGTCGTAAGTCTTCAAGACTGTTCCTATTGTTCTTGGGTTATAAAACCATTCCATTTTCTTTTCTTTTCTTTCTTTCATTTTTTTGCTTTTGGTTTTTCAAGACCAAGTTTCTCTGTGTAGGCTTGGTTCTCCCGGAACTCACTCTGTAGACCAGCTGCAAACTCTACATACATTGCTTTGATGGTATATTTTAGCATTTCCCATACTTGACATGCTCTCGTTTATGTTATTTGTATTACTTTCGCTGTTGTTTAATGCTCCTGTTCTCAGAGCATTTCTAGATTCATGCAGCAAAGAAAAGGTGCAGGAATTTCCCACATGTACCCTGCCCCTAGACGCACATAGCCTACCCCACTAGCTACCTTTCCCTCTACTGTGAGCACTTGTGACATCTTCTGCCTCTCTAATCATTCACAGTCATCAAGCAAGTCCACAGGGCTTGCTCTCGGTATTTGCATTTCCCATGGCTTGTGTAGAAATGCATAACCACACCACAGCTTACCATGCAGGACCCCCTCACTGCTGTAAAAGTTCTCAGCTCTGACCTTTCCTTTCTTTCCTCTGACTGTTTGCCTGCCTATATAGATATATTCCTTATCATTGGACATAAGATTCTAGCCCTCCAAAACACACATTTTCACTATTGTAGCTTAGAGGTTCTAGAACTGACTGCTTTACCTGTATTTGACAATGCTTTCCTTTTCTTCCTAGACTCCCCAGCACGTCTACTTGGTCTGCTCAGTATTTCTGTACTTGCTGTGGTTTATTATCACACCCTTATGTATAAGAAGAATGGCGGGCAAACAAATTCACCAGGCTTGGTCTAGCAAAGTTCTTGGTTTATGGCAGTCACCTCCCTAAGGCTTCTAGTCCTGTTCAGTCTCACTACAAGATGAATCTCCCATTTTCCTTTCATTTTAACTCACACTCAGGTAAGATGAGGAAGGGAATTGGTCCGCCCAAGCAGAGCCTCACTAGAAAGCAAGGATTATGAAGGCGGAGACCTAGAAATTGGCTGTCCATCACGCCTGAAGTAGATTGCAGGTGTGCTGTCCCTTGAATAAATTGTTCCATGTTGTTGAATTGAGTTGTCGGTGGACACCAACTTTCTCTTTCCAAAATTTCCAAACAATAGCTTTTTCCCGAGTTTAGCATCCTTACGACTTTAGTAGGCCAGGGTGAGCATTCTTTCTTCTGAAATTGATCAGAAATGACAGGCAGTAGTAGTATTGCCCTGGGAGAATCGTTGCTTCTCAAATGCAAAAAGAGTAAAGAGTTCAGTAGGTAACCGGAGGGGAAGTTAAAGACTGGAAACCCCCGTGTAATTAGCACCCCTATAATGAGGCTTCTTGAGAACACTTGGCTGCCACGAGTCATCATGGGTTCAGTATGCTTTAATTGCCAGTTATTTTCGGCATGATGGCATTTCAAGGGTTTTGTTCCCTAACAGAAGAATGGATAAATACAGCAATTGACTCATGTGTTGATCCAGGGTTATTTTTACCCTTCAGCACCTTCCATTGTCATCCCAAAAGAAGGTGCAGCAGCTTCTGGGCAGTCCTCCCACAGACGATCTAATATATCCACATGGATGCATTGCCTGGGCTCTCAGGAGCACGTGGACCTCATACAGGAAACCCCAGCCGGAGTCAGTTCGGGGAGGGGGAAAAACGGCAGCGCGCAGACCGTTTTCAAAGTCAGACCCCTCTACAGAGGCAGGGGTCGTGCCAAGCTTTCTTCATATCCTGAAAGCCTGGTGTTTCAGACTTCATTAATCTCAAGAAAACTGTCAGGGACGGCCCCTGCAGGGAGGAGGGCTGACCCAAATTGTGACTTCTTTCAGGCCAGGGAAGCCCCTCCAGGACAAACAGGAAGCGATCACTCAGCATAATGTATTCTCTCTGGAACAAGTAAACAGTCCACTGTTCAGTTCAAAGTACTGAATCCAAGACCGCAAGTTGGTTTTGGCTCAATGCGACCCTAAAATCAAGTCAAACGGAATGAGTTTATTAATTCGGAGCCTGGAGATTTGATTTGGCGGAATATTCCGGCTGGCTGAAGTGTTGAATTCCACCTCGTGTTAGTCATTGTTTTTTTCCTTGGCCATTTTGAAGGACGGCTTGGCTTTAGACAGAAAATGCCAATGTTGGTTTCAGATCTATTCCCAGGTACAAAAGTAATCTCCTAGCATGTGGTTTCAAGTGAGAGATAGGTTTTAAAGTTTATACACACAGTAGAATGAAATTTTTCTTACTCATTGGGATCTAGAAATTTTCAGATTTTTCTTTTAATTTATTTGCCTTTCCTTGGACTGTTAGCACTCAAATGTACCTAGTCTAATTACCTTTGCCGTCAATTAAACAGAGTTTTCCACTTCAATAACAATACCTGCCAACACAAAGGGGCTGCTCCTGCCTTTGAATTCCTTAAATAAGATGCTTAAGTGCTTTGCAGAGGTAGCAGAAAGCCTACACCAAAACGTGTTTCTGCTTTCTAGTGGGCAGGGTCGTCTCACGCTGAGAAGTGGTAGTTCTGCTATTTTAAATTAGTGTTCACAAAATATGCATATTCTTAGAATCAAGGTAAGTGGCTCTTTCTTCCAACCCGTCGTTCTTGCCAGGTGTATAGAAGGAACAGACAGTCCGATGCATTAGCTTCTGTAAACACAATGGCAGCTAGACAATGCTTAATGCCTTTCCTTATTGCAAAGACTTCCAGAAAGTCAGAATAAAAAGGGGTAATTTTAGAATACACGGAGCTAGATTTCCTCAGTTCTACCCAATTGCTTTACACTGTCACAGGTGTCCTGTTGGCGTGGAAGAGGCTTAAATGGTGTTTCATGGAAGGGTGACTGAAACTTTTAGAATCCGAAGCCAGTTTTATAACTCTCTAGTTTGGGGAGTCAGAGTCCAGGCTGGACTAGGAGATGTGGGTCGGGAATCCAAGGATCTGCTCAGAAGCAAGCCCCATATCTGGACAGTAACCATGTTCCTTCTGATTGAGTTTAGGAAAGCTGGGTAATTAACAGAGAGAGTGGTAAAGAAAGGAGCACACCAGTGTGTTTCCTCCTGGGTTCTTCCACGAATGTTCTTTCTGCTCAAGGGTATCAAAGAAGCATTAGTGGGTGAAGTGGTGCATGTTACCCCAGCACTGAAGATGCTGAGGCAGAAAGCTCATGATTTAGAATACAAAATTGTGAAAGTCTATCTCAAAATAAAACCAAACTAAAAATAAATAATGCATTCTGCTCATATATACTGAGATAAACTATTTGTTTGTTTATTCATGTACTTATTTATAAACAGAGCGTTGCTGTATAAGCCAACCTGTCAAACATACAACCCATCTGCCTCTGCCTGCACCATCACATCCGGTTCCTGTGTTTACTTCTAAATGTCTTGGAGCCACATATAACCTAAAGGATGGTGGCCAGGGTCAACACAGTCATTGTCAAAACGAAACACTTTATTCAACCAGCCTTAGGAACATCTTAGGCTTAAAGAACCACACTGAAGGTGAAGCCAAAGAAAAAGCTATCGAACTGAAGGGTGATGGTGCTGATGGTGGACCTCTTGTGTCCAGGCTGCAAAGGAGGGAATTTGAAACATATGTTACACTGGGTGTGTGGCCATAGTAACTTAAACTTTAGTTTCTGTTGCTTAGGTGGCAGAAAGATATGTATGTGAATAAACAGGCTACTACTGATTATTATTATTATCATTATTATTTAATAAATCTAAGGAACAGAGACCCTAGTCTCTGCATCTGGTGCAGGTGCAGCCGCAGGCAGGTACTGGGTCTTGGGTGCCCCCTTGTGGTTTACATGCTAATATAAAGGGAGGGTCTGAAGAGTGCAGACTTTTTGTCTCTGGTCTTGCTTCTTGCTGTGCATCATTCTGAGCTTTCTATCCTTCAGCCACACCACCCTCCTTCTAGTCCTCAAGTGCACTGCGTCCCCTTCTTGTGTCTTGCTTACATCCTTCCACATCTTTGTAATGTTCCTTCATTAACTACCTGCACCTAGTTTGCTAATTCCCTCACAAGTGTTTCCCTTGACCCACTTCTGCTTTGAAGAATTCCACGATTCCGTGAACTAGGCCCTGCTGTGTGCTCAGTGCAGAAACATCATCAAGAGATACACTTCTCTTGACTGAACTTGGAGACCTTGGTCTTCGGGCTTGGCCCTTGAAATGAAATGGCAGTCTCTAGAAATCCATCTAACAAGAGTGGTGTTTCTTTGTAATGAGAGCTCTCAGGAGAAAAGAGTAGCTTTTTGAATATACCACACAACTATTCCACACTGACAGTACTAAACTTCATCCAGAACACTGATCATGTTTTCCTACAACCCTTTCTTCTTCTGCTGTGTGTCTATTCTCTAGAAACGGAACTAGGTTCTTCTGTCTTCTTGTACAAGCATAGGATAGCAGATGGGTAATATATGTTTATTCACTTAATGATGACAAATGAATTACTTACAAAATTCATTATTTCCTGAGGAATAGAAAATACACCCTCCCTAGACATTTCTTTTGCCTCCCAACTTTTTGTTTGAATAAATTTAAATCTGCACTATAACTGTCTGAAGACCACAGTGAGCACATGAGCGCCTTCTGCTCCATCCCCGACCTACAGCTGCCCCGTACCCTCCTCAACTGTTTGAGTATTAGATTTAGATACCATAGGACTTTATTTCCAGACATTTGGACATGGAGCTCTTAAAAACACAGCATTTTCCTATACATCCACATCATTAACCTCATTTGAGAAAAACATGATGTCAGCCCATAGTCAAGTTTTCAAAAAAAAAAAAGTCTTTAATCATGCTTGTTATTGCTTGATCCAGCACACAATCAAATATGGTAGTGCCTTTGGTTTGTGAGTGGCACAGTCTCTTTAGATGAACCCGATGTGTTTGTTCTCCTGCCTTGCTCATCTGCACTGCCTGGCTACTTTTGAGCTATCTGGCCCATCAACTCTGCTCTTTAACTTTGCAGTCTGACATGTTTGGTTGTTGCTGACCTAGTTTAAACATTTTGAATTCCCTGAACTATCTTTGCACTACTTAACAGGATGTCATGAAGACCATTCCACAACAGGTCAAGGGTGTGTTTTTCTTTCTTTGCATATCTTTCTTCTTTGTTCCTTAATTGTGTGAAGTTTATATATAATCATTCCCCTGTGGATAGACACTGGGCTGTTACCAGAATTTTACTACGAATAATGGTATAAATAGTGTGTGTGTGCTGTACACATGTGCATATGTGTGTATGCATGTATGTGTGTGTGACTGTGTAGCCCTGTTCATTGGCCTGGAACTTGGTATGTAGAGAGGGCTGGCTTTGGACTCCATCTGTGTGCCTTTGCCTCCAGTGCTGGGATTAGAGTTGCATGCTAACACCCGTGGCCCACAATAAGTGATTTGGTGTCCATGATATTTTGCACTTGTTAAGAGGTATTTTCAGGGTAATCTCCTAGAATTTAGATGAATGGATTAACATGTAAATGGTTATAAATTTTTCTTAGACACTGATAATTGCTTTCCATGGGATTTCCCATCGACAGTATAAGACAGTGACAAAGTGTCTGGTCTTCCTGTTTCCCCACTCCTTCTCTGTTCGTCTTCCCCTTTCTCTTCCACTGAGGTAGAGAAGGGACGATCCATGTTGAGAAAGCATTCATTAATTCCTATTATGTGTTAAACCAAGTCTCAGTAGCTAATTTTATTAAATGCTTTTTTCCCTATGGAGATAAGATGATTTTTCGCCTTAGATAATTTGCTATGGCAAATTTACTGGTAATTTAATATTATACCATCTTTGAAATTTTATTTATTTATTTATTTATTTGTTTTTTTGAGACAGGGTTTCTCTGTGGTTTTGGAGCCTGTCCTGGCACTAGCTCTTGTAGACCAGGCTGGTCTCGAACTCACAGAGATCTGCCTGCTTCTGCCTCCCGAGTGCTGGGATTAAAGGCATGCGCCACCACCGCCCGGCTATCTTTGAAATTTTAAAATGGGTTTTTCCTTTGAAATAAAATGTTTCTTAAGGTCTATTGCATTTTATCTATGACCTTTACATGTCTGTCCCACGTGAGACCAGGCTGCCCCTTCCTTTCTGGGACATCTTTGTACAGTTAGGTTAACTTCATATTTGCTACAGGAGGATGATATTTTGGAAGGTTATTTTTTGTTTGTTTGTCTGTTTTATTTCGGTGGTTATGAAACAAAATGTATTTGGAGAAGCTGTGGAAGTTTCAGTAGAATTCACTTCATGCTTTGATAACTAAACACATTTTATGCGAATTGATCTGTTTAATCCTTTTTTCTCTTAAGGCCAAATTTACTAAATTGTCTTTTTGTAGGAAATTGCCTATTTCAGTTAGATCTTCCAATTTATTTGCCCAGAGTAGGACAAAGGACCCTGAGTGATTTTTCAATTTCCTTTGTTTTGTGACATTTTCCTACGGTCACTTTTTACTCTATGGATTTATAACTTTCCCATGTATGCACACACTATCGCCTCTCACTTATCTTTTATAATGTTTTTCATACGTGATGAGTTGTTTTTGTAAAGAACAAGTATTTTTTTCTCTTATTTTTTATTCTATTGTTCTGATTTTGACTGCATGGATGTCTGCTTTTGTGGCTCTTCCTTCTTTCATTTGGCTTAGGTCCCCCTGCCCCTTTAGGGATTTTTTTGGGATCTGAATTTTACATTAATAACAGTATGGTGATTCCAACTTCCTAAAACTTAAAATTTATCAACTTGAGGGAAGCAAACAGAGGGTCTTTTTATAAGATACTCCAGACTTAAGCCTGAAATCCTACCCTGCCCCCGAGAGTGGATGGTTACAGACATCTTCATTCCTGCTTCCATTTCTTAAGTTTTAGCTTTCCTAGCTCAATGTTAGGTGTATTTTACATATGGAGCATTGTTTTGGGTTTTACATCATGATCTGATCTTAAAATTGTTCAATTTCCTGTCAGTTAAGCTTAATCCGTTTATGCTTATTTGTATGAGTGACAAGCTTTGCCTCAATCCCATCCTATTGTTTTATATAGACTGGTGTAGTTGTTATGATTATTATGTTTTCCCTTTCCCTTTTCATAACAAGAACCTGATGAAAATAATGAATGGTTTAAGTTAAACTACTCTGGTCCACTGAGTGCTTTTTGCTTAGCCCATTTATTAGGAAAATTTTGGCTTGACAACTAACTAAAAACACAGAATTATTATAAGACTCCCCTAAATGAATCTTTCTCGTTTTGTTTCTTTCCTAGTTTTCTTCCTTACTTTTTTTGTGTTTAAAAAAGACAACAATGACAACAACAACAACCAAACCGTTCTAAGGGTAATTCTCCTTCCCAGCTGCTCTAGGGGTGGAGTGCTGTCGGAAATGCTGATAGACTGAGGTAGACTGACTAGCACACAGGCTAGCCCTACTTCAGTAAGTGCTCTAGTATGGTTGTTCCGACAACTGCTCAGGAAACCCCAGGGACTGAGGCTCCTCTTTCTGCTTTGCCAGGCACTCAGGAGAGCCTGCCTTACCTTTACCAGCTGTAGGTAGTCCTGCTGCGGAGTCTTAGACAACAAGACACCAGTACAGTCATCATTCTAGCCAGGGACTGAGATAACTGCAGGCATTCTCAATCATGGAAACTGGGGGCAAGAAAGGGCTCACACCAACTGGAAATCAGCCTTTGCTTTGAGTTGTGCTATACACACAGGGCAGTGTGAACGTTTGAATAATAGTTGTTAACTGCGACGGAAACTCGGAAAAGAAGTATCTGGGTTTGGTGCAATTTAAAGAGTGACTTCTTCAGCACGAAACTTTGAACTTCACCATTAAAGTCTCTCACTCATATTTTGTATTTTCAATTGCTAATCCGAAGCTTTCTTGTAAAAGTATACTAAGCGTAAAGAGGACCAGTGAGCCAGACACATTTAATTTCATTCTTGAAAGGCTGTGAACAGATTTTTGTTTCAAAAGAATATTCACGTTTCATAGAGAGCATAGACGGTTTCTTAGACAGTATTACCTTTAGCCCAACAAGAGGAAGACAGAGAGTTGCTGAGGCCATTACAACCTGTGAGCACATTACATATCTCAGTAAAAGTCTGTGTGTACATGTGTATGCTTGGCGACACACGCCTATCTTCAAAGCTACAAATGAGTGATTTTAAGTCACTGCTGTTCAGCCATCATCAATATTCACCTCTCAAACGATCTTCATAAGTCCCAAACATTCCTGCCATCGTCTTCACTGTCAGGGCCTGACAACCACCATTCTACTTTTAGGGTTTGTGAATTTAATTACACTAAGTGCCTCATATCAGTGGAACCATGCAACATCTGTCTGCCTCTGTCTGCTTATTTCACTCAGTACATGTTGCAGCATGTGTCAGAATTCCTGTTCTTTTTAAGACCACACAATATCCCATTGTGTATGTGTATACTTCTCATGTTGGTTCTGCTGGACAGGGACGTTTGGGTTGCTGCCATTTGGAGCTATTGTGAATAACGTAGCTATGGACAAAAGTATACAAATCGCTCTTCTTGTTCTCACCTCTTTTGAGTAAGTAAAAAGTAGGATCGGTGGGTTGTGTTATGCACAATATGCATTATATTATATATGTTATATAATATATTACATAGTCTCTAGAAAAATTTTCATTCTCAAAAACCTTAAATTATTTCTCCAGATTGGCTGCACCTTCTTGTGTTTCCACACCAGTGTACAAGAGCTCCTATTTCTCTACTGGCTCACCACATGTACATTTGACTTTTGTCCTTGTGTTTATAAAACAACAAGAAGTTATAATGAGAAGGCTTACATTCAGCTACCTGACCAGACACTGGGCCTTCTGTGCTGTATTGTGTCATATGCTCTCACCAATAATTTCACATTTGCTCTGCATATGAGGCTGTGTGACTTTCTATTCCTATTTTTGCTTTCCTAGGTTATTTCATCTCCTTAGTTAAACTGCTTGTAAGAGAACTTAAGGAAGTTGAGAAAAACCAACTTCTCAGATACAATATACTAGCCAGACATGGTGACAGATACTTATAATCCTAGCACTTGAAAGACTGAGGCAGGACGGTAGCCGTGAGTTTGACATTACCCTGGCTGCATATTGAGTTCTAGGTCGGATAGAGACTAAGAGTATGACCCTGTTTTGTAAAAACAACAAGAACAGCAACAAAAGAAGAGAAGAAAAGGACAGAGAACAAACATAAAATAACACCATGATTTAACCAAGTGAGCAATTATTTACAAAAATATATGAAAATTGGGGCTGGAGAGATGGCTCAGTGTTTAAGAGTACTTATTGCTCCTGCAGAGGACCCAGATTCTATTCCCAGAAGCCACATGGTGATTCACAATTACCTGTAACTCCAGTTCCAGAGGCTCTGACATCCTCTCTGGCTTCCGTAGGCCCCAAGTATACATGTGGTACATAGACACAAACAGGCAAAAATTAATCACATAAAATAGACACAAATATACATAAAATAAACCTAAAATGCAACTGGCCAAAAATAAAAGTCCAAGATTACCACGTTGAGTTACAGAAGACTATCAAATACTTGAGTCAAAACTAAAATTGTAAGAAACACATAATTGATACAAAGTCACAACAATTTTGGAACAAGAGATGGAGACTATATACTATGAAAACTTAAAACGAGAAAAGACATGCTGATATCAGATAAAAAACTTTAGAAACTACAGATAAATTATTTCATAATGTCAGAAGACTAGACTGAATAAGACTACTTATGTGAATGATTACACTTCATCATAAAAGCTTAAAATTCACAATGTAAATGTTGATGAACCCAGTAAAAGACATATATAGTAACAGATATAATAGAAACCCTAGTGCTCTTTTCTTAAGAATGACATATTAAATGGTGAAAATTTCACCAAAGATACAGAGAATTAAGTAAGGGCATTGATTCAACTGGTGTGCCTGGAAATACTTCCCCAATAAATGATGAACATGCATTCTTCTTAGGTATAAGAGAAGAAAAATACAAAATGTTTTAAAGTTTGTGTCATAGAAAAAAGTCTACAGAATTTTACAAAATGAATTCATGCAGACGATGATTTTGTGATCAAAGAGCCAGTGTTTTGGAAAAAAAAAACATAAGATAGATTGACTTAAGTAGACCAAGACCTTATATATCATAGCAGAAAGTAGACACATGACATAAAACTGATAAACCAAGAGGTAGGAACCTACTCATCTCATTCAGAGGCAACAGGAAGGTATTAGAGATGGGAGAGATGATGCTGAGTGGTGGAGGATGTTGCTTCCCTTTTTCTTTTTCAGACGTGTGTACATTGGTGATGCGTGTACCCATGTGCACACAGGCAGAGGCCAGAGGATGATATCAGGTGTCTTTCCCTATCATTTTCTATCTTAGTGTTTGAGACACTAAGGTCTGGCGAGGGCTCAGTGTTTAAGTGAGAGTCCTTCCTTAAACCTGGAGCTCACCTGTTATCTAGACAGGCTAGCCACCATGATCTTCCTGCGTCTGCATCCCAGTGCTGGGACTAACACACACACACACACACACACACACACACACACACACACACACACACAGCCACACCATGCTTTTTAGGTGGGTGCTAGGGATCTAAACTTGGGTCTTTAGTTTTTCGCAGGAAGCAGCTTACATAGAGCCATGACCAGGGCCAAGTTTTTCCTTTTAAAGTAAAACATTTTAAAGTAAAAACCATGAGGCCAGAAAAACATAGGTTTCAAAGAACCTAAGGTAAAAGTGAAAAAGAAAGATCATGAGACTAGTCACTCTCCCAGCGGTCAGGCCTTGCTGTGCAGTCACATTCATCAAGGAAACAGGGAAGGGAGGGCAACACTCAGCACAGGAAAGAAAGCCCAGACACTGAACCTCATAATAAGACAGCTCATGATTTCCCTGAGACAGGGTCTCACTCCACAGCCCGGGTTAGCCTCGAACCTGTAGTCTTCCTGTCTCAATCCGAACCTGTAGTCTTCCTGTCTCAATCCTCCCCGTACTGAGGTTGAAGCTGTTTATCACTACACTTGATTTTTTTCTAAAGGTACAAATAAAACCCACTGGAAGAATGATGACAGTTTTTGCATGCAAAACCACCATGATAACAGGATATCCATAAGCAAAATGAATAAACAGGTGAATGTCACCCTATATCTTATCCTTCAAGCAAAATATTAATGCAGCAGGTTACAGACTTAAACAAAAAACGTGAAAATGTGTTACCCTTATGAGAAAAGCCTTCGTCATTTGGGGTGGGGGAAAGAATTCCTAGTATCTATACCAAAAATTCATGCATAAAATGGAAAAATTGATTATTTGACACTTGTTAAATGATATATCTGTGTGCTAAAAATTATCCTTCTAATAATAATAAAAGCAAGCTATTGATAGTGGATACATGTATGGGCTACTTGTCTGTCAAGGAACTATTACTTAGGCTACATAAAAAACTCTAAACCGAGATGGTAATAGTAAACCATCTTTTTAGAGAATCAGCACGGCACTTCTCCTAAAAGGAAAGAGAGATGGTGAATAACCCTTAACATGATGTTCAGCAGTGCTAGCAGCAAGAAAAAAAATCCAAGTTAAATCACAGAAAACTATCTAGGGCGAAGACCAAAAGTAGTCATAAAACATGATGACAGCAAAGATGAAGAGAAACCTGAGTCTGCTGATGACGGCACATGGCAGCCATTCGAAGAATCTCTTAGCAGTTACTCGTGGAACTAAACACCAACCAACACATAACGTAGCCAATGCGTGTCTGGCCGGCTTTTCCAGATAAACAAAAATCTTACATTCTCACAGAAATCTGTGCTTGAATGTGCATAGGAACATTATTAGACCAGAGCGAAGAAAACACAACATTCTTCAGTGGGCAGATTGTTGAGCCAACTAGTCAACAATGAAAAGAAATGTTATTTTTTTTTTTTTGACACTTGCAACAATTTTGAAGTCTTCCCTGGAATTATTTCCAAGGACTAGTGCTGAGTACAACAGCTAATCAAAAAAATTGTGATTATATTTATAAATAAATATTTTGATTATATTTATATTATATTTATATATAAATATATTTATATTTAACATTTTAAAAAGAAAGCATTTTAGAACTGGAGAAGAGCTTTGTAAGTTGTTCAGGGTCAGGGGACAGAGGAGAGAACAAGAAGGAAAGAGATGCTATGACTGTAGAGGGGAACAGGGGCTTCTTAAGGCACCGAAACCTTCCAGATGTCTGTGATGTAGAAACACAAACACACACATAACTCTGTCCAGAAACAAACCACCCCACAAGCACTGGTTTACCTAGGGCGGTCTCAATATCGTCCAGTGTCAGTAACCTGGTCTTGGATATACTGTAGTTTTCCAAATATTAAAAATCTAGGGAAAACCAGTTTAAGAGGACATTACATACATCTTTACTGTTTCTTGCCATTGAACGTGAATTTACATTTGGCTCAAAATAAAATTTTAATTGGTTAATTACTTAAGCACAAATTATCCTCATATATTCAACAAAAGATTTTGTATGTAGGCATATTAGAACAGAGCTGCTGAATGGCAAGACCTGGGTTATTATTAGGTTCTAGACAGAAAGAGGAGTAGCCCCAATGGTATCTGGGAAGTAGTGGGAGTGCTTGGTTGGATGAACTGGGGATTTCATCAAGGGAGACACAAGCTTCTGTGTCATCAGGGATGAAAACATATCTCGGTGTCTCCTCAACAGAATGTACCATAACCTCTAACTAGACAGTAAAGTATAGGTGTTACAAGTGTGGCTTCTGAAAGCGACTTCCTGTGACTCAACATCTGTCATCAGCGGGATGAAACTTTTCTGTGCTTAGGCTGCTTCCTTCAAGGTAAACCACATTTAGAGCGGGCCTGGTATTCAGTCAGTAATCGCTAACTGCATTAGCTCATAGTGGGACATTTGTCATGTGTGACAGTACAAGCATTGTTATTTTTTCTTATTATTTGTTGCCTTTTGGTGCTTAATTTTCAAATTTCATCCCACTGTACTGGAAGAACTCTGTCCCCTGCAGACACACAGGCCCCAAAGCCAAGCGCTATGGGGTAGCTAGAGCTGCCTGCCCACCTACCACACGAGTGAAGACAGGGTCAGCACTTTTCACCAGAATTTGCTCCCCTTTTCTGGCTGGGAATTTCAACTCTTGTTTTCTGGATTCAGCAAAAGGTAGGTGTACCACTATTGCATTTCTTCCCTCTCACAGCTCCAAGAACTTTTCTCCCCTGTGAGAGGACAAGTGCCCCTCAGTCAAATACAATAGACATCCATTCTCCAGCGTAGCTGGAGCCGTTATTTTCTGGATCATCACTTTAACTTTGTCTCGTTTTGCGTTCTTGGTTTGTGAAGACTGACAGACAGTTGGTGTAGACTGATGTCGTGAGCTCTAGGTTCTCTACAGACTGGCGTGTTCTGCTTGTCACAGCGGTGTGGAAGCAGCCCTGCCGCCTGTTGATGACAGTTGACAGGATATACCTATGAAGAAGCCCGAAAACGCTTGGCAAAAAGAGAGTATATAATTCATAAAAAAGAGATAAACATTATTTTTCAATTTATGAGGATGAGATATACAAGATTAATTTTCTAATGGACCATGGATAATACAATTTCTCCTAGGGGGGAAATCACATTTTGGTTGGACTAGCAAACGTTGTCTTTAATAAGGACAAGTATTGATTGCATTGACTGACTGGCAGTCACTACTGTAGGCAGGGCATACATAATATGTGAAGCCAAAGCTTCGTGATAGGAACGTCAGAACTGGCTTCATCTTGTGGCCTCTGTGGATGCCACTAAAGTCCACGATATCACAGGAAATGGTGGCCCTCTTTGTTGGATCTTTAGGAGTTTAGACACCTAGCTTACCTTTTTCACTTCCCCCAGTAAACCCCCCTTAGTGGGCTGCTCCATGCAACAAACAGCTTCATCCCGCTTTTCTGTTAATGGGACAAATGTCACCCATGGGGGTAAACCATGAAGATCCCCTATGGACATTGTGGCAATGACTATCATTTCTTAAGCCAGTTCTTTTTTGAGAAGTTAGGTATTTCCCAATGCAGTAGCTTGGTTGTAAAGGCCCCTGCTGGCTTATGTATTTGAACACCTGTTTCCCCAGTTGGTGGAGCTATCTGAGGGGTGTGGGAGGCGTGTCCCTGACGGGGAAATTATTTCACCGGAGGTCCTACCCTACTCCCCTTTCCACTTGAGCCTGTGGTTAAGAAGTGAGCTGTCAGCTTCCAGCTGAAGCTGCCATGCCTCCTGCTGCTATGCTTAAGGGCTTTAACCTTCTTGAATAGTAAGTGAAAACAAACTTATTCTTCTATAAGTTGCTTTGGTCCTGGGGTTTTGTCACAACAACTGAAAAAGTAATACACATCTTGATTAATATATCCCTCTCCATCATACTTAGGATCTTTAGAGTCATAAAGGCTTGTGATCCATTCAGGTTTCACCTTCTTAAATCAAGTGTGACTCTTTCCTCAGAGCCTTGTAGCAACCTCCCACTGAATGTCCTCACATCGGCCTGTAGAGGAGAACCATTAACACACCTTGTATAGCATGACTATACAAGGAGTGAGCATATAACAGAATAACATTTTCATTCTTTTCTTTCTGGGACTGTTCTTGAGGATTGTCAAGTTTGCTGGATGGGAATGGGTGTAAAGGGGGCTCATTTCTTGTTTTAAAGCCCAGATATTCAGGAAACAGTCTAGAACCAAAAGGGCTTCTTTCTAGAACTGCTTTTGCAAATTCATTACATCACCTTATGAAGTACACTTGCCATGTCTTGTTAGATATAATCAAAATAATTTAGACTAACTTGCCAACTCATTCATTGGATGAGAGTAACATCATTTATCCACAGAGACATTAGCTGTGTCTCCTTGTACATTATTTAAGGTCATTCCTATCCACTCTTCATCTATTTCTCATCCTTCTGTTTGTGTAGAAACAAATTTCCAAATTCTGAGGTTATCACTTTTAAAACAAAGTACAGAAACTAGTGAACAAATATTTCTTTTTATTTATTTATTTATTTATTTAAGATTTCTGTCTCTTCCCCACCGCTGCCTCCCATTTCCCTCCCCCTCCCCCAGTCAAGTCCCCCTCCGTCTTCAGCCCAAAGAGCTATCAGGGTTCCCTGCCCTGTGGGAAGTCCATGGACCACCCACCTCCATCCAGGTCTAGTAAGGTGAGCATCCAAACTGCCTAGGCTCCCACAAAGCCAATACGTGCAGTAGGATCAAAACCCATTGCCATTGTGAACAAATATTTCTAAAGTGTCAAGAAAGATTGCTCTATATGGCTCATTTTTTGAAGGAATATTAGGTAATGATTAGGATAATGTATATAATATATTTAATGATGAGACTGCTTTGTCATATTTTGAATTAAATCGTTGTTTTAAAAATCTATGCTATGCATGCTATCAGTTCATTTTTATTTCCTTTAGAAAAATATCAGAAATATATCAAATAATATACAGTTATTTCTATAAACATATCTATAAATCAAAGAATAAAAGGTTGAATTCAAGGTGGTTTAAGTTATGTAGCTTTAAAGAATGTGTGAAATAAAATCATCTGAGTATTGAATTGAATCTTATGTCCATTTAACTCTATTATTATTGAAGTCTTTAGTATTTATAGTTTTGATAATAATTATGTATTGGTACATTTATCCTAATCTTTGGGACACTAAAATAAATTGATGGATGATGCTTTTATTCTCAAAACAGATCTTATGCATAATAATAAACATTTCTATTTGCAAAGAAAATCAATTATAGTGAAATACAGAATTGGATAGTAGAACAAAAGAGTCAAATTTTCATCAACACATTACATGTGTAGCATATGTCTAGTAATTGTCATAATTTCAAAATAAATATTAATTTTTGTGGTAGTTTAAGATACCTGTAACAACTGTAAGGAGATATGAACATCTCTGTGGACTATATCAGTGATAAAGTCACAGATGTTGCCAACACTTGATATATTGTCTACATACGCAATAAAATGCCTTAGCATTGTTTCCTATTGCTGTGATAAGACACCCTGACAAGCGAAACATAAAGGAAGGAAGTGTTTATTTGGCTCACAAATCCAGATTACAGTCCATCATTTTGGGGAATTTAGGACAGCAGGAACTTGATGAGTGAGTCAGTCATATCATGTCCATAGACAAGAGCAGAGAGCAATGACTTATTAATGTGTGCATGCTGGAACTCATATGGCACTCTCCTTTTCATTCTGTCGCAGGCCTAGCTCATGAAATAATACTCCCATGTTCAGACTGGCTCTTTCCCACTTCATTAAACTATGAATATCCCTTATAGACATATCACCAGGCCAATTTTAGCTAGAAAAATTATCACTGAGACTTTATTTCTGGATGATTCTATGTTGTGTCAGGTTGACAATAGCCCACCATTAATATATTCAAGAAACTACTAAATCTTTTAATTTTTTTTGTAAAAATATGCGTATTTTCTGTATATTTATTCAAGTTTGTAAGATCAAAATGCTTACATTGAAGGAGAATAAAAGATCTACCAAAATAAATAAATATAAGATGAATTGTCAAGTGTATTCTTTTAAAGCACAAGTTTATAATGACATACATTTACACACATCTACATGCATATGTATACACACATTCAGTACAGAATAAGAGCTGTGCTTTGAAAGATGTTCAAAATAGGAAATGACAATGAATTATAAATTAGGGAATAGTTCCTCAATGAAAAGTTTACTATTTATTCATTCTAAGTTCAAGTTATCTGTGACAATAGGATAAAGAAAAACATAAGAATGAAGCTTAACATCATCAACAAATGGTGCTGGCATAACTGGATGTTGACATGCGGCAGAATGTAAATAGATTCATATCTATACCTATGCACAAAACTCAAGTTTAAGTGTATCAAAGGCCACAATGTAAATCCAGTTACACTGAACCTGATAGAAGAGAAGGTGAGACGTAGTCTTGAATGCATGAGCACAGGAAACTAGTTCTTCAATACAACACCAACAGCACAGACACTGAGAGCAACAATTAAAAAAGGGACCTCCTGAAAATGATAAATTTTGTAAAACAAAGGACATAGTTAGACAAAATCACAGCCTACAGAATGGAAAAAGTTCTTTATCAGTCCCACATTTGAAGAAGGCAGATCTCCAAATATATAAAGAACTCAAGAAATAAGGCATCAAAATACCAAAATATCCTATTTAAAAATGGGGTACTAAAGAGATCTAAACAGAGAATTCTCTACAGAAGAATCTCAAATTGCTAAAAGACATTTAAGAAACTGCTCAATATCTTTAGTGTTAGGGAAATGCAAATCAATACAATTCTGAGATAACATCTTACACCTGTCAGAATGACTAAGATCAAAAACATTGATGATACCTTATGCTGGAAAGGATGTGGAGTAAGGGGAATACTCCTCTACTGCCGGTGGAAGTGCAAACTTGTACAGCAATTTTGGAAATCAGTATAGCAGTTTCTCAGAAAATGAAATCAATCCACTTCAAGACCCAGTAATATCACTCCTGGGCATATAAACAAATGATGCACAATCATACCACGAAGACATTTGCTCAACTTGGTTCATAGCAGCATTACTTGTAATAGTCAGAAACTGGAAACAACCTAGATGCCCCTCATCCAAAGAATGGATAAAGAAAACATAGTATATTTACAGAATGGAGTCTTACTCAGTGGTAAAAACCAATGACATCTCCAAATTTGCAGGGCAATGTATTGAACTAAAAAAAAAAAAAAAACATCCTGAATGAGGTAACACAGACCCAGAGAGACAAACATGGTATGTGCTTACTCAGAAGTGGATATTAGACATAAAGCAAAGGCTAACCAGGCTACAAGCCACAACCCCAGAGAACCTAGGCAAAAAGGATGACCCTAAAAGGGACACACTGAGGTACACAAGAAAGGGAAATAGTCAACATCTCCTGGGCGAGCTGGGAAGGGAGAAAAACAAGATGACTGAATTTAGGGACATGTAGGGATAAGTCCCGCCCCTTAGGGGGCGTGTTCGCCTCGGGCTAATGTTTACCTATAAATCTGGGGAGCATGCTTGCAGCGCTCTCTTCTGCTTTCCTGGACTCCATGGGAACAGTGGTTCTGTAAGTCTATTAAAACTGTATATATTTTTACAATCTGTCTGCATTCGTTTACGCCGTTACAGGGACAGATGGAGAGGGGAGCAATGAAAGAGACATCACAATAGAGGAAGCCATTATGGGGTCCAGGAAAAACCAGGTGCTAGGGAAATTCCCAGGAATCCACAAGGATGACCCCAGCTAAGACTCCTAGCAATAGTGGAGAGGGTGCCTGAACTGCCCTTCCCCTATAACCAGATTAGTGAATACCCTAATTGTCATCATAGAACCTACATCCTGTAACTGATGGAAGTAGATGCAGTGATTCACAGCCAAGCACTGGGCTGGGCTCCTGGAACTTAGATAAGAAAGGAACGAGGGATCATACATGAATGGCGGGGTGTGGGGGGGTGGGGTGGTGGTGGTCAAGATCCTGATTAGGAAAACCACAGAAACAGCTGACCCTAGCTAGTGGAGCTCAGGGACTCTAAAGTGACAGCTGGGGATCATACATAAGACAGAACTAAGTCCTCTGAATGTGGGTGACAGTTATGTGGCTTGATCTGTTGGCAGGGGGGGCTGTTAGTGGGACCAGGACTTATCCTGGGTGTATGAACTGGCATTTTGGGGCCCATTCTCTATGGTGGGATACCTTGCTCAGCCTTGATATAGTGGGGAGGGTCTTGGTCCTGCCACAACTTGGTATGGCAGATTTTGTTGACTCCCCAAGGGAGGCCTTGCCTTCTCTGAGGAGTGGATGAGGGTGTGGGATGGGGGAAGGTAGGGGTGGGAGAAGGAGGGAGTGAAGGGGAACTGGGGCTAGTATGTAAAATAAAAAAATTAAAAATTTAAAAAGAATGAAGTTTAAATGGTTTCAGCTTATGAAAAAATAAGTCAATAGATATTTCAATACACATATTACTGAGAACAGTCCTGTAGGTAATATAGTTCCCATGACTCATGGTTTATGGTGCTATGTCATGAGAGAGCATGAGTGAATGATAAAAAATTATCAAACAGACAGCTGGAATTCAGAAAATAGTATCTAGTACAAAAATTGAAATAGAAAAGTTATATTGCTTTGTGGGGGATGCTACTTTTTAAATTATGTACCAAATTATATACTGACCTTTAACTAAGGTAGCTACTCTAGGGTTATTTTCAGTTAAAACAGCATCTTGAGGATTTCTATGGAGAAAAGAGGGAAAATCACATATTTATATTACATATTTATAAAAACTGCTTACAGTACTTATGAAATTACTTATATATTTATAAAAAAAGCATAGAATATTCAGCACAAACAACCTATATTAAACATATTCATTGTAGTTATCTCAGGATCAGAGGATATATTTGATTTCTTTCAGTTTTCTATGGTTTATTCAATGAAGATATTCTACTTTTATTGCTAAGAAAATTGTTTAAATTATTTTTATGATATTTTGCTATTGTTATGCTGTTAGCTGTATCAAAACCTTTCTTGATAGGGAGGAGTTATAGCTTTCTGTTCTGAGAAAATACTAAATTTTTTTCTCAACTAATCAGGCCAAATAAAATTTTAAGATCATAAGACATTATTTGGTATAGACAAAATGATTTTGGAACTTAGTGTAGTAACTCTCAGAAGTCATAATGAGTATTTACATTGATTATGCTCATGGTTCAACACAGAACACAGTCAATGCTAATTGGTGTTTTTACCTGTGATGCAAAAGTTGGGCTTAGAACTACTTTTCCTAAAGCTCTTCATTTCAATTCATTGCATTTTATGCTAAAATTTAAAAGGAAATTACATAGGTAAAGGGTGTTTATTAGTTACCAATGCAATTATCCAATTCAAATACTGGCTTATTGAACTTATGGGATTTAGGCATTTATTTCATGATCTTTGCATATTGTAGCTTTTTCTAGATTACATCTTTGACTTCCACTGTCCTTTGTAATTCTTCTCTGTCAATCTAAACTACTACAAACATTAAATGTCTGAGAATATACCACCAAATAAGTAGCATCACAATTATTAATTAACATACAAAAAAACATTCTTTCAATACACACATATCGAATACCAAACAATTGAGAAACACTAAGAGTAAGTCTGTCATGATCTCAGCTATCAGAATTTAAAATGGATTGCAATAGCAACAAGAGAAAAGAGTTCTGTTTGGCCTAATTTGAATTTGAATACTCCTCCTATCTTATTTCTTTTAGACTTTTCTAGATACATGTGTATAACTTTTCAGAAAGTTGGCAATGTGTTTAGCATGTTACTCTAAAGAATGGACCCGAGACAGGTGAAATATCTAGCATAGCAATTATTACACAGTATTTACGAAGGTCAGGTACCTGGCCTAGAGTGGATACTGGAGAAATATACATATTGTTATCGATTGTGTTTATCATTCATAATCTTTTAGAGATATTGAAGATTCCATGCTAATTTGTATTCTACTAATGCTATGGAATTTGTTTTTTTTTTGAGATGATTAGAGATTTTTATGCTCTTTGCATATGTAAATTCCTCAGTTTCAGAGTTCAGGCTAGAGATTATAGATTCATTTCATCATAAATGCCTTACCTCAATGACTTCTTTTATTAAATATATTTCCTAAACTGTTATTTGACTAACATGGAAATTTAACACCTCTCTTCTTATTGACGAAAAGGAAACACACAGGGTTCAGTCACCTGCGTATTTACAAAAGGCAGGTTATATTTAGAAAGATAAGGTTGGAAATTCATCATTAAATTCAATATACAATGGAAAACAGTCTGAATATTGCAGAAGTGAAGCAAATAAACAGGAGAAGAGAAAAAGAGACAAGACAGCAGAAGTATAGGGGAAGATAAGAACATAGCCATTTCAATCTACAGAAATGAGACGACCTTCTCTTAGATAGAGAGACTATAAACATGTGTGTGATGAACTCAACTGGGTCTCACAGGAGGGAAAAATGACTTCTTGTGTCTGTTCCACTTCAGTACTGAAAAAGTGTGCATTTATTTACTTACAATCACAAAATACACCTTTCAGTGTTAGGTTCATTTCCAAATTTGCCTTAGCTCAGCTGTTAAGAGAGCTTGTGTCTCCTCCAGAGGACCTGGATTAAGTTCCCAGTACCAACGTTGGGCAACTTCTATCTGCCCATAATTTCAGTTCTAGGGGACCTGACATCTTCTCACCTCTGTGGACACCTGCATGTACATGGTATGCACACACCACACACACACACACACACACACACACACACACACACACACTTAGGTACATAAACACACAAACTAAAAAATATAAATCTTAAAGCTATTGTAGAGTTCTCATTGATAATTCTTACTATTAATTTTATAATTTTTGCCACCAGATTTTCAGATAAAAAGTATTTCATTTCTTCTTCTCTTTCTGTTTCCTTGGTGTGTGCACGTGTCTCTCTGTCTCTCTCTCTTTCTATCTTCTCTCTCTCTCTCTCTCTCTTTCTTCCTCCCTCTCTCCTTCAATAAATGTTTTATGACAAAAAAGTATTTCATTTATCAGAAGAGAATTGTTTTGTTATGACATCATTAATTTTGCTTTACAAAATTCCCTAAAGACCAAATGTACACCTTAGCTTTTAATCGCCAGCATTAAGGATATAATTGGTTGGATTTAAATATATTTGTTTAGAAGAAGACAATTTCAGAAGTCTCAGTTTATGGCTATTTATTGTTTTATGTAGTATATGATGATGCACACTGCCAATAAAGTATTTTTGAACTCAAAATCAAGAATTTGCAAAAAAAAGTAACTTCCTATGTTGGCAGGTGAACATCATATATTTGGATAAAATGTTGCCTTCCTTCTTGAATTATAGCATATTATTTTCCATATTCCATTTAACTAATCATCATATTTCCAGTGACTTTGATGAATACCCCATGGTTTAACTTAGAGCCAATTACTGATTATAAGTAGAGTCAAACAATGAAATCCAATTTCCTTGGTATCCATCTAGCGTTGGTAAATTATCTTCCTATCTGAAGCAGATTATGGCCTTCAGTCTCTTGGGCAAAGAGGAATATAGTAAATAAATAGAGAACTACAAGCCCATTGAAAGGACTAGGGAGATGTCTTAGTGGATAAAAAGCACTTGCTGTCCAAACATGGATACCTGACTTCAAATCCCCAGCACCTACACACAGAGTAAGGCATGGATTTACATTCCTGAACCTTGGTATTTGGGACAAGGATAAGGACAGAGTTATAGCCTGGGAGCTTTTTAGACAGTTAGACTAGTCAAAACAGTGAGCTTCTAAGTCAGTGAGAGACTCTGTCTTATGAGCGAAGCAAGAAATCATCAAGAGTATCTTTTGCATGTGTGTGCATGGATGCATGCACCCCACATCTATATGTACACGCCAGACATACCACACATACATGTACTACTCATATACATACACACAGGCAAAAAAGGAACCAGATCTATGTTTTAAGACCCTGATGGGGACACCCACTAAAACTGTCTACCTGAGCTAATAGGAGCTCACCAACACCAGCAGCATAAGACAAAACTAGTCCCTCTGAATGTGGTTGACAGTTATGTGCCTGGGGCAGACTGAGGAGCCACTGGATTTATCTCTACTGCTTATACTAGCTTTTTGGGAACCTAATCTCTTTAAATGGATACCTTGCTCAGCCTAGAGATAGTAGGGAGGGCCTTGGACCTTACCCAAAGCAATGTGCCTTACCCTCTCTGAGGAATGGATGGTGGGTGGAGTCGGGAGTTAAGTGGAGAGAATGGAAAGAGGGGAGGAAGTGGTAACTTGGGTTGAGTATGTATAATGAAAAAAAGATAGTTTGTTTTCTTTTTAAAAAAATAAAATAAAAAAATGATGCAGGTTGACTGAGAGCAAGGCCCTGGGAGACAGACACTTTTACTAAAGTGTATCAGACCCTAGATGTGCCCTTCTGGGTGTTATGATGGTCTTACTTAGACGAGTAGAGATCAAAGCAGCTGAGAACTTCTGTGTGAGGATTGGCAGGTTCTCACATTTATCTATCAAGTATGTTTCTACAAACTGAGTCCTGTCCAAGCAGAGGTGCGCTTCACGCCTCTAGCAAGTTGACTGGATGAAATAGGGGCCAAAGAAAGGGGGATATTTCTTTCTTACAAATTGAGGTTCAGGGTAACCTCTGTGCATCTTCATAGGCTCCACTTGGGAAACATTCAGATTTAAAGGCATAAGAGGGTGGGATGTCCAAGGTTTTCTGAACTTCCTCACCTCATGTGAGAGTGTGAAAGCTGATTTTTCCTTTCTCCCCCCCAGCCATACTTGCAGGAACCACGACTTTGTAGTAAGCCATGGCTGAGTATTTATATTGTGCAATAAACCAGGGCTTTCACCGACTGTATTATCCAGGGACTTTTGGGTAATACAGCATTTACCAGTGCATCATTCAGAATGTGCTTGTGTGCATGGAAGCAAACATTCTAGGAAGTTAATTTCTGGAAAATTCATCAGAAATAACTTTAAGCCATGCATGACCCCATTACTAATGAAAAAAAAAACATGACTGTGCTACAAGATTTTGCTATGAAAAATTCTCTTAATGTTGTTTTTACATGCTTATTATTATTACTTTTTTTGTATTTTCACAGCCAAATGTTAATCCCAGGCTGTTGGTAATTCCACCCCAATTCCCACCTCTTGTTGATGTCAATCACGTTTATTACAGAAGCTTTCTTCCTTATGGCCATTTGTTTTTTGACTACTAAAACCATGTTGACAACCATTCAGCTATCTGCTTCCATCCATAAACTTATAGAGTAGATTTTTCAGAAAAACAAGCACACAAACAAAAGACTTATCAAACACATTGTTATGATTTTATTATATTATTAATATATTATATATTATATTTAATCTGTTTGCTATGTGGCACAGTCTTAGAGGGATTAAAGGAGTTACAAAGAGGCTGGATTCTTTACCACAGGAAGAGCTGTAAGGCCAGGACACCTGCACTGCCTTGCCCTTTCTGCATGCAATCGCTCACCCCTCCACACTGTACCATGTCATTATACCCTACTAGGTACTATCACTTTGCCCTTGCACTTTCAGCTGTGTGAACCGTGATCCACAGAAATCTCTTTTCTATTAAGTTAGCCAGTCTCAGGAATTCTGTTAGGACAGCAGAAACAGATAAAGAAAGGACCAACGGCCAAAATCTTTGCATTTACCCACAGGAAAGTCTTCTGGTAATAACCCTCAAATCCAGAAGGTACTTTTATAGACTTAGTACATCTTATGAACAGGTACAAGGAGTCACACATGTAGTGATTCAAATATTACATGAACACATATTGTAAACTTTCCTTTTGCAGGGACTGGAGAAATGACTTAGCGGTTTAGGGGACATATTGCTGTTGTAGAAGATTTGAGGTCATTCCCCAGCACCCACATCAGCCAACTCCAAACCACACATAACTTTTGCTCTGGTTGATATGACAACTTCTTCGGGATTCTACGGGCACCTGCACTCACAGTCTAGATCACATACCCACATTCAGACATATATAAATAAAATAAAATAAAATCTTAAATTTTTTTCCACATAAGAGTTTTTTGGAGATATCCTATAAATAAAATCTACCAAAAATCTGATATTTGCTATCATTGCTGAATTTCCTATTTATAAATATAAAGCAACCTCTGTTAAAAAGAGACATGCAGAGGCTGCTGCACAAAAGTATTCCAACTGGATGTATTACATATTATGCACCATTGCAAACTCAACTTAATGTTACAAGCCCACATTCTGAGGTTTGTAGCTTGATGCTGGTTTACGACATGGGGACATTTCCCTCACTCTTTGTCAGATATAAAATAATTATTTTTCACCAGTTCCAACTTTAAGATTAGGGAATGGCGAGTTTCAGGCTCCAATTCTGAATTCCCCATCTTCTGAGCTGTAAATAATTCCCCACTTTGTCCTACTGCATGTTCACAAGCATGGACATTAACTTCTTTACCTTCAGCCAATTACAAGATTCTTCTTTCTTCTCCTTCCTCCTCCTCCTCCTTCTTCTTCAATGGAACCCACATCCTAAAGTATGATTGTAATTGCTTCTTGTACAGATGACAGAAGGCAATTTCAGGACCTGCTTTACTTAATTAAGATACACAAGGAAGGACTGGCAGGCTACACTGCCTCTAAATTATACTTCTTCAATATTTTTGAGAAAGTTCTTCTGTCTCTGCAACCTTGAGATGTGTTTAGAAAGTCCGCACTATCTCAATGCCTCCAAATCTCACTGGTAAGTGAAAATATTATTGATAGATTTTCCCACAGGTTGCAAAGTTTATTTATTAACTTGCTAGGGATTAAGTAAAATGTTAAAGGGGAAGAGAGTGTTTAACCTATTGGCTGACACACTATTTTCCAAGAAACAGAGGGAAGTCTTATTACAATCTATTTTGTGTAGGAAACAGAAGCCTTTGGCATCAGGCCCAAATTGAGAGGCCTTTTGAAAGAAGGCCACGTTTGCATCAGTATAAGAAAAGGTAGCTTCCTGTCACCAGTTTGCGACTTAGAAGTCAAAGTTGTGCAAAATCTGATATTTGGACAACACCTCCAGATTCTGTGCACATCACAGCAAAGCTCATGGCGATCTGTATGATCGAGAGACATGCGTTTTTAAGAATGAGAAAAATTATATTTTTATTGTGTAGAATCTAAGATGTGCCTCAAACTCAGGGAGTTTACACAAGTAATATATTATATTTTTTGGATTAGGAAAGCTTATAAAAAGTGTGCGTGTGTGTACAAGCTTGTATGTGTCACATGTACAGAATAGTCCATAGTTAATTTATCACCCATCCACTAAGCATAACTCTTCCAAAATGGAGAACATTTTGTTATTTCATCCCTCAAGCAGCTTCAACTCTTGGCTAACATCCTTCAGAACATGGGTATGATGCCACAGAAATACACAAAAGCCTCTCATCAGAAAACATGATACCCAATCAAATCAGTAAAGTGGCTTTCGTCCAGTCCACTCTCAGTTCTATAAAGCATGGATGCCACAAGAGAATAACAATAAAAAAATTCCACCATGAAAACAACATCAGTTCTATGGAAAATGGCATTGAATGCATGCAAGTAAGTGGCACAGCCTATTTATTCTTGCTGCTAAAGCTTTTATGCTCTTCTTCAGTCAAAACAGAGTGCTTACTGATTACAAAAGAACCACAGTCTAAGGATTGATTTTAATGATCCTATTGAATTTTCAAGTCTTAGACAGCTTAGTGAGAGAAGAGCTCAAGTGACAGAGTGTAAAGTGTTTTCAAACAGGTTTGCATTGTTCCAGTCCGCGGGTTGTTTGGTACTTGAGGGAGGTGGAAGACCCGTGAACCAGAGCGTATTAGGCATTTGAGAATGCTTACTGCCAATAATTATAGATCTGAAGAATGAGATAGTGTGAAGAGATCCGGGATGCTTCTTGCCTTCATGTCCAAACCTTTATCTCACTGCTTGGGAAATAGAGGGAAAGCATTGAACTTGAACTCATTTCTGCAGACCGTAGATCTGGTGGTTCCCATCACCGCTTGTTTATTGAATGGTCCAGGTAAAAACACTTTTCTGTCTTTCTGTCTTCCCTATTGCCTTTGTCCCTTACACTAAACCTCCCCGATTCCTTCTGTTGCAGTTATTCATGTACTTTAACAATCACTTTCTGAGCATCCGGTGGAAGAATTGTGTTAGGGATGAAGAGTTCAGATGGAGCCCTGGACTCATGGACTCACACAGTCTAAAGGACAAACGGACACAGCAGGGATGGAAACCCATCCTAAGAGGCCATATTTACATCAAGACCTGGAAGGTGAGTAGGAGATACCCTATCACATAAAATGGTGGCTTATGATTCCAGGAAGGGAAGCGACATCTTCTAATGTGCTTGTGAATGAGAATGCCCTCAGAGGCTCATATATCTGCAGTTCTGGTTTCCTGTTGGTGAAGTTTTTAGGAAGGATTAAAAGCATCACCTTGTTGAAGGAGGTGAGCACTAAGAGTGGGATTTTAGGTTTCAAACGCCCACACCAGACCAGGTTCTCTTTCTCCGCCCTCTCTTTATGTTGTGTGCTGTGGATCAAGTGTAAGCTCTTAGCTATTGTTCCAGGGCCATACCGGCCCACCAGCTGCCTTGCTTCCCACTAGATGGCTATGAACTAACCCTCTGAAACTCTAGGAACCCCGGTAAATACTTTATTTCCTACATTTGTTTGGTCTTGCTGTCTCTTTACAGTAACAGAAAAGTAACTAAGACAGTGCCAGAGTAGGTGGCTGCTCCATCAGTTGTGAGACAAAGAAGGCTTTCTTTCAATGAAGCATTAGCAGAAATGACGCATTAGGATACAGCAGCATTACTATTTGTCGTTGTCTTTGAGGCCCCAAAACTACAGATCTAAGCCCTGAAGTCTCTCTAAAACTATATTTCTGCATGACCTGAGGACTCTGAATCAGATACAACATGGACTTCAAGCCTGACCTGGAGTCTTCTGATGCTTCATTCTGGAGCAAATATTTCAGTCAAAGATTTGGTTTTCCCTTCCAGAAGACCCAGCGATACCACTTGGGTATATATCCAAAGGATGCTCAATCGTGCCACAAGGACATGTGCTCAACTGTGTTTTTAGCAAATTGTTTGTAATAGCCAGAACCTGGAAATAATCTAAATGCCCCTCAAAGGAAGAATGGATAAGGAAAATGTGGTACTACACAGCAGAATTCAAAACTGCCCCAGAGTGTTACACAGAACACAGGTGACAAGCTTCACAAAGTGGCTGGAACGTGAAGCCCTTACAGGTAACGAATAAGCAAGTAAAAAGGGGTAGAAAATTAGAAAAGTTTAAAAAAAATAAAAGAAAGTCTTAGTATACACTTTCTACCTAAATTATGCCAAGAATGAAAAAAAGATGTTCAGTTTACAAGAGAGCATATTGACTTGGAGTCACGTGTGACCAGAAAAAATAAAAAGAGGCTGATTAGCCCCTTAGGTCATAACCATGGTCAGCTCATCCCAAAGCTATGCCTGCCAATGAAAATAAAGGCAAACAATTCTTAGCAGGCATCGGCAGATAGCTCAAAGTCATCGGAAACAAGACTAAAAGCTCTTCATTCCTCCGGGTCTCATTTCATAGGGTAATTCCTCCTCGGGAGGATCTGGACCAGACAGAAACATGAGGCAGAACAGGAGAATGATTTAGTATTTACTGATACTAGCCATAGCAGTTACAGATGTAGTAGTTTTCTCTGTCTGTGGCTTAGTAATTGTTCAGTAGATATTATGCTTTTTTAATTCTGAGAATACTGTCATATTTTATAATATAGGTTTGAAATTATAGTAATTTGATAATCTGATTATAATAGCAACAATCAAATGTGATTTAGGGGGCTGCAGATATGGCTCAGTGACTTAGAGCATGCACTGTGTGGCCTTTTTACCCCTTTCATGGAGTCTGAACCCATAGTATGAACTGGAACTTTAGGTAGCAACTTCTGGAGTCAGTCAGCTATCCACTACCATCTAAATCCCCTGTTAGAGATTGCTAGATCTGCCTAAGTGCCTATCAGCCAACTGACCCACTGTACTGATCTAGGACTATCAGAAGCACCACCTAGAGCCATAGAGCGCCCTCAGGACTAAAATCAGCATCATTCAATTGGTGGTCAACCTGATAATTTAAAGTAAGCTCAATCAAAGGTCCAAACTCCTCCCCAACAGAGCCAAGAACAAATATCCGCACCAAGTAACATCACAAACAACTGAACACCAGTGAGGGAGAGGATGCCTAGAAACCCTCTCCAAAACACAAACAACATGAACAAACAAGCAAGACGGTATGTCTCCTCTGGAAACCAGCACCTCCATGGTAAAATTCCCCAAGAAAAGTAACATAGCCGATGCACAAGACAAGACACTGAAACAGCTGTTACAAATGTGTTCAAGGAACTCAAAGAGGATAGGAATGTAAATGCCTGAATGAAGACTGCAAAAACACAAGGAGATGGAAGCAGTCATTGTAAATCTCCCAACTAGGGGAGGAAGAGATGGTTCAGCATTTAAGAACCAAGTTCCTTTTATAAAGGACCCAAGTTCATTTCCCAGTAACCATATGGCAGTTCACAACTGCCAGTAACTCCAACTTCAGGGGATCCAACACCCTCTTCTTGCCATATCAGGCACCTACATACATAAATTCGGGCATATAAAGATATAAAATAAAATAAATAATGTCTTTTAAAAACTATCCTGCTGGGCGGTGGTGGCGCACGCCTTTAATCCCAGCACTCGGGAGGCAGAGGCAGGCGGACCTCTGTGAGTTCGAGACCAGCCTGATCTACAAGAACTAGTTCCAGGACAGGCTCCAAAACCACAGAGAAACCCTGTCTCGAAAAAAAACAAAAAAAAAAAAAAAAAAAAACCAACTATCCTAAGTAAAAGAAGCTGAGGCACGGATGGATATGGTGGATAAATTTACCACACCCTCAAAGAAGCAACAAAAATATTATCCCAAGTGTTCATAAAACAGAAAGGAAGGAACATTTGCAAATTTTTTATAAAACCATTATAATATTACCATGATACTTAAACCCATGACTCAAAAAATTTATACACCAATAGCTCTGATGATAGATTAAAAATTATTAATAACACACTTTCAAACTAGACTCAAGAACACATAGAAATGATTATCCCCTATGATTACATTGGTTTCATCATAGAGATGCAGGGATAGATCAACTTACATAAACAGATAAACATATTATACCACATAAACAAACAAAAGGCCAGAATCCACTTGATCATCTCATTAGATAAAGAAAATGAACTTGAGAAAATTCTCCCTTAAACATTCAATGATAAATGTCCTGGAGAGATTCGGCGATATGGAGGCACATCTCAACATAATAAAGGCAATTTATAACACACCTACAGCCAACATCATTCTAAATGGAGGGAAATTTAAAATGTGTATACTAAGATAAGGAACATGGTAAGGATGGCTACTCTCTTCACTCCTATTCAATATAATGTTTGAAGTCTTAGCTAGAGCAAATGGGGTCTTTGGGGGAGGCTTGAAGGGGGGAGGGGAGAGGAAGAGAGGGGAGCAGAGAAAAATGTAGAGCTCAATAAAAATCAATTAAAAAAGATAACATCTGCCATGAGGTTTAAAAAATTAAAAAATAATATTAAAAAGCTATTAATAGGAAATAAAGAAATCAGAGTATCTTATTATCAGATGATATGATTTTATACATTAAAACCCAAAAGATGTAACCAGAAAATTCCTACAGCTGATAAATACTTAAGCAAAATAGCAGGATACAGAGTTAAACCATAAAAATCAGTAAGTTTCTAATATACAACTGACAAACATACTAAGAAAAAAATCAGCCAGGCAATCCTATTCATAAGAGCCTCAAAAATCTTGGAATACATATACATAAGGAAGTGGAAAACTATGTAATAAAAAATTAAGACACTAAAATATTAACTAAAGAGGATACCAGAAGATGGAAAGATCTCCTATGTTCATGGACTGGCAGAATTAATATTGTTAAAATGGCCATCCTACCAAAAGCTATTTATAGATTCTGAGCAATTCACATCACAATTACAGCACAATTCTTTACAGAAATTGTAAAACAATATTAAATTTCATATGGAAATACACAGAAAACAAGGCTAGCTTAAACAATAGCAAACAATAAAAAAAACTGGTGGAGGAATCACCATAACTGATTTCATGCTATACTTAGAGCTTCAGTATTAAAAACTACATGGTGTGGTATTGGCATAAAACAATCACACATTGAACAGTGGAATACAATTGAGAAACTGTACATAGTCCATACACTTATGGACATCTGACTTTTGGCAGAGCTCCCAAAAATACACACTGGAAAAAAGACAGCATCTTCAACAATAGTGCTGGTCACACAGTACAACTGCATGTAGAGTTAAAGTCTCACCTGTCTCACCCTGCACAAACTCTAAAAGAATCAAGGACCACAACACAGTACTCTGAATCTGGTAGAGGAGGAATTATGGAATAAAGTTGAACTGACATGTACAGAGAGGACTTCCTGAACAGGACCCTAATAGCATAGGCACTAAGACCAACAATTGACAGATGGGGCCACACAGAACTAAAAGGCTCCCATAAAGCAAAAATGTCATCATCAAGTGAAGAGGTAGTCTACAGAACAGGAAAAATATTTACTAGCTCTACATCTGACAGAGGGTTAATATCTAGAATATACAAGGATCTAAGAGTAAATAAATACCAACAAAGCAACCCAATTTAAAAATGGGGCATGGAACTGAACAGAAAGAAAAGATGAAACCCAAATGGCTGAGAAATATTTACTTTCTTAAAAAATGTTCAACATTCTTAGCCATCAGGGAAATGCAAATTAAAGCTACCTTGAGATTTCATCTTATCCAAGTCAGCATGGGCAAGATCAAAAGATCAAAAGCAAATGACAGCCAGTGCTGGAAAGGATGAAGGAAAATTGGAACATGTATCACTGCTTATGGAGTGAAAACTGGTGCAGTCATTGTGAACATCAATGTGGAGGTTCCTGAAAAAGCTAGAACTAGATCTACCCTAACATCAAACTGTTCAACTCTTGGGAATGTACCCATAGGACCCTGTTTCATACCACAGAGACACGTATCCTTATTCATTGTTGATCTGTGCAAAATATCAGGAAATGAGAACAGCTTGGATATTTATTAGCTGAAGAGTGGATAATGAAAATGTTGTGCATTTACACAGTGTGATATTATTCAGCCATTAATAATACTGAGATTGTGAAATTTGCAGGTAAATGGATGGAACTGGAAGCAATCATCCTGAATAAGGAACCCAGAGACAGAAACATAAGCATCATATGCTTTCTCTTATAGGTGGTTGATAGATGTTAAGCTTTATATGTGTGTCTTTCATATGAAATAGCTAGAGAGGCTATGGAATTAGTAAAGGGTCAGCAAGAAGAAGGGGGTCATTCAAGGAAGGAGAAATTAAGTATAGTGTTATAAGAGGAAAGGATGGCAAATGGGACAGGAAGGATTAAATGGGGTGGGGGATAGGAGGTCAGGGTACAGCAGGGAATGTAGGAGGTGAGTAACACTAAAGGCTCATGAAAATGCCATATTGAGACCTACTAATGTAGATGCTCCCTAAATTATGTGTAATATATCATTATATATTATATATATTAGTGCTATACAAACTATCAGAGATCAGAGAAGAAAAGTCATCATCAGTTTCATCTAGTTATAAACCCTGCAAACTATGATAACAACCTGTCTGGCAAGACATGTTCACTAGTAAAATATCAACAACAAACTGTTGAGGGAAAGGTCGCTTATTTGTCCTGGCTGCCCAACCACAAAAAAAAAAAAACACTCAGAAACTGTTTTAATTAAATCACTGCTTGGCTCATTAGCTCTAACTTTTTATTGGCTAACTCTTACATCTTAATTTAACCCGTTTCTATTAGTCTGTATATCACCATGAGGTCATGGCCTACCAGCAAAGTTTTAGCACGTCTATCTCCAGTGGCAGATCCATGGTGTCTCTCTGACTCTGCCTTTTTCCTCCCAGCATTCAGTTCAGTTTTCTCTGCCTAGCTCTGCTCTGCTCTGCCCTGCTCTACTATAAGCTCAAAGCAGTTACTTATTCATTAGCGGTAATCACAGCACACAGAGTGGACTCCCACATCAAAAACGCTGTTGGAATAACCAACCACTTTTAAAAATTGTATTTAATATTCACTCCATAGATACAACCTATACTTGACATAGTTGATGAAGCCAAGAACCTGTGGTTAGATAGGTCATGGACCCTAGGGAAGAACCTACTACTGTTATTCTGTTAAACAGCATTAAAATGACTCCCAATGACTCGTTGCTATCCCCACACACCCTCATCAGAGAAGCTCATACTTGCACAAGATGGTGCTTCACACAAAAATCCACAACGGGTTAACATGCAGAGAATAAGAAACTTTGGTGTACTCAGCTCTAAATGGGACATCTGTGTCACCCCTGGCCCCTAAGGTTCAGGGATCTATAAGAAAAAGTGGGCAGAGAGATTATAAGACACAGAATTGGAAACTGTGTTTTCTGGACATAATGGGGCAGTTGTTCACATGATCTCACAGCGTTTTTGACATCATGCACAAGACCTGCTCAGGTTTAAGCCAGACCAAAATCTCAGCGTGGAGGGGAGGAGGTGAATGTGACGACCTACCCCTAACTGAGGAGCTACTGGCATTCGATAGCTGCCAGGAAAAGGAAAGTCTTTTATTGCTATTGGTGTGAGAACTAGTACAGCGACCATAATCCAGGGCAAGCCTCCTGGACAGAAGTAGGTAGTCAACAGAAATTGGACTTGATGTGTTTAAAGATGGGGGAGGGAGGGAGGGAGAGAGAGAGAGAGAGACAAAGAGAGAACATGAAGTTACTCGGATAAGGGAGCAGATCTGGCGGCAGTCATGAAAGGGGGTGAATATGAATCAAATGCATTGTATAAAATGCTGAAAGAATTAATAAAATCATTACTATTTTTTTAAGGAGCATATACTACTCTTGCTAAGGAACCAAGTTCAGTTCCCAGCACTCACTTTGGGTGTCTTAAAACTGCCTACGACTCCGACTTCAAAGGGATCCAACCCCTTGGTACTCAGGAGAAACCTGCCTTCGTCTGCTTGTGTCCACTCCCCACACACCTAACTAAACACAAAATAAATGTTAAAAAAGTGTCTGAACATCTTGCTTTGTCCAATGCATCTCACAAGTGTTAAAAAGCCCATCTTCTGACACAATTTTCAAGGAAGGGGGAAAGTGAGACTCCCGTAGAGAAAAGAAAATGCCTGTGGCTCGTCTCAACCCCGGTTTCAAGAGCTCACACGCCCTTTCACAACACAAATGAGGCTGTAGTTTCAGGAAAGGTGAGAACCAACATGCTTTATGACTTCGAGCAGGATGAGCTCTGGGTGGCACGAGCTGGGGTCTTTACACAAAGTTGATGGTGAGGCCCATAATATCCCTCAATATGTTCCAATATTAGCGAGGAAGCCTTCTCTACAGAGCAGCTTGCCATGCATAGCTGCTCCCCAGCCTGATGCTGCCTGCTCTGCCTTAGCGATGTTATCCCCATGACACTGACGGTCACAGCTGGTGTTTGAGATATTTTCTCATGCCGCATATGAATCATTTTGTTTTCAGGATGGCGCTGTGTAAAGAAGAGTGACTCAATGGGGTAGTAGCTCTCTGCATACATTTTAACTATGCCTTTGACTCCGGACTAGAAAAGCTCTAGTTTGGCAGCCGTCACGGTTATACACAGTTTGGAAAGCAACCCCGGTGAATGCCAAAACAAGAGCTATAAACTTCGATTCCTAACGGGAGTGCTCATCTGATGTAGATGAAGTCGAGGGGAACAGAAACCTAGGTGAAGCAGGTGTCATCTCAACAAGTGAGAAGAGCTGATGAGAGCATCCGTGAGCAGCGACCCTCGGTGTCTTCTCAGTTGGTCTTCTGTGTGAACTATGGGAAACTCTTTTAATTATTTTGCAGATATTTGGGAAGTACTAAATTATATCAACACCAAAAATCATAAAACAAGTGTTTTGCTTTTAAATGGCAATAAATCTCTTCTTAAGCTATAGTTTCCTTCTGGAATTATGTTGGGTATTGGGTTTGGCAATAAATATTTTATTGGAGTTGTGAAACTTATCAGATATCATAGAAGAAAGAACAAACTCATCCCTAATACACACACATACATGTGCATCTCCCGCCCCGCCATCCCAAACTGTCACAGGCATCTGTCACTGCCCCTGAACTCAATAGACGGGCATTGACTGTTAGAAGACTCAGCCCAAAGCAGGAATGGATTTAGGTTCTGGTCATTCATAAAGGTGTACCTGGTGATCTCAGTCTGAATGACAACTTATTGCTACTGCAGTTTTATGATAATTCTCCCAGGCAATCTGTTTATTCAGTTTCTATTTCTCTGTTTCCAGTCTTTATCTTTAATATACTTCATCTCTACATTTAGTCTGTACTTAGCCAATATCATTCCCTTTTTATTTGTAATGTAACACTTTCTTCTAGAATAGGCCATTTTCCTGTTTTAATCTGAATTTTTATTTACTCTTTGAAAATTTCACACATGGGTACAGTGTATCTGGATAACGTCCATTCCACCTTCCTTCCCTCCAACTCCCTTGAGGACCCTCATCACCTTTCCTTCCTAGCTTCATGTCCTTCTTTTAGTATATAGCTATTAACTTATGAGTCTAATTAGTGCTGCCCCTAACCACATGAGCATGGAATCATCACTGGAGTATGGGGGACCTACCAGCGGCCACACTCCTGAAGGAATGTGACTCTCCCTCTCCTATCAGCCAACAAGAGCCTCTAGTAAGTAATGGAACCATGGGAACATGTCTCCTCCATGCTGAATATTTTAACTGGATAGATTTTGTGCAGGTCTTGTGTAGGTAATCACTGCTTTTATGGGTTCATGAGGTCAACGGACACGTCATCATCTTCATATGTTTCTCTTTGTCTAAACTAGATAGCTGGAAATAATAACACTAGCAGGGGTTAGGGTAGGGATGTAGCTTAGAAGGTAGACTGCTTGCCAGGCCTGTAATCCTAGCCATCGGGATACTGAGGCAGGGGATCAGAAGCTCAAGGTCATTCTTGGCT
Organism: Microtus obscurus; assembly: GCA_963919715.1. Taxonomy (NCBI): domain Eukaryota; kingdom Metazoa; phylum Chordata; class Mammalia; order Rodentia; family Cricetidae; genus Microtus; species Microtus obscurus. The sequence continues at coordinate 39,408,766 of CAWTZC010002514.1, forward strand.
GTATAGTAAGTTTGAGGGCAGCCCAGACTTCATGAGACTATTTTTTTTTAAAAAAGGGAAAATACTGAGTATCAACTTTCATATGAAACATTATTTTAGATTATAATATGCACATACAAATAAACATGCAAAATCTGATTTTTTCATTTTCTGTGGGAGAATCCCATTTTTAGAGCTCTTCAAGCTGAGAATGAAAGGGTTAACTGTCTAGCTGTGTTCTTTTCCTACCTAATTCCTAAAATAAGTACCTCAAAATGTTAACGTTGTTATCTGCAAAGCATGCGAGGGGGCAATGGTGAAATGAACTTGAGATATACTGTATTAATGAAGCCTGCCAATTATCTTTACTGTCACCACGCAACCGACGTCCTGTTATTCAGTGTTTATGTGTGGCAGGCACACTCTCCACGTAATGCTCACATACGAGTCAGCAATCTGTCTCAAATGATTGTTTGCTGTATTCTATGCAAAGTCGTGTCATTCAAATGAGTTCCATTTGTGTGTAGGATGGGCTGTGCTTTGTAGTTCATTTTCTTTCCCGTGTTAAGCCATAGTTGGTTGCTTAATATATGCCCCATGATAACTGGCAAGGGCTGCCTGTACCATCTCCTTTCTTCCTAAGTGTCCCTTTGCAATTCCTGAGTTTTCAACCCTTCTGGATTGCTTACAGTTTATGTACAAACTAAATGACCTTTGGATGTCCTAAAGCAGAACGCTAATAAACAGGAGCTTCAGCCTTCTGACAGCCTTTGATTATATTTGTGTAACTCTTCATTCTCATTTTCATCCAGGTAAGAGCAGAATCCCCAAAGGATTTAAACAAGAAAAGAAACACTTAATTTAAATAAGCATTACATACCTGGCAGTTGGGGGGAGGGGATGCAAGTGGTGGGGAAGCACCATGCTGTGTTAAATGATAGGTAATAAAGTCATGGTGTCCTGAAGAAAGCCGCTACACAGACCAGGAAATGACTTTTTGAAGCTGTGAGAGTCACATTCATTTCTGTTTCCTGGGATTACCCAAGGGGGCATGACTGCATTTGGACGACAGTAAGCGCACACTGTCTGCCAGGTCCTTGCGGTTCTGTGAGAAGCCCCGAAATTTCAGTTTCTTTGCAAAACAGATACTGAACACTAAAACTGATACACCGAAGAAGGCACACATGGCTGAATTTCCTGGACTTAAATGAAGTTTGACTCACTCTCCCCCAAGACTCCTTAAAGACAGCATCAAATAGTGCTGCAGTCAAACTCGGGTGCCGGGGGAAGATTGTGACCCAGCTGACATGTGCTGGATATAAGGTAGAATTAAGGGACTCTGGGGGAGAAAGGAACAGATAGAGGAGCTATGAAAGGTTAATATTATTTAAGGTTACACTTAAGAAGTCTCAGTTACCAGAGTAAGTAGAAGGAAGCAGTGTTTATATATCTTCAGTTTGCAAACACACATAATCTACACTGCTGGGTTTATGGGAAGGGAATTTGGGTCTTCAAAATCATGGTCTTCTACCAACTTCTCTGCACAGACATTTATGGGGTCACACCAGTTATTTACTCTTCTATTCTCTGGCATCTCTTACAATCTAGTTATCCTACTGAAAAGGACTGTTTTCTTTTTCTGTGTTTTTAGATGTGTTCTATGGTCTTTCAATACCAAGAGCATCAAATAATGTTAAAGGTGCATTATTTTCTTGCTTCACTATGAATAGATATACAAAATCAGAAATGCTGGGCAAAGGGAAAGGCTTTATGGGTGACCTGTGCTTTAGACAGCTCTCTGGGGGTTATGACGGCACTGTAGCTTAAGCACCTCTCCCCTGTATTATTGGTGTCCTGCTCAGAAGAGGTGCTCAGTATATTAGCCGGCTGAAAGATGGCCAAAGCTACCTCCCCAGCTTTTCATAGACTTCCATAGTCAATTCCTTGCCTCACTTTACATCAAGAAGTCCACAGCTGTTCTCACCTAACTCAGCTAGTTGTTAAGCCCTCATTTAGTTTCAAACTGGAGACACACCGTTGGGAGGAAAGTTAAAGTTGCAGACAACCATCCTCAAGAGTTTAAAGTGCGGGGAACAGAAATCAGGGCCCAGGTTTTGAGAGTGCTTCAGAAAAGCAAGAGCTCACCTTGATGCTGATGTGGGAAAAGCCAATATGGATCTCTGGGAGGTATTAAATTGCGCAGATAGTGGACATCACTCATTCCTAATTTACAGGATACAGAGTTTTCATCGGGCTTGAGCTATGGCTGTGTTCTGGCCTGCCTTAGCCATTAGGAGATGAAAGTAGATGGAAATTCCTCACTCCTCTCTAAGCAACATACTTAAATGTTTTCTTATAAAGTAGGGTTAGCAGAGATCTTCCTATTTCAGAGGAATGAGGGAAATGAGTCGTCCGAGCAGCCGGAGGCTACTGGCTCTCTCCAGCACATCTTTGTCAGTTTCCACACCATCCTTTCTCAGAATTGTCAGGAATTATGCGTGACCCCATCTCACTAACGTTTACTGTCAGCAGGTCCACTCAGGCTCTGTCACACAAGGCTGTTCTGCCACGTCTTGATTCTCCTCCAGTTGCATTGCTCTGTCTTTTACCTAGCTATGGCAACATCCATCAAAATTTTTACAGTCATATTCAGAAAATTCAATACTCATTTTTCACAGGAAAAGGTCTCCAGTATCTATGATGTTGGATGCATACATTCCAGAGCACATATTCTCTCCTAATATAGTATGCAGCAGTGTGTACTCTGTGGGACAAACTGTATTAACTGCTCTCTGAGAGCAGTTACCACTATGAAGAGACTCTCTGCTCATGCAATATCACCTGGTAATTGTGTCTTCACCAAAGCAAATTAATCAAGTTCTCTACAGGACGGGGTGGGGGAGAATGAGATCAAGGAGACCATGCCATTGAGAAGGCATAGGCCTGAAGGAGAAAGTGTAGAAATGGCCAAATAGAAAGTCCTTGATAGTGATTGATACTTGTACGTTTCTACGCATTCAATTATCATAAGTAGGGTGTGTTGGTCCAGGAACTGAAAATCTTTTATGGTAGAGGAACTGATATGTTGTGCTGGAGAAGAGTATAGCCTACTCAGAGATCCAGAGGCCTACATTAACATCCCATTCCCTCTGCTTTCCAGGTGTGTGAGTCTGGGAAAACCCTTTGTTCCCTCTCAGACAATCATCCCCGAGATCTGTGCAACAACACTTTGAATATAAGTAGACTGTATATTTCAGTTTTAGTTTAGAGAGTAGTGCTTATTCTAAGCTCTATTCTTACTCTCTTGAACACACATGTGCACATACACACATGTACGTGTGCATGTTAGCAATAGCTTCCCATCGTATTATTGTGAAATATGAAATTAAGTAGCATCTGGATCTGAAATACAGACTGTGCCCCCAAAATATTATCAGTTGTGTTTGTTAAAGTACCTCCTCCTCTGTCCTGCATACATGAGGAAAATAATTCACATTGGGCTGCTAAATGGCCACTGTGAATTTTTCATTTTATTTCACTGTTGTAGAACATAGCACAGTACATGGATATTTATTTTTCATGAAAATCATGTAGGCCTCAGCTATACCCCTGTAATAGAAAATTAAAAATTTATCATGAAGAAGTACAAATACCCCCATTAAAGAACAAAGACAAGGCATGGTACTGTTTCTGGGAGTAGAAGTTCTACCCCAACTAATCCTCAAGTTTTTGCCACATCAGTCAAGAAACCTTTCTGAACCATTGAGTCTGCTTTTGGCAAGGATCTTTCTTGACTAGCCTCAACCACTGCCATTCTTATTCTTCTTATATAGGTAAAGATAATCTCAAGTACTTAAGTGCTAGGTCTAAGCAGGGTTAGCTAGACTGCCGTTTGATTGCATTGGTGCGCCCTTGTGGATTTAAGTAGAGTTTTCTTTTCTTATATCGTATAGGTTTCTATCCTTTGTTCTTTCTTGGCACATGTTTCAAATTCTTTGAACACTGAAAGCAGAATTTCTGTGTAGGGAGTGCCCTTGATATGCCTGGCACTTTATGTCATCAGCTGTATCCTCAAACCTACTTGTCCTAAGGGTTAGGAAACCCTTAGGGCCTTGTGACAATTTTCATAGGTCATATTATCTTAAAAGACCTCAGTGGGGCTAGAATTTTAACCAATCTGATCTAAACCTATCATTTCCTAATATTCATGTGCTTTTAAATTTTAGTCAAATTCACGTCACTGTTCAAACATTTACCCTGTTCTGTATACCAGTTGTGCTATTTACTTAATTTTTCTTTTTACTGAACCGAAAACTTCATGTTTGTATCATTTTAAATAATATGCAGTTACACATTTGATGGATCAATTGTAGTTTAAGTGTGTAAGCATCCTGACCAGAGCAAAGGTATTTTGAGGAGAGAAACTGACTCTTCATAAGCTATCAACTCTTAAAACAATGGTCCTGAAGGAATTGGAATTTACACAGAAATCTCATGCTGGTAGAACAAAGAGGTTGAAGTCTGGTGTCAGTCATAAAAGATACTTCTGTTCCAGGATAATAATTAAACAGTTTTGGCAACTTGCCCAACAACCTTGCAGAAGAGACTAGAGCAGAGGCATTGATGGGTTGTTGCTGGGCAGGACCATGCATTGACCAGGACTACTAAGTGATATATAACTCTCACACATTACTTAGCAAACCTTTTGCTAAGAACCTGAAGATGCAATTGGTGGGTCACTAGATGTTTTTGTTCTTATTTTGTTTTTTATTCAGTGTGGCCACACTGAATAAATCTCCTTTCTCTATCTTCCACTATCAACTAGTGTCTTGTAACTGGCCTATTGAACATTTTGAAAATATGTGGCTGAGCTTAGCTTGTTGGGTCTGTCAGAACCCAGGTTTTGACTATAACACTTGAATATTGAATGTACATTAATGTACCTCATATTATAATAATAAGCATTAAAGTAAGTAATCATATCTAACATGGAAACAGCCATTCAAGAAACAGCTGACAGTATCTTGTGTCCCTCATGGTCTGGGACACCCTTTGAGACAAAGTACACATTGTACTTTGAGACACCCTTGTCAGGAATGGTCCTACTTCTGAAGCAGAATAAACCAGGCTGTTGACTAGTACAGCAAACCTTGATGTTGTCCCAGATGATACCAGCTACATGGTTAAGCAAGTCGCGCAGCCACCTGGCACCCACTTCTAATCTACAGCTATGACTGATGAGTGTTGGAGGCTTTGACTATTTTTGAAATGGCACATCCCATTCTCTTGTTTCTTCCTGCTGGGTCTTCAGCTGCTCAGAATCTCTTGCTATTAATGGAATTAGGAGAGCACACCAATGACAGAGGTGGCCCAGCTGCACAGATTAGGAGAGCTGGTCATACAGGATAATCAAGCGGCTGCCGTGCTCGGAGAGGTCAGCATCTTAACAGGCATAGTGGACAGATTTTAGAAACAGAGAGTGGGACACAGCTGGTCTACCTGGGGAATCCTGTGCCAGTTTAGAAAACCCCTCTCTTTCTGCTTGCCTTTTGGATTGCAATTTCTGCTGCAAAAATTATACCTCTGTGATACAGTTTTCAAAGTTCAGTAGCTACCCATAAAGCTGTCAATAACCTGTAGGAGACATAATGTCACAGTTTTGTCGATTTATCTTTAATTTGGCCAGCAGTTCCCATACTTAAATCCCTATGTAGCAAACTTCTGTGTGCCTTAAAGTGTAGACAATAGAAACCTAACACAGGAGTAGAACAGAGTGCTCAGCTTCAGCCAGTGACAAGTGTCACTGTCCAGCAGAGGCAGATGACTCAGCAGACCAGTCCCAAGTCAGGCATGTGATCAGGTCTGACCAATTAGGTGGTATCTGTGCTTTTATTCTGGGTTAAACATGTCAATACCAGCTGCTCACACTCCAGCCTATCTTTTTATAGTAGACCTGATGATCAAATCTGTGCTGTAGGTTGTGGGTTGCAGCTGGAGGGGCAGGGGAAAGATAAGCTGTCTTAGACAAAGGCAAGTCAAACACAAGGATTTATTTCTTAGTTTTCCATTCAGCTTCCTGATGAAGTCTTTTCCTCTAGCTTAAAGTTTCTTTCTGTGCAGACTCCCCCAGAGTTTCTTAAGCAGGTCGCAGGATCATTGTTTGCAAAAGCAAACGAGTCAGCATGGTCTGTATATTTCTAAACAGTTTGTGAAAACTTCAGGTTTACCTTCATAATCAACTAGCTCCCAGAGAGAAGGAGTCATGCCTCACAGTGCTGGATCATCCTCAGAGCAAGTACTTTACATTTAGCTTTGATCACAGTAGTTTAAGGCTATAGCATGTGACACATAATGTCACATCGACACACTAAATTCGCCACTATTATAAAGATATTTTGTAGATCTTAGTCACTTCAATTATCAATCAGCTTTAAAGTCTGTCCTCTACAGTGTGCTGGGGGTCTCAGTCAATCAAGTGAAGGCCCCCAGAGCAAAAATTGAGGTTACCTGGGAGAAAAAAATGCTGCCTCAATTGCATCACTTGCTTGATTTCCCAACCTATTCTATAAATTATGGACTTGCCAGTTCCCATTAGAGCCAATCCCTTAAATTTCTTTATGTGCACCTGTGCACACCCTACACAAAGACACACTATTGGTTTTGATTTTCCAAAGCATCTTGACACACTTTGCAAATGGAATATGCATTCAGGAAGACAGTCAAGAGTGCAAGCTGTCTGAAAACCGGGAGGAACCTACTTGGTAGCAGGTGTAACAAGTCACTGGAGGTGATATCCTGCTAGAATAAATAGGAAGATGGAAAGTCTAAGTGAGACTTCATATCTATCTCCATACACTTGAAGGTTTAAATGTGGAAGAATCAAACTTATTCTTGTTGCCCAAGAAAAGAAAATAGTGCTCTAAAAGTAGCTATTACGGTGGGCAAATCGGAGATCATAGCAAGCTAAGAGACGGCTAATCATGAGCACTGAGTTTCACTTCCACTCAAAACACCGAGCTCATGTGGACCAGCTTCCAATAAGAACTGCACTATGAAGTTACAATAAAGACTCCTTGATTGAGTAAGAGATTAGAAAAAAAATAACAAAACAAAAACCAAAACGTGTGGCCTGGAAGTTTTTCCTGAGCCCAGCAGAGTCAAAACCACAGTTCCCATTTATTGGGCGTGCTTATATGCTGAGTATCATGTGGGACATGTTGCACATTTGATTACTCAAACTTCTCCTTCCAAACCCTGAGATGGGCTTTTACATGCTTGCTTATAAAGAAGAACAAGGCTCCTGAAAGCTTGATAGCTGGTCTAACATAATTTAATAAGTTGTAGTGCTGGATTTAAAGGTAATAGAGAGAGAGCGCCCATGCAGCAAAGATTTACCTTCCTACAATAATAAGATTCAAAATTCAAGCACAACCAACTAGTTTATGCATTTGATCCACAACATAGTTGTCCCAATTATATCTTTCTTTTCTTTTCTTTTCTTTTTTGATACAGGGCTTCTCTGTAACTTTTGAGCCTGTCCTGGAACTAACTTTTGTAGACCAGGTTGGCCTTGAACTCACAGAGATCCACCTGTCTCTGCCTCTTGAGTGTTGGAATTAAAGGTGTGCACCACCACCCGGCTTATATTTTTCTTTTTTCAATCTTTAGTCTAACACAGAAAATGCATCTGGACAAGGAAAGACCTTGTTTGTCAAAGGATTTAAAGTATAAATTATGGATTTTTCTCTTAAACAAATATGGTTGTCTGTAGATCTTGTTATTTTGAAACATAGCTACAGACAGGATAGGCATAGTCCCCACCCCACCAAGAAACGTACTCTTAGCTATGAAAACAAATACTAAATTGAAATGTATCCCTATGTATTGAGAGACAATTTTTTACCAGTGCAGAGGAAAAGAATAGCACTCCTAGAGTATAATGTCTCTTTATCCCTTCTAGGTTGGAAAAGCCATCTCTCAGTGAGTGACTGCAGGGTAAAGGATGCATGATGTTTAGTAGGGACAGGGTACAACATGGCTCTGAAGTTTTACGATACTAGAATCCTTGAAGATCTGATCATCAACAGTCAGCGTGGCTGCTTTATGAAGAAAAGTAGCAGAGGTTCAGAGGCATGAGATGTAGCTGACGAGGGAGATCAAGGCCACTCTGTGAAGGGCCATGGAAAAGGTGTAATCTTTTAAAATGAATGAATGAGAGACAAAGATAATTTAAAGGCTTAGACAGCTCGACTATAAGTTTGCAGATACAACCATAGTTGGACCTGGGCTGTGTATGGAAGGGTTAAGCACAGAAGACCCAATATGATTATTCTCAGAAAGTTTCTATTAGCAAGCCTAGCATCAGAAAACCCAGGCACTTGTAAGTCCCCACCATTTCTGGAATAAGTAAGAGTGTGTGAGGGTCCCCAAACTGTGAAATACTACGGTTTATGCTGAACACCTGCCTGTCCTTCAGGAGTAGGAAATTTAAGATGCCAGGCAGAGGGTGGCTACAGATGCCCCCCCCCCAATAAAAATCATGAGGCGCTCAGCCTTTTGAAATACTCCCTGATGACATGTTACAATAACTGTTATCTGTTGCTGGAGGGATGAAGACATTCTGTGAACTTGTCTGCATGGGACTTTTGGAAGCTCCTGATGATTTCTTTGAGTGTCTACCTACTGTGATGTCTACCTTTACATATTTTACTTTATGCCCTTTCGCTCTAATGAATCTTAGCTATAAACATGACTATATGAGCCCCACTTGTCCTAACAAACTACTCAGTCTGGTGCGAGCATTCTTGGAGACTCTTGGCACAGGAAGAATAGCGGCTACTCTGACTTAGAAGCCCACAGAGACCTTAGAATTCAGGCTTGCTGCTTGATCATAGAAGGACTTAAGGGAAGAGCAGGAATAGCCTGCTGCACCTGGGAAATTGAGCCTTCATATTTGCTTTATTACTGTAGGGTCTGGAATTTTCTACAGTTGTTGAAATTGGGGCGCGTCGGGGTTGCATCCCCAACACCCCGGTCGCCTGGCTAGCTTATGCCCGAAATAACAACACACAAACTGTATTCATTTAATCACTGCCTGGCCCATTATTGGCTAGCTCTTACATATCGACCTAACCCATTTCTGATAATCTGTGTTAGCACCCCAAGGTGCGCTTACCGGGAAGATTCTAGCCTACATCCATCTTGAGTCGGAGCTTTATCGCGTGTGTGCCTCAGAGAGCTGGGCCATCCTGTCTGCCCGCTAGACAGAAGGCTGCTGTCTCTGAGCGGAGCTGCGTGCTTCTCTGAGCTCACTTCCTCTTCCTGTCCGCATACTATTCTGTTTCCTCCACCCACCTATGTTCTAACCTATTAGGGCCAGCCAAGCAGTTTCTTTATTTTAACCAATGAAATCAACAGATTCATATATGACACTCCCACATCACTTCCCCTTTTTCTGTTTAAACAAAAAGGAAAGGCTTTAACTTTAACACAGCAAAATTACATAAAATAGTTATCAAGTAAAAATTACAATAATCTTTATCATAACTAAAAGTATAACTATAACTAACTATTCTTAACTCCATCAAAGACTCCAGAAAGATACAATATTACCTAAGCAAACAAGAAATAAGCAATGTTCAAACTCTAGAAATGACAGAGACATCTTGCTGCCTGTACAGTCACCCAAAGTTCCTCTATAACGTTGGGGCATCCGTCTTCAGCCTATAGGCCCATAGTTTTCAGCAGACATTCCACAAAGCAGGAAATTTCAAAGGCAGTCACTATCTGCTTGTCCTGAAGAATGTCTTGCAGACTCTTTCATGAATCAGGAACCCCGAAAGATCATCTCACCTTTAGGCAAGTTCAGTAGTCCTCTCTCTGTGGGTTCTCTGTGTCCACTTTATACAATAGTCCAGGCAAGAGCAGTTTCTTACCCAAATGGCTATCAAACTCCATAAGGATCCTCTTCGATGCCCATCTTCCTCTTGAAGTAGATTGGTGCTGCCAGGAGCAGAGTGTCTCATTGTCATGAAAAGTCCTTAGTTATTAAAACATTAAATGTCCTATTTTGTAGTCTTTGAAAGATATGAAGAATGCCTATCTAACTAAAATATATCTATGTACATCTAGAAAATCTTAACTAACATATTAACTAACTTAACTTAACTAATCTATTAACAACCTATATACATTACATTTTTAAATGAACTACACAATCACAATACCTTAATCAAGATCAGAAATACAGATACATATAACAAAATTGCCCTTAAATTTAAATCACTAAAGCAAAATCCATATCAATGTAAATTATTCATACCTATACCATTTCCCCCTTTAAATGTAAAAGAGCACTTATAAACCATATTTGGGAACATGGGCGCAGTTATCTCTCTCCAAACTGCTTCCTGCTGAATGGGGGCGTTGTTAATTAGGTCTTTCATGGTATAACCTGTGTACTAGTTTCATCTTAGTTGGCAGTTGAGCGAAGCAATTTTCTGACGGCGTTCACAGCAACCCTTCAGGAGGGCGTGGTCCATCATACCATATCGGAATAGAAGAAATGAACAGGGTCTCATCCTCTGTGAAAACAAAAAAAGAAACTCCTTTCCAAAGTATCGTGTCCTTACATCCAAATTCCAAAGTCAAGGCATTTTTATAATATCTATGTTGGGTTAGTTTAGCAGCATTTATAAGCAAATACCGTTTGGCATCTGTTGCTCCTTCCTCAGCATTCAAACAATTCAAAGAGAGCATAATAGCATACAGTATCAAAATTCTTTGTGTATTTTCCATCTTTGTGCACTTTATTTTAACCTCTATTTCATTTATTTTTACTTTTAACTTTTTGAGCGTATATCTTTGACCTGGAATAGCTCTGTAGACCAGGCTGTTCTTGAACTCTCAGAGATCCGCCTGTCTCTGCCTCCCAGGCACTGGGATTAAAGGTGTATGCTACTACACCTTGAACTCACAGAGATCTGTTTGTCTCTGCCTTCTAGGCAGTGGGATTAAAGGCGTGTGCTACCACACTTTGAAGTCACAGAGGTCAATCTCCCTCTGCGTCCCAAGTATTGGGATTAAAGGCATGTACTACCACAACCAACTTCTCTTTTTCGTCCTTATTTTTTACTTTTAAGAACTTACTTTTAGCTTGCATATATTTTTAACACACTGTAAACCATTTAAAAATTTTCTTTATCTTTGAATCTCTTTTTACTGTATCTCTCTCTGTTTTTCTGACCACATAGGTCTTTAATTTACCAAGCAATCTCAGTAGGACTAAAGGCGTGGCTTTGCCAGCTAGATCCAGTCAATTCCTTAGCTTTCCAGCCTCGTGGCTGAGGTACCAGCCAGAGCCGCATTCATTGCCACAAGTCTACAGTGTTTCAAGGTCCTTGTCATCAAACAAGCTGCAACAGACAACATTCAAGTCCTCTCTCTGTAGCCGGCCCTCCTGCCTCAAACAGTCAGAGTTGCCCTGGCAGGATGGTCCAGAAAGCCGGCACTTTTAAATGGCACAGCTTTTTTTCTGCTATGGCTGAAAACCGAAAACCATGCGTTTAGTTTTTCGTCAACAACGTTTAAGTGTTTCGTGACAGGACCTCTTAATGAGCTGCAGGGTTTTGCAGCTAAAGCTGAGTCAGGAAGCCTCTCTTAGCTGAGAGCACGTGCTTGCCTCTAGCAAGCAGAGCAGCCCCGATAAACTGCTGCTACCAAGAAACCATGCACAATGCTGTCATTTTGTTCTAGAATTACTTCCCAAGCTGTCTCAGGCTTTATGTGGATTCAGTTGTCCACGTGGGCGCCATCTGTTGAAATTGGGGCGCGTCGGGGTTGCATCCCCAACACCCAGGTCGCCTGGCTAGCTTATGCCCGAAATAACAACACACAAGCTGTATTCATTTAATCACTGCCTGGCCCATTATTGGCTAGCTCTTACATATCGACCTAACCCATTTCTGATAATCTGTGTTAGCACCCCAAGGTGCGCTTACCGGGAAGATTCTAGCCTACATCCATCTTGAGTCGGAGCTTTATCGCGTGTGTGCCTCAGAGAGCTGGGCCATCCTGTCTGCCCGCTAGACAGGAGGCTGCTGTCTCTGAGCGGAGCTGCGTGCTTCTCTGAGCTCACTTCCTCTTCCTGTCCGCATACTATTCTGTTTCCTCCACCCACCTATGTTCTAACCTATTAGAGCCAGCCAAGCAGTTTCTTTATTTTAACCAATGAAATCAACAGATTCATATATGACACTCCCACATCATACAGTGACCCACAGCTGGGCAATCAAACTGTAAAGATATCTACCAACCCTCAATGAAGACTCATAATAAATATTAAAAGAGTCAGCTTCAGTCCCCAGGTGCCACTGCCCTAGATTTTCCAGGAAAATGCCATATTACCTTTGGGAGATCCAAAAGTCCATGTCAAGGCTCTATACAGTACCAGCCTATCTGTCCTTATTAGAATGCAGGATGCACTAATGAGTGTAATAAAGGTGTACTTCAGGGCATTTCAGTTTTACTCCTCTATATTAAGTCATCCAATCTTATGGTTTAATGTCCTCTTTTGATGGATACAATTTATTATACAGGACCAAGAAAAACAAGTCATGCCTTTGCATTTTATCTGTTAATTGTAAAAACTACCAATAGAACCATATTCGCAATCCACCACGAAACATATTTCATGAAATATAGTAGATTTCACCTTAGCCAGCAGACCAGTGCTTAGAAGCAATGACTATGCAAATTCAATTGTTTTATTCATTCTTTCCCAGGAAAGAATTAAAGGTCATGAAACACTGATGAGACAAGACACTGGGATAGAAAATGATCTTGTTGTCTAAAGCAGCAACCGAGCAACACAACTGTTCCTTTTCTGTGGAATCCAGCTGCTTTGTTTCCAACGTTGAAGTTCTGAATTTATAATTTATATCACCCTCCTATTATGAGCTACCACTTGGGAAAGTCACAAAAACTGAGATACCTGACATCTAAGGAGCCTGATGCACTGTTCTTATAGGAGAGCTCACCAATAAATATCAACAAAATGTCTTCACCTTTACAGAGTACAAGTAGAACTTTTACAAATATTTACAGGGCACTGCTTCATCCAGTGCTCGTCATCTGAAATAGCCTTTGGTTGTTAGCAATGGACTTATCTACGTGTATTACAATATTGAAAGGATAAGGCCAACTGTCAAACAACATATGACATTACTATTATATGGTCATAAAAGACATAAACCTTTGTGAACTATAAAGTCTGTAGAGAGATCTATAAAGTGTAGGTACTGGATGTGTTTGACAGTCAGAAGTGGGATAGTGTTTCGGATGAAGTTGACAGTGAGATAAATGAACATTTAGGAAGGCATGTCTTAACTAGGATGGTTGAGTGGAGAACACAGTCACAGAGGTAATGCAGGGTAGGGCTGGATAGGCTTGCCCTGAACTGCCCAGGATGTAGTTTATAGCTGATGTTGAAAGGTGTGGGAATGAATGATCTCTTTGGAGCAAGCATCCTTTGTTTCCAACTCTTCTGGAGATATCTACCATAAGGGAGGTGTTGAACAAACCGAGAGCCCCTGAAGGAGAGTTCTAGAAAGAGCCTAGACACAAACAGCAACACATGTGCATATTGAAATGATATTAAATTGTATCAGAAATATAGAACAGGAGGAAGAAATAGTTTTAGATTCTACATTTGCTGTAGGAACTCCTTCAGCGGTAGTCTTTAAGATACCAGTCGACTTGGGTGTGGTCTCTTATACTATAAATGCCAACATAAAGTTCACACTAGCTCTCTTCCCGCTGCTGGAATTGGTTCCTATTTCCGGTTTGTGCAGAGGACTGAGATCTGTGAGTCTACCCTTAAATAAATAACCCTTTATTATACTCAATTCTGAGCTAGTGTGGGATTTTTTTTAGTGTCCATCATCATACATTCTCATAATGGACCAAAATTCTGATTTGTAATCTTCATCATAATTGTAATTATGATGTATTTTTTTTAAATTGTGTTAAATTATTATTTTTAAAATTGTGATTTGAGAAGTTAATGTGGATAATGTGATAAAAATTAATTGTTAACACATGTATGACCATGTCACAATGACCCATTTTTATGTATAATCACATGTTTATGAAAATATAAAAAAATTACCATTTGACTGGATGACTTGATTCTCATAAAATTATTAAATAAAAGCTGAATTGTGGATAATATATAATTCCAACATTTTTTGAAATGTATTTCTCTTATGTTGTACCCTTTATTTATGGGATGCAGATTTTCAGCAACAGGGATTACAAAATCAAAACATCAATCAATTCTGAAAATGTTGAAGATGCACAATTCAATCATGATATAATGATTTAATTATTTTCATAAAAATAAATCAGCATATCAATCACAGTTCTATACACAATTTTTGTAAAGTTGTTGTATATAAATAGTTGTATTATTTTTTGTACTTATATACCTCAGTAACATAAAATGTTCTCCAGCAGAAAGAGGTCACAAGTAGAAAAGGTGCCTTGACTTTTATCACATTGAACTAGAGAGTGAGGTGACAGAGCTTCTAATAAATGGAATATTAGAGGCTTCTTGATAACTTGTAATTGGCAATGGATCAAATCTCTATATTACATAATGGACTACATTATTGCATTGAGTATAGTTGAAGAGATAATAGTGAATAAAATCTCAGGGCTACCAAATGAAGAGGCCATGTCCAAGTAAGATTGTGAAGTAAACATGACTTGTGAAACTGGTGGACAAGGCCTCTAATCCACATAAGGTTCTTTAAGCATTATAAAAGGCTATGAAGCCACTTCTTTTCGATTTTGAGATCATTTTGCATACGAACACAAAATTGCTTCTCTTTAAATATCTCCTTAATGAGTGAATGAATGAAGATGAAGGAATTTGAGCTAGAAGGATCTTTGTGTTGCTGATGATTGGCTGTTACTGATTAGCTAAGTAATATATCCAATCCCCATTCTAAATTCTGTGACTCAATTATGAGTGAGTACATCCCATGTTCATCCTTTTGGGTCTGGGTTACCTCACTCAGGATAGTGTTTTCTATTTCCATCCATTTGCATGCAAAATTCGCGAAGTCATTGTTTTTTACCGCTGAGTAGTATTCTAATGTGTATATATTCCACACTTTCTTCATCCATTCTTCCATTGAAGGGCATCTAGGTTGTTTCCAGGTTCTGGCTATTACAAATAATGCTGCTATGAACATAGTTGAACAAATGTCCTTGTCATATGATCAGGCATCTCGTGGGTATATTCCCAAGAGTGGCATTGCTGGGTCCATGGGTAGGTTGATCCCAAATTTCCTGAATAAAGGTCAGTGAGTCTATAATATGATATCCTAAAGAAACTAAATAAGAAGGTGAACCCAAAGAAAAACATATAGCTATCCTCCTGGATATGGGAAGTAGACTAGAGTGCCGGACAAATAAATGGGATCTTGGCGGTGTGGTGGGAGGGGGGGTAAGGGGAGAAGGGGAGAGAAATGTGAGAAGGGGAGGGTGGGGGGAACTTGGGGAAACGGGATGATTGGGATAAAGGAATGTTGGTTAGGGGAGCAGTGAAGCACACATCTTAATTAAGGGAGCCATCTTAGGGTTGGCAAGAGACTTGGATCTAGAGGGGCTCCCAGGTGCCCAGGGCGATGCCCCCAGTTAGTTCCTGGGGCAGCTAAGGATAGGGAACCTGAAATGACCCTACCCTATAGCCATACTGATGAATATCTTGCATATCACCATAGAAACTTCATCTGGCGATGGATGGAGATAGAGACAGAGACCCACACTGGAGCACTGGACTGAGCTCCCAATGTCCCAATGAGGAGCAGAAGGAGAGAGAATATGAGCAAAGAAGTTAGGACCACAAGGGGTGCGCCCACCCGTGGAGACAGTGGGGCTGATTCTTTGGGAGCTCACCAAGGCCAGCTGGACTGTGACTGAAAAAGCATGGGATAAAACCGGAATCTCTAAATTTGGCGGACAATGAGGGCTGCTGAGAAGCCAAGGACCATGGCACATGGTTTTGATCCTGCTTCATGTTCTGGCTTTGTGGGAGCCTACCCAGTTTGGATGTTCACCTTCCTAGACCAGGATTGAGGGGGGAGGACTTTGGACTTTCCACAGGGCAGGGAACCCTGACTGCTCTTCAGGCTGGAGAGGGAGGGGGAGGAGTGGGGGGAGGGAAGGAGGAGAGGGAGGAGTGGGAGGGAAATGGGAGGCGGGGAGGAGGCAGAAATTTTTTTTTCCAATAAAAAAAAAATAAATAAATAAAAATAAATTCTGTGACTCAGTAACTCATCCCACATTCTAAATAATAGGATGCTAATGTGTTCTAAGTCCTCTCTGGGCATATAGTTAAACTAAGTGAACTCATTAAGAAAACACTGACTGTGTCTATCAAGCCTATAGCAAAATGTTACTTAAGTAAAACCATTTATGCAATCTCCTCTCCTACCTAGAGCCATCCTAGGATGCACGTGATGAAAGAAAGGAAAGAGGAATCACGTCTATGTCCTGCCACTTGTCACCTTTATGTATGTAACACACTCCAGTCTTCATAGGGCCCAAGTAGTACACGTTTCTTGTCAGCTCCCAAAAATCCACAGAAGGAGCAAAGTGACACATTGTGGGGGTGGGATGGGGGCTGGGCAAATGGACTTTCTCAAGAGTAAGCAATACCATTTAGAAGTAGAAGTGTAAGAAAACAGATTAAAGCAATCTAACAAATATAAACATGTAAGGTGAACCAGCACAGAACACTGGGACTCACTTGGAATTGACAGCTTCTGTCAGTGCTTCCTAAATAATCATGTCTATATAAAACTGATTCATGGCCACCAGAACACATTTTCCCCAAAAGAGACAGAAAGAACATCAATATATATATATATATATATATATATATATATATATATATATATATATGTTTAAAGTTAGAGAAAATAAACTTCAATCCCCGAAAGTTACAGAATTCAGTCTGAAAAACTTGACTAACGTAGGATACATCACAGTCTGGTGACAGTGATATCTAAATAAGACTTCACTTCATGATGTTTATTACTAAAATATTGAAAAATCCCAGAGACAGAATTTGACACTTGGAAATGCCAAGCTTCTTAAGAAACTGAAGTATGATCCCCCTTGGTTTACCAAAAGACAAAATTCTTAGGAAAGGATCCTATGCTGGCTTTCTAAGAAATTGCCTTTAATTTCAGACTTGAAGTTGTAACAAACTCTATAACACAGTTTTTTTCCAGCCATAAATAATAGACCCTAAAACATTTTGTAAATGGGGTCTAGGCAGATGGAGCTGAGCATCTTCAAACCATGCCAAAATCATTTTGTAACAGCTTAAAACAGCAGGACATTTTCCAGACTTACATGGAGAACAGTGTTCCATTTAAGCCTCTCTCAAAGGCCCAATTAGGAGTTTTGACATATCAAGTCACACGTGAGAAATCATTGTTGACTAGCACCCAAGGCAGCTAGTCAACATTAAACTACACTGAAACAAAATAAAACAAAAAAAAAACTAAGAAGCAAAACAAGAACTGATCACATCTTTTCTCCAGACCACCTATCTTATATGGTCTCACTCAAATTTCCTCTTGCCAGGCCTCCAATGCCCTTACCTCTCTTTCAGCTACTCTCACCAAAGTATCCTTTCTTTGCTTACCTTTCTATTCCCCAGTCAACATTTATCACCCATTCACTCAGAATCCACATCCTTTTACAAGTTCTGAATATAAATGTTTGGAGATAACCTGTTTCCTCCAATTTGTAGAAAGCTTAGCATGTGCATCAGCCCCCTGTTTCAATCCAGGAGAGCACGAAGTAGTTTCTACGAGGCCCTGATGCCCAGCTTACATGGAAGCAGTCTGAAGACAGACAAGAGGACACCGACAGGAAAATATGGATAGAGGTCAATGATTCTTAAATGGTCAGAAACAGTGAACTTACAGGATTGTTGCAAGATGTATTTTAAATATAATAAAAAATGTTTTCCGTAAAATATATAGAAAAGAAAAAGTCAGAAGGAAAGGAGTATTTTTTTTGTTTAAAAAAAAATAGGTAGATGTTGCAGAAAACAGAAAGACAGAAAAGCTCCAAGAAAAATTAGATTCCTTTATACATGACTCAGCTATGTTTACAATTGGCATTTTGGCATAAGACCATCTATTCTTTTATCATTGAAAATCTGTCAGTTCTGTTTATTCCATCAGGGCCTCATGCTTAAGCAGGGAAATAAGCAGAGTCGATGTAGCTTCCTGCACTGTTTCATGAGTATGTGCTAAACAAAACCTTTGACCGTCATTCTCCTAGCACACCTATCATCAGTTCAGAGAAGATAAAGGCAGAGCGGTATAAGGAAGGAGGTAGATTGAGAGCAAGAGAGCTGGAGTTTGAATCTTGGTTAGCAAATGAGAGTCCCGCCACATTATTTTTCTCATAACTGAAATACGGGTGGTGATATAGTTACAACAAAAATAATATTTTGTGGAAGGAGTATGAGAATCAGGTGGGTTGAAGATAAGACCTTTAAGCTCTTGTTCTGACCCAATCTCTGCTTCTAATCATGTGTGACGACCTTAGTATGTCAATGGATTGTTGCTTAAATCACATCGTCAGGAAAGTGAGGGTATGGTGCTTTGTTAATGGTTCCGAATCATTTAAGATCAGGAATTTTTCTGACATAGCAATTTGCTCATGATCTCAGGGCTTCCAACCTCTGGGATCCTTCCAAGGGCCTGGAGTTAATAATCCCCTCTATCATGTCTCTGATGGCTTCTTCAATGTCAGACTTTCTGGGCTGTTCAATTCCATGAACATGGCCCTGTTTTCATGATTTTTGACCTGACTGTGATAGAAACAACAGAAGGGTGAAGGGGATGTTTAGGGAACAACTCTTCCCATGGAAGATTTCCCTGGTTTCCATCTTATTGAACTTCCTAATTAAATTTCTTTCACACACTTTCAACTCTTGATGTACTCAGAATAGGAAATCTAACAGTACTTATTTATATGCTAATTTGCTACAGATAATTGTAGTCTTTCTCAATCCCAAAGGAACAAGAGAAGATGGTCGGTCTCATGCTTAGTTGCGTCTACTGGAGCCTGGGACAGTTTGTGCAAAGCCAGGGTGCAAAGAACTGCAGAAAGCAAGCCTGGCCCACAGTGCCACACGGAACCAGCCGACAATGGGAACAGCAATGCTACTGCTCACTACCCGCCATAACACAAAGCCTAGACATGTGATACGTGGCATACTTATGGCTGTGTGTCTTAGAGTGTGGCGTCATTGTCCTTAAATCATATAGGTGGAAACGCAACATGAAGACTGCTAGGTAGGATTTTCCTGCGCCACCCATGGAAGGTGGATAAGTTTGAGTTGGGCAACCTGAAATAGTGTCTTTCTTGTAGCTTGCTTCTAACATACTAATGAGAATTTATGAGTCTTGAGCTGAAAATCTGCATTTTCAATGGAGGCAAAGTATTTTATTGTATCTGAAGTATGGAATTTCCAGCATAGAAGCTTATTTATGCAACTAAAGGATATTTTATTAAAACTATCCAACAACTTGAGAGCTTATCATCATTTCTATCATGATACCATAGCATGATGTAGCATAATAGGCTATGAAAGACATCATCAGGGAAACGCTGTAACCATTCCAGATGTTGGTTTTCTTGAAAAAAATCAGAATAGTAATGCCTGTTTTATGGTGGTAGTACAGCGTGAAAGGATCCATTGTGTTGGCTGAATAAACTCTAATATACCCACACAACAGAAAAAGATCTAATCCTATAAAACTATGAAAACACTACTTATATTCTCATAAAAAAAATCTCTCTGGGACATGAGTAAAACAAAGTACTTATCTACCTATATCTTCTTTATATATGACAATAAAATATTTTATATGAGAAAAGTAAGAGAATAAGAACATACATTTGCATTTCATTCTACATACTTTTATTTTAAAAGTGTGTCTTATAGGGGACCTCTTTGCAAAGACAGAAATGTATAGGACTTGCCTGATAAAATGAAGTCAAAACTCCGGCTCAGCTTTAGAATCTTTTCCTAGCACCAGCCTTCTTGGAGCAAGGAAAAGTATATTTAAAGACAGCCATCTAATAATTTCCCTTCTAAGCTCTCATCCTTCTGCTTAGTTTGAAATTTAATGAGTGCTGACCATGAAATTATTATATTTCACTCCAACAGTTGCCAACACTCTTATCACTCAAATCAGCTTGCAAATCCGGGGGGAGCTATCTGAATGAAGTGTTATTATCAAAATGTATCAGTAATTTGTTTCTGAAATGGGAGGAGGAAATGTCTTACATCAGCAGAAAACGAAATTGGAGAAGTCTGCAGCCCGCTGGGGGACCAAATCTTTGCGGCAGGGTTTCTGCATCGATTGTTGGGGGTTTGCAGCTCCATCCGGTCATGAATGATGCATGGAGCTACCACACAGTCAGCTAGGCGGTTCTTCATGCTGACTGAAACAGAGCAGACTTTGGAGAAAGCAGAGAAACATGCCCTCACCTCGCTTTTAGCTTTTTCCTGGCTTGTGGAACAAATCCACAGCAATTTCTGTAAGCTTTTTTTTTTTTTTCTGAAATTCTCTTGGGCCAGATTTCTTATCAGATGCATTTAAAAAGTCAGAACAACAAAATCATAGCAAGGTATTTTGGAAGGACAGTGTGAAATTCTGGGTTGCATAACATTTACAGTCATTTTCTACTCATGCAAATAACATTTCTACATTTTTCTTTTAATTTATGAGACTTAGAATGAGGATAAGAATTAGAAGAGATCTTCAACTATTGATACTTTGCAGTGCACCTTTTTTTTTTCTTTTTCTTTTTTGAGACAAGATTTCATGTAATTCAAGTTGACTTTGTTCTTGCTTTATATCCAAAGCAGGCCTTAGAATCCTGATTCTCCTGTATCCAATTTCCAAATCCTGGCATGTGTCAGCATGTCAAGTTTATATGGTTTTGGCAATTGAACCTAGGGTTCCAGACATGTTAAGCAAGTACCCTAATAACAGCTATGTTCACAGATCTTGTTTGCTTTTGTGACGGAAGCATCGGTCACAGTGCCTATCACTGGTCTGAAACAGAAGTCTCATTTTTCTCCACATAGACACAACACATTCAGTCTTAAGGAAGTTCTAGAGACTTATCTTCTGCAACTCCTGGGTTTATAATGTGAAGACTTCTTTATATGCCAAGACCCTAACTGTTGCTCCAAAGGTTTATTTTCTGCATGAAAGGTGATGTCACCCTATGTGAATGACTCTCCAGAAGCAAAAAATATACCTAGTGAGTGAGGTCTGCCCTCGTTATAGAGGCTAATGAAATCCGATCATCTTTGATATAAGAAAGTATTAGGAAACTTAGGGTGTCATTAGTTTGTAAAGGATGAGTCAGAAATTTCTGCCTGTCTCTGGTTGATGAGGTAGTTGGACCAATAAGGTGTGAGTGGCTGCAAGGAACCACTTCTGAGTCATCTGCTTGCCTTGGACTCTCAAGGAGAAATGTTTGGAAGATGACAAAATGCCTACAAGTTCTCGAATATTGCTGGTGAAAGAAACAAACCTCGCCTGTTTCAGCAGCACATACTTTATTTTGCCTTAACTGATAAAGACAGTTTGATGGAAGAGTCTTCTGGGTGTGCAGCTGTGGTGAGCAAGAATAGACAGGGTCTCAAGAATAGAGGACAAAAGACTGATACAAGGTTAAAATCATGTGTCAACCATGATTAAATGAATATTAGCCTACCCATAATAACCTTAAACAGTAGAAAATCTGAAACTTACAAGGGGATATAAGCCAGTTTCTATGTCTTTGATAGACACTCCTAGTTAAGCAAGATCAAACTAGTGAATTAAAGTCCCCTCTTTGTCCACAGACTCTGTAGTACGGTCATTAGAGATTCAGAAGAAGATGCTCCTTCCTCATAGAGACCAACTCAGCATACACATTTAAGGTGTTAGGCAAGTCACAACTGGGAAACCCTGAGGGTGCTAAGGTATAAGGTTCACCACCCGCCCATGGCATCAAGATGATGACATTAAGAACTTCTAGAACAGAACCTGATTCATATAAAAGGAAAGGCATCAACCAATGTCAAGTGTGTCAATCACTTATCTTTTTCTTTGTGGAGAGAGCACAAACAACTTAGTGGCTATTAAGTAGAAAAGAAGGGGCAAGAGGAAGGAGAAGACAATCAAATTAGACAAATTTGGTCCTGGGTACTTGATTGTATGCTAGGTTGCAAAATTCTGTGGTTAATAAGGAAAATCTACACAGAATATTTAACTCAGGATGAAATGAAAGCATATCTGTTATGGGATAATGCTTTTGTACACTGTAAAGATTTCCAACTCATATTGGTTTAATAAAACACTAGTTGGCCAGTAACCAGGTGTGGAGCATAGGTGGGACAACCAGACTAAGAGAATTCTGGGAAGAGGAAAGACAGAGATGCATTTGTCATCTAGAAGTAGAGGAAGCAAGATGAGAATGCCTCACTGATAAAAGGTACCAAGTGACATGGCTAAACATAGACAAGAATTATGGGTTAAGCCTGGCGGTGGTGGCGCACGCCTTTAATCCCAGGAGGCAGAGGCAGGCGGATCTCTGTGAGTTTGAGACCAGCCTGGTCTACAGAGCTAGTTCCAGGACAGGCTCCAAAGCCACAGAGAAACCCTGTCTTGAAAAAACAAAAAAAAATTATGGGTTAATTTAATTTGTAAGAGCTGGTTAATAATAAACCTGAGCTAATGGGCCAAACAGTTTATAATTAATATAATCCACTGTATGTTTCTTTGGGACTGAATGGCTGAGGGACTGGGTAGGACAGAAACTTCTGTGTACACCCATCTCACTTTGTACTGCAAAACATGAATATTTCAGATCTTCTTTGAAACACTTTTATTAGAGGCAACTTTTACACTTTGCTATAGGTGGCCAGTATCAGGACTACTCTTTGCTTATAAAGCATAGTTGTGACAATTTTTAAAAGCATAGAGATACCCTACCATTATTTCTACAGTGCATTTTATCTTGTATTTACCTACTTCATTTCTTTTTGAGTAAACTCCTCCATCTGTCCATCTTCCCAGTAGGTAATACTTACTGTATATTTAGTTCACTCTAGATACCTTCTAATATTCCTCATTTATGCAAATAATTTTAATCCCTAAAATCACTTTAGGAGGCAGGTACCACTCTAGATGGGGAAAATGAACAGTCAATGCATTCAGTTATTGCTGGCCAGGAGCACCCAGCACCTGAGTGGCAAAAGCAGGAGATGAACCTTGGCAGCTGAGAGCCTGTGCAATTACACTCTCTGTTCAAGAACTCAAAGTGATTTTTAAAACTAAACTGCTATAGGGTATTCTGTACAGAAACTAGGAGAAAAATACCTCTAGCTATAAATAGATATTTAAAAAGGGAAGTTAAGCAATAAGGTTCTGAATGAAAGTAGGAGATTAGTCAAAACTACAAGCTTAATGTGTTATTCTATCTTTGAGTCAAAACTTTACTGCTGAACTTGGCAGTTAAGGAAAATATAGAAGGTAGAATATGTGTCTGGTTCTCCCTACACAGGAAATGATCTATGACTGGTGTGCAAAGAGAAACTGTGTCCTTTTTGGTACTTCAATAATTTCTGAGTTCTGAGCTTGAGAAGGGACAGAAGTCCCTTCTGTGATTAGCTCTAGACACTATCTAATCGCTTTAATTTTCCAGGCCAGAAATGCAGCTTCTAGTACAGCACATCTTCCAAAGTGCCCACTGATATTTTCTCAAATAAGATTTCAAAGGAAGCTGTAATATCTTCCCCCTTTCCACTCCACACATTATCAAGAAACAATAAACCAATTTGGTTAGAAAATTTCATTTCTTCTGTTGCATAATGATGTAACCAAGAGCCTCACTTTCCAGACTGCTGGCTGAAATATGGCATACATTTTATAATAGAAGAATTAAATATTATTTAATAAAAAAATCTAGAAAATATTGTGAGAGATAAAGCTGAAAAAAGAATGCTGAATTTCACAGCATGACAACCTTTAAGATTATTTTGATTTTATTTTCCTAGATAGGAATTCAAGACATTGAAAAAACACTAATATAAAGAAAAGAATATGCTTCAATCATATAAGTTATCCTAATTTAAACTTTCACTGCTAGACCATCTTTCATCTGTGTAAAAAATACATTTTGTCCTATTACACTGAGGCTTTTAGATCATGGTAAGTGACTTCTGCATACGATTGTGTGGCCGGTGGTACTGAAGGCTGTTAGCTACACAATTCAATAGTCTGCCCTTCACTCTATCGTTGTCACATCCGAACAGGTAAACTCTATGTCGTTAGTGCATGCCATTGCTGTCTAAATAGTCTATGATATTTTTTCTGTATGTGAGGGCTGCCCTTCTAGCGGTGTTTGCTACTCTCACTGGAATGTGCACAAACCGGTCACAAGGGAGAACATTTCCCAAGATTTGTAACTCCTCGTATTTACATAACATTCTTATTTCCAAAGAGAAAATGGTGTGGCTTTTGTTTCCATGTTCAGCTTTTGAGGAATCATGAGTCTAGGGACATCTTAGACTCTTTGAGTTAGTGGTGAATACCAGCAGTGGACTCAACATTAGAAACTGTGCATCTCTCTACTAGCAAATTCCTCATTGTCCCCCATTTTGCTTGCCTCATATCTGGCCAAGGGGATTCCACCTCATAGAGTGTAAGATGGTAAGGGATGACACCTATATAGCCCTCAGTCACAGTAGAATTCCACGGAACAATTTCCCAGTTAGTGTTGGCATTATCTAAAGAGGGAGAATCATTTCTAGGTTCTACCTCTAGTATCTCAAGCTAAATCTCTTGTGTTAGAGCCTTCCAATGCACATTTCCAGTTTCCAGCACCACAAATCATAGGCTGTCCTAAAGACCAACCAAGGGATTAGCAAACTCAGGTTCCCCAGGTCAGTTTGCTCATAAGTACCAGAGAAATTCACTCTATTTGAACTCAAAATCGTACTTTTCTAAATCTTCCCTTTCTACCTTATGAAAAACTCTCATGCATTTTTATGAATCACACACACACATACACATACACACATGTTTGAAAGGACAAACAAGTAGAAATACTAGGGAGACATTGACTACTATAGTCTCTTGGGGAGAAAAGATCACAACACTTTCACAGGCTCTCCATTGTCCTCCATCTAGGCATCTCTGTGGGTGTTGGCTGTAACCCAACCAATTAAATGCACTGTTTCTGTTTTATTACCTGCTTTTTCCATGCTGCTGTTGTCTTCTTTAAGAGAAGCAGTTTCCCTGTGGGTAATACATTTTTGGGTAATGTCTTAAGAACAATTATATTGGGGGAGGTACTCTCAGCTCCAAAAGTGGCTTAGTCAATGTTTAGGATTCACCCTGTTGCTAGACCAAAAAGAGCTAATATACCACTTTCCCCTGAACTTCACAGACATCAAGTAAGATATCTGAGGGACAAAAAGGTAGCATAAACATTCTGTCTTCCCTAATGCGACTGCAGTTAAGAGACCTTCCCACCTGGATTTGACTGTGTTTAGCTGCAGTTCCACCCACAATGGAACCTACATTGTCACCTTCTAGTAAGAAAGGAAGTTTATAAAAGAGATTATCTCATATGAAGTAGGATTTAATACTAATTGTTGGTGATGAAATGTTATGGTATTGCTCACAGAATGCTTTTTTTGTATCTTTACTTTTTTTTGCTATGTTGTGTTACTTCTTCAATCGATGTCAAAATAACTTAAGAAATCACTAGATCAAAGAGTTTCAAAGATACATATGCCCATCCATATAGATACAGTTCAAAATGTTATTAAATAAGCATCTTCAACATTAAGAGGGTCATCACATGCACTTTCTCCTAATTATCTTGTTTCTTTTAACACTATAACAGTGTTTCTATAGAGAATATGTGATAGGGAAATCTATACTTAGAGAATAAACCTAGGATTTCAGCTAAGCTCATTGCTACTGTCATTTCAACTTAAAGCATAGTAGATACAGAAGAAATGCCTAAGCTCTGACAAAGTAAATAGGCACCACAGCTGTCACCCTTTTCATTTGCCCAGGGAACTCAAGACCTGCTTTTCCACTGAGCCTAAATGCAAGGTTAGATTCTTTCTCCATCACCCACTGCTGGCTGAGACAGAGCATCACCTTCCCTAGTGGACCTAAGCTGTATACTTTAGGCCTGCCTGGAATTCCCAAGGAGACAGAGGCAGAAAGCTACCACCAAAGGCTCGGTATCTGAGCCAAATATCTCAAAGAGAAAGATGTGGCGGTGGCACTGGAACAATTAGTGGTGGTGGTTGGTCATGGACAAACTACCAGGAAAATAAAACACTGCATGAAGAAGGCAGAGCATATTTATTGGGTGGGATAAGACAACTATTTGGTCTGAGAGCACAGGCAAATTGTGATTCGGGGTAAGGAAAGAGAGTAAGGGTGCCATTTCTTACTGTACCCTCTGATTGGTTTTTGTTCCCAAGAATTTGAGTCAGTCTCCAAAGGAGAGGGTGCTGTGTGGTAAAAACCAGGCCATGTGAGGATGGTATCTCTGGAGGGCGTGACATCAAGTAAGTTAATACCCCTCCTAGAAGCTCCTTTTTCTGTTTGGCAAAGTGTCTGGGTGAGAAGGGGTGATTTCTAAAGCCCCGTTCAGCTTGCCCATCCAGAACTGTACCCTTTGGAGATAAGCTGAAAGTAAATAGTCTTCTATTAAACATGCATGGGAGTCTTCCCAATGGCATGAAGAGCCTGCCTATGCAAGTGGCTTCCTTCTGCTCCCTCTTCAAGCTCTGGCTTGCTGAAGAGTCAGCAACATTCGTCAGTGAATCCCCAGTGGAGTGATGGCAGTCCTTTATGCTTTGACGCTGCTGCGGAGTCTGAAACATCCTAAAATGATTCTCTATACTCCACAGACTGCCCCAGTGCTCGCCATCCATCTCTGGCCATCTTCTAAGTACAGAAAGGAGACATTGTACCCTCTAGGATTCCAATCTTGTCATGAGAAAGACTCAAACGTGATGTCAAAGGAAGCTATCATTCTAATGGGGAGAGGGGGAGTCAGAGGAGCTGCAGCTACACTTCCTAGCAGCTCTGCAACCCCTAAGCAAATAAAAGCATTATGGGCAAATGACCAGCTTCCTGGGTATGTCACAATGGTAGCTTCCAGACCCCACCCTCACAAGAGAAGACCTTCTCTTGAAATCTGATCATGTAAACTTGTAGCTTGACATATACTTATTAATTTTATTTTGAACGTGTATTCTATAACTGCTGTCCAGTGGGACAGTGGTGTAGATGTCAGAGATAAGGACCAAGGTTCAATGCAGGCCCATCTCCCATTACCTTTCTATGACAGATACATTGTCACCCCAATCCAACCTTCCCTAGCACCCGACCTGTCTCAGACTCCCTCTCATTGGGGATATAAGTGTATTTGCCTAGTGATTATCTCCATGCTTGAGTGGACACAATATTAGTTAGAAAGTTTTAATAAGCATGGGCATTTAAGGGAAAGACTAAGCAAAGGAAAATAAAATGTGTTTTCCATCTTTCTGAAGAAGGGCTAGTGAATTTTTATTTTGTGCTAGTCTTGGAAAATTGTGTAGCTGGTTATGTACGTGTACAGTAAGCATGGGAGATTCCAAGCCCATCTCCCTCTGGGATTGCTTATGTTATCCCCTCTGCATTCACATTCTGGTGTCAACTATACCCCTGGCAAGAAGGTAACCAAAGAGCCAGAGAAATGGAGGCAGGGAATGGGAACTCTCAGTTTACCGAGGGTGAATGCCCTTCCCAGCACTGACCAAGTCAAGTCCAAAGATATTCTCACCCAACTCAGCTTTCAGCAGATGAAACTAAACAAATCATTATCAAATCCATTTACTCTGCTTTCAAGGGGACAGAGAGGAATTTTAGCCACAACACATTAACAAGCTTTCTGGAAAAGCTATGAAGGAAAGTTAATGGTCAACTCATGAGGCATTCTGTAGAAGTAATTAGTTTGCCTGCATTCAACCTCTGGCTCTTCACTCACTGGATGATTATGTCTTAAGAGTTCTCCTTTTTAAAACTGAGATAGTATGAGTGGCTGAGAATTAAATACGTAGGATGTTGTCAAAGAGAGATTCCCTCACTTAAAATCTTACTTTGTTGGCATTCTAACAAGGCAACTAAGAACCTAATTTTGTTAGAAAATGCCTAGGCCAACGCCGAGTATTGCCACACATGCATGCACACACGAGAACATTTAAAATATGAGACTTAGCTGAACTTGATGACTACAGTGCTGCTTCTGAAAAAATGATCATTGGTTTTTCCAAGCTTAGTCTGTTCCAGTAGGGAGTGGTTCAATGAGAGTATGCAAACATCTGTCCTATATCTGCCTCCTTCCTTAGCTACAGAGACCCACTGGACTTATGACTTAGGGTGATTCCAAAAATGGCCAAAGCCACGTCTACATACCCACCCATGTTCTAACTTTCCCTAGAACAGCCTTATGTCCCTGCACAGACATAAATATGTCAACTGCTGCTGGAAAACTATGGGGAAGGGGACGTTGAGAATGTGCACTTTTCTGTCCATGTTTCCATGTAACAGGGCAAGTTTTTAAAAAATACCAGCTTAGTTAAATCACATACTATCAACTGACCCTAAGTAAAATCTTTAACATTTTGGAAACATAGTGAATGGGTTATAAGCATTAATGATAGTCTGTTTGCTTTAAATTGCATTTGTATTCTAGAGGGAAGGTTTAATCCCTAAGACAATACGCATCCATAAACAAATCCAGGAATCCAGTGAAATGATCCCTGCTTCCCTGGTACTCATGGAATGGTATCTTCTTAACAGTACTGTATAACTTCACTGGCCTGTACTTTCTTCTTGCTTAACATATATAAACATGGAGGGTAAAGAGAGGATGCCCATCAGGTACATTAGAGATGTGTTCTGATTTTGTTCTAGGTGAATAAAAGTAATCTATGTTTAGTGTTAAGATCATAAGTCACAGATCCTATTGAATGATAGCTCACAAGAACTTGTATCTATTACCCTAGTGGGTGAGGATTTAGACAAGCCAAAGCTTCTTTCTACCAGCTCTCGTGTATAGGGAAGGAAGTATCCTCTAAAGTAGCCACTGGATATCTTACAAAAGTCTTCACACTCTAATACACTGTGATCCTATTGTTAGGGGATTAAACGATCTCATGTGGCCTGGTCTTCTGTCAAATTAATGAAGAAGGAACGGAATGTTATTGTGGTTAAAGTGATCTTTGTCAAAGAAAATAAATCACAAGGTTAATAATTTATCCATCGACATTGACCTTTTTAGGAAGAGTGCCTCTTGGTGGTTGAAGCAAAGGTGGTTATAGAAATACAATATGCCCTAGAATTGTAAGAGATTAGGGAATAGAACAGAAGAGATAGCACGTTAGAAGACGTGACAATTTACTATGGAGATTTCAACCTTGTTTCACACAGTGAAGTCTTAAATCCTTCTCTGTGTGTGAAGAAACTGTGTTTATTTATACAATACTATATGACAGGTAATTTATTTCACAGAATACATCGAGTGCTTGGGGAGAAATGTGTCTGAATTCTGAGTCAATCAAACGGAAGATACAGGATCAAAGCATCAAGTGGTCCTGCGAGATGGAAACGATTCATAAAATGTAACCAGCATCAGTTTGATAATTACTATGTATTAAGTGCATTGCATGCCTTAGGAACTGCATCAGGTAGCTGTGACTATTGTTTCGCAGAACGCTTACCACAGCACACTGGAGAAATTTAATACTCAGAAGATCAAGCAAGCTGGCCAAGATTATAGGTGTAAATGGGGAGTTGGGACTGAAGTCTGACTGACTGATTCAAAGCTTCTCCTCTTTCCCCCCTTGTGCTGTGTCTCTGTGTCGGTCTCCTGTGTCAGTCTTAAGACGTGCTTTTTCTGAAACTGGAAACTCTAGTAGTCTGACAGCAGACGAGATTTTCTAGGTGGATGAGAAAATATGACGGACAGGGATAAATGGAGTTCTTATCTTAATAACAATTTCTTTTAAAAGATGTTTTAATTTTTGTTAAACTTGTGTGTGTGTGTGTGCATGCATGTGCGCGCACGTGTGTGTGTGAATGCAGATAACTGTGGGGGCCATAAATAAATGGGTATCAGACTTACTAGAGCTCGAGTTACAGGCAGTTGTGAGCCACCGATGTAGGTTCTGGGAACTGAATTGGCATCCTCTGGAAGAGTTTACACATTTTTTTTAACACCTTAGCCATCTCTCCAGTCCTTTAATGACAATTTCTTAATGTGTTGCTTGTTGTTGTAACAAGCAGCCCTATATGCTAAGGACATTTAATTTTATCCAGTCTAAGTCCAAATATTATTACTACTGCTTCTATCTTAATAAGAAGATATATAAAATGTGTGCATACATAAGCACATGCATACATTATACAAGAAAACATGTAATTTTAATGACTCCTTATAAGAAATGGTAAAAATTAAAACATGTAAAGTGAATGCAAACCAAACACTGAAGTAATAATTAGAATTATCTAAGCATTGGGACCCTCAGATGAGATGAATTGGTAGGGACCCAGTCTATGAAAGGAAGAAGGATTCTATAGGATCCTTTGTGAGAGACGGGAAGAGTTGCCACACTGATATTTTGGTCAACACTGTGTCAGTGCTGTGCTGAGCAGGCTCTGGGCCTCTCTGATTCTCCTAGCAATCTGAGAAATAGGATGATTGACAGCACAGATGTTATTGGTCTGGTGTTCATATCTAATGCGTGCTAATTTTATTGTTTTTTTTTGGGGGGGGGGAGGCAGGGTTTCTATACATAGCACTGGCTGTCCTGAAACTCACTATCGAGACCAATCTGGCCATGAACTCATAGAGATCTACCTGCCTCTGCCTGCTGAGCGCCAGGATTAAAAGGATGTGCCACAAGTTAATGCACACTAATTTCACCAAGTTATAAAATAAAACTTGTGCCAAAATGTTCTTATTGTCCCTCATGTTAGAAAGACTGATAACAGGATCTGGGCCATGAATATTCAAAAGACACCAATTCTTGATTTTGTGAAGAAGAAATTCATGCAAAATTGTTCTTCTTTTGCTTCCCAGAAACCTTTGAAATAAAGGAACTTAAAGGACCACTGACAGAAACCTTTTGCTCAGAGTTAGATGCTCCTTCACCAATCACCTAAGCATGCCCTACCCTCTAATTAGGTTCAACTTTCACTGAAAGAGGGTAGAGAACTCGAGATAATACACACATTATAGGTAAGTGCCTGTTGCTGGCCAAAGAGCAGTAAAGTCTCCTCCCCTCCTCTTCCTCCTTCTCCCCAGTTCTGGGGATATGGAGATCAAACCCAAGGCTTTGTGCACGCTAAGCAAGTATTCTACCATTGAACCACCTAGTCCTTAAGTCTTATTTTTTTCTTCCAAAACTGGGTCTCTGTTCTATTTCACTGAAGGGCAAGCCATCCATAAAAATTAATTTGCCTATCTGTAATACACACACACACACACACACACAGTGATTCTACCTAGAAATTTTTGAACCCTGCACCTGACTATACACTGCTAAGGAGATGGGGGAATACAATAAATACCTTTCAAGTGGATACTTATAATA
Source organism: Microtus obscurus (assembly GCA_963919715.1). Lineage (NCBI taxonomy): Eukaryota > Metazoa > Chordata > Mammalia > Rodentia > Cricetidae > Microtus > Microtus obscurus. Next base: position 39,440,519 of record CAWTZC010002514.1, read on the forward strand.
TTTTATACAGAGCCTGACCAAGAAAATGTCTGTGAGATACCATGTTGTAGAATGTTACTTTAACTATGTAAAAGTGTGTTACATTTGTTTATGCTGCATTTAAGATGTGCTGCTATTTCACCTTCTCCGCCTCATGTACCTGGTTGGTCTAGTAGAAAACAGTACGATCAATAGCTAGGGAAAAGATGATAAGTGGGGTTGGTGGGCAGAGAGAATAAGTTGGAGAAGGAATTTAGACTCAAGAGAGAATGAGGGAGAAAGAAAGAGAGATAGCAGGAGCCAGATATGGAGGGAGCAGGAAAGTAGCACATACAAAATGAAAGAAAAGTAAAAATGCCCCAAGACAAAATGTAGATGATGAGAAATGAGTTAAAGTCAGTTGTAAAAGCTAGTGGAACAAGCCTAAACTAAGATCAAGTATTCATAATTAGTAATGAATTTCTATGTCATGATCTGAGGGTTGGCTGTCCCAGAAAGCCTGCTACAGTTATCCTTTGTTTCACTTGAAGGGCGCTGACAATGAACACCTTCTGATGTATATGTGAGGCACTCTACCTTTGTCTACAGTTGAGAAGCTCGAGACTGTATGTGAGCAACCAGTCACTAAAACACAACCAAATTCCTACTTCTTATTATCTCTGTCTCTGTTGACTGAACTCCCTGACTCTTGAAAGCATTTGAATGCTAGGCCTATCCTCTCTTTGCCTAATCTCTGTCATAGCCCCACGTTGGGGACCATCTGTCATGTACCACATTGGGGTGACATCTGTCAGGGTCCAGCATCAATGGATTCATATGTTGCAGGGTAGGTGCATGTGGATTAGAACTGTTAGGCAGATAAACAGAGATACAAAAGAAATACAGAGACATAGGGTAGTACCGGGAGAGTAATCCAGTGAATACTGGATCTGCCCGTGTGTGTTTCTTATGATCTTTAAATACCCCAATACAAAAAGGAGGAAAAAAAAAAAACAAAGAACTTTTTTTATCATGATACAAAGAACAAGCAAAGTAATTACCATCTTAATACCCAGAACACCAAGTAACCATACCCTAGATCAAGATATTTTTGTTAGTAGCCACACCTTAAGACAAATTTCTTGTCAATAACCTTGAAGGAGCAAGAATAGGCTTAAACTCTCTGACCTTTAGTCAAGGTGAAATGGATACACTTCTGTGGGTTCCCACATATCCCTCCCTTTTAAATTTATTTATTGAATGTATTTTTCACAGGAGGAGAATGAAATTCAGAATGTCTGGTCCATAGTGTGTAGAAAAAGGATGCTGACCCTGTTGACATTGTAGGCACCAGTGCACCCACAGAAGAGTCAGAGTGAGACTGCTGAACCTGCATTCTGACACTCTAAGGTCATGCTACAGTCTGAGAAAGGAAGATTATGGAGATGATTCGTCATTCCCAGCTTCCTTATAGACACACTGCACAAATTTACAGACCCAAATGAATCTTATTTACTTTAAAGTCAGCCTATTTACTTTAAAGAATGCTGGCTAAACATTTCACAGTTTATCCATACCATATCTTGGGACACAGAACTCATTTGTGCCAGTATGGTGTTCAGTCTGCTGCTGAAATAAAGGACCTAAGAACTGAGGCCTCAGAAAATTTCGCCTCTGGGAGAAAGAGACTTGTTAAAGCAATGGAACACTATTGTGGACGCAAAGAATGACTGAAGCCCCTTTCAGAGATGAGGAAGAATGGCATGAAAGATTTTGCTGCTGCTCAGGGACTGGGACAGTTTGAATTTATCTTTGAAAGTAAAAAGCAGCAATGCAATTGGTCTAGGAAAGGAAAAAGACTCATAGCTTACCCATCACAGAAACCTTTTCTTGCCTTTGATTAGGATGGATTTAATAGAATTATGATTTGGCAAATTGTGTGTTATTATATATTTTCATACTAGAATTATGGTATTGACTTATTAAAGTTTATAACTGTTTTATTTAGGTCACCATGAAGTTGTTATTGATTAGAAAAAGTTTAGAGCTTGTCTGAGAAAAATTTGACATAATGGCAGCAAGTCTTTAAATTTGACATGTTTAATAGGACACATTTTGATTTTGATGTAGCTAAAAACTGTTAAAGACATCCTATACCAATTCAAAAAGTTCATCCCATCTTTGTCTTTCTCTAGTTTTTTATTAGGAGATATTGTAGCCATAGGCACACATATATTGAAAAGCATTAATCGGCTTGCATATGAATATCTAATTGTCTGTGAACTATCTCAATGGAAAGTTGTCTAAGAGGTACACAACTAGCTGTGTACCCTTCCTTATCTCTCTATTTACAGAGGCTCATAGTCAATGACAGGTAAGATCTTTTCCCCTCCAGGAAACCTAATACGGGACATGAATGATGAAATGTATGTACCAATGATGGGTAAGTCCATAAAGAAGAAGAAGACGGCCTAAGACGGGCATGATAGTCTGTCCTGTAGCAGAAGCACAGGCTTTTAAAATAAATTTAAATGGGAGGAATATGTGAGGGCCCACAGAAGTGGGTCTGTTCTCTTTTGACTAAAGGCCAGAGAGTTTAAGCCTATTCTTGCTCCTTTAAGGTTATTAATAGAAAATTTGACTTACGGTGTGGCTACTAGCAAAGATATTGTGACCTAGGATGTGGTTACTTGGTGTTTTGGGTATTAAGATGGTAATCGCTTTGTTCCCTGTATCATGATAAAAAAATGTCTTTGCTTTTTTTTCCTCCTTTTTGTATTGGAGTATTTAAAGATCATAAGAAATACACATGGGCATATTCAGCATTTACTAGGTTGCCCTCCCGGTACTATCCTATGTCTCTGTATTTCTTTTGTATCTCTGTTTATCAGCCTAAAATTTCTAATCCATATGCTCCTATCCTGGAATATATGAACCTTTTGAGACTGGACCCCAACAGATATCACTTCAATGTGGGACACAATAAATCTCAAGTTTTCACATCTCTCTAGAATCTTGCTTTTCTCCAAGAACTTTTAATACAAATCTTCCTGCCACTGCTATTACTTGGGTTTGGAAAGCTTGCAAATACTCATGTGTTCAAGACTTGTTCTTCGCCTTGGTACAACTGAGAGGAAGGTAGGAGGAACCTCTAAAATGTACAGTCTGCTAGCAGATGGTAGGTCTCTGGAAGTGTCCCCTTACAGGGGGTTGTGGGCCCAGGGGCTGTTTTTTCCTCTTTGCTTCTAAGCTTCTAAGAGTTGGCTGACTTGTCCTTCTGTGTATTCCTGTCATGATATGCTGCCTTATCACAGGCCCAATAGAAACAAGCCAACCAAATATGACCTGAAACACCCATTAATTGTGAGACCAAACAAAATTACATTTTTTAAAATTCTCTCAAGTTACTTGTTACAGTCATAGAAAGGTGACATAGTAGACATAACTTACTTCCTGTGACTATTCATGTACCCTCTCCAGGCCAACTAAGCTTGTTGCTTCGATCCCTGAGCCCAAATCTTAATCTATTCTCAGAAGTTTTCTTTTCTTTTCTACCCACACTCTGTATTTCTAATGTTATATATGTCACAGTATAATGCAGGTGCCAGTTCCTAGAAAAAAAAAGCTTTCATATTCCACCAGAAATGAATGCTTTCCTTCCACTCCCTCCCCTGTTCCTCATTCACAATATTGTGAGTGTGCATATCTCAGTGTGCCTTTTATTTTGTTTAAAAAAACCCAAGTTATTTGCATTTATAACCATTTCAAGACTTGCATTTTGAATGTGTCTTTGTAGAGCACAGCAGTAAGATTGCCTGGAGGTCCTCATGTATTTGCACCTCACTGCTTGCCTAGGTATGTTCTTTAGTAATGGGAAATGCACTTGGGTTAATTTGCTTTTGGGGAGGAGGGGAGGGGGAGAGGTAGGTGAAGAGCGCCCACCAGTGAGCCAGTGCACACAAATGGAAGCTAATTTCCTTCTTTCAATGAGCAAAGGACATTTTAAACATAGGCTATTGCACATTGAGGCCAATTCTACTGAGCACAAAGACTAAGAAAACACTTATAACTAATAAATGGCTGTAGCATGGGTCCATGGTATAATTGACGTTTGAAAATTACAATCTGTACAAGCACAAAGCAAACAAGTATTAGAAAGGCAAATATTTAAGAACTTTTCAAAAGTATGGCCACAATGTTCTTTGGCTTTAAATGTTGACAGAAAGAGACTACACCTGTAATAATCCATCTGCCTCACTCCTTGTCCTATTACTGGTTCTTTAGTTGGGTTCTATTGTGTCCATTGTTCTTGATGCTGGTCTGGACACTAAAATTACAATGAAGAAAAAACTCTCTATGCTTTAATGAACTTTTGTGCATAGTGACCATCAGTCACACATGCCAGGGTACAGCAACTCCAGAGCCAACTGTGGAAAGAAAGTCACTTGAGACAAGCTCTGGGAAAGAGGATTGCTTAAGTACCCAAAGTGCAAAGAGGACAGAACACTTAATTATACCTGAAAAGAGAAAATGGATTTCAAGATGGAAGAAATTTAAACTCATTATGAGTGGAACGTCTCCAGATGGCAGAGGAGGAACTCCATTTTGTGAAGTGGGAACAGTACAGAAATGTAAACAATGGCCTGGATCAGTTCAATGTATCCTCAAACCTTGTATATCATGTTCTCAAAGACTGATAGACAATATTTTTGAAAGGCAGCATAGTCTATAGGTAATAATTTAATATATCTTATTATACAAACTCAACTGTAGTTATTTAGTTACCAAAATACTTTCACATAACAAACACTCTCTTTGCCAGCTCTATATTCAAGAGACTTCACTTAATTTTATAAAGTCTAAAAGTGCCTGTGTGGCCCAAGTTGTAGGCTGACATTTCTAAGCAAAAGCAGTAGAGTTTCAAAGGTGTAATGAAGTTTCCTAACTCTAACCACCCCAAGGTAGAATAATTGCTATGTGGGTGTAAGAAAAGTCATTCTCAGATCTGAAACACTCATTTAGTCTTCCTCTTTGGAGACTCTTCATGCATCTCTGACTTTGGATGTTACTCTTGGGGCTATGGTCTGCTGTGAGGAACAAGAGTTCTACACTGATAAAGGTAGTGCAGGAGTCACAAGAGTTCTTAGAGTCTGTGACCTGGGAGATACTAAAAGGCCATGCCTAGCTTGGTGTCAGTGGTGAAGGGAATCAAGGAAAGAATCATGGAGCAATCTGCATTTCAAGTTTGAGGGACAGGTTGAAGAGCTGGCAGAGAAGTCCTCTGAGCAGAAGAAATGGCCTTTGCTCTGCTGCAAGTTATGTCCCTGAAGTAGCTAGCAACCATTCTCCATGCAATAAACTGAATACCCTTTCCACAAGCAATTTCTCTCACAAGTAGGTGAAGTCTTTGTGTGCCTTTTCTTTGATGTGGTCCTTCTCATACACTCATACAACAGAGAAAACAAGAAAATTTAAAACAAGAAAAGCAGTAATTTATACTGCTTTTCTTGTTTTAAATTACATCTATTATTGGAGGAGCCCAATAGCAATCATTGTCTCTCAAACTTGTCTCTTGGACTTAAGCTTGTGTTCAACTCTGGCACTTGTTCACATTATGATCTTTGACAACTTTTTGAGCTTTTATTAGGCTTCAGTATTAAGTGACACTAATAGATACCTGGCTCACAAGGTTACCTTGATCTTTAGCCTAGTGTTGTGTGATGGTTAATTGTAGTTGTCAACTTGAAACATAAGAGAAAAGGGAAGCTCAATTGGGAAATTGCCTCCAGTAGACCATCCTATGGGCATGTCTGTGTGTCTGTAAGGTTATTTTCCTGATTGTTAATTGATGTGGAATGGAGGACTCATCCATTCCATGTGGTGCTGATCCTGTTTTTTGACTCTGATCCAGTACGGAACAACTTGGGCTATCAAACCTTGCAAATAGAACACTTACCATTCTCTTACAAAATAAATAATTCATTCTTGAAAATGCTGGCAACTTTCACTATAAAAGTTGGTTTTTGGGTAGGCAAGGGAGAGTTCTCATTTTAGCCTCTGTGGTTTTATTTCTGCTGTTTCTATGCTCAGTATTCCTCTCACACTTCTGGTAACTGAGCTCCAGTCTTCTGAGGAGCCACCCCACTCTCCACTGCTTAGATGAAAAATCCACCTGAGTTAGGGCTGGAACACATCACCTTCAGCCCACTGGAGCATGGCCTTTCCCTGTGAGACCTCTTGATAAGGATTTGTTATATTTTTGTGGCCAAACACTTGAAAATATATCAGGAGTTGCTGCAGACACCTTGAATAGCAAGAGGACATCCTGACTGAGAATCAATATGACCAGAGGAAGACTACAACAGGATTGTTGTAAAAGGAGCGCAGGGTCCCTTAGTTCTGTCCCGCCAGACTAGCTTATACCTGAAATAATCACACAGAAGTTGTATTAATTAAATTCCTGCCTGGCCCATTAGCTCTAGCCTCTTATTGGCTAACTCTCACATCTTGATTAACCCATTTCCATTAAATCTGTGTATTACCATGTGACTGTGGCTTACTGGCAAGAATCTAACCTATGTCTGTCTCAGGCCAGAGGTTCATGGTGTCTGCCACACTGCCTTCTTCCTCCCAGAATTCTGTTCTATCTTCCTTGCCCACTTGAGTTCCGCCCTATCAACTAGGCCAAGGCAGTTTCTTTAATAACCAACGAAAGCAACACAAATACAGAAGGACCTCCTACACCACAGGATCAAACAAACACTGTCTACCTGAAGCCTGGCAGCTCCTGGGTTTCTAACTCCATTAACCAATAAGCTTCTTGTGTGTTGTAATTTGGTTGAGACTGAGTTTGTTATCATTTTCAGCAATCCCCAGTCACATGCATTGCTAAAGACAGTCAGGATTCATGCCCAGGAAAGGCCGGTCTCCAAGTGTATCATAGTTCCTCAAAGGCCATGGAAACAGAAAGCCCAATCTACAATGAAAGGCAAGAGTGTGTAAGAGTGATAATTAATTTTGTTTGGCTGACTCCAATTTAAAATGGTACAACCACCTTGGATTTCGTCCATGGGAACACATTCATTGACAGACATTTCTATCTCTATAGTATCTTTGTGCCTGTATCACCTGGTCATCAAATCATCTGTCTGATGGGTAAAGCATCTATTTCCAGAATCATGCCTCACTCAGTTACAGGCTTCTTGTCCAATGTCTGACACAGTTATTCAACGAATGCTAAAACAAAACAACTTTTCACTTCAATATAAATAAAAGAACCTGTTTTCAAACAGGAATCCATGCCTCTGGGCTCAATAATCTACATAAAAGAAGATGGGGGCACTGGTATAATAGAATGGGAAGACTTCGTTTACAAAGCCCGTTATGTGAGTGATGTCCTCTAGCACTGGACAGTGAGAAATCAAGGCATCCCTTCTAAACTATGGAAAAGGAAACAACACCAATCATCTGGAATTTAAATGTGATGGCTCCCAATTTTGTTTTCCTAAAAGCAGTAAGACTGAAGTTTTCAATTTACCAAGTACAATTTCTCCAATTTTCCTTCTTAATAAATAATAAATTATAAAGTATTCTCAATTTGAAATTTCAGTACTTAATTATAGCTAGGTATCTTAGAATTTTACTATTGACTCAAGAATAACAAAGACAATTAGGTATTCAATATCTTTTCAAATGTTATTCTAAATTTCTACATTTCTAAATATTTATGACCAGTATAACATTCATTTGACTTGAGGAAATAAATATCCATCATTATTATTATAGTGTAGACTTTTCATTAAACACTGTAGGATGCTTCTGCCTACAGTTAGCTGTAGACATTTGTTTGTTTAGGTATTTTTGGCCAGATCCATTTGCTGATCACAGGGTTGGCGCTAAGAATGTGAGACTGAATAGAACAGATGCAGATATCTCACAGAGATTATTTCTGATATATTTAAAACTAAAAAAATTGATTCTCCCGAAATTTTTTACTTGATGAGCTTGACTGTTTCTCTATGTCCTTTCCAGTTCCAAGTGCTGTGTTCTTTCCCACAGAATCCATATTATTCCATGAGCCATAAGAGTTTAGCAAGAGGAATACACTGGAGGAAACCAAGGGTTGGGATGAGAAGAAGACCAACCATGGATCTATAATCCAGCAGCAGTGAAATACACAACTAATTAAGCTTAGCTTTCTTGTAGGCATTAGAAAGGATCATCATAACCAGACTGATGGTAGAAAAGGATGTATTAAATGCCTAAAAAGTGTTAAATGCAGTCCTTGGTACAGAGTGATCATTCTGTGTCCCATGGGACAGATTTATAAATGAGTACCAAAGATCAGATTGTGTAGTATTGAGGGAAAACTCCATTCTCATAATACAATATTGACAGCCAAGTCAGCAAGCAGCATTGATCTCCCTGCTTGTGGCTCAGTGATCTATACTCAAAGCTCAGCAAGGAAAAGGACAAGGACCCCAGGCTCCAGCAAGATCTTAAGTTCACTTATCGTGCTCCATTCAAAACAGCCACTCAATACTCACATCGTCCACACAGATGACTATCTACCAAATGGACTGTAATCCAAGCCCTGGGAAAGTCCTGGGCTTTTGCCTAGAGTAAGGCTCAAAGGGCACAAAACTAGATCCCCTCTGCTTCTAAGACTTCTGAGTTTCTGATTGCATTTGGCAATTAGAATGTATGTGAACAAAACCCCTTTTGTTTTCACCAACAAAGGATTCACTTAAGTGAATACAGAGGAGGTTTGCTAAGCCTTTTGTCATATATAAGAGATAAAACTATTGTCCTGATTATTTTTTTTCCTCAATGAAAAAAATTGGATTTGAGAGCAAGGTGAGGGGCCAGTAGCGCTCCCCCCCTTTTTTTCCTTTTTTAAAGTCTTGAACAGTTTTTATGCCATCTTGAATGCTAACTTATGTAGCTGAGAAACACAATTCTCCCATCCAAGGTAGAATTTGAAAGTTTTTCATGCCAGTGTATTTATCTTCTAACAGCCACCAGGGTCTTTTCTATTGCTCGCCCAGATAAGTACTAGAGATATGAACTCGATAATGGAGATTTTCATCATGGTGATTTCTTATGGCATTACAATTCTCTTCTTTGTGATCAGAGAGATCAATGATTTTTAAAAAGTGAAGTGCATTCTTATTCTTTTCTTAACAACAACAACAAAGTTTTTTTTCCAGTTAAGACTTAAAGGTAAGTATTAATTCAAGCAAGATAACATTTCAAGATTGGCTTTCTTGCTTCTAGAGGACAGAACTTAAATTTGAGTGAAGTTAACGTTTCAAAAATTAGTTCATTTACTTCCATTTCAATAAAAACAAGTGATCAGGGAGAAATGTAAGTTCAAAACAATGTTGCAAATGCAGCTCTCACGCAGAATCAAAACAGCACACACTCACACCCTTCTTGGGTGAGTTTGCTCACTGCTTGTCTCTAAGTGCTGCAGCTATTTTCTCGGGCCTGAGTGAGGATGGTAATCATGTCCATGCTCACGCTTTTCACTGGAAGCCCTGGGGTGCAAGGAAAACAGGACAGAAAGCTAATTGTATTTTGAGTTTCAGCTCTATCACAATTTCTCCTCTCTCTCTCTCTCTCTCTCTGTGTGTGTGTGTGTGTGTGTGTGTGTGTGTGTGTGAGATAAGTCCATAAAAGTATAATTTCTACTGAAAGTGGAAAACCCCAATCAGAGCTCCACGACTGTAGAATGGCCATTCTAGCATTGTAGAAGTTCAGTGAGATGCATAGAGTTTGTGAGACGGCAAGTGTTTGTGTGAGTGGCTACGTTAATCTCACTGTGCAATGTATTTATTGGTGAGTTCATTACAATAAAGCGGTTATGAAAAGAATAAAAGAAAGCATGCCCCTGGAACCCCGAGAGAAAATGAAGAGCCCAACTCTGCTAACTGTTTGTGAGTGCTATGCACTTCTTGAGGGAGACAAAGTTCTCCCAGACTGCTGGAGAGCCCATCCATGCATATGGACATACATGTGGACACATGAGTACACACTCTCGAATAAATGATGAAGGTGATACTAGAACTTCAAACGACAGCAGGGTTTTCTTCTTCTAGAGTGGTACAGTCATCTCCACAGACAAAGTCTTCTACTATTGGATGTTAACTTCTAGATTGGCTAGAGTCCACTGAATTTATATTTTTGTAATTTTTGTGAGAAGAGAGAAAGAGGCTATTCAGCATTTCAAAAGAAATAGAAATTGAGAATTCAATGGTCAGATTTTGCCCCCAGCCCATCTCACAGCACACCATGGTCCCTTACACCATTCTGGCCCAGAACAGCTCTTTCTTTGGAGAAGAAAGTGAGGGAGAAATGAGATCCTGTGGCCTATTTGGCCACATCCCAGGAAACACTGGCCGTTTCCTGTGTCCTTTCTGATTCTGGCAGGTTTGTTGTGATTTCATGGTTTGCTGTGAAAGAGACTGGAGGGTAGACCTGCTTTCAAACATTTGTCCCTTTTTATAAAAACACAGCATAATCTGTTAAAATAAAAAAAGAAGAAAACTAAGAGAATGTCTGAGAAGACCACTGTTCATAACTCTGAAATGTATCGTTAACACTTTGGGTTCTATGTGTACATTATACACAAAGCTTGCCATCATCGAATGTAAAAATACACCTAATGTATACGTAGGACAGGTTAGTCATATGTTATGCAGTGTTTATTTATAATTAATATTGTGAACTTTTAAAGCATACACATATATTTTCATTATGTATTATTCTAAACTTCTATGAGCTTGGAATAAACCACTCAGAACTTATTGGTACCACTGACTTTCTCCTAGAACCAAATATATTCCCCCTAGGAACAAAAAAAGTAAAACTGCATCCCAGTCATTCAGTTTATGAGTCCCTGAATGTTAGGACCTAAAAATAGAAGAAATGGAAGTTCTAAGAAGCCAGCAAGTACACTCCAGAAGGGATTCATGGGTGACAAAATAACAAATCAGTGGTTGTGAAGGGCATTTCCAACAGAGCATTTTCAGCTTCATCTCATCCAAAAGACTGGAGGCCTTGGATTTAACAAGCAGCCAAATATCACAGATGACTTAGCAGTGGAGACATGTGGCAATAGAAGGACAGCTCTGTGAAGAAGTCTCTTTGAGTCATCTAGGATTCCTAAGAACATCTTGCCATAGAGAAAGTGGAATGCTATAAATATACTCCCAATACCTGCAGGCTTTTTGTTTGCTTTTGCTGTTGTTGCTTGTTTGTTTGTTTGGCTTTTGGTTTTACACCCTCTTGTCAGCGGAACTTCATAGAGTAGAGGTGACTCTAGAGTCAACAGCAGGGCCTGTGCAGTATCAACAGCAGGGCCTGTGCAGTATGTCTACTTACCTACGATTAGCCCCTGATTACACCTGGGGCCCCGCTCTACAAACTCAACCTCAATCAGACTATAATGAATTAAAATGAAAGACAACTAAGAGGAAGATGTAGAAATCAGCAGTTCACAGTGGGAGCCCAGTGGCATCCTAATATCAATTTGTGTGGTGTATGGGAATTGAAGAAACATGATTTGCAGTATCAGCTAGACAGAAATCTTTAAAGAAAGACAAAGGAACAGATATGTTCAGGCAAGTTAGCTTGTTAAACATTTACACCAAGTTTTCTGGTTTAAAGGCAATTACTTCCATCTACTCTCCAGTCACTGTTTATACTGCTGGTCAATAATGGCCATATGCAATGCTGAGTACTTGGCAACACTGAAAGTAGATATACACACTTATGTGTATGTAGTAACATTGGCCACATGTTTGTATAGTATTTGACACCCAAACTTTGTTAACATGTGATCCTGCTCATGCCTCTACACTCAGGATACGAAAGAAATGGGGTCAGATATCTAATTACCTTCTTTCCAGGATTAAGATTATATACACCACCATTTCTCAGATCACTTGTCTAGAAGTTGTTTTAAAAAATTATTTATTGTGGCACAGTTCTCTAAATATATGGATCTGTAGGTACATTTAGATGGATATACATATATACATATGTATACATATATACACATATGTATAAATGTATATGTATATAATCCAAACATATATTTTTCTGTATATGCATACATGAATATGTACTTGCAGCCACAGACATATGTGAATACATGTAGATGGATCTAGATGTTCATAATCTGTCTATAAATAGATATATCATCAAGAAAAAATAAAATATCCCTAGACAAAAAGAAATAAGGGATTCTCAAAGACCAGCCTCATTTCTTCATTGTCAGGAAGTTTTGGTTTCTGGAAGCAGAGGTCAATTTCAAATTTCAGCTTGGTCATATAGTTTCCTGATTAACCAAGAGTTCCCTATTCTAAATAATCTCATTGTCTTAAATATCAACATCAAAAATATTATTCCCTACTATTTCTTGTAAATTTAGAGTAAGGACTTAGTGAAATAATGTAAACGTATAACATACAATTGACACAAAACAATCATTTCTTCAATGTCAACTGGAATTATCTTAACTGATTAAAAACTTCTAGAATTTTGTTTTCTTCCTCAACAAAATTATGCAGCTTTAGCCAGTGTTTTTTTCTTAGAAGATATAAAATCATTCCTTATTAATGTAGTCGACAGACGTTTATTGTATGTCCACCATGTGTAAATCTCTTGCCTTTGGCGCAATAAATGTTCACTAAATACTAGTTATTGTTATTTGACACTGGGTGTGTGAAAGGGAACTTAGAGTCATCATACAACTGTAGCAGAGATCTTAGATTGAGCCTAAGTTACATTTTGTATCCTAGCATGTTCTATAACTCATTCTTTCTTCTTACCAAATTACACATGAATTTTAAGTTTCCTTTTGGCTCCTTGCTTTCTGCCATATGTCTAAAACCTAAATGTGCCTTTCTTCCAGTTGTGTATCTACCTGAAGCTCATCTGCTATGTTCTTTTCTTTTGCTTTTCCTCTTAAAATACCACACTCCCTCCCTCTTCTTCCTGCTATTTCAATTAATGAGGCATCTGGTGCCTCGCGTATATGTGTAAGGGAATGAACCACGGATAATACATGATTCTTGCTCTTGGGATGACTTGCTAGTGGTTTTGATTTATTCACATGTACCCACCACATTATTCGTCAATCAACCTTGACCATGGAAATTGCTCATCTTGTCTTGGTCATCATTCGTTTCCTCCCTGTATAGATACTGACATGAAAAAAATAGTCAAAAGTAGTTATATTGACTAGAGAGAGATCTCAATTTCATTTATATGTATAACTGAAGACTGAGATAAAAGAGTGAAGTATAGAATGTAGTTGGGTGGGCTAAGTAATTCCCAAGGAATCTGATTCATTTAGGGACCCTAAACTTTGGAACATGGTTACATTGTGGAGGGTGAACCTCCAAAAACAGCTCTCCTACAATGGGCCCAGGAATTTTACCTAATTTCTTCAAGGTAACAAACACCCCAGCACCACTTTCCTTAAGGAAGAGCACAGTCAAAGGGCTCTTTGTGAGCCTTTTGTCCCACTTTCAGGACTAGTTTAATATTCAAAGGGCAAATGTGTCCTCTTCACTTTGGAAAGGTTGGCGTTTAAATACAATTTAGGTCACTGACTCCTGTGACAGCATTTCCCTAGTGAGGAAGCTGCATTTAAGCCTCTTCTCTTGTATTATTGATAACAAAACTGGTAAAGGCCCGAGAAAGCCAATAGCTTTCTCTCAGGGCAGTTCAGAAGAAGCAATTAAATCCAAACTATTCCAATTTCTCTTTTTAGGGGAATATGTCTGTGTTCTGAACACCAAATCTGTGAAAGCCGAGTGCCAGCATGAATTTTTCTTTTCAAATACGTTTCAAGCTTTCACTCCACAACAATGGCATGATGGACACATTACATTTTGGTTAGCAACGTAATTATTTCTGTCATGGTGGAAAATGGATTATTTTCTCCACAAAGCAAACAAATCCATCCTTTATGCTTCTAATTCCCCTGAGTTGAGCAACTCAACGTGCCCTTGAGGTACCATTGTTTCTCTTCATGTCTAACTCCCCTTGAGATTCTGAGAGCTAGGGTTGGGGTTCCTTTATTACTGTGTGCCCATGCCTAGTTCAGACTGTGCCACATGAATGATCTCTGTAAATATTTGTTGAACACATTTTCCCCAAAGAATATTTTAGAATGTTTAAAAATGCAAAATGTAAGTTACTGAGCAATGTACACAAAACCCTTTCCCACTTCCCTCCCAGTTTCTGCCACAATGTCAACTTCCTCAACTACAGGAACATCTGGAAGCCACCCAGTGGGCCATCCATTCATACTACAACACCTCTGTACAAAACTTTTGTCTCTACCTAGAATGATTTTCCCCTGTCTTTTAAGATTTGTACAAATCAGGGCTTGGGCGTATCTCAGTATAGTAGAGTGTTAACTTAGACTGTGTGAGGCATTGCCATGAATATCTACAGATGTAGAAAGAACAGCCGAGTAGATAAGACAGCACATACCTGTAATCCCAGAACTTGGGACTCAGAGGCAGGAAAATTAGTGTGATATCATACTGGTCTGCATAGTAAAACTCTGCATTGGAAAATAAAACTATGCATAAAAATTATCTGTCTAACACCTGGACAGGCCCTTAATGGGAACTGTTTTTCTCAGGGAAAATGAGCTGTTTTACAACCAGTTGTCTCACAGCACCTGGTGTCTTGGCATGTTTCTTTTCTGTTATTTTTTCTTAGAAATGCTATGGTGAATTCTTTCTGTACTTATACCATGAGTTTTCAAGTCCTAGACTTTAGAGATTACAACATTTTCATCTTCATGTTCCTGATGCACGTGGGCCTTGGTTCATCGGAGATCCTTACAACTATGTATTGAATTAATAAGATTCTAGTTCTGAGACGGGCACAGATGTTGCTCTTGCCGGATAATCCTGTACAGTTAACTTCTCATGTCTGTACCTCCTCATCTATGAACTCTCCTACCTGTGGCCTGAAAATAGTCAGGGGGAAGAATTCCTGTCTTTCCTTACTAAATACAGACCTTTTCTGGCAGTGAATCTCTCAATAATGTGGAATGGCAACCCTTCACACAGTGCTTACCATGCATCAGGTGTTCTGAGTCAGAGATGACTTAGGGTGTATGGGAGGGGTGGGAAGCTTATGTGAGTGCGCTAGCCAGTCTTATAGAACTGACTTGACCGGCCTGAAACCAATCTTTCATAGACTATGAGGGGATGACATCACAAGCTTCCTTCCTTCTAGCATTTATATTTAACAGAATTTATAGGCACAGTTATAAAAGTTTAACCCAGGAGTTGATTTTTAGTTTTACATAAAAACATCACCTCAAATCCTCTTTGGCATAAGAGACACGTGAGTAAGATGGGTAACAGCTGTGGTCACTTTTGAACATCCACCTCTAAACTCCAGCTGAGTCTTCTCAAATACTACTTTTGTTTTTCTCACCGGAATCCTGATTGTAACCAAAGTAGATGCCCCTAATAAATTTTCTTTGATAAAATGAACATTATTAAAAATGTGACGGTGTCTTCTCTCCCAATAGCCCAGCATCCTTAGGAAACTAAGCTTTCAACACGGCTGAGGCCACAACACAGCTATCTGCTTAAGAAGACTGTCAAATACAGACTGTGACTTCAGGCGCATGTGTTGAGGAAACAGTGGTCAAATACTGACACAGTAGTGACTGGTGATATTTGAAATTTATTTATAGTGGGTTTAAAAAGAAAAGCATGGTTCAAACACAGAAATCCTTCTAATTACAGTGACCTGAAACAAATATGGAGGAAGAAAAGGATTCACTAAGTCTTCAGCATCACTCAGTGGTACAACCATAACAGCTTAAAGGAGTAGATATAACAAAGATGAGCAGATACAGCGTGTGTGCTTGCACAGATGAAGCCGGCTATAATTATTTTACTAGTATTTATTTCTGGTAGACAGCATAGTATGTCCTGCATAAGATATTCCTGGTAAGGTCAGTGTTAAGTAGGACTCTGACCATTAATTAACAGCAGCTTATGCTCTATCTGCATCAGTTACTTTTCTTGTTGTGACAAGATACCTAGGAACAGCAAAGTGAGCAACTGAAGAAAAAAAGGGGTGATGTTGGCTCAAAGACTGGGGCAGGAAAGTCAGGGCGGCAGGAGTATGAGATGCCTTTCATGACCCCAAACCAGTGCCACAGGGATAACATCGTCGATTTCTGCTGCCAGCTGGAGATGCTGCCTGAATCCCTTGGCTCACAGTTGTAATGGTCTCCATGTGTCTTGTACACTGACCCAGAAGCAACACTTCCCTAGATGTTTATTTTTAAGCAGAGAATTCCTGATTCTAAGTTTACATCCTCTGTTTGCAAATGGATTTGCATTTGCAAAAGTTAGAACCTGAAAGCAAGCTTTCAATTTTAGGAGTAGAGGAGCAGAGGAAAATGTATTTCTGTAAGCTGGAGGCCAGCCTGGTCTACATAGTGACTTTCAGTCTAGACAAGGATACATAATGAGACCCTGCCTCAAACAAGCCAGCAAAAACAACAGAAAAGTTGAAGCCTTTTATTAGGAGAGTCTTGCCCTCAATATGTCTTTCTTGTTGACCCAGAGAAAAGCATGAACTTCCTCTTTAACAATAGCAGGTGGTTCCTCTGCACTCTGCTTGTCCTCAAATGTTAACCTTGCTGCCACTGTTTTCAACATTCACAGTTTTGAAATCTTTCAGCATTTCTTACTGTTCTCACTCCCTTACTGTAGACCTGGGTAACAGCCATGAGCAGCAGCCATGCTACCATCTGAATGCTGTAGGCAGAGACTACTTTTGTGTTTCCCAGCCGCTCAGATCCCAATATTCACACAGAAACTATAGTAATTACAACAGTGTTTGGCCAATAGCTTATGCATATTTCTAGCTAACTCTTACGTCTTAAATTAACCCATTACTATAATTTGTGAATTACCATGAGGCTGTGGCCTACTGGCAAAATTCTGACTGGTGGCTAGTATCTTTCTCCTTCAGCAGCTACATGGCGTCTCCTTGACTCTACTTTCTCTCTGTATTTCTGTTTGGATTTCCCATCTGGATTTACTTTATTAAACTATTGGCCAAAAACAGCTTCTTTATTTATTTATTTATTTATTTATTTATTTAAGATTTCTGTCTCTTCCCCACCGCAGCCTCCCATTTCCCTCCCCCTCCCCCAGTCAAGTCCCCCTCCCTCTTCAGCCCAAAGAGCTATCAGGGTTCCCTGCCCTGTTAATAACCAATGGTAATAAAACATATTCATAGCATACAGAGGGGCTTAGGTGTGAAATTCAGGCTTTCCTTAAAAGAATGAACAATGCCTTCTTATTTATAATTTATAGCATTATTTCAGAACAGCAGCCCAATACGGAATACTTTTTCTCAGGTGCCAGATGCTTTCCCAAAACTGCACATGTCCTCCTCTGTTTCTCATGATTTCTCCTGATCACAGTGCCAAATAATTCATATTCTTACTTCACTACATCATTTTAGCCCTTCTCACTCTCACATTCCTCGTCTGAAAACTGATATAGTAAAACTTCATTACTAGGATGAAATAAAATGTATATGATGACTTGGTGTTTAGTCACAATAATTAAGCAAATGCTCATTTTTCACTCCTTTCCTTAGTCAAACCCATAAAGTTTTTTAGCTGTTGTTTCTTTTAAAAATTAGCATAAGAAGATCACTATATTAGCCATTAGTGAATTATAACTTATAACCCCTGAGAGGTGCGACTGCACAGAGTGAATGGATAGATAAAATTATTCATATCTATATGAGTGTATAGCAATCTCATTATGAGAGTATAAAATATTATTATTATTGAAGACTTATCCAGTTGTTTTTACTAATTTCAAATATTTATACCCTATAACTACAATCACATCCCTAAAGCCACCAAGATAGATGAATGCATATGTCCATAAGTATGTCCACAGCAGCTACCACTATGGGCCCCATAAAGAGAAATAAAACATATTTTGGAGATCAGATCTTTGTCAGTTGCGGGGTTGGTGAAAATCTTCTCCCAGTCAGTGGGTTGCCTTTTTGTCTTAGTGACAGTGTCCTTTGCTTTACAGAAGCTTCTCAGTCTCAGGAGGTCCCATTTATTCAATGAGGCCCTTAATGTTTGTGCTGCTGGGGTTATACGTAGGAAGTGGTCTCCTGTGCCCATGTGTTGTAGAGTACTTCCCACTTTCTCTTCTATCAGGTTCAGTGTGTTCAGACTGATATTGAGGTCTTTAATCCATTTGGACTTGAGTTTTGTGCATGGTGATAGATATGGATCTATTTTCATTCTTCTACAGATTGTCATCCAGTTTTGCCAGCACAATTTGTTGAAGATGCTCTCTGGCCTGGGTCTGAAAAATCCTGGGATAAAACCAGACTCACTGAACATAGCGGACAATGAGGACTACTGAGAACTCAAGAACAATGGCAATGGGTTTTTGATCCTACTGCACGTACTGGCTTTGTGGGAGCCTAGGCAGTTAGGATGCTCACCTTACTAGACCTGGATGAAGGTGGGTGGTCCTTGGACTTCCCACAGGGCAGGGAACACTGATTGCTCTTTGGACTGACGAGGGAGGGGGACTTGATTGGGGGAGGGGGAGGGAAATGGGAGGTGGTGGCAGGGAAGAGACAGAAATCTTTAATAAATAAATAAATAAAAACAATAACAAAAAATAAAATAGCTTTTTAAAGCTCAAAAAAAGAGAAATAAAACAAATGCCCATTTATAGACAAATTGAGAGACCTTGTATGGTATACTCATGTATCTTAGAATGAAAAGAAAAACAAAATGAATGAATTTCAGAAATATTGAGTGGAAGACGCCTGAGGCAAAATATGATTGGTAAGACTCGACAATACAAAACTGAAGACAAAGTCAATCTGACGCATAGAGTGCCTTGAATCGCAGATCCATGTGATGACAAAGACCAGGAACAGTTCCTAAGGGGCTCAAGAAAAGAGAAAGCACCTGTGAGACACAAAGCCACCTGAAAAGGAAAATTCCATACAGGAACTAGTGATCAGGAGGAAGAAGACTTGGCGAAAAGGAGGTTTAGGCCCTCACTGCACAGTGTCCTGGAAATGTGAGGTGATTACTTTGGGACTGGCTAGTTTGTGTACTGCCACTGGGATCTGTGCTACTGGAACGAGCTCTAATTTCTTGCTTCTGGGCTAAGGTTTTGTTAAGAGAGAGAAATAACGCATTCTGGTGATAAGGTCAGAGAGAGATACCCTAGAAAGTATCAAAGGCCACTTCCTACTGAACCACTGTCATCTAGAAGAATTAACTATCCCTGAGAGGTGGCAGATCCTACAAGCAAGAAATAATTTAAGATGTTAGAACAAAATAACACAGAGAATGCTTAAAATGCAGGTGCATCTATATGCACACCCTCACAAGAACGTTAGAAGTCTAATAGTGGTTACCCTAGGCCCACAGCATTGATGGAGAGCCAGTATTAACTGGAAATAATACCCTTGTGAATTAATGTGCTTTGGCAAGAGTGGTCACATAGTGACTGCAGCTGTGAAAATTATTAAGGTTATGGCAAAAATTCATAAATAATGCTCAGTGTAAGTTATATCTTGTGTGAGGAAAGTTTTCCTCATGATGCTCCAGTAGAACCTTTATGGGTTACCAGTTGGATGCATTCAGATGTGACTGGAGGTTGTTCATCCCAGAGAATCAGTTCAGTACTCAAGAACCACAGGTATGGAATACACCTGCTTGTTGACAGGTGACCCATGTGAAGACACACCTCCCTTCTTGTTCCATGACAAAAGCTAAGCATACCCATTCTTCCCTTTGCCTCTCCTTTCAGAGAGTTCCAGAGCAAAAGGAAGTTATCTCGCCATGATGCTTGTTGACTGTAATTCTCTGAAGTCATTATCACCCTGGACAAGGCACTTTAGAATGCATAGATACAACAAGATTCTTACTTCTTCAGGAAGCTGTTTGGCAAAGTCATTTGGATATGGAAAATGAGTTTGCCCCGGGGCACAAAAATAAAAATTAAAGAAGAAAAAAAGGAAAAAAAAAAAGCTCGGTGAAGCCTCCCTCCCACAGTGTAACCGTCTCAAGAGCATCCCGCTGCTGCTGAACAGTTCCCACATTAAATGACTAATGAATTTGGGTTCGCCCCTGCATTTGCACAGCTGGGGGAAGCTGCACTATCTACAAAGCTTTGAGGCAGAGGGTGAGGAGGTGGCAGCATTGCACTTCAACTGAGCAGCCTAAACTAGGCAGTCTACTGAGTGAGTACGAGCTGTACAGCCCAACTAATGCACACCCAATACCCTCTGCAGAAGCAGCCCCCAGTTTCCTGTGGCTCCCTCCCTGCAAGGCAGCCCTCAGCACTTACATGCATTCCTGCTCCCCTTCTGAAAGTGCCTCCCTGTGGGGCACACCATCCTGGACGATGCTCCCCGTCTTACTACTTTTCATGAAACTCTATTTACTCACAGTGTCTTTTCTACCCCATCTTCCCACGTCTGTCATTTTCCACCAGATGTTGCATTCCCTAAAAAGGCCTGCCTACCTTTCTTGGCTGTGTTTGGTGTCTGCATCTGTCCTCAGTGTCCTTCTCTGTCTCCTTAATGCCATCATTAGCTATTCTTGATCAAAGGATTAGTGCTTTTCATCTTAGAACTTCTAACACAAGCACACATTTCTGACACAATGCAGGAGATTATTATAGAATAAACAGTGTGGAAGGAATACAAAAGTGATTGGGGAGAAAAGACAGTTTCATAGACTTTGTGTTGATGCATGAATCAGTGTGTGAAAACAAAAACAATATACACATTTGAATATTAAATTTTTATGAACTTCAGGCCTTCAGAACATTGTCAGTGAACTCAGGTCAACTTTGATTAACATATTAATAATCTATTGTATACTGAACAACTTTTGTTTGCTAATTTGGTATTAATTAAAATGTCCTAAAACCTTATTTGTATTCAGTTGACTATCATATGACTTCTAAACAATGAGTCATAAACAAAATAAGCTGTTGTGCTTTTTATTTCTTCAAGAATACAGATTTGGGATGGTAAATTTTAGTCAGCTGGAAGATCACAGTGAGATTCCTCCAGAGGAGTAACCGAGTGGTCAGATCAAGGAATGGAACTCCAACATCACTTAGAATATGGTACCTTAGCAAGTTTTAGTGGATTGGAGAGGAAGAGAAAAAAATTAGACTCCAAAGGAAAGTATAGAGATGGAGCAGGAGAAGCAGAACTGGGAGCCTATGGGCCCCGTAACCAAGAAGGCTAATACTAATAAGAAGGTTAGGCAACACTTCCTTTCAAGTTACTGGATATGCTGAAGCTTAATTATTGAAGAAAATTTTCATTTACATTAGCGTGAGTAATTAACAGTGACCTATATGATGGTTAATATGTGTCAACCCATCTGGGCCATGGTGTTCAGGTATTTGGATTTGCTCAAACATTCTGGATATTTCTATGAGAGTGCTTTTAGATGTGGTCTACACTTAAATCATGAGATTTTGAGTAAGACATATTACACTCCCTAATGTGGAGTTGAGGGCCAGATGTCAAAAGTGGGCCAAGCTCCTCTAAGTCAGGAAGAATCCCTCTTCTTGACTTCTGAAGCAACAGCTTTTCCCAGTTCCACAGAGACTCTAGCTTGGCCTCTCCTGAGTCTCCACTTGCTGGTTTCCCCTGAAACTCTGAAGGTTTCAGACTTGCCAGCTTCTGAGAGCGAATGAGCCATACAAATGATGCATTCTTCTTCTAACTCATGTGCACTTACAAACACACATGCGTGTAGACATACATAAGCATATATGTGTTCACCATATTGGTATATTTCTCTGGGCAACACTAACACAATATACTGAGACTAACCGTGAAAACAAGTTGAAAATGACGTGGATTCCACAAGTACAAAATTATCCAACAGACGTGTTCAACTTTGTTCATTCTCAGTGCGCCATTTCTACTTTATTAGGCTGAAAGGAATAATTTGTATTTACTGAATAGAGATCATGGTCTATACCAACACTAAATGTATTAATTTTAGAACTATTTAACCCATCACTTTAATTTATAACAATGGAAGACTTATAATTTGTGTCTGGCCCATGATCATTTTGAGAACATGCCTAAATGAGTTCTGTGTTTCCATTATTGGCTCACGAGAGAACTCTTACATGCTATTTAGACCTTAGAGAAAAGCAGGAAGTCAGAGCAGCTGTAGATAAGATCCAGAAGAGCAAAACATGAGGCTGAGCTTCTCTAACTCATAACATTTTCATCCAAAAAGGGAAGTGACCAGACCTACGGTAGTTGTTCAGAAGATTATGCCCAATGTTCTGTGAAGTACATTTCATTTTTTATATAGCAAAATACCCTGCAAACTGAAAAGAACTTGGAAATGTTGAACTGTTAATATTTTACCTTCAGTTCAATATAATCTCTGAATAATGACATCTGTGGAAGAACTGAGAGTATATAATTTAAAGAGAAAGAACAAGTGTTTTGTCCATCATGAGACAGTTATTCCACAACCTACTGACCCCAATAAGCATATAACCATGACGGTGGACAAATGGACTCCTCTCAGCTTCTTTACAAATGAGGGAACGCTATAATATTGCTGTCATCCTTCTGTAATTAAAACACATTAGAGCAGGGATTTTGTTTGGCATAAACCTATGCAGACCTGGTGCATGCTGTCGCAGTCTCTGTGAGTCTCTGTTCCCCAGTTCTGTTGTGTGTAGAAGACATTATTTCCCTGGAGGCATCTATCACCACTGCCTTTGACCATATTTCCCACTCCAACTTCTGCATAGGCCCCCTCTGCCTCATACTCACTTTTTGTACACTGTCCAGTCATGGGTCGTTGTGTAAAGGGGAAGTAGACACAAAGTCCCACCCTAGCCAAGAAGCTATTTACAACTGATACCACTTGGGAAAGGGAAAATCAGTTTCTGTTTTGGAGTAGCACTGGGTATAAGCCCCACTCCAGAGCAAGCCCCATGCCCAGTAGTTGGCCAACACAAAACAAACTTCGAAGTTGTGTGTGAGGGGATGGGAGATGCTGGTTGGGGTTGTTTTATTTTGGCATATTTTTTTTTTGCTTTATTGGTTTTTGTTTGTTTGTTTGTTTTACTTTCTTTTGAGAGATAGAATATGAGGTTGGGTAGGAGGGTGGGGGGATCTGGAAAGAGCTGGGGGAAGGGAAAAGAGGATCAGAATATATTATATGAAAATATTAAATTAAAAAGAAGCATCCAATTAAAAATTTTAGAGCAAGAAGTGACCTTATGTCATGGATGACAAACTGTGGTCTACAGACATGCCCTACTTAACCATCTGTCTGCAACTGGTAAGCCAAAAATACTTCATTTTTGCATTTAAAATGCTTATAAATAATAGCAATAAGTAATGTTGGGTAGCCTTTGAGAGTAGATGAGATGTAAATTTCTGTGCTCATGAATGGTTTACTGGAACACAGCTCCACTCATTTGTTATGTCCCATCTCATGGCTGACGCTGGGCCACAGTGTGAGGAAGTGGCTTGTCACAATACACAGTTGATTGCCTACAAACACTTTCACCAGAGACTATCCGACCCACAAAGCCTAAAATATTGACAATCTGGCTTTTTATAAAAAAAAATTTCACTGGTTCTGATGTAACCCAAACTTCTCACTACAGGCTAAAACTGAGACACCAAAGGTAAAACTGGTCTTGACAACTCAACTCTAGTTTTAATTGACTTCTCTAATTTGGTTTAATGTCCATTTATCAGGCTGAAGTAAATGATCAAAACTTAGCTCTAGTTATAGCAATCTTTAAGTTAAAATAGACGCCCATGTAGCTCCCTAATTAATCTCATATCCTTGCTCACATGACCTAATGCCATGCTCCCCCCAAATCATATTGAAGTAGATTGCCCTCATGTAGTTGTTAAAATGGATTTTGTGCTGCGTTTTCTTTGACGGTTCTAAGTAGATGCTATTATAGGACAAAACAATGATACAATTTAAATATTTTGCTGGACACATCAGTCAAACTGACACATATGCTCTGATTTTATTTTGTAAAGTAATCCTATGGAATACTTACTTTCTCAGAAATTGGCCACATTCTCTTTTCTTTCCAAGATGTGATTGACAATAAGATGAGTGAATGACATTAGTGTTTCTATATTTGGCAAATAGTACTTGCCCAGTTAATCCTCCCAACATAAGCTGAATTTCAGACTTTCGTAAAGCAGAAAAGCATATCCAAAGTCGGAGCATCCCCTTCTCAAAAGCAAATACCTCTAGTGTGTCTAGAAAAATCAAATGACCTAATTGAGACTTAAAAGACCTGTCTCCAAAACGGCACTTGTACAGATGCTATTGTCACCTTGGAATGATGTTTCACTTCAAATTTATTTGTCAATGTGTGGAGAGAGTGTCAATTGGCACTGCAAAGGCCCTGGTTTGTATACACGGCGCATGGAAACCAAAGGTACTGCGACAAGGCTCACGGCACAGAGGACTGCAAGATCAGGATATCAACAGTGCTCAAGTTGTAAGGACGTGCTCAAAGCATTTAACACTTGTGTAAGTGTAACTGCCAGATCCCACATGGTCCAGCCATCATTCAAGCCACTGTAGGGCAAGTACTTATCTGACAGCTCCATTTCCATCTAAGAAGAAGAAGACAGAGATAATGCCAGAGATAATTGCATACCATTCATCGAGTCCCATGTGTGACTGACTTTAACCAACAACAGTGGGATTATGTCCTAAGAATTTTAATCTCTTCCTTGAAGTAGTTATTTTCATCTATTTTTTCCTTTATTGTAATCGTATAAACCTAGATTTCTACTTGACATTGATATATAATAATTCATGTAGTAAAATAGCCCAATGTAATCAGAAAAGTAAATTCCAAATCACATGTACATTTAAATACCCAAACATTTCAATAGGACAGCACCAATGCTGTTATCTCTAGATATTTGCCAGACGCACAGTTAAAGGTAAATCAGGAGCGGTCATAACAGGGTTGACAGTGTTCTCCTTCTACTATTACTTTCTTTAGTTCACAGTGTAACCCGGCCAAGAACATTATTAAAGGAAATAAGTTCTAATAGCTTACTAAATGAAGGAGTACACTTACTCTAACACAATCAATAAATGAGGTAATTTCATTTCTCACTTTTCTTTCCATAAATATTATTAAAACAGGCACCTCGTCTGAACTACTTAGTGTCTTCTTGAGTTCACAGTCAATTAAAAGCAATTTCGCGTTGCCTTTACTAAGCACTTGACTGATTGCTGACTTAATTATTTAATCTTCCAATATAGGGGACACACAAATATTCTTTGAAAATATTCTTTAATTGTCCAAAATAGTAAGGTACTGTAATGCCATTTCATCTTCTAAGTTGTAGCATCATATGCCTGAATCTAGTACATGACTTCATTTCCTCCAACTGTTACTTATGCAAGCATAGCTCATTTCACACCTACTATGTCCCGGGCTCTCTCCTAAATGTTCCTGTACCTAACTGAATGAAATAGGATTCCTAACTTCAAGACAAATTCCACTATTGGCTTGGGTGGGGAGAAGGAACAGCGGTTAATTTTATAAACATGCAAAGGAGAGCTACATCTTGCTTCCTTGGAGACCCAGGAGATGGGTTTCTGAGCTCATTCTGCTCTGCTAAATTGAGCATTTAAGAATGGATGAAGTGGGTGAGAAGAAGGTGTGGTTCGGATTTTCCAGGTATGGAAATCACCGGTGCAAAAAGACCAGCTTTAAAGAACTCTACAATTGGAGCAACATATAAAGTCAGAAAAGACGAAGAGGCCAGGTCATGGGATGACCTTACTTACTGGTTCAAGAAGTTCAGATTTTATTCTACAGGACATGGAGAACCGTCAAAGAACATCAGATACAGACACAACCAAGCCTTAGCTCTCTTGCTTTTCAAGTGGTCCAAGGGTGTGGGAAGGAATGATTTCAGGTAAACAAGACTGGAGACAGTTATAGTATTTTGGGCCTAAGGAACAGAGAGGCCAAATTTGGGAACTAGGAATAGACAGAAGGGGGCGGATTGGAGACAGGAGAAAATCTGGCAGGACTAATTGTCAGATTATGTAAGGATAAAACAAAGCAAGGCAGAAAAGGCATCAACCTAGGTTTTCTAGTTGGGGTGATCTGGTCAATGAGTGACTCTAGCAAGCAGGAGGAAGCCCAGGACACAGGAGGCTCTGGAAGACTCATCTAATTCAGCAAGGGCCATGGGAATAGGCAGAAGTCATAGAGCTAGGATACTTACTTTAAGGTTTCTGTCATCCTCCATGAGAGCCTATAGCACCTCAAGTAAGAAAAATTCGATTAAAGTGCTGTCATCTCTTCTAACCCCGGATGCCATGAATGGATTATACCCTTCCTCTCAGCATGCAAATTAGGTTTTCTGCATGATTCCTTAAGAAACAAGTGTAAAAGTCCTTCAGTGTCCTGTGAGCTCAAGAAATTACAAGATGTGGATAAAGGATGAGCCTACATAGATGTATAGAAATATGGTAAGCGCTCAGGTTTTAATAATAAAATTGGATACTGAGGTGCAGTCCTGCCAGAGGCATAATTTAATGAGCCAATGTCTCTTCACTGATATGTCATACTTCAAAAGGGAAGAGTTTCCAATTTTATTATGAATAAAATTGCGAGTGAAATGCAAATTCTCAAGGTCCTCCCCCAGCATTGTAACCTGGGCAGAATATTTAGAACTGTATCTATCACAGACAGTCATGGACCTTATTGAGAAATATCCCTTCAAGAGCTCATTGTGTGGGATGAACAGCCTCCTCCTCCCTCTTTCCCGCACATTTCCCCTTCCTCCCCTGCTTCTTCTCATCTTCCCTACCTTTCTTTCCCTTTCTTGCTGCCTTAACTCACCCAGGATCTATTTATAGATAATGTATCTACAGTTACATTAAATCTGGAAATAACTTTATTTCTAGAAAAGGGAATAGAGTAGATCAATACTGTCCCCAAACTCTATTTCCTAGGTCTATGTGTCTGAAAATGAAATAGAGCAGAGCCAACAGTTGGAACAGAATCCCCAAATACACTGACACACAAACTTCGTGTGTTATAAAGGTCTCCCTTGAATGACCAGAGACAAATAAGGTGCTCAGGGAAAAAAAAGACAGTTTTGTTTAGCTCTACTCTCCCATATATAATATTTAATACAAGGCATCACTTAAAAGTCCCATGAATGGATTTAATTTTAAATCGGAATATACTTTTTTCAAGCAGAAGTGTGGAGTGTTCTCTTCTGCCCCAAGCCTGTCTAGAATCCCTGGATGGTTTGGTGACTGTCATGTGGATCAAGTAGAAGGCTGAAGCCTCTTGCATTGTGCAAATCAGTTATGGCTGCCCTTCTGGGGTGCTATCAAATAAAATTTCATTCTAAGGGGCCTATAGAATGGGCATCGCAACCCTCACATCCTACAGGAATGTAGCAGGATCCCAATTACTAATACTGTCTTCGGGAGCTCTGCTCATAACCGTATCTCAAATAAATTCAAGAAGACATAAAGTGTAAACTCTGACTTACATGACTCAACCATACAAAAGAGAAGAGAGAAAAATGATCGCATAAATAAGCAGAAAATTAAAGGAGCGAGGACAAACATCTCTTCAGATTACAGTGCTGCATTATCTACAATCCAAAGCAGGGCAGCTGAGCTCAATTTATTTCTCTCTGTACATGGTATTTCATGATTACATTTTGAAAGCCTGTGAACTGTTTACTTCAAACCCTTTCCTTCCACTGTTGACTAACACAAAATCTGTTCAGCCCAGATGCCAGCACACGACAGGCCACTAAAGGAATCTTCCCTCCAGCTCTGCTTCCCTCAACATGGGCTCCATTCTTAGAAGAGTTGCGGGCATCAGGCTCCCTGAGAGAGCTGGTTAAAATGTAGATTACTAGGCCCAGAACTGGGCAAACTGCAAATTCTGGATCTCTGCCTAGTTACTAAATCAATAACTCCGAGATGAGGCTGAGAAACCAGATAATGGTTAATAGTCTTAAGGCTTCATATATCTTTCACCGATGAGTCATTTTTTTTCTGATTATTCAACACACATTTATTGACTATTTAGGATTAAAAGACTTGTTCATATCAGATGATGGAACAGAAAGATGTAATCTAGCTGTCTGGTGTTCTGGGGCCAGCTGAGGTTACACCAACAGCCAGGAGAGGTAGGCCTGGAAGCCCCACTGCAGAGGCAAGAAGTCACCACAAAAGGCAGAGACAGAGCTTGGCAGGAACATTGCTGTGACCCCAGGCTTCCCTGAGTGAGGTGGCCCTGGACTTGGACATCTCAACTATTTCCTCCCTTATCCCCATGACCACACACTTTCATTCTTCTGTCCACAATAGAGGAGACAGAACTTTCCAGAGCAACAGAAGGTTTCTTCTGGCCTCAGAAATTCTCCTCAGGCTGTCTGGGAACATTTCACAAAAAGCCAAGTCACATGGTGCAGGGTGCAGCCTGAGTGGAGGCTGCAGTCTGAAGCACATCAGACAGTTTCCAGAGCTTTTAGTCTGGCCACAGTCTTCTTCCTCACTTTTTTTCTTAAAGGAATTGGAAGCTGATACTCCATGAAATGGAAATACCCAGGTTTCTTTGTGTGTAGCATTAAAATTCTGTTTAATATCACACCTTATTTTCCTAAAAATAGTTATTCTTTATGTTTCCTGTCTTTAAGCCTCTTAGAGGCCTTGATCCCCAGCCAGGTCCCTGAACTCACTAGCCATAATTTGCACCATGTATAGATTAATGAAGAGTGGTGTGTTTCATTGCTGGTTTGAAGTTTACAGCTCATAAGTATTATGGTTTAGTTGTGACCTGCCCTTACTAACCAAAAACCTGGGGTTTGCTTCTTATTCTACTTCTCATAGAAAGGTTTGAGTCTTATTTAGGATTGGAAGACTTTTGGAAGTCATCCACATAAAATACCGATTGAAAGTTGGGTGTGGTGGCTCATGCCTGTCACCCTAGCATGTCGAAGGTTAAGGTAGGATGATTGCCCCATGTCTGAGTCCAGTGTCAGAGTGAGATCTCCTTTCAAAAACATAGAAATAAAAGAAATTAATCTCCACGTAACTGTTGAGAACTTGAGAGCACTAAGGAGCAGTTATTTTCTGGAAGGACCATGACTGTACAGTATACTGTAAATCTTTGCTCAGTAAGATCCTGCTTTGTCTTGGGAACAGTATGAGGAGCATAGGATAATTTTATAAGGAAATACAGGACATAAAACTTCAACCCTTATCTCCTAGTGAAATCACTGCTCTTCCAGGAAATACCCTTTAGCTATATCTAGGTAATATTAATTAATTCTAATACATACAAGTCAGAAAGGAGAGAAAAATAGAACAAGTATTAGGTGAAGTCCAAGAGACTAGGCTGCAACGCAGGGGCATTAATTGGTGAAATAATACATAGTTTAATGAGATTGGTGACATTATATTATAGTTAATAACATGGACATGATGCCACTATAAGCATGTATTATTTATTTCAAAGTTGTCTGGATCAGTGGGACCCACACTCAGTGAGATGAGTGAGACAAAGAAGCACAGTGCTGACTTCTGTCCTAACTAGTCAGAGGTGACTTATCTTTCTAGCTCATCAAGAGGATTACAAGGTAGCTCCTCCCTTTATTCTTAGAACCTTTGTTCTTAGGTCTAGGGGGCTTCCATTCAATTAGATATCAAAGATAGAAACTCTTGACTAAAAGATTATTCTAGGTTCTTCCCAAAGACACGAATAATCAATACAACATGCCTCTATTTCATTTACTTCTATTGCTTTGGTCCTAGCCCAGGTTCTTAGAAATTCTCCAGGTCTCTAATCTAACCGTTCATCTTCTACTTAACCATGTCTTACCAAGGCTAGATCCTACAGCCAGGGTGAGTGTACAATACTGAATCTGGAAGTAACTTCACTACGATTATTAACTGTACCCATCTGTTTTGGAATAATAGTCTAACACATTTTCTTAGTAGGCAAGACCCCATATCTGCCTTAAGTCTCACTATTTATTGTTACATTTCTGTTTTCAGTTAGAATATCCAATCCTTTGAGCCCAGATATAGTGTGCTCTTCTATTCCCAGGGAGCATGTAGGCCTCTCCATAGGGAGTTACCACGGGACCTATTCAAGACTGGAATCCTTCGTTTTAAAAAGAACTCCATGTTACAAAAAAACTATGTAGCCTCAAGGTCACAGAGCTGGTTAGAAAGAAAATGGAAATTGGAAAAAGTGGTTAGACTTACCTTTCCCAAATATAATTTAATAAATGTGTTTAAAAGATTTAAGCCAGAAATGATACTGCATGCCTTTCATCCCATCACTTGGGTGGGAGGATCTCTGTGACTTTGAGGTCAGCTAGGGTGACAAGTGAGCTCCTGGACAGCTAGGGTTATATAGAGAGACCCTGTCTCAAAAAGTAAGAGAAAGAGAGAGATTTTTATTTCCGTGTGTGTGTGTGTATGCACGTGCATGTGTGTGAGTGTTGTGTGTGTGTGTGTGTGCGTTTGTGTATGTGTGTGTATGTGATATATCTATGGGTGCTCATAGATGTCAAAAGAAGGCATTGGATCCTTAGGGTCTGGAGTTGGAGGCATTTGTAAGACTACCAACAAGAGTGTTAGGAACCAAACTCTGACGCTCTGGAATAGCAGCAAGTACTCCTAACTACACTGATCCCTCCTTTTATCATATTTTGACATTTCTCACTCAAATCATAGCATTGTTCAATATAAAGTATCCAAAGTCTTTAGGGTCATACTGATCAGATGCTTTTGATTATCAAATTGACATAAATGTGTTTATTCAAAGTGTGTTACATAGCTCTTCTTTTTGCACCAATGCAACCCATTTTTCAGAAGCCTTCCCTTCAAAAAGTCTGCCAAGACTTCCCTTCTAAGAAAATTCTTTTTTCCTAAAAATATTCTTCAAACTCAACACAAGTTACCGAAATGAAATCTCCTAAATAAAACAATGGCAGAGATAGACCTGATAACGAATGTGAAATATGCTAAGAACATTCTGTCACTGAAACAAAATTCACACTTTGGGTGTGTGATTAGTGGCAGGATGAAGCCTTGAACCACATAAGAATGAAGCCCACTATAGCAGAGGAGAAGTCGCCTGAGAAGGGTCCCATCTAAAAGGCAACCATTTCAAAGCAGGCTCTGTCTTTTGACTACCATCGTCCTGGGCCTGACCAGACATTCATTTCCAAGTGCTATTTCCAAATAAAGCCCCAAATGCAGAGTGAGGGTCAGTTGGCATGTTCAAAATTTGCTTTGGGGTGGACAGAACAAAGAATGAAATGTTTTCAGGAGGAATTATAAGTGCATTCCAACACTTGCTGGTTTTAATTCATGTTTCAAGATGGTCTTCTCCACCTGATTCCTTAGTACCCCATTTCTACCAGAACATGGGAAATTAAAAAGAAATTATACATGAAGCCAATTCTGACTGTCCACATGGCACTGAAGTTAGTAAAACATACATACATACATACATGCACACACATATACATACATACATACATGCACACACATATACATACATACATACATGCACACACATATACATACATACATACATACTCAATATATTTTCATGGGAAAGAATGAGAAGGGAAGTCAGCTTGAACCCAGGCTGTCAGAGTTGGTGACTGATCTGATTTAACCAAATCTAATCAGGCCATCATGCCCCCACACTGTATTTACTGACAAGTCTCAGGGCATCAAAGAGGGCAAGGCACATCAGGGCAGTGGGAGGAGAAACAAAAATTACCTGTTGAATGGGAGAATTGGCTGTTAGCTAAGGGTTTCTATGACTCTGGATGTTCAGAGAGTCCATCCATCAAACTAGCATGATGGTGGCAGAGTGGGGGAGGGGGAGTGGAGTCTGAGGCACAAGGATGGCAGAGAGTAGAAAGTAAGCAAGGGCCTGGGAGAAAAACCATTATTGAATATTTAATGTCTAGCCTGAAACAAGAAGAACATTTAACAAGGACACAAATTATTATTCACGAGCTTTCAGTTTTTCCACAGAAGATAAAAGCAGTGGAAGAATGCATAGGTGGCTAAGCAGAGCAAAAATGGGGCAACCGAAACCCAGAGGGGGAAGCACACACCATTGTTACGGGAGGTCTTCCCGCCCCTCCAACCAATAGCTGCTGAGATACCAGCCCATTGGGGCGTGGTTTCTCTCCCTTCAAAAGGCTTCTATTTCCTTCCGCTGGTCTCTTGACTTCCTGTTCGGCTGGCGATTAGTCTCGCTTCATGATTGCGAAAAGGGCTGTTGTCTGGGATCGTGATCTGTAAGTTTTTCCTCTTTAAATAAATACTACCCTATTAATAATAATTCATAACTGGTGTGGCATTGTTCGTGGCTTACGCCTTCACCTGGCGCCCAACGTGGGGCGCCAATTTGTTGAAATAGGAAGCGGTGTGGCTGTGCCCCTGTACCCGGCCGCCCGCATGGCCCAGCTTAAGCCCCGAAATAATTACAGGGAAACTGTATACCTTTAATCACTGCCTGGCCCATTATTGGCTAGCTCTTACATATCGACCTAACCCATTTCTGATAATCTGTGTAGCACCCCAAGGTGTGCTTACCGGGGAGATTCTAGCCTGTGTCTGTCTGGAATGTGGACATCATGGCGATTCCTCACTCAGCTTCTCTTTCCCAGAATCCTCTTCTGTCTACTCCACCCACCTAAGGGTTGGCCTATCAATGGGCTCAGGCAGTTTCTTTATTTTAGCCAATGAAATCAACAGACTGATATAGGACACTCCCATATCACTTCCCCTTTTTCTGTTTAAACAAAAAGGAAGGCTTTCATTCGTTTGCTCATATTCCACAGCAGCTGGGCGGTCTAGTGGTGAGCATAGCTGCCTTCCAAAAGAAGTTGGTATTTCTGCCTAAATGTTGCTGAGAGGATCTGGCAACGTTTTATTTTCCTCGCAGGATTTTGAAATGTGCTTACTCTCTCAAGTCTCATGGGGTAGCTATACTCTCAAATGCACAGATGTCTTTGCAAGCGAAAGCTCTCTAATAAAATGCATCCCCTCCTTCAGATGCTGCAATCAGTGGAAGGAAGCTCACTAATGTCCTTTATTAGATGAAGTGTCATCAAGCACCACATTAATAAATGGAATAAATGGAAGGGTGGGGCAGGATGAAATGCAAGCACTGGTCTCCTGGCTGTGGTGTGTATGTGTGCGTGTGTGTTTGTGTATGTGTAATTTTTAAAGGCGACAGAGTTCTTCTAAAAATAAGTAATCTATCTCAAATACTAACTTCTTTCCTGGCTTTGTGATGGGTATATTAATAACAGTTTCTATTTTAAAAATGAACACTAATGAATAATACATTGAGTATTCATTAATAATATATACATATATCTGTTAAGACGAGTTAAAAAGCATCACTTTGGGTTCAAGCCAGTGAGTGGCTTTAACTGAAAAGGTAGTTCTTATTGCACACGGGACCATGGAACTTCACTCTCTCAGTCATAGTTAATTTGTCAAAACATTCTTTTTCCTGGTCTTGATTGACTACTAAATCTGGAGGGAAATTCACATCCATTTGTTAATTCTCTGGCCTCATTCTTTTTCATGCCCTATTACACAAGTTGCTCCAATACAGCAAAAGCATGCATAAGTGTAGAAATCTCTCCCACTCCCTATGCCCCCAAATACTCTTCCTTCCAAATATTCCTTGGGAAGCAAGTCATTGCCATGACAACCATAAGATGGGGTTTGAAGGGCACTTGGGGGCACGCCTAGTGAAAGTTAATACCAGTTTGTGTTCAACAGGGTCAGGGAAACTGAGCCAATGGGTCATATTTGGCAACGAGACACCACTTAGCTATTTAGAATTATCCGTCCACACCATACCTAGCTGGAAAAAAAAATCAGAGCGATTTATTCAGGGCTGATCCATCATTTTTCCATTGTAGCAAATTCCCTCTGTGTTCACAAGTAATTAAACAAAAAGATCATATATAATAGAAAAAGGAGAACTAAGGATTTGCCTTGCCTGACAAACTTTGATGTGAAGCATTCAGCTGTGCTCAACCCACCCCCAAAGGGTTAACACGTTTCCTTTCCTAAGCAATACTTTTCTTCTGCACCTTCACACTTTGTGCCCTTCCCTGTCATGCAGGTGATGAAGGTAGATTCCTAAGGACTCATGAGGACTTTTTTCCGTGTCTTTAATACGTTTGCTTCCAGAAACAGGGACACTGTGGGCACAACTAGCAACTGCAGCTCAGGTGTAGTAGGAATCTTTTGTGTAACTCGGAGCTCGAGACTGCTCCCTTCAAATGCATGCGAAACAATACTTTCTCACACCGACTCCAGTCCAAAGACCAAGAGATAAAAATGATCATGCCTTTAAAAAGTCACTATGTGATAAGGTGCATTCTTTCTTTGTCTATACCTGACTGACCACCTAGCCAGGGAGCTTTTAAAAGAAGGAGGAGAATCCTTTGTTCTCTCAGGTTCCATTTAAGGAAAAGTGGGTCGAAGGGTTTCCCCAGGGAACGAAAACGAGCTCTGGAGCCAAACGCAGACAAGGAAGAGATTTCATGCCCACTATTATTCTACCCTCCCCCCGCCCCCCGCAAAGAAATGAATTAATTCTTTGGCAGACTGATGGTTAAGAAAGGTGGGGGTGCGCACAGGTAGCCCCTTTCCTGAGACCGTATCTAATTCCCTAGTGTAGCTCAGGCCATCCTCCCCGCTGGGTGGGGATGGGGCAGGGGTGATGGAAACTCTCTCCAGCCATGGGTAGCACAGGCAGAACTGCATGCATTCGCACGCCCCAAAACTGGCGTCCCAGCCCAAGTGCGAAGTTGGGCGTTTAGACCTGAAAAGCACAGTAAGGGACATTCAAAGCAGCAAGTTACAGTACCTTGAGAAGTCTGACAGATGGGAGAAAAGCTGCGTGGCATAGCTTCCGGATGGTCCAATTTAGGGGTCGAGAAGCATCAGTCTGATTCATGACCCCTTCCAAATTCCACCGGGAAGACCAGAGACCGCAAATCTGGGCAATGCCTAGAAAATAAACGGCCCTCCACGGCCCTGGCATCCCATGGTCATCTCCACACCTGCAAATTCCATTAGGGCAGAGGCTTCCTGGAACTTGGGAGTCTAGTCAAGTGGCGTTTCCTGAGCCCCTGAACCTTCTTAAGAAAGCCACCTCCCCTCTCCCTGCAGCCGTGCTCATGCATACCAAATGTGGCCGAATGGAGGCACACTGCTTGCTGCTTCTGGGAGGGGATGCTTGATTTCGAAGGAGAGGGACAGCCTGCACAAAACAGCCTGTGGTCGGAGTCAGAGCAGCCTGCTCCAGAATGCGCGCTCCCTCTCCCGCTCTCCTCCCAGCAAACGCAGGTCAGGCGTTGTGGGGGGGACCCGGGCCATTTGCTTTGCTCTCTTGTTTTTTTTGGGGGGGGGAGCCAGGAGGAAAGCAAAAAGGAACAGAAATGAAGCCAGAAGAACTTGTACTTTCTTGCACAAAGCATCCTTGAGGGGCTGGAAACTGGCGCAGGGGGAGGGGCTGGGGCACTGGGAGGGAGAATGGATGCCTCTGAAGGATAAGATAAATGCTTCCTTTTTGATTTGTGTGACATAATAAATTGAGAGCTATCGTAAAATGGATCTATAGTCAAAAGGGATCCCTGCTGTGTTCTGGGATCTTTTATTAACTGTGATTGACCCTGATACAAGCACCATACAGATGATAGATGTGTCGAGGCTAAGTCAAACTTGCATTTACACACGCTGGGGACAAGGAGTTATTCCTGTCGTGGAAAGCTGTGCAAAGGAATGCTTTCGTGGCTTACCTTTTTAGCAATAGTAGTTTCTAAATTGGGAGATATCCCCACCAGACAGACTTCTCTTGCAACGACGTTTAACCCTTAAAGTGCTGTGTAGAAAGAACACTGTCCACAAAAGGTGATTTTCTCCAGTGCGTGTTTCCCTTCTTTCCAATAATTTTTGAAGGGGGCTTTTAAGAGACCGTAGCTGCCCTGGGGTACGTAATTTGTAAAGCTCCCATGGTGAAAGGGAATAAAAGAGAACTTTTCCATTTAAAGGAAGACAATGGCCAATTTCACTTAGAGAAGGGGACCTTAGGAGGGCTGGGAGGGGCGGGCATGTCATGCTGCTCACCTGCATTACCCACTCCCCCCAGGCATTAAAGTTTTGCAGTGCTGTTGACCAAAGAATCTGCCCAGGAGATGCCCACACCTGCACCCTTCAAGTGTTGCCAGGGTACTCAGCACTTCCCATCTTCCCTCCCAGTGCCCATAGAGAGTCTCCATTTTTAATTAACCAGGAGAAATGGGTAACCCCTTCACACACACACACACACACACACACACACACACACACACACTCCCATGACTCCTGTGCATTCTGGGACAAAATCCAGAGGGGTTGGAGCAGATGTGATGGTGACACAAGGCCACATTTTAGGATCAAGAAGACACCTGGCACCTGCGCCACTGCACCATTCCCTAAAGTGTCCCAGAGGCAGAGATGCAGAGAATCACAGAGCCACTTACTGGAACATAAAAATCCAGGCATCAGATTATTTTCGATTAAAGCAGTACCAATTTAACAGAACTCACACACGGTTCATTTCCTGTCACCCTCCTATTTCCACAATGGGGTAAATGACATTTTAGAGTGTTAACATGCTAGGACATACATATGTCAGGCATGGTGTGGGCTCTTTTACATCCTGCAAGCTCACACCAATGGTAGCCCTCTAGGGCAGATGCTGTCATGTCCCTGTTTCACAGACTAAGCAAATAAAATCCAGAGAAATTAGCCTGCATTAGAGTCATTTTACTGAGCCGCAAAGATATACTTTCAGTTCTGCTTCTTTCATAGTTGGAGACAACAACAATAACACCTTTACTTAGGTTTTCTGGTCTTTAATCTGATGTAAGAATCGCAATAAAAGATGGGATAGATGGGATAAGAGCTCAGTATGTCCTTCACACAGTGCTGTGGCATGCCACTGAGGTTTGCTTAGCCTCCTGAATTCTAAATATCAGACTTCAGAGTTCACAGTGGAATTCTGACCCTGGCCTTGGGCAATTTTCTCATCTCTTATGTGCACTGGAATCTTTTATCTCTGGAATGGAGGCAATCACACAGCTACACACCCAGAGTTCTTGTGAAACCAAATGAGCTAGGGCCAGTGGAGCACCAAGTCCAGTGTTGAGCATCTCTCAAGCCCCTTCTACCACAATTCATCTTCTAGGCAGCATGCCCTATTCTACAATACGGACCCACTGACATTTTTCATTAAGGATACTTTGTGCGTATGTTTGCAGTACCAGGTAATGAAACCAAGCAAGACAAACTCAACCTGGATGTTTTCTATGAGCTGTGTAGAGTTCAGTAAATGGCGCAAAGAAGAAGGCAAAGACTGAAAGGGCAGTGGGACTTCCCTCAGCCTTTTCCCTACATAAGCCTGGTCGTCAGATTGCAAAGTGTCACCTTCAGTGAGCCTACCAGGAACTGGCATTTCTTTGCTACTAAACACCCCTTAAGTGGTCTCTTCATAGTTTTGAAAAGTCAGTTCTGGGGAAAGGCAAGGCCATTCCAGTTGCCCCCCGCTTTCTCCTCACTGTCCCAAAGTGTTAAGAACACAGAAGTGAAAGCACCCTTCTGAAACCACAGTCTTTGATCCTCTTCATGCCCTTAATTTTTAAGAATAACTTTGGTCAGAAACATAGTTAGGGTTATATGAAATGAGAAGCAGGTGTCACATCCTCTCTAGTGGCAATTAGTGGGATGAGACAAAACCTTCAGGGAGTGGAGTTAGAGGCTACACAGCAAAGGAGATGAAGATCAAAAGAATGAATGGTTTAAGGGGGCGTCTTCCCGTCATCGGAGTAATTTGTGCCAGGATGATTTGTTGTCAAATATCTAAAGAGGGGTTTTCAGGGCCCTCCTCATTAGAACAAATGGTATTTTTCACATATGAGTTTCCCCATGCTTTCAGAGAGAGCCCTAAGATGAAAACTAGAGAAGAGGAGGTGTGGCTGAGGCAGGGAATATCTCATACATCTCAAATGCTCATTTTCAATACGATGATTCTGAGTGTTTACAAATCTAATTGATCAGATTACTTTTTAATATTCCTAAAAGTGGCAAGTGTGGGTTTTTTTTTGCATTCTAAAGTGTGCCTTTCAACATATTTCCATTCTCTTTTATGCTATGCAAGCCCCTTTCCCACCTGTTACCTTTCAGTTCAGTCTCAAGGCAATTACTAAGTCTTTATTTTATCCTTCAAAGGCATGTTCCCTCTTGGGAAAAGTCAACACACTTTGATGGAACATTGGCTCATACTCATGATATCTCTCTAATGTAGAGGGGCTAATTTGAAAACTAAGGCCATAAGGGGATGGATGCATAATGACCAGGTAGATCCGAATATCCAAACCCTTCTCATAAAGTGATTTATACACACCACACTGTCCTAGTTGGCTTTCTATTGTTGTGAAAAACACCATGACCAAAGTAACTTTGGGAGGAAAGGGTTATATTTGGCTTATAGGTTATAGTCCTTCATACAGGAAAGACAAATCAGGAACTCAAGGCAGTAACCTGGATTCTGGACCTGAAGCAGAGACCACAGAGGAACTCTGCTTATTGACTTGCTCTCCATGGCTTGCTCAGTCTGCTTTTCTATATAAATCAGAACCATCTTCTCAGGGTAGTAAAGCATTTGAGTGTTGTAAGCAGGGCTTAAGTGGTGGTGTTAGTTGGAGGTTGAAAGAAAATAAACTCTTTTTCTATAACGTGCCTTGGTCATGTTGTAAGCAAAGTAAGAAAACACACATCCAGACACAAAATGCTCCAAAGTAAGTTTGTATGTTTTGTTATTATACCATTGAAATATTTGGGTATTTGGACTTTAATTGTATGTATATTTCAGGAGCTTATTTTTGGACATGGTCTGCATAAAGTAGATGCTATTCTGACACCCAGGAGATGTATTCAAACCAGATAATGGTTACCTCTGTAGGTATCTTCCTCCCATCAAAATTCTTTAGTAGTCTTAACCTTCTGCTTACTTATGACTGACCTCAATCCATAGTTGTTTTTTTTTCTTTTTTAAAGGTGTATTTTTATTTATGTGAATGTATGTGTGCGTGCGTGCGTGTGTGTGTGTGTGTGTGTGTGTGTGAGAGAGAGAGAGAGAGAGAAAGAGAGAGAGAGAGAGAGAGAGAGAGAGAGAGAGAGAGAGCCCAGAGAGTGTCCAGAGAGGCCATAAGACAACAGTAAGTAGAGCCCCTGGAGCTGGTGGTTCTGAGCTGCCTAGTATGTGTGCTAGAGCTAAACTCTGGTCCTCTGGAAGATCAGTAAGCACTGCTGGCTGCTGAGCCATTTCTCCAGCCCTCAACTCACAGCTTTCTGGTGTCCTGCCAGCTCAATAGTTTGGTCAAAAAGATCATTTTTTTTTTTGTTGTTGTTGTTCTTGTGAACTTCATGGTAATTTACATTTTCTGTCTGGAAACCATTTTATTTTTTTAATGTATCTTTTCCTTTTGACTGTTCTCAGAGCAATAAAAATTTTAGGACTTCTCTGATGTTTCTATAATATTCTTTAAAATATAAAATTTTATTATAGGCCCCACTGATCTACAATATTGTTATTTGCTATTTCCAAATATGTTGTTCAAATAAATTACATGATTTTTTTCTCCAGTTAAAGTATTTTCCCTTTTAGCATTGTTTTATGGATAATAGATTCTGAAATACATTAAACTATATTAAAATGACTTACTCACTTTTTAACTAGCCTAATTAGCATTTGTTTCATACCTTAGAACAAGAACGATCATCTTTTCTCTAGCACCGGGTTGTTTACCCTGCCTGCTCCCCACCCTCTGCAAAAATGCCTCCAGTGACATGGACCAGGTGAGGTGGTATAACAGATCATTCCACGGTTGGGCAGCTTCAGTTGACAGAAAGTTCTTCCTAAGGCTTGGTGAAATGTACCTCTTTGTGACTTCTTACGTCAAGTTGTCTTCCCAAGTCGAGTTTCCCAAATGCCATTCTAGACTGTGCTCTAACAGACCCGTGAAGTCCTCCTTTTCTCCACTGTGGACAATCCCTCTTCACACCATGGCATGCCGTTCTTAGCAGGAAACCTTCCACGGGGTTATAAAAATTCAGCCTCTTCAGGGGCTACATTCAATATTGTATCACAGGGGTATTCAAAATGTAGTAATGTTTTAATCCTCTTAAATCCTTTGAAATACTTCTCACAAAGGTTCTTTAAGGAGCTTGAAAGAAAATTCACTAATAATTTAGCCTCTTCTGAAATTTTTGTCAGTAAGCCTCTGCAATGTTGACTTTAAGCAATAGCAGTCCATACACGCAGAAAACGGAATTCTATCTCTTATGCACACATAGAGAGAAGGGGTGGGGAGGGGGGAAAGAAAGAGAGAGACAGAGAGAACCAACCTGAACTGGTAAGTATAGATTCCTTTTTAAAAATCTGGACCTGGCTTGTAAGGGAGGTAGGTTGTAATGGGCTAATGGGAATTTTACACTGATAGTAGGAAAGTAGCCTTCGTGTGTCCTCGTCTGATGGCTCTGAAGTTAAGACTCCAGTTCTTCTGCCTTTTATTCCCTACTTAGACCTGAACCAGCTACATCTGCTGACAAAGCCTAGTTTCTCATTCCAGAAACAGGGTCCACTATACTGTCCACCTTCATAGTTTGGAAGAAAAATGGAAGCAATTATCATAACACTAATACAATGAAAACCACATATGATTGTCATTGTTATTTATATTATTGACATGAGTCACCACATTAGTGGCTCTGCTGATAGTTCATCCCAGTGGTTAAGATCAAGGACTGGCCCCCAATGCCTGGACTTCTAACCTAGCTTTACCATTTATAAGATGATTTGAGGATGCCACTTAATCTTTTGGTGTTTTATCTGCAAACTGAGGATAATAATGCTAACCACATTAAAAGAATAGACATCTGCAGAGGCCACAGAAGATGTTAACAAGGGTCAAAATGTTAGCAATCACCAGGCGGTGGTGGCGCACGCCTTTAATCCCAGCACTCGGGAGGCAGAGGCAGGCGGATCTCTGTGAGTTTGAGACCAGCCTGGTCTACAAGAGATACACAGAGAACAGGCTCCAAAGCTACACAGAGAAACCCTGTCTCGAAAAGCCAAAAGAAAAATTTTTGTTAGCAGTCTGTGATTATCCTTGTTGAAGTCACAGGAGCTGCCCAGCCCATTGCTACTGTTCTAAGGAAGTAAAGTTAACACAACAGGAGGAAATTCCATTTAGATCATGCAATGAAGAAAGTATTTTTAAACGATTGAAATGCAAAATATCTTCACCTCTCCCTTTCTCTCATTTATATAGGAGGAGCCACTTCAGAGACCCCCCGAGGATAAAGATACACACCCGACTTCCCTGACAGTTTCTCGCTCTGCAACTGAAAGGTAGCCACACACTTATGAATAAAATATGAAACTAATAAGTAAATATGTGTTACTCTGGGAAATTAAAAGGTATGTAAACAGCTTGTATCTCACTGAAAATCAAAACCACATGTGTCAAACAGAGCATATATCTCTCTCTCAAGGCTCGGGGATCATTGTAGAAGAGAAGGTGGGAAGAGTGTCAGGGAGTGACTGTGAGCAAGTCTTGTCTTTAGAACATAGGGCAGCTGCACATCCGAGCTCACAGCAGCTGTGACAGCATGAACCAGACCTATGCATAGCCAAGGCAGACCAAATTCCAGCACAGAGAGGGGAGCTGAGCATGAAGTCCTACCTAGTGGAGGGGCTATGGGCAACTGGTAGCTGCTGGATGTTGAGCCGGTCTTCTCTAACAGTAAGACTCTGGTTAAGTTAATTGTATACTCTAACAGAAGGCCACGCAATCAAGACTAATTGGGCAGTACAAATGGTCTTGATGGGTTAAAAAAAAATGAAGACACAAAATTGAGTGGGTAGGGATGGGGAGTTGGTCTGTGAAGAACCAAAGAAGGGAGGGAAATAAGACCAGAACCATGTGTGAAATTCTCAAATAACTATTAATAAAACACTTTAAAAATCACACTCACACACATAAGGTGGCCAGCAAATTTCAATGGCCAGGGGCTAAAATGCATTCTCATTTAGCTCTGAAATCCTATTGCTTCTATTCACAACAGGGATGAGTCTTTGCAATGATTCTAAAATTTTAATGAGTCTATGGGGCCTTGTTAAAAATATAAGAATTTGAGGTGTTCATTTTAAGCTACTTTATAGTCCGTTTCCTGATATTTGTGATGCTGTTTGTTACTCCAACCCTTCTCTCCATTCTAAGCTTAGATATGTGCAACACAAGTGTGTACAATTACACCTCTGTTCACAGAATACCTTACACAAATTTATTACGAAATTCGTCTATCTTACCATGTTGGTAATGAACATAAGAGTTAATACCTGTGGGGCAAGGAGACTTAAGCAGTCAGTCACTAATTCCTGCTTGAAAAAAAAAATGGATCGGTTGAAGGGAACCACAGAAATTCATTGCTAGCAGGAGGCTTAAGAAAGGTATTGGTGAGAAAATACTCAAATATGTCCATGTTCAAGCTCAAATATTACGCATACCCTGCAAACGTCCTCTGACTCTCATCAACCCAAACTGGGAGCTTCTGCCAGAATACAATGTGTCCTGTGCATCTTGAGCCTCTGATGCTGATGGCCAGCACCACATTAGAACATAAGGTCCGCTCACCTGGGAAACTGAGACATACTGTGATCTGGAAAACCTTCAAAGTGGTGGCGCTGCCTGGGAGAAGATTTTCATGATGAAAGCTAATGAAAATGGTACTTATTGTGCTTGCCATTTTGTGTTTGTTATTCTTCCAGAAAACATGACACTGTATTTATCATGCTACCTTTTTTTCAACAACTATGGGTTGTAGTCACAGTAGCTGAGGAATTAGATGATTTTAGTCAGTTGGCCAGTTTTGTATTTTGGGTTTTATTTTGCTCTTTTTGTGAAGGGGATTAAAATCAAGATGAACTACATGAATTTTTGAAGTCAAGGTGGACTGGATTTGAGATCCTATTACGTTATCTGACAATTAACATAATTTTATAAGTCATAATCTTTAAAACAGACAGGGCTGTAATGCCAAAGCAGTAGACAACTTGTTGAGTGACTACGAAGCCTGTGATGTGCCAAAAGAAGATCCCATTACAAACAAAAGAACTGTCTCCTGCTGGGCGGTGGTGGCGCACGCCTTTAATCCCAGCACTCCGGAGGCAGACACAGGTGGATCTCTGTGAGTTCGAGACCAGCCTGGTCTACAAGAGCTAGTTCCAGGACAGGCACCAAAGCTTCAGAGAAACCCTGTCTCAAAAAACCAAAAAACAACAACAATAAATAAATAAATAAATAAATAAATAAAAATGTCTCCCAAGT
The DNA here is from genome assembly GCA_963919715.1 of Microtus obscurus. Classification (NCBI taxonomy): domain Eukaryota; kingdom Metazoa; phylum Chordata; class Mammalia; order Rodentia; family Cricetidae; genus Microtus; species Microtus obscurus. The sequence continues at coordinate 39,484,088 of CAWTZC010002514.1, forward strand.
CGTTATTCGTTCGGGAGGTCACACGAGGCAAGGTAGACTTAAATCTAGATCCATCTGATTCTATAATTCATACTTCTACCTATTACAAGATACTGATGGCGATTAGAAAGGAAAGGATGTTAGTAAAGTTCTTCTGACTCTCCATAAAGAAACCAGCATTTGAGCTGTTGAACCTGAACAGAGACTAAGCAATGTTCGAGAATTCACCTTGACACCAAAAGCTTCACAGCACAGCCAGGCCATGAGTCATTCAGTGGCTGTGGCTTTTGCTTTCACTATTGACTCTTACACTCCTTCCCACTTCCTAGTGCCAGGATGTGAACCTCCACGGTGAGATAAAGATGCTCATACTCATTTCGCATGTCCAGTGTTTATTTATCAGCTCTCTCCCAACATGGTACTTATTAAATGGAAAATAATATTCCTACAGGGTTTATATGGTAGGTTCAGTTTGTCCTACACATATAAAATTGTTTAATTCTTACTTACTACTGTCCACTTTTTATTTCCACCCACATTTTCTACATGAGGAAACCAAAGCTTAAATTAAAAGTTAAATATGTATGCAAGTTTACTCTGCAATGTTCAGAGCCATGGTTTTTATATATTTTGTGAGGTTTAATTGTATATTTACAAAAACCTACTTTTAAGGCAACTGAAATAGTTTCAAATATCAAGTGAGATGGGCCATTCTAGATACTTAGAATAGCAACAGGTGGTTTCAGGTACGCAGTGGTACACTTGGACCAAAACTGTATGTCTGTAACAATAAATAAATGTCAAAGGTGTATGAACACAATTATGAAAATTATTCAAGCTTACTTGATTTTTACATAAGGAATTATAATAGAAAAAAATAGATAATGTTCCTGGGAGCAGGGACCTTGTGTAATAGTTGTTTTGGTAAATAATAGACAAAATTGAATCCCTTAGATTAAGATTCAGGGAATATGGAAAAGGAGGCAGAAAGATTGTAAGAGCCAGAGGACCAGGACACCTTGCCAGACACTACTCTAAATAGGACTGGGATGTTGTACTACGACATCTCAACAATATGGCTGATTAAGCAAGACTTGAAAAAATAATGACAACACCAGCTGACATGACAATGTGGACAGGAGCTCATTTTGTAGGGTTCCATCCCTAGAAGAAGAGCTATAGTAAATCAGTAGCTACTTAGAGAGGGAAAGTAAACTTAATTCAGGGGGGACTCCTTGTATAGTTTATCCAATCCAAAATGATCAATTCTAATGTGTGTGTGTATATTTATATACATAATGCTAAATGTGTCAATCCTAATACATATGTTATATATTATATATATATCACTAATATTAATATATAATGCTAAATGGACTCAATAGGAATACATGTATATCTATAAAATATTCATACATATATGTATGAAGTTTTGAATTTGAGTGAAAGTTCAGGGAAGGACACTGGAGGAGTTGGAAGAGAAAGAGAGATGTAGAGGTAGAAGTGATATAAATACAGTACTCATACATGAAATTTTGAAAAATAAATACAAAAATAGGTAGATAAGATTATAAATCACGTGCCTTTTCTTGTCCCTTAATTAAATCATATGCAAGTAAATGCATGGCTACAGTTCAAATGGAAGAATGATTAAGTCCATTTTATAAAACTACCCAAGATTTTAAAAGGTCAAGTCAAGTCACTGTCATGAGCAAAACCATCTCTCCTCTCTTTGGGGTTGGGAGGCACTCTGCTCCTGATCTTGGCTTTCATTATTACTGTGTGACTCACTGATTCTTCTCATCTCTCCAGCTTTAACGCTGGACCATTATCACCATCCATCATACTTTAATAGCCCTTATTATTTTAGCTTCTGAGTTTCTTGTCCCCAGACTCTTGTGTGTCCTCTTCTCTGTTCTTCAGCAGCCCTTCTTCTGGCTCCTCTTGAGGGTGGGTCTTTCACACAGCGGAGAGCTCAGCTTGAGTGTGATCTTTGAGAGCCCTTCCAGCACAGCCGCAGCAGCTCCTCAGCACCTACTGCATCTCTCTCTCTGAATTCTTTTCTACTTTTTAGAACTTATAATTGTTTAAATGATTGATTCACTTCTTTCTGGTACTCCTACTTAAATGTCAGTTCTTTGGGACAGTCATCAACAGTATACTAGATCCCAGCAGAGTCTCTGGAACAAGGTGTGAAGTCAAATCAGAGTCTGTTGGTTCCAGAATGAACAAGTAAGAATAAATGGATAGGAACATTGATTATAACCATTGCCTTTAAGTTATTTAGGAGAATCTCATGCTGCATAGTGTTTATTAACAAACTGAATTTTTCTTCAGGCTCTTTTGACTTGAAAGTCTAAAAACTGCTACTAAAAATTAATGAAAGGAAGAACCTACAGACTCTTACTTCAACTACAGAACAAGCTCTAAGCAAAGAGGTCTTGGGAAAGAGAAGCAAAACAAGCAACAGGGAACTATAAGTATAAGCAATGAAATCTAAAGTAACTCCTGTGAAGGAATCAGCTACCATTGATCGTAACATAGCAGTGTCAGACATCCCTGTGATGAGAATTCAGGAAGAGCCAAACTACAGAATATATCTTTATAAAGGAGTGTCTGTATTTTATATAAAGACAAATGTCTAGTCAAAAGTGTAGGAATAGTCATCCACACATCAATGAACCAGATCCACAATTAATAACAATAATTATTATAAATAATATAATAAACAAATAATACTAATTATAAAGAATCTGATATTGATTCCTCACAAGAATATTATAGTTCCTTACCCATAATTATGCTGACATGCTGGTAAGAAAGATGTGATTACTAACTTAGTTTTATAGATGGACAAACAGGCTCGTTATACCTGACTTGATTTACCGTTATCTCTAGGTTTACTGCCTTGTGTGCACTTCATGAGGCTCTGTGCCCTCTTCATGGTTAGTCTACTAGAGTGAGCCACATGCTGGGTATTCTTTCTAAATATAATCTTCAGAAAAAATTAATGGTATACAGTGTAGCATGAATATATCTCAAAATCATGAAATTCTAGAAAAGACAAACTGAGAGTGACAGCAAAGACAGTCATGGTTGCCAGCAATTGTTAGGGAGGTTATCTGTCAATAAAAGGACAGGAAGACTTCTCAGGGCAGTGGAAACATTCTATTTTCAACTCAGTGGCAGATGTTCAACTTCAGCCATTGCTAGAATGCATTGAACTATTTACTCAGAGTCGATGGGTTGCTTTTTATATAATGAGCTAGAGAAAATATATTTATTTCTCCTCTTATTATAATACTCAGTTTTTGTTGTTGAAATTAAGAGAAATTTAAATATTTATGCTACAGTTTACATATGTAATGACACCAGAGGTCTATGCAATAACGGTTAGTCATTCGAGTGGCCTTATATAAGGAATGATGAGACTGTTTGGAGGTGGATACTAAGTGGAGTCTTTTGGTCACTGAGGGCATGTCTTAAAGGGGAAACCAAGAATCCAACTCTCTCCTCTCTCTTTTAACACAGTTATGTGATAAGTGGCTTTGGTATGCCATAAACTCCTACCGTTATATTTTTCCAAAGCAGACAACATGATCCAGTCAAGAACTAATGCCCACACACCTGTAGGCCACATCCATTTCTTGCTATAAGTTGTTTACCTTAGGTATTTGTGATAATAACAGAAAACAGACTAAAAGAACTTTACAATTCCTGATATGGATTTTGGATATTTGATCAAGTATTTTAGATAACATAATTCACATACAATTTACTATGATTGTATTCCTAATTAATACATAAATTTTCGAATATTCCAAAAGCATGTTAAATGCTTACATTTGAATCATTCATGTTCCTTAGTAGACAATAATCAGCTTGCTTCCATTCCAATGTTATAAATACTTCTGTAATGGATGGGTGATCACATATTTGTGTATACATCTTTTTTATTTCATTTTAAAGACATAACTTAAAGTGAGAAATGGCTCCCCTTTTGATAGGTATTTTCACACTATCATCTAGGTATGTACCATTTCAATACCTTTCAGCAGCAAGTAAGAATGACTTATTAGTAAATTATTCATAAAACTAGAAATCTAAATTTTATTTCTGGCCAAGTTGATAGCAGAAAACTTAATATGTTTATTTGTATTTTGCAACTTATAAGGCTCCATTTTCTTATGACCATTTAAAATTCTATCAACTGACTTTTTTCCTATTAGAGTTTAATTTTTCCCATTAATTCTTGAATGCTGTTTTTATATTAAGGATATTATCTCTTATCACATTAGTCATTAACAGATTTCTATTCTTCTTTCATCTTTTATATTTTTATGTTGAAAACAAATTTTAGCAGTTACATACTTAGTCTATATTTTTTGAAGAACTATCATTCCAGCTCAATTCAGATAAAAAAGTGTGAATATATATGTGTGTTCTTTTTAATCTCTATCATTGGGTTTTAAACATTAGATTTTTTTTTCTTGAGAAGAGTTTCTCTGTAGCTTTGGTACCTGTTCTGGAATTAGCTCTTGTAGACCAGGCTGACCTCGAACCCACAGAGATCTGCCTGCATCTGCCTCCTGAGTGCTGGGATTAAAGGTGAGCGCTACCACTGCCTTGCTTAAACATTATATTTTCTTGCTTGTACTTGACCAAGCCACAGCCCATATTTTTATTCTTTATTGCAGGCTCATAAAAGCATTGTTGTGAAAATTTTCCAATTTCCAACTCTGAATATTAAGATTTCCTATTCAATGGTAAAAATCTGCAATCTATCCACAACAACAGTCACTGTTTCATGCTGCCAGATGTTACTAAGAGTATTTTTCTCATTCACAAATACTATTTCCATAAATGAAAGAATCCTCAGGTCTTAAAACCCTTTCATCTTGGCCTAGGTAAATCTAATCTAGTATTGCTCCATGTGTCAATCATCTTGACCACAGGATTGACTGGCAAAGGTAAGTGAAATGCTGTTGCCGAATAAATGTAACTTAAATTCCTGAACTTGCCAGACTATCAGCAACTGGAGACTTTGAAGATCAGCACCAACGCTGAGTCCTCTGGATGAAAAGACAGAAAACAGAGAACCTACGTTTCTAGAGCTGTCAACTTGGCACAAAAGCAGATGAGGACAGCTCCAGTTTGAGAACTCACTCATAGCTCTCAACAGAAAAAATAAATAAAATGGGTAAAAGTTTCACAGATAAAGAACTCAAGAGCAATTCCTACAAATACAATCTTTTCAAGAATAAAACTACTCCAATTTCTAGATCAACCATTTTCAACATACCTGAATTGTTTTATTAGCGCTTCCTCAAGCATTCACTTGGAACTAAAATTTGTTTGGATCTTAAAGGACAGCAATCCCCATAAATGGCATTTTCGTTGGCATGTTGCCTGTCCAAATTCTTGGTTGTCCTTGAACTTTAAAGTTTCCTTAATTTTACACAAATTCTTCCATGCCTTACTTTCAATTTTATGTGTGGGGACATAGGAGAAAGTGAGAAGTGAAGCCAGGAAGACAAAATTGATTAGTGTAGACCACTCTGACAACCAAAGCAACTGAATTTTTGAGACTATCCCAAGGACCAGCAGATTAGATATGGAGCTGTTTCAGTCTGCTCCTCTAGGACTTGGGATAACATCACAAAATTAAGTGTGATCTTGAGTAAGTAACAAAGCTAACATTGTTTTAAAGATTTAAGATCAGTTATGCTTCTATCCATTTCAAATTTTCCACAAATAAAGCATTTTCAGCATTACTTTTTAAAAAAAATATGAAGTGACTACTGTCAAATACTTAGTACAGCATCTATGAAGGAAGACAGCTAACCCACCCAGAGCACTGCCGGATGACAGACAGAAGGGGAGTTCCGCAGTGCTATGGGAGTTTACTCTGGGAGAAGGCATCTAAGACCAAATATACCTGAGCACAATCATACTTTCAGGCAAAAGGAAAATAACAGAAAATTAGTATGTCTTTTATTCTCTCAGTAGAGTAAAATAGTTATATTGGCAATGCTATTCTTTGTTAGTACAAATAAAACTGGTTGAAGAACAACAGAAGTGTATATCTTAAGGTATGAGGTTTTAATCTTCCATTCTTACAGCATGACCACCTATTTAATATTTTATCAAATTTACGAGGACACTATTAAAATATGATTAGATTTGCATTGACTATTCCATATAGATAAATGTTTTGATCCAGCTAACTTCTGAGTGCTTACTATGTGTCTAGCATCAAGCCAAAAACCGATACTACAAAGAGATTAATACACAATGCCCATAAGGATGAAACATCGAAGTAATCTCATTGAGAGGACGGGAAACAGGCACGTCATAGAAAATCAAAAATCAAAACCTGACAACACAGTCAACTCTCTAGAGGTGAGAGCAAAAAATCTTTAGCTCCTGACTCAGGAAGGCTTAATGCCTTAAGCCTCACTTTGGAGAGGGACTGAGAAACAAGATGGTGAGGCTCAACCTGTACTCATTGCTCTAAGACTCTAAGACTGGAAAGCAAACAGGACTCGGCATCTGCTGAAGTAGAACGCCACAGGTGACTTACTCATCTTCCTGAGAAACAGATATAACTAATACTGTGTGATTAGAATCCAGATCCTCAGTATTGATACTTTTCATGGCTATTTACTTTCCAATGAACTCTTCCCATGTCCATTCCTTAATCTCCTGGTAAGGAAGTCTAACATGTCTAATATTATGAAGATTTTTCTCACAGCATTGTAGTATATTCAAGGAAATTCAGCTACTTATTTTTTTCTGTTTCCATCTTGCTGTCATGCTAAAACATTCTGAACAAAATCAACTTAGTGAAGGAAAGGGTTTATTGGCTTGTACTTCCAGGTTATAATCCATCACTAAGGGCAGGGACTGAAGGCAGGAATTCATGACAGAAACCATGGAGGAACACTGCTGGCTGACTGATGTGCAGGATCTTGATTATGACCCCCTTTACCTAGGGATGGTACTAATCATAGTGTGCTATCTAGTCCTCCCTACACCAAGGATCGAGACAATTCCCTGACAGAAGTGCCATAGTCCATGCTGACCTAGGCAGTTCCTCAGTTGAGGCTTTCCTCTCAGATGACTCTAGGCCAGTGGTTCTCAACTTGTGGGTTATAATCCCTTTGGTAAACCTCTATCTCTAAAAATACTTACATTACAATCCATAACAGTATCAAATTACAATTATGAAGTTGCAACAAAAACAATTTGATGGTTGTAGGGGGAGTGGTCATTACAACATGAGGAAACTGTTTAAAGGGTCTCAGTATTAGGAAGATGGAGAACCATTTCTCTAGACTATATGAAGCTGACAATTGGAGTTAAGTAAGATGCCAGTTGGATCAGCATGTATGTTCCTTCTCTTAGGTTAACTCTTTGATCCCATGTAGGTAGAGATACTCTGAGACCTGGGGGCATAGAAGGAGCAACTGGAAGATGTGAGATATCTAAGCCATTGCATGAAGCTCAAGAATACAGAAAATTTTGACATAGATTGTGGAGATGCTAGAATAGGTCCAGGAAAGCCAATGAAGTAAAAGGATACAGAATCACGTTGAGTCCAAAAGGTGGTTCTGTTAGACAAAGTGTAGACAGGATTGGGTGCTCTTGATGCTTGAACTGGATGACTGAAACAGATGCTATTGAGGTTTTTAAGAACTGGAATTAAATGTAACCAGGAATGTAATAGAAATGACCTTAGTGATCTGGGTATAGCTAATGAACAGAGCTCTTGCCTAGCAACACCAAGACCCTAAATTCCATCCAAAGAGAACAAGAAAAATGGAATGCTTTTAGAAAGAAATAGGAACTGGCAAGACTAGCAGGAGGAAAACAAACCTTACCAACTGAAAAATAAACATGAGGTCTTCAGTGTTAACTCACTAAAATGGTTTTCTAAAACCTACAGACTGGGAATAGGACTTTTCCAGTAGAGTTGAAGTCTCCATCATGCTAAATGTGCTATGTAATTCAAAAAGAGTTCATTTTGCGGTGTAGCTTTTTCTTAAAGCTAGCTTTTACAAAAGGATTGAGATTCACACAGTGACAAAGCCGAAAAGGGTACTATTTCAGAGAAATCGGGGTTAAAAAGAACCATTTTTTCCTGACCTTTTACAGACAAAAGCTACTCCTTCTGATAGAGCTTCTCTTGTAGAGAGAAGGTCAAATAAAAGTCTGGTGTTCTAATAAAGAGCAAGTGAACAGATTAACTTTTAACTTAAGCACTTAAATATTCAAGACAAGCGCCCCTGAGAAAAGCAATAGCATGGAGAAAAGAGTCCTGATAACGGAGTTTTAAGGACTCATTAGTGGACTTATAGACAATAAATCTAGCAATTATGCCAACCTTGACTCTGCTAAACCAGCTAAGCAATTACAACTATCTTATCTGTTTCCTTGAATAAAATGTAGCCATTCTCTTATTTCTCTTTAATTTTTCAAATTCAACATTAGGCTTTGAAATTGAGTCCATACCTGTTTTTCATTTTGATGTGTCACCCAAGGTCTTCATATGGAAATGACTTCAAATTTCTGCCAAGTGTCCAAAAGGAAGCATTAGGCTTGTATGACGTGTTTTAAGTATTCTTGGAACTAATATTTTACTCTGTTTAAAATGTTTTAAGTATATGTTGAAGGATCTTTCACAACTAAAAGGAAAAAATGATACTTGGCAGAGAGAAAGTATTGGAAATCTTGAAAAAAAAAACAACAAAACAGAAGCCTAGCCATAAGCCCTCTCTCGAGCTTGCACACATAGCCCACACCAAAGGCGTCTTGACCTCTCTTCTTCTACTCAGTCCATTCAGCCCCTGCCTAGGTTCCTACTAGCTTCTGGGTGTGTCAGGAGAAAAGATGACACTGTCCCACCCCAAGTAGAGGTGATCATTGGCACATTCCATGGTTCCTGTTGTCTGAATTCAGGACACATAAATGAACAGAATATAAAAATACTAATTTCCTCTGGGCTATTAGATAAAAACCCTGTTTGATGATCTGTGTGAATGTCTAATGGGGAATCTATCCACCTCTTCCTTTCTTAAATAAAACTCTGAGTAGTGGTTGGTTAGCTTAACATTAGTAGGTCCAATAATAAATTTTTAATTTTTTATTTATTTGTGTATATATGGGCAGATTGCATATATATGTGTGTGTGTGTGTGTGTGTGTGTGTGTATGTGTCTATGTACCAGGTTTGTCCCTAGTGTCTGCCAAAGCCAGCATGGGGCATCAGATAAATCCTGGAACTTCAGTCACACACAGTTGTGAGCTGCCATGTGAGTGCTGGGAACTGAACACAGGGCCTCTGAAAGAGAAGCCGGTGCTGGTAAACACCGAGACACCTCTCTAGCCTTTAATAATTGAGTTATATACTTCACAGGTGAGCTTTATTGTACATGCATTCCATTTTAAGGCAAGTGATTTTAAAAAAAAACAAAACAAATAATATTCAGTGAACGGTAGGTTTGAATTGAGTCCAATTTCACAACATTGCAATCAGCAATTAAGGCAAAATTTATGTCAGGATTCCTCAGGAAGTTTTTGTGTCTCTATTTCATTTTTTGTCCTCCTTAGAATATTGATTGCATACATCTCAATTAATCATGTACATTTCTGATTGCTCTCATATATGACTTCTTCAATGACTTCTTCAAAGTCATTATTTTATTTTCTACGTATGAACATGAAATTTGTTTTTTTTTGTTGTTGTTTGTTTGTTTTATGGCTAAAGACTGTTGACACTGCAAGACCCTGTGCATATTTTAAAAGAGGTCTCATGAATAGAAACATTGTAAGAGCCAGGGAATTAGGAGGTCTGTGGTGAGACTGTGCCTTCTGCTAGGACAGGGAAGCTACATTCACGAAATCTCAACAACATGGACGCCTAAATAAGACCTGAATGATTTCAAGAATGGTGAACATTCCAGTGGAGACAGTGATGATCTCACCATGAAACCCCTCCTAGATCATTCCTGAATTGGTTATCTAACATGAGGTAGTGAGCCCTAGAAACATACATGTAGGCAAGTGAATGGTCTCAGAAGATCGTATTTATATATTGATTCATTTGTATGTATCTGTAACAATGGCGTTTAACGAATAGGGGTTCATGAATTTGGGAGGGAGAAGTGGTGAGACATAGAAGGGGTGGAGAAAGGACAGGGAGGGGAGAAATGATACAATTATATTTTTATATAGTAATTGTTTTCACACTGCTGACACTCCTTTCATTTCTAGAATTGCCTTTGCATCCCTTGAAAATAAAATCATGGATAACCAAGCTACTATCCACAATCCTATAGAAACTAAGTAAAAAGAGGAACCATAAGAGAGACGCATGTGAAGGGCCCCAGGAAGGAAAATAGTTAAGATCTCCTGGGTAAACTGGGAGGAGGTTGAAGGGAAGGGATGGGAAATAGGAGCATGAGGGAACAAGAAGACTGAATTGGGGGAGGACAAGAGGCGGAGAGCAATGAAAGAGATACCTTGACAGAGGGAGCCATTATGGGGTTAGGGAGAAGCCTGGTGTTAGAGAAATTCTCGGGAATCCACAAGGATGACCCCAGCTAAGACTCCTAGCAATAGTGGAGAGGGTGTCTGAAAGGGCCTTCTCCTTTATTCAGATTAGTGACTATCCTAACTGTCATCATAGAACCTACATCCAGGAACTGATGGAAGCAGATGCAGTGACCCTCAGCCAAGCACTGAGCTGAGCTCCAGAAGTTCAGTTGAAGAGATGGAGGAGGGATCATATAAACAAGGGGGGTGGGGGAATCAAGAGCATGTGGTTTACAGAGACAGTTGACCTGAGCTAGTGAGAGCTCATGGACTATGGAGGAACAGCTGGGGAACCTCATGGGACAGGACTAGACTATGTGAATGTGAGTGACAACTTTGTGACTTGATCTGGTGTGTGTGTGTGTGTGTGTGTGTGTGTGTGTGTGTGCGTGCGCGCGCACGCACACACACACACACACACACACACATGCATGCGTGTGTCTGGAGGTGTGGCTCCTGGCAGTGTCACCAGGACTTTTCCAGGTACATGAACTGGTTTTTGGAGCCCATTCCCTGTGGTGGAATACCTTGCTCAGCTTTGATGGGTGGGGGTGGGGGGTTTTGTCCTCCCTCAAGTTGCTATGACAGATCTTGTTGACTCCCCAAGGAAGACCTTACCCCCTCTGAGGAGTGGATGGAGGATGAGAAGGGGTGGGGAGTGTGGGAAGGAAGGGAAAAGCAATTTTTTAAAATAAAAAAATTAAAATGAAAAGAAAAAAAGAAAACAAAATCATCATGTAAATTTCTGTATTTGTTCTTCCATTTTGCTTGGCTCTATGCCCATGTCCTATGTCTCAATAAGTATCATTTTGCAATATATTTTGATTTGAAACAAACTAAAAGGAGGCCTTTCAATTTTATAGTTTAATGGACTTAGTTGTAGACTTTTTAGTTTAGTCTTTTTTGATCTTCAGAAGGATTCTTTCATTTTTATTGGTTTTATTTATTTCTTTGATTTCCTTACTTGATTCCTTGAGAATATACTATATCTTTTTTCCCATTTGTTCTTCTTTCTCACCATAATTCATGCTCTAAGGGAAATAAGCAGTGTCCGCGAAGATTAAATTGATGGGAAGAATATATTAGATGATGAAATTTCCTATTAGCTAGAGGTGCATTGAAATGGGTGAGCAGCAAGGTATTATCTCAAGAGGTTTTCTGCAATGAAAATTTCATAACGTACGAAGCTCTAAGGAACAATACAACCTCAACTCTTGAGGCTATATTAAAAATAATCGAAAAAAATCCTTGCTCATTTTAATTGATATTTTAGGAAAACCACTGTAATATTTTTCAGTCCCCCAAACAGGAACAAACTACTTTTCGGAAATTTGCACAAAGCACAGAGGAGGTGGAGATAAAAGAAAGACTAAAAAGATTAGCCGTAACAGTAATGCATGAAATTACAAACCATCTGTAAACATGCGTTAGTTGGGAGGAACTGGTCTGCTATCCCATAGGAAACATTAACATATATTAGAGTGATTTTCTTTACCGTAGGCTAGAGTGGTGAATCATAAAAGTAGCAATTAAATACTTTTGCTGTGCCAAGCACAATACTATTAATAATATGCCCCACCCAACAGTTGGCATACACTTAGGCTGGCTACTCAACTGCCATCTCACCTTCTTTTGTTATGTATGTTGTCAGGGAAGCTAGAAAGATAAGATGTTGGTTTCCAGGGTTCCATTATATCTTGTTTTAGTCAATAAGCAAGAAAAGAATGTTGGTAGTATGGGAGGAATTTTTCTCTTAAAAAGAGAAAATCCTCGATCTTTGTGGCCATTACTATGCCCCTCACTACCCCTCATTCCTGCCCTGCCTATGGGGCTATGCTACCTCAAGATGTAGCACCTTAAGCTGGAGCAAGTGTACCAGGAAGATACCAGGAAGGGGGAGCCAAGAGTCAGACAGAAACCACTCAGCCTATTGGTACCACGTGCAGTGTGAAGCCAAGTACAATCATTTTGTCACAAGGTTTCTTGGCTGTCTCAGGTCATCAAACATTTAATTTAAGCCACAGTCAGTTTGTTACCAGTAGTGTAGTGTGTCAATAAAAAAAAAAATCTCTATGAAATGAATTGTGGGTGAGATTAACATTACTCTCAAAGCTGGCCCACTGGGAAACGACAGAGACACATTAGGACCCAGACAGCCATGCATTGCTATTTCAGTCCCTACAGGCAACACTTTCTTTTTGTTCCCAAAGGAAATGTCGTGATGTTTGAAAAGTTCATCTTTCTTCCCTCCTTCACCCTCCTAAGTTGTTGTAATCCTAGCCTTTCCCATAACTTCCCTTCCTTCAGTGCAACATCCTGGCATCGCCCCAAATTTGGGAGTTCATATCACTCAAGAATGTTTGAATATATTTTAATGGCACAAAATCTTTTTTTGTTTTTGTTTAGACAGTTTGTTTGTTTGTTTGTTTGAGACAGGGTTTCTCTGTAGCTTTGGAACCTGTCCTGGAACTAGCTCTTGTAGACCAGGGTGGTCTCAAACTCACAGAGATCTGCCTGCTTCTGCCCCCTTAGTGTTGGAATTAAAGGTGTGTGCCACCACCGCCCAGCTGGCACAATATCTTATAAGCAAGTAGAAACAAAACAGTCCTCAGTGGTTGCTTCAAGATGACTCTTTTTTCTTCCCCCTTCCTCAGTCCTTTCCTCCCATTTTTTAACTACAAAGTACCTACCATGCCAGGCATTGTAGATGCAACAATAAGGCAATAAGACTAGATCCAAACAGTCTAGCCAAAGATACTCCAGAAAATATCTCTGTTAGTAGACTGAATGAATGCACTACAGCGGAAGGCACAACAGTTAAATGTGAGAAAGCTATGACTTTAGAAGAAAGAAAGAAGCAGTTGGCTGTGCCTGAGAGAACACTGAGGTTCCCAAAGATGTTTTTCAGATCAGATATCATCATAATCAAATCAAACTGTCTCTATGGCCAGGCAATCTTAACATCTAGTTTACCTGTCATGTTAAAAATATGAAACTGATCATGTGTGTCATTTTTTTATATTTTTTTCCTATGAGTATTCAAATCCAGATCACCAAAAAAGGTGTATCTGACTTGTAAAATACAAAATACCTCAACAAACTGAGTGAGTTAGACTGTTGTCAAGGTCTTTTTTTTTTGTTGTTGTTGTTTTTTTTTGTCTAATAACTTCAATAATTTAGTAGCTTTACTGAGACATCAAAACTAAATTCTGGAACTGGAAAAATGGCTCAGCAGCTAAAGAGTTCTTGCTAAATGGTCACCAGTATCATGAGTTGGGATCCCAGTACCCAGATGACAAACCAAGACTCTTGCAAATATCAGTAACTCCAGCTCCTCAGGATCCCATGCTGTCATATGGCCTCCATGCTTGTACACACATGTGCAGATATACTCTCACACACACAGCTACAGGCACATAAATAAATAAAATTCATCTTTAAAGCTATGTTCATAACAATCACCAATGTGTTCAGCTTTAGAGAAACCTTTATAGGTCATATGTAAGCTGAGTGAGGAGCTGGTGTCCCCATAGAACTTAAAAACAAAGACAAAAATACTGAATTTACATGAAAGGTGAATTTTGATAGTTACAAACAAAACCTAAATTAAAATGGTTGTAAGAAGCCAGACCTTTTAGTATTTAACTGAAGGATAAACATGACTCTGTTCTTTTACTGATAATTTCAAAGTAGAATATTCTTAGAAAACTCTTAGTCCCAATTATCACATTTCCTTGTATCAATTTTGTAGGCTAAAGGGGTTTTAAAAACAGGAATATCCTGAGAGAGGGTGGTAATACGTACAATAGGGAAATGTCTAAATCTGAGATAAAATAAGACACCACTGAAAGCATATTTCATAGTTTCTGAACAAATAAGATTACTACTAGTTACAATACATTTATTATATCTCATACATAGACTAAATTATGTTTTCCAGAGGCAGCATTCATTCATGCCTACAGTTCCACTAGCTGCTCTGTTTCAATACCACACACACTTTGGACTCAGCTTTTGGTTTCCTGTGAAATTAACCTATTTCTTTCACATGACCACTTTCAATATTTTATCCCTGTACTTGATATGTTTTGACTGTTTTTGAAATTTCATTCATTTGGTCTCTAATGTATGCAGATGATATCTGAATGTCTTTACAATCAAAGTGAGTTTTGTCGAAAGGGTAGTGTTTCAATTTTTTACTTATTTTATTTTATTAAAAAAAAAACTACCTTCTCATTTTACTTACCAATCCCAGTTTCCACTCTCTCCCCTCCTGATGTTTCCTCTACCTTCCCCCGCTGCTACTCCACCCCTGATACACTCCTCAGAGAGAGTAAGGCTTCCAGTCGGGAGTCAACCACATAGTTTTGAGGCAGGAGCAAGGCCCTCCCCTCTATATCTAGGCTGAGTAAGGTATCCATACAAATAGAATGGGCTCCAAAAAGCCAATGCAAGCAGTAGGGATAAATCCTACTGCCAGTGACCCCACAGTCTACCCAAGTCATACAATTGTCAACCTCAATCAACGGGCATACTTTTGTTCTATGCTGGTGACTTCCCTGTCAGGCTGGAGTTGGTGGGCTCCGATTAGCTCAGGTAAGCTTGTGCAAACTTGTACAACCACTCTGGAAAACAGTATGGCAGTTTCTCAGAAAACAGGGAATCAACCTCCCTAAAGACCCAGCAGTGTCACTCTTGGGCATCAACCCAAAGGATGCTCAATCATACTACAAGGACATTTGTTCAATAGTGTTTCAGTTTTAACCTTCATGTTATGCATGGGATGTTGAGTATAAAAAAGCACATAGATAGATGTGCAGTAAAGAAAGCAGAGCTCTTTTTCCACTCCTTCTGTTCTTGACTATGAAATAGTCTTTCTGGATTCCTGGTCTCCTACTGCTCAAGTAAATGGCTTTGTCTAGACAGCATCCCACAGCCTCCTGTGCAAGATGACCAGATTCTTTGCAATTGACTTTCTCATGTTTTATTCTCCTCAGGCAAACCTTAAAGTGAGGGTTTGCAAACTAGTAGCACTTGGGTATCAGGGGGTGTCAGGACCTCAAATTCACCTATATTTGCAGCCTGCCACATAGTATCCTCAGGCTAGAAGATACTCTGAGATATAGATGAAGATGGGAGGAGGTATAAAAAGGCACAGGTGTGCCGAGGTGCCTGAAGATACGGATGGCTCCCAGATGCATCAGTTAGTATCCCACCGTCCCACTAATTTATGTGGCAGTTACACGACACAGTTAATGCCCCAGATTAGCTGGCATGGCACATCCTCTGGGCATCTGCCCCCATGTCTGAGCTCTGTGGTGGCATCTACATGCAGTACTAACCACAGGGCTTACACATCTCCTTCCAAACCCCAAGTTCTTTTCTATCTCTAGTCTATAGTTCACCTCCTCTGTTTGATGGATGCTGTTGAATAAGCTTGTGGTTCATTCGGAGAAAGATATTAACCTTCATCAGGCAATGAAAGGAGACAGAGACCCACATTGGAGCACCAGACTGAAATCTCAAGGTCCAAATCAGGAGCAGAAGGAGAGAGAGCACGAGCAAGGAACTCAGGACTGTGAGGGATGCACCCACACACTGAGACAATGGGGATGTTCTATTGGGAACTCACCAAGGCCAGCTGGCCTGGGTCTGAAAAAGCATGGGATAAAACCGGACTCGCTGAACATAGCAGACAATGAGGACTACTGAAAACTCAAGAACAATGGCACTGGGGCCGGGCGGTGGTGGCGCACGCCTCTAATCCCAGCACTTGGGAGGCAGAGGCAGGCGGATCTCTGGGAGTTCGAGGCCAGCCTGGTCTACAAGAGCTAGTTCCAGGACAGGCACCAAAGCTACAGAGAAACCCTGTCTCGAAAAACAAAACAAAACAAAAACAATGGCACTGGGTTTTGATCCTACTGCACGTACTGGCTTTGTGGGAGCCTAGGCAGTTTGGATGTTCACCTTACTAGACCTGGATGGAGGTGGGTGGTCCTTGGACTTCCCACAGGGCAGGGAACCCTGATTGCTCTTTGGGCTGATGAGGGAGGGGGACTTGATTGGGGGAGGGGGAGGGAAATGGGAGGCGGTGGCAGGGTGGAGGCAGAAATCTTTAATAAATAATAATAATAATAAAAAGCTAGGCTTTATTTCTCTAAGGAAGCAGATTGCATAAATTACTGAAGTGTTTATGCCAAATAGCTATCCTTGTCTCTGACTCTTAAACAACTTAGAGGTCTAAAACAGCAAAGTAACTGATGCTGTCATTTTAACGTTACTATAAAATTCATAATAGCCAAATCTTCGTGAACCATGATGTTTAAAATTACATTTGCCCATAGCAACTTTAATAGGAATATCACTGGATGCTCAGGTTCTTCAAAGTTCTGTGTGGCATAGCGTTCTTCTCCATGACTCTTTATGTTCTCACTCATCTGGTTAAACACATATACATATATATGCATACACATTTCTTTGTCTATGATAAATTTTTAAAAACTGATCTTCCATATCACATAGTCCTTACTTTATGGTCAACCCAATGAATAGGAAAGGGGAAGCAATAACATCCCAAATTACTCAGTCTGTGATTCTGAGCCTATGTGTCCTTCAGGCTTAATACTGTGGACCCAGAACCACCACACTCCATCCAAAAGGTATTCTAAGGAGCTCTATTCCATCGCTATGATCTCATCTCA
Organism: Microtus obscurus; assembly: GCA_963919715.1. Classification (NCBI taxonomy): domain Eukaryota; kingdom Metazoa; phylum Chordata; class Mammalia; order Rodentia; family Cricetidae; genus Microtus; species Microtus obscurus. The sequence goes on from CAWTZC010002514.1 coordinate 39,501,363, forward strand.
CTTAGTCTGATCTACTCAAAACAAAACCGCTTTCTAATGCCTTCCATACAACTCTTTGCTCATGAGTTTCCTGACTTAGGTCTCATTCTGCACAGCCATCCATTACAGTCTCTTCTCTTTGCTTCTTAGGGATCAGTAACGCTGTGCTTCTAGTCCACTGTTAAAAATGGGTGCACTGCTCTGAAGATAGGCAGAATACCATTATTCTTGGGGATTTTTCATAGGGGAGCAGGGCTAAGATTTTACTTTATTCTTCGATTGGGTCATTTAGCTTCATATGAGCTCCCTTTGGATTGTTCTAACTCTAATGCATTTTAATGAGCATCAATTTCAGGTTATATATAAACCTCCTTTGGCATACCTGCAGGAAGGAGGACTAGCAAAAGTCATCCTAGACTGCTGATCAGTCATTCTGACATTCAGTTTAAACTGTGCCCTTTGGCAAAAAAAAAAAAAAAAAAAAAAAAAGAAAGAAAAAAAAGCATGAAGAAAGCATTAAAAGAAAAAAATTACTAGCAATAGTCTTAACAATCCTAGTAGGAGTGAAAATAAACACCGTAAGAGTGTTTGCTTAAGCTATATGACATCCTAAAAATAAATAGTAAGTTTTTTATAATAATTTGATGAAGTGAAATTCTGTATGCATGTATCCATGGTAACCCAGGTTTATATTTTTGAGCTACAAACATTTGTGCCACCAGAAATATGTAAATCATATGAACAGATATAATAAGATAAAATATGTTTCCATAAATATCTGTTGGGTAATAGTTCAAAAATCTTGACAGCAGATCATAAATTATGAAGTGTTTTAAGTATTATTTTTAGAAAAACTAGAAAAATTGTTTATCGATGCAATTTTAGTGAAGAGAGAGTAGTGTCAAGAGTCACATGCCCTTTCTTCTAGAATAAGGTCGAAAGGAAAGTGAAAGTATGAGTAAATACACAGTGCCTCAGATATCAAATGGAATCCAGCAGGAAGTCTAAGAGGAGTGCTTCCCCTTAGACCTTAGACATTAGCAAGCGGCTAGGGCCAGAGAAGAACAGAAGCGTTACTATGGGCGTTCTATCAAGCCTTGCTTTTCACCTTGCCTTTTTCCAGTTACAAGCATAACTTTCTTTAAAAGGGAGGCTTTTAGGCTGGATTCAAGAATGCTCTTAGAAAGCAGCAAATACCATGGCATTGCATCACATTTTACAAAGAGTCTTTGATGCCCAAATTAACTGTTCTGTAGTCTTGCTTTGCTCTGCTGAGATAACTGGACTCTGGAGAGAGGAAATCTGAGTTCCAAGAGGAAGGGACAATGCAAACATTTGCAGTGTCTCTTTTCTCATGTAGAATTCTACTTTTATTTCTGAAGGTATTTAATTTTTCTTAATACAGAGTGATTCATTCTATGATAATAGCTTGGACATATAATTCCTTTTCAGGCATATGTTTGCTATTCTGTCTGTTCTCTAATCACAGACAAAATAAAACAACAAATATCTTCCTATCTTTCTGCATGTGAGGAATGGAGGAAAATGTTAACCACCTATGATTGATCTTCTAGGCTCCTCCATGGATAGTCTTCAAGTTAAATGCACATTTAAATGCATCTACCAATGTCACAGTGGAAGAAACTCAGCTTTCTCAGACTTATAGTTGAGGAAAACAACTGAACTTCCAAGTTGTCCCTGTGTTGTCCTTCCTTGCTGTCTGGTCAAAGGCCCCAGATGGCCATATGCATTTTAGCAGCTGGTCCTGTACTCCTCACAGTAAATAATACATCACAGGAAAAAGGCAAGAATTTGACTCTTCAAGAAGCAATTTGTTCCCATCTGTTTGCTACTAGCTTATGAGTATGTTGTTCTAACATTAGTACTTTTTCTGCAATGATTGCCCCCAAAAATAAATTTCCTTTCTTTCCATTATATCATCTGTGGACATGCAGTGGGTTCCTCCGAGAGTTCAAAGTGTTCCAACACGCATCTTGAGTTACAAAGTAGCCACAACCTGCTTCATACTTTTGGAAAGAATTGTTCTGCCCTAAGGACAACTGTATGTGCTATATCTCCAGCCATCTATCCTCAACAAGCTGGCTTCTACATACCATCTGGGGCATTACTAGCTATAATGTGGGAATGAAGCAAACCAACGCAGAGGCAGATCCAGAGACCCTGGACAACTGTTCTTGGAAGAATATGTCCTCTGATTCCTGTCCACCCCATGCTCCACGCACATATTCTTAACATTGTGAGATGTACGGCCATGCACAAGTTGCTCCTTCAAAGTTAGTTAACAACCCAACTCTGCAAGGGTAAGGGAAGGATCCATTGTTGTTGAATATTTGACTATGTAAAGATGCACTGCATTTGTTTATGCTGTGGAATATTACTTTAACTGTGTAAATGTAGCTATATGTTACTTTTGTTTCTTCTGCCTTTGATAATGATGTAAAGATGTGTTACATTTGTTTATGTTGCATTTGTTTAATTATGTAAAGATGTGTTACATTTGTTTATGTTGCATTTGTTTAATTATGTAAAGATATGTTGCTGTTTTACTCTGCCTGCCTAACCTGATTGGTCTAACAAAAAGCTGAATAGCCTATTGCTAGGCAGAAGAGGGCTAGCCCTGGGGCTGACAGGCAGAGAGAAGAGAGAAGAGAGAGTGAGGGAGAAAGAGAGAGACAAATCAAGGGTCAGAAGCCAGGCAGCCACCAGTCAGCCAGACATGTGAATCAGTGGAATTAGGACACACAGAAAGATAAAATCCCCAAGACAAAATGTAGATAAAGAGAAACAGATTAAAATAAGAGCTAGGATAAGAGTGATGAGCATTCATAACTAACAAGAAGTCTCCATGTCTTAATTTTGGAGCTGCTTGCTGGCCCTAAAGAAAACAGCCTGCTGCGATCTATCTCTTCCCTGCTTCTGGAGATTAATCCTCTCCCCCAGGAACCAGGGGAAAGAGCCAAGGGCTCTGGAACCCTCTTGCTTGAGCCTGCTGCTTGCTTACAGAAGACCCACTTCACGGTATCTCTTCTAAAGAAATTACTTTATCAACTGTATGTGTGGGCTTTCTCAATTATTTTGCTAAGTCATCAGGAAACTGGAAGCCTGACCAAGTGCAGAGACCCTGTGGTAAGAACAATACCCATTTGCTCAGCAGCTTGAAAAAAAAAAAGTTTTTTTTTTCTCTGAAGATCGTAACAACTTGCAGCCTTTCATAATTTATTAATATGTCCTCATTGAACAAATATTTGCTCAAATACTATCTCATGCAAATCACTGCCTCTAATCGCTATACAGAAAAATCGAGCAAACTGATTTCCTGCCTTTCAGGAGTTCACAACTTATTATAAACAATAATTATGAAAATAATGAGCATATGTGCACAATTATTGCAGTCTTCTGTGCCAGGCACCTTTCAAAGTTTGCTACTCACATGACCTCATTTAGACCTGCTGAGAATCATTTACATCATTCTTGTTTTACAGACCCTCTTAATATCTTGTTAAAAGTCATAGAGTTAATAAGGCTCGGGGTTATTTGATATCTACAAATCCCAGGTTTATAAACACTTCACATATAAATAAAGAAATAATTAGACTCATTCTTGTACTGAGTAATAATCCGTTGGAAGAAAACGGGTAGAGAGAAGGATTTGCCTGAGGTGTGACCTCCTGGTCATGCACACAAGCTGACCACTGCCTTCTGAAAAATGATGGATATTTATCATGTTCAAAAGTCAGTAACTGCCAAATACATCACAAAATTCCCCATTAGTTTCAGATACTTCCAAAGCTCTCATAGGTCTGATTTTTTATTTGGGGGAGGGGTTTTTGTTGTTGTTGTTGCTGTTGTTGATCTAGGTTTCTCCAGTTAGCAATACAAAGCAAATGTTGAGTTTAAGAAAAGGAAATATATATACCATAACCCTGAGCTGTATTTTTTGAAAACAGGAAAGCTTAGAAGCAACTACAGGGTTTTAAATGGTCTGGGAAAGCATGGGTTAATTTGATCCTTCTTTAAATAGCTGTGTGTTAAAAATAAACCTTGGCACCTTTGAAACAGAAATCCATATGTGTATCACATAAAATACATCCGAAGTGTAGTCTGGGAAAAGATTTCTTTTTAATATTTATGGAAAATATATGTTCTAGCCACTAAATCTCCCCCCTTCCCCTCCTCCATCAAAGTACTAAAATAGGAACGTGCTAAGAAAATGTTAACGGCAATCCAATTCTTCTCCTTGTCCGCACAGAGACCCGGCCTGAGGAGCTTCCTCAAGTCCTATGCAGATGCGAACCAACTCTCAAGGGATCCAGGCTGGACACTGAGGGGTCCTTTTAACCAATCTCCAGTCAGAAGAGAAATCAGGTTAAGACAGCATTTTGGAATTCAGCCTGTTTGAAGGGCTCCAATCACGAACCAGACTGAAGAAATAGCTACATCTGTTGTCAGCTGAAGACATCACGGGGGAAGGGCTGCAGGCTCCTCACTAAGCTTGGAGAAGCAGCGGGGTACAAAGGCCACACAGGGGGCCCGAATCCCTTGCACCTTTACCATCATCTCATTTTCTAGGGTTCTAGAAATAGCTACCCTTTTATCTCTATCTTGACAAAAATTATACACATCAAGAGGCATCTCACTGAGGAACCTATGCCAAGAAATCTAGCCAGCACACTCTCGGTCGGGGTAGCAGAGGTTCCTTCTCACCATAGCACACGTTCCTCCCACAGTGATACACAGTCCCTCTCATGGTAGTTAGTATACACTCCCTCTCTCAGTAGAGTGCTCCTTCCTGTAGTAGCACACACCCCCTCTCCTGGTAGTACACACCCTGCCTCCTCTCATAGTAGCAAGCGCTCCGTGCTCACAGTAGCACACACTCCCTCCCAGGGTAGCACATGCTTCCTCTCCAGCAGTCTAACACTCAGTGTCAGGTTCCTGGGATTCACCCACGAAGTGCTGGGCTCCAGAGAGCTTAGGCATTAGTACTTCTCTGGCTCTGCCATCCACGACACATACAGATTGTCTCCTGGGTTCAGACCGGTTCTGGCATCTCCAGACTGTTGAGGCCTTCTGTTTACCTGGGTTGTACTTTCAGGAACAGCCTCCCCTGGGCTCTCTTCAGCGGCTCTGACCTGTCATATGGTGCTCAACATCTTTCCATGACTCCTTTAATCTTCGTATTTCCAGTGCAGCTGAGACTGAACTGTCTCCAATGGCCTCTCGTGGTGTGGTACCAAGCCTCAGGGTCTCTTCATGACCCCTTTAAACCATGCAGCTCTCGGACTACCAAAACCACCACCAACCAAATGAGAGGCTCTTACACATTCCCAAGCTGGGCTAGCTAGCTTAAGATGCAGGCTTTTCCATCCCCACTCCCTTTCTGGACAACAGCTGTGTGCTGACTAGGGAGAAAACCATCCCAGAAGGTTTCACCTCAACAATATTGGTCTCTTCTTAATCACTGCTGCTGGTCTTTCAGCCACAGGCAAATAGCTCAATTGTCCCAGTAAAGGTTTCACATTAGTGGTTCTAGGCTCCTGTTACCCAGTCAACCCTTCAGCCAACCACATATATGTAATTCAAAATACAGTTCACTTCGTCCTGATAGAATCTTTTAGAGACTGTCAAACTTCTCTTCAAAACATCACAAGCCAGGCTTCAATCATTTGCATGTTTTCAACATTCCTATCTTCTAAATTCCCACATCTCTAAGCCCATCGACTTCTAAGCACTGGGGGGGGGGGCGGGGGGGGGCTATTCAAGTCCAAAGTTCCAAAGTCCTCCTCAAAATAACATGGCCACATCTGTCACTGCATTATCTCACAAACTGGTTTTCTGTCTCTGTGTCTTTGTTTTCTATTGCTGTAATAGAACATTCTGACCAAAAGCAAATCAGAGAGGGAAGGGTTAATTTCATCTTACAGCTTTCCATTTCTTCATGAGGGGAAGGCAAGGCAAGGCAGGAAGTCAAGGCAGGCACCAAAGCAGAGGCCTCAGAAGAACATTGCTTAGCGCTTTCTTCCTCAGGCTCACACTCATGTGAGTTCTCATACCTCCCACGACCACCTGCCCAGTGATGGCATTTCCCATAATGTCATGGGCTGGGTCCCTTCCACATTAACCACCAATCAAGCAAATGTCCGCACAGGCTTGCCTACAAGTCAATCTGCTGCCAACTTGCCAAGAAAATGAATCAACAGGTGGGCAAAGACCTAAACATTTGATATACATAATTGAAGAATTTTTTGATCTTCTTCTACGTCTAGTAAAAGTGTAACTTGATACATGTGCTAGGAATAGCATATTGGTCATCATTACCAGCAACAAAATAAGGTATTGACCTAAGGACTTAGCAGTTTTACTACTAGAAATGCATCCTGCAGCATGCTTACATAAGTCAAGCAGCACATTCAAGGTGATATTCTTTGAATTGTTTAAGACATTAGAAACACAGAAAACAGTCTTGGGCCTCTCTAGGATGTTAACTACTTTCCATAAATACTGATGAAGGGATATTATGAATTTACAAAGAAGAGGAAGGGGATTCTGTATGAACACAGACTGAGCTCCAAGTGAAGAAAGAATCAAATACAATGTTTCTGTTTAGACAGAGGCATTTGCTGGGCTGTTGTTTGAAGTCTCTGTGATTCTTCAACAACAAGACTTGTTCATCAGAAAAGTGAAGAATGCATGTTAAGAAAAGTGTATGATGCTATGATGCACCTGTCTTTCCGTCTCAGAATGCATAGAGGAACTACAGCTTGTTTTTCCATAAATCTATGTCATAGCTGATTTCATGATAATGGGGGCTTTAGAAATCCAGAAACAAATCGTAAATAAACAGAATTACATGTCCTTTGTCACATGGAAAACTGTGAATTTCTTGTCAGTAAGATTTTATCACCCCAAACTTGCTTTGAAATAAACTGCAAGGGGAAGGATTCTTAGATTTACTGCTTATTTTTCCAGTCAAGTTCACTGCTAAAAGCCAACTCTCTATGGAAGTTATATGCCATGGGTCCTCAGGAAGGGCACTGAATGTCACCTCTTAAGATGCAATGACCTGAAAAGCTTCTGCAGAATTACTACTTGTGAATAAATCAGTCACTAAAATGCATCCAACCCAAAGAAATCTTTAGGTGTGGAAATACAGCTTTTATTTTTTAAAAAAAGCTTTGTATTTCATTTAACTGGATTATTAACATTCGGTGAAAATGACATAAATATGTGAGAATTTCACTTTTATTTATGAATTTCAGCCTGTTAGTATTTAAACACACTGACAAACAGAGAAGAGATCCAGTGGGAGAGAAATAAACACGGTTTGTCCTCATATCGATCTGCTCACCACAACAGGACTAGCTTTATCACTACCCAACAAGGTTGAGTCATCGGGAGCATTGACGAGGTGCTTACCCGGCTGTATTAGCTCTTTTCCCCTTAAGGGCAGTGGCTGGAGTAGCTAATGAATGACTATGTGCATTCATCCTTCCACGTAAACAGGACACCGAGCTTGCCAGAAGGATAACAACTATGGGTTTACTTGACTGAAAGTATGAACTGACAAGGTGACTGGTAAATAAAGTCAGCATAACGCTCAGCTTAGAGAACTAAAAACAATCCCCAGGAGCCAACAGCCACAAGTGATAGCATCCACGTGCAAGTTCACTTACTTTGTAACACTCTGTGAGTTGACAGTGCCAATAGACTGTGGTCAACACTGTCCCACTGACCCCAAGTAAAGCAGTTCCATAAGAGCCTTATGGTAAAGCCTCCTGCCTAGGTATTAGGAATAGTGTTTGACACATGGAGCGTTCTGTCTTAATTATTCTTTTCTGTTAATTAGGGTTATTAATTTTAAGGGCAATATGAAAATGTTATCTTACAAATGCCTAGACTAACTTAACGTTGATGTCTTGGGACACACCCCTGCTCACTCTATCCTAACTCTTTTCTCTGAGTAATTACAGCTGAGCCAAAGCAGAATCAGGGAAATCCTGACTTTTGATCTAGGTGCCTGACTCCTGGCCACAGGGTGAGACACGTGGCCGTAAGGACCTTCCCTGGAAAGCCATGCTTTAAAAGCTGATTTCACTAGAGGGATGATTCAGCCATCAAAGGCTAGGCTTACACCCACGAATATAAAAGCTGATTTCCAGTGGGGAAATGAAGTCTATGTCCACAAGATGTGAGCCAACATGTATGGTTTGCACCTTCGTTTTTCCCCTGCAGTATAGCAAGCTGACTTGGCACAGATGATCTAATTTAAGACATCTCCTTGGAAATCTCTTAAGTGTTTTGCAACTTGAAGTGTCTATTGCCATCCTGAAGAAGCTGGGCTCTGTTAAAGTACCAGCTGGAAAGATTTTCTTTCTCTTTCGGTTTATTTATTTATTTATTTTTGGTCCTGTGAGAATGAACTTTAAAGGCGTTTCCATGGCAAAGTTCAACCTTCATACATTGAAAATGTAGTTTAGATCCCAGAGTTAACCAAATAAAGCAATTCAATTTGGGTCTATACCGAAAGCCTTTAGTTTTGAACTGTTCCTTCAAATAACCACTCATGCTTTCAATACCTGACCTCATCACATTTTCTACTTAGAACATCTAAACTCGTGTATTATATTTAAAGTAGGAATTTGTAAAGATAATGTAAAGATACTTCTAGAACAAACACTAGGATCATCCAGAGGTAGGGAGGCAGAGCACAAAGCATGGGGCTGTACTGTAAATCCCATTGGGAGTTAAAAGTCTATACTCAGTCCAGTCTCCTATTTGAAATGAAATGGCCACATTAATTGATCTGCAATATTTTTTCCACTTAAAGACAACTTGGATCTTATTGTTTTGCAGGTTAGCAAAGTTCTCCTGGCACCAGATCAAAAAATATATCGATGTAATAAAATCCAACTGGCCTCCTCCTTCAGCAGAATTTAACTGAAGCAACTTTCCACATCCCCCAATAAACATGGAGACCATGCTACTCCAGAAGTGAGATCTCTTTGCTGTTATTCTCAGAATTTGTTCTCTAATATTTTTTAATATGTCATTCTGAGTAGGTAGACAAAATCCAAGGACTCCTTTTATGAAATAGTTTAATCACTTCTGACTGTCCAATTTCCCATGTCTAAGAAGGGAATTCCAACTTCACTTTATCCCAACAACAGAAGACCAAGGACGAGTGTCTGCCAAGCTGTTAGGAAACCTGACTGGTAGGAGGAAACCATTGTCAAAACTTCAGAGCATTTTAAGCACATTGAAAAGACTCTGGAACCAAGCAGAGCTTGGCACACTAGTGGTTAAACTTTTATTTGGAAGTTTAATATCTGTAACTGTTTGGACTTATAATTATTTCCTAGTCCAAGTATATTAAAAATTCAAGTAAGGGAAATGTTTGGAGTATATTTTTTGAGCATCCAAAAGACAAAGACAAAGCTTGCTCAAAAAGTGCCTCCGTTCCAATGTCAGAGCACTTAAAACATAACCTCACCAGAATCCTGTTACTTATAACATAACCTCACGAGAATCCCTTACTTTTGGAAGGGCTGATGTCCAGTGAGTGCTGACAGCCACCATTCTCAATGGCTCTGTTCTCCTGATTCTGCTGGACAGATGTTATACTGACTAGACTCACAGTAGTTTCTAGTATAATAGGAGTTTGAGAAAAACAAACAGCATGGCGGTTGACAATGAGTTCTGAAGTCAGGGCTTGCTTCCATAATTGCTAAGTTGTCAGTCATAACCATGTGTGCTTAGCTATACAGACCTTCACCCTTTTACATAAAATGTAGGAAACTACTGGAGGCAACTTTTAGTTAATGGGTATATAGGCTTATCACTGAATTAGGCGCCTTTTTCTCGGCAGTAAATATCAACTTTTCCTCTATATGAAAACTAAATCTAATTTTTTGTTCTCTTGATTAATTCTCTCATGTATGTATGCAGCATGTATCTATCTATCTGTTATCTATCTACTTATCTACCTATCTCTCTCTCTATCTATTCATCTATCTATCTATATATTCATGCCTCCCCCGTGTGTGTATATGTGTGTATGTATATGTGTACATGTGTGAGCAAGGTGAACACTGTGTGTATTCTGGTGACTGACCATCTCCTTAGCCCCTCAGGCATAATTTTTAATGTTTTAAGTAAGAACTTATTGCTACTAAACTACAGCAAATATAACTCCACATAATGATTTTATCAAATACTTTTATGTTATGAGAAAGATAAAATGTGTTTGTATTTTTCATTATCACAACTGTATTTTGGAAAACAAAATATAAGTATTCTTCATGACTTTCAAGAGAGTTGCAGGTTTATTTTTAATACGAAACAACAAGACATTTATTCTTTCACAAACTTTCAAATTCTAGAAGAAGAATGTTTAGTATCATTGTATTTGTAAAGGAGTTTAGAAAAGCTTGAATACTCAATGTGAGAATGGGTACCCTTATGAGCACAACTTGATAATGCTTTCGGCCTTCAGCCTGGTCATAGCAGCTTCTATAGGAGCTGGAATATCAAGACCCAGTATCATTTCCAGGAAGCACCTGTTATCAGATATTTGGAGGCTTCACTTCTGCTTTCACTCCGAAAGCATGGATGAGTGAGACCTTACCTGCCTCTAGTTAACCTCACTAACGCAGCCTGACTTTTTAAAAGTCTACATTTATTTCCCAAACACTGGTAGGAAATGAATAACAGTAAATTATCAACCAAAAGCATAACACCTACACAATGCGGAGGGAACATTTTGGTTTGCTGAGCTAACAAATGTTACAGTTCTGAAGGCAAGGAATATTTTTACTAAATAAATACCAAAGTCTCACAACTTACAAAGAATGAGAAGCAAATTACCACAAATGTGTCTATACTGCTGTCTAAACACCTCCAAAAGTATGACTTTTATTTTGAAAAATTCTAAAGGATATAGGCCCTCAACTTGAAAGGATGGTCATGTCTAACACCTTTAATCCCAGCTACTACCTAAATATATACTTAGCATTGTGTTCCCAAATCTTATCTCTTTCACAAGGGCAGGGTGAGAGTAAGCAAATGACAGTAGGTAATCTGATTAGCAGTAATAATACCAACTAAATCCTCAATCCAGGGCGAGCTGTTCTGACTTTGTATTCTAAATACACTGTAGACACTGAAAACCCTGATTAAAGTTCAGTTATTAAGCACACTGCTAGCCGCAAGTGTTTTGCTAACTTAATGCTGCTTTTGCACATTCCAAAAAAATTAAGATTACAGACTTGCACTGACTCTCTGATGCAAACAATGCTAAGTAATTACAACAACAACAAAATTTACTCAGTAGAAGAGATTCTGTTTTTAGCTGTTCTTTGGTAGGTGTGGGGAATCAAGTAATTTAGGAAGAGAAGACACAAACTGAAGAGCACACAGACAGATTGTTGAAACTGAAATAATTAAATTATTTAACAGCTAAGAGGAAAGATTGTCAAAAATGTCTGTATTTGACACTGCAGAACACTTGCCTGGGTGAAATGAGGTTAGTACAACTTACCACGAGACACGGATAATGTGCATTTCTTATTGAAAACCTAATTATAACATCAAACAGTAAGATATTCTGTGCAACCTCAGTGTCATGACATATCTTTGGCTATTAATGCAAAATATAGAAATGTTTGTTGAATATAAAAATATTCAGCTGAAAAAAGCTAAAGTCTTGTGCAATCCAAAAGACATCCTTATTTAATTTTCCCTACAATGCAGATACTATAATCCTCATTTCAAAAACCAAGACTAGAGGCTTCAAACTAAAAATAATTTCATCAAAATTATATCATTTGTAAGGGTCAAGACTAGTATATAAATACAGGACTTTTAATTCCATAGCACTTAAATCAGTCTAGGATGTCCTAGCTAGCAAATTTAGGCACCTTGTACTTCTTAATGTGCTAACCATTTGTTCCTTCTACTGGACTCTAGTTATATATTTTCAAAGTCTGGAGAAAAGTTAAAGACAACTGAGTAAGTCAAAATCACATAGGTGATGCTATAATTACACAACGAATAGGCAGCATAGAGTGAACAGAATTATTTAATATCCATTGGCCTCAGAGGCCTTTCTACAAAATAAATAGAAGTCCCTTTTACTATGGGGCCTATGATGGCATCAGCTTGTTAATGGAAGCTCATGTAAATGGTTAAAATAATTTGTGAAGGTGGCTGGTAAGATGCACGCAGCATCTGATTTTGCAGACTTATTGATGTGCGTGACCCACCCTGGTGTGGGCAGGCATCACCCAGATCCAAAGGCTGAATAAAAGAAAAAGAGGGAGGAAAGGGGGCTTCGTGTGCTCCTGACTGCATTAACTAAGACACTGTCCTGGTTACAGCCAAAGTATTTGCCACTGCCAAACCTAAGCAACAGGCTGGAATTTGCACTATAGGTCTCAGAGTCTCTGACTTAATGATAGTGGATCACAAGACCTCTTAGCCACTACAACTGTGAGTCAATAATCTGTATGTATATATGTAGATATACATAAATGAGTATGTGTGTGTGTGTGTGTGTGTCCTCCTAGGCAACCAATACAGAGATAATTTAAGGATTAGAGAAAGTATTATGAGTATAGTATAGGTCATAGAAAGCCACTAATATACCCTGAAATCACAACCATACGTTTCTATCAAGTCTTAGAATACACAAAATTATGTGGAAAGTCATGGCTGTTCTACGTATGTTAATTAGAAAAGGAAATGCAAAGATTAACATATTGTTTTCAATATTTGCAAAGATACAATACACATCTGAGTTTTATGTTATATATAAAGCTTATAAACATTCTCTTTTATCTATCAGGACAGTCACTCTATATATGCCTTCTTTCCCTCAAATAAATTTCTTTGAATATCTGTGGGGTAAAAATTATTTTCAGGAAAGAACAACTCACACCTGCTCTGTCTAGTGCAACACGGGTATGATTCAACAGGGAACATTTAACAACTTGAAAGATGGCTGCCTTGCTTTCTGAAGCTTATTACAGTCATCTCCATTCCAGAGATTTATGAGGCTGAATAAAATTTTGAAATATTATAGAGACCATCTGCTGGCATACATGTCGATGAATCACCTCATCCCTGGCAGGGAAAGCCGAGCACTGACTGCAGATTCCCTGGGAGACAGCACACAGCATGGAGCTAGGGAGGGTTCAGAGGTGTCCACCAAAGAAGCCAGCAAGTGCACAAACTTCCATCGTACTCAATTCCACCTCCAGGTCTGCCATGTGCCTCCTTCTTCTTGTGTCTTCTACTGCTCTCCCAAGGACCTGCCCAGCTATGTTAATGTGTGTGCTATTCCTGAACACAGCCAATGACGTTGGCTTTGCAACACATTCTCTGGAGCATTCTACCTCGAGATATCTCAATAGTTTACCCCCCATCGGCTCAAGTCACTTTTTAAATGAAAGGTGCTTGGTCCATTTACTTGCAATCCACAGGGAACTTGTACTTTTTCTCACCAGCTTTTTGATCAAGCACTTTGTCATATTCTAAAATTATTTGTATTTTTTCTACTATGGTACCATATATCATTTGTTTCTCTTTTCCTTGCACCTATGAAGCGCTGAGTACCTGCTGAATGTTGAATTCAGAACATGCTCTGCCATTTCAGACTTTGTGTTTGCTTGGCATCAGATGTTTGCCTCAACCCCAGAATATTAATTATCTTTGCTAATCTTTTACTACTTTTTAAAACGTATTTTTTCAGTGCTGGGAATCGATCTGAGAACTCACACCTATTTGACACATGCTATATATTTTCACTCACAGTCCATGCTGCTTTTTTTTTTTTAATCTCCACTGCAGCACCCATACCTGCTGTACTGGCTGGTTTTATGTCAACTTGAAACAAACTAGAGTCACTAGAGAGAAGCCTGTAGGGCATTTTCTTAATTAGTGAATGATGTGAAGGACCCAACCCATTGTGTGGGGGGTGCACCCTTGGGCTGGTGGTCCTGGATCCTGTAAGAAAGCAAGCAGAGCAAATCATGGCGAATAAGCCAGTAAGCAGCACCCCTTCATGGCATCTGTGCTTAGCTTCCTACCCTGCTTGAGTTTATGTCCTGATGTCCTTTCATGATGAACAGTGGTATGGAAGAGTAAGACTTGTAAATGCCTTCCTCCCCAAGTTGCTTTGGTCATGATGTTTCATCACAGCATTAGAAACCCTAAGAAACCTGCTTTCCACTTGCTTAAATCCAGCCTGTTTTCAAAGCCTGTTCGAATTTGCTTTCTTCTCAGGCTTTCTCAGATTTCGCTATCAAATTCTCTTTGTTCTTTATTAAAGGACATTGAGCCTATAATTCGTGATCCTACAGAAGCTAAATAAGAAGGTGAACCCAAAGAAAAACATATAGGCATCCTCCTGAATATTAACCTTCATCAGGTTAATGATGAAAGGAGACAGAGACAGAGACCCACATTGGAGCACCGGACTGAAATCTCAAGGTCCAAATCAGGAGCAGAAGGAGTGAGAGCAAGAGCAAGGAACTCAGGACTGCAAGGGGTGCACCCACACACTGAGACAATGGGGATGTTCTATTGGGAACTCACCAAGGCCAGCTGGCCTGGGTCTGAAAAAGCCTGGGATAAAACCGGTCTCGCTGAACATAGCGGACAATGAGGACTACTGAGAACTCAAGAACAATGGCAATGGGTTTTTGATCCTACTGCACATACTGGCTTTGTGGGAGCCTAGGCAGTTTAGATGCTCACCTTACTAGACGTGGATGGAGGTGGGTGGTCCATGGACTTCCCACAGGGCAGGGAACCCTGATTGCTCTTTGGGCTGATGAGGGAGGGGGACTTGGTTGGGGGAGGGGGAGGGAAATGGGAGGCGGTGGTGGGGAGGAGGCAGAAATCTTTAATAATTAATTAAATAAATAAATAAAATTCTCTTTGTTCTTTCCCATCTCAATTGGACCTCAGCAGTATCCAGAGTGAATATGTCTTTCTCAAGCTATCTATAAAGCTATAACCTGTAAACCATCTTTGTTTTCTTTGTAGAACTCAGTGTAATGCCCAACAACTTTCTGGCCTCCTAATCGAACCTACGAGTTATAACCAGTTTTTTTTAAAAAATTAATTTAGACATAATCAAACCTTATACAGTGTAAGAAGGTTTTCTACTCCTCAATAGTCAATGTAAATAAACTTAGCCTCATCAAGAGTGGTGTATTAGTGCCTTGTCACTGATCTCATAAGTGACTCTCAATCTCAAATAACTTTGAAATATTCGCAAAACTACATCACGCTTCTCTATCAAACAAATGAAACAAATTAATTTCACATGTGCCATTACTTATTTTGTAAATAACCTTCCATTAGTTTTCATAGATTTTGTTTCTTGGACTCATGCCCTTCTCCATCTCTCACTTTGGTTTGCTCTCAATGCTCTAACACAACACCCTTCACTAGGGGACATCCAAATCGTATTCAACTATCTAAGCCCCATGGCTCTAAGGACTAGGGGAATGTATTTTATGTACCTAGGACACACTAAACTTTTAGTTAAAATTTGCAAGTATATGTGTGCATTTGGAAGAGGGAAACTTGATCAGACTCAAAGGCCTAAAATCCCAAAGAATTATGAA
Source organism: Microtus obscurus (assembly GCA_963919715.1). Classification (NCBI taxonomy): domain Eukaryota; kingdom Metazoa; phylum Chordata; class Mammalia; order Rodentia; family Cricetidae; genus Microtus; species Microtus obscurus. The sequence goes on from CAWTZC010002514.1 coordinate 39,516,995, forward strand.
GCACCAACTTGACTTTCTGCTCAGGTTCTTGAAGATGCCCTCAGCTTTATGGAGACTATTAGAGCATTGATGGGTTGACATCTCTCTAAATGTGTGACTGAAAAAGAAGAGCTTCAGTACAGAATCAAGACAGGGAACATGCTGAGAATCAGGTACCATGTGAAGGAAGAAGTGAACAGAGGAACTTATAATAATGCAACTGTAGACACAGGTTACTTTAGGAAAAGGCTTAGACGTAAGAAAGTTGCTAAAGACATACTATTCCAAGAGAAAGTTCCCAATCATTTAAAACATTGTGTAAGAGTCAGGCAAACCTAAGTTTATTCTATCCTCATTATTGAATTTCTGCAGATAACAGAGGACCTTTTAAAGTGATTTAATTAGAAAGGAAGTCACTGAATGGAAGATTAGAAAAAGATTAGTTCTAATAAAATATCATACTTGTGATTTCATGTCCCATGTCTACCATAGAATAGCAACTGACATTCACAAAAACTACTGGGACATGGCATTAGACTACTGTGAGGAAGCACATAGTCACACAGAGTAGTTTCTGTTCTCTGTGTTGTATTTTTTTCTTATCTAACAGTGGATATACATCATTCACATAGTAATAGCTGAAATATGTACTTAGCAAGAATGCAGAAAAATTCAAAACTGGAAATAAATTAAGTAGATTGTTTCAGGAAATTATTTGAATTTTAATTAAAAAAATTTCTAGAGCCCTATTTTTCTTCATATATTTTGTTTGTTCAATTATACATTATTATTCTCCAATCATCTTTTGACAGCTATGATGTATTGGGATATGGTTCTCAGGAGATAGTGGAAAGGGTTTAGACTTGAATGTTGGCCCTAAAAAAGGAAACAGTTTGTCCTAAGGATGTGTTTTAGGTTCTAAGGTACAGATGTGTATGTACCAGATGCTACAGCAACAAAAAGAGGAAGCGATACCATGGGTTAGTGTTCGAAGGAGGAGTCCCGGCAGTGGGGTCTTCCCTCACATCTCATAGAGCAGGCACCGAGGCTTGGAGACATTCATCTGAACATTTCATGTCCAAAATGTGACTTCCGGAGTAATTGATACAAGTCAGAAAGTCAAATATAAGAGGTAGAAGCAGAGATAAACTTGCAAACATCCTACATTTATGCTAAAGAGTTATAACAAAGCATCAGACAGGTAAAAGCAACTTTAATCCTCAAAGGTGACATTGGAATCATGTATTAGATGCTCACTGAGGACCATAGTGTATGGGATGCTCTGATGAGAGTTAACATCAGGAAGGAAGGAACACTCAGCAGCTACAGGCCTTTGTGTGGGAAGATGCAGGGCTGTGAGGGGGACACAGAGAAGAAGAGAGGAGAAATGAAGGGGAAGAAGGAAGAGAAGACAGAGGGAAAGGTTCCGCTGAGAGCCATTTACAATTTTAAAGACAAAGCGTTGCAGGGCAGCTCCTGATAGAGCAGACCTGGAGAACTCAGGAGGCAGGAGGTCAGGCAGTCTCATGACCAGCATTCCAAAAGATTTTCATCTCTTTAGCAGCAGGCTAGACAGCCATTGCAGTTAAAGCCAGTTTTCCAAAAGCCGCTTCAACCAGTTCTCTGAGTATACTTTTTTCTTTTAATCATTTGAAATGGTTGCACAGAAGTGTGTCAGACAGGCCAGTTTTACTAGCCTCTGAAAATCTGTGAGTGTCTGTGTCAACCAGTTTTCTTACTCTTTTTTTTTCTTTCTACAATTGTGGTTTCACATACTTCAGCTTGTTCCAGAAACTCATTGTATTGTACACAAAGAAATAATGAAGTTGATCTCCAAAATTAAATCCACGATGATCAAGTTGTCAAAATTTGAAGCAAGCAAAATATGTCATATAACTTAAACAATTATTTGAATTAGTCATTCATTTATTTTTTCCTCATGTGAATTTCTCAAGACCAGTGGGCATGAAGACACTTTTATTTGCAATATTTTCTCTGGTTTTTCAAAAATGCATGCTACATTTTAAGAACACAAGAGCGAATAAATGAGAATAATACTTGTTTATGGTTTGAATATAAATGCCCCATCAGTTCACACATCTCAACACTTGGTTCCACTCTTCTAGTTAGTTCATGGAAAAGTTAGCCTAAAAACCTGATCAGAAGCCTCCATGATTCTGAGAAGCAGAGGCTGCTGGCTGTGGGTGCAAATGATACCTTCCAAAGACATTTTCCATTCCTTGAGTAGATGCTAAATTTTTGCAGGTAGGATGGCTGGGTATTGAATCTAGGTCTTCACACATGCAGACATGTGTTGCATGTAACTTGAGGGCAAGTTGCAGACTTAAAAGGCAAAGATGGAGGACAGAATGTAGTGGGAGAGGATAAAACTTAAACTTTAGTCTTTAGCGCAAACACAGTTACATGAATTACATAGTTAAAGGACCATTTTGTGCTGAAGCTAAAGGGAAGTGTATTATGACGCCCCTCACTTAAAGGAGGAGCAGCTGCCACACCTTCAGAGACGATACAAAAGATACCTTCCAAAAGATATTAATGGAATGACAGGATGGAGAGATGGCTCAGTGGCTAAAACCATTTACTGTTCTTCCAAAGGACACAGGTTCGATTCCCAGAACCCACATTTCTTACTACAGAACCAGTTTTTACTACAGTTCTAGAGACTCAGGGCTCTCTTCTGGTCACCATAGGCATTAGTCACAAATGTATCACACAGACATACATGCAGACAAAACACTATACATATTAATTTTTCAGTGTTACTATTAAGAAAAGCAGATTAAATCAAGAGCTACCACCCATCACCATGTCACATGATATTTAGCTACACTGTTGCATTTTTAATTTTTTTAGTCACCTGGCAAGTTTTTCAAAGTATCATGCATACGGCAATGACTTTCTAAATATATAACCTGTATGCTCTCTTCCTTCGACGCCTAGTTTTACTCTTTTGTTTCTTAGCAGGAGAGAGTAAACCAGGGCAGATCCTACACCACCTGACCTCTCTGAATTCAGTCATGACACTACACTTGGGAGGGAAGGACAAGGCAGTAGTAGGGCAAGGGTGTGACTGAAAGGAGAGGAGGGAGTGTCTGTCTGTCTATTTCATATGTCAGCATATACTGCAATGATTGATTTCTAGCTTTTCCTTGGAATATGCCTCCCTCTCCTGTTAACTTTCATTATCTCATAATCAACAAAATCATGAATATGAAAGGACATGAGCAGAAATGAATGGCAGCCTGTATGCGGCAAGATAAGGGAGATGATGGGAGTGGCAAGGGCTGTGGTCAGCGGAGGAACAGATACCTAAATACCTGTGTGTGTGTGTGTGTGTGTGTGTGTGGAGAGAGAGAGAGAGAGAGAGAGAGAGAGAGAGAGAGAGAGAGAGAGAGATTGCATGCGTCTGTGATAATAAGTCCTGACTGATTTTTGCACATTTGTGACCTGTGGGGTGTGCTTTCTCACATCAGAAATCCTCTAAAAGCAAACTCTCCTAAGCAATAAACTGTCCAAGGGAAACTTTTGTATGTCGAAAGCTGTCCTCAGAACTACAGTTTCATCAAAGTTATGAAGAGCTCTCCTCCCCAATCTGCTCTGTTATGAAGGAGATGGAACAGTCCATCCTACAAAGGGTGCTCACTAGAAGCTAATGCTATGGATATTCAACAGACAGAAGATGTACTGGTCAAAGATAGATAAAGGAATGGGTGATCCTTAGAAAATCCCATGGAAAACTGTTCCTCAAGAACAGTCCATTTTAAGGTAATATAGTCATATTTGATTCTTCATTGATGTTGTAGGTCGATGGATTTCATTTTCGAAATGGAAGAAGAAAAATACACAGAGATACAGGAATTCAAGAACAGCCTTTACTTCTCACTTTCTGAGGTCCAGGGTCAAGTGGGGAAGAGAATGGGAAGATTAGTCGGAGGTGGGGTTTTGTAAATATTCTGTGGCATTGTTGCTATTTCTTTAGTGAGTCAGGGGGTAAGGCAATATTGGTTAATGAGCAAGATGCAGTGATAAAAAGACAACAAACAGAGAAGTTTATGGGATAAGATTCTTATAAATTAGAAACCTGAAGTATTTTGGGCAGGTAGTACAGAATTGAGATGGAAGTCTGAACTGTCTGTCATGTGATTAGCAATAAGATGTAACGCTTTATTAACCAAAATATCTAGAAATCCCATCACTGAGATATCAATTTTACAAGATTCCATTCAGCTCTATTTTCTTTTTACTTATTAAAAAAAACACATTTGTGAACATATTATAGACCAGGAATTCAATCATAGTTCTTTTGTATATGAAACAGTTTTCCAAACTGCCCTGACCTTCTACCCTGCACCATAGAGACATGATCAGGAAATGTGAAAAACAGAAAAACAGGTAGGCTACCTAAGGCTGCCCCACTCCGTTCTCTCTGTTCCCCCAGACCCAGTCCCTTAGGCTTGTCCCCAGCATGAAAGAGAACAGCAATTGCAGCCTTGCTTCCCCCTTGACCATTGCTCCTGGGAATCTCACAGAATATCCTCTATTGGCTCCACCCCCTCATTTATTACTCTATACCAACCCCCGACTTAGGAGGACTCCCTCTTCTCAACCACAGGCTGCCCACAAGAACATCTCCAATCTCTTTGTCCCCCCAACCTAGTCCTTCCAAGTCTCCTCCTAGTGCTGCCACAGATCACCAGCTGCGGCCTCCCTGCCTCCCACCCATATCTTTGGTGGTTTTCAAGGGCCATCTTCTCCTGACCTCCCTCACTGGACTCTTCCCTGCATCCCAGCCTGAACACCAGCAGGCGTTCCCTGTGACCAGCCAAGCAGGCCAGTAAAGCAGGCAACAACAGCAATCTGGAGAGGAAACAGAAACCTAGGAACAAAATACCCACCCAACAAAAACAAACCCAGAAATCAGCACTCAGACCTGATCACTTCAAATCCAGATGCCAGTTAAAAAATACAATCAACAGTCAGGACAATGTCTTTACTAGTTCCCAAATATTCTACAGCAAGGCCTTACTATTCCAGCATAATTGAAGCGCATGAAAAAGACCTTAAAATCACCTATATGAAAATGATAGAGGTCCTTAAAGAAGAAATGAATGCATTTATTAAGGAAAGCCAACAATAACAACAACAAAAACAAAAGCAGTTGAAGAAAATTAATAAAACTGAATAAGTCCTGAAAAGGGAAATAGAATCGATAAAGAAAACACAAATAGAGGGAATTCTGGAAATGAAAAATTTAGGAATTCAAACTGGAACTGTAGAGGCAAATTTCACCAACAAAATAATAGCTAAGGAAGAGGATTTCAAACACTGAAGATAGGATAAAAGAAATGGATAGTCCAGTCAAAGAAAATGCTAAATCTAAGAAATTCCTAACATAAAACATCCAAGAATTCTGGTACACTCCGAGAAGACCAAACCTAAGAATAATATGACTAGAGGAAAGAGAAGAATTCCAGTTCAAAGGCCCAAAAAATAGTTTCATCAAAGCTACAAGAGGAAAAGTCCAAGTTACATAAAGGCAGAACTATTGGAATTATACCTGACTTCTCAATGGAGTCTTTAAAAAACCAGAAGGGCCTAAACAGATGTGATTTAAGAGACCATAGATGCCAGCTCAGACTAAATTTTCAACCACCATAGAAGGAAAAAACAAGATATTTCATGATAAAAAAAAATTCAACAGTATCTATGTATACATCTAACCCTACAAAGGTCTAACCCTTCAAATCTCCAACCCAAGGAGGTTAAGTACACCCATGAAAACACAGGAAATTAATAATCTCACATTAGCAAAACTAAAAGAAAAAATACACTTGTGCATGGGTGCGCACACACACACCACCTCCCCCACCACCACCACCAACAACAACAAAATCAACAATCATTGATCATTGATATTTCTCAAAATCAATGGTCCCAATTCCCCAATAAAAAGCCACAGACTACCAGAATGGAAGCTAAAACAGGATCCATCTTTCTACTTCATAAAAGAAAACAACATGAAGGACAGATATTGCTTCAGGGTAAAGGTTGTGAAAAGATATTCCCAGCATATTAACCAAAGAAGAAGCAAGTCAGTGTAACTATTCTAATATCTGACAAAATAGACTTCAAGCCAAAACTAATCAAAAGAGAAGAGGAAGATACTCCATCAAAGGAAAAGTCCACTGAGATGGCATTTCAATTCTCAACATCGATGACTAAAACACATGGGAAGAAACATGATTACAAGTTAAACCATATATTGCCCCTCACACAGTGGTAATGGGAGACTTCAATACACCACCTTCACCAATGGGCAAGCTATTTAGACAAAAACTAAAGAGAGAAATGCCGGTTGCCATGTCAGAGGAACAGCAGATGGCAGTTGACTTCAGGGTGTCAGACCACCTGGAGGAAAACCCTTGATAAGTGAATCTCAGACAGGGGAGGTCCTGAGACCACAGGCTTCAGAATGTCTCTTGTTTCTGTGGTGCCTTTTCATGTTTGCTGTTGTCATAGTCCTCTGGTATCTGGTATGGTGTGAATAGATGTGGGAGATCCCTACTGCCTGTAATATAGTGTTTATCTCATAGAAACATCCCCTTCTACTGGGCATTTTTCCTGTGGATTATTATGAAGATGATTTCTTCCTAAGCTGTACTGTCTAACTGATAATAATAATAATAATGCTAGTTTAAATAGAGTTTTGATGATAAAAAAAAATAAGGAAGTGTGGCACAGCTAGAACACATGAGTTTCTATTAAGGAGACACATAGTCTATGGCTAAGGTCAATGATTAAGCAAAACAACTGAGTTCCAATAGCCCAGCTAGTTTAAATTCTTTTAGCCTTAATATTAGGAGATGCATTCACAGATTTCAGAGTGCATCATTGCTGAAACAAATGCTTTGAAAATAACTTAAAGTTAGACTAAGATGTTTTGGCTAAATAGCTTTGAGAGAAAAACCCCAAGAAGACAACCTAGAAAGGCACAAAGTTGAACGAGGAACTTGTTAATGTCAGACAACAAGAACAAAGCATCCCAATTGTCATTAGCTGATGTGATTTTCTTAACTAGGACTGGTTGATGACCAAAGGTAATGATTAAGTCCTTGTACCCATTTCAGGCCTCAGTCTCCTATTTTAAAAATATCTGTTGATGAGTGGGGAATAGAGCTGATTGTTTTTCAGGTATAAAAGTTTAGGTTTGTGATTACCATGCACAAAACTCATGTCCAAATGTGTCAAAGACCTCAGCATAAAACCAACCATACTGAACCTCATAAAGTAGAAAGTGGGAAATACACCTGAATGCATTGGTATAGGAGACCACTTCCTAAATATAACCCCAAGAGCACAAACACTGAAAGAAACAATTAATGTAAATAATTAAAATGGGAACTCCTGGAACTGAAAAGCTTCTGTAAAGCAAAGGACACCGTCAACAAGACAAAATGGCAGCCTACAGAATGGGAAAAGAGCTTCACAAACCCTGAATCGGACAGAGGGATGATCTCTAAAATATACATAAAACTCATGAAACTGGTCATCAAAAAAAATAAAACAAATAATCTAATAAAAATGGGGTTCTCACCTAAACAGAGAACTCTCAACAGATAAATCTCAAAGGTCTGAAAGACACTTAAGGAAATGTTCAACATCCTTAGCCAGCAGAGACATGCACATCAAAACAACTCTGAGGTTCCATCTTACACCTGTCAGAAGGCCAAGATCAAAAACACTGATGACAACTTATAATGGAAAAGATGTGGGGTAAAGGGAACACTCCTTCATTGCTGGTGGGAGTGTAAACTGATATAGCTGCTTTGGAAATCAGTATGGTGATTTCTTAGAAAATTAGGAAACAAACTACCTCAAGACCCAGTAATACTATTTTGGCTATATACCCAAAGGATGCTCAATTATACCACAAGGACATGTGCTCAACTATGTTCATAGCAGCATTATTTGTAATACTCAGAACCTAGAGAAAAAACTAAATGCCCTTCTTCTGAAGAATGGATAAAGAAAATGTGGTACATTGACACAATGGAGTACTACACAGCAGAAAAAATGACATCTTGAAATTTGAATGCAAATGGGTGGATCTAGAAAACATCATATTGAGTGTGGTAACCCAGACCCAGAAAGACAAATATAATATATACTCACTCATAAGTGGCTTTTAGACAGAAAGCAAAGAAAACCCAGCCTACAATTCACAACCCCAGAGAACCTAGACAACAAAGAGTACCCTAAGACAGATATACATGGATCTAATCTAAATGGGAAGTAGAAAAAGAAAAAGATCTTTGGAGTAAATTAGGAGTGTAGGGATCATTGGGGAGTAGAAGGGGAGAGAGGAGGAAGGGAGGTGAGTGGAGAAAAACATATAGCTCATAAAAAAAGTTCCACAACCTTCCAAACAGGCACACCACTACCCAGGTATCAAGAGTTCAAACACAGTAGCCTGCAGAGGACATGTCACATTCAAACCACACCACCATCTTAACAAATACAGGAGTATTTTTCTTTTACTGTATCTCCGAAGAGAAAGCTCTAAAGGAATTGAACATTCTGCTGCTTTCTCTAAGGGTAAGAGACAGGTAGTCAGTAAGGGGAGAAAACCAGAAGAGAAATGCTGGTTCAAGGGTAAGGAGAGGCTGATGTGAAGATTCAACCATCAGCTGGGATCCACAAATACCTGTGGTGCAGCAGAAGTGACAGGGAGAGAGAGAGAGAGAGAGAGAGAGAGAGAGAGAGAGAGAGAGAGAGAGAGAGAGAGAGAGCAGGTATGTAAACAAGGTTGATTGTTCTGTTGTCAGAGTGGGGGGCTAATCCTGCTTGGTGAGCTAGGGGGAAGAGATAGTTCTACTGTAAAGGACTGGGAGGCTAAGTGTTTTCACACAGGAATAAGGAGAGGATAGCAGACAGTATTCCCTGCAGGAAGGAAGCAAAGGGACTGGGAGGAAAGAAATGATAAACAAAGCTGCATAACCAAAGATATAGAACAGTTCCCTCCAGACTGTAGCCGTCTTGCAATACCTGTGGGAGTGAGGGAAGGCAAGACTGTGAGAGAAGAAAAGGCAAGTCCCAGTGGCTTCTGCGGAAGGGAGCTTAAGGTTGCACGAAGAGAACATAAACGATTCCTTTGCAATAATCAGACTAGATGTGTGTGGCTCTGTGACAGTGTTATTTAATTCTAAACTTTTTCCTATCAAGTTGAACAGTTGAAGAGCCAAGGAGGAAAGAACCTGAGCCAATGCAGTCTTGAGAGTTTCAGCGCATGAAAGAGACCCCAAGGCTCGTCAGCAGACAGGAGAATGAACTGGAAGTGTGCAGGTGAAGATTCACTAATAGCAGGGACAGGAGACAAAAGCAGGGCAGCACATGATGGGTCAGTGTGAGAACAACAGTGTTGGGGTGACCTTAGTGGACGCAAGGCAGGGAGTAAAGGCCTGAGGGGAGGTTCCCCGAAGGAAAGGTTGACAGGGTCTGATGTGTCTACCGCTGGTGAACAGCTATATCTTCAGCAGAGACAGAAACCAAAGGCAAAAAAGGTGGATTGGATTTCAACACAGATCTTGAAGTCACACAATGGCATAGTATATAGATGTGGCATTGAAAAATGCAAGCACCATAGCAGAAGCATAGGAAATCTTGCAGGGCAATTGCTGATTATATGCTGTGGTGTGGAACATAGTTCTTGAATGAAACGAGTACCCAAGTTTTTTCACAACAGGGTCTTAAGTCATTCATGCATTGGGTCAGCCCATTTTGTTCTATTTTTAAATACCCAACTCAAGAAGACCTAATTAATATTCTGTATATCATAAAATATTCTCAAGCACATCTCAAATTTTTTTTGTTTATATTGTTATCTCTTGTTTCCATAGCTTTTGCACCAAAGTACTCAGGACAAGATCATAGTCTCCTGACAATGCCACATAGTTATCTTACACAGACTTTTTATCATATTTTTGTTTCTGTTTATCTTGCATCCTTTATACTATAAGGATACTAATTTTGTATCATAATAGGAAATATTGTTAAGACACAATGAGAAAGAATCAAAGGAAGGGGTGATAAAGAAAAAAGGGAAGTATGAAGTGAGAAAAGAAAGGAAGGAAGGAAGGAAAAGAAAGAAAGAAAGAAAGAAAGAAAGAAAGAAAGAAAGAAAGAAAGAAAGAAAGAAAAGAACAAAAGATAACTTCCCATGAACCATCCCTTGCTGAGAAAAGACAGTTTCATATGTTAAGCTGAGACATAATCTTAAACCTGGAATAAGGACATTTTTCAGGTTGGTGGGACTTGGGATTTAGGTTCTTCTAGACATGTTTTGTACCACACAGTTGTCTGGCAGACTGTTATAAACCTATAATCATTTGTCACGGCGAGCACAGCAATAGCAATAGTTTAATTTACAGTATTCGTTTGTATTTATATTGACAGGATAAGCTTTAAGGAGACATTTGTATGCAAATCTGTGCTTCCCAAGTTAAAATGTAATAAAAGGAAGCATGCCATAGCACAGAGGTACATAAATTCACTATGTTTTGTTTCAGAAAGTAGAAATGTAGTAACTATTTCTCACAGTAGTACAAAACCTCCCAAATAGAGTAGAACATCTGCCCAAGAATTTAAAAGTGAAACATGAAGTAAAAACAAAATAATCACCCTCTTCCTGTGAGATACGAAACTATTTAATTTTTATGCTCAAATTCATCGTCACGTGTTGTTACCCAGCGAAACTTCCATCTAAACAGATTTTAAAGTGGTCCACATCAAAGACATTTAAAGGTGAACAGGTCTAGGATGGGAATGTGATGTTTACAGAACATTATTAACGTGAAGATGCAAGGCAATTTCAACTGGGGAGAGGGGTGTGTCTTCTTTAGTGTGTAATTCTTATAGCCCTGGCAATAAGAAGATTCTAATTTCAAAAATGACCATAGAGGCTGGCACCTATCCACATGTTAATACTCATTTGAAGAGAAAAATAGCAATTGTATAAGGTCCATTTCATTTAAGATATTTTTACAAGTAAGTAAAAGGTACAGACACTCCACAGCGACATCCATTTCACAGTCATGAGCTCCTTGTCACTCCAGTCTGCTGCTGGAGGCACTGGCTCTTCGTTAACAGGCACAGATACCCGTCCTACACCAGAGGAGTTCATTCTGTGAACAAAGGTAATTAACCTATTTTATTCTTCTGTGACTCTTCAGCTGCCATAGAGCTGAGATTCTCCAAATTTACTTTAACAAATAATTACTTATTTTTTTTTTAGGTGTTTGGTGTTTTGCCTGCGTGTATGTACTCTCTGCATTCAGCCCAGATACCTTAGAGAACAGACAAGGGCATTTGTTCCCCTGGGCCTGGAGCTACAGAGGTTTATGAGCCACTACGTGGGTGCGGGGAAGTAAAACCTGTACCCTCTGAAAGCAGTCATCTTAACTGCTGAGTCATTGCTCCAGCCCCTCCAAATTAAATTTTATTTGAATTTTTAAAAATATTTTCGAGGATAGTTTTAAACTTTACTTAATTAAAATTTCAGGCATCAGAGTAAACTTAATTTAAAAAAAAAAGAAGAAGAAGAAGAAGATACTGAACCCTGATTTTTCTTGGTCTGTATATTCCAGACCTTTTTGGTGCATTTAGGAAGAAAGCAGGATACTGTTGTCACGGTACTGGACCCAGTAAACATGCATGCATGCAAGGGGGCCAACACGTAAAAGGCTCAGCTGAAGATCAGCCTTCAGCTGACAGAACTAGAATTCATGCTAAAGGAGCCAGGAAAAGCCAGAAGTCTCGCCATGCCAAGAAAGAGCTCAGCAGCCCCCATGCTGCACTGATGCCACAAAGCAGCATCCTCACCTCCTCTGAGAGAGAGAGAGCCCCCACCCAATCCAGGCGTCTGCTCTAGTCTGTGCTTAGCTTTAGTTGGCGCCAAATGCAATTGCATGTTGTGCCTAAACGGAAGATTGACTATTTGTTATTGAACTGGGATCCCTTACATGATTCCGAACAAACTGACTGCTGAAAATTAAAAGGAAACGACAAAACAGAATGGCCACTAGAGAAGCCAGGCATCCAGAAACTCAGCCTGCATGGTTTTTTGTTTGTTTATTTGTTTTTTTTTTTTTCTGAAAAGGCAGGATGCTGACTTTGCCAGGGGCTTCAGGATTCACAGGGGCCTAGAAGCAGTTCCGTGCCATATGAGTCAAACAGTGTACTAGAATTCCTTTTGGGGAAATTTTCCATTTGAAGAATAATTTTTCCACAAATAGTCTGTGAAACAAAATTTTAAAATCATAATGAGACTTCTCTAATCAAATCTGCCTCCTAAAATCAGAAGTAATTTTGGTGGCTCTCTCGACAACAGCAGCACAATCTGCCACATGGCTTTAATGTGTCTGGGACTTTGCTCATCACTGTAGAAAATGGCTTAGCTGAACTGCCATTTTGGAAATAGTTCCCTTCTCAGGAGAATATAATAGATTTTATATCGCACAATGCAAGGTAAGAATTCATCTATGTTTCTTAGAGAGAGAGAGATCCTCCCCAAATGTATTAAAATTAAGTTCATCTGAAAAGGAATTTAACCTACATATAACTTCATAGGGCGTGGGTCAGTGCTTGACCCCATTTTAAGAAAGATGACTATACTTTGTGAAGCTATCTACTTGAAAGAAATGCTAGTGTAATGACTTTATTCTTTTTTTGAGAACCCATTACAGGATACCCCAAGGTCAAATTAATTTCTGTAAGTGTCTTCTTGGATATGAGAGAAAGCAGGTAGAGTGGGCACGTCTGTTACTGACTCTGTAGGAAGTAGCTCTGAGGTGGTTTGAGACAGCCTAGGCCAACTCTGCTTTGTCAGAGAAATTATCAGTGTTTAAGAAAAGACTACGCTAAGATGCTTCAATTCTGTAGACACTGAGATTTCTGCTGTTTTGATGTTAGTTGCGATATTTCAATCAGGCCATTACACTTAATAAAGGGTTAATGGGTTTTCAAAACAAGGTCCTGGCTTCCTCTTCAATTTCTCACACATTAGATCTTACAGTTGCAAAATAAAAATACTATTTAAAGGTTGGTTCAGTGCTATGAGAACTAAGCTGCTAGAATAAACTGATCATGAAAGTCTTAGAATATCTATTTTCTTCGTGATGATCTAGTCAGATTGACAGGACTGCCCTTATTTGGAGATCTAACTACTTACAAATCATTCATTTCCAATCAAGTTAATGCAGTGATTTTTTTTCATTTTTGTTTTTTATATTTCCACTTTATAACTTGAGGAAAATCTATGTTCTTCCTGATAACAGAGGACTTATCCCAATTATTCGCCTTCCAGACGCAACGAGCTTTCTTAAATTGTGTGGAATCTGCCATCCTGCCATGACAGCTCCACGCAACAAGTCCTATACAGAGAAGTATTTGTGTGTTTTTATTGTCTTTTATTCCTGAGATTTTAATGTAATTACATCCCGTTTCTTCCTCCAACCCTCCCATGCTCTATACTAAATTTGTGGTTTTTTTAATTAATTGTTGCAATAGGCATATATGTATATGTAAATACACATTTCTAATCATAACCTAGTCAGTAGACTGTTACTTGTATGTATGCTTTCAGGGCTGACTATTTGGCTTTGGATAACCAATTGGTCTGCTCTTCCCTGGGGAAGACTATCCTATTTTTAGCATTTCTCGGCTGCCTGTGGTTCTTTTTGAGGAGTTCCTGGTCTTCTCTGCATCCTTTTTTGGCAGATTTAATGCTGCTTTCCCTGTTCAGCTAACGTTCAGGCAGTCATGTTGGTGAGGCTTCATGGGTGTAGCTTCTGACATTACTAGGAAACAGAGCCTCAGAAAACTCCCTCCTCCTCTGCCTCTTACATTATTTATACTTTCACAATGTTCCCGGTGATTAAGATGAAGGAATATTTCCTTGGTGTAACCATTGGGACTGGGCTCCACAACTCTGCATTTTGATTGGTTGTGATTTTCATTTCCAAAATATTTGTTTTTATAAACAGTAATTGAGTAGGAACTTGTTATTTTCTTTGGATTAAGAGAGGGTTGGGTTCTTTAAGCTTCAAGATAAGAAACAGGTGAATGACCCAAGCCCTTAGGTCAGCTCAGTCTCCTAAGGAAAAGCAGCAAATAGGAGGCGTGGGGCTGAAAGCAGCCGCTGATAAGCAGAAAAGTCGATGTGCAGCATTTCCTATGTGGTTGTTTTTAACAATTTGTTTTCTCTTTCTTTTTCTTTATTATCTTGTTGCTGTTGCTGTTTTAAGACAACAACTGTGTTGTCAAGGCTGGCCTGGAGCACACTAGACCACACAGACCTTAAATTTACAGAGCTCTGCCTCCCTTCCAAGAACTGAGGTCAAAGGTGTATATGCCACTATGACTGGTGTTTATTTTTGTTTTTCGTTACATGCATGCATGTCTGTGTATAGAAATGGGCAGGTGAAGGCTTGTGTTCTCAGAAGTCACAAAAGGATCCCCTGGAACTGAACTTACAGGCGGATGTGGTCCTCCGACATAGATGCTGAGAACCATTTTGGGTCCTCGGCAAGAGCGAGCAGTACGTGTTCCTCACTGCAGAGCGATCACTTAGGTATTGTAGTTAACATCAAGACCGCGTGAATTCTTTTGCAGTCACTGTCTTACAATGTTCTCTTTGAGGTCCAGTTATCACATTTATAACTGAAGTTTCCTTGGAACTTACGAAAATGGTATCAGTTTCTCACCATCCTCCGGCAACACAGAGGCCTTTTTTCACACACCTCTTAGTCGCTGTCTATTATCACTTGCTCAATGGGGTTGCTAGGATGAAGCCAGCCGAAACAAAACTACATTTGCTTGAAAACATGACCCAGGCAACAGTTATTAAGTACAGCACGAAACCACCTGATGTTTTTGGTTAAAATACCTCGTCCATCACTGAGAGATTGGATCCTCCTGAAGTTCCCCATCATAATGGACTATTAATGTATTATTAGGCACACAGGGAATGGACACCAAGGCCTCTACATGAACCCTGTCCATCACGTAGATGTTTAACTTGTTTTCTATTATGACAATATTTAATCAGGCACACATATGCATCTGAAATAGAACACTATTGGAGTGGTATGTGAGTGTGTTTGCATGTGTGTCTATGTAATAAAGACTGCTGATCCACCAATCAGTATTACAGGAGCACAGATCCCAACCCTTGACTTTCTTCCCTCAAAGAGTAAACTAAGAGAAAGTGAGGCCGTCTAGGATTTATGCCTCTGAGAACTTGGTGGCTTGAAATCCTTGTCTATCTGACTAAGATAATCTCAGCCTCTTCCATTTAATGTGACAGACAGGTCTGCTGAGACATTTCTCTGAAAATATTTCTTCCCTTCAATGAGAATGAACTTTTTTCCAGAATGTGTAGCCAAGAGGAACATGCCTTGAGATCATCTGAGGTTATGATGGACTTAGCCTGCTATCCTGTGTGAGGTTATGATGGGACTTAGCCTGCTATCCTGTGTGAGGTTATGATGGGACTTAGCCTGCTGTCCTGTGTAAGTTTAACCTGCCTTTCAAACAGCGTTTCTCAACCTGTGCTTTGTGACCCCTTGGCCAAGCCTCTATCCACAAAAAATATTTACATTCTGATTTATAACAGTAGCAAAATTACAGTTATGAAGTCGCAATAAAATAATTTTATGGATGGGGGTCAGCACAACATGAGGAACTGTGTTAAAGGGTCCCAGCCTTAGGATGATTGAGAACCGCTGCTTTAAGAGAGCAACGTAACCAACCTTACTAGGCCTTGGCTTTGCCACGTAACCAGCTTTTACAGCTAAACTACATGTATAGCTTTAACTTAAGTTGTGTACTCTTCCATGTCCCTGACCCAGAGTAATGTATGTACGTGTTTGTGTTCTGGTAAACATTTGCTGAAAGCAGGCAACAAATTGAAAGTAACCTTAAGCAAAACAAATGCCCCATAAATATTGGAAGCCGCATGTGGATATGGCCTGATAATGCCTGCTTGCTGTTTTGAGTACCACTCTGGCTCAGTTGAGGTTTGAAAAGTGATTTCTTCCCTTCCAAAACTCTGTTGAAGATTTCTGTAAGGAATCTGTTGGTCTGTTCCCATACTGTATGTTCTCTGCTGATCAATAACTACCAAGCAAAGACCTTTTGTTAGAGAGAGGCAGACATCACTCTCTCACACACACACACTCACTCACTCTCACACACACACACATGCACACCTCAGACAACGGGCTCAAACATAAAATAGATATAGGCACAATACACAGGCAATAGGAACAAACATCACACACACACACAACATACAGGAAACGGACAGGCTAGTAGGCACAAACTATAGTCAGAGGGAAGACATATGGAGAAAAATGGAGAACTCAAATTTGGGAGCACTCTTGACTAAGCAATCCTACAGTAAGTTTCGGCTTTCATTCCTTTAAGCCGTACTGACACACTTTAATCCCCTTCTGCTCTAACATGGCTAGGCTCCAGAGAAGAAAGTGGTTTTAACTTCATGTACATTTATTAAAAAAAAAAACCATAAAGGAGCCAGTTTAACCTAAAATACTACTTATTTGATAGTTCCTAATTTTACTTCATTAAATCCAGCATAAACCATAAAATAGCATAATGGCTTAATGATGCTAGTGAAAACATTTATTGAAAATTTGTCAAGCATCCGTTAATAGACTGGCTTAATCCATCTCATCTCCCACATGGTAGGAAAAGGTCAGTAAGTAATTTGGTAGTCAACAGAACATGCCAGACAAGGCAGAGCACTGTGACGGGGCTGTAACAAACACAATCGGCTTTAAAAAGCTTTCCCATGAGCCAACACTTAGGTACAACTTCAACATGTGTGGCACAGAGCCATAGCCCAATGCCATGGAGAATAAATTCCATGGTCAAGGCCACAACAGCTGCTCCTCACCGTCACCACACATAACAGGTGTGAACTGTGATGATCATGCAGCCAAAAACACGTGACCAGGATGTGGCAGAGTGGAGAAATATATCATAACTGTAACGGTCCAGGAGAGCAACCGAGTTATTTCTCAAACAATGTTCTCTAGAGGGGAGTCTAAATACATTCTTACAGAAAAGTATCTTAGAGGTAGGTGAATTCCTGAGCACGCTCAGTGTGAGGGCACAATTGAAGAGAGAAAAATGGCATACACACTGGAGACATGGTCAACTCAAGGTCACGGTTCCTGTGTTTGAAGGTTAACTGGTGGACAGGATGCCACTGGGCATGCTCACCTTATGTCAGAAAACCTAGCAGAAAACAAAGGAAAGGGCATTTTGAAGTCGCATCAACATAGGAGTTTGGCCCTAAAGACGCCTGCCTGGCTTAGTGACTGACATCTCTGCCTCCAACTGTTCACCCCGAGATAGGTTCTCTAAGGGAAAAACAAGAAAATCTCTCACTTAGACCAGATATTTTTCTTGGAAGCTGTCCTCGGTTGAGATGCCAGAGGCATATCTCCCTCTAGCCATACAGCCCTTTTGAAAATATTTTTTTCTCTCCTGTGCTTTAATTTCCTGCCTTATTAGAATTATTGGCTCCTTCTCCTCCTGAAAGCCAGCATGACAACAGTCCTAGGCCAGCAACTTGCACTGAAGACTTTGTGGAAGTGTTACACGGCCTACTCTTGGCCAAGCTTCGTCTATTAGTTTCGTGCTAACTCTGCAGTTTGTATTAAAGGTAGTTTGATTTGACCACTTTCACCTTTAAATACAGACTTTGGAATGTCTTACTGCAGGTAGTAACATTGAGCACACTAATAACAGGAACAGTAAGGGTGACATCATTCTCTTACTGTCCCCCATCCTTGAGCAGGCATGTCTATCCCAGTTTCCCAGTTTAAACTATGGGTGTCCTGCAGAAATAAAAAAGAACACTTTTCCTTTGTGGAAATTCAGACTACAGAAGAAAAAAGGAAGCACAAGTAGAACCTGTCAGCCTCACTCAAATACCTACTCCTGTTTATATGAGAATACCATACCTATTCACCTAAGATACTGTCAGACAACAGCAACCAATAGCTCTGTAGCTTTACCATGTTATCTCTCCTACCCTCAGCAGGAGATGTCCAGTCCTACCATCTGTCTGACTGCAGAACAGACAGCAACTAGCTCTTGGCATAAATTTCCAGACACAGCTGTTGGGAATACACATCCAGATGTTGTCAGTGCGCAGGTTTCAGAGAAGCCAAGAAGACCTCTCACAAGGAGGTAGAACCATTAGAATGTGCTGCCACGTGGACATGGATCAAAGCACACACAAGATCAAGGAGAGAAGAGGGGCTCATGCCTAGGAAAAGCCTCGGGTCTAGACTGCTGGCTAGAGTTACATTGCTGCTCTAAAATATACTAGTGTCACTGTGATCACTGTCTATAGAGAAGCCACACTATCACCGTAGTGACCCGATTTTGTCTTCTCTTTGTTCACCTTTCTGATCATCTTTAATATTATCAAGGCCCTGAAAAAACAAGGAACTCAGGCCCCCCAGGATCTGCTGGTCCTTGGTTCCATATACAATGGTTTTCTACAGCGAAATTCTCTAAGCAGATTCTAAGTCTGCACAGAGCAGTATATATTCCTGCTATAAAGTTTCGACTCAGAACCAGCCTTGGGCAATACCATGTACCAGGCAAGGTTCTCAAGAGCAAGGTCAGCCCTTGCCTTTCTGGCCTACTGTCCCATTCCCTCTCCTGACATTTACTCCAGTCTCTGGCTCATTAAAATCTGCTCTCAGGGATGGTCTCAAAATAGCTTCGCATGCTCATCCACAGGGATCCAGGTGGTCCAAACGAATTTGCATCCAGGATCATTTGCTATCGAGGAAGAAGCATATTTAATTATTGAAAAATTAAGTAAGAAAGAGCTGACAACTACATACATGGCATCACAGAAATGGAGGACTTAGGACTGGTGAGTCTGGAAGCACACTGATGGGTAAGTCAGCTGCGTGCTGAGAGAAACTTTGTACCTGCCAAAGATGGGACTCCTAAGTGAACTGAAGGGAATACTTGAGGACAGCGCGGGTGTCTGGGGGAAGTCGGGAACTCTAATGGAAACTGTTTGCAACTGATGCATGAAATGAAAGAGGAGACATTAGGAAAAAGGAGTCAACTCAGAGCAACTCTGTGTATAAAACTACAGTAAGAAAAACAGCCAGCTAGTCCCACCATGGACAGGAAAAATTAGCCCTTAATCTAAAGTCAATGTATTGCAGAAATCCACAAATCTCTAAATGGTATTCTCATTCAAAGGGGACAAAAACCCAAATAAAACAAACTAGAAACATAAACTAAGGAAGCGTTTTTCTGGAAGTTGGCAGAGCCTATCTTTCCTTCTGGTCTGTTTGCCAAGATCAAGATTAAGCATAGTTCCAGCACAGCTTCAGCTTCTCCAACTCAGAGACTAATCACGGTATATTACACAAGGCAACTCCTGTGGCATCTGCCATCCTATTCCACTCGGAGGTGACACAAAAGACTTCATGGTGTTATGGTACTCTGTACCAGGCTCCAGGCTAAGTGTTTCATGTGTGCCTTTGCTATATAAACACAGCAACTGAATCTAGTCTACATACTTGAAAAACAAACAAACAAGGAATGGGTTCACAACAGCATCCTAATGACCCCTTGGCTTGCTGATATCTCTGAACATCAAGAACTTTGGGCAGAGAATGGGGATTTGCATGTAAAAGTAACATACTCTCATATCTACAAGGCTAGCTCCCTAAGGCTGTCTTATATGACCACCAGGTGGGTGGTAGGAATATATGATCTTCGAATCTTAAGGATAATAGTCCAAAATGAAGCTAAAAGCAGAGCTAGCCTCCCCGTGGGACACGTGGGGACCCTTCCTGTCTCCCCATAGTTCTGAAATTTGCTGTTTCTGTTACTCCTTAATCTGCAACTGTGAAGCTGTCCTTAATGTCTCCAGCAGCACATGGCATGTCTCCGTCTTCACAGAGCTTTGTTATAATTGCTATGAGGCTAGGAGCCCATCCTACCTCAGAGAAACCTCATCTTAGCTAAACACATTTACAATGACTATTTTCAAATAAGGTTTTAGGGGGTTATGTCTATGTATATCTCACTTTGGGAAGGAAGATGTGTTTAGGACCTAAACACATTTCATGTTTCAAACATGTGAAAAAATCAGTTTTTAAATTATTTATTTACCTCTTCTGTGTGTGTGGTCTACATATGTGTGCACCTGTGTAGAAGAGTTGGGAGGCCTGAAGCAGATATCAAGTATCCTGCTCCATCACTTTCCTCTTTAATCTAAGACACAAAATCTCAGCTCACTATCTGGGGTAAACTGGTAGACCTGTACACTTGCAGAATTCACCTGTTTCCACCCCACTACACTTGGGTTATAGGTAGAAATGACCACACCCAGTTTTTACATGGGTGGCAGGGATTCAAACCCAGGTCCTCGTCCTTGTAAACTGAGCACTCTTAACCACTGAGACATTTCCCAAGCCCCAAGTAAAATCATCCTTAAATGTGTTAGTCTCCAGGTTATTTAGTATCATAAAAAACATTGAGATTAACAAACAACATGAACTACTTGCAAACTGTAATATAAAAGTGAAAGTAAGCATATTATAAAAGTCACTAAATCCATTTTTTAATCTCATGCCCATTCTGCTCTTGTAACACATGATTAAATCCTACATTTATCCTAATGTTCTGTCCCAAGGTATTTAGTTTATGAATTAGAAGGAAACGGATTAGTGTCCAAAGAGAAGTCTCCTCTCTTGAGAAAAATGCAGAAATGAATCTTAGAAATAAGAGGTGAGCTAAGACAGAGGTTAGAGAGATGTTAGAATTTTTAGAAAAGTATGATTCTCTTCATTAGAAACTGAAACAGAAGATGCTATCTTTTTTCCATTGCAGAATTTTGGCCTCTTTGCTGAAAATCATGTGTCCATGGGTGTATGGATTTCTGTCTCCATTTCAATTCCAATGATCCACCTGTCTGTTTTACGGTAATACCATGTGGTTTTTATTACTATTGTTCTGTAGTAGAGCTTGAGGTCAGGGTTGGTGATACCTCTGGAAATTCCTTTATTGTACAGGATTGTTTTAGCTGTCCTGAGTTTTTGTTTTTCCTTAAGAAGTTGAATATTGTTCTTTCAAGGTCTACAAAGAATTGTGTTGGGGTTTCGATGGGAATTGCTTGAATCTGTAGATTGCCTTTGGTCAGATGACCATTTTTACTATCTTACCTACTGATTCATGAACATGGGAGATCGTTCCATCTTCTAGCATCTATTTCTTCAAAGACTTGAAGTTCTTGTCATACAGGCTTTTCACTTGCTTGGTTAGAGTTACACCAAGATATTTTATATTACTTGAGGCTATTGTAAAGGGTGTTGATTCTCTGATTTCTTTTTCAGCCCATCTATCATTTGCATATAGGAGGGCTGCTGATTTCTTGTGAGTTAATCTTGTATTCAATATTTTGACTAAAGGTGCTTATTGGTTGTACTTCTCTGGTAGAGTTTTGAGGGTCACTTATGTATACTATCTGTGAATAATGATACTTTGATTTTTTTTCCTTTCCAATTTGTATCCCCTTGATTTCCATTTCCTTTAGTTGTCTTGTTGCTCTAGCTAATGTACTATATTGATTAGATACTGTCATGTTCCTGGTTTTATTGGAATTTCTTTGAGTTTCCATTTAATTTGATGTTGACAATCAGCTTGCTGTATATTGCTTTTATTATATCAACAAATGATGCTGATCTAACTGGATGTTGGCAAGGAGAAGAATGCAAATAGATCTATTTCTATCACCGTGCACAAAACTCATATCTAAGCAGGTCAATGACCTCAACATAAATCAAGCTACATTAAATCTGATAGAAGAGGAAGTGGCAAATAATCTCCATTGCATTGACACAGGAGACAGCATCCTGAACAGGACACTAATATTGACAATTAATAAATAGGACCTCATGAAATTAAAAAGTTTATGTAAGGCAAAGGACACTGTCAATAGGACAAAATGGCCACCTACAGAATGAAAAAAGGTCTTCAACAACCCCACATCCAGCAAAGGGCTGATTTCCAAAATATGTAAAGCAAAAACACTAGATGCCTACACATCAAGTAATCTAATTAAAAATGGGGTATAGATCTAAACAGACAATTCTCAATAGAAGAATCTCAATGGCCGAAAAACACTTAAGGAGATGTTCAACATTCTTAGCCATCAGGGAAATGCAAATCAAAATGACTCTGAGATTCTACTTTATACCTGTCAAAATGATAAGATTAAAAACAGAAGTGACAGTTTATGCTGGAGAAGATGTGGACAAGAAGATCATTCCTCCACTGCCGTGGAAGTACAAACTGGTACAGTCACTTTGAAAGTCAGTATGGCAGTTTCTCAGAAAACTGGAAATCAGTCTACCACATGACTCAGCTATATCACTCTTGGGTATATACTCAAAGGATGCTCAACCATACCACGAGGACACTTGCTCAGCTATATACATAGCAACTTTATTGGTAATATCCAGAACTTGGAAACAACCTAAATGTCTCTCAATCAAGGAATGGATTAAAAATATGGCAGCGTTCCAGGAAGTCTGTAGAAGAGGGGGAGAAAGGATTGTAGGGCCCAGAAGGGTCAAGAACACCATAAACAAACCTACAGGATCAACTGACCTGGGCTCATAGGGGCTCACAGTAACTGAACCAACAATTAAGGAACCTGCATAGGATTGATCTATATGGTATTCTGCATATACATTACAGTTGAATAGCTTGGTCCTCTTATGTGACTCCTAACAATGGGAACAGGGGATATCACCAACTCTTTTACTGGCTTTTGGGACAGCACTCCTTGTCCTGGGTTGCCTCGTTTAGCCTTAATACAAGGGAAGGCATTTGGTCTTACTGTAACTCAATATGCCATGTTTTGTTGATACCCATGAAAGACCTGACTTTTCCTAAACTGAAACAGAGTAAGAGTGGAACAGAGGGAGGGTAGGAAGGAGATGAGGGAGGGGAAACTGTGGCCAGGATGTAAAATAAATAAATAGCTTAATTAATTCATTAAAATTATCTGGAAAAATGGATGTATAGATGCTATTACAAGCATATTAGGAGCTCTTAGTATTTACATTCTAAGAAAGAATGTCTGATTGATGTATGAAGACACATACAAAGACGAGCTACCCAAGGTCTCTCTCACTGTCCATCTATTATTTGCTCACCAAGGAGCAAATCTGAGATAGTCATACTGTTTTAAAGAGAACTCACAACCATGTTTGCCACTATCAGCTAAAAATTCTTTTTGTCGATAGTTTCATTTAAAGCATACCCTCTACCCCAAGAGAATGTATAACTCTAGGCCTGGTCTAATTAACACAGTCTGATTTATAATTACTCACATGCTTGGATACCAACAATTAGGTCACTTTAATAGGAGCTCTAGATTAAACAAGCCTCTGGGTATCTATAACATCTTGGCTTAACTCTTTTTTTTTTTTTTGTAATTGAATGAAGTTAAATTTTACTTCAACTTACATCCAATTAGCTTCTCATTGCTGGACCCATATAGAGAAGAGATGTACCATAATAATTTTTGCTTCTACATAGTTTACATATAGATTAAAGGTTTCTCTTCCCTCTTGGGAATTCCTAGTAATGGTACCAACAGAACTAAGCCCATGTCTTATCCCATGGTGTCCTCCTGAGTGCTTGGCATCCTAAACAAAAGCCCAGAGGCTGGAGGAAGATCTGGAGGAAGGATGCGCTGTCACAGTTCTCTTTACTAATATATAAACTCTGTAGCTCTCACTCTAAGGAGGCTCTGTGGACCCTGGAGGGGGAAGCCTGGATGAAGCAATCTCAAAATCAAAAGATCATCTAAGGTTAAAACTAACAAAATCAAGTGATTCATTTTTTTTAAACGCAAAGTTGATTATTCTGAATAAAATGATAGTTTTCATAAAAAATTAAGCAATATAGAAGAATATTAGTCAAAACTCTAAAGCCCTTTTCCTGTTACCCAGAGCTGACAACTCCCAAGGTTATTCCTTCAGACATTCTCCAGAAATATGCAATCATATACAGACACACACTTTTCATAGCACTCTTAGTGAGTTTCCACTGCTGTGAAGAGACACCATGACCACGGCAACTCTTACAAAGGAAAACATTTAACTGGGGCTGGCTTACAGTTCAGAGGTTTAGTCCATTATCCTCGTGGCAGGAAACATGGCAGCATGCAAGCAGACTTGGTGATGGAAAAAGAGCTGAAAGTTCTACATTTGATTCATAGGCACCAAGAAGAGAACCTGCTTGAGCTTCAGAGGCTTCAAAATCCACCCCGTAGTGACACACCTCCTCTAAAAAGCCACACCTCCTAGTAGGACCACATTCTATGGGCCTATGGGGACCGTTTTCTTTCAAACCACTACAAACACAAAAGGAAATATGCTATTCATATTATTTTATGATATTCTTCTCTTCATATATGGAAAGCATATTGTCCATCTATTTTCACTTCAAAATAGAGAAATGGAAGGCTGGGTACATGCCACAGTTTTAAAGGAGTTAATATGTGTTATATCACGGTGGATGAAGACAGTTTGCTTCCATGTTTTCTATAAAATAAATACAATAAAATCCTTTGATTTTCCTGTGGCCATAGTGCAAGTCCATCTGAAAACAGATGTCTAGAGGAGACTGATTAAAACTGTACACATTTTAAATCTTAGTGGGAAATATCCCAGTGCCCTCCTGAAAGGTAGTATGGCAGTGTAAGTGTACAAATTCTCAACACACTTGGTAGAACTGGGCATCATCAAACACACTAGTCTCTTCAAATTCAATCTGGAAAAGTGGAAGTTTTTGACTGAAACTAATAGAGATGCAATAGTAGTGCTTCCAAAAGTTATTATCTAAGGGTGGACAATATGCTTTTTATATAGGTTTTTATCACATAAGTAACGATTACAAACAACTTTTCATTTTTTCTTATTTTCAAGCGACTAGATAATAATCTGATATTATAATTTTGACAATAGTATATAATCTAGTAAGCCATACAGTTTGAGGATCTCTAAGAGCAGAAGGATACATAAGAGCAGCCTAGAAATCAATGAGAGCATCTGTGGGTTTCTCCTGCACTTGTAACTGCTCCATAGCAGACCTCACCTCACTGCCTCCAAGACCTAGCTGAACCTACCATGACCTAAGAGTCAGCATGCTCAGATTGCTGGTCATTCGTCCTACAACAGCCAGCTAGTTATTCTTCATATCATATCTTTGATTTTTTTCCTCCATAAATAGAGATAAATAGTAGCCATTTCTTACAGTTGCAATAAGGATCAAACAAGATGGCATAATGACATAATAAGTTCTGTTTTTGACCTGCAGTAAATGTGTTGAATTTATTTTTTATTACTGTGCTTATGACCAAGTCCCTGTGAAAAGGTACCTATTTTACTAATTCAAGACAGGAAAAGACTGTGTTCATTTCCAAGCCTTGAACAGACATGGTTTCCAGGAACTGATTATAAATCAATCTGTGGTTAAAGATGTGTTTGAAAGTCAGTCAATAGCACCAGGCTCTCCAATCCAGAAATTGAGGATAAAGGTCAGTCAGTCCCCAAACATCCTTGCTTCTAAAAGTCCTTTTAACTCTATCTGCCTCAGAGGTTTCATGATTCTGCCCAAATCATCCACTCACTTTGTGCTCTATGTGTCAGGACTGCAACTTCCTTTGCTTAGCCTGCAGTGTATTCAGCTGCCAGTCTCAGACACAGAATGGCAGGATTTTCTGCATGTGTGTTATTTTTGTATAGAAATACCAAGGCTGAATTTTCCCCCACTTACTTGATGAACAACACTAAAGCCCACTTCCTTTTCCTTGCCACCACTAAATTTTCAATCTTCAGCAAAATCTAGGATAATCAAACTGTGCTTCAAAATAAGAAACAGCTCATTTTGCTTTCTCAAATTTTACCATAGCCCCAGAAATATAGAAAATTCTAATTTACAGTAGAAGTTCAAAATAGATCAGTTTCTGTGAAAAAAAAATGTTATTGTTGCCATATTAATAAACTGATAAAAGCTGTCTTTGGTCTACCTGAATGCAT
This sequence comes from Microtus obscurus, assembly GCA_963919715.1. Taxonomy (NCBI): domain Eukaryota; kingdom Metazoa; phylum Chordata; class Mammalia; order Rodentia; family Cricetidae; genus Microtus; species Microtus obscurus. Next base: position 39,543,175 of record CAWTZC010002514.1, read on the forward strand.
GTAGTTTAAAACAAAGTTGTCTGTAAAAGTTAAACCCTCAGTACAAATGCACATACACATAAATGTGTTCTCAAGTGCTTGTTTGTATAGTTGAATTATTACATATGCAAATTCCTTAGATGGAAACAATATTTGCATTCTGAAACTCTCGGCTTCTGTGGTTTAATTGTGAGATTCCCCAGCCCTTCCTTCAGGTCTTCCAGACACCTACTTCTATTCTGAGTCTTGCTTTAGCCAAGCTCTTCCTTCTTCATCCCTCCTGATCAAAAGTTTTACTACTTACTCTTCAAGGATCACATCACACCCTACCATTATTCCTCACTTTCTTCTCCCACAACTCTGTACATGTCAGTTATTGGTACATACATCTTAAATAACTGCATTTTCCCATTACTGGAGAGTCTGATGTGTGCATTTACTTTTCCATTTACAGAACAGACACAGTCAACAAGTGCTATTTCCTTCATTTATACATGAATATCTAGTATTCATATATAAGGTCATTTGCAGCCCACTTAATAAAAGAAGATATGAAAAATCAGCAGAGGCTTGCTTTCTTTCTTTGATTGATTTTGATATCTTTTTTTTTTCTTTTTTGGTTTTCTGAGACAGGGTTTCTCTGTAGCTTTGGAGCCTGTCCTGGAACTAGCTCTTGTAGACCAGGCTGGTCTTGAACTCACAGAGATCTGTCTATTTCTGCCTCCCGGGTGCTGGGTGGGATTAAAGGCATGTGTTACTACTGCCCATCTCTTTGATATCGTTTTATAAACATTTTAATCTCCAGATCAGTTTCCCTGGTAGCCATCAAATATGGAAGAACTAGAAAGCAAACCTTTCAGGAATTTTTTTGTCCTAACTTACTTACTAAAAATATGTAAACATAATTATATGAGCAGAGCTGACACAGGTCCATTCCATTTCACTGTCACCTAATGAAAAAGAGGCATCAGTAGTCTTAAGGTCACCATTCAAGTTGTCATTGTGAGCATTTAACAGACCAAATAAAGTAGGCCAGTGCACCCTGTCCCTAAAGGACTTACACAAACTAATCAATAATAAACCTTGAAGTAATTAATAATTACTAAAGAAATACCAGAAAGTTCTACACCATCACCAATTCACACCAAGTATTCCACTTGGTTTTTGACAATGGTGTCAATGAGTAAGCTCCATTTCTGATTGCGCAGAGGACTGTTGTCTTGGACGGTGATCTGTAAGATTTTCCCCCTTAAAATAAATAACCTCTCTAATAATCTAATTCCAAACTGGTGTAGAATTGTTTGTGACTTATGCCTTCATATTATAATATCTTTTTGCTTTTAATTGGCAATAGAATTCATGAATATATAATATTCTTATATGCTTACAATTTAGAATGATTAAATCAGCTTTGTAATCTCATTCCTTAATGTAAATGATCATTTTGTGGTAAACACAATAACATTATATTTTTAGCATTTTTAAAATATGCATTGCGTATTTATACTAGCTATCATTCTCTACAATTAATTACTACTAAAGCTTTCTTCTCCTACATGAAATTCAGTACACTTAGATCAACATTCCTCCTTACCCCATCAAAGTCCCTCCTCTGCAAACCATCATGCTCCTCTTTCCCATTCAGTTCTTCTGATAACACATATGAGATTCCATTGTATTTCCCTTGTGTGTCTGGTTTATTCTACATAACACACTACTGTGTCTGCCTCTTAACCCATTTTAAAGCCCTTTGCCCTCTCTATTCCATAGAATGTCACTGGTGGCCTCCTTGGATTCTAAGTAATCTAATTCACATCTCAATTCCCTTGACCCTCCTCCCACTTGCTCTCCCAAATTCTTCCTAAGCTTAGTTTCTTTAACTTATTCAACTGCTCAAATCTGTCATGTCTCCTCCTCCTTTGTACTGGTGATTCCTACAGTTTCCATTATCTTCCAAGTGAAGTCAGAGAGTATCTGTAATGCCAGTTACTGTCCCTGTAGAGTTGAACTTTAAAGCTTTATTCATCTCCCAAACTGAAACTTAAATTATCGATTAAATCATCCCACAGAGTATCTGATCATAACTGCAGAGTGTAAACTCAAGATAGAAACAAAATCAGCCATTTTGGCTCTCACACATTTTTGTTTTTGTTTTTCATCCTCATCTTCTCTCAGCCATTGTATGGCACTGTAGACATCGTAGTAAGAAACGCCAATGCAGATGGGAGGTGTGGGTTATAGAAAATATTCTAGTAAGTGGTTTGGCACTGGGAAGTCACGTGCTCAGACTCAGGACCTGATGGTTGTATTCCTTAGACTTTTAGTAACCTCTGGAATCCTAGAACATGAGTACTTGGTGAACATGGAATCCATCACATTTAGAAGTTAATATGAACAAATATGTACGCATACATGTAAACTTTAAAACAATAATAATTGTTTCACATGCATAGTGATACTAAAAGGCTTCATATCCTTGAGAGGGAATAAAATTTCATTGTTACCAATATCCACTGCCTTCAGGCAAGAATGCTCATATATAGGAGTCAGGCAATACATAGTGATAGAAGGATAACTCTAACAAACTAAGTACTTGCTAAGTCCTGTTTCATTGCTCTTTCTGTTTACTTAACATCTAAGTAAGCCCCGTTGATGGAGCTTAATCAACAGAATTTGGCAAGAGAATATTTCCACTTGATAGTCAAATTGTCCCACAAAATTCTCCCCAAGTCATGTGACCAACAGGAGTGAATATGACCCAGGTGAGCCAGAATGTCATAAACGGATGATGTGGAAACCACATGTACAGAGCACAGGTCCTGGAATTCTTACCTGGAGCAGACTCATCCAACCAATTCATTATTCTCATTGAATTCTGACACCAGTGAGACACTCACTATTGTCAAACCACTGGATTTGTCTGCCACAGTACCAAGATTTACCTCAATTGATATACGCACATTAGAAATTATTTTCCCATATACAATTGATTCTACTACATGTTAAAGTGATATTCTACACTTGACTATGTAAAATTTATTTGGATAAATGAACACTTTAGGTAAGAAGACGAGTATGCCTTATGTAAAACTCTTGGACCACAAAGATTTCAAATGTTAGATTTTTGGAATGTTTTCATACACATAATAAGATATTGTAAGAATGAGACACGAGAAAACACAAGACGTATTTACTTTTCAAATACACCCCACACATATAGCCTAATGGTAACTTAATACAGTATTTTAGTTCACCTGAATTTTGGTTGTGACCTGTCACATGATTAGTCATAATTTTTATATTTTGGAACTTTTCATGTTTCATGTTTTTCACATTCAATCGGTCACTATAATAGCTCAAATGGACTTCAATAGGGGATCATATGTCAATAAAATGCATACAACAACAGCAAAAAATTGACAAGAAAACTTGTCCTCAGCATTTTCTAAGCAAGTAACTTCCTAAACATTCATACTTCAGGAAGAAACCTTAACATTGTGTGCATATTCCATTTTATTATGAAGAAGCAATTTAGATAGGCAGCACCATTCGAAAGAGTATTACACTAGCACACATACTACAGACTACTGCTGTGCACTTATTTGCTTGACTTGTGATATTTCTACAAATTCCTGACTAGTTGGTGTTGTTTTCCTCTTTTAATACTCTATATCCTATAGTTTTGAGGCAATAGGGGGGAAAAAAGAGCAAATTCACAGTCTGACTTGGTGACAGTTAATTCAGTTGTTTACATTTGATTGTCTTGAGTCAACTAAGAGACCCACCTCTGTGCATGCCCAGAAGTGATTACCCAGATCAAGTTTCTTGAGGTGGGAAGGCCTGCACACTCTGAATGGTGGGAAGACCTGTACATTCTTAATGGCACCATTCCATGGGCTGAATCTGCATTGGAAACAAAAGAGAAATCCAGAAGAGCCCAGAGATTGATGCCCTCTGCTTGCTGACGACAAATACAGTGTAGTCAGTGCCTCAAATTCCTGGAGCCCTAACTGCCCCACCGAACACATCCTAATCTTCAAGTGTTAGTAAAATAGTTCTTCCTTCCAGAGATTGCTTTTGTCAGGTGTCTTGTCATGGTAGTGAGGCAAGGAAATATAATATAATACAATCCCCAAATGAGTCTTTTTCTATTTTTTGTTTCACTCTCGGTTCCTCCTGTACACACAGTCTGGTTTTGTTTGTTTTGCAGTTCTGCTGTATGACCTCGACAGAATGCTTACTATGCTGACGACATAAAAACAGGACCCATTCTTTAGAGCCAGACTGCAAGTCAATGTCCTGGAGGCTGGCACCCAGAAACATCTGGTTTGGCCAGCATTTGGGAGAAACTGAATCTGCTGCCCTGGCTCTGGCTGATGACACACAGTCTCTGAGAGAGCTCTGTCTTCAAAACCACACAGCAGCTTTGGAACAGGACAGGTCAGCTGAGAAAATGACTTTTACCCTTACAATATTACCTATGCTGTCCTAAGCTCTCAGTGTTTCTCCCTTATCCAGGGATCTGCAAGATAGCCCATCACAGTGCCCACTGCCTTGCTCATAACACAGATCAGTGTAACGGCTTCCTCCTAACATGCCTTAGTAAGTTGTAGATCAATACACTGTACAAGGCTATACCAAAGCCCGTAACATGTATCACAGTCCTGCTTTAAACTTGTTTTGGTTCTTATGTTATCAGTATACACTGAAGCCCCAACAGAGGATGCAAAACTGAGTAATGATGTTTAACAAGCAGTGTTATCATATGGACCTAAGGTAGTGTTGAAACCACAGCTTCCCTGTTGAATGGCTCTGTGACCCCTGAAGCATTGCTTGATCTAGTTGTGTCTTGGCTTCCTTATCTGTGAAATGGGGATTATAGTCATGCTTACTTCCTGAACTGTTACAGGAATTTGCGACTTAAGATATTCACCATATTTTAGATGCTGTCTAGCACAACATGAAGGCTTTTTGTGCTGTCTTCCATTACGATTCTCCTTCCTCTTGTACATCATCTCCAATTCAGTGCCCCATACAGCACTATACAATTGTTAATAGCCCTAGTGAACAGGTTTGAGTGTAAAAAGAGTTTTAAAAGAACTGCCTCCATGAAAGCCAATACTTTTTTCTACTTTTACTCCCAAGTTTCAAAAATGACTCTGTATTCAGGCCTGGGAGCATTTAAGATGTTCTCTCATCTTGCTTGGGCTTTATGAGTTTATAAGTTTTTAAGACATTCTCTTCCAATCTTGATTGAATCTTATTTTTATATGTTTTCTAAGTGCCTATGCAAGGTGTACTTTTTGCAGTTTGTGGGGTAGAAAGTAGGTGCGGAAGAATGGAGTCTTATGAGAAGGTAAAGCCTGTGCAACAGCATCCATGCTGTGCCTATTGTCCAAATACTCTTTAAATAAAATTACATGCAATATTATGTGAAGTAGAAATACATTGGCGGGTTCCTGGGGACATGAATAAAATAAGTGTTAAACTAGTCATGTACTTTCCTAGAAGCCTATGCTGACACATCCAGAAAAACACAAGCTCAGAAGTAATTACTCAGCCTTCCCTAACTCCTGGCTTGTATGGTAGTAAAGGTGACTCATTCACACAAATTAGTAAATGTTTCTCACCTACGATTGTCATCAGGATGGGTAAATTGAGCTGTCTACAGATAGTTTCCTTGAGAAATGACATAAATTACTGTGCTTGTATACTACAGTTTCAGTACAAATCAAAGTGCAAACGAGTCACCTCAGGGAAAGAAAACAAACACTAGAAGCCTTGGTTCTTATTGTAAGAACACTCAGGAATTTGGATGCAGATTGGGGTTAAAGATCAAGGGTACTTGATGGGCTGGGTATCACATAAAGGATGGGTTAGCACATACAAGAAACATACAAGTTTGAAAAGTGATTTTCAAGAGGAAAATGATTTCTCTCTCTTTCTCTCTCCTGCCATGTCCCCCCATCTCATTTTGTTTTTTCAAGACAGGGTTTCTCTGTAGCTTTAGAGCCTGGCCTTGAACTCACAGAGATCCTCCTGCCTCTGCCTCGCTAGTGCTGGGATTAAAGGTGTGTGCCACCACCATCCAGTGGAAAATGATTTCTAATGCATGAAAAGGTTTATCTGTGTTACTTCAGGGATTCAGTTATGAACCAGAGGCTAGCTCAGGTAGCCTTCTGAAATGTCCTTTTCAACTGCAGGTGAGTTAAACACAAAAGTGAAGCAAGGATATTGGAGAGGAAGCGCCCAACTTCAAATAAAAAGTAGTGTTGTAAATCGAGACCTTCCTCAGAGTGCCGTCTGCCAGAAAACTGTGATTATGAATGAGAACTTTGAAACTCTATCTAACAAATAACCACTGTCTATAAAAATTCCTTTTTGTTTGCTAAGATGATTAAACAATACAAAAACAGGCACCACACTATTGACAACCACAGTTCTGATTACTAAGCTAAATAACACAGCCTGCATACTTTACTTTTATTTTAAAACTTTCCCCTTAATATTTAATTTTCAGATTGGATTGCATCTTTGATGTGAGCCTTTAAAAAATTTCCTTCTACTGGGTTGCATGGTCCAGCCTCAACATGAGGGTGTTTGCCTTGTCATATTGTATTTTCTTTTCCAGTCTGGCTGTTGTCCCTTGCTCTTTTCTGAAGAGGAAACAGAGGGGAGTGGATCTGGGGGAGAAAGAATGTGGGGGAGAGCTGGGAGGAGTGGAGAGAGAGGAAATTGTTGGGATATATTATATGAGAAAAGAATCTTTTTTTAATATATTTTTTAAAAATACTTTAATTTGTTGAGAATTTCTTACAATGTATTTTGACCATATTCGTCTCTTCGTAACTGCCCCCAGATTCATCCACCTCTCAACCCACACAAGAGAATAAAAACATCAGTACCAGGAATGAATTACCTCTTAAATATTACTGGCTACCATCATTGCTCTTGGTTAGCCTTCAGAACTTTGATAAGACCATGTTGCTGAATACACCACATACTTAAGTCATAAAAGTTGGTATGACCTTGAAGTTTTAACCCTAATGGCCAGCTTCCGTAGTTCTGAAGGGTTCTATGCATGATACCAGAGAATAGTAATCATTAATCATACCCAGTTATCAACCCTGTGGCCTACAATAATTGTTCTGATAGGATGACCACTAATACAAGGTGGCACAAATGTTATGGGAACAATCAGTCAGTTTCTGCTTGGGTTTAAGATTTGTTCAATGAAATGGATCCCATATCTGGCATCATTATTCAGAACAAGGACCTGTATGTAGCTAGATAGATCAGAACCCTAATCAAAAGCATATTACTATTATGCAGATAAGAGGATATAATATCATAACAACTTTTAATGATATATTGCTGTACCATAATTAGTGCATCTCTTAGCCTCATTGAAGAAGCGTTCTTTTGCAGGATGGAGACTAGCAGAGAGACTCACAACTGGCCAGCCTGTTGATATTGAAATATTATCCCTTGATTTTAACTCATTCTGAAAAATCCAGGTACAAAAATCACTTGAGGATATTTTCCAATAGAAAAACTATGATGTGAAGTATTATGGGTTAAACTCTAGGGGTGACAGTGTATGGATTATAATCCTAGAATTTAGAATGAGGCAGAGCAAGATGATCAAGAATATAGTCAGTTTGAGGTACATAGTGATATGCTTGAGAGAGAGGAAGAGGAAGGGAAGAGAGAAGGAAGGAAGAAGAGGAGGAGAGAAGAAAGGAAGATAAAAGTGACAGGTTTCCATATCTTTAGTTTCTACACCCACAAATTCACCAGTGTTGTATAAAACATATTTCAAAAGTCATGTCTGGCAATGGTAGCACACGCCTTTAATTCCAGCATTCAGGCGGCAGAGGTATGTGGCTCTCTATGAGTTTGAGGCTAGCCTGGTCTACAAAGTAAGTTCCAGAACAGTCTCCAGAGCCACACAGAGAAACCCTGTCTTGAAAAAAACAAAACAAAACAAAAGTTATTTGTATATTTTGGAGATCAAAGAACTTAAGAAACTTGACATCAAAGAACAACAGATGAATCTCAAAAGGCTGGAAGACATTTAAGGAAATAGTCAACATCCTTAGCCATCAGAGAAATGCAAATCAAAACAACTCTGAGGTTCTATCTTACACCTGTCAGAAGGGCCAAGATCAAAAACATTGATAACAGCTTCTGCTGGAGAGTATATGGGGTAAGCGTCTCCATTGCTGGTGGGAGTGCAAACTTGTACAGCCTCTTTGGAAATCAGTATGGTGATTTCTCAGTAAATTAGAAAATAATGTACATCAATACCCAACAATATTGCTGTTGGGCATATACCCAAAAGGTGCTCAAAAATACCACAAGGACATGTGCTCAACTATGTTCATAGCAGCATTGTTTGTAATAGCCAGAACCTGGAAACAACCTAGATGCCCCTCAACTGAAGAATGAAAAAAGAAAGTGTGGTATATTTACACAATGGAGTACTATACAGCAGTAAAAAATAACGACATCTTGAAATTTGCAGGCAAATGGATGGATCTAGATAAAATCATATTGAGTGAAGTAACCCAGACCCAAAAAGACAAATATAATAGGTATTCACTCATAAGTGACTTTTAGACATAAATCAAAGAAAAACCAGCCTACAGGCCACAACCCCAGAGAAACTAGACAACAAAGAGAACCCTAAAAGACATACATGAATCTATATAGAAAGGTGAAAAAGACAAGATCTCCTGAGTAAATTGGGAGTATGGCAGGTCACAGAAGAAGGTACAAGGGGAGAGGAGAAAGAGGTGAGTGGAGAAAAATGTATAGCTCAGTAAAAACAAAAAAGAAAAAAATTGAAAAGTCATAAGAGCTGAGATTATAGTGTATAAGTGGATTTTTACATATCTTAGTAAAAGCATCTAAGGACAGGAGCTTTCTCAGACGGGGAGAAAGGCAGTCATTTTTCCTCTCCTCTTTTATTCACGCCAATGGTGTCTTCCATACCCTCCCATTCCCCTTCGGGATGCCTCTTAGAAAACCTCCAGCCTCTCTACTTAGCACCTGACCTAACAGGCTCTAAATTTATTTGCTTTTGCATTTAAAGTTGACCTTAGTACCCTTCGATAATCCATCCAAAGGACCATCTAATGACACCTTAGATCCCAGTATTATTTGGGACCTTTACAAATACTGGGAGCAATCAGGGAAATGGAAAGAGATTCCCCATAGCCCATTTCTCTTTCTCTTTACCAAGCCCTGCTTGTTTTTGTCTGCCCCTACTCCCACTGCATGGAGTTCTCAAAAAACACCAAGCTAACAACCATAAAATATATGCAGAAGACCTATGACAGACCCATTAGGCTCTGTGATTGCTACTTCAGTCTCTGTGAACCCCTATGAGCGTTGCTTAGTTGATTCTATGGTCCATGTTCTCCTGGTGCCCTTGTCCCTTCTGGCTCCTACCATTGTCTCCCCCATCAAAAAAAAAGGAGGGAAGTAAGGAAGAAGGGAAGAGTAAATAAACTGATGATGATGGTTTTTATAGATCTTAGGACTCTCACTGTCACTAATTCCCATCCCTCAACATTGACTCTAAATGGTTCCTACAAAGTTCACTATCCTCCTGCTTTCCTTTTCTGTTCCAGAAGGTGGAAGGCCCCCTTTTCTTCATTTCTGGTACTCTGCACATTGTAGTCCTCTTTAATGAAAATGTAGTGCTTCTTAATGAGCCCTCAACTGTGACAGGGCTATAACAGTTGAAAAGATTTGCATACCCCAATCATTGCTTTCTTAGGCTGCTATAATAAGATATCACAAACTGTATAGATGAAAAAGTAACAGAATCTTGTTCTAGGGCCTAGCTTATCATGCCTTAAGCCCTAGGTTCAATCTCAAAAGTAGCCAAAAAGAACAACAAATTTATCCTTTCCCAGTTTAGGAGGTGGAAGAAATTTAAAATCAAGCTGTCTGTAGGACTGGTTCCTCCTAGGCGTTTTAGTAGAGCAGACCCCTACGAGTTCCTATGACTTTACTGACAATCTCTGGCATCCTTTGGCTCACCTGGCATCATGCTGAGCCTTGCTTTGTCATAGGCTGTTCTGCCTCTATGAGTCTACACACCCAAGTTTACTCTTACTACAAAGGGGCAAGTTATCTTGGGTTAAAGGACAATCCTGTTCCAAAATCTTTGACTCAACAATGACATATGTAATGATGCTGTTTTCAAAATGGGTCACATTTCTAGTGTTAGGTAGCTCAATAGGCATGAGCAGGTTTGAAGACCATTGAGAAAGGATCTCTCCCTCATAATCTTCTTTGGACTTCCCATACAGTCCGTTTTTCTGGTAACCCAAGAAAGGAAAGAGTCACAGTTCTCCCTTCTGAAGATTAAGAATACACATGAAAAGGAGAACTAGAGGGCTTTGCTGGAACTCATTAAAATAAATATATTTTTTTTCTGTTCAAAAGTGATGTCTGCATTCTACCTCTGGCCCTAAGTGAGACAAAACATTCTAAACTGCCCCACACAGTGTCCCTTTCTTCAAGAGTCAATCCAACTGGACCTGCCAGCTACGTAGCCAGAAGAGCCTCTCCTGGGGGAAAACGACACATCTGAAGATTTGCCAAGGAAATGGGAGGAATAATTAGTCCACAAATGTGATAATGTGGTAAGACACAGCAGAAGTCTCACCATCCATGCAATTGCTCACAGATCTTCACCTCTAATCCTGCCTACTTTCATTATTCTAATTCAGAAATCTAACTTTGTATCTTCAGACACCAGCCAAAATCTCAGACATATTTGCCTGGATTCTCTGGGCTTTTGGTACCGTTTCCCTCAATACCCTTCTCCCAGATCCCATAGAACTGCCTGAGATCTCCATTGCTGAGTCTGTCTACTTCCTTAGACTCTAACTCAAAGGGAGTGACTTTCCCCTTCCTCTCCACCACAGACGGAGGCTTTCCCCAGCAGCCGCTCAGATTTACAGTTTGCTTGCTCTGTGTTCTCTTAGACAGTTTCTACAACTTCCTTCTGAGTCAGTTCTAATTTCTTATTTTTTTAATCAATGGGACTAAGAACACTCAAAGGACCCCCTGATTTCCTGGTAACATGTACGTGCAGGGGTTAAGACTTCAACCTATCCACGTTTTTTAGAGCACACAATTCAAACCCTAACACATTTGTAGCAAATATGTTTTAATAATTTTTATAATCTGTATATCCTAAATTACAATGGGTTCCAGAAGGCCCAGAGGTCGAGATTGGAGGACATAGTTGGGAAAATTGAAAAATATGAACCTTAAGTCTCTTCCCACATGCTTCAGCTTGGACAGAACTCATTTTGTCTGTTTCTAACACTGCAGGTCTCTGCAGTGCTAAGCATCTGACTTGGTTTTCTGGTTAAATAAATGCCTCTGATCTTAAGCATCAGTGTGAGGCAAGTGCTTCATTGAGCTCACTCTAGATGAGTACTGTGTGGGAAGAAAAGCTTTCATGGGAAAACTCCAAGTCAAGTAACAATAAGCAATGTCTTTGCCACAGGGACTCTCAAAACATTTTATGCATAAATGTCTGTTTTGAGTAAAAGAACATGAGTCCCACAGAAGCCTGAACCCATTTTAATGTGCAGACCTCTGAGGTCAGAATGAGAGGAAAGCTCCTTCTAGAAGAAATACACTTCCAAAAGCAAGAATTGGTGGATTCCCTAAGGAAGTGGTTCTCAACCCATGGCCTGGGACTTCTTTGGAGTCACAGTCAGATATCCTACATATCAGATATTGACATTATGATTCATAAAATTAGTAAAATTACATTTATGAAGTAGCAACAAAATGATTTTACAGTTGGGGTCACCACAACACGAGGAACTGTATTCAAGGGTCACAGATTTAGGAATATTAAGAACCACTGCTTAAGGGTTCATGCAAATACACATAAATGGTGGTGATGACCAGCTGTTTTCTGAGAGGAAAATGGCTGAGCAGACTATTTTCATACTAACATGTGTTAGGCTCTTTCCCTTGTGATAGAGAGGTTATAACATGTTAGCATGGTCACGGGTGGCTTTAGCATGATGCATGTGTGTATACCAGCAGTTTACTCTTAGCTTTCGGCAGATGCATTCTGGGATGTGGAGAACACGGACAAAAGGCAAAGTTGAAAATAAACCAGGAAACTCAAGTCTCAAACAAACAATATGCTTTCTTCTAGTCAAATATGTAAAGCCAGTGTGAATGCCATAGTTGAATACAGAGATTCAACTATGACCACAACACCTTTTCTTTAGAGACTGACTGTCAAGGAAATGCTCTGAACTCTGCAGGCTGGGCCATTCGCTGTGACTGTTTCCTGGGGCACTGAGCAGGGCCAGAGCAAGGGCCAGGATGTACCGTGTTCCAATAATATTTTTTTCAGCAAGTTACCGACTTTCGAAGTTCATATCATTTTACATGTCACAAAGTATTTGTCTTTTGAATTATTTAGGAAGGGTGATATGCCATTGTCTGGAGATGAGGTGTGTGAAAACAACCCACAGACTGGATTTTGCTCCGAGGCTTAGTTTATCAGTCTCTAAACTAGAAGGTTCTCCTTAATTTTGTTCTTCATTTATTATATTTAGACACATGACATATAACTCTAAAATGTATATAGCCATGGAATGAGAACATCAATTTATTCTTTTCTTCATTCTAAGGAGAGAAATGGCAGAGATTGAAAATATGAATTATTCAGGGCAGTAGGAGGTCCAGGGTCCTTTCAACAGACTTAAAATTAAAAATTTTATAAAAAAAATTTCAAAATTTTGACCAAAGAGTTTACAAGACACATATATCCCATTTGGCCTATAACTACTTTTAATGTTAAATTTTCTCATCCATTCATTTTGAATTCTATTGTTTTTTTTCTATTACACAAACAGAATAAAACAACAGAGTCTGGTATAGACATTTTCATTTTAAAAGCCAAGGCCCAAAACTTCTTATGTTGCAATCTACTTTATCTTTTCTTAAAATGCTTCTCTTTTTGCCTCTACATTTCAAAGCAAACTCATTTTACTTGAGAAACGAGATGCTTTTTAAAAACTGTTTCAAAATGTCTAAGTTTGAGGTTGTGGAAATGAATAATTATGCTATAGTTTTTGTCAGAGAGAAATACTTCCCTCTGATTTGACTTTCATAAACAAGGTCTACAGCTGGCTGCCAGCACTGGCAGAATGAGGAGACTGAGGGGAGGGAAGGGGTTTGCTTACAACGAGCACCAGCTGGAGGGATGGCCTCAAATCCCAGCTTCATGTTTCAAATGTGACACCAATGCTCAGGCACCCTAAATATGTTAGTAGGGAAATTGTCAGACATTCCTTTAAAAGTTGAAAACTTGTAGTGTAGCATTCCCAGTCCTGGGTAGGTACACCCTGGAATAATATAAATGCAGGCCCATCCAAAAATATGCTTGCCAGAGTTGTTGGCCACATAATTCTAAGAGCTACAGAGAAGCAACCCACAAGCCATCAACTACTCTAGAGACCAAACACATCCAGGTTTTCTCATGGTGGCTCTTCTCACTGTACCCCAATTTCATTACATGTCACTTCCCTTTGAAATATTTCTTCTTGAGGTGTCAGCCACAGGGGACCCACAAGCCCTTTTATTTCACACACCTTCAGATTCTGTACCTCTTTTCAGTTGAGTCCCGTGTCTTAAACTTCCATGTCTCTATCTTGTCCCGTTGGAACCTCAACATTTTCAAGATCAATGAAACTGCTTTCCTCCTTGACATCATCCCCAGTGAACTCTCCTATCATTTTGTACCCACAGACTTCTTTATTACCACTGTGATTCTGTCTCTTGTTGCTTTTTTCCCTTAAACTTTCAAGCTTATGACAATCTACCCTCTCCTAGCAAAAAAAGCAGTTCAAAAGTATAGTGTCTATGAAGATGTGGAAAATGACCTATGGACATTTAACACAAATCCTCAACCAAAAATAATGCTTTACGAATGTGTTAAAGGATAAATGTTCTAGATCAATATTGCCATTCTTTCTAGAAACCAGCTTATTTTTCTGTGTGCCTGTAACATTTCTCAACACACCAGGGCCTTTGGCTTGAGTATGGGTCAGATGTGGGAGAGTGCTCACAGAAACATGCTGATAAACCGCCAGGAAAAACAAAGGCACATGTGAGAGGTACCAATCCATGCGCAGCAGGCATCACCCCTTACAGTGCCCCCTTCCCGCCTACAACTTCCAGGAAATACTACCAGATCAGTTAGACTTGAGTGCTGTGCTTTGTAATTTTCTCTTACTCAAAACTGAGAGTTAAAATCAGTCTTCATGGGATTATAGACTCTCCTAACCCCTGCTTTCTTTGAAGTTTAAGAGATATACTTGGGGTGAACAAAACTGAAATCAATTGGCTTTGAGTTTCTTAGCTAATTGTATGTCTGGATCACTACCAATGAACACAAAATTTTTTGTAACATCCTTGGGAATCCAGAGTAAGTCTACTACTGAGTGAAATGGGAGATTTAGGAGACAGATTCACTTCTGCGTGAAATAAAATATAGTAAACCTCCACCCTGAGAACTCAGCCCCACCTTGGGGAAGAAGTGAAGTTTTACTTTGCTCACAGTTTGTCTAAGTCTCTTGCTCACATTGTGTTAATGGGTGTTCTACGGCCTTGATTTGGTTTTTCATTGCTAGAATGAACAGGTACTTTAGCATAGAACAGAGTAAGGGACTAGAAATAGTGGAGTCAGTCTCGGGGACACTCGATTTCTTGGGAAGCTTGGGATGTCTATAGGGTCACAGCAGGAGACAGAGAAACATGCCACTGTCAAGGATGGAGTGGTAGCTTTGACCTGCAACCAACACAGCTTTATGAAAACTGGGCCTGCTGTGAAAGCTAAGTGCTTGATGTTACACCTTTGCTGTAACCACATCTGAAATTGCTGACAGAATATTCCTCCCAACAAAACAGGCCTATACAATTTCTTTGTTGTTCATGAACAGATGTGACTTTATTAAAAGCAAGAGGATTTAGTTCAAACAATTGCTTTGTAATTAGGTTTTTAACTAAAAGGAATACTAATCATTCTTTCCTAATTTGCCCATATATTAGAATGAATTAATCTCATAGCAGATAAAATGGATCTGACAATCGCCATACTTATTTTCCGCTCATATTTGCCTACTTGTTTGTCAGGAAAAAGAGTCCAAGACCATAAATCACATTCCCATTGCACTTTCCTAAAGGACCAATGTAATGATTGAACTTGAGTCTGCCTACGACAAAAAAAATATATCTATTTCCTATAGCAGGACGCCATTCATTTTACTTTGGGCCTCTGTGTTCAGGAAATAAGTTTACATCGATTTAAAACAAACATACTAGATAGACAGGTAGCAAATCTGTACTTAGGATTCAATGGAAGGGCCAAATGAAGGACTCAGTTGAACTCTATACTACATGACATTTTGCATTTAGTTAGACCGTCTCCAATGTAAATGGTTTTATGAAGTGTGGGGGGGATTTCTATTACATTTTACTCTATTTCAGCAGCTCTGGGTAGGTACATAGTAGGTGCTCAATCCATGTTCATATGATCACTTTAAATTGGATACCAGCTTACTGGCATCATGACATGGGAAAGAGAAATTACTTTTAAATTGCCTCCGTCCACATAAAAAATTCTTCATGAAAATATAGAATGGAAATGTGACACCGGAAATCTGTGAGTCAGGTTTGTTCAGCCTTTGCTTATGACACTTTCTCTCCTGTGGATCCCAGTCCCTATCCGAAGGATCACGGTCATGTTTAGCAAAGACAGACCATGCAATAGTGATGTGGTCACATTTTTGCGGGCATGAAAGTGTGTGGCTTCATAATATGGCTCACTCCTGTACTTGGGAGGTTGAAGCAGGATATTGCTACACATTTGATGCCTACCTGGCTTGCACAATGAATTTTGGGATAGCCTAAGATACAGAGTTAGACCTCTCTTTGTGTCAGAGGTGAGAATCAATGAACCAGGAATATTTGGTTCTTGTTCTCTCTGACAAGTAAAAAGATTAAGAATAGGGGTGATATTAATTGCTTTTCCCAACTCCTTTTGAAATCAGATTTTGTGTCCTTGGGTGAGTGAAACACCTTACTTATAAAATATGCATAATAAAACTGTACAGGTTGATTTCCAATTTCTGTAATAAGTCAAAGTATAGTATTCTTAAACAAATACCCTAAGGTCACATAGGTAGTAAACATTAGCACCAGGATTTGATCTTATACCCTAGTTCCCAACCTCCTGTTATGATCCATTAAATTATATTCTAGGGCTATTTATCATGTGCAAAACCCACCAAAGGACATTGCTAAGAGTTGATTATAATTTTCTATCATCCATCACTTATCTACTTGACACATATATGTGTCTATATCTGCTTGCTATACACAAGGGCCTATGCTTAAAGTTAGGGATACAAAGATGAATGCAGCTAAGGTTCTATCATCCAAGCAAAGGCAGGCCCAAATTCCAATAAATGCTACATAATCAATTCAAAATTCAATAGGGGCACAAAGAGTGGTAAATTAGTTGCTTGTCAAGCAATAATGTATTTCTCAAAGTGAATAGCAATTTTTCTAAGTCTTAAAGGAAATGAAATGCAGTGACTGGTGGTCATGATTATATTGTCATTGTGATCTAAATTTCCACTGAGAAAAAAAATTGCATCTCTGGTTCTCTGAAGCAGATCTATTTTTAAAAAGCCAACATTTTAGGAATGCTGGAGATGAGATAGAAATTTTGATTTCTCTCAATTCTTTTACTATATTTAAAAACCTTCAATTTTTTATGGCATGCATACCCAAAGACTTGGCACCTGACAGCAAGTGTCTGTGTACTGACTAAACTCTAAGAGAATGTCGATATTGGTGATAGGGTTCGTGGACAGTTTCTGGAAGCTCCACTGACCTCTGTGCTATTTAAACATGCGCCTTAAATTCCTTCAGTGTTACGTGTATGTTTACTCATTGCTGCGACAAAACACTTGGCAGAGGCTGAAGGGAGCAAGAGTTATGTGGTTCGTGTCATAGCATGAGAGCCAAGAAGTAGAGAAGGGGAAAGTCATTGTTTTTCCATCACCCCCACCCAGCTTGTTTCTACGAAATGGTTCTGCTCATGTTCAGGTTGTAATATATTCATGCATGTAATCCCTCAGAGACAGACTAACTGATGATTTGCCCTTCCTACCTTCTATGTGATTCTAAAAGTTGAAAACTAGGCACAGTACTTGGTGCTAGGCTATAATTATAATACATGGGAAACTGAAACAGAAGAGTTTCAGTGAGTTTGAGGTTATCTTTGGCTACATGATGAGTTAACCACCAGCCTGGGCTATATGGTGAGATCCTGTCTCAAAATAAAAACAACGAAGTTGACCAGGAAGAAGTTACCATCATAGGATAGAATTACTCAGCTGCATCACTTGTAAAATACTTATACTACTGACAGGAAAATGTAGATGCAGTGCCAGACACCAATAAAATTCTTCAGATTTTATTTTTAAAAAACCTGTTTGCATTTACTGCTAACTCAGAAGTATACACTGTGCCATGTTATCCCATGACTTTCCAGAGAATTGTTTTTGAAAAAGGACTCAAACATCTTTCTAGAGTTTCAGAAATCATCTTAGATACTGATTTAGAATTAAATCTTCAAGCTGGGTATTTGTAGATTCTGGAGCCCTTGGCAGCATCCCATTCTCCCCAGAGATTACAGAAGAGTCGCAAAAGCCATAGATAACACATAGGAGTCAGAGAGCAAATTAAAAGCTATAACCTTTGATTAACCCCCAAATGAGAAACCAGAAGTGAGCTACTATTGGCTAGGAAGCTCTGTATGTGCTCTAAGCGACATTTCTCCGGGATTGATTTTACAATAATCTCAAAGTCATTTGTATGCTTCTTCTCCACTGCCCCTCAAGTATAAGGAAAGATGTTTAAAATCATCAGACCCAGACTTTACACTGAGAGGATAGTTTGGTGTAAGACCCTCACTGTTTAATATAAAGATTTACATGTCTAGCAAACTGGGTAATAAAATTAACATGAACTAAACCCCTGAGCTCGTGTCAATGATAGTATAGAAAGAACCACTAATGCTGCATTTGACACCAACCATGCTTAGAACAGATACTGCCTAGGCTATGAAGTGTTTAAAAGTCCTGCCTTTGGGATAGTAGGATAATGGAGAGTAGTTATTGGTCTTTCCTCTTTTACCTTCTGTAGATAATAATGCTGTCTAATTTTTAAAAGCCTGATGTCTCATGCTTAGTTTACCAGTTGATCCAAATAGGCAAGCTAGAGGAAAAGGCCGATGTCAAGCCGTGTATTCCTAGTAGGCTTATCTACTAACTCAAAGACTAAATAACATTGTCAGTTGATGATGCCTTTGCTGAGATGTTAGTGTAGTCATTCAGGACCATTGGAAGCAATATAGATTAGCAAAGGAAGAGGGACTTTATTCTTGGGAAGACCTCAGCTTCAATCATAGCTCTTCCTTTTGCAAGCTGTGTCCATTTGAACACATTACTTAACATTCCTAACTCATTATCTCCCTGTGAAACAGATTGATTAACACTTTTATCATATTGAAGAACACATAAGGAAAATGCCTGCCTGAGGCAGGGACTACATATAAAACCACATGCCTTTTCTCCCGTTCCACAGTACTCTGGGGGAAATACTAGCAGACTTAATTCCTAGCCCTTCCTCCATTCGTACCCTTCTGTACTCTGCCAAATCCTTGCTTTGTTTTGTTTCCAATTCATTTTCTTAATTAACACACTTAGTTCTGGGATTCCTGTGGCTTCTTCAAACAGCTTTTCTTTGTTTTAATAATCTGCCAGGTAGAAAAATTCCTTATTTTCATTACGTTCTTAGGGGGTGGTCTTTATGTGAGCTTGTATTCTAAGACAATTATAAGGTATACGACAAACCAACGAAAAACATTTGTGATAGGAAGGGGACACAGAAGGAAAGAGGGGACATTAAAAATAGGGTGATAGGAATTAAAGAGAGGGTCGTGGGGTTAAGAAGACAAAATAGCGCATGGACTCTGGCCTATGTGTGCAAGCCAAATTAACCCATTCCTCTTTATGTCTTTTGTGGTCATAGTTCATTTCACAACAACAGGAAGCAAACTAGGTTATACACAATTTTTCATTATAGATTTGTTTTGATATTTTACTTAATCCAATATGATGCAAACAAATGAAAAATTATTGTCTTTAGGTCTTTATTTTCATTTCAGGTCATAGCAGTTGGTATGTGTTTTGCTTGTCTGAGTCTAAACTCACCACATCCATGATGCTCAATTTCCACGTGTCTTCAGTTAGTAGGTAGCATGGGGCATATCCATGACGTGATAAGGGGAGACATGGTCATGGCAACAGGTCTTGGTCAGATCAATGCTCTGAATTTCGGCATATGACTTGTGGAAACTCATTAGGGCATTAGCAAGCTTAGAGGCTTTGTGAGACAAACTGAGGAATAAAAGTCTGGTATCCAAACAAGAGGAATAGAACATGCCTGCAGACATTGGACGAAGGGACATGAGAATGTAGAAGACAAAGCTGTGCAGAGTTTAAAAAAAAAAGTATATGCATACCAACTTCCTTAAAGTTTGATAAAATTAAATTTTGATCTTCCTACCACTTAGATTTATGATAATCATTTTATTTGTAATATATACTTTAAAGGATCATTAGCTCTTGAAAGGCTATAATTATGACTACTTCGTGTTCTCTGATCAAGGTTCCTACCAGGGTATACAGTCTGTAGAATATGCAGAGGTATGAAACTGAGCAGTACACTGTCAATAAAAGGATAATGAATGCCCAAATGAGTAATTCATTAAAGATGCAATAATAAACCTCCCTCTCTCCCTCTACTCTCTCTCTCTCTCTTTTGTAGCTGAAAACATCTCAATTTCTAGACTGCTTGATACTTATTAAAGACCAGGGCCTGGAAGTTAAAAGAATTAAATCCCAGTGACAAACATCATATGTCACCTGTAAATTCAACATGTGATCCTTCATGCATTTTATAGTTTGTTTTGGATAAAGAAAAGCAGAGACATGAGTTCTCAGTGTTTCTGACCACACGTTATCCACACATATTCATTGTGACAACAGAGAGACAGCTTTAATAAGCAAATATACAAATCCTTCTTAGCCAGGTCTCCATCAGAACTGTTTCTACACTCCCACCACGGAGCTGGTGCAGACTGTTATGAATTCCCACCCTTAGGATCCTGATCTGCATGCACTGTATGGCAGTGTGGTTCTAATTGTATCTGAACTGAAGACCACCTAAGGCTTCAGAGGCTTCCAAGACCTCAGGATTGCAAAGGCTGTTCAGCAAATCTTAAGCCCCAGGTCTTAAAGCACATATTTCTGCCACAGCTTGTGGGTTGCCTCTTCCTCACAAATTAAAGGCAAACTTCAATTTACTCACTCGCAGGCAAGAAGAATTTGGGACAATGAAGAAAGGAAATATTATTCTTAACTTTTCTTAGCTTTCAGAGCCACAAACTTACCGGTATGGGCCAGCTAAAATCCCCAGCAACGAGACAGGGAACAGGGTATAGTATACTATATGTTAATGTGCACACTGTGGTAAGCTGAGTGACAGCTTCCCACCCTCAAGGTCCTATGCCAAGAGCCTGTATGCTACCCCACACAGCAAGAGATGCTTTGCAGATGTGATTCCACTAAGGCTCTTGAGATGGGGAGATTATCCTGGATTATCTGGGTGACCCAATGTAATCCTGAGAGTCCTTATGAGAGGGCAGCAGGAGGGTCGGAGTCAGACAAGGAAGTCTGATAGCAGAAGCAGAGGGTAGAAGACACAGAAAGAAGCGGTAAGATGCTGTATTCCTGGTGAGGAACCAAGAAATGCAGGTGGCCTCTTTTCTCTGGAACATGACCGGGCAGATTGTCCTCTAGAGCAGCCATATGAATGCAGCTCTCCTGATCCATTTTAGGAGATTTGACCCAGAATTGTAGAAAAACACTTTGTACTCTACGCTATTATGCCTCTCAGTTGGTAATCATGTCTTACAGTAAAAAGAGTAAATTATTATATATGCATTATAATTACAGATATATAGCTACTTAAGGATTTACCTAACAGACTTAAAAATCCGGTTACCCACATTTTGTATTCACAGTACTTCTTCTTTTCAGGTGTGGAACACAAAGGACTCCAAAGGCATGCGGTTCTCTTGGCTATGCCAAAGATATGTGCTAGCTCAGAGAGTAGGGATCAAGTGGATTCTGATGCAGGCATGTCTTACCCAAGGTAGAGGACATGGATTCTGGAGGGATCTGAGTTCCAGTCTAGCAATGGACAAGAACTAGTACTGTCCATGGGCCATCTTAACAACCTGCCAAGGGCATACTGGTGAGTAATACATGGTTGAACCAGGTCAAATGGAAACCAACAGAATTATCTTTCCATGGTATGTCTACTGCCAAAGCATGTGCCAATTTTCCTGACCCCATCTATTCTTTGATGTATAAAGAGCTCAGCAGGTGGGTCCAGTGTGAAGGTACCCCTTCTCTAACTCTTTCCCTTCTTTCTTCCTGATCTACATTTAAATTTACCAATCTGCTTCCCACGCCTGTGCGGTGACGAGTTAGTTCTGTAGCCCCCCCCCCCCATCACACTTGTAATCTAGGTCATCACATACATGACTTTCCTTCCATGAGCAGGCTCATTTTTGCTGTCTGTTCTTCCCACGTCCTTATCCAAAAGTGACCTACTCTAAGCTCCAAACTCTACAAATAAATTTAAATTGCTGCATGTGGTTGGGAAAAGACTTGCCAGGCTCTTCATTTTACACTCCTGCTTCCCTAGCCAATAATGTGCATTGGCCTTACCCAAAGAGCTAGAACGAGGTAACCAGTGAACCTGATTAAGAGGTAATATAATCTTCAAATAAAATGAGTATTCTGTCTTTTTGGAAAATTTATTATTTTTGACTGATACATAAAACATGAATATGTATATGTACAGGGGGTATTGTGTATTATTTTGAACTGTGTGTATATGTCATGATATTTAAATCAGGTTAAATTCATTGCCGTAAATACATTTACAATTTTATGGTAAAACTTATAAAACTGCTTCATTTTGGTTTTTGAAATGCCCAGAATAGTATTACCACATATTGTCACCTCCTATGTAGTAGAACACCAGAAACTCTAACCTTATTGCCTTTTGATGAGTTTTTCCCCATCCCTCCCATACTTCCACCAAGGAGAAGAGCAGGTCAACATTATGCCGAAAACTCACCTTCCCTGTGCATTCTATAAAAGCTACACTCTCTTATAGCCAAAAGCACACCTTTCTCTCTAGGTTCAATTTGACAAGTAAAGATTCAGTATCAAATATTCATCTTCCAGTAAACAGTAGTTTTAATTATATGTAGATATTGTCAACTGTTCGAATCTTGATGTATGCACCTTATACAAAATTAACGGCATGCTAAGAAGGGAAGGACTCATGTTTTAATTTTCAAAGGCATCATCTACATCAAAAACAAAACTACCATTGCCTGCACCTCCCGGGGAAGAGCTTTGATCATTTTAGAAAGTTATACAAACTCTAGGAAACTATAGAGAATTGCCATCTCCCGTATTAAATTGAACACAGAAGTTGATGTGAAAAAAATGTGCTTTAAATCACAGTTAAATGAATTGCAGGTGTTATTATCATCAGACATTCTTACTGAGTTTGGAAATAGCCCAGTTTATAAAGACTCTCTAGACAAAAATTCAGCTGGGCCTTTAAAATATCACCCCAGGCTCCAGAATTCTCTGCAGTGAAGATCAAGTCTCTTCCTTTAATTCAAGCTGAATGAAATCCTGCTGACCCACTTTAAGATTTACCAGAAGGAGCATCGTCACATTGCTGCCATCCTTTTCTTTTTAATTTTTATCCTACCAGTCAGTTACTACAGAACCAGCTGCCCCGGACAGAGCGATTTATGGCAGCAATATACAGTTATTATGGAACAATCCCTATAGGTCAGGAACACCGTGCAGTATGCCTGGGCGGGGACTCACTGAAGATGTGTACTGAGGCTGCAGCCAGAGTCCTGGGGAGCTGGGACCTTTAGAGATTGCTCACTAGCCTGCCCAGCTGACAAGGTCTGAGTTCTTTATAATATTAGAACCTCTATAGGAAGCTACAATGTCCTTACAAAATGGTGCAGCTGATTTCCCTCAGAGGCAGTGAGCCTTGACAAAACAAGGCAATGCCACAGTGTCATATGTGACACAGCCTTGGCAGTCACCTAATTTTCAATCAGTTACAGACAGGAATACAATTCATTGTGTGAGAGAACCACATAAGGGCGGGGATAACAAGATGCAGGGACCGCTGCTAATGCTGTCAGAGTAGCGCTGCATAACATAATAGAAGATTCTGAATACCCATATGTATTTTGCCCTGGCTGCAGAACAAAGCACTAAAGATCTGGGGACTTAGACAACAGAACCCCAACCACAGACCCCACATATACGTTGATTCTGAAAACTACAAGTTCAAGATGAACTGTTGGAAGCATTAATTTCTTCTGAAGTCTCTCTGCAGAGGGATTTTTGGTTTTGTTTCACTTTCCCTTCCTTTCTGTCTTCTCCAGGTCTTTTTTGTGTTCCTATCTAGGTCTCAACCTCCCTGTGATAAAACCTGTTGTACTTGGCTGAGGCCTCCCTTAATGTCATTCTAGTTTATTTTCTTTGAAGACCTCATATCATATATAGTCACATTCTGAGACACTAAAAGCTATGTCTGCAACATGTGAATTGGAGGGATACATCATTCAACGCATGTCAACCTAGATTCGTCACAATGGATGTCTTCCATACTGGGATTTTGAAACCCAAAATTCATACTCCTATTTGGATTCCACACATCTTTTACAAATACTAATCTAAATGGGGGATAATAGTGCATAGCTTTAATTCCAGAATCTGGGAAGTGGAGGCAGGAGGATTACTGTGGAATAATGCTCTTGTATACTTAAAGATTTGTCACTCATGTTGGTTTAATAAAATGCTGATTAGCTAGGAGTCAGATAGAAAGTATAGGTGGGACAGCCAGACTAGGAGAATTCTGGGAAGAGAAAAGGTAGAGTCTGTCACCAGCCAGACACAGAGAAAGCAAGATGAGAATTCCTTACTGAGAGAAGGTACCAAGCCACATGGCTAAACATAGACAAGAATTATGAGTTAATTTAAGTTCAAGAGCTAGTTAATAATAAACCTGAGATAATATATCAAATAGTTTATAATTAATGAAAGCCTCTGTGTGTTTCTTTGGGACTGAATGGCTGTGGGACTAGGCAGAACACAAACTTATGTCTACAGAAGGAATTTAAAGTTAGCCTGAGCTACATGGGATCTTGCCTCAAAAATCAAACTAACAAAAACTAGTATAAAATAAATAAACCCTAATAGTAAACAAACAAATACTTCAAAGCAATCTATATACAGATACCACCAGCTCCAAAGAAAGTTCTGGCAAGTACTTCAGCTTCCTGAGAAGAAACTATGGTTTTTCATATGTGATCTTGTCCCTTGTGTGAACCTCAATCTTCTTCACACCATGCTGCATGCTCCCTTACTCCATACCAGCCTCCTTCTTACTCTGTAATGTTTCAGGTTTGTCTTCATGCAAGACTTAAGCCTTGGACGTTCTCTCTGTAGGTATTCTGATATATACTGCAAGATTACCTTATTCCATGACTCTGCACTCTCCTCAAGTCTCCTTTCATCAAAGAGAGCTCTGTCATTATTTTAGGACCTTCTTCCTCCACCCAGTCATTCTTTGAACCTTCGCTGTGGTTTCTCACAGTACAATCTAAGCTATTATTTGAGTTCTAAATTATAAGATCCATTATTTTCCTTTGCAGTATATACCATAGTGCCACAGTATATAGCACATAATCTATATATGTATGATGAATAAGTGAGCAAATGATTACCAATTAACTTAGATTGTGTAGCCTGACTGACAGATGAGCCAGAGAAAGAGGAGTGAACGTGGAGTCTACACTTCCTGATTTAAATTTTCCAGAATTTCTCATCACTAATAGGATCACTTTGTTTCACTGATGATATAATTTCAGTAAATTACTTTAATTACATTGTAAATTACCAGTAAGTGTTTGTTTTCCTTCGATATGGGATCCTGAGATTCAGATACACCATCTGAATGTTTAATGGTGAAACATACAAAAAGGTGATACTGGATAAGTTTCCCAGAAATTCTGGATACTGAAAAATTCAGGTTTCTAGAGTTGCAAAAGACTCTCCTTTTGAGACAAACTGGTCTGGGAATCCCCAGAAAGGCAAAACATAATCCTTATTAGAGTAGGACAGGACATACCCAGTTTTAAGATTATTACACACTTCATGTGTTGAAAATGTATGTTTATTTTTACCAGAAAAGCATATTGTCAGTCTATGATATAAAATGGCCTCAACTAGTGACTATAAATAAATATCCCAGCAGCTTTCTATAGTATACAAAATAGTAAGTTAACAGACATAATACAAAAATAATTCCAGTGATGCATAGAGTATCTGTCCTAATCTCAATTTGTTGATTCCTTTGTGCTTGAAAATGTCTCTTAGTTGAGAGGTGGACCACCTGATTTTTATAGTTGGATGCAAAACCATCTTGATGTGTGGACTGTGATAAAACTTTTAAATGCTCCAGGTATCAATTTATTTTTCCATAAACTGAGGTGAGACGGTTCAGTTTGTATTGTTTCTTCCAACCACAACTGTCTATCATTTACCTCAGCTTTCCTCCTCCTTTCTACCCTAGATTTGCAGAAAGAAATAAAGAGTAGTATACAAATGCTATTGTATAATAACCATATTTACTTAATAAGATGGCAAGAATGTCTACTCATGATTTCTATATCCTAGCTTGTTTCCATGATCTCCAAAGACCCTTCCAAGGATAAATCATATTCACACACTCCAAGTCAGATCTAGGAGATATATACATACACATATGTATAAGTGTAGATTTTGATGCAGATAGAAAGGTTGTTCAACCTGGAAGAAATTATGCATGCTGCTAAAGAATGACACTTGATAACATTAAGATAGGTATGTACTGAAACAGCTTTGTGCGCTCCATGAAAATGGGTTCTGTGGCTCTAAGGATTTCCCATCTATAGTACTGACCTCTGTAAACCCTTCTTATCATCTTGGATATATAAATGTTCTTTCCTTTATCTGAATAAAGGATGGTGGTATGAAAGCAGATCTTGGCTAGTCTCAATATGATCTAAGCAATTTCCCAGATCATATCTCTTAGAATTATTTCTGTATGGGAATTTAATAGTCATCTATTATACCAGCATTTATTTCAGAAAACCTGGTTCACTTTAGTACAAAATGGCTGTGTGAAAATGTGGGGACAATAATAGGAAGTACACATTTTTATCTGCTAGATGGTTTGGAAGATAAATTCTATACTATAAATATAGGTGTTTCTGATGAGTCTTAATACTTGTCTTTTCAATTTGACAGTATTTTGATATAAAAAGGAACATTCTCCCAAGCAAAGGACAGAAAATATTCAAAAGATTATTGATAGGTTTTTATCCTTTATGTTTCACATTGGAGGGGTAGGCTGTACCTCTCAAACTGCTGAATGCTCATTGCAATAAACGTTTAGCTGCAGTTCACCACATTTTGAACAGCAACTCCTTTTGTGTCCACCGTGTATCTCAGTATATTCCTATGAAATGATAAGCAGCCCGGCACTCAGGTGTTAGGTCACTATTTTACTCTCAGCCAGCCTGCTTTTAGTCTATCTCACCCACACCATAAACAATGCCTGCCAAAGATGATGCCTGAGTTTTTGGGGACTGACTGCTTTCCTTCTCTGTATACTTCATCATCCTCCTACTGAGTCAATCACAACTTCCTCTCCCTCTCCTGGGGATTCTTATGTCCTCCTACTTTAATTTGGTAGGACTCTTGTTTAGTTGTGGCTGTCTCCTCAGATCTCTCTCCCCAGGTTCCCACAGTGAAGAAAAATCAACCAACCAAATAAACAAAAACAACTCCCCTTTCTTCATCCTATTCCTAATAACTTGTTCTTTCTGTATTCTCCATGATTAAATATTATCAATATGAAGGTGGATATGATGCATAATTTTATAGCAAGGGCTGTTTATTTGTTAAAGGGACTTTATAAAACCAATGCATTTCTAAGTGGTAGAACACTAAACAATGAGACTGTAAAGGTGGATGAGAAAATGGAGGGATGTTTTCATGGGTATGGATGCTTCACCAATATCTTCAAATTGCCTTGCATAACCATCTTTCTTCCAGAGGAACCATTTGGCAATTTCCTTCCTCCCAATGCACTCCGAGAGTATTGACGTTACTTTTGAATAACACCTTTAAAAGCATTCCAAATTTCCTGAGAAATCACCACACTGATTTCCAAAGTGGTTGCACAAGTTTGCATTCCCACCAGCAGTGGATGAGTGTGCCCCTTACTCCACAACCTCTTCAGCAAAGGCTATCATTGGTGTTTTTGATTTTAGCCATTCTGACAGGTGTAAGATGGTATCTCAAAGTTGTTTTAATTTGCATTTCCCTGATCACCAAGGAGGATGAGCATGACCTTTTGATAAATGTAAAGTATTTTGCCCTGAGATCATAAATAGCAACATCAAAAATGGACTCAGCAGGTTGTATTGATATACTTCCATATATATGAAATTATATATATATATACATATATATATACATATATATATATCAATAGTAATCAAAGAAAAAGACTATCAACTTGATAGGAGTATGGAGTGGCTGGAGGGAGGGTATTACAGGGAGAAAAGGGGGAAAGTGATATAATTCTATTTCAATTAAATACTTAAAAATAAATAAGCAAAAACTTTGAATCAAAGTGGGTTATTATAGTTACAGTCCACTTCCATAATAAAAACTGAGAATATGATGCAAGAGTAGGCATACCACTCATCACCACTAATCCCTCAGGATACATTGCATTTTTCAGAATAAGTATATTATTGGTGAACTTTTTTTCTTTTTAGTTAAGTAAGAGTGTGGAAATCATATTTCTCATTTTATCAACTTCAAATCAGTATAATGTTAACAAACATAAAATCTATGCTTTAAACTCATCTGTATCAACATGATATGGTCTCATGAATTGGTATTTTCAAAGATGGCTTTGCTGCCAGTTGTGGTGGCACACATCTTTAATCCTAGTAATTGGGAGAAAGAAGTAGACCAGTCTCTGTGGCCAGCCTGGTTTACATGGTGAGTTCCAGACCAGCCAAGGCTATATAATAATACTCCCTCAAAAAAGAAATGGCTTTGCATATTCAGGTTTTTGTCAAATTTAAAAAGGTATTTTGTTATATTTATTAAATAAAATTAACTAGAACAGCTTGTGGAATTTATTCCCAACATTTTCCACATAATAATTTATTTGCTTGAAGGGTTTTATTCTTTTGTCAAGGATTAACTGAAGAGACCTTTATGGCATCTAAGTATAGCTGAGAGGGATAATTTCATACATCTTGGAACTCATTACATAAATATGAAGGTCTCTCTCTATGGACCAGGCTGAACCTTAGATGTACGACTTTCTCACCTGCACCAGATTCTTTATTGATGTCGTATCTTATAAATTTCAAAATAATATTTTACTTCATCACTAAATTAGTACTCAGACTTTGGAGGTAACTTTTATTCCTGTTAGGATTTTCAAAATGACTCTCAGGGGAAGCGAGGCTGGCCAGACTGAAGCTCCTTAAACTTTTCACTTCGTGACACCATTTTAATCTAAGAACACTTTATGGGACCCAGGTACAGAAGGATATGAATAGGAATACAAATAAAATGGTTTTTGATGTATAAATGATTTAATTGTACACCCTATATTTTAACTCGACAACACATACATATAAAAAGGGCAGTGTCAAATTTCTTCCAAGTTCACTTTTCAATATATTTGAGGAAAGCAGGTGTCTCTGTAGATGTTAGAATTCAGCCCGCAATGGAAAACATCCCGGCCAACTCTCCACTAAGAAGAAACACCTGAGGCACGTTTCCCAGTGGCTGGATTTCCTTCCAAATGAAAAAAAATAAAAATAAAAAGTAGTGGCATGTATTATCTTCCAGTTCCGGTAATCATAATTATTCTGGACACTTCAGAAAATAAACTCACATTTTAACTAAATCTAAAGCTATCTGTTGCTTTATTTGTGGATAAGACTCCTACAGATGTCCACAGTTGAGCCCACAAAGCACTTTTGCCAGTCATACGGATAATTTGAAATTAAGCATACACAAATACTCTTGTTAAGGAAAACCAAGATATTCACAGGACGCTGCAGAAAAGCCCATGCAATTAAAAAAGGCCGAGCTTTATAAATTAAAAACCATTGTCTTCTACACATACGACTCGAACAGCCATGCATTTCAACTTGAACGCTATATCTCATTAGCGCACATTTTCCCAGGCAAAAGCTGCTGCACAAATATTTGCTAATGGCAAATAAATGGAATCTTCTTAAATTATGTGTTAATATTTTAAACCAACACATTGAAACTTGGTATTTCTCTCAAAGTTCTGTACGGGTGCCACCTGGAGGAAAAGTTCTATTTCTTTTGCATCTCAGTAGAGGACAGTAAGGCTGAACCAATTTTATCTTCAGAGATTTTTGTTGTTGTTGTACATATTATATGTCTATCCAAGATGAAAGCAAGTTTACCTATTTACAAGATCGCACCCTTGCTCATTTTCACACGGAGAATTAGATCTTTGCTGAGCACTGTTGGATGTGGATCATCTGTAGGTGTTTTTTTTTGGGGGGGTGTTGGTTGATATTTTGTTTTTTATCATTATCAATACTGAGGTAACAGTTTCACATAAATACAAAGTACAAAATGGCAGAAGTCTGTCTGGCACATCCTTTAAGAAACTTGAATTGCTATTTTGCTCGTTATTAAGTAACTGCTGTCAGCAACTCACACAGCAGTTTTAGAAAACCGAAGATCACAACAGAACACCACAATCTATGGATGTGCTTATCTGATAAGCAGGGGAGTGATACCAGAAAAATATGTTAAACCGTTTGTTTTATAACTTAGCCACGGTATTCACATAAGAGCAGGAAGTTTTTTATGTACAGGAACACACTGCAATTCATAACACAGACCTGAGTCTGAACCTGAGCGGAGGTGCTCCAGGGAGCGTTCTTTACTGTTCCATGGGTACACTGCAAAATAGACATGTTGTGTGTTCAAAACCAAGGCTTTGGTGAAGTCATGTGATAACTCAATCTGCTAGTGCTTGAAGTAGCTCAGAGTCATTAGGCATTTGATTATGAATTAGTTTTTGGTTACTATGCCTTTAAATAGCTTTTATTGTGGCCAAATTTTCCAAGACCCCCACATCAGTTTCACATCTTAGGAATCTTGGTGGGGGCATTGGCTCCAAGCTCCTAGATGGTAGGACTTATGATTTATTCACTTTCTATACTTGGCATGCCCTTTACTGGAATAAGTATTAGATAAGGTTGTCCTGAATCAGTGAGTTAAAATCATTCTAGCCATGACGGTTAGCCAGCCTCAGTACCATAAGACTTTACTCAGATAATCTTATCCAAGTTATTATTGTCTCCGATACAGTTTATGAAAGTGTTAACATTTTAATGTTTGCATTAAACACCCCCCAGATTTAACAAGAATGAATGCACCTCCCCTCATTTGAAGCAAAGATTGGGGTTTAATATGGCAGTTTCTTCTCTTGAAGACTTTTGCAAATTAAATAAGTAAATAAATAAAAGAAGGATGGGCTCATATAAGTGGGAGAAGTATTGATATTTGTGGGTCAAACTAAAAGAATATACAATCTACCCATCTAAGGATTGGTCTGCTGAAGGAAATTCATACAAGTGGATTCCTCCTTCCATGGACAAAATTTTAACTGAACTCTTTTTTATTTATTTATTCATTTATTAAAGATTTCTGTTTCTTCCCTACCACCGCCTCCCATTTCCCTCCCCCTCCCCATTAATTTTTGATGCTGAAAATTTACTAGGATGTAGACAACCCTTCATCACTTGTCAAATCATTAGACCTTTTGTGAACCTTGCCTACTCTATAGATTATTTCTTTGCAAAGATAAAAGGCTTTTAAGATGTTCCCAGTTAACTTTTAATATTACCAAGGAAAGGAAAAAAAAAACAAACAGGAAATTGCCTTCAAAGTATCACTTTTTTCCAGGAATGTAAGAAGATAAAGCTTTATATATTTCTGCTATATTGAATGGCTTGCAAGTAGACCTTGCTTTGCTCAACCCCACAGCTTTGGTTTCATGGCTTTAAATGTGAAATCTCTTCTAGTGTGTAGACCATCAAATATATAATGTTTCTTCCTGTTACCCCTGGTAGCTACTTTCAGGAGGGTCTGTAACTGTTCTTAATAGATCCTAGCCAAAACTTCTGTCACATCAATAAATAAAAATAACTCAAATGGAGAGTGTATCCAGCTTATAATTTTTCTGTTGGAGTTCTGAGAGATGACATATTGAGGCTTCGTTATCTCACTGGTTGGAAATGCCAGGACCTCTAAGCTGCTTTTGGGATAATGAAAGTGTCAGTGACGGAAGCATGCTGAGAGACGCTCAGACTCCTCTTGCATTTAAACATGTAAATATAAGTGAATTCGGACTTTGCATGAACTGATGTTAGTTTTAGAGATTAAAGGGAAGATGTAGCTCCCATGATTTTATCCAGGGCATTTGTTTCATCAGCCATATTATAGTGCTATTTTGTGCTATTCACCATGCCAATGGGCACAGAGTCAGAGGGACCAGTGTGTTATTGCTTTCAGAAGGAGATTTCGAGACAAAACCATAACCTGCATCGTCTACGTGATGACTAGGGAAGTCATGGCCTCTTAACAGTTTTAAATATTGTTAGTGCAGCAGAGGGATGTGGAAAGTGGCTTTATAGGTGTAAGTTTGGGCTTATCTTCAAAAATACAGGGTCCTGGGATATGAATCAAGCACACCTTGCCTACAGATAAAATATCCCAAGACCATGGACACACGCATCTTAGATCACTAATGCCACAGAGAGAACTGTTAACTGGCCACTAGCAAACATCTCCAGGGGAACTCCCAGGTCTAGGGGCTCAGTCTATGAGATGAGCAGTTGACTTAGGACATACCTAGGCTCCCGCAACAGTCAAACAGCCTGGATAAGCTCAGTAGCACTCTGAAAACTCGGTCATTATCAGATTCAATGGAGAGAGGAACTTACTAATTTAGGCTTGACTTTTGTCAACAGAATGAAGTGCTAGGGAAGGTTTATGAATTTTGAAATAGGGAGGCTGTGTAAGTTGGCTCCCTGAAAATTGACTCATGCAGTGTTCATTTCAGAATCTGTCAAGGAAAGATAAGCCTACTGCCACCATTGTTAGTATTGCTACAATCAGCAATGTTGCTTGTATAATTGTTAATTCTGCACCTTTGTGATCTGAACTGTATTTTACTTTCCATTGTACATTTCAAAGGTACTGTAAAGATCACTCTCAACACAAACCATTTGAACAACTGGTAATTCCATCTCTGCCAATGCCTTGGAGTTCCTATTGTGGACACAGGATTCTGCTAAGTGCTTGAGGCGGGTAAGGGGTAGGAAATTTAACAGAGAAAATTAAAGTGACATGCTGGACATTGTGGGGAGCAAAGTGAGTTAAGTAGTGTAGCCACCCGGAAAAGTATAATTGAGTCCCATAGAGCATGCGTGGTTTCTTGTGGTTTTGTTAGAAGGTCAATTATGCTCAAGGGGATTGTGGAAGATGAGCAAACTCAGTTTTGGTGGGTTAACAGCCCAAGTTGTAGGGAAAAAATATGATGACCCCAACAGTGCCAGAGATTGTCAGTGTGTTCATGCGTCATAGCATCAGGAGAGCAAAGAATGTTTTCTGGAAGAAGAGCTTGACAAGGCTTCTTTTGCTCCAGACTAGGAAGTGGGATTGAGATGCTCCAGCGGTAGTGGGGCACCTCATGAATGTTCCCGAGGAAATGGGAACAACGTAATTCGTGTTTCAGATCACAGACGGGCGAATGCGAGAGTGCATCGGCTTCTTCACGTCGTCAACAGAGGATATGGAGAAAACCGGAAGAAGGAACTATGAGAGGGATAAAGGTACAAGAAGGGGCTTTTGGTTGACTGGGGTCTCGGGAACGGCCAAGAAGGATTTAAAGGCACAGAGCCCGGGTAACTAAGAAGGGTAGTGGCTCCAAAGACTCAGGAGAGAACAGACCAACACATCAAGGCCTGTTGCAGGAGACAACAGGCTGCCCAGTGTGGGGAGAGTTCCAGCAGAGAAGCAGAGTTGCTATAATTTTGCCACATTAATAAAGACTGACCTTTATTTTCTCAGTGAATCAGAACCTCATATTACCAGTAGACAGAGAAGATACAAGCATGACTCAGGTTCTGAACAATGCTTTAAGATATTAAATTACTTAATGGGACTTAAATGGAGACTTGGGTAAGTGATTACTGGAAAATGTGAATTATTTGGTTGTCTGATATTCCTTAGAGCAAGTGATCTGATAATAATGGGTAGAAAAGTAATTTCTGAAACACAAGCTCTAGCACCATCAATAATGTTTCCTGTGTGCTCTGAAGGTAGAGGTAGCTGGATCTCTGTGAGTTCAAGGCCAGCCTGGTCTATAGAGATAGTTCAAGGACAGCCAAGGCTACACAAAGCCTTGTCTGGAAAAACAAACAAACAAATCAAAGAGTGTTTCCTGATCTACCCCTGGTGGCTCGATTTTATTTTTTAATATTCAAAGCATTTATAGTTAAGAAAAAATAGAGGGAAAAAGCCCAGTTGCCACATCTATAGACAACATTGGTCACATTTTGGATTAAATTTGTATTACATTTTTTATTTGATTATTTAAAAATAAATAATTACATTAGTTATCAAATGAAATAATTAAATAAAATACAAGAAAATTCCCATGCCTGTGCATGTGTGTGTGACATGCTGTGATGGGGGTGAGGTATGTCATGGCATGCTGTTGTGGAGGCCTGATGATGCCTCGTGGGATTGGGTTCTCTCTTTCTACCAAGTGGGTCCCAGGATTTTAACTCAACTCTCAGGCTTGGTAGCAAGGGCTTATTGCCTAATAAACAATCATGCTGGCCCAGAGTTTGGATTTTGAACGGAGCAAAGTCATTGAAGCGAGCGATCCATGTGAGTGGACCATTGGAGTAAAGAGCAAGTCTTAAGGTCTGGCCTCTTCGTGGGCGTGGCACGTGCACTTAAGATCGGAACTAAATGGAAATAAAAAGAAATGCAAACAATGGCTCTAACAAACAGCAACAAGAGCTGCATTGTCCCCGTTTAATAGCCATTTTATAAATAATTGGCTTCACAGAATTTACTGACATTTGCGTACAATTACACCAGCCTCCTTTCAGGGTATGAACAACAATAGGATTTATTTTCCCACCTCAAAATTGGCCTCTGTAAATTCCAACAGTTCTAATTTATCTCCTTAGTAAAGAGGATTTAGCTGCGAGACACTTTAATTAGTGCTCTCTCTGCACTTGGTAGCTAGTTAGTACCATTTTAGCCTCCTTAGGTTTCCTGCGCACCACGTAATTCTAGTGTACTTAAGAGCAAATATAGGTTACAGAAAGGTTACCTCTCAGAATATTTAATAAAAGTAAAAAATAGCAAAACAGAAACCCTTCTTCTTCAAATGCCAGACTGTTGAAAAGCCAAATTCAGGGAAAAGAGTCTGTTGGTCTCTGAGACTCTACAAGAACTTCTGTGAGACATAACAGGAGCACGGGGCGGGAGGAGATAGCTCCTGAGACAATTCACAACAGCTGGCAGCTCAGAGCACAGGGTGCCAAGGGTCAAAGGCACTCTTAAGTGTCCAGCCTCTGTGCCTTGCAGAGCTGAGATGACAAGACTTGTGGAGTCTGCAGAAAAACAGCAAGAGTCAAAGATACAAGTAGTGGTTACCTTCGAAAGGGAGGAGCTGTACGCAGCCTGAAGAAAGTGGAAGGAAGTCAGGGAGACTCCAATGCTGAAGGGAAAGTCATTCGATGGAATTCCTAGCAAGGGAACCTTGTTTTCTAAGATAAAGTAGGCAGTTATCCTAAGGTAAAGAGAGGGTCCCTACTGTGTTGTAGTTGGCTCTAAAATGTCCCTGAAGGTTCTCCACTTGGTGGCATTACTGGGAGATGAGGTCGCTTGAGGGCATACATGAAAGAAAGTATCTGGATCACAGCACCACCTTCCTCTTGTTCCCCATCTGTGTTTCCTTACCACCATGACATAAATGCTCCCACCATCCCATGTTCCCCATCCTGAGATGCTGCTTCCCCGCAGATGTGATTCAAAAGAACCAGTTGGCCACTGGCCGAAACCTCTAAAACACTGAGCCCAAACAAAATTTTCCTCCATTTAACTTAGTTATATCAAGTACTTTATTACTGTGATGGAATATGGCCCAGTATGGAATACAGAAATCAATCACTTTCTGCTGCCGAGACTTTCATGGTATCTTGGGATCACTGTTTAACAGTTATGAAGTATGCCTCAAAGCAGGAAAGCTCAGAAGTTTAAATATTTATGTACTAGCAAATGATTCATTTTATTAGCTAGAGGAACATTTAGAAGAGCTAAAGAGTAAGATATTTGCTGAGACACCAAGCTGACCACCCTTCTCTGGGCTGGCAGCACAGTCTCAAAGGTGGGTGTACCATTGTTCTCTGGGAATGCTGAAATTGCCAAGATGCAAAGCACATTCTTGCTCCTCTGATAGCTGAATTTGTTCACATTCTTCTAAACCACCAATAAGTGTGAACAAAGTCAAGCATCCACGGTGGTCGCTTGTCAAGCCCAAAGCCATTTACACTCCTTACACATTTTCCCTTGGGAAATTATACCCTTTTCTGAGTGACTGAGTGATAAACCTAAGAGTTCAAGGTTTGCTGGAAATCAAATTACCCTGCCACTGGGTGACCCAGAAATGAGTATCCAAGCAACGTCTGAGACCTGAGGGTGTTGCTTTCTGGAGCCTTTGGGTAGAGTTAGATGGTTCTATTCCTTTGAACACTCTAATATCAAAAGCCTGACTTCTAGACACATAAAATGATCTCATGACTGCCCGAAGACAAGCCAGAGGGCAGAGCTGACCGATGGGAAGGTAGAGGGAAGTCAAAAGATTCTCCTTTAGGCTCTGAACTAACCGACCGGTCACCATCCCATGTCCCCCACTCCTTTGCATGTTAATTTAGCTGAGCATTTATTTCCTTACGCTGTCGTTTATAGCTAATCCTATCTTCACTGACTCAAGGGGCCAACCAGGGACATATCAAGCCTGTATTTCCAGCTAATCACAATTTTGTCATATACTATCATCTTGACTTTCCCGTTAAGCCCCAACACTCAGAGATTCTTGTTGCATTAGTCAGGCGTTCTGTTCAATTGCTGCTATACACTTACACAGCCTGCTGTGGTTGTGAGAGTCCCGAGCATTGACATTTTGGAAACACTCTTAAGATTTTAAGAACAAGCTTTGCATGCTTTGAAAGCAGACACTTGGAAAGACTGTCTTAGCAGAAAAGACAAAGAAAAACCACTTGGGTATCAACAGAGAAAAATTTTATGCAGGAAGGAATTGGGGTGGCTGGCTCACAAGGTACCCACCTCCCAGCTGTGTGGCTATTTGCAGACGGTGACTTCTGGGAAGGGAAGAGTCATTTTCCTTTGGAAGTGTGGCATGGCTCCACGCTCACCCATATACACGCAGCGCTGATTCGATCCCAGGTTAGAAAAGGGGGAAAAAGCCGGGCGGTGGTGGCGCACGCCTTTAATAACAGCACTCGGGAGGCAGAGGCAGGCGGATCTCTGTCAGTTCGAGACCAGCCTGGTCTACAGAGCTAGTTCCAGGACAGGCACCAAAAGCTACAGAGAAACCCTGTCTCAAAAAAAACCACAAAAAGAAAAGGGGGAAAAGAGGACATGAAACAGGGAGGAGGATTGGTTGGAGTCTGGGAAAGTTTGAGGGACACAGTGGATATGATCAATACACAATGTATACATGTATAAAATTCTTAAAGAATAAATTAAAAGTTTTATATTAAAAGTCTTTCCCATAGAAGTAGACACTTAAAACCGTTCATCTCTAATGGGCCTTGAGTCATCATTTATGATTTGCTGTTCCACAGTAGATGCTGAAAACAATGTGGAATGAATTCTCTGACTTGAAAAGCACTCTGAGATTGTTTGCTTCCTTCCCTGGCTGAGTGTTTTCAGGCTGACTCATCAGGGACACTTTCTACACACTCTGCAAGAACAACACCTAGAGGTACAATCACCTAAACCTTTGCCCATCCAAAATTCTGCTAGCGTCCAATCAAGCGAATGAGGATACAAAGAAACTCAGAGAAGGAATGAGTCTCTGCAGAAACACATATAAAGCATTTGCCTGCATCATACCAACCACCCCAAATTGTCAATTACTTTGGGGTGTTAATGTGGTTGTATTTTCCCTGAGAATTTTTAAAAGTCAGAGAAGGTTTTTGTAAACAATGAAAATATAAAGAGTCCTATGCTTTGCTACAAGAAGTACAGATTGAAGGTCTCTAATGTGAAATTATAATATAACCCAGAAACATGAAGCTACAATGAAAGCTAACTATGAAGCCTTAAAACAAAGGCCTCACATGTAGCCACCCCAATAAATATATTCTTTGTTGGTATATCCACAGACAATCCACTCATTGATTTTAAAGAGTACTACACAGTTTTGTTTCCTTTAAATGAAGAGTTTTCTTCTGGTTTAAAAGTATAGCTTAATTAGAATGAAAAAAATAAAATCATGACTAATATCCTTCAATGAATTGGTCCAAACATCCTCTCTTTAAAGGACATCTCACGTAACTGGGGTTATTTTCAGGACCTCTGTGAGACAGTGACAACTGCAGAACAGAAAACAAAGCAGCCAGACCTAGAAGGAAACAGGGAGTCACTGTGCTCTTGAAAACAATGGAGCGATGCCATCAAGTGGCCAAAGAATGAATTTCTCCACTGAGGATGGGTTTTCTCGGACACTCCCACCTGGTGGCTACAATGGGGAATTGTTTTAGACTCCAGTGTCAACAGTGAATTGTTTTATGTGCTCATTTAATTTAAGGCCTGAAAGGTCACCATTGCCATTAACAGAGTTAAAAAGTATTACCAACTTTTACAACGAAATTAAAAGTGCTGACAGAATTGTATGAATTACTAATAATGTAATATAACTCACATTCTAAAGGAAAGAAACACCTGCTCAACT
Source organism: Microtus obscurus (assembly GCA_963919715.1). Taxonomy (NCBI): domain Eukaryota; kingdom Metazoa; phylum Chordata; class Mammalia; order Rodentia; family Cricetidae; genus Microtus; species Microtus obscurus. The sequence goes on from CAWTZC010002514.1 coordinate 39,581,605, forward strand.
GTCTATAGAAAATGGAGTGATCTTCCAGAATTCTGAAGCATCTCCATTAGAGGGCCCAGTACACTGATTCCAGCTTTTCTTTGTATGTGTGTCTGTCATTTCTTCAATCTTCAATCTCTGGACTCATGATGGTCACAGAAGACCCATATCTATCACCTTGCACAAAAAACCTAACTCCAAAGGGATTGAAGACCTAACTGTGAAACCTCAAACACTAAAACTGCAGGAAGGAAACAGAGGCAGTGCCCTGCGAGATAGGTGTCAGAAGGGATTTTCTGAATAGAACCTATTTGCACATGAATTGGGGCTAAAAACTGACAGTTTCCTGAAACTGAAAAGCTTTTTCGCAGTTAAAGAAACAGTGGGGTAGAGAGGAAACCCACAGAATGGGTGCCCCATGTGGATTCAGACTCCACACCTACCGGGTGGATGACCTAAAGGCCTCACTGGTCCACAGGCAGAAAGTCTCCTAACCCTGCCTGTTTGGCTTGCTTTTACCTAAGTGGAATTTTATAAAACCCCTGCCACAGCAGAGCTAACTGCATGCAGTACTTGGAAATCTCCCAAACTCACAAACATCCTTTCCTGACTGCTGTGTTCCTTGCTACATGGCGTCTCTTGGGCAGCTTCTGGTTTGTGCTCCTTGCCCATAAGTTCTGGGCTTCTTGCTCTGTCTATTTAATTGGTTTTAATTTGTCAAGCAAAGCATATTTCTCAGTATTTAACCAGTAGTACCAAGGCAGGAAACTAAAGCAACTCAGGACCATTCGTGTCTCCACTGGTTGCATCACTGCTAGTCGCAACTCTGCAACCATGACACCTGCTGGACAATAAAGATTATTACATCTAAAACAACTTACCTGATCTCATAACAGGTAATTAATAAATCAATATGGCAGACTACATTAACATTGAAACTTTTAGTAACTATTTTGCTAATACTATGGATTGTGTTCTGCAATTTCCTTCATATTATATCCTTAAGAAAGAATGAGGCACTTTTAGAAATGATACGGTCTTTACAGACTAACAATGAACAGCTAGTTGACAGGATTAATACCCTCATTCTTCCTTATATTTGTTTCAGGGTCTCTAATTTGCCCAGAGTAAAGCCTCGGTAGCTCATGAAAGTGTTCAACTTAACAATTCTGTCTCTGCCTCTTGAGTCACCAGGATAACAGCCTGTGATACACAGCCCAATAAACCTTAACCACTTGGCAGAAATGTATTGTAGAGATGCAATCTCAGAGGTGCCTAGTTAGATAGTGTCAATGGGCAAGAAATTAGGACAGAGGGACTGTGGGATCAGAAGAAAAGCATTTCTATGAGGAGACCCCCCTCCCCCAAAAAATCAAGTATATTAAACCACCATCAATCCAAAGTTCAAGAAAGCCAAGGATTGAACATGCACCAGAGTCCATCCTTGGCTGGCATAGAGCAGGAAGCAAAGCAGAAAGGAACTTTGGTGGAAAATGCTCTAAATAAGATAAGCAAGCATTCTAATGGAAGTGTGGATACAGCTCAGGGACAGAGTGCTTGCCTGGCTGCTTGAGGACTGAGTTCCAGCTCCATCATCCAAAAGGAAATACAATAATACACAAATAAATAACAGAAAAACAAGTAAATGCATAGATTTTATCCTTCACCAAAAGAATGTCTCCATGCAAAGGATAGAGACTATTACAGAAAACCACAACTGATCAAAATGCAGAGAACAAGTGATCATGCAACACTCAACTGAAACTTCTGTAACACAACTTTTGCACCTAAGCCTCAGGAGCCATTGCAAAATGGGGGTTAAGAAGACCATAAGCTCCGGATTATGTCTCCTAGAAATATCAGGGAAGCTACATCTATGAAGTCTCATCAACATGGCTACCTAAACAAGACCTGAACAAAGACACCAATAGACAGACTAATATGAAGGGGGAAACCTCATTGGGCCTCAACCCTAAGCAAAGAACTACAGGAAACTAAGGTATTCTGAGAGCAGGAGAAATAGCTTTTCCCAGGGAAGAGCCCCCAGATTGGTTATCCAAGACCAGGTGGTCAGTCATAAAAGCATAAGCGTACAAGGAACTTTATAGACCAAGTGGGCTATATTTCTATATTTAGGAATACCCATAGAAACACACATAGACACACACACATACAAACAGAGAGAGAGAGAGAGAAGAGAGAGAGAGAGAGAGAGAGAGAGAGAGAGAGAGAGAGAGAGAGAGAGAAAGGGGGAAAGGGGGAAAGAGGCAAGGGAAGATGTTGGAATTATGTTTTAATTTAAGAAAACGAAAGTAAATTTTAGAAAGAAGTTTACAGTTGAGCTGGTGAAATGGCTCAGTGGCAAAGAGCATTTGATGCTCTTGCATTGGACCCATGTTCAGTTCCCAGCACCCACGTAGTGGCTCACAACATTGTGTAACTCCTACCTGATGCCCTCTTCTAATGTCCATGAACACTGAACACACACGACATACTTCACTCATACATAGAACATAAGAAATAATTAATGAATATGGAAGAAGTTCACAGTCTAGTATAGGTGATCAATGCACCTGCTCACTCCTCTAAGACATATGTGCAGATGGTGCAGTGTTCCTCTGCATTGCTCAAGGAGACAGCAGTAGACAGAACTGAACCTACAAGGATTCCTACTCTTGAGAAGGCTCTGAAGTAGATGAGATTATAACAGGGACCATTTTACAGGAAATGATGTTTATGCTTTGATATGACAGAAGAAGCCAGCAGATGGAAGGGCGAGAACCAATGGGAGAGAAGGCTACGTAAGCAAAACTACTGACATACGGCAGAAAGCCAATAGCTGGTAGATAGAGAAAGGCAATGAGGGCAGAGGGTAGGAGGCATGAGCAGGTCACTGCAGCATCTTATGGGAGGAGGACAGCAGCCTGAGCCAAGCTAAGGGCAGAGGAGACAGCTCTGAAGGAACAGTATCATAGAGCAACATTTAAGTTGTATCAGAAACAATTGAAAGAGGCGCTGTTTGGAGGTTGAATAGATGGACAGGTGGACATAAAAGAGAGGGCCTTATGTGCATTCCTCCTATTGCTTTGCTCATAGGAAAAAAATAACACATTTGGGAACCATCTACTAAAGGCATGGGCCAGCTTCTGCAGGGCAACGGGCTTTTTAGAACTTGACTGATCATCTGGCTTCTGCCACTTTCGTTTATTTCTACTATACTGTTGACCTAATGTTGATTTGGTTTCTTCCTATTTTGAAAATGAAGATGGTTTGCTACAGTAGCCTCCCCAAGCCAACAAATTCCCTCATCACTCTTGAACAGAGCTGTGAAACTCACCCTCTAAGAACAACTTGATATAAAATGTTGTGCTACCTTTCCAAGGAGAAATTTGAGGAACTCAGATTCACAATCCTTCTGCATCTATAGGGTTAGGAGGATCTGAAAGTCCCTGAGAGAATGCTGATGTGACATGGAGAAAGATTCTGGGGAATAATACAGAATCCATTATTCAGCCCCCCTGCATTCTTCACCCTGAATTTGATTACACATCCTGCAGGCTGCTAAAGCACCATGGAATTGACCTTTACAGAATTACAATCACATCCCATAGCACAATGACTTAATTCGTGCAGCTGCTTTCTTTATTACAACTGAGTCTGAGGGGACAGTTTCTTACACATTCCTGCCTCTCTTATATGCAATTCACTATAAGATTTTCAATACAAGTCTCATAAAGAAAAAGATTTATCAGCTGTAGCTTTCTAGGGTGGTGGCGCATACCTGCAATACTGGAAGTAAGGAGGCTGAAGGGAGAGGGAGCTCAATGCTAACCCAGCATGGACTGAAAATTCTTATCTTAAAAACAAAACAAACAAAACAGAAACAAACAAATCTCACAGGCTTCCTAGCTTGCTGACATAATCGTTTGTTGTTGCTTTGTAGTAAGACATGGCACTGGCTGGTGAGATGGCTTAGCTTTTGTTTCCAAACCTGATGACCTGAGTTCATTCACTGAGACTCACATGGTAGCAAGAAAGAAGTGGCTCTCTCAAGTTGTCCTCTGACCTCCCCATGTCTGCCATCATGAGTCCCACCCCATAGATAAATACATTAATAAATAAATGTAAACCTTTTTAAAGGAAACCACAAACTATGATATGAGTCAATATTTCTCAACCAGGGGTAATTTTGATGTCCTTGAGATACTAGAAATAAATGAAGATGGATTTGTTGCTATAACCGTGTGTGTGTGTGCGCGTGTGCGCGCGCACGCGCGCGCATATATATCTGTGTATCAGTGAATCACTGTGATCTAATCATCTAATTGTTAAGGGCTAGAAATGGTTCTGGTGACCTTGCAACACATGAACCACTCAAAACAGCATTTGATAGCCAGAAAAGGAAGTTCACGGTGCCAATGTCAGACATAGGGACTTTAGGTTCAGTGTTGAAATTGGGGTGCCGGGATTGCATCCCCAACACCCCAATCGCCTGGCTAGCTTATGCCCGAAATAACAACACACAAACTGTATTCATTTAATCACTGCCTGGCCCATTATTGGCTAGCTCTTACATATTGACCTAACCCATTTCTGATAATCTGTGTTAGCACCCCAAGGTGCGCTTACCGGGGAGATTCTAGCCTACGTCCATCTTGGGTCGGTCGGAGCTTCATCGCGAGCATGCCTCAGAGAGCCGAGCGATCCCCTCCGGCCTGCGAGAGAGGAGGCTGACTTCTCTGAGCGGAGCTGCGTGCATTCTCTGAGCTAACTTCCTCTTCCTGTCTGCATACTATTCTGTTTACTCCTCCCACCTATGTTCTAACCAATTGGGCCAAGCAGTTTATTTATTGCTTATCCAATGAAATCAATAGATTGATATATGACACTCCCACATCAGTTCAGGCTTGCCACACCGTTCTCCACAATGGCCGAGATATGGAAGGAACCCGTCCATCATCAGCTGAATGAAGAAACTGGGTAAGCACACATCATGGAAACTATCTAACCCTTGAAAAGGGGACATCTGCTGGGATTTCTCAGATGAAACTGAAGGGCCCCATCTTAAGTGTGGCAAGCCAGACACCAAATAACATGGTGTCCCCTGTAGCTGTGGAATTTAGCAACACCCACCCATAGAAGCCCAGAGCACAAGGGATGGTTGTCAGGGGCCAAGGGTGGGTGGGATAGTGGAACTCTGATCAAAGCACACATTTCAGTAATGTAACAAGGGTAGGAGATCCACTGGATTAGAGGCTGAGAACACTAATAATGATGATCTGAATATTTGGAACATTTTGTCTCTAAATAAAGGAGGGATACCTCTTTTACTAAGAAATAAAAATAAAGAAATTGTAGACATTCTCCTGGAAGAAGCTATGAGATGATACATATCATAAGTAGTTTAGTGTAGCCAATTTCACAAGGCTAATTCATACATAGTAAACATTACATCTTTCGTTTAATTTAAAATATAATTGTTTGAGAGGCCTGCCTGTCTGGTGGTTGCAGTTGTGGGCAGGAGAAAGACAGTGGCCAGAGACCCACCTACCACCACCGCTGGGTCCCACTACAATGAACAAATGTCTGGTGGAGAAATGGGAAGGAAGGAGAAGCAGAGCAGTTCAGTGAGCCATGGAGAGAGCAGGAACTGGAGAGATGAGGGTGGTGGGGAGCACATGTGGTGTCTGTCCCTATGCTGACACTGAGCCATGTCTGTGTTTGGGGCCTGATGGCAGCCAAGGTCACAGATGCCTGTGACCTGCTCTACCACCCCTGAAAGCCATGTTGAGGTCTGAGGGTCCTGCTGAGTTGACCCCACCCCCTGCTTGCTCTGGGAGAGCTGGCCTCAATGAGGTGGGCACAGGAGACCGAGTTTACTTTTATTTCTGAAAAGCTATGTTAGTTTTAGACCCCATTGTTCTTGCTCTTCTGCAGTCCTATCAGGCTCAAGTAATCCAACAGGCGTTGGCCTAAGTCACACCATTTGCCATCCATTGGCTGCTGCTCAAGGTGTAAGAAACCTGGCAGAATCTTGCACAGTGGCCCTGAGCACACTGTCACCTCTGATGCCTTGTGTCTAACTGTCTGGCCTCCTTGAACCTTCTAAAAGGGCAAAGAGTGTTCCTATTCATTTGTGATTTCCCAAGCTTACTCTCCTGTGTTTTTTAAATGTTCTTTTAACTGTCCCTCTAGACAAGGGTAAAAGCACACTGTGCAACCTACAAAACATCAATCTCTGGCCATTGTGCACCTGAACAAGTCTTTTATCTTACGGTCCACCCATTATTTTAGGTGTAAATCTAGCTATGTTTGAGCATTTTATCTGTAAGTGTACTATAAGACCGTAAGTCTGAAAAAATTATGTGAATGTCTCTTCTCCTGGTGCAAAGCCAGCTTTGCCTCTTGCTTCTTATAGACAGCTGTTGCCACAATTATCTTGTTTTCAAAAATGAATGATCTACAGCCAATCAAGAGAGGGTGGTTCAATCAAAAGGAAAAAAGTCCCTCTTTATTGCATTCCTTCTGATCTCCTTCCAAGATTCGAGACATAGCATATGGCACAGGGATTTCAGATTCTCAGAAGGCTGTTCCTTTTTCACTTTCAGAGGTATGGCAGCCATGAAAGCAGAAAAGAAAGAAAGTGGTAAACAACCTCCCATTAGAAATGCCCAGCATCTGGCTTGCGAATATGGCATTCGTAGGCCACGGGGTCAGAATTCAGATGCAGCTTCCGTAGATGACATTTATTTCCAAGGTTGAAGTCCTCATGCATTTGTGAACCTGCTGCAATTCTGACTTCCTGCACAGTGGTTCCTTCAGTCTGTTACCGATCACAGGGGCACATATTCCTTCCATTGTCGCATCACAACTCTACAGCAAGTGCTGGGCACACTGCAGTGAGCATCACTGACACCTGAAGATTCCCCTAGTTAGAGCACTGTGATCAATGCTTGAAGTTGAAGTAACTTATAAAAGCAAAGATTTGCTTTACCTTGTGATTTCTTAGGTTTCTGTCCATTCCTGGCTGTCTTCACTGTGTTGACCCAAAACAAGCAGAAGCATCGTGGTAACCATACAGCAGATATATGTGTGACGTTAAGGACAAGATACAATTTTCTCAGTCCTGCTCCCAGTGTCATCCTTTCATCAACTGCTTCTTCCATAGGCTTCTGTTGGTGTCAGCGCATTGTGAATATATCAGGGGGTTGGTCCATTGATAAGGCCAAAGGTCCCATGATGAAACCACTCTAACAACTGGGTCAACCAGTGAGGGTTGAAACTTTCATCACCAGAACCCCTTGTGAAGAGCATATCATAACCAAACTACAAGACCTAGTTTCATACATGAAGTGAGTTGCATGCAAATGGTTTTGGTAAAAGGTAAGTACTGGGAATATTCAAAAGGAGGACATAGTTTGCCTGGTGTGTGTGGGGAAAGTCTTACCAAGGAAGCACAATTGCTGAATGAGAAATTCACCACACAGTTTGGAAAGAAAGACATATAAATGTTGAGATATGCTATGCCTGAGCTGGAGTTCTCCATAGAACTTCCCAGATGTGTGATCTGCAACCATACAGCATATAGACGGGTGAGACAGCTGGTAGGCATGTAAGGAGCTGTGCTGTCTTACATACGCATTTGAGTTCTGAGTGTTTCTAGTGATGAGTGAACTGTTATTTACCAAGAGAAAACCAGTAATCTCTGTGCTCTTCAAAAACCAATGTAAAGTTGGCCAATAAGATCACAGAGAGTTAGGTACTGTAATATAACTTGGATACTTATAATACAAGTCTTAAATTTTGTAGAACATTTGTAGTTAAGTATTTTGGCAATGTAGCACAGCCAAATATTCAGGTGTCAATATTATATAACAATTATCAGTATAGAACACCATCATTGATGCCTGGAAATATAGCCAGAGTGGAATATTAGAATTGCTGTTTTAATGTTACCCTTCTAAATCAATGTCACAGTTGAACTGATCTCTAATGAGTTATCTGTATGCCCAATCCTAGAAGCTTCTTTTGAAGTGGGTGGTAATTAACACAGAGACCCACAACTGCTCAAGGTGCAAGAAAGGAAGACTGTAGAATAGTAATCCCTAAGTAGGACATAGATGTACTATGGACACAATTTTTACAGCTATTTTTTCTGGAAGCAATCCATGAGACAATTTCAGGAGAAGAGGATACAAAATATAGGCACAGTCTTCCTTATACTTAAAATTTACCTCTAAAATGAAGAGAAGGAAATTCCCAAGAGAGTATGCAGACATATCTTTGGTCTTCTAGTTCATTGAGCAGTAGTTTGGAGGCACTCATGAGCGATCTCAGCACTGTTGTCTGCAGGAAGCCTTCCTTTAGTAAAAGGAATTGTCTCTTCCATACCTCCATATTGTCTATAGCACTTCAAAGTGCCCATGTGTATATTCAAGGACCATAAAATCAGTCCAAGAACAGACACTGGAGATCCCAAATCTGCAAATTTGTTTCATTCTAGATAATTCTTACCTGGTGCTCTAGCCCATGGGTTTAGTGTGACTTACCCTTGATTCAGTTGTTAACTTCTCAAGTAGAAGAAGAATAGAAAAAAATGAAAATAGGAAAGGGGGAAATACTGTAAAAGAAAATATTAAGGAAATGATTCTGCCCTCTCCCTGCCATCTGGTAGACCCATGTGGTAGAAGTGCCTGGTTAGAACATTTTATAACACACCCTTTCTACTTGTTGGTCTTACCTCAATAAGGGTGTGCAAAGGAGTATTTCAGTGCAGTAAGTGATCCAAAGGAGGGTTCCCAAACAGTATAGGAATGCCATAGTTTTTCTATGCATCAGCCCTCACTGTAAATTCCAGTGTATGAGAAGACCCATTTCCTTCCTGGTTGGTAAGGAGGCTAAGTCTGGAAGCCAAGATCTTCTCTGAGCAGAGTCTGAGAAATATAGTCAAGTATTTCTGAAAACTGCACATAGAGCTAGCCCACCACTTTGCCTTCCTTTGTACTCAATTCACACATCACAAAACATTTCATTCCACTTCTGCATCCTAAAAGCTGAGTATTTCTACCAAAATACATATTTTTAAAATTTGCTTAGCTCCAGCATTTAAAAAAAAATCCTTATGAGTGGGTCAGTTGTAATCATTTCTCATTAATACTACAGAAAGAATGTTTAAATTATACCACAAGGTACTGTAACAAAGAAATATATTTAATTCAGATGATTTCAAAGAAAGATACTTTTGTAAGTATGATTCTCTTAAATCGCACAGTAGGAACTTTATTATTTTTAAAGGAATTCCTGAAAAAGATCAATTAGAACTTACATAACACAAAGAAACTATGGACAATAAAGTTACTCTTCTATCTGTACTGCTTATAAAATATGTCTAGAAATTGTTAAATATCAAAATTATTTTGTGATTCTTAAAATTTTTAAATAGGTGCGAAAGGGAGGAAGAAAGGGAGAGGGAAAGGGAGAGGGAGGGAGGAAGGGAGAGAGAGACATAGAAAGAGAGAGACAGAGAGAGAGTGTGTGTGTGTGAGAGAGAGAGAGAGAGAGAGAGAGAGAGAGAGAGAGAGAGAGAGAGAGAGAGAGAGCAGGCATCTGCAGAGACCAGAAAAGGGTGCTGGAGCATCTAGAATGGAGTTACAAGCATTTGTGAGCCACCTGACATGGGTTCTGGGATCTGAACTTAAGTACTCTGGAAGAGCAGCAAGGGCCCTTAAATGCTGTGTCGTATCTCCAGCTCTGATTTCTTTTTTATCTTTAAGAATTTTTGAACCATAATACTTTATGTACTGTAGAATCTGGGTAGATGATCAGATGATAAGGCTACTTTCTGATGGAAACTTGAACCCTTAAGGCGCCCACTGAGATTGTTCTTTCACGTCCTTTAGAAGAAGAAATTGCTTGGATAAAAGAGAGTAAGTGAACAATAAGAGCAATTTGTTAAGTTTTCAGAGGTGACTCCTTGCAATGTTAGTGGCCATATAAGCTAATATCTCATTCCTTGTGATCCCTCCACAGAAACCAAGGTTCGAGGCACTGATTCCCAGTGCATTAACTGTGCACTGGTTTAAAGCATCTCTTCTCAGAAATTACTAAGCCTTCGCTTTAATTAATTTGCCTTTTCCAGCATATACCACTGAGAGCTGTCTGTGAGTCTGTTGTGGGAGTGAAGCACCCTGGGAAAATCCCTTTCACATCAACACCTGTGCTCATGTTTCTCTAATATCCAACTCTCGACTGCGTCCTTTGACTGCCAATCATCCTTCCTCACCTTCTGAGCCAGTGACTGCTTTCTCTAATTTTTTTAACCTCTTGTTTTTCAAATGCAAGAAACCCGTTTAATTGAAACCCAACACTGCACTTTTGTTATCAACAGACATTATGTTCCGCATTCATTTTTTGGCACTGGTAACTTATGCTATTTCCACCAGTTTGTTAGGCTGTTCCCTCTCCGTCTAAAGGAAGAGAATTGATATCTGTCACCAATTCTCACATCAGAAGCAGATGAGGTTACCCAGAAACATAAATAAAAGAAGTTTTGTTGTATTCTAGGTCATTATATTATTTTGATACTTCATATTCTGGTGCTAAACATGAAATCCAGTCTCTCATGGTTTTTGAGACTGTGCAATTCAGTTTTATGAAGTAAAGGTCCCATGTTGTTCGGCATAGGTGCAGCCTTCTTTGTTTTGCCTAATTGAAACATTATGCCAGTTGTTGGCAACTTTCCGGTTCCTGTGACCTCCAGTCTGTGACATTCACTATTCAATTTTTAATGCTGAGAACTTCAGCTCTCTCATATGAGTGGCAGAACGTAGTATTTGTCTATGACTGGTTTATTTTACTTAACATAATATTCATTGTTCTATTAAGGGATATAATTTTAATTCTTTGAATGCAGGAAAAAACATCTCCTTGGTGTCATCCTTCCCCTCTGACTCTACAATCTTTGCACCTCGTCTTCTGCATAGTTCCCTGATGCCTGAGTGGGTACTGGGTGGAGAGCGAAGACATCCCATTTAGGGCTGAGTGTTCCGAAATGTCTCACTCTCTGCAGGTTGTGCAGTTGTAGGTTGACACACATACCATTTCATAGGGACAGTAGAAGCATGAATAGGGCCTGCACAGGTCCAAACCAAATAGGACCCCATCACTGAGAGGGGAACTGGACATGAGCTCTCATCCCTAACCAAGAAGGCCTCTCCAATGGACAATCACTTGCAGAGGAAAAACTGTTTTTCTCTAATGGAGTATCATTGGGTGTATAAATCTCACCTCAGGGCAGGCTCCATAGCCAGCATTAGACAGCCAACACAAAACAAACTCAGTAGTATTTTTGTAGATTTTTTTTTTGTCTCATATTGTTTTGTGGCTTTTAAAAAAATACTGGTCTTTTGCTTGTATATTATATTTTGTGTTTTAAGGTATGTGTATGTGTTTACATCTAAGTATTATTTTTTCTGCTTTTTCTATCATTACTATTGTTACTGTTTAATTTTCCTGTTAGTTTTCCTGTTAGTAAACGGAGATCAGAATATATTGAATAAAAATATTTTCAATAAAAACTTTTAAAGGAAAAGAAAATAATATTGTATCAAATGTTAAAAGTTCATTTTAATTTTGTATGACTAAAACCGTAAAAAATGAGCAAAAGTTACCTGTGAGTCCTCCATGACAAACTCAGGCAGAGTGTCAGAGGAGCTCTTCCTTCTGTCTGGAATGCTCTGTCTCCCTTTACTTTTTCCTTATTTTTCCATATGTCCCAACTCCCTTGATTCCTGCACTCATCCTCCAGGTCTTAGCATACATCATGTCCCTCCTGGAAAAAGACTCCTACCACCTCAGCTAACACTCATCTCCACTATCCTCTAGTCTTATAGCACCCCAGAATACTTTGCAATTATCAAAACTGTAACAAATAAATCACACGCATGCTCGTATCTTTTATCCCACCCAAATGGATGCAGGCGAGGGCAAGTCATCTTCTGGTTTTATTTATCGCTGTGACTCCACATCCAGCCAATGGCTGCCCCTAGGAGCACGAGGCTGATGGTTGTGGAAGAAATAAGTGAATGAATAAAACTGCACAGATACGATATTGGATATCAATTCCCACGTGCACTGGATGGCATCATCTTCTACCTGTCTCCCCACCAGGCCATGGGGAGATGTGGAAGGCACAGGGAAATCCCGTACTCAGACCAGATCTTTCACCTCTGCTGCTCAGCTCGTTCTCCCCAGGATCTGACAGCCCCTAAGCCATATCTTATCTTAAGTGAAGACAATTTTTATTTTTAAGTCCAGAAATACAGAGAGTCATTTGTTTAATGTTGTGTATTCTAAACTGAAATGAATGGAGCTAAGCTTCTGAGTATCATTTTGTTAATATTCTCAGGGTCAATAAATGAGGACCACATCTATCATCACACAAATACAACAAACATCAAATCTCTAAGAGTGTTCTCATAGCTTCTAGAGTAACCAACAAGGACAGGAATTTCCTGGCTTCTCTGCATCTGAAGCTCTTGTAAGCAGCCACCTTGAGGCTGTCCCTGCTGTTTGAGATGGCTACAGCTTGTGATGAACAGATGACCGGGGTTAACTTGCTGAGAAACTCCAAAATACTTCACATCGATAATGTGAGGATGGTTTGGGCTATGGGTTCATACGATAATTTGTATTGAGCCTATGATGTGTGAGACCATGGAGTGACTGATCAATCAAGCAATGCTGGTGTGTGAAGTCAGTGCTCCACAGAAGGTCTCTATGTACTCTCATGAGTGTGTGGCAATCGGTATCAGATCTGTTCCCAGGAGTTGGATAGCTTCTCGGTGAAAATGCTGACTGCACTGAACTTTGAAAGAGAAATGACAACTCACAAGAGAAACTCATTCAGAGGCTGCTTCAGGCAAAGCACATGAGACATGGGACATGAGAAAGCACACTGTATGGTGGTGGACCAGCAGCGTAGGGTGGGCACCATGAGAACAACCCAAGTGTTTTAGTCCCTGTTCTGTTGCTGTGAAGAGATGCCATCACCATGGCAACTCTTATAAAGAAAATCATTTACTTGGGGAGGGCTTATACTTTCAGTGGTTTAGTCCATTATTAATTGCCATAATGGGCATAACTTGAGGATCTGAGACCTTAAAACCTGCCCCAAGTGACACACCTCTTCCAGCAATGCCACACCTACTCTAACAAGGCCACATCTCCTACTAGTGCCAGTCCCTGTGAATCAATGGGGCCATTTTCATTCAAACTACCACACCAGGAAACATATGTGGGTTTAAAGACGGAGATGCTTTCCAACTATTAGAAATACATTGCATAAAAGCATCTCCGATAAAAATTTAATTGATTTATTTATCTATTACTATAGATAATTCATTAAGATAAATGAATTTACATAGATAAACATTAGATTTCTACCCAGAAAGCTGATGCATGTTATTCAGAGCTTGGAACTAAGGTATAAATATTTCTAATCCTACGTAAAAATGAATAAATGTAGCTTAAGTAGAGAAGAGATAAAAATGTTGAATCAAAGTATTTGACATGGAAAAGGGAGTTATTTTATGTACAGGGGAATGATCAGAGATCATAAATATTCTTGTCTGCTATAATCTGTTACCATTTAAATATTTTAGCGGCGTGGCAGGAACCATGAAGGTATATGCTGTTTGAAAGGAAAAGCAAACACATTCCTTCTCTAAGTCAATGAACTGTGACCTGTATCTCAACACATACACAGAGCAACAGAGCAGAATACTCTCATTTGAAATAAACATTTACAAGGACGAAATCTCATCATTCATTTGTGAGCTGGGAAAGCCAGAGAAGGAGCTAAAAGAACAGAGAAATATTCTTTGATGTCCAAAGTTGACTTTTTAAAAATTAAGCTCTGATTTTTAACAGCATGAAAAAGGAGGCAGAGAAACCAGAAAGACTTTCCAGAAAAACTGGAAGTACATAACTGTGTGAGCAAGAACATACCACGGCCCTTGAAAGCTTTATACAGCATCCTTGGGGGTCTGCCCACCTGGAATTCTCATTAGACTTTGGTTCTTATGAATGTTCAACTGTAGAACCACTTGTATTATGATGGCAGAACAAGAGTTTGAGATGTTAACATTCCACATTTAAATCTACGGTTCACTTTGATATCACTCAATGGAACAGGATAAATCTCTGCGTGTCTCATTGTATATGAGATTACATAGCATAACTGAGGAGGGTAAAGTCAAGAGTCTGAATCACACTCATTCTGTCTAGTATTATAACTTTAAAGGTACAGTCTAGATTTTGTTCAGAATTATACTTCTGTTCAAATGTGGTTATGCAATATTTGTCTTTTTCTCTACTTAAAACCTACCAAGAATGTAAACCACCCACTCAGAATATATCTCAGACCTTTAGAAAGTCTTACAATCTGGCCCCTTTGTGGGGGCCCACAGAAGTGGGTCTACTCCACCTTGACTGAAAGTCAGAGAATTTAACCTTATCTGCTCTTTCAAGGTTGATGACAAGAGGTCTGACTTAAGGTGTGACTATAAACAAGATCCATTCCACCCTGACCAAAGAGAAGAGAATTCAAGCCTATTCTTTCTTCTTCAAGGATATGACAGGAGGTTTAACCCAAGTTGTGATACTTGTCTTGATACTTGATCTTGATCCAGGATGCTTGGGCTACGATATAGTCACTGCACGTCCTGTCTAAACAACAGAACATTTATCTCAGGATATAGTGGCTTGATGTTTCATGTATTAAAGCAAGTAATCACTCTATTTATTCTTTGTGTCATGTTAAAGCATTCTTTTGCCTTCTTCCCCCTTTTGATTGGGATATATAAGCACATGGAGAATAAATGTGGGTGAATTCAGTATTCACTGGATTGCCCTCCTGATTCTATCTTATGTCTTTGTATTTCTTTCATATCTCTGTTCCTATCTAATATTTCTAATCCACATGCTCCTACCCTGGAATGTGTGAACCCCATAGAGGCTGGACCCTGATACCTCTTAACCCTAGAGTCACCCCCATCTTACTATCAGACTGACTGAAGCAAATGTTGGGTGCATTTCTTCATGGCACCAATCTACCCTGTTCTTAGAATCCTAGAAACATTGTTTCTCTGAACTGTTCTCCCCAACTGGATGTTCACTTAACAGGCTCCAGATGTGGGATTCCCTTCTGTATGTGTGAATACCATTGGTTAATAAAGAAACTGGTTTGGCCTGATAGTAGAGCTAGGTGGACAAAAACTAAGCTGAATGCTGGGAGAAAGGAGGTGGAGTCAGGGAGAAGCCATGGAGCCGCTGCGATTTTCATGGTAAAATATAAAATACTGGAAATGGGTTAATACTAGATGTAAGAGCTAGCTAGCAAAACACTTAAGTGATTGGCCAAGCAGTGATTTAAATAATATAGTTTCTGCATGATTATTTTGGGAGTCTGTGCAGCTGAGAAAACAAACAAGCGGCTTCCTACAACAGGCTCCTTATAAATCTATCCTAAAGTCAGCTCTCCTCTATTATGCTAAGCAACAAGCAAAGTGGGTCCTAAGGATGCTCTCTTCCTGGTATGCACATCATCTAACAATTATCTTTCTCCACTGTCAGCACCAATCATTGTGACCAGAAGAATATGATAAGAAGATAACATATACCGTTCAAGGGTAGATTGCCTACTGCTCCATAAATGCTCTCTTTGTTCTTTTGTTTGGGAGGAATCTGTCACTTTGTAATGTGTATGACTCTAATGGAATGATCTTTATCTGCGTTTGTTTAGAGACATCTTATTTTTATCGGCCAAAATGATTTCTGACTCAGAATTGTCCTGCTTCTGATGGCTTAGATGTAGTTCCTAGATGTAAGCCACTATATTTGACTTCTCATCAATATTTTTAAAGAAAAGAAAATGAACTCTACTAATTTTATGTGGGGGTTCTATGCAAGTAAGCATCTTGAAAGCTACAAGCTTCTGTGAACATGTCAACTACACAGTTTTCAACAGCTGAATAATGACGTAAGTCCTAACAGGTAAACATGAGAACAGTAATATTCTCCGTTTTCTCATCCTAGCATTCCAAACACACAGACAAACTTCTCTACATTGAAAATGGTGAAGCCTGCTTCCAACCCGAGACACTGCATTCTGTAGCATCCACAGCACCACAGACGGAAGGTGAGTCATTTTTTTTTTATTTATGTGTTTTGAGGAATCTTTTCACTATGAACACAACTTAGCAGAAGTTGACAGAAGAAATAGAGTCTTTGGTGACAAGAAGAGACATATACCCTTCTGATGGGCCTCGCTAAGCAGGAACACTAACCCTCTTCTGGAGTAAAAGAGTGTCTACATAGAGATTTAAAAGATAATAATAAAACAAAAAAAATAAAAATTTTAAAGCCCAAATATAAAAGACCTAGAAAGGGCTCCCACTAGGGGCAGCAAACACACCTCTGTGGAATTTTTCATGGGAGGAGACACTTTCATGCCAAGCAGATGACTCAGAAAGCCGAGTCACCTTCCACCCGACAAACAGCTACAGATACTGCCTCCTTGACTCAAAAGATGTGAAGGGACAAGGTGCCAGGACTCTGATGAGAAATGACAAAGACCTATTTACTTCCAACTCTGAGGGTCAGAGCCTGCTCTTCTGTGGAACTGTTTGGTGGCACTCATTCCCCACTGGTGCCAGCTGGAGTTGGAGGGGTAACTGGAGTAACAGAGAGAATACTGTTCAACACTAGATGTGAGAGTTGTGCTTCAAAGGCTTCTTGGCAGATGAGCCCTGACGGTGCATTTGAACCTCAGCGACCTCCTCAAGAGGTGTCTGGCCCTGGAAAGCCTAGATGTATTTTCTCTTTTCTATCTTCAGCAACCAAGATATTAAGAAAACAGAAATAACAGAGAGATAAACTGACACTATTTTATAGATGAGTATGGGTTTGTGTAACTCAATTCTAAACATCAAAAAATATTTTTTTGAAAAAATAGTTGACTGTAAGCTGGATGGATGGTTCAGTTCATAAACTACAAATGTGCATAGATGTCAAGATGGGGAGGAGCGATAGGAAGATCACAGTAGCCAGCTAGTCCAGCCCCCTCAATGAATTTACAGAGCAGTGAGAGACGTGCCGTACACAAAGGGTGACAGGAGATTAAGAAACGGTACTGAAAGTTGTCCTCTGACTTCCACATGCATGTACACACATGTACTCACAGACAGGCTCTCACACACAAAGGCATAACATTTAAAATGAGAGGGGAGTAGAAATGTCTATTCATCATCATATGGCAAAAAACTCAAACAAACCAGTATGTACTATCACTGCCTTACAGAAGTACCAGGTATAGAGATAGCCACATATTTCTGTATCAGCTTATTTATTAATACAGTCATTTATTATTAGTTCATTTTGTAAGTAGTGAGGGGTTGTAGGCTGCACAAAGATGAAAGTCTTCATAATGAAAAGACTGAACACAGCACGAGACACTTGTGCACACAATTCAGACTGTAGAACTATATGAATAAGGACCCACATTAGGTAGTCCTATACTTAGTCCAATGATTTTATATGACCATGTAATTACAATTCATAATCACCATGTGTAAAATAGAATTCAAATATATGATTACAGTTAGAACCAATTAAGTTCTGCATAGTCTTCTCCAAGACAGTCCTGAGTAATTCTATGTCTCCCAAATCCAATTCTCAGTTCCTCAAGGGCGCTGATGCTCTTTGTCTCTGTGGTGCTATTTGTGGGCTACCATACATACCCTTAAATCCAGTGTACAAAGAGTCTGGTGTTAATATTTCCTAATCTGGTACCAATGATTTTGTATACATATTCATTTGTGCCCAGAGCTGTGAGTTAACCCTTGTCTGTGAGTTCAGTCTTATAGCTTCTGCTGGGTCATAGCCAACTTCTATTGGTCACCTTATGCTGGACAGAGGTATTCTTTGAGTTGCTATGTCCTAGGTTTGACCTTTCAAGCCTCCAGGTAGATTTGAGCATGTCTGCTATCCAGGGTGCTCTTTATGACCAGCCTCATGCTACAAAAGTTTTGATTGTACTGTGGAACCAAGCATCTCTGCTGAAGGAAGCTGAAGGTGTTCAGACTTCATTAAGAGTGATCCAGCTATGCAACAACACAGATTTCCCTTTCCATCATGTACACACACCCAATAAAGTGTCAGTGAACAAGCACACTGGAGTCCATATGCACTGAGAGGCACATCTCACCTTCCAAGAAAGGATACAAAGACTGTTTCACCCATCAGCCCCTGGGCTGCTTTCAAACACAAGGACCTTCCACAGACGTCCTTTGTAAAACTGTCTACAGAGAGCCCCAAATCTTCACCTGGCATTAACAATGCTTCTGAAACCAGAATAACTGCCATGTGTTTGAATCTGTAAGAAACACATAAGTGTCAGCTTACAAGCTTAGGTATAGTAGGCAGAATATCTCATTCTCCATAATGGAAGCCACTGTGTTAAGCAGTTACCAAACTTTCTGCAGAAACACCACACTTGGTGTGACATCCTTTGTTTCACCTCTAGTTATTTACCCCAGCTCTACAGCTCTGACTATGTAAAGGCTGAGCCCTGAGAGGGGTCACATTTCCTGATTTTCACTGTTGAAATAGTGAAAATGTTTCCTTTGAGTTTACATAGAAAGCTATTTACAAAGATGGCTGTTTCTACTGTTTTCATTTATAAAGATTAGAAAAGAATGGATGAAACAATTTTCACCATGATGCAATTCTTCTTTGTGTTAGTTTTCATTGCGTAGCTGTGGTGACTCGAAATGCTAATTTGAAAAAATAATATGTAGACAAAGGGATAATTCAAGGCAGGAGATAGTTAGGTTTATACATCTGAAACTGAGAATGATAGGCTACAAAGTGTCTACATAAGTAGGTCAAATGATGTGGGATTCTCCTATGTGTGCTGTGAATGTTTTTATTACCATTGATTAATAAATGTTGCTTTGGCCTATAGCAGGGCAGAATAGAGCTAGGTGGGAAAACTGAACCGAAAGCAGGGAGAAAGAAGGCGGAGTCAGGGAGACACCATGTAGTTGTTGAAAGAGAAAGATGCTACAGCCTAATGGTGATACACAGATTAATAGAAATGGGTTAATTTAAGATGTAAGAGTCAGCTAGGAATATGTCTAAGCTATTGGTCAAATAGTATTGTAATTAATATAGTTTCTATGTGATTATTCAGGTGTGTATGGCTGGAAAATGAATGAGCAGTCTCTGCTTACAGTCAAGTGTAGAACATCATCCCAAGTAGGAATCTCCCAGAATGCAGTCAGAGTATAATCACAGAGCTCTGCCAGTGGCATTGACAAAAATATACTGGAAGATAAAAATCTACCTGGGAGAAACACTTTATCACCATGTAATCCACACAAAGTTCAGCATTACCCTCCATAGCCAGGACTCTAGAAAGGGGCTAATTTGAAGACAGAGGATTCTCTATCAAAAAAGAACAAAACCAACCAAGAATAAAGACAGAGGAAAAGGAGGCTGAATTATAAATGGTAGGTTAGCAACACAATCCATTCTGATGCATTTTCCTCTGATATTCTCGTTTCCTCCAGAGCTGGTACAGGAAATTGCACTGTTTGCATCTCATAGCACTAAGCATTAGAAACCACTTCAGCTTAGTTCAACTTCTTGGAGCATGGAAAGCTCTTGCTCTATGAATTCAGTTCAGATAAAAAGAAAATTAACTGAGGATCTGTTACCAAAAGACCATCATTCCATATGTTGGAATCAAAGCAGTCCCAGCATAGAAGTGGATAAGGCAATCATACCTGTAGAAGGTATGTTCCAAGGGAGACACATGCTTAAGTGCCCCAAAGAAGCATAGGACATTGGCAGATAGTCAAGCCAGAGGGTTCAGGAGATTTTCTAGAGGGTACAGAAGAGAGTACAAAAGTCTTAGGCTGGGAAGGCTGTAAGTTCCATAATGTTTGTCAGAACCAAACATGAGATTGCAAATCCGAGGAAGTCAGACCATGGTAGAAGAATGCATTTTTAAAACCAAAGCTTGTTTCCAAAGAGCCAAATTATAAATATTACTATCTATTAGGCATATAGAAAACTCATGAAACTGGAACTAGAATGATAAACATTTTATGTTTATCATCCAAGGCATAAGCTGTTTCAGTGGAGCCAAATGTAATTGCTATTTTTAATGTTTACTGCAAAGAAATAGCACCAGTGTTCAATAAGAAGAGAATACTGGACATATTTGACTAGAAGTAATCTGGAGGTGTATAATTATGCAACCATATCCATGTATAATTTGTACAAATATCTTATCTTGGAATGACAAAACTATACATCAGGTAGCAGACATGAAGAATCAATACAGATGAATAATCAATAGTCATCAATTCTAAGTAGAAATTATCTGTTGCAATTGTGACCAAAGAAATGCAGATCTAGTTTAAATTAAGCTTTTGTGTGTGTGTGCATGTTCACACATACATACACACACAACACACATACGCACAGACACACACACATACACACACATATACACACACATATGCAAAGGACAGTTTATAATTATCCCTTTTTTTCCTCAGCTAAAAATGTTGAATATTAGCTCCCAGCTCAGCCTGTTTGGGCGCTGGGACAGTGTCCGAATTGGGAGGGCATTCGGGAGGGTGGTGGCTCCTTTGTCTAGGTGGCCGGCCTGCCCCAAGCGGGGTCGGCCCTTTGTTCGCGGGACGCCCAGGCAGCGGGGAGATCGGATCCAGGTGCCAGGAGGGACATCGCTGGGGTGAGTGAGTTTCTGGCCGCGGCGGCAGCCCGGACAGGGAGCTCAGACGTTCCCCACCCCTCCTGCATTTCCTGGTCAGTCTGCGGGGGCTGTACTGCTTGATACCTCCTCTCCATTCCTGTCCCACCCAGCTTGCATCCAAGGCCCTCCCACACTACCTCTGACCCCCCTCCCCTCTTTGAACCACACAACAGCTCCCAGCTCAGCCTGTTTGGGTGCTGGGACAGGGTCCGAATTGGGAGGGCATTCGGGACGGTGGTGGCTCCTTTGTCTAGGTGGCCTGCCTGCACCAAGCGGGGTCGGCCCTTTGTTCGCGAGACACCCTAGCAGCAGGGAGACCAGATCCGGGTGCCAGGAGAGACATCACTGGGGGTGGTGCTGAGGAGTCCCATCTGGATGGTTGTCCATGTTTGGGTACTGAGGAGTTCAAGCTCAGCAGGACGGTCCCTGCTTCTACACTGAAGAGATACACCCAGAGACTCAGGCACAGCAAAGACAGGACCAAGACACCAGGCCTCTCTTGGCTTCATTTGAAAGAGGAGATGGGAAGGCGCCAACGCAAGAATTCCTCCAACAACCTGAAAGGCAACATGACATCACCAGAACCCAGGGATCCCGAAATAAGAAGAATTGTACACCTTACTCCAGAAGAAGTAGAAGAAATCGACTCAAAAGTGAATTATTTGAAAATAATAGAAGACCTTAAACAGGAGGTGAAAAACTGCCATAAACAATTAGAGATTACAAACAAAAAGGTAGAGGAAATGAATAAATCGCTCAAAGATACCCAAGAAAACCAAGAGAAACAAGAAAATGCAATCAAACAGGTAAGGGAAATGGTTCAAGACCTGAAGAATGAAATGGAAGTAATGAAGAAAACACAAACCGAGGGAAGGTTGGAAATGGAAAATCTGGGTAAACGAACAGGAACTACAGAGACAAGTACTACCAACAGATTACAAGAGTTAGAAGAAAGAATGTCAGACACTGAAGATACCATAGAGAAAATTAACACATTGATCAAAGAAAACAGCAAAACCAACAAATTCTCATCACAAAACATTCAGGAAATATGGGACACAATAAAAAGACCAAACCTAAGAATAATTGGGATAGAAGAAGGAGAAGAAGTACAGCTCAATGGTTCAGAAAATATATTTAATAAAATTATAGAAGAAAACTTTCCCAACCTAAAGAAAGATATTCCTTTGAAGGTTCAAGAAGCATACAGAACACCGAATAGACTGGATCAAAAAAAAAAAACATCTCCTCGCCATATAATAATCAGAACACAAAACATACAGAATAAAGAAAGAATATTAAGAGCTGCAAAGGAAAAAGGTCAAGTTACTTATAAAGGTAAACCTATCAGACTTACACCTGACTACTCTATGGAAACCATGAAAGCCAGAAGGTCCTGGATAGATATACTGCAGAAGCTAAGAGAACATGGATGCAAGCCCAGACTACTATACCCAGCCAAGCTTTCATTCACTATAAATGGAGAAAACAAAATTTTCCAGGATAAAAACAAATTTAAACAATACGTAGCCACAAATCCAGCCTTACAGAAAGTAATAAAAGGAAAATCACAAACCAAGGAGACCAACAATGACCACAATAACTCAAACATCTAGACACCCTTCACCAGCACAACTAAAAGAAGGCAAACACACAAACTCTATGACTAAAAAAGTGAACGGAGTTAGCAACCACTGGTCATTAATATCCCTTAATGTCAATGGACTCAACTCACCTATAAAAAGGCACAGGCTAAGAGATTGGATACGCAAACAGGATCCAACATTCTGCTGTTTACAAGAAACACACCTCAACCACAAAGACAGGCACCTACTTAGAGTAAAGGGATGGGAAAAGGTTTATCAAGCAAATGGACCTAAGAAACAAGCAGGTGTGGCCATACTAATTTCTAACAAAGTTGACTTCAAACTTAAATCAATCAGAAGAGATAGAGAGGGACATTTTATACTCATAACAGGAACAATTCATCAGGATGAGGTCTCAATCCTGAATATCTATGCCCCTAATATAAAAGCACCCACATATGTAAAAGAAACACTACTAAAACTCAAGGCTGCCATCAAACCGCACACACTAATAGTAGGAGGAGATCTCAACACTCCTCTTTCACCAATGGACAGGTCAATCAGACAGAAACCTAACAGAGAAATAAGAGAATTAATGGAGGTATTGAATCAAATGGACTTAACAGACATCTATAGAACATTCCACCCAAATAGGAAAGAATATACCTTCTTCTCTGCAGCTCATGGAACCTTCTCGAAAATTGACCACATCCTCGGTAACAAAGCAAACTTCCACAGTTACAAAAAAATATCCATAACCACCTGTGTCTTATCAGATCACCACGGACTAAAGTTAGAATTCAACAACAATGCTACCCCCAGAAAGCCTACAAACTCATGGAAACTGAGTAGTCAACTATTGACCCACACCTGGATCAAAGAAGAAATAAAGAAAGAAATTAAAGTCTTCCTTGAATTCAATGAAAATAAAGAATCAACATACTCAAACTTATGGGACACTTTGAAAGCAGTCCTAAGGGGAAAGTTCATAGCCCTTAGTGCCCACTTAAAGAAAACAGAGAAAGCATACATTGGAGATTTAACAGCCCACCTGAAAGCTCTAGAAAAAAAAGAAGCAGACTCACCTAGGAGGAGTAGAAAACTGGAAATAGTCAAACTGAGGGCTGAAATCAACAAAATAGAAACACAGAAAACAATCCAAAGAATCAATGAAACAAAAAGCTGGTTCCTGGAAAAAATCAACAAAATTGATAAACCCCTATCCAAACTAATCAAACGGCAGAGAGAGAATTTGCAAATTAATAAGATCAGAAATGAAAAGGGGGACATAACCACAGACATAGAGGAAATTCAGAGAATCATTAGATCTTACTACAAAAGCCTGTATGCCACAAAACTGGAAAATGTAAAAGAAATGGACAATTTCTTAGATAAATACTATATACCAAAGTTAAATCAGGACCAGGTGAACAATCTAAATAGACCTGTCAGTCGCGAAGAATTAGAAGCTGTTATCAAAAACCTCCCCACCAAAAAAAGCCCAGGACCAGACGGTTTCAATGCGGAATTCTACCAGAATTTCCAAGAAGACCTAATACCTATACTCCTTAAGGTATTTCACAATATAGAAACAAAAGAGTCATTGCCAAATTCCTTTTATGAAGCTACCATCACTCTGATACCAAAACCACACAAAGACTCAACCAAGAAAGAGAATTACAGGCCAATCTCACTCATGAACATCGACGCAAAAATCCTCAACAAAATACTGGCAAACCGTATCCAAGAACACAT
The DNA here is from genome assembly GCA_963919715.1 of Microtus obscurus. NCBI lineage: Eukaryota > Metazoa > Chordata > Mammalia > Rodentia > Cricetidae > Microtus > Microtus obscurus. The sequence goes on from CAWTZC010002514.1 coordinate 39,605,770, forward strand.
TAGAAAAATTATCCATTATGATCAAGTAGGCTTCATCCCAGAGATGCAAGGCTGGTTCAACATACGAAAATCTATCAATGTAATCCATCATATAAATAAACTGAAAGAAAAAAACCATATGATCATTTCATTAGATGCTGAAAAAGCTTTTGACAAAATTCAACATCCCTTTATGATAAAAGTCTTGGAGAGATTAGGGATACAAGGGTCATACCTAAATATAATAAAAGCTATGTACAGCAAACCGACAGCTAACATCAAACTAAACGGAGAGAAACTCAAAGCCATCCCTCTTAAATCAGGAACACGACAAGGCTGTCTACTCTCTCCATACCTCTTCAATATAGTGCTTGAAGTTTTAGCAATAGCAATAAGACAACATAAGGGGATCAAGGGGATTCGAATTGGAAAGGAAGAAGTTAAACTTTCGTTATTTGAGATGATATGATAGTGTACATAAGCGACCCCAAAAACTCCACCAAAGAACTTCTACAGCTGATAAACGCCTTTAGTAATGTGGCCGGATACAAGATCAACTCCAAAAAATCAGTCGCCCTCCTATACACAAAGGATATGGAAGCAGAGAGGGAAATCAGAGAAGCATCACCTTTCATGATAGCCACAAACAGCATAAAATATCTCGGGGTAACTCTAACCAAAGAAGTGAAGGATCTATTTGACAAGAACTTTAAGGCATTGAAGAAAGAAATTGAAGAGGATACCAGAAAATGGAAGGATCTCCCTTGCTTGTGGATTGGGAGGATCAACATAGTAAAAATGGGATTCCTACCAAAGGCAATTTATAGATTCAATGCAATCCCCATCAAGATCCCATTAAAATTCTTCACTGATCTTGAAAGGACAATAATCAACTTTATATGGAATAACAAAAAACCCCGGATAGCCAAAACAATCTTATACAATAAAGGTACTTCTGGAGGCATTACCATCCCTGACTTTAAACTCTATTACAGAGCTACAGTAATGAAAACAGTGTGGTATTGGCATAAAAATAGAGAAGTTGACCAATGGAATCGTGTAGAAGACCCGGATCTTAACCCACAAACCTATGAACACCTCGTTTTCGATAAAGGTGCTAAAAGTATACAATGGAAGAAAGAAAGCATCTTCAACAAATGGTGCTGGCACAACTGGATGTCAACCTGTAGAAGAATGAAAATAGACCCATACCTATCACAATGCACAAAACTCAAGTCCAAATGGATCAAAGACCTCAATATCAATCTGAACACACTGAACCTGATAGAAGAGAAAGTGGGAAGTACCCTACAACAGATGGGCACGGGCAATCGCTTCCTAGGTATAACCCCAGCAGCACAGTCATTAAGGGCAACATTGAATAAATGGGACCTACTGAAACTGAGAAGCTTCTGTAAAGCAAAAGACACTGTCACTAAGACAAAAAGGCAACCCACTGACTGGGAAAAGATCTTCACCAACCCCGCAACAGACAAAGGTCTGATCTCCAAAATATATAAAGAACTCAAGAAACTAGACTTTAAAATGCTAATTAACCCAATTAAAAAATGGGGCACTGAGCTGAAGAGAGAATTCTCAACAGAAGAAGTTCAAATGGCCAAAAGGCACTTAAGGTCATGCTCAGCCTCCTTAGCAATCAGGGAAATGCAAATCAAAACAACATTGAGATATCATCTTACACCTGTCAGAATGGCTAAAATCAATAACACCAATGATAGCCTTTGCTGGAGAGGCTGTGGAGAAAGGGGTACCCTCATCCATTGCTGGTGGGAATGCAAACTTGTGCAACCACTTTGGAAAGCAGTGTGGCGGTTTCTCAGGAAAATTGGGATCAACCTACCCATGGACCCAGCAATGCCACTCTTGGGAATATACCCACGAGATGCCCGATCATATGACAAGGACATTTGTTCAACTATGTTCATAGCAGCATTATTTGTAATAGCCAGAACCTGGAAACAACCTAGATGCCCTTCAATGGAAGAATGGATGGAGAAAGTGTGGAATATATACACATTAGAATACTACTCAGCGGTAAAAAACAATGACTTCGCGAATTTTGCATGCAAATTGATGGAAATAGAAAACACTATCCTGAGTGAGGTAACCCAGACCCAAAAGGATGAACATGGGATGTACTCATTCATAATTGGTTTCTAGAAATAAATAAAGGTCAGTGAATCTATAATTTGATATCCTAAAGAAACTAAATAGGAAGGTGAACCCAAAGAAAAGCATATAGCTATCCTCCTGGTTATGGGGAGTAGACCAGATTGCCTAGCAAAAAACTGGGATCTTGGGGGTGTGGTGGGAGGGGGGGTAAGGGGAGAAGGGGAGAGAAATGTGAGAAGGGGAGGGTGGGGGGAACTTGGGGAAACGGGATGATTGGGATAAAGGAAGGTTGGTTAGTGGAGCAGAGAAGCACACATCTTATTTAAGGGAGCCATCTTAGGGTTGGCAAGAGACTTGGATCTAGAGGGGCTCCCAGGTGCCCAGGGCGATGTCCCCAGTTAGTTCCTGGGGCAGCTGAGGATAGGGAACCTGAAATGACCCTATCCTATAGCCATACTGATGAATATCTTGCATATCACCATAGAAACTTCATCTGGCGATGGATGGAGATAGAGACAGAGACCCACACTGGAGCACTGGACTGAGCTCCCAATGTCCCAATGAGGAGCAGAAGGAGAGAGAATATGAGCAAAGAAGTCAGGACCACAAGGGGTGCGCCCACCCGTGGAGACAGTGGGGCTGATTCTTTGGGAGCTCACCAAGGCCAGCTGGACTGTGACTGAAAAAGCATGGGATAAAACCGGACTCTCTAAATTTGGCGGACAATGAGGGCTGCTGAGAAGCCAAGGACCATGGCACCGGGTTTTGATCCTGCTTCATGTTCTGGCTTTGTGGGAGTTTGGATGTTCACCTTCCTAGACCAGGATTGAGGGGGGAGGACTTTGGACTTTCCACAGGGCAATGAACCCTGACTGCTCTTCAGGCTGGAGAGGGAGGGGGAGGAGTGGGGGGAGGGGAGGAGGAGAGGGAGGAGTGGGAGGGAAATTGGAGGCGGGGAGGAGGCTGAAATTTCTTTTTTTTTCCAATAAAAAAAATATTAAAAAAAAAAGAAAAAAAATGTTGAATATTGCCCAATTGTGAGAAATGCAAATGAGGGATTTAGTTTCTTTAAAAGATTAGTCAACACTGCAAATATTCCTTGGAATCAGCTATTAAGTCCGAAATGCATATCCCCACACGGGAGGGCAACCTCTTCCAGGAAAAGTATCAGCCATGTGGAGCGACAGGTGCATGCTATGGAATGGAGTCTCCAGATATGGAGACTTGCACAACATAGCAAAGGTGCCTGGCTTGCGGAGGTTCTTCCAGGCAAGAGGGGGTGTAGTTAAATATCTGTCCATCTGGCACTTTTGGGAAAAAAAAGAATTTATAAAAGAACTAAATTTAGATAAGAAAACTTTTTCATCAAAATAATAAACTTGCCACTTTTTCCCCCAAGCACGTGTGCCAGTGTTAAATTAGAGGCTAAACCATAAAAGCAGAGTGTGGCATAACAGAGGGACCAGCCTGGACTCCACAGCATCAGAGGCAAGATGGAGGTTAGAAGATGCCTCTGCATCACCTGGTGAAGCAACAGTGTTACATATGAATAAACGAACTTTGCTGCAAAGTTGTAAATAGAAGGAGGGCTTTGGAAATTCACAAGTGAGTCAAGAACTTCAGCTGAGAGCTGCAGATTTGCAGAATGGTGACTGACTGGAAAGAAGAAAGCCAGGCTGCCCATAAAGTAACAGCCACACGAATTTCCAGCAGGAAAATGGAAGTGGTAGCCTCAGCTAAAGGGAAGTCAGTAATTGCAGTGAAAATGACTGGTTGTCCTACAGACAGTAGCCCACAGCTCTCACAACTAAAGTCTCTTTGTGGGTATTGTTGAGGGGAACTTTCCTGGACTGACAAGTCAGAAGTAGAGACGAGAAGCCCTAATTCAGAGGACTGTGGATAAGTAACGTCTGAAAAGGAAATCTAATGTTTATTTTTTAAATATTTATTTTTATATTATGTATATGAGAGTTTTGCTGTGTGCATGAATGAATACCTCCTACATTAAATGCCTGAGGAGGCCAGAAGAGGGCATCAAAACCTCTAGAGTTCTAGACTGTTCTGAGATACCAGGTAGTAGATGTTGGGAACCAAACCCAGATCTTTTGCAAGAACAGCTCGATTTCTTAATTGCTGATTCATGTCTGAAGCCCACAAAAGAAACTTATTTAAAGTTGAGTAATACTGTCCTTTTGAAAAGATGCCAGGAACTTTTAGAATAAGGGAAGGCATGGAGAGTGGTGTGAAGGGCAGGAAGGCTGAGTGCTGACCAGATAGAAAGTGGAGGTAGCCTTGACTCAAGCTGTGACATGTGTAGAGAGAGTTATCCATTGTACTTTGCACCAGGGAGCATGTGTCACCAAAGGAAATGACCAAAATTGCTAATGTTGTGGCGTCTAACTGTGATATTCCTTAAGAAGTCCATTCTCCCACCAAGGTGGAATTCCTCCATCTTAGGCAGTGGGAAACTCCACCGGGCTCCCGGATGAGGGCTCCTTTCCTGTCCCTGTAATTCTCTCTGTCTCTCTGTCTAGCCTCTGGTGCATAAAATGAGAAGAAACATGTTGGACAGAAAAATAAAGTGAGGAAATATTTAGGAAAAAAATGCTCTTTGTACAAGAAGGGATTGCTTAAGCAAGCAAAGAGCTTATGCGATGTTCTTTGAAAATGGGCCTCCCACTTTTGGCAACATCTCCCCTCCTGAATGCTTGTAAACTGTTCTCTTAAATACTGCTGGGAATCTGTCAGTGACCTCCTGAAGACTGGCTGAAACCTACTCCAGGAATGCCTATCTCCTCTGAGTCCACAGGCATTCTTCTGCCTTCCCATTGAACTTCTGCTTATCCAGCTTCCACCTTGAGCTTTCTTCTCATTTTGTGTCTTGGGTCTAGGATCTTAGTCATTGCCCAACTCTTCTCTCCCCCCATTAACCACCATTTTACTCTGTGTCTCCTGGTCATGCTACTTTAGACACATCATAGAGTGGAATCATAACGTGTTACCCACTCTGAGCTTCCCCATGCTGGTTGCTTCCATGATAATTCACATAGTACTTCAGGATACTTTAAGTGCTCTTGTTAAAGATAGACAGCTCTGTGTGTTTATGTGCTTCTGCAGCATTGACTTGGGTATTTATTTACAAGGGTTTTGTATATTCTTCTGAAGACAAGTGTAAGAGCAGCAAGCAGAGCTCTGCCCTGCCACTTCCCCTTAGTACTGGAGCAGAGTATCTTCTGGCAAGTGCTGCAAGTGTGTGCACACTTTGAATCCTACAATTGCCGCGGTGTCCTCCTAGGCTGTTTCTTTTTTTCTCCACACCCCCCTTAGCATCAATAACAAATATTTACTAAGCCCTAATCTCAACACCCCTCTGTAACACTAACTTGACTCATGATCAGTCCTGAAGGAGAACTCTTGGCCCTCCACCCTCTCAAATGTGCCATGTTAGTACCTACTGACTTTTGGGGATACTGATGCTCATCCTTTTGCCTCAGTTCCCCCTCCCCATCCATTATAGCTTAAGTTTAGCATTAGAGTTATCACCACTAAATCCCTGCAGTTTGGGGACTGGAAAGATGACACAGTGGTTAAAGTACTTTCTATGCAACTATGTCACTGAAGTTCAATTGCTGGAACCCATATAAAGAAGGGAAAAATGACCCAGCTTTACAAAGTTGTTCTCTGATCTCCACATTCATGCTGAGGCATGCACTCCCACTTACCCGTCATGTACACAACAAAAACTAGTACACGTGGACAGAATAATAAATAAAAAATAAATTAAATTTCTTCTAAAAATTATAGGAATAAGCAAACTTCTCTCAATAATAGTTTTACATGTCAATGGTTTCAGTTCATCATAAAAAGACAAGGACTAGTTGAGCGGATTAAAAATCAAGTTTCAACTACCTGTTGACTCTAAGAAACACACTTATCTGTCAAGCACAAATTCTGACAGTCACAGGATGGAAGTAAATGTATCATGCAAACGGATGCCAAAACCAAGAAAGTGTAGCTATTCTGATGTCTAATAAAGAAGATTTGAAAAAAGAATCTGAATACAAAACAATCTGTTGCTCTGACAAAACACCATAGCCAAGGCAACTTAAAGAAGAAATGATTGATTTGGGGCTTACATTTTCAGAGACTTAGCATCCATGTCAGCCAAAGCGGGAATCCTAGCAGTAGACATGCATGCATGACATAGGAGCAATAACTGAGAGTTAATATCTGATCTACAAGCATGAGACACAGAGAGGTAACTAACTGTGAATGACTCAAATATTTTGAAACCTCAGAGCCCTCCCCTAGTAACTCCTCCAACAGGGCTGCTCCTCCTAACCCTTCCCAAACAGTTCCACCAAGTAGGGATCAAATATTCAAATACGTGAGCCTATGAAGACAAGCTCAAACCACAAGGGCACTACTTAAAAATAAAGAGCATGAATTTTCGAAAAGGCTTAACAATTTTAAATATCTTTGTACTTAATATTGATGTTTCCAATTCCAAAAAACATTAATGAGTGTAAACAGCTAATAGGCCTAATACAGTAAGGGTTAGTGACTTCAATATCCTATTCTCATATTTAGAAAGGACATCCAAACTAAATATCAAGAAAGAAATCAATAAATTTCAGAGTTAAACCACACAATAAACCATGTGGACATGCCAAGATGTCTACAGCACATTCCATTCAACACATTAGATATTTTTATTTTTCTCAATCCATGGGGTCTACTCTAAAATAAATCACATGATAAACCATAAGGAAGGTTTTAAAAAATAGAAGGTACTCTAAATAATTTCTTGTATTTATCAGAACATAATGGAATAAAACTAGAAACCAATAACAAGAAAAACCATAGAAACAATATAAATGCTGAGAGATTGAACAATAGACTGTGAAATGAACAGTGTGCCATTAAAAAAATTAAAGGAACAATTATAAAGATCATTATAAAATAAAACTGCAACTTACCAGAACCTTGGGATTCAGCTAAGGCAGGTCTCAGAAGAAGGTTTATAGCCATGACACTTACATTAAAACATTAGAGAAATCTTAAATAAAAAAATGAATGGTGTACCTCAAAATTTTATAAAAATAAAACCAAGCCAACTCCCAAAGAAGAATGTAGCAAGAAGCAGTAAATTGTCAGCACAGATATCAGTGAAATGAAAAATTAAGAACAATTCATAGAATAAATAAGACAAAGAGTTGGTTCTTTAGAACTTGTAGCTCAGGAAGTCATAGGACCTAGAAAGAAACTTGCTTCTAATATTTTGCTAAATGAACCCAATATCTAACTGCCATCTAAGATTTATTTTTATTCCAAAAGATTAGTATGGCTTTTTAACCCTCACCAGGGATTATTCTTTTTGCAATGGATAAAATTCAATGTGGACCAACAACTGGTCAAAATATGGAAAAATAAGTGGCTGCAGAATGCTCAGCCCTAAATGGAACACCTAAAGCTCAGGGATCATTTTGGAAGAATGGGAAGAGAGATTGTAAGAGTCAAAGGTTGAGAAGCATTGCTACAAGCAAGGACTTCTGCGCATGTCGAGACACTGAGCACGTGAAACCATAGCAGCTGTGGTCGCCTACATAAGACCTGTACAATATCAAGCCAGCCAAAATTCTAGACCATGGATAGAGAGAGGCTCAGGAAGCCAACTCTTATCTGAAAAGCCATTGACAGCTGATAGTTTACAGAGAAAGGGAGAATTAGTTTTCTTTAAGGGTGTGTTACCTGGTCTTTTGCCCATGCTCAAGTGATAGACCCATGCCCATGCACATACTTAAAGCCCTACATGGATTCAGAAGGTTAAAACAGAGGACATGGAGCAGAGAGGATATGGTGAGGGAGTCTTGGAGGAGTTGCAGGGACTGTGAAGGGGGTCAATATGATTAAAATACAGTTAAGGAATGTAGTTTAATTCATGTAATATTTGCAAAGTTTAATGAATAAAAATAAACATATGAAAATATCACAGTTATAAAACTAAAATAGCTGATGCTTTGGATTTAAAGAAAAGCTAGACAAACCCATAGCCAATGTAACCAAAGGACAGAGAAAGACCCAAGTGAACAATTTGGAGATGAAAAGTGGGAGGTCATAACAATTTCAGTGAAATCCAGAGGAGCATTATGGAATGTTCTAAAATGAATTTTCCAAAAACTAGAAAACATGGAAGAAAGAAACTCCTGAATACATATATCTTAACAAAATTAAATCAAAATGATATAGACCATTTAACTAGATCCATAACAAGCAATGCGACTGAACAATAAGAATCTCCCAATGAAGAAAATCTAGGATCTAATGGATTTGCTGCTGAATTTTACTTCATGGTTAAGAAGCTGAAAGTAAAGCTCTTCAAACTGTTCCATAAAGTACAAGGAGAAAGAACAGTACTAAACTCGTTCTATGAGGCCAGCATCACCTTGATACCTAAGGCAGATAAAGATACAACAACAAATCTATGAACCTACATTTCTTTTTTTTGTTTTTTTTTTGAACCTGTATTTCTGATGAACGTAGGTAGACATGAAAATGTTACTAACATGCTTGCAAAAGAAATTTAAGAAAACTTTAAGGAGATCACACACCGTGATCACATGAGTTTCATTCCAGAATGGAAGGATAATTTAATACATATACAAATACATAAATGAAACACAACACATAAATAAACATAGGATAGAAATGGTATAGTCCTTCCAGTAGACACACAAAGGATCTCTGACAAAGCCCAACATTCTTTCGTGATAAAAAGTACTGAAGAAGCTGAGAATACAAGGAATTGAATCTCACAAAGTAAAGGACATAGAGGACACTACCACTCTAAATTTGGAAAAAGAAAAAAATCCCTGGAAGGTCCACCTCTTAAATTGACATTAGGCAGGGACCCACTTTCTATTGGTCAATATAATACTTGTGATTATAATTGGAGCAGTAGGACAAGAGAAAAAAACAGAAAAGTAATACAGAGGTGTCAAATTATTGTGTTTGCAAACCACATAACCTATAATAAAAAGAATCAAAAACACTACCAGAAAGTATTTAGAATTGATAAGCACTTTCAGCAATGAAAACAAAAAAAATGCAAAAAGTACAATAACAACTAGTTTTTCTTTTTTAAGATTAATTTATTTATTGTGTATATAACGTTCTGCCTGTATATCTGCCTATGGGCCAGAAGAGGGCACCAGATTTCATTACATATGGTTGCTGGGAATTGAACTCAGGACCTCTGGAATAGCAGCCATGCTCTTAACCGGTTAAGCATCTCTTTCTATATACCAGCAATGAAACTGACAAAAAAGAAATCGGGGGTAAAATCCCACTCATAATAGCTTCAATAATAGCTAAGAATAAAATTAACCGAGGAGATCAAACAAATCCCCAATAATAACCTTAAAACAGTAGAAAATGGAACATACATACCCCTAATGTCACAACCACAGATTGTCAGAGTACTATGGAAATTGCTTTATTACTGAAAGCAAACTAGAGCAAACGACATAATTCCTGTCAAAAAACACAATGATATTCTTCACAGAACTAGAAAATAACAATTAAAAATCAAATGGGAACACAAACAACAGCCAAATAGCCAAAGTAGCATAATAGCCAGAGAACACAAATAGCCAAAGTAAACTAAACAAAAGAGCAATACTGGGGGCTTTGCAATAGCTGATCTCAAACTGGTTAAGAACAACAGCACAAACTCTATGAAGAAGACACAGAGGACCCATGCAGACTAAAACAGAATAGAGAATCCAAGAAGAAACTGTCTAGAATCTATAAAGAACTATAAAATAGCAATTCACTAGAATAAACTTTTCAGTCAATGAATGAACTAATGAACTAATGAGATGAATAAGTGGGGAAAAAAATCTAACATCCTTAGCTGTTAAGGAAATACAAACTAAAGTTGCTTTGAGATTCCACTTCACCCCAGTCACTTTGGCTGTTATTAAGATAGCAAATGACAATAAGATTGCGGGGAGACAAAATCTATGCTGCAGCAGTGATGGGAATGGAAAGCAGCACAGCCATTGCAGAGATCACAGTGGACCCTCCTAAAATACAGCTACCATATGATTTGGTTTTACCACGCCCGGTGTATAGTTGTGGGTTCTAAGTCACCCGGGGATACCACTCATCTATGTTTATTGTTGCATGAGACACAAGAGCCATGAAATGGAACCTGTGTATATGTCTATCTACAGAAGGCACAATGGAATTTTACTACATATTAAAGAAGAATGAAATCGTGAGAGAAGATGGATGGAACTGGGAGACATGTCGCTAAATGAAATAAATGACTTGGAGACACAAATATCACATCAATAAATTTCATTCATGTGTCAACCCAGTTTTAAAGTCACACATATCATATCTTAATGGTGTATACATATATGCATAAGATGAAAATAGAAAGGGGGCTGAAAGAGGGGAGTAAGAATCTAAAGCAGGGAAATAAGAGGGGGATGGAATATATGACTTTAAAGCAGAAGTGGGGATGAGGCTCATCAGTGGGGAAGGAAAGTAGGAGAGATATCAGTGGAGTACACACACACACACACACACACAACCACACAGCTTCCACTGACCATAACATCATTAAACTTACTCCTTTAAGAGAAAGTGGTAAATTGGTGATTTACTTCATAAACTCAATTTTTGATGCCTTCGTAGCCATTAACAATTTTGTGCTTCAAGATTGAACCAACCTGTTTGCTAAACAGACTACGGTGCCCAGCTTTCTGATCCCCAGGCTTAGGTCCTAATACAAAAGTTTCTAATTAGGGGGGTCTCACCCTTGTACAATTAACACACACGTTCCTAAATAGAACTGAAGATGCTGTTCCTAAATCGCTGTTCTCTAGCAAGTGCCAGTTACTTTTACTATTAAGATTTTATAGGTTAAAGGGTTGACAAGATGGCTCAGAGGGTAAAGGCAACTGCAGCCAAGGCTGAGGACCTGAGTTCGATCCTCAGGACCTACGGGGTGGAAGGAGAGGACTGAAATGCACTTGGACAAACTCACACCCACATCGTCACACATTGCATACATAAATACGAAATGCAATTAAAAACATTTTATTGGTTAAACAGTTCACACAGCTAAGAACTGCAAGAGAATATTCCCTCTGGGAAACTATGTAGAAAAGATTAATTTATAATTGGGGAAAAAGAATTAAAAAAATCACATGAACTTTGTATTTACTAATTTACAATAAAATTTTGGTCAAAGTATCTTACATTGTTAATTTTTTAAATTTTCAAATGAAATTTGTTTTATTTTCTTTGTAGACAAGGCTGGCGTCAGATTCATAGAGATCCGCTTGCCTCTGTCTCTTGGGAGCTGGAATTAAAGACGTGTGCCAGCAGCGCCCAGCCAAACATTTATTTTGTTTTAAATACCCTTTCCTTGAGGACACTTTGTTCTAAATGAATAATAGGCAGGAGCAGATTTTCCAAGACTCATAAGGTGTTCGAGATGAGACACCCAGAAATAGTTCCACACATCGCGTGTTTGTAAAATGGACTTAAACAGGCAGTTTGCGTTCTTTGTTTAGAATGCCCGCCCTCCACCATGTATGATCCTTCAGGTACCAGTTCTGAGAGGCTGGGCTTTGTCTGTTAGAAATAATCCCAGACTTGCATTCTTACAGTCAGACACGGGAGGGCGCCAAATGCATTACTTAAAGAGATGTCGCAGCCTCCTTTCCCTTTCTATTCCATTTTGCTCAGGAGAAGCAGACTCTTGCTCTTAGGGCTGAAAAGCTGCCATCGGGAGACTGGTGGAGAAGACTGATGGCTCTGCGGTCGCCAGTTTTTATTCTTGGCAAACTCAAGAGTAAAGCAAGGCCCAGCTTGTCCCTATTTAACAACGTCGAATGAAAAGCCATTTCATCTCAGGGCTGTTAAGTTCAAATCAAACAATGCCTAAGCTGTTTGGTTCAAGCCATCTCAAGTGCTCCAGCACCAGGCGAGGCTTTCTTCGCTGATGATAAGCTCCAGTCCCACTGTTCTCTCCGTGCATACGACTTGACCCTGCTGATTCCCTTAACCCACCTTCCCAGCTGGAGTTTCCAAATCAGGTCTCTCTGAGAACCATCACCTGGCTGGCTTGACAATCGCTCTGCGGGTGCAAATGAACCCATTTGCTTCCTAAATTTCAAACCGTGCCTTACTCGTTCTGCAGAAGTAAAATGCTAACCATAGCAAAAATTACACGCATCTGCCTACGACGTTTTTCTAAGTCCTGTTTCCTCCCAGGCTAGAGTCACGCCAATGATCCAGCCCTGGGTATCTTTGATCCTCAAGATCAAGGACGAAACACCTATTCCTGAAGAAGTTTGACGATTTGGAATAAGTTAATTCCCTTCCTTCCTTCCTTCCTTCCTTTGGACCCTGGTAGAGGGAGGAGGGGATCTAGTAGCCACAGTATCCATCCGAGGATACTGGCTTTCCAGTCTTCTAATCAACTTGTTGCTGGTAAGCATAGTAGTTCAAGTTAAGCAACGCCAAGGGAGGGCGTGTAATTTATTCAAAGCTCCAATCTGTTTGTTGCAAGAAGCCAGGATCGTGCTGTGATCTGCCCTTCATGCGCAAGCTCTGCTCGCCCAGCCCATCGCCCATCCGGAGGGAAAATCTCTGCCCAGCGACTCCAGGCCATTAGCACTCTTTCTTCACTGCATTCCTAACCCATGTAGCTTTGTTTGTCATTTGTACCCAAAGGAGTGTCAATGAGAATGGAAGACCGAACTAACGAAGCAGTATTTTCTAGGGTCAGTAGTCTGGGTCCCAGCACTAGTCACAAACATCAGAGGGGAGAGAGGAAGAGCCAGAGAGGCTGGTGTAACCGAGTCCACGCAGTGCCGCCTGGAACGCTGCTTTCTGAGAGCCTGTGTTAGATAATCCGCCCACTGCCTGCTTCTCAGACTGGATCTATCCCGTTGTTTGACCCCCTTCTGTGACTCCAGCTACACAGCCTGCATTCTGCTTCTTAGAATATCAACCTCTCTCTCTGGCTGGGTTGCTCTTCTCGTGCCCCCACAGGTTTTCCTACGTTTAATTCAAAGCTCCGAGCTCACCTGTTTCGGCTTCCCCTAGCCCTTGTTGCCAGTCCTGTGTACATGTACTCATTACCCTTCTTATCATATCGAAGCCAAGGCAAATTCTTTCACGTTGGGGCTTTTATCTCTTGCTCACTAATGTGCATCCAGAGCCCAGAAACTATTCTTTTTGTCGGTGTCTTTTACCTGATGCTCAATAAATAATTGATTTATGACTGACTGCATGAGATTATTCTCAAACACTTAACTATATTAAATAATTAGTATAAGAAAACCATATTGAGGTTGCCATCCTTTCGGGATTAGCTATGTAATATGAGAAATGTGGTATGTGAGAGGAACAATAGGTGATTGTCCAATACAAGTGTCACACACAGACGAATGATGGCTGGTCTGGGAAAATCAATATGCAGCCCACCCTACCTTCCTTCTAGAAGCCTCCGAGCACACCCAGGAAGCCTTCAAGGCTGCCTGTCTAGTCTCCATCCAGGCATCATTGTGCCATCAATCCACAAAATCCGTATTAGCTTGGAACAGGAAAAGGAGGAAAGCATTAACCATTGGAATACACAAGATGCTATCTGAACATTTAACAGCATCAGAAAAGAAGAGGTTTGGGAGTGGAGGAGAGAGGGACCTTTGAAGGACAGCTGCTGGGCTTCAGATCACCACAGGTTACAACTTCCGAACCTTACACAGAAAAAGAAGACCTGTTACTATTTTGTACTGACCATACATAGACTGTGTACAAACCAAATGAGCTTTTTAATCTCATAGCACCAACAGGAGGCCATGACATTTATGAGTCCCATTAGTCCATTGCTCAGCTGTCCAACATTGCCTCATTTCTTAAGTAATGTGGTACACATAATCGCACACACACACATTCTACACACACACACACACATTAGTATATATATTAAGAGCTGAGGACTGAACTCTGGAATGAACTGCTTTGCATGTGAAGTCTAAGGTGAGTTTCCAAGATGCCTACAGACACATGTGGATATAGGTTAGGAACGTGTCTCTGAGCCTAGAAGATAGTCTTGCATTTGTCCCATTTCTGATAAATTTCATCCTAAAAGCTGTGAAAGTCAGCTGTTCTTTGTTGGATAGAGACATTTCTTAATATCTTTTGATCCCTTAATAAAAATTCCCAGTATTTCTCAAGTTAAATATCTGATAGTTTATTCAAATGATCACATCAAAACATGAGAAGTACCTCGAGGAGAGATAAAGGCATGGTACCCTAAGCCTCATAATGTGGTATATAGGACATGCTATTTTCTGGATGTAGGTTGAGGGTAGATTATCAACAAAATTAAAACTCACTGACACTGTTTAATACTATTATTTCATATTTGCAGATAAATATATCCATCCATGCATACAGGTTCACACAGAGAGGCAAAAAAAATGAGTCCTACAAGAGAACAGTTTTACACACAGATGCATTGGAAATACTAGAGAGCTAAAAATGGTGATTTTTTTTTCCCCTTCTACTGTATTTCATCACATGGTGGACTGGTGAGAAAAAGAAGAGATTTCCTTGGACACAAGTAGGATGAATGAGGAAGATGAGGAGGAGGAGAAAAACAGAAGATGAGAAAGATGAATGCAGAAGAGAAAAAAAACACAGAAATCAATATTTTTTTTCTGTAGACAGAGAACCATTCAAAGGGAGCAAGATTCTGTATTTTTTTAAAGGCTATGTGAGCAAACATGTAGGAGTAAACAAAAGCTTAGGACTCAACATATGGGTTGTGAAACAGCCCTTTATTTATGAGGCTGGGATCCTTGGGGATTAGCTATAAAAATCTCCTGCAGGGGGAAGCTGCAAGGTGTATATATTTTCCTGGTCTTGATTATAGGCAGAAATAGAAATAGTCGTTTCTTTGCGACTTTCTGACCCTAAGACCAGCTGTGCTTTTAGAGAGCGCAAATAATGCAACCTGACTTTAAAACTAGCAGTGATTGTAAAACCACAAGAAGGACCCTAAGTCCAGTTGTGCTTCTAGAGAACACAAATAATACAACCTGACTTTAAACTAGCAGTGATTGTAAAACTACAAGAAGGCAGTGGGGATCAGCAGAAAGTACATCTGGAGGATATCCATAAAACTGCCAGACGTCTAGCGTCCATAAATGCACTTAAAGAGGACAAGACGATACCAAGAGATTGTCAAAGTAAAGCGACAAGACAATAAAAAATTAACTACAAAGTTTGTGGGGGGAAGCAATAATACTGCTAGAGATAAACCATAATAAAACCAGAAACTCCATGTGTGCATTTCCCAGTCCTGATACACCTGAAGAAAAGTGTGGGCCCTCCAAGAGAGAGCTGAGGAAATGACCCTCAAGGCAGTGCAGAGATGAAGGCAAGGCTAAGTGGAAAAGAAGCTAAGAGTCCGGGGCACAGAATGAAAGGGCGTGCACAGATCTATTCAACACTCACAGAAGGCACAGAAGGCAAAATGGGACTGGGGCAATTTTGAAAAACATAATGACTTTGCATCTCATATCATCATAAGACACAGTGCTATACACTTTAGACATTCAAGATGAGCTGGAAGAAAGTAGTAACTCATATGTAAATATGTCTCTGTGAAATTGCACAGCTCCAAAAGAGAGGAAAGATACTTTCAATGACCATTTAAACAAGGGACAAATGAGAGAGCTGTCTTGAGTCCTGTTTCACCTGTAATAGTTGAGACTCACATTTGCAATAATCACACATTGCATGTCCAAATAAATGAGGATGGAGAAAAATCAGAGTTCGCAAGGGAGAGACTCTCTGAAGACTTTCCCAAATTCCTCTTTGTAATAAAAAAAATACCATAAAATGTCGTTAAAAATCTCCTTTAAATGACTTTTAAATGAACACATGACATCCAGGAAATAAAGCCTGTGAGCTCAGTAGGTAACGGTGTGTACTGCACAGACTGGTATCAGACCTGGATCTGATCCTTGAGACCCATAGTGGAAGGGGAAAAAAAATCAACTCCCCAAAGCATACATCACACACACACACACACACACACACACACACACACACACACACACACACACCAAAATGCATCTCTAAAAAGATTCAAGATTCATTTGTGTCCATGGAAATCACAAATAAATGAGTGCCTACATAGCAAAGCAATACAATATATAATTGAAGAATTAAAGCAATCAAGATGACAAAATTTAAGGAATCTGTGGAAATCAGGAATAAGGTCATTGAAGTTGAATTGTTCCACAGCCCTCATACTATTTGGGAGGAGATAAAATATTTACTATAATTTGTTAGGTTAAATATGTATATTATTCTAAAGGAATAAATATAGTGTGCATAAATACTGAAGTCATGGATAATTAGTATAAAGTCATGAAAAGAAAAAGCTGAAAACAGAAAACACAAATAATATGATAGAAATAAACACACACACACACATATATATATATCAGAAATAATCAATGTTAAATAAACCAAAGTTCACAAGTCCATAAAAACATAGAGCAGGAGATTTGGTTGAAAGCCATAAAATTGAAACAGGTGATATTTACAAATACAATAATTTAAGAGAAAAATAATAGCATTATACAAGTGTAGGGGAGACCACTGCTTTAGATGGTAGGACCCAGTGATCAATACAAGGCCGGTCATGCAAAGTACCAAGCTACCATAGTGAAACCATAAAGTAGGAAGAACCCCACCACATACATAACACAACCGCTTTTCCCAAATCAGAAAATCTACAACCAGCAATGAAAATCCCAGCCTTCTGGGCCTCCATTAAGAAATCCCCTCCTCATTAGCCTTAAAACAAATGGATTTAATTAAGATAATGCTGAGTAGTCCACTCTCAGAATTACCCTGTTTCTTTGGTCAAGCCTCCTACAAAGGTCTCTCCATTCCTTGCCTTAAATGGTTCCTTCTATTGTTTAGACAGGATACTGTTCAGTTTCTCAGTTGCTAGCAGAAGCCAGTCAAGTCTTTAAATGTGCTGAATACAACTTCAATCCAGATAAAGTGATATTATAGAAAAAGTAATGATAAAAATAGGTTACAAAGTTAACATCAGAGCCAAAAGAATACTGCTATTGATAAATTAACTGAAAATATATAATAATTTCAAGCTTATATGCTCTAATTAGCAAAGTTATAAAAATATTCAAAAGAAAATTAATAAAATAGACTAGAGATAATGACAAATCAGCCATGAGAGTGGTGGAATGTAACACACTTCATATCAAGTATTCAAAGATAAGTTACTAGAATTGAAGGTTTGAATAGCATAATTAGAAGCTTGACCTAGTAGACAAAGATCATAAAATTAATCACTGAGGAATAGACATGATGTCAGGTACACTGTGACATCTAGGAAACTGACTACTACAATGAGGAACATAAGACAAAGTCCAATCATCTACAACATGCAGATTGTGTTTTCTTACTTTATCACATCTCAGAAATATGTAATTAAAGTGACTAAAAAAAAACAAAGGAGGAAGGCAGAACAGGTAAGATGAGAATCAGATTGCTAATAATGATAAGCAAAGCCAAAATGTGATAGAAACAAAGCAGAACTAGTAAGCCTGACATGGTGGCATGTGCCTATAACCTGAGCACTGGGAAGCTGAAGAGCTGCCTGGGTTACTCAGGGAGTTCTGGACCAGTGTACACTGCATAGAGACCCTGTCTCATAAAAGACCAAAGAAGAGAAGAAGAAAACAGAGGGAAATGCTGTGGGATAATGTTCTTATACACTTGAAAGATTTGTCATGTGTACTGGTTTAATAAAAAGCTGATTGATTCGTAACCAGGCAGAAAGTATAGTTGTGGCAACCAGACTAGGAGAATTCTGGGAAGAGGAAAGGCAGAAGCTCAGTTCATCATTCAGGCACAGAGGAAGCATGATGGGAACACCTTGCTGAGAAAAGGTACCAAGCCATATGGCTAAACATAGATAAGAATTATGGGTTAATTTAAGCTATAAGAGGTAGTTAGTAATAAGCCTGAGCTAATTGGTCAAACAGTTTATAATTAATATAAGCCTGTGTGTGTTTCTTTGGGTCTGAATGGCTGCAGGACCAGGCAGGACAAAACTTCTGTCTACAAAAAAAAAAAAAAACCACTGAAACCTTTATGAATAGCAGTAAAACAGTAAGTCCAACCTCATGAAGTAAGCTTAGACAGACAGTCTAACTGTCCAACTTTACATACAAGTCCAACACAGAACATGGAATCAGTATTAAGGAGCTCTTTGCTGTAAAAGTTGGCAGGCAAAAGTCAATATAATTAAAAGTAGAAATAGAGTATACAAAATAGAAAACAAGGATATATAAATAGAAACAATTAAAGTCAAAATCTATGCCTAATAAAGTAATTGAGGAAGCTCTAAAAATTGCTGATTGCTTTAAAAACAAAGGGAGAAACAGAATAAAAGTAGCAATTGCAAATACAAAAGGATTTCATATACAACATAACATAACCGAATGTAAGTCAAGGATAAAAGCCTTACCAGTATATAGAATGTTAATACTGACACTTAAGACATCACAGAAAAATTGAGCACTACTAATTGCATGTTAAAGTAAGCAATTTGACATGTGGTTCTACCCCTAAATGAGGAATTACAGACAACCAATAGCTGCAAAGAGAGGGAGAGTCAGCCTTTCCCATGGATGAGATCCTTAATTGGTGATCCAAATAATATAAAGTGGTGAGCACTGAAACCATCTGTACAAAAGCAACAAAAAGTGAACCCAGAAGATTGTATTTATATATTTCTACATGTGCACATACACACATACATTTATGTGCGCACACACACACACACACACATAAAAATGCACACAAATGCCTGTGCATGCATGTAACAATAACAATCAGGGAAGAAGCTATCAATTTGAGAATGTGGCAGGACATAGAAAGATTTGGAGGGAGAGAACATGAGAGGGGCTTGAAGGAAGAGACTTGGGAGGAACTGGAGGGAGAATATTGACTTAATTATATTTTAATTAAAATTTAAGATAAATTTAAGATAGATAAATCTGAGTTGCTTAAAATCTTTCAAAGAAAACCTTATATCTAGGGCAGCATTTTATAAGTAAGGTCTTAGGAATCAACCTGTTAGGAATCAACAACCTTAAAAACATCTTTAGGGGCCAGGCAGTGGTGGCGCACGCCTTTAATCCCAGCACTTGGGAGGCAGAGGCAGGCAGATTTCTGTGAGTTCGAGGCCAGCCTGGTCTACAAGAGCTAGTCCCAGGACAGGCTCCAAAGCTACAGAAAAACCCTGTCTTGGGGGGAAAAAAAGCATCAGGGAAGAGAGAGGTAAGAAACTTTCTAAATCATGTGTGATGTCTAACTTCTGCAGTAACACGAAAGAGAGACAAGGAAAGAACAGGGGCAATATAGTCCTAACCATTAAAAACCTGACTATTACACATATATTTACATATATATGTGTATGTATACATACGTATACATGTGTATATATATATATATACACATATATGTGTGTATGTATGTATATATATATATAGTTTTTCAACACGGGTTCTCTGTGTAGCTCGGGCTGTCCTGGAACTCCCTCTGTATACCAGGCTGGCCTCGAACTTACATACATTTGCCTACTTCTGGCTCCCAAGTGCTGGGATTAAAGTTGTTTGCCACCACTGCCTGGCTTCTTTGATATATAATTAATTCCACATTAATTATATACTTTCAGCCAAATAAAGCAAGGTTTCCAAAGCAAATACATTTGACAACATTGGTTTTTCTCAAGAATGTAAAATTGAATATTAGAAATCAGAAATGTTACTCATTACATTTACAGTTCAAAATATCTATATTCCTTCAATTAAAACATTCTATAAAGTTCATCTTTTCATAATAAAATGGTCTGAAAACAAGAAACCAAAATCTTATAAATCTAATCTCAACAAATATAATTTGGAAAAATTAATTGGCAAAAATGATGCTCAATAATGAAACTTTAAAATCATTACACACACACACACACACAGAGAGTTCCATTATTATAGGTTATATTTGATGCTTGAGTCAGTTCACTACATAAAAGATAAAATGTATTATAAATGTCTTAGAAATAAATAAAACATTGTTATTGAAGAACTTTCTTTTATGTACAACATTTAAACATTTCAAGCATACTGAAATTATAAAAAGTGCAAAATCTCTGATAGAAGAAATTTGAGATGTATTTTTTAATTAGATCCTTTACAAATTCAAAAGAGGGACATCTAAGAAAAATTTTAAAATGTAAAAATTTATGCAACAAGATAAAACTCACTTAGAAAGCCCTACCAGAGAATTACTCTGTGCAGGAATGATCCAATACTGCCAATATTAGCCCTCACCTAAAATTCAGTCATGCTTTCAGTACGATTGCAGTAAAACCCTGAAGGATGTTTCACAGAACTCATTCCAAATACTCTCATGTAGAAGTGAAGGATTAATGTGATCAAAGGAATTGCTCTCCACGTTATTAACATTATAGCAATTTTAAAACCTTGATATTGCACCCTTGATGTGTCAAATACTATGATGAAATGAGTCTCCACAAAGAGACTCATATATCTATGGAAATGCTGCTTTTGTAAGAATTAATATTAGCGTTTTCCAGGAATGGGTGAGTTTTTAAAAAATAGATTCCATGGAACTACTAAAATTCATATAGAAAACAATAGAGATTCAATTCTTTTCCTAGAATACACATGGTAATTTATTTTAAGATTTCAATAAGTAGATTAAGATTGGTTTAAAAAAATGTATGAGAATCTCTTAAGGACATTAAAAGTGTTTAAGCCCATATTAGATACCAGATGATAACAAATAAAAAGTCCAGTGCTAAGAATGTTTTTTTTAAGTTGCTGACCAATAAGATCCTATTGGCCTTTAAATATCAGAGGCTGTTGCCATTGCTTATTATTCTCCAGAAATTGGTGGTAAGACCCTACTGCTGATGACACTCATACATTTGCATAATCATATTGGTACTTCCCTGGTGCTGCATCTCTACTGGCTAGCTTTCATAGTGTTGCAGGCTACCAGAGGAAAATAATAATAGTCAATCATACCCAGATGTAGATGGTGACAACTGCAATAATGGGCTGGCAAGGCATGTCCACTCGTGTAACAATGACATAAATGACAAACCAGCCACTTTCTGATCGAATTTAAGGTCTGCTCCATAGATGAAACCCATTCATAGCACCATGGGCTAGACAGGCCATAGATCCTGAGAACCTACTTCTATCATTCTGCTGGATAAACATGGTATTGATTCCTAATGACTTTTTATTATAGCCATAGACTCATTAGTACATCTCTCAACCCTCATCAGAGAAGCTTAAGCTTCTATTTGCAGTAAATGATGACAACATGGAGACAACCCACATCTGGTCAAAGTACAGAGAATAAGAGACTGCTGAATGTTCAGCTGTAAGTGGGCATCTATAGTACACCCTCTTCTCTCAAGGCTTAAATATTATGGTGGAGGAGTGGGCAGAAAGATTGTAAGAGCCTGAAGCGTGGATGACTACAAGGAATCAGTGTTCTCAAGGCAGAGCAAGGCAGTTGCACATATGAACTCACAGCAGTTGTGACTGCATGCACAAGACCTGTACAAGTTCACACCAGACAAATCCCCAGGACGGAGCGTGAGGTCAGTGTGAAGACCCACCTCTAGCTAAGGAGTGACTTGCTGGGAGAGGGAGTCCTCATTAAGGGTGTGGTTCACCATGCCAGTGAAAGACCACACATCTGAGAGCAGGTGGACAGGACAAATTGGACTTGATTGGTGTAATAAAAAAAGGAAAAGGAGAGAGAGAGACACAGAGAGAGAGAGAGAGATGGAGGGAGGGAGGGACACAGTTGAATAGAGTAGATAGTAAAGGGGGTAGATCTAGGGTTGGGAGGAGTTGGAGAAGGGGATAATTATGATCAAAATATCTTCTATGGTATTCTCAAAGAACTAATTTTTAAAATAGCACATGGGGGATTTTATCTATCATTTTTTTAAAAAATGTTACCAATAAATGCAACTATATTCAAAATGGAAACGCCTGGGTTTTCAGAGAAACCATTTACTGTAAGTCCAGGAATGAGAAGAAAATGAGTTGCTAGACTTGTGGCACTCAAAATGCATGCAAACTATGTAATAAGAAATCCTGTACATCAAGAAGATAAAACCTAACCACCCAACAGAAAATAAAATGAACAGGTATTTCCCAGAAGAGGAAACTGGAAAGCCAAGTCAACAAATGAAAAACCTCGGTCTCCATAGTAAGCAAAGAAATGCAGATAGAAATCTCAAGAAGCTATCATTTCGCACCTGCCAGAACGGCAAGACTTTAAAAGGCTGACAATCTCCCTGACATGTGCAAGGAGATTTAAAGCCCCATGAATTTTCATGTGCCATTGGAGGGGGATATAATTTGATATCACTTTGGAAAACAAGCTGGTGTCACAGAGTAGGACTGAATAGGAGAATAATTTATGGCCAACCAAAACCAACTGTCAAGTGTAAACCTTAGAAAAAAATCTTGCAAGCATTTCCAGGAAACATGGGGAGGTGTTTGCAGCAGCATCATTCATAAGAGCAGCATCCTCTGAGCCACTCAAGCATTCAGCAGCTGGATGGAGAACTAAATGGTTATTTGCTCACACAGTGGGGTTGCATTCCAGTGTGAGCCGGCCTGACTCGGTCTTATTCATCGGCACAAAGGAGCCTCAAACACACAAACTGAAAATACATATCAGGGACAATGCATACACATAAGGTTCCATTGATATGCAATGGAGAGAAGCAGACAGAATTAAACCTACAATTCAAGGATGCAAAGGAAACACGATGGCTGTGACTAATGTGCCTGCAGTCACCTCTGTAAGGGTGAGAGAGTACACGGGGGCTATCAAAGGTACTTCCATGTTCTATTTTTCTTATTGATGTTGAAATGAAGATGCTCACTCCATGGTTATTCTTTAACCAGATTCTGGTTACCCATCCCTCTGTGTGTATAATATATTTTATAACATAGTTTTCATTGCACAGAGTTGTGTCAAACAATATGGGTCTCTGTTGTCAGGGTTTCTGTCCTGCTTGGTTCACACAGTCATTAAGTCCCAAAGAAATCACACAGAAGTCTACATTAGTTGTAAACTAATTGGCCCAGTATCTCAGGCTTCTTATTAACTCTTACAACTTATATTAGCCCATTATTCTTATCTGTGTTAGCCACGTGTCTCGGTACCTTATTAGGCGGGGAAGTCACATTTTGCTTCTTCTGTGGCTAGGCCAGGACTGCAGAGGAATTGGCTTTTCTCTTCCCAGAATTCTGTTCTCATTGACCCGCCTCTACTTCCTGTCTGATTGTCCCACCTATAGTTCCTGCCTGGCTACTGGCAAATCAGCATTTATTTAAAATATAATTGACAGAATACAGACCATTGTCCCACACCAGGTCCCAGAATTTGACTCTTGCTAATTCACTAGGCAGATAACATGAAAATGAGCATGACAGGAAAGAAAGCTAATTAATCAGACAAACTGAGGATAGTAAATACTTCTAAGGTTTGTAAAGAAAAGAATTGGGGATTTGAAGAAAACAGAGCACAGTAGTTTAGAATGAGAACTCACTGCTTACTCTGAGGTCAACTGTCGTGAATTCATGACCAGACAGCTAGGCCATGCTCAGAAACACCCTTCTGCACATCTCATACACTGCACTTCTTCAATGCTTCTTGAGCCTTAAAGGGGAGGCAGGCAATATAGATGCCTCATGTAGGCCTAAGCACTAGTGGAGACTTTGAAGGTCATGATTAAATATTCCGACATTTTTCTAATGTGCTGAAGACCTTGCTATGATATCTGGTATGTTTTAAACTAGTACTCTAATTGATAATGATAAAAGAACAATGGGAAACCAAACACCCTTCAAAGATGACTGCGGGATACCAGGGAAGAAATAATGGTGGTTCCCCCTGGGATGGCCATGGCAATAAATACCTTAAGAGAGCTTATTTGGTCCATATTTCAAATGTTAACCATATAGAGTTTAGGTGACCAAGACTTTATGATAGCACATAATAGAGACAAATGGCATAGTCAAGAAGAGATTTAATAAAATTTGATTAAGTTTGAGTAACACATGAAAAAATCATGGGATAAGCCATTTTCTGTTACTTTCTCAATATCTTCAGGAAGAGTCAGTAGCTGACTTGAACAATCATTGTAGTTATATAACACGGCAAAGACATTATAAAAGCCCTTCACCCTTGAATGGACATGTCAGTGTAAGGCTCACTTACTTGATGACAGAAAACAAAATATCAAGTTTCTAAAAGTATTCTCAGTCTCATGACTGGGAGAAGAAGTTACCCAGGCAACTTGACTCCACATTCCTCACTGTTGGTGGTCATACCACTGGACAATGCCTTGACTCCCTTAGCTGACCTGAAATGTAACTGGCTCTCATATGTGATAAAAGGTGAATGGAAATGCTTACCACACTGCAACCAATCTTCTAGGCTCTTATATTTGTTTTTGGAAAGAAAGCATCAAATTGTATGCAGTCAGAACTGAGGGATACTTTAGAATCTGAGGGACAGACAATCTGCCATGAATTAGTAAACTGTATTCAGAAACAAAGCTAAAGTTCTTTCAGTAAACAGAATCACATAATTAAATGTTATTATCTAAATTTCTGGTGTTGGTAATCATGTGTTTTTTGAAGCTAGGACTCACTGTGGAGCTCAGTCTTTGAACACTATTGTCCTGCCTCCATCTCTTGAGGGTTGTCATTACAGGCATATGCCTTCACACTCAGCCTAAATATAGTTCTTACTACAGAAAATCTAGATTCTTTACTGCACGAACACACATATGGAATGTCTAAAAGGAGTGCAGGATACTTTATATCCTATTTGATATTGAAATCTGGATAGTTTATTTGTTTGCTCCTTTGATGCTATGCATGAGGCATATCCCATAGACTCATCTTAACCAATCTATCACATCTTTGGTATACAGACATGGAAGCCGGCATAGTAAAGTAAGTGACTTGTTTAAGCTTCAGGAACAGAATTAAGTCTGTGGTCCTACCCATTGTAAAACTGATCCCCCACACTATGAAATAAGAAAGGACTTGAATAATATCTCGGCCAGACCTGGAGATGGCTCAGCAGTTAATAGCACATCTGCTATTCCAGAGAACCCAAGTTTGATTCCCAGCACTCACATGATGACCCACAACATCTGTCACTGCAGTCCCAAAGGATCCAATGGCCTCTTCTAAGCTGTGAAGGTAAAGCCCGCATGTGGTGTGCAGAAAACAATCCATGTCCATAAAAATTAATATAATTTTAAAATAACAATATGTCACCAATTTCCTTATAGGGTTAAGGATATAAGGGGTAGTGACTTCAAGTTAATTCAGTAACATAGAATTTAGAATTCTGTATATACAACATCAATAGAAACTTTATTAAGGCTATATACTATAGAGGATCAGACTCCTTTTTGTCAGGTCTGCTTCTCCCAATAATAGGAATTTATATCCAGACAGGTGCTCCACCATGGTTTGGACATGGCCCAGGAGCAAACTGCAGGTAGCAACACATGAAAGACCTTCCTGAGTGACCTCTGTAATCTCTCTGCAGCTCTCGTCTGCCCAGCACAGGCCTCCTTCAGAGAACTTGCGTCACTGGGCAAATATCTTCTCACCTGCAGCCTAAATCCAAGACTCTTTGTGAAGCCCTTTATCTTTAGGGGAGAAAAGGAAAGAATCAAAAAGAAAGTAGATAGAAGAATGAATTCAGCCAATCAGAGTCCTACTTTCCTAGATTAAACAAGCAAC
This sequence comes from Microtus obscurus, assembly GCA_963919715.1. NCBI lineage: Eukaryota > Metazoa > Chordata > Mammalia > Rodentia > Cricetidae > Microtus > Microtus obscurus. The sequence continues at coordinate 39,631,851 of CAWTZC010002514.1, forward strand.
CCAATGGTCAAATCTTCCTATTTCTACAAAGGTTATTACCGGAAAGATATTTGCCCTGGAAAAAAAGAAAAAGAAATTAAAACTGAGTAGCTGATTTTGACTTGCTAATAGTCTTTTTGAACTCTGAATACTTTTTTCTAGCCAAGCCTAGAGATTGTACTGACTGATGGGAACCGTTTTTTTTTTTTTTTCCTACAGAGTGGAGGAACAGCCAATGAGATGGGCTGCAAGAGGTATGGCTATGAATGCTTTCCTTGTACTAACAAGTTGAGCCACGTGAAACAAGTCAAATGTGCCGCCCTGTGGATACTTTCAGCAGAGTCTAAGTCAGAACGCTGCAATCCGTGGTTACCGCAGCAAATTCAATATAATAATATAAATGTGCCAAGACATATCCACCTAGATGTCCATCAACTGATGAAAGTGTACAGAATATGTTGTACAGGCACAGAATGAAACTTTCTTAAGCCGTACAAAAAACAAAATCGTGTCATTTGTAAGAAAATGGGTGGATCTGAAGATCATATTCAATGTATTAACCCAAACCCAGAAAGACATGTGTCACATGTTTCATTGTATGTGATATTTGGATTTCCAAATATGTGGCATGCAGTGAAAAGGAGGGATGTTTGTGATGAGGAGGGGCAGCACAAGCCAGGGCAGTGAGGGTGGATATGAGCAGATTATATGATGTACTTGTGTCGAAAGTCAGGATGAAACCCGTGACTTTGTAAATGATTACACACCAACCAAGCTCAAGAGTTCTGGGTTTTGACGGAGATAATGTTAACCTTAAGATGAAAGAAGCTCACTCGCGTGGTAATCACCCACAGTTGCTGTGTGTCTGGCACGGTGTGTGCCCATCTTCCCCTTTAACAACCTGATATTCCCCAAAGCTTAGCAACCAGTACGGAAAAACCCGTACTTCTTGCCTGGATGGCCTAAGAAAGTGTTCGCTATGAGGCTCAGGCTCTTCTGTCAGCTACAAAACCACACATTTTTCTTGTTGCCCTCTGTGCTCCAGTGCTTTCACTGAGGTGTCGTGCCCAGTGAAATGTGTTCTTCTTCACTGTGTCCTCAGAGGCACAGAGGGCGCCAAATTTTATATCTTACAAACTTAGTGCCCATTCAAAATCATGAACCTATATAAGTAAAAAGAAAACACTTAATTCTTAAAAGTCACACAGCTGACTCCTGGATGTGGACAGGCTGGGGACTGTCCACATCCCTAGAGTCAGATGGAAGCCATCACTCTCCTGTTTTGCTTACCTTTGCTTTAAAGCCTGTGTACCTCACGTTACAGCAACTATTGAGACCTAGTTTTGTAAAACCAGACTGTGAAATGAACTCACCCAGCCTCATGTTGAAAACAGAGTACCTGGAGCCAGAGCACAGTGCTCACTGGATAGAATCTGCTGTCTTCTTTCCCTCAAACATTTGAAACTTTCCATGTTCCTGCATGCTCCTTGCAGTGCTGAGCATTAGCATGGTCCAGGGACCACAACTCTACTGAGCAAGAACGCATGGAAAGACTGATAGAATCAGACACATCATCTGAAAAGATAGTCCTGGCAGCCTCCTGGGATAATGGGAGTGTCATGACTTGGGCTGCCTAGGAGGAAATTTGGGTTATAAATGTCCATGAGGGTCTGAAATCAGTGTCTTTAGGTAGATTAGTATATGGTAGCAGAATTTTGTTTTCTAAGTCTTTCAAATACAACATGGGAGAATAAATTGTGGTGAGGGGAAGAGAGAAAATAACAGGGAATGTGTGCTGTAGTTACTTCACTGTGCCTTCATAGTGTCACCTGTTCAAAGAGTTCTTGTTATACAGTACAGCTTCAAAGGTGGATTAGAGGGCTGGGACAGATGAAAGTTACAAAAGAAAGCATTTTGATAAATGTGCCATATAGTATAAGATATTTACTGTGGAAGAAAGTAGATGAATGGAAATACCCATTTTAACTATCTTAACTCTATTTTTAAAATGTAGGAAATGGCTCACCAAGTAAAGCCTTTGCCATGCAGCTGTGCATGGCTGCCTAGAATCCCAGTGGGCAGGAGACAGAGAAAGGGGCTAGACACATTTGAAACAGCCAGCTCTGCCTTAAACAAGCAACCTCATCTCAATACATAAGGCAGAGGAAAATCCAAGAAGGCATCCATGCCAGCTTCAAGCCTCCACATAGGTGGTTATGAATGTTTGCAAACATACACTTGACAGACAGACAGACAGACAGATACACACACACACACACACACACACACACACACACACACACTAGGTTTAAAAGGTAAATGGAACAGAATGGAAGAGCAAGGAAATATGTTCCAGAAAATTACAGTGGAAGAATGAAAAAAAAAATAAGAGGCAGAGAGGCAGGAAAGGGAATGCAAGAAGAGGAGAAGTTGGTAAAGTTGGATAAACTATTCTATGTTGTCACCTGTACTACTGCTCACCTGTCATCTGATATCTGTCTTCTCAGTCCTTAAAACCTCAGCCAATACCTTCCATCTGGAAAGCTGTTGGGGTTGGTAAACATCTCCTCATATGTTGTTTTCAATTGATTGACTAATATTGTGTATTTTCCCTTAAAGTTATCTCATAGTATTTATAAATACAAGAACTGAAAACTTACGACGAAATATGGCTATTAAAGAACAAACTTCAAATAAGGACAAGAAGGTTCTCCGAGCTAAAGCAGATACATCTGAGTGCCAGGAGTGGGGCGAGTAGGAGGGAGAAATCCAGGAGGAAAGTACACCAAGTGACAGCCTCTTCATAATGGATCGTATGCACAAAAGGGAAACAGAGATTCTAGCTCAAAATCATCTCCTGGGGCTTAGAGCTTAAAAGACTCAAAGCCTACTAGGACTGTGCTTCATTTCCTGGTTCTTAAACATCCAAAGAACTCTATGATGTGGGAATATTAATCATAAAATAGCTAAAGAAACAGTGACTTCAACATCAACTTTATGCAAGCTTAAATGTATTCTTCCTGATGGGCAGACTATCTTTTTGAACTTCATGTGGTTGTGAGCAGGATTAAGTAGCTTTATCACAGAAATCCATCACTGAGTTGTTTGTCTATTAATAGGCAAGTAAATTATTTAATTGGATCATTTTTCTATCCAGTTGTAAAACAGATATATTTCTTAGCTTACAGTATATCTCTCAGTGAGTGTTGCTTCCCGAGAACTGTCTTTTGTCAAAATCTCTAGTCACTTAACCACAGCTTTCAAACCCAAGTGCTTTCAGCTCAGCATAGTTCTGTCTGAGAGGCAAACAAAGGCTTTCGCCAGTGTGTTTGTAAGGAGAATATTGGTTTGAAGTTTAAATAAGATTATAAATCACTAACTTTCTTGCATTTCCCAGTTGAGGATCCTTAAGTCTTTATAATGCAGCTCATAATTTGAAAAAGAAATGCCCAGCATCTTCAGAATATATCATCAATTCCTAGATGGTCCCTTTGATTATAAGGAGGAAATAAAGAAGCAAAAGACAATGAGGAAATTTGACAAGACATTATTTAATATTTAGGACAATAACTGATACTGCTATTGACCATGTTCTCAGGACCACACAGGACCTTAAACCAAGTCTTCAGTAGAACTTTGAAATTCAATTGAATGCAAGGAATCACAGCATAGCCTTAACAAACAGAATTAGTGTGTATCAATACATACTCAACAGCTGATGCATGCTAGATTCCATGCTTCCAAACTAAATCTGTGTTTGCATGCCATCTGCATCCTAGGAATATGTCTCCAGCATTTCCTGTGGGCACACCAATTCTAAATATAAAAGGCAACACAGGAAATCAGAATGCATGCCCAGGGAAATTTGGTCTCCTGACAGCATATGTCCAAGTATTTGAAATTTTATGTTAGCCTCCAATTAGATGCCAAGGGTCATGTCTTCCTCATCTTTGGCTTCTGAACAAGAATACAGAACTCTACACAGAAGCACCCATGGGGCATCTGAGGATTTCAAAGGGAATATGAGTGAAGTTTCACTTTAGAGGGTGAGCATAGAAATCCAATCTTTTTATTTATTTATCAGGGGTGGACTTTGCATGACTGCATGCTGATTATGATTATTCTTGACTCCCAATAGTTCCTGGCTTAGAACCCAAGCATGTATTCAATGGCGTTCACAATCACAATCACAGGCTGTTAAATTCGAACACACATTCACTGAAATAGTACACAAGAAAAATCAGATTAAACTTTCATGTTTTATGGTAAAATATTTTGCTACAAAATTTATTCCCTTAATTAATCAGTAAGTTTCTTTAACCACCCCAAATTGCCATATACAGAAATGCTATTGCTGCTTCTCAGATGAGTTGTGTTGTCAGTGGGTTAAAGGTGAAAAAACTCTGATATGATAATGTACCAGTTTCCTCACTGTGACATGCTCTCTTGTAAAAATTATCCACTTAAAAGAAACAAAATATAACCACACATATGTGAACACCTAATGCAGGGTCTGGTTTTAGTAGCTGCTTCATAAATGTTGATTCCATTTATTCTTCTGTGGAAACATGGATTTATCCTCAAAGGATTTTCTTGATATTTAAAAAATCTGATCAGTTATTCCCCTTACCCATTCTGCAGCAAATGCGGTAGCTCTTCCTTATGTGTTCCCTCTATTCTGAGCAGTGAGAGATAATTGCCACAGCTTTGGGGATAATGGAACAAACTCTAAATGTCTACCTAAAACAAAAACATGTACAATTTAATGTCATAAAATCAACTCCTACACTGTGCATCTCAAATCTCTTCCTAGATAACTGTAATTTTAAAATTCTGTGCAGTTGGAAAATCACCGGCTGGTTATTTTAATCACAGATGATCATCACAGATACTCTCAGATACAGACAGGCTCATAAACATTTATCAATAAATATTAGTAAATATTTAGTTAGCCTCATTACCTCCTGTTTTATGAACATACTGGAAAGCCCATAGTCTATTTGATTATAGAATGCTATTTGCTCAACTGATACAAAAGTCCCAAACCACCAAAATACTCTAAGGAACAATTCAGAACCGAAACCAATAAGATCTGCAGCACTCAAGCGTTTTGGAATCTGAAACACTGTGCAGTATAACTTCATTGCCCTTAGTTTAGCTCCTGAAATTGCTGTATTCATTGGTTTAGGAAAAAAGCAAATCCAGCAAAGAAGGATAAAATCATACTAGACTTTGAATTCCAAAATGGCCTCAATACTGCCCTCATGGACAACATCCACAACAGCAACAGCCTTTATTAGTGGGAGTTGGGCTTTGTTGAGAGGGTGGGTGTAGAAGGTCCCATAGATAAGGCAGGAAAACTCAGTATAGCCAAGGCTAATATCAAGAACAGATTATGAATCACAGTATTTCAAGCTGGAAAAGGTAGTGAGAGAGGGGAGAAAAAGAAGGGGGAAGAAGCAAAGAAGGGAACAGCAATGGTCATTTGAGCCCTTTGTAAGTTATATTGTGACTGAAGAAATTAGAAAGTAAAAGTCAAGAGTTCATTAAGAAATGTGGTTTTTGTGTCGATCTGGGGTAAGGCAAAAGACCAGGCAGAAATTGTATAGACTCTAGCTTGATTGACAAGAGGATGAAGAGCAGATACTCTATCCCAGCTCACACATGGAGCTCTGGGATAGAGATTGAAGGTGGCTGCAGGGGAGTGGAAGCTCAGGACATCACACATCAGGTCACTCATTTTTGCTTACCATGCTCGGGGCTAAGTCACCAAGAATCTTAAGGAACCCTGAGGAAATATATATCCTGTTCTATCTCATTAGTGTGCGCAAGTATTCCTTACTTCCTCCAGAAAATTACTTTAAGAGTCACTGACTTCTTAAGAAAAATGTCAGATTGTTCAAAAGGGATAAGAGTACTGGGAAAGATGAGTTTATTTTCCCCTTACCAATGGCCGAAATAGGAGCACACGACCAAGTTGAGTTTAATAATAGAAAAGAAAGCTATGTCTCTAAATATTTATCACCTAGAGCATAAATGTGAGGTGGCCCTAGTGCTTTTCTAATTGCAGGCTCACGAGCCATGGTGGATAGAGAAGCGGAAATGCCCTGTGAGGATGTCATAGCCCAGGTCTAGAGATAGGGAAGCCATCACGGAGAGCTAAATGATGCGGGGTCATTCTCACCGCAGCAGGTTCAACCCTGAGTGTTTCCAGATGACTCACGGCTTTCACATCAGTAACAAGAGATGAGCTCCTTAAGAGGGAGAGCGGGGGAAAGAGGGGGCCCTGCGGCATAGCGTGGCAAAATGAAACCTAATTACCTAGCTTGTTGCGCAAGCTTATTAAAATACAAAGACACAGAAAACACAATTCTATTATCAGAACCTCAAGAGAAAAGGGAGACTATGTTATGTTATCTAATGGGTTTTTAATGGGAATACTAAAGAAAAGTAAGCTATATTTTATGTTTATTATAATGCAATGATTTTTCAAAAACCTGGGGGTGGGTGACGCTGGGGAGACTCTAGAGTGATGATATGTAAGCAGGAGGACCTGAGTTCCAGTCACTAGCACCTAGGCATGACAGTGCATATCTGTAACCACAGTGCTGGGGGAGGGTAGACAGGTAGAACTCTGGAGCTACTATGGAAGCCAGCCTGACCAAATCAGTGAGTTTCGGGATCCCTGGCTCAAAATAAATAAATAAAAAAAGAGGGAAGTGATAGAGGAAGACATCTGGCATCAACTTCTCTACCCTCCATAGGCACACATGCGTGTGCATACGCATCTGCACACACAAATCCAGACATACATTAACATGCGAAAATAAAGCCTAGGGAGATAGCTTACCGTGTAAATCACTAGTCACGTAAGTGTGATGGCCTGGGTTTAAATCCCCAGACTGTGGCATTTCATTTGTACTTTAATAAATAAAGCTTGCCTGAAGACTGGAACGTAAAACAGCCACACTGGCCAGCCTTACAGACCAGGAAGCAATGACACACACCTTTAATCCCAGTAGCCACACTAGCTTGCCATAGAAACCAGGAGGTAGTGGTGCATGCCCTTAATCCCAGCACTAGAGAGGTTTATAAAACGGGAGGAGCCAGCTCTCAGTCTGAGTCTCTTTCTGAGGTTTCCTGGAGGCAGGATCATCATTTTCTGACTGATGTCGAGGCTGGCCAGTGTAGCTGTTTCACTTTCTGGGCTTCAGGCAAGCTTTATTCATTAAAATACAAATGAAAGGGCACCACACCAGCCCACACATACAGCTGGGTGCATGTCTGTAAGTCCAGTGATCCTGTGGTGAGCGGGAGACAAAAGCAAGAGAATGCCCAAAGCTCACAGTCCAGCTAGGCCCAAACACACAACAGTGAACAACCAAAAAGAGACTGTGTCTCAAGGAGGAAGGAGAAGACAACCTAAGTCAGTAATGACCTCTACAGAGAGAGTTTCTATTCCAAAGAAAGGATGCGATAGGCAATGCCCTCTCTGGAGGTGCACTTGAATGCTTAATACTTCAGAACATAAGTCATGTCCTGTGGCATCGTGTGTTGAAGGGACCGAGCTAAAGCTACTGACATCCAGTGTTAGTTTGGGTATGCCTCGTTTTTGTTCAGTGCCCATTCTTCCTACCTAGTTCAGGGCTTCTTAGCCACCTCCATCAACACTGAGCATCTTTCCACTTACTGAGCAAAGCTCTGCCAAAATGAAGACATGGTCTTCCTTACTGCAACTGTTCTTTATGCTCCTCAGAGGCAGGGATTGTTCTCTCAGCTTGCAGATTGAAAAAAAATGAGGCTGGGAATGATCCAGAGACCTGTCTTCAGCTCTAGTCAGTCACGAGAATTCACCTGTCAGTGTGACTACAAGCCATGCTCTCTGTGTTATAGCGAAATGCATGTATCATAACCACATGGGCATTTCTTTCAACCTAAAATTATTGTCTACATCTGTTTTTAAATTTTAATTACCATCAATATGCCTCAGAAGCAGAGGAAGAGCAATATTCAAGGTTTAAAAATGATCCTTAGACATCCTAGTCAGAATAACCTGTCCAGGAGCGACATGCCTTGGAAAAGGATTTTTATCATTTCAGGAGCATAACATAGAGAACCATCTATGCATATGTGATTTAAGAGTCCTGATGTCAGCTGGGTGGTGGTGGTACACACCTTTAATCCCATAATTTGAGAGGCAGAGGCAGGTGAATCTCTGAGTTTGAGGCTGGCCTGGTCTAGAGTGTGATCCAGGATATCCAGGGCTACACAACACAGAGCAACCCAGTCTCAAGAAACAAAACAAAACACCAAGAACAACAACAACGACAAGAACAACAACAACAACATGCCACTGATGGCGTTTATTCCTTAACTGAAGGGGCTAGCAAATACATTTTCATGAAAATAGTTAGATGGACCTCTCAGAAGGTGATTGATATAGCTAAAATTAGCTAAGCTAATAAATTTTGAGACAAAAATTCCAATTTGGTTTAGATAAAATTCAATTGTCGGATTGTTAAATGGGCCCCAAGGTAACTCGAAGCATGATTTCATAATTTCCAAGATAATCCTTGGTTATAATAGAAGCTTCACCATGGATTTAAGGATAAGATTTTAGCCTGGTAACTAAGCTTGATATTTAATACGGCACCAACAGCAGAACTTAGAAAAGAGGTGGCCTCTGTTGGGGAGACAGTGATGCCTGTGGCTCACAGCAGAGTTTCCAAAATCAATGCCCCTGGAAGAATGACGACTGCACTGTCACTAGCAGCAACAGCACAGACCATGCTAAAGACGTAACACCCCACCCCAGGCGTGCTCAATTATAAATACTAGAACTTGGGGCCAGTATTCCACATCTCACTAAGCTCTCTAGGTGTGCCTCCTGCAAATTTGAGAGCCAATGATTTCGTGGGGGTAGGGGGTATAAAATAGCAATGCCAGGTTCATCCTGGGAACATCAGGTATAATGAATCAGGGTGACATCAGGCCTCCTGGCACCCAAGAAGTTGCCTAGGAGACTTTTCTCGGGCAAGGTTGAGACAAACTGGCTTGTTCGAACAATGTTCTAAGGAGTACACACACACACACAGCACACAGTGTATCCTCCCTGGAAAACAAGATAAACACATAAAAACAATCTGGCTGAACTGAACACACTAATGCTTTTCCTCTCCAAGTAACTCTGACCTCCAGAGAGTTCAATTACTGGGTCCATTCCATCCTGACAAATGGGGCTGCACTAGCTAACATCATAATAACAAGGAAATCATAAACAGCTTCCAGGATGCGCCTCACTGATCCAACTGTCTTAGAAAACATCACCAGATACATGAAGCCCTAAGAGAAAGAAAGAGGCTCAGTTTTCAACCAGGCAATGCAAACACATGCAAGGCCCTTGTGTCTCACAGGTCTCCACCATCCCTGCCAGCACGCCAGGCAATTAGCAAGTGTAGAATCACCACCCGTTGATTGTTATCCAGCAATAATTTACATATTATAATACGCGTGTAAGAAGATCACGTGGTTCCTAAAATGGTCAGCTTATAAAATCCAACTGTCAGCATCAACCTATGGGATAATAGTGCACTCCCCTTACCCTTTAGGGACCCAGGGGACACCTGGAAGAGCAGAGCATCACACCATGTCCTTAATGTCTTTTTCAACCTAACTAAGCACTTATGCAGAAATGGTTACTGGGTTTTTGTTTTTGTTTTTTTTTTTGTTTTGTTTTGTTTTGTTTTTTTTTTTGCAGTTGAAAGTGACATCAAAATTAGCATGAGAAAGGAATCTAGCCAGCCCTAGCAAGGCAAATACGGCTCTGGCAGGCCTTGCCCTTCTCCCCCCCCCCCCCGTGACCTCTGCCTTGCTACAAGTCATTCAATTACCCTCCTGAAGTTGGTCATCAAGGTCTGTTCTCTTCTTCGGCCACTTTCTCCTCCTGAGACTGACTACCAAGGTCCAGTTATCAAAATACTGAAGTCCGGCACTCAAAAGCCCCCTTTTGGCTACATTAAGTAACATGCCCAATTAAAAGTAAACACTTCATTCTAGCATGGGGTTTTCTGCTCTTACCTTCATAACCCTCCGTTGGCCTAGGGGCCTCTTCTTCTCTATCCAGAGGCAGTTCCCTGTATCCTCTGGGACAAATATTTATGCTCCCTTCCTGTACTCCTTTTTTCTTCTCCCTCATCCTCTATCTCCTGTTTTTTATTTATTTATTTATTTAATTTATTTTGTCTCTTATTCCCTGACCTTTCCCGTCAGGGGCACATACATCTTCTTTGTGCTGAGAACTTGGTCTTGGGGGTCCTGAGCCGATAATGATTCTTTCAGCATGTATGTGTGTTTCCTTCCCTGTAACGTTATGGCTAGAAGATTATTGCATTGATCTTACCAGCCTCTGCATTTGATCTTCTTTTCAACAACTGTTCAGTGGAGAATATTCACCTGTTTTCTTAAAGAATGCATAGTTTGGTTTCTTTTTGATTTTCATTCTTTCTTTCTTTTTTCTTTATCAAACTGCCATCATTACCATCCTCACATTTCATGGGCATTATTGAGTCAAGTAAGGGCTACTCCAGCGCAAACATTTCATCACTGCTATGGTTGATTTAATAATCAGGTGTCTATGAAGTGACTGATGGCAGCTAGCATACACAAGTGTGGGTACTGTGAATAGAGAGAATGAAATGCATTCCAGGGAAGATAGGATAAGATGGAAAAAGATGTCATAGCACTATTTAGCCTGGCATGCAGTATGAAACTTCGAGAATTCTGGGATTTTTCCGTTTCCTATTTCCTGACTACAGATGATCATAAGCATGCTATTACGAGTTAAGAGAGGCCAATGTTATTTTCATTCAGCATTTGTTTGTCATTTTACTGTAAGAAGCACACTGACGAGGACATGTGAATAACATCATTTCCTGCTGACTCAGATACAGGATGCAGAACCAGGTCAGAGGAAACCTTAGCATTAGAGCCTCAAGGCCTGGATTACAGCAGCGGTATCTGGGAGGTGATCAAAAATGAAGCTCCTCAGGCCTGCCCCCATCTTCTGCTCTACAGCCCTGGAGGTAGGCTTTGCAAATCTCCCAGTCCACTCCCCCAATGCCCATAAAAACTGGAAGACCTCTGATGAATAATACATCTACATATACACAGCCTAGTCATGTGGGAGATTTTTCTTTTTCACCGAATTCTCCCTAAGAGCCCACTAGAAGAAAAGGACACATAATACATCAAGTCAGTATTTTGAACTATGGCACCAAGAAGACCCAGTGAGGATTCCCACGTTAGGGGAGTCACTTGTGTTTATCAGGATGAAGGTTTATCCAAAGCCATGGCTCAACTACTGCTGGTTTTTAGGCACCAGTGTCCCTCAAACTGATCTGTGGACCTTGACTTGCCCTTAGTAAAAGACAATTTGATATCACTATTCATAATCAATATCTTTGGCTAGCACTTAACCCTAACTGGGTCATATTTTTAACACCAGATAATTTTTATAACTCAATACCTGTGTTATTTCACATCCAATGGACTGACTATTTCACAAAGTATGTAAGCAAGACAACTGACCATGGGGTCTCAATAAATGCATCTTATGCAAAAGAGTCCTGCTTCTACTTCACCAGTCACTTTTAGCCTCTACGCAGAAAATGCCCACAAGTACGTTGTTTGACTGACATTGTTAAACTACAGCAATTTAAAAAAATGAGTTAATTCTCAATATTTAATAAATATCTGCTTTTACATACAAATGTGAAGTTTGGCTTTCATCTGAAATACCAGAGTATGGGACAGTTACGGTGTTTCCCAGGTGAGGACTACAGAGCAATGGTGGAGATTGTGGCCATTCATGTGACCTACAACTCTGGTTTATCTTCTGTGTCCTACTAGCAATTATGCTGCCCTACATCAAGGCATTTCTTATGCCCAAGTTTCTACCAAAATTAGGTGGAGGAAGACTTACATAGGTTTGGATTTCAAGAAAGAGATGAAAATGGATTTTTCTTTTACATTATAGAAAGTCCAGCTATTCCTGAAGCAGGATGAAATGGAAGCAAAGATGAGGGAGACATGGAAAGGAATGGAAGTCACTCACTGCAATCTGAAGGGGAGTCAGAAATTTCAACCAAGTGGATAGTGTTTGTTGTCCTACAGACATCCTGACTAAAATTCGACAACCAGCTATTTAAGCAGTGCCAGGATGCTGGTAACCTTAAATCTGAAAGTATGAGCCCTCCTTTGTTCTTCATAAGCCCGATGATAGCACCTTATGATACAATTTACAGAAAGAAATTCCTTAAGAGACAAGTGAATCATCCCATGCTTTATTTAATTTTTAAACTCTCCATAAATTCTATGCTTTGATTCATATTTAATTTCTGCTGTAGAAGACACCTTTGGAACAATGTTACTTTAACAGCCCCAGAATCAACTAAACAGCTATTATAGACTCCTAAGTGCAATTCTTTTGACAAACCAGTGCCCATGCCTTAGATGTGCATTCCCCAAAGATTTCTTCTTCTCTCTCCTACTCCTTCTTCCTCTCTCTCGCTCCCTGTGTGCCTGCGTGTCTTTGCTTTGCTAACACCCATGCTTAAGCATGTACCGTTGTTTATTATAATAAACTTACTGCTTTTGTTTCACTCTTCTTTTCTGCAAAAGTCAAGGATCCAGCTTTGTGAAAGTGGAGGTCCCCCAGGAGGAAGGGAATCCCTCAGGGTATGGGCAGCTGTGATGGACTATCTCCCAGCCTACATGTTCAGAATGCAAATCAAATATCTCTTCTGAAATAAAATGATTGAAGACTACATGAATATCCTGACTAGCTTCACACATGGCCCTCCCGTCAGCAATCCCCTCCCCTGAAATTTGTACACACCATCACCACTTCTGAAATAAACTATGACCTCAGATTTATTAAGACACATGTCCTCAAAATTAACTGCGTATCAGTACTACTAGGAGAAACATAAACATATTTGATAAGGGATTCTCCTCTGTATGCTGTGAATACCATTGGTTAATGAATGAAGTTACTTTGGCCTACAGCAGGGCAGGATTGAGTAAGGTTGGAATTCCAAGAAGATATAGGAGGAAAGAAGGTGGAGTCAAAGAGATGCTATATAGCTACTGCAGGAGATGGATGCCAGATGGAACCTTATCAGTATGTCACAACCTCATGGTGATACACAGATTAATAGAAAGGGGTCAATTTAAGATATAAGAGTTAGCCAGGAATATGCCTAAGCTATTGGTCAAGCAGTGCTGTAATTAATACAGTTTCTCTGTGATTATTTCGGGTCTGGGCAGACAGGAACAAACAAGTAGTCTCCACCTACAAAATGGTGTTCCAATGTGGACCAGCTATATCCACATAAAACCTGAGAAAGCTTTAAAAAGAAATGCTAGACACACACATACACACACACAAACACACACACACACACAGAGAGAGAGAGAGAGAGAGAGAGAGAGAGAGAGAGAGAGAGAGTTTAGCACAGCTTCTTAATAGCTATATTTTTTTTCAGATGGGCTGTTTGCTGACAGCAAGCAGGGATGCCGTAGCTCCTTTAAGAGAAGTCTTTGTGACTCAGCACTGGCATTGAAGGCTGTGCAGCTTCTTTAGGGGAGGGCTTACTGGTTTGTGTTTATTGAATGAACAGCTCTGGCTCGGTCAGGAAGCCAAGCACTTAAATGAGGTCTGTGAGCAGCATGTTACAAATTGCTGTGACCCTGGAGCTAGAGAAATGCGTGTGGCTCTCAGAGGCAATGAACAGGCCTCCTCCATGTTGGACTGGGTGGAGTTGGTCCTAGACACGCCTGTTTAGCATTAAGAAAAAATATGCTCCTGGTCAGATAGACAATAAAGACTAATTCAGACAAAAAAATAAACCTCTCAAGAGGTCACAGTGTGTTTTAAAAATGTACATAGGCTTGAGAGAGAAATTTTTTAAAAAATTTAAAAGTCTTTAAAGAGACAGAGTACAGACAGTGATAGATTAAAGGAGTAAGAAAAAAGCCCACATAAAGATTGAATATACACAGTAAGTCTGGATTATGTATATTATTGTGTTTTCTTTGAATATTGACTGTGAATGAGCTAAGTACAGAGAGACATTTCATTGTATGGGCTACTAAGCTAAACTAACATATATACTTTAAGAAATACAGGTTAATAGGTAGTCATCTATAACAGTCAAGCATGTAGTCATGTTAGTTAGGTTTTTTAGATATACAGAGACATATTTCAGATGGATATTCTTCAAACCTTTCAAAGACTAACAGAATATGGCATTTAAAATGTTTTAAGAATTTAGGACTTTTCATGACAGTGAGACACATCTGTTCTGGCAGCACCAATCTACTTCAAGAAAATGATGGGCATTGAAAAGGCTCCTTATGGAGTTTGTTAGCCATTTGGGCAAGAAAGTGCTCTTGCCTGGACTGCTTGATGTTATGCTGTATGAACTGGACATGCAAGATCCACAGAAAAATGACTGCTGAAATTGCCTAAAGGTGAGACAGTCCTTGGGGGTTCCTACTTCATGAAATAGTCTGTCAGACATTCTGCAAAACACAGAAGAAAGTGACAGACTGAAAAACTGCCAATATCGGTAGAACTGTCTTTAAAATTTCCTGCTTCATGGAAAAGTCTCTGGCAGAAACTATGGGCCTGTAGGTTGAAGATGGATGCCACAATGTTGCAGAAGAACTTTGGGTGACTGTCCAGGCAGCGAGATGAATCTGTCAATTCTATAGTTTTGAAAGTTGCTTACAATGTTTTTCCTATTAACTTAGGTAATTGTGTATTCTTTTGGAGTCTTTGATGGAGTTGAAGAAAGATAGTTATAATTATAAAAGACAGATTAGATATAAAACTTTAGATTCACAAATATAGGATAGATGAAACAGTATTTTCGTTAATTTGTTAAATATAAATAGACTAAATATAACTATAATCCTTGCTTGCTTGTTTTGTTATATGTAATTTTGCTATGTTAAAGTTAAAACCTTCCTTTTTATTTAGACAGAAAAGGGGAGGTGGTGTGAGATTTGCCTCTGTATGCTGTGAATACCATTGGTTAATTAATAAAGCTTTGACCTACAGCAGGGCAGAATTGAGTAAGGTGGGAATTCCACGCAGATATAGGAGAAAAGAAGTAGGAGAAAGATGCCTGTGTGCCGGTACTAGTAAACCATGAGCCTCATGCCAAAATATAAAATAATAGAAATGGGTTAATTTAAGATGTAAGAGTTAGCTAGAAATATGCATAAGCTATTAGCTAAAAGTGTTTTAATTAATACAGTTTCTGAATGATTATTCAGGTCTGGGCTGTTGGGAACGAACAAGCGGCCTCTGCCTATACTTATTGATACTTGAATTCCCACCCCAGAGGTTTTATTTTAACAAGGCTGTCATGGCCCAGGTATTTTTTCAGCAACCAAAGTTGGTGCTAAAGCATAGTCAGGGATAATTTACTTGAAGGAAGTGGAAGATGGAAGTTCTCCCACAGCCTTAGAAGTTTTTTTAGAGGCCAGCACTGTCTCTTCCTTTCCCAATCTGTTGCCTTATAGGATCAGTTGATATGGGTTTGAGCTTTCAATTCTAGTTGCAAGGAGGGTAGTAAAAGAGGAGTCCTACACACATACAATTCCCCATTCTGCAATTCAAGTTGGCAGCCAGACTCTCCTACAGTCTGCCTATGAGGCTCACATACAAGCATATTGTTTTATTGGTGTAGTATCTCAAGCAGAAATGCAGAGGGTACATGGTTTTGTCACTTAGTAACTCTTGACACAGATTATGTGACTGATTACAGGTTAGCAAATGGGGACACAGCATCTAAGCTACTGGGATCCTACAAAATACTACAGATAAATTCTGGACTGAACAGGAAATCCCTAAAGAATGATAACATATTTTCTTTCTTTCCTTTTTTTGTAATATGACTGAACCAGCCCTTCTTTCTTACACAGATCTTTGATGGGCTGTGGATGAATGACTTGAATCTTTTATAAAGTGTCCATTTATGGCCAGGCTTTCCAGAGAACCCTGACTGGAGTGAGGGAAGATATTCATGCAATCTTTTATTTTATTTTTTCCTTCTTATCCTACTATCTCCTGTTATTAGTAAATTTGAGATACAGAGAGTACAAAAAGTTTTCTTGCACTGGTGAGTTTAATTTAGAGAGTCTTTTAAAAGTCAAATAAATTAAGAAAACAGAATACGAACAACCACCCTATTCTATAGTCTCAGTTAATGTCTCTTCTCAAATAAAATCCTTTTCAGAAATCCTTGAAATGCCTGTTCAAGGCTGTTTCCATATTATTCCTCGCACAACACTGTTCAGTCTGTAAATCTCTTTGACATTACTATGAAACACAATTTCATGTATTATTAACTGATTAGATTCCTTCCACTTTTTTGCTATAATAAATACTGTGCTGAGTATTTTATCACTGAGACTAATTATATTTTCTTAAGTTCTATTTAGGTTACTTATTGATGTGCAAGATAGAATGGCGCTATAGAGTTCATTTCAGGGTACCTTCTCCAGGGTTAGTTTTGTACGGGTCAACATCCAGGGCAACTGGCTTCCCAACCGCCTCCACGGTGGTGTGCTCACTCTCTCCCTATTTCATCTCCCTTTTCTCTTCCCTTCCCAGTCTTTCCTAACACATTAGGTGCCACCATCTTTTCCTATTTGCATCTTTATTTATCTACTCTATAATCAAATTTCTTCCTCTTTTTTTTCTGATTCCTTTGGGCAGTTTCTATTTCAGATTTTTTAAATCTAAAGGCTAATGAACACTTGTTTACATTTTGTTTTTATTTTTACTATGTGCTGTAAATTCTGAAGGTTATTGTGGCAAGAGATATAAAAATATGTATCTAACTTAATTTGTCCCCAGATAGTTAGCTGTGAAACATTTTATCACTCCTATGTCTTCTCTCTTTCTAGAGGGAAAAGACTGTGTTCCATAACTGTTTATTCCGTGGCTGTCTATTGTTTCCATCACACATCTTTTAGGAAAATCTTTATTCTGAAGATCTATTTTGAATATATGAACTTATTTATAAATTTGAATTTTCAAATAAGAAGTATATTTGTTTATTCTTATTTGTTTTTTATTATTTCAGTGAAATTTTATAAGAAGCAGTTACTACTGCTTGGGGTAAGTCATCCATATTTGCTACTATGATAAATTAATATTTATATTATAATTTTCATCTCACTCCTAAGAAGGCATTTATTTTACTTGCTTTCAAAAATTCTTGTAATTGCTAATTTTGTTCTGGGTTTCTCTCTCTCTCTCTCTCTCTGTGTGTGTGTGTGTGTGTGTGTGTGTGCGCGCACGCGCCAGCATGTACTGAGCCCATGAGTGTCTTGCAGAGACCAAAAGAGGATGTGGAGTGTCCTGTTTTTCTCTCTGTGCCCTGTGTCACTGTCTGCTTTATTTCCCCAGACAAGGTTTCTTGCTGAATCTGAGTTTGCTATCTTGGCTAGGCTGGTTGACCATTGCTGTGCCTGTCTATAATCTTGCAATTATAGAGTTATAGGCATGTACAATTGGGCCTGGCTTACTTTATGTGGGATTTGGGGACTTGAACTTAGGTCTTTGTGCTTGTGCAGTAGATACTTTTTCCTATTGAGGTATCTCTCCATCTTGTCTTATGTTAAATTGTGTGTGTCTGTATGTGTATGTGTGTGTTTGTGTGTAAGTGTATGTGTGTGTGTATGTGTGCTGAGGTTTAAACTTCAGGCCTTGTATGTGTCAAACATATACTCTACCACAGAACTATAACCATATTATTATAACCCTGGCTCAAGAGCTTCTCGTAAAACTTATCTTTAGCTGACTACAATGACTTGTCCTAGTCATTCTAATGCTGATATTTTGGGAGTTGAAAATACATCCCATTCAACAAATCTCCCTGCTATCAAATTAAAAATGTTTTTGCTAAAGTGATCAGACCTAACGTGCTCTACATTTTATAGAAATAGAAATGTTTTAGCTTCACATAGTTCAATATTGGTTTTGAAAATATATTGGCCATGTTAATCACATATTTTGAGTGATTTAATAATTGTGCTAATTTTTATTAAATGTCTTTCCCCCTTTTATATGTGTAATAATATCCATCTTCTGCAGTTTTATCTGAGGCATTTGTATTCTGATAGCCAATTATTTAACTTTCACCTGAGCTCCAATATATTTTAACACCCCATGTAGCAAGGAGAGGCCTGCTTATTCTTCCTGGTCACCCGGCTAGCTTAGCACTGAAATAACCACACAGAAATTGTATTAATTAAATTACTGCTTGGCCCATTTTCTCTAGCTTCTTATTGGCTAACTCTCACATCTTGATTTAACCCATTTCTATTAATCTGTGTATCACCATGTGGCAATGGCTTATGGGAGATCCTAACCAGTGTCCATCTCAGACAGAGGACCCATGGCTTCTCTCTAACTCGGCTTTCTTCCTTCCAGCCTCCAGTTCTATTTTCCCCGCCTACCTAAGTTCTGCCCTATCAAAAGGCCAAGGCAGTTTCTTTACTCATTAACCAATGAAAGCAACACACAAAGAGAAGAACCTTCTACACCAACCCCAGATCTCCCAAAGGCAAGTGATGTATGTTAATGGCTTGTATAAAAACTATTATGATCATCAAGAAATATTTTTTCCGGGACTGGAGAGACGGCTCAGAGGTTAAGAGCATTGCCTGCTCTTCCAAAAGTCCTGAGTTCAATTCCCAGCAACCACGTGGTGGCTCACAACCATCTGTAATGAGGTCTGGTGCCCTCTTCTGGCTTGTAGGCATACATGCAGACAGAATATTGTATACATAATAAATAAATAAATATTTTTAAAAATTTCAGTTAAAATATGACTATGGCAATTGGGAAGACAGTTCACTTTACTTGAAGTCCTTACCATGCAATCATGAGGACCTGAGTTCAATTCCCAGAACCCATATAAAATGTCTATCTAGCTGAGGGATTCTCTTTTTTTCTTTTTTAATTTATTTATTTATTAAAGATTTCTGTCTCTTCCCCGCCACCGCCTCCCATTTCCCTCCCCCTCCCCCAATCAAGTCCTCCTCTCTCGTCTAGCTGAGGGATTCTTATAACTCTACTGCCAAAAGATAGAT
This sequence comes from Microtus obscurus, assembly GCA_963919715.1. NCBI lineage: Eukaryota > Metazoa > Chordata > Mammalia > Rodentia > Cricetidae > Microtus > Microtus obscurus. Next base: position 39,651,003 of record CAWTZC010002514.1, read on the forward strand.
TGGAGAATCTCTTGAATCATCTAGCTTAGCACAGTTTTTAAGATCAAATTCCAATGTGATTTTCTCTCAAAAACAAAACAAGCAAATTAAAAAAAAAAAAAAAAAAAACCAAGGTGGATGGCTCCTGAGAATTGACATCTGGCCTCCACATGGTTCACACAGACACACGCATTCACACAGATAACACACACTCTTCTTTCACAAAGGCAGTTTAAAACAACAGCAGCAGCAGCTAGAGCCTAGCTCCTCTGTATACATTGTCATTGCCTAAGTATAAGGGTTATGTGAGCATGGATTGAGCATGGATCCAGGAGAACCAAGGGGAAGGCTAGAAGGAGTGTTTATACGTCTAATTTAATCCCCAGTTTCTGACTACTACATTTATCTGGTCTTGTTAGTAATTCCAGCAGAATCTAGTTGTCATAACTACTTAATGATCTGTTATCACTTCATTATAAAGTCCGTCCTAGGGGAGGTATTTAACACCCTTAAATTAAAGGAACTGATCGCTTTCTTTCTGCAGTACCTAATGGAGGTTAGGTTGGTCTTGTTCTGATACCAAATGAGAGCAATTTTACACCTCAGCAAACAAAGTAATGGGGGGTTTGGTATAAGCAGTACTGCTGCGCTCTGTAATTGAAGCTCAGAGTTGGATGTGAAGTCAAGGCAGAAAGCAAAGTAAACACATAAAAATAAAAGTCGTCTGTGTTCCTGCTTAAGGCTGATGCTCGGCCTTCAGAGCATGTGATCATGAATCCGGTTCTGATGCCCTGAGATCTTGTACTGGGAATAAATCATGTGCTTCCCTATGTCACTCTCCAAGGATGCCTGGGAGCATATTCTTCCAACAACAAGGGACATCATGGCATAAAAGTGATTGAGTCTTTAATAGATTGTCAGGGTTTTCCACTGGACAGAACCTGTTTGTCTCCTCAATAGCTTAAGGTGTCAGCATATGTCCCGAAGTTTCTTCAGAGCCACCAAAGAATCAGGTCACATATGATATATACACCTACCACCAATTAAATTGTACATTTAACATTTTAATGTGTTGATTAAGTATAAATTCTCCAGATGCTTTATCCTTTACCAAAAAAAGCGAAAGAAGGTGAGAAAGGAAAGAAAGAAAGAAAGAAAGAAAGAAAGAAAGAAATTAAAGAAAGAAAGAAAGAAAGACAAAGATTAGTCAGTTGTCCCATTTCCTTACAGCTATAAAATGTGCTGAATTTGTGGTAAATGTTCCACTGCTTTATTGAATCTGATACAAATAAATTCAATGTCTCCTACAAATGTCTTATACTTTTAGAAGAGATACCATTTATTACTGCTAGGAAAATGGACACGTGCAAATGTGGGGGTTAAAAATCAATGCCAGGTTTTTCAGTCCTTGTGGGTGTGTGTGCGTGGGGGGGTGAAAGCACATAGGAAAGGCATTAGATACTAGGTAACTGGGGGAAACACAGCTGTATCATGGCAGCTGTGCCTCCGGTTGGTCAGATGTCCCTGTGTCCACGATATCCCCTTAATTGTTGCTAAATTGTTTCCACTGTACCAAAATGAATGCCTCAGGGCATTTCCCCACAGGAGTGCTGACCAAGGGTCTCTATTCTCAGAGACTGAAGGTCATTATAAATATCACTTGCAGTGTCTTTTGGCAGGACTCCCCTTTTGTGGGGACCTGAAAAGAAACATTCTAAGAGGGAGATCAGGTTCACCATGAATTGGAATGGGAAAGGGGTCATTTTATACCATGTTTATATCATACACATCATAATATTCCTAGAATCTTTTATTTTAACTTGGCAATCCAGAACCGACTAAGCCGTTCCCCACACTGGAGTAAAATAAATCGCGCTCACCTCTATTCAGAGTGTTTGCTGTGTTTAGCCTTCCTTAGTAAACTTTTGCTCAAACCATCTATGTCTGTTTCAGGTGAATTATTTCTTTTTAGAAGACAAGAGTCAAGAGAACCCTCTATACACGCTACCACTGCCACTAACAGAAATTAAAGGTGAAATATATTTAGTCACTTAGTAGACATATACAAAAGACCCAAGCTATTATTACAGCCACATGTCACCCCAAAATAAAGTAGAATGTTGGCAAGATCCACCACAATTTGAATTCCTAATGCTGGTTCCTTAGCTATTTTCTTGTACTTACAATCTTGGTGTAATTCCGAAATAATGGGCTCATGAACAATACACTGCACTTACTAAACATTTTGGAGGAACACATAACTTGAATACCAAGTTCATTGTTTCCATTTTCTCAGAATTACAGCCTGCCTGCAGCCAATGTGCTGACATGTTAATTTGTAACTGAAAGGCACACACATTCATTTTCATCAAAATACCATGAAAAAAAATGTGGTGGAGTTGACAAAGATGACAGCAGAGAGAAAGGACTCCCTCAGCATGATAGTTGCTTTTTTACTTTCTGATGGTGACTCGTGGACTAAAAGCTGAATAAAAGATTTACATCATCATTCAGACCAAGAACAACAACTTCATAACAGAGATCAAACTGTTAAGAAGAGGGTTTTTTTTTTAACAACAGAAACAGGCTCAACTTATTAGGAGAGATGCAAAAATGCTAAACTATTAATATTTGTACGTGATCCAAATAAAATAATATATAATTTCAAGGCTGACATTAGTACATACAACCTGGATGAATATCAAACTCTGAACTTGAAGAGGCAAAAACCACTGCAAAATGTTGGAATTCAATGTAAGCTGTCATGTTAATATATTTAGATTTTTTCCAAGGTGTTCCTTTTAGCAGAAACAAAACATAACAAACCATGAAATTAGTCTTCAGCCTACCAAAATATTCAAATCTGAAATCAATATTTCATTGCACTTTTTATTATTAATACATTGCATTAATCAACCCAGAGAAAGGCGAGGAAGTCCTGAGAAAAATATTTAGACTACACATCTGATTATTATAATAGAAAATTCCCTTGAGGGTCAAAGGGCAAAATATCCTTGAAAGAAGTACCTGCTAAAATTCAATTCCCATTGCCAAATTTCACAGCCTCCAAGATAATTTTCTATTAATGTAATCTGGTCACCAGGGTACATGTATTTGCTCAAAGGGAGTGGCTGACTAACTCCTATATGAAGTACAACTTATACTGTGAGTTAAAGAGTGGGCAAGATTTACAAAGTTATGTCTGGTGATTTGGCTACTGTGAGCAAACAGTGGGCAAGAATTACAAAGTTGTGTCTGATGACTGGGTTACTGTGAATCAGTCTTTGAGGATGTGTTAGCTCCAGCTGACCAGAGTTTCTCTCATGTTTCAGGATGCAATATCCTCAAAAGTCCTATCAACATAAACCCATGAAATTAGGTTTAAACTGAAATAGCTTTTTTCTTTTTTTGTCACAAAACAGAAGATTACCACACAACAAAAGATGAAAGAAGCATAGTAATACCTAATATTTTTATCTACCAATTTCTTACTCTGTTCCTTAACTGAGTTTTCTTTTTTAACAGAACTCCAAAAAGTACTGGGGAGACTATTCTACTGTAATAATCTATCCCAAGACTATTTCTTTATCTCTCTTCATCACAAAGTAATGAGAGAATGAACTTTAAGAAAATACACAACACTGCATATCTAATGTTACCTAATAAAAAAACTCATTGAATACTATCTTCATAGAAATGTGTGATTTAGAGACTTATACATATAGCTAATAAGATGGTTCAATAGATAAGAGCACTTGCTACCAAGCCTGGCAACCCAAGGTCGATCCCTGAGATCTTGTGGTACAAGGAGAAAACCAACTCCAGCAAGTTGTCCACTGACCTCCATAAACATGCCGTGTTTGTTACACACAATATATAAATAAATACGTGTAATTAACGCAAACACAAATACTTATACACACAAAGATTACACCAAAACAAAGTTGTTAAGGAGAAAATATTTTTGTGAATTAATCTTTCTTATTTTAAATTCTTCAAACACTAGCACTGATTTTAGGATAAGAAAAACATATTCTACAAAACTTCGACTATTTTTTAGACAGTTTTAGTGAAGCACGAGTAGGAGGATTTCTAGTTCCCTTGACTCTGATAGCATGAATCACTTCATATCATTGTAATATTTTCAAAGAAATAGATAATTTGATCAGTGTAATAATAGACATTCCGGAAATAGACATCTATAAATATAGCCAACTGATCTTTTACTAAAAGTACAGACAGTGCATTGAAGAAAACAGATATTTTACTAGACGATATTGGAATATCTAGACAGCCACACACTAAGCAAACCAAAGATTAGGACAGGGTATGGCCAGAGGAGAGAAAATCTAGAGACAGATTTACACTACTCCCAAAGGTGAACTCAGTATGCCATAGTCCTAAATGCAAAAGACAAAACTCTAAGACTCCTAGAAAATACCCTCTGCAGAAACTCTATACCTGCCCAGACTTTGGTATTCAAATAGAATACCAAAAGTGCTAACCATGAAAGAAATAACTGGTTAACTGGCATTCACCTTAAAACTAAAATACCCTGTGTGAAGTATACAGTCAAGAAAATGAGAAAATAGCCTACAGACTTGCATAAAAATGGTGTGGGAAGTCTTTCTGTCTATGTGTTGCTTTTATTGGTTAATGAATAAAGAAGCTGCTTTTAGCCAATGACTTAACATATTATAGCCAGGCTGAAATATATACATATATATATACATATACATATATAGAGGGGGGGGGAAGAGAGAGAGTGGGCAGAGTCAGAGAGATGACATGTAGCTGCCCACAGGAGACAGATGCACCAAAACCTTGCTGGTAAGCCACAGCCACATGGCAATACGCAGATGAATAGAAATGGGTTGATTTAAGATGTAAGAGCTAGCCAATAAGAAGCTAGGACTAATAGGCCAAACACTGATTAATTAATCCAATTTCTGTGTGTTTGTTTTGGGTCTGAGTGGCAGGGAATGAACGAGCAGCCTCTTGTCAACATAAAAGTACATGAAAACCAAACACCAATACAAAATAGACAAAGGCCTTCCAAAACTTAACTGATAAAAAAAAAAATACAATTTAAAACTGTCAAAACACATTAATAGTCAACTCTCCATACAACAATGAGAATGCACAAACAAAAAGTTGCTCCATATCACATGCCAGGAGGAACACATAATAAGATTGAAATGTCCCTCATTCCTATTGCAATGGCACATGCTCCAAACATGACACCACCCAATCCTGACAAGAACATAAGAAGACCCCTCAGTCATTGGTAGGGGTGCACAAAATACAGAGCCAAGATAATACTCGAGGCTGTGGTCAATATTCAAGTTCATGAAGCTTCAATCTCAGAAAAGAACAGAATTCATCTAACTCTCAGCAGTGAGAGCCTCTGGCAAAGGGGCATGAGCTTTCTTTTGTTCCCTTGGAAGCACTTGGAAATTCTTCTGCTTTCTCAAACCTATTTTTTTTTAGTTCCAAACTCAGGGTAAGATGATGCAGAGACTAACTCAAAAGTAAGAAAGAACTCACCCATCAAAACCTTAGAATTTTAGCTGTGTTTCAATTCTTCCTGGTTTTCTGTAATTACAAATATGACATGTTCCTAACTTTCAAGCTTGTTTTTTAAGCATTATTCTATTTAGTCATATTATAATTATAAATCATAAATCATTTGTAATCACTATAAATGCTTAAGCACCCTATTGAAGGACAAGGGTGTCAGCTCCGAAGTTGGATACTTGAACCATTTTCCCACTGCTAGGAGCTATAATGTAATGAAGCAGGTTTCAACAGTGATATTTGAGAGCAAGTGTTTTTTTTTTTTTCAAAGTCATGTTAGCCTGTCTTTGAAGCACTCCTGACAGGAAATTTTCAAAATCATTCTATATTTGCCATAAAGATAACTCATGTGTAAGTATAACAAATATACTATGAATACGATTTTTATAACCTGTTTATCAAAGAAAAATCACCCAGCTCTCCATCTACCATTTTCAAGTACATTTTCCCCCGATTCCTACCGTCTTCATTCTTCACCAAATAGGAGTGTTTTCATGCTTCGCAATCCTGTGTGACTAACCCTTTTTGTCCTCGCAGTTCATCCCTGATCCATATTAGTTAAGAGGCTGTTTTGAAATAAGGACAAATCTTTTTCGGCCACATCTACCTCAGAAACGCTTGATGAGTCTGAGGAATCACAGGAACGTTGTATGCATGTTGACATGGCAGGCACAGTTTGAACCCAAGTACATCTACACTGCCCCCATGACACGCCACATGCACCGTGTTCCCAGAGGAGAGTCTAACTCAGGAGTGAAGTCGACAGACAGGTCACCCTAATGACCATGCCTCTAGGAGAGCAAGAAGATTCAGTAGCTGAAGGCGTTTCTGATTTGTGCATCTGAGCTGCTTTGTGGTATCCTAGAAACATGCCAGGGTCAAGGTTTTAAGAGATTCTGCTTCCTTGATCTTCTCAACTGACAGTTCAATTTGAGAAGAAACAAAAAAAGCAGAAAAGGAAACGGCCTCAAGGGTTCAGGTTGGCAGCATGAGCAGATGGAGAAAACAAAGCCGTGGAGTCAAGCCTGCATGAGTTCATCTGTGCCACCCCACCGTGCCATTGGCATGGGTGGACTGGAGTGAGCAGCCATTCTAGTCCCTGAACTCACGTGCTGCCCCCTCCTGCATGCTTCCCTGCTGAGATGCAAGGCAGAGCACACTCGCCTGCACTGGAAGAACTAGACAAGGCAACACAGTGTTGATTCACACATTAGAAAAGGGGGATCGATCACCTCCCCTGTCCAGACAGCTCAGATATTCACCATATGTAAAACCAAGGGTTGCTTTACAGACGTCAGTGGAAACGCTCACAGCCTGCACACATTTGGGTTTAAAGATTTCCCCATGGCATTCACAGTTGTCTCCCCGGTCGGGACCTCGACTCCATCAGCCATGACTGATTTGACAGCTTGAGCTGTACGTTTCAAACAATAATTAATTTTAAGACCATGGCCTCCGGCAATATTTGTAGCTGGCTGTTATATTAAAATGAATATTAATCTTACTGAGCTCATTTATTAAAATCAATTTCACTAAAAATATAGTTTAAAAGGACTGGGTAGGATATTAAAGACATTTAATTAGAACAAAAGAGAGATGGCACAGGGTGTACACACACACACACACACACACACACACACACACATATATATATATATATATATATATATTGAGATTTCTAAGCATAATCTGCCTTCTCCTCATCACTTATGTTTTCTGAAAACTGAACTTTACTGTGCTAGTTTACAAAGTAAATCTAAACCTTATCCTTCATTTGATGTCCATAATCATAGCTTTATTTTTTATTTTTATTTATTTATTTATTCTTTTTTTTTTTGAGACAGGGTTTCTCTGTAGCTTTGGAGTCTGTTGTCCTGGAACTAGCTCTTGCAGACCAGGCTGGCCTTGAACTCACAGAGATCCACCTGCCTCTGCCTCCTGAGTGCTGAAATTAAAAGCGTGCCCCACAACTGCCCAGCTCATAGCTTTATTTTTAAAAGGGGAAATAAACCACGTTTGCTCCCAAAGGCAATCATTATAGTATATATACTGTTCACTATTACTCTCTCGCGCATCGTGGATAGACTTTAGGCAAGAACTCTGGGTTTACAAACCATCCACTTATATTTCTGTTGTCATGATTTTCAACTATTTCACTCCAATGCTTTAAAATGTCAAGTACCTAATAATGGGGCTCCATCTGCCACCCTGATTGAGAAGTCACTGTCAGGCAGGCCCACGAGAGAACTGCTTGATTTGGTGACTGAGTGAGCAGAAAGGGTTGCCCTGTGTGCAAGGTGGGGATGCTGGTAACTTGCAAGCCTTGCCTTCACACCTGCGACTCTGTCTGCTGCTGCCTTCCTTCTCTAGAGGACCCTTTCCTGTAAATCACACCAGTAGACTGCTGTGTGGTGTTTCCTTTATGTTCTGACAAACAAAGCTTGCCTGGAGATCAGAGGGTGAAGCTAGCTGCTAGTTAACCACAGAAGCTGGGCTGTTGGAGCTTGGGTCTTTAATCCCAGCACTTGGGAGGAGGAGACAGGAAGTGATAAGGTGGGGTGGAGACAGGATGATGGGAGGGAGAGAGGAAGGAAGGAACTGGCAGCGGCTGCTCCCAGTTCTTTGATCTTCCAGGTTTTTACCTTAATATCAGACTCCTGGTTTTTATTGATAAGACTAATTAGGGTCACACTCCAGAAAACAGCTCTCTAAAACACACCCCTTTCAGCCTCTTTCTTGTGTCTTAATCTCCTTCCCTGAATGCTCTGATATCTTACGCAAATGGTACTTAAAACAATGGCTTCCTAAGATGCCCAGACAGTGATCTCTGGGACTTGTGAATGCATGTCTTTACAAGGCATGTAGATGGCCCAGTATAACTAAGACTCTGAGATTGGCTTTGCAGCTGTACCCAACTTTTATCACATGGACTTATAAAAGATAATAAAAGAATTCTGAGTCTAGGATAGTGCTGGGTCATGATCCCCTTAAGAGTGAAATAGCCTTTTCACAGGGATTACCTAAGATCAAAGGAAATATCAGATAGTTACATTATGATTCATAACAGTAGCAAAATTATAACTATGAAGGTGCAACAAAAATAATTTTATGGCTAGGGGTCATCACGACATGAGGAACTGTATTAAAAGGGCCACAGCATTAGGAAGGTTGAGAACCAGTAGTCTATGGGGAGCCTAAGACCACTCCCAACTCCCAACTCAAAGTAAACATGGAAATGTTCTCTGTTCCTACAGCTAAACGTGTATTTTCTAAAATCTTATATAAACACCATCATCTTTTTGACTGAATCTCTTCACGTAAAACCACCATTTTGAAATTCTTCTGTTTTGCTGCATTTGCTAAATTGTTGTATTATTTCTTAGAGTTTTAAAAACTAAATTAAAAAATTCATCCAAGATCCCACAATGGGAAGATGAATGTTCTTCATTCCCAGGAATCTCCACAGCAGGACAGTCTTTGCTTTTATTTGTCCATGTTCCCTAGAAAAGAAGCAGCAGAAGCAACAGGATATAAGCAGACATATAGAAAGTGATTTTGTAAACAGAAGTGACTGAAGTAGTGGTGGGGACAGAAAGGTCCCTTGATCAACTGTCCAGAAAGCCAGTGCTGTCATTTCAATAAAAATCCAAAGTCCCCAGGGCCAGTAGAGTGAAGGCCTAGATCAAAGTGAAAGGTCCAAGGACCAGAGGCATCTACATTCAAAGACAGAAGAACATGGATGCCTCAACTCAACAAGAATGAATTCATCCTGACTCTACTATTTTATCCTAGTCAGGGGCCTAGATAGACTGGATGATACCTGTTTACAACAGTAAGACACTCCCTTCCTCCCAGCATCCAACACTAACTTTCTACAGATGTCTTTATAGATATATGTAGAAGTTACATTTTACCATCTTCTCTAACTCTCGGTATACGCTTTACAAGGTAATATTAAATCAATGTTATTATTTTAACAGTCACTCACCTCAGTCCCAGCAAGCTCACTGCTTTGTCAACAGATAGGCAGACCGTAGACACGAGAAGAACAGGAGTGTGACTGCATCCCACGGGAAAAATAGTTTGAGAGGGGGAAGCAGAAACTCCCTGACCATTATTTTTAGCTTTTAAAATCCCTGAAAAGTTGAAATTACAATATCCTAAAGTAAGACAATGCTAGATTTTTGCACCTCATTATTTTAAGGATTGGGCCACCATAATTTGCTCATATGAATAATTAGCTGAAAACAGTTTCTGATAAAGGTTCAGAAAGATGCAGAGGAATTGATTAAGAAGTAGAGGTAAAAGGTATCACCTTTAGGGCCACAATCCTAGCACATGTATTTTTTTTCTAATGTATGAAACATAGAGAAAAATTGTTTCTATAACTTTCCTCTTAAAATTTCTAGTGCTGCAATATATTAGCAATTTCTAATAAAAAAGAAACACACACACACACACACACACACAGAGAGAGAGAGAGAGAGAGAGAGAGAGAGAGAGAGAGAGAGAGAGAGAGAGAGAGAGAAGAGAGAGAGGGCTTCTTTTGAGAAGCAATTACTTTCTATGTGTCTGTTTTATACCTTATCGGTTCTGTTTTCCTGGGAAAACCTGAGGAATAATAGAATAGGATATCTGGTTATGGAGATGCCTGTGAATTTCTGTGAATCACTGTTTATCAAAAGCATCTCCTGGAAGGGATGTGACCAACAACAATTAATATGGAAATAAGTATCAATGCTGGTCAGAGACAAGACAGGAAAAATACAAGTCTGACCTCTGTTCTTGTACTTTCATTGTTACTGCGTTGTAGACTCTAGCCTCTCCCCTTTACCTCCATAGCGTTAGCCTCCTTCATCCAGCGCACAAATGTGAAAGTCAGTTTGTCTTTTTTCCCCTCCCTATCCTTTTATCTTTGCCCCACCCCCAAAGAACCCACTTCACATAATAAAGACATTCACAATTTAGAACTTCATGTCTCGTAATATGAACAGCCACTCATCTACTTGAAAATTCTTTGGGAGATTCTAGTGTATCTTAAAAAGCATATGCCAAAACAAGGCTTTTAATCTAACTCCCACATAAAATCCTTTCCTACACTTCCCTCTCCTAGTCAACAATTTGTTTTCTGACCCACAAGTATCAGGTCATTCCTGGCAGCTCTATATCATTCATTCCTTTCTATACCCAGACTAGCAGCACGCCTTGTCTTCACTCTGTGAGCACACTGTTTCTCAAACTGGCTCCCTTCCCTCCTCGCTGCTTTCCCTAGTCTAAGCTACTGTCATGAGCTGCAATTCATCCCTAATAAGTCAGCGCATATCCTTTTCACTTTCTTTATTCTCTGAAATAAAATAAGGAATCTTCAAAGAGATGTCATTCCTCCTACTCTTCAGAATGTTTGAAATTAATTTTTATAATAATAGGGTGTTAAAGATGGTCAACAATGTATGTATATATATGAAATATAAATTAAACCCCTAGTTCATATAAAAATAGTAAATTCGAATTAAGAAGGAAAGAACTCATAAAAACACCTATTCAATTCCTGATGGATACGTCAACCTTCATCTAATCCAGTATCAGTAAATGAGATACTAACATTATAATCATCTTCATCCTCTTGCTTAGAAACCAACCAGTCTGAAATCACACTTCTTATTAACTGAACTTGCTTTTCTTGTCTGGATAACATCTGGTGTCACCAAAGTGATTGTTCTAAAACAGAATATTACATTCTTTGTTTGTTTAAATTATTAAATGTTAGAATGTGGATTGTAACTTTTAGGACCAATTCTATAGCTTTTATCGGGTCACATCTTCCTGCAGTTCTGTCTAGGATCAAGTTTAGAAGTTTTTTGTGATGTGACCTCACAGTAGCTCGTGATTTGTGTCTCTTATCTAGTACTTGGCTCTTCTGTGCTTTTGGTCACATGAGTCTCCCTAGTAATGGTTATTACAACACATATTTTGGATTTTTGGTATGATGAGGAAGACAGAGGCATACAATATACTATGTAATATGATTTCATATTCCATCATGTGCTCATTAGGCTCTCAAGTCTCCGGAGAGCTTAGATCATTAAAATTGATTATTCATTTGAGCACAAAACATCTTGAGAATCCAGGAAGCTGTCATAGCTACATTACTTGGACTTTAGCTTGAAGAAATAGCAGATACTTCACTGATAGACAAATCTCTCAAATGGCTCATCCAAACAGATGATGATAACATAAAATGTCAGTAATATTCATAGAAGCAGTCATAGAAGTATTCATAGAAGACATTAGAAAGTACTCTGAAGTGAAAACTCATTAAATACTTTTGTATGTAGCTTACACTCTCACCTGATGTTTTACGCCCAAAATGGTATCAGCAGACATATTGCCTCGGGTAACAGCTAAGTTAGACTGTGCCAGAATGCTCTATGTGACTGAGGAACTTGTGATAAAAATGCCAAATCTTGTCTCATTAACAGCATTGTGGTAGCAGAATGAGTCAGTAGCCTTTTTTCTAATTTATATTTTATGGTGTCAATAGAGACCATTAAAAGTCATATTGAATAAAACTTTAGTTCAGAACTTCACAAAAAAGAACATTGTGTGAAAAAAGAATTTTTTTGGATATGATTCACTGCACACCTAAACAATCCTCCCCAGATTGCATTTGCAAAGTTAAAGTTGAGGTTTTTAACTCAAATGAAATGCACTGGCTATATTAAAAAGTAGATCAGGTAATAATTAGTCAAGGCTAAGAGATCAACTGTGAAGTATGTTTGCTCAAAAAAGATCAGCCACTTTCACCTTTTTGCAATATTTCTAAGTCATTTTGCCCTTTGTAATAAAAAAGGTGATACACTGTAAATGTCAAGATCTGGTGGTATATTAAATAGTTCAACATTTGGGGACATAAAACAGCTCCATCTTTTCTCCAGTACAGTTCTTATCAATTCTGACTGGTTTTGTTCCCTAATAATTGAAATCCAGTGTTTTCTGTTCATCTAGGCTTCTGGTCAACAGTATGCTTGGAATGAGTCTTACAACTTAGATTGGACTTTTAAAGGACTTTTAAAGTTCTTACCTTGAATGTATCAATTGACTTTTTAAAGGAACCAGCATTAAACTCAAAGGTATCAGTCACTAAGTGTATCCAATTGCTGATTGGTGATACCAGTAGTCCAACTCATGTCCTTTCTTGCTCCCACACCCCACACTTCAACCTACTGCCTCCTGTATGGTCTTTTATGTGATTCCCTCCGCTGTCCTGTGGAGGAATTGTCATTTACTTTTTTTTTTCAAGTGAGTATGTTAGGCATATTTGCCAGTGAATAGGAGTTATCCTATACAGATATAGTGTTTGCAAGCACCTTTCCCACCCAAACTACCAAGGGATTGGGAACCAACAGCTGACACAGCCTCCATCCACCAATGGAATAACTGGAATTATCTTGAGAATTTAAACCAAAACCGCAGATGGGAGTAGGTATCAGAAGTAAAAAGGCTACTTTAGAGTTTGAAAGACTAAGAAAAGCTGTTGCTAAATCATCACCTATGTGACCAAAACAATGAACATCAGGATAGGACAGGAAAAGAAGCTGACACACCAAAGTCAGAGAGAAGATAACATGAAGGGAACCAAAGGGATTAAAGAGGAGGATAAAGGATGGAGGAAGGAGGGCAGGTAAGGGAGGAGGAGAAGGGGGGAGGGAAAGAGAGAAGCGAAGGGTAGGAGAAAGGAAGAAAGAAAGCAGAAGGAAGCAAAATGTTAAGGGAGGAAAAAACAAAGAGACCTCATTGCTGAAGAGTGCTAGGTCTGACTGGACTTCCCTTCTTATTCTGGCAAGACAGCAAACTTGACTATTGAAGGCTCATTCTACATCACCTTGGCTTATGCTAGCCCTAATGAACAGGGTCACAGCAAAGCCGCCTTATCTATGACACCACAGAAAAGAGGTCACTGAGTCCAGTGCTTACAGACAAGTGGAAATATTCAGCTCTCTTTCTTAGGGACAGAATGTGTTCACCTGCACTGGTCTTAATCTACAAGACACTTGTTCTTGGTATGCCAGTATATCTACATTGTAATTAATTAGGAAAAATCTTTGGAAATTATAATAAATCAAAACAGTAAAAAAAAAATCAGAGACTCTTGAATAGTCAAAAATTCTCAGTATTGTTTGAAACCAAAACCAAAATGTAGATCTTCTCTAGAAGAAAATATTAAAACAGATGACCACATAACTGTGAAGCAGGATCAACTCTACAGAAGCTAAATTCTATGTTTTGAGCCAATGTGTTAAGCAAGAAAAGGTGCTGAAGTGTCTTTAAGCACCTTCGGTTTATTATTGCATATCATCTCGGACATGGGCTATGAAACGGGATATTTTCTTACACAGGTGCTTAACAAAGTGCTCACACATGGCTTGTAAAAATCACATCACCCCCTTTCACAGGTGGGAACATAGGAGGCTTAAGTATCAAGTCTAGGGACACAGAGATGTTGGATTATAAATCTATTTTTCCCCAAGACCAGAGAGGATAGAATGCCTTTTAAAACTGCATTTCATGTTAGAAATAAATAAATGTTAGAGAATGGGAATTTCTTGGGCAATGGAAAATAATCAGGGCACTAAATGAGTCTGAAAATCTTTCCTGTTTTCACCACATTTTTCTCTCCCCATATGTTTAAACATTCACACACACATAAACACACACACACACACACACACACACACAGAGAGAGAGAGAGAGAGAGAGAGAGAGAGAGATGTTAGATTTGCCATGAACTTTGTTAAAGTGGAACTACAATTTGATAATGATTTTTCTGTTGGTGCTATACTCCTCATATGAAAACTACTTTATTAGGTATTACTAGACTTCAGCTGGAGATTTTTCATGCCTGTGCGGCATTGTGCATAACCTTGAGATTGTTTTCAGGAGCTGTTTCACTATAACATAACTCCCATCTCAAGAGTGGACTCCAGCAACACCACAGCATTGCAATGCACCTTACCTGCATATTTCCCCCAGCATCAGCTTTCCCCACCAGGAAAAATACTGACTTCATATACTAGGAGAAGTTTTTCTTTTTTTCTTTTATTTTCTTTTAGTGTTTCAAGACAGGGTTTCTCTGGGTAGCCTCAACTGTCACTGTAGACAAGACTGGCCTTAAACTCTTAGAGATCTGCATGAGTTTCCCTCCTGAGTGCTGGGATTAGGAATTGAGTCTAATATCCTTAGATTGTTGGTCAAGGGTTTGGTGAATGCAGCAAAGATCTTATATACTAATGAATTAACAATTTCTTCATATTTTATGACCCAAATCCAATATTTATTACTGAGAACCATGACAATTCATTGAGAACTATTCAGAAGAAACCAAGAATCATGAGACCCCCCAAAAAATTAGAGACAATTGCATGTAATACCTCCATTTACATATGAGGGAACCGATTGGTTCAAGTGTCTGAGATATGGGTCAGCACTCCATAGCAGGTGCTCTCTGCACTGCATGGTGTTGATTCAGCACATGGTGAGCCATGGGACAGTGGAGAACATGTATTTCACTAGTTACATCTGTAGTACCAACAACATGTCTGACTCTGTGAGTGTGTTATTTAGTGTTGGTTCCAACAACATGTTCATAAGATGAAACAGATTAATCACGTGTCATCGCAAAGTTGGGAAAACCGATTATTGCCGTTTTGATAATGTAGTCTTTTCTTTATTGATAGACAGTTAGTTGTCCCCGACACTCTAAAAAGGATCCTAGAAACTTCTTCAATGGTAGAGAAAACACAAGGGGAGAAAAGAGGCAGCTGGAGCTTCCCTAGGTCCAGAAGAACTCTTGGCCTCATAACTCCAGTGCCTTGGTGATGAAAAGGTCCCCTCTCAACCTTTCCTCTGACTCAGATGAGAGGCAAGGTCAGTAACACTTCACTCTTTCCTGCAGAGTATGCACAGATAATAGTCCAACTGTCAAGATGCCAGTAAGATACTGTTTCTATATGAAATTACATGTAATGTCCTATCATGCATGCTATTTGCATGGCCTCACCTCTTCTATAAAATTCTTCCCAGTTATAGATCCAGATTGGTAGATGGGCTACACCTTATTCTAGCTAAAGGACTTGCTCTTTGGAGGCCTGCTGTTTCTCCACTCTCCTTGAGCCACAGCACCTGCCTTCCTAGGATCAAAGACTTAATTTCTTAGTTTTAGTAGAAAGTTACTAAAGATTTCATGTCAAGTTAAGATCTTGTTCAGAAGACAACCAAAAAAAATCACAAAGAACAGAGATCTGCAGGACAATGGACACTTGGCCAATGCCTTTAGGCTAATATTTGTGATGCTGTTTAGGAAATATGATCCTGGGGCAGATGAATAGCTATGCTCTACAGATTGTCTTCCCAGGCAAGTCTATTCAGAAAAGAGACAGGGGTTTTCCAGGGATCTACAATGGGATTACATGTGCAATGTGCCATCTGAATGCCTTTGAGATCAAAGATGCTAGATGAATACAAAACATAGAATTAGAACTTTGAACAATTTAGCAATGGTGCACAAATCATCTCCATTTTCAACCCCCAAAGCATACAGAATGTGCTGGTCTTTTGGAAGGTTTATAAAATGTACCACAGTTTTAAAGTCTGAAAATCAAGGGCAGAACTTGGGCTGTCCTTGGGTGCCATCAGCCCTTTTTATCCCCCAGCCTTCTCTGACTTCCTTTCAGAAGACAGCGTTGCTACAGAAGCAATCTGTGTATCCTAACATCTTCCTGAGAGCCTCTATCAACATCGTTAAAAAATATAGTTATGGCTGGAGAGATGGCTCAGAGGTTAAGAGAACGGACTGCTGTTCCAGAGGTCCTGAGTTCAATTCCTAGCAACCACATGATGACTCCCACCTGTCTATAATGAGATCTGGTGCCCAGAACACTGTATACGTAATAAATAAATTTTAAAATATATATTGTTATGCATTAATTATTACACCTTGCTATTTCCAAAAGGAGGAAGAAGTTGACGTTGTGAGTGTTAGCCATGAAAGGCAATTGAAATCAAGTCATCCAGAGTGACAGCGAGTTAATGGCCTTCTCTGAAGTTGAGCTGGTCACTGAACCACCCAGATGGGCTGGATTCATCTGAGATATAGACTAACCTGGTCATCAGAGAGAGACGGAACGATGGCAGGTGGGTTTTGTTATCCAAACAGGGACTAAGTTTCCAGGAGGACCAAGGAGACAATAGTGTTCAGAGTGAAGATGTAGAAAGATCTGCAAGCCACTGGAGAGATTCTTTGACTGCTCTAACACTTGGCACATCTCAGGAAACTCAGCTCACCCTGGTTGATCACCGCATGTCCTCTTCTGCTCCTTTAGTCTTTTCCCCTCATCCTCTCCTCACTGTCCCTCTTCTCTTCAGGTGACTTTACAAAGACCTAGTGAGTTACAAGCTAGCATGTGAATGAAGCTTGGTTTCTGAAACTCTGGTCCAAGGAGGCAAATGTTTGAACCAATTAACTAACATACAAGTTCTGCAAGCCACCTGTCACTGTTACTAAGTGACTGCCACATTATGCCATGCAAGCAGATTTGAGTTCTTTCACAGATATTATTGGAGCAGATTATGACTGACTAATTAAAGGCATTTAAAATAGCATGAAAAAATTAAAAACATGTAAGCCAAGTTATTGATGTACAATCAATTCACACTCAACACTTCTTTGAAAAGCATTGTTATAGACTGTAGAGTATTAAATTACTAAGATTATTATTAACAAATTATCCAAAAAGCACACAAAAGTCCCTCCTTTCTTCTTTTTTAAAAATGTGTCTTAATTCTAAAGAAATAAAACAAAACAAAAAACCTTGGTGGACAGGGGCCTGGAATTTTGAGTTCTATTCCAAAATCTGTTCCTTACCCCTGTGCTTCACACAAGTTTTCTGGTAGCTTTTGGCACACTTCCACATCCTATCTGATAATAACAATAAATATAAAAGCACTATAATTCATAATAAATATATATTTATGATGTCCTACTGTGTTGCTGTTGAAAGAAAAATGGTCATTAATCTGATTTGTTCTTTTTATTGTCTCTTTGCTGCACTATAGGTCTAACTTGTTTTTAACTAATATCTTCAATGCTACCACAGAAAGGAATATATATACCTGTGACCCAGAGATGAAGGCCTTCCACTCTCATACTGACAGACTCAATATCAGTGAAGTATAATAAACAAGAATGACTAAAAACTCAGTTGTGTTTTCAGTCAGGTAAGTTTTCTTCTGAGCCTGATTTTTCTATTTCTGTAAAAGAGGGACAACAACAGAACTGTTGCAATCACAAAATGAATGGGGTTGGGCAACAGAAAACTTGGCATTAATGGTGATCCCTATCATTCTTAGTTTCAAATATCTATGGTTGATAAAGTAGTTTGAGAGAAAGTAAGACCACATTTACACAATTGTATTTATGATGTTTTGTTAACCAAACAGGAACTAAGTTTTCAGAAGGACCAAGGAAATATTAGTGTTTTGAATGAAGACATAGAAAAATCTGCAAGCCACTGGAGAGAGTCTTTGACTGATTCACGCTATTTTGTCAATGCTTGTTAATACTTAAGAGATTCTAATATATAGATTATATATGTATATGCATATATAATAATCTATAGATATTATACATATATAATCTAGAAACTTTATTTGTGTTTTGCATGTTTGGGAAAAACAGAGTATCAAGGTTCTCATTATCTGTGTGTATTACTCTTGTCACTTAGGAGAAACACCTGACTAGAAGCAGCTTAAGAGAAGGCTAATTTTTTTATTCTGGTTTACAGTTGAGAAGCTACAACCCATCATGCCAGAAGAGACAGGAATGCAAGTGTGGCTTCTAACTGTGGCAAAAGAAGAATAAAGTGAACAGTTAATGCCATAGCACCAGACAGGAAACAGCTAGATCAAGTGAGAGCTGAAACCACACCTCAACTCTCAAAGGTCCCTCTACATCTCCGATACTGCATTTTCAAATGCATGAGCCTTGTGGGACATGTCACATCAATTACCTGGAGGCTGCGGAATACATCCAGTTGTGCAGTGGCTGTCATGTATCGAACGCAGACTAAATTGTTCAGCTTTGAAGCACACAAACACACAGAAGAGCAACAATCCCAGAGCATCATTGTGATTCTATTTAATTACCAACCACATTGATGGCTCCTTCTTGTTTTGTATTTATTTTGTCTCTCAAATTAGCACCTAGAGAGAAGTGATTAGATATTGTAATTGTCTGTGATTTGCAGTATATCTAATCTAGTGCCAAGAATTCAACAGATACCAGAGTAAGACAGTTTTAATTATATAATTTTTTTCTTGATATTTCAATTGATCAAGAAAAATTGAATATGGAGTATCTCAAAGTCACAGAGCTGAACTAAGCCTCTGGGAGTACAGCAGTATCAAAGGGGTCACTTAAAGACTGTCACGTTATATAGCTTACAAGTTAGAGAACTTGAGTAAAGCAGGGATGGCTGAAAAGATGGGGTGAAAACAATTGTTAAGGGTAAGTAAAACAAGTAATGATGACGGTGAGTCAACACATCCCTCCAAACCCTTGAGTCTATATGGGTCTTCTCTAATTGTCCTGAATTCTTTCTTCCAAGAAAAACAACTGTGCACCTAGTCTCTAAATTTTGGGCTACTGTTTCCCTATTACAGGGTGAAAATATGCTTTTACAATTTCTTTTGTGTGTGCGTGTGTTTACAATTTCTAAGTTCTATTAAGGGAGCATTCTCATTTTCTTGCGATGTAAAGAGCACCCAGTAACTCAAACACAAGCCTACATGAGCCTCCACATAAATAAATGCAGAAAATTCCTTGGAAATAACATCTGTTTTGAAGAAACTGTGGGATGTAACCAGACAGATGAGAAAACATGAGAAGAGAAGAGAAGAGAAGAGAAGAGAAGAGAAGAGAAGAGAAGAGAAGAGAAGAGAAGAGAAGAGAAGAGAAGAGGGTCAAAATTAGCAAGACAATGGAAAAAGGCAACACACTAGGAATCTCAGTCTGGTACCAGCTGGATCATGTTCCCGACACAGTACCCACAACCATCCTCCGCACGCCTGGGCCTGCTGCCTCTTTGTGTAGGTAGCTCATGTGTGTCAGTCATTCAGAGGAACAGCTCATACATTGCTCAGAACCTGAACTCACAGAAAACTAACTGGAGATGTTGTCTGGTTATAGAGTTTGTTCACTTTCAGGGACACACAGAAATGCAATTAGATTAACAAAAAAATTTTGTTCTTTGGAGACCTGTGTCAGTGAGAGGAAAACATTTGTATAATCTTTGTATAGATGTGCTCATAAGTGGCAATGCTAAAATTTAAATTTTTGTACTGATTATTTACATGAAATGGAGGATAATGAGTGTGTTTGCTAAATGCAGTCTTCTAGTTATTATGCTGCTGATGGCCACAGTATCTCTGAATGTGAGAATTTGTGTCTTTCAATACTTTTCTAATGGCAGAAAATTGGATCCTCAGTGTTTTATAATGGGAAAATCACAGAATAGCTTTCTGAATTTTCTTTCTCAGAGAATCAGGGACAAAGCAATGGGCATCTTGAAGACTATTAGACCATGTCTATAGTCTAAAGACTAAAGCTCACAGTTGAGACATGGACTGAGAGAGAAGGAGAGCCACCCCGACCACAGATGATTCCAACAGCCTTAAAAACATGCCTTTGGGCAGGTTGTAAACAGTGCACCAGAGTTATATGGTAGGCACATCCTTCACATTGTGGCATTTGTGTAATGTCCTGTAAGAAATCAAAGGCGTATCTTATAGGTATCATTCCTGGAAGAGGAAGTTGGGATTTAAATACAAGGCAACCGTAGAATAAGCCACAAGGATACCATATGACCAAGGGATTGATGCAGACGGATACTGGGTGGAAAGCCCCAGTCTATTGTAGAATAATAGCTTTGGGGCTCAAGAAAAGATCTAAGGTAGTTTTAAAGCAGCCAAAGTAGATGACTGTTTTCCAGGTCACTGCACAGTCATATTGTCTACAAAATGAATTCTGTGTAGCATAGCATGCTCATGGGATAGACTATCCTGGTGCTTAAATAAACTGGTCAAGTAATATATGACCTCTACCCATACAATAACCTCTTCTACAAACATCTTACATCTTTTAATCTTGGATAGTTAAACAGATAACTTCAGAGCCTTACTACTCTTGAGAGAACAGAAAAGTAACCTTTACTCTAACAGACTGTTCTATGACTTTTTTTTATTAGGAACAACAAAACTTCAATTGAGATATCTTTTGATAAAGTCTATTTAACTCAAAGGAGAACAATCGATCTAACTGATGGTCAGTCTTTGCTCATGCCACACAGTGAAATCATATACAAGGTGGCAGTTAGCTAAAATCAGCAGCTTGTTAATATAAATAAGCTCACAGTTTTCCAAGTTAGTGAGTACTCAGTCTGTCTGTGAGAATGTAATTTGAACTATGAGATGTGAGATCCTATTCTTCTCTAATGAGAGACAGAAAAGAGCAGATCTGGAGGGTGGGAGGGGAGGTAGGGAGGGACTGTGAGGAGTAGAAGGAGGGAAAACTGTAAATAGGATACATTGTATGAGAAAAGAAAATTTTAATTTTAAAAAAGTTAGCCGTACCTGCTTTATTCCCAGTCTCATCACAAATTTTATTTTAGTTGAATAATTCCACAACATTTTCACATCATGCTGAGCATTCATATACAATTTTATAATTTTTTTAAAGTCCAGTACAGTGCTTTCAAGTCCTTAATTAATGACCCATTTGAAAAAATTCAAATGCCCATGAGCTTTGCCCAGAGAATTAAGCCTTGTCACCATCTAAGTATAACAAGGTTTCTACAATATACTCTACTAAATTGCCTTCAAGAGTGGGGGATTTTTTGAAGTATTTATTTAATCAATTCTGAATCAAGATTTGGAGGAGTCCTGGGGAACTCCCTCCAAAGAGAATTGGTTAATCACTGGTCTGTCTTAAATCCTGCTTAGTCTAGATCCATGCAGATTACATGGGGGAAAGGAAGGCAAGAATTTGGGACATTGAATCAAATATTTCTAGTGACAATGCCATTAAAGAAAGATTGCAAACTCAGTTACACTTATAATTCCAGCAGAGACTATAAACCTACCAAGGGGACTGGACAAGGTTAGATTTGAACCAGGGACTTCATGACCTCCTCACAGGGACCCTGTTGGAATTCAGAGCCAGCAAATGTCTGTACTGTGATGGCTCAGCAAGGGTGAGCAATCTAGCTTGTGACCTGTTCCCAACAGCATCTGCCTCAGTAAGCCTCCTCCCTTCCATTACAAGCACAGCAATATGAAAGTTTGAAAATGGCGTGGAGCTGCCACATGTGAAGAAGGTAGGAAGCCTTTGCCCTACATCTCCTAAGAAGTGGAACTTTCCAGCAATCCAGGCATAAGGTGGTGTGACTCCTCACCTGGGCGAGCCTTGGGGTAATTTTCAAACTTGCACTGATAAACTAACAAGGGAAATGCCAGAGGTGATTGCCAAAGGGGTGTGTCCCTTATAAACACATAAGTTGAGAAAAATAATCTTCTTGAAAACTTCAAGCAAAATTATTTTTTCCTCTAGCTTATTTAAAATATAAATCTTGGCCCATTGAGAGATAAGAAGCATGTGTTCCAAATATAACAATTGGTAAAGTAAAATTCAAAAACAAACTATAACTAATTGGGTAAATCACTGAAGACTGAATAAATAAATCAGAGCTCTCATATTAAACCTGCTTCACGCATATCTTGTGTGCTGCTACAGAAATATAATAAGAAAGCAGGACAGAAAAATCCAAGAAATTCATATGCTTTTGAAATTTCAAAGGCTACACTATAGTTAATATACATGAGCTACAAACTGCTTGGGGAAAGAGGCCAACTTCTAATACAGAAAGGCACTGGGGAATAAGTCACAACAAAACATTTCAAGACAAAATGTTTCTATAAATTATGCCACAGAATTACCATAGCATCGTCTGCTCTCTTATGGATGATGGTGAGCCCTGCCTCATACACTCTGAATACTCTGTTTATCATTTCCATGAGAATCAATCCCAAATAGCCATTTCTATGCTCTGCTACATCCCTAAACTCTAATCCTTTATCTCAAATTGTATTTTCTCTTTTCTATGCTATTTCTTATTCAACAACCATCTTCTTCTCCCCAAATTGTCTCATCCTTTGCTATTCCCATATGGTTATCAAATCTGATTAGATATTCTTTAACGTTATTTCTTCAATTCTCTTAACTATTATTTCTTCTATATTTCTTTAAGAATGAGCTTTAAGCCTAATACCCAGCTACTGTGTTTGTTTCAGCATCTTTTCCCTTCCAACTATTTATCCCAATTACTGATTTAGTTTTTATACTCTAGTATTGAGTTTCTTAAAATATTACTCAATAAAATATCAATTACTGAGATAACCTATGATAGAATTTAGCCCCACATTTAAAAATGTATTCCATGCTGAAATTTTAACTGATATGTGGATGAAACAGACTCGGGGTTACTAAGAAAACCATAAATTACCAAAACCTGTGAATTACAACTATAACCAAGTTTAATAAGAATGCATGAGATTTGAGACGTGGCCATCACTCAGGGAGGATGTCGAGTCATCTCTTCTCCTTGGTAAGATTTTCTATTTAGAAAAGACTGATATTATACATATCATAAACCCACATCCTTCCCTGATCCTCTGGATAAAAACTGAGAAAATCAAATTATTTTAGGGTATATTTTATTTCAATATATCTGAAGACCAATTATACAGAGCCAGAATTAAGGGCATAATGCCTTATAAGTAGTGTAGTCATTTTCAAAGTTAACAACTAGTAGTTAAATTCTCATATACTGAGTACTCTCAAAATAGAATGTGCCTTTGTAATCCCCATATTATGTGACTCACACTGAACACTCTATAACTTGATGCTACAGATAAGTATCATCGCATGTCTGATGGGGAACACTGCTGAAAACAATTGCCAAAATTAATTTTGTCATTTCCATCTGAAATAATATAAGAAATAAATAGTAAATAGTCTGCCTCATTGTCTCTGAGACCAATGAACTGGGTCATCTGGAGCACAAGCAAATAACTTTTTATAAGACAAACACTCTCTTACAGATTTACCATATAGATTTCAAATGTTCAAATTCACTTCGTGAGTGTAAGGACTATCTTACAGGTAAGGTTTCCTATGTAGTAGAAGGCAGCATGTAGAAACCAGTATGGGGTTTCAATTCTAAGTGTTCTCCACCCCTTTTAGAAATGAAAAGAGACAATGCTTGTTTGCATCTGGCTGTTTATACCCCATAGGTGCCACAAACAAGTTCACCCAGTCAGAACAGTTATTACGAGAGTCTGAGGGCATGATCGTGCCAGCCACTCTCAATCAGTTCACTCAAAACAGTCAGATTATTCGGCCACCAACACCCTCCAATGCCCCCAGCTTTGGAATTAACTGCACTCACATTCCTCTTGATTCTTGCCCACTGCATTCAAGTAATGGGAGAGAGAGAGAGAGAGAGAGAGAGAGAGAGAGAGAGAGAGAGAGAGAGAGAGAGAGAGAGAGAGAGAGAGATCTATAGACAGAGACGGGCTAAAAATGGTGGAGAACATCAAAAGCAACCTTGGCTTCTGAGAGACTTGGTAAATGCCTCATTTCATACATAAAATGTTTATGCTCTTGAAAATCAAAGCCTCTGCCATGACTTAAGAAATAGTTCTTAAGGCCGGGCGGTGGTGGCGCACGCCTTTAATCCCAGCACTCGGGAGGCAGAGGCAGGCGGATCTCTGTGAGTTCGAGACCAGCCTGGTCTACAAGAGCTAGTTCCAGGAGAGGCTCCAAAACCACAGAGAAACCCTGTCTCGAAAAACCAAAAAAAAAAAAAAAAAAAAAAAAGAAATAGTTCTTAGACTTGGAGAAAAACTTGAAGCCAAGCT
Organism: Microtus obscurus; assembly: GCA_963919715.1. NCBI lineage: Eukaryota > Metazoa > Chordata > Mammalia > Rodentia > Cricetidae > Microtus > Microtus obscurus. Next base: position 39,675,588 of record CAWTZC010002514.1, read on the forward strand.
TCCAGAAGATGAAGATGATTTGGCAGCAGCGTGACTGTCTCCTAGAACAGCATTTAACACCATGCAGCGAGACAACAGAATCCAAATTCTCCTCACTGTCATGTAACGTTCACTCTTCGTAAAGAACCTTAAAAATGAGACTCGTAGTTTGTAAAAATAATCAAGAGAAGGCAAATTCAGAAACTGTGCAAGAAAACATTTAAAAAATAATGAACTTATGATTGATGTTAAAAAATATAAATAAAAATGATACATGAATAGTGGGGATTTCAGGAGATAACTAATGAGAATGTAGAGCTTATATAATGCAGTCTCTGAAATTTTACTCAACTGGCTATGAAAAAGCTTTCAAAAGATTAAATATTCACTTCTAACAACCCCTAATTTGAACATATACAGACCAACAGAGAGACAAACAGACAGACAGACACACACACACACACACATGGCACACACACACACACACACACACACACACACACACACACACTCTTACTAAGACCAAGAAGAAGGCAGGTTAACCTAATATACTTTAAGTTCTGACAATAGAATTAAACTGAAGCTGTGACCAATGCAATTAGACATGAAAAAGATGGTTGTAAATAATATGAGTATATAACCAAAAATGCCAGAAGAATCAATGATAAACTAGTACAAGTAGTAAAGTACTAGTCAACTATCCATCCTCATATGCAGAAAAATTCTCTATATAATAAAGAATTCATAAGAATAGTATATAATAGAAATGATTCAAAATGACAATAAGCATACAGACAGATTGATATATACAATTAATTTGCAAATATTAAGAGATAAAATATTTTTATTTTAAAAACTTTAAAATATATAAATGAGGAGTAACATGAACTAAAACTATTTCTTGTTAGTTTTTTAACATCTCAAATATTGAAATCCCAGATTTCTCAAAACTAATTATTAGTTTAATGTGACAATCATAAAAATCTTTTCCTAAAGATAGATGAACATATAACTACATTCAAATGATAAAAGAATTACATATGAATAATTCCAAAAAACAGCAAAAAGAGTTCTGAAGATAATATAGCTTGCTCTCAATGGTACTGAAATATGATCTGATGTCTCCTTTAGCTCAGAGCAGTGTGGGTGCCAGTGTGTGACTACACAGATGAAGCTGTATAAGGAGGCCCAAAATAGAGCCAACAACTTCTGGGGCTGTAGCATATGATCAAGGTGACATCTCAAACTGCTAGGGCAAATATATACTCTGAAGTACTGTTTGAGTAATTGTTCAGCCATCTGGAAAAAGATAATAATAGATCTATTCTTCATACAATATCCTAGAACAAACTCAAACTTTGCGAAAAAATGAATTTTAAAATAAAACTATCCAAGTAATAGAAAGGAAATGAGTGAATCGTTCCATAATCCATGTATTAGGTACGGCTTTCCAAAAGTGTTACGAAAAATTTACATTCAAGAAAATGATCCATTATAACTTTGGTTGAGTGCATATAAGAAACTTCATTTGACAAAGTTCCATAGAAAATTAAAAGATGGCCTGTAGATGAAGAGAAAAATTTTGCAAATCTTATCTTTCACAATGAAAATACATTCAAAGTATAGAAAAAATACTTAACATAAGAACTAGTAAAAATAGGCAAATATGTTTACCCTCTATTTTTAATAGTGTGGAGCAAAAGAACAACCATGCCAGCAAAATCGTTGTGCAAAGATTTGGGAGCAACATCAACTTACAAGATGGTAAGGGCAGTTTAGGAGCAGTTCAGCAGTTTCTTATAAACCTATGATACAATGAAGCAACTTCTGGGTTAACCCTTAAGAAAAATGGCAGTCTATGGTCACAAAAGCATACATATTAATATTTTAATGCCAGGCAAACTGTGACAGATCAATACAGTGAAATATCACTCAAAAATTCAACAACAGACTCTTGGTTCATATAGTAACAAAGACAAACTGTCTTTTAGAATAACAATAAATAAATCTTGAAAACAGATGACAGACAGCTTTGGAAACTGTTTTGGCTAAGCATGTAAAGCTGAAAAGATAAAGAATCCCACCAAACACTCCTTCAGGTGGGAAATCTGCTCCTCCTAAGAATTTGATTTAGTATTTCTGAAACTAAGTGTATGCTGGGTGATGTGTAAATTCATTATAAGTAAGTGAAATCATGTTCACCACTGACTGAGAAAGAAGTTCCCTGTAAATGCATGATAAAAGCTATAATCAACCTAGAGGCTCTTCCCTGGGTCAGAGGCACCATCATGGGCGGTTATATACACATGTATGAAGAGAAAAGCACGGGCTTGAGGCATGGATTCATATACACACCTAGACGTATTGTTTTCGTAACAACACAGAGTATGAAACACCATTAGCAAACAGACCTTTCAATGAAGGAAAGGAACAGCTTTGTATTAGAGAAATATGAAATATGAAAATACGAAAAAATTCAGGCCTTTAATCCCAGCACTTGGGAGGCAGAGGCAGGTGGCTCTCTGTGAGGTGAGTTCAAGTTGAATTCACCTGATCTACAGAGTGAGTTCCAGGACAGCCAGAGTTACTATACAAAGAAACCTTGTCTCGATAAAAAAAACAAAAATTATCTATGATGATATACAGAAATTAGAAAAAAGACTATAGTAAGAATGTTTGCATAAGTTTTAATGTATTTTCCACCAAACATTTCCTATATCTAACCAAGAAAACAGTAAGTTTAAAGAAGGCTGTCAGCCATGACCTTTACTAAATGATGGAAATCCTAACTACAAATAACATGATGCTATCATCATGCCCCCTGGATACGACACTGAAGAGAATGCACCATTGCTGCGCTGGTTTCTTATGACTCACAACCTCAATACAGTCACCAGAAAGTATCAAATAGCATGCTTCAAATTGCCAAGGCAATGCAAGGTAAGGAAAGATGTGACTCTACCAAAGGTTGGAGAACAGTGAGGCACTGTAGCCAAACACAGTGTGCCAAGCTAAATTGGATCCCAGAAAAAAACAAACAAACAAACAAACAAAAAACAAAAAACAGATGCTAGGAAGAAAAGAAACACCAGCAATATTTGGTATACCAATGCTAACTTTTTAGGCTAACATCTTAAATATACACAGAAAAGTTATCAAAACTAAGTAGAAGATAAAAGCATTCTCCAAATTGGTCCATGAAAATACTATACTTTTGCACCTTTTCTTTAATAAAAACTAAAGACTATAAACCAAGTCAAAATATACACTAACAGTTGAGAAAATATTTGTAAGGTACGCATGTGTAGGTGAGTACTTAATATTTAGTATACATATTAAAGAAAAGAAGGCACAGAAGAATCTTATGAGATTGGCATAAAATGAATTTACCTCTTTTAAATAATTTCAGAGAGACATTTCATAAAGATAAAAGGTTAGTAATAATTCATATTCAACCTCAACCTAATAAAGAGAAGCATTTAATTAGGACTATCCCTGTAGCAATGAGCACACCCAACACTCAGAAATCTTTTCCCAAAACATTTCCCTTCAGGATGAAACAAGGACTCAGCGAGGAATGGATGAGCACAAACAGAGACAGATAAAGTTAAAGATGTGCTCGGTCCGTCTCAGGAAGCCATCCATAAACTACAGAAGCTCCTTTCAAAAACGATGAAACTATTTTAAAAGTAAGAAATATGTAACTTCAAAGGGTACCTACTGAGCATAGCTGGGACAGTCTAAACATCAAATAGAAGAAAGCAATTTCTTATAAACCACCTAATAAGCAGGGGCTCATTCATTCCTGCTAACCAGGCAGATGGTAGAGTAGTAGATGGAATGATGGATGATGGACTGAGAAACAGTGGGAAGAGAATCTGCTAAAACAGAACAACAACTAATGAATGGTGTGAAATAAGAAGTCTGCCACTTTTAAAGCAACATCAAAAAATCAATGGTGTGAGAAATGTCAATAGATAATAAATCTAGCAGGGAAAATTTGGTAAAAATGAGATACTTGATTGGCCTTCTAATTTTTCCACAAGTTGCCAAAAATTTGCAAGGATTAAAGTCGGTGTCTGCATTGGGAAAATATGAAAGTCATTGTGCCTTTAGAAGAGAACACTATTACATCACTGAACTGTGAGACTTCTTCATTTAGATTCAAAACACACTAATGTGTAATTATAAACTACACGTTATTTAATTTGTATATCTAATTATCAAAAGGTTAAAATGGAGATTGGAAAGCAAATGCTCACAATAAATATGTTTAAAATTGATGTAAACAGAGTATTATAAAAATTACTACAGTAAAAGAATGAAGAAAATATCGAACTCAAGTTTTAAAATGGCAAAAGATTTAAATAGGCAATCCACAAGAGACGTGTGAATTTTTAGTAGCAACACAAAATATGAACAAGGTTACTAATCATCAGGGAATAGAAGATTAAAACCACAAGTTACATCATATACTTCCAGGAATGCCTTCCAATGGAAAGCAGACAATACAGAGAATCAGCAAAGGTGTGAAGCAACTAGAATGTTATGTACTTAACTCAATTTTCTTAAAATGTTTGTTAAAAGACTTAGAAGCTGGCAAAAGTGCTCAGTGTGAAAAGGTTCTTGTCACCAAGCATGGTGACCTGAGTTTGATTCTCAGCCCACTTAGTGGAAAAGAAGAAACACCTGCAGGTTGGCCTGTGGTTTTCAAATGCATGCATGCACACAAGAGAAACAGTGAGAGAATGAAAACAACGCAATAAGAATGTTAAAGACAGTAATTGCACCATTAAGTATATTCCCAAAATTTAAAATATATATAATTAGAAGAGTTAGACAAGCCAGGTGGTGGAGGCACACGCCTTTAATCTCAGAACTTGGGAGTCAGAGGCAGAGCTCCTGAGTAAATTGGGAGCATGGAGACTATGGGTGAGGGTTGGAGGGGAGGGGAGAGGCAGGGAGGGGAGCAGAGAAAAATGTAGAGCTCAATAATACAATAAAAGACTATGCATGAAAGAAAATCAACTTGCATGAAACCAAAAGACCTCAGCTCACTAATGCTAGGATGACCCACTCTCATGACAGATGGTAGATTTTAAACTGTCTGATATGATTTGTACCACTTGGAAAAACTGTCATGAGGTATATTTACAAATAAGTTAAAAAATTGCTTATGCAATAAACAAGATGTCACAAGTCACACAATTTCAATTTTGTTCAATGCATTCCATGCCAAACAATGACCATTCATGACACTAGGAATGTGAGTAATTATAAAGAAATTATTCTTTCAGAAGTTCTTCAGTGACACTAATTCCAAACCTTTCATGCTAAGGTCAGTTTCCTGGTTGTCAGGCCATCCATGGCCCAGTGGCATTGCTGACACTCAACTTTAAACATATCTCTCATTTTATTTATCCCTGAATGAAAGTTACCACTTACTGGGTGGCTGATACTTCCTGTAGGTGAAGCCACACTTGTGGCTATGGCTATCAAGGCAGTCTTGAGTTCACTGTCTCAGCTGCACAGCACTAATTACCTGTTGACAGGATGCACATGAAGCTCACCATCCATTTCCTCACAGCTCCTCACATGGAAGCTTGCTAAACTGACCTTGCAGTTTGGGTATCAGGGTAATTGTAGCCTCATAAAAAGAGTTTGGACCTTGCCCAGCATCTTTTCACTGGTTTTTGAATTAGATTCATTTTGTTTATTTCAGATTCTTTTGTGTCCTTTCCATGAACTTAGCAACTCTGTCATCTAACTTCTAGTAATTTGCAAGCTTTATGTCATTCCAAATTTAATAAGTATTATCTGTAGTCAGAAGGTGCTGTGGGATAATGCTCCTTTACCCTATAAAGATTTGTCACTGGTACTCGTTTAATAAAATACTGATTGGCCAGTAGTCAGGCAGGAAGTATAGGTGAGGTGACCAGACTAGGAAAATTCTGGGAAGAGGAAAGGCTCAGTCTGTAGTCGCCACCCAGATGCAGAGGAAACAAGACAAAAATCTTTCATAAGGCTGTGGATTCATACTGGGTTAAGAAAAATAAGCTTTGATCAAGGAAGACCCCCCTGAAAAACCTCCAATAGGAACAGATGGCTCAGATAATCCGGCATTTCAGAGCACCTCTGTTACAGTTCCCTCTGAGTTCTACATCCAGAACAGCCTCAAGACTGCTGGTTGAGATGATCCACGCTCACAGAATTATCTCGTCAGGACTTGATGATAATCCTAAATTTTCTTTAGGTCTTCATAAGATTATCAGCACCCCCAATTAGCAGGAAGTAGCCTGGAATACTATGTCCACAATCCCCCCCCCCCCAAAAAAAATGGATTATGGATGTTTGTCTTATTTGGTGTGTTAGTTACAAGTTATTATGGATAATGGCCAGGAACAAAAAACTAAAAATGGGAAAATAGATTCAAGGTCTTGTTTTGAAAAGAAAAAAAAGGAGGGAAGTGCTGTAGAATAATTCTCTTGTACCCTGTAAATATTTGTCACTGGTACTGGTTTAATAAAATGTTGAGTGGCCAGTAGACAGGCAGGAAGTATAGGTGGGGTGAATAGAAGAATTCTGGGAAGAGGAAAGGCTCAGTGTACAGTTGCCACCCAGACCCAGAAGAAACAAGATGAAAATGCTGCACTGAGAAAAGGTTCCAAGCCACTCGACTAAACTTAGACAAGAATTATGGGTTGAGTTGTAAGAGCTAGTTATTAATAAGCCTGAGATAATAGGTCAAACCGTTTATAATGAATGTAAGCCTCTGTGTGTTTCTTTGGGACTGAACAGCTGCAGGACCGGGCGGGACAGAAACTCCATGCTACAAAAAAAGAAGAGTGTATCTTCTAGTCAAGGACACTCAAGACATCAACAATAACTCATATGGAAGACATTTGGGAATGGCTATCTACTCTGGTGATGAGGCTACAATAATGATGAGCTCCATGCTCATAGAGAAGGTATCTGTAAGCATCCTGGAAGTCAGAAACTACAGAAAACAAAGGCCTCGTTTTAATTCAGAATTCATTACTGAAAAGGCTGAAACTATTACATGATGTAATTGTGTGACCTTTCCTTACAGAAAGCTATCCTTTTAAAGGAGGACCCGCTAAACAGACCTGAAAATGCTAATGTGAAGACATTTGTTCCTGGAGATAATGACCGATGTATTCAGTCTCTTTAATATGAGCTAGGGCACACTGCTTTATAAAACATAACCTACCTTTAGAGCTATCCTGAGAAACCCCAGGTTCTTCATTTAGAAAGGAACTTATAGTTCAGATTGGAAAGCTGGGTACAGTGCTCATGCTGCAATAGAACTCCATATGAGTAAATTTAAGTCTACATATTTATCATCTATTGATTTGCTTTTGATCCCTTTCACTATACTGTCTTTCTTTAATAATCTTTTGAGAAAACAGTTCTGTAACAATAATCATAGAAAATAAATGGAGACACCTATAAATTGCAAAGATTAAAGGACTAGCTGTATCTATGATTAGAGAAAAGAAATTTCAGTCGTTTCCAATTAAAATGTCTATAATAGGAGAATGGCATGACTAAACCATCTTATACAATGAAATATTATAAAGCAACAAAAATCAATGCAGTACTGATGCATGCATGTATATCCTAAACATAATTGTAGGCAAGGAAAAAGTTGTGGAAAGATTTATATAAGAAGCCATTTAGATATCTTAAAAATGTTAAAATTACTCTTTATTTTTGTATTATCTAGATACTCTCAATGTATTGGGTAATAAACACCAAGATCAATCATAATAGTTATAAGAAGATAAAATTACAATGATAAATAAAAAGAGGATGATGACATTCAAAAGATCTTTAAATTAGTAACATAAATACAGAGACTCATATAGCTTTTACTTTATTCTTTTATGTATTGAAAGAGCCACAATATCAAAAACACATTCTAAAAATTTTAAAAGAAGCATGAAGTAATGATTTATTATTCATATGCCAACAAGAACTCATCTGGACTATAATGCAGACACTCACCATGTTGAAGTGTGAGTTTGTGTCTTGTGAAAGCACAGCATAGAACAGTGGTTCTCAACCTATGATTTGAGAAAGACCCCTTATCAGGGGTCACATATCAGATATACTGCATATCAGATATATATTATGATTTATAACAGTAGTAAAATTATACCTAAGAAGCAGCAACAAATAATTTTATGGTTAGGGGTCACCACAACATGAGGAACTGTATTAAATGGTCAGAACATTAGAAAGGTTAAGGACCTCTGGCCTGCAGCTATCACTGAGACAAGTGAAAATGATGCTTCCCTCCTTTTATTCCTTCCTTATAAGATTATTCTCTGACTTTAAAAAGCTGTGATGTGCTATCCTAGCATCTGACCTAGGAAGTTGATACAAAGTACTGTAGTGATAAAATTACAATGCTAGGCTGCCTGGTCTTGGGTTTTGTGTGTGAAAGTGTTGGAAATACTTATGTGTGAGCATCATCAAAACTGACTAAGTAACTATCAGGCCCATTGAGAATCAAGCATTACATTAGAATATATTGTCTTTCAAGGAAGGTACAAAATCCTCATCAGAACACTTCGACATCAACAGAAACACAACCCCTGGCTAACATGTATCCTCCAGACTGCTCTCAGGATAGTTAGTATCTATCAATCTCTGTGTGCAAATCCACACAGCATCAGAAGAGTGTCATCCTCTTCTATATCTAACTACATTGTTTTTTTCCAGTTCCCTCCCAACATTACCAAGTACTTCCAGTATGCTGATCCTCAGAATCACTTGCCTCCTGATGAATCTCCAAGAATCAAGCTAGCCAAAACTGAGGGTTCACCAGACTGGCATCTCCCCCAACTTGCTAATAGAATTAATATACAGGTCACCCACAAGCATAAATCAGAATATCAATCAGAGTGTAAGCAGTCAGATGAACGTTGGCCCAGAGGGAAATGTCTGGCCTTCTGCTCTCACCACTGCCTTTCTCTGCTCTACAGCCCCTTCCTTCTTCACCCAGTCACTTCACATTCTTCAATACAGCTTAATGCTACCTGCTTAGGTCTGCTGGTAATCTATCCCCAACCATGGCAGCATTTCCTATTCTGTTGCCAGTGCCTCTGACCTCCCTTGTCCCTCAACTGAAGAGAACACACAAAGGAGACAGTACCTGGACTTCTCTTGCCCAGTAAAGTCTTTGGGATCTGGAATTGCGTGGCACTGCTAAGTGCACAGTATCTGTTAGTTAAATGAATAAACACATAAGTTTGAGACATTCAAAGTCATCACTGTACCCTGGTTTTCCTTTTCTACCCACTGTCTATCTATTTACCCATGGCAGGCCTTGGAAATCAGGGGTCATGGGCACACAATTACAGTCAGGTTAACTTTAGGTTATGCTTTTCATGTTGGTTTTTGCAAGGTACCTCCATTCCCTAGTTGCTTTCTCCTCTTGGGTTGTGTGACCACTAAACTCACTGAAAACACTCGCAACAGTGTATAAATGGTATGTTTTCATTGTTATACCACAAAGATACATACTATTTTTGTTATGATGCCCTTGTACCCAATTCTAAGATATTTTTCCAAGACTTAGAAGTTTTAAGAACACTAAAACAAAGATGAGGTATTGCATTTAATTTTAAAAATGAATAACTAAAGTTAGGAACAAAGCTTGACCTTCCATTCAACTTCTGTCTTAGTTTTCTGTGTCTCATTGCCTCTTATATATCAACTAACTTCTGACTTCTCTGATCTTCACTATACCCTATACCCTGCCTATAACGGCCCCTTTATTCCCACACGCTTTACCCTCTCCACACGTGAAACACCTTCTTACTTTTAGCTGACATTAGAGACCGTGGTACATGCAAAGTCCCATCAACAATGTCCCTGACTTTCCAAAACTCTAATGTTCTGTCATTTCAGTATAATTGTTCTGTAACAGCTGTAAGCAATTTTAAAGGCTGAGGCGTCTTTCCAGTTCCCCCCAAAACAGAAGAATGTTAGACAGCAATTTTTATTTCAGACAATATACATGAAATAGCCAAAGATACAGCTTAGCAACTTTTAAATTTATGATTATTTTTTGTCATCACTGAAATCAAATGTTTCTTGGTGCTTTATCATATAACTAAATACCAAGTAAGCCCTGGTCTTGAAATATTATACCCTACTGATTTCTAAGACATCTTGCCACAATCAGCACTAGGACACTTATACCCATGCAAAAAGTTCCAGTTAGGTAAACTTGGTTTGTTTGTTGGCACCTGTGAGTACAATATCCCTCCTTAATATTTCTAACATGGAATAAAAAAAGTGAGGGACCAAAGAATTGAGAACATTGAAATCCTTATAACCCTTCCCTGATAGTACCTCTATTGTTAAAATATTATCAGCTTGTCAACCTAAGTGTTTTATAGTCACCATCTCCCATGTCTTGGTTTACTGAGATCTACCCTTTCTTAATCTCCAAGCAGATTTCAGAAGTATAATACTTTCTAAATTTCAGAAAGAGTACAGAACTCACTGCCATCCTTTTGCCATCTCTTTCAGTGCCTCCCTTTTAATACTAGGGCTCAACATTACGTCAGTGACCCTGTTATTGGTCTAATTTTGTTTTCCAAAGAATATGACCAACTTCCAACAAAGGGCCACTGCAGCTATGAAAAGAATCACGGTCAACTATGGTGGCTAACTCCTATCATGGCAGCACTTGAGAGGCTTACCCAGGAGGGCAGGCAGTCATGAGTACACGGCTGGTCTAGGTTACACAGGGAGTTCTAAGGCACCCAGGCCTAACAAACACTGGCAAAGCTAAAATGAAATAAACCTAAATTATGCCAATTAAGGTGATCATTAATTTTCCCCAAAGTGGAAAATATGGACTCTGCCCCTGACAAAAAAAATGGCACATACAGACAGAAGCAGAGATTGGAGTGACATTTCCACAAGACGAAGATGGCCACAGATTATCAGTAAACACTAAAAAACAAAACAGGGATCAAGGTGTGGAGAAAATGTCCACTCAGGCTTCGGAAGACCTTAACCTACCAATACCTGGATGTCAAATGTACAGCCAACATCTATGAAATGACTATTTCTGCCATTTTATGCTTCCTAGTTTGTGGCCATTTGTCAAGGTAGTCCCAGGAAACGATATGACCTCTTTCTAAGATAGTCTACTGGGGCCAAGAGATTATTGCATCCCTTCCCCCTCAAAAAATAAATACATGCATTATCTACAATCAAAAACAATCAATGGCATATAAGAGACCTTCTAAAATCTCTTTCCCTGCGACTGGGGTCTCTAACATTCTACAGTGAACATGGGTGTGTAGTGTGAGTTGGAGCAAAATCTTGTCATTATACGCCACTGATAGATACTTTTACAGGGGTCAAACAAAGACTGGTTTTTCTATGTGGTTACATAACTATTTTATTCCTAAAAAGGATAAAACATGCCTAACATGCTGGAGATATTTTAATGAACAACTAAAACTTACATTAATATTCACATTAAATGCCCTGTCCCACTTAGTAAACCTTCAACCCAGGAAACCCAGTTGCCAGCTGATGCTAATTAGCCTTCACAGTATCTCATTCTTAAAGAAAGTCCCTGAACACGGCATGTCAGACAACAGCAAGCAATGAAATCAAGGTAGCCAGTGACCAAGCTAACCTTTTAGCTACTGGAAGCAGCTTCACAGACGGTGGCCTGTGCTTTTGGCTGAGCCATTATCTCGGATGGTGAATCAGAGAAGGGGGCAGGAGGGTGAACTCCTTCTCAGGAACAAGCATACATGTGGTTTTTTTAAAAATAAAATAAAAACCTCCGCAGCAATCCTCTCGCTTGTATACAAAGAGAAATTGTCAGTCCCCTCTCGTTTGTATGAATTTGCATCCATCAACTTCTATCTGGTCCAGCATCTAATTAACAGCAGTGTGCATCTGGCAGATGTTTTATCTGGAACTGAGAACACTGTCTGCAGTCAGGTCACATGCCAAAACTAGCTGGCCCTCCCTGCACACATCACAGCCTTGCTCGTGGGGACTGTGCTGGAGCAGGCTCCACTGCTTCCCACTCAAATGATGCTCTTATCTTGATCTTTCCTTTTCTCTTTCTTAATAATTATACAGAAAACCCTAGATCCAAATATCTGCTCTGCTCACAGCTTTCCCATAAATCTGTCAGAAAGGACGATGACTCCAAAAGCAATTGCAAAGCAATATGGAAGATAATATTCTACTTTGCAAACAAATTTCTGTCTGTCGAAATGAACCGGATTACTCACCAGACTTTTCTGTCCCTGGCCTTAATGGAACTGTGGCCTTTGGGAATAGGAGAAATAAAGACATGAGTGGGCAACACAGAAGTAACAACTTTTGCTGTGGTTTAAAAGAGCACAGTGTTTCCCCACAGAACCTCTGCACTGACCAGGAGACACCAGCTGTCTCTATTTCAGGATCAGCAGAAATTCAAATCTCACTTTGAGCAAAGCAGCCTGAAAGTTTATTAACCACCACAATATCAGCTTTCTTTGTTTTAAAAACATTATCATTCTCAAACGTGTTTTTGTTGTTGTCAACTCCCCATCCCTTTTTTTTTTTTTGGCCTTTTCTGTCAATAATGCACTCATTGGTAGATTTTTAATAAGCCCAAGGTTATAGGCTCAGTTGCCATATGGATGTGTTCACACAACATTATTCTCAAAATCATAGACTTAGAGACTCCATTGCTGGTGGGAAGACAAACATGTACAGTCACTATAGAAATCAATATGGCGGTTTCTCGGGAAGTTAGGAATTGATCTTCAAGATTCAGCTATATCCCTCTTGGGCATATACCCATGCCATCTTACCATGAGAATACTTTCTCACCTATGTTCACTGCTGTTTTATTTATGCCAGAAACTGGAAACGACCTAGATGTTCCTCAACTGAAAAATGGATAAAGACAATGTGGTACATTTATACAATGGAGCATTACTCAGTTCTTTAAAAAAAAATGCCATCATGAAATTTGCAAGCAAATGACTGGTACTATGAAAAAATATCAAACTGAGTGAGGTAACCCAGGCTCAGAAAGAGAAATACAGTTTATATTCACTTACAAGTGGATATTAGCAAACAATTAAATGATAACCAACCTACAATCCACAAACTCAGAGTGGTTAGGTAAAGAGCAGGGGTCCAGGAAGGATCTCCGTGGGAGGGAGAAATAGAATAGATTTTTTTTGTTTTTTTGTTTTTGTTTTTGTTTTTTTGGGGTTTTTTTTTGTTTTTTGTTTTTTGTTTTTTTGTTTTTGTTTTTTTTGTTTTTTGTTTTTTGGTTTTTTTTTTTTTTTGGTTTTTCGAGACAAGGTTTCTCTGTGGCTTTGGAGCCTGTCCTGGAACTAGCTCTGTAGACCAGGCTGGTCTCAAACTCACAGAGATCCGCCTGCCTCTGCCTCCCGAGTGCTGGGATTAAAGGCGTGCGCCACCATCGCCCGGCTAATAGAATAGATTTTAAGGGCAGACTAGGGGTGGGTGAAGAGGGGAGCAGAAGAATCAGGTGGGTGGGGAAGGAGAGAGGCTAAAGGGGAGAATACGAGGAGAGACAGCTGGAATTAAAAGGCATCTGGGGGATGTTATGGAAGCCGAGTGCAGAGGAAACTTTAGAAAGCATATGAAAGTGATCTATGAGGTCTTCTAATAAAGGGGATATGGAGTCTCAACTGGCCATTTCTTTTTGCCAAATGAGGCCTCCAGTAGTTTGCATTCAATTGAGTTGTTGGCCCAGGGGTTCTGTAGAAATCCCCAAACACCCAGGCTGTTGCTAAGAAAATGGTTTGCTCTCTGCAAACTGACAGTCGGGCCCCATCCCTAAGGATGACACCCATAAAACTCACTGGGCATGGAGAAGTCAGGATGGTGTCTATCTGGAGCCCTCACCCCTGCATTCTTGTGTCTTTGGTAAAGAAGGTAATCTAAAGGCTACCAAAAGAAGAAATGTGAACACAAACTCAGCCACAAAATCTTTGACCTACAGTCTGCCTGCCTGCAAATATGCAACGGCAATGGTGGTGCAGAATTTGTAGTAGTAGCCAACCAACGTTTGATTTGACTCAAGGTCCACTCCATAAGAGGGAATATTTACCTGACACTACTAAGGTAACCAGAACTAGAGAGTAATGGGAACAAATGCAGAGACCCAGAGCCAGATATTACATAGGGAGACAGTCTAAATGGGAGGTATCCATCAAATCCTTCCCCTCAGATCTCAGGGAACCCCAAGGAAGAAGGGGGAGAGAGATTATAAGAGATAGAAAGGATGGAGAACACCAGAAAAAAAGAGGCTGTCTGCATCAACTAAGCAAGGTGATTATGAACTCACAGAGACTGAAGCATTAATTAAGGATAGGGCCTATATAGATCTGGACCAGGTCTTTTGTACATGTGCATGCATGCGTGTTCTCTCTCTCTCTCTCTCTCTCTCTCTCTCTCTCTCTCACACACACACACACACACACACACACACACACTATATATATATATATACATATATATATATATATATATATATTAGATTAGGATTTTTTGGAACTTGTGAGTATGACAATGAATGAGTCTTTGATTCTTGTTTCTGCTCTTGGGATTCTTTTTCCTGCTGTGTTGCTGTGTTCAACTTCAATATAATAGTTTTGCTTTGTTGCATTTTATTTTGTCATGTTTGGTTGTTAAAAAGAAAGAATTCCATGTGTTCTTGTCACAAAGAAATAATAGAAGTATGAGGTAGTCAATATGCTAATTACTCTGACTTAATCATCACATCCTGATACAACATTTTCACAGTTCACACCTATCACATAAATACATATAATTACGTGTCCATTAAATATAAATATTTTTTAACTTAGGAAAAAGCTACTTGTGGAAAAAAGGAAATTTTGGCCAGAAGTCACTGAAATGTTGCAAACAATTTTAAAATGTGTCTTAAACTGACTTAATATATCTCCCACTAAATCTATATTAAATTAAACCAACCTAATTTAAACCCATACATTACTGAAGATTCATGATAAATCAGTGCTCTGTTTATTCTAAAATACAACAAATTTATATACATTTCATAATTTTTCCAACCTAATGGCTAGTGATAAGTATTATGGTTAAACTCCTAGAGCTTTTATTGTATTCACTTTTTAAAATTTTATCGTTGGGCTCATGGTTCCACCCACGATTTTTTTCTTTTTTCATTGATTTTTATTGAGCTCTACATTTTTCTCTGCTCCCCTCCCTTTCTATCCTCTCCCAAGGTCGCCATGTTCCCCATTTACTCGGGTAATCCTGTCTTTTTCTACGTTCCATGTAGATTAGATCTATGTATGACTCTCTTAGGGTCCTCATTGTTGTCTAGATCTTTGGGATTGTGATCTGTGGACTGGATTCTTTTCTTTATGTTTAAAAACCACTTATGAGTAAGTACATGTGATAATTGTCTTTCTGGGTCTGGGTTACCTCACTCAAAATGATGTTTTCTAGCTTCATCCATTTGCCTTCAAAATCCACCCACGATTTTACGATGTTCTTTGAGCTGCACAATAAGCAGAACAGTTCATTATGATCAGAATATAAGATGATGAGCAGGTCGTACGGGGGTGTGTCTTGAGTCTCAAGCAGTGATGGCAAAATAGCTTTTTAGCAAAAGGCTCACACAGCTAATCATGTGTCACCTTCACACCCTTCACAAGTTCTTACAGTGTGTTACTGGCTTCCTTTTAGAGTTGTTGTTGTTTGTTTTTGTTTTTTGTTTTGTTTTTTGGTTCTTCAAGACAGGGTTTCTGTGTAGCTTTTGGAGCCTGTCCTGGAACTAGCTCTTGTAGACCAGGCTGGCCTCAAACTCACAGAGATCTTCCTGCCTCTGACTCCCAAGTGCTAGGATTAAAGGTGTGCGCCACTACCACCTGGCTCCTTTTAGAGTTTTGCATGGTAGTTTATAGTCATTAATTCTTCCTTAGAAATCTTTGTGACTTAGGGCCTCTGAGATCTGATTTTGCAATATCCTTCACACTCAAGTTTCCTAGTTCTCACTAAAGACATATGCCTAAGAATGAAGCCTCTGGAAGGAGAAGCAAGCTACTTCCAGGGCTGACTAACTGTTTAACCTTCGGAAATTAAACACCTGACCAGTGGGTGTAGTCTCTATGGAATGAACAGCTCTGTTTCAAAGAGCAGCACTGTGATTTCTATATTGTTGGTTTCCCCCTGCCTCAGCCCTGTTGTATGGATGGTACCCCACACCTTGCATTCACATTCCAATGTGCCCAATTAATAAAAAGATTGTTGAAATTTTACCTTGCTTTCTATTTTTTCCTACCCTATAATTTTTTTTTACTTTTTAATTAAAATGAGTGCTTATGTGTGTAAGGTTTAAAAACCCATCTTTCTCAACTTAGAATCCAGTTTGTTATTGACTTGCTCCAGGGCACGTCAATTACACAGCTCAGGGGATAAGCACCAGAAACAAAAATACCCCCATGTTGGCACTAGCCACATCCTATCACACACACCCAAGAGATCACTACCACAAAAAGACCTTAGTTAATATACCAATGACTGGCTGAAAAAAAATAAAAAAAAATGATCATCTACTCTCTTTTCATATGAGAGTTTCTGGAAATGATCACAATATGTAGTACAGACCTGCTTTGTCAAAGCCAAGACCCTAAAGTGGGGTATAAAAGTGTGGCTATAACACAAGCTGTGGTGTTTGATCTGGAAATAGCACCATGATATGGATGGCTCATGAAGTCTGTCCACCTGAATTCAGATGCTGAACATCACATCCTACCAACATGTCCCTTGGCTTAAGAGACGCTGAATCTCTGTGACTCAATATTCTCACCTATAATAAAATAACAAAATTGTATAAATGCAAAGAATGGGGTGAATTTTACAACCACTAGTAAAAGATACACAAGAGCTGGAATTTGGGTGTCACCTGTTCCTGTATCCTAGCCTCAAAGAGAGTGTCTGATACGCACTTTATAGGATTCCTGTGCCACACAAAGAAGGAAGAGTGAACAGTCCCAGTGGGAAAATAGCTGTGACACAGATTTAACCATGGCTGCTTGTTATCATTTTGTTGTTATGAGCTATAAGATCATTTTGTTCTAATATCTTCTTCTCAGATGTAAGAAGACCTCAGGATAATGATTAACAAATTTTCTTTTAGAGACTTCACTGTGAGATATAAGGAAATTCCCTATCCTGAATCAGCAGTTCCATTTTAACACAATTATCTAATTTTGGACATTTTCCTCTTCCATTTTGATAATTCATGAACAGAGAGGATGGTATATTTATAATCACAAGTTTGTTATTAACAATTCAGAGTACTACCCAACAGAGAAAAGTGTTAATACACCAAAATGGAATATTAATGTCACCAAGATCAAAAAAATCAATTAGTGTTTAACTATTAGGCATTGTATTGGATACTGCACTTGGAAATAAAAGAACCATAAAGATCCATTCAAATTCTAAACCCTAAATTTAAAGTAGTAAAATAACTAAAAAGTGCTACTCCTATGAGTTTACCATGGAAGAGCCAATTTTTGAGTAAGACGGTCACACATGATCTCTTTTTGGCTGTCTCGGGCTCTGTGTAGTCATCTCTTTGCAATCATGTCAGACAGTGTATTAATACTTCTGTGTAAATGAACTAATTTTTCTAAAAGAAGATTTAATAGAGCTATTTATGATCCCCTTATCAAGGTAATAGTAACAGTATTTTATCAATTAAAACATTGGAGTTTGAATTATGCTTCAGGAAAATGGTGGAAAGAGAGGACAGCCAAAATATTTATGTGGACTACTATTATATATATATATATATATATATATATATATATATATATATATATATATATATATTGGCTTATACTGTTTTCTTTTTTACACATATATTAGAATTTTTCAGAATAAAAATTTAAAGATAAATACCAACAAATCTTATTTACCTTTTTCAATTGCTTTTTTAATCACAAAACTATAATCCCATTATCTAGATGTCCCTGTGATATGTTGAAAGTCCATGGAATGATAAGAACAATTTAGCTCTCAATTAAACTGCATTGAAAGTTTAAAAAGTTATAGGTATGGGAAAGTAGTCAGAAGAAAAACCGACTCCAATACTTTATCCCAATGTTGCAACTATTTGATGGCATTAACTGTTTTTTACCTTGTCCTTGTGGCTAGTAAGAAAAATTGAGGAATTAAGAGAGCTCTCTCTCCTCAAAGAGTTTCAGACATGGTGCACTATCTAGAAGGTAGAAGAGGAAGGTGGGTTGTTATCTTCCATTTACTCATAGACAAGAACCTGTTGAGACAAGACTGCTCATTTATTGATGCTATCACCATGGCATTGTCAAAGCACTGGGGAAACTTCTTCATGGAACTTGCTTTCATTGTTTCTAGTTTCTATGACGTATTCGCCACGCAATTCCTCTAGACTTTTCAGAGTCTAGGATTTATGATTTGCACCAAAGACCTGACACTTGACTAATGAATCTGTGTTCACGACAGAACTGGGGACTTGTGGGGGGGGGGGTAAGATTTCTCTCTGTTTTCAAACATATTTGAAAAATAAAACTTTGCCATTTTTAATTTACAACCCAACAGAAGAAAGTATGCAAACACAGACCAAAGAAATTGTAGAATTGCACAGATTTCTCAGTAAGGCCCCTTCATTCTGTAGCAACAGAACCAAAACTCAGCTAGGAGAGATGAGCTCTATGATCACACCCTGCTCAATTCTGCAAGGTATAGATGTCATACCATTGAGTCCCAGCTAGTTCTTGCTCTGCCACATCTGTCAAGTCTACAGATGGAGCCCCTGGAGGCTGTGCTTTGCGTACACATAGATAACTAAACCAATGCCAGACAGCATTCCTCTGTCTCTCACTAAGGTCTCTTTATGGAACACCTCTCATTGTAGAATTTTTAAAAGGCTTCCTTTTTAGGAATAATGATCAGATCAGTGCTCCAGGCAAAAGATGCATCTGCAGCAATCAGTAACTCAGAACTAAAGGTACTGCCCAGAGGGAAAGAAAGGTCTATGAAGAGCCAGAGATGTTCAGATCAAGGTGCCCTTAAGAGAAGTCAGGAGGATTGTGTTACCAGAGAGTAGTGAAGATAAACTCCACCTCCTTAGCTATTTCCTACACAGCCCAGAAAGGCAGCACTCCTCCTGGCTAAGCCAAATTACCACAGGGCAGCACGTATATTAAACTCTCTAAAAATATAGGACTAAAATCTACTGCTTATTAGGATTCAATCTACTACTCATTGGAATGATTCTTTCTATTTAACATCATGGTCTGTTTCTATGACTACAGGTACACTTCTGAACATAATAGGTAAAAAGTCATAATTGAAATTGAATACGTTTTCTCCTGATATACTGGCTAAAAGCTAATGTTTCTAATTGAATAACATTTGTAACTGTGAAAGTTAAGACAGCACATATTGTGCTTATAGGTAATGACAGCTTATAAATTAGTCCCACATTTTTAAAATAAAAATAATGATGACTCCAGAAACCAAGCTTAATAAACTTGAGTCTAGGAAACCCTAGCATTGTATCACTGGGATTGCTAAAGACAATAGAGAATGGTCAATTCATTAAGGTAAGTGAACACTTTGAAAAGTGGTAAAGGTAACTTTAGAGACATGGTTGGAAGACAAGAAATCTTGCTGGTGCAAAGGCTGATGTCAATTGTATTCATTTTACCACCCACAAAATTCCTAAGTACCAGATTGTTATTTTCATGTTGTAAAGTTTTTACACACAATTCTTTTTTGGTTTTTTTTTTTTTTTTTTTTTGGTTTTTTGAGACAGGGTTTCTCTGTAGCTTTGGTGCCCGTCCTGGAACTAGCTCTTGTAGACCAGGCTGGCCTCGAACTCCCAGAGATCCGCCTGCCTCTGCCTCCCGAGTGCTGGGATTAAAGGCGTGCGCCACCACCGCCCGGCTTTACACACAATTCTTAATGAACCCAAAAATTTACTACTGCGCAGTCAAGATACAGAGAAATGATCAATGAAGTAAGAGTATACCTGTGACTACCTCCAGGTTTCCACCAGCTGACCTACCATCACTTCCTGGTGCAGCAGTACAGTTGTCAATCTCATGTCTTCTCTATGCTAGTCAAGGAAGCAATCCACCTGCTAACAATCTAGTGTTCTGTTTTTTTTTCCAAGTCCAATTGAAACATTATAGGTTCCATTAGTTAGTCATCGTTCTATTCTTAGCATGAATATTCTTTATGTTCAATTATCCTAATTAACTCTACAGTCACTGTCATGTGGAAAGAGAGGCTTAGAGTTATTAAGTTACTCAATGTCAAAACCAGAACACACACTGGATCTTAATTTTCTACCTGTATGGTAACTGCTTTGCATGCTGTATTTTTTAAGGTTTGTCATAAATGGCTTCCCTGAAACTAAGACTGAAACGTTGTTAAGGAAACCCCTTCCATCTTTTAAATAAATAAAAAGTAGAACTGAAATGTGTACTCTAGAAAACCACAGAGTGATGAAGCACTCCAAGAGAAAAACAGAGAAAGGTCAGCTGACAAAAACTAAGGACTGCTGAGAACAGGAGAAATAGTCTTCTCCATAAGAAATCCATAACTGACATGCAATGCCATGTGGTCAGCCTTGAAATTATGTACATATAAGTACTGCTAAATGGACTGAGTAGGCATATATGTACATATATATGTATATATAAGAGAGAGAGAGAGAGAGAGAGTAAAAGAAAAAGAGACCATGGTTTCTAAAGGAAACAATGTGTGGAAATAGAAACAGCTGGAGGGAGGAAGGGAAAGGGGAAATAAAGTAATTAGATTTTAATTTAAAATGGTTTTGATGTTTGAACGGCCAGCATAGGTTCTTGAGACCAGAGAGAATAAGCAATATTCATGTCATCTATCATACTCAGATCATTTGTAGCCGCTATGAACAGCAGCGAAGTTGTAATGATCACCACTGTCTTTTCTCTGTGGACTAATTTGATCTTCATAAAGGTACCAATGTCATGCTATGTGTACGAGATCAAAGTTTAGCACTCAATTTAAATGTCCTTCAGTAGGATAACTTACTTACTGGATTTCAAATACATAATGCGATTGATAGCTTTCAGATTCCTTTTAAGAATCCTGAGTAAGTAACATAGTAAGACCATCTAGACTTCATCATGTCAGTAATAAATGAAACACTGCTAGAAAGGAAGAAAGCAATTCTCAGCCAGTGTGTTCAAGGACCCACAACTATTAAACAGCAGGGATGAGATTCAAATCCAAGCTTCAAGCATTCTATGGACATGCTACTGTATTAACCCTTATAGTCAGAATTACACATTAAATTTTATATTAAACTTAAAGATCTGCTTTTTTTGTTTTTTAAAATTAATTTGTCCTGAGTTGTCTATATAGAATACATTTGCCAGAAGCTGAAATAATAGCCTAAAAAAGTAAGGAGTTAAGCTTTTAATAAAAAAATTCATTTCTAAGCTAACTCATCACGTTTCACCTTAATTTGAACTTCCTCTAGTAATTCTTCCCACCCCCACCCTGCAAATCCTGACCTGGAGGCCGCTAGTACTTGTTCCCATAGGTACCATAACATAATCTTCAAGACTTAAGCTTTGATTACTTAAGTTACTCTCAAGAGGCTAAGTTATGTCAGAATAGACCCTGATCCTGGCTTAGAGTCTACTGTGTCCCTAAGCCTAGCATACAGCAACTGCACAAAAACATTTACACACTAAGTAAAAGACAGAATTGCTGAGTTTGATGTATTAAGTTTCATTTGGCTTTTGAAATCTGTTAATTAATACCAACAAAGAAAAAACAGGAAGATTTGAAAAAGATAGGAGCTGCCTTGTAATTAGATGATGAAATTTCCATGTTCTAAAAAAAGGGGGTGGGGTGGAGTGACAAAACCTATGTTCTGTGATAGCAACAGAAAGCATGAGCTGGGTTCTCATAAAACAAAGCCAAAGCATGTTAGAATTCCTGGGTACCTTTGATATGTCTATCCATCATTGTTAGGATACATCATTTCCAAATCAATATCGAAAGTGAACATTCACAGCTAACACCAGACATGTGTGGTGATCCTTTGTCTATGCCCAATTAAATGGGATATCCTCCTGGACATCTCTACCACTAATTGGTCAGGGTACGATACGCATGAGCTAGGGTGATTACCTTAACCCATCTGCCTCCCGGTGGTGTCAGAGAGAAAGCAAGAGTCATTAGAAGTAGGGTGGCTAATTTGTTTGCTTATCTCAGAGCCCAACCAGTTAAGGATTATAAATCCTTTTGGAGTTTAATGTGAAGCTCAGAGCAAAACTGGGGCAAGGAAATGATTTTAAAACCTTAAGCCCTGGAAGGCAAAAGTGGTAAGGATCCCAAAGACAAGACATTAAGAGAATATTTATTCCTAACACTGTGAAAGTAGTATGTCTCATTAAATAAAGTGTCTTTTACCATCCTGAGGAGTTACTGACCCATAATGACAGAAAAGTCCACAATTAAGCATAGTTACCATGAATCACCAAAGACACAGAACCCATCCCTTTCCTTTGTAAATGAATAATCCCATGGATGTTCATAGTTATTCATCTGGGGCGAATGACTGTGCTTCTTCAGAAAGGAAGGAAAATAATGATACAATCTTGTATCTCACTAGAATCTGTTTGTTTTAACAATGTAGACTTACAGATAAAAAGACAGACCTAATGTTAGCAAGACCAGGTCAGGTGATGGAGGGAGGAAAAGGAATGGAGAAAAGAAATGAGCTATCAAGGGACACACAGCAGCAGAACTCATTTGTCATTTATCTCAAGGCAGACAAGAAGCAAACATGCAACTTCAGAGCCTCCAACATTCAGTGACCCTGGCTGGGTCCCTGGAATAGGCAGTCTACCTGATGACATTCCGCTAGCCGCAAAGAAGTTTTCCTATCTCAGATTGCATGCTAGTTTGGTTTTTGCTGAGTTCTATTTTCCTACAAAGAGATTCCCCAGACTCCAAAAAAAGATTATGACGAAGGATTATTTCTTGATTATATTATTACAATTTTCTCACATCTGTGTTGGGTTGGCATTAATGTCATTTCTCATCATGTACTAATATTCCCTTTAACTCAATTACATTCAACATCTCTTTATCTTAGATTCTGAAAGTTTACCACGTAGGTCACAACTGATCTAACTGAACAAGTGGAAAAGATGGCAAAGATAGCTTACGACTTTAGAGAATCTGACATGCGTACCAAAATATATCCCTTGGAGAGTTGTAATATAAGATACTTATCCATCCTTGTCATATTGGGAGCAGGGAAAGTTGTGTCACATTCTAGATGGGACACAAACAAGCCTGGATGCTCTTTTGCTTCCACCACTTTCTAAGTAGGTGGCTTGAAGTTCATCATTTAATGATTTATTTATGCATGCATTTTATGTATGTGGTGTTTTACCTGCATATCAATCTGCACAGCAGAAGAGAACACTGGATCCCTTGGGACTAAAATTATAGACAGTTGTGAGCTGCCATGTGGGTGTTGGGAATTGAACTCAGGACCTCTAGAACAGTCAGTGCTCTTTACTGCTGGGTCATTGCTTCAGCCCCAAAGTTCATCATTTAACTTGAGATGTTTCTTTGACTGTGGACATAGGAATAATGCTCTCTTTAGTTAATCAGATAAGTATGTTTCACCTATTGCATTAATAAGGATATTAGAGCAAAGAAAGAGAGTGGAAGGGGAGAAAGAAAGAAAAAAAAGAAAGAAAGAAAGAGGAGAAAATGGAGATTATGTTCTAATAAGGCTATTATTGAGGTTAATAGAGAAGAAAATAAGCAAATATACAAATATTAGATACAATACTATTATGATAAGTGCTACAAAACAAAAGTAAGGGAAACAGCTGGTTGTTCAAAAAAGGGGGATGGATATCATGTTTAACAGGAAGGCATAAATGAGGTTCCCCATTAGAAGAGCTTCTCAAAGGTTGAGACATAGAAGATTAGATAGATAGATAGATAGATAGATAGATAGATAGATAGATAGATAGATAGATAGATCAATCCTAGGATTTCATAGCACATGTAAGCGTCCCCAAATAGTGCTACAACTCCAAAGGGGGTATTCATTTCCTTTCTGCCATTAAAGACAAGCTATTACTTGAAAAAGAGCATCCCCAAGTACCTGCTGCTGCTTCCTGCGAAGACGTGAGAGATGAACTTAGAGAGGCTGAGGAATGGTGACCTAGAGTGTGAGGGCCACGATTGAGAAAGTGTGGGACCATGCTTAAGCCCCAGAAATCTTGAAGATAGCTGGGGCTTTGGGGTACAGATGTGAAGAAAGGTCAGCCATGCTGTGGGGAAGAGGAAAGAGAAATAATGCCCTCCACATCTACAGTCATAACCAGTTTGCTGGAGGCATGACAGGGCAGAATGAATGTACCTGTTGCATCAGTACATTAAAGTTTCCTTCAGCTGTGTCCTTAAAATAACTCCTCAAGCCAGGTGGTGGTACGCACACCTTTAATCCCAGCACTTGGGAGGCAGAGGAAAACGGATCTCTGAGTTTGAGGCCACCCTAATCCACAAGAGTTAGTTCTCAGACAGGCTCCAAAACTACAGAGAAACCCAATATGTATATATTTAAGATAACATCCTCCTACCTTTTTTAAAATTGATTTTTATTGAGCACTACATTTTTCTTTGCTCCCCTCCCTGCCTCTTCCCCCCACTTCAGTCCTCCCCCAAGGTCTCCATGCTCCCAATTTACTCAGGAAAACAAAGAAAACCAGCCTACAAACCACAATCCCAGAGAACTTAGACAACAATGAGAACACTAAGAGAGACTTACATAGATCTAACCTACATGAAAAGTAGAAAAAGACAAGATCTCTCTTTTTTTAAATCAATGGAACTATAGGTGAAGGGCAGAAAAGTTTCTTGTTAGATATTCACAGTGTTTTCTTGTTTTCTGCGGTAGAAGGGATGAACATCATATGAGCCACCTCCAGTGGGTTCCATGACTTCAATGTGGATCGCCAGCTAATAGAAAAATTGTGGCCACAGCAAATTTCTGCTCTCATAAATTTAAACTGTCACAGCATAATTCAAATGATGTTTTAAATAAATGTGATTCCTCCCGTTGAAAGAAGCTGAATCTTCAGAAGGCAAATGAGCCAATTTAATTGACTGCTTCAGAGTGTCAGGCGGATGGAGTTATCAACACCTGGGTGATGAATAGGATTAATAAGGAATCTTACAGTTTTACTTTGTTGTTTTGGAACTTTTTTATTCCAACAAGAAAATAAACAAACAGCATGATTCTAAAAAATGTATTCTACACCAATCCCAAAATCCAACTTTTCTCCTTGAAACAATAGAAAAAAAAAATACACAAAGAACCAGTATGTATGATCAACAGTCTGTCACACACAAGCACTTGGGGACAGCTCATGCGATGACAGCTGGCCAACCTGGGATATCTTCTTCTATTCCAGATGCTCTGGAGCAGGGCAGGAATGCTCAGAACTCGTGAGATTTTACCATTGCCTCGCTGTCTGACATGGAAAAGGATTTTAGCTGGAGTTCACCAGGTTGCAATTCACTAGCAAAAGACACATTTGTAACACTTCATGCAGTATTCTTCCTTCTTTTTACTTTTATTTTGGGTTTGTTTGTTTGCTTGTTTGAGTCAGGGTTTCTTTGTAGTTTTGGAGCCTGTTCTGGAACTAGCTCTAGCTCTTGTAGACCAGGCTGGCCTCGAACTCACAGAGATCTGCCTGCTTCTGCCTCCTGAGTGCTAGGATTAAAGGCATGCGCCACTACTGCCCAACATTTCTTTTGACTAGGGTAACTAGGAAAATTATTACAGGAAAATAGTATGGAGCTACAGCTGGAGTTTCCCCACTGCCAACCAATCTCTTCAGACCTGTTTTCTCACCCAAATAGATCTAGACCAGCTCCAAGCTCACCATCCCAGCCATCCAGTAAGAGGATAAAGGCAAATATGCTTCGTAAACTAAAGAGTACAAGGGACAAGTGAGCATGTTGCTAAGTTACAAGTAGAAATTCCCAGAAGTGACTACCTCCTTTAGGAATACACGCAGCTCCCGTACTATTATAGCTCCTTGTAAATGTTGTAAGTGTTCAATTACTCTCCAATATTCACAGGTTCCTTTTGGCATTCTCCTAATGGATTTTTCCCCCTATTCCTAATGTTTGAAGACATTGGTCTTCCAGCTTGCTGTCTTAGTATCTTCCTGGAGGAAACCCACCATATATTCATTTCATTAGCTGAAGAACAATCATGATCACAGTTACACCCTTCTACAGGATGATTTGAAGAGAATATTCTGATGTTAAATATACCACAGTGACCTTCAGATAAATTCTTTCATTGGTAAAGTGTGATGAGCTACCTACTGGTGCAATTTCCTCTGATTGTGAGCACAGTTGTGGATGCTGATTTGAACAGCCTGATTGCTTGTTTCACAGCTGCCAAGTGTATCCATTAGCTCTGGGGAGCTACTGTTACTCTGAATCTTTGGCTGATAAACAAAGTGATCAGAAAATCCTCTGGTAGCCCGACAATTTCCAACCTGAACTTTTGTGTGAATCCTAGCAACACCAAGGAAGTTTTTATCCCAAAAACTAACAGAAAAAAATATTTCCGCCAGTGGATTTTATTTTTGTTTTTCAAAGGGAAAAACAAAGTGCCCCACCCAGGACATGGAAAGGAAAGAAAGCTGACTCCAGAGGCTACACTATCTTCTTATCCCATTTTCACAGCAGGGAGGAGAAGGGCTAACACAGAGCTGCACCCTCTTAAAAACGTGGAATTAATGGACTTGCAATAATTTCAAAGCTCTGTCCTGTGCAGAGGCCCTGTAAGTTCATAAATTAAGTCTGTGATGAGAAACAAACAAAACAAAAAAGGAACAAAGGAGACAGGAAGAATAAGGCTAGTAGTCCATATTCGCTGTAAGAAATTTTGAAATAACCTGCAAATATGTTTAGCATCTTTTATGCCATGATTTGATCCAGAGAATCTAGCAATACAGATCACAGGATTTCCATCAACTTTCACACATTGTGTTGTGGAGTTTCCTGCTGAATTGCATTCATCAAATCACATATTTGTGTGTAACCTGAGAAGGAGTGGTGCAGCATTTTAGACAGAGCAGGAAGGGGCTGCCTCTTCAGCAATGAGAAATATGAAAAGGAGGCCTGTGTGCTTCAGACTCCATTCATAAATACACATAATGTATTTTCAGCAAATTACAGGTTTTTTTATTTGTTTGTTTTCCAGAAGATCTCGGAGTTGCGCTCTGGCTATCCTGGAACTTATTATGTAGAGTTAGGTAGGCCACTGGCTCCTGAGTGCTGGGATTAAAGGTGTGCACCTCCACAAATGGCTCAAAGTAAAGTTTTGTGTTTATCCAACCAGATCACTCTTTTCTCTGTCCTTTTCTCTTAGTTTCCCTTAACCTGAAAACATTGAGAGCCCTTTCCTCTCTGCTATACACTGTATTTGATTAGCACCCTGAGTAGACCAACAAATGTGATTTAAATGCAGCATCAGGCCAAAGTGAGCTTAACCTTCTATGACTTAGGTATGCATAGGTTCATAAATAAAGGTTGGATAATGCTAAAAAGCATAAGGCATATTTATAACTCTTTTTTAAGTAAATGTGGTACATTTACACAATGGTGTACTACAAAGTAGAAAAATATGACATCTTGAAATTTATGGGCAAATGGATGGATCTAGAAAACATCATATTGAGTAAGGTAACCAAGACCAAGAAGGACAAATATAACATGTACTCACCAATAAGTGGCTTTTAGACATAAAGCAAAGAAAAACCAGCCTACAATTCACAACCCCATATAACCTAGACAACAAAGAGGGCTCTAAGAGAGAAATTCGTGGATCTAATCTACATGGGAAGTAGAAAAAGACAAGATATCCTGAGGAAATTGGGAGTGTGGGGATCATAGGAGAGGATAGAGGGGAAGGGAGAGAAGAGAGGGGTGTGGGGAAAAATATATAGCTCAATAAAAACAAAATAAAATAAAAATACATATGTAATGTGTGTATGTGCATTTGTGTGTGCGTGCATGCATGTATGTGTACGTGTGTGTGTGTGTGTGTGTGTAGTTTGAATAAAGTTACACCCTTGGAGTGATAATGCAGCCTGCAAGAGTCATAGACTATCTACCAAAAACCATGGTGCAGTAAGCAGGGTGCAAGAGACACACAAATCCTAACAGGGTACTGCTATAACCCTTCATTGCCTCTCAGAACTTGAAAGTAAGAAACTTTTGCTGATCACATCCCAGTCTTCAGATACGGGCCAAACAGGCTGCCCTGGAAGCCTCCACCCTGAGGACTCTCTCTCACCATATCCAAAGTCGCTATACAAGCTACCAAGGGAGAAAAGCAATTAGTGGTCCTACACAGCACTGACCACTGTAGCAGGATGTTCCCAAGGGTACAATAGCGACACATATCTTGAGGCTAAACAACCGCCATGTAACTGGATTAAAGGTTTGTATAATAGGAGGGAATTCATGACAGGCTCTGCAAATCCAGCCAACTACCTGCGACTGGTGAAGTCATGAACCCTAGAGGAAAACGTACTGACTGCCACTTCCTGAAACTAGTATAATATATAATCACATTCTAAATCCTTATCCTTATACACACAAATAAGTGCAGGGCTCACCGTTTATCAAGGACGCTTCTATTTGTAACGGATGGAGACCATTACAGAAAGGCCATAATGCAGAAATGACTGACTGTGGAGTGCCCACATCCAGTTAATACAGATACGACACAACCCCCACTCCCGAGGCTTGAGGAACAACAAAAAAGGGGACATGGACATATTTTAACAGCCAGAAGCAATGAATGTCTACAAGAAAGCTGTTCTCTGCACATAACAGAGGAGTTCCACGTATGAACTCATAGTGTACTGATAACACACACAAAAGTTGTACAGACTGAAGCCGTATAAAATCTTAGCACAGAGGGGGAATGGGGAGCCTAAAGTTGTCCCTTAGCTGTGTAATGATTGATAATAGATAGTTTATGGGAGGCAAAGAGTTTCATTTAAAGGTATAGCCCTCGTAGGTTGAGCACATTCCAGTGGATGGTTGTATGCCAAGAATATAGGGCCAGCAGTAATTGGAGTGGATGGACTTTAAAAATGTGAGGATACAAAGTTGAATAGGTATGGAATGGAGAGGTGGTTTAGAGGAGTCGAGGCATGAACATGATGAAATATAACATATGAAGTTCTCAAAAGAATTAATAAAATATATATTGCTAAGTTATAAGGAAAATTTGATGTGGAATCTAAATATTTTTGGCAAGAGTATATAATTATAATACTAGGTGATAATGAGAGCGAGAACATTCAAAATTCTACTGAATTAACCTAGAAGAAGCTGGGAAGAAATATACCCTTATTTCAGCATCCTTATTTTAGATTAAGGAAGATCACACCAGATGCCATTAAACACTTTAAAACCCACCATTGGAAGTTTGGGAAATAATTTCTCCTTGTAGCTGATGAGTGTGAAATCTCTTAATGAGATTTTAAATCTACATTATTGTGTTGACAATTATAAGTAAATGGATATATAACTTGAGTAATTTTATCTACTATATATTTATAGCAAGTTTAAAATGATGCATTAACCTTTTCCTTTCCTAACTGGTATAATGCATAAGTGTTTTATCTTCCCCAGTTATTGAGACTGAGCAGGGAAATGCAGTTATACTAACAACATTGTCTAATAAGAGGGTTGACCTTCATTGAGAATGGATGGGTCGCCAGCTTCCTTAGCATTATTGGGATCATAATTCTTTCTCCAAATTAGACCTGCACATCTGGATAAAAAGTGGGCCAGGCAATTTATGTTAAATTCTAATTGTATAACATATAAAAAGAACTGAAAATGTGGAAATTCCATTTCTACTAAAAAAAAAAAAACAGTGACTCTGAGATTAAAAGTTAAACGTCTAAATTTCTGCCTAATATTTCACTGCCACTTGAAAGCATTTTCCTTTTTCTCATGCCAGCCATGCAGTTGGGTTTTTCCCTCTGATGCTGCAGTTTATATTTACAGAATAGAATCTCAAATTCAAAAGACAACAAAATTTATAGAAGAGTAACCATCTTCAATAACAATGATTATATAGCTGCTATGGCCTATGCTTTCCTGTGTTGGTTTATAGATGAGACATGTCTCTCAAAGTAATAAATTCAAATAAATGCAAAAACTGACAAGGGGTGGAGCTGAACAATTAACTCTAGGGAGCTCCAAACTTCCTCTACCACGCTGCACTGAAATACGTGGATAAAGACATTAACCACATCTGTGCCGGCTAGTTTCTGTCAACTTGATGCAAGTCAAAGTCATTTGAGAGAAAGGAACCTCAAATGAAAAAAAATTTAAAAAAAAATACCTTTGTAAAATTGGTCTGTAAGTATGTCCTTGGAGTGTTTTCTTGATTGATAATTGATGACTGATCAGGGAGGGTACAGCCCACTGTGCATCCCCTGACAGGTGGTCCTGGGGTATGTAAGAAAACAAACTGAGCAAGCCAGGAGGGACAAGGCGGTGAGTAGTATTTCTCCAAAGCCTCTGCATTAGTTCCTGCTTGCTGGTTCCTGCCTCCAGTTCTTGCTCTAACTTTCCTGGATGATGGACTGAGTCCAGGCTGTAAAATGAAACACCCACCACCACCACCACCACCACCACCACCACCACCACCAAGTTGCTTTTGGTCATGGTGTTTTATCACAGCAATAGAAACTCTTTACTAAGACAATGGCCATGCAAGAACAAGCCCTATTAGCCAAAGATAATTGGTAACAGATTATCATAACAAAGCTGGACTATATGGACATTTAAAAACTGTGAAGAAATTACCCTTTAACTTCAGGTGAGTTATCATTACTCAAAGACAAACAGCTGACTCATTTTACAATAAGGAGTCAGCCATATAGAACTTCACAATTAGATTTCTTTAAACAGGACCTCAGGGTCAGCTTAAGGCTTACCACACTGCTTACACTCAATAACTCAGTCTTTGATATAGACCTTGCCCAGAACCCTGTTCACCATGGAGTTCTATTACTAATGATCAATCATTCCCACTGGTTTTCATCATTTCTCAGAGACTTTATGACTTTGAAATCTTTTTCTACTCTTGTTTGGACTGGTCTCTGTACATTTTGCATGCAAAGTTTATACTGCATACATAAACTTCTGAATAAAAAAATATTTTAAAAGTGTGTGTATAACCTCATGAGCTTTGCCCTGTGAACACAGTGATGTAAGCAGTTTCCATGTGAACAGCAGTCCAATCACAAAACAAGACTCTCCTGCTCTCCTTCTTTCATAAGTTACCTATACCCATTTGCAAATATGCAAGAATCATAGAGAAGGCACTAGTCTTATATCTGAGAATTTTCATTCAACAATATGCTTCAAGATTCATCATGCAGGTGTAGTTTATTTTTCTTACTGCTGTATGGTATTACACTACACAAATATATCACAATTTATTTATAAATCATGTTTTTAATTATAATGTTATTTTGTATGGATAGGACCAAAGTAAATCCATCCTTTACCTTGGAAACCATTTCAACCTCATAATTTAATAATTACAGATATAGTATTTATATTCATTCTGTATTAGTGAATGAAAATACAGAATGTGTACAATGATCACCAAAGTACTGATGTGATTTAACTTGCAACATCCTTTCTAGAAGTGTATCAACAGTGAAATTAGAAATTCTATGTATTTAAGTTCAAAGATGTAAATTTTAAGATAGGACAAAATCTTTAGGTAGCAAAACTCAGTACTGCTTCTATTTTAGATACTATATTCACAAAACTTTATAATTATAGATAACCTGACTACAAACAAGATTTAATTTCTAGTTCCTTATTTTTGAATACTAAATAATTTGTTTAAAAAAGTGCTTACCTAAGCATAAGATGGTAGATAGAAAATGTATTGTAGCCGGGCGGTGGTGGCGCACGCCTTTAATCCCAGCACTTGGGAGGCAGAGGCAGGCGGATCTCTGTGAGTTCGAGACCAGCCTGGTCTACAGAGCTAGTTCCAGGACAGGCTCCAAAACCACTGAGAAACCCTGTCTCGAAAAACCAAAAAAAAAAAAAAGAAAATGTATTGTATTAGGAAAACATAGATGTCTAATTATTCTTTAGTATTCATAACAGAGTGGATTTACAGTGTTCAGGTCAGTGACAACCAGGTAAAAAAAACACAAATAATATTACTTACTTGCACCAATACTTTAAATCATGTCAGATTTTCTGTTTTATCAGATAGGTTAAAGCATGCATTCTTTTTCACCATCTTCAAAGTCCTTCCAACAGTCGACCTAATAAATACATTTTTCTGCATCTATTCCTCTCATCCAAAACTCTCATAAATGGGAGTACTTGTTTTAATATGCTTTTTAGATATTTACAATCTGATAAGTCTCCAAAAGGAAGATGATACATGCTCACAAGAGTCAACTAGCAAAGCATATTATAATCAAATTACATCAGCCAAAAGACAAACCCTCTTGGGTTTTATGACTGGCTGGCTTCAGGGTGCTGTTCCTGTCCTTTCCACAGAGAACACTCTATTACTTCTGGAAATTTTTTTCTAAATTATTTTCTCACAAAATATAATTATTTAGAACCAGATATACATGAGTCTTATCAGTAAGTTCTGTTCAATAGTTATGATCTATTCAGCCACACTGACGCACTGAATAGATCATAACTTCTCTATTGACAAGGATTTCTAAGGACTAATCAGTATGAATGTTGCCCTAATTTTATTTTATAAACTCAAACCCATGTTTCATCTATATAAAGAGGTTAGATCTCAAGAGTCAATCTCTCCACCCATCCTGGGCAGGAATGCTCAGAACTCAGACAATGAGATCACACAAGGAGTAAAATGGGGAATAAAATTGTTTCTAGTTATTGAAAAATTTTAATCATAAAACATAATTTAAAAACTTAATGTGTTTACTTATCCTAAATTGTTCTGTATACTCATTTATTCTTCAGAATCCTTAAGCCATTAGGTTAGTTAGTGCGAGTTATGTACATTTTAAGGAGATACTCATGATACAAAAGTGTTTTCTAAATTTTCATTCCTTGATTTTCTTTCCAACAACCTAGCATCACAGTTGCTTTCTGTAAATTTAATGCACTCAGAAGACAAATGGGAGCTGATATGTCACGTGCACAGCACCCTTTGCACACCACTTCCTCTCTGCACCCCTGCCACCTCTCTCTAGCTCTCCTTGGCAGGAATGCCAAATGGTGCTTTCATCTTGGCAAATCTTACCAGCCTCTTTTTATGGATTTCCACTTTCAATCTCTATGCTAATTCTTTTTTTTTCTTTTTTTTAATTTATTTTTACATACCAATCCCATTTCCTCTACTCCTCTTGTTCCCTCCACTTTCCTCTCCATCCCATCCCCCATCCACTCCTCAGAGAGTAAGGCTTTTTTTTCCCTTGGGCAGTCAAAAAAGTCTAGCACATTGCGTTGAGTCAGGACCAAGGCCCTTACCTGAAGGCGTAAGCCATGAACAATGCCACACCAGTTTGGAATTATGATTAATAGGGTAGTATTTATTTAAAGAGGAAAAAACTTACAGATCACCGTCCCAGACAACAGCCCTATGCGCAACCAGGAAGGGAGTCTAGTCACCAGCGGAGCAGGAAGTGAAGAGCCCGATCTGAAGGAAGTAGAAGCTTTTTGTAGGGAGAGAAACCACGCCCCAGTGGGCTGGTATCTCAGCAGCTATTGGTTGGAGGGGCAGAAAGACCTCCCGCCACACTTACCACTATATCTTCGCTGAACAAGGTCTACCTCCAAAGAGAATGGGTTCCAAAAAGCCAGTACAAGCAGTAGGAATAAATCCTGGTCTCACTGCCAATGGCCCCACAGTCTGCCCCAGCCATACAACTGTCACCCACATTCAGAGTGGTCCTGAATTAGGCCTAGTTTGGTCCTAAGTTTGTTCCCTCGCTATCAGGAGTTGGCAGGTTCCTATTAGCTCAGGTAAACTGTTTCAGTGGGTGTTCCCATCATAGTCTTGACCTCTTTGCACATATTCTCACTCCTCCCACTCTTCAACGGGATTTTGGAAGCTCGGCTCCACTGGGGATCTCTGCCTCTGCTTCCTTCAGTTGCTGGATGAAGGTTCTATGGTGACATTTAAGATAGTCATCAATATGCTAATTCTAATCATGTACAAACCGACTCTAAGGAGTCCACCACTTGAAATCATTTATGCAGAAATTCAGTCTTAGAAAGACAGATAGCCTTCTGTATTTTCTCTCAGAGTAGTATATAGATTTATACTCTCTCTCTTTCTGTTCTCTCTCTCTCTCTCTCTCTCTCTCTCTCTCTCTCTCTCTCTCTATTCTGTATGTGTGTGTGTTGTATTCTGTGATATTGTGTGTGCATATATGTAGGATATTTAAGCAAAGTGGGACTAAGAGAAGGCAGGAGGAGACTGAGCTGGAGAAGAAAGCTGGAAATAGGAAAGGAACTAAAATATCTATTGCAAACAGAAGACATATCTGGAAGGAGGAATGGGACCAACAAGGAAGAAGGAGGAAGTAGGGAGGGCAACACTTGGGAAGAATAAGTACAAAGGGTAATAATACATATGTGCAGAGATGTTACAACCAAATTTATTTTGTATGCTAAAGTTATTAATAATAAATTTGAAATTTCTTTTAAGAAAAGTAGATGGACACTCTAAAACAAAAAGATGAAATTTTCTGGAATCCCTCCCCCTAGGCAAAGAACTATAGGCAACTTAAGATTACAGGGAGGAGAATTAGCCTCCTCCAGGAAAGAGTCCTCTTACGGATTGTTCAATACAGAGTGGTCTGCACTAAATCATTATATACACAAGTAATAAAAATTGATTCATCAAGATGTATTTGTGTACATATATATTCATGTGAATATAGTTTCATATATACACATATATTTCATATTCATATATATACATACATATGAAACAAAGAAAAAGAGGCTATCTACATGAGAGTGGGTACATGAGAAGGGTTGGAAGGAGAGTAGCTAGGAGGGATTGGAAGAAGAAAGGGATGAGGAAAAATGATATAATCTTATTTCAATTAAAATATATTTTAAAATATTAAAAATTAAGATTTAGTGATATTTCATTTGTATTTTAATAAATAAAGTTTGCCTAAAGTTCAGAGAATAAAATGACTGTGTTAACCAGGCAGCAATGGCACACACTTTTAATCCCAGTAGCCACACTAGTTTGCCATAGAAACAAGGCAGTAGTGGTGCACGCCTTTAAACCCAGCCCTAGAGAGGAATATAAATGGGAGGAGACAGCTCTCACTCACAGTCTCATTCTGGGATTCCTGGAGGCAAGATCTCCATTTTGGACTGAGGTAGAAGTAAGAGCCAGTAGCTAGCTCTTTTATTTTTCTGAACTGCAGGTTGAACCCCAATATTTGTCTCTGGGTTTTTATTAATAATGCTACATTAAGAAAATCTCTGTCACTCTCCCCCTCTCTCCTAACAATATCTTTTCCTTTCCAAATGTGCTTCTAGATTTTCCAATCAATGGATATTTTGTTTTCCTCTTCATCTCTTTCAACTGCATTTTTAGGAATTCAAATCGGCAAATTACAGTTAGACTACAAAATCTTTGTGCCAACACAAATGTCTTTAACTAAGAAAACATAAGAGCAACATTTTACAAACTACCTAGCCTCTCTCTCCACCATACGTTTCTATGGAAATGTGTTCTACCAATTGTAGATACACCAAAAGGCAAACATGTAAGGCAAAATAAATAATATATCTAATTTGAGAAATAAGACTCTCCTTCAGAGTCTCAGCATTGGTTGACTCTTGAGGTAGATCAGACTATCTTTCTGATTGTCAGTTTGGAATACACCGGTATTATCACAATAGATTTTGGTATAATATATAAATGCCAAGCCGTGGAGTGGTTCTTAAATCCAGGTGCAGATAAGAATTGGGAAGATATTTAGATATTTAAACTATCTAAAATAATCAAACCTACTTAATTGATCTGGTTTAAGATCTGATGTTCATGACTAAGAACCACTGATCTGAATAATTTTTTTAGTAAGATTTCAAATGTTAAATCCTAAAAGTTGATCAAATGTTGTTTATTAAATAAAATAAGCTTATATTCACTTATAAGTCAAATATGCTAGTTCTCAAAGATGCCACATAAACCAGCAGGAAGGAAACCAGCTCTCCAGTCTTTAATGCTGGCCTTGCAGAAGTAGAAAGGATAGAAGATGCATGTCACTCGCTATAACAGAACATTTCAGTAGCCTCAGACATGTGCTGGGACTTTCTGTTAACTACCATGTATTAGTGCTTGAACTCTGGCTCTTTGTGCATTGTTTTAGGGTAAGGAGTCAAGGTGGAACCAACAAATGCATTTCTGAAGGTTCATATATGCACCTGTATGGTAAGAAGCAGAATTCTAAACTACTAGCCTCCAACCTCCAAATACAGGAAATGACCTTTGTTTTTCTCCAATGTAGAGTAGTCTTTTTGGCTATTTGCTTCAGGACTTTTTTTTTCCTTCTATAAAAAGAGGCTGATAAACTATTGTTGATGATTTGTGTGTTTAAAGCAAGTCATAGACCATTCCTATCCTTAAAGATTACATACACACAAGAAGAAGATGGTACAAAGGCATAGAACATTTTGTAAAGGCTTTGAATCTTTGCCTATGTTCTAGGAAAATATGTGTGCTTGAGAATTTTTGCAATTGCCAATTAGACAATG
Source organism: Microtus obscurus (assembly GCA_963919715.1). Classification (NCBI taxonomy): domain Eukaryota; kingdom Metazoa; phylum Chordata; class Mammalia; order Rodentia; family Cricetidae; genus Microtus; species Microtus obscurus. The sequence goes on from CAWTZC010002514.1 coordinate 39,712,533, forward strand.
AAGAAGGTAAACGCTTAAATTTGTTTATGTTTGCCAATCTATTCATTGGCTAAAGGTGGCAGGCCATCTTGTTCCTGGGTAAGTAGTGACAAATTCAGGTGGACAGAGCACAGCCAGGATCTCATTAATCCCTTCCTTTTAAGGTTCACAGGTCTCCGGGGTGAATCAAAATTCATCAACAGAGGCTGAAAAGCAGTATACTCAGCATCTGGTATTATTTGATGTTGTCTTACATAGAAAATGAAAGTTATTGTATTTAAAAGGTTTGTTTCTGTTGATCTTTGTCTCTTGAGGCTCTACATCATCCCCTTACAACATTACACATCAGGCCTCTTTAGTAACCAGGAATCTGCCTGAGAGAACAGGCTCTGACCTTCAGCCAAGAGGGTGTTTGGAGGTTGCAGCTCCTGATTCAGAACTGCTTAGAACTTAGTAAAGAAGTTATGTACCTTGGCCATAAGTAATGAGAGAAAAATGCAAAAGTAAAGAGTCACTGACATACTCAGTGAAAGAATGCTACACACATGTAGGGAGAGGAACAGGACCAAACCAGGCATATATGAAAGGAATACAGAATAATTGCCCTCATCAGAGAGCATCTTGCAGCATAAACCAACATTGTTAGCCATGTCACGGAATGTCACCATGTCAGACAATGGTAAATGTTAGTGAACAGGGGAGGTTTTATCTTTTAAAATTAAATATTTTTATTTCTTTTATACCAACCACAATCTCCTTTCCCCTGTTTCCTCACATTCTTTCCCCCATCTCCTTTGTACTGCCCACCCACTACTTAGAAAGGGCAAGGCCTCCCATGGAAGTCAACAAAGCATGGTATATCAAGTTGAGGCAGAACCAAGATTCTCCCCCTGCATCAAGGCTGAGAGGAGATATCCCGTCATAGGTAATAGGTTCTAAAAAGGCAGCTCGTGCACCAGGGACAGACCCTGGTCCCACTGCTAGAGGCCCCATAAAACCAAGCTACACAACTGACACCTGCATGCAGAGGGTCTAGGTTGGTCACATTCAAGCTTCCTAGCTGTTGGTCTAGAGAGTCTGTGAACTCCCATGAGTTTGGATCAGCTGTCTCTGTGGGTTTCCCTGTCATGATCTTCATTTCCCTTGCTCATAGAATCCCTCCTCACCCTCTTCAACTGGACACCCTGAGCATGGCCCAGTGCTTGGCTATGGATTGCTACATCTGCTTCCATCAGTTACTGGATGAAGGTTTTATGATGACAATTAGGGTCGTCAACAATCTATTACAAGAGAAGGTCAGTTTAGGCACCCTCTCCACAATTGTGAGAAGTCTTAGCTGGGGTCATCTATGTGGATTTCTGGGAGTTTCTCTGGCATGGCTGTGAGGGACAAAATAACAGGAAATTCTTGCCTGGACCTTTTAAAGGGGAACCCTCACATGAGTGATATTCTGATATTTTAAGAATAGAGAATTGTTGAATTTAGAATCACTAAAGCCTTCATTTTTGTACTTTATCAATGACATTCCTCTTTCAATATTTATGGTTTTTTCCATGGAGATTCTTTATCTACTAAATCATTCATACCCCAAGACCAGAGCAGCCTTTGTGGTTCCAGTTTCATCTCTAACATCAAACATCAGGATGGGCAGTGTATTCACTCAGTTTCTGCAACATCTGGACTAAGGTAGAAGGCAAACATTAAAATTATGTTCACTACTATTTTGGTGATCATTTTCAAGAAAGAATAGTTTTTATCTTGAAAAGGAGGGGGTCTAGGGACTATAGAGATGTGATTGCCGGCAAAGTGCTTACTGAACAAGCATAAGGAACCGAGTTTGATTCTCGGTGCTTACATGATGCCACATCATACATTTATAATCCCAGCCCTGGGGAGGCTGAGACAGGAGGATCCCTATGGCTTGCTGAACAGCCAGTTCCAGTGAATTGGTGAGCCCTGCGTTCACTAAGAGACCATGTTTCAAATAATAATAATAGGGTGGGGAGTGACCAAGAGAGAAACCAAAGAGGGGCTCTGACTTCTGCAAATATGCACACATGTGTGCAAATAAGCTCACATATACATAACACGAATAAAACAAAAATGTTTACATTACTCAATAAAATCCCCCTAAATCGCATACTGTAAATGGATATTAGACACACAGTTATCAATTATAAGGAAATAGAATTCAATTTTTTAAAAGACCTTAATAAATATTCCATATTAATGTTGTTTAAATTTTTAATGATTTATAAAAATAGTTATTTCCCAAAAATTTGTGGTATTGTTTAAAGTTAAAATCACTTTTAATTCATAGTGGTTCACAAAAACATACGTACATGTATATATGTATACAGTTACTATCCTTGACACTGAGATCCATGTCATTTCTGACACACCACATATTTTTCCTTGCCTTTTAAAATCCATTTTCCTCCCTCCCTTCCCCTTCCTTTTCATCTGAGTGGACTACATCTACTGCCGTGTGTGAACCACAGCTTCGGCTGGGTTCCCTGGTGAGATGTACCACTGGACACTGAGAAGGCAGAGCCAGCTCTGGTAATTTTAGAATTTCTTCTGTGACTGTCACTAGTTTCTGGGTTCCTCAGTGAAAGGTGGCACTCCTGTGAGGTGGCCATCTCTGATAATTTCCCTTTCCACATTTTGGGTTGGCCTCTTTCATCTTCTACCTTCTCTCCAAGGTGTTCTCACTTCTCTCAGCCACTGCAGTCTTTGGTTGGCCCTATGTTCCCCTTTATTTTCCTAAATCTTACAGTTTTATGACCTTTGCATTTCCTTACTAGGACAAATAAATCTGTTTTACCAAGCAAGTTCCAATAAAATGCTTACATCTACCTAGAAAACCAAAACCCATCTAGTCACAAAGTATCTTGAACCTCAAGTGTAAACCAAGTATTTCTTTCTCTGGTTGAGTTCATTCTACACTAACACACACACACACACACACACACAGTATATATCTGTTCTTAACTATACTCACAGCATACTAAAGTCAGATCCATTTCCTTCTCTCAAGTTAGAGATTTCAAAACACAGCAGCAAGAAACGTCTATCCAAATCTTCTATATGCTGAAGCAGGGGAGTAGGTCAGATAATGATTACACTGAGTTTCTTCTACCCAGGACTCCAATCTATACTAATGCTGGTCTCTTGAGGCAGAGCATATAAGTTTAATATGTTATACATTCTGGTAGTAGATTTGTGTTCATAAATACTAGAAAGTTTAAATAATTTTGTAATTCTTTTCATTCCTGGAATACTCTTCCCTGAGGTTAATGTTGAAATTGCAAAGCAAATACATTTTTTTTTAAAATGTATTCTCTGGGTCCTCTATTTTAGAAATGTTGAAAAGAAGTTACTTCTAAATCAGTAATTTCTTTTATAATACAAATATTCAGAATATCACTTTCTCCAAAGTATTGTAACAAGCAGAATTCCTTATTTTGACTATGCATTTCTTAGGTAAGATATAATAGAAAAGATATTGATTTGGCAAGCATTTTCTTCAAAAATAACCCAACAGGCCTTTAAAACAAAATCTCACAGGCATACGTTTCCCCATTCACACTGCTGTTGTCATGGAGACCAATCTCTGGCACATTTGATGGTGTAACCTACACATCTTTCTAGCCTGAAAAAAAAAAATCCCCTTGTTGTCATGGAAACGCCAGTCACTAGCCTTTTATTCTTTGATGCTCCCATAGATACCACTGAAATTTCAGCTGTGATTTTCCCACTCTCTAACGCTCTTGGGGTTATCAGACAAAGCTAGAAAGAAAACAAAATAAATTTCTGGTACCTTTGAGCTAAATGGACAATTGTTTCCACCCACAAAGCTTGCAATAAATGCAGCACTGGGACTAATTTGCTTTATTGCAATCCTAGATGATCCTTAGGGTTGAATAGGTACTTTGAAGAGTTTAACAAGATGATTATTTCCCATATCACTTAAAAAGAATCGTCATAAAAGTTACTAATTCTATAGTTAATTTAAATATCTATGAAACAAAGAAAAATAAATAAATTCAAATAGTCTTTAAGGTCTATTCATTCTGGAAAAAATATTACAAGGAAATTTCAAAATCTTAAGTTCCCAGAGATAGCTCAATGGAGACCTTACACTATATCCCACCTTGTGTGTAAAAATAAACCCAACTCTTACAAAAGGATAGATTCAAACACTCATTCAAAAGAAACAATCATCCCTCTTATAAAATAAAAATATTCTTGTCACTACAATGACAGTCACAGATACCTGTTATTTGCAAATTCTGAGAGCATCTAGGCTTAGAATGATGAAATAGCAATAGATTAACTGTGGACATTGATATGAGAAAAACACAATGAATAATGGTTCTCGGATTTCTGGATTCATGAGGAAAGGAACAGAAAAATGGTTGGGCTATTCTGTAAAAGAGAGAGTGTAAGGAAAACACACACTCAGAGGGGCTGAGGCAGAAGAATGCTTGGGAGTAAATCTAGAAAAGGCTAAATCTATAGACCTCATACAACACTGAGTTACTAAAATACTTGGTAGGACACTAGGCTTTAAAAGGACAGATGGTTAACTTGTTTTCCATATTACTAACAATGGTAACTCCAGTGAAATTAATTCTTTATGACACTGTTCATCATATAACACCAAATCAGTCATTGTACACATGGCCTATGGATTAATCAATTAATAAGGCTCCAAAATGCTGATTTGTAGAAATAAGTTTAACATTCTCAAACCAGAGAAGACATAATAAAATTTTTCAATAAATGAAAACATTCCATAAAAGTCTGTTGGATTCTCATGTTACTATGTGACTGACTGATAGCCATGCTCAAATACTCATTCCTATCCTTGCCACATCAGAGTCTGTAATCTTCCACCAGCAAAAAAAAATAAATAAATAAAATAAAAAATAAACCACATGCTGAGTGACAGTCTGGGTCATGGCTAATGTGCCTGGATGCAACCTTCTCCGCGACAGCACCCACTCAGCTGATGACTTGGGTCCTCTGGAGGGTTATTGAGCATAGGAAAATTAGAGAGGCTGGAGCCTCTTGGGAAAGAAAAAGACGGTGGGGCTGATCTATTGGGAGCTCACCAAAGCCAGCTAGACTGGGACCGAAAAAGAAGGGGATAAAACCAGACTCTCCGAACATGGTGGTCAATGAGGGCTGCTGAGAAGCTAAGGACAATGGCACTGGGTTTTAATCCTACTACATGTACTGGCTTTGGGGGAGCCTAGCCTGTTTGTATGGTCACCTTCCTAGACCTGGATGGAGTAGGGAGGACCTTGGACTGCCCACAGGGCAGGGAACCCTGACTGCTCTTTGGACTGGAGAAGGAGGGGGAGGAGAGTGGGGGGGAGGGGGTAGGGAAAGGGGAGGAGGAAAGGAGGCGGAAATTTTTAATAAAAAAATAAAATAAATAAATTAAATTAAAAAAGAAAGAAAAAGAATACTAACAAATCAATAACCTGTGATTTTATACAAAGACAAATTCAAATTAAGTTTGACCAATTTGTGTGGCTTAGGAGAGCGATGCCTTCTGCCAACAGGTAAGAAACTTTAACAGCCTTTGGAACATCTGGTTGAAGAAACCAGAACACTAACCTGATGGTGGGTAAGCATGGTGGCGTCTGGATTCTAAGTTCTAATGGTTAGGGAAATTACTGGTTATCAGAACTGATATTGAAATGGGTAGTCGATGTTATCTGTGAGCCGACCATCAGGAAAGCAGCTTTGATGTACAGACACACAGATGGATAAAGTGGCTGGACCTTAAAAGGCTCATCCATATATAAACTACTATTGTATTTTACAACTCAAAATTGAGTTTATGAAGAAGTTTAAAGAGCAAAATATTCCAAAACAGGGCTTTGAATCTGCATGATAAGAATGTTGATGCCAGGATTTTTTCAAATTACTTCTAGTATAAAAAGTATCATCTTTAAAAACATTCATATTCCTTGCTAGGTTAATTATTACATTTTAATTAATAAATATATATATACTTAAAATATATAAGATGTAAAATTATTTTAGATTAGGTCTTAGCAATGTATCTCACCTCAAAAATACTCAGAGGCCACCTCAATCGCGATCTACTTTGGCCAGTTTATCCCTTTAGCATAAATGCATCTGAAATCAAATATTTTCTCTAGAGATAACCAGTTTTATCATCAAAAGGCATATCCATCAAGATACATATTCACTATATCACCTGGAAAGCAGGAACTTCAACTGAGGAAATGACCCCATCAGATTGGCCTGAAGAGAAGTCAATAGGACATTTTCTTGATTAATGGGTGATGTGGGAGGTCCCAGACCACTATGGGTGGTGTCACTACTAGTTGGTGGTCCTGGGGTGTATAAGAGCAGGGAAACATATAATAAAGTGTAAGTCAGTAATCAACATTCCTCCATGGTCTCTGCTTCAGTTACTGCTTCCATGGTCTTGCATCTAGGTTTTTGTCCAGCCCTGATTTGCCTACATGGTGGACTATTACTGTAACATGTAGTCAAATAAGCCCTTTCCTCCCTGCCAAAAAAAAATGGTACACACTCACCACTAGAGCATAGACTGATAGACAGAAAGACAGACAGGCAGGCACATACACACAAACACACACACACACACACACACACACACACACACATGGATATATAAAAAAACCCTTGCCTCTGGATAAAGAACACATTACACATTATGTTCATTTGCTTTTCTGCTCAACTCAAACATACATTATGAATATATGTGTACATCAAAATGAAATAGTCATCTCATTCTCCAATAACTTTTCCATTGCCAAGTATGATTCTTTCGACATTTGGACAGCTCTAGTTGTAAAAACTGAAGGGTTTTATGCCTATCTTCAAAGAAACTACCATAATCAAAGACTTCTGCCCCACAGGCAGGAAAATCCTGTCAACAACTGTCTTATGTTGTTGGACAAGGAAAAGAAGAGTGAGCATTAATTGATGGGGTTGGGGTGAGATGACATTTTAGTGCCTTGCCTTCTTCCTGGCCCTTTATGCTTTTTATTTTTACAATCTCATATGGAAACATATGTCGGCCCAACATGCATATGAGGATAAGAAGCAAAGAACATTATTTCATTTTTTCAAAAACAAAAACTACGAAGTCTGGCTACTTAATCCCTTCTGCCTGAGGATCAAATAAAGCTTGTACTATGAGGAAAACAGAATGTAAACATCTTTTAAAAACCAAAAGAAAATTTTACAATTCATATTTCCCCATTATGTTTCTGAAATAAAGCCAGCATGGAATTTTCTGTATTATCTCAGACTCATAATTTGAGATGCACAGAGACTATTCAAGGACAGTATGAAAAATCCCTTATACAATATAAGCCATCAAAGCTGAGGCAGAACTTAATCCAGGCTCTTGTCATATATATCCATTTCAGCCTTGAGAGTCATTGATACAATATATGGGAGCATAAAAACACATTTTACTGGCCTCTAAATTCTTAACAGTTATATAGATATCAGGCAAGGGAGACTTTAGTTTCAGAGTAAAGTCATTTAAAACTCAACAACAACAAAAGAGAATTTTTGTTTTTGATTTCCCTAATGTGGCTTCAGTGCCCCAGGAGAGATTATCCAGTTTGGAGAAATGTACATTTTGCAGTCAGAGCCCAGGGATCAACAGTCTACTCTTTTTCTGAGAAAACTAAATGAAAATCCAGAGGATTTACCTATGTGAACAGGTGGGACCACTTGAAAGGTATCAGTTCCCACTGTAAGAATTGCAGCAAAGCAATAACTCTTCACAGCAAAACTAAGAGCAAAGTATTATGTGATTTCAAATGAGAGGTGACCCATTTGAGGAATGCGACTTTTTCATTGCTAGCCTGTGGTGTCTAGGACAGGCACTGTCACCCCGTTAGAGGTAAACACCACTGAACTCTTTTTGTATTTGCATGTGCATGAACTGTAGGAAGATTCTACAGTAGTAGTTTTCCACACCACTTTTTTAAAGGGCCTTTGATGTTAACAATGGTGTTGGCAGAGATTTCAAGACAACCTAGTATTGACTCTCATGTAGTTACCAGTAAATCACTCCTACATTGATCTATAATGAAAAGGAGCAAGCTAGATGAAGAAACATGCAATGTATAAAGTTTAAGGGGAAGAGGACCACCAAGAAGAGGAAGTGTTTGAAAGGATTAGAAGGATAAAGTGATGAGGCCTTGTTGGAGGAAGAGTGTCATTGTGGGGTGGAGTTCAAGGTTTCAAAAGACCACCCTAGGCCCAGTCTCTCTCTCTCTCTCTCTCTCTCTCTCTCTCTCTCTCTCTCTCTCTCTCTCTCCTTTCATCAGATGTAGCTCTCAGGGACTTCTCCAGCACTAAACCTGTTGCTTTCCACCTGTTTTCTCCCTGCCATGATGATAACGGACTAAGCCCTATGCTCCCCTTTACAAGAGCAGTGTTGGTCATGGTATATCTTCACAGCATTAGAACAGTGATAAAGGTAGTTAGTTATCCCTCTTCTGGAGTTGTTGGCCAATAGGATACTACAGATTCACAAACATTATAGGTTATTGACATTGATTTTGGTTCTCACTCAATAAGACCCCATTGCTGAAGATATCACACACTTGAATTATCGAACATGGAAAAATAAAGCTGGTGCTGACCTAAAAGTTTCATTCCTACTGTCTAGCATTCACATATTACATATAGTGCTGGAAGGGGCTGTGCAAGTTAACATGGGGAAAAAAGTCATCAATCTTATCAAGCCTTGAAGCCTGTAGGCAATAATAACGACTAGCCTGACAAAATATGCCCACTGGTGCAGAGGAGGCAAGAATGTGTGGAATAATCAAACACTTTTGATGGGATACAAGGCCTGCTCCTCGAGAGGGAACCCATATTTTGCACTATTAAGATGGTCAAGAACCTGTAGGTCAACAGGCCATAGGCCCTAGGAAAGAGCCCACTGCTATTATTCTGCTAAATGGGCATTCTCAAACCTAATGATTTATCACTATAAAACTAATGATTTATCACTATATCCATAGGTTACTATTTGCTTGCAATTCTCATCAGAAAAGCTTCTTTTTGCAGTAGACCAAGACAGAGACTCACAACTGGTTAAGTTGTAAGTAATAAAAGATTGTGGAATACTCGGCACTAAATGGGACCTATGTGTCATACCTCCTCTCCACAAGGCTCAGGGCTCTCTGAGAAAGAGGTGGGGAAAAGACTGTAAGAGCCAATGGTAATGGGTGACTACAATCCAAGTGTTTTCTGAATGTAGTGGTGCAGTACAGAGGTTGTACCACCATGCACAAGACCCCGACAAACTCAAACCAGGCAGAATCCCAGCTTAGAAAGGGAAAGTGGTACCCAACTTCCACCCCTAGCTGAGGAGCGACTGGCAATAGATAGCTGCTAGGTGAGAAGGGGTCAGTTTTTCCATCAAGGTGTAGCTCCTGACAAGCAGACCATACCCCAGAAGACAGCCCCATACCCTAGAATGTTTAGGAAGACTACAAATAGAACTCAAATGTTTCAGATTTTGTTTTTAAAAAGAAGGCATATAATTGGGCAGATATGGAGGTAGGGATAAATCTTGGAAAAGTTGGGGAGGGGAATAAATATGATCAAAATAAATTGTATAAAATATCAAAGAATTAATAAAAATATTATTAAAAAATTAAAATAGGGAATGGCCTCATCACCAATACATCAATATATAGAAAATCAAATATTTTAAACATTAGAAAACTACCTACATATATATGTACATATACACATATATATACATACAATTACATGGGCACATATATGTATGTAATGATACAGATAATAATAGCAATAGAAAGAAGTGTATTTACAAACAGATCAATAGACAATTCTCACTGAAGCTGGGCAATGGTGGCACATTTAATCCCAACAATTGGGAGGCAGAGGCAGGCAGATCTCTATGAGATCGAGGCCAGCTTGGTCTACAAGAGCTAGTTCTAGGTCAGGCTCCAAAGATACAGAGAAGCCCTGTCTCAAAAAGCAGGAGGAGGAGGAGGAGGAGGAAGAGGAGGAGGAGAAAAGAAGAAGAAGAAGAAGAAGAAGAAGAAGAAGAAGAAGAAGAAGAAGAAGAAGAAGAAGAAGAAGAAGAAGCCTCACTAAAACTGCAGAAAATTGATAGCAAAACCATAAGGTATCCATATTTATTTAAGGAATTTTTTACTTTAAACTAAAGAGGGGAGATATAAACTACTTTTATGACATGTTTGTGACATTTATCCTTCCATAAACAATGAGTTTTTGATGATAAACTCAGCATAACAACAAATGCTGTGATTTTCTCATCTAAATCCAGGCTTGACTTGTAGGATCTGAAGCTGCCTTTTGGAGGGTAGAGTTGCTTTTTGTTTCTTGAGACATAATTTTTCTGTGTTGCAGTGACTGTCCAGGAACTTGCTGTGTAGACCAGGCTGACCTCAAACTCACAGAGATCCACCTGCCTTTGCCTCCAGAATACTGGGGTTAAAGGCGTGTGCCACCGTGCTTGGTTTGAGGTTACCTTTATAAAAGGTCTCTAAATTTCAGCTTTCATCATTTGCAGAACTTTATATTCAGATCATTCTAAACATAGAGCTCACAATCCAAGTTTGGCTAAAGACGGGATGCTTTTTTTCTTCTATCTTCAAGAATACAAAGCAACATCGCTCTTCTGGACATAGTTTACCACTACAGAATTTCCATAAAAGGATGATTTAGCAGATCCCCACTGTGTCTTGAATCTAAGTTTACTACTCTAGGTGACCAGCTAGAAAATTTCTAGGTATATCAATTAGTTGGTTCCTTCTCTTAGACCCACATTAAACACAACACTACTGTAAACCAGATATGAGGCTTAGATTTTTAGTAGGCAGCAGTGTGTAAAACCAGAATGATCACTATATTGAAACTTCAAAAGCAACAAAAGAGATGTTAAATGTGAAGCTACACATGGTTGTTTCTTTTCAGTTGCACTGCATCAAATGCTACAAAAGAGGAAAATGCACACAGTGCCAAAAGACATGTTCTATTGAGTGCAGAGAAAATTACAGTTTGAGCAAAGATTAAAAGAAGACTTGGAATTGGCTGGAACAACGGAAGCAACAAAAGAATGAAGAGACAAGGGTGTTGCGATACAAGACTGTGGGTATTTATTAGGAAGAATCGAGTGAGCAGATTATGAATTTAAAAAGCAAACATTTTCTATTACTTTAATGATTACAAATTACCCTCATGCAATCCTGTCATCCTCCTTAAAACAATCCTTTCCTGGACAAGACAAGGGAAGGAAAGTTATCTGAGCACCTTTTATACAGTAGGTCTCTGTATATTCATTTTCTGATTTGATCCTCCCACTACACCTGGGATAAGCGTCATGCTTCTGTTATTCCGGTCTCACAGAGGAAACTAACTAAATGAATGGAGTTTCTTGTCTAGAACCAGAAGTCAAGCTCAGATATTCATTTCCACAGTGACACTAAGTATCTGCACTACCTCTCCCTTATGTCTTGGGAAGAAATATCTGGAAAATCTATAAAGTGAGTCTCATAAAATATTACCTTTTTTTTAAAAAAAAATTTTAAAGTGCAATAGTGTTTACTGTTCATATACTCAGACTAAAATGGCTTTTTAATTTTTTTAATGAATAGAAGGATCAAGATTTATTAAGGAATATTAAAACTTTAAAGAATACTAAGAAATAAATCCATTCTCAAGAAGTTTGATAAGTTTTCCAATTAAGAAATCAAATTTTTTTAAACATAGAGCAAAGAAAACCAGCCTACAAATCACAATACCAGAGAACCTAGACAACAATGAGGACCCTAAGAGAGAGATACACGGATCTAATCTACATGGGAAGTAGAAAAAGACAAGATCTCTTGAGTAATTTGGGAGCATGGCGACCATGGGAGAGGGTTGGACGGAAGGGGAGACCATGAGAGGGGAGCAGAGAAAAATGTAGAGCTCAATAAAATCAATAAAAAAGAAGTCAAATTTTATTATTATGCTGAACGATTTGAAATAGTTAATTATTTAGGCAAACAATATTATTTAGGTAAACAAAAGTAATGTTTCTTATAATTCAGCCTAAACTTTTATTCATACTGAATATAAAGCATTACTATGAGCTATAAAAGAACATTAAGCTTTTCTAGACCCTTCACATTGCTAAAGAGACAAGGTATAATTATTTAAATATTTAAAAAAAACATGCTAAAATTCCATACAAAGATATTTTCAAGTGGTATAAATTTTCCAACAGAAAGGCATCAAATAATGTAGTCTGGTAAAGAGGAGACCATGAGGGCAGAAGTCATTGGTACAGACAAGTATGGCTTGGATGTGGGCATTAAAGAGCAATGTAGCAAGATGTTATGAGCACTGGGAACCACAGATTCAAGGTCAACAGGACTTGAGTGGCAACTAAAAGGAAAACGGCCAATGAAAAGAGCGAAACTCCAGAGCTGCAGAGGCTGTGGTGAATGAGAGGGTGTAACTCAAAAGCAAGTATTAAACCACTTCTAAAGAAATCTTTTGAACTGATAATAACAAAATCTCTGGTTAGGAAGGAAATTGAGTCTACTTTAAAGAAAAACACAGGAAATACAAATGGAAAAGTAGACCAAGGCACCATCAGAAGAGAAGGCCCAAACCAGTGTAGTTTGGTGCTGAAGTGAGAAAGTCTATAGTACAAGATGAACACATATGAAGTAGACAACTAGTTTCTCTTACAGGCCTTGGATCAGGATTTTTTTTTCTCACCTCAGTCTCGACTTACAAAGCCTGGTGCCCATATTACTCACTGTCTAAATTCTAATTCTATGAGATATGACTTCAAATTATAGCTCTAACAATCACTTTCCATGTGTTATGGGATATTTGATCATACTGTATGAAGATGTGTCTCTGTTCTTCCTTGCCTACCTAAGGTACTTTCTGGCTGGCTTAATAAAAAGCTGAACAGCCAATAACTAGGCAGGAGAGGATAGGTGGGACTTCCTGGCAAAGACAGAATTCTGGAAAGAATCTGAGTTGGGGGATTTGCCAGCACTCAGAGAGGAAATCAGGTGTACAGTACTGAGAAAAGGTAATGAGCAATGTGGTAAAATACAGATTAATATAAACAGGTTAATTTAAGTTTTAAGAGCAAGTTGAGTACAAGCCTAATCTAAAGTCAAGCTTTCATACTTAATAATAAGTCTCCAAGTCATTATTCAGAAGCTGATGCTCAAAAGAAAGACCACTACATCCATGTATCTTAGCCAGAAAGAATTACCATCGCTTATCTCCAAGTCAATAGAAGTTTCTTTATGTTTCACCTCTGTTCACACTATAGTAAACTATGTATATCCAAGTTTTTGTGCTATTCTGTGAATTTCTTAGTAGACTGTGTCTAAAACACATTTGTACACTATATAGCATGAAGAAGACCATTCACAGTATGTTGGTCGAGATTGGAAAGATAGCTTAAAGGTAGAGGTATTTATAGAACGTGATGACTTGAGTTCAATCTTCTCACCCCACAAGACTCAGGAGAGAACTAACTCCTGAGAGTTGTTTTCTGACATCCATAGACTATATCCCTGCAATATATGTGCCTGCACACACACATGCAAACACACGCACAAAGTAAAATAGAATGTTAGCTGAAGTTACTCAACTAGCAGCACTTCATATCTAAGAAATGGAGAAATGATATTTTAGAGTACATGCTTAATGTAAATTACACCCCATTGTAGAAGATTGTGTGGTAGGATGATTGTCCTGGAACAATATAAATCTGAGAAGAGAATAAATAGCCAAATTTGTATTTCCTAGGAAAAATTATGTATCTCCTTCTAATTGGCCAGTGAGATGAATGTGTCAAAGACAACAGGGCAGTATTGATTCTAGAAGACTGCAGTAAGGTAGAAGTAAGGGAGTGAGAAAAGACTGACTTTTTGATGTGTTGGAGCTTCTGAAGCACTTAGCAAAGGGTATGCACAAAAGTGAAGTGTTAGTGGGATTCCCTCTCATTGTGTACCCACAGATTTTGGAAAGCATATTGAAGTGAGATGCATTGTATGCTGAGAAAACAATAGCCATTTTTATTCTAATGTTGCAGAACGGTATCTTTCCTGAGACAGAAAAAAATAATGAGGATTCTGAGGACATGGACACTCTGATAGTCCTACCTCAGAGTGTCTGGGAAAGGATTTGGCAAGGCTTCAATTGAAGTCTGGGTATCAAACAGAAAGATGAAAATACTTGAAGGAAGAGTTTTGAACTTCTACTGTAAATCGGAATCCTTCCCAACTCTGCCACAAGCCAAACATGTCTACAAGAAGAGAGCCTTATCTGCAGATGTTGGATGCATGGACTGCATGGCTCTGCCATGCTCATGATCTGAGGCTCCTAACAGCATTTCATTCCCAACTCCACACAGCAGCTCCATCACTAACATGGTTCTGGTACAATGGCCTGGAATAAACACATTCCAAATGGCCCTGGGTGTTGGCAACAATGCACTACAGCACACTCAGACCATTAAGTTCCGTGGGGACCAACATGTGACAGTTATCTAAACACTACAATCAGTTCTCTTTCCTCACACATGAAAGAGCATTTGTACAAAAAGAAATCAGGAATTTATAATCCAGGATCCATATTCCTCCAATCGATTCAAGCTAGCCCCCAGGGGTCTGAGCCTTACTTCGTAATTCTGAAAATGTATTTTGTGCATGTGCCCATATTTCTTTTTCTGACAATAGACCCACTGATTTTCTTAAAGTTTTAAATACAGGTAGAAATTTATGATATTATAAAGAACTACTGAACAAAAAAAGAAATCAAGACACCAGAGCTCACTAAAGATGAGGTTTCTTACAGCTGATGAATGAAAAACAAATGTCAGTGGACTCATCCTTTTATATAAGATGCTTGATTTTCAACTCATAGTAAATATGCCTACAATGTATATATAAAAATCAGGAAACTAAATGGTATACAATAACTGCATAGTTACATATAGTTATTAGTATATATGTAGTTACTAGTTAAACCATACTTAACTCCTGTCATAAAAACATTTTAAAAGAATCATTCATTATTGAGATAATTTTGAATTTCAAAATACTTGTCATTCTCTAAATTTTTACAAAGTAAAACAGATTGGGTAAATGTTATGGATACTTTATAAAGACATGTAGAGATGAAAAGACTCCAAAATAATTTTGAAAATATTTTCTGTTATGGATATGCTAGTCAATCAAAAAGGGGCCACCCTCAGATTGCTTTTAAAGACTCATCAGTTAGCGTTTGGTTTGCTAGTGCCTGTCTTAGCGTTCCTGTTGCTGTGAAGAGACACCATGACCACAGCTACACTTCTATATAAAACATCTCCTTGAAGTGGGAGCTTCCAGTTTCAGTGCTTTAATCCATTATCATTATGACAGGGAGCATGGCAGGGTGCAGGTAGACATAGTGCTGACTACATCTTGATGAGAAGGCCACAGGAAGTGGTTTCAATATCACACCAAGCAAAGCTTGAGTATATATGAGACCTCAAAACCTACATCTAACGTGACATATTTCCTCCAGCAAGGCCACACCTACTCCAACAAAGCTCCACTTCCCAAGAGTGCCACTCCTTTTTAGGGAGCCATTTTCTTTCAAACCACCACAGTGCCTAATCTGTCATCAAATATCTTAGTCTTTTTAATGATGTAAGATTATGCTACTGTTTTTTCTCTAATTCGTTATAAAGGTTTCCCTAAAAGTTAGAAATAATTTTAATAGAATATATAATTTTAATAGAAAAATCACATTTGTCCTTTGAAGCACTCAAGTTAATATGCTCTCCCCAGAAGGTGATAGTGTCAACAAATCCTTTACCTCCTCCCACTTGGCAACATGAGCTCTGCCTGAGAAGGCCAAAATGAAGATAGCCAAGGAGACTGGCACATGCCAGCAGTAACTCACAATTCTGACGGGACAAGAGCTGGCCAAGCTGCAGGGCATTGGCATAAACTTGGAAAGCACTGATGTCATCTAGTAGTCGAGGGCTGGGCCTCCTGCATCAACCGTGCACACAGCTCTCTGGTTGAAGAGTTGTGCTGCCAAAGGGCCAGCAGTATCTCTGCCAAGATGCAGACTTTTCCCAGTGGCCCTCCCACCCCTTCCCAATCTCTTCCAGGGTTCCTGACCGGGTCCATGATCTCGATGACCCTTCCCACAAATGTGTCAACACATTCCTCATTTGTATTTTCATCCCTTGATACAGCCTGGCACTTAATTATAGGGTGTCCTATAAAAGTCTCTAACAGTCTCAGATATAAATGCTTTGTCTTTCCCAAAGGCCTGTGAGGTCCTAAAAGCACAGTGGAAAATGGGAAAATTCTAAGGTCTCTTTGTATGGTTGAGAATAGGTTGTATAGGAAATGTCAGATGTGGCAAAAGCAAAACAAAACAAACAAAAAAATCTTGAGCTTCTCAAGAGAGAATTCTTATCAACAAACAACCCCATGCTGAGCTGCCTCATGATGTCATTTCAGTCTAGCTCACTGTCCCAAACAGTTACAGGATTTCACTCATAAAGCACCGTTATCAAAGTAAAGGATCAAATGTCATTAGCTATTTATCTTAGGACTTTTCTAACCATAAAAAAAAAAATAATGAAAACTAAGATTCTAAATAGAGACAGGGGAGAGGGCCTTGGTCCTACCTCAGTGTGATGTGACTGACTTTGTTGACTCCCCATGGGAGGTCTTACCCTCTCTGAGGAGAAGAGGGAGGAGGGAAAGGAGGAGGAACTGGGATTGATACGTAAAATTAAAAAATAAAGATTGTTTTATTAAGAGCACATAAAGAATCTGAATAGACATCAAAATGCTGATTGAAGACTCTAGCTTAGATCATTCTTTAACATCATCATCAGAAACTCTTCTGAGTTACATAAAACTGTTGGAGAAACTCCATGCCAATTAAAACTGACTTGGTTTGTTTGCCATTAGTTTCTCGTCAAAAAGGAAAGGAAAAAAGAAAAGTAAAATTGTGTCAAGTGTGTGAATAAAGGGGGGATGGTGGGATTAGTGGGAATGGGGGAGAAAGAGGAGACAGGCTTAAAGCAAAGAAAAGAACAAAGAAGAGCCCACATTCTTTGGATAGCATAAAGCTGGAGGGGAAATAGCCCTGTTTCATCTGTGACTAGAACGTTTACTGAAGAGACTAGGTGACATAACTAATCTGAATTTGAGTAGGCAGCAGCTGGAAATTCCCCTTAAACATGAGATTGAGACTGTAGGAGGGACAATGGTGACAAATCATGTGATAACAATGTCCAGGAAAATTACCTAGGAAAGCTAAGGGAGAAAAACATGAGATGACAAATGAGTTAAGTCATGAGAGTGCTGCTTTGAAGACACATTAGGAAATTATACGTAATTCCAGGATGATTAAAAAGACTATGAAACCATAAGAGGTAGTTAAGCAAATCAGTAACAAACAATTCAGTCAACTGAGGTCAGTTCTATTGAATAATAACGCCCCTCGTAGACTCATATGTTTGAGTGCTTAGAAGGGTTTATTGAGGAAGAGTTAGGAGGACTTCCTCTTGTTGCAGGAAGTCTGTCACTGAGGGTGGACTTTGAGATTTAAAAAGCCAACAGTAAGCATGTCGCTCTCTTCCTCCTGACTGCAGATCCATGCAAAGCTGTTGTGGGAATTTGTACATTGTGTGAAGATGTATCGCTGTGATTGGTATGATGAAAAGCTGAATAGCCAATAGCTAGACAGGAGATATAGGTGGGATTTCCGGGAAGAGAAAGGAAGAAGAGGAAGGGCTAGGTGTGCTGGAGATGCCAGGAGTCAGGGAGAGGAAACAGGAGGTACAAAATGGAAGAGGGGTAACACCACACGATAAAATATAGAT
This sequence comes from Microtus obscurus, assembly GCA_963919715.1. Lineage (NCBI taxonomy): Eukaryota > Metazoa > Chordata > Mammalia > Rodentia > Cricetidae > Microtus > Microtus obscurus. The sequence goes on from CAWTZC010002514.1 coordinate 39,730,468, forward strand.
TAATATAAATGAGTTAATTTAAGTTATAAGAGCTAGTTAGGAACAAGTCTAAGCTATAGGCTGAGCTTTCATAATTAATAAGAAGTCTCCGTGTCATTTGGGAACTGGCTGGTGGGACGGTCAAACTCCTTCCTTTAAGCTCTCAGCTACCTCCCTAGCAACATAACTGCTTGTACACTGCCACAGTGTCCACCATGATAATAATGCACTGACCCTCAAAACTGTAAGAAAACCACCAGCCACCAGTTAAATTCTTTCTCCTAGAAGTTGCCTTGGTCATGGTGTCTCTTCACAGCAATAGAACAGTGACTAAGACAAGCCTCTATAGAACTGAAGGGAACCATGCATAGGCTGTCTCAGTGTGGGGAATAGCATTTAAATTTATAAGCCATAATGGTATGTGAAGCAAAAGTGTCTTATGTCATTAACAAAATTATTTATAACAGGGAATTTTATAGTAGCAATAATAAAGTAATGAAAATAATTAAGTAAAGAAAATCACTGGAGCTGAGAATATAGGTCAGTCAATAAAAGCACAAGAAGTCTGATCCCTCATAACCCGTATTTTAAAATGTCGAGGCATGGTGGTACATGCTTATGGAGCCACTGCTGGGAAGGGAGATCTTTTGTTCTTATTGGCCTGCCGCCCTACACTACTTTGAGAGTCAAGCAAATGAGACACCGAGAAATGGCACCTAATGTTCTTCTCTGCCTGCCACATACACAGACACATAGACATTAAAGTCCTCCACACAAACACAAACAGGCACACACATAAACTCTAACACAAACAAACATGTACATAAACACATATGCATAAAAACAGCAAATTCATCCATCAGTATACAACCATGACTTTCTAATAATGAAATATATCCACATGTAGACAACAATCATTCTCATAGCTTCTTTTATATTTTTTTATAGTCAGCACGTTAAGTCTTTATCTGGAGGGTACTGGTCAGGGTCAACAGACTTTGTTTACAAAGCATATGCTTTCTAGTATCATTCCAACATCTACTTTAAAAAAAAAAAGCTCTGAATACAATCACACTTCTCAGTCTGTACTTTTTATTTTCATCCTAAAGAAAAGAACATCTCCTTGAAATCAAATAGCCTCGTGATTTTTGACACCCTATGGTCTGTAAATATTACATATGATACCATAGTGACACGAAGCATTAATTGGATTCATTCATTACCGCCTTCGATTCCCCAACATACTGCAACAACACAGGGCCTTGTTGGATGCACTGTTTCCAAAACACACAGAATGATGAACAATGCTGGCTCTTACCCTCTGTCCACCCAAATCAAAAGAGCATGAGAGGAAATTTCAGGTGGAACTACACAATTTGTACCGGAGTGCTGTAAACTCCTATGAATCTAGTAATACAAGAAGAAAGAGACACCTGGGGAGCTCGGCTTTATTTCCATACTGAAACTTCACCTGGGGCCATGTTCGAGTTTACAGTTGGCACAAATTGCTTCCAAATGTCTCCATGAACCTTGCTTGATGAGCACAATAAAAGGTTTTCCGAGGAAAACTCCTCACCAAATATGTTTGGAATTTCAACCACAACCACAGCATGGACCTTCCTGGCACTTGATCCAGTGCGGGCTGTGCCCTGTATTGACTCAGCAGCCATGTCCTGAGTATCGAGTCTGTGCTAGTTTAAGGACTGCTGTGATACTCAATATGGCCCCAAGGATTTTTACACTGAAATGTTGGTTCCCAGGATGGATGTCCCGGTACTAGAATCATTGAAAAGCTGGAGCCAAAGGAGTGTGCTTAAGTCACTGAGGACATACCACTCACAAGGACTGATGAAGTTCTGAGACTCTGATTCAGTCTGTCAAGAGCAGCGTATTATAATTAAAGGGAGTCAACCTCCGTATTATGTCATCACTTCCATACATACTTAGACCATTGTGATGTCATCAGTCACGGGGACCTTATCTGAGACTGAACACAAATGCCTACCCATTTTTTTTTATTTCAAGCCCTCAAAACTGTACACTAGACAGCCCCACCCCCATACCGGGTATTTCATTGTTGCAACAGACTAACTACAAGCACTGATAATCTGCTTTCTTTGGTCTGTAGTCAGGCCAACTAGCTTTAGTTTAATTTATCTGTTACTGGACTATAGCTTTCAAAGATTTCTTCTCTAGACATTTGAATGTAAGTAATAATTATTTATTACAGCCAAAAGATTATCAAGAAAAGCCTTTAGATTGATAATAAAAAAGGCCAGTTTTCTCCCAATTCTATCTTTGTCAGCCCATTTTCAGAAGCAAGGAACAGCTTCTAAAGTTTCTTAGGCAAAGAATGCGGACGCTAATTCTCCCATGTGTTTATCACAATGAGAAGTGTGTAGTTTGAATCTATAAATCACTTTAAGGAATAAAACCTTGTGTCCATCAATAGTCAGTTATGACAGAAAGATCTGCTGAGAGGACCCTAGCCCTCACTGCTGAACTGTTCGCTACTGGTGAATTTGGTAGAAGAGAAATAATAGCTCTCAGTTGTATAGCTGTTAGTGACCCAACCAGGCTCTAATAGATAAGCCCAATTCAATGGCCACACAGACAGCCCTAGGAAAACTAAATCAGTCAGAAAACAAATCAAAAGTCATCTTGGAAAGATGCTGGTAGGGACAGGGGAGGAATTTAATGGGGATGGAAGAGAGAGTTGGGGGAGGGGGAAGAAGGCTAATCGGAATAAGTTATATCACTGCTTGAAATTGACAAATAACATAATTCATTCATAATTTTTTTAAAAAAAATTAGAAAGGTAAATAATATTGGCAATATAATTTGCCTTAATCATTCTAAATAAACCATATGCATCTTTATAAAATTTAAGTTTAACATTTGCTGGGAGGTTCGTGTTCAAGAATGTTCAAGGTGGGAGGCCTGAAGAAGTGACTCAGAGGGAAGAGCGCTGGTTGCTCTTCCAAAACACCTGGGTTCCTTTCCCAGCACCCAGATGGCCCTTAGCTGACAGCAATTTGTACCCTAGTTCCAAAGAATACAACACTTTCTCTTGTCCTCTGGGGCACTGCAAACATGTGGTACACCAACATAGCATTCAGGCAAAAATATCCATACCCATAAACAAAAATAAAGGAATTTTTTTAAGGACATAGTGAGCATTGTATAGGGAAAAACAGGATCAATGATATAGCCTATAACCACTTTTTTCAAGGAACTTGGGGTTCCTTTTATCTGACATAATTATACATGATTTAAAAGGAAGATGAGAAGATGGTCAGAGCCATGACTGGTGTGGTGGGAGGGTTCAGGAAGCTGGAGGATCTGAGAGGTTGGCCAGGACTCATTTCAGTAGCCATGAGCAAAGTGGTGTAGATGAGGGACACAGGCTTCATGGGCCTCATTGGGCAAAAAACACCTTCATCTGTTGGGGGTAGTATTTTCAATTTAGTAAAAGAAAACAGGATTATGTAGTTGGGGTAGGATTATTTTTTTATCCAAGATATAAAATAACTTAACATGACATACAAAGAAAAAAGGAAGGCTTGCCTTTCTAACGTCCAACCTAGGAGGTTTCAAGGCTGTGTGTGACAAAATAGGTCTCCACTCAAATATGATGATGGCCTAGTGAGTAATTGTGGGCTTTGATCAAGATGAATGAGTTATTGAGCTGAATGGCTTTCAGATTGAAGCAAAAATTGAAATTCTAGAAGTTAATGTTGTTAATATTATTTCCTCAAATCATTCTTATGAGCTAATGAGGGAAGACAGGTCTCAAAACCATCACCTGGAACAAATGAGGCAGCCGCAGCAGCCGCAGAGGAGCGACTAGTCTTCATGTCCCACTGTTCCAATCAACCCGAAAAAAAAATCTGCACCCAAACAAACTGTCACCAGTGGCTTTCCCACTCTGGGGTCAACATGCACATCCCTGGCACACTACTGCTTACTTAAGTCAAGATAAAGTGAAATCCAAAGCTATTTTACATATCCGAGTCACTTTTTTATGAAGGGAATTTAGTGAATACAAATGTAGAAAATAATGGCATAAAACCTAGCTTCATTAATAGTTTGTATTAAAACGTTCAGAAACAAACATTCTGAAACCAGAGAAAAACTTTTTAAATGTGATTCTTTCTACTGTTTCTAGAACCTGTTCTGCCACTCTTTAGACCAGAGGGGAGGTTATTTAACCCTTATATTGAATCTCCTCCTTAATAAGCCAGCTTGAGGCCACAGAAAGGTTTTGTTATACATACATCAAACATCTATGCATTTCTTCTAGGTGTTTTAAGAATTTATTGATGAATATTCCAAAGCCTACAAAAAGTATCCCTTTCCTGATGAATTTCTCCCATCACTCTAAACTGAACATGTAAGAAAGTCCCTACTTCTGAGAAACAAAAGACTAAGTTTGTATTGAATTGCTTCACTTTAATGGAGACATTAAGAGCTGTATTCCATGCTAATGAAAATAATTACTTTAAACTAAATTTCAAAGAGTAGTATGTGCTTTTTGCCTGTTATCTGCGAGGAAGGGAGGCCTAGCCTTGGTATGAACTTCCACTAATCTTATCAGTTTAAAACAGATTTTGCAAAGAACAATTGAATCACACAACCAGGATACAATGTTGTGCTAATGAAATTCATCCATCCACTCAAGAAACTTTAATGAACCTTCTCTATCCTTGCAAAGGTAATGAAGATAAGGTGGTAAGAAGGAGTCCCTATTCTCAGAGTTCACAGACTTAGGTAAGAAAGACCAGCATTGTTTCCCAAACGGAGAGCACTCGCTCCAGGTAAACCAGTAGGCAAAGACTCTACTGAGAAGTGGGCTCTGGGGAAATTTTTCAGAAAGAGTGTAGGCAAACTGAACCAACACATCCCACATAGCCTGACCTTTGTCTCTGTAATTAAAGTTCTACTGAAATATGAGACAAGTTTCGGGAAGCACCAACTGTAGCTGCTCTCAGGCTGAGAAATACTACAGGTGTTGCATGGACCTGAAGACTGACAACAGCGACTCTCCGAATCTTCTCTGAAAAGTTTACCAACTGCTGATCAAGACAAAGAGGTACCTGGGGCCTGAGAGGTAGTTTGTTCCTTCCAGTTTGGGAAGTATACGCTGAGGCACCAGGTCAAAAAGAATGAGTCATTTCTGGGAGCCGTATATGCCCCAATATGGGGAGGAGTGTAGTTAGAAGAACAACCATGGACCGGACCACAAGCGCTCTGTCCTTAAACAATTGAAGACAATTGGTTATCATGCAGGCACTTTGACTTTGAGGCTCCAGAACATGCTTTAGGCAAATAAAAAACTACTGTGTCAACCAAGTCTTCAGATCTGTCTAAAGATCTATGGAACCTTGAAGTCCTGTGTGGGGCAGAGGGCTTGTGTTTCTTCTGTCTATGGAGAGTTAAGAATACACAAGACTCAAGTGTAAATGAAAGTAACTCATGGATTTTGCCAGCAAGATGCTGCTTTCCAGTGGCCGGTAAAGAATCCCCCTTTCAAAAGTCTAGAAATAGGGCCAAAAAACTTCTGACATACAGAGGGGGAATATGCTAGTAGGGAAAAAAACATCAGAGTTTTAGAATTAAAAAAAAATGTCTAAATTTGATCTGCTAATGAAACACACATGCATTGCTTAGAGCCTGGGCAGCCTCCTCTATAAAACAGGGATTCCAAAGTATATATCATAGGGCCATCACAAGGATGATAAAAACGTTTTAAGTCTTTATTCCCCACGCCTGACACAAAGTAGTGGCTCAATACTGTTAGCTACAGTCACTGGCTTTTTAAGTGCTTACCACATAAGAAGTAGCAGATAGTCGACAACTTGTTATTAACATTCTCATTAGGAAATAAATTTAGCTAATACCAACGTTAATCAGATGTATTTCCACCTAAGCAGAATACATGCCATCCAAAACAACTTTATCTCCCCTTCTACAATCCCATTACTCACCAAATTCTTGCAAATATGCATTATACGATCCTAAAACCCCCACACCTCACCTCCCTCAGTTGGATCCTCTGTCTATACCAGACAGACCCAGGCATTTCCTGGTAGATGACACTGTTAAGTATGGGGTACCTTAAATGATGCTACCCATCTGTTGCCTACCTCCAGCTGTCACCATTGCATAGGGAATTACATCTGAATCCAATTTCTTCCGGAAACTAGTCTCTTTTGTATTTCTGTGGCTTTGCACAGCTATTCTTTCTGTCTTGTCTTGCTCCACGCCTAGAAAAACTTTCTAGATATAAACCAAACACTACCATGCTCTATACAGCTCTCTTCAATTCAGAAACTCGTGGTCCGCTACTGCTCCAAGTCCTATAGTGTTTGTAACTAGACATCATTTTCAAATCCCTGCATTGCTCTGTGACTAACAAGCACATCTGTCTCATCCAAACTGTGGGTGCCTCCAAGTCATGAATCTTGCCTCACTTGACTTCACACCCTCAAAACCTTCTGTATTTCTTCTTGCGTAGCCATTACCAGTAAATATTTGCCAAGTCATAAATGAAGTGATAAATACCCCCTTGCCTGTCTTCATAGCTTCCACCCTCTTTGAAAAACAAATATATTCTGAGTCGATTAGAATTTTGTTATTAAATGCCCGGTGTTCTGCAGCATCTGCAAAGCCAGAGGAGAACAAGATCACTCCTCCAGGAACGGGGGGTAAGGATGGAGGGGGAGGGGGTGAGACACACAAATGATCATTAGACTTTGGTGTCAGTCAGAGGGAGACACAAATGGGCTGCCCACATGCTTCCAGAACTCTCCCAAAGGTCCTTTTTCAACACTAACAGGCTGCAGGTAATTGTTAGCTTCTCATTGCCTATAAACAAGATCCTACCCTGAAATTAAAAGCACATGCACAGACATTGTACAAATTGTTGTATGTATTCTCCTTTAAGAGTCTGAGAAGACAGAACAAAATCTTAAAATCCTTTTTATCCCCTATGAGTTCACAGAGTCCTGATAGAACACCTTTTATTTTTCACACGCTGAATTCTAATTATAACACAATGCATTTATAAATTTTTGTTTCCTAGTGCTTCTTTTTCTCACAGCGCTGTGTGACATTATCAATTCTATTTGTCTTTACTCTCTGCACCAGGGGATGCTTCAAAGAAAAGTAATTAATATTTGGCAGATGACAACTAATACAAATTCCAGACTAAAAATATATCTTAAAGTATGTCAGAGGCTAAGAAAGTATCTATGTACCTGTTCCTTATTGTTTTACATCTCCGTGCAGAAATGGTCAAAGGTAACGGAACAAAGAGAAAAGATGATAAAGGTCTTTCATCATCTTTTTCACTATAAAATGCTGACAAATGAAGAGGTACAATTCTGTACTATTTGCTGCTTTATTTCCCTGTCTATCACATCATTTTGCTATAGCGAACACTTAACCAATGTGGTTGAGTTGAATCATAGATGCAGACAGACAGGGTTCAAGCCTGCTAGTGGCTTTACCCTGGACATTGCCTCTTCTAGAACTGTGACAACTTCTCTTCTTTAAAAATTATGCTTCAGATACTCTCTCTAGCAACACAACTCTGAAACATGGAGCATGTTTGCCTTCTGACTGGTTCACATGACATCTGCTGACATTAATCTAAAACTGTCTCCCAAGCATGACCTTTTCCTTTGTAATAGTCACAAAACTAAAACAAACCATAACCTTTTAACTGTACCATGTACAAATGAAATTAAACCTCATCTGCTACACTGCACTTATGGGAGTGTCATCCTTCACGTGTTTGTGAAGCTGCCCACACACTCAAGCTGGATACTCTGTGGTCTGTGAGGATGAAAGATAATAATAAGAATAAGAATAACCATACTAATAAGAACCACAATAATATATACCATTAAAGGCAAAAGCCAGCATCTAAATAAGACCAGAAAGGTGAAACATTAATATGACACATCTTATTTCTTCTGCATCGATGCCTTATTGTAAGCCAGTCCCTCATAGCAATAAATGTTATAATAGTTTGATGTTATAAAACAGACTTGATGCCACTGCTCCCCTAGCAGCTTACCCATCGATTACCTCCTTATTTCCTTTCACAAAGGGAAGAAGGAAAGTGAGATGAGAGATAATAAACTAGCTTGGGAAAAAAATGAAATCCCATTATGATCTTGAACAGATATGGCTAAAAGCTTGCCTCTGTCTCAAGTTCTCTATGTGGCAATCACATTTTCTGAGTTAAGAAAAAAATGTAATATGTAATGGAAGTATTGGTTAACAAAAGGTTGGGAGAGTTTAAATTGCTACTGCCAGGCTAGTTCTAGGTTTCATAAGGTATGGTATAGAACACAGACCTTGTGTCCAAGCTTACTGGAGAGACAAGATAATGGTTCACAGGTTAGAGATAACTCAAGATTATTATGGTTATTATGAATGGTATCCATTACTGGTTTATGCAACATACTCCATCCTTTTAAACTAAGCACAGCATTAAAACCCAAATTGTGTTAGAAATATTGCTTTGGGGTGTCAGAGAAAGAGAAGTATGATGAGAACAGTGAGCTTCGCTTTTTAGGTCATTGTAATTACCCACATAAGAACCTGGAAAGATGAGAGTTCCTCATCCCTGCTCTCCGTACATCATGTGTTATTTGAGGGAAAGGATGTCAGCAGGGATGCTCACATTAAGGATCTTAGGCTGGAGACTGTCTTAGATTATTTCAATAAGTTACAATGCAGTGACAATTCCATCATTAGAGACAGACAGAAGCAAAAAATGAGTCCATGCAGAATGGAAGGCTATGACCATTGAGACAGGGAGTACAGAGGCATGGCTGCAAGCAGGGAATGCTGACAGTCCACCAGAAGCCAGGAGAGAAAGTTGCAGTGTCTGTGCCAGAGCCATGGGTCAGTTGCTTTCCTCGTATCTTGATTTCTGCCTGTAATACTAATATCAAATTTGTAAGGGTCTAAATCTATGAAAGAATATAATTTCTGTTCTCTTAATCTTTCCAGTTTGTGCTTCTTTCTTACATTAGCCACAGGAAAGTGATTCAGCTGTCAATAAGTCTAACTATGGTATAACTGTCCATGTGTTACTCAAATACACTTTCCTATTTATTTAGAACCAATAAAACAGTACAAAACTTCAACTCCTATTTATGGTCATCAAACTCTTCATACATAAAATGGATTAAGCTCAGTTCATAATCTCTCTGGTTCCTTCTATTGGGCATCAGACAGAGTTTTCCCCACCAGCCTCCTAGAATGGACATTAAAGATTTCCTAGGTTTTTGATGTAAACAGTCTCAGCATATTTATGGTGCAAGGTTTTTTGGGTCTTCCCACAATTTGCCACACTGGAGAGTCAATGTACTCTTTCTTCCTTTGCTGTGTTACTTACATTAGTGTGTGTGTGGGGGGGGGGCGTTCTTTACTGAGGCCACCCTACAAAACAGAGCTCTCACCTGTTCCTATAAATTTCAATATTTTCTAATTTTACTCCCATGGACATACGGGCTAAACATGTCAATAAACTTCCTTTGCTTTTCTTTCTTATATTTATTTTATTTTATCTTTCCTTCTTTTTAATTCATTTTGCTGCAGGTGTCCCAGATAAGAGCTGAGAAAAGTAGAAAATTATTTTTCCTTCAATGTGATAACTAATGTCACACAAGTAATAATATGACTATCTACTCATGAAAAAGTTTGAATATACTAACACAGTGAAGATAAAATACAAAAAAAAGACCATGATGAAGGAAATAGGACAGGTATCTATACATCTAATAAATAAGGCAAGAAGTACCATCTGCATGTACTTAGGACAATGGTTTTCTCCTTTGTCTTGGGAGAGCCTTGTTTAGAGATCGATCACTCAGTCTTCATCCACTGCTGGGTTAGGGCCAAATAAAAACAGGTGATGACCCTTTGTGAATAAGCCAAGAAAATTTTATTGAAACTTGTAGACTTACCAAATTAAATTTAAACCCCTACCTTCTTATACTTTTAAAATAACATAATTCAATGTATTTTTATAGGAGAGTATATCTGAATTCTTCCAAATAAGCAAAACAATATTCCAGGATTACTGAAACTTAAAAAGGACTCTGAATGAGATGCATGTGGCTGGACCTATGTAACATTATTACATATGGTTTCGCACAGCTAATCTTTGAAAATTACTCAATTAATATTTAAAATATACACACTATTTGATATTTCCCATTATCTCTGAATCTTTAAGACAATTCTGTTAAAGCAACTGAAGATGATTTTTGCTCAGTAGATTTTTAAAATAATTTCTAAACTTTCACCTCCCTTGTCTCACCACACTTAACTGAAAGATGAGTGACCTTTATGAATCCCACACTCTTGTATCAAAACACATTATCTACAGGGCAAAACTCACTTCCTCTAAACTTTAGCCTATAACCTTACAAGTCATCACACATCAATCCTCTGCACACCTGAGTGCTAAGAGTTCTGCTCAGTGTTCAGCAATATCACAGTGCCCATTTCTCTAGGCAGAGATCCTACAATGATTCCATTTCTGTCTTAAGTAAGTTGCCTTGCTTGCCTTACTATAAATTCACTTTTTAGACCTGGAGCAGATCTTCCCCTTTTGAGAGATAATTTTAAACTGAAACATTCTAAGAAATGGATGTTGCGGGAGGTCTTCCCGCCCCTCCAACCAATAGCTGCTGAGATACCAGCCCATTGGGGCGTGGTTTCTCTCCCTTCAAAAGGCTTCTATTTCCTTCCGCTGGCCTCTTGACTTCCTGTTCGGCTGGCGATTAGACTCGCTTCATGATTGCGCAAAGGGCTGTTGTCTGGGATCATGATCTGTAAGTTTTTCCTCTTTAAATAAATACTACCCTATTAATAATAATTCCAAACTGGTGTGGCATTGTTCGTGGCTTACGCCTTCACCTGGTGCCCGAACGTTTGGCTTTTAGGACCCCTAGGCTGCCAGCCGCGAGTTCGGCTTGGTGCGAGCCTTCCCTTCCTCAGCTGTGCGGAAGCTGCAACCCCTCAGGGTGACTCTGTCACGTGGAGGCATACACAGCTTCTGGGTTATTCTTCTCTACCCCTGGATTCTGGGTTTATGGTTCCGTGTACGCCGTTTTTTGTTTAGTTTGTGACTTAGGCCCCAGTGCCGAGTCAGAGATATACTTGGCCTTCAGGCCCATAACATCCAGAGAGGCAGATCTCTGAGGCCGACCAGGTGGTGGTGGCATACGCCTTTAATCCCAGCACTTGGGAGGCAGAGGCAGGCAGATCTCGGTGAGTTCAAGGCCAGCCGGGCGGTGGTGGTGCACGCCTTTAATCCCAGCACTCGGGAAGCAGAGACAGGCAGATTTCGGTGAGTTAGAGGCTAGCTGGATAATAGGTAATATGGCAGTTTTTGTTTCCAGCATGAATTTCACTGTTTGGGCTACCAATGCAATGGGTCTAATCATGCAAAATTTATATGACTATGAGGATAACTTAATTTACTGGTTACTAGGTTTTAGTATTCTTTTGAATATTCTATCATTTAGGAAGATTATGGTACTCTCAAGAACTCATGCAGGTCAGGAGATTCAGGAGATTCAGGAGATTCAGGATTCAAAAGAGGCAATAATAAACAAAATAATAAAAAGACTTGAAATGCTTGAAAAAATGATTGGAACTGGTGAACAGAGTAATAAGGCACAAGGACAGGATACAAAGCCAACACCAGCTATTAGAACTGGCTTACCCAGGGTTTTAGCGGCATACCCTATATTTAATTCTGACAAAGCGTCAACTTCTAAAGGCTCAAAGGGAGTCAGAGAAGCTAGATGGATGCCAATAGCAATGAATGATCTGAAAGAAATTAAACAGGCTATTGTTACTTTTGGCTTGCAAAATGCATATGTACAGGAAATGATAAGGACTTGGGCTTCTAATGCTAGAGCTACCCCCTATGATTTCCATCAGTTAGTGTCTGCAGTTTTAGATAAGGGACCTTCCTTGATGTTTGGAATTTATTTCAGAGAAGAATCCAAACATATGGAACAGCAAGGAAGAGCAAAAGGTGTCGAGGTTTCCCAAGATCAAATTCTTGGTGCAGGAGAATATGCTGATCCACAGGTCCAAGCTCTTTATGACGATGAAGTACTGCATCTATGTCACCAAGCAGCTTTAAATGCTTGGAATAGGATACAAGATCCAGCGAAAAGGGTTGAATCATATACCAGAATTAGGCAGGGACAGAGAGAACCCTTTATTGACTTTTTGCAAAGATTAATTAAGGCTCTGGACATAGGGGTAACAGACCCGGATTCTAGACGAATACTTCTTGAATCTCTAGCGTTTGAGAATGCAAACATAGAATGCAAAAAGATAATTGGGCCTTTAAAGTCTAGATCAGCACCTATGGATGAATGGATTCAGCATATGATGAATGTTGAGACATTTAGCTATAATGATGAATCTTGGGTAGGAGAAGCGATTTCCACAGCAATGAGGAGACATCAAACTGCCAGGTGTTTTAATTGTGGAAAATTAGGACATCTGAAAAGGGATTGCAGGCACAGAATTTCTAGAAATAATATCTCCTCTGGGAATGACAAAAATAGGGGACCGAGGCCTTCAGGTATATGTAGGAGATGTGGTAAAGGCCGTCATTGGTCCAACGAATGCAGGTCAACAACAGAAAAACAAGGCAACCCGATCCCATCGGGAAACTCCTTGAGGGGCCTCTCGCAGGCCCCGAAGCCAACAGTGGCCCAGTCATTCCCAGTCACAGTGGAGAACGTGCCTCACCAAGAAAATTAAAAGCTCCAATTTCTGCTGTAAAAAGTAATACTGGTCTAAATGATGAATTATGTGTGGAGGATGAGTCAAAAAACCCAGTAGGACAGAGTAAACGTATATTTTGGCAGACTTCTATTAACGACCAAAGACCAAAGCTAAAAGTCTGTATAAATGGCATTTTTATTGAAGGCTTATTAGACACAGGTGCGGATGTAAGTATCATTACCCCAGAATCTTGGCATCTGAATTGGCCTCTTCAAGAGGTAGATGTTCAGTTTCTGGGAATTGGAACCCTATCTCGTGTAAAACAAGGCACAAGATGGGTTGAATGCATAGGGCCTGAAGGGCAAATAGGAAGACTAAGGCCATATATAGCCAATATTGCAATAAATTTATGGGGCCGTGACCTGTTACAGCAATGGAATACCCAGATTAACATTCCTGCAGTTCCAGGAACTCATAATTCTGGGAAAGATATGATGAGGTATTATGGAAAAAGGTCACCAGCCATTCAGGCTGTACAAGAACATATAGAAAATACCAAACCTTTAAAGGTACCAACAGCCCTACCTTTAAAATGGCTAACTGAGAAGCCAATATGGATCAAACAGTGGCCTCTAGCTGAAGATAAATTACAGGCATTGGAACAGCTGGTGCAAGAGCAATTAGATGCTCACCATATTGAAGAATCAACCAGCCCTTGGAATTCTCCTGTGTTTGTTGTAAAAAAGAAATCTGGTAAATGGAGAATGGTGACAGATCTAAGAGCTGTCAACAAAGTAATTCAACCTATGGGCCCACTACAATCTGGAATTCCTTTGCCTTCTCTATTACCAAAGGGATGGCCTCTTATAGTTATTGATTTGAAAGATTGTTTTTTCACTATACCGTTACAAAAAAAAGGATAGAGAGAAATTTGCCTTCACGGTGCCTACTTATAATAATTCTCAGCCTAATAGGAGATATCAATGGACTGTCCTCCCACAGGGTATGTTCAATAGTCCTACATTGTGCCAATATTTTGTAAGTAAGCCATTGGAAATAATTCGTAAACAATTTCCCAAGTCCATAATTTATCATTACATGGATGACATCTTATTATCTGATTCAAATAAAGACACTTTAGAAAGGATGTTTGAAGAAGTAAAGAAAGTCTTGCCTAGGTGGGGATTACAAATTGCCCCTGAAAAGATTCAAAGAGGAAATTCTATTAATTACCTAGGTTACAGAATAGGGTTAGAGAAAATTAAAACGCAAAAGGCACAAATTAGGAGAGACCGGTTAAAGACTCTTAATGACTTCCAAAGATTGTTGGGAGACATTTCCAGTCTACGACCAGCTGTTGGGATAACACCTGATCTAATAGTTCATTTAAACAAAACCTTAGATGGTGATAAGGATTTGAATAGTCCAAGAAAACTGACAGCTGAAGCAGAAAAGGAACTGACAATGATTGAGGAAAAATTACAGGAAGCACATGTGGATAGGGTGAACCCAAATCTTAGCTGCATCCTAGTCATATTGCCTTCCAGAATCTCTCCTACAGGGATTCTAATGCAGAGGGAAGATATTATTCTAGAGTGGATATTTATACCTAATAAACCGAGTAAAAAATTAAAAACTTATGTGGAAAAAGTCTCTGAATTAATTATAAAAGGTAAGCTGAGACTTCGTCAACTAGCAGGTATAGACCCAGCAGAAATTATAGTGCCTTTTACTACTGAAGAAATAAAAAAGTTATGGGCAGACAATGAACCGTGGCAAAGAGCTTGTGCTAATTTTTTGGGAGAAATTAATAGCAACTATCCCAAAAGTGGTAGACTTAACCTCATAAAGAGAACTTGTTGGATTCTTCCTAAAATTGTACGTGATGCTCCAATAACTGGAGCCCGTACGTTCTATACTGATGCAAATAAATCAGGGAAAGCAGGTTACAAGTCAGATGAATTGAGTAAGGTGGAACAAAGCCCTTATAATTCTGTCCAGAAGGCAGAATTATATGCCATTCTTATGGTGCTAAGGGATTTTAAAGAACCTCTTAATATAGTTACAGATTCACAATATGCAGAAAGAGTTATCTTGCATATTGAAACCGCTGAATTTATACCAGATGACACAGAGTTGACTTCATTGTTTATCCAGGTACAAGACATAATCAGGAACAGGCTTTGTCCGATGTACATAACACACATCCAGTCCCATACAGGTCTGCCTGGTCCTCTAGCACAAGGCAACGCTGAGATTGATCAATTATTGATTGGAAGCGTGTTGCAGGCCTCGGAATTTCATAAAAAGCATCATGTCAATAGTAAAGGCCTAAAGAAAGAATTTTCCATTACTTGGCAACAAGCTAAGGACATTATAAAGAGATGTCCTACTTGTTCTTTCTATAATCAAACACCGTTGCCTGCAGGGAGTAACCCAAAGGGTACTAAATGAAATCTGGCAGATGGATGTGTTCCACTTTATGGAGTTTGGTAAATTAAAATATGTACACCACACCATAGACACGTATTCAGGTTTTCAATGGGCTACTGCCCTGAGCTCAGAAAAGGCAGATTCAGTAATCACACATTTATTGGAAGTTATGGCCATCATGGGTATACCTGTACAAATAAAGACAGATAATGGTCCAGCATATGTATCTAAGAAAATGAAACGCTTTTTTGATTATTATAATATAAAACACATTACAGGTATACCAAATAATCCTACAGGTCAGGCAGTTATAGAAAGATCAAATCGTACTATAAAGGATATGCTGAACAAACAGAAAGGGACCGAAAATACCCCCAGAAATAGATTACATAATGCTTTATTAACCTTGAATTTTCTTAACGCTAATGAGAAAGGAACGACAGCAGCAGAAAGACATTGGATAATGGAAAAGTCTGCTGAACTAAATCAACCGATTTATTTCAAAGATGTGCTGACCTCTCAATGGAAGCCAGGAGATGTGCTACATTGGGGAAGGGGTTTTGCTCTTGTTTCCACAGGAGAAGAAAAATTGTGGATACCATCAAAATTAATAAAGTTTCGATTTGAAGAGGAGAAACCTCTTGGAAAGGAGAAATGACAACTCATCCACAATGATATTCATACAGGTGGTAAGAAAAACATATAGAATGGGGGCAGGGTTCTGTTCTTATCTCCACAGGAAAACACTCACCTTTGAAAAATTCAAGGGACCCTGGATATTTGGATACTGACAGATGGAAAAATACCTGCCCAATAGGAAATATCAAGAAAACTGAATGGGCTGTGTAAGTAAAACATATTAAACCATATTTCTAAATTTATAGAGCTGGTTTTGAAGTTGGACTCTGGCTCAGTCCCTCTCCAAATCCAAGCCTGTTAGTAAGAGAAAAACCCAGAGTTTCTGGAGTTTCTGTCTCATGTCAAGAGCCATGATATGGGACAGAAAGAAATATGAGTTTAGAAAACATCTTTGCTTTTCTTCATACCTATCATACCTTCCATTGAATATATCTATCATGCCTTTCACTGAATATATATATGTCTATATAATTAATGTTTAAGTATTTTTACAATAAACAATGAGTCTTTTCTGAAGTGACATTTGAAGTTTCCAGGAAGAAGATGGGGCCCCACAACAACAACTCTACCTGGTTGATATGACATCATGATACTGATAGCGCTACTACAAGACCTGTTTTGGGTACCAGCTGCACAAGAAGATCCCAACTTGTTTAGCTGAAATGGTGCACATCTTGTACAACATTCTGGCCAGACCTCCACAAAATACTCAGAGACTATTTGCAATTTTAAAAGACATTGATCTTGAAATTTAACCATCATTTTGCTTTCACAGGATCCCCCAGAAAGAACGTCGCCCCTATGACAGCTGGAAGTAATTCTAGAGGACGACGTCCCCTCTCCCAGTAAAGTTTGCCCCTGGGTTTAGGGACATCATTTAGGGGTTGGGAAGTTAGGGGAGGAATTTTTAAGCTCAGGGATCAAATTAAAAAAAAAAAAGAGGGATGATGGGATAATAGATTTGTAATTGTGAGTTACAATTTTTAGACAAATATTGGTATTGATTCTTGTATATTGATACAAAGTTAAATTATATTGACTATTGTATGCATGCATGTTTCTACTTCTGTTTAAAATATTTTTTATGTATTGACATATATTGTATCGATATATATGTATTGTATATATTTACCATATTGCAGTGTACATTTCTACCTTTGATTAAGATACTTATATATTGTTTGTGTATTGATATATATTTACCATATTGCAATGTATATTTGTACATTGTTTATATTTGGAGGTCATTATCCTCATTTGTTACACAGATGTTTATTGTCTTAGTCTTTAAGTTAGATAGATATTGAGAATTATATAGATTAATAGTCATCTAAGTTTGCCATTTATAATTAGACTAATCAGGTTATTTAGATATATAGAGATTATACTCAGTATAGATAGATGATCTTCAACCTCTTCAAAGAGCTTTAGAAAATGGCCTTTAATCTAACTCAGAGTTTTGTGGTAGTGAGACACAATTGCTCCTGGCAACACTGCTCTATTCCCGAGAGAATGTTGAGCACCAAAGACACTCCACCTGGAGCCTTTCTTTTTGGCAGAACTGGCCTTGGAGCAAAGAAATGCCCATACCTCAACCACTGACAGAGATACAGAGCGTGCATCAATGGATAAAACAGGACTGTCATATCCTGCCAAGACAGGGTAAGATAGTTTTGAAAAGTTGCTTGCCTTTAAAAATGGTATGTCAGTTATGTTAGGCCTTAGCCAAAGTTGGTTGCTTCAACGCTGCAAACATCACTTTGGGTGATTGCCCAGGTAGCTAGTTGTCCCTGTGATTTGTTGCATGTTTAGGAAGTTGTTTTACTGAACTTCCTAAATACCCAGGTAACATTATTTCCCTTCTCAGATCTTTGATGGGGTTGAAGACTATATAACTATAGTTACTTTTCTCTCATGACTTGGCCAAGTTATTTATTATACAAGTCCTAAGCTAGTTAGAATAGGATATTTATACTTATTGTATATAATTTCGTAGTAGGTTTAGAACTCTCTTATTTAAACAAAAGGGGGAGGTGTTGCGGGAGGTCTTCCTGCCCCTCCAACCAATAGCTGCTGAGATACCAGCCCATTGGGGCGTGGTTTCTCTCCCTTCAAAAGGCTTCTATTTCCTTCCGCTGGCCTCTTGACTTCCTGTTCGGCTGGCGATTAGACTTGCTTCATGATTGCGCAAAGGGCTGTTGTCTGGGATCGTGATCTGTAAGTTTTTCCTCTTTAAATAAATACTACCCTATTAATAATAATACCAAACTGGTGTGGCATTGTTCGTGGCTTACACCTTCAAATGGATGAAGAAGAAAAATCCACTGAAGGTCAGAAAATTCAGAAACAGAATTTCGTGTTCATGAACCACTCTAAAAAAACAAATCAAGATTGACCATTATTGTTTTCGAGATTTGCTCTTTCTGACATTATTTTGTAATGTGACCAGCATACAGAAGCATCATCCCATCTAAACAAGGAAGAAAGCTGGCATTTGCCCAGAAACTGCTCCCTCACCGTCTAACAATAGGTTTCCACTGCTATTGTCTCCAGAACAGTCTTCTAGAACTACAGCCTGGCACCATGAAGGCAGATTGTTTGCTTTCCCTCAGTAGTTTATGCTCATTAGTGAAACTTGTAGGTAGGAAACATTATGTATATTATTTTAGAGATTAAAATAAGACAGTGTAGACAAAGTTAAGAAGTATGTACATTCCAAAGAAATTTGAAAAACCCACTCAGAATATTACCATAATGGGGAGCTGGCAGCTCTCTCTCACCAGCTCAAAGTCTCTGTGTCATTTCTGGCAGTTTGCCTCTCCCTGTTTCATGGGACAATGTCCAAGGTCATAACATAGAGAAGAGGTATGGTTTTTAAATTAATTAAAATTTTCGTTTATTTTACATACCAACCAAAGTTTCCCCTCCCTCCCCTCCTCCTGTTCCCTTCCCCTCTACTATCTCCTCCCTTTCAACTCCTCCTCCTCTGTTTCTGTTCAGAAAGGAGCAGGCCTCCCATAGGTATCAACAAAGCATATTTTATCAAGTTGAGGTGGAACTAAGCTCCTGCCCTTGTGTTAAGGCTAGGTGAGTCAACCCAGATTGGGTAATAGGTTGCCAAAAGCCAATTCTAACATTAGAGACAGGCCAGGATCCCACTGCTAGAAGTCCCACAAATAGAGCAAGTTACACAACTGTCACACATACCTAGGGGACCTAGGTCAGTCCCCTGCAAGCTCCCTATTTGTCAGTCTAGAGTCTGTGAGCTCCTATAAGTCCAAGTTAGTTGTTTCTCTAAGTTCTCTTGTAAAGAACTTGATGTCCTGACTCATACAATCCTTCCCAGAGGTATGATTCAACAGGATTCCCAGAGCTCAGCCTGGTGCTTGGCTGTGGATCTCTGCATTTGTTTCTATCAGGTACTGGATGGAGGCTCTCTGATGACAACTAAGTAGCCATCAATCTGATTACAGGAGATGGCCAGTTCAGGCACCCTCACCATTATTGCTAGGAGTCTTAGCTGGGGTCATCCTTGTGAATTCCTGGGAGTTTTCCTGGTACTGGGTTTCTCTCTAACCCCAAAATGGCCTCCTTATCAAGACATCTCTTTCATTATTGTCCCTTGCTCCTGCCTCCATTCTGTTCCCAACTGCCCAACCCAATCCCTCATATTCCCACCTCCTACCTCCTCCACTCCCACCACAATGTGCCTAGGAGATCTCTTCTATTATTTCCCCCTCCTAGAGAGATCCATGTGGCCCTCTTTGGGCTCTCTTTTTTACCTAACCTTTCCGAGGCTATGGACTGTAGCAGGTATCTCACCAGCTGACTGGCTGGCGGGGACTGCCAAGAGCTATGTTCTTAATTAAGCTAGAATTATTAAAGCATCAACCAAGATGTGGTGTGTTTAACCCACTTCCAACTCCAGTATGATGGCTCTGTCTTATCAGGAAGAGGTGATAAAGGGGCTGTTTGATCAGGCCAGCTCAGTTTCCACACCTTCATTGTGTTTGACCTTGGTGATAGCAAGCCCTGTTTAACAATTTTCCAACAATTCAGGGTCTGCTTTTGGTTTCTCACCTAAATTCACACTGTTTAGGTTTTCAAGACTGCCTTAGAGAATCCCCACAGCACTACAAAGTCCTAGGTTTCTTTATACCATGTTCAGCAATAGGTTTTGATTTGCATTTATTCCCGAATTTATCCAGAAACTAGACTTTGGTGACCTATGACATGTAATCATGTAACCTACTTTTTAAGAGATTTGAGACCTCTAAGATGATACTGTAATTAAACTCATATTGAATATACATGTGACCCATGTGAAATATGCAGATAAAACATGCATGTTCTTCTCTGGCTAATCAAGTAGAAAAATAAAAAGCAATCATCGAGTAAGTTAAATAATGGGAATAAGGCAACATGACAGGGGATGGAGTTAACTGAAACAGCTGCTCATGGTGCTGGATTACCTTGGTTCCCTCTTGCTCTTAGTGAGTCGCTTTGCTTTTTTGCACAATACTATTTTACAGAGGACCTTCTCCATGACTTTATATTCTCCAGACATCCCTCTCTCTTCCATTATCATTTTCTTCATCTTTATGGCATCAACGTTTTCGGCACACCTCCCTGATAGCCT
This sequence comes from Microtus obscurus, assembly GCA_963919715.1. Lineage (NCBI taxonomy): Eukaryota > Metazoa > Chordata > Mammalia > Rodentia > Cricetidae > Microtus > Microtus obscurus. The sequence continues at coordinate 39,750,938 of CAWTZC010002514.1, forward strand.
TTATTTTCAGCCATCACTTCACTGTACAGAGCTTCCCAGTTTCCCAGCCAGTTTTCTCAGTTCTCTGCCGTACCCACCATAGTCAACTCAGCCACAGCCTCTACTTCCTCCACTCCCCATCCTGTTCCAGCCTGGCTCCTGGTCCCATCACTATAGAGTCACTGCTCTTGACAAGGAATCCAGACTGTCAAATCAGTGGGCATCTTATTCTCTCCACTGCCTTTCCTTTCCTTTCGTCTCCCCAGACCATCTCTAACTCTGAGAACTCCCTGAGGCTCCCACCAAAGATTCAATTAATCAACCTAATGCCATTATCACAGTTTCTTATCTTGACAAGTAGGAAATATAGATGTCACTCAATTGTCGCCTATGGCCAAAGAGCAGCACCTTGGCTAAGGGCCAGTATTAGAGACATCAATTCCTGTATGACTTAATGAAGATACTGAAGGCTCAAGCTATTTGCCTGATTCTGTTTTACCTCAGAACAAGCCAGGGTGATTGTTTTATTAAAGTCTTTTATTTCATTTGTCACTTTTAATTATGTGTGCGTCTCTATGTATATGTGCAAAATATGTGTGCAGTGTCAGAGGCGTGTATACCCTGGAACTGGAGTTACAGGTTGTGGTGAGCTCTTGATATGGGTGTTGGGAACCAAACTGAGGTCCTCTGGAAGAGATGTAAGTGCTCTTAACAACTAAGCCAGCTCTCCAGCACCTTTTTGTCACATTAGTAACAGGAACTACTATACATAAACACATACATACATACATGCATACATACATAATACATGCACACACACACACACACATATATATATATACAGAGAGGAGGGAGGGAGGGAAACAGCTAACGAAAGTTTTACATTGTTTCACTGATAAATTTGGAGTTTTCATGATATTGTTTTGATTGACATGACGGAAGAAAAACAGCTTATTTAAAACTTGGTAAGTAAATGACTCAATCTATTAAAAACAATAAAGGGAACATAAGCTAAAACGAGATCAAAGAAGCACAAGTTAATGCCCTCTTTTCACTCCGCGGTGGTAATGAAGCATTTCCGGTAACAAATTAGTAGTTTTTCATTTGATATTTTTTGTCTGACAATAAACTTGTCCCTAAGACTGCTAACTCCATAGCTTTGTTGCCTTCATTAACATGGACCTGATTTGACCTCACCATTTAGATCAAGAACAAAGCATCTTGTTGAGCACAGAGGTAAACTCAGCTTTCCACTTATCTGACTCCTGATTCACCAGTCAGCCAAGTACTGCAGGCGAAGGGTGGATCTGGCTACCTGAGAGTAACATGTCTGTCATCTCTGTCATCTCCCAGCTGACTGTGGTTACAAATGACTCCACTGCCCTAAAATTTAGTTTGTATTCTATAGTTTGGACAATCAAATAAAAGCTACCCAGAATGATGTTGGGCTTATATAAGTCTAGTAAGAGGTCTTTTAAAGCGCTGACTACTCAGACATTCAAAAATTGAACTCGTTTTTCTCCCTTCTTCCCTTCTCCCTATCTATATGTGAAAATCTATGTCTGGCTGTCTTCTCTGTCACTCACCTTCATATAGGATCCCAAGTTCCCAGAACATACCAGGTAGAAGAAGACAGGAGGAATATCCTGGAGCAGAACACTAAATAAAGGACTGGACGATGCTTTTGGTGCTTGCATGGATATTTTTGCTGGGCAGATGTCTTCCCCAGGAAGAAGCAATGCCAGCCTTCTCGAACACGAGATCCACAAGCTGTGCAGTAATACAATATGCTGTGAATGACCTCACTGTTCGCGTCAGCACAGGGCTGTGATATTATCCTACCAGCCCAGTAGTCTGTCTCCATTAGTAGCTCCAAAGGCACCGGTTTTAAAGATTCGGTATCCTTGCAAGTTGTTTTCTCTCTCCGTCCTGTATGTAATGTGCCAGGGACAGAAGGCGTAACTGTTGCTTATTTCTGGCTCCTTCTGCATTTGTTTAATTGAGAGCATTTGGTCTTGATAACATGAATTCAGCTCTTGCTTTAGTTACGGTTGCCACTGAACCCTGTAGTGGCATTTAATTACTTGACCAAACTTTGAAATCATAAACTACTTTTGTATCTGCAACCTAAATCATTCATACTACGACAGTAATCACCACTGTTTATCTTCTAAGGAAAGATAATTTTATTTAATGATGGCATATCAAATACTTTAAAATGATTTGAAACTCCTATTTATTACAATGCCAGTCATTTCACAAGAAGGAAAGTAACTTTCAAGGCCATTTTTTTTTAGTTTGCAGTCTGTCTGTCTGTGAAGAGATGAGTTGTGACATGAAACCAAAGAAAATGGGAATTCCTCTTTTTTTCTGAAGGTGGCTCTCACTCTCTGTGTGTACAACAAATGGCGATGACACATATCAGGTCCTAGCTGACGCATCTTTTTAATAAGTCCAGAAGCTCTGTTTGTGGTACTGGGGACAAAACCCAGGACCCTCTATATGACAAACAAGCACTGAGCCACTAAAGTCTGTCCCCATAACCTGTGGGAAGGGGCGCTTTAATGAAAATCCTATAAAGACAACAACGAAATACAATGGATAGAGTTGACCAACTCATTACCGTCATATGTGTGTAAGTTGTGACACCGTCCATCACAGCTTCTCACCACGAGTGCCACAAACCCAGGAGCAGCAAAGGCAAGCGTTTCCATCTCCAGTCAGTGTCCTGTGTCTTTGGTGCTTGCCGTGGTTTTCATAGTCGTCTAAAAACCAAGTGTTCAGCCTCCTGTTCTTGTGGCATGCTTCACGGGCTATTTATTGCAGTCTGTGTTAACTAGCTGCAGAATTCCTGAACCTCCAAAGCAATCACCTGCCTGGTGTTTGTCATCCATGAATTCATGAATTCATCAGTTTATTTTCCTATAATTCCAAACAGGTGCTAGGACTTCAGGTTTCAAACAGCCCAGAGGTATCCAGGTTTGTTGTTGAGGCTCAATCCGAGATGGCCTTCTCTAACTACCACACAGGTGAACTTTCACCCAGTCATAGTTGCTGTAGGACACCATGCCTTTCAGTCCCCAGCTACCTTTCCTTCCAATTTGGAGGCCTTCTCCACCTTGGAAATTATCTGAAGTTTACTATAGAAGTCATTCTACAACATATTAAAAGTGCCACGCCCCCCCCTGCCCTGCGCCAGATAGATAGACAGATAGATAAACCTGCATGATGAAATCTGTCCCCAAAATAAGCAGATTTGGGGATGTATCTCTGGGAGGTGCTGACGTCATGACTATTAAGCCCTCATAAATAGGGTGACAGTATTAAAAAGAACCCAAAGAGATCCTGTCCCTTCTCCATTTGATAAAACTACAGCAGAAACACTGTTATCTAGGAAAACACCACCAGCCATTAAGTACAGTTTGGCTTTCAAACCTGCAGAAATGTAAAAGGTAAGTCCCTACCATTCAGAAACCTTCCAGCCTGTGGCATTTTGTTATAGCAGCCTAAACAAACTAAACAGAGCCTCATCCTCCTTGGCAGATGCCATAAGGAAAACATTCTATTTGCTGATTCCCTGGAGGCTTGTGTTTTAAGTACTGTTCATTGCCATTCAGTCCAGCTTAGGCAGTCATCCATGGTCTGGTGCTGCAGGAAATTCTCTACTCTTGCTTCTGAACGTGGTCTATTCCTTGAAGTTAGTGTTGCTTTTGTTGTATTTCTAGTTGGCTTTTTGTTTTCAGGGTAGAATTTTCTAGACTTTGTAACAAAACTCTGCTTTCTTGAAATGTCACTTTTTTTTTAAGAAAAGAAGGGTGTTGGGTCGATGTCTTAGCAGTCAAGAATACCGACAGCTCTTTGAGAGGACCAGGGTTCTATTACCAGTACCCACATGGTAGCTACTAACCGCTGTTAACAGTCAGATTCCAAAGGATCTGATGCCCTCTTCTGACCTCTCTGTGCACAGCATGCACATGGTACACAGACCTGCATACAGGAAAAACATCCATACACATCAAATAAAAATAAATCGCAAAAACCCTTATAAAGAAAAGAAGAATCCACTTCCTATCATGTTTGGCCTGTGCACTTTAAGGCAGTCTGTTGGTCTGTCCTCAATTACTGCTGATGTTTCTCCACTTCTTCTTCCCTACAAGCAATGATCGAGTAATTACCTATCATTACAATCACTCACTATTTATGGGCAAAGATGACAGGTGTTCCTATGAAACCTCAGATACCCTTAGATTACAGGAAACACGGCAAGAACTCTCGTTAGGGAGTAGCTGTGATTCCAACTTTCAAATTAAGGGTTTGTCTTAAGCTTCTATTGTGATAAATACCATGACCAAAAGCAACTTGGGGAGGAAAGGGTTTATTTCAGTTTACACTTCCAGTTAACACTTTATCACTGAGAAAAGTCAGGAAAGAAACTCAAGCAAAACCATGGAGGGGTAGTACTTACTGCCTTGCTCCTCGTGAGCTTCTCAGCTTACTTCAGACACCTCAGGACCATCTTTCCAGGGGTGACAATGCCCATAATAGTGGGGCCCTCCCACAGCAAACAGCAACCAAGAAAATGTACCACCAGGTTGCCTACAGGCAAATCTCATTAAGGTCTTTTCTCAGTTGAGGTCCCCTCTTCCCAAATGACTCTGGCTTGTGTCAAGTTGATATAAAACCAGCCAGGATGGGATTATTTTCATTAATAAAACAATCAATAAAACTTACAACTGGCAAAATTACACTTTGATCATCTGCTTAAAATATTGGATGAGCTAAAAACAATGGGCAATGATGGTACACACACACCTTTAACCCCAGCACTCAGGAGGCAGAGGCAGGCAGATCTCTGAGTTAGAGGCAAGCTTGGTCTGTAGAATCAATTCCAGGACAGCTAGGGCTACACAGAAAAACCCTGATTTTGAAAAACTCAAGTGTGTGTGTGTGTGTGTGTGTGTGAGAGAGAGAGAGAGAGAGAGAGAGAGAGAGAGAGAGAGAGAGAGAGAAATGTGACCTAGAGCAATGACTCAGTAGATAAAGTGCTTAGCATGTAAGCATGAGGGCCTAAGTTCAGACTCTATGGAAGGTGACCGTAACCATAGTAATGATAGTACTCCTACATCAGGTAAGAGTCAGAGCCAGGAATTCCTGGAAGCTCACGGGTCAGCTAGCTCTGCATCATTCACAGCAGTGAACAAGATAACCCATCTCAAACAGGTGGAAGGCAATGACCAACATGAAACTGTCCTCCGACCTCTGACCACACTGTGGCAGGTGTACACTCTCACACATGCATGTGTGTGCACACACAGGTGTGCACATACATACTCAATAATCTGTATCCATCACATTCAAACACATAAAAATAGTGTAAATATGGCAGTTTGTGTTTATTGTGTGTATGGTTTCAATTCAGTGAGTCAAACAGTTGAAAATTAACATCGTTTGTTTATGAGTCCAATCGGTAGTTTCCCTCACTGGCTTGAACACTCTTACCAAACAATTTAGCAAATTAATAATACTATTAAGATATGCTTGGTACACTTGAAATCTACTTCATATGCTACCATGCAAACTGTGCATATATGGCACACATGTGTGCACATGTGGCCAGAGGACAGCACTGAATGTTTTCTTCTGTTGGTTGAGACAGGGTTGGCTCTCTTTTCCTTTTCTCCATAGAGTATAATTTAGTCCAATTTCATCCATGTAAACAGTGCATTTTGATCATTTGCACTCCCAACCCCCACTCTCACTTTCCATCCCGCTAAGAACCCCCAACGCCTGCTCCCTCGCCCTCCAAACACTCCCAGAATGCCTCCTCCACCCTTCGTGTTCTCTTCTTGTTGTTAAAAACCCACTGAGTCCAATTACTGCTTCCTGTTGGAATGCTGATTGAGCTTAGTGACGTGACTTTTTACAGGTAGCCATGGCAGCAGTGAGCTTGTGCGTGTGATGGCCACGGCGTGTCCAGAAGTCAGCATCTCTTAGCACCCCTCTGTTCATTCTCTGGGTCTTACTTTCTTCCCACCACTCTTCTGCACCCCCTCTTCCACAATGTTTGATGTAGGATCTCTTTATTGACCTAGAGTTTTTCATTTAGGTAGGTGATCTGGCCACAAGCCCTCTCTTTTCCCCAAGCCCACTACAGCGTTGCAGAGGCATGCTGCCATGACCAACCTTTTCATGGGCACTTGAGGTCATGGGTGATTGTGTCCTTATGCTTGAACACTGAGCCATATTCCAAGTTCCCTCCTATTCTATTCTTAAAGTTGTGATGTCATCTCTTCCCTTATATCAAGTTAGTCTTTCGGAAGTCTTTTCCACATCCCCTTCTCTTGTGTTCTGTAAGGCTTCACCTGCCAAGACTGGTACTATAAAAACAAAGGATAAAAAGCATTCCTGTTTCTATGTCTACTGAGGTCATTTCTACCTCATTCTGAATCCCATACCCCCAAAAGAAAAGGCACAGTGAGTAACAAAACAATGCCCATAGAGACAGAATAATGATGGCCTTCTACAATCTAATATCCACCACCTGCAACATGCTAGTTTGCATGGCAGACAGGGGTTGAAGTTGCAGATGAACTAAGATTGCTAATAATCTATCTTTACAATAAGGTCTCTGGATTATGTAGGCAGATTCGACATAATCTTAAATGTGAGAGGCAGAAAAAGGTGAGTGATGGAAGTGGGAATAGATTCAACTTTCCTACCTTCAAACACAGAGGAAGCAGCCATTGCTATGGGATGTAAGTGGCTTCTGCAAGCCAGAGTGGTCAAGTCAATAATTTTTCCCCAGATACCACAAAGGGAAGGTAGTCCTGCTTTTCTGGGCAGTAAAACCCACGTCAGACTCCAGAATACAGAACTCAAATACATCTGCATAGCAGTAACCCGCTAAGTGTATGCTAAATCCATTGCAACAGTGGGAATGCAAGACAATGCCCCGCATGTTTTAATCCTAAAAGCAAAAACTTTAATTCAGAAACAGTTTGACAATTTATTTTTACATATCCCATATCTTAACAACACTTTAATTGGCCTCCACAATTAAAAGGCCAACTATTCTCTGCCAGTTAACCAAACACAATGAACCAATTAAAACCTAAAGCTTGACAGTATAGTAACACATGGATTACTCTCTCTACTTAAAAGACAATCTTTCTCAAGAGTTCATCTTGACTTATGGATTATGACAAAGTATATGTATAATAAGGTATATCAGTCAGTGAGGGGAGATTTGCTTTAAACGTATTTCAACTAATAACTGAGAAAGGAAAGATGGAATTGCATCATCACGTTGCAGTCCCTGATAATAACAAGTGAGGCAGGAATAGCTCCTTACCAGGAATCAACAGACTTCAGCTACAGGTAGATCCAGACTGTGGCTGGTGTTCTTTTCCTGGGAGCTAATGGCTAGTTGCATAATCTTTAAAGATCTAAAAAACATCGAAAAGAAACTAATGCTTCATAGCACACAAAAGAGATGCAAAATTCAGATTTGGGTATTTACAAGAAATACTATGTTAGGCACTAGCATGCATACTGCATTTGTCTTGTAGCAGCAGAAGGAAGCAGCTGCAGGAGGCTCTCTGGAATTGCAGAATCCTAAACATTTGCTTTTCTTGAAGGATTGATTTCCAGACTCCATCTCTAAGCAATGGACTTCAATTCCACCTACAGCCCAAAACAGGAAGCAAACAAAACACCCAAGAAATAGCCTCACAAATAAATCAAATTTAAACTGATTCTGGGTTCCTGTCTCATAACCAAGTTGTGGGGAGTAACAGTGGACAGTGGAACCTGGATAATAACACGGTCAGGATGTGCTAAACAGAAGAGAATGTGGGAAACTCTACAGGAGAAGCTTGTTTTCTCCAACAAAATCATCTTCTAGAGGAAAAAAAAATAGACCAGGAGGGATGATCTATAGACTAAATGGATAATTGCAATATGCTGATTCCATTTGGATTCTCATAGAAACATACTAAAACATGGAATTATGAAGGGGTCGAGGAAATGTGACAGTAAGTTCATAGCCGGGGAATTGATAAATTGCTTATGCATCTATGTTGTGCCTTAAATTTGCTCTTCTCCGTCCCTAGAGCAGTGGTTCTCAACCTTCCTGACGCTGTGACCCTTTAGTACGGTTCTTCATGTCGTGGTGACCCTAACCATAAAGGTATTTCATTGATAGTTCGTAACTGTGATTTGGCTACTGTTATGAGTCATAATGTAAATATCTGAAGTGCAGGATAACTAATATGTGATCCCCAAAGGGGTTGAGATCCACTGTACCCGAATGTTCAGGGCTGTGGCTCAGTAGCAGAGCACAGGTTTCACAGGCACAAGACTCTGGGTTGAATGCCCCACATCCAAGCAAATAAATGAATACCCCCTCTCTTTCATATAGCATTTAGATGAAGTAATGTAATATTTGAGATTTGCCTGTAAATTTTCTAGTACAGAGGGAAGAAATGAAGAATAGATATTGACTGAAATTAAACTAGAGGATTATTATAAAGTCTTCCTTTATTTTTGAAACTTTCCATATTTTAAAAAGGCATTATTTCCCAGAGGCCTTGAGTTTTATGAAGAGAATGATTTTATTACAATGATTCTTCTCAAAGTATAAAGAAACCAGTAAAAAATATCAAAAGCAAAGAGTGTCCTATTCTGCAATATTGCCTATGTTTCCTATTTTAGTTCCAAAAATAAAAAAAAAAAAACTATCTTCGACAAAGACATAGAACATTTCCGTGATTAAGACCCGCTATGGATGACCAACATGTTGGACCGGTTTTCAAAGCTCTTTGCAAACCACAACCCCAGCACAATCATAGTCTCCTATTACCTCTTAGCTATACTCATCAACATTCTAACTGCTGAAACATTAAAGGCTACACATGGCACCTCCTACAAAACAAGGGCCCCAAGGCTTAGCCTATCTCCAGCGAATACCAAGAAGGAGTTAGGAGACTGTCCCATGTAGTGAGTATGTGACTACCAAAGGTTCCACATCAATGCATGTGGCATTCACACTCATCCAGGAAGCAGGTACTGCCATCTTCCTTTCTGCTAAAAAGTGAGAAACGGAACCCTGGAGGTGCAAAAAGCAGTGAAGGGACTGAGCATTTAGGGTAAATACCAATGACAATGGTCTTCCACCAAGGCCAGTGCCACCCACCTTCAATCTCTGGCAAAGCCTTGAACTAGTTAAGAGGTTGGGATGTAGATAAGTTTACGATTCTGTGGCTGGGCCCTGTATCCTCCTAAAAGCAACACGTGTCAAGAGCCAAAGAGACAAGGAAAAAAGGTTCCATTGAATAGTTAGATAATTAGCTATCAAATTAATTAGCATAATGTGCCCCAAAAGAAATGAAAGAAATAAAAACGTATGGTTTCAGATGTACTAGAAAAATAGAAACATGAACATACACTATGAAATACCTGCACACATTATTCTCAAAAAATGATGTGGAGTGAAGAAGACAAATGGCAAATGAAAACCTCCCACACAGCACAGTTCCTAAGAAATGCCAAGCAGATAAAGCCAGAGATGCATCCTCATAACTCTACAAATGTATTCTAGAGGTGTCTAGAAAATGAAGACAAGGTGCCTCAGCACTTTCTACTGTTTGCATATGAAGATTATCTACATCTTCATTTTAAAAGTATAATGAACGGACAGTAAAGAGTCAAAGAGACTTTAAAAGAATTTTCGCTAAATAGTGTTCCCTTGAGACAACAGAGCACCTGGATGACTCATAAACTCAATAAGAAAGAAAGAGCGAATTACTTTAATAACTAGAGAGAAAAGCCAGCTGTAGGATGATTTCTTCAGGCTGCACAGCGAACAACTAACAGACAGGCGTTCGGTCTCTGGCAGCTCCATCCGAGAGCTTCCACAGTGTTTACTAAAGTACACGAGACTTACTGCCCAAGTTGAGAGGACATGCTTCACATCAGACCTTTTGGGCAGCATTCATAATCAATACAGCTCTCAATCCAAAATGTCATTGCTATAAAAAGTTCATTTCCAAGAAATCCTAGAAAAGTTAACCTTCCAGAAGGGGGAAAAATCTAGGCAATTACTAACATGAATGCTTTCCCTTCTTTTGGGAACCTTGTGGTTGAAAGTCAGGAACTCTAGAGCGAGGATTTTGATGAATATGCAGCCCTGACACAGAGTGGTTATCTTGTTATACATGAATTGTCATGTCAACTCTCAGTTTTAGACATCCATCTTCAGATCATACAGAATGGTTCTCATTTTATTAAAGCTTGGGCAATTTCTGACACTTTTGAAACCTATTTCAAGAGGTTAGAGAAAGACATGAACTGATACTTTGGTGACCTTTGAATTATTCATAAAAGCTTCCACAAGTATACATTTCACTACATGACAACTTGTGAACTCATTCATCAATGTTCCAGAATAAATACCTTATAAGACCTAACCAAGAATCAGCCCTGCAATCTCCTTCTACCAGGGAAGTCCATGAGGATGAAGAAATCAGAATTAGACATATAAATAGAAAAAGTAAATTTGCAATGTAAATTTAAATGCAAATGCAAAAAGTAAATTTTAAATAATCCCCTCTAACCCATTTCTGTGGAGAAATTTTGTAATTATCTGTCTCTTACTTATTGAAACTATTCTTCCCTACACAAAAAGAAAATAATAATATGGTAAAATAAATTTAAAAAATTCATCTCTATTTACTTTTCAGACCCAAAGTCTAGGAACTAAAATCTCCCTCACATTAACTAAAAACTATGGCTTTTATTTTTGATGTTGCTAATTGATTAATTCATTTCCAGAGCAAATATCCAACTGATTAGTCTATGTTATGCTCTATTCAGGATTCCTTACTGTATCGTTGGATAACACAAGAATCTGTGCTCAGGGGCGCTGACAATCCAGCTGTAATAAGCAAAGTCATTTAGTGGGCAGTAAGAAGATGGACAGTAGTACATGCAGTCTGCCTTATGAGAGCTTCCACCCAGCATGATCAGTCTTGGTGCTATCTCACAACGTTCAGCATCTATCGCCATGATTCGGTTAAAATTGCCATTAGGAAGATGTCATTGCTCTTTTCCTAACTTACAAATCCAAGCACGTTTTTCTTCCTCTGGAAGTCTAGTCACCAGGTCAAAGAAGCTTTTGGTCCTGACCTTCTAACCACACCTTAAAGGAGGCATAGATTGCATAACCTTGCTCCGATGAGCTTTGGTTATAGGTAGTCTGTACCGTCTATTGGTGGTTTGCCTATCTCTTTTGTGCGGATTAAACTCTCAGTGCTACTAGAGCTGTCCAGACTTGTCTTACTTAGGTTTCTCTTGCTGTTTGAAAAGGAAATTTTCTTTCATCTTATAGCTTGCAGGGAAGTCAGAGTAGGAACTCATGACAGGAATCCAGAGACAGAAGCTGAAGCAGAGACATGGAGGAACACTGCTCTTTGGTTTGGTGTCCATGGCTCACTTGGCTTTATTTTTTAGACATTCTAGGACAAGCCCAGATCAAATTTGACACTACCCACAGAGTCCTGGGCCCTTGAGCCCTCCCATCAAACATTGATCAATAAAACACCCCCTACATGATGTGGAATTCCCTTCTGTATGCTGTGAATATTATTGGTTAATACAGAAACTGGTTTGGCCTGATAGAGATATAGCGGCTGGGGAATTAAATTGGCTGCTGGGAGAAAGAAGGAAGAGTTAAATAGAAGCCATGTAGCCCTGCCAGAGACAGATACTGGAACTTACTAGGAACAGACCTGGTAAGCCATAGCCACGTGGCGATACACAGATTAATAGAAATGGGTTAAATTAAGATGTAAGAGTTAGCCAATAAGAAGCTAGAACTAATGGGCCAAGCAGTGATTTAATTAATACAGTTTCTGTGTGATATTTCGGGGCTGAGCAGCCAGGAACCACCAAACGGGCTCCCACAACACCCACAGACTTGCATACACATCAACTTGATGGAGGTAATTCTTCAGTTGAGCATACCTCATCCCAGATGACTCTAGATGATGACAAATTGACAAAAAAAAAAAAAAACTAACTAACATGGTACCTAAAACTTGTATATATTTGACAAACGTTAAAAAGCTTATTTCTTTTTCCTTTTAATTTTTTTTTTGTGTGTGTGTGTATATGTATGTTGTCACAGAATCCTAAAGAGGATACTTGATTCTTTGGAGCTGGAGGTACAGGCCTGAGCAATCTAACCTGAGATTTTATCTCAGTGCTGGGAACTGAACTCAGGTCTTCCAGAAGAGGAGCAAGTGCTCTTAGCAGCCGAGTCATCTGTTAGAATCCTAGAATAAGTTTCTTAAAAACGTGTATTCTCTAGAACCCTTTCATTTTTGTTCTTCCAGCCCTTCTTTGCCTTTGCAAATGAAAATGAACAAGTCAATGCATCCAGCTGGTCTCAGAAAATGACTAGAATGGGTCTTTTGCTATTTATAAATAAATTGTAATGACTAAATTGGTTTTTTTAAAAAAAACTCAGTAAACAATAGCAGGAGAAACTGTTCTGATATATTTTAGAATTAAAAACAAATTTAAAATTATCATCATGCAGGGATATTTTCTCCAAAACTTGTTTGGATTACTTTCTTCCTAATATTTTTGTTGCCCTCAAAGATACAATTAAATTTTCATTCGCTGTGATGATGATGAAGATGATAAAGAAGAAAAAAGTGTATTCATTGTTTTTGCTAATTATTCAAAACTCGTATTTCCAAAATGCTTAAACAGAATGGACCATTGTTTTTAAATAGATTTTTCTTCATCCAAAGAAGAAAAAAAATCATACTAACAAGAAAATGCAACTGTATTCCCAAGCAATACTGCTTCATTCCCTGGTTAAGTCTTAACACAATGAGGAAAAGGCGGTGCACAAAAATCAACCTGTCAAGAAACAGTTTGCTCAGTGATGGACCAGCGCTGCAGGAGATTCATTCCACCTCCACCAAGAGAGCCCTTTGTATAACAAGAACAAACCATTAAGGGCTTAATGACATTGTGATGGCATATTAGATGCTGAAAGAGAGACAAGGCTATTCTGTTCTCCCACTTGCCACTGCTTCTACCATAACCACCATGGACGCATCACCCACATGGTCCTCAAGTACTTTAGTCCTGCCTATTCAGCCTTACTTACTTATTTTAAGACATTGACATATCGAGCTGCTGTGAAACTCTGTTCTTTAGGCATGGCATGGTGACATTGTCTTGCCATCTTGCCATCAGAGCAGGTTAGATTACCCACAGAGACTCTAGACTCTAACAAAGTAACAAAATCATGTCTGTCAACATTTCCCTGGAAGGGATCTGAGATGGCTTGTGAGGCATAAGAAGACCCCACTTCCCCGAGGATTTATAAGCAAGTTAACATTGCTGAGGACGGGGATGATCTTTCTCAGCCATGTAGCTGCCTATAAGTTGTCCATGCATCTATAAATAACCACATTTAAATTCTTTGCCTTATCAAGGTAGACTTAGGTGGAATCATTTATTTCATCTCTTATAGGTACCATATCTAGGATGGATAGACATTTGTTTATATATCTTGAGACATAGAAAAAATCAGGTAATATTTGCTTTGGGTAGCAAGAAGCTAGAAGCCACCTACTAGGCCTAAAATCAGGGCATGAGCATCAGAAGTGGAGCCAGGTTTTTACACAGATTTACCCTGTATTCACAGCATCTCAAGTGTAAGCCTTGGCAGGAAGAATGCATTTGGTATCTGACTGAAATTCACTTGCCTGCTCTGGAGCACTCCTGTCTCCTCTGCTCCCTGCTCTTTCTGCACACTCTCAGTAGCCCACTTATCTGCATAAGGTGTGATACTCTGTGTTTGGCACCTGCTGATAAGGGTAATTATAGCATTAGTGGAAGCAAATACGCCATGCAAGGTTGAAAAACAACTCTAATTACAATTACTCCATCATTTTACTCCTTCAAATCATTCTTGTCCCTTTAACACAGAGCTTACTCGGAGATTAAATTAAATCTATTTGAAAACATGCCTTTAAATAGTTATAGAACTAGAGGAAATCACCTCTTTAAATTAATAATGCATGCATGCTGAGGTGAGTATTTGATATTTGCAACACTAGGGTGCACCTCCTAGATTATATTTTGAATGCCTTCCAAGCATTTCTGTGCAAATACAAAAACAACAGAAAGAGCAACCATACTACTTCAAGGAAAAATGTAGTCTAGATCTTATAGAATGAGCATGAAGAAGTTCTTAAATTATTGTTATACCTATAAACCACTTTGATAGAGATAGTATTTAAAAAGCTAATACTCAAAAACTTAATTTGATACCCCAAATGCAAACACAGTTTTATTCTAATCAATAATAAAATAAAACTGGAATAGAATTTGTCTGCTTTTATTCTAAACAGTTTTCAGATTTTTTTAAAAAAATCTAAGACTTTATCTCAAAAGAAAATAATTTCTAAAGGATGCATATTATTAAATACTATTTACTACATCAGAATTATATGAGTTATGTATTTGAATATCAAAGGATCATAAATTCATAAACCTTCTGAAAACTATGAAGCTGAAAAATGAGGAGAGAAAGTAAGAACCAATAAAGATTGGCTTTCTAGGCATGCTCACTGTTGTGGCCCAGAATCTCAGAGTATGTCCAGGAAATGCCACCATGAAGACTCAGAACAGCAGCCCCTTTCTCCAGCGTTTGCAAAGAATAGTACCACTTCTTCCTGGCACTGGAATCAAAGATTCTAGATAGCTGTGGTCAGGGATGGATGGGTCAGACACACTCTCCTCCTACCCTGGCTTCCCATACTCCATAAGCATACTTTCTCATTACCAAAACAACTGCCAGAAATGAAGTTTTTGACTTCTGTTGCTAGTATCATGACTCTGCAGGTACTCAACTTCTGAGAAAAATAGAAAAACTTACAAATTTAGTGGTGAATCGATAGGAAACCTAACTAGTATCAATTCAAGCGAAACTCCCTTAACCTCACACACAAAATACTGTAACTTGAGTCAGAAAGAAAAGTTTCTCTGTTTTTCTAGAACAGTGGTTCTCAAACTATGGGTCATGACTCCTTGGGGATCACATATCAGATACTTACATTATGGTTCATAACAGTATCAAAATGACAGTTATGAAGAAGCAATGAAATAATGTTATGGTTGGGGGTCAGCATAACATGAGGAACTGTATTAAAGGGTCACAGCATTAGGAAGGTTGAGAACCACTGATCTAGAATGCGACAGAAGTTTCCTTGTTGTAGTAAATAATTTCCATGTCCAGGAGATATCCCTGTGTTTCCAAAGTGAAAATGAAAAATAACAACAATTTTTTCTTATTTGGGTGGAGTTAGAGGTCCTTACATCCCCTGAGTAACTTTAACCCCATTGGACATAAGGTATTATGGTTTACTTTAACAAAATCACTATATAATCATTTCACGTCTCAAAAGAGCAAAGAAAGGCAGTGACGCCCCATATATAATAATTAACTAAATTCTTCCACATTTATCCGGTCTTTTTCAAACTAAAGAGCAAAATCTTCATATGATTTATTATTAAGCTGAATACCACATTGTTTCTGAATATAACCCACGGTGGATAAGAACCACAGCTATGTCAAAGAGTATCTTAGTTACTGGTAAGAACACAAAAAGCAACCTTGTTACAGTTAGCTGTGGTCTACAAGCTATTTTTCTGAGCTAAAATACCACAAATTTGAAAACATCACCAGATCACATTAAATTATAAGAAAAGCGTCTTACCTTGAAAATGAAATACTTTTGGAAAGATATACCCCGAAAGCTTTATCATTCCCTTGCTCCTGTGTTTGCATGAATGTGTCGAGTGTCTCAATTACTAATGAAGTCAAAAGTCTTTAATCAACAACTAATGAGATCAAACCAGGAATAAAAACTAAGATTGCAGACCTAAGAATGACAAAAGCTCGTTATCTTTGGGGTTTTTTTAATCTGATAATTAAAAGCATAACTAAAAATCTTATTTTTGGAGTTTTAGAACAAAATCAATATTGAACTTGTTATGCAATGTGAGAAAAAAATACAGGCTTTCAATTGCATTTTAACTGCATTGCTAATGTTTCAATTTACAAGTACCACAAAAAAAAAAAAATACTGCACCATCGCCTATCCTTAACAAGCAGGAGAACAGGGTTACTTTTCCAGATGTTTCTGGTTGTCATGGTATCCTAGTATGCCTCACACACAATTTTATTCAAGGCAATAACCTCCAAGGCATTTATTCTCACTACAGTGTTAAATGAAGACTTTGTATGGCCCTGATAAAGGCTAGTTACACACCTGTTGAGCAAAATCAAAGACACAATATAAGAAGCCCCATAGAATAATGTTTAGATGTTTTCTAAATTAACTTAATTCTTAGTTTATTTAAGTGGTAAGAGGTCATTAATCTTCTTTACAAAAATTATTCCAGAAGTCTGTTTTCAGATAAAATAAAATCTTCTTTTAAGATAATTTCAAGTCTGCTTTTCTAAGAGAATGTTTCTGTGCCTGAAATAAAATTAACTGCATATATATGGACTATATCCATATTTAAATTAAAAAAAACTTGCCCACAAAATACATCAAACAGGTTGAAATCTCCAAATTTATTAATTATTTTCTGCCAATAATTTTTGTAAAAAAAAAAGTAAATGAGCTAAAATCTCATTCTGTCCAACAGCTGTTTACACATGCTACCTTTGTGGATGAATTTTATCCTTCAGCGCAACCCCTGAAAACTAGGATGGGCTAACACTAATCATACTGGAGTCCATTGTATGAACTATTTTTTAATTAATCTAAATTATCTTCACTTGTAAAATCTGCATGATACCTCTGAAAACATAGGAACACACATGTTGATATTCCTAAGGATGCTTTGGAAGTTAAAAGCACTGCGTGCTCCTTGCCCACGAGCAACAGGAGGCCAATGGAACTGCCTTCTGAAACAGAGCTCTCTCTCTCTCTCTCTCTCTCTCTCTCTCTCTCTCTCTCTCTCTCTCTCTCTCTCTCTCTCTCTCACGCTGGAAAATCTAATATTTAAATACTAGGAATGCAAACGCAGCAGAAGTTTTCATCAACTGTATTTCTACACACACAGTGCCTGTGTTAATTTCACATGAGTGCTTTTATCGCACTATTCAGATATTGAAGAGGCGCTGACACATGGGAAAACTGCTTTCTGAATGTCGTACATGCTAAACCAGAGGCGTATAAGCACCTGGGATATTCTTGCTATTCTCCACATGCAAATGACATTCTGCAAACAATTAAACCCACCCATTAAAACGGTGGGAGTGCGAGATGGAAAGAGCAAGTGTTAAGAGAGTAAAATTATGACATGCCCTTTCCATTATACCCCCCCCCCCAATTCAGCTGATGTTAAGTGAGTTCGAACGCGGGACACAGACAGACCAGAGCCATGAAGGAATCACAGGATGTAGGACAACTCACACAGTCCGTTAATTACAAAAACTCTAAAGATCTGACCGCCAGACTCTCGCCTACCCAACACTCTTCTCATTCCCGTACAGACAGAAGATACATCAAGAACCTCTTCTGGCTAAAGAGAGGGGAGTCGTCCCTTATGGGGCCCCTCCTAGCAAGGACTTTCTTTTTCTGTAAGTGGCTCCACAAGTTCCCCAGGTTCCTGCGCCATGAGGGCAAGTTCAGCACCATGGACGGGGCTCCTGGAGCCACGGGAGGAAGGATGCTGAGGCTCCCGGTTCTCGCCACTCACCGGTGTCTGCTGTGAGGGCAGTCCCGAGCGCTTGGTGGACCCCTGCTTGGAACTTAACCTTTTCCACGACTCGGCAAACCTGCCCCGGCTGGCGCTGCGGCTGCGCCTGCGGCTCTCCGCGCTGTCCTCGCGGTCGGAACAGCCTCGCTCCATCTCGCCCGCGTCCCTCCACTTCTTGCCCATGCTTAGCCGGTGTGGCTGAGCGGGGAGGCAGCCCCCTTGGCAGTGCTGGCTGCAGTGGGCGCTCAGCTCTCTACTGCGCCGCCTTCGCCTGGTCGGCTCCCGCCGGAGCCCCGCGCTCTGTACCGCCGCCCTCAGGTTGCGCTTGCGACCGCGATTGGTTCAACTGGGACTGGGGCTGCGAGCGCCACCTGCGCCCCAGCCCGCTTCCTTATACACCCAAATTGCTTTCCATCCGCAACCCCCCCCCCCCCGCCTTCCCGTGGTAGGGGAGAGGGGATCACACAGCCCACGCCTGGGGTTGTGGACGCGCAGCTCTGGGAGTTTCTTGCAGTCACCACGCCCCTCCCGGTCTCAAGGGCCCTGGGACTTGGGAGCAGAAGCCTAGGTCATCTACTGGTGGGTGGGTGGAGACTCCAGTTAAACAAAGAGGGGAAGGTTGGAACTTTGTCCGCCTTTCTTTCTCTTTCTTCCTTCTCATCTCTTCGCAACAACTGTCTTCAAGACTCACCCTAGGGAGAGTCCAGCTTCATCTGCCTGTCAGGTGCTAGGCTACTTCCTCCCTCTGCTTGTCAGGCTACCCCACTGGGCCTCAGACTAGGCTGCACATTGAAGTTTTCTGAATAGATTTTCATTACACACACGCACACACACATATGCAAGCACACACACGAATATATTTATTTGTAACATATTTCTCGAGGGTTTGTGTAATTAGCTCGGCTGTGGCCTACGAATCAGGATCCTGGGAACTGGGATGTAACTCAAAGGTAGAACGCTTGCTGGTATATGCAAGGCCCCAAGTTTGATCTCCAGCTTCCTAGAACTGAGGGGAAAAAAAGAAAATTCCCAAGTCAATTGAGTCTCTTCTCCATCTACAATTAAGCCCAAGTGTCTGTATTATGGAGCAGTGTTGAGGAGGTTTCTGGGAAGAAATGGGATTGGTATTCTTTCAAGGGACTTGTTTTCTCTCTGTGTCTCTGGTAGGAACAAGGTGGCGGTTAGGCTGAGAACAAAGTGAGATGGGTTCTTCAGCATGTCATATGCCCCTTGTCGTTTCCTCCTATGGTTTCGGTCCTTCTCTCTGCTCTCTCGTGAGCCTCATGTCAGCTGTCTTAATCTGTGCTGTTCTCACATTTAATAATGCCTTAAACCGATAAAAGAGGACCACTGAGGCATCTCAGAAGAACAGAATCTAAGACAATGCCTTCAATTATCAAGGAAAGGGGGGGTCACCCTTTGCAACATCAGAATGATACATTTACTGTCTTTTTTCTTTCTTTTTTTTTTTTAATAAATGTGCAGCCCATGCTGGCCTTGAACTTGTGATCCTCCTGCCTCCTCCCCCTTCAGCAAATCCTACCCACCGGGGAGTGTCACCACAACAGCCATTTTAGTTTCTTAAACAAACATGAGGAAACTATGAGAAACTCTTAACAAGGAAGGAAAGAGGCTGGGGAATGCTGTGTGGGGGAACATGGTGCTTTGGTCCAGCTATGAAAAAATTTGCAATTGAGTTGGTAGCAGCCAGTGTGCTCTTGCAGGGGCCTTGGAATCTGGTCATTAGCAGGGATGGGAGGCAGAGCTCTAAAGCCTGTCCCACAGATGTGCCCCTGTGTTTACAGCTTATAAGTCTATCCATGTAAGCAAAGGGACTTTTTAAAGCAGCACTCTAGGTCTGGAAATCACGTATCCCTATTAAGGAAAATGAAACTCTGAACAATGTTTGTGACATCCAACAGCATTTAATGAGAAAACCACAGGCTCCACTTTGCATTTATTTGTTTTTATATCTA
The DNA here is from genome assembly GCA_963919715.1 of Microtus obscurus. Taxonomy (NCBI): domain Eukaryota; kingdom Metazoa; phylum Chordata; class Mammalia; order Rodentia; family Cricetidae; genus Microtus; species Microtus obscurus. The sequence goes on from CAWTZC010002514.1 coordinate 39,770,689, forward strand.
GGTTCATGGATTTGAAATTATTAGGGACATTTCATGAACTGGCAAATATTCAGACACTATTCCTTCCACTTATGGAAATCAAACAAAGCAATCATGCACAGTTTACAAAGTGCACAGGTATGGCAGCAAAGTACCAATTGAGAGAGAGGAAAGTCAAGAAATTAAGACAGATAAGAAATACTTATCTTTTCCTTGAGTCACTTAGAAAGAGACACATGGGCATAACTCTCTAAGAAAGGAAAATTCTGTGTGCCAACCTAGATACTTTGTAAGCAAGTTCCCTCTGTTGATACAAATGACAGCATCCCTGAAAAGAAACTGAGGAACCTTCAGGAATGTATCCAGGCTCATCATCCAGCAGCACTCACCTCACAGAGTCCCGAGACCCTGGTTCACCCACATCAGCCCATTAAGAAGAAAACAGCCCTGCCATCAAGGGTAGTTGTCAAAAACGCGTATCGGCATGTCAGTGAGCACTCCAAGTGGCTGGAAGGGTTGTTTTATCTTAATGTACTTAGAAAAAATTAATGGTGGATAGTGATTGCATATGGCATTATTTTAGCTGTTTGCTCTGGAAAAAAAAAGCTTTCAAATGCCCTTATCATAGAGTTATCACAGAGTACTGTTTTCAAAGCCTTGTTTGAAGATGATCTCTGCAGTCCTTCTTCTTGCAGCTGACAAGTATGACAAGTACCAAAAAATGTCTGGAAGCTGTTTAAGGGCTGGGTTACATGTGATGTGGTAGGCGAGCAGAAATGGACCGTTTCCTGTTCTGATGTTCTTTTGTCTTTCGAAAGTTCCCAAGAGCCAGGAAATGGAAATGTGTTATGTCCCCTATGAAGTTAGCAGAGAAATGGTACATTAAAACTAAGAAAATGCTGAAAGATACTAGCACTGGGGCTTTAACATTAGAGTGACAAGCCACCACCAGAGTAGCTTAGCTTTCTTGGGACAGTCACTGTCATATTGTACAAGGAGAACGCTAGTACATCTTAAAAAATGGTAGCCTGTAGAAACCAGCACCCCTAGGTGCTCACAGAGGTTCTAGCCTCCAGCACTCATATACACAAGGCATACACAACACACAAAAAGTTTCTTAAAAATAAATCTTTTAAAAAAGATTCTAGGGGCTGGAGAGATGGCTCAGAGATTAAGAGCATTGCCTGCTCTTCCAAAGGTCCTGAGTTCAATTCCCAGCAACCACATGGTGACTCACAGCCATCTGTAATGGGGTCTGGTGCCCTCTTCTGGATTGCAGGCATACACACAGACAGAATATTATATACATAATAAATAAATATTTACAAAAAATAAAAAAGATTCTATTATCTTTAATTATATGATAATGTATGTGAGCTTTTTTTTATAGTCTAGAGGCACTGTATCCCCCTTGGAGCTAGAATTATGGGGTGTTATGAACCATCTGACCTGGGCACTGGGAACCAAACTTCAATCTTCTGGAAGAGCAATACATCTCAACCGCTGTTTTGCTACTACTACTATTGATGATGATGATGATGATGATGATGATATTTTTAAAAAAGGAATGGGAAGTATAGCATAAACTTTTTCCTGTAGTTTAAAACACTTACAGAATATGTAAATCAATAGGCTAGCAGTAAAATCACTTATACTGTTTAATGCTATAGTCCATATAAAATTAATGTTTAAATTGTCTCAATAAAATGTAACATTATGCAGTGATCTGGGAAATGAACTTGAAATAGTATTACAAATAATATTCAGGGGCTGGAAATGGCTGAGTGATTAAGAGTATGCACTGTTCTTCCAGGAGACATGGGTTTGGATCCCAGAACCTATATCAGGGATATAAGTCCATAAGTCCAATTCCAGGTGACCCAGCATCCTCTTCTGGCCTCTTCAGGCACCTGCACATACCTGGTGTTCATCCATGCACTCAGGCACACATACGTCCACATAAAATAAATAGTAATTGTTTTTCTTTTAGTTCAGAAAGGAACTCTAAAGCATCAACAGTTCTCCACAATTACGAGGCCTCCTCCAATCTGAGGCTGGCCTTGCTGTTAAGGAGTTTGTGCAACAAGAAGAAACTGTTTTCAAAACTCATTTGCTATAGGTCACATGGTGGTGCACTTTGTTGCAAGAAAGTTAATAGAAAATATCTTTCCTTTGATTGCTTCCAGGCCTTATAAACCCACAGGCACACCCCGGGACTCACAAGAGTACATAAACTGTGAGAGGGGAGGGCAAACAGAGAAAAGGTTGAAAAATTATCAAGCTATGTTCAGTTCCCAAATCATCCCAACAGTATAAGAGACTGTGAACCATAGTTGGCAGTTTTAGTACCCTCAATTCCCCACATTTTAATCCCAGATTCACTGGGATACAGTGTATTGATTCACAGCATCGTGAAGTGAGACAGGCACTCAGCACTCCGACGCTAAAGATCTGACAGGCTATGCCGCACCTTCTGCCTCAACACTCGGCTTTCAACATCAAGTATCTCTCTTCCAATTAGCACAGCATTTCCTTATTAAAAAGCTCTAAGCTTTAGGAAACACAGCTTTATAAACAAAGCTGAAATCCTTCTTTTCTGGTTTCTAGATTCGGGAATCACACTTACTTAACAAATGTTCTTTTCCTGTGAGAATCGTCAAGTGTTTGAAGATGGCCTACGCGCATAACCCCCGTAATTTCTCTTCTTTGTCAACAGTATTCGCTTCCTCCTGTCACCTCCTTCCAAACACTACAGAACAAAGGCCGACTGAGCACACTCACCTAGAAGGGAAACATGGATGGTATGAAATGAACTCGGAGGACTGCTTTGTGAGTCCACTGGAGCTTAATCTCTATGACTAGGCTCTGGGTGAAGTGGGATTAGTCAGTGCCCATGAAGCAAGAGACAGGATGTAGAATTTCTGTTTAGTCATGATTAGATTTCCTTTACAGACCTGAGGGCTAAGACTCACACAAACCAGACAAGCGTGAGAGGTGAAGCAATTATCCCTGTAACTCAAGCACGAAATCTCCAAAGCCCATGACTATTAATCAAGGAAAGGAACAGTAGGGCTATCCTGGTTTATGTAAATTGGCCGTCTATATGGTTGAAATTCTCTGAGAGACAGATCCTGAAAAATTAGTCTTTTTCAAAGGGAAAACAATCGCCTATACCCTCTGCAATAATACCTGTTGAGAAGCCATTCAGTGGCTATGCACCAAAAAGTCTTCCCAGCTACCTGTTCCACCTCGCTTCCCCTCTTTTCTCTCAATCTGGAAGGAATTAAGTCCTTCAACCACAGACTTTTTACTCTTTAAACGGCATTACATTTAAGAATTCAACTAAAAACTTCCTTTTTTGTTCATTGATACACTTTCATAAATTTGCATGTGTTTAAACAAGTGTCTTTCCTTACAATTCTATTGATAAATACTTCTCTAAAATTTTCATTCAAGATTAAAAGAGAATAGCTCACGTTATCAGTGTTAGAACTATAAATGTAAATAATAATAGAAGTGGAAATACTATAGACATTATAAATGGAGAGACAGAGGAGAGAGAATAGGAAAGAGAAATAAAGACAAGAGCAAAACGTCACTTTATTTTAAAATAATATATAAAATAGATGAGTAATATATAAAACCTACATGGACAGGAAATTTAAGTGAACAAAAATATAGGTGATGTTTAGGATGTGGAGAAAGTGGAATTACCACACACTGCTGGAGGGAAAATGTAATGGAGTTGACTTGGGAATACCCTGTGACCCAGACATACTGCACTAACGGATACACACAAGAGACTTATCGCATTCAAAGTTCTGGATGGAACAGCAACAGGGAGCAAAAGAAGAGAGGCACAAAGAACACATAGTGTGGAATTCCATTAATTTGACATTATACAAAAGTATTCTAAATTGTTAGAAGTCGGGAGGGTGCTTATCATGGCAAGGGGACATGCCATGGAGCAGGACTGCTGGGGAGCCAAAGATGTGCTACTTGTCAATCAAGACAATAGCAGCAAGGGCATATTCATTTTGGAAACTGTTTAGAGCTGCATAGTAGTAAATACCGTGCCTTTCTGTGTGTTCATCTCAATAATAGCTCACCAGAAAAGTAGAAGGAATGTCTGCCTAATGGTGATAATGTCCCCATACATAAATTGTTGTTTGTATTTTATCCAGCCTAATGAATATCACCATGCATTTATCCCTATGTGACCATGACATTTGAAGTGCTAAAATAATTGCATATACTGTCTTTTCAGGGAAAGAAGACAACCTGCCTGCCTCCTCAGGAGAGAAAACTGAATGAAGTAACCTGACTTTTTTTATTCTCCCAAGGAATGTTTACAAGTGTGAGCCTTGAGCCTGAGACAACTCAACGTTCCCTTTTTGCCTCTCCTATATTCATCTTTGTACTTTATATGTTTATATATTTAAAATATATAATCTACATACAATAGTCTAATATAAGTTAAATAACACATTTTTGTAATCAAATGACAAATAATGTTAACACTACAAAATATCTACTCTGCTTAGAGAAAAATAAGTCATTCAAATCAAAAAGGATATACCTATACAGAATATGCTCATTTTTTCTTCTTTCTACAATAGACATTTAGGGAAAAGTCAGAAATACTGGAGTAACATCCTCTGAGGTTTTAAGCAAAGAGCACATTTGTTTGGAAAGCTGCCATAGAGGACTGACTCCATCACTAGAATCCTGGGGAGCTGAGCCAAGGAAGGCTTTGACAGGAAGAGGAAAGACCCTGCCTGGCTGCTGCTAAATCTCTCTCCTTAGCATCCTGCTCTGAACACTAGCCACTCAACAGCTGTTGTCTACAGCTTTTGGCTCCTCTCTGCTGAGTTAAATATTTCACAGGTATCTTCTCTATTTGATCCCCAGTACAGTTGCTTATATCTTTTATAGTAACCACATATATTCAATTTAATTAAATATCAAGGAAAGCAATTCAAAGTGAAGGGCAAAGGGTATAATTTCCATGAAAACCAAAGAATATGTTTTGTTTAAAAAAAAAATTCTTCTCAAGTCTTTGTGTTTTGATTTTTAATTTTAAAATGTTACATTTATTTGTTTGAGCTGTGTATGTAATCACACCCCTGGTGTGTGTGTGTGTGTGTGTGTGTTTTGTGTGTGTGTCCTCTAGAACTCAAGTTGTCAGGCTTGATGTAAGTTTCCTTGCCAGATCACCAGTCTCATTTTTTAAAGAATGCCTTGATATGAAATGATATTAACACGATAAATATAGGCAGAAGGAAGAAGAGGAAGGGAAGAAAGTGGTTGCACTACAAAGAGTGAGCCCTCAGAACCCACTGTGGTTATTATGAAGATATAGCTCTTTATTAATAACAAAACAAAAAAACAAAAAAAAACTCTGAAAATTATAGGTTGTGGTGGTTTGAATGAGAATGGCCCTGTAGGCTCATTTATTTAAATGCTTAGTCACCAGGGAGTGGCATAATTTGGAAGGATTAAGTGGCCTTGTTGGAGGAGGCATCACACTGGAGGTAGGTTTTAAGGTTTTAAAAGCCCATGCCAAAGCCTGCCCCCCCCCCCCCCCTCTCTCTCTCTCTCTCTCTCTCTCTCTCTCTCTCTCTCTTTCTCTCTGTGTGTGTGTGTGTCTCTCTCTCTGTCTCTCTCTCCGTCTCTCTCTCCGTCTCTCTCTCTCTCTCTCTCTCTCTCTCTCTCTCTCTCTCTCTCTCTCTTCTGCTGGTCATCTGATCAGGATGTAGCTCTCACCTACTTCTCCAGCACCATGCCTACCATATCTGCTTTCATGCTTTCCTCCACAATGGACTAACCTCTATAGCTGAGTGGACTAACCTCTATAGTTGTGTGGACTAACCTCTATAGCTGTAAGGACTAACCTCTATAGCTGCGTGGACTAACCTCTATAGCTGTAAGGACTAACCTCTATAGCTGTAAGGACTAACCTCTATAGCTGTAAGGACTAACCTCTATAGCTGCGTGGACTAACCTCTATAGCTGTGTGGACTAACCTCTATAGCTGTGTGGACTAACCTCTATAGCTGTGTGGACTAACCTCTATAGCTGTAAGGACTAACCTCTATAGCTGTAAGGACTAACGTCTATAGCTACGTGGACTAACCTCTATAGCTGTGTGGACTAACCTCTATAGCTGTGTGGACTAACCTCTATAGCTGTGTGGACTAACCTCTATAGCTGTGTGGACTAACCTCTATAGCTGTGTGGACTAACCTCTATAGCTGTGTGGACTAACCTCTATAGCTGTGTAGACTAACCTCTATAGCTGTGTGGACTAACCTCTATAGCTGTGTGGACTAACCTCTATAGCTGTAAGGACTAACGTCTATAGCTGTAAGGACTAACCTCTATAGCTGTAAGGACTAACCTCTATAGCTGTAAGGACTAACCTCTGAACTGTAATCAAGCCTGCAATTAAATGCTTTCTTTAGTAAGAGATACCTTGGTTATAGCATTTTTTCACAGCAATAGAGCAGTGACTAAGACAGGAGGCCAATATAACAGGAATGGTTCATACAAAAAGATAAAACAGAGGCTTAATTACTCTAAAATGATCAAAGAAAAGTCTGCCCTTAGATTTCAAAATAATAAATAAATGTAATCTCTTTTAAGTCAAAGGAGGTTTTCAGCATAACCAGATTTTCAACCCATAAAGGATGCTGCTATCCCCAGGAGGAGTTGGTATGAAATATTACCAGCCAAGGCAGTGGCTTCCTCACCTCTAGGGAATCAGAGCTGTTCCCTCAAACTGCTTTTGAGAGCTCTCAGGGATCTGAACATCCCACTTTGGACTTTTACTACTTTACCTTTTTAAGCAATGCAGCTGCCTTTCTAAGGAATATTTGCATTTTCTTATGTGTGTGGTCCAGATTTTCAGTGTGTAATACAAACTGTAGGCTTGCTAGAGAAGACCATCCAGAATAGAGTGCCAAGCAGCATGCAGAATCCAGAGCCTGGGGTTTCTGATAAACACATGCCTCTTCCCTGCCCTCACGCTCTAACACTAGACACGAGACAATCACCTGTGCCGAAGTCCAATTAGATTGCTTTCTCAGAGTAGCACCAGGAAACATCCAGGGTCATCTTAAAATGAACACACTCTCTTACAGGCATCCGGGAAGTCATTATTTCTCTTCTTTTTATTTTTGAGAAAGTACGACTTCACCAACGTTCTACACAGGTCATGGTGATTATGCAAAGCCAGGGCAATGCTCAGGCACATTTAGTTTCAAAACATAATTGCCTTTCATGCGCTTGGGAAATTAAAATTTTAAACTATTTACACACACTTTTCAGAGGAATGAGTAGTCTTGTCATTTGGAGCATTGTGACAACGTGAAAAGGGAATGTAGAAGTTACCATGCAAAACTCCAATCCACTTAAAGTCACAATTACTGCTCATTCATTTAAAAAAGTTAAGTTCTTTTAAACCCAAGCATAATAATTAGGATTACTTCAAAGTTATGCATTTTCCCTGGTAAAATACAAAAGTGAAGGAAGTTAAATCAGTTACTTAAACAGGAAGGAGTATCCCTGTTATCTTTGCATCTTCGCTGTATTTTGTTTTTGTATATGATATTTTTTATTTTTACTTTATTTTTTTAATTGAAAATTTCCACCTCCTTCCCTCCTCCCACTTCCCTCCCCTCCCCCTGCTCTCCCTCCCCCTCCTTCTCCAGTCCAAGGAGCAGTCAGGGTTCCCTACCCTATGGGAAGTCCAAGGTCCTCCCCACTCCCCCCAGGTCCAGGGAGGTGAGCATCCAAACAGACTAGGCTCTCATAAAGCCCGTCCATGCAGTAGAATCAAAGCCAGCACCATTGTCCTTGGCTTCTCAGTCAGTCCTCCAACTCTTATAAAGTCATTATTGGAGTGTTAAGGAATCAGAGAACAGGCTCATGAACAAACTAAACTCCCCAAGTGCTTACAGGTGTCCTTTGATTTCCAAATGAAAAACAAAGCCAGCAAAACACAAGAAAGAAAGAAAGACAGAGAGAGAGAGAGAGAGAGAGAGAGAGAGAGACAGAAAGAAAGAAAGAAAGAAAGAAAGAAAGAAAGAAAGAAAGAAAGAAAGAAAGAAAGAAAGAAAGAAAGAAAGAGATTGAATAGTGGCTTATGTGGCTCATGTTTAGTGGGGCTGTAAGTTACTGTATTGACCAGATTCTGTTCAGTCCAACCAAATATTTAGATCAAAAGAAAGCTGCCTGATATACTTTATGTTACTAAAGAAGATTGGCCACATTTTCTATCCATATTTGTTAAAGGGAAGCAAAACTTATCACAGCGTTGAAATTGTGAAATGAAAAGTGATACCAAACTGGTTAGAGCAGAAAGTTACAGAAAATGACAAATGTCACATCCATAACCTTCTGAACTTCTTCCTGCATGGCTTTAGGAGGTCAGCTGCCTTTCTCTGAAGCCCAGCAGGGGTGAAGAGTAGTTCACGAGTTTTTATGCCAGAATAAATACACAGCTGTTCACACTTAACAGATATTTTTTAGTATCAGTTTTGAGCGTTCACAATATCAACTGACCTTCAGTGGCTCCTGGGAGATCATTTGCAGCTGAACCATCTCCAGACAATAATAAAGATTTCTCCACATCCTGTAAAGTCCTGTCTTTGCAGTATCATTTTGAACAGGCTTTGGAACAGGGGTGGAAACAGTCCTGGTACCCAGTTAGAATAAGAAATCTACCCAGTTTGATGGAACAAGAAGACTCTCTGTAGAAGCCTGCAGCACTGCTGTGACAGGCATTTACAAGGAAGGTCTGGAAGACGGGGGAAGTTCTATACTGCATTTCTACTATAAGTCAAATAACCCAACAACCACTCATTCCTCTTCCTTCAAACTCTTTCTTCATAACAGCGTTTCCTGCACACATGAGAAAGTTTATTTTATTATTTGTGTGTGTGCATGTATGCATGTGCATGTGTATTATGTTATATGCATGTGGATGTACTCAAGTATAGGTGTGCACATGTGTGTGGGAGCTAATGGATGACATCAGGTGTCCTCCTCTATTGTTCTCCACTTTATTTTTTTGATGCAGATTTCTCTCATGAACCTGGAGCTCAAACTATTCATTGAATCTAGCTAGCCAGCAAACTCCAGGGATCTTATTTCCTCCAGTGTTCTCCAACGTCCTTCCTTTTCCAACTCTACTCTAGGCTCCTGGTCCTTAGGCTTACAAGGCAAGCACTTTACTGCCCAAGCCATCTCTCTACCCAGCCCATTGACTCTATTTTCTTTAAGTTGCAGGGGCCTATATCAGGGTTTTAACCCCAAAGCGTTCTCAATTCTCCCTAAGCATCACTCAAGTTTATAATGGCCTAACTACATTTATTTATGTAGAAATGATAGAATCTGGTCCTATCCTTAATATTCCTTTTCATTCCTGCATCGCTGGATGCCATGAATTACTTTTATACCGAAATAATTAAAAAATATAAATACTCTGAATCCTTATTTTATAACCTACTTCAAAGGGTGGGTACAAAGGATATTATTAAATTTTATTTGCCAAAATAGATGACAAATATTTACTTATTCTTTCTCAGTAACATCTGTCTTCCATCAGTTTCTCATTAATTTGACAAGGTAAATGATTATCTCTAGCTGTGGGGACACCTCTGAGACTTCCCCTGTTTAGAAAGGACTCTGGGTTAGGTGTGGTGATGCATTTTTCAGGGAATTAATGAGAAGAAAACTCAGATCTGAGGTTTACTACCATGGAAGAAAAAATTATTTATACTCTTAGGCTATTTCTTTCTACTTTAGTTTACTAAAATCTCCTCTCTCTGAGTCTCTGTCTTTGTCTTGCTCTCTCATTGTGTGTGTGTGTGTGTTTGTGTGTGTGTTGTGTGTTTTCTAACCTCGAGCATGATGAATACACGATAAAACCAATAGATGTTTCCTTCAATGTGGTCTTAATGCCTTATTAAGACAAAACATGAGATATTTAAGGCCAGATCATAGGAACTCATAGGGACCAAGAAAGCCTAGGAAATCTTCAATCTTTGGATGTGTTCCTGGGTTTTACAGAAAAGATCTATCACCTTGATCTCTACTCTGAAACAGCCCAGAAGTTAGAGAAGTTTGGGTTCCACTGTGTTTGATTCTGTCACTGTCTGGCAGCAGTACATACATATACTGCAGGCCCTCCCGGGTACAACTGGATGGTCACACATGGTCATGGCTGCAGAAAGCTGGCCATACCTAGTGACAGTCTCAGGATAACAAAGAGGTCCTCGTTTCTTCCTGTATCATGTACATGTGGAGCTCAGAATTCTTCCCTAGGTGTTGGGGAGATATCTTTGGTGGGCAAGAGTACATATTGTCCTTTAAGGAGACCAAGTTCAACTCCCAGCACAAGGTAGGCAGAGCCAGCTTACAGAAAGGATTTTCTGTCATTATCACTGACATTGGGCAGCTCACAACTGCCCATAACTCTAGTGCCTTTCATTGCAATGCCCTCTTCTGGCATTTATTAGCACCTACACACACACACACACACACACACACACACACACACACACACACACAACAGAATTCATCTTTAAAAAAAGCAAACTTTCTCACCTGAATAAGATGCCTGACACCACAAAGCTGTTTGACTCACCACAGAAGACTGTGTTCTCTATGCTATACTCACATTTTCCTCTTAACTTCGAGGAGTTTCCTGGGTAGGTGTCCTCACAATAAGTTGAGAGCCCAGAGGGATGTAGCACTCTTTCTTATAAGCTCACCTTTTAGAAATGACCAATGTTTCCTACAGAATTGTTCATTGGTCTATCACATTTTCCCAAGAAACACATGCTTTACTTGCTGCAAAATTTTTCACTCATGGGAGACGAAAGAACTTCATGATCATTTTGTATTTGAAAAGAAAGAGAAATTTAACATCTAGGATGGCTGGAAATAAGTCTAGGAGGCAGTCGGACCTGGATTCAAATTCTACTCCTTGGTAGTTAATTGGCTGTAGTATTTAATTATGAATCTGAACAAGTGTCTTGGCAGACGGCACAAAGTAGGCAGGCTATCCCAAGGTATTTTCTAGCATTATGGGCACAGGGTTCCATGCCTAGAGGTAAATGACCATTAAGTGATGAGTGTTCTTTCATTTTATAATAGGGACAATGTTTCCAGAGATGCATGTGCTGCTCTGTTTTATTTGAAAATTATTTTTAACAGTTTCATTGTGTCACTCTCCCACATTCCAGACACAAAGAAAGCTCTTTAAAGTCATTCCTCTATTTCAGCATCTAATGTATTCACTCATTATTTGTGGTCAGTAAAGTTTATAGGATCAGAACACATACAATCTAAATCATCTTTTTCTGAGTTAATAAGCCACAGTACAATAGATTCCACAATAACAAGGCAGTCATAAAAATTGCTCACTGCATCATGCTTCTACTTTATAGAATAAACCTTCCCAGATCATAATACTGTGGTTTAAATGAGGAGAGAGAAATAATACAGATCAGAACCACAGCACGCGCGCATGCGCGCACACACACACACACACCATTAATTCAAATAGGAAAAAAAAGGTCTGAGCACTTTAGAAAAATAACTATAGAAATCCAAAACACCAAAGACCTAGAATATAAATTCTGGAAAGAAATCAACAGATATTTGTTGTAAAATTTCAAACACATTATAAGAAAAGTAGTGTATTTAAAAAGATAACTTGGTGAATTGGATGAAAGTGTATTTGCTATAACTAGTTACTTTTTATTTTATTATACTTACAAAGACTGTTGGGGGAATTTAATTTGAATTCCTTCCCTTTCCTTCCTTGAAGCCCTCCCGTTTACTCTCCCATACGCTTTCCTTCAAATTCACAGCCTCTTTTTTTTCACCAGTTTTTATTGCATGCATATATGTATACACATATATAGTTTTAAACAACCTGTACTTTGAGATGCTAAAGGAAAAGATTTGCTACTCGTACATTATTTTTGAAGGTAATAAAGCATTGACAGAGTGTGACTGAAGCCTGAGAGAGCTGTCCAGTGCTGCACGTCAGGAAGCTCCAAGCCATAATTTACAAAATCACTTCCTCTGTCATCTTTCCAGGAACTTCCTACCTCACAGTTCAGAACATTCAGGCTCTGAGTGTTCCCTGGACATCCACAAATGAAGATAGGAGAACAGGGTCCTGGGTCCCTCCCTAGAAGAACCAAAGCTCCACGTGCAGGGGCTGCAGCTTCCTACTCCAGGGAAGAAAACCCAAAGGAACCAAAATTGACACTATTGAATACCAACTTCCATGGTCTCCCAGTGATGTGGGAGTGTCATATATCAATCTGTTGATTTCATTGGATAAGCAATAAATAAACTGCTTGGCCCAATTAGTTAGAACATAGGTGGGTGGAGTAAACAGAAGAAAATGCTGGGCGGAAGAGGAAATGAGGTCAGAAATCATGCAGCTCCGCTCAGAGACGCCATGCTCCTGTCTAGCGGGCAGACAGGATGGCTCTGCTCTCTGAGGCACTCGCGATGAAGCTCCAACCCAAGATGGACGTAGGCTAGAATCTCCCCAGTAAGCACACCTTGGGGTGCAACACAGAATATTAGAAATGGGTTAGACCAGGTGCTAGAGTTAGCCCATAAGAGGCTAGAGCTAGTGGGCCAAGCAGTGTTTAAATGAATACAGTTTGTGTGTTGTTATTTCGGGCATAAGCTAGCCAGGCGGCCCGGGGTGTTGGGGACGCAACCCCGGCGCCCCATTTCAACATCCCAGGGTTAGCAATTCAGCTACTTCTTATTTTCAATAACAAGGTGTCACCTTTTAGGGATAGGCTCAATTTCATGCAAGACCCCCAAGTTTATTCTGTGATACTTTCTTGGTTTTCTTCACCAGAGACTGCTGATTTCCGAAGTGGATTGACTTTGTTTAGCAGTAGCTTCATTTTAGTATGTCCTTAAGTCTGCGAAAGATATTCTTATCTGCAACAAACAGGATAAGCCTGGTGCCAAGCAAAGGACAGTAACTTTTCAAAACCTTCTTCCAACAATGCGCCTTGAAGCCTGTATTTTTTATTTTTTATACACGCTTTTAATCAGAGGAGACACTGTTGGTCAGGACACTGTGTAACAAATGGTGATATGTATTTGGGCATTATTGAAGACTGTGAGAGATCTTGAAGCCTTTGATGACTAGCCCATGCAATTAATAGTAATTGCAGATAACTCAATAACTACCACTTTAAGACTGTGCCAGCCACTGCTGCAAGTGTGGCCTCTATTAGTTCATTTAAGCCTTAGAGCCCTATGATGTAATGCGAGAGTTCTCATACTAGATAGGGGGAAACTAATGCATAAGAGACCATATGACTCACTTTAGTCATACCTCAAGGAAAAGTCAGATAACAAGATCTAAACCCATCTGTTTTTATTGCAGAAACCCCCACTTTAGACCGCCATTCGCATTACCTTTCTATGTAATGAACATAGACTTCCACTGTTTCAAAAGAGTCATTTCATGTTCCCTGGAGATGGAATACAGTGCAAAGACAAGAGTTAAGTGCTAGACGGCTAGAAAACCCAGGAGAAGGACTTTATCGTCATTATCATTATTTCTCCAGTAGCTCCTGAAATATTAGCCCCACTTAAAAATGGAGCATGCAATAAAAAGTCTGTTAGTGGGACTGGCCGTATGTACTCCTTTAGAAATGGGGTACCAATTCTTTTCATACAAAACCGATGCCTCAGCTGACCCTGAACTTTACTTTAATGGAATGCCAAGTGTTATCTGTCTTGGGATTTCTAGGAGATGAAATTCTCTTCATAAAGCAAAGTTTCACAAAAAGTTGAGCCCAATCATTGTAAAATCGTCAGTATTCACAAGGAGTGGTTCCAAATAATTCTTTCCTGTACGTAGTCTTATAGATCAGGTTCAATAGTCATTCCACAAACAGACATTCATCTGAGAAGGGGAGGCAAACATGTCCATGCTAGGTTGATGCCTCAGAGATTCAAGGGGAGTGCAGAAAGCATCTGTTCCCAGAGATGAAATAGGGTGTCAGTATAAAATTGTTAGTATACAAATGAGTTTTTCTTAAGTTAGCTTTATTAGCTCCCAAACAGTTATCTTCTGGAAATTCTGTTGAGATGCCCTATGCTTCTCTGGGTTGCACTAAAATCCAGAGGCACCATGCCTTGAGGTGGTTTCTGCTTGGTTGCACTCCCATGAGCCCTGCTCTTCACCCAGGCTTGACTGTATAATTGACTTGGTGGTGCTTGCACTTTCTTGTGAGGTGGCTGCTCCCTGAGGCCTTACCATGATGTCACATTCACGTCCCCACTGCTTGTTAATCCCTTGCCCTTGAGCTCTGTCCCTCCGACTTTCATGACTCTCCTCCATCTCTGGGACACATGGGACCTTCTCCTCTGTGAGCTTTGATTTACCCTACTAAGTGGAAAAGCTGTTGACGAACAAGGAGTTTCTACTCTACACCCTATAAAATTTCCCAAAGAAAAAAACTTCCAGATTCCAGGATTCTTGTTGCAATGGAGATTATAGACAAAAGCAAAGTATATCCTGAAAAAAGGAATTATTCTGTTTCCTCAAAAAGAACCGGGCAGTAAGTTCTCTGAGCTAGTGGGGGTGTATAAGAACGTGGGTAAAGTGTCGCCTAAACATGGGTTTATTCAGACTTAGTGGTAGGCTCTTTGGGATCCTTAGTGCCTTAGAGTTTTTATAACTGCAAAATAAGGGGAATGTACATAGTTGTAAGACTGAAACACAATCCCCTTTGGGTCTTTACTAGAAATTTTGTGTATGATCACTATGATTCTTCTTACATGTGAGAGCTTCTATTATGTCAATTTTTTTATTATGGCTCTAGATACTTCCATATCAATAGTTATCAAAGCACACATACATTTTATTCCTAGCATCATTTCAACTTGACAATTCAGCATAAAGATGTTTTCAAAAGAAAACCTTGGGGGGGTAATGAATGATGTTTTCATTCTTCTTAACTAGGTTTTCTTTTGTTTTGACTTTTTGTTTTGATTTGTTTTAGTTTTTGGTTTTTTGAGACAGGGTTTCTCTGTGTATAGTCCACAGAACTCATTCTGTAGACCAGGCTGGCTGGCCTCAACTTCACAGAGATCCACCTCCCTCTGCCTCCCAAGTGCTGGGATTAAAGGCAGATACTACCACCACCTGACCTTATCTCAATTTTCAAATACATTGTGTGTTTATGTCTAGGTATATTGCTTCACAAAAACAATATCTTCATCGACAGTAGTGATTTGTAGAACAAATTGAAAAATACGACAAATATACATTTAAAATAGTAAAAATGGCTCACACTAGTATGTTGTTTCCTTCCTGCATATGTGTGTGCACATATGTGCAAATGTGGTGGTGCACATGTGTACGAGTGCACCTGTCCATGTGCATATGGAGGCTGACGACAGCCTCGGATACTGTACTCCAGGAGCTGTCTACCTTCATTTGCACACGTGATCTCTCACTGGAATCTGAGGCTCAGTGATTGAATAGACACAGTGGACGACAAGAACTAAACCTACTTGCATTCTCCTCCACAGAGCAGGTATTGCAGGGATCTGCCACCACGCTTGGCTTTTTCACATGGATGCTGGAGACAGAACACAGGACCCCACGTTTGTGTGCTAAGCACTCCACTGACTGTGCCACCTCCACAGCCCATCTCCTATTTTGTTTGCACAACTGTGGATGTTCCCTGCACCCTTGTTGAGAGGGGGAAGGTACACCAGGCTTAGTGATTTGGAGGTCTTTAGTGGAGAAAAACCACCTAGTTCTTGATTTCTGATCTCCGGTGTGGCGTAGTGAAAGTGCTGGTGGTTATGAACAATGGCAATGAGGTACCAATATGCATAAATTCTCACCACTTAGAAGTGGTTAACACTGCTTATACACGATTGCTTTCCACTTAATCCAGGACAATGCCCTCTTGCATTTTAATGCTATTGGAGATACTTCCCGCCAGCCAGATTCTTAGCCATACTTTTCAGCTAGCAATTGGATACAACGTAATGTCATTTACCCAGTCACTCCTAGGGCTGAGAGAGAACGGGCAGTGAGTCATGGAGACAGTTCATAGGGAGGTGGTAGCAACTCTACTCAATGATGTTAACTCACTCTCTCTCTCTCTCTCTCTCACGTGTGTGTGGTATATGTGTGAGATGTGCACTTGTGGGTGGGTGTGTACATTTGTAGAGGTCAATCATCAATGCCAGATATTACCTTTGATCCATATTTTTAAGACAGACTCTCTCACTGAGCATGAAGCCCATAGACTGGGTAGACTAACTGGCTCACAAGCTCTGGGATCCACCTCTCTCTGCCACCTCCCTGTATGCAACACTAAGGCTGCAGGCCTGCCACCACTCCTGGGTTTTACATGTGTTCTGGGGATCCAAACTCAGGTCCTTATGTTTGTGTATCAGGTATTTTACCCACTGAGCCATCGCCCCAGTTAGGAAGTTTTTAAAATAGCCAGAGGCTGTTATTATGCCTTTAAGCCTTTAGAAGACAGGACATAAGAGGAACAATAACCTGCAAGGCTCATTATTCTCAATAAATATTCATCTGTTGTGATGAATGGCAGGTTTCTCAAAGCTGTACACCTTTGAACACATGTGCAGATTGCTATAATAGGGAAGGAGGGGCGCCAGTGTGCTTCCTACAAATATAAATCAATGTGGTAGTGGTCCATCACCCATTTTATTTTCCTTCTTTTCATGCTATAATTTATTTTACTTGGAGTCTTCTGATAAATTCTAATATTATTGTGTATGGGAAGGGAATATACAAAAGATAATTGGTCCTTGTTCCTCACCTCCCTAGAAAATGCCAGCAGTCCTAAACTTACTTTCTTCCTGCATAATCCTAAAGCAGCTAATTATGTTCCACTCTACAACAGTATCCTCCAGCAAACATTGTTTACAACGCTACAGAAACTAAATTTCAAGATTGGCAGTAAGCATCGGGCTTGTTCTAATAAGCGGATAGTTGGATGTTAATTCCTAGTTGTCTTCTTGGGGTTCAGAGCATTAAGAAGTACCTCATGCATTTATTCATGAAGTTCTTGATAGACAAATCATTTAAACTGGTAAGATGTTCTTTGCCTCTACGTATGAGTTTTACCTACTTATTAAAGACATGCAATGCAAATCCACGGCACCTGCTCTTTTTTAATCTTCACACCCACTAGCTCCTTCTCAGATGGATCACGCTGCCACTTTGTCAGAGGAGCAGGATTCCAGAAAGCCACGGTCTTCTGTCCTAACAGTTGTATATTAGCTGAATGTGAGGGCTCTGCTGCTACTGTTTCTCTAAGATCCTGACCTCTAAGATAATAAAAAAGAAACTTTTACCATTGTTTTGAGATGGAGAGGCCATGATACTTCCCTCTATCCTAATGGATTTTACTTTTCCTTTATGTCAGTGAGAGATGCCACTACCTGCTGGTTTAACTATAATAAGTTTCTCTGATTAGTGGGGTTATTGTGTTTTACTTTAATCTCTTATAATTCTCTAAAACTGCTACAACCAAAGCATTAACATTATGGGAGAACATCCTTGGCTTCATCCTTCTTTCAAATACTCCATTATGGTTTTTTGCTTCTAAATTTACTGTGTTTTACACAAAAAATTTACATGCTAATGTTTTTTAGTCTGTCCTTTGGTAAAATAAAGTCCTAAAGCTCAAAAGAAAGCATAAAAACACAAGTGGAAAACACATCATAAGGCATGTAGGAAGAATGGGTGAAAGGACAGCCCCTGACATGCAAAAACTGGGACTAAATCTTTTGATTTTCTTTTAACTGTGATGACTTTAGAAGCTGATGGGGGGATGTCCTTCTATATATGTGTTGCTTTTATTGGTTAATGAATAAAGCAGCTTTGGACTATGACAGTGCACAATATAGCCAGGCTGGAAGAGATATAGAGAAGTCAAGGAAACACCATGTAGCTGTTGAAGGAAACAGATGCCGGACCCTTACCAGTAAGCCGCAGCCTCATGCTGATATACAGATTAATAGGAATGGGTTAATTTAAGGTATAAGCGTTGGTTGATAAGAAGCCTGAGCTAATAGAATAAGCAGTGTTGTAATTAATACAGTTTCTGTGTCATTATTCGGGTCTGGGCAGTTGGGAAATAAACTAGCAGTTTCTACCTATAAGAAGCCACCCATAGGAGTTCTTGGGAAATGGTAACAAAATAGAAGGAATTAATTGTGGGAAGAGAATATCCTACATGGAAAATGTGAGGACCACCATAAGTCAGACTGTGAAACAGGTTAAATGTTTACAGACTTTTCTATTTGACATGTACATGCTCTGAGACTTGAACGGTCGTGTAGTGTGGACATACTGTGCTTTACCTTACCTTAGTGGGTGGGGAGAGGCATTCAGTGTTTTAGCATTAAGCATGGTGTTTCCTATGGAGTCTTCACACTCAGGAATTCCTATCTGTTACTAGTGTTCTGATCTAATAGCAAAAGTAAAAAAGGTCTCTTTTTTTTTTTTTGCCAAAAACCTTTTCTACATCAACTAATATGATCCTGTGAGTTTAAACTTTATCTTTCCTCCCACTGACCCTTGCTGTCTGTGGCAGGTGGGAGACTGATCCTGAGGTCATCAGAGAAGGAGAGCTGTGCCTGCTCCTCACTGGCTGTAGCACTATGGAGAGCAGGCCCTGCACCTTACCTGGGAAGCAGAGTAGAACTGACTCTGTTGGCAGAGTTGCAGGTGAAACAGACCAGATGGTGTGAGCATGGGAGAGCTGGGAGAGATAGTGTAAGCAACTTGTTTGTCCTGCAGCCAAGTGGGCAAGTGAGAGAAGCCCCCTTTTGCCCCCGTCCCTTACTGCCTGTGGCAGACAAGGAAGCTGACCTTCCCCCTTACCACCTACAGCACCCAAGAAAGCAAACCTTGTACTGTCTGAGCAGCAAAATAGAGCTGACCCTGTTGGCAGAGGTGTGGGTGCTCCCCTTGTTTGTCATGTGGTGATGGGGCAAGGGAAAGATACCTTCACCCTGCCACATGCAGAAGACAAGGAACTGACCCTCCCCCTTACCAGCTGTCCTGCACCTCGCCTAGGCAGCACAGTAAAGCTGACCCTATTGACTAGAGTGTGGGTAAAACAGCCCTAAGAACATAAGCCACACCCCGTATCTGCCATATGACAGTGTAGGCATGCCCCCCTCACCTCTTGCCACCTATGGCAGCTGGAAGAGCTGGCCCCAAGGTCATAAGAGTGGGAAAGCTGTCCCTGCCCTTCACCACCAACATAACTTGGGAGAGAGGCCCTGCGCCTTGCCTAAGCAACACAGTAGAGCTGACCCTGGGTAGTGCAGGTACAGGGTTATGAGTTGGCCCATCCCAACATCCACCCCATCTATGGTCTGCTGGGGCATGTAAAAGAGGCATGTCCTGCAGATCCAAAGCTGAAGGAAATCCAAGACACAGGGCAACAATATCCAAGAGGAGTCCCAGTGAGGGGCCAGTATAAATGGTGTAGCAGAAACCAGAGGCCTCATAATATACCAATGACTCTTTGCAGTGAACAGTTGCAAGTAAAATATAGATAGATAGATAGATAGATAGATAGATAGATAGATAGATAGATAGATAGATAGATAGATATACTGTGTGGCTCACTGTTTCCAGGACAAGATTTTTCTTTTTTTTTCTTATTTTATTTTGTTTTATTTTGGCAGAGAGGGTGCAAGATAGAGGGAGGATACAAAGGGAAAGGGAGATGAGTGGGATAGAAATGCATGATGTCACATTTATTTATGCGACCCCATGTGGGGTTGTGACAACAACTTTAGCTGCACTCCAGTGTATACAAGACATTCTCCAAGACAAGCCATATACCAGAACACAAAACAAAACTTAAGTAACTTAAATTGAAATACAAAGAATAAATAAAAAGTTAAAAAAGCCTTATTCTTTTGATTTTCTGTACTGTATTAGTAAATTTTCAAATTTTGAGCCAATCTTGCATTTCAAATTCCAATTGGATATAATAGATAATCTTTTGTGATAAGATTTCCCAATCCAGTTTCCTAATATTTTATTGAAGACTTTTACATCTATATTATTAATATAAGATACTGATTTGCAGATCTGGCTTTGTGTGTGGGCCTTAGAGCAATACCAGCTTTGAAGAATGATCTGGACATGATTTGCTCATCTTATGCTTTTTGGAAGAATTCTTTTTTAAAAAGAAATTAGTATGTTTTCTTTTAAATGTGTAGCAGAACTCACCAGTGAAGTTATTTGGACCTAGCCTTCTCTTTGTGGTAGATTTTAAGACTGTTAATCTCTTTCCTTGCATATAGATTCATACTCTTTATTTCTGCTTGAATCTGCTTTCATAGTTATCTTTGTGGGTACTTAATTTTAAGTCATCACACTTTAGTTGTGCTTATAATACCTTTGTGTCTATAAAGTGAGTAATCACCTCCTTTTGTTTATCCTTATTTCATGCTATGAGTTTTCTTTTTCCTTCTCTGTCACTATGCCCAACATTCTGCCAATTTTGTTCTCATTTCTAAAGAATAAACTTGAGGCCATTTTTTCTATTTTTTGAATTTTATTAATCTCTGCCCCAATATTCATAATTTTCTCCCTTCTGCTTCCCTTGGGTGAATATTTATTTATGATTTTTGCTCCGGTGTCTATTCATATGTGGCCTTAATTTTTTAACTATAGGCATTTTTAGTCATAAATTTTCCTTGAAGTATTGTTTCATCTGGATCGCATTTTTTTATTTGGTGTATGTTTATTTTCATACATGTCAAAGTCACTTCTATCTTTGTACAATTTTCCTTTGGTTTTGCAGCTGTTTGTGAATATGCTATTATACTCCAAACATTTGTAAATTTTCAAAATGTCTGTTACTGATGTCTGGTTTTCATTCATAGAAAATATTTATATTATCTGACTCTTTTTAGTTCATTAGCTTTTGTTTCCTGGTCTAGTATATGGCCTATTTTGGAGAATGTCATGTATACATTGGAGTACAGCTTACGTTTTGGATCACAAGCCCACTGCATGTGAAGGTTGCCAAAAAATGTGACAAAACTGAGCATGTTTCTGATCATGCAATGACGAAAGAGTTAATCCAAAGCCAAATGTATGATGAATCTGAGGTGTGACCCATGTTTGGTTCTGAACACACTGCATGGGAGTTGTGCACTGTTCAAGTCATCACACCATACACTGCCAATGGATATTGTCTAAAGGACCTCACCTCAGAATCAAGACTATTAGGTTTTTAGCTGCAGAGTTTTTACTGTACATTCACAGCTTTCTGCTCTTAAGGAATTAAATGGCTTAATTAAAGAAAACAAAGACTCCCAATACTGCTACCATCATTGCGCAGAGCAGGAATTAAATAAGTACATATCTGTACTGTGTTAAAATATTATAGTTTAAACATTGTTCACTGACTTAGTGACTTAACTTTTATAAAACAAAATTCATTAAAGGAATTTGAGTTGGGGTGAGGGAAGATTTCCATAAATTTCTGAGATATTCCAGAACATAGGTCTACCATTTTGAACTGCGTGTTTATGGACAGCAGCATCCTAAGCATAGATTAACAAATTAAAACTGGATCAACTCTTAAAACTCCTCAGCATGTTCTGCATCATACAGTACCAAATTAGCCAAGATTCGCTCACATCTTTAAAGAGCACACCCATCTCACTAGTATGCAAATGTGCTTTCAGTTATAGTAGTGAAATTGTGAGTATGCCAAAGAATTGCTTTAAAATAAACTTCTCTGTGTAAATGCTTGATTTGTATAGCTCTTTTATAAGTCTCTATACTCAGAGCTGGGTAAAACTTCCTGAGATGAAGAGATAACAAGTGGAAAAAAATTAAGTAGGTGTGTATTCAAGCATATTTATTCTACTGATGTTATGCTAGAAGGTTCCACAGATATCCTTGGGAGACAGTGGTATTATTCAAGTGTTCTTTGTTCATAAAGAGATCTGCCTATTTATTCCACCCATTTGAAGTATTGGAATTCTTACTTGCTGTTGTACTAATACTTTTTTGTCTTATTTTATGTATTTGAATTACTGTCTAGAACGATTGCTCCCAGCCTGGAAGTTCCTTTTTTGTGTCTTATAAAGCATATCTAGTGGCAATAAATTCTCTCATTGAGGTTAATTTGGTAATATCTACTTTAAATTTATTTTGGAAATATAGTTCTGGATCTAGATTTCTTAGCTAGTCTTTTTGTTTCTTTCTTCTGAGCTTTTGCTTGATTACCCCACTGCCTTTGTTCTATAATCCCACTGCCTTCGCTCTGTTACCCCACTGCCTCCCTGTTACCCCACTGCCTCCCTGTTACCCCACTGCCTCCCTGTTACCCCACTGCTTCCCTGTTACCCCACTGCCTCCCTGTTACCCCACTGCTTCCCTGTTACCCCACTGCTTCCCTGTTACCCCACTGCCTCCCTGTTACCCCACTACCATCACTGTTACTCCACTGCCTTCTCTCTGTTACCCCACTGTATTCTCTTTGTTACCCCACTGCCTTCTCTCTGTTACCCCACTGCCTTCTTCTGTTACCCCACTGCCTTCACTGTTACCCCACTGCCTTCACTGTTACCCCACTGCCTTCACTGTTACCCCACTGCCTTCACTGTTACCCCACTGCATGCTAGCCTGCATATTTACTGGTGAGAAATAAGCGTCAATCTTGTGTTTTTTTTTCTTGATTTGTATATAAATAATCATTCTTTTCTTGCTCCTTTCAAGATCTTCTTTTGTAAGTTATGTTTCTGTGTCATTTAAAGTCTTATTTTCACTTAGAGGAGCAGAAGGAGGGAGAACATGAGCAAGGAAGTCAGGACCACGAGGGGTACACCCACACACTGAGACAGTGGAGATGATCTATTGGGAGCTCACCAAGGCCAGCTGGACTGTAACTGAAAAAACCGGACTCTCTGAACATGGTGAACAATGAGGGCTGATGAGAAGCCAAGGACAATGGCACGGGGTTTTGATCCTACTTCATGTTCTGGCTTTGTGGGAGCCTAGCCAGTTTGGATGTTCACATTCCTAGACATGGACAAAGGGGGGAGGACCTTGGACTTTCCACAGGACAGGGAACCTTGACTGCTCTTTGGACTGGAGAGGGAGGGAGAGAGGAGTGGGGGGAGGGGAGAGGAGTGGGGGAGGGGAGGGAAATGGGAGGCTGGGAGGAGGTGGAAACTTTTTTTCCTTTTCTCAATAAAAAAAGTCTTATTTTCAGCAATGTTTTCAACATTTTTAAGTTATTAATTATTTGCTATTTTTACTACCTTTCCTTGCCTACTGAAATCACCATTATGCCTTACTGGCATCTTTAATCTGACCCTCATTTCTTCTTTTGTTTTCTTCTTTTTCCCCTCTTTGTCCTTAGACTGGATAACCACTGTTTATGTATCTTCAAGTACTCTGATTCAAATTCATTCATTATACAGCCCTACAGATGAGTTTTCCTTTTACACCAATCTGTCTTCAACTCCATTGTAATCATACAGTTGTTTGTACACTCTTTTACTTTGGGGAAGGCAGTAGCCTAGACCTTCTTCTTTGTGTTCTTTAAGCATGATCAGTAACAGCCCATTATCAAGAATCCAGTACTATCAGGAGGCTCCTACTACCTTTGTTGTGTGTGTGTGTGTGTGTGTGTGTGAGAGAGAGAGAGAGAGAGAGAGAATTATTCTTTGTTTACATGTTTCTTCTTTTCAAAGGGGGCAATTTTGGTAACACATCCTTACCAAGTTTAATAATCCCTCTCTCCAGATACTGTTCTGTGTCTTTGTGTAGTAACTGGGCCAGGCTCCTGGAAGAATCTATTTCCTTTGCACTCAGTAGTTCTTGAGGTGCCTGCCAGAAGGTACAGTCTTGGGCATGCACACAGTAGGACTTTTAGCCCAGTTATTTATGCTGTGGGTATCACATCTACCTTAGTCCTCAGTAATCCTACCTCACTGTATTGTTTTTCCAATTCCCTGGAGGGTACATTGCTGTGCTGTCTTGCCCCATTAAATCTATGCCCCTGTGTTACTGTAATCTTTTCAGGCTGGCTCAAGAATTTTGTTGACTGTGGAGGGGGGGGATCTTGGGGGAAACCCCTTTTCTGGTTCTGCTGGGTTTACTAATTGACCTCCTTGTTGTTATTCAGTACTATTCTACCCCAATCCTGCTTCAAATTGCCTCTTAGGCTGAAACTTCCCCAGTCTCCATTCCAAAGTCGGTTTATTTGCAGGTTTTTAAAACTCTCTCTGCTTATGACTAAGTTTTCCACCTGGGCAAAATTCCTAAATCACAGTCCCAGACCCAAGGGAGCAGTCAGTGATCTGTCAGAGCAATGTCCCTGCTTCTGGAGCAGGGTGTGGAGCTAGAAGCTAGTCTCAGGGCTCATGGGCATGATGAAACCTCTGCCATTCAACTAATCTTAACTCTCTAGTACATAGTAATTTCCAGACTCTGTGTAATTGATTATCCTTGTGTCTCACCTCTTCCTTCCTTCTCTCTGGGAGTTTTGTAAGACCCTTGTTGGTTTCTAGCATCTTCTCTGCTGTGCATTCCTTCCTCTGTCCTCTCCATCTGCTGCCGTTTCCAGTAAGACTTTAATTTGACTAACGTCTTTGCGAGCACGACAATTCCCACTTTCTCCTTGTTTCTGGTTGGCATTAATTGGCTGAGTTTCTCTATGCTTTTGTTTGTTACAAGCATTTTCCTTTAAAACTCCTTTTCAGATCATTGCAGCATCTAGTTCATAGTAAACCTGCTAACCATTAACTACCTTTATTTTAAAAAATTTAACTTGAGGTGTTTCGGTGACATTATAAAAATCCATTTCAGCTCTCTTTTATACACAGCCTCTTATATACACTGCTGCCAAGTGGCAGTGAAAATACAAGTGCTTCATTTGGTTCCTGTGAGAGGTAAATGTCCCAGTTCCCAGCTAGTCGTCTATGGGGGAAGAGAGGAGGGGCGCCTTATTACAATTTGCCAGGCTGGAGTCTAGATAACACACTCTGCCCTTAGTGAAAGCGTGGTTATTATAGGTGTTTCTTTTCCCATGGCATTTGGGTGAAGGAAACCGGTCAGAGAGTTTTCAGTCTGGCTACACTGCTTCTTTTCTGGCACTTTCGTTAGAGACAATAGAGTCTTTCTTGAGACTTTTGTCTGTCTGTTCTCATTAGGGTTGGTCTATCATCTGCCCATCACCTTATCTTGGATAGATGAGGCAAAAGAAAACACTTTTTGCCATGTCGTTTTTCACATATTGAGTGCCAACGCTGCTGTACACTCTTCTTCCTATTCTAATTTCTATTTAACAAGAGAGATGGGGCAAAGCAAGTCTTTGCCATCTTGGTCCAGAACAGGAAGTCCATTGTTACTTCCTGAGTTTACATTCAGCTAACTACCTACTAATATTAAAAATTATTTTCATTTGGACCACTTAGTTCTTGGGTTCTATTAGCCAGACATGAAATAGTGGTTTCCAGTGTTCCCTGTTTAGTAATGGACTGTCATGGGCTAAGAATAAGACACTAACTACCCACATAAATTCTTTCTGAAAAGGCAATTGTAGGTGATCTCTTCAGCCATTGTAGGACAGGACTAGTTCACACTCGACAGGTATCTGCCATTACAGTTTGTCACAAATGAAATCTTAACATTTACAAACTCATAAACTGATGAGTGTGTGGTTTAAGTACTTATAGCTAGGTTAAAGAAAGCCTCTGACCACAGAGATGAAGAGAACTGCAAGTGGTTGATTGTTTTGCCAAATTTTCACTTTTGTTGTTCCAATAACCAGAGGAAAATACGAATACTGTGTCTGCATCTTCCCGTACCATCTTTACCCCAAAGATCCCTTTCATCTTTGTTGATGATGACAGTTTCTGCCAGAAAGTGGTGATGACGCCTGCCACGTCCGCAGAGGACCGCAGATGACTCCTGACTCGGTGCTTATGAGTAGGCGTTTCTGCTCCAGGGACAAGGACATAAGCAGAGTGCTATGAAAGAGGACAGTATGGTCGCCAACCTAATTAAAATAAAGACAAGTAGCTCACTGGATGAGCTTACTCCAAAGGAAACAAATAAAGGAAATTTCATTTTTGTGCGGACTCCAAGGACATAACCAACTTTATGAGGTGAAATGTAATGCAATGTATTCCCAACCTCATAAGCATATACCCACTGCCTTAGCCGCCTGCAATACAAGCCTGCCCCCTCTTCAGTGTAAAAGAAAATGAGAGATATAGAAAGGAAAATGAAATGACATAAATGCATCCACTGGAAAAGATTAATTGCAAATAAAATCTGTTCTCAATAAAAGAAAAAGTCTAATTTAAATATTTTCTTATTCTTTCTCAGCTATGTGCATGTTAGTTTCCCTGAAAAGAGATGGGTTTCTTTTAATTCCAAAAGTGGATCATGTGAAGTCTACCAATAATTGTTACCATGGTGCTGTAAGTATCCCACAGCAGACTAATATGTTCTTGGGGCTAATGCTGCTTTGGCATTTACTGTGCTGCTTCTTTGGTACAGAAACCTGGGGGATAAAAACCTGCAGCTCTTCCCCACTGTCTCCTCTGAAACACACCAGCATTCTTGCTTGTACTGAGGATCTTTAAGGTTCCTAAGTGAGAAAAAATGAAGAATTAATTCCTCCGAGGGGGTCTCCTGTTTAGTTACAAGTATGCTGGTTCGGAGTGTGGAAAATTAGAGCGGTTTAACTAAGGAGCTGAACAGGAAGGGCAAAGGACTTTCCATTATACAATTTGTTGTTGAATATCTCAAGAAAAGAGAAACCATGCAGGAGAACAGGCTGTTACTAAACAGCTTCTCACACCTTCTCTCTGAAGCTTGAATGTGTGTTACAAATGTGTCTATCCCACAAATAATCACCAGTGGGAGGAGGAAAAAGAAAAAATAGATGCAGATCCTAGACATCTGCCCTTTTTCAATATTATTATTTCTAGGATGGTACAACAATAATGATACAGCAATAACCTGACCACCCCCAGGAGAAAAAATATTTTTACCTTAAAGACTCAGATATGTACGATTACTTCATAATGAGAACTTGAGAGCTGAAACAAGGTTTTTAAAGGAATTATTTTTAAAAGTGAGGGTCCAGAAATCTTTATACTTTTATTTTTCTTATTGTTATAGATGAGTGTTTTAAATATTTATACCTTGCTCTCAAGATCAAAATGGATACTCAGATATATTTTACTTAGTCTGATGAAAAATTTTCTATGGTTTATAGGTAGGTATTATCTTCTTAGAAATATGGAATAACTGGCATTAAAAGAGGCTTCAATTTTGGAAATTGAGGTTCACATTGATAATCCCAACACTCAGGAGGCAGATGCAGGACTGCTCTGAGTTTTCACCCAGTCTGGACTATAAAGTGAATTTCAGGACACTTGTCTGAGCTACAGGATGAGCTACACCTCAGAATAAACAAACAATACAATACAAAACAAAAAGAAACCAGAGTTCATTGTACTAGCTAAGATATCTAGCTGATAGGAAGGATGGACATTAGAACAAAAAGAGGTTTGAAGTTAGTGACCTGAGTTTAAGGTAGATAAGTTATAGAACATCTCTGCACCTGATTTTCCTTGTGTGTAAACCGAGGATAATGCTGCTCTCTAGGTCACTGACTGCTACAAAAGTTATATAAATAGAGGTATATAGTAGAGTACTGTGTAGTATATGGCAGACACTAGGAAACTTACTTCTTTTCCTTTCTGGATGGGGGGTCAAGACAGGGTTTCTCTACCTGTCCTGGAACTTGCTCTGTAGACCAGGCTGGCCTCAAACTCACTGAGATCCGTCTGCCTTTGCTTCCCAACTGCTGGGATTAAAGGCATGTGCCACTATTGCCTGGCTGGAAAATTACTTCTTCTGTTCCACAATCACATTAGTGGTCTTGGTCTTGGTTAAGTCTTGATGTCTAGAAAGTTCTCCATCTCTTAGATGGGAATGAACAATATCTTTGGCCCAACTCTGGTAGCTATCTGATTAGACTAAGATCTAGGCACCTTTCATCAATTCAGCCAATCACAGCACACAAGTGGGGCATACTTCCTCTCAAGAAATTTATACTTCAGAAATAGGGAACAGAGAAGAGCATGCACAGATAGGCCAAAATTGGAACTATGTCATGCAGAAAAGAGGAAACAAGATAATGGAGGCCCAAACAAGAATGTGCAGATGGGGGAGGCAATGGGCTGATTTGAATAAAAATGGCCACCATAGGCCTTTAGGGAGGAGCACTATAGGAGGTGTGGCCTTGTGAGAAGAGGTGTGGCTTGGTTGGAGGAAGTGCATCACTTTGAGGTCTCAATGTGCTCAGTTCTCTTCCTGCTGCCTGCAGATCCAGATGTAGAACTCTCAACCACCTCTTCACCACTATGCCTGCCTGCATACCACTATACTTTCTGCCATGATGATAATGGACTAAATCTCTGAACAATGAACCAACCCCAGTTAAATGTTTTCCTTTATGAGAGTCGTTGTGGTCATGGTGTCTCTTCCCAGCAATAGAAACCCAAAGACAGGCACCAATGACAAGACAGACCGAAGTGGGATCATAACTATATCCCACTACACACTACAATCCATCCTCTATTAGCAGTCAAATCCAAGATTTCATCTGTAATTTGAGTGATAAAATATTTAACCTCTCTGAGCATTAGGCTGAAGGTGTTTAAATAATCATGTGTACTGCAAAGATGAAAGATAATGTGTTTTCTAGGGAAAATTCCTCCACCAAGTATTCCACTGTACCTGGAAAGAGGAACAGAAAGTCTCCAGAGAGAAGCCAAGAAGTCAGGCAGGCTGGGACTGAACCCAGAGTCTCCTAGCAGCCAGGAGAGCACTCTGTTACTGAGCTATGTCTCCAGCCCTGAATTGTTTATAAATTATTTATTTCTCCATAATTTATTTATTAAATATTTACTATAAGCACATCAACATGCAAGGAGTTCAAATACCAGCAATGACATCAATAAAATATTTTTTGTGGCCCCTAAAACTCAGTGTCTTGGGGAAGAGTTGGAATTCTTTATATATTTACTACAGAAAAATCTGTGGAAAGGGACAGAAAGAACCCAACTCACCAGTTTGTTTAAAATGGTGGCAGAAGTATCTTACCAAGGCTACTTGTTGAGAGGGTAATTTCTTATGAGTGGAAAGTCTGTATAAGGGTGGGAACAAGTATTTCTGGTTGCCTGTCATTCTTAACTGGGTGTGGTTGCCTGCTGGTTCAGTTATTGCCTGACAGGGTATTTTTGAAGACTTGATTTCTATACTGGAGCTTTCAAAAGTTGCATTTAAGTTTAAGTTTTTAAAAAGAACACAGCTTGCAAATCCAGAATAGGTTTTTGTCTGTAGATATAGTGAGCAATGTAGATACTAACTCATAACATATCACCTAGGTTAAGAGCTTGAGAAAAGCCATTCCATGAAACATCAAGTTAGAGTGAAGCTTTCCTCATATTCTCTGACATGAGACACACCTGGCCTTCCTCATCTTTACTTACTTATTAAGGCTTTACAGAGAACACTTCCTAAACTGTCCTTTCTTAAAAAAGAATTCTCATATGGAGCGTGATGGCGTTCCTCCCCTTAATTCCAGCACTAGAGAAGCAGGCACCAGCAGATCTCTGAGTTCAAGGCCAGTCTGCTCTACAGAGTGAGTTCCGGGACAGCCAGTAATATACAAAGAAATCCTGTCTCAAATAATAAGATAAAAAATAAATAAAATTCTCAGACATAAGCTGTAGCTCACCCTGGGTTGAGGCTGATAACTAAACACTATGTTTAAATTGAATTCTCATTGTTTTTATCAAAGCAATGATACAGCAAAGTCACAATGACTGCTATGTGTAAGGCAATTTTCGGTAACACATTTCCTAAAATACAGTTTATATGATGATTGAAATTTCTCTCCAAGCCCCGCCTATATGTTATGAAAGATTTAAATGGCTCTCGTTAGGTAAGCCTTAACTAAACAAATGAGGTATCAATCCAACAACTCAACATATTATCAGTTAATGATCTTGGTAGGAAAGTACAAACGAATTATGAACTATGTGCCATCATCACTATCTGTGTGGCTTCTCACCAGTAACATTATAACGATCATAAATTTGGTGAAGAGTAATTGCCTGCCCCTCCATTGTTACTATTATTACATGCTTTATCTCATCCATTGCAGCAGCTGCTTAATTCACACTCACACCCACACGCATGCACCCCAGCAACATATGCCATTTCTGTCCAGTCACAAGTCAGTAATTGGTTCTCCTAGGACCCATCCGTACAAGCTACAAACCTGAAATCCATTTTGATCCGCTTCTGTGCACTATCCTAATGCATCCTCACATTCCCCAAGTCTTGAATAATCTTGCCAATCCCAGCAGTTCATCGACTCCTGCCTCGATTACCTTGGAATCCCTGAGCAGATCTCCATTCCTCCGGTGTCAGTCTCCTCCAAACTATACTATTCGATGCAGTAACACGAACAAGAACATACAATGACAGTTCTTTCCCCTCCTGAGGGAATGGAAACTCATGTTTGTAAGTACTTCAAGAGACAACTAGCCACTGTTTCAGCACTGCCCTGTCTACTCCTTCCTTTTTAACTTGGCTTTCTGGGTTTAAGCACCTGCCATTCCCTAGCCTACAACACTCTTCATCTTGTTTGCCTTGGCGTTTGCCATTCTGTTCCTCCAATCTTAGCTTGAGTGTCACTTCCCCTGCCACTATTATACCTAAATCCACTGCCACTATTATACCTAAAGCTTCTCGCTTTTGCTGTGGACATTGTGTCTTCTTCATTGTGAATTGTCCACTGCCCTGTACTGAACCTGTTTCTCGACTGGCCAGCATCCATGCCAGTCACCAGCTACAAAGAAGTAGAGGCTTCTTTCATCATTTTTCAATGTCAGCTCCCCTTCACCTTACACATAGAAAGCACACAATACATAGTTTTAGCATGAAAAAATATGAACGCTTGCGTAACAAGTCCTTTTCTGTCCCACCAGCCAGCTCCCAAATAATGACACAGAGAATTCTTATTAATTATGAAAGCTCAGCCTTAGCTTATGCTTGTCCCACTAGCTCTTACAACTTATCAACCCATTTCTACTACTCTATGTTCCAGCATATGATGTTATCTCTTCTGTCTTACACCTCTTGTTCCCTCTCTGTGTGTCCTGGCATGCCCTGTGCATCTCAACTATCTCCTCCTACTCTTTTCTCTCCCTGGAAGTCCCACCTATACCTCTTCCCAGCTACTGGCCATTCTGCTTTTTATCACACCAATTCTAACAATTCATTTTCACACAGTATAACTTGTCCATGGGAAAGGTTCTTATAATGCACAGCTTTCCCATTAAGAAACTTTCAACAATTTCAAAGCAAAAACCCAATAAATTTACCCAGGCTATTGTCTTTTTATTCTATGTCTGTAGAAAATGACACATTCTTTACACCTAATCCCCACCTAATTCCCGGTCCTCACAAAATCTACCTTTTATAAACCATCCAACACTCAGTAACTAGCCAAGACCACCTCATATTTCCAGCATTAGTTTATGGTATCACCACATTACTTTATGGTTACCATAAGTAATCTGCTCCCCTGGAAACTTACCACATACATGTGCCATAGTCTGCTTTTGAGTAGATTCATCTAAGCATTTGCTATAATAATCTGTGGCGTGAACCTTGTAGAACAGTTAGTTTTCTAATTATATTTCTCTATACATCTGTCTTCTTTAACAAGTGGAAACAGAATAGAAACCAAAACTATTCCCTTTGTACACTGTACACAGGATAGCGCTTGAGACATTGTGTGTTAAGTAGTGAAAGCATTTTAGAATCAGGCCAGTTTGCACTATGACCCAAAGTTTCCATTAAATGCTTATTGTTGCCTATGTTACTTGCTATTTGTCGGCTGGCTTAATACTTTATTTGTTTTGGCTAGTTTTAATTTTTCATTAGTAAATACGAGGTGAAAGGGCTGCTACAAATTAATGCTTCAGAATGTTGTCTCATTGGGAAATTTTGAGAAGTACTGTACATCAAGCCTCAACTTAATCTACAAACATGGGCAGAGCATTAGACATGTTGCAGACACCGCTGTGATGCTTGTGGCAATGGGGCAAAGGCAGCTAATCACTGGGCAGTCGTAATACACACCTTTAATCACAGAGGCAGGCAGATATCTATGAGTTCTAGGAAAGCCTGGTCTACATTGTAAGCTTCAAGACAGTCAAGGCTACAGAGAGAACCCTGTCTCAAAACAAAGCAAAACAGCAACAGCAAAAAAAAGTTAGTGGTCTTGTCACCTGTGATGCTTGCAATGCTTGCTTTCTGGTGACAGAAGGGAGACAGTAAACAAAAGATGCTACATTTCATTATATGTTTGATAGCAACAAAATAAAAAGATACAGGAGACAGCACAGAATTTATAAATGGAAGAAGTTCGGAAAAAGTAGAGGTAGTTGGAAGATATGGTCATACATTACAGTGTCAGATAGGGTAGCCAGGACTTCACTGAGAAGGAAACATTTCCACAAATGGTTATGACATCACAGTGAACAAGAGATGTATTGGGGAAGAATATTTTAGACAAAACAGCAAAGGACCAAAAGAAAAACATGACAAGGGTCTTGCAGGAAGAACCAGTAGCCCCATGGGATGTGGCAAAGTAAACAAGGGGAACCATGGTAAAGACAAGATTATTAGACAGTATAGAGTCATTTCTTAGAAGGCTTTATTCTTTAGCATGCATATTCTGACCTTTGCTCTGGACAAAATAGGGAAACATGGAGTATCTCATCATCTGACGCTTATTTTAGCAGGACCTTTCTGGCTGCTATCCTGAAAATAGACTGTAGTGGGGGTGGAGAGTATTCCTGGAGGCCAATTAGTAAGTCACTGGGTATAGACCAAGAGAGATGATGAAGGCTTTGAATTGGCTTTGAACCAAGTCTGGATAAAGTTAAAAGATGCAAGTAAAAGGATTTCCTAACAGATTGATTGAGTGGTATGACAGAAAGAAAGAACTCAAAGATTTCCCCAAGATTGATTTGGATAATTGGAGAAAAGTTTTAACGTGGGCAACTGCATGTAGAATAGGTTTGAGGGACTTCAAAAGCCCAGCTTTAGCATGCTCAGGCCAAGGTATCTCAGAGACAACAGCCTGGAAGTACTGAGTAGATGTGTGCTTCTGAAGTTGGGAGAGGGAGGGTCTGGGTTCCAGATCTAGGTTCTAGATACAGGGTCTAGGTTCTGGAGTTTGGAGCATATAGATAGCAATATAGTAATAAGTCTAATTTATATGGGGTAAGTGAGGTAGTTTGCAGTTTCTTCTAGCAGTGAAGTGATGGTACAGGGATAGGATATAGTAACAGCTCTCATACTGTCTGTCTTTTTCTTTTGAAACACTGTGGATCGTTGTGTTCTCTGCAGCACTAGCATTGGCATCCCTTGGGGACAATTATTAAACTGTAGATTTCTGGGCTTCTTCCTAACATGTTATTAAAAATTCTGGAAACAATGCCTAGAACCTTCATTTTTTAATAAGCCCCTGAGGAGCGTCTTCCATTTGACATTTGAGATCTCCTTTAATAGGAGCTTAATAAATATTTGTTGAACTCATTCATATTATTAGGTCCTAATTTTTATTCAATAGCAATGTGACACTCAGAGGTTCAACTTGGTTTCGGTTCTGATGGTAATTGTGAGGCCAACTTGCAACCCATATCTTGCCGATTAGGGTTAATACTTGCGAGCTGTTCGGTAGCACACGGTGCCATCTCAGATGACAGGGTGCAGAGGAGAAACTGACTCTGATCCTCACTTCTGCTGTGACACAGAGCAGAAGACTTGAAATTACACAGTGCGACATCAAGACAGAAGTGAGTCAAGGCTTGGGAATTATTTCTTGTTTTCCCTGTCCTAGGTTCTCCATAGGGGTTTAGGCCAAATGATTTCTCAGAGGAATTCTTGGTTATGTTATTCTACATTTCTATTCTGACATTTCTACAAGGAACAAGCTAGAAAGCATCCCCCTTGACTGCAATGTGGCCTGCAGCTGAGTACATTTCCAGTCCAGTGTTCCCAGACACATTCTATGGATGACAAGGTTATGTCCCCCAGGGCTTTCCTCAGCTGCCACCAGACACAAATTCTTGCCTACAGCCTGTTGCTCACCTTAGAAAAGAAAAGGCCAAAACAAAATCAACCATATCTTCCCACAATGCCTGCAAATCTGTCAGTGCACCTAGCAACAGCTAATCAGGGATGTTTGAAACAAAGCTGTTGTCCTTTCTAAAGGGTTTGTGTTAAGATGGACATAATGGTTCACGCCTTTAATCCTAGCACTTGAGAGGCAGAGGCAAGCAGATCTTTGTGAGTTTGGAGCAAGCCTGGTCTACAAGAGAGTTCCAGTTGCACAGAGTCACTCCATTTCACACATACATAAAAAAGTTATGTTAGTGTAGACAGCTCCAGTGCCTACACTCAGTCCTCCCGTATGAACTCTGTTAACCTGAAACAATGGAGACTTTTGATCTCTAACATAGTTTTAATCAGTTCCTGCAGCTATGCACACCTAGTCAAGGTTTATCTAGCTCCCCCAGGAAGTAAATCCTGGTTATTTACATACCCACAGAATTTCCCTCACCCTCTCCCCAAAATTACAGCAAGGTTTATGTTGATTAGCCCCCTATTCCCCTGAGGAACATGTGGCTTCTCCCCAATGCCACTTAGCTTGTCCAAGACAGAGTAAACAAAGATGAACTAGAGTCTACTTGCTGCCTGGCACATATAGAGATACTAACTTCCTTTTTTGACTGGACCCCACACCTGGTACTCCACTGGTAAGTGGAACTTATACTGTTTGCTGAACCATGGAACCAGAGTGCAATCAATTATTGGCTTTGAGCATCACTTCCTTGCTGAGAAAGACTCTACTCTGGCCTGTAAAGCAAGAGTTTCTATTCCCAAGTATATATAAAGGTCACCCAAAGGACTTGTGTAATCACAAAGTCTTGGATCTGGCTGCTGGGTTTCTAGTTCAGTAGGTCTGACTAGGACTTGAAGATCGGTCCTGTTTCTTACAAGATGACAATGGTGTTACTCTGAGACTCATACTCTAAAAACCTTCACAGTAGAGGACCATAACATTTACACAGAGAAGGAGGTCTGCTTATATTTGAAAATGGGCAGCAGAGGGGGGGTTAGAGAGGAAGAGGAGGGGAGGGAGAGAGAAAATGGGGAGAGAGAGGGGGGAAGAGGGAGGGAGGGAAGAAGGGAGAGAGGGAAAAAGGGAGAGACCATTTATTGGTGTTTTCCTTTTCACTGTTTGAGTATATGTTGCTCTGATTGGTCTATTTATTTATTAAATAAATTAATTAAAATAAATAAGCTGACTGGTCAATAACTGGATAATATAAGGTTAGGGGGAGAGCCGAACAGGACAGAGTCAGAGGAGTAGCAAGCAGACACAGAGAAAAGCAAGATGGATGTGCTGCACTGAGAAAAGGTACCAAGCTATGTGGCAAAGCATAGATAAAAATATGAGTTAATTGAAAATGTAAGAACTAACTAGTAACAAGCCTGAGCTATTGATCAATCATTTATAATTAATATTAAGATGCTGAATGGTTATTTGGGAGCTGGAGGTTGGGACAGGAAAACTTCATCTACAACTTTCTAATGCATCTAATTAATATCTGTGGTGGTTTGGATGAGAATGATCCCCATAGGCTTATGAGCTCCAAAATGGTCCCCAGTTGGAGCTAATTTGAAAGAATTAGTAGGTGTTGTAGATGGAAGTTTCTGCCCCACCCAGTCTCGCAGCTGTTCAGTCCCAAAGAAACACACAGAAGCTTATGTTAATTCTAAACTGTTTGGCCTATTAGCTAGCTTGGGCTTATTATTAACTAGCTCTTACAATTTATATTAACCCTTAACTCTTGCCTATCTTTAGCTATGTGGCTTGGTACCTTTTCTGAGTGAGGCATTCTCATTTTTCTTCCTCTGCATCTGACTGGTGACTCACTCTCTACCTTTCCTCTTCCCACAATTCTCTTAGTCTGATTGCCTGCCTATACTTCCTTGCTACTGGCCAATCAGTGTTTTATTAAACTAATACAAGTGAAAATCTGTACAGTGCTTTACCAAAACATTATCCCACAGTAATCTGTGACTTTGTTAGAGGAGGTATGTCACTGTGAATCTGCTTTAAGGTTTCAAAAATTTCCAATGTTCCTTCGTTTTCTCTCTCTCTCTCTCTCTCTCTCTTCTCTCTCTCGCCCTATCTGCCTGGTTGTCTCTGTCTGTGTCCTCCTTATGAGTCAAGATGTGAGTCCTCAGTCATTGCTGCCACCATGCCTTTGCTCTGCCATCATGGACTCTAACCTTTTGAAACCATAAGCCCAATTAAACACCCTTTTATGAGATACATTGATCATGGTGTTTTGTCACAGCAATAGAAAGCTAAACTACAATTTCCTCACATTATCATTTGAATTTTGGCCTCGTAGCTCCACACAAGCTGTAGGGAGTGGAGCTTATTCTAACTCTGCGGACATTGATTTTATAGTAGTGACAACTATGATATGTTTCTTTATTCACGACACTTTATCACAGTCGTGAGTCAAAGCAGGTCTATAAGTCCTGCCATTTTGTCTCTTCCTTCCTTCTTCAACCTTCTTCAGGGTCATAGAATGCCTCAAAGATATCCATGATTAGGATAACACCTGCCCTTCAAGACTTCCAGAAGAAGAAAATGGCCAGTATATTTATAATGCAAACCACTTAAGGTTATGATAATACATTTAACCATAAAATAATTCAGTAGAATTTAGACTACACCATAAGTGTAAGTCATAGATACTTCCCATTATTTTGGTCACATGCTATTCTTAGAAGCTAGAATGGTAAAGACTCTTTATCATAAACACCCAGGTGCTGTAAGTGTTAAATACCTAAACCCATCTAGTATAACCTGTGCATGCTCAAACCTACAACCACAACCAATAGCAGCCAATCAAATTAAAGACAGAGGCTACTGGACAGGATGATTCAATATGGAATTAACGATGAAAATGCAGAGAGTAGGAGGCGGGATCAGGTTAGCATGCATCCTAACCTCTTAGCATACGGAATATCAGTCTTCATGGATACCTTATCCACTGAAGATACCAAAAATTCCATAATGCTCAAAGGCTTTATGGAGAATGATAAAGTGTCTGCATAATAATCCTCCCCAACCACATAAACTGTCTCTATAGTCACCATTATACCTAACATAATATCAATATGAACACTATGGAAGTAGCCACTATGATATATTCAGAACAGATAAAAAAATTAAAGCTAAGTTTCATTTCCAGGTTATTTGAATCCAGAGATGTGAAATCTGCCCACTGTGAAGGATGATTGTAGTCTGAGCACACTTGGATTTAAACATGGCAACATTGTCAAGCTTATGTTTTCCTGTCTGTGTCTGACCTGTCCCACTTTTTCCTGGTTGCATCTTGAATGATATTTATACATATTATAGTCAAATAAATGTGTCATGAATAATGGAAAGGAAAGGAAGGAAGGAAATAAAGTAGAAAAATGAAGAAACCTGCCATAGCCCTTGGCAAGATTTTCATTAGCTCCTGGAACACATGACCTCTTTGAAATGACTCTACCTCCCTTTTGTCTAGGCTGGTGATTATGTTCCTCTTTTTCAAAATTTTGTATTATAAAACTGTTTTTCTCTTTTTTTGTTTCATACTTCTAGAAAGTGCCTGTTTCAGTCAATTAGACTAACATGTACATGTAGAACCTTTGCTATTTTTAATAGAAAATAGCTAATGCCTCTAGATATATTGTAAATCACTTCTTTAACCTCACCATGATTCTATAGCCAGTCCTTGCTCCCATCCAACTATGACTGTTCTCTCCTGAAAACACTCATTGCACAGAAGTCAGGGTAGTTCTCTAGGAAGAGAAACAAAGAAAATGAAACTGTGCTTCCTATTAAGGGCTTGCTAGTATGAAAACACAATGGAATTTTTTTTATTTTTGTTTTTGTTTTGTTGTTGTTGTTTTATATGAAACAGCCTTCAGGTCTGTTCAGTCCATGTTAGATGTAAATGTATTTTCTGACCAAATAATGAGTCATTCTAAATAAGAGCATTAACTTGTTTTTTAGCTTTAAGAACGAGAGTATGGCAATAGAGTGTGTATTATCCAGCAGGAAAGACTGAGGAAACTGCGCAACAAGTTTAATACAGGCAGCCCTGCCATATAACTTTGCCAAAGATAAAAACTCAGGAACTGTGAGTCAGACATAAAAAGGAAGAAAATGTGTTGTCCTGTGACTTTCTTCTTATTTGATTTATATCTACCACACCAACAGGTCCTTCTATGGCCAGAGACTAGAGCAAAAGCATCATCCAGGTGTAGATGGAAGTTTCTCTTCCAGTCAGTACCACAACCATTCAGTCCCAAGGAAACACACAGAGGCTTATATTAATTATAAACTCTTTGACCTATTAGCTCAGGCTTATTATTAACAAGCTCTTACAACTTAAATGAACCCATAATTCTTATCTATGTTTAGCCACATGACTTGTACCTTTTCTCAGTGCAGCATTCTCATCTTGCTTCTTCTACATCTGGCTGGTGACTGTATCTCTGCCTTTCCTCTTCCCAGAATTCTCTTAGTCTGGTTGCCCTGCCTATACTTCCTGCCTGGCTGCTAGCCAATCAGCATTTTATTAAACCAATATGAGTAACAAATCTTTACAGTGTACAAAAGCATTATCCCACAGCATACAGGAACGTGCTTGCTATATAGATTGCCAGAGGCCATCTTAGAACTCTGAAAAGGCTCCTGAAAAATGCTAAAGTCCTGAAGGAGGCAGTGAGCCTTCCAAACTTTCCTCATGCATGTGAATGTCAAAGAGCCGCTGCCAGAGTTCCATGCCCATAATGCACCTCTTTATGAGCATGAGAGGATTGTACACCCTGCGTAACTGGTGAACTATAGATAAGCATGCTGACCACCAGAACATGATCCAACTGGAAGCTCTGACAGAGCCCCAGCCACTGAGTTCAGGCCTCACAAGCCACCTGATGACTATTTAACCTTTGTACACTCAGAGCTACCATGGTCCATGACAGGGAATCTAAGGATGTTCATGTGTGGGCTGCCTGCCAGACACCTGGTTTAGATCTTGTTGTGAAATAAAGATGAAGCAATTAGCTTCCTGTTGCTAAATGGACTTCTCCTGGTGCTGCTTGTACATGCTTTGTCCCCTGCTGAGCCTTGCTGGGATGAATTAGGGGCCTTATGGTCCCAACCCACATTCCACACTCTGAATAAATACAAAGATGGCTCAGTTGGAGGGATCTGAAGCTACAAACACCATACACACTCCGGTTCTGGCCAGCAGAGGACTGCCCATCAGGCCCCACATCACAGCCAGCACAGACAGGTCTAAGAAATAATTACTCAGTTACTCTCGGGTTTCATTCCACTTGTTTATGCAGCTTCTTCTCCCAAATATAAATTTCTTGTAATCTATGTGTGTTATTTAAGTTATAATAAACAAATCTGCTTTGCAGGAGAAATAACCGCTATTTATTTAATTTCTCCTAAGTAGGAGAGATGGGTTAGAATAGAAAGTCAGGATAATGTGGACAGGAAAATATGAGGTAGGAACCGTTCTCATCTCTTCATGCAAATAGACAGATGCTATCTATGTATCATTCTGGAAAGAGCTGGTGAAAATACCATGTCCACAAAATATCACCTTTCGTCTTCAAATATGCATTAACTTAACCCATTGCTAGAACATGTATATAGATAGATAGATAGATAGATAGATAGATAGATAGATAGATAGATAGATAGATAGATAGTCCTCCCCCTCCCAGCATTTCACTCTTTCTTGGGTTCTTGCTCTTACTACTTTTATTGTATATTTCTGTACAAAACCATAACTCCATGTGGTGATAGTTACGTTCTGTGTTGAACCATAAGTTAAGCCTCATTCCTCAAGATTGCAAGTCCCATACACACATATTTGTGTTTCCATGTGGCAACTTAAGAGGATTTCTACTGGTCCAGCTCTATGAGCTGCCTCCTCTTTCTCCTCTTCCTCCTTTTCCTCCTCCTTCCCCTACCACTCTCCTTTTTTTTCTCTGTATCCAACAGGTAACCTTGGATATCCCCAATTCAACTACTTTTATATTACTGAAAGTAATGCATGTTGTCAAATCCCTCAACTCTTAGAGAAGTCAGATCATGGATACATTGCTGTATAAAGGAAATTCTTTTCTAAGAATGCTGGGCAGTTAATTACCCATGCATCCAGGGCACTAAGCATTAGCAACAGTCAATCATGAATCTTTCTTTGCATCAATAAAATACTAAATAAATTACTCAAGGTTCTATAAGTGAAAACATGCAACATTGGCCATTGAACATGTTGTTATGATTAGAAGCTTCTTTCAACAATATCTCCAAGCATTGTTTTTTTAACTAAGCGTGTGACACACACTTAGGGAGATCCCAGAGATAGTAGGT
Organism: Microtus obscurus; assembly: GCA_963919715.1. Lineage (NCBI taxonomy): Eukaryota > Metazoa > Chordata > Mammalia > Rodentia > Cricetidae > Microtus > Microtus obscurus. The sequence goes on from CAWTZC010002514.1 coordinate 39,811,359, forward strand.
TAGACCTTGCTTTCTTCATAGCTTCAGGTCCTCTGAAGGATCTTTCCATGCCAGGCTTTCTAACAGTTCAAGTGTGAGGTGATGCAGGAAGCACAAAACATGGTATGGAATCCAAGTCAGGTGCAAGCTTGACCCCTATCTCTGAGCATGACAAACCAGGAATAACTGCTCTGTTTTCTAGAGCATTCACAAAACTGGAAACTTTCAAAGAAATACTGTCCTTCTACTTGGGTAATAGGAAAAGAGGCTTTAGACAAGCTGTGACTTTTAAAGTTAATCCACTTTGAGGTAGAGTTGCCCTTGGAAAATAGCGCTATTTTCCATTTCTCACCCTGCAGAAAATGATGAAACTTAAGGGATATCTTGTGTGCATACCTGAGGAAACATAAGACACAGGAACTCATGCTTGCTCCAAATGTCTCCATATATGCTATAGGCATTGCTTAAAGGTAGAGAGAACACTGTTGGAGGCAGAGGCACTCTTTGTTGTAAGCCAATTCAGATGCTGTGTCACAGAGATAGTCATCTGAGCTTTCTGGGCTTTGGTTTTATTTCCCTCCCCACTTTGCTTGATAACTTCAATAGTCAAAAAAGATTATGAAACTACTTCTATATACTGTAGAGGACTGGAAATAGTTGTATCCTTGTAGCTCTCAGTTGATGCTTTGTTAACTGAGGAGTATCAGCTTTTGTCTCAGTGCATACGCCTTTGGTCTGTCTTGGTTACAAATTAAAAAATAGCTCAGATCCTCATATTAAAATATGTGAGTTAGCTAGGCGGTGGTGGCTCACAGCTATAATCCCAGTACTTGGGAGGCAGAGGAAGTGGATCTCTGGGAGTTCAGGGACAGCCTGGTCTACAAGAGCTAGTTCCAGGACAGGCCCCAAAGCTACAGAGAAATCCAGTCTCAAAAAACCAAATATATATATATATTATATATATATATATATATATAGAGAGAGAGAGAGATTTTTTAAATGTGTCTTATTTTATTTATTCATTAGCTACTGGGAGAGAACCCTGGACCTTCTGCACAATGCTTCACCACTCATCCAGTATGGTAAGCCCTTTCCACTTTTTTTTTTCTTCCTGAAGTAGGATCTTGCTAAGTTGTCTAGGCCAACTTTGACTTTCTTCACTTGCTGTGTAACCCAAACATCCTTTGTATTTGAACTCTTCCTGCCTCAGCCTCCTATGCAGATGGAACTACCAAGTTTGCCTTCCCAAGACCCTGGGGTAAAGCCGTGTAAATCAGCCTCTTCGTACATAGACTTTCGGATATTCTGTTGGCTTCATGGAGGGCTCTGGAAGGTTTGTTAAGGTTCCTCAGCAGTTGATCTTCAGGCATGGTAATTTGGTACTTTCCAGCACCTTCCACGGGCTGTCAGTTTAGCTTATAAACCAACTATGAGAACCAAAGGCTTTCCCGAGACTTCACCAGAAAGATTAGAAGGGGGTGTGAGGGCAGACATGCACAGAAATAGTAGAAGTACCTAGTGAAAATAGCCATGTGTGGGAAACAGAGAAGCCACAGATGTATCAAAACCTGGAGGCTGTAACATTTGGGGTTCTAGTTTTTCAGTGATCCACTAGAAACCTCATAGCATAGTAAACTGCTTCTTGGCAAAAGAAGTCTTGCAGTCTCATGTCTTAGACTAGCAAGCCTACAGAGAGTGGGGAGAGAGGGTTGGGGGAGAGAGAGAAGGAGAGAGAGAGAGAGAGAGAGAGAGAGAGAGAGAGAGAGAATATGCTCAGACTCACATGCAGAAGAGAGGTCATTTTAATTTTAGTTTTAGAAATCTTTGGAACCCTAGAGTCCAGTCCAACCCCAATGCCACATTTTACTTGCAGCTTGTCGACATTCGTAATGTCTCTGGGCTTGACTACATCTCTACGTTTTAATGGATCTTTCAGCTCTAACATTAGGTTCATTAGCTTCTCAGTTTCTTTCATGCTTTAAATTTGTCCTTAGAGACTCTGTGCCCTTTGTCTTACAAGAATAGTTTCAGAGAACTTGGTGAAGGCTCCTCATTTCATTGTTATGATGCTTTTACAGCTGAGGTCCACAATTCCTAGAGCTGGCTCTACATATAATCTTATAACCCACTGCATTTATAAGAAAACAGAACTGACATAGGTGGGCTTGGAAGTGGTCACCTAGGAAACGGTGTATTTTTTGCCTTGTTATTAACCACACTCCCTTTTATCTATAACATTCATTTGTTGTTGGCTGCAAGTCAAACTTCTAAAAGAAAGATTATATTCTCCAATTGCTCTGAAGCAATTTTTCCCCCAGTTTGACACACTACTAGAAGAAAATATTTTTTTTAAAAAAAAACTCAACTTTTGGGTGTTTTCAGGGCAATATGAAAGATCTAACAACTTTTCCCCCACTCAGTTAAAGATTGCTCAAAATTAAGGAGGGTCAAGAGCATCCCCACCTAATGATTTGACAGCTGTGTGCTGCTCACAGCAGTCCTGTTCTGATGACCACAGAATCCTCCCCCACTTCTGACTTCAGACTCTGTTCCTGGTGTCTTAGGCCTTCCTTACTCCTCCTGTCCAAACATACCCCTGGCTGTGTGTCCCTGTTCTCTGTTGCAGTGCTGCTGAGCTCAGGGAAGTCAGGAAGAGCAGACTGAGGACTGCAGGAGTCTAGGGAACTTAAGAGGAGGATGGCAAGAAGTCCCGAGAACTCTGCACTGGGGTACTCAAACCTGAACGGCAATAAATTATTAGAGGTTGGGCAGAGATAGCCTGAGAGTTAAAAATCCTTAGAGACATAGTCACAGTCACAGGTGGAAAGAACAGTTCCTACTGTGAGTTGTAAGCCCTGGAGCTTATCCAGGTTGCCATGGTAAATATGGGGGGAGGGAGGTGAAGGGGGAAGGGTGTGCCACCAGAAGGAGAAAGGGTAATGGGCCACCATCGAAGCAAACAAAGAGCTTTAGAAACATTTGAAAAAGCATTAGTGGTGATTTTTTTTTAAGTTTGTATGATTTGGAACAATGTATCTCAAAAAACAAATCAAATAAGAAGAAAAAACATGTAAAGCTAAAGCAAGGTGGATATGGAAGCACAAACCTGTAATCTCAGCTCTCTGGAGGCTAAGGCAGGAGGACAGCCATGAGGTCAAAACAGGCCTACAACATGAGACCCTGTTCTCACAAACAAAACAAACAACAATAAACAAGGAAAGCCATCAAATAAAAATGTGCTTATCTAGCCTTTAATGTTGTACTGTAAGACTAATATTATTATGGCATATCACATGGCTAAACTACTGGAAAATTCACAGGGCAGTATCACCATAACATTGTGGTATAGTTTCCAATGCAAATCAGTAAGGATGTCAATGTTTTTATTTCGCAGATGTATTACCAATGCAGGGCTGGAGAGATGGCTCCCCTGGTTAAGAGCACATGTTGCTTTTGCAGAGGACCCGGATTCAGTTCCCAGAACCCACATGGTGACTGAAAGCATTTATACTTCATTCAGAGGAACTGATGACCTCTTCTGGCTTCTACAGGTATTGCATTCAGGTGGTACACATAAAATACCCATACAATATACGTAAATTTTTTTTTTCTGTTTTGTTTTTATTTTGTTTTGGTTTTGGTTTTTCGAGGCAGGGTTTCGAATATCCCTGGCTGTCCTGGAACTGGATCTAGGGATCAGGCTGGCCTCAAACTCACAGAAATCCATCTGCCTCTGCCTCGTGAACTGGGATTAAAGGCATGCAAAATAAATGTTTTCAAAAAGGAATATTGACATAACAAATGTCAGAATGCCCAATTGCCTCAAACTAAAGATTAGGAATGTAACTCCTAGAATTAGAACTGTAATTAGGGATGTAAACTGAATGTCAAAAGAGTACTGAGGCACTTCCGTAGCATGTGTGGACATCTTTTGGCGTTGCAAAGAATACCCTTGATCCACATGGAGAAACACAAGAGCAAAGCAGAAGTAACACGGAGAGACAATAGCTTCTTACTAAAAATGTGCTCCACCTCCCAAACTATATATGGCCATATAACCTCGGCTTCCCATCCTTAACACAATAGGGAGCTTGACTGTTCTTTATTGGCTGAGGATCAATCTCAGTCTATGCCCAACTGGATAATTTGAAGGAAACTGGGGAGATAACTAATCCCCAGGATGTCTGGACATGCAGGGGCCTTTGTGTATGCAAGAGTTTTACCAAATTGGTGGTGGGGCTTAAAAGATTTTAATTCCCTTTCGTGAAACATTTTACAAGATGGGGGAGATGTGTAGAATTTTGTCCTTTGTGAGCTAGCTACCTCTGATAGAAAAAAAAAGGACCATTTTTCTAGTGGTAGAAATGCCAAGAAAATGTTGTATAAATTAGCCCATATATTTTGTGATAATGTACTAGAATAAACCAAACTGAGAGAAAGCACAAATTAAAGTAAAACCATATAAAATAAACAGAAAACCAATAATCAAATAAACTAGAAAACAAATTAAATCCACAGTGAACAGAAAAAAGTAAAACATAAATCCGAAAAAATAAATTGAAAGCAGAGACTAAGTAAAAATTTCAAACTCTTTTTTTTTTGAAAACATTAATAAGATTGATAAGACTCTAATGGTGCTAATAAGAAAAAAAGGACTCGTGACACATATAACACAATGCAGGAAATAGAAGAGGACATTACCAAGAGACTTAAATGGTAAAGAAGGAATACTAGGTACTAGTTTAGATTCACCAACCTAATAAATAAAATAGACCAATTTAAAGAAAGATTTGATCTGCTAAATTTACACAAATAATAGATTTTCCGAATGGACGAAGGCAAGAAAATCATTATTATTATTTCAGCATTCTATGTACAATCCTAGCCTAGCAATTGCATTATAAAGGAGGATGGATTTGGTCCATTTTCCCAACTCATTTCTCTCTGGTATGCACTGAAATGCATGGAGACTACACTGGCTGGTTCCTTTATAGGTAGTACTGATGTGGGATGTCCTTCTGTATATGTGTCGTTTTTATTAGATAATGAATAAAGATGTTTTTTCCAATGGCTCAGCAGAGTAAAGATACATGGGAAAATATAGAAAAAATAGGCAGAGTCAAAAAGAGGTCCTGTAGCTGCCAAAGGAGAAGTACGCTACCAGAACCTTTACGGTAAGCCACAGCCTCGTGGCAATATACAGACTAATAAAAACGGGTTAATTTAAGATATAAGAGTTAGTAAATTGGGAGCATGGAGACCTTAGGGGAGAGTTGAAGCGGGGAGGGGAGAGACAGGGAGAGGAGCAGAGAAAACTATAGAGCTCAATATAAATCAATAAAAAAAAATGTAGCTTGAAACACAGCCACTAATTACCACAAGACTGTGGAATATTGTCAAAATCTCCAGTGTGGCAAATATTTTCTCATAATAAAATTCAAGTAATTTTCTTAAAAAAAAAAGAGTTAGCTAGAAAGATGCCTAAGCTATTGGTCAAGCAGTGTTGTAATTAATATAGCTTCTGTGTGATTATTCGGGTCGGAGCAGCCAAAAAAACTGAAGAACAGTTGCTGTCTACACAGGACCAGGCTAAGTAAAAGACCTTCTAACAGACTCCTTTTTACTGGTGCTTTGAATAAAATTTTTTTCTTTATCTGCAACCTCTTCCAGAATAATCACGACTTGCTATACACACATAATATTCCAAAATATATACACTGTATCCACTGAGCCATGTGCATCAGATGGTCCTCAAAGTCCCACATCCTTTTCTCTTCATGCTTCAACTATTAAGGTCACTGTGATGGCAAATCTTTCTTGCCAACATGACTGGATTGTGAATTGTCTAGGAGATAGATTTTCCAGAGTTTTACTGAAGAAGAAAACTCATCCTAAATGCAGGTAACACCATACCGTGGGTTAGGTATATATACATGGAATTTGGGGCAAGACTTTAAAGGCAGGAACTAACCCAGAAGCCACAGAACATGGCTTACTGACTTGATCCTCCTGACTTACTCAGCCCTCTTCCTTCTACATCCTAGGATGACCTGCCCAAGTGTGGTACCACTCACAGTGGGTTGGGCTGGCTCCTCCCACATCTGTCATTAATCAAGACAATACCTCCCAGACTTGCCTCTTGCTTACAGGCCAATCTCATACAAGAATTTTCTCGATTAAGATTTCCTCTTTGCAAATGACTCAAGCTTGTGGCAAGTTGAAAAAAAAAAAAATCCTTCTCTCCTTTCATCACCTCTGTAAGGCATTTTATGACAGTAATGAGAGAGGTCACTAATGCAAGCTCCCTTCATCTTTTTCAAAATACACCCTCACTAGGTTTTGTGTTGGGTTTTTATAAACTAATTTTACTAAAAACATACTGATAATTTAAGGATTTTTCTTTGCCTCTAGATAACTTCACTAATGCCAGCACTGAAAAACCAAATGGTACCTCACGATAAAACAGCCAACTTCATGTCATTCCATTGCAATGTTGTGGGCAAGAATGGCCTAGACAGAATCGTGAGATGGATGCTTTTAAATCCTTTCACTTGTCTATACCAACAGTCTTTCTGTGACATCTTCTGCTTCCAGAACCTCTGGTTCTCCATTAGTCCTCAAGTTTTCCTATAAAGTGTGCTGAAGGTGAATAATTTTGTGCGTTTTAGGATTGAAGCCTGTGTAATCAAAAGATTAAACACCAAAGAATCAGAATGACCAATGGTCGAATTTCGAACCTGAACTACATATAGCTTGAGGAAATATTTTTCAGCACAATGTTTTGCTTGTGGTTCCAAAGTACACCATCTAGATGAATTCTTCAATATAAAACTGATAATGTTTCTGTGACATGGCAGGGCTCTTAGATAAGATCTGCAGTAGCTTTGCATGCTACTAAATTTAGTGGATAAAAAAAGTCAGAAGTAATGTCCACAGACTCACATCACATTTAAAGACCCTATAGTTCCCCATAGTATATTCCTGCTGCCATGGATTAGAAGTAGTCCAAGAAACAAACATAACCTGGCTGAAGACCTCTGTAGAAATTAGGCCAGAAACAAGTCTTTTACAGTTGACAAAGGATGGTTCAATGGCAGAAGAGTGGACATTAAGCAACTACTCTCAATTATGAGTGGAGTATAGAAAAGTATTAGTATAAAGTACTATGATGAGGTCAAGAGAAAGTAACTTAGATGCTGCTGATCTTCACCTTCTTGTAAGACATGGGCACTTAGGAGAGGTAGATGCCTCTTGCCTCCAAACTTTCACATACATACACCTGAGTTCCCATCAACAGGCTTTATGTGGGTTGTCCATTTCTGACCATGAAGAAAGGTCCTTGAAGGCATGGTTGCTCCCCTTCTCTCCCCTTCCAGGCCAAGACAAGCTTGTTTTCTGTAAGTCTTGGGTATTTCCATTCATTTGGCAGTAAAAATTGACACAAGAATGAATCGTATCTTCCTACTATTTGCAAAGTTTGGAAACTTTGATCAGAGTTTAAAAGTGACACTCAATACTTTATAGACTACAAGTTTGTTCTGTATGTCCTTACTTTTACTTGAATTATATGCTTAAAAATGTTTTCTTGTTTGTCATTTTTTGACTGTATGTGGTACTTCAATGACTCTTGTATCAGGACTTTTGTGTGATGAGCAGCAGAAGAGGTGATGAAACAAATGTTTAGATATTATAAGGTTAAGATGTATCTTCCTTTAGCTCTGAGACAGTTCTGATAGCACAAAGGTCCAGAGAAGTGTAGAGCAAAGTGTGGGCTCATGACTACCTTCAAAATATCTCTTGAAGTAATAAGGTACTAGGTGAAAATAGGGATATCAAGGAAAACAGGTAAATAGCCAGGATCATTGAGATATGTATGCAAGTATGACTCATATGTTTTAAAATTATTTTTCAAAAAAGTCTCCTGAATTAATTATTAAAAATTCAAATTTTCAGACTTATTCAAGGTATACTGAAAGAGAAATTTAAAGGTGGATTCCATAAATATCAAATTACAACAAGTAACCCTGAGTATATTTATTAACATTCAAATTGGAGGCCCAGTGGTCTAGGGAGGACACAATGCTTGATTAGCACAACCTAGATAAAAGTAAAGACAAGAGTATCTCAGGACTTGAGTTTGAATTTGACTGGGTTGTTATATCTTGCTCCAGCATGCTAATATCACAAATTCCTCAATTTGAATTTAATTAGAACTTTAGTTGATATTCCTACAAATCTTACATTATTAATCAAAGTACAACGGTTAGCTATAAATCAACTCATAAAATTGAAATGACCCACTGATTAACCTGTCAGTGAAGAGTACCCGTGTGCTTACCAAAAGAAATTCAGGAGCTAGAAGTGTTTCTAGCCAGAGTATCACCTTGTCCATTATTGGTAGGCATAGGTCATCTGCCCATGCTCTGCTGATCTCCAAAAGCATTGACTCTAGGGAACCAGGACAATGTTTCATTTATGTGGTGCCACACTGAATTAGTTACAAGGATGTTCATGTTTTCATACAATTATATACAAGCCAAACGGCTTTGTCTCATTTCTTTTATAAAGACAATAAATTTCTGAGATTAAAATTAATGGATTGGGACACCAACAATTTCAATATTCACATTAGTTATAGATTCATTTGCTTTTGGCATTTAGGTAATATAAGTAAGAAAAATGTTTATTGTTCCCAAATGGAGGCATAAACATTGAAGGGGAAAGGTGAGATGTTACTCCAGTCAAAGGTTAATTTGGTCAACTATTACATTTAGAGCACTTGTGACTAACAGAAATATCTGGTGCAAATGTTATTAGCATTTTAAAATCATATGGGACATTTACCTGTCAATTACTAATTTGTATGCACTTTCTAACAGCTTTGTAACCCCTACTGGAAGATGCTTGGACCTGGATCTTATGCACTTTGCTAGAAACGAAGCATTACAAACCGCATTTTAGACTTTTATCATACTTCCAGACCACCAGTCCACTAAAAGACAATCCTTACGTCAATGAGAGATGACGGTTCCCAGTTTGTGATGACTTTTGACATGCTGGTAAAGTCCTTTTTAGATTGTTCTTATGCAGCATCATGCAATGTAGTTATTCTAAGGACAATTTTATATAACTCCAGTCATTTCAACCCTAATTTATCTAAGATTATTTAAGTTAATGTGGCTACATCCTCATGATAAGTTAGTGAGGAATAACTGTGATGTCTCCTGAATGTATCCTACCTAAAAGGAATTGACTAGGCTCCTCTGTGCCACTCATTATACAGTCTCCATTCTACTATGTTAGTAATTATACTATATACTTAGCAAATTTACCCTAGAAGATTGAACATGCAAGTTGGTCTCATATAAAGTCATTACAATAAATAATATTTGTGCTCCATAAAATGACAGATAGAATTACCATAAACCCAAACACAGGAAATAGCAGAGCTTAGACAGACCTGCATCTTGAGATAGAGCTGTCCAACAAAGTGACGCCTAGATCATCTGGGCCTCAGCAAACACATTGCATATGTATGTACAATGAGAGTGAATCACCACATATTCCCAGTGGTCTCTGATGAAGAAATGGCTTATTGATACATAGATCTTCTGTCAAGTAAAACAATTTGCCAATAGTAGACTTTACTATTGCAATTACGGAAGCATTAAGTCACTAAAATAGTACTTTCGATGTGTCAAAATTAATAGTCCCATAAGTCTACCAAAGAACTATTTCCCAATGTTTAGTTGAACCAATATGTGTGTGTGTTGATACATGTGTACATGTAAATAAGTAATCACTTCAAGACCCTGGTATACCACTCTTGGGCATCTACCCAAAGGATGCTCCTAACACACACACACACACACACACACACACACACACACACACACACACATATTCAACAAATGTCACAAAACAAAAGAAACAAAAAAACATGAGGAAATCATATCTATCTCTGGAAGGAACTTGTAAAATGAAAGAAAGAGTGGTAGGTCTGCTCCTTCCCTAAACATCTCAATGACCATTGTAGAAAAGGACAGGAAAAGATTTGAGGAGCCTGAGGTTAGGAAGGACTACAGCAAAATGGTGTCTTCTGGACATGTCAGAGAAATCGCACTCACGTACTCAATCACAACTTCTATTGAGAAAAGCAAGTCAGTCAAAATTCCAGTGTAGCTGGGAGAGGGTCTAATAAAGGCCCACTCCTAGCTGAGGAGCTATGATGATTGAAGGCTGATAGGGTAGGGACAGTCAGCTTTCTCCAGAAAGTAGTATCTACTAGAATGACCATATTCTCATGGGAGATCCTATACCTATGCACACAAGGACAGAACAAACTGGACTCAGAGACTATAGAAAGAGGGCATCGCAGTGGGAGGACACTATGTCCAGGGAGCGGGTCTAGAAGGAGCTGAAAGGAAGTGGTTTATATGATCAAAATACCTTATATATGTAGATGAAATCCTCAAAGAATGAAAAAAATGATGATGAAAGTCTCAAAGGAGGAGAAAAAGGTGAGAAATAGGGACTGGGTAATGTGTAGCTACATCAATATTTAAATCATATTAAATCAATGTGGTTATAAAGCCATTCTGTCTAATAAGTGTTTTGTTGTTATTAAAAGGAGATTAAAGAACTAAACAGTATCTTGGTAAGAGTAAAGTTTGTGACATTACTTTCAGATTGAGACAGAAACTATAAATCTGTAAAGTCAAAAGCACATATTGATATTTCAAAAGTATGTATTATTTTCAACCCAACAGAAAAAGATTAAGTAAGAAAAGTGTGATGGTTTGAATAAAAAAAACATGATGCCCAGTTATTGGCATTCTATAGAGAGGTTAGGAAGAACGATAGCCTTAGAGGAAGTATGTCACTGAGGAAGAGGCTTTGAGAATTTAAAACACTGTACCATTTTCAGTTCGTTCTCCCTATTTCATGTGTGTTGTAGAAGATGTGACCTCTTAGCATCCTTCTCAGGCTGCTATGCCCACTACTTGCTGCCACACCTTTCTGACGTAATGGATTTTTATTCTTCTGGAAACATAAGCCAAGATAAACTCTTTGCCCATAAATCACATTTTTTGTTTTGTTCTGATTTTTTGTTTTTTGAGACAAGGTCTACATAGCTCTGGCTGTCCTGTGACTCACTGACTGGCCTCAGCATCAAAGAGATTTTCCTGCCTCTCCCTCCCAAGTGCTGGGATTAAAGTCCTATGTCACCATGCCTGGCACTCCAGTCATTTTTTGTGGTGTTTTACCATAACAGAAAGGTAACTAATACAAAAATTTTAGCCAGAAGATAAATAAAATAATTTATTAAAGGCATGAGATAAACAAAAAATAACAGTAACAAAATTCCACAAAAAGATCCATGCATCCTAGAAAGTGCACAAACATTCTCACAATGCTTTGAATTTAAAGCAGTGTATTAAATAAACAGAAACAATACCAGTGCTGTGGGACAATGATCTGTACCCTGTCACTTGTATTTTAAATAAACACTGATTGGCCAATAGCCAGGCAGGGAGTATAGACAGGGAGACCAGGCAGGAAGTAGAAGCAGGGCAACAAGAATTCTGGGAAGAGGGAAGTTTCAGTCTGCAGTCGTCATCAGACAAATATGAAGCCAGACACAGAGCAAGCAAGATGTGACTGCCTCACCAAAAAAGGTACCAAGCCACATGGCTAACACAGACTAGTTTATGAGCTAATATAAGTTGTAAGAGTTAATAAAAAGCCTGAGATACTAGGGCAATCAATTTGTAATTAATGTAGACCTCTGTGTGTTTTCTTTGGGATTGAACAACAACAACTGCAAGACCAGGTGGGACAGAAAACTTGGTCAATATATAGCAACTTGAAAAATGACACTGTAAGATTTATTTATTTATTTATATAAGATTTCTGCCTCCTCCCCGCCACCGCCTTCCATTTCCTTCCCCCTCCCTCATCAGCCGGAAGAGCAATCAGAGTTCCCTGCCCTGTGGGAAGTCCAAGGACTACCCACCTCCATCCAGGTCTAGTAAGGTGAGCATCCAAACTGCCTAGGCTCCCCCAAAGCCAGTACGTGCAGTAGGATCAAAAACCCATTGCCATTGTTCTTGAGTTCTCAGTAGTCCTCATTATCCGCTATGTTCAGCAAGTCCGGTTTTATCCCAGGCTTTTTCATACCCAGGCCAGCTGGCCTTGGTGAGTTCCCGATAGAACATCCCCATTGTCTCAGTGTGTGGGTGCACCCCTCGCGGTCCTGAGTTCCTTGCTCGTGCTCTCTCTCCTTCTGAATCAAAAACCCAAGGTAGACAGTGTTTGAGGAAGGCAGAAAGGGTTGACTTCTGACCTCCACATACAAGCATGTGCAAAAAAACACATATACACACTGCAAGTGTATGGACACAGACTTTTACCTGATTCACAATCACAGTGGGATTTGGCTTTACTAAATTTCCTCTGTTAATTACAACTTGTGATGCTCAGAAAGAAGAGGAATTTGCTAAATGAAATCTACATTTCTCAAGAAGTTTCCTAGGAACTCTTTGAACAGCTTGTCGATGCATGTACATGCCATAGCTGAGGAAAGATGCTGATCTTCTGCCTTTTAGACTATTCAAACGCTGCCCATTGGCTGACCTTGCCTCTCATCACTGTGGTGATGGTGGGGTTCTGGCAAATAATGCATCCTGTGCTCAGAAGGAAGTCTTGGAAATGCCAAGCTGACAGCATACAGTGCAGGCCACACTAAAGAGTCCCAATGACTCCTCAACTACAGTCACTGCATTGGTCCTACCCTGTGCCTCTAGAGGTCATTGCTCTGGCTGGTTGAGTGGATTTGGTCAATTGTAAATACAGTAAGTAGCAGAAAGATGAAGAAGTCAGGGGACTTCTACCCAGGATCCTTCTCTGCTTTGTTAGTACAGTTTAAACATGCCCCTCTCGTGGATTTCCCAGTTCCTGACCTGTCGAAACAGCTACTCTGTCTGAGTAGCAAATAAAGGCTCTCACCATAACCATCCCTTCAATTCCAGGAAAGACACCTCGGGAGCCACATTTTCCAGAGCCTCACCACTACAGTGATGATAGCGGGTCAGCCAATGAGCACCACTTAGCTGGCATACAAGGCAGAAGATCATGAGACCATTATCTTCCCTAAGTAATGGCCTGCAGATACAAGGACAGGCTGTTCAAAGAGGTTCTAAGAAAATTCTTGAGAAACATAGATCTCACATATTCATTTAGCAAATTTCCTCTGGCCATGGAGGAGTTTCCTTTCATTAAATGCTAGTTAGTTACTTAGTTTTACTCTTCCGTATGTTTCCTGCTAATCTCTGGCTCACAGATTAATAACTTTAAAAAGAGAAGGGAGGAAAAGGTAAATAGAATGAAAGGGTCACTTCCACAGGAACAATTCTGGAGCAGGAACATCAAAACACATGCTCCATCAGAGATAAAAGAATCAGGAATGGGCACGCCAGATATCACATACAGTAATAGATGTGTCCGTTGCTTCTCATCGTTTCGGTTTTATATCTCGTTTAATAAGAAAATCCCACAGTGATTAAAAAGGAAACAAAGTGTGAGTTGGGTTCGCACGTTTGGTGACTGTGTTTATGTTGCAGGGCCTGTCCAGTCCTGAGAATTAAAAGGCCATGCATTCCCCAGCTTCATCAGCCTGGGCATTGTGAGGCAAGGACATTAGAATCTGGATAATGCAGAATCTTTTTCAAAGCGCTATCAATTATTAATCTTACACCAGTAGATTGACACTGTTAGATGGTATTCCATGCCCATAGCTAACCTTACTATGCTCATTGCAAGTCCTGGGCAAATTCTTCTGGTTAAACATCCACTTGCATACTTATTTTCTGTGACCAGTTTGCCCAGTATGTAAGTGGATGTTTAACCAGAAGAATGTTCTTTACCATGGCAACATCATCAAACATCTAGATTCTAAGTGATCTTCTAAATCATCAAAGGAGGGACGAACACACCTATGTTCCAGGAATCACGGTTTTGGTTAACAGACATCGCTATTTACAGAGAAATTGCTACATTAATTAACAAAATTTACTTGGCGAAACAAAAAATGAGGAAATAATAGTGTTGACAAATAGGAAGAAAATGTTTCATTTTTGCAAAATGCTTTCACTTTTTGTTGCTCTGGATCATCGTCTTGGTAACAGGAAGTAGAACAAACTGATTCAGATGCAAGCCAGTGCTGAAAATCCCTCTACTGGCAAAATCTGTGAAACAGCCTCCACCTCCAACTCCAGTGTATAGGCAGCAGCTGCTTGGGGCCCCAGCTCATTAGAAGCCGGCAGCAGTGTCTCCAGGGTTGAATCCTTTTCATTCATTATTCAATATCGATATGTTTTGCTATAAAGGATTGCCTGCATTCAAAACCTCTCTTTGAAATAAAAAATTCTTGATTTTCACAAATGCTCAGCCATCTCTTATTCGAATATGTGCTCCACTTAAGAGATGTGAAAAACTGTGAAGACCCAGCCATGTGTTAATGGGAAATGTGTTTACGGGGTTTTTTACTCTCGGAATTATGTTTTATTAGCAAGATCTCTGAATGCTGGACCTATGGTTGGTCTTTAATGCACCTCATTCCAGCTGCTCAGATGACTCAAAAAGGATGGCTTTAATAAAAAAAAATAATAAACTGGCAAGCTCGATCATCAACATGACAGAATCTTAAAAGATGAATTGCTGGTATATTTTAATATATTAAAACAAGGCAAATTGGGTCTGTTAGTCATCAAGTACTCACATCTAAATGTGGTGTAAGTCAAAATGAAAAAGCAGTGACTTAATGTTGCCATCAACAGACTTGTTTCCATAAAAATCAGATTTACTTTTAAAAGACTATACACACTGACAATAAATTTGATTGATTCTCTACTGGTAAGATATATACTTAGAAAATCCAATATTGGATAATTTTATAAATCAAACTATTATTTTGAATGCAAGTACTAGGAAAATAACTTGGAAAATCTGAAAATGCAAAACTAGATTATTTATTAATTTTCCTCTTGACATAAAAACTTGTAAGCCAGAATATAAGCTTACATACCAACTCCTTCCTTTGGAAAGACAATTATCACAAGAACAAGGATGGACCCTCAGTGATTAATAAATTCATAATTTTCGAGACCAGCCTGGTCTACAAGAGCTAGTTCCAGGACAGGCTCCAAAACCACAGAGAAACCCTGTCTCGAAAAACCAAAAAAATAAAAAATAAATAAATAAATTCATAATTTATCAGACCATCTTGCAGACCAGAGCTGAGTCAAGGAAAGGTCCATGACGACCTAGACTGCAACTTGACCAGAAAAGTTTAACTATGGAATCAGAGGTATCCTCTTTTTTAATCTGAATCTCCTACCCTGAAGACAGACTTGAGGTACTGTACCTTTTCATTTGTTCCCTTTCTTGATGTAGCTTTATTTGAATAAATGTCTTATCTTTGCTTCTTCCAAAATTCAACCAAAAAACTATAAACCAGGCATCATAGCACATACCTTTAATGCCAAGAACTTGGGAGACTATACAGAAGAACCCATAGTTTCAGAAATAAATAGCAAGAAAGAAATGCTCGCACAGAAGAAAATAGCTGTTCCAAAATCTGTATGTAAACATGACCCATATCACTGGGTAACCAGTAAAACACATACAAGCTGGGCAGATTCACAGCTCAGCTAAGGCTAAATGGGTTGAATTGAGAGTTTAGCTTTTGCCACAGGGGACATGTTCAATTGAAGTTTGAGTCCAGTTTATCTAACTATATGCTAGGAGGAAGCTTGCAAAAGAGCATTGTCAACAACTCATAATCATAGCGTGCCAGCTATGGTTTAAAATGATTATACCACATTCAAGAATCAAAAAATGAAGCCCAAGTAACTCAGGTATTATTTTTTAAAAAAAAATAAATTTTAAAGCAACTCTTGAAACTGTCTCTGAAGATTAGAAGTTGAGAAGCTATAAAACCAGTCAGTAAGAGCTCCAAGATAGTTGTGAAGCTATTGAGAATGTTACTGTTTCTCTGCCTTATTTCTCTATGAAACTTCATGTTTATCTCCTACCCTGCATAAAACTCTACTCCAAATGGGTCAAGGACCTCAGCCTAGGACCTTACCTGATACCCCAAATCTGATTTTAAAAAAAAAAGTGAGAAATGAAAATAAGCTTGGGCTCACTGACACAGGAAAGAATTTTCTAAATAGAACCCAGATAGCAAAGCATTATGACCAACAAGAAATAAATGCTATCTCAAGAATCTGAAAGGTTTTTCTCTCTACTGCAAAGGACGCAGGATTTGAGTAAAAAGGCAGCCCACAGAATGGGAAAATATCTTAACCAGCTATAAATATGGCAAAGAACTACTATTTAAAATTTATGAAGACCTCAAAAAATTGAACATTAAGAAAACAAACATTAATTTTAAAATAGTGCATGAAACTAAACAGAGTTCTCAAAAAATGAAATACAAAATAGCTGGGAAAGATTTTTCCCTTTGGATATTGGTATGGCGATTTCTCAGAAAATTAGGAAACAACCTTCCTCAAGACTCAGCAATACCACTTTTGGGTATATATCCAAAGGATGCTCAATCATGCCACAAGGACATGTTCTCAACTATATTCATAGCAGCATTGTTTGTCATAGCCAAAACCTGGAAACAACCTTAGTGTCTTTCAACCAAAGAATGGATAAGGAAAATGTGGTACATTTATACAATGGAGTACTACACATCAGAGAAAAATAATTACATCTTGAAATTTGTGGGCAAATGGATGGAGCTAGAAAACATCATATTGAGTGAGGGCAGCTACACACAGGAACTCAGAGAAGTTATGACAGCATACACGAACGAGCCCCATGCAATCTCAAGCCAGATCAAATCCCAGCATGAAGGAGGGAGGAAGACACGAAGTCCCACACCAAATCAAGAATCTACGGGTAACTGATAGCTGCTGGGAGAAATAGAGCTGGGTTTCTTTAAGAGCGTTGCTCCAGTGGAATAATGCAGAGGACACAAAGTTGGGTTGGTAGAGTAGGGAGGTAGTTTTGGTTAAGAGTTGAAGGAGGGGTGAATATGATCAAATTTCGTGTGAAATTCTCAAAGAAGAACACTAACTTTTAAAAAAGGGAATAATAAAGACAATAGATTTCACACACACACACACACACACACACACACACACACACTGGAATGTTAAGGCAGATATTGTGGAAAACAATACCAGAGCTTCCAAAACAAGTGTTTTGGAATAAAGGAATGACCATACGCTCTAACAATCACATTACACCATGTACATCTAAAACAAATGAGATAAAAACTCCCACAGTTTTTTGTGGTGTGGTGTGTGGGGGAGCTTGACAATATTGAAATCAAACTAAGCGTCCATCACAGATAAAAGAATGTAAAATGTGATACCTGTACACACCAGAATACCACTCAGCCTTAAAAAAGGAGGTGGAAATTCTACCATTTGGGACAGTGTAGATGAAACTGTGAAAATTTATGTTAAGTGAAGATAACTCAGGCACAGAGAAAGAAATACTCTCTAACTTCACTTACATGTGATATCCTTTTAAACGTCAGACTCATAGAAACAGACGGTAGAATAGCGGCTACTAGAGGCTAGCCGTCATGCAGCAGGAACTGCAGTGATGCAATGAGAGAAAATTCAGGGTACACTAAGACCCACATTAAGTTGATCCAGAAGGAGTCATATGCTTTGAGCAAGTTTGTCCACTTGGCTCCTCACCAGGGCCTTATGGGAGAAGACAGTCAGAGGATGGTCAGAAGAAATCTTTTAAGTGTAGAAGGTTTGAGAGGTCGTCCCTTTGGGAGGAAGCATAGAATGAGATGTCTTATAGAAGAACTTAGACTTTGGGTTCTGCTGGAAGCAAGTTCAGCCCCAAATCTTCTTGTTACCACTTACCTGACTTTGGATGGTCCCATTGACCCCTCTGTGTGTCGGGATCCACATCCATGAAATGCAGCTGTATGGGCACAATTAATAAAAACCCAGAGACAGAAACTGGGCTTCCACATGAAGGTCAGAAAAGCAAAACAGCCAGCCACTGACTCTTACCTCTACCTCAGTCCAAAATGGTAATCCTGCCTCCAGGAATCTCAGAATGGGACTGTGTCTGTGAGCTGTCTCCTCCCATTTTATATCCCTCTCTAAGGCTGGGATTAAAGTGTGCACCACTGGTATTAAAGGCATACACCACCTGGTTTCTACGGCAAACTAGTGTGGCTCCTGGATTAAAAGTTTGTGTTACCACTGCTGGGTTTGTAAGGCTGACCAGAGGGGCCATTTTACTCTCTGATCTTCAGGCAAGCTTTGTTTATTAAAATACAAATGAAATATCACTACACAGCTGAATTAGATCATGGTGATTATATAGATTAAGCATGATCTTTTTCTGTACACAAAATGAAGGTCACTTGAATTTAGCTATTGCTTTTAGGTTTTTCCAGTTATTGCTACTATTTCTCTATTGTTGCATTTCCACTGTTCTGTAGGTTTACACCTCCAAGTGGTTTTAAAGTAGAATCTGTTAACTTTCAAAACCCATACAACAGCCTTAAGAGAAAACAAAACATGCTGTGGTTTTGTGAGAGCTGAATGTGAGCCTTTCAAACTCCTCTTCACTTCCAGATACTGAATAATGCACAAGTTCTTGCAATGATACATAATGAATGAGAGAGCTTACATTTATTGAATTTCTATTAAATGCCAGAGTCTGGTCATAAAATTCGTATACGATATTTTATGTAGCCTCTTTAAAGGAGCTGCAAAGCAGAGAACCCTCCCTCTCTAATGGATAGGTTCAGGGAGACTAACATTCGGAAGACTATACCAAGGATCAAATCAAGTTTTTTTCCCCATGATATTTTATTCCAATGGTTGGTGTGGGAGGTCCTTCTCCAACAAATGGTTTGAAAATTTCTATATTAGTTAGAAAGGAAATGGAAGCCATTCAGGCTTGAGGTCCTTTCTGGCCATGCTCCCAATCTCATAGAATACAGGAAATTATTATAGATGTGTTACTAAACGACATTCATTACATTTAAATGCTCTGCAGGAATCAACTTCTTCCTAAATGCTGTAGGGAAGGTCCAAAGCTTGGAACTGGAAAGTTAGGAAAGAACTGCTCAGATGGAGGTGTGGTGATATGAAAGAAGGGAACGAGGGCCAGCAGTGAGGGCTTTCTAGCTACAGCACAATACACAGCAATGGTGTCTTAAGTTCAGAAAAGTTGTGAAAGTAAAGATATGGCCATTTCCAGCCACATTAGCCTCCTTCTACCCATACAATCATTACTCAACCCTCTGCTCCCCATCAGTCATCTCCCTATTGAAGAAATCTTGAATCTGCAGCATTAATGAGAGAAAACAGTGAAGAGGATTCAGAACATCACACTATCAGAAGGGCAGTGTGAATGAATCCTGGACCTACACTGATCTCCCTTCATTGAGCAGCATCTTTTGTCACAAAAGAAATTATAAACTCATCCAGTCTTACTCATGGCTGTCGACTGCACACAATCTGCAACAAATTTCATAAAGTTTGTCTGACTGGCTTGATTTCATGTTGAAGGTTGCAAAGCTCACTAGACCATTACAAAACAGGAGCTGCTTCCAACCACTCTTGCTTTGTGTAAGGTTTCTTAATGGGCGCTCAGAATAATTGAGTTCATTCTCAAAGAGTATAAAGACATTGGATGGAATAAACCACACTTGGCCTTCTTTCCCTTGCCCCTCAACATTTCGAGTTTACTTCTGTTTTTGTTTCACACATTCTCTGTCTTACTCTCCCAGGGACCATGAACCCTGAAACAAAAGAGGACAGCAGGTTTGTTGTGCTCATCATTTTCTTCAAAGACAACACAGCACCTGAGGTCACAGTGAACCCTAAGGTCCTATGCTCTGATTTGAACATGGGATAGTCCTTGCAGACTCATGTTGAATGCTTGGTCCCCAGCTGGGGTGTTTTGAGGATAAGTTTTAGAAGTAGGGCTTCATTGTATGTATGTAAGCGGACATGGCTTGGGAGACGGTGCCCGGTCCTCAGTCTCTCTCTTCCTCTCTATTCCTTTCCTCTATGCATGAGGTGAACAATGCCTCACACATGGTCCTGCTTCTACAATGCTTGGTATCATCATAGGTTCAGAATCAACAGAGACAAAGAGTGAGCGCCCTGAAACTGTGAGCCAAGATAATCCTTCCTTCATTCTCCCCTCCTTTCCTCCCCTTCTTCCTTCCATCCATCCTTCTTTCCTTCCATTCATCCTTCTATCCACCCATTATTTAAGTCAGATATTTTTATACATTATAAGAACTTCTAATAGAATATATTTATTGAACTAGTGACTGGATCGGAAGCTGGATGGATAGAGAAGAGGAATCATACCACATCTGTCTATGGAGATTTCTGAGATTCCTTGCCTACAAAAGGCAGATGATAGGACTTGTCAACTTCATCCTGCCAGCTGTCACCATGGGTTGGCAGTTGTAAATTTTCTAGATTTGAAGGTGTTGACAAACTTCTAGGGATGCAGAAAGATGGGAATGGAGCAATGAACTGACAATCGGGCCCGACACGATCACACAGGCCTTACTATAAACTGCTTCACTTTGTGTGTTTACTGAACACTGACTGCACTGCCATCTGGGCTGTGAGGTCGGCAGTAGTTCTTTTCTCTTTCTCTACAATTTTGTAAAGCAATCCAATGACTTTTTGCTTTTAGAACTGGGGGAAAATGTCACAATTATTCATAGTATTTATTTTGCATTTCCCACACATTCAATTTTGTGACAGACAGAAATGAGAGAGTCATAAAGAAAGTGAGCAGCATCATCCCTACCAAAAAGGTACTGAGCATTTAAATTCAGGGCTTGAGAATCGAAAGCTCTGATTTTTTTCGGATGCACGGCTATGCTTTGTGCATGACTTCCTCTCCTAGCAGACATGACCTGAAACTGGTGTAAATGCAGCTTTCTCATGTATGGCTTTTCAAGTTCAGGCAAGAAGCCAAGCAAGCTCTCTCATGTTTGCAACACTAAAAGGCACTCTTGGAGACCACTGAGATTTGTAAAGAAATCTGGGCACATTCTTTGCAGAGTTTAGGGGTAAAGAGAGTTCTTGGAAAGGGATCATAATAATTAATAGGTTTTTAAAAGAAGTAACTATGTTTTGGTTTAAAAGATGTTCTTCGATAGCCTCATTTTCCGACTGAATATTAATGACAATTTGGTATTGAGCTGGCAATTTTTAAGTTGGTGCCTAGCCTGATAAAGGGTTCTGTCTATGGCTTTTCTGTATTCGCCAACCAGAGCACAGTTTTTCCTAGAGAGTGACAGACTTTGGGAGATAGAAATTTGGATAAAGTGTGGTATCACCTTGAGAACCAGCTTTCTGCTTGCCAGGGAGTGAAGTGTTACGTGCCAGAAGACCTTCAGCCTTCACAGCAGGAGACAACCCTGCTCCAGGAACCAGGAACTCTTCTGCTAAAGCAAAGATGCGACATAGCATAGGCTAGAGCAAAAACAATTAGAGAGGAACCTATGGGGTTGAGAAGTGATGTTGACACAACCATTTGTAGCTTCTGAACTGGCAAGTGAGTCATAAAGTTCTTCAAAAAATGACATCTGTGAAGGCACAGGAGGCATGAGCCTTCCTTTATCCACAAAGCAAGGAGTTTGAGTCTCTCTCTCTCTCTCTCTCTCTCTCTCTCTCTCTCTCTCCCCCTCTCTCCTTCTCTCTCCCTCCCTTCCTCTCTCTCTCCCACACACTCTTTCTCTCCCTCTCTCTCCCTCCTCAGAAAGGTGAAAGGGGATGACGTCAAGCAAGACCCATGCCACACTCTCGCATGAGAGAGCTAAAAGAGTTGATTTTTCAGAAGTAGTGAGAAGAATGGGAATTACCAGAAGCCGGGAGGGGTGGAGAAGAGGATACAGGGTGGGGTGTGGGTGCAGGTAACAGAAGGAAAAGTCTCTGGTGCTCAGTAGCACAGTGGATGAAATGTGGTGGACAAAACTTGAACATACATTTCTTTATATTTCATATAAAGAGTTTGAAAATGTTCCACTTGGAGAAATGACCTGTGCCTCACGTAATGGGCTTGCTGGTTACTCTAATGTGATCCTTACATGTTATGTACCTGTATTTAAAGAGTAACCAAAAATATCTTTGATTACTTTGTGTCAAGTAAAATTTAAAATACTAAATTTGTTTTAAAGAATAAACACCACAGAGAAATGAGGTGACCCTATACTATGCACCATGTACGACGTTAGCCACCCTCTCTGTTACTGAGACTGAATATGATATTGTTTCTCTGTAAATATTTATAATTCCTCTGACAAAAAAAAATAAACATGTGAGTGTCAACGAAGTAGCTCAGGAGGTAAAATTGCTTGCCACCAGACCTAATGACCTGATTTCCGTTCCCAGATTCTACATGGTGGAAGGAGAGAACCAACTGCAGAAGCTTGTGCTGTGACCCCATACATGTGCTGTAATATACCTGCACACACGCGCGTGTGTGTGTGTGTGTGTGTGTGCACAGACACAGGGTGAAGAGCCTGTGTTTGTAAATAATGTTTAAAAAGAAAGAGCACGGTACAATATTGCACACCTTTAATCCCAGTACTCAAAAGGAAGAAGCAGATGGATCTCTGTGAGTTTGAGGCCATCCTGATTTACATAGTGAGTTCCAGGCCAGCCAGGGCTGCACACTGAAACCACGTGAATCGGATTACTTCCACACAACAGAAAGCACAAGTCTGCGTGTGCCTAAAGGATAGTTTCTATGTGTGATAGCAAATTCTTACAACAAAACTGGACTTTTCACCACAGAACAGACACATTTTGCTGCCTGTAGCCATACAACTCATCTGTGGGTCAAAAACAGACCAGGCCCCTTGTGAACAGGGAGCAATTTTACATCTGGAACGTCAAGAAAGTAGGCTATTGTGATTTACTTAATGTTGTTTGAGAGCACATTTCCCTAAACATTACTGTCTAGAGACCCAGACCACATAATTTAAAGAGAGATCACTCATGCATGAAAAGCTAAATCCCTAAGCAGGGTGATGTTTTCCTTCCTTTGGTTCCATGAAAGAATAGTAGTCAGGGCTGCAGAAATGGCTCAGCAAAGGTGCTTGATGTGCAAACGTGAAGACCTGAGTTCGAATCCTAGGACCCACATAAAAACACCAGACACAGCTGCATGGACACCCATAACTACAGTGTTGTGGAGGGCAGAGACAGAGGGATTACTAGGACTTGCTAGCCACCAGCCCAGCTCCATGTTCAGTGAGAGACCCTATCTCAAAGACAGAGGGAGAGACCAGGACACCTAATGTTCTCCTCTGTTGTCTCACACAGGCACACACACTGAATACACACATGTATACACACTCCCTTACAAACAGATAAGTAAAAGTCAATGAAAGCTTAGCCTACCTAAACCTTATGTCTTCAGCTTTGAAAATAGCCCATGTAGCTTGGACACAGAAGGATTCTGCTTGCTTTGTCCTGTTGGTTAGTAAACTTGGTTGGTTGTTTGATTTGGTTTAATTTAAAAAATGGGTGAAAAGAAAAAAATGCAGCCAATTTTTGAATCTCTCAACACATTGAATGTGGTCTTGTTTGACAGGCACAGGGCAAACCTCTGACCCCACCACCCAAGCCCAGGAAATAAATTACCACTTGTCAAAACAAAAATGGAAGCTTTGCTTCCACCAGAGAAGTTGACCAAAGAGCCTCCTCCTACAGTTTTTTTTCTAGAAATGATATCTCCCTCTTTGTCTCTCTACGCCTCTGCTGAGAACCCTAATCCAAATAATTCAGACATTCAAATGTCAGCTCTGAGGGGACATGCAAAGGAGCGGTTTTCATTTTTTAATTTCCATTGCATAATTTTTCCTTGGCTCACCATTTCTTTGAGCTCTGCGGGGTTGTCTGTAGGGTATAATCAATGATGCAAACCGATCCAAAATGTGCATGAACGCACGTTGGATGAAGGCAAGAGCACTGGGAATATCTACTGGGTTCCCCGGCATTTAGTGTTTATAATTGCTTCAGGATGAATGTGCATGCGAGAGGAAAAGCCGAAGTTTCTCCCCTGACAACTTAGCCTCCGGGCGCACGGAGTTTTCAAGCATAAGTAGAATTCCCCTTGACTGTCTTTAAAAGGGTTGCATGAGCAGAAGCCAAAAGAGATCACGGTTGGCTCCGAAGTCCAACCCAAAGTGTTGTCCAACGTTTGCATTAACTCAGCCTCCCTCGAAGGTTTTTGGTGCTGGGAGGGAGGGGGGCTTGGCAATCTGGTTCACATCTGGTTGTCTGGCATTAACTTGAAAACTCACTGGGTTCTCAGTCTGAAGATACTGGGGGGGAGGGACGCTTGTAGATAAAGCACGATCTTGGAAAGTGTGAAGAAGCAGATGGCTCTCTCAGATAGAAAATCTAACTGCAGGAGACAAGCACCCAACAAGCTCTCTCAAAGATGCTATTGTTCTCTTCCCAACACCCTCCCTGCTGACACCACGGGAACCCGCTTCTCCACTCGCTACCAACTCTTACGAAATGAAATATCATTTGAAAACCACCACAGTCGATTATACATATTTTCTCATTTTCAGACTCCTATTTGATCACCATCAACAACTCAGTTTTAGAAAAATCCCATTATCTTTCCTAAAGTCCTCACCAGTAGAATCTAGACATTTTATCTAGATTTTTTTCTTTAAAACACAAGAACATTCTTTGAAGGTTTAGTTTCTCACTCAAGTATTTTCTTTAAGGCATCAAATGAATTTCTCAAGGCTTCGGGTATTCAGATCAGGAAGCACTTGTGTAATTAAAGGTTTGTGTCAATAAAAAATTTCTGTGCAAAACTCCTAAAGCCTCAAAGGATTAGGTCAGCAGCTGGGACTAATGCCTTAAATCATCACACACCCAGGAGCATTGTTATTCTCTCAAAAACACAGATTCCCAACTTGGTAGATGGATGAAACTGGAGTATCCGTTGACATTGGTAAAACCACAGGTGGCCCCTTAGAACACCCGCTTCCGGGTCAATTCGGTGTTGCTAAGAATTTCCTGTGTGACCGCTCGTTGGGCATAAGGTAGGGATTACCAAAAACACAGACCTTACATACAGAGAGTATAATCCAATAGCAGGCTGCTTTCTATCATGTTCTGCCAAGATATGAGTGAAGCATGGAGGTCTACCACACTCCCAGAACTCAGGCGAAGATGTAGGCTGTTCTCCCAATAGTAATCAAAGCCCATATACTAGTCCCCACTCGTAAAAAAACATTGGGCATAGATGAATGAAAAGACTTTATTACAGCAAAAGTTTGAGTGTATTCTCAGGTTTACAAGGGTTTGATAAGTGATGGATCTTCATAACGTAATAAATCACTAGTAAAAATTATTAACCTTTATTATGTAACTTTTGCCAGTTATATGAACTCTCTGGTTCATTCACATGGAGATCTAGTTACTTTTCTGGGAACTATTTTACAGAGTACAAATTCGTTTTTCCTCTGTATCTTCTTCAGTGTAGGGTAAAGGGGACAACGGAAGCAGGAAACCAACCAATTACTGTGCACCATGACTCTGAACCCATAGTCAGTGAAAGAAACACATCCTGTACTTGAGACCCGGGCCAGGGAAAGAAACATCTTTATCCCTAAACCCAGGACTATAGACATGTGCCCTGGCTCTGAAACTAGTATCAAAGAAACACACTTAGTCCCTGGAATCAGAGCCAGTAAAAGAAATATGCCCTGGTCCTAAGATTAGAGTCAAAAAGCTTTAAAAAATAAAATAAAAAAGACCAGTGAAAGAAACACAGTTTGGCCATAAAGTCACAGCCATTTCTGTCCCTGATCAACTAAACTGACCAATCCCTAAGCAGGGAAAAACTAACCAATCCCCCTTCTCCCTGGGAAAACCCCGCCCCCTAAGGAGCCCTATATAAGCCTCTCCACCACTTCAGTTAAAGGCTGCCCTAAAGCTGCCATGAGGCTGCCACTCTCCTGGACCCCTCTTTCCCAAATAAATCTTTCTCAAAAGAGTCTTGGGTGACGACCCTCATTCACCAGTGCAGAGCTGAAGAACCTGACTGGAACGTCTCTTAGAGGACCGAGCTGAAAAACCTGCCTGAGATGCTCCCTAAGGGGCCTCAGCAAAGCGGAGCAGAAGTCTTCCACACGTGACAAAAGACCTAGCCACTGAAGACCCAGAGCTTCAGAGCTGTTCCCATAGAAAGGTCCAAATTATCCCAGATCCACTCGGGCTCCCCTCAGGGAAGACTTAGATCATGTGTCAGGCCCTCATGCTGATCTTTAGGTGATGCCCGTGGCGTGAAAAGGCTTGGGGGTAAAAGTGTCATTGGGGAGGAGAGGAAGTATTTCAAGAGACTGACTTCTGGGCATCTTCTAAAATGAAATGAAAAAAGGACTTTAAAGAAACAGCTGCCTACCAGTATCTAGAGCATCAATGCTCACCATGATACCCATTGTTCGAAGCACGCTGCAGATTCCTTACCTGGTAAATAGAGAACTAACATGTAGCATACATATGTACCACAGGATACTAGTCAGCTCTAAGAAGGGAAGGAAGGGATTCTAACACTTGCAACTACATGATAAATCTGGAAGATGCTAGGTTCAATGAAACAAAATAGAGACAAAAAGACTTTAAAATGGCTAGGATGACACATGGTATAATAGGTGTGTTTTTATCATAATAAATAATTAGTTTTTTATAAGAAGAGGCGGTACTCTTCTTATTAAAAGGTCATGATCATAGATACATGATCATTGACTAATAACTAATGCTATACAGAGGACGATAATTCATTGCACAGATGAGATAGGCCTCAGGGAAAAGTGAGTACAGAAACCCTGTGTCACACTGATGAATGAAAATGAACCCTATCCAGCCAAGCCACGCTTGAGCAAAGCAAGCAGAAAAGATGAAAATATCAAAGCTGCCAAAAGGTTCTTGCACGTATCTATGATTTTTACCTAGACATTGGGGCCTTTGGTTCAGCCTGTAAGAAACAAAGAAACCAATGACAGACTGAACACGCAGTTTGATGTCCCAGCTACACGCTTTTAAAATTAAATACAAACCAAATGCAAAGTCACGATATCAGAGAGATTCGAAAATACTGAAGCTATATGATTAAAGAGACTCCCAGTTGTGTACCTCAGAGAAACTTAGTCAAATCTCTCAGGAAATATGGGTTAGAAACCTCCCTAACAATGATACGTGAAATGGGAAAATATCAAGACCAACTCAAAATGTCCTTTGGCAAGAGAATGGCTCAATAGTGCAATTGTTTTTTTTTTTCTTACGATACCAATACAATACGTGGTATCATATTCGTCTGGTACTGTGCAGTGGTATGTTGTAAGAGGGGCGGCTGGGCTGTGTTCCCGGCACCCGGCCGCCCACATGGTTAGCTTATGCCCCGAAATAATTACATGGAAACTGTATTCTTTTAAACACTGCCTGGCCCATTGTTGGCTATCTCTTCTCGGCTAACTCTCGCACCTGGACTAGCCCATTTCTTATAAGGTGTGTAGCACCCCAAGGTGTGCTTACTGGGGAGATTCTAGCCTGCGTCTGTCTGGCATGGGAACATCATGGCGACTCCTGACTCAGCTTCCTTCTCCCAGAATCCTGTTCTGTCTACTCCGCCTACCTAATTTTCTGTCCTATGAGAGCCAAGGCAGTTTCTTTATTAGTTAACCAATGAAAGCAACAAATAAGATACAAGACCCACCTCCATCAGTGGTAAAACTAATTAAACATTAATACAGACATATCTTCAAGAATAATGTTGAATGAAATAAATTATAATTCATACATGTTGAAAAATTGCTTTTGAAAACACCAATAAGCAAATCTCTATAGAAATGCAAGGAATAATAACAATTGCTGGGTAATTATCCCTGAGCAGCCAGAGAGGAGAATATTAAAAGCAGGTCAGTAGTTGAGGTTAGAATATATTGAAAGCCTTTTGCTTCTTAATCTGGTTGCTAAACATGGAAGTACTCAATTCATTTTAAATCTAAACCGGACACAAATGTTATAGGACACAGTTGATAGAAAAACATGTGTTCAGGAAGATAAATAAAGAGGAATGCTTCCCATATGCCCTATGGTATTGATGCCAGAGAAGTAAATTATTACATAAAAGATCTGGACACAGCCGCGCAGTGGTGGGCTGAAGTCGGCCACCAAGATTGAAATGTGCAGTGCACGAGACTAAATTTCATTTTGTAGCCATCTCTTGAACACGTTCCTTTTTTATTATTATTATCTCCTGACACTTGGAAAGCAGAGGAGAGCATAATGGAAAGTATGAACCGAGAACGCAGCTGACATTTGGACTCTCTGCCCAACAGGCAGAGAGCGAGAGGCGTTTGCAGCTTGTGATTGAGTTTTACATAGCAGCTAGCAGGGAAAAGGTGACTCTGGAGCTCTGCCTGAGTGTGTTCTCTTTGCAATGCTCTGTTGCTTACAATAGGTGGTTCAAATCACATCTCCCAGCGCGTTATGTAAAGCCTTACCCCATGAGTGAAAATATTTCTGATTAGTACACTCCCTAGGTAACCCACTGTGCTCTGTTTACTCAGCTTATTTCAAACATTGGCAGGGAGGGGTGGGGGGGCGAACTGTACACAGAGAGAAACGGATGAAAGTTGCCATGTGGCTTTCTGCTTTGGCTTGGCAAAGTAGAGTGTATGCTTGAAACGCAACACAGATACTGAGAGGTTCGCGGGCACTGAAATCACTCTGCCTTTCTACCGGAGAGCGTTCTGAGTCTCTGCTGTAATCTCAACATACGGTCCTGGGCTACATGACTTCTTCTGGAACTTAAAGTGTGCTTGAAAGACTCCCACATTCCAGGGATTTAAAAGTGAGTCATAGCGCTGACATGTGTGTCTAGAATGATGGCTATCATTGGAAAATGTCTCTTAAACTCATCCAAGCAGCTGAAGCAGTCCCTAGTCATTTTGTTCTAAAAGGAGAATTCTCCCAGGATAGAAGTGGAATAGATTTAATAAATAGTTTCTAACAACTTAGGAAAGTCATGCATTCAGAATTTGATCCTGTTTTTTTTTTTTCCTTTCCAAGGAAAGAGGGGGCATTTTGAGAACAGATTTCCTGGTGTCTTTTTCACCCGTGTCTCTTTGAGGCCACAGAATATTGTCCAAAGAATATTAGATTCTGAGAAGAAGTAGAATCAGTGACCTCACAACAACCGAGACGGCGAACAGGACACATGTGAGGATGCATAGGAAAAATGAAATTGCAGCCTAAATTATTTGTGGCAGAGCCACACACAAGGACAATCACTTAGGAAAGGGTTACTCGGAACGACACACGTGAAATAAATTTACAGAGCTGGGGAAATCTTCCAATAGTTACAAAACAAAAGAAGAGGTAATCCAAAATTGAAGCAAAGTCTCCACTCATAAAAATCAGCCCAAAGAGACAGAACCAGTTGTAAATACTGCAGGGCTGGATTCCAGGGCCTTCTTATTGCCAGTGTTCTCAAGATTTATTTGACATTCAGTAACACATATTAATTTCTCTAAATATACCCTCCAAAATTAAGTTTCTGAACCATCTAAAAATATATCGGTATGCCAATGACAGGTACATTGCTTAAATTAAACAAGCATCATGTGGATAAATGTGTGTCACATCTTACCTAAGGAAAGAAACTGAAAACAAATTCGACTTCACAGAGCCTGAAACTAGGCATGGTAGGGGAGGCAGGAGGATCAGGAGTTCAAGGCCAACCTCAGCTACATAATTTGAGTCCACCTGAGATACATGAGACCTCAACTAAGAAACTAAACAAAGAACAAAACCTTGCTTTGGGGACTTTGAATTCACTCACTAGGAAATTGTCAAAGAGAACAGACAGCTGGGGCGAAGTTCAGTGGGAGAGCCCTTGTCTCGCATGTGCAGGGCTCTGGGTTCCACCCCTAGTTACGTCAAAAAGCGGGAGAAGGAATAAATAAAGGAAATTACATCCTTCAAGATATCCTAGCAATGATTACAAAGACTAGTACTCAAAGAAACTCAGAAAACTGACATTTTTCCTTCCAATCCCCAAGTCACTTTAAAAGTCATGATCTTTTTTTTTTTAATTTATTTATTTATTTAAGATTTCTGTCTTTTCCCCACCGCAGCCTCCCATTTCCCTCCCCCTCCCCCAGTCAAGTCCCCCTCCCTCTTCAGCCCAAAGAGCTATCAGTGTTCCCTGCCCTGTGGGAAGTCCATGGACCACCCACCTCCATCCAGGTCTAGTAAGGTGAGCATCCAAACTGCCTAGGCTCCCACAAAGCCAATACGTGCAGTAGGATCTCAGGAAATTCGGGATCAACCTACCCCTAGATCCAGCAATACCACTCTTGGGAATATACCCAAGAGAGGCCTTATCATACAACAAAAGTATATGCTCTACTATGTTCATAGCAGCACTGTTTGTAATAGCCAGAACATGGAAACAACCTAGATGCCCTTCAATTGAAGAATGGATGAAGAAAGTATGGAATATATACACATTAGAGTACTACTCAGCAATAAAAAACAAGGACTTCTTGAAGTTTGCAGGCAAATGGATGGAAATAGAGAACACGATCCTGAGTGAGGTAAGCCAGATCCAAAAAGTCATGATCTTTACAGGGTTCTAATGTGTCTTGCTTCATGCCAGGAGTCTACACAGAAGAGAAGTTCCCCACAGGCTAATAGTATGAGGGTGTGGGGCGAGGGCAGAGGCAGTGAGTCCTTTCCTGTCACTCTTCAGCCCCTCCTTCCTATTGGAATCAGCAGAGGGAGAGATGAAGCAGAGAGTGCTAATCAGAGAGCAAGCTGACATTATCCCAAGTACCACCCCTAACTGGTTAGAAATGTCTCCAGACCTATACTGGCATAGTCTCTCAGGGACCCATGGGTGATTTGCAATGTCTGCCCTTCACAGGCGTGGAAAGCAAGTAGCATCCCTACCTCCTGTTTGTCATCCTTACATATTACTCCTCTCAGCCCTGAATGCTCTGGAGATTTCTTTTAGCATAGATTCCTTTAGAACAGCTTTTTATCCAAAAGCTCAATTCTTGAGAGTAGCACATTTAACCTTGTAGCCACTTGATGGAGGGGAACACATGAAGGGAAGTTGGCTTTGCTGAGTTTGTTAGTTTCTCTCAGTGAAGAGGCAATTTCATTGAGTTAACAGACCTGAGGTACAGTAAACATGCTTCTCACAGGTATATTCACAAGGTAGTATAAATATCTCTCGTCCACTAACGGTGTCCTCAGAGAGGACCAGCAGAGGCCCAGGCAGCAGCACTGGAATGTGCCAGAAGAAGCCCTGTGGAGCCCCCATGTGAATGGGGTTGCTGAAGACAGCAGGGTAGAACAAAGGCCAACCCATAAAGCACAGTGCACGAAGCTCCACCTCTCTTTAACAAAAAAGTGTCCATAAATATCAGATCATTCTGTTTACTACAAGTAGACTCTTCAGTAAAGCAAAGATAAAGTCAAAGTCAATTATGGCCATGAGTTTAGATACAAATGGGATCAGAATAGAGAAGGAGCCAGATTGTCACACCGGGTACTTTCAGAATGAAAGGTGCCAGCTATTCCTTCCACAGCACCCCAGGTACTTCTCTCAACACATGGAAGTTAAAAGACAAAGGGAAAATGTACATTTACCTATGCTATAAATTTTAAGTATTTGGCCTTTAGGGTTTACTTACAGTACACTCTTAATATGTGCTAGTGGTTCCAGCCTGTAATGTTTAACTTTGTCAACTTGACAAGACATGGAAAGTCTCAGTGAGGGAGAATCGACATCGAACCTATATATGTGTAAAGGATCGTCTTGTTTAAGTTAGTTGATTGAGACGATCCAGATCACACTGTAGGCGACATTATTCCCTAGGCACCGCGTCCTGGACTGTATAGGAGTGGAGAAGTCAAGTTAAGCCCAAGTAAGGAAGTGAGCATACATGCCTTTGTTTCTCTCAGCTCTTTCCTGTGGAAGCAATGTGACCACCTGCTTCAAGTTCCTGCTGCCGTGACTCCCTCGCTATAAGGAATAGCAACCTGGAACTCCGCTGAAATAAACCTTTTCTCCCTTAAGTTCCATCTTGCCAGAGTATTTTATCACAGTAATATAATTAAAACTAGGATGTAGTCCAACCCTCTCACATAGCTGGGAGATTTCCTCCTCTCTGAGGACACTTTCAACCTCTGAATATCTGCACGATTCTTATGTCCTAAGGGGACACTTTCTTCTCCCAGCTGCCCCATAACTACAACTCCTTTCCTTCTAGATTATGCTTTGCTAACGAAATTTGTAAATAGAGCTGTAAACACCCTGCCCATCATATTTCTTACAAGCTAGAGGCCTCCCTACTAGAGGTAGCGAGAAAGAAAGGCCAGCAAGCATGAGAAATATGCTATGCTCTTTCCTGGTTTCTTTCTTTTAAACTTTATCAAAACGTGCTTGGAATCTCTAAAAGACCTTCTAGCCTGTCCTCAAGCTGGGGTTTTTGTCGCAGAGGTGTTGAGAGTAGTGCTTATTGCCTTCTTAAATTCATACCCATCCTCATGCTAAAAGATTCTCAAGAAGTAATTCTAATCATGGTTTTATGCCCAAAAGTTCCCAGTAGATTCTGGCTATTGTGCTCTCTTCAAAATTTGATAACCCTAAGAGGTGGGTGTCTATTCCATCAGCTCAAAGGTCAGCCCCTGCTCTGTCTCTCAGGACTTAGTCTTCATTCACTCTGAGGATTGGGTGGAAGATCGATAGACGCAGAGAAGAGAGAACATTCAGGAAGAACTAATTCAGGGGGAGAATTTCCTAAAAGTCACTCAAGAGGATATGTATGTCTCAGGATGTGATTCATTGTCCATGCATGTTTGTGGGATTTGTAGATTGGGGAGATGTTTTGTTTTGTCTTGAAACAGGATCTTACAGTGTATAACATGCTAATCTTAGGCGCTTGACCTTCCTGCCTCAGCCTCCCAGGTGCTAGGATTATAAGTCTATTGCACACAGTTGGTGTTAGGACATGAATTTAAGGACAGCCAAGCAGAGCTGGAATTCCAGTGTTCTGGTGACTTCAACAATATACACTGTCAAACAGAAGGGAAGCCAGAGAGAAATCAACACAGCTTACCAAAGTCCCCAAGTGGAAGAAACTGAAATAGTTGAAATTGAAAGTTGCCTGCTAAAGGAAGGAAAGGCAGCAAAGAACCAACTAGTTTTCGGGCAAAGATCAGAGACCCCTTTATATATAGAGGTCCCAAGACATTTTGCTTGGCTCTATCCATTTTTTAATTTTCTAATGAGATATATAGATATATATATCACAAATGCTGCACCCAGTTACCCTGTTTCCAATCTATTGGTGTTCTGATCCTTTGTGGTTTCTATTCCCCTCACCTGAACAGCTCCTATTTCTCTACACACCTAAGCTCTGTTCATTCAAACATCCATGAGAGTTTTCTGGCTCTCATTCCCTTTCAGGAATGCCCTTGACACTCTTGCCTGCTGATAATTTGGAGACTGACAGTCTTTCCCCCCATCTAACTCAAAATCCCACCCTAAGTCCCAGTTTATATAAAGAAAAAAGTAATTTTATTTAATGAAGGAAAAATGTGAGTGGATAAATAAGCAGTTGACTCCGAAGAAGAAGACAGCAGAAGGTACTCTGCAGCATGGTAGGGGGCTCTTCAGGGTGCAAGTATGAGAGAGCAGTACTGGGAGCCATTCTGCCGCATAGGGGCAACCCTGTCTCAGCAGAGCTCGAGCAGGAAATAGAAATGCTGTCTCATTCTGCTATGGTGACATGCAGTGACTGTAGCAGGGAGGAATAAGTGGCCATGTGTCACAAGTAGTCAGTCAGCTTGGCTCCACACTGGAGAAGAGGACAAGGTGTCTTCCTATGTGAGTCTAACAAGCAGTTGTCATGGTAAGAACCTAGCAAGTAGAAAAGCAGGTTGCAGGTTGCAGTCTGCGGATGACTGATTATTCTGAGCTGGTAAAATTCATGACCCTCCCTTTTCTGAGACTCACTTTTTCACTCTGCCAAACCAGAACTGACCTTAAGCAGTGACTTGGTAGGAACCTACAATCACTTACAAATCAATGTATCCAGCATGCAGTATATGCTTTTTCTGAAGAGCTTAGAATTAATGATACTCACACATTAAGGAATTGGCATTAAGGCCAAGAGGTAAATTGGAGTTACATTTTAGCATCTCTTTGTAGGGAACCTAGCCTAGAACTTCAACTAGAAGACTTTAACAGGCAGAACAGTTCCAAGCATTCATTCTAGCAGTAACGATCTATGTTATTGTAGGTTATTACTCAAACTCCCTGAGATCCTCTTTCCTTATCTAGAAAAGGGGAACAAGGATATATCTTTACCACAGGTCTAAGTATTACACTGTGTAATGTACTCATATCTCCCATATGTACAGAATAACTAGTTTTGATTGGCAAGCTAAGGAATTCATAAATCATTCACTGTGGAATGAGCCATGACTGCATTGAGGAGAAGATTAGGAAGGCATTCACAGAAAGCTAATGCATGCAGGTGGAATGAAATGAAAGAGACACATGCAGACAGTTCAATGTACCACTTTAGTTATTTAATTATGATATAAGTGTATGAATCTAACTAGTGACTCCAGAAACAGGATGGAAAGCCAGAGGAAGACTCAGAGATGAAGCAATCATCTACAATTTTCCCCTACACAGTACCCTGAACTAAGACTCCAATATATTAGAGACTTCTATAAAGAATGATGAAACCTCATCTTTACCGTTAATATTAATTGACAAAATGCTCACAAACAAAAGCAGATTAAAAAAATCCACAAATAAGGCAACATCCTGCCCAAATATTAGCATGCAGTGCACTGGGTCAGTGTTCCTGCCCACAGCTATTCTACTTCAATAGAATCACCATTTATACTAGTCACATCTTGACTGCAAACACAAGTGTGATCATTTGTATCTTGTCAAATGAATTCATGGTGCCTATTTCTGTCTAGTGAAATATTACACTAGAAAGTTAGAATTACTGGTTTGGAAGCAAAAGAAAGAAAATTCTTGAAGCCTGAAACAGTAGGTTACATTCATGTCTACGGAGTTCATAGACTGCAGTTTGGGACTACCCGCTGTTGGAGGAGGGAGCCACTTGCTTGGCCCAGTTGCCCAGAACTAAAATAATTACACAGAAACCATATTATTTAAATCACTGCCTGGTCCATTAGCTCTAGCTTCTTAATGGCTAACTCTTACATATAAATTTAATCTATTTCTATTAATCTGTGTGTCATCATGTGGCTGTGGCTTACTGGCTAAAGTTTAGGCATCTGTCTCCGGCAAAATGGCTACCAGATGAGAGGATGACAGCCAATGGCAACTTCAGGCCTGGAAGAGTCTTCCTTTACCTACAACCCATTGGAACTGTGCACACATTGCCACACGCTTCATACATACCACAGAGCATCTCTTCTGCCTGTGACTGAGCAGGTAGAAATGCATACATCTCTCTCTGCCCTCCTCATCAGCCACAAATATATACTTTAGAGAAAGGCACAGTAGTGAGGAAAGGAGGGTGAGAGGGAGGAGGGAGGGAGGGAGGGAGGGAGAAAAGAAGAGAAAAAGAGAGGGGAGGAGAGAGAAGAAGAGAGAGGTATTAAGGGGAGGATCCAGAAAAGATGGTACTCAGCTGTAATCATAAGAAACTGGAGAGCTGGGGTGGGAGGGGGCAGTAGTGGCGCAAGCCTTTAATCCTAGCACTCAGGAGGCAGAGGCAGTCAAGGAAGGAAGGAAGGAAGGAAGGAAGGAAGGAAGGAAGGAAGGAAGGAAGGAAGGAAGGAAAAGAAACTGGAACTCTGGTCAAACCCCTGTGTGACTTTGGGATGTTCAGTTGGTTTCACTGACTGTCAGGTCCCCTCATCAGTGACTAAACATAGTTAAGCTGTGTGGCTTTCATGACACGGTGTGTTCAGGCAAGTACTCTGCATCTTCAGATACAGGGAGAAAGAACCTCACGGGGCTTTCTTACCCTGGACATAACTCCCTCTGATTTGATTGAAAAGGAAAATGTTTCCTGTTCTTGAAGAGGGATGGACAGACTGCTGTTAGCGAATGAGTTCTTTTATGAATGGAATCTGGCCCTGTGTTTTAGAACACCCGTAATTCAAAGAAAATGGCCCGAAGACCATGGTACAATGAAATGATTTGCAAAAAGAAACATAAGGAACTCTCCTCCATGTGCAGGTCTGGGGACACTGCAATAAGGTACCTAACCAAGCACATTGGCTTTAGTTACAGACACTGGTATAGCAGAAGTTGAGTCGAGGTGACAGAGTTAATCTTACAACAGGAAAGTAAGAACTATAATATACTGCAGGTCTTAAGAGTCCCCAGGCCCCACCTTAGATTTTTGCTATTATTGGTGTTGTTAATGGAGATTATGAATCTGCATTATTTATAAACTCCCTGTCATTTGTAAGGTAGGACAATTTGTAGTAAAAGTCCTCTGAGTGTTGACACCTTACAACAGATACCCTAGAACGTGCATCCCAGGGGGAGGGACTGCGTTACTCAGGTTTGTGACTAATATTTGATAGGAGCTAAACAATGAAGGACCCATCTTACTGGACAGTTTCAGAGTTTCCCATGGACTCTTCTATCTATGCACCTGGACAGGATATCAGAGTGGTGGGAACATGAGCAAAAGGTATTTCTTCACTTCATGGGCAATCAGGAAGCAGATAGACAGGAAACGAGTCCCAGGATAAAATACCCCCAAGGACTTTCACCCAGTTATCTATTTCCTCCCAGCTAAATTACACCTCTTAAAGTTTCCAGAACTTTTGTAAATGCCCTATTGGCTGGAGACCTACTATTAAAATACGGGGGTTGTCCTACTTATCTTTAGTGGTCAACTTGCTTCAGCCTGGACCCACCTGTGAAGGGAGTCTCACCTGCGGGACAGCCCATATTATATTGGTTTATGTACATCCTGAGGAGGGTTGTTTTGATTCTTAATGTACGAGGACTTAAAGCACTGGGGGCAGCACTATTCCCTGGACAGGAGCCTGGGTAAGTGAACTATCATGCAGCATTTCGCCATAGTTTTTGCTTTGCCTCTTTGTCTCTGTGAGTTCTCAGAGGTAATACAAGCAGGCCTATCTCTTAGCTCATGCCTTACTTCCTACCTTGATTTCCCTCAATGATGGATTTGGGCTAGAAGTATAAGATGAAAGAAACCTTTTGTTCTCATGAGGTGCTTTCTGTTAGGGTCTTTTTCTCACAGCAACATAAAGGAAACTAGAACAGAGACTTTTATATTCAAGCCATAGCAGTGATTAAATCCATTAATGTAAGATGGGAGAGAAAGTCCAGCTATACATTGGTTCCTCCTAAAATATCTAAGGTCATAAAAACATAGTCCAGCAAGGATGAAATGGTGAGTTATTGGAATGGCTATTTAGCTACTCTTTTTATGACAGCAATTATACATAGTCCTCTGACTTGTAATTAAAAATGAAAACTCTATCATAAGATTAGACTACCCCTCTCTCATGAACCCCAAATATTGAGTAGGAAAAAAGGATTAGATGTGTTGTATTAGCTGAAGCAGCTGTCCAGGTAGTGTTCTGCACAATTCCAGGAGCTGTAGTGGTGATCCTCGTAGCAGTGATCACTCCACACACAGAGCTGTACACTACAAAGTCCGCACAAGTCTACACGTTGGTGAGGGCCAAGAAACTGAAACCTTCCTAAAACCCAAGAGGACCATGTCATACTCATTTCACACTAACTCTTAGGAACAATGTTGAAGTTTTAGTTTGTAACTTTTCAAGAAACACATCGCACAAGAAACTGAAGCAATATCCATTAACTAATGTCCATCTATCTAGGACAGTCTAGGGGAGTTGTAGACATAAACATGTGGAGCTGTGTCTGCTTATACTGGAGTCCCCACTTATTCATGCAAATAATTTTTACCCCAATAAAGTGACTGCCAGATGTGTGTTTTGTACTTCTGCCTTTCCTCTTGGTGCATGTTACCTTCTGGCCTTTAGTCTAAAGGACTCCGAGAACACCTGCATCCCTGACTCAAACTTTAACCCCACCCCACCCCACACCTAGCTTTATGGGCAGTTTTTCTGTCTGTCTCAGGCACAAATGCAGGACCCAATGAATGCATGGAAAAAGATCTGAAGCCCGAGAAAAATAAAGATAGCTTCCAAAGAAAAAAATTATTAAGTTACAGCAACCACACAGGTGCAGCTGTGCAGTTTTAGGAGGGTGATTCTTCACACCTATTTGCAGGACTACATTATAATTGTAATATAATAGCACCTTCTCCCATCTGCTCTTCCCACCTCTATGTGAAAGCTTGCAGCCCCATAAGATGACTCCCCACATACAATCAAAGCTATATTTGCTCCCCAAGAAAAAAAAATTCCAGTAGCTAATTTTCCATTAGAAAAAAAAACTAATAAATGAAAATTGTCTGCTGACAATTCTTGGCATACTCTCTGACTCTGTGCATGAATTTATATAATTATATAGCCTCTGGTTATTAATGAAAAACGTATTTTACATGAAATCCTGTTATGACTTTATGCTGGTAGAAAATTGGGATTCTTCTTAAGATCCAGCAAATATTTCAAAACACTGTATTTTAAATGTCTTTAATTTCACTCCATATAGCTTCCTAATTGCATTGCAGAAGCCTTAATTGCATTTGATTTTACTTCAATATTTACATTAGGTAGACTATGGCACTCTGAGATCAGGAAAAGACAGAACAGTCTGCTGTTAAAATTTAGACCTCGATTCTATACATTTACATATTAAGAAAAGTTTAAAGGTCAGATTCAATGAAAACAAGATTAGGAATGACCAGCAAATGAATTCTCCATGATCCATGGTTGAGTGAAGCAACATATAGGAACTAGAACATATTCAAGACATTATTGTGATTGAATTGATTAATCTAAGATTGCAATTTTAATGTAATAATTGGCTGAAGATGTAGTTCAACCGTAGAGTGTATACCTAGTATACATGAAGCTCTAGATTCAATACCCAGAAACTTCCCCCTCCCACAGGTAGATAGATAGATAGATAGATAGATAGATAGATAGATAGATAGATAGATAGATAGATAGATATAGGCAGAGATAGATAGATAGATAGATAGATAGATAGATAGATAGATAGATAGATAGATAGATAGATAGATAGATAGATGATAGATAGATGATAGATAGATAGATAGATAGATAGATAGATAGATAGATAGATAGATAGATAGATAGATGATAGACAGACAGACGGACAATAGATAGATGGTTGATAAGTAGATGATAGATTGACAGACAGACAGATAAAATAGATAGATTGATGATTGATAAATGATCAGTAAGTGATAGATGATAAACACATAACAGAGAGAGAAATTAAAGAACATTGTTGGTCAGGCTATTTCAGTCACATAGTTCAAATTATATGCTAATTACCCTCTCACAAATGTAGATGATTCTATACAGATCAACTTTATAAATGTATGTTTTCCTATTGCTAAAGTATAAAATTTGATTATTTACTAAATGATCACTTTAAAGTTTGTGTTAGAAATCAAATGTTAAAGAAACGAACAGTTTCTCACTAATACATGGGTTCCTTGTGACCACTCACCCTAAACTTCCCTTAGTTCCAAGGAAATACACTTTTTCCAGGCTGCTTTCTGAACTTCCCTGAGGTCCATTGGCAGCAGTCCATCCTCCCTTGGCTTTCTGTCTCAGCTAATTTCCAATGGTAATCAAGTGTAAACTCCTTACCTGGACCACTCTCTCAAAGAGACTCCCTCCTTACCTTTACTATGATGCTGAATTTGCTAATTTAAGTTTCAAGTTACAGAGAATTGTCTCTGAAGCAGACATGATGAAGCAAAACCCACAGATCACAGCTTTCCAGGCCAGAAAGACACACAGGATCATCCATGCATAGCCATTCTCTGCTATATTTTCAAGAGGTCCAAACCGTCCTTTCCCTGAACCTGTGACATTCTTGCATATTCTCAAAAGCCTCAGCACAATTTCTAGAGCTATTTGCTTAAAGGCCCCAAATCTCTAAAGATACAAACTTGTTGAACATTATTAGAGGCTTTGGCTCAAAATTCCAGGTTTTTTTCGCTGATATTTCTATAGAATTCAAAAATAGAAACACAGAAAGGCAAGATGTTTAAATCTACAGACTAAAGTCAAATTCCATCCAGAGAGATAATTCAGCAGATAAAAAGACCTGCTGCACACACCTGATGACCTGAATTGATTTCAGGATCCTGGAAAGCGAATAATCAACTCTTGAAAGCAGTCCTCTAACATCTGAACTTCCATGGTATATACTGCCTGCATGAACATGCACACACACACACACTCACACACACAAATAGGAATAAAGAAATAAATTTCTCATTCAATATTGTAAGTGTAAGGATACATATAGTTGTAAGCTATTGGAGACCCATGGTCAAGACAATTGTTCTTTTTTGGCCTCCCAAATCCCTATTAGACACCATTTGCCTCACATGCCTCTCACCAATCCATACACATATGGCCTAAGTCATGTGGTTGATTTTACTTAGCATATTTTAATAGTTCATTCCTAGATAATGAATATCTTATTTATTTAGCAGGATACCAAGGTGGTGTCTGAAAGCTATGCTTCCTTTTAGAATGCTTTGATATTTAATCATATTTCACTAGTTGGCTAGTGAAAATTCTCCTCAGCTCAACATGGTGGTTGCATGTGCTTATAACCCCAACTGTCTGTAGGAAAAGGAAAGTCCACTGAGTAACAGAGAATCCTGAGCTACATTATGAGAGCCCTTAGTGAGTATGTACTACCACTTGGGGTTACATACCTGCTGTGGGAACTCCTTCAGTCAACAGCCTTAAGATACTGGCCCACTTTGGACGTGGTCTCATGTACTATAAATCCAGATGCAAAAGAGTGCATGGGCCCCTTGGCTGCTAGATTTAGTTCCAGTTTCCAAAATACACACAGAGGATTGCAAATCACTATTCTTTCTGTGAATTTACCCCCTAACAAACAAACCTTTATTATACTCCATTCTGAGCTAGTGTAGAACTCTTTCTTTTTCTTTTTTTTTTTTTTTCGAGACAGGGTTTCTCTGTGGTTTTGGAGCCTGTCCTGGAACTAGCATTTGTAGACCAGGCTGGTCTCGAACTCATAGAGATCTGCCTGCCTCTGCCTCCCGAGTGCTGGGATTTTTTTGTTTGTTTTTGTTTTTGTTTTTCGAGACAGGGTTTCTCTGTAGCTTTGGAGCCTGTCCTGGCACTAGCTCTTGTAGACCAGGCTGGCCTCGAACTCACAGAGATCCGCCTGCCTCTGCCTCCCGAGTGCTGGGATTAAAGGCGTGCGCCACCACCGCCCGGCTAGAACTCTTTCATACCACAACAGTTTGGTGCCTAATATGGCATCTATGCAAAGTAATTTTGTCATATTGTATATGCATGCGTGTTTCTACCTCTGCTTAAGATATTTTGTATATTGATGCATTTTAGGAAATACCTATCATATCGCACTATACATTTCTTCCTATGATCTAGATACTTATACATTGCTTACATTTTGAGGTCATTTCCCTCATTTGCTGCACATTTGGTTAAAGACTTTAATATTTTAATATGAAGCCTTAGTCTTTAAGCTATATAGGTAATAAGAATTATATGTCAAGAGTCATCCATGTTTGTCCTACTTATATTTAGACTAATCAGGTTCTTTAGATGCATAGAGATTGTATTCCACATAGATGGGTAATCTTCAACCACTTCAAAGAACTGTAGAATATGGCATTTAAATAACTTAGGATTCTGTTGATGTGAGACATGATTGCTCCTGGCAGCATTGATCTATTCCCAACAGAATGTTGGGCACCAAAGACACTCCATTTGGAGTTTGTTTTCTTCTTGGCAAAACTGGCCTTTGGGCAAAGAACTGCTACTGCATCAATCACTGACAAAATGGATGGTGTCCAGGCTGGAGAAGCAGGAAACAAGCAAAAAGACTGCCAAACCTCGCCAAGACAGGGTAAGATGGTTTTTCATTTTTTCCTGCCTCTGAAAATGGTCTGTCAGTTATTCTTGGCTTACCCAAAGTTGGTTTCCCCAACATTGCAAATGAGACTTTGGGTGATTGCCCAGGTAGCCAGTTGTCTCTGTCATGTCTTGCACCTTTTGGAAGTTGCTTAATTGCACTTCCTGTTTACTCAAACAATATTATTTCCCTTCTCAGGTCTTTGATGGGGTTAAAGACTAGATACTCCTAGTTACTCTCCTCTCATGACTTAGCCAAGCCATTTCTAATATTAGACTTAGAATCTTTAGGATAGGATAACTATTGAAACATTTAGCATATGTTTCTTGCTTGATATTGTTCATGCTGGTTGTAATTCTAATTTCTATACTTGACATTTGTATTATACTCCATTCTGTGCTAGTATGGAAATCTTTTATACTGCAATACATGCCTTTAAGCCCAGCACTTGGGAGGCAGAGCAGAAGATCTCTGTGACATCAAGACCAGTACAATCTACATGAGTTCAAGGC
Source organism: Microtus obscurus (assembly GCA_963919715.1). NCBI lineage: Eukaryota > Metazoa > Chordata > Mammalia > Rodentia > Cricetidae > Microtus > Microtus obscurus. The sequence continues at coordinate 39,854,090 of CAWTZC010002514.1, forward strand.
CAAGCAGGGCTATATGGTAAGATTCTGTCTCAACCACTACATGCAAACTATCAGTAAAGAGTATCTTAGACTACCTTAATGAAAAATTAAAACACTGGCATGAATAACGTATATAATTAGAATTTTCTGTTCACTTGAATATGTCTCTGTGTTTCTTTGATATAAATTATAAGCCCTGAGTCATCTTCCTCATATTATAGTAGTGTATCAGACACTGTTGCTGATCTTTAAACATATGTTTTAAATTGTCATTTCTGGGCTGGAGAATATCAAGCACTTGCCCAGTACACAGAAGGCTCTGAAATAAATTAAGTTGCCATTTCTAAATATGACAGTAATGACAATGATACTATAGAGCTGACCTCTTTTCCTTAAACTCATAAAATGCCTTAAAAACTTTCATCTACAGCTAGAACACCCACGTTTAGGAGTACTAAATAATACTAGATAAGTTTTACCATATGTCAACTCTGCCTACAGCAGAGTTGGAGAAACTAGCATTTCTAGGTAATACAGTTTTAACCACCCATGAAAGAAAGGCTAGTTTCTTTCATGTGAAAATGTTGGTCCAAATATGAAGAAAAAAATGAGAGCACAAACACAAATGAGGAAGAGAGGTATAGTCCACCTGCATTCATAGCACCTGAATCGCTCTTGGTACCCTTCAAACAATGACAATGCCCTTGATCTCAGGTCCCCCCAGCAATTCTGACTACTTTCTTTCGGATCAACACAGCAGGCAGGTCAGGCTGCAAAATGAGCAGGAGGAAGCTTGCATAAACCACAAATAGTCACCTTATAAAAAGACGAGTGTTTTTAATAGTCGGCTCCAGCCATCACATTTGCATAAATTCCCTGAAAGGGTGAGTTGTGACTGACAAGCGAAAAGCACAAGATGGGCATGGAGGAAACAGTAGCTGCAGTTTGGCAGAAGACCCTACATCTATCCAACAATTTCTGCTGGAAATTAATAAGTTCTAAAGGAAGGGTCCTCAAAATCACCAGCGCAAATGGCACCCAGAAAAGAGTTTGCCCGTGAAAGACCAGCATTGCTTCAATAACACTGCTGTATGCTGCCAAATTGTTCATCAGAACTGACATCGTCCTCACCTGCCAATTTGTCAGTTTCCTTCTGTCAAGTCTCCTGCTGTCTACAAAGGACTTTGTTGGTGAATCTTAGCATACATCTTCTGTGGCCAAAAGACCTACTACTGATCCAGGAGTGAAGAAGCTACAGCCCCTTCCATGACATTCCCAAGTCAAATCCACACATAATAGGAAGGTTTTTTTGACACGGCTCAAATCCTTTGAAGAACGCCAGTCAAAGAGCTTTCTCCTGTCCTTTGAAGACTCACTTAGAAGAAAAAGATATTCTTGGCGTGTGTTTTATTTTCCTGTACTAAAACCAAAGTAAATTGTTATTTTAGCAATGACACCCCAATCAAGTTGACTTAGAACAGTTCTCGTTATGAGATCTCTGATCCATTGTTTTCAAATAGCTGCACTTTGAATCACTACACACCTCAAGTACTGCTGTACGAGGTGCTTGGGGACTTACAGGTAAGGACTCAGCATCCTCCTCCTCTTGGTTCTGTGAGGAGAAACAAAGTTATCACGACAGCTGGAGCCAGCAGCAGGCTGCAGATCTCTGGCCCTGTGCACTTATTCTAGGCCACTATCAACAAACTGCCCCCCTTCTGTGAACAGTTTACAAGAAGCAAGCCAACTTACTTCGCCCATGCTCGGGTTGTTATGGTATTCAGCCAAAGGTGCTTTTGCACTCAGCTACGCTTATGTAATTTCAATTTTAGATAAAAAAAAATCCAATTGAGAATAAAGGCTCAAAGATAATGGCCATAGCCTGAACATTTGAAATGGATTTACCATTCTTTTGTCTCAGAGAATATAGAATCTCTGGAAAAAGAAATTTTTTGTCAACTGCTTCAGTAATTACTAGAATCTGTGGGAATTACCGGAGGTTTGTTAGTGTGTATCTGATAACCTATAACCTAAGACTTAAGTTTTCACTTATACACACACACACATGGTGCAAGGAGCAAAGACTGTATATTTTAGTACATGTTCAACACGATCAGTCTTCAACATTATGGGTGCCTGGTTAAACACTTACTTCCTAGACAGACATAGTTTTCTTCATCAAATACCTAATGCATCTCTGATTTTGATGAATGATTTCACTTCTTCTAAACTTTAAGAGTGCATAACTAGAGTTCCAAGATGAGATATTCAAATGTCTAGCTCAGTGTGTGAGGCTCTTTACTGAGTAAAGCCCTAATTATTATTTTTCTTATATTCTCCCTAAAATCAGTTTGTTGCTTACAGATCTAAGGGCCATCTACATAACGATTTAATTAAATTTTATAAGCTATGTATCAGGAAGAGGGAGATAGCTCAGTCCATAGTGTGCTTAACATACAGAAGTGAGGACTCAGTTCAGCCTCCAGGACCCAAGGGAAAAGCCTGGTGGTGCACCTGCTAGCACAGCACTGGGCAGAAAGAGACACAAAGATCTGCAAAGTTTAATTTGGGAAGAAGAGGCTGATAAGAGACGTTGTCTCAAAAGAAAAAAAAAAACAAGGTAGACAGTGCTTGAGGAAGAGTGACATTCAAGTTGCCTTCTGGCTTCTATAGATACATAAAAACACATGAATCTGCATCGACGTGTGTGTGTGTGTGTCTGTGAGTGTACATATACACACCACATATACTCACAACAGACACACACATATATTACACAACACACACACAAACCTATATATCAAACATGAAATCTAACTACTTTCCAGGGTTTGATTTTATTTTTAATTTACAATCCCTGGTTTAATATTGTTAAACACCCTAGCAGCTTGTGTAGATACACGGTCAGGCAGATTTGTAATGTAATTGTTGTCTCCATTACATACACATTTCACACTTCGTGCTTTTGAAACAAAGCTCTCATAACACTGCTTGTGACCTTTAAAGCATAAGCAAAGACACAGAAATTGTGATGCACCTAGAGAAAGCATCAGATGTGTTCTAAAACACTTAAAAGTCACCACTGCTACCGCCATGGCTTGTTGTGGACGTTGTCTCCATACTATTTATTAATAAAATGGATAAGTTTGCCAATAACAGGAAAAGAATAGAGTTATATATGCATAAAAGCTCTTTACACTAAAATTTCTTTCAAATGATGAGGAAAGGCACAATGATGCAGAGAATGCCTGTGCACATCTTCCAGTGATTTAAAACCTGCTGATGCCTCAAAGAAATATTTAGAGCAATATTGTGCTTGGAGGGGGTTTTATTTTATTTTTCATTTCCCACTGCATCCATCTGGAACAAATCTCCCTGGGTGAGTTACATCCTGAAAACACTATGAAAAACATTCACTGAACCTGGCCCCCCAGATCATATAACCCTGAGTGCCCAGCAGATCCTGACCCGGATCAAGAGGGACCACTGCTGAGGTGGATGAGAGTTGTTTCAGGTGTGCCTTCTGGTGCTGCAGCTCCAGGCAGGAGGAATGTCTGAATGAGCTAGCCACCCCTCCTGCCTTCCCAGTGGACCTAAGCAGTGTGCCGAACCAGGAGGTGGCTGTTTGACTCAAAAGGAAACTGGTGCTGTTGGTGTCTCTAAGTGGATAACCTCACAGAGTTCAAAAGAGTCAAAAGAGGCAAGGGAAATTCTAGTTGCATTCTTAGAAGGCCAACAAATACAAGGCTTTATTTTAGTTTCCCCCCAACTCCCTAGTTAAAGTTAACCTTCATTGGATCCCTAAAATTTTATCCCCAGATCCTTTTTTAGATAAAAACTAGTATAATTTAAATCACTCACAATCCCTCAGAATTACTACCCAGAAGATGCCCCAACTGTTTTTCTTTGGCTTTCATTTAAACGTATCTATTCTTGAATGGAATTGCATTATATTTCAATTTCCAAAAGTTGAGCCAAGGCTTAACCATGTGGGTAAGAGGGTACTGAAGATCCCCGATCTCAACTTTGCACATGGGCGCTGACTAAATGCTTTCTTGGGTCTGCTGTGGGGGAGACAGACTAATTTGCGCAGCTTTGGTACCACATCCTAGAGGCTCCCAGGACTTACACCACCTCAGCTGTGCTGGTTTCCCCCCAGTATTCCTTCTCTTTAAATCACCAGGGTTTCTCATTCTGTTCAAAAAAGGTCGCCACTCACGTCTACAAGGGCTCTGTGTGAGGAACCCACAAACCACACACACACACACACACACCTTCAAGACTAGTCTTTTAGACAAGCACAAATAGGACACCCTGAACTCGGGTAGCTCTGTCCAAATCCCTTAACTGGCGGTTCGTCCTCTCCCTAACTGCCTGCAGAACTTCACACAGGGCTGTGACTGCCATTGTCCTTGTTCATCTTCTATCTGGGTCCACAGAGGTTTACACAGCCTGACACCTAAGGCCAACTTAGAAAGGGGAATTTTTATATCTAGGAGAATCTAATAGCGTTTGACCGATGTGAGGAAATCCAGACGTCCTTTCCATATAAACTGCAAGCCTGTGGCTTAGGAGAGGGAAGCCTGAGAAGGGGTATAAATTGGGTTCCCTCTTTTTTTCAAACCTTACGCCACTTATAGGTACTAGACCAAAAAAGTTGTTCAGGGACAAAGAACGGATTGGCAGCAGTACTAGCCTTTGGAAATATGTTACTATTTAAACATACCTTCCTTCCTAGGGTAGGAAGCCTTGAGTTCAGAGCTGTTCGCAAGATGCTATTTTAAATTCATAACTGATAGGCTTTTTAAAAGCATTATCCCCTCTCGATTGTGTAACTTATTTGAAAACACTGTCCAGAACCAAAGGTACCTTGAGAATTTTAACAAATCCCATTAATCCTGTTGTTTGTAAGTACACACACACACACACACACACACACACACACAAAGTAGACTCTCTTTGTGGATAAAAGTTCAAATGGATTTCAAAGGAGAGTCTTTACAATGAGTTTTCTTGATGTATTTGTGGCTCATTGAGTACTGTAAATGAATCACTGTAGAATTTGGTCAACACCAACTACAATAAATAAATTTTAAATGGTTATCATTTAAATTAAGACAAAGATGTAGAAGTCCTCTGAGGAGCCCCTTTCTCCATTTTCAGAGTGAGGCACTCTATTCTGAAGAAGTAAGTCCGCCGCATTTGGGGAAACAGAACCAATATTTTCAATTGTCAAAACAGATTAGACTAAAGCAATCTTAGAGTATCTACATAATACAAGATGAATTTTTAAATACCAAATGGGTAGTTAAATTAATTAGGGTTTATCTACTTAACACAATGCTATGTAGTCACTAACAACAGAAAACAGAGCTTGAAAAAGTGTTTATCTAATCAGAGGCACAACACGACTTGAACATTGTACATGCTTTTGCAGTTTTCTTAAAGGACTTGTCAGCTATACTAATAAGGACGGCAATTACTTTGATAAAGAAGATTTTAAGTCTAATGTTTAGTGAAATTAATTTCCAAATATTAGAGGACTTATTTGAATAATTTTTGAGAGAGAAAAAAATTTAAATGACACCAAAATAATAAAATTGGGGGCATTTTATATAGAAGGCAGAAAATGGATAATTAGTATCTTTCTAACAATCAAATTACATACCCATCACCAAAAATATGTGTAAATTAATCTTCAAATTTCGTGAGAAGGGAACAATAAAAATAACTTCAGCAGTGTAGGCCATCTTGAAAGTTTGATTTCTAGAAATATCACACATAAAGTTTTAAAATTAGTGGGGGTTTGTGATTACTACTATTTCCACAACTGAGCAGCACTTGGTGTGGATTCACTTTGCTAGATGAACTGTTGTATAATACAGTAAAAAAAAAAGTATTATTTTTTTTGCAACCATGTGTGTTACCTTCTACCTGATAATCAATGAATGTAATACCTCAGTAATCTGACATGATCGTCTTGACTAGGCCTAATATTTGAACCAGCAACTTAAATGAAGTTTGGTGAGCAATCTGGTTTGAACAAGAGATAAAAACCTACCTTTTGAGGATCCTGTCCTCAAACCTACCTTTTTACAGAAGCAACATTTCAGTATATAAGAAAATCATGTCAGAAGAAAATATGCATCAAGAAGAGCAGGAGTTAGTGGAAGGGAAGATTGATATCCATGATGGGCTATAATCTAGAATTATTCTCATGCCACCGTGAGTGTTTGATGTTTAACCTTTATACATTTTTAATTCAAGATCCTCGGCCACAGTCACTTTATCTTTCCTTTTAAGCTTCTAAAACACTGTCAAAGTAAAATTCAAACTTGACCAATAACTAGTCATTAAACAGTTCTCAAAGACATTTGCAAATTAAAGCAATAGTGAGTAAAAAAATTAATTTTTACAGTTATGAAATAAAGTAATCAAAAGCATTTTTTGGATAACAGAATAGACTCTCAGAATAACTGAATAGATTTTATTCTACTCAGTACCATGAATAATACCAAAATGAATTCCACATCATATTTTCTTGTTTACTTTAAGCCATGTAGCATTTTGAAAGTTGTTACATCTAAGTAGAGAAAATCAATCAAGAGGTAAACATGCCAAATAAAACATAAAGTGTGACCTATGTACAACCATCCTAGTTAGTGCAGACCAGAATAAAAAAGAAATTTTGACGTGGTCTATGTCAAGTTTTATTTTTAATTATGTTGTTAAGAAGTTTTAATATTCAAATATTGTAATTCACTTTCTCTATTGCACTCCACGATGAGTGATTTCACATTCTTTTGTAGCCAAAACAAAGAGAAAACTAGGAACTCACTGCTAATGCACTAATAGAAATAATAACTGTACCCTTTTGTTTGCTCCAATCAGTTAGACTCTGAGCTCTATACCATGACGTACATTAAACACATCAGTTCTTTTACATCTATATATTCGAGACAATTTCAAACTTTGGAGCTAAGGTTAAACTTAACTTCTTGCCCTGCACTGAGTTAATTAAATATTTCAGAATGTACCATTCCTCTCCAAGAAAATGACAGTTTATAAACAATCACCCCAATTACCATATCACTTTATTTTAATAAATGTTTTGCAAGTCTGCACCTTGCACATCACTGAAATACAACCTCAGCGCTCACTATCCATCTCCCCAGGGTGATCCGCAAGCAGGGCACTAAATGCGCTTTACAGGGAACAATTCAGCCGAGTTTAACAGACATCATCCTCCTTGCCAACTTCCTTCTAAAGTTTGCTAACAGCTCTCCATCAAGAATCAAGCCTGGAAGAACGCATTGGCATCCTGAACGGGAAACGCTCCTTTGATCTCCTGCACAACTTAACAGCTGCATTGCCGCACACTTAAGAGAAACGTGAAACTCACCAGATTTGATTGCTTGTTTTTCATTTGGGCAGCCTTCAAACAGATGAGCCTCAATGACTCCAGCTGTCTCCTCACTCCATTCTGCCAAAACCCGGAAGGTGCGACAGGTGCGGAGAGAACAGCAGCCAGCCGTGGTGTCCAGGAGGATGAGTGTGAGGACAGCCAGCTCAGGGCAGTGCAGAACAGGGAAGGGAGCCTGCTACAGGTTGCAGTGATTGGCTTCAGCAGCTGCTTCCCAGCTTTGCCTCCAGCAGGTGGTAAGTTTGCAGATGACTAACTGTGCTCCTCTGGCTGACTCCGAAGGAGCCCCAGTGTCCCTATGTCAACTGAAGACAGAGAGAGAATACGATTAGTAATGAATCAACTAACATGTAAAGCAAGGGAAGTCAAGTCTTTGTGTCCTTCGTTGGTTTTTTTTCCCCCTTGGTTTCCTTACTGGATGATAATTACCAACTTTACCCTACACTATCTGTGAAGCACATTGATTATTAATACTTGCATGAAACATTTCCTGACCCAGGTCCTATTTATAGCCGAAGTCTCCTTTGTTTACAGCGCCCTTGTGGGATCAGGAGGGAAGCTACCATTTTCCCTGCGCAGCATGAGACTTGCCTCTCCAGGGCTCATTACTCGCAATAAATATGAAATAACATGTTGCCAAAGGTAACCAAGCGATTGGTGGCCCCGCCGTCCTGCCCTTCCTCGATCGCCCACGCCTGCGCAGGGCAGCTAAGGTGAAGCAGGTGTAGAGTTGCTCCTGGTGGTGACAAGCAGGTGTCACCTCCGATGTGGCACCCTTACCTGGGGAATGTGCTGACCCTCTCTAGAGACACTCAGGTTTACTCTTTTCTCCAAATCATGTAAAGCTCTAGAAATAGTCAGGAGCCCAGGCAACCTAAAAGTGTTCAAGACTATAAAATGCCCATTTCTTCACTTTCAGAGTTCATCGTGTCTTTCTTTTCTGTTTTAGGATGAAATTGCCATTGGGTATTGAAAATCTGGAGACGGGCTTTCTCAAGTACTTCCCTTAACTGGTTCTGAGACTCATGATTCTTTTCTCTGAAACCAAGGATGCTGTTTGGAGGATTATTCAGCAATGGCAAAAATAAATATATAAATTAAATGCCTGCCCACTTAAAAGAACATGGTAATAATATCTAACATATTTGTTGTGGTTCAAAGTCCCATAGCACTTAGCACATATTCACAAGGAAGTGACCACAATAGTGAAGCCCCAAAGGTTTTGTGACTTGATGCCCCAGAGTAAGTTCACTACTGCACGGGAAGTCCCCAAGTTCCCTGTGCCTAGAGCTGTGTTCTTTTGGCAATGTCTTCCTACTGTGTATTTGATGTGGGATTCCCCTCTGTATACTGTGAATACCATTGGTTAATAAAGAGTCTGCTTTGGGTCAATTGCAGGGCAGAATAGAGTAAGGCAGGAATTCCAAGCCGATAAAAGAGGAAAGATGGTGGAGTCAGAGACACCATTTAGCTGCCATAGGAGAAAGACGCACATGCGCCAGTACTGGTAAACCATGAGCCTCATGGTAAAATATAAAATAATAGAAATGGGTTAATTTAAGATGTAAGAGCTAGCTAGAAATACACTTAAGCTGTTGGTCAAACAGTATTGCAATTGATATAGTTTTTCTGTGTGATTATTTCGGGTCTGGGTGGCTGGGAAATGAACAAGCAGATTCCACCAACATGTGTTATTATATTTGTTTACATTGTTGTATAACTCATCCTCACAGGCCCAGTGTCTTAAAACAACATTTCTTTGTTCCTCTCTCCCACTTTCAGGAGCCAGGGTCCCAGTATGGCCACTACTCATAGCCTCACCCAATTATCATCCCTTCGTAAAGCTCAGGATCTTTTCACAAACCCATGTGGCTACTGGCAGAATTTCACTCTTGGGATTGTGGAACTGAGGACAATGGTTTTCTTGCTTATTGTCGGTCAGCAACCACTCTCAACTAGAACACCATCCACAGTTCCTCACCACGTGGTCCTGCCATACCATGGAGGCTTGCTCTTTCACACAGCCAACAGAACAATCTGATCACATCAACACTTGGCCACACTCTAAAAAGTTTTGTGATATATATACATACACACACACTTTGCCAACATTCTGGGATATGAGATTGTCCAAGACCATGAATAATTATACCTAAATTACAACATAAGACACTAAAGTATGGGTTGTAACAGCCACCTCTTCTCAACAGCCAATGCTAAAAGATGACCTGTGTTGCTCATTTCTGTTTAGGAGCTGTTTAAATTGTTGGAGCTTTTTCCCTTCCTTTTATTATCCTGAACTTCTTTGAATATAACACAAACCCAGCATAAGTTATTATTACAAAAGTAGGAGAATATATTTTAAATCAAATGTTCGTCCTTGCCCACCCTGACCCACCTCCCTTCTTTTTTTAATTTTGTGTTATTTTTTATTGAAAATAGTTATTTCATACAATATATTCTATTACAGTTTCCCCTCTCCCTATTCCTTCCAGTTCCTCCCCACCTCCCCTCCCATCTGAATCCACACCCTTCCTCCTGTCCCTCACTAGAAAACAAAGAGACATTTAAGAAATAATAATGAAACAAACAGGATAAATAAAAAACAATTTATATTATGACAAAACAACCAAACAAGGAAAGGAACCAAAGAAAAAGCACAATATATATATAGGTGCAGAGATACACATATTCACACACTTAGGAATCCCACAAAAGAAAATCAGAAGCATACACACACACACACACACAGGCAAAGGACTTATAAGGGCGAAAATGCCCTGACTTAACATCATGAGACAAAGAACCTGCTTTGTTGTTGACTTTCCCTTTCTGTTAGCCATCTACTGCTGTGCATGGGGCCTGCCCTTAAGGGAGGTTTCTTTCTCCAGTGAGACTCCCTTGAAGAAAATTAATACTTAATTTGCAAGTGTCTATCAATTGGAGCTATCTTCTGGATTAGGGGTGGGGCCATGTGTCTGTACCAGGCTTTTTCTTTCCCAAAAACCAACTCCCAAATCATGACACAGAGATTTATTATTTGTTTTGAATGTTCAACCTTAGCTTAGCTCTTTTCTTGCTAGTTCTTTTTACTTAAATTAACCTGTTTCTCTTTAGCTACCTTTTGTCTTGGGGCTTTTAACTTTTTTTTTTCTTATGTATATCTTACTTTCTCTGCTTCTCATGTCTGGCTGGCTGGTATCTGGCTGGCTTCTTGCCCCAGATGTGTCCCTCATTCTCTCCTCATTCTTCTCTCATTTTTTCTTCTCTCTCAAACCTATATTTCTCCCATTTATTCGCTATGTCTGATAGCCCTGACTATTCCTCTCTTGCCTAGTTATTGACCATTTAGCTTTTTATTAGACCAATCAGGTACCTTAGGTAGGCAAGGTGAAACAAATACTACACATCTTTGCATAATTAAACAAAGGCAGCATACATAAAAATAACACAATGTTACACAGTTAAAATAATATTCCATGCCATAAATAAATATAACACGTCTTTGCCTAGTTAAAATAATGTTCCACAATGTTTCCACTTCTCTCAACTCCAAACTTACCTCTCTTCTTGAACTTGCTCTCTTTCCACCTCCATAGCTGAGCATCAGCCTCGAAGCTAATTCCCTGAATGAGAGGAGTACAGGAACTCCCCCATAACCAGAAGAGGAGGAGGAGGACGGAGGAAAAGGAGGAGGAGGGAGGAGGAGGAGAAAGTCATCAGTGTTTAGCTTTGAGATACAAATAAATGTCTTTATATACCCAAGGGAAAAAATCCTTCAAAGCCAAAATTCTCTTGATTTTCCAGAGGAAAGCCCAAAGGTAAATGGAAACTGAGCAGTGAGCGTCTATAAATGATTTCATGGAGCAGAGAAGCATCAGAGGAAGCATCAAGAGGAATAGCATGCCATCTGTGTCACCAAGTCAGGCTCCAGACCCCATTTCTCAGGCCCTTGGCTGTGAGGCCCCAAGGACACATGATAAAAAAAAACAGAGTCGGCTGGGCCTAACTGTCTCTGAAGTGTCCTGAAAAGAGTTTAAGATGCTCAGGGAAACTCAAGCAGGCTGTAAAGGGTGCTGAGATGATGAAGACAGCGCATGGACCTTAGAAGCCTCAGAGGCACAACTCAGGAAAGGCACTGAGAGCAGCTAAGGCTCCTTCCTAAAGGCCAAGAAAACATGTGAACCTTCAAGACGAGGTTTGAGATAACAGGCATGTGCAGTGAGCATGTGCAGTGTAAGACTCTTCAGCTCAAAGGCATGGCAGGACCTTGTTCTATTAAAAGCTCCAGCTGATGCCAAGTAACCAAGCAGGTGCCAACAGAGGAACCCCCAGTGCTAGGCAACAAAAGTGGGACCCACGTGTCTAAAGACAGCCACAAGAGTACAGCTCCCTTCCTCATAGCAAGAGAAACGTCAACCACACCAACATTGTCTGTCCTCTCCAATAAAAAGAAACATTCCATTCTCTTCCAAAGAGACTCATAATGTGTTAAAACTGGATTAAGTTGAAAACTGGAAAATTCTGACTGTCCTATTTGAAAAGACAAATAATAATGCATAATCATGCACTATAAAGTTCTCCTTAAGCACATACGAGACATGATGTGAATAAATGTATTCTATTAAACTGGGCTTCCTAGTAAGGTACCATTTCTTCTGGTGTCTTTATGGACTATATGAAAATTGAACAAATGATCAGTAGAAGCATCCACTTTATGCTACTGAAGACTTGTGCTTCTCCTTTTTAGTATGATTCCGAAACAGATGACTACCCTTTAAATACCTATTGATGTAATATATATAATCATATAATAATCATACTATATATATGCGCCAAGCTCTTGAGTAGGTCCTGGACCTCCCGTGATTGTGTAAAAGCAATGTTTCTATTTTTGGTGGATTTTACAGTGGAGGAGAAAGTTATTGAAGTGCTCTGTGGTTCAATGTAGTGTGTTTAATAATGAGAGATCTGTTTATAGAGTGTAGAGGCCACCAAACAAGTTTTGGGGACACTAGAAACTTTTCTAAAGTAAATGAGCCCTCAGCCAAGCTCTGGAGGGAAAATTAGCCCCTTGGTAGAGAGGGAATTGACCCTGGCAGTGAAGACAGCAGGTTCACTGACTGAAGCTGTCCATAAACATGGAATATATGGAAATCGAGAAGCTACTCAGTTTGGCTGTAGTGTAGATGTCTACTTCAGATTTTTCTTTCTTTCGAGCGACAGCCTTGAGCTGAGTCACTAAAAGCTGAAAGTGTCATTTCTCCAGGATCCAAAAATGTCACCCTGCGTTTCTTAGGGAAGAATTCTATTCTTTGTGTGTTGGCCCCATTCTCACATCTTGACTAGCCTTGCACCTCTGCAATGCTTGGTTAAAAATGGGATCATAATGGGCAGGAAATCATCCACCAAGACATTCCAGAATTAACACCCCCGGGCACAATCTATAAATATGGCTGTGAGTAATGATATGAATGGTGCCTAATGTCACACTTTATTAGTTTACTTAATGTCTTAGCAATTTTTTAGCTGATAGATAGATAGATAGATAGATAGATAGATGATAGATAGATAGATGATAGATAGATAGATAGATAGATAGATAGATAGATAGATAGATAGAAGATAGATGATTAGATAGATAGATAGATAGATAGATAGATAGATAGATAGATAGATAGATAGATAGATAGATAGATAGATAGAAGATAGATGATTAGATAGATAGATAGATAGATAGATAGATAGATAGATAGATAGATAGATAGATAGATAGATAGATAGATGCTCCTCTATTCTGTTAATTAAAGTAGTTAGGTCACGGCGAGTGCAAAACATCAAAAGGACTATAGCACAGCCTAATGTCGAACCTGTGGACTATGTCAATCTTAGCTTTATATGGTTTCAAACAGATACGAGGAATCACTGCTCTAGCCTCCATGTGTTAAGATCTCCAGCAGTAGCTCTGCAGGTTCACACACTCTGGTTTGTTCTATGTCATGTCTTAAGCAAGGTGTTTCATCCAGTCCTGAGGCCTCAGATACATTGCCTGATTGCCCTTTCTCGCTCATCAGTCCACCCCATTAAATGGCTTTCAGAAAGGAACTGGAAATGTGGGCAAAGCGGGCAGAATGTGGGTAAAGAAGGACACTGGGTTGTCGCCCCCTGATCGTGCAGCATTCCTGACACAACTTAGTACTCAAGCAACCGCACAACAACCAGTGACCCTAGCTTTCATCAGGTATTCCTCCGCCTGGCCCTTCAATGTCCCCTCCTCCCACTGTCTTCTAAAGTAAACATGCAGGACATGGAAATCAGCTTCTCACATGGTTTCCAGGGCTCAAAGCTGTGTGTGTAGCTGTGGGTTAAATTATGACTCCCACAAAAGGGTATGTCTAGATGCTATTACACAGCAAAAATATGGTAAAGAACTAGTTCCCTTCAGAGGCTTTGAAGAGCAACTTTGCTCAAAAGTTAACTTTTTGTAGAGGTAATCAAGATGGGGTCTCTAGTGTGTGTCCTAATCTAATATGGCCATCAGCTTCATAGAAAAGTGGGTCGTTTGAACACAGAGACGTTCATGTACATAGAAAGAACATCCGGTGACAGAAAAGGCAACCTGACAAGTTCCTTCCACAAACTGACGAATGCCAAGGGTTGCAAGCAAATAACCAGAAGCTGAGTGAGCTAGAATTAGGGGGGTTCTCCCCTCGCAGCCCCCCAAAGAAGCTATTCCTTCCAACACCTTGCTCTTGGGCTCTAGGCTGCAGAATGACAGCAGCAACTTTCTGGAAAACTCTTCAGCTTGTGGCACTTGCTTTGGGTGATTGCCTTCCCCGAGGATGACTTGTTTATAATTAGTAGACAGTGACAGAAGTGTCAGGCTATATCGCTGCAGAAGGAGAAGGACAAGCCCCTGGTTTCAGTGTCTCTTTAGTTTTCACACTGCACAGAGCCAGCCAACATGACATAATGCTACCCTATGGAGAGGCCCACATGGTGACACAGCAAAGCCAACCTGCCTAAGTGATCAGGATCTAGACAAGCACTCACAGGTGAGACTGCAGCCCCAGCAACTCTAGGACTTCATGTCACCCACATACATGTCCTTGACCCTCAGAAACATATAGCACTTTGCTCTTCTAAGCCACAGAGTTTGTGGCAGTTCCTACACCACAGTGGATAACTAATACAAGGTGTTTCCTTCATAATGTCTTAATCATAAGAATGTCTGCTTTTGTTTTCCAATTTCCATCATCTATGCAACCAGTCTTACATAAAATCTCCTGTCTTTTAAGCTCAGAGGCATTACTGTTTGGAGTCTGCCTGATACTTACACACTTGTGTCATATACTCTAAAGAACAAGGATAACGGAGTGACCAATGGTGTCCATATACATTCTGTGTAAACAAGCTTCAAGTGAGCATTTTAATGAACCCTCCAAGTAAGAACAAAGCAAATCTTTTCTCCGTACAGACAGCAGCATGAACTCAAGGAAGGATGCTGATTTCCACCTCTGTCAGAAAAATCCTTAAATAACAGCCAACATGAAAGACTCGCTATTTTCTAATATCGTACCAACATTTTAGGCTCTTAGATACGGAAACGAAGCCCACATGTATTATTTATGTGCTGTCACATTATGTATGGTCATTAATAATAACTGACATTCCACCAAGTTAATTCTGGATTCCAGAGAGGCATGGGGAAGTTACATCTAAATGACAACAGTAAGCCCTTTATCTAGGAGACTGGTTATTTCTACTCTGAGGGTTTCTCATCAGTTTGGAATAGAGACGTGACTAAAGGGAGCTCATCCATCCATGCTCACTCTCACTAATTTCCAGGCTCTCAAGCCCATACGTTTTAATTCCTATGCCATATTATTACAAATCCAAATATGGCATTTCACATTCAGGGGCCACTGAATTTAGAACATTTAGAACATTTCCTCAAATGTCTCTCTTCTAATCATAGAGAATTAAAAATTCTCATTTTCTAGCAATTTCCTTAAGCACTTGGTTTGAAGTCCCATTTCCCTGGAAAGGAAAAAATGAAAATATTTATAGTTTACCCAAAAGATGACAGAACTTTTCAATGAACAAAGATATAATTGTTATCAACTATTCTAGTTTGTTTCCCTAATTCTGTGATTTAAAATAAAAACTGACCAAAACCAATTTAGAAAGGAGGGGTTTGTTTGCCTTCCAGGCTGCAGTTCATCAGGAAGGGAAGTCAAGGCAGGAACTAGCAGGTAGAAGCTAAAGCAAAGACCATGGAAGGAATGAAGCTTACTGGCTTGCTTATCTATCTTTCTGATATACCCAGGTCCACCTGTTCCAGACAGCACCACCCACAGTGGGCTGGGCCTTCCCACATCAATTAACAGTAAAGAAAATGCCGCCAAACATGCCACAACCTGGTGGAGGTAATTCCTTAATTGAGGTTTCCTCTTCCCAAGAGTGTCAAGTTGATAAGCAAGATTACCCATCACATTGATTGAATTCATCTATTTTTAACTTAATTGTATATGTCTCTACACCTGATACTGTGTTCATAAGAATTTTCATACAATTGTGTGTTCCCCCTTGACAATATCCGCCCACTGCTCTACCCTGCCTTCTCTCCTCCCCCGTTATTTTCCTTAATTGCTCTAGACAGTTCCACTTCTACTCTCATGTCACGTATGATAATATGTATCTAAAAATATAGGAACAACAAATGAGAGAAAATATGGTATTTGTCCTTCTGATACTGGCTTCATTCCTAATTTGACTATTCCCATTGCATCCATTTTCCGGGAACAGTATATCTTCATTCTTCATTGTGGCGGTAAACAATCACAATTTATATATGTACCACATTTTCTTTGTCCATTATTCTCTTGCTTTTGCAATTTAGCTAATTTAAATATGATTTCAATAAACATTGCTGTATAAGTACATCTGTGACGTGTTGACCACAGGTCCTGTGAGTAACTACACAGACATGGTACAGCTGGATCTTATGGTAGATCTATTTTCAGGATTTTAACACTCTTATGATCTTTTCTCCCTTCTTCCCCATTCTTCAATGTTCTGAGTCACAGAAGCAAAAACTCTGATTTCTAGTTGGACTTAAAGCCCATTCAACAGGAGAGAACTTGTGTCTGCTATTGGAAACCTAGCCAGCTTCCTAAGTCTCATAAGTTCATGGACCTTGGGAAAATAACCTATTCCTGTCACTGTACTAGATCTGCATAATTCCTTACTATTTTCAAAATCCTATCCTTATATCCAGGGATAAGGATAGCCACCAGCCCTCATCAAAGAAGCCTCTCTTTACAGTAAATGTAGACCATAACAGATAATGCCACAATTGTACACAATGCAAAGACAAACAGATCACAGGGAAAGCAGCCACAATGGATAAATTTACTTTCAGGAGTTTTGAGAGATATCCATACTGATTTCCATAGTGGATAGACTCGTCTTACATTCCTACAAGCTGTCCACAAGGGACCCCTCTCCATCACATCCTCACTAGCATTTGTCATTTGTTTTCTGAGTGATTGGCATTATTACTGGAGTGAGATACAATCTCTGATGTGGGATTCCCCTCTATGTGCTGAAAATACCATTGATTAATAAAGAAATTGCTTTGAACCTATAGCAAGGCAGAACTTAGATAGGCAGGGAAAACTAAATTGAATGCTGGGAGAAAGAAGGGCAGAGTTAGAGAAGTCATGGAGCCACTGCCAGAGACAGATGTGCTGCAACTTTGCTGGCAGGCCACGACCTCCAAAAAATAAATGGATAGATAGATGATAGATAGATAGATAGATAGATAGATAGATAGATAGATAGATAGATAGATAGATAGATAGATAGATGATAGATAGATAATAGATAGATAGATAGATAGATAATAGATAGATAGATAGATAGATAGATAGATAGATAGATAGATAGATAGATAGAAGATAGATAGGTAGATAGATAGATAGATAGATAGAAGATAGATCATATGTAAATTTAAAGTAAGTTGAATACTTAAATCCTTTTTGAGTAAGAACAAAAGTAGTGAGGTAGTGGGGAGCACCTTCCCTCATCATAGTCTTATGTGCCATAATAATCAAGCAATGCCACTCCACAGACATTGCTCCTGATAAAGAAGTGAAGATTGATAAGTGAGTTCCATCTGTCTTACCAAGATATACTTCTTTTTTCATCATTTTTTTACTAACTAGTTTCCCTTCCCTCCTCTTGTCTTGTTCCCGCCTCCCCTCCCACCTCCGTTCTACCCCCATCTATTCCCCCTCTGTCTCCATTCAGATGTGGTAAGGCCTCCCATGGGAATCAATAAAGCAGGACATACCAAGTAGAGGCAGAACTAAGCTCCTCCCTGCTGCATCCCCCAACAAGGCATCCCACCATAGGCAATAGGTCTCAACGACCCATCTCATGCATCAGGGGCAGATCCTGGTCCTACTGCTAGGAGTCCCACAAAAGACCAAACTACACACTTATCACCCAGATGCAAAGGATCTAGGTCAGTCCAATGTTGGCTCCCTAGCTGTCCAGAGTTCGTGAGCTCCCACAAGCTCAGGTCAGCTGTCTCTGTGGGTTTCCCCATCATGATCTTGAAATTTCTCCATATAATCCTTCTGCCCTTTCTTCAACTGGACTCCAGAGCTCAGTCCAGAGCTTAGCTGCGGATCTCTGCATCTATTTCTGTTAGGTACTGTACAAAGAAATCCCACAACATACCTTGTTTTATCTGTCTATGTTGATTGAAAGTTTTCCTGGGTATAGTAGTCTGGGCTGGTATCCATGGTCACTTAGTGTCTATAAAACATCTGTTCAGGACCTTCTGACTTTCAAAGTCTCCATTGAGAAGTCAAGTGTAATTGTGATTGGTGTGCCTTTGTATGTAACTTGATCTTTTTCCTTTGCAGCTCGTAAAATTCTTACTTTATTCTGTATGCTTAATGTTTTGATTATTATGTGGTATGAGAGGTCCAGCCTATTTGGTGTTCTGTAAGCTTCTTGTACCTTTATAACCATGTCCTTCTTTAGGTTGGGAAAGTTTTCTTCTATGATTTTGTTGAATATGTTTTCTATGCCTTTTAAAAACTGGAATTCTTCTCTTTCTTCTTTCCCTATTAATTTTAGATTTGGTATTTTTATAGTGCCCCAGATTTCCTGGATGTTTTATGTTAAGAATTCATTGGATTTAACATTTACTTTGGCTAAGGAATCTATGTCCTCTATCATATCTTCACTGCCTGAGATTTTCTCTCCTATCTCTTGTATTCTGTTAGGATGCTTGCTTACATCTGTAGTTTCCATTCACTTCCTTGGATTTTCATTTCCAAAATTCTTTCAGTTTGTGTTTTATTTATTGTTTCTATTCAACTGTTCAAGTCTTGAACCATTTCTTTTACCTGTTTGTTTGGATTTTTTTTCTTGGTTTTCTTTGCTTTCTTTAAGGAGTTCATTGATTTCTTCCAACTTTTTATTTCTCTTTTCCTTGACTTCTTTAAGGGAATTTTTTAATTTCTTCTTTAAGAGCTTCTGTCATAAAGTAAATTTTAATTCTATTTTCTTGTGTTTCAGCTGCATTGGAATCTTCAGGTTTTGTTGTTGTAGCATCACTGGGCTCTGGTGGTGCCATATTGTTTTTTGGTTGTTGAATGTATTCTTACACCAGCATTTACTCATCTTTTCTACCAGCCGGTGTGGCTTGTGCCTGTGCCCGTTCTTCCAAATTTTGTGTTTCGCACCTGTGCCTTATTTTCCAACTGGTGTGGTTTGTACCTATGACTATGTAGTCTGCTGGAGTTGCAGGGGAGGACTGGCCACAGGGAAGACATTCAGGTGCATGGGGTTGGGCAGCTGATTGGGTCTTGGAAGCACAGTGTTCAGTGGATGGTAGGGGTTTGGAAACAGCCTGGAGGTAGGTGTCACCTGCCTGCAGACTGATGGAAACTGCCAAGATATCACTTCTAATATGACATTTTCAAAAGGGGGAAACAGTGCTCTAGGAAAGCAGATCTTTTCTGGGTATAAGCTTCATTTTGTAAATAGCACTCCTGCTTCACTTATCAGTAAACATGTGTATTTGAGTTGGAGAAATGGTTCAGTGGGCAAAGTGCTTGATGCTCAAGCCCAATAATCTGAGTTTGGATCCCATAACCCACATAGAAGCCTGATGCTGGGAGATAGGAAGCAGAACAAGGAGGATTGCAGGAGACTCTTAGGCCAGCTAGCCTGGCATACACAACAAAGAACAAGAGGGAACCTGTCTCAAACAAGGGAGAAGGCAGGAACCAACCCCCAAGACTTCCCTCTGAAGTCCAAATGCACAGTGCAAACCCACACTCACATACACACATCAACACACACTCACACACTTACACACATATATCTACACACACATAGAAACATATCAACACACACAGACACACACATACATCAACACACATATCAATGTACACAGACACATACTCATACACATTCATAAACACACACATCGACACACACACAGAGGGAGGAAGTTTCATGTAGCACAGGCTGTTCTCCTAATTATTAGGTAGCCGAGATTGACCTTGGACTCATCCTCCTCCTCCTTCTGCCTCTCAGGTGCCAGATATGTAAGAATGCATCAGCACAGCTGGTTTGTTATTCTTTATTTAAATATTTCTGAGAGTTCTCTTTAATTTTTTAATTAAATAACCATTCTCTGTGGTTATATACTATATGATATATAACTTTAGAATCCTATCCCAGTCTACCCAGCAACACCTGTGAACAAATGAAGCCTGCAACCTCATCATTGGCTAAATTGAATTAAAGATGACTTCTTATCATAACAGTGCAAATGCTTGAATGATTTCTGTTTATTTAGTTTGAATAAAAGTTCTCACTGTCTCTCCTTTGCCTGTACACGAAGTTTGAGATTTGTAAAAAAAAAAAAAAAAAATAGCGACTGGCAGAAAATGAACAGAGCAGACAAAGGTAGAAGAAATGAGCTGGGCATCTCGTGCAAAGCCTGTATTTTGGATGATGTTCAATTCCATTTACTCCCCACCCCTTATTCATCTGATACTAAAATGTGTGTTCTCTCATTTCAGGAGTAAGGAACCCAAAGCAAACAAAGGGATTGCTTGAGTCATGGCAAATGTTTTTTCCAAAGAAGATTATATATGTCACAAACAAATTAGATTTGAAATGAGAGGGGACGGGCAAGGAAGGGATTAGGAACTGTCTTTTGAAACTGAGAAAAAGAAACAATAAATTAAATAATGTATGTGATAGTAGTTACATAGCAACATATAAACTCTGGCTAGGCTTGTCGATATTGTATGTTCTTGATACTATGAATTGAAGTTATACATACTTGAATGGGTAAGAATTGTGGGATCTTGGACTGAAACATTTTGCTTCTACTTTTTGTGATGCTTGGGATGGAACTCAGGGCATTATAGATGCCAGGGAAGTCTTTCTCTCGGACTTGCTACTGCTATAAAGAGACACTATGACCTCTTATAAAGGAAAAAATTTAAATGGGCCTTGTTTACAGTTCAGAGGTTCAGTCCATTATCATCATGGTAGGGGACATGTGACGTGCAGACAGACATGATGATGGCTATATCTTGAACAGAGATGGAGAGTGCCTTGAACTCAGCGATCCAGCTGCCTCTGCCTCCTGAGTGTTGGGATTAAAGGCTTAGGCCACCACTTCCCAGCCCCATCACACTTAAGAGTTCTCTTCAGTGGCTTCCTGGCTAAGCTGGTTCTTTTGGGTGTGAGAGGAGTTATGGAGGGTAGGGGTTCTCACAGAAGCCTTCCATGCCCCTCCCTCTCAAAAGCGCATCAGCCTTCTTGCTCTTCATAGTCAGTGGGAGCAAGGATAACAGGCTTCTACATAGTTCTCTCCGCAGTGCAGACCACACACAGGGCCCCCAGCTCCAGGAGGACCAAGGACCCAGACAAGGCCCTTGGAGGCAGTTCAGCCACAGACATCAACATGGCCTCGGGTGGCAGCACAGGCCACTCATGTCAATATGGCCACCAGCTGCAGCATGTTCCTCAGACACCAATGGGCCCTTCGGTGGAAGCACAGGTCACAGTCATCAACAGAGATCCCAGCCACAATAGGACCATAGACCCAGTCATAGGTTCAGTGACAGAATGGTTCCAAACATCGACATAGCCTCAGGTGTAGGACAGGTCATCCACATCAATATCTCTCTCACACACACATACCTGGCAGCATGGCCTATGAGGACAAAGGACTCTCAAGAGCAGGATTGATAAACCCCCACACACGTGCCAAATCTCAACCACTACCCATTTTTCTTAGCTCATGAAGCTGAAAGTAGTGTTTGTATTTTTTGGTAGTTTAAAAAAAAAGGAAAAGAATTATTTTGTGAAATGGGATATTATATGCTCAGGCCCATAAATGAAGCATTATAGTAACACACCGTCTTGGTCATTTGTTTCCATGGCTACTTGGAAACCTAAAGATGTCATTGAGCAGCTATGATAGTGGCCATGGGAGTCTCAGAGCAGAAAACATCTACTATTTGCCACTCAGTCCTTGCTCATACAACACTCATTTGAATACTGTGTCCTGTAGATCCTGATATTTTATTAGATTGAGGGCTTAACACATTTCCTCTTATCAATAAAGAGTATTTCAGGAGATACGCACGACTTTGAACACAGGCCTTTTCCCTTAGAAGGAAAATTCAATACTAAAGAGTATATGCTCTACTATGTTCATAGCAGCACTGTTTGTAATAGCCAGAACCTGGAAACAACTTAGATGCCCTTCAATTGAAGAATGGATGAAGAAAGTATAGAATATATACATATTAGAGTACTACTCAGCAATAAAAAACAAGGACTTCTTGAAGTTTGCAGGCAAATGGATGGAAATAGAGAACACTATCCTGAGTGAGGTAAGACAGACCCAAAAAGAGGAACATGGGATGCTACTCACTCATATTTGGTTTCTAGACATAAACAAAGGACATTGAGCCTCTAATACGTGATCTTAGAGAAGCTAAATAAGAAGGAGAACCCAAAGAAAAACATATAGGCATCCTCCTGAATATTAACCTTCATCAGGCGATGAAAGGAGACAGAGACAGAGACCCACATTGGAGCACCGGACAAAAATCTCAAGGTCCAAATCAGGAAAAGGAGAGAGAGCACGAGCAAGGAACTCAGGACCGCGAGGGGCGCACCCACACACCGAGACAATGGGGATTTTCTACCGGGAACTCACCAAGGCCAGCTGACCTGGGTTTGAAAAAGCCTGGGATAAAACCGTCTTGGGAAAAAACATAGAGACAATGAGGACTACTGAGATCTCAAGAACAATGGCAATGGGTTTTTGATCCTACTGCACGTATTGGCTTTGTGGGAGCCTAGCCAGTTTGGATGCTCACCTTACTAGACCTGGATGGAGGTGGGTGGTCCATGGACTTCCCACAGGGCAGGGAACCCTGATTGATCTTTGGGCTGAAGAGGGAGGGGGACTTGACTGGGGGAGGGGGAGGGAAATGGGAGGCTGCGGTGGGGAAGAGACAGAAATCTTAAATAAATAAATAAATAAATAAATAAATATATCCGAGTAATTTGTCTTGTCTACCTAGTACAAGAATGGCCAAATACCTTGCATGTCATCATTTCCCCCCTTACCAAAATGGCATTGTTTCTTTTGGTATCTTTCACATTCAACCATGTTGTCAGACATATATTCCACATGCAATCTGTTCTCTTGAATAATTATGTCCCTGTTTTTCAAATGCAACTTTTCTTCCTTCTGTTTTTGCAGAGGTAGGGATAGAACCCTGTGTTGCAGAATATTACCTTAAGTAGGCAAAGATGTGTTACATTTGTTTATGATGAATTTATTTAATTATGTAAAGACATATTGCTGTTTTACCTTGCCAGCCTAAGGCACTCGATTGGTCTAATTAAAAAGCTGATGGGCCAATAGCTAGGCAGTAGAGGGATAGGCAGGGCTGCCATGCAAAAGAATAAGTCAGAGGAGAAATCTAGGCTTGAAAAGAGAGAGTGAGAGAGGAAAGAATGAGAGAGAAAGAGGGAAACACCCAGGGTCAGACAGCCACCAGACAGATAAACACAGAGTAGGACATAGAGAATAAAAGGTATAAAAAGCCCCATGGCAAAACATAGATGGAGAGAAAGGTTAATTTAAGATATATAAAAGCTAGTGGGAGCCTAGGCAGTTTGGATGCTCACCTTACTAGACCTGGATGGAGGTGGGTGGTCCTTGGACTTCCCACAGGGCAGGGACCCTGATTGATCTTTTGGCTGATGAGGGAGGGGGACTTGATTGGGGGAGGGGAAGGGAAATGGGAGGCGGCAGTGGGGAAGAGACAGAAATCTTTAATAAATAAATAAATAAAATTAAAAAAAAATAAAAGCTAGTGGGGCAAGCATAAACTAAGTCTGAGCTTTCATAACTTAGATTAAGTCTCTGTGTCATGATTTGGGAGCTAGTTGGTGGCCCAAAAAAAGCCTGCTACAGCCCACGGTCTCACACAGGTTAGGCAATTATTCCACCACTAAACTGTACCCTCAGCCTTCACATGTTTTTCTGAGACACATCACATCAGTTCCAGGTGGATTCGGATGATAAGATTTCATAAAAGCCGATGACAGCAGATTATTGAAACTCTTTACCTGCTCACCCATGTCTAAACTCCTACATGCTCCTTCCAAAGTCTAAGTGACTTTACATTTATATGTCTGCTTTTCAAATCCAACTGTTTGTCATTAACAAAATCCCTTCGCTCTTCCCCACTGTTGTAATACGGTTTTCCAGAATACCTAGCCTGCCCTGTGCCTGGCTCCTTATACTCTACTTTGATTCGCTATCGACTGTGGCATTTCCCGTGAGTTGTTTGTCCTTCTCTGAAGCATGAACAACACGCAGTATACACTAAAGATTATTGTTGCTCCTGGCACCGTTTATCTAACTCAAAACAAACGCCCAACTGCACTGGTTATAATTCAGGCCCCAAATGGGAAATCTAAAAATAGAATCCGCATTCTCTATTAAATTAAATGTTTGTAAAAACTCTCTTGGGATGGTGGTATAATTTGGGGAAAGGAATACAGTCTGGTGATACTTGACTCTCAAGTATTCAAATTACCAGATTTTAGAAGGACGGGGTATATGTGATGTTTACCATGAATGTGACATTTGCTTGCTATATGGATCCCGCTACAAGTGGATTTAATCCCTCAGGAGCTGTGTTCCCTAAAATAAGAAAAACCAATTTCAGTGACATATGACACGGTGCCTAATAGATAATTGATTTTTTTTTAAAGAGCAAACATTATTGTGATGTTTTGTTATTTAAAGATTTGGTTTGGATATTACGTGACTGCAGAAACTGCCTGTGTTGAAGACTAGGTCCCAGTATTATAGATCCAATAGAGATGTGATTGCATCATGAGGGTTCTGACCTGATCTATAGATTAATCTTGGTGGATTCAGAATTTAATGGTATTATTGGAACTCTGTGGGAAATGTTTAGAATCTGAGCCCGTTTAGAGGAAGAAGGTCACTGGGGCATTCCCTGGAAGGATGGGCCCTGCTCTGTCTCCTTCCTGTCTGTGTGCTTCTTGAGTGGCAATTAGAGAGAAGCTCTGCCCCACCACACTCCCATGCAGAAAACAATGGAACCTGCCCTCCTAGAAAAGAAACCCTCCTTTAAATGGCCTCAGGGATTTGCTTCAGCAACAACAGTGAAAACTAGCACAGGAGCATCCCAATGTCCTAAAGCTCGTGCTCCGCTCCGTTTCCACAGTTTACCTGTCTGAGAGAACCAGGCAGAGGCTCTCAAAAGTAGTACACGCCAGACCTTAGTCAAAGTCATAACAGGCTGTTTTATTAGCTTTGATTTTAGATAACCAGCTAAGGAGTAGACTTGAATTTCACATTATCTAGGCCAGAAAGGATTTTTGGCCTCCTGAGAAACATCTAAGACAGGGTTACCAACTGTTCCCAAGCAACCAGTGTTGTCCCAAGAAGGCTCAGGAACATATAAATGTAGACATAGTCATGTATTTATGCCACTAATGCAAATTAGGGTGTAATCAGAAATGGAGGGCACAGGACACAATCCAACAAAGGAATCACAAAGCATCCGTGTCCTGCATTCGTAAGCCAGCATCTGAAAAGTAAACAGGATGAGCTAGCCATGGCTCCACACACAACACCTCTCTGGGAAGAACCCAGCCACCCACAGCCTGGAAAAGCTGGTCTTTGTAGCTAGACTCACCAGCCATCCATCAATTTTTCCAGGCATAAATGACTGATTCAGGACTGCTGTTCATCTTATTCAAGCAGAAAGAAATAAGTCGCTGGGCCTAGCAGACATTTATTTTGAAATTTTTGTTTGGGTTTGGGTTTTTAGTTGTTTTTTGCTTTTTTTTGACTGGTTGATTTTGGCTTCTCTGAATCTAAATTCTTTTATTTTCATGGAATTCTCTGCCCTGTGAGACCCAGTGAGAAACATATACCTCTGTCTTAGAATCAAATGGTTGTAATAAAATGCCATGCTCAAAAGCAACTTGGGGAAGAAAAAATCTATTTCCTTTTACAACACTCGAGTCACACTCCAGCACTGAGGGATGTCAGGGTAGAAACTGAAGACAGGAACCTAGAGACATCAACCAGTGCTTACTGGCTTGCTCTCCATGGCTTTATTGGCCTATTCTTTAAAAAATACCATCCAGGATCTTTTTTAAAAATACCATCCAGCCCTTTCACTATCTCTATGAACTATCAGTTAAGAAACTGTTCCACAGGCGATCTAATGTAGGCATTTTATCAACTGAAGTTCCTCTTCCTAGATAACTCTAGCTCGTATAAAGGTGGGAAAGAGAAAACAATACACACACACACACACACACACACACACACACAGCAGCCAGGACACCTTTTTTACATAGGTAGAGCCAACAAGATGACCCAGACAGTAAGAATGTTTACCACCATGCCTGACAACCTAAGGTCAGACTTTAGGAACCACATGGTGGAAGAAGTTGTTCTATGACTGACACACACACAAATACACACATACACACACACGTGAGCACACATGCATGCACACACTATGGTACATGTGTACTCCCCACCCCACCCCAGGTAAATAAATTTAAAAAGTAATAAATTAGCCATGGTAGTTTCTGTCTTTCACAGCTAAGATGCGAGACTGACACTGCCAGCACCAGACCGATAGCTACATCAGTACCAAAAGTCTATCTACAGGCACACCAAGGAGAACATTCACCAAATACAATGAATTTCAGGAAAGAAAAATTAAGAGTCTGTCCATACACTGAGCTCACACACCAAGTGTCAGACTCATAAGAAAAGGCCGTACTTCATTTCCTAACAGTGGACTGCCTTGTAATTCCTGGCACCCACAAAACCAGCTACGCATGTGTTAAAATTTAATTCATTTTAGAAATGGTTTCATTCCTTGAAAATAAATGTCTCTTGATCAAGCCAGCCAAGTAACTGGAATGCCATGATTATCTGGGAACATGCAAAGCAGCATGATTGCCAAACGGAATTCCTTGAGGGGCAAACCATTGATGACAAACATCTCTGCTTACTTGAGAGTAGCTATAGGATGCTGCACAAATTAGGAATATATGATATTGGGCAAGGGATAGGAAAATGATATTCATCACTTCCAGAGCCTCTATGGATGCATTACCCAACAAAGCCTCAGTATGCTTATATCAGCCCAGCTCTCTGCAGCCCACTGGAAAGGCAGCTATGCCCATCACCACACATCATTCTCTCACTCACCTAAATCCCATTGCTTGGAGACTTTAGAAGGCTTCCCGGCTTTTGTGTGGTTGATTAAATCACCGGTGTCTAATTCAGCCTCTAACTTTCTTCCCGTCCTGAGAATGTCATTGGGACTGAGAGTCATCTCAGCAGCATAAAGTGAGGGTTGATTATGACTGATTGACACATGCTTCTTTCATCATGAAATTGCAAAGGTGTTAGAGCTTTGTACCAGGAACCAGGGCAAAATACCAACATATATCTCTTTTTTCATTACAATAGAAAAAAGATTAAGCTACGTTGTCAACTGCTAGCTGAGGTTCTAAAAACCTTCCTTTAAAAAAAAAACAGCTATAATGTCGTATAAGAAGCACTTATCAAGATATTACAGATTACATAGAAGGTGGAGTGTCGTCCGCTGAGCGTCAAATCCACTGGGGAAGAGGGTGTCTGGACAGGTGGAGCCCCTGTTTCAGGCTTCGGGCCCTCCTTTCACATTTGACAACAATATGATTCCTTACAACCATAGACAAGAATTCTGAGTAAGCCCTCCCCCACCCCCTGCCAAATTGGTCAGAATCTAACTAAGGACCATTCTACCATTACCCATGAGCCAAGAAAGTGTTTGCTCAAGTCTGTCCTCTGCAGGCAGAGTCTCCCCAGACCCTTTCTCTGTCTTCCATCATTTTCGTGCTCCACATTCACAACAGAACAACTGGAGATGGGGAAGAAGAGAGACCCTTTAGGGAAGCAGCTTCATCCTGCATTTGTTCCTAGATGGCTCTAAGCACACTGTATGCTGCCTCTTACCAGACAAAGAGAAGCAAAGATAGTTTTAAATACCAAGGAGACCACACAATTCTGTAAAACTGACTGGTTTTTTGTTTTGTTGGCTTTTGTTTTGTTTTTTTTACAAATTTTTAAAAAATATAAAAAAGAGAAAGAAAATCTATAAAATACTTACCATAAGAACATTCCAGAAATTAAAGATGAACTGTTGAAATGGAAAAAACTTATAATTTCTCTATATAATTAACATAAAAATAGTTCTATTTGCCTCCTTGTTTTAAGGATTGCATGAGTAAATATGAGAGTGATTTGGGAACCTCACAGTGCCGAGTAGTCCCAAAGTGTAATCACCATGGAGACAGGAGGGATGCTCCCAAAGATTGTCACACAGCTATTACTAAGCTAGCACAATATCAGTCTTGCGCTTGGGCTTTGTAGGTCAAAGTGGAATGAATCAGCTTATGCAACACACTGAATGCTGTGCTCCACAGAAACTATAACTTGAGTAGTGGCTGCTTTGTTCTTTTGGTTATCATCAGACACAGATTCAGTGTTAATGTCCTTGCCTTCACTCTTCTCATTATTTTCTGCATAGGGAAAGATCGCCGGCCTTAACTGAAATGTGTGGTTTGTGTTTAATATTTTGAATTTATTTTTCTTTTTTGAGACAGAGTATCGTTATGTAGGCCAGTTTGCCCTTGAATTTACAATAAAGTGCCTCCACGCTAAGTCTTATCATTGGAACTTAAGTGCTTAGGGATTATTGATCCCCTAATGCTGTGGTTGTAGTTACCAGCATTTATACCCGAGGAATTCCTCTCATAGTACCCACCCACCCGCACCAGGCTAGAGACCTACATTCATCAAAGCTCCATCAGATTTGCTTATGACCCCATCTCAAAAATTCACCTTTGTATTAGTGTTTCCTAAGACCTCAAGGCTTTTTACTTATTTCCATTCAAAATGAAAGAACATTCCTTTGAAAATTCTCATGGCAGCCCGAAGAATAAGAAAACCCACAGGGGGATTGCTGCCTGGTAGTTAAGTAGTGTGGAGGACAGCCAAAAGGCCGCCTCGTGGCACCTCGGCGTGTCTGAAGCACTGTCAATGTCTAGCAGTTGACAAACTGCTCTCTTCATTGTCGCCACAGAACCACCCGACATCACCACCTGCTGCAGTAAAGCAGTAAAGGTCACTTCCTGGATGTCTTGGGAAGCAGCCATCGAGAGGAGCTCGAGTTAGTTCCAGTTCTCAGCAATCCCAACATTCAGCTGTCACCCTCTTTACACATCAGCGTGCTGTGATTATTCCCAGCAGTGGAGCCGGGCCTCCATGGTAACGCTCTTCAGGGAGCTGGGGGAAGCTCTTCAATTATTAAAATGAATAATTCTTACCAACACATTTAATTGGGAAATATTACATGTTAAAGGGGCACTAATGGAACAGCTCTGAGAACCGAACAGTGTGATAGAGTATGCTTTTTGATATGACGTTTAGCAGTATACCCTCATCCCATCAGGTGATGCATTATTTAGTTGCTTAAAAAAAAAAATCTACCGATCATTTCGTTTCTAAGTGGAGATGGGATTACTGAACTTACAGAAGCAACACTTTGAATTATTCCCACTTGAACCATTATAAACCCACGAAAACAAAATACAGCAGATGCGTGTTGTCTCTGATTGCTAGAAAGTCAACTCAAAAGATACCAAGCATCACATTCGCCAGTTGACAGAGAAATGTGCTTAGTGTCACCAGGGGCAACTACAGTATTTCCTTTATTGAGGAACAAAAATAAATGGATAAGCATATCTACCGTACTGACATACTCCAACGTAGGTGTGTGTTTGTCCATGTGCTCTATGCATGATCATATATCCACAGACAAGCAGAAGAACTCAATCTAGTCTTAACTCATTACACGCAAATACAGATGATTTATTATTTCTGACATCATTCTTACAAATTCTCCATAAACAAAGTTTCTAACACTGAAGTAGAAAAAAAGATAAGGCTGGTGATCCCATTCAATCCCTTTACTTTGAGACTGAAAGGCTGTTTCTGTGGGTGGGGAGATCACAAAGCATGCGGGATAATTAGAGTAGAAAACTGAAGAATGGAAGACAAATGTGTCCCCCCTTCAGCAGGAGATCATTCAATTATCAGAAACTTCACCTTCAACTTGTGAGCATACACCTTGGAAGTGGAATCTTACTGGTACTACCTCTAAAGAGCCACAAGACTAAATTTTTAAAAAGGACTAAAGATAGTTTTGAACAGGAGCTATGTTTAAAGCCTTTTGTATATTAATTGAGATTGCATAAATATTGTGCTATGCTGACCACAGAAAAAGTGGTCCCATACACCCTCCCAGAGATTTCCAAGGGACATTGCGCTTGTCGACAGCACTAAAAGGATTTCAGTGGAGAACCAACCAAGAGAGCCAGAGAGCCATTAGTTTAACCTTGAAACTGCCTGGTTCCCCTGCCCCTAGTGCACCTTAGCGATTAGCATGGTCTGCTTCCTGGGATTCTAACAACCAGATTTCTTACTATCCCACCCCAGTTTGCCCTCACTGAATTCATGGTTCATGGTGTGAAAGCCTGTCCCAGGACACTCTCCAAATGATGCGAATATCAGATTAAGCAGCTGCTGTTTCCCAATTCCCTAGCCAGCTCTACAGAGTCTTCGGCTTTCTAAATCATCCTCTTGTTTCGCTGGGTCTGTCGGCTGCCCGGTCCCCTAATGCTGGAGGAAAATCAAAGAGCTGCTTGACTAGAAAGGAGTAATTACTATCAGTGACATTTCCATTAGGAAGGTTCCTACCGAGCTCTCATCTTAATACCAGAGACTCCCAGGAATGTCCCTGCCCAACTCAACTCCTGACACTAATGCTTCTTAATTCTAATTCTAATGATTTATAATGAAGGACTACTCATTGTCGGTTGGTAAAACTAGCGATCCAAGGGCACTTATCTGATACACATTCCTACCCACCGGAAATTCCATGAGTCTGACCTTCTCTGTTGACTTTGTGTCGTCATTCTGTCTTATTCGCATCACGTGACCGCGGTGTGAGCAGTGTGTACTGTTGAACAGTGCCATACAGACTATCCAGGAGACAGATGACTGTTTTCTAAACTTGCTTTAACAGTCAAACTTCTCTCAAATGAGAGTTTTTAAATAAATGAATATGAAGAACAGTACTTATCAGCATAAATATATTATGGTAACTTAAATTTGTAAGTTCAGTTATATAAGAATTTTCTGTGCATGTATGTGTGTGGTTTTTTTTTGTTTTTTTGTTTGTTTTTTGTTTGGTTTTTTTTTTTTTTGAGATAGTGTTTCTCTGTGCAACAGTCTTGACTACCCTGGACCTCTCGTTGTGAACCAGCTGGCCTTAAACTCACAGGGACCCACCTGCCTCTGCCTCCAAAGTGATGGAATTAAAGTCAGGCACCGCTATTGTGGAATATTGGTTTAACTATAAAAAATATGTTATATTTGCTTATGTTGTGGAATATTAGCCTAACTATGTAAAGATATGTTGCATTTGTTTACCTTGGCTGCCTAAGGTACCTGATTGGTCTAATAAAAAGCTAAATGGCCAATAGCTAATCAGGAGGTATAGATAGGACTTCTTGGTAGGAAGAACAAGTAGGGGGAGAAATTTAAACTCGAGGAAGAAAGAAAAAGAGATGCCTAGGGTCAACCAGCCAGCTAGACATGAAGGAAGCAAGAAATAAGGACATACAGAATGAAAGAAATCTAAAAAAGCCCTGAGACAAACTGTAGATGAATAGAAACAGGTCAAATTAAATTAAAAGAGCAAATGGGGAAAGGCTTGGCTAAGATCGAGCATTCATAATTAATAATAAGTCTCCATATCATTATTTTGAAGCTGGCTGATGGCTCAAAGAAATTTCAAACTACATGTCACTATGCCCAGCTGCAAGAATTTTAACACTTTTTTTTTCACAAGAAAAAAACCTGTAGAAATTGGGGGTTTAAATAGGATTATATAGTAACTTTAATGTTTGATTTTTCATAAATTTCTTTTGCACATATAAACTGTTTCTCATAGATTATCCAGGGTTCTTCAGCTACAAAGAAATAACAATTTAAAAGATATAATTGTATTTATTATACATCACAATGTGCCTAACGGAGTCTCTTGGGGTTCCACCCCTAGTGAAGAGCTATGAGCAATTACTAACTACTGCGAGTCTTCCCCAGGAATGAGGCCCCTCATTTGTAATTCAATATGAAGTGGTCAGCCTTAAAAACATACACATACCCAGCCACACTAAATGGGCTCAGCATGTTGTGCGTGTGTTTGTATACATGCACACACATGCACATGTGTAATAACTGTTAAAGAAAAAGAGGCAATGACTATGAGACAGAGCAGTCAGGAGCCTATGAAGGGGTTGAGAAAAAAAGAGAAAGGAAAAATGATGTAAACAAATCGTACACATATACAATTCTTAAAATAAATTTTAAAAAAAAGAAATGGCAAATACAATATTCCAAGGCCTACTGAAAATCCTAACTACATTATGAGTATTTGTTAAAGTCATCAAAAATGTATCCAAACCTGCCATATAATATGTCTTAATTACTTCTCTATTGCTGTGATAAAGCACCAAGACCAAGGCAACTTATAAAAGGAAACATTTAATTTGGGCCATGGTTTCGGAGGGCTGGAGTTCATGATGGCGGTGTAAAGGCATGGTGGCAGGAACAGCTGAGAGGTATCTTGATCCACAAGGAGGTAGAGAGAGATACACTGAGATGATGTGGTTCTTGTGAAACCTCAAACCCCACCTGCAGTGATATGCCTCCAACAAGAGCACACCTCTTAATTCTTCCCAAACAGTTCCTTCCCCCAACTGGGGATCAATCATTCAAATGGATGAGCCTGTGGGGGCCATTCTCATTTGAACTACCAAATAATGCAAGTGAGTTGCTTGATACGGTTTCTTATAGTTTTACTGATTAAATATATTTTTACATGCAGTTTGAACGACACTTTTAAAAATTCATTAAAACACAGCCATCAAATGGCTGGGGAGATAGTTCAGGCATTCATAGCACTTGCTGGTCTTGCAGAGGACCCAGATTCATTTCTCGGCACCTATGTAACAAACATCTCACAGACATTTATAATTCTAGCTCCAGGGCATCCATGACCATTTCTGGCTTTTAAAAGGACAAGACACAGATACAATACATATACATAGTTGCAGGCAAAACACTCCAAAAACAAACAAACAAATTTTTGAAAACTCATGGCCATGAAACACTACTTCTCTGTAGAGCAGTTTGAAAACATGACTAGACAAAATTGGTGGGGAAAGGCTTAGGGCTGTGGCTGCTGCCGTCATAAGCACCCAACTCCCTGAGAACCTCCCCATCTCTCTACACTGATGAGGATGGCTCTGTTTCCTGCAGGAAGTAGCACAAGTGCCAGACCCTCGGAGATATTATCTGCTACTGAAGGTAAAGATAAGCATTCTCGGTTGAACTGTGTCTTCCCAAAACCTATTTAAGAATTAAGGAAAGCCTTGATTCCCACAGCAACTGCTTTTGGAGATACAACCTTCAAGGAAGCAATCAAGGTTAAATCTGATCATAAGGGCAGGTTCCTAATCCCATAGAACTCGTGTTCTATTATAAGAGGAAACACACCAGGAAGCCCCTCACCTCTCCACAAGTATACATAGCACAAAGGGAGGGGGAAGACAGAGTAAAGGTGCTGTCTACAAGCTGAGAACTGAACCTCACAAAACACAACCCCACAGGCACCCTGAACTTGATCTTCCAGATGTCCAACACATAGAATTATGAGAAAATAAGTTTCTGTATAAGCTACTCAGCCTGCAGTAACTTGCTGTAATAATTCAAGAATTCCAATACAATCACAAAACAGATGTGGCAGAAAATATATTTAAATAGTCTCAAGCAAGGAAGTTTCCATTTTATCATTATGAGGTTATTTGGATTTAATTGCGTAGGTATCACTGTTATTATTTTTCTGCCTGAACAGAAGTAAATGATTTTTTGATGTTCAGGCCTCAAACACGAGTTTCCATGGATTCGATGTGATCTCAGCTTTATCCAATGGCTTTCGGTCCTCACTGCCCTTAATGCAGAGCTTTTCCCATCCCCTTAAACTGCTAATGTGTCCAGTTGGGAAGACATCTTAATTTCTTTTGAGAACATTTTGTTTAGTTTCTGTAGCTTCTCATTCTTTATTCATGTTTTCCTGATGTTTTATACCAAGGATAGGAAGAGCACAGCACCAGCCACTACTCCCGACAGTCGTGGGTCTGCACACAGTCTCCTATTTCTTCTCTCATGCAGTCACTCAGGAAGCCATCACCAATGCAAACCACAGAAAAGGACAACTACTTTCCATCCCCTCTCTTATGCCTTTCATCAGATTTGACTTCAGAGGTTGAATATGACACAGCTTGTAATGATCATCATGGCCTTTACCCACTGTACAGTTGTATTTCTTACACTCAGAGAGATGCTGAGCTCATTCACTACAGAAACAATATCTGTGCCCTGCAGCTGTGTGCTGCATACACTGCACACATGGAAGGTTCCACTCTGGAGACAACATCCATCCCTCCAGCTGTGTGCTGCACACACTGCACATGTGAAGGTTCCACTCTGGACGCAGTATCCATGACCCACAACCACATACTGCACACACAATGCAAAGGTTTGTCCCTCTTTGTTCATATTTTTCATTGTCTCTACCACTTTCAACTATTTTTCAAATCAATTTTAATGTGGAGATCTTGGCTTACAATAATGTCAATGACTCAGTCATATAAAAACAACTAATTTTTCCAAATATCCTAAATGTCTTTGATAATTATCAGATAAACAAAGGGTCTGTGCTATTGTTAAATGCTGTTCCAAATCACGAGCCATCTCATTTCGTATGATAGTGCCAACATCAGTGCTCCAAATTTTTTTTTCAACAGAATATCATTGAAAGTAGGAAAAGTTGAAAGCATAATTCATTCCAAATACTGAACTCTGCCATAACTGGTCCAAATCTGGGAGGAATTTGTGTTATTGACACAATTAACACAATAGATTAGAAATAACCTTGAAGAGAGAGACAGAGACACCTTAGCAGAGAGGAAAGTCGGGACAAGCACTTTGATCTGCCTTCTAGTGTGGCACTAAGATGAACACATTGTCATCTCAGTGGAAAGAGTACGGCCTAGGCTGTCCACACTTCCTCCAAGAACAAACATGCGTGAAACAGATGCTACGGCATCTTTTTCCTGATTGAATTTATTTCTTCTCCTTGTACTTGTCAGAGCAATGTTGTTTCTCCGAACACTTGTGTAGGTGACTTTTCAGGGTTCTGAGTTGACCATTGAGACCACCTCTTCCTTCTTCCTAGATTTTGTGCAGGCTCATTATTTTGAGGAGGAGCTCAGAGAGTTCCAGGCCAGCCCGGTCTACACAGTAAGTTCCAGGGCAGCTAGGACTATATAGAAAGGCCCAGTCTCAATTTAAGAAAAAACAAAGAATGCAGAGGCTAAGATTGTACCCCGGTATGTATGCACGGGCACACAGTGCAGTGAGGAAGGTCTTGGGTAGGCAGACTCCTTACAGTCTGACTGAGTAACAGTCAGAGCTCCCAAGCCCCAGAGACTAGACAGGAAGAAGCTCGATGGACTCAGAGCAGAAGCAGCAAAGTTAACATGCAGTGAGTTAGAGCTCCTTCCTGTGAAGGGTGTAGATATCCAAGGCAGGGACCAGACACCTCCCTGTGGCACCATCATACTATTTAAGGACATGGGTCTGGGAAAGGAAAAAAGGAAAGAAACACTCCCTTAGGAGTGGGACAGAAGAGTTAGACTGTTTAAAGCTAACGTTACTGAGATCAGTTTAAAATGGGCTGTGATAAAATGTCCTGCCTTCACACACATATAATGAGGACTAATGAAGATGATGTTTATCACTTTCACACCCCGCTGATGATTCAGTCCCTCTCATTAGTTTATAAGTAGACTCACTGTCTTCCTACAGTCACTTGCTTTATTTTTTGCTATACCAACCATGGAATATCTTAGAACAATGCCTCTCGGCATACATCACTAGCACAGGGCTTTACCTAACAGCCATCGCCTCCTCACCTGGTAGTAGATGCCTGAAATCCCAGCACTCGGGAGGATGAGGCAGAGATCTCAATTTCAAGGTAGCCCTGTGCCACAATAGCCTGACCCTGTTCTCTTCCTCCCCATCAAAAGAAAATCTCTGAGTGAGCCTACATCTTCCGAGATGCAATACACCTCTGCAGTGTTCCTAAACTCTACCCAAGAAGAAAAACACAACACAAAGAAGCCCTGAACCCTGATGAAACCAAGCTACATCTAGCCCAGTGAGCACAAGTGTTTGCAAAGTAGAAAATGATGCCAGCCAGACCAGACACTCCTTCAATAAACAACCTGCCCAGTTGTACAGTATCAGTGGGTTAGAGGATAAAAAATAGAATCAGCAATTTTTCTTAAATAAGAATAGTGGAAAGTCGTTCTTTACTGGTTAGTCCAGCACTACAAGTAAGAAAGAAGGGAGGCAGAGGCAGAAGGAGTGTGGCAATTTTATAGCCAGCCTGTGCTACAGTATCAGACACTGTATTAAGGGAGGGGGCAGAAAGAGAGGAAGAAGGAAGAGTGGGGTGTGGGTGGGAGGGGAAGAGAGTGGGGAAAGGTTTGGATTCTCTTACATATTGTCAGTGTTCTATATTTATGAAGCAGCACGGAAGCAAGAGGATTTCCGTTTTATGTAATTCAGATAATCTAATTAATTACCTGAATCTTTAGGCCAATGTCCTCATCTGGTTAGATTCCAGGATAACTCATCCTCCAGAAATGTGGTCCCTAGGCACAGAACCTCTCTACCAACAGCTTCATCGGCAGTCTATCCTTAACGCCTCTCCATGGAGCTTCTGGCTCCCGCATTAAGAAATCAGAAGCAGGGGGCTGGAGAGATGGCTCAGCGGTTAAGAGCATTGCCTGCTCTTCCAAAGGTCCTGAGTTCAATTCCCAGCAACCACATGGTGGCTCACAACCATCTGAAATGAGGTCTGGTGCCCTCTTCTGGCCTTCAGGCATACACGCAGAAAGAATATTGTATACATAATAAATAAATATTTTAAAAAAAAAAGGAAATCAGAAGCAGATTGCTAAAGCTATATATACTGAGCCTTAAAAGTGCTCTTAGTATTTCCTGGAGATTTATCTCCCATGTAGGATAGCCCCAGGTGGCCATCCCTAAAAAAGTAAATTCTAGATATTGTCTAAGCCTTAGATTTCTCATATCAAAATGGGGCTTATAATATCCTCTTTGTTGAACTCTGTGTGGGGTTCTTGGGAGTAGGGGAACACCTACCACAATTCTAGCCACAGAAAATGGGTGAGCCTTAGCTTCATGAGCATGTGGTTACAGTGGGGCCATGTTGCAAGAATTCCTTGATAAATACCACATCCATATAGAAGTATCAAAAGAAAGGAATGGGGGACAGAGGAAAGGAAAAAGGGAAGAAAGGGTGTAAAGAACAAAGAGGAGGGAGATAGGGAGAGAAGTAGGGAGGAAAAAAGGAAGGAGGAAGGAAGGAAGGAAAAAAGTAGAAGGGTTGGGGTAAGGAAAGGAGATTTTCATAAGTCCATGTGATAAATTCATGCAAATTTGAAGGAACATTCTTATTTTTAAAATAATCGATCCCTTGGAGGCCAGAAAAGGGCCTAAGATCCCCTAGAATCAGAGTTAGAGCCAGTTGGAAGCTGCCATGGAGGTTCTGGGAACCAAACGCTAGTACTCGTCAAGAAAAGCTAGGTGCTCTAAGCCCCTTTACCCCCTTTCATGGCTACACTGTCACCATGAAGTGAAGAGCTTCCTCTACCATATATGCTCACTCTAATGTTCTACCTCACCACAGACCCAACCACAACAGGATCTGTAAACCACAAATAGAAACATACAAAACTATGAACAAAATTAAACATTTTGTCCTTAAAAATTGACCATCTGAGGTGGTTTTTTTTGGTTTTTTATTTTTTTTTTTTTTTTTTTTTGGTTTTTCGAGACAGGGTTTCTCTGTGGTTTTGGAGCCTGTCCTGGAACTAGCTCTTGTAGACCAGGCTGGTCTCGAACTCAGAGATCCGCCTGCCTCTGCCTCCCAAGTGCTGGGATTAAAGGCGTGCGCCACCACCGCCCGGCTGAGGTGTTTTATCATAATGAAAGAAAATGGTCAATCCCTTAGAGCAAACGGCAGGAGGAAGTCCTTTGAATAGCAATCTTGGTTACCTTATGCCTACCAATGCCAACATGGAATGCAGGGAAAACTTGTTTTAAAAAAATGGATCAAAATTTACCATATATCAGTAGCTCAGAGCCACATGGCAATAGAATCAAACCCTCCAGCTAAACAGTTTAAGTCCAACCTATTTCAGTCCTTGCCCATGCAAGTCTCCTTTGTGGCAGTCCAAATTTGTAACAGGAAGAGATGCTTGTTGGTCCCAGCCACCCGGCTAGCTTAGCCCCAAAATAATCACACAGAAACTATATTATTTAAATCCCTGCTTGGCCCATTAGCTCTAGCTTCTTATTGGCTAAGTCTTACATCTTAATTTAACCCATTTTTATTAATCTGTGTATCTCCACATGGCAGTGGCTTACCGGCAAAGCATGTCTATCTCCGGCAGTGGATCCATGGTGTCCCCTGACTCTGCTTTCTCCCTCCCAGAATTCAGTTCTGTCTTTTCTGCCTACCTAAGTTCTGCCCTATCAACATGCCAGGGCAGCTAACCAATGAAAGCAACACATAGCCAGAAGGACCTTCTATATCATTTCCCCTTTTCTGTTTAAACAAAAAAAAAATGGCTTTAACTTTAACATAGTAAAATTACATATAACAAAATAGGTATCAAGCAAGAATTACAGTTATAATATTTAATTATAACTATAAATTTTTCAACTCCATCAAAGACTCAAGAAGAATATAATATTACCTAAGTAAACAGGAAGTACATTATAACCAACTTCTAAAACTTTAGAATTGACAGAGATATCTCACTGCCTGGACAGTCACCCAAAGTTCACCATCTTCAGCCTACAGGCCCATAGTATCCAGCAGACTTTTTCATAAAGCAGGAAATTCTAAATACACTTCAGTCTTTTTTTGTTGTTGTTGTTGTTTTGGGTTTTTTTTGTTTGTTTGTTTTTCGAGACAGGGTTTCTCTGTGGTTTTGGAGCCTGTCCTGGAACTAGCTCTTGTAGACCAGGCTGGTCTCGAACTCACAGAGATCCGCCTGCCTCTGCCTCCTGAGTGCTGGGAGAAGGAACCCCTAAGGATCATCTCACCTTTAGGCAAGTTCAGCAGTCATTTTTCTGCGGGTACTGCATGTCCAGTTCAACAGTTCAGGTAAGAGCAGTTTCTTGCCCAAATGACTAAGGAGCCTCTTCAATGCCCATCTTCCTCTCAAAGTAATTGGTGCTGCCAGGAGCAGATGTGTCTCACTGTCCTAAGTTCTTAAAACATTTTAAATGCCATATTTTGTAGTCTTTGAAAGATATGAAGAATGCCTATCCATCTGAAATATATCTCTGTACATCTAGAAAATCTAACTAACATGACTACAAACTTGACTATCATAGATGATTATATATTAACCTATGTTTTTTTAATTATACATTTGAAACTTGGAAGAAACTCAGACTCCAAGCACTCAGGAGGAGAGCATACGGCTTTCCAGAAGTGGGGCAGCAAAGTGGCATGTGTCTTTACAAACGTCCCCGCTGCAATGTGCTCCAGCTGCTTGGGAACGGCATGTTTGTTTTGGTTTCCACCCTTCTCTGTTCACAAATTAGCTTTTCAACTGGGCTTAAGTATGAAAAACAGACAGCTTCTGAAGAGAAAGAGGCTTGCCAAGCAGAACTAAAGAGCGTATTCAGATGCTAGGCTAAAAAGTCATAGTATTTAGTCATTTTTGTTAATTAAGAAAGCAGTTGTGCCTATGTTCCGTCTCAGAAATATCTATCCATCCATCCTGAAGCATTGAGCTTTGTTTGTATAACTCCTAGGGGGAAACATGGCTTTCTTGCTCCAGAAGGACCCCCAATTACACAGATCATTGGGGACACAACTCCACCTCACAGTCCCAATCACTATCACCCTCTATTATCTCTTACAAGACCTATTTCAGACTCCTACATTCAGGGCTGTAGCAATGGCCTAACATGATACTCATTCCTACATAGTAACTACCCTCTCCTCTCTCCCTTGACTTCATCCTCCTGATCATGGATGAGGCCACAGGTGACACTAATACTGTGGACCATTGTAACCTCATACATATTGTGTAACTTCACACATAACAGGCATTCAATGTTTGTGTACATGTGAAGCAGAGGAATAAATTCTT
Organism: Microtus obscurus; assembly: GCA_963919715.1. Lineage (NCBI taxonomy): Eukaryota > Metazoa > Chordata > Mammalia > Rodentia > Cricetidae > Microtus > Microtus obscurus. The sequence goes on from CAWTZC010002514.1 coordinate 39,894,573, forward strand.
TCCTGGTTTCTCCTCTCCGTTCACAACAGCTCTCCTACCCCTGCCATGGGCTTCTAACTTCATACTTTACAAAGTCCAGATAGTTTCTTGAGTGACTGAGAACAGGAAGGTTTAAGATTCCTTACAACACATTTTTTTTTCTCAAAAATTCATGCTTGCTTCATGCATGTGTGTGATAGTTAAGCTGACGATCAGTTCTACTGGGTTGATATTATTAACCACATCTATGTGTTTGTGAGGACATCTCCAGAGAGGATAGGCTAAAGGTAGGGAATCGGCTATTGAGATGGACATTAGCATCCCATGGGCTTGAGGTGGAGTCAAGAGGGAGAGTGAGAATGGCTGGCTGGTGGGCAGGTATTCTCTAGCTCTTCTTCCTGGTTGTCATGGTGCGAGCTTCTCTGCTCCACCACACCCTCGCCATGATGGACTGGACAGGTCTATCTTCAGCTAATGGTTGTTGAGGGAGAGGATGCCAACTTTTTATTCAGTGCTAAGGTCACAATAAACTGTGCTCCAGCAAAAAAAATATCCTCCCACCCACACTCATGCAAACAACCCTAATTAAACTCAATGGGACAGACACACACACAATCCATAAAATCAGAAGAGGGAATTGTTGAAAGAAGAGGGGTTTCAGTGAGAGAACAAAAGAAACAATATGATCTCCCGATGTCAATGTCCACACACTCAGAGTTGCCATGTTTTCATCTGACTCCTTACCCTCTTCTTTGCTCTCACAGCACAGCCACATTATGTCATACTTGCTCCTGAAAGCTGACTGTTCTCTGGTATCATTTCTTTCATTCTATAGGCTCTCCCTAGAAGACACATTTACTTCTAAGTCTTCAGGTACCCTAAACATCATGCAAGAGCCTTTGGAGAATTGAACTGGTCACTCTTCCTCTTTGTTGGCCATGGCCAGTGGAGTGTGCACACAAGGATCACAAAGCAAGTAAAACACACTGTTTATATGTAGTGCTAACCGCTCAAAGGTGTGGTAAAAGCTGAATTGAGGGGACAGTGAAACAATCAGCTTCCTACCCATAAACACTGAGATTAGTTAAACCTCAGTAAAGCCATCCATCCCCAAATCCCTTTACTGACATGGACCAGAACCAGAGGGCTGTCTTGTCAGTCCAGAAAGAGGGGAACAGAGGCAACCAGCAGGAAGAATAGGTTTAGCTCCAAAGCTATGTCTTTGAGCTGCCTCCAACTAGCCAGGTCAGTTTGGCCAGAGAAAGAGAAGTGGGGGGAATATATTATTGCATTGTAACATGCCAGCAGCATGTCTGGAAGATGAAACTAAAAAGAGGGCATGTCATTGATGTGACACCATTGACATGGTGGCCATGCACAGAAGAATGTCATCCATTAATTTCAAGTTCCTAGCTACTGCTCAGTCTTTGTCTCATAGGAAGGAGTGATGGAGAAATGAAAGGAAATGCACATCACCCCTAGTACCACCACAGTAGTTAGTTCAGATGTCCTCGGGCTGAAGCCGAAGTAAAATAACATTGTTCTGCAAATGAGTCTAGACACACTGTAGGTGCTGCCACAGGTACCTGTTGAGTGGGTGAATCATAGTTTGGATCCTAGTCCTGAGTCCGGAGGCACAGTCAGACCTACGTATCTCCACTTCTCCCTCAGCTTTTCCCACGTCTCATGTAAGAAAATGGGAAGTCATTCCTTTCATGATTGCTCAGGTCGTAATATTCCTCCAGTTCCACACAACTATTACTCAGTTAAAAATTATCTACCCCCAAAAGACTGACTTATTACCCAGAAGGCAGAGCTGGACCCTTTTTCACCCCACCCCTATTTGTAAAGCTAACAGTGGTGGCTCTTATTGAGAAGAATCCATCCTGCCTTGGTGATCCAGAATGCCCTTTGGTCCCCTTCACTGGATTCCCTATGTGATCGATAATTGGCCTATAAATTTTCTATTTCACAAATATTGAATTAATGCCTTTTATGACATGAGCCTAAGTGTTTAAAATTATCTTCTTTTTTTTTTCAAGACAGGGTTTCTCTGTACAGCCCTGGATATCCTGAAATTCACTTTGTAGACCAGGCTAACCTCAAACTCATAGAGATCTGCTTGCTTCTGTCTCTTGAGTACTGGGATGAAAGGCATGTGCCACCACAGCCCACCTTAAATTATCTTTTTTAACTGAATATTGGTCCCAAAACAAACAAACAAACAAAAAAAAAACCCACAACAAGACCTTCCTCGGCTCTTCATAAGAAAGTTAATTTCATCAGAAAATGAAATTAAATTATTTCTGCAATATTTCATAATTGTATACTACTTAGAACAGTCTCCTTTTGACTTATTACCTGATGTATTTTCTTGACCTAATAGCATTGAAAATCATCCTTAACAAAATAATTTTTAAAAGTATGATTTGTTCTATGAGATGAGGTTTTCAAAGGAATATCATTTTCTTTTCCATGTAAGTTTAAAACATCTCATTTCCTCAGACATAAGACCTAACTTGACCATCAAAATATACCAACAAATTAAATGTACAAAGATGGTAGAAATAAAATATTGTCCCTAGAGAGCAGGAATCATAACACGCTTTTATTTTCAGATAATTAGAAAAGGGCCAAGAAGAAATGAACAAATAATATCTCAAGGTGACATGAGTCTGGATTTTCCATAGGAAATTCACATAGCCAAAGTATTTCATCTACATATATGATGGAAATTAATAAATTTTTCTCCAAGGATGATTATTGATATTCTTGACCATATTCTCCACTTTTTTCATTATCAGCCTACATCAGGAGATTATGGCAATTTTCTCAGGTTAGATACTTTTCTGAGAAAAATATTTGTAATAGATTCTAATTATGAATTTATTCTAATTAAATATTGAAGCACCATCCCCTCTAGACTATGAACTCTGTAAAAACTTTGTATTCTATGGAATTAAGAGACCTGACCACTAGTCATAGGTCAACCACTTCACTGCCTGATGACCATGAACAAATTGTGCTGTCTGTCCTTGATTTTGTCACTGATAAAACAGAGATAAAGTTGAAATCTACTACATCAGATTTCTGTACAATTTAAATGAAATCATATATGTATGAAGACAAATACAGCTCCTGACACAAGTATATTCAATAAATGGTATTTTCAGACAAAATATGAGTGAATAATTTTATAACTTTAAAAAGAGGTTATTCCATGAATAATACTAAAGCAAAAAAAAATGAAAATATTAATGAACTGAAACACATAAGATACAATTTTTTTAAAAGAAAATCTGCCATAATTTTAATTTTGTGTATGTGTGCAGGTGCCCTCAGATGCTAGAAGACGGATCCCTTGGAGCTGGAGTTATAGATGGTTGTGACCCAGGTGGATGCTGAGAACTGAACCCAACACTGCTGCAGGAACAGTATGCATTCTTAACCATTAAACCATCTCTTCTGCTCCAAATGCGAAGTTTTTAAATAACAAAAATATTTTTAAAAATATATATTAAAAACGTATCAGGGTAAAGGAAAACACCTGGAAGGAAATGTTTGTAACTTAGTCACTAACAAATGAGTAAACAGCTTCACCACAGAGGGGAGGAAAATTAACTAAGGGAGAGGAATCAATGACTCAAAAAAATTAGGGCCAGTAAATACATGAACAGATGTTCAGTCTCACTGGTAATCAAAGAAATGCAAATACACAAAGACTGGCAATGATTAAAGAGACGGACCAGACCCGGCGTCTGTGAGTGCGCGCAGTAGACCGGCCTCACGCACTTCCGGAAAGTGAACTTTCGAGAAAGCCTTTTTAGGCTATTTTTAGGCTCTTGAAGGTTACACATCAAAACGCAAAAGATGCGTTCCCTTTACTTTGTGGGTTTTCTTTTATCGTCTACTTACAATTTTTCAATACTCAAACATAAAACAACTTCTGTTTTTCAAAATTAAAATGGTTTATTTCCTCTTCTTGTGGTTTTAATAAGAAATAAAAGCTCAGGCAGCCAAATAGAGTATAATAATAATAAATAATACCCCTGATACCACCTGACACCTCATGGATTACAGAGGGGGCTTTTTGCTCTGATTCTCACTCATACCTGCTGAAAGGAACAGAAAGGGAAGAACTACTTATCTTGGAAGTAGCCATAGCCTCCAGGCTCCTTTAATCCTCTATGCACCTGCCTTTGTTCCACAGACGACCCTGACGTGAAAGGTGGCTGATTCAGAACCCTCGAGCATCTTCTCCACTGTCCCCTAAGGAGCACTTCTCTGACTGAGAACTAACACCTGCTTACAATTGCCTGCTCTGTGTCATTCGCTGACGTGGTAAAGACATCTCCCCTCATTCTAAGGTATAATGCTAGCCCTCTCCCCAGGCTTCTTCCCAGATTTCGCCAATAAAGTAGGAGAACTGCCCATTCCTTTATGCCCCTATTGGAAATGGCTAAACAAATTGCCTTCTGATAATTCAGATTCCCAAGTTGGTGAAACCTGAACGCTGGCCACTTCAACCCTCTCCCTATACATTCCGTGGATATCTAAATGCCTGTCCTATTCCTTCTCATATTTTTCTTCAAAAGGGGGGTCAAAACAGGAATATGAAATTCGCTCACACTTTGGGGATAAGTTATCCTAACAGCAACAGATTTTATATCCATGGGGTCAAATTTTAAACTAAAATAATAAGGTTATGGTGAAAATTGAAAACATTGAAATGCAGTGAAATCACAGGTGGGGGGGGGGCATCCTAACATGCATGATGAGGACAGGGCACACACTTCCCACGTCCTAACATGCATGATGAGGACAGGGCACACACTTCCCACGTCCTAACATGCATGATGAGGACAGGGCACACACTTCCCACGTCCTAACATGACTGATGAGGACAGGGCACACACTTCCCACGTCCTAACATGACTGATGAGGACAGGGCACACACTTCCCACGTCCTAACATGCATGATGAGGACAGGGCACACACTTCCCACGTCCTAACATGCATGATGAGGACAGGGCACACACTTCCCACGTCCTAACATGAATGATGAGGACAGGGCACACACTTCCCACGTCCTAACATGCATGATGAGGACAGGGCACACACTTCCCACGTCCTAACATGCATGATGAGGACAGGGTACACACTTCCCAAGGACTCTGTGTCAGCGCCAGTCAGATGCAGTATCAGATATCTGTGGCACTTAAGGATTTGTTCTTTTTTTCTGAAATTTATTCTAAACCTCACTGATACTTACTGAGCTGTAAAACATGAGATGAGCATAAGATTCCTTAGTATTCTTTACAGGGGAAGAGGAAGAAGAGGGAGGAAGGAGAAAGGAAAACTGAAAAGAATAGGAAAAAAGTGAAAGGCTTAGAGAAGAATAATCTAAAGAACTCAAGTAGCAACTCTTCCCTGAAAAATAATCTACGAAGAATCCCATAAGGGATCTCTATTAATGGACTCTCTTCTTTTCAAATTTAGCAAATGAAAGCAAGTAAACTATGATGGGGACCTTGGGGTGGTTATTAAAAGAGGCGGTAGAGGGCCGGGCGGTGGTGGCGCATGCCTTTAATCCCAGCACTCGGGAGGCGGAGGCAGGCGGATCTCTGTGAGTTCGAGGCCAGCCTGGTCTACAAGAGCTAGTTCCAGGACAGGAACCAAAAGCTACGGAGAAACCCTGTCTCGAAAATCAAAAAAAAAAAAAAAAAAAAAAAAAAAAAAAAGAGGTGGTAGATGAGTTCACAGCTGACCATGATACTGGTTAGAAGCAGAAAGCGACCGGGAGAAGTGAGAGACCCTTAAAAGCTCGTGTCACTCATAGTGATCAATAACAACTCCCGCTCAATGTTAGTTCACATTTTGGTAATGTGTGTGATAGGAGGCTTTTCTTTCTGGGGAGGAAGAATTAAGTGGCTGTACTTTCATTCTCAATTAGTCAAAGTTCTGCAGCAACCCCTGGCTCTAATGCAGAGCTGGGCAGGAAGGCCATAGCAGTTGAGTCAGCACGGAGGAAGGCACCACTGCCACAGGAACCTGGCTGGAAGCTCCCTGCAGAGCAGTGATGGGGCAAGGAGGAGGTAAACACGGTGTTTGACTGGCCCTCCTTTTTCACGCTGATGACTCTGAGGTGATCAGGGAGACTGTACAGAAAAGAATGCTGAATATTAAGGAACCAAACAGGTGAAGGAAATGATTCAAGGCCTGAAAATAGAAATAGACGCAATAAAGAAAGGATAAATCAGGGCAATTCTGGAAATGGAAAACCTGGTAAGCAAACAAGAACTTCAGGTGCAGGCTTCGCCAATAGAATACAAGAAATGGAAGGGAGGTCGTGGGAAAAGGGGTCGGGGGAGAGCTGTGGATGGAATGTAAAATGCAAAATGAAATTTTAAAAAAATAAATAGAATTTAAAAATAAATAAACAATACCACCACAACTAGATTTTTAAAAATTAGAATAACCCCCTGTATCTTATCAAAACTCCATGGGTTAAAGTTGGAGTTCAACAACACAAACTACAGAAAGCCTACAAAGTCATGGAAACTAAACAACCCTCAACTGAATTACCAATGTGTCAAGGAAGAAACAAAGAAAGAAATGAAAAACTCCTTAGAATTTAATGAAAATGAATGTACAACATACCCAGTCTTATGGGACACAGTTAAAGCAGTGCTAAAAATTCATAGCACTAAGGACCTACATAAAAATTTGGAGAAATCTCACACTAGCAATTTAGCATCGCACCTGAAAGCTCTAGAAAAAAAAATCTATACCCAAGAGGAGTAGATGGCAGGAAATAATCAAACTAAGCTGAAATCAATAAAATAAATCAATAAAATAGAATCAAAGAAAACAATACAAAGAATCAATGAAACAAAGAGGTGGTTCTTTGAGAAAATCAACAAGACAGACAAACCCTTATCCAAACTAACTGAAAGGCAGTGAGAACACCTAAATTAGAGAATAATCAGAATCAGAAACAAAAAAAAAGGGGGACATAACAGCAGACACTGAGGAAATCCAGAGAACTAGCAGGTCATACTTCAAAAACCTATATTCCACAAAATTGGAAAATCTAGAAGAAGTAGACAAATCTAAAACATATATCAAAATAAAATCAAGGCCAGATAAACAATTTAAATAGACCTATAACCCCTAAAGAAATAGAAGCAATCATTGAAAGTCTCCTAACCAAAAAAGAGAAAAGAAAAGGAAAGAAAAGAATCCCAGGGCCAGCTAGTTTCAGTGCAAAGCTAAGACCAATACTACTCAAATTATTCCACAAAATAGAAACAGAAGAAATGTTACCAAGTTCTTTTTATGAGGTCACAGTCACTCTGATACCCAAACCACACAAAGACTCAACAAAGAAAGAGAACTGTTCGTCATGCAAAAATACTCAATGAAATACTAGCAAACCAAATCCAAGAACACATCAAAAAGATCATCCCACCATGATCATCCCAAAGATGCAAGGATGGTTCAACATATAAAAATCTATCAATGTAATCCACCATATAAACAAACTGAAAGGAAAAAGAGACACATTATCATCTCATTAGATACTGAAAAGGCCTTTGACAAAATACAGCACCCCTTTGTGATAAAAATCTTGGAGAGATCAGGGATACAACCTAATCCCTGATTAGGTATGTTCCTAGGGGAACATACCTAAACATAATAAGACAATACACAGCAAACTGATAGCCAACATCAAATTAAATGGATGCCAGGCAGTGGTGGCACACACCTTTAATCCCAGCACTCGGGAGGCAGAGGCAGGCGGATCTCTGTGAGTTCGAGGCCAGCCTGGTCTACAAAAGCTAGTTCCAGAACAGGAACCAAAAGCTACGGAGAAACCCTGTCTCGAAAATCAAAAAAAAATATTAAATGGAGAGAGTGGACAACCTTGTCCTGTTCCACTAAAATCAGGAACAGGACAAAGTTGTCCACTCTCTCCATATCTAGTCAATATAGTACTCAAAGTTCTAACTAGAGCAATAAGACAACAAATGGAAATCAAGGGATACAAATTGGAATGGAAGAAGTCATTGCTATTTGCAGATGACATGACAGTATGCATAAGTGCCCCAAAATTCCACCAGGGAACACCTACAGCTGATAATTACCTTTTGTCAGTGGTTGGATACAAGATTAACTCATAAAATCAGTAGCCTCCTATAGACAAATGGTAAATGAGCTTGAAAAGAAATCAGGGAAACAACACCCCTTACAATAGTCACAAATAATATAAAATACCTTGGGAATAACTCTAACCAAACAAGTCAAAGACCTGTATAAGAAGAGCTCCAAATCTTTGAAGAAAGAAATTGGAGAAGATATCAGAAAATGGAAAGATATCCTCTGCTCATTGATCAGTAAGATTAATATAGTGAAAATGGTCACCTTACCAAAAGCAATCTACAGATTCAATACAATCCCATCAAAATTCCAGCATAATTTTTATAGATCTTGAAAGAACAATACTCAACATCATATGGAAAAGAAAAAAAAACATGATACCTAAAACAATTCTGTACAATAAAGGAACTTCTAGAGGAATCACCATGCCTGATTTCAAGATCTACTACACAGCTATAGTAATAAAAACAACATGATATTGGCATAAAAAGATAGGTAGATCAATGGAATCTAATCAAAGACCCTAACGTAAATCCACACACCTATGAACACCTGATTTTTAACAAAGAAGTCAAAATTACATAATAGAAAAAGAACACCTTCAACCAATAGTGAGGTCTGTAGAAGAATGAAAATAGATCCATACCTATCACCCTTCACAAAACTCAAGAACAGGTGGATCAAAGACCTCAACATAAGTCTAGTTACACTGAACCTGATAGAAGAAAAAGTGGGAAATAATCTTGAATATATTGACGCAGGAGACAACTTCTTGAATAGAACACTAGTAGCACAGATACTGAGATCAACAATTAATAAATGGGACCTCATGAAACTGATAAGCTTCTGTAATGCAGAGGACACAGTTAATAGAACAAAATAGCAGCCTACAGAATGAAAAAAAGAGCTTCACCAACCTCACATCTGACAGAGAGCTGATCTTCAAAATATATAAAGAACTCAAGAGGGGGCTGGAGAGATGGCTCAGAGGTTAAGAGCATTGCCTGCTCTTCCAAAGGTCCTGAGTTCAATTCCCAGCAACCACATGGTGGCTCACAACCATCTGTAATGGGGTCTGGTGCCCTCTTCTGGCCTGCAGGCATAGACACAGACAGAATATTGTATTAATAATAAATAAATAAATATTTAAAAAAAGAACTAAAGAAACTAGGCATTAAAAAACCAAATAATCTAATTTTAAAATTGGGTATAGATCTAAACAAAATTTTCAACAGAAGCATCTCAAATGGTAGAGACACTTAAAGAATTGTTCAATATCCTTAGCCATCAAGGAAATACAAATCTAAACAACTCTGAGATTCCATCTTATAACAGTCAGAATAGCTGGGATCAAAAACACTAATGTCAGCTTATGCTGGAGAGGATATGGAACAAGGGGAACCCTCCTCCACTGCTGATGGGGGTGCACTTTTGAAATCAATATGGTGTTTTCTCAGAAAATTGAGAATTAATCTACCTCAAGACCCAGATGTACCACTTTTGGGCATATACACAAAGGAAGCTCAATTATACCACAAAGACAGTTGCTCGACTGTGTTCATAGTGATTTTACTCATAATAGCCAGAACCTAGAAACAACAAGATGCCCCTCAACTGAAGAATAGATTTAAAAAAAATTGTGGTACATTTACACAATGGACTATTACCCAGCTGTGAAAATCAATGGCATAAGGAAATTTGAAGGCAAATGCATGGAACTAGAAAAAAATCATCTTGAATAAGGTAACCCAGACCCAAAGGGACAAACAAGGTATGTACTCACTCATAAGTGGATATTAATTGTAAAATAAAGGATAATTATATTACATTCCATATCCCCAGAAAGACTAGACAACAAGGAGGACCCAAAGGAAGACACATGGATTTTCCTGGCAAAGGGGAATAGAAGAGATCTCCTGGGAAGACTGGAGGTGAGTGGGGATGGGAACACGAGGGATGAGGTTGAGGGTTAGATGGAGGGGGAGAGTGATGAAAGAGATGACTTAATGGGAAGGGCATTTCAGTAGGACCCTGATGCAAGGAAAACTCCCACAAATCTACAAGGATGACCCCAGCTAAGACTCCTAACAACTGTGGATAGGTAGCCTAAACTGGCCATCTCCCATAATCATATTGGTAACTAACCCAATTTTTGTTGAAGAGCCTTTGTCCAGTAACTGATTGTAATAGATCCAGAGATTTACAAGTAAGCACTGGGCTGAGCCTGGGGGATCCTGTTGAGGAAATTTGGAAAGGATTGCAAGTGCCTGGTTGGGGGTGGTAGTGTCAGGCTCATCACAGGGGAACCCACAGAAGCAACTGGCCTGCTCATGAAAGCTCACAGGCTATGGACCAATAGCTAGGGAGCCTGCATGGGATTAGCCTAGGCCCTCTGCTTGTAAAGCTTGGTCTACTCATGGGACTCCTGGCAGTAGGAGCAAGCCCCGCCCCTAACACCTCTGTTGGCTTTTAGGAACCTGCTCCTAATACCAGTTTGCCTTGCCCAGTCTTAATACAAGAACAGTCCTTGTAATCCAAGTCCTACCTCAACTTGATATGTCATGCTTTGTTGGCATCCATAGGAGGCCTGCCTCTTTCTGAACAGAGGTGGAGGAGAGGTGGATTGGGTAGGGAGGGGGACAGGAGGAAGGTAGAAGGGAAGAATGAAAGGATGAGGTAGGTTAAGCTGCCATCGGGATGCAGTTAATGAGAAACATCATTAATAAAAACAAATAAACAAGTAGGAGTTAAGAAAATCCTGTGATATGGAACTTTCTGCAGTTTTCCAACTTGATCTAGTAGACAGCCAACACCCACCCAGGTTCCATCTCTCTGCATTGTCCTGGCTTTTTGCCTCATTTTTTTTGTCAAAGAAATGGAATTAGTTGTCCAAACTAGAAGACCATGTGCTGGTTCAGTGACTAAAAGTGATCTGATGAGTAAGGAAAAATGTGTCATGGTTGAGCCCAGAGAAGAGCCTCCCTTGAGGAAATTCAGCATCAAATCCACTTAGGAAAACACCAAAGAGAAGATCCAAAAACGGCCAGGCTATAATCTATAATTAGCAAATAGAGTAAAGAAAAGTCTCATCGTTTGGACCTGAAAATTCACTATGTGTCATTTAGTGCACTAATATGTTGCCAAAAGCAGTCAGGCAATGGAAAACATTAAGTCATTTAAAAAAATGTCCTGTATCTTCTTCCATTCCAACTTATTTAAATTTAGGAGAGATGGCACTGTCAACCTCACAAGCCGATTTTGAGAGCTGGCATTTTCCTAGAGTCCGATTTTCGAAGAACGAAAACCTTTGTACACGTAACTGACTTCTCTAACCAAATAAAGTTGCCGGTTGGTTCTGAGCCGAGGGCCCCATCAAGGGAGTTCTGTAAACTTTGTGCAGTGCCAAATACCTAATTCTAAACTTTCACAATATGTGCTGACAGAGGAAAGAAAGAATTTTTATTCTGGTTGAAGCAGTTATGCAATGGAGCCCAAGGCTTGTAGAAGAATGTTGTCCGGATTGAAACCCTTAGATTCTGACTAAGACCGGGATCAAAGTTCTGGTTAAACAGGGACACAGCCATTGCGGCCCCAAATGAAGAGAGCAAAGTTATTCAGCCACACTACTGGGAATGAAGATTCTTGGTTTTAATTCCGAAATCATATTTGACTGGGTCCCATTCCAGTTTTGCTAAATATCACCACCCAGTATCATCTGAAAGGCTTGGAAGCCCTCCAGTCAAGGTGCCCTGCTTCGCTGGTTTCTCCTTTTGGAAATGCTAACGGGGCTTAGTCACCTAGGCTGCTGGGGAGGACCGAAAATGGAAAATCCCTGATTATTATATAACTGTGTGAGCCAGGCTTAACTTTCTATGTTTCCGCCAACCTAATATTAAAAGCAGTTTCTCTTTTTTTCTGAGCATATGGTTGAAGGGAAAGTGCTGATTTCAAATAAAGTAGCATTAAGAGAGAACCAGGTGGCAAAGTGGTACCATGCCTCCGTGGCAAAGTAAAAACAGACAGATGAGTCTTAACTCCTGCCCATAAAAATGTGCAGTCCTTGCCATTTCCGTTAAATAGGCTTAGAAGCAACTGTGCAAAGCAGCAGCACAATCCTTGCTTCCAGAGAGCACAAAGGATGATGGGAGTGGTCAGCAATTAAGCAAGCAATTGCAATGCACTGTGAGTGTAGGGTACTGAGGAAGCCCTGAGTGGTACAGGAGCACGAATGAGTGGTCAGCCTCAACTTCAACAACCAGACAAAGCTTTCCAAAGAAGGTGGAAGTTCAAATACTGAACACAGTTAGCATGGCCAGTTGTAGGGAAGGCAATGTTGGCAGGGGGTAGGCACGTGGTTGTGGCTGGTTATTCGTCATTCACCAATTGCTCAAGCATCTATTGAGTGCACACTAGGTTTCAGATATATAGTAAAAGGGATTCCCTTCCTGATTTTATTATACTCACACCAGTAGTTGTATCAAAGATAACATTTAAAACAGCATGCATCCTAGGTTCAGTAATTCTGTCATTTATCCGACAAGTCCTAGAACGAGTGTCTAAGAAAATAACTAAGGCTGAAAATTCAAATTTTGACTTGACTTGCTAACACAAATGGAAATCAAAATCAGGCAAGGTCTGTGTCCATAATTTGTCTTAATTTAATGGGTAGAATAATTATTTATCTGCACTGCACTCCTTTATGCTATGGAAAGTGTGTGTGTGTGTGTGTGTGTGTGCGCGTGCGCGCGCATGCATGCGCGTTATGGTGTAAATGTGTGAGGATTCATGTGTACATACAGGCAAGCATGCACACACATGTGAGCATGCATGTAGAGACCAGAGGTGGATATCAGGTGTCCCTCACCCTTGCTCCCCAGCAGAGAATCTCTCACCAGATCTGGCATTCTCCGGTTGGCTGGTTACCTCTAGAGCTCTATGGGCTAACCTTCTCTACCACCCCAGTGCTAGAATTTCAGACGCATGTAGACAGGCCCAGATATTTTTATATGGGTGCTGGGGATCTGATCCTCCTACTTTTGTAGGCAATTTCCAATCTGAGTCATCTTCCTAGCCCCAATGCATAATAATAAAAATATAATTATCAGATTATAGAGAAGGTTCAGACATTAAGAATGCTTACTGCTCTTGCAGACAACCCAAGTTCAGTTACTAGTACCCATACCAGACTGTTCACAACCACCTGCAACTGCAGTTCCAGGGCTCCAGCACCCTTGTCTGGCCTCAGTGGGTACATACATTCACAGACACATTCCCACACAGAACTCTACACATACACACTTAATTAAAAATAAAACCTTTTTAAATAATTTAAAATACAGTTAGGAAGTTCTGTCAGAGATCTAATGAATACTGTCTATGCAAGGTAATATTTTTTAAAGGAATCCTCACAATGAGCGAACCTAGTTGTACAAGTCCAAACACAAAAGCAGAGGAGAAAAAGTCCTGAATACATACCTCACCAGGAAACATACACCTGTGGCAAGCGGCCATGTAAAGCAGTGTTCAATGCCATAGGGCAATGAACTGCTACCCAACAAGGTAAGCAGCACATGATGGCTAGAATAGCAAAAACTAAAGTACTGACAACACATCAAAGCCATCGAAGGTGTGAAGCAGAAATGTGGCTGGTAGGAACAGCCACTTTTGGAAGAAGTTTGGCAATTCCTTAGCAAACCACTGCACACACTTACCATGTGATAAAACAAGCACACACTTCGGTACTGACCCAAATAAACTGAAAGTAACATCCACAAAAACCTCTGCATACATATTTATAACAATTTTATTCATAATTGCCAAAACTTGAAGACAACCGTGATATCTGTCTGTAGGTAGAGAAATAAATTGTTACATATCCAGACAATGAAATATTACTAAACCCTAAAATTAAGCTGTCAAGATATAAAGATATACTGACGAAAGTTAAAAGTATACACCTAAGAGAAAGAGTCTGACCCAAAAAGGCAATATAGCAGATGAAGCTCTATGACACCCAGAAAAAGAAAACAGAGAGAGAGTGTAAATGGGCTAGTTGAAGATGGAGAGAGAGTCGGGAGAGCACAGAGAACCATTAGAGCAGTGAAACCAGTCTGTATGTTGCCATGGTGGGTCTTTGTCAAAACTCAGAAAATACAATATTAAAAGTGAATTCCAATGGAAAGCATGGCATTGGGAGGACAGTGAGATGTCAACATAGGCTTTGGGTTTAACAAATGTTTCCCTCTAGAGAAGGATGTTTAGGAGTGTGTGTGTGTGTGTGTGTGTGTGTGTGTGTGTGTGTGTGTTCACAGGAGGAGTATGGAACATTATACTTTCTGCTTATTTCTGCTATGAGCCAGCAACTACCCTAAATAATTTCTTTGCTAGTTCTTTAAAAATAATATGCCTAGAGGCTGATGTAGGGGAATTGTGACTTTGAAGCCGAGCCTGGGCCACATAGAAAGGCACAGAGGTAGCAATTACACAGCGTATCTGCTCTCTTCCTTGTGTCTTCCATTCTCATGGTCTCAAAATGGACGACTTTCCTCTCAACAAGAATAAGAACATGGCAAGGAGAAAGGGCACACATTGTCCTTGGGAAAATTTCCAAACATCATTGAGCGATTTCTACTTCTTCTTCTTTTTTTTTTTATTGAGCTCCTCATTTTTTCTCTGATCCCCTCCCCTCCCTGCCTCTTCCCTTCCCTCCAACCCTCTCCCGAGGTCCCCATGCTCCCAATTTACTCAGGAGATCTTGTCTTTTTCTTCTTCCCATGTAGATTAGATCTATGTATGCCTCTCTTAGTGTCCTTGTTGTTGTCTAAGTTTTCTGGGATTGTGATTTGTAGGCTGGTTTTCTTGCCAGTTGTGGTGGTGATTTCTGCTTCTATTCATTGATCAAAACATCTTACAGCAAAATATGATTCTAATACCCATACACACCGGGCCTTTCTCTATTTAAGAAATAACAAAAAAAAACTATGTTGATGAGCAACAGAACCTGCCATACAAAGCCTAAATGAAGATGAATTATTTTTCCATATAAGGAAACATAACCAAGCGATAAGATATATGTACCTGAAAATAGAGGAATATATATTTCATCCTAAAACTCTCCAATTCAAAATTTCCATACACATTGTTCAAGATTTTTACAAATAATATCATTTGAATATACTTACTGGCTATATTCAGGCACTGAAATATTTCTATACATTATAGCATTTAATTCTTATAGTATTCCTATATGCAATTATTGCTTTCTATTCTCATTATTTTGTATGTTTGCATACAAAATAAATTTTTAAAAAGATAACTTGTCCCATTTTATACAGGTATTTAGTGAAATATCTAGAATTTGGGAGTCAGTCTGATCACTTCAAAAATCACTGTTCTGAAATTCCTTTCTCTAAGGTGATCCCTTAACTTACACAATACTGAATGCACATACTGTTTCTTACAATTCCTGACCAGTCTTGACCCCTTAGCAATTTTTTGTACAAATATTTCTCTTTGGTAGACTGCTTCTTATAAAAAAATAATTTACAGAATTTTCTTCACTCTTTGTTCAATGTTCAGCATTCCTGAGCTTTAAAGATGTTTATTCCTTCCCCTAAAGGTCTCTTACACAAGAGTAATGTCTCCCCTGGCCAAGGGCTACATCTCTCCTACTGACACTACAGAGTTTAGAAATATATTCTATTTTGCTTTTTAAAAATGCAAACTTTAGATGAATGTGAACAAACAGCACATAGAAGGGGTGGACTCCTACACTTTACCATTTGAAGATACTTTTTTTCATGTATATGAAAGATTCCTAGAAAACAGAATTTCTTACTAAATACAGTGTGATAAGGATGAAAAGTGATACACCACAGGAAAAGGAAAATCGAGAGAACCTCAGAAAGCACCAGTCATCCCAACCTATGCTGAGACATTCTCCTTGATGTAAAAGCAACAACAAAGCCCTAACCCTTCAGACAGATCTCTGGAAGCTGAGAGATGTGTGCATTGGACTCCAACCCTGAGTAAGACTTGAAAAGAAGAGATGGAGTTCCAACTCGATTTTCTCTTCCATGGACAGCTTTCCCTAAAGCACCCTTACAGAGAGAGGCTGGCTATACTTAGGAAATGAGGCGCGCAGAGCCAATAACATGGTTCTAATGGGTTGTTGCCATGCTTCTCACAGATTGGAACTGGACTGATGGGTGGCTTGTCATTGGAGACTTAGTAACTGCAGATTACATTCTCAAAATAGACCATCAGTTTGAATATAAATAGATACCCAAAACAAGCTAGATTAAAAAAAGAGAGAAAGAAAACGGACTAGAAATCTTCTGTTGTCTTCACAGACTCCATTGGAGATGCGGCAGACCCTGGAGGTGGATGACCTCTCTGGGGTATGTCACCCTGTACTAAACACCTAATAACTAGGATTTTCTTTGGATAGTTTGGGGGTGCAGAGAACATAACTGGACAATGCGAGATGAAAGTTATTTATTTATCTTATTATTTATTTACATTATTTTATTCATCAGTTTCTGATTATTTATTAATTATTTGCTTGCTTCTTTATCTATAATATTTATTTAATTATTTATTCAATTATTTAATTACTTGGTTCTGAGCATTGAAACCAGGACTTTATACATGCCAAATAAGAGTTCTGCTGAGAGTGGAAAAGAGCATATCAATTGGTTATCCAGTACTAATATTGGTTATCCAGTACTGTCAGCCTTGAAAACATGCATACATCATATAAATATAGAGGCCATGAGTTTGAAAAAGAACAAGGAAGGCACCTGAAGGAACTGAAGAGAAGAAAGAGAAGAGGAAAATGATGTAATTATAATCCAAAAAAAATATTTTTAAAGTATCTCCTCTGTCCTTTACTGCTTCCTATAGAGTGAGCTAATGAGAAATAACATATTAGTTTATTTATGGGAGATCAAGGCAGGATTGTGATGAACCAGAATAGAGATTGGTAGACATTTTTCTGAAGAAGATCTTGAAGTGAACAGGCTTAACTTGGTGTGTCATGTGACCTCAGCACTGCTCAGCTCTGCCACTGGCCACAAAAGCAGCCACATCTGTCAACAACTGAACAGGCAGAGGAACCCATTTTCTTCCAAGGAAAGTGCTGGGTTGGACTTGACCTGGAAAGAGTAATTTGTCAACCCATGGAGTAGAGGATAAATCTGCAGCAGAACAGTTTTGGTGACTATTGGGGGAGGGGGAGGGCGTAAAAACTGACTCACTTAACTCCTAACCCACACCCTATTCTATGCTTTCCCGATCATTAGAGACTAGGAAGTGAAAATGTGACCCTAAAAATCTTAGCAGTTTTCCATGTGGCCCATGCACCCCCTAGAAGATACATTGCTACAGGCCCAGAAATGGGAGTTGA
The DNA here is from genome assembly GCA_963919715.1 of Microtus obscurus. Classification (NCBI taxonomy): domain Eukaryota; kingdom Metazoa; phylum Chordata; class Mammalia; order Rodentia; family Cricetidae; genus Microtus; species Microtus obscurus. The sequence continues at coordinate 39,912,118 of CAWTZC010002514.1, forward strand.
GAATAGGGGAAAGGAGAGCCCAAGGGCAGAAAGTGCCAGGCATGCACAGAGGCCGGAGGGCCAGTCCCTGAAGCTAAGTGTACAGCTCAGACTGTTAGGGTTGAGCAGGGAACAGCACTGGGAGGAAATGGACCAAGGCTACTTTTTAGCCAGGGTGAGCAGATGCCCCCAGACAGCCCTGCTGTCTACCTTCACAATCCAAGTTTCTTTATGCATGCCCTCCAGGAGAAGCAAATACAGATAAGCGGTAATTTCTTGATATAAAGGTGTCTCTCTCTGATACTGTTTTAATAATTTTTCATTACCCAGCAACCAGTTGAATGCCCAGCGTAGAGTCATCATACGTTAATTTTTAGCGAATTAAAATTGCTACCTTGTTATTATCCTACGTAGACTTGAAAAGTACCAAAAAAAAAAAACACACACATAGCTAAATAATGTTAGAGCCATTGTACCAATTTTATGTTTCCTACACCAGCCAACTTCTGGGATTTCAGCAAGAGGAGGGCAAACTTTTGAAAGGAAACTGGAGAAGACTAATGTTCCTTTGACAATCCTCATATCATTCACAATCAAAGCCACATCTCCAGAGGCAGAGCTGGACACCCACACGATGGCTAGGGTGGAGAAGTCACGGCCATATATGTGCCAAATAAATAGCCAGGAATAATGGCACACACATGCAATCGCTTGTTTTACATAAACTGTTAACAATTAACAATCATTTTAAGCTTCTTAACCTGCAAAGCCTACATATTAGGAGATATTTAATCTATAGCTATTGTGTAAAGGATAGTATATCCCAAAAGTTTTCTTATTTAATTCTCATCACACCAGTAAGTAGATATAGTTTAACCTCTGCAAACCGCAAACGTTGTGTTGCTCGAACTTAAGAGTGGAGCTGGTTGAGGTATGAGCAGCAGACATTTTAGGAATGTCCCTGTCCTGTGGGCTCAGCTTGGCCCAGCTCCTCCAACTTGGAGATGATCTGCAATGCAGTCTTTGCCTCACTAGTAGCTTGCCTTACAGACTTAGCCTCAATCCAGAGAGTGTCCCTGACTTTGGGTCACAAGGCACTCCCGTTGATTCCTACAGATCTGCTTGTCTCTGCATATATCACAGTTTTTCATTATCCACTGTACAACCATTCGAATTATCCATCTCTATTAGGTGGCAGGCTAGCTAAAGCTGCACAGATCTCTCTCTTCATATCCCCACTACTACTCTGAATGAAGAGACGAGTGGCTACACAGCTCCCGGAGTCATGATGAACCTTTCTCTTCTCAGTCTTCAGACGCCAGCGACTTGGGTGACATATTATCCCCATGGTGCGAGTATGGACACTAAAGAGCATCTTATGCAAATCAGGGAGCCTCCCCTTGTGTCCCATCACATGGTTCTCTGCCGTTGTTTCGGGCGGCCCCAGCATGTCCTCATCCCACTAAACACAGTAGCCCTCTACTGCATTTAGATGTAGCATACATGAATCAAGCCCCTCTGTATCACATGGCTCTTGCAATCATCAAAAACAGTCTGAGCATGTAGCGTGTCTTCCCGCTGTGCCATGTCTTTAGGCAGGTCTAAGCATGTTTCTCAAGCTTCCTGTTATGGAATCTTGATTCCCAGTGCTGAGGTACTGAAGCAGTGGGGCCTTAAGAGTGAAATGGGTCCTGGGAGGATTGTATCCAAAGGGATTAATGCTGCTCTCACAAAGTGACTCTTGACAACCTCTGACTCTCCCTTGATTCCTCTTTTCCCAGGATTCTGCTATCTCCTTCCACAGACTCCCACCAGGTTCCTCAGCATGTTATCAGATAGCCAAAAGAACCTCTCCAAAGGCCAAACCAGTGAAGTTGTCTGTCTTTGACTTTCAACCTCTTAACACTGTGAGGGGTTTATTATTATTGCTTCTCTCATACATTACATCCCTATCACAGCCTTCCCTCCCGCTGCTACCCCATGGGTAGTTCACCCACCCATCCTCCCCATCCCCAGACCCACTTCTCCATTTCCCTTCAGAAAAGAGCAGGCTTCCCTGCAAACGCTGCATACTAACTTACAATAAGACCAAGGCACAAACCCTCATATCAGGACTGGATAAGGCAACCCAAAAGGAGGAAAAGGGTCCCAAGAGCAGGCAAATGAGTCAGAAATAACCAAATTTCCACTTCTAGGATCCCCCAAGAACACCAAGCTACATAACCATAACATATACGCAGAGGAACTAGCTCAGACCCATGCAGGTTCCATGATTGTCACTTCAGTTCTGTGAGCCCTTATGAGCCCTGCTTAGTTGATGCTGTGGGCCACATTCTTATGGTGTCCTCAACACCTCTGAATCCTACAATCTTTCCTCCCCATCTTCTGTGAGGTTCCCCTGGCTCCAGCTAGTGTTTGGCTGTGCATCTCTGTATCTGCTCCCATCAGTTGCTGGAGGAAGCCTCTCTGATGACGACTGGACTAGGCACCGATCTCTGAGTATAGCAAAATATCATTAGAAATCATTTCATTTACTTTTTTTTTTCTATGCTAAGTTTCTGGGCTACCCAACTTTTGGTTTCTGGCCATCTAAGGCAGTGTCAAGCATGGGCTCCCTTGGATCAGTGATTGGCCAGCCACTCCCACAAGTTCTATGCCACCATTACCCCAGCACATCTTGCAGGCAGCACAGATTTGGGGGCTGGCTTGTCCCAGTGCTACCACTGGAAGCCTAGCCTGGTTACAGATGATTGCCAATTCAGGCTCCATGTTCCCCATTATTAGACGTCTTTGCTAAGGTTGCTATCACAGATCCCAGGGAGTTTCCACAGCGCTAATAATGTGAGTTTAAAAAAAAAAAAAGATTAAAAAAAAGGAAAATTAAAAAACAAAGGAAAATTAAAAAACAAAACAAACAAAAATCTCTTTTTTATATACACTTCCCTGCCTGTGGTTTGGTATCACGGTACTGGAAAACAGAGGAGCACACTATTGCATATTTCCGCTGGTAGCTCCAGCTAGATCTTCACCGCTGTTCCTGTGAAAGCAAAAATAACAGGAAGCCGCTGTAAGACAAGCAAGCCTGCAGGAACAGTGTGCTTGCCTGTAGATGCTCACCTGTAGGTGCTTCTGTAGTGGGAAGACATGCAACATGAGGTCAGATCTATGGTTCTTCCAAACTTCTCTGGTAAAAATCTGGGACATCCAAAGCAACCTTTGCACCCTCAAAGCTTCAAACAGGGCTCTATGAACCCTATAGTACACCTTGAACTTTTGTAAAGCCATGGTTTCTTCAAGGAGTCATTTTAGATTTCTTAAGTCATATTTTAAAACTCTATAAATACATAAAGGGATGAAAATTTCAACTGTCTGAGAAAGCTTTCCAAACTTTCATCATCTGGATTATTTTACTTGTAAATTGGCTTTATTACAAATATACATATTTAGACATAATCTTGCACAAGCGTGGAGCTTTTCTTTTCATTTTTGGTTGACTTTTTAAATTTCTTATCTTCCTCCTACATGTATCAGCCATAACTCCAAGTCTAGTCTACAGCCTTTCATGTATTAATACATGTGCATAATTCTACTTAATCCTATATCTATGCATTATTCATCGCAGGAAGCCTTCTTCAGCTGCTGTCTTACAGGAAGAAATTCTAATTACTTAGGGCCTTTGTTTTCTCTCTCTCTCTCTCTCTCTCTCTCTCTCTCTCTCTCTCTCTCTCTCTCTCTCTCTCATTCTCTCGGTCCCTCATGGAAATTCCACCATAGCCTCTAGGTTGGCTCTTGTTCATTGTTTAAATGACTGCATAGAATCCTCTGGGCTGCAGATAGTGTGGAATCTAGTTCTACTCTAGCACTGGAACATTTTCCTCTTTCCCTGGGCCACTAGAGGGCGCGGTTAGAGCAGGGTGAGCAGCAGCCAACTGGGGTGATACTTGGAGACACATCCTTGAAGGAAGTAACCTCTTCATTCTTACCACTCTTATCAACCTTCTTCGTCCTCAGCTGAATACGCAGTTTGTCTCAACTTCTCTCCCAAGCCTTGCTCAAGAAGGGGACCCAGAACTCACTGACTTTCCCCAGTCAGGACTTTACATCCTATTCCAGCCATCCGGGTATAACAGGGTGGGAGAGTGGGGATATTGTGACAAACTCTCTCAGGCTTCTTATTCAGGAACCCCACAGCTGTTGACAGACACGGAGAAAATGCCTTGCCAGAAATGTTCTTAACTACACAACCATTAAGAACAGCCTCTGTCGCTACTGCCACTACAAAGTCACAGTTCAGGAAGGAGCAGGCTAAGATACACATATTACCTCATTCGGTAGCCACGGGAATATCATGATATAAGCACTGTTTTTACTTTGTTATGCAAATGAAGTGTATGATGCAGATATGGCAAGCCCATGCTTCGACATAGATCTCGAAATACGACATGGGCTTTCCTCATGCCACCTTAAGTAGGTCACTGCGTGACCCCTCTTGCATTTCCTTCTTCAACTCTTGGAACCAGCTGAACCAATTCAAGTTCAGTCCAAGTTCCCTAAATTTTTTTGCAAAGTCACAGCAATCTAGTGAGCTTGCATTTGCTCTCACTTCCTGTCCTGGGTGCCCTCTTCCGCTTTAGGGGATCATCCGGACTTTAACAAGTAAGACAAACTCCTTCAACAAGTCAGTTTACACACTGCCCTGTCTGGGAGAATTTCCCAATAAATGACTCTTTCTATCTTAAGATAATGTGGCTTATTTATCTAAGCCAGGTCTTAGACTCACTCACAGTATGCAACCTGGCACATGGAAGACCTTCAGTGTAAGTTCAGAGTAACAGGAAGAATTGGGAGGGGGTCTCTCGGGAAGAACTAGTGTCAAACTTTATTCCTAATGACATAAAATCTATCAAGAAAAACCATCAGATTTGAGTTGCGCATTTCAGAGAGGATTTCTGTGACAAATTCATTTAACAAACCAACTTAGCAGCTAAAGAGCCCCTGGCTTTGCTCTGCCTGCTGAACCAGCAGGGCTGTTGCCCTGTAAACCTGAGTCCTGAAAAACTGAAAAGTGTGTGCTGGGCTCTTCATACACAGCTCTGTGCTTGTTGCTGCTGGGAGACAAGGTTCAGTTCTTTATTAAGGGGGAAAATACTCTGAGATCTAGCCTTACATAGAAGCCATTAAGGGGATAAAAGGCAGAACAAGTCTCCTTTTATCAGAAAAGTTTGTGGTAATCATGGACATTGTGTTTCTCTTCTGTAATACAAATGGAGATTGGCTTTCTTTGGACTTGTTTGTCATTTTCCCTCCCTTCCAGAGAGTGTAGCTATCCTCCTGGGAAAAGAAATGAAGGCCCGGCAATGTGGAAGTCACCGGGGCCACAATTGCTAATGTTCTTCCTCGTGTGTTCTTTTCTTTCTGTGAACTCTGAGACACCACTAATGAGAATGCCCAATTATCACATCTGTTGACCAAGAGCAATCTTTGCTGCCCAATAACACAGCCTCCTCCGGCAGTTGACGCTAATGAGAAACCGGGTAACTGTGGGACATTTAGTCAAGGAATATAGGCAGGACTTAAAGCCTGTGTTGAGTCTATGCCAGAAAAGCAGATGTTTTGATGTTGCAAGTCTAATCAGCTTTGTTGTATATATGCAGTAATTTTTATGTCCCAAATTTGGAATATATTTTAAACATCAAAGAAGCAGAGATCTAGAAGGGGGCTCGAAATATCATCTACTTCAAGGCAGGAATAATTATATTCCACTCATCCCCAAAAGTCAACCATCTGCATTCTTGGATGTTTCTGAGATAGTTCATCCCACCAGCCCTTGGCATAGTTTGTTTCCTTAAGTCTCAGAGAGTATTGTCTTCATTTCCTTTATGGTCAAAGAGAGGTTCGGTTTTTTCATGGCATTCATCTTCTCTACACTAGAAGGGGGAGCTTAGCTGGTTTCCATGGCATTGATCTTTTCTTCAGTGGAAGGAGGAGCTTAGCTGGTTTCCATTGTCTCCAGACTCATGATGGGCCTTTTTCAAGATTCTGTTTTGTTTTACAATTATATGTACATGTGTGTGCATGTGAGTGCTGTATGAGTTACTCCATCTGTCCTTTTCCAAATTAACTCTCAGGTTATGTCCTCTGTGAACGACCTCCTTATCTCCAAGCTGGTCACTCTCCTGGGGACTACACAAACTCCTCTAAAACTGTTAGCTTCAAAGGATGGTGATAGGCAAGGGGCATGTTCAGGAGACTACTAAATATGAGAAGACAAGACCCACTCCTAAAATTAGACAAAAGAGATAAAGAAGGTCATTTCGTATTTATCACAGGAAAATTCTACCCAGATGAAGTGTTAATTCTGACCATCCATGTCCCAAATACAAGGGTACCCTCATTTGTAAAAGAAACATTATTAAAGCTTAAATTATACATCAAGACCCACAGGCTAATAGTATGAGACTTCAACACCCCATGCTCACCACTGGACAGCTCTGTCAAATAGAAACTTAGCAGAGAAATAAAGGAGCTAACAGATATTATGACTCAAATGGGCTCAACAGACATATACAAAACAGTTCATACAATCACAAAAGAATATACCTTCATCTCAGCCCCTCAGGGATCCTTCTCTAAAATCAACCACATACTCGGTAACAAAGCAAATCTCAACAGATACAAAGACTTAAAGTTAGAATTCAACAACAACACTAATTGCAGAAAGCAAACAAACTCATGGAAACTGAACAATGTTCAACTGAATCACCACTGGGTCAAGGAAGAAATAAGGAAAGAAATTAAAGACTTTCTAAAATTCAGTGAAAATGACCACGTAACATACCCAAAGTCATGGGACACAGGGAAAGCAGTGCTGAGAGGAAAGTTCATAGCACTAAGTGCCTACATAAAGAAGCTGAAAAAAAACCCACACTAATGAACAGAACACCTGAAAGTTCTAGAACAAAAAGAAACAAACTCACCCAGGAAGACTAGATAGCAGGAAATAATCAAATTAAGAGCTGATATCAACAAAATAGAAACAAAGAAAACAATACAAAGACTCAATTAGAAGAGTTGGTTCTTTGAGAAAACCAACAAAATAGACAAAAAGGCAGGAAAAGACTATTCAAATTAACAAAATCAGAAATGAAAAGGGGGGCATGACAACAGACATGGAAGAAATCCAGAAAATAATCAGGTCACACTTCAAAAACCTGTACTCAAAAAAAAAAAAAACTGGAAAACTTAAAGGAAATAGAAAATTTTTCAGATTAGTACCATGTACCAAAATTAAATTAAGACCAGATAAGCAAACTAAATAGACCTATAACCACTAAGGAAACAGAAAGCTATCAAAAGTCTCCCAACCAAAAAAGCCCAGGACCAGATGGTTTCAGCTCAGAATTCTACCAGAATTTCAAGAAGAACTAATGCCAATACTCCTCAAATTGTTCCACACAATAGAAACAGGAACATTAAACACAATAGAACACAATAGAAATAGGAACATTGCCAAACTCTTTTTACAAGACAACAATTACCCTGAAAACCAAACCACACAACTAAGAAAGAGAATTACAGACTGATCTCCCTCATGAACATTAATGCAAAAATACTTAATAAAATACTGGCAAACTGAATCCAAGAATACATCAGAAAAACCATTCATCAAAGTAGGCTTCATCCCAAAGTTGTAGGGAGGGTACAACATGCAAAAATCTGTTTATGTAATCTACCATATAAACAAACTGAAAAAAAAGAAACACATGATTATCTCATAAGATGCTGAAAAAGGCTTTGACAAAATTTAATACCCCTTCATGATAAAGGCCTTGGAGAAAGCAGGGATACAAGAAACATACCTAAACATAACAAAGGCACTATACAGCAAGCTAGCAGCCAATATCAAACTAAATGGACAGAAACTGAAAGCAATCATACTGAAATCAGAAACAAGTACGTCCACTCTCCCCATATTTATTCAATGTAGTACTTGAAGATCTAGCTGGAGCAATAAGGAAAAAAAGGGAAAACAAAGGATGCAAATTGGAAAAGAAGAAATCATACTTTCACTATTTGCTAATGATGTGATAGTATATGTAAGTGACTCCAAAAATTCTACCGGGGAACTCCTACAACTAATAAAAACCTTCAGTAATATATCAGAATACAAGATTAATTTGAAAAATCAGTAGTCTTCTAATATACAGATAAGAAATAGGCTGAGAAAGAAATCAGAAAAACATCACCCTTTACATTAGCCACAAATAATATAAAATACCTTGGGTAAATCTAATCAAACAAGTAAAGGACCTGTATGACAAGAGTTTTAAATCTTTGAAGAAAGAAATCAAAAAACACTTCAGAAAATGGAAAGCATCCCCCTATGCTCTTGGATAGGTAGTATTAATAGTAAAAAATGGCAATTTTACCAAAAGCAATATATAGATTCAATGCAATGCCCATCAAAATCCTAGCAAAATTTTTCACAGACCTTGAAAGGCCAATACTCAACTTTATAATGAAGAAAAAAAACAGGATAGTCAAAACAATCCTGTAAAATAAAGGAACTTCTGGAGGCATCATCATCCCTGACTTCAAACTCTACTATAGAGATACATTAATGAAAACAGCTTGGTATTAGCATAAAAACAGACAGGGACAGGAGGACCAATGAAATCAAATCAAAGACCCAGATATCAACCTACCCACATAGGAACACCTGATTTTTGACAAATAAGCTAAAATTATAAAATGAGAAAAAAGCATCTCCAACACATGGTGCTGGCATAACGGGATGTTGACATGAAGAACAATGTAAATAAATTCCTATCAATCATCATGCACAAAACTCAAGTCCAAATGGATCAAAGGCCGCCACATAAAACCAACCACTGAACCTCATAGAAGAGAAAGTGGGAAGTACCCTTGAACACATTGGCTAAGGAGACCTTTTCCTAAATACAACTGCAGTAGCACAGACACTGAGAGCAACAGTTAATAAATGGAACTTCCTAGAATTGAGAAGCTTCTATAGAGCCAAACACATGGTCAATAATGCAAAACAACAGTCAACAAAATTGGAAAAGATCTTCATGAACCTCACATTGGACAGAGGACTAATCTCCAGAACATAAAAAGAACTCAAGAAACTAGACATCAAAATATTAAATAACCCAAAAAAGGGGAAGGGGAATGCAGACCTAAACAGAGAACTTGCAACAGAAGAATCTCAAATGGCCGAAGGACACTTAAAGAAATGCTCAACTTCCCTAAGCCATCAGAGAAAAGCAAATCAAAACAACTCTGAGATTCCATTTTATACCTGTTAGAATGGCCAAGATCAAAAACACTGATGACAACTTATGCTAGAGAGGATGTGGAGTAAGGGGAACACTCCTCCATTGCTGATGGGAATGCAAACTTGTACAGCCACTCTGGAAATCAGTATGACAGTTTCTTAGAAAAGTAGGAATCAATCTACCTCAAGACCCAGCAATACCACTTTTGGGCCTATACCCAAAGGATACTTAATCATACCACAAAGACATTTGCTCAACTAGGTTCATAGCATCATTACTTATAATAGCCAGAACTTGGAAACAACCTAGATTCCCCTCAACTGAAAACTGGATAAGGAAAATGTGTTTTGGTACATTTATACAATAGAGTACTATTCAGTGGTAAAAATTCATGACATCTTGAAATTTGCAGACAAATGTATGGAACTAGAAAAAACATACTGAGTGAGGTAACCCAGACCTAGAAAGACAAACAAAATATGTATTCACTCATAAGTGGACCTTAGACATAAAGCAATGGATAACCAGCCTATAGTTATCACAACCCCAGAGAACCTAGACAACAAAGAGAAACATACATGGATTTACATAAGAAGGGGAAAAAAGAAGATCTCCTGAGTAAATTGGGAGCATGGGGGATAGGATAGAGGATGGAAGGGTAGAGGGAAGGTAGGAAGGGGAGTGGGAAGAATGTATAGCTCAAAATATATATATAAGGCAGAGGAAAACATGAAAAAAATTAGTATCAGGTCCAAACCCTGAGATATTCTGATAATTTACATATACGAAAATAGGTAAATGCATGTTCACAATAGACCATGTCTTCCAGAAACCTTCCTGCCTACTGAAAACAATAAAGTCATCAATGTTCATTTTGATTAACCCTCTGAAAATGCTTTTGGCACCTGCCAATGTGTCTCGAAATGTGGTCTCTGGGCCAAGAAGTCACACTGGCATTACATTTTGTATACATGTATGTGTATCCCAAGTGTCTCCAACACTGGGTCCTGGGCCCAGCCTACAAGATTTCACTCTGCTCTCTCACTTTTGGGACTCAGAAACTCCAAGAGATTCTTAGGAGGACTGTGCTAGTGAAGTATCTCATCATATGGTTACTCCAGTTTGAGGTCCTTAAAATTAGTCATTAACCACACAATTAGAAAAAAAAATCAGTCCCTTCCCAAAAGTCCAATGATCCGTACTCAGTGGGGAAGGAGTCCTAGGGAGACGGGGAAAGAGCTGAGCAACCCTGGAGAAATTTCATTATGCAAAGATCCCAAGTCTTTGAGCACCACTGACTGTTTGAATTGAGATCCAGACACTTGCCAATAGTCACTTTGAGAAATGGGAATGAGGTCCAATGGTCACTTTGGGAAATGGAAATGGGGGTTCAGCAGATGCTCTGCAAAAGTGCTACTTACGTAAGGAGACACCAAACGCACACCTAGGAATCCAAATCAAGGCATGGAAAGCAAGTAGAAGAAGGAAGGGTGGATACTTTTTAGAACTCTTTAAAAACAGGAAAAAGAGCTAAAAATAGAGGTACATATTCTTTCCCAGCCCTTTATCTTAGTGACTTTTCTGTTGCTAATGCTACACCACCACAAAGATCATAAGTTATAAAGAAAGGGGTTTCATTTGGGATCACAATCATGACCCAAAGTGGAGGGGCTACGCAATGACAATGTGCACAATGACAAAGGCTTTTTTTTTCTGGCAAAGTCCGGATCAGCACAGGAAATCATGTGTTGGGAGATGGAGAATGCACAAGAGATCTAGTCAAGCTGGCCTTTATAGCAAATTGTTCTTAAAATAATCTATTTATCCATTAGCTAGCCATTCATTGATATGTAAGGGCAGAACCTTAATCAGTTACTCCAGGTCCCTCCTGGTCCCATCTCTTACTGTTTCACAATAGATATTAAACTTGAGAATGTATTACGGAAGAGACAAACAATATTTAAACCAGTGCCCTTCTCAAAGTGGGACAGGGAGAGAGAGGGAGGAAGGAAGGATAAATTAACACTAAAGATGCTTGGAAAAAGTCATAGGGAAATATTATGTTTACTTAAAAATAACTACATCATATATAAGTGTATGTGCATATATTCATATACACATGTGTATGTATATATGTCCATATATATTTTTTAAATGAAGTGATATAATTTGAGGTAATAATACTACCCCTAAGAGCCATAGACTAACAAAACCCCAAAGTTGGTCATGAGTAACCTCTTTTTGAGTTGTATTCCAAGGGAAGAAAAGAGACTCCCAAAACAATACAGGCTATTGCTCTTGTCCTTGACAGCCTCCCAGAAGTTGAGGTAAGATCCTATAGGTAATGACACTACATGCCTTGGAAATAGGAATCCATCTGGAGCTAATCTGGAAACCTCCTCTCTGAGTATCAGAGAATATTATACAAACTGCCAAGTGAGGGAGGGTAGTCCTTCCCTACTGTAAACTACAACAATGGCCAACATGGCAAAACTCTCCCAAGGGTTCAGTATCAAGTTATCACAAAAGGGTGGCACCTTGGTGACTACCAACAGTCATCTAATTGATCTTAAGGTCCATTCAGTAGGAGGGAATTCGTGTCTGGTACTGTAAAGCTAGCCCGCTACCTATGGCTGGTGAAGCCATAGCACCTAGACAACCTACTACTGCCACATTCTTAAATTGGTATCATTTTTAACTACATTCTAAACATTAATCCATATATCCACAAAAAAGTGCAGTTTTAACCCTCATAAAAGAATTTTTTTTCCAACAGAGAGAAACCACAACTGGTCAAAATTCAGAGAACAACTGACTGTGGGCTGCCCATCCCCAGCTGATAGATCTACAGCACAACCCTACACATAAGGCTCAGGGAACACGAAGAAAGAAGAACATAAAGATTCTAAGAATTGGAGAACCAGGACCTCTGCTGTGAGACAGGATCTTCTATATACAACCAGGAAACCACACCCACAAAATCCCAACAATGCTCTTGCCTAAATGAGATCTCCACAATGCCAACACCAGATGAATTGCCAGTGTGGCTAGGGGAAACTTCACAAGGCACCACCCACAACTACAGGTAATTGATGGCAACTGAGAGAGGGAGAACCAGTCTTTTCCAGGAGCAAGCCCCTGATAGATAGATTAGCCAACATTAAGCAGTCAGTCTTAAACACATATACATGCCAACAACACCAAATGGACTAATATATATTGTGTGTGTGTGTGTGTGTGTGTGTGTGTGTGTGTGTGTAAAATAATTAGAATATAAGAATTTGTGAACTTGAGAAGGAGTTGGGGGAGTACTGGAGGAATTGGGGGAAGGAGGGGTGGAAATGACATAAATATAATACTCATGTATAAAATTCTCAAAAAATTAAATTAGAAATAAGATAAATATAAAAACATAGTAGAATAAAATGACCTCTTACATAGTCACAAGCTAGAGCCCAGGTACAGACAACAAGAATCAACATAGTTAACAAGGATGCACAGGGCTAGAGAAAGACTCACCTAGACACGGGGGCTTTAGTTTCCTCACCTCATAATGTGGGTTGACAAAATGAAAGGTCTAGGGTTGGGGGACAGGTTACCATCTTAAAAGCACATAATAGATTCATTCCTGCAAAGTGTCTGATGTTACAAAATGATGGGGGAGAGTTCTTGCTGGGTGCTACCACAACTGCAGTACCTGTAGATGTTATAAAAGAGAAAACCCACATACATCCAGCTGATACTTACCTTGCCCTGTATAAAGAATTCAGATCATAGATTAAATTTTTTTAAAAAGATTCGAGGTGATTATGATCAATATATATTTCATTCATATAAAAAACTGTCAAGGAATAAATAAAATATTCTTTCAAAACTAATGTTTCTGGAATACAAATTTCTTCCATACACTTAGTTTTGCTACTTTGCAATTTAAATGGGAGGTTTGAAGTGGGTAAAAGGCATAAGCAGACCTATATAAAAGACAGTTTTTATAATGATCTTTATGATAACAGTCATCCTAAAGCTGGGATTCATGTGATTTCCAAAGACTATTATCATATTGTAACTTTCAACTAAAATGAAAAATATAATGAGTTATAATGAAATTGGAATTTAGAAAACTCATAAAAATGACAGCTTTTAATGTAATATTAAATAAATATCTGAGATTTTATTTGAGTAAAGCTCAAAAAAAAAAGAAAGGAGGTTGAAGCAGCAATGACAGCTCCTTTGTGCTATGGAGAAGATTCTGAATATGGAACTGGAACAAACTGGCCAGCAGAAAAGAAATGAAAGGTCTAGATAAACTCAGGAAAATCTCCAAAATGAGTGCCTGTATTTAAAAACACTAAACAGCAAAAACAACTCTGCAGACAGAAACAATGCCGTAGCCTGCAGCTCCCTTCCAAAGGGAGGAAAACAAGTTTTATATAAAAATGAGTAACAGAAGAGGACCAAGGTTGAAATCTAGACAATGTTTCTGTGAGAAAATAAAGAATGAGGCACAGGAAATGCCAATAAATAATGAGAGCATGCCCAAATTAATGTCCCATAACACATAAAATCATAACCTGATCTTAATAAATTGATTATTGCTGTGTATATGCATGGACATCTGCATGCCACGGGTCACATGTGAAAGTCAGAGGACAACTTTTAGGAATCACTTCCTTTCTAACCATGGGATCTGGGAATTGAACTCAGGCCACCAGGGTAGCGTAGCAAGTGCTGGGTCATCATACCACCCTAACCTGATATTTCAAAGTAAACTAATGGAAGTTTTACACAGTGCATTATAGAACAAGATAGATCAGCATTAGGAAGAAAATCTCCAGTATGAGATAAATTAAAGTAAAAATGCTAAAAAAATTAAATTAAATTAAAATCTAACATGAATTACTTTGGTGTGAAAGAATGGTCTGTATTCTGTCAATTATATTTTAAATAAATGCTGATTGGCCAGTAGCCAGGCAGGAAGTACAAGAGGGACAATCAGAAGTAGAAGTGAGCCAATGAAAACAGGAGAATTCTGGGAAGAAGGAAGCTCTTTCTGCAGTTGTGGCCCAGCCACAAAAGAAGCCAGATGTGACTCCTCGCTGAAAAAGGTACTGAGCCTCATAGCTAACATGGATAAGAATAATGGGTTAATATAAGTTATAAGAGTTAATAAGAAGCCTGAGCTAATGGGCCAATCAGTTTATAACTAATGTTGACCTCTGTGTGATTTCTTTGGGACTTAATGATTGCGGGAACTGGACAGGACAGAAACCTCAGACAACATTACTTCCCAGAGGAAAGTATCTACATGCTCAAAAAAGAAGAAGAAGAGGAGGAGGAAGAGGAGGAGGAAGAGGAGGAGGAGGAGAAAAAAGAAATATGACTGATGTTTAATGTCAGTAGTCATCAGCAAGGTAAAATGAATATGTGCAAGGGTGGGTATCCATCTATAAACCAAAATTTTGATTGTTAAATAGTTTTCTAGAGAAACATCACATAGGCTTATATATAAGAATTTTTATCATAGTTTTAAATCATAATTGCCCAAACCTGGAAACAGTACAAATGTCCATAGAAGGAAGACAACAAACAATTTTAGTATACCATTCCTTTGTAACAATTTCTGAAAAACCATATTATGGAATAATCTTGAAAAACATTTGGGGAGGAAGAAATCAGACCCATGACACTATGATGCTCAAAAATGGTAAGTACCTTCCTAAATGGAGGAAGATCCCAGAAGATAAAATATGCAACATTTGTCGTAGATATAAACAGGTGATGTCCCAACAATTCAGAAGGGGAGACAAGAGTGAGAATTCAAGGACAAGCTGGGCTATAGCCAAGCCCTATCTCTGGAAGAAAAAGATGAGACCAGAAGGAGAGGTCCCTGTGGCCTGTAAGCTGAGCTCCTGAAGTACTGTATTAACTGGTGATTGCATATGAAGAAGAATTTCAAGATTTGGAGATGGAGAGGAGAGCTTTAAGTCCAGGAAAGAAAGGGTGTAGGTCAGCTAGCTGGATTTGACTTGTGTCTGGGCCTGCACCTTTATACACTTACACAGCTTGTCATCACTAGTCAGTTATGTCATCACTAGGGCTTGAGACACAGTGCCAGGTAGCTGTGCGACAGGTAACACGCTGTCTTCTTCCTGTCTGGCGTTAAGGCAGATGCCAATGTGGAGCATGGATGTGACTCCCTAAGATAGAATGATGACTTCTACAGAAACATGAGCAGACATACAAGCTTTCTTTTGTTTGTTGCCGTAAGTCAGATCTCACTTCCGCCCCACTCCACCCCTGCCACACACTCCGCCCGCAGCTTCCATCTATTCAATAGACCAATTGAGGCTCCTTGAGCACTTAGTCTTTGTCAGATTGCGTGCTATACCCTAAGTGTGAACTGAGGACTCTGCCTCTGCAGAGTTCTCACTGGTCAGAAAGAGGAAGAGTGAACTGTGTAGACTTCAGTGAACGCTAGCCTTTGTAGGGGGGAAGACGAACAGAGGACTTCAGGACTGCGAGGGAAGGACTCATTCTGAGTCTGCAGGGCCAGGTTTCTGTGTGCCACTACCGACTGTAGAACAAAAGGATGCTAGCTAATTTTCACACTGGCCAAAAGAAAGCCACTAGGTTCTAGGCTAGGTCACAGTGCCCTCTACTGAAATAGGAAGCCAGAATTAGATGGGGAAAAAGTTTGAGCACAGAAAAGAAAAACATTCTCTGTGATACATGTTTTTTATTTTGTTTTGCTTTTCTGCTGTTGATTTTTGTGGGGTTTTGTTGCTTTATTTTTTTTAGTAGAAATATGACCCTCCTCTTTTAAAAAAACAATGCACCGAAAACCATCACTAGCTACTTATTAGCATGGAAAGCAATAGAGGATCATCCAACAAACGTGAACACCACAATGGCACATAGAATAACTAGCACATAAAGCTTCCTGGATATGTTGGTAGATTATCAAAACCTAAAGTGTGTTAGCAAGGATCGTGACTTGAGACCATGAAGTCTGCCCTCCAGGAAGCTAGTTTCTGTTTTCACTGTCTTCAAATAAAAAGAAATTCAGCCTTGAAAGTACTGAGGAGGCTAAAAATACACATCATCAAGTGATACATAGCTGAAAAGACTGTGCACACAGGTGACCCAGTTCTATGATGTTCTGGGAAAGGAATTGGGAGACAAGCAGGCAGAGTGGAGTCTCTGTAAGGCAGTGAACTAATTTTACATACTATAATGGTGGCTTTGTCTTGTTTTGCATTGTAAAGATCTCTAGGACAGACAAGGCTGAAGTGAGCTAAGGAAAAGTGCATGCAGGCTTTAGGCAGTCATGATGCATCAATGCAGGTCTGCCTTGGGGAGGAATGCTGACGAGGAAGCTGGCTGTTCTGAGACTGGCGATCTGGAACATGTGGGGATTCGAAACCTGCTCAGTTTTCCTGTAAACTTACACTCGTTTGAAAAAAGAAGTCCATTTTTCAGACTATCATAAAAAAAAGCAGGCTTCAAAAGGCAAAGTTTTTTTTTTTTTTTTTTTTTTTGGTTTTTCGAGACAGGGTTTCTCTGTGGCTTTGGAGCCTGTCCTGGAACTAGCTCTTGTAGACCATGCTGGTCTTGAACTCACAGAGATCCGCCTGCCTCTGCCTCCCAAGTGCTGGGATTAAAGGCGTGCGCCACCACCGCCCGGCAAGGCAAAGTTTATTAAAAACACAGTTTGTCCTGCCATCTAAAGGGAACATGGATGTAAATGTACATATGTATGTGTGTGTTTGTGTATGTGCATGCATGTGCACATGTATGTATGTTTATATGTGCCTGTGTATATGTGTGTATGCTTGTTCTTGTGTTTGTGAATGTTGTATACACGTGTGTGCATATTCTTGTATGAAATGTGTGTGTGTGTGCAATTTCATGGCAGAAGGAACGTCAATGAAAGCCTGTATTGCAAGGAAGCAGCATTAGTCTATCTGTGTCCTATGCTATGAGACAGAGTTTGGGAAACAGCTTACATGTGACCAGGACAACAAGAATCATTCTTTATTGGATGGGGGTGGAGGTTGGTTGGTGTGCAGCCTTAATGTTGTGAACAAACTCCTGTGTGTTCAGGGGGCTATGTGTATCTGCCCTGCTCCTAACAGTCTATGATTAGAACCCAATAGGCATGAGCATTCTAACAGAACTCAGTCTTCACGCGCTGCTTGTAACAAAAAAGAAAAAGCAATCCTTTAATGTATATGAGTAGAAGGTTTACAGGTAAGCAGCTCTTTAGCAAATGAAGTTTACAGTAGAATGGGGGTTACTTTGTTTATAAATGAGAACACTGTGCAAAATGTCAGTATTTGTCCTTAGGATTGGGTTGTCTGGTCTTAAACCTTTGTTCCACTATGAATTAGCTCCAAAAAAAGGATCCTAGATTTTGAAACAATATAGTTAATAATTCTCCAAAACTGTCCCAAGAGGCACACACTACAGTCATTTACTTAACTGGCTCTGAGAATAAAGTAATTAACAGTCTTACGTTCTTCCTAGCCTCTTTAATTATAAAGAGAGGCCTAACTATCTCATCATCCCTACCTGATTAGCAAACCAACACAGATGAAAAGGGACGAGGGCGGCCTCTAGGGAACAGGTGTGGAGTATTTTACATGCACGACAAACATCCTCCAGCTACCACGAGTCCAGACATCTGGTGGAGATTTTTGTAGTAGCGAACATCTGGAACTTAATTTGCTATGTGTAGTAGAAACTGCACATCTCTACGTTGTTCAAAACCGTTTGCAGTCTTATACTCTGCTCACAGCCTCTACCCAGCCCCTTGGAAAACACTTTCCACAGTGCCACTTGCAACAACCCTTCGAATGCCTCGGTTTTGCAAAATAACAAGGGGATGCATTTTAAGCAGGGCCACTCCCATTACTGCCTTTATCCCATTGATGAGCTCTGGCGTTATAACTGTCATGACCTCAGATGACTGTCCAGTTTCATCAGGTAATGCTGCCATCTGGCCGTGGCCTCTGGATCCAACAGTATATGTGAAGGCACAGCAGGAAGTGAGGAGATGACCCAGCAGGGAGGTCGCCTGTGTTCTGTGCACAGCGTTTCTTTCCCTGTGCCTTTGCGATGACTCTCCAGACAGTTCCTGCAATTGCTTGCACCATTATAAATGGCTGCTATCAATAAACACCCTAACCTTTCATTTGTGAGATCAGCCTGTACTTCTTGCAGATAACAGGGGCTTAGAGTTCAGCACAATGGAAAACATATCCCAAGACCTTTCATGGACGGTAAGAACATTTAAAGAAAATGAAACAGGCAGATTTTAGATAACATTTCCTTTTCTTTCTTTTTGTAACCTTCCCCATCCTTAAATATAGCCTTAAAAAGAAGCTGCTAGATAATATCAACTTTTCTTTAGTCTAGGATATGGCTGTGTTTGCTCTGTGAGTGGTGGATGCCCACAGGGTGAAGCTGACATTTTCCCTTTGCAGCATGCCTTTCAGTCTTTTCTGGGTGTGGCCTTGAAGTTTCATATGCAATAGCAAGCCTTCAGTAAGTACTTCTCAGAACGATTTCCCCTCCCTTGAAACATCCTGAAAGGAAATGTTGACTGGAAATACTCCTATCAGCATTTCCTCCCATCGCAGTAAGTGAAACTTAATCAGGACCTTTACAGTCATTTTACGTCCCTTTTTCTCATCTAGTTCTCACCATAAAGATTTCCCCTTTGGATTTTATATCTTGAATTTAGCCTTCGAAAGCACTGATCATCAGTCCCATCATTGAAACATGTATTTATTGCCAGTGAAAAGCATGTTCATCCCTGGAAAACGTGTGTGTGTGTGTGTGTGTGTGTGTGTGTGTGTGTGTGTGTGTGTGTGTGTGCATATTTGTACTAGGACCTTTTGAAATGTAAGTTCCATATGGGAAGCATACAGTATGGAAATGGTTTAAGGAGGCTGCTCTCAGTCAAAACCACATAATCTTCTGCTAGTCATTGGCCGTCAGACAATTGAAACCTAAAGCTGACCAAGTTAAAGCGGATGTGGAGGGACCAGCATGGATATATGCTTTTTAACAAAGGAAGCTTGGGACAGAGAAGCCTTTGGACACAACAAAGGAAGGAAATGGATCTGAGTGTCTGTAACTTGCCACTTACCATGACAGTGTCTCATCCACGCCTGATCTGGGTGTCTCTGTTTGTATCAGGTCATTTCCTTTGATAGTACACGCCTATCTGACCCACTGTGCCTGGGAAGAGGCAGTGTCCTTCACCCCCACCGGACAGGCCCAAGCTAAGACGTCATCAGAACCCTCCGTGTTTCCGTTGTTGGGCTCCACGCCTGCTGCAGGCTTTGCATCTTTCTCTGTTTACTTCCTGCCCAGTTAAGAGAAATCTGTAGTGTCCTAAGTTTTGGTTTCAAGATGAATTAACAAAGCTCAGCGAAAAGATGAGAATGAGAGGGGACCATTCATTTCACAACTCAATGCTTAGAATCCGGGTTGTTGAAGCATGTAGAATTCACCTTGG
The DNA here is from genome assembly GCA_963919715.1 of Microtus obscurus. NCBI lineage: Eukaryota > Metazoa > Chordata > Mammalia > Rodentia > Cricetidae > Microtus > Microtus obscurus. The sequence goes on from CAWTZC010002514.1 coordinate 39,931,921, forward strand.
CACTGGAAGAATGAGACAGAAACATATGGATTGGTTTACAATTTTAGAGCATCAAATTGAGTCCTGTCTAGAAAACGAACTGAAAGGAGAGGTGACATAGAAAGTCGTAGGAGTAGTTCTATTTAGGAGGTAGGTGACTATGGATCCAAGCAAGAGATGACAAGCAATACAGATACAGGCAAAGAGCAAACAGAGCATGTGTTATGGGAGTGAGTACATTTGTTGATAAACCAGTCAGGAAAAATGAAGTGGGAAAACGACAGAAACAAGACCAAGCCCCAGTGTGTCGTTGGTTGGTATTGTTCCATTCAAACAATGGAGTTAACGTTAACACAGTTTACTGAGAGAGAAAAGGACGAAGGGTCAGGCACATTGGGTTTGAACGTCACCCTGGAGCTACCTATTCAAAAGCCCTCAAACCAAAGTCTCTGTGTTTAAGCCAGAGTTCGGTGAAGAGATTTAGAAGTAGTAAGTGTGTAGAGGAAATGAAGGCCCACAAAGATGGATGGAATCACCCAGAACAGCTAGGGGACCTTTCTGTTCTCAGTAGGCCACAGCCACCTGAAAAGTCTGAAGAAAATGAATGACCAGTTCCCACCTTAAAACAAACCAGCAAAAGGGGGAGGAGTGTGAACAGTCCTCCAAATGGTCAGAGAAGTGGACATGGGGCTACGTCTCTGATGTGCTGGTACAGAGATCAGAAGTGGAGAGTCCAGTGAGGTAACTGAAGGCAGAGAAGTAGGAAAAACAGGGAAGTCATGTTTGCTGTTCAGGAAGCTCAGACAGAAAGTGCCTTCTGAGAGATGGAGAGGCCACTTAGCTGCTGTTATTAAGAAAGATGAGAACCAAGTATCCGCACCATGGCAGGAACAAAATGAGCAAGTTGCCATCTGTTTGCTTTGAAATAAGAAGGGGAGTGATCAGCTGAGGGGGGCACAAGAATAGTGATGCTAACGGTGAGAGAGGAAAGTGAATATGTTATTTTTAGGAACCAGAGAGAAAGTAGAACCTTCCCAGAGAAAATAGAAAACCAAGAAGTGTTGGTATTATGTTTGTGAACATAACTTGAAAGTGGGACTCTTACATAAATTTCTATTGATTAATCTGGCCCCATTCAGACACTCAGAGCAAGGAGATGGTTGAGCTTAATCATAGTGGTGGTTTTGTTTAGGGGTTTGTTTTCCTTCTCTTTTAATCTGTTGGGTCAACCATGATGTGAAAGGCAGTCAGTGCAGGTAATAGTTTAAGGCCCCTCATCTGCCAGGAGATAGCCCAGCAAGAAGACTGCAGTATGGACAAACTCTCACTCTCTGCCAAGCACCGTCCTGACAGAAGGATCATTGTTCCAGGAGGAAAGATATGTAAATAATTAACAAATAAAAAGTAATCAGATTTTCAAGATGAGTTTTTGTTTGAGCTGGATAGAGGAGAGTGAGTCTAGCAAGCTCACTGAATAGCCAATATGGTAGTGCCCACATATTGGGGATCCAACCAAACACGGACTCAGCAAGGTGAGTGACCTTGAGGTCCAGCATCCTAAGAGCTTTCAACTTCCCTCTTTCTTCTATGTTCACTGTGATTGTCGCCAGCAGTTCGTCTATGTAAATAATTTGATTTTCAGCTGTGCGTGCTCTGCTTTTTGTTCTTTCTAATTTATGTTTCCAATTAAGTTTTACAATGGCATTGTTTTGTTTAAGTTGTTCCCTCTGCTCTGCAAGTTCCTTTCTCGTTTTGTTCTGCTGTTTGTTGGGAGGTTTTGTTCTTAGTGTTGTCTCTTTGAATTCTTCTTTTATACATTTTATTTAGTATTCTTAATAAGGAATTCCTGTTCACAATTTGTTTACGGCTAAACAATCCATGGCAATAGGGACCGAACTAGTCACTTCTTTTCCCACCACATCCCTCTTTGTCTTCTTCCTTTCCCTTCCCTCCAACCTTTCTATTTTCCCTCTGTAATGCTCCTTCCTCTTCCCCTTGCTTCACCCCAGCTTCTCCCTTCTTCCAGCCTTCCAGCTCCCTCCCTTCCTTCCCCAACCTTCTTTTCCAGACTCCCTCCTCCTCTCCATCGCATTTCTTCCTTCCTTCTCCCTCCTTGTTCTCTGTCTGTCCAGCGCAATGATTCTCTTTCACATATGCTTGAGACAGAAAACTCTGGCCAGAAGTTCTCCTTGAGTGGGTAGGCTGCAAGCAAGCCAGTTGGGTCTTGTTGAAACGTCCACTCACTGCGACTGCACGATTTCAAGTCACAATGATTTAAAAGCCAGCTGGAAACTACAGAGTCCTTTACAATGGGCTCTTTCTTCCAAGCTAGTCAACGGCAACAGAGGCCACACTCTGCACCCGGGATCATCAGGCCTCTTACTCTGGAACTCGAGCTCCACTGCTTCTTTCCAGAGGTGTGTTAGGTGATCAAGCCTTTCTTACTTTCCATCTTTATAAGCAGATCAATAAGAAATTTATGATAGCAAAATAAAATAATAACTAATTTTAAAAAAAGAAGTCTTCTAAATTCATCAGGAACATCTATTTTGAGGTACTTCAAAAGAGTGAAGACAGATTTCTATACATTCATCATGATGACATTCTCTTGCTCCCTGTCTTTTACACACAGACACACACACACACACACACACACACACACACACCACATGTCCCGGGTAAGCTGCTGAGTATCTGATGCAGAGTTCCATTTCTTGCTTTAGCTCCACTCCTTGGGGCATTCTGACCAGTTATTCTGGCTCCTGGCCCTGCCACTTCCTCATTACACAGAGGAAGTACATTCTTAGCACTCACACCCACAAACCACACAGGAAATGAAAGGTGGGATTAAGTAAAAACCCTCCACAACCCCTAGTCTGCTATTGCATCTGCTCTTGACATTCCTACTCCCCAGAGGCTCCTGATAGAGAAACCCGCAAGAGCAACCAGGAAGCCAGGATGGAAATGCACGTTGGCCATGTGACTCCAGCTGTGTAAGAGCCTGTGTGGTACTAGGGAGTTCACATCCTGCCTGCGCATGGTCAGCAAAGCTAAGCTCAGCATCCTGAGAAAAGCCCCCTTTGTTGACTGGAGAGAGCGTTCAGCTCCTAACCAGCTGATACGACAGGAATCTGCCAGATGTACTCAGTCTACATTCTCCGCCATGCCATATAAAGACTAACATAATGCTTAGGAAATACTCAGTATATCTCCAAATGTTAGCTAGGCTACTCACTATTAAGCACACCTGCCTAAGGATTTCTTTTCACATTTCAAGAATCTCAACCTTTGACTTTCTTGGAACACGTTTCCTTCGGGAAGTCTCAAGCTTAGCATTGAGCTATTATTTATTTATACAAAAGCATCTTTGTGACCCTTTATGTCCCCTTGCTTGATAGGAGGATTTTTTTTTTTTCACGATCCTACTTCAGCTGTCAATTTAAACCTTTCAGAAAGCCTCTACAGAAGATTCATTTGTGCAGGAGACATCGTGTATGTGTTGAGAAATTCGTCTTCTTTCTCCTGCTTCCTTGCTCTTTATTTTTACAACACAACCTGAAAAGAAGCCTGTCTGGATCGCAGCTATCAGCACAGCTCTTAGGGAAGCCTAGCTGCCTTCATTTCCTCATGTGTGTGCACTAAGTGCGTGCTCTATGCCTGGCTGAAAACAAAAGCATAAACCCTGGCTAATGGACCTTAGGCACTCCTGACATCCGATAAGTGTCTGGTGGGATAACTGTTAGATCTAATAATTTATATGATGCTATGGGAGCCTCTGGATCAATGAAAGCTACATTAAGAAAAGAAAACAAGGAAGCTGTTTAAAAGTAACAGCTCAGAACTGGGCCATTTCAGTGCAGAGAAGGACCAGAAACAAAAAACAAAACAAAACAAAAAAACCCTAGTCATTGGAACAACATAGACATAGCACAATAACCCAAGAGAACATGATCTACTAAACTGTGTCCAGTTTAGGTTTAATTAGATCAAAACTGGAAGATGGAAAGGTTGCAAAGAGGCCATGTGTCTGTCAATCAGTTTATATAACATGCTGATGTCAATGAAGAGATCATAAGAATCTAGCTGAAGGAGTGGGGGGACCAGGTGTGTGCTTTAAGAAGTCGCTGCAGTGGTAGCATGTGAAAAGACTGAAGGGTGAACAAGCCTGAATGCGGAGAAACCATTGGATGGTGAGAGCTGCCATCAAACAGGATGGCCTGAATTAAGAGCACAACAGTGGGAATTCAGATGAGTAGATGTCTCCGAGAGATACCGAGTAGCAAAAGCCATCACTGTCAATGAGCAAATGGTTACCATAGGCAGGGAAAAGAGTCACTGACAGCTATCCAGGGCTTGGTCTGAGCATCTGGGTAGACCATGGTAGCATTCAAAGGACAAATGGGAGAGAGAATCGATTTTATAATAGATGTTGAGGTGGTTTGAATGAGAAATGTCCCCGATGGGCTCTGACATTTAAACACTTGGTCCCCAGTTGGTGGTGCTGATCAAAGAAGTTGTGGGGGCAGCACACCCTTGTGGGAGGATGTAGCTCACTGGGCATGGGCGCTGAGAGCTTAAAACCTTGACTCACACTCAGTTCCCTTTCTGTTTTCAGATGGTGGTATGGTCTCTCAGCTTCCTGTTCCTGGTGCTGTGCCTCCCAGTCAATGGGCTTTTATCCCTCAACAACTGTAAGCCAACATAAACCCTCTCTTCTATAAGTTGCCTTGGTCATAGTGTTTTTTATCACAGCAACAGAAAAAAAAAGGAACCAATGCAGATGTTCATCCGTTTTAGATGTCTCAAGTCAAATTGCTTTTGCAATGTCTAGACACATGTGTTCAAGGGTGGTGCAATAAATCCAGCTAGGAGTTCCATAGTCAAGGGAGCAGGGCACAGGCGGAGTCAACACTACAGACATATGGAGAGAGAAAGAAGGGAAAGTAAGGGGAGAAGAGGAGAGGAGTTGAGGAGGGAAGATCACTGTAAACTGATGTTTTCACCTAAAACAGTAACTACTATATGAAGACTGATATTTTGATATTATAATTCCTGGAGAAATCACTCTGGCCAATTTACTTGACCGAATACCTTCTTCAGAGAGCACATCACAGAAGCTAGAGAGCTGTATGCATGTTTACTTAAATCCAAATAACTTGCCTTGCCTATGCCAAGAAAGAACCTGATGAGATGGAGCCTTTTCAGACTCTTCTGCCTTCTGCACCATTTCTGAGTTTCTAAGTGCTCTCTTGTCTTCACTTTACTGTGTGCTAAATGTGTTCTTGGGCTGTGCCTTTATTTATCTCAGTTACACTTGAAATCATCACACATCTGCAGCAGGTTAAAAACAGTAAAAGAAATTCACATAAAAGCAAATGTTGAACTTAACAAAGATTCATGATTTCATATGTAAATTCTTTGAAAGTGACTTTCAGAGCATTATGCATTGTTTGGAAATCCTTGGTCTAAGGGATGACAAATGAAGATCAGTGGTAGAGTATTTGCCTTGGATGTGTTAGGCTCGGGTTCAACCCCTAGCACTACAAAAACTAAAGCCATATAGATCTATATCATTCGATGTGTATTTGTTTTTTATGAAAACTGACTGCCATTGGTTCAAAAGAATCCACCACAACTTTTCCATTAGCATGGAAATACTTCCTTTATTTGAAAGACCCTTCTCTTAGCAACATAATTGAATGGAAGCTATTATAAGAGGGACAGATACAGCAACATTGGAGGGTGATGGAGCATCAAATGTGGCTTCCTTTAACGTGGAAAATAATTTTATTGTAATTATATCCCAAAGAAGATTGTGTGTGTGTGTGTGTGTGTGTGTGTGTGTGTGTGTGTACATTTGTGTGAAAAAATGAAGACACAGAAGTCAGAGGGCATCCCTAAGAAGAATTTTTGGAGTAAGTATAAAAAAAGAAGAGTTAGTAGCACAGACTGACAGATTGCTGGATTAAGTTGTTGGAAGGCTATTGTTTTATAGAAACTGAATGGTAAGAATCAAGCAGGTTCCAGCTGGTGAGTGGAGAGGAAGAAGGAACATCAAATTCTAAATTATTCAGCTATTTATCAAACAACAGCCTCAAGGATTCCATGACATTATTTTTTTTTACTTCTAGTGCACAGTAAATTGACTGTGAATAAGGCAGATAGCCATTTTTTATAGGTAGGCTTCCTTTAATTGGGTAAAGTCTTTAAGACTAAGGTCTCCAAAGATGGAATCATCTCCCTCCACACCTTTAGGCATTACAACCCACATTCCCATGGGAATGTCCACACTGCCAGCCTGCCCTGGAAACTTCTAACACACACACACACACGGGGGGGGGGAGGAGAGGGAGGGAGGGAGGGAGGAAAAGAGAGAGAGAGAGGGAGGGAGGGAGAGAGAGAGGGAGGGAGGGAGAGAGAGAGAGAAACTCTCTGGAGTGATTGCACTAGATCTGGAAAAAAAACTCCTATTGAGGACAGTCTGGATAGTAACAGCTGACAGTTTTGGGTGCTGTTGGGAGAGCATCAGAAGGGGGCATGTGGCTTGTGGAATCATCAAAGACAGTCAAGAAGTCACTAGAGTGTTCAGACATTTCTGGAGCAGTAGAAATATACCACTGACTCGCAGCTATCACACCAGAACACTGTGACATCCCTGGGCTTTCATATGGTCACACAGCATTTATATGAAAACATAGGAGCTTATGTGGGGTGGGAAATAAGGAGGCATCTGCTGTAAAGAATTGGTTAATAACATATACACATATATAGTTAATATATGAGAAATGAATATGGTTTTACAGATTTATTTATGCATCTTCTATAACCCATTAAAGATATAATGACCTTTTGAAAAATCTAAGCACCCACATATCTAAGTACCCACACTATATTCAACAAATGCCATTTGCCCCATCTCCATCAGATCATGAGTTTTCAGAACTGTATCAGATACCGTCAGAGCTCCTTCCTTTCTTACGTCATCGGCATCATTGTCATTTGTATTCCATAATTATCACTAAGATATATGATGCATAATATACATTTATATTCCTGTGACAATTCAGTTTTTGGTAAAAGAGTGATGTATGGAATATCTTTAGAATGGTCTCCATTAATTTCATTGCTTAATAAACACCATCTTATTGCACATAATCTGTAACTTGTATTGTACATTCTCATTTTGGTTATTCTACGATGCTGCTACACATGCCTCAAAAATTAGTGTTTTCATTATAGTTTTTAGACTAATAATAGAATCATTGCTTTTTGTCACTATACACTACTAATTTCCACAACAAAATCATGGATTTTCAAATGTTATACATTCCTAATTTCAATGGACAGCTTTTATCTTCTGGTTGAAACAAGAACAGAATAGCTACCAATGTTGATTTCTCCAAGTCAAAGTCACACACACACACACACATGCATGCACGTACATGTGTGCACAACTATTACAAGTAATTTAAGGAGTATTTTAAAAAAACAAATACAATATCACAAGCTTCACAAATCACCAGGCTTGAGACAGTAACTACGACAAAAAAAAAAATGCCTTCCGGTGATAAGACATGTCTTTAGATTTTAGGTAAACAGGCTTTTAGAGATAATTCTTTGACAACAAAACACAAAAGAAGCATCAATTAATTTTAAAGTCATGATAACAGGAATGTAAATATCCTCTAATCTCTTGCATATTTTCCTAAGTTAAACAATAAATCATGTCTAACCCAGTGCTTAGATTCCCAAAGTCATTTATGCCAAGGTGTCATTAAATTTTTTTATTAAGTATCATATCAAGTAAACAAATCATGTTAAGTATCTCAAGACAGGTTCTTTATAGTTTCAGGTATAGTTTTAAGCTGATTCAATGTGTTTGACGTCTGGCCTGTAAAACTGTTTAAAGGCAAACAACTACAAGCCTGACTCCCTTAGTTCTATCCCAGGGATTCACATGGAGGAGAAAGAAAAGTGAACCCTTCAACCACACACACACACACCTACACACACACACACACATGTACACGCGTGTGTGCACACACGCACGCATGTATGCATGCATAAACACAAGCACACATGCATACACCCTAAACACAATTTTTTAATTTTACAAAATAAAGTATGTGGGATGAATAATTAAATATGACATAGAACATTAAAGACTCTCTAGTCACATAGCACTTTTCTTTTTGATTTATAGTATTTTGTTTGAAATTCCTGGACTGAATTCACTGCTTGGATCAGTGCTTGAATTAATTAGTAGGATCAACTAATTACAGGTTTTTTTCTAATCATAAGCAACGCTGCAAACATTAACAGACACATCTGAGTACACAAGTCTCTATAGCTTCCTCATAAGTGGGTTTGGAATTCTGGGTAAGGAGAATAGGTTTCTTCACTTTGACATGATACAAGTCCCCATCTTTACTACAGATTGCTGAATATTCGCCCACAGGAGAACCAACAGCCTATTCCTAGAACTTCTATTCCTAGATGCCTGTCTCATCCCTTTACACCCGCTTCCCACAAGGTTTCTCTTGACTCCAATTCAAGTTATGTACACACATTCTATTCCTTTTTGACTTGGAAGATATATGCAGCCTTTGTACATTTTTATTAAAAAATATTTATTTTATGTGTATGTGTTAGTCTGAATATATGTATGTACACTGCATATGTGTCTGGTGCCTACAGAAGAGGGCATCAGATCCCCTGGAACTGAAGTTACAAACATTTCTGAGCCACCGTATGGGTGCTGGAAATTGAACCTAGATCCTGTGGAAAAACAGGTACTGCTCTTACCCACTGAGCGAACTCTCCATCCCCTGGAGTTGTATTCTTAATGTTCACTCTTAGGTTTCTGCTCTGATGTTTAGCTACACTGTTTTTCTAACAGAGGGAGCAGATTGGACCTCTGAATGTAGACTCCAGAGCAACTGGCCTCCTTTGGGAACTGTTAAAACAGGATTCTTCAAAGCTTTCCAAAACTAATGGCTCAAATGAATCCATACTCATATGTTCCCAGTGACTAGAAGCATACTCCTGTAGAATATTCAATATCTACCTATCTGAACAAAGCCTCTTTCCTAGCCAATGAGCAGACCCCACATGACTCCACCTTCTTTGACGTACTCAGCTAGAATTTTTTTATTGTCTATAGGAGAAAGGGAAAGGAATGAGTCGATGGTGAATTAAACATAACAGCATTGGGAGACCATTAGTCTCTTGATTTGTTGTTTGGCTTCCCAATCCTTGGTTATCTGTTGCTGGTTCTCTCATTAAAAGGAGTGAGTTTTGCTTATGCTCCTTTGACACAGTCTTCCTATAGTCTTGACGTTTGTATTGTTATCTGGGTTCAGAGCTCAGGGTTTGCAGTGACTTTCTGTCAGCAGCTTGGAGAGATGACTTTGTTGTGCTCTGGCATCTGGGGCAGATGTGAAGTTTGTTTGTCTAATGAGCGCTTGCTAACAGGAATTCGTCTTCCTCTATGTGGCTTTGAGAGGTTTTCCCTTCGTGTGAAGATTTTTCCCTTTGTGTAAGGTTGCCATCCCCTCTACATGTACAGTTCTTTCTTTGTATCCCTTTCACTTGTGTGTTCCATTAAATGTGTTGATTTATGAATTTCTTAAGCTCTGCAAAGTTTTGGCTGCTATATTTTGTGAACATTGCTTTCATCTGCTTTGTTCCCTTTCTTTTGAGCATCCTGATGAATGCATCTTGGGAGTCTGCACCTCATCTTCTCTGCCTTCTACTCGCCATGTTTGCTCCTTTAAGCATTTGCCTCTGTTGTTGCCTTTTTCTGTGTTTTTGCTAAATTCTAACTTAACAGTTCCGAGCACTATTTTTTTTTTTTTGCTTTTGTTTTTCGTTTTTCAAGATAGGGTTTTTCTGTGGCTTTGGAGCGTGTCCTGGAACTAGCTCTTGTAGACCAGGCTGGACTCAAACTCACAGAGATCTGCCTGCCTCTGCCTCCCAAGTGCTGGGATTAAAGGCGTGCACCACCACCGCCCGGCACCAAGCACTATTTCTGTCTTTGACTCTGAGTTTGTCCAGAGCATTGTATAGTTTAATGTTCCTGTCAGAGCAATAGTTTAAGATATGAGGAGGCAAATTTCTATGTGTTGGGTATAAAACATGGGACCAGAAGAATCTAGAGACGGTTATATGTTGGTACACTGGGGGAGATGTGGGGAGCCACAGGGCGGTGTGAGAACTTCACAGCTTCATTAGCCTTTACACTGTGTTTGGAAGATGTGCCCTTAGTCTCCAGAAGAAGGAACAGTGGTCTGGGCTGCTTGAGAAGAAACAGGAGAAGGTTTGAGGAATGAATACAGAGCTGAGGAACCTGACTTTATTCCAGTTCTTACTTTAGGCTTATGGAGTCCTGTATATAATTCCATAAAGCCTTGGCCATGTCCTCACCAAAGGGCCAGCTGTCAAATTAGATGGCAAGGGAGTCTGGCCTCATAGGTCATGCCCTCTCAATTATAAAGGAGTCAGCAACAAATTATAGTATCCTTTGCAAACTTATAAATAAATCTATATAGCCATCTTAAAGGCATGAAGAGAATTGCCCACCAAAAGAAAAACAAACAAACAAATAACTTTGTCACTGAGATTCATCAGATCCCAAAAGAATTGTGCCCAAACCTTGTGGCCCAACTCTTGCAAGCAGCCCTGGAGTGTGTATATTACATGGGGAGGGTTGTATTGAATTATATAGTTGATTTGTTTGCTATTGTTTTGTTTGTTTGTTTCAGTCTTTGAACAGGATGACCTACATAGCTCAGGCCAGGGACCATGGTGTTTCTTTCTTTCTCTCCTCAGTCAGGTTCCAATGACAATGCAGAAGGACCACTGGACTAGAAGTCAAGATGTATCAGGAGCACTAAAGAAATCAGAAAAGGAAAGACAGAGAGAGCAAGATAAAGTCCTGAGTAGATGTGTATTATTGACCATTTGCACAGCCATCTCAAAGAGCCCAATGCCTTAGACTTGTGGGCAAGTCTCCACATCAAACTCAAAAGAAAGGCAAAGCCTTCCTCCGGTCCAAGTATGGATGTTTTGAATGACTGACCTTTAATTTAAGCCAGTGAATGCAGAAACAGTCAATCACAGCTCCCTCCTCTTCCATGACTGCAATTTGAAACTACCCAACAATAGAGACCTCCTACTCAGGTTAGCTAACCAATCTCTTTTTCATTCAGCTAATCACACACACACACACACACACACACACACACACACACACACACACCATCCCACCTCTTTGCTCTCCAATATATAGCAAATGAATTGAGTATTGAGTTTGGGGGCTGCTGGTGCATCTCCGTCAGCATGAACAGTTGACTCAGTCCCAGATTTTCAGTACATGTGTCTGTGTGTCTGTCCTTTTTTTATTCTTTCGTAGCCCCAGTAAGGTCAAGTCTAAAGCCATGCAGGTCGCAGACTATGCACTGCTAGAAATCAAACCCAAAGGCTTATGTGTACCAGGCAAAACCTTCAAGCACCAGCTCCATCCCTAGGTCCCAAAAAACAGATTTATAGTGCTTCTTCGCACAAACACAATCTGGCAAGAGCCTTTGATTTGTTCTCAAAGCCCCTGAAGTATAAAGAATGATGTTGAATTATAGTTTCTAGTTACATGTATAAGATGAGCAGTTATTATCCAATTTTAGTTAGCAAAAGACTAAGCAAAATGAAAATGAACAAATCCTCTTAAATCCACTAGAAAAACGAGGTCACAGAGTGAACCGCAGCCTCTGAAATGGAAGATACAGATGGCGGATTGCAGAGAATAACACTTTACAAGAAGGTAAATCTGTCAACAGCAGCTTCCAAGGGAAAGAATAGGAAACCCTAAAATGTAGTTGGCAGGCTGCTTTGATGTAGACATTTGATGTCCCTAAATTTCTACAGGGACCCATCCATGTGGCAACATGGTTGCGCTTTTGTGAGTTTTCTCTCCAGGAACAATTTCTCTGCAAAGGAACTATTTTGAAACATGCAAGAGTTTTCTGGTCTGCTCAAGTATTGCCTATAAGACAGATGATGTGGACTGGGGATATGGCTCAACAGGTAAATGACTTGCAGCACAGTGGGAAGGCCCAACTTCAACTCTCCAGAGCCAACATAAAAGCAAAGTTTAAGGATTTCACAAATCTTCACCTTGTAAAATGACACAAACAAAAAAAAAAAGGATAGTGGGAAATGCACAGGAGATGATGACATTGTAGAATAGTGGGAAATGCACAGGAGACAGTGACATTGTAGAACTCTCACACAAAGGGAAAAATCCTCACAAAGGGAAAACTTCTCAAAGCCACATAGAGGAAGACGAATTCCTGTTAGCAAGCGCTCATTAGACAAACGACAGACTTCACATCTGCCCCAGATGCCAGAGCACAACAAAGTCATCTCTCCAAGCTGCTGACAGAAAGTCACTGCAAACCCTGAGCTCTGAACCCAGGTAACAACGATACAAACGTCAAGACTATAGGACGACTGTGTCAAAGGAGCATAAGCAAAACTCACTCCTTTTAATGAGAGAACCAGCAACAGATAACCCAGGATTGGGAAGCCAAACAACAAATCAAGAGACTAATGGTCCCCAAATGCTATTATTTTTAATTCACCATTGACACATTCCCGGCCATTTCTCCTTATAAACAATAAAATATTCTAGCTGAGTATGTCAAAGAAGGTAGAGTTCTGTCAGGCCAGAAACTGAGATCTGGGTTCATAGCTAAAGTAGGGCTGTGTGGTGAGGTACAAGCCTTGCTCTCCCATTGGCCCATGTCCCACCAGGGACTAGGAATCAGGAGGACAGTGCCTTGTTGCCTGTTGTGCCTGGACAGGGCATAGGCAACATTCAGTGTTCCTGCCACAGCTGGCAAATTTAGCTCAGGTTCTCAGGTGCCCACCATTATGGTGGTTCTGAGACTGCCGTGTGTGACCACAAGCTTAGGCAGGTATAGTCACACCTATTTCTTTATTACCTCTGTTTTTTTTTTTTTATTTTAAACCTTGTAATCACAAAATTAGGAGAATTTCTGTACCCTCTCCTCTGTTAAAAAACCATTTGCCCATATAGGCTCCTTGGCTCAAGGGCCTAATTGCCTGTAGACATTTTGGCTAAGGGTGCTGATTGTGGGAGGTATAGCCCTCAAACTTTCCTGTCTCCTGCCTCTCCTGGCTCCACTGCACAGCATGGGTCAGATTCAGCTGCCCACAATCTCAGCAGTAACCTAGGCCATCTCTGGACTATGCTCTGAGCTCTCTTCTCTCTTCCCACCCACTTAGCAGTGGCAGAGACTGTGGCTAGGTGACCACAGCTTGTCTGGGTGAAGGAGAGGCCATACTGTTGTTCCAAAAAGAAAGGAACCGGAGGGATGCTGGCGGGATGCCAGCAGGGTGTGTGGGCGGACACGCGAGACGAACAGACACGTACGACGGGAACAAAGACAACTTTAATGGAAAGAAAATAACACACAAGGAAAGGGACAGGTGTGCGGAACACACGGGGAAGGGAAGAAAGAAGGGAGAGCGAAGGGGCGAGGGGGCCTCGTGGCTGTCTTTTAACAGAGGCCGCGGGGGTATTTGGGAAGGTGACCTCACATCCGTGAGCACCTTTGGGCAGGTAATACTGGAGGATTCTGGGAGCTGTAGTTTCCCAAGGAACGGCACATACTTTGGCTCCTCTGAGTCACAGAGCAGCCAGAAGGGTGTGTGTGTGTGTGTGTGTGTGTGTGTGTGTGTGTGTGTGTGTGTGTGTGTGTGTGTGTGTGTGTGTAGGGGGAGGGTATAATACTTACAAACTCTCTGCATCTGTTTCTGTTTCTCCCCAGCTCCTTTGGTTATCAAAATGCATCCAAGCAACTGTACAGATAGTGGAATACTATTTCCTTGTCCCACGTTCACAAATATTATTTACAAGTTTTACACCCAATTTTTTGCCCCACTTTTCTCTCTCCTTTTTTATTATCTATCATTATTTATTTCTGAACACTCGTTATTCGCCTCTACACCTGTGATGTATTTTTCCTCATGTACTAATGTCCCTCATGTACTCCCCTGTACGCTGGCTACACTTCATGTCCCTCATGTACTCCCCTGTACGCTGGCTACACTTCTGTGCATTTTGGGATTCACCTGTTGTCCCTACATTGGGCACCATTTGTTGGAGATCAGCTTTGACAAAAATATCACTTACCAGGGTAGGGAGTATGGGGATCAGAAAAATAGTAAACAGGATGGAGATGTGATTGAAAATAATAAAACAGAAACATAGGAGGGAGTTCCAGTGAATACTGAAATCGCCTGCATTTAATTTTCCATACACTTTTATATGCCAATTATAAAAAGAGGAAGAAGGCAACAAAAGACTTCTTTAACATGATACAAAGGACAGCTCAAACAGCTAATTGCTTCAACACTTTGAGACATCACATCATTAGCATTCTGTTGTTTAGGCAATGAAGCCACCCTAGACCAAGTATACTGAAGGCAGCCACTCCCCAAGTTAAACCTCCAATTATAAAAGAAGGAGCAGAGTATGCTTGCATATCCTGACCATCTGTCAAAATGGAGTGGATCTAAATGTGCAGGCCATCATAATGTCAAAAGAACCAAGTAATCACATCCTGGGTTAGGATGTGTGGCTTTGGTTGTTGTCAACAATTTTGAGCAAGCTAAAACTCTCTGACCTCCAGACAAGGTGGAAATGGGCTTACATATTTAGGCCTCCACAGTCACGTGGGGTCTGTTCATTGCCTAGGAAAGAGGGCTTTGTTTAGGTAGGTAGACACTGAGTAATTCTACAAGAATGCTGCTCAAACTCTAGCATGCTTCAGAGTCTCTGAGAATACAGAAGTATAACCATTGACTAATATGTAAAGGTCTTTCACCAAAAAAAAAAGTTTTATAGCATGCAAGCACAGATGGGTAATGTAAACAGAGAGACACAAAGTCTGAGAATCAAAGGAAAAAAAACAGAAGTTAAGAGCTTTGTAACAGAAACAGAGAATTCTTTTTCTGGACATAGTCTGGATTTTCGGGACACATCAAGAGTGCTTTTGGGTGAGCAAAGAGAAAATAGCCTGGAAGAGGTGTGGGAGAGTAGCCAAGGAGTGTGAGATGACTGCAAAGGGTGTAAGATATACAACGAGATTGTAGAAGAATGTTTTCTATTTTGGAGGGATTTCAGTCAACCACAGCAGGGAACTCAGCAACAGCAGCATCTCTGCTCATAATAGTACGAACCTGAGGCCATGGCAGCCCATATAGCACAGACCTAGAGTCAGAATAAGCAGACCAGAACCTGAAGCAGAGAAAACCTTCAAAGGCCCAGCTCTAGATGCCTAGTTTTAACAAATAGGCCAAACATTCCCAAACAGCACAATTAGCAGGTGAAATTACCTGGCGCGAGCGAGAAGGAAACATGGAACATGGAACAAACCCGCTTAGGAGTTTATTAGAGAGGGTGCATACAGGCCTGAGGATGGATGTGCAGAGAGAGAGACGGAGATGGCGTGTCCAGCTTTTAAAAGCTGCCTAGTGTATGTGCACAGGGAGTTGGCATGACTACGCCACACGCTGATGATGCAGATGACTGACGACTCATGCATGCTGCGCAAGGGTTTAGCTGAGTCATACGTGGATGTAACCACACATGCGCACACGTGGGTCATGCAGGGCCCTTTAACATTCAGGCATCTCTGCGCTGGAGGGCCCATCTGCACGTGCTCACCTTTAGAACACGGAAGTGCAGCCTTATCTATGGCTGAATATTTACATTAGGGAAACACGTATTCAAACACATGAGCCTGTGAGGGACATTGTAGACTCAAAACCTAACAGATACATAGTAACCATGGAAGATTAACTAGAATACTGTCATTTCCTGTGCAATCTCTTCATGATCCACACCAAGCAGTGTCCTTAAAGTTCCAGCTTTTATGAGCAATATTGACATCCTATACCCTATCACTATAAAGTACTTTGAATGAAAGGTAAGGAACTGTTAGAGAACTCACAGCACATACGCCATGGTTCATTGGGGTCAGCACCTGATGGATACTTTCCCCACATTTCGTGTGTGGGCCTAATGACCCATCTCAATATAATACATTTGGCATTTACTTCTAATTTTTTGGAAATAGTGCAAAAAAAATGAATTCTGTTTAGCAACTTTTCTAAAGGTGTTTGTGTGGTAACTTCCTTCTGTTGAAAACATTAATTCATGAAAGAAAAATGTTAAATAAATATCCAAAGCATATCAATCCTTGATCCAGACATAATGGCACACATCTATAATCCTTGCACTTGGGAAGGCAAAGCAGGAGAATTATGAGTTCAAAGCCAGCCTGGACTACATAGTAAGTCTGAAGCTGGCCAGTGCAAACCAGTGAGGCCCTGTAGATAGTCGATTCCGTCTTAGATTCATGTCTTTCCCCCCACCTTGAAAATGGGTGGGGCAGACAAAGGGGCAACCTGGGCAACTGTCACTGGCCAGCAGGAAAGAGTTAAAACCGAAGAGTAGAACACTGAATGGGAAAGTGGAAGAGGATGTCAACCAGTCAGGGGAGGTTGCCTGCTGTGCTGCAACCCTTGGTTCTCAACAGGCTGCAGTTGAGAGAGCTGTAAGCAAATGGTACGGGATGCCCATCGCAAACAGTCCTGCACAGAGCAAGTCTGCAGAAAGCAGGTCGCACACAAGTAGCAGGAGCAGCACATCTCCCAACTCTGGCAGATGAGGAAGAGCTCCCTGCTTGCAGCTGAAGCAACAGATCTCAAAGCCAAGAAAAGAATGGAAGCTTTCAAATGGAGATGAAAGGCCTCTCAAGGCAGGAGCAAACACCCTGTCTGAGAAGTAGGAACGGAGGGACTCTGGGTGAGTTTGCCTGTGTGCTTAGGGTTTGTCTCAAGAAATGACTTGCTTCTCCAAGAACACATAGGAGCTGACTCTGGCCAGACCTAACTGAGGACCCGACTCTGGCCAGACGCCTGACTGTGAGATCTTGGCTTCAGGCTTTTTCCTTCCTGAAGAGGACAGAAAGGCCTGGGGACCAGGCCCTGATCAGACCTAGGAGCTGGCCTGGTGAAATTCCTGCCTGCCTCTTCTTTATACAAAACCGGATGGACCCTGACTGGCTATGTGTGTATTCAAATGAGATATAGAATGGGACCAATCAGGAGGGAGCTGTCAAGCCTCTAGAAGGGAAACGGAAAAGCCTGCCAACCCTGTGCCACCCCACCCAACCCATCCATCCACCCACCACCTCCAAGTGTGAGAGCAAGTGTTAGAAGGGTAGAAAGAGAAAGGCAAGAAGAACACTGTTTACCCACCCATTCTGGCTCTACTTGCCACCTGACAAAAATAGCCAGGGTCTTGGCTTGGATCAACATTAGTGTTATTATCCACCACAGCCTTTAAGGTGGCCAGGAAAAGTTCAGGGGTGGTGAGAATGGCAGGGGCGGGGGTGTCTGTGCTCTGTCATTGACTTAAAAAATCAAAATTAAATAATATAAATTAACTGATGAAATAATAATCACAATCAATCTGTATTTTCTATATTTCTTAACATAAGACAGGGCAACTCAAAGGAAAAAAAAACACCCTTGAGAAATGTTCCAGATATATGTGAAGAACCAGCATGCCTCCATATTAGATTTTTTTGTTTGTTTGTTTGTTTATTTTTCAAGACAGGATTTCTCTGTATAACAGCCCTGGCTGGCCTGGAATTTGCTCTATAGACCAGGCTGGCCTCGAGTTCATAGAGATATGCCTGCCTCACTGGGATTAAAGGTGTATGCTACCCCCCTGGCCCTACTTAGGTTTAAAACCCGTCTTATGCATCCTGTTACTTAAGACTGAGCACATCTACATATTCAGCTCACCAATCCTCTCGCTGAACTTCAAACCTGGCCAGCCAAAAGGAAAGAGAGTTGCTGTTTGTTTGAGAATTGTTTTTTTTTCCTTCTTCAGAGTTTTGTTTTGAAACCCTGCTGGAAAAGCTTGGTTGAGACCTAGCCAGCCTTTATCCTGCAAAACTTTCCAAACAAAGACTTCAGGGCTTGGGGTTTTTCCCAGGTTCTCTGGATCCTGTAAACTGCTTGAGCTTTGCTCCCATTGCCTCAGCTTCCATATCCATGCCTGCTTCCTATTCCAGCACCAACTTTTTAGACCACAGCTTCCTATATCCACCTCCCAGATATGCAGCCCTCCATACCTAAAAAGAGAGCACAAGAAGGCATCGCTGGATAACGGCTGACAAGCCTAGAAGTAGATAGGGGAAGCGATTGTCAGGAAAGGGGCACCTAGTCATGTTTACCTTCTCACGCCGAGTTCCACCATGCTCCCTTACTGTAACCCTCATGACTAGGTCTCAGGAGTTCGCTTGTGTCTAACAAAAGAAGCCAGTGAAGGTCCCTAACAGCAAATACCAAGGTCCCCTTATGAAACAGTTAGCATTGTGGCCAGACAGGGTCAAAGACTGTCAACATTCCTCGGGCTTGGCTGTCCTGCTAGCCACAGAATCAGCCTCTGGAACAACCAATAGAGCAAATGTTGCTCATTGCCACAGCCATTTGTTCCTCTTCTGAGAATTCCTATGAAAAGTTCCCTATGAAATAGATCAGAAAAGACGAACAAAGAGCTCCCTTTGAGCAAATATCTTCCACTCCCTACCAGATCAGACAAAAAAACAAAAAGCAAAAAAAAAAAAAAAAAGAAGTTCTCAGATTGCACAAACAAAATTTGGTTCTAAGGTTTGCAAGAGCAGAGAGAAGTGGGCAAGCGTTCTTCAATTGGCTCAACTGTCTAATCTTAATGAAAGCAAATTCCTACGATTCCCCTTCAGCTAGCCTCACAGAGCAAAGCCAGCCCTCACACAAAAGCGCTGGCACAACCGGCCAACAGAGATTGTCACCACGAATAAACATCTGTAGACTTAACTCACCCCAGAGCTTTGGGAAGCAGGAAATCCGGGCATTTGTTATTTCCACAGAACAA
Source organism: Microtus obscurus (assembly GCA_963919715.1). Lineage (NCBI taxonomy): Eukaryota > Metazoa > Chordata > Mammalia > Rodentia > Cricetidae > Microtus > Microtus obscurus. The sequence goes on from CAWTZC010002514.1 coordinate 39,950,915, forward strand.
ACCAACCTTGACACAACATGAGACAAAAACAAAGCAGAGCAAACTGGAAGGAAGAGAAGTGGGTGTGACTGATGGGAGGCCGAGGAGAAACAGGACAGGGGGTTGTGTTCAGGAATGTGCGGTGTCAGGAACACGCGATTGGCATTTACACCCGCATCTTCCAAGCAGGAGGTTTTACTTACCAGCAATCCGACTGCTTGCTTGACCGGGGTCTGATTTTTCCCTTCACACCAGAGAATAATTCCGTGAAGGATAGCTCGTGTGTCACAATACAAATTACACACAGGAGCTGTCCAATCTGGAAGCATGCTATTCTAGAACTAGGTGATTGCCAGTCTTCTAGTGTTATTGATCTGTGACCAGGATTTCAGAAAGGCATTTCTTTCCCTTCCCTAAAAATTAAGAAGAGCCAGAGACTAGACAGCTTAAAGAGCTAGAGTAAAGCCAAACATCACTGGTGTTAAAACAAAAACAAAACAAAAAACAATAAAATGATTCCTAATGGTATTCTGCTATACTCATAGATCTCTGCCTTATTCAGTCATTATCAGAGAGGTGTCCTCCAGCAGCAGATGGGAACAGATGCAGAGACCCACAGCAAGACATTGTACAGAAAGAGAGTCTAAGTTGGAGAACTCTATCAGGTCCCTCCCCTTAGAGCTCAGGGAATCTCATGAAGAGCAGACAAAAAGACTGTGAGTGTAGGGGACTTGGAGGATACCAGGAGACCAAAGCCCTCTGAATCAACTAAGCAAGGCTCGTATGAGCTCACAGAGACTGAAGCAGCAAACACAGGGCCTGCATGGGTCTGTACCAGGTCCTCCACGTATATATTATAGCTATTGGTTTAGTATTTTTATATGACCCCTGACTTTGAGAACAAGTGGGTCTCTGACTCCTTTGCCTGCTCTTGGGACCCTTTCCTCCTGTTGGGTTACCACGTTTAACTTCAATATGAAAGTTTTCACTTCATTTTATTGTATTATATTTTGCCATATTTGGTTGTTATCTTGTAGAAGCCAGTTCAGTTCTTTTCTAAGGAAAGACAGAAAGGGAGTGGACCCAGATGGGAGGGAAGATGAGGAAGAACTGGGGGGAATGGAAGGAGGAGAAACTATAATCAGGATATATTGTATGAAAAAAAGAATCTATTTTGAATTAAAAATAAATATTTTAATAAAAAAAATTAAGAAGTTAAACTTGTAGAAATTAAATCAGAAACACACACAACACCAAATAGACAGGACCAGACAGAGAAACTCCCCATGGCAGATTATAGTTAAACACCTACTATCATAACAAAGAACATGTATTGGGAGGAGGCAGTGGTGACTTGGCATGCATTAATTCCAGCAGAGGCAGAGGCAGGTAGATCTCTGTGAGTTCAAGGCCAGGCTAGTCTACAGAGTGAGTTCTAGGACAGTCAAGACCACACAGAGAATCCCTGTCTCAAAATAAATAAATAAATAAATAAATAATAAAACAAATTTAAAAAGTATTGAAAGCTTCAAGAGAAAAACAAAACAAAAAACAAGTGAGATATAAAGGAAAACCCATCAGAGCAACAACTGATTTCTCACTAGAAACTTTAAAAGCCAGAAGGGCCTGTAGCAACGTACTTCATATTCTGAAAGATCATGGGTGCAGCCTAGACTACAATACCCAACAGAACTCTGTCATAGCAGTGGAGATAGGAAAATCTTCAGGATATGAAAAGAATTTATGTCCAACAAGCCTTAAAGCGAATGCTGGAAGTGACACTGGAGTGAAGGGAAGACTAAATATAGCCAACATTGCCGCATGCTCCCTGCCTCGGTCCCAAATTCTCTCCTCTGGGCAAACCCATGCTGTAGGAAGTCCTACAGCCAATAGCTTTTAAGTTACCTGCCCACTTGGTCATGGCCTCATATACTATTTATGCAGATGTAAAGCGTGCATCCTGCCTCTTTTCCGGCTGTGGGATTCGGTTGCTGTGGATCTTGAGCATCTCTGAAGAGGGGTCATCATTTAGCAGGCTTTCTCATGGGTGAAGTCTGGACCAAGGCAACTGGGCAGGGGTGTGGGGGGAGGGAGGGCTTGGGGTAAAGCCTCCACCCAAACATTCCAGACTCTTTGGATATATGGATGACAGGGACTGGAGTGAAGCCTTTATCCAAACAGCCATACCAATTTACATTCCCAGCAATGGCATATAAATAAACCTATTTCTCCATACCCATGCCAGAACTTAATATTTTGGGTCTTCCTTTTGTGCTTGCCATCCTAAGTGAGGTGAAATGTGTGGTTTTAATTTCTATAGATGATATGCTTTTTACATGTACTTGTTGGCTTGTGTATTCATTTGACATCTACTCAAGCCCTTTGCCTGTGTTTTAATTACATTATTTGTAGTTTTGTTACTAAATTCCATATATTCTAGACATTAATTACTTGCCAGGGACTTAGTTTGCAAATATTTTTCTGCCATTCTACAAGTTTATTCTACTTTACTCTGTTAATTATTTTCTCCATTATGCAGAAACTTTTTATTTAACATAACCCAATATGTGCGATTTTTTCCTTTTGCTGCCTGAGCTTTTGAGTGCTTTCCAGAAGAAGAAGAAGAAGAAGAAGAAGAAGAAGAAGAAGAAGAAGAAGAAGAAGAAGAAGAAGAAGGAGGAGGAGGAGGAGGAGGAGGAGGAGGAGGAGGAGGAGGAGGAGGAGGAGGAGAAGGAGAAGAAGAAGAAGAAGAAGAAGAAGAAGAAGAAGAAGAAGAAGAAGAAGAAGAAGAAGAAGAAGAAATCATGAAGTTTTCCATTTTCTACTGTTTTCAATGTTGTAAATCTTACATTCAAATTATCAGTCTACTTTACATTTCCCTGTATTGTGAGAGGTAGAGATTATCAATACAAAATGGAGTTATTGCTTCAGAGAGAATAATGGTAAGTTGTTTTTGAGCCTATGTGAAGGACAACGGCTTTGGAACTGGATTCAGACTGCACCAGAAGAATGTTCCACTATGGAACATGAGATGGTTGCGGAGAGCTTCTTAGTCATATTTCTCTTCAACCTTCTAGCAAGAATCTACTAGAGATTCTATTCATTATTCCAGACAAAAAATACATCATCAATCATGGCCCTGGTGAGGACTGGAAGTAGGTGGGTTATAGAAACTGGGGGAACTGCAGAGGTCTCAGGCACTGTCTGATCACATTCTTAGTTTTTCACTTGGAGGAAAGCTAGTGATCTGCAAAGAACTGCTTTTAAAGGCTTTCATAGTCACAGGATGTTAGTTCAGAAAGGAGTGTGAAATGACAAGCTCTTAAGGGGACTAAATATAGCCCAAGATCATTTGGTTCTGTTCTGCAACATTGTAACTTTCCACAAAGAGTTCCTTTGGCCTTGTAAAAACTCTAACAGGCATGGCTTTTGTTTTTTCTGGGAAGTGCAGTTTCTAGGTCCTACTTTACCTTTGTTTTACAAGTACAGATCTGATTTTCCCTGGAAACATTTGTTGAAGAGTATGACCTTTCTTCAGATTTAATTTAACTTGAAGGGATGTTACATTTTGTCAAATACTTTTCCTTAGTATATTAAATAAGCATTTAATCATGTTAATAAAATGTATCACATGTTGAAAATCTTTGTATCTTGCATCAATCTCAGATCGCATGGCAAAAGGTTTTTCCAATGTGTTACCAAGCTCAGTTCCCTCACACTTTTTCAATTTTTTGTTCCATTTATTTTGGGAGGGAGGCTTGTGTGTGTCATGGAGTGCCTGTGGAGGTCAGAGGCCAGATTGAAGGAGTTGGTTCTTTCCTACAAATCCATGGCTTCTGGAGCTCAAACTCAGTCATCAGGCATGGCAATGAAACCCTACCCGCTGAGCCTTCTCACTGGCCTAGTGTGCACATATTTGGTTAACGACTTTTCTTGCATCCATGTTAATCAAGTATGTAGCCTGTGGCTTTCCCCCCCTTTCTTTCTTTTACTATGTTTTTATCTGGTTTTATAGTCAGGAATAATGCTGGCCTTGTGAAAAATTTGGAAGGATTTTCTCCTTTTCAGCTTTTGGGTCTAGTTTGAAAAGATTTATTTCTTTACTTATATTTAAAAGAATTTAGCAGTGATTCTACCAGACTCCAAGCTTTTCTTTATTTGAAGACTTTTTTATTGCTTATTTAGTCACCTATCTGTTTATTGGTTGGCAAAGATTTTCTAATTCTTCTCCCTCAACTTCGGCATGTTGTATCTATCCATTCCATCTAGGATTACCAATTAGTTGGCATATATGATAAACCTTAATAATAATTTGTAATTCCTATGGTTTCCATTGTAATTATTTTTTCATTTCTGATTTTGATTCAGTTTTAGTTTACTTTGCTAGAGATTTGGTTCTGCTCATTTTTTGTTTTATTGCCTGTGCTTTTGATTTAACATCTTATATAATCCAGGATGGCCATGAACTCATTACCTATTACATTACATGCATTACCTAGGATGACCTTGAGCGTCTGAGTCCTATGTCTCTACTTGCAGGGGTTCTGGGAGAGCATGATCACGCCACCATGCCTTATTTCTGTGGTGTCAAGAATCAAATCTAAGGCCTTCTTTACCTTAATTTCCTATGGGCCACATCTGTCTCCTCTCTGTATAGAGGCAGTCCTTTGTTCCTTCAGGACAAACACCTTCTCCTCTTCTCCCTTGTTTGCTTCCCCTTCTCTCTGTCTTCTAGCTCCTGCCTTTGTTTCTTATTCCCTGCCCATCATCCTTCTGGGGCAAATAAATCTTTGTGCTGAGAACTTGGTCTTGGGGTCCTGAGCTGATACTTTCCCTCTCATATTCGGTCATTATTTTATGATGATAACTTGTTAAATCTGTGTTCTCTGTTTTACTTCTCCTTCTGTTCATCATTGTTTCACTTCATTATTTGCTCTGCAATCATTTTCATTCCTACTCAAGAGTGGTCCTCATGGCGACACGGTGTGCCATTCAGGGAGGGCCTCAGCATCATCTAGAATCTGATGTATGACCCAGCACCTACATGATAATCTTTGCCAGCCACAGATCCTCTATCTGTGATATGAACAACCAGCCCCAGGCCCTCGCACACGCTAGGTATGAGCTCTGGGTCATATTCCCCAGCATGTTATAGGATATAAGCCCAATACCTGCTCTCAGGAATCAAGAAATCTGGGACCCCCCAGAAGACCAACCAGCCGCAGATGAACCTTTTCTTTACTGTATTCCCGAGATCTAGGACTCTGGGAGCTTCCTTACCAGAAGGCAAATGCTGTGGAAAGACTTTTGGTAAACTTTTCTGGTTCCCATGGAGTTTTATCTCCTCATTATTACTTGGTAGTGGTTCTGTCATACTCTTTAATATGTGCAGAGTTTCCTTTGCTCATTCTGAAGTCAGCTCTGGAAAATGTGGGACTATATATTAATGTGAAAAATATCATAGCTAATAAATCTAAGTCCTAGCCTAAATAGAAGGGTTGTTGAAAAGGGAGAGTGATATTTGAATTCACTGTCTTAATTGACATGTAAATTAAATCAAAATATTTGAATCATGCTGATTTTCAAATTATGTTAAAATTGAAATTATCTAATTATGGTTAAAGTAACTCTTCTATGGGCCAAACCATACCTTGGACTATGATTAACTCTGACCTGAGACAAATCACTACTGTTTTACGATAAAATTCCTCCTTTATAAAGGAGATTGATATGGGTTACACACAGTGATTTCCTTCCAAAGACTTTAGAATGGGAGAGGAAGGAGGGTTGCCAATACAGTGGCGTTGCCAGTGAGACCTCACAGAGTGTTCTCCACTAGCTGGTCAAAGGTGACAGCAACAGGATGTCTAGTTAACAATATGTACACTTTGCCATGTGACGAGACTGGCACTTTACAGTTACGTATTTCCTCCTCAAACACATTGTAAACACAGGATGTTTACAGTCAGATGCCAATAAGGAACATTCTACTGAATAATAAACCACCAAAGTCATAAAGAAACAAAATAAACAAGAAATAACCCTAAGAAAATCCAGGCAGATTATTACCCTTGAGAGGCTCCTAAAAGACAGAAGGAAAGAGTTAGATGTGATATCCTAGATGAAATCTAAGGCTTAGAAGTAAAAGCCATTAAACACAAACAATGGAGCAGCAGGTCTGTCTCAGTAGGCAGAGCGTTTATCTAGCATGTGTGAGGCTCTGCCTCCCATTCACAGAACTACACAAATCAATGTGTTGGCACCACCAGCCTCCAAACCAAGCAGGAGGATCAGAAGTTCAAAGCCATCCTCACCTCCACAGCCCCAACCTGAGTGGTGTTGCTAATTCAAGATTCAAAAGCAGTGATTCAAAATCACTGATTCATAACCAGCCTAGAATATATGAGATTTTTGTCTCAAAAGCAAACAAAAACTATGACTAAAGTATAAACCTTAATTATTGATATAAATTTAATTTAATTAAACCTTAATTATTATATGAGCACAATTTTATTATTTATAACAAACTAGCAACCCATATTAATATAAGGCATGAATAACAGGAGAAATTAAGTGTGACTAAGCAAAATCTTTCAGACTTTCTGTACATCTAAAACTACCCCAAAATTAATATCTATTAAAAAAACATATAGCAGAGGACCCAGCTTCTACCTAATTTTTTAAAAATATCCCTTATATTAACCACTTCCTGGTTGTATTCATAAATGCTTCGCCCAGTTGTGTGGTCTATTGGCTTTCTTCATGATCTCCTCTGTCAAGCAGGTGTATTAAATTTTGCTGTGATACAAATGCTTGTCCCCCTAAATCTCACTTATTAAAACCTAACCCCCAAAGTGACGATGGTAGGAAGTCTCAGGAGGTGACTAGGTCATGAGGGTGGAATCCTCATGATGAGAGCCATGCTGTTATCAAAGGAGTCCGAGAGCTGCCCCGGGCCTTCTGTCAGTTAGAAGTGCTGTCTACGAACTATAATGGGGACCCTCACCAGGCACTAAATCTATCCATACCTTGAACTCAGACTTCCCAGTCCCAGAACTGTAAAAGACATAAACTTCTCTTCCTTTTAAGTCACCCAGTGTATTGTATGTTACAGGAACACGAATGAACTGAAACAGGCTATACTGTAGTAGAACTACCACACATATACTTGCTTGCTTTATCTTAAATTTATTTTTATTTCTTTTGTATGTTTGTGTGTATGTCTGTGTGAGGGTATGTTTATGTGAATGCAGTGTTCGTGGAGGGAAACAGGGCACTGGATCCCTCAAGGCTCCCAATGGTACTGGGAACTGAACTCAGGCCCCTGCCAGAGCTGTACATTCTCTCAATCTCTGCACCATGTCTCCAGCCCCTCTGATGTGTTTTTGAGGCATTGAGAATATCCTTCTCTGTTTCAGTGCCCCAATGATATTCTCCTACATTTTCTCCTAAATGGTTTATAGTTCTACATTTGATCTATATGAAGGTTATTTTTCTTTGTGATTGGAGGTAAGGATTAATTTGTAAGAATCCAATTGTTCTTACATCATTTAATGAATCATTTGTCCTACAGCCATTCATTTGTACCGTCGGCCTTGTTACATCTGACAGATTCTATGGAGGCTTAAGTTGCTTATATAAATGCAGATCTGTGAGCTTTAATCCAAGATGCTAACACAATTCATCTAGAATATAGACCATGAATCTATAATATCAGTTATAAACCTGTGGTTCAGGTGGAAATGGTCCATAAACCTTACTTTGGAAAATATAATCCTGGGTCTATGAGATTGCTCAACAAAATAAACATTTACCATGCAAACATGAAGACCAGAATTCAGATCTGCAGGATTCATGTAAATGCCAGGCAGGTATAGCAGCCTTGACCTCAGCACTCAGGAAGCAGAGATTAGAGACCTGTAGCAAATTAAGGCTAGGTATACAAACTCAAGTGAGAGACCCTGCCTCAGTACATAAGGTGAAGAGTGAGATATCAACTCTGGCCTCCATACACATGAGCACACACACGTGCAAGCACACATGCTCACGTTCATACCACATACATGAAAGATGCATGGTCCCAGACATTGGTAAACATGCGGTGTTAAGCGTCCAGAGGAAAGTATCCTAGAACAGAGACTCCTCCCCTTAACAGTCCGTTCTAGCCCATGCGGCCCCTGGCATTTTAACAGCCCCTGGGCAACAGCTCATTTCAAGACAATTTGACTCACAGAAATCTAATCAGAGAGGCTAAGCCATCCTTCACTCTAAACTTAGAAGCTTCCACTAAACAGGTGGGTATATCTGAACAGCTAACTTCAGCACAGTAATTAATTCACAGGAGACTTGACTCTGCCCTTGAGCAGGACTGTCTCCCACACACAATGTAACACTGCCTCTGTACTCCTCAACAAGCTAATGACATTGGCACAAGAAACAAATTATCAGACATATGAGCAACACACATACGCATACCCCATGCACACACACTCACACACACACACACACAAGGCGATGATTGCAATGGGCAGAATTTGCTTTTGAAAGTCTCCTCTCACACTCAGAACAAACTCAGAAATTAGGCCATTAGTCTGTGGGCTCCCACTTTCAAGTTTAAGAGTAAAAATAACAACTACTTAGAAACTGCTTTTGCTAAAAGGCACTGACTCGTTTGGGTCCACAGGTGACTAAAAGCAAGTTACAATCTTGGCATCCCTGTCTTCATTTTGTATCTCTCTCCTTTGTCTTAAAACTGGGTCAGATTCCTGCTCAGCTCTGAACATAGGTACATTAATCACTCCAGAAGGGCTGGAGTGATGGTTCAGAGGTAATTGACAGGGATGTTCCCCTGCTTTCTTTCCTCCGGTGGGTCTCCAGAAAAGCAGTCAAAGTATCAAAGGTTGCTAGGCAGACTCCCTATATAAGCAGCTGCAGCTCAGAGCTCGGGGCCCCTTGCTTTCTGCTCTCCCTTCAACCAAGAGGCTCCAATAAAGTGTGATTTGAGAAGAATCCTCATCTGGTGGCTGTTCTTTCCTGCTGGTCAGGGAGTTCGCCGCAGAACACCAGCTGCTCTTCCAGAGGTCCTTGTTCAATTCCCAGCAACCACATGGTGGCTCAAAACCATCTATTATGAGGTCTGGTGCCCTCTTCTGGTGTGCGCATGTTAGCAGAACATTGTATGCATAATAAGTAAATACATTCTTTTAAAAAAAAAATCACTCCAGGAGCCTCTGTCCGAACTGCTGTTATTTTACTATTTCATGCCTCTTCCAGGCTAAAGGCACGAAGATAAGATTAACTGAGGTATGTTACTGTTACCTTCTACAGTGTCCTGTCCTAGATATCCAAATGGTACCTGAAGGTCTCTAGTCACTGCTAAATATGTAACCACCTTGAATTTCAGGAAGAGCAAATGGTTGCAGACTGGTCACCCTTGTGCTGGAGCAAAGACCTCATGCAAACCAGCTTGACCCTACAAAGCCATCATTTCTTCCAATTGCCTTTCAAAACCAGAACTGAGATAGTGCTCAACCATGCCACAGTTGGATCAAGCTGGCTTAATTATGCCCCAGCTCCAGTCCAGTTCTATTTTCGTCTATCTAAAACCTAAAGCTCAGGTCAATGAAAAACATGGCTGAGCCCTGAGTCCTGTGTTGGCTTAAATCCATGCTATATGTCATTACTTTCAGCTGCCTTTAAGAGTTATTTTTATGTTTAATTATGTGTATGAATGTGTGCCTGTGTATAGGTGAGTGCCCCTTTAAGAGTTATTTTTATGTTTAATTATGTGTATGAATGTGTGCCTGTGTATAGGTGAGTGCCCCTGAGTACAGGTGGCCAGAAGAGGATGTTGGAAGGCCTGCAGCTGGAGTTCCAGGCAGCTGTTTGAGTCCTCCTCTACCCACATTCACAGGCCATATGGGTTCTGGGAACTGAACTTGGGTCCTCTGCAAGAGCAGCGAGTGACTTTAACCTTTAAGCCTCGTGTCTAGCCCCTCTGTTTGCCTTCTTTGAGGGCAAGTGGGACTCAGCATGTTGGAAGAACCTCCCTCTCTCCCAGCGAAAGCCAGAGTCATCCATTGCTCTTTCATGTCCCTCTTTGCTACAATTTTATTCTTGGACTGGGGAGATGTCTCTGGGAAAAGCCCTTGCTGTGCAATCATGTCACAGATCAGCGTTTTGATCCCCGGAAGCCATGTCAAACCGGGCGGAGTGAAGCCTACAATTTCAGTGCTTCTAGAATGAGATGGGAGAGAGTTGGGGAATATTATTTTCAGGGGTGTTACTTCTGTTTATGCTGCATTTGATTAACTGTGAAACTGTGATTCTTTGCCTGTCTAAAACACATGATGGTCCTAATAAAGAGCTGAATGGCCAATAGCGAAGCAGGAACAAGGATAGGCAGGCAGAGAGGATAAAAAAGGTGACTTACAGAAATGCAAGACACTGCAAACCAAAAGCATTTCCAGAAAATGTCGGGGTGAGTATGCTTTCTTGTGGCTAAATCCCTGGGCTCAAATCCAAAAGGACTGTATGCTGCAGAGCCTGACAGTGGCTTTTATCTGGTCTGTGTTCTTGGACAGTTACCTAAACCGCGAAAATAAATGGGAAAATCGGCTATCATCTACACCATGCCTGCTCAACACGTGGACCCCTTTCAAACCCAAGTGCTCACATCCTGTTGCTGGTCTTGACTGAATTACTCAGTGACTCATTTTCCAGGCTGTGGCCCTTCCAGGTTTATAATTCTCCCCACACTTAGATGGCTGCACTTTTGCATGTAAGTCAATCTGTGGGCGGGCAAATTGCCTTACAAATGAACCAGATTAGATAATTAAAACGTTCAGGTACGCGTTCCTTTTAGCACTGTAGGTATTGTAGGCAGATATTTAAGTGGAATTACTGCTCAAATGAGAATGTATTTGGGACATGGCACCCATTTCTGAATTAGTTGAGCAAGGACTAAAAATCCCCAAGTGGTGAACAGGGAACTCATAAACATGACACGAAGTTACAAAAGAGGTCTGGGAATTCAGTCTTGCCAATAACACACACACACACACAACCACCACCACTTCTTGAAACCTTTAGGAGAGAGCAAGAAGTGTTGATATGAAGTGACCATGAAGAAATGGACAGGAACACAGGCAGGTCTGTTACCAACAGCATTCCTTCCCGAGTCTGCAATCTAGTTTCAGCTTAGTACATAAAGCGTAACTCAAAACCATTATGCTGAATGCTAGCGATTCCTCTTCTTGTGTAGGAAGTGAAAAAAAGCTGAGATGGTTAGCCATGAGGTGTTTTCATCCCATTTCTTTATGGCAAAGGAGATTGGAAGAGACAAACTATGTAGCCAGACTCAAGTTGCCCCTCCCGAGACTGGCAAGAGCAGAACGCTCTGCTGCCCAGCTGTAGAATGGGTGCAGTCACATAGTCTCATTGTAGAAGAGTCGTTTCCACATTTCGTAGCTTGGGTTCGTAACATCTGGGTTAGTGAGTTGTTGGGCCCTCAGAACCACCAGCATAAACGTAATCGTTCTGTGGGTGGTGAAACCAGTTCCCCGAACAAGACACTGCCTGCTTCCAGGTGCTGCTGTCCAGACACAAGTAACACCAGCGTGGAGGCTCAGCACAGGGCTGCCTCAGTGTGGCCCCACTTGTTTTAAAATTGAGATCCTAATTCCTAGCTGCTATAAAATACTAAAGAATTTACAAGTATCAGTAACTCTGGCATAGATTTTTAAACGACCCAGCAGGTGTTTCAGATTGCCAGCTGCTTGTGGGCCAAGGCCATTCTCACCTAGTGCCTCCTGTGATGACACAAAGTGTTTATAATCCCTGTGATAGTTGAGAAAGCCGAGGGTCAGAAGTTGGATGCTGCTCCCAGCAGCACCACTAAATGCCTTCGCTGGCATCAGACCTTAGTTGCTTCCAAAACATTCATCATAGCTATAAGCAAACAGCTACCCAGCATTTCACTGCCTCCATCCCTTAACTTCTAGGGGCTGTCTTCCTTAAACTGACTTCAGAAATGTGTGTGGGGGGGGGGGGGTGTGTACACATATATTTTTGAAGGACCCAACAAGGTTTCTCTTATAAGCCTTCTTTACCATCAGAACTTATTTCTCTTTCCAATGTTGGGAGTTACTCATGTTCTTTACCTTCTGAGACATGTTCTCCTCCTTCAGAAGTCATCTTGACCTATGTGTCTCCCCGAGAAAGTAAGCGCTGATGAGCTGACGGGAGAAGAGAAGAAGCTGGGTGTGCCCACCCAAGATCCCACCCTTTCCCCCGTCAAGGATCAATTTCCTTATCCCCAAGTCCATCCAACCACCTCTTGCCAACTTGCATAAAGCTCATATGTTAAAAGGCATTTGCTTACAAAGCAAATGCTTGTGTTTGGTCATTTATCTCCCTTAAGACAACACATTTGTATTAACAGAGCTTTGATACATACAAGAGAAATCTCTCTATATCCAGAAACCAAGACACCTGTGCCTGTTATTCTGCATTCTAATCATAGCTAGCTACATATTTTTCTTTCAACTCCTTGAAAACTTCTTACAACTCCTAAAAAGAATTGTGAAATCCAAAAGATGCCTGAGATTTCGAAGCAGGGATAACCATAGCCAAAGGAATAATTTTAACGGTGAGAATTTCAGACATCATCAAGGGGCAAGCTGATCATGGGCTTCATATAAGAACTTGTCTCAGTCATTGCCACCTACCCTGGTGTGCAACAAATCTGGGTGGCAGTAATCAGTCAAAGCAAATTCTGGGGGAGACATGTTTGAAAGATGAAACCAGAGAACTACGAATGTCCAGGACTCTCAATGTAGGCCGATGTGTTTCCACTGTACAAAGTGGGGAAGAAACGGGAGGCTTACTAGGTGCTATAGGGTTTTCAAACTGCAGCCTTCTTAAGCAGCACCTGGAGAGCCTATGATGCAATTTCATGGCCTGCTCCACCTGCTGGGGACGCCAGTGGGTTGGGGGAAGGGCAGAGCCTGGGCTTTCAAGTGCCTCCTGAGACTGTTGCAGGTCTTTTTTTTCCTTACTACTTTTAAGTTCTCTAAATGTTGAAAAAGAACAAAACAAGGAAACTGGCCAGTGGGCTCTGCTCCAAGATCAAGGCTCAGCAAATTTTCCAGGAAAGAATTTAATAGTAGAAATCTGGGGGCCCTGTGGGCGAACGCCTCCTTCAACATTACCAAGTCCCCACACAATGAGCCGGAGCCGGAGCCGGAGCCGATATGAAAACGAATGAGTTCGGCGGGCGGGGTTCCTCCAGGTCTACCTTATTTACAGACACAGAAACACCATTTGCATGTAATTTTCACACAGTAAAAGGCCTTCCTTTTCATAACATGCCTAAAACCAAAAGCCATTCTTAGCTCTGAGCAGAGCCACAGAACACCAGAACTCATTCCTTTATCAACAATGTATTAAATATTTCACAGTGAAGAGTTTGAATACATTCACTGGAATAAATGATGAACTTCTAGTGATAGATATGGCCATTCCCCGAAGCAGATTAGTATCTCATGTATACATATCAACACTTTATAATGGACCTTGTATGTGCAATTGTGGAATCAAAATCACTAGAAAATAGCGAAGCAAGAATTCACCATTTTTAACTCAAAAGGGAGAGGGAGGAGTTATCAGGTTAGTTTGGCAACTCAAATTATGGAATCATGATCCTCCTGCCCATTTCTGGGGGAAGTCTTTAAGTGTGTCACTTTTCTTATTTAGACAATCATTTTGTCTATTTAGGAAAATTTTAATCTATGAATATACTTCCCAACCTTCATAGCATTTTCAGCTAAAACATTTGGCTCATGTAATTAATATCTTTGGAGGTCCTTTGGGGGCAGAGTTGCTCATTTAGAAAACAAAGCTCAGTCTCCAATTACACCATGTAACAATAAGCATGTGACAGTATTAGACCCTAAGTTAACCTATAAGCTCCACCTGCCCAAGAGCCAGGCAACAGCCTAGGATTCTAGGAGTTGTAGTTCTTGGAAAATAACAACAAAGCCTTGTGGGAAAGTATGGTGGCCTATGGGTCACCTAACCCCGCCAGCACGTGTCTTGATGCCACACAGCTGGAACGTTTGCAGGTGGTTGTTCTAACCAAATTCCATCTTGGTCAGTATTTAAAATTTTAATAAAACCTTGCTTAAACTCAGCCCAAATTGTGGAACTGGTTTTTCTCTGGTGAATTTCATGATTAACACCAGGACCCGAGTGAGTATTTTTAAATCATCTAGCTTCCTCACATTGAAGCTAAATAAAAGTAAAAAACCTTCTTTTCCAAATGACTTGGAACACCCACCCAACAAACTGTGAGTAACATCTTGTCTCGTAAGCAAGGATCCAGGATGGGTGCTTGAGGACGTTTTCCATGGTTGAAAAGGGTTCGGGTCTAGATCGGCAGTGAGAGCATTTGCCTAGTATGTATAAGGCCCTGTATTCAACCCCCAGTACTAGGGGGGTGGGGAGGATAAGATATGGTAAGAGGAAAACAGGAGAGAGAGGGAGAGAAAGCAGGAAAAGGGAGAGACAGGGAGGAAAAGAAAGGTGGGAAGCGGCAAAGAGAACACAGACTAGCCCCACCCCAGAGCATCTACTCCCATCTGTAGGCTAGGTCATCAGCATGTCAGAGGAACAGAAATGATACAATAATCTGTTACCCTATTAAAGCTCTTCACTCTGGAATTCCTCAGGTTATTAAACATGACTAAATAAATACCTGAAAACCTCGGTAAGAATTCCAGAGGCCTGACTTGTACAAGGCCCTAGACAAAGCTCGGTGTTGGAACTTCCAGTATCTCCAGCACTCAAAAGGCTGAGGAGCAAAGATCTCCTTGAACAAGAGGTTAACCTGAGCTACATAGGCAGGTTTAACTTAAAACAGTAAATAAAAGAACTGCGGGGGATGAACTCCAGTTCTGCAGAACTGAGCTAATAAGTATTCTCAAGTGGGATCCAAGAACTTGTCGGAAGGGAATGTGCTCTGGGAAAGTGCGTGCCTCCCTGAGGAAGGCCTTTCACTGTGCTGAATGAAACTCCGTTAGCAGGAGCACTCATCCTACATGCCCTTCCCTCCTCCACACCAAGTAACCTGCTCTACGCTAATGGCCTAAAGCTATAAGAAGGGCGTGGTGAAGCTGGAAAACAGGAGTCCTGAGCCTGTCTCCACCCCAGCAGCTTGGGAGTTATCACCCAGGAGGCTGTGCACCTGGCTTTCATCTTCTCAGACAGTCTTCACCTTTCAAAATAATCTTTGCAGCGCTGGCCCAGGTGGATCCTCTGTCAAAGGCATAAAATAACCATTGTTTGACATCTGGAAGCCACCGTGCTTCTCAGTCAGCTGGTTTGTGGATAGCCTCGTTTCTGGAACTCAGGGAAGGCCCTCGCTTGATCGAAAATCTCCACCAAATTGTAAACCACCATAGAACACAATTTCTCTGCACAAGAAGAGCCCAGGGAAGCCTCAGCGGCGGTTTGTGTGACTAATAAGCAAAGACTATCGCTACAGACTGAATAGGACTTCTAAAAACGTCTTTCACATCCGCACCCCACCTGCTGCAATTCCGTTCAGAGGAGGACTAGCCAGCCTGGGTCCTTAAGACTCTGGCTGGCAAGTAGACAGCCGTGGGCCCACCCGGCCCTTTGAGGCACTGGGCAGATGAACCTCATTATGATAAACAAATACGTGGTGGAGAAATGAGAGGGAAGGAGAAGCAGGATGGTTCGTGCACCGTGGGAAGACACGGGAAGAAATGAAGGCGGCGAGGGGTGGGCAGATTTTGGAAGCCTGCTTGCCACCCATGTTGCTGTCTGGGCCAAGCTGTTGCCAGATGGGTCCCTGATTCTACAGTAGCCAGGGTCCATGTTGATGTCCATGGTTCCTGTCACCACTGAGAGCCATGAGGATGCCCAGGGTCAGGTTGGCGTTTGAGGGACAGGATGCATGCAGATCTGAGTGACCTGCACTGCTACTCAATGTCATGGTGACGTCGGGGCCAGAGTTGCAGCTGAGGGCCACGTTAGGGTCTGTGGCCTTACTGCAGCCAGGGTCTGGGCTGATGTTTGAGGTTCGTTACTGTTCCGCCCGCCTGTACTACGTGACAGTACTACTCCTGTATCGCGGCTCCTGCACTACAGGACCATTCACAAGCCGGGCAAGGGCCTGAAGATTTAAACACACAAAGACACGCAGACAGAGACACGGGTCATCCTTGAAACAGGAATGCCCCCTTTATTGTGTCCAGGGGCAGCTTATATAGGGATCCTTAACTGATAGCCAAGCCCCAGCCAAACCCACCAGATACCACTCCCCTGCCATCAGGAACTCCTGAGGGTCTCGTGCTCCGAGCAGCTGCAAACATAACACGTTGTTTACAAGAAATTCCGAATCTGGGGGTTCACAGCTCCCAACACGATACCATGAAGGCTATGTTGGTGTCTGAGGGCCATACTGCTGCTGGGGCCCGTGCCAACCCGAGTAGCCTGCACTGCTACCTGGGGCAGTTATGACATCTAGACCCAGCTGCTCCTGAAAACCATATCTGGCCCTACTGTGGCTGGGGTCTGCTGAAGCCTCAGTCCATATTGCCACCAAAGGTCACACAGAAGCCCAGAGTTGGGGCTACGACCTGAGACCTTGGTATTCGACAGCCTTGTGGTCACCAGAAACAACCTTACCTGAGTGGCCATTGCCCAGGGCCAGGATGTCTTCCGGCCCAAACCGCTACTGAGGGCCATGTCTGAGTCCATGGTCCACATGCAGCTGTGGGCTGTGTTGATGTCTGTGCCCCATGTCACCACAGAAAGCCTTAGGAACCATACAATATGAAATCAGAGGGCCATGCTGAGCCAGTCCTGTCTTTTGCTGGCCCTGTATCTCACGGAACACTTCAGCAAGAGAGCTGGCCCCTGCACTCTGGAGAGATGGCCCCACCCCTCACCACGCAGTGCAGATGAATCCAGCTGACTCTGACCCCGTGCCTGAGGCAGGTGGCCCCAGTGGCTTAGACTGACCAGCTCAGCTAGCACCCAGGCCCACACCTGGGTAGTGGATTGTTCCACCCTAGCATCTACCCCACCGAGGACTTGCTGGAGCTTGAAGGTACTCTAGGGAACAATACTCACAGGATCTCCATGACTTGGGGCAACAATAGGGTTTTCCAGAGTTCTGGTGAGAATCCAGTGGTGACGGCACCAGGAACCCGACCAGGGATTCAATGCAATGAACATTGCTAGTAAGGTGATAGGACCAAGGGGTATATACTATATGACACACTGAGGCCCCCAGTGCCACCAGGATGAATGAAGAGGTGATGGAGAGGCAGGAAAGAAGCAAAGATGTTGTTTTTATTATTGTTTTGTTTGGGGGGGAATTGTTCTTATTTTTGTTTGCTTGCTTACCTTGTTTTGTTTTCTTTGGGGAGCTTCAGGAGTGAGGGGAGGATATGGGAGGACTGGGAAGTGAGCATAATTGGGGTACATGATGTGAAACTCCCAAGGAATCAATAATTAAAAAAAAAACAATTTTTAAGCTGGGTGTGGTAATGCATGTCTTCAGTGCCAGCCCTTAGGAGGCAGAGGCAGGTGGACCTCTGTGAGTTCAAGGCCAGCCTGGCGTACAAGAGAGAGTTCAGGACAGCCAGGGCCATTACACAGAGAAAGCCTGTCTGGAGGAGAAAAAGTCTTTCAAAAAGTAATAACAGTAAAATACTTAGGATTGAGAATCCTGTGAGTGACACAGGTATCTTAAAATAACATACAGATACATGCAATTTTTAAAATTATTTATTTAGCTATATTTCTGTGCATTGGTGTGAAGGTGTCAAATCCCCTGGAAGCAGAGGTAACAGACAGTTGTAAGTTGCCATGTAGGTGCTGGGAATCGAACCCAGGTCCTCTGGAAGAGCAGCTCTTAACTGCTGAGCCATCTCTCCAGCCCTATGTAATTGTTTTTTTAATCACAATGTTTTTACAGATGGAATCTGGGTTAAGTGTTTCCAACGTGGTTGCAGGGAGCTTAGAAAAACCAAAACCAAAACACCTCATGTGCCTCAGCTTGTACCTAAAATCAATGAACTCATTAACTCCAATCTGGGAGGAAGACAGTGGAGCCCAGGCCTGTGAACTTTTGAAGGCTCTCCAGGTGACTCCAACACACAGCCAAGGCTGTGCTCCTCTTATGGAGAAACTTGTTCCCTGACCTTTCAATGCAGTCTTGCAAACCTGTGTGGGCGGTCCTCCTTTATTTCTGCAATACCTTCTTGAAATCTGAGATCTCAACAACTACAGAGATTCACAAATACACACACACAAAATACATGCACATGTATTTTTGTTTAATTAATTTAGGCCCTAATTATTAGTACATAAATCAGAAAAACTGAGTGTCTTGAAACTTGCAACCCTTTCTAAATATTTTTTTTAAAAACCTGAACTCTAAAAAAAAAAAAAAAAAGCACACATCAAATATATTTAAGTCATAATATAACACACACACATTCCCACACACAATTCAATCACCTTCAGGAACCATTACCCGGTAATATATCTAATAGGTAAGATCTTGCTGTACAAAAAAAGAAAGAAAAAACAAACAAAAACCTACATCTGAAAAAACCCAAACAAACAAATAACCAGACTTTGATTAAGACACGTGCCCTTCCTGTGAGCACTACAGTCGGCATGGTTTGTCACAGCACTTTGAGGTAGCATGTTCTGTCAAGGAACACAAGTCATGGAGACACACAGCACAGGCATCAGCCTCGGCCCCTCACACAGGAAGCTGAGCTTGTCTGTATGCATTGCTAGTGGCAGCCCTAAGATGCCTAGCTATTCACCCATGCAACTCCCCGCTGCACTGCAGCATTCGGACACACCTTTCTTGTCTGCCAGGCCAGCCTCCTTTGCCACATGTGTCCCCACTGGCTGGAGAAAAGCCCAGTAGGAGGGGCACTGGACATCATGGCGTCCTTTCTTCTTGTGTTTGACAACTACATTCACGAAGAGAGACTCCCGCTTTTAAGGCTATGAAGAGGTTCAATGTTGTCTCCATGATTCTGACCTAAAAAAGCTGTCTCCTTCCTCACTTGGAAACAATATCTATGGAGAAGCGGTGAGTTCTCTGGGATTTCCTGGTAGAATGATGAGCAGGGAAGCTTTAAAAAAAAAAAAACCCACACACCAAAACACAGGTACAAGATTAAAACCAAGGACAGATTTCTTTTCGCAAGTTAATTTTTTGGGGGAAGAGGGGTTGTTTTAGACAGGTTTCTCTACATAGCCCTGGCTATCCTGGAACTCACTATGTGGACCAGGCTGGCCTCCAACTCCAGAGATCTGTTTGCCTCTGGAAAGCTGGGAACAAAGGCATGTGTCACCATACCCAGCTCCCTTTGACAAGTTAAAATGACAGGGGTTTACAGTTTGGGAAGTGGCTTGCTTCTTTAAAAAAAGTCAGCTCAGCTCTTCATTTTAAATACAGATACACAGTCAAGGATTAAAGCTGCGAAAAGGTCCACCAACTTCAGACCTGGGTGCAAGTAACCATTTTGTTGTTGTTGTTTTTGTTTGTTTTTTTTTTTTTGCTCAATGGTCACAGATCAAAAAGATTTCAAAAGCCCTTTTGTCCCAATATGGTTCACCGTTCAAAGAGTTCAAAGGTGAACCCTCAAAAGCAATTAATAGACAAATGAGTTAAAGAGTACGTGTCCAGGCAGGAGGGCATGTGCTGGGCCTGAGTGGCCACTTAAAGCCCTCACCGGCTGTCCAGAAATGAGCCCCCGGCATCACTAAAGGCCAGCCACTGGAGTCGACTGCACAATAAGCATTAGACTTCAAGTATCAAGGTGCTACAGCAGCCGCTGGGAAGCCCTCCCCGCACCCCACTATACAAAAAGGGAAGCGCTGCTGAGAGGCTTAGCGCGGGGCAAGAGAACTGCTCTCCGAACTCAGCAGCCTCAGGAAGACAAAGGGTTCTTTACCATCTGCACAATGCCAAGGTGCATGAGCTGGCACTTGAGCGGTTGCTTTGCGTTCTTTCTTTCTCTCACTTTTTTTTTTCTCAAACAGGAAAATGGTTCTGTTGGGTTAACAGTGTCACCTTAAAATGTCATAAATTAAATAAGTTAGTTCACATTTTTTTCTTTCCCAGCACTTAAATTACAGTAAGTTTCTAAAGCACTTTCGAAGCCTTCTGTAACAGTTCGAGGTCTCTTCTGTGGACACTGCCGGCCCTGGGACACTCATAGTCCTCCATCTGCAAAGGGACGTACTGCTCGAGCACTCCCAGGCCCTGCTCAGCAGGACTCGTGAACAGCTTAGTCCATGAGGGTTTAAATTTTCCACTGAATCCCAAAAATACAATACCGCCTATAAAGAAAGAGAGAGAGAAAAGTTGAAGTATATAGCTACCATTTCCTGCAAGATAATGAGGGAGGTGGGTCAGAGTTGAGCAACACAAAGACACACACACACACACACACACACACACACTTCCACTTCCTAACGTCAGCAAGGAATTCTTGTCACGCAAATGACAGGCCATATCCCAACACAGTTCCTCTGACACGGTCCTTTATGAAGAAATTATTTCAATGACAGTCAAGGAGAGCTCACGAAATCAGTCTAGCAGACAAGCAGCACCATAAAAATATTTTCACTGCCGCATCCTAAGGACGTTGTAGGATACTGCAAATACAAACCTTTACTATGAAGATATGCTGGTTTGACCAATCCCAGAAGTACTAATGAATCAGAGATATTCATCTGCTTCATTTCTCCTCTTGTGCTCAACAGAACGATTGACCTGTGGGTCAAAGTTAGAACATCAGAACCAATGCCGATGGTTCGACACGCATTTCCTGAGAATATTTCTGGACTGAGAGCAATGGAAGAACAGCAGACAAAACGAATTTAGAAAGGAAAACAGGCCAGATGCTCTTCATCCCCGGGGACACAAGTCTCAAGTCCCTGCTGCAAAGGGAACCGCTCATGTTCTTAGGAGGGGCAGCAACACAGAGAAACCCAGAGGAATGGAAACCAAGAGTCACGGGGTGAAGGGCAGACTGGAACTGAGCCTTTCAAGGTCTGGTCTATTCTCTAGAGTACTCTATTATTGAATGTGCCATTACTGCTTTGTTATGAATGGGTAAACACAAACTTAAAATGTAAACGTAAGGGTTGGAGTGCAGATCATTGGTGAGTGTTTGTCGGTCTAGGATAGAGAGGCCCTAGACTCACTCTCCAGTATGCTACAGTAACAGTGCTACAAATAAAAACATATGTAAGCCATTCTCTATGGTTTAAAATTTTTTTTTAAAAAAAATTGTTTGTTTTAGTTGCCGTCTTTAGGGCTGCTGAGGTGGCTCGGCAGTTGAGAGCAGTTGCTGTTCCACCAGAGGACTTTGGTTTGATTCCCTACATGAAACCTAATGATACACACATGAAAGCTCACAACCACCTGGGACTCCAGTTCTAATGTACCTGATGCCCTCTTCTGGTCTCTGCAGGCATCAGGCCCAAACATAGACACACAATAGTAAAAATGTACAGTACATCAACACAATGCTCAGAGCAGTTTGTGGATTCCTGCTTTTCTTCCTGGTATAGTTGCTATGGCTCCATGGTTTATTTTAGTATCTGACCAACACGTTATTTGTATTGGTATAATTTCTTTAAAAAGAGCTCTTCAAAGTTGATTGCAATACCAGCTGCCAAGTACTACAGGAAAGTAAACTGTGAGTTCCCACATATAGAAAGTGTGCTACTTGCATAATCTAATTTAGTTAGGGATATCTTGTAATATTAATTTCCATCCAGAAAAAGAATCCTCCTTTAACTCTGGCTGCGACTCCTTTAGCAATGCAGATACTGTCTTCATTCGGGCTTTGACAAGTGCTTATACGGTACACTTGGTTGTAGTCTTCCTAAAGCAGTGGTGATGGGATTCAGAATTATGGGAGAGGACTGGCCACAAAAGTCCTGCAGTTCTGAACTTCAACAGGATGAAATTACCAGGCCAGTCTGGAGAGATCCTTACCAGATGCACTCAGGCATGCATGAACACATGGGTACATGCATGCATGCAGTCTACCCATAAGCTCTCAAAAGAGACACTGTCAGTAGCACCAGGACTTCATTCTGAAGCTCTGGCTGTCTCACTTTTGCTAAGCAGACCAGGTTGGTCTCAACCTTATATAGTGATCTTCTTGTCTCTGCTTCCAGGACGCTGAGATTACCACTGCTTCTGACCCCTGCCCTGTAACTTCTCGACCCTGTATTAAAATGCAGTATATACTCCTAGCAATCTTAGGGTCCAATGCATACACTTCCGCAAACTAAACACAGTAATATAACCAGCAGACAGCTGGCAAAATAGCTCACTCTAAAAAGTCTAAGATAGCCATATTGCTGACCCTCTTAGTCACAGGCTCTGCATACATAAATTCAACAAGTCATTCATCCAATTTATTTGGGAAAAAGCACCAACCAGATGGCGGTGGGTGAAGAAGGTACCTGCCGTGCAAGCCCGATAACCCAAGTTCAATTCCCAGAACCCACATGGTAAAAAGAGAAGAACTGTAAGATACTCTCTGACCTCTACATGTGCACCCTGACATGCATGGACCCACATTTCTGTCACATACAAAGGAAACAGTGAAAGACTGGGGGGAACATCTGCATGTGTACTGGATACAGACACATGCCTTCCCTTAGCACTGTTCCCTAAGCAATACAATGTAACAAGTATTTACAAGGCATTTCCATGGATCTTGCCATTATTCAGAGAGAGAATTTAAAGTATAAAGAAGAATTGTGAAGGTTATATGCAAATATTACACCATCTGAAATAGGGAACACAGGCATCTGCAAATTCAGGTATCTGCAGGGGGAACTCAAACCAAACTTTTCTGGATACTGAGGGAAGACTACAGAGAAATGACCTCCTACACACACACACACACACACACACACACACACACACACACACATACACCATGCCCCCCCTCCACACACAAACAACACGTACATGTTACTCCAAAATATTCTAACAACTTTATGGGACTTATCGGGAGCAGTTCTGCAGGCTACGAGAACATACGTCATCAGATCAATGGGAACAGCTAGAAAGCCAGGCCAGCCTCACTCGACAGGAAACTTGGGCTCTTTTCAAAAACGGCTGCACAGAGCAGCAGGATCTTGAGTTCATCACCTGTCCTCACGCACAGTCCCGTCAGTCCAGAAAGAGAAACGTTCTCCGGGGCCTCTTTTCTTCAGAGATGATCGAACAACAAAAACCAGACCCTGCTCTTAAAAAAGAGCTGGGACACACAACCACTTAAACAGTTACTCTTTTCCAGATACCAAGTGACCTGGGCGATGACCTCCTGAATCCCGATCACTGTACAATGCTCTGTGAGAGTCCATCAGTGAGACCAGTGGCCACTGAAGAAAAAAACTACCACACAGAGCCTAAAAGGCTCATGGAGTGAACAGAGCTCAGAGGTAAACCTGGCAATGAGGAGTCACATTGTAAGGTAGCTTTTCTCTGGTGCAGGGCAAGCCTGACCTACCTTGGAGGGATGCTAGTCTTTAAATACTCTTCCATCTGACTGACATCCGCAGGAAGGAACATCTTTTTTTCCGTCAGCCGGAAGGGAACGCTGCAGGCATCCACAACCAGGAGGAGCACACCTGCACTCCGGAAGGTGAAGTCTGTACCATTCACCTGAGAATACAAAAGTATCTCGAAGTTGCCACCTCCATTTCAGAAACATCCCTAGGAAGCTTGAGTTTGGTTAGTTCCTTCTAAGCCCAGGCTTCAGAATGTATCATGTTTGGTTTACTGTCTCCCTGCAATGCCTAAAATGGTACCCATAATCCTGCAGATTTCAGCTTCTTCAACTGTAGGTCATGACTGAAAGGCTTCTTGGATGCACAAACCCAAAAATCCATTAAAAAATAAAACACATAATGCATCTTGGTTATTTCTGGCTGTGCTCCGTCACGTTGCAACTTGTAACTTTACTGGAACCTTGGCTCTGCACATCCGACATGTGGGCTTTACACTGTGCACGCTATCAGTCATATAGTCCCAGCAAATGCTGCTTCAGGCACCTCTACTGAATCAGGATCCTTTTGTCATTTTGTATTACATATTTATGTAAGGTGGCATTCTCAGCACTGATGACTATAACATCGAAGTATGGATAAACTCCAAAAAAACACTGAAGATATTCTGCATCTTAAAGTATCAGAGATGCCATCAAAATTAAATTCCTTTTGTGAAAATGAACAAACCCAGCCATCTCACTATTCAAATTCGCTTTAATCTTTGCCAACAATTAGTAAAATTATGTGCAGACCAAGAATTGTTTTGAAATACATTTCTTTTAGTGTTTGATTTGTGTAGTTATTTTACATATTTATATAGTCGAGGTTTTACAAAAATCCCTCTGTAAAAAGAAGGCTATGAATGGGAAAATGTTAAGAGGTCTTGCTAAAGTCTGCCCCGGGAATTGTTGCTGGCCACATAACATACTCTAAGGGAGAGAGGGCAGCCTCCAGGTGCACAGGTGACGCTGATATGTTCAGACCTCAGCCATGAACACTTGGGGCATCACTGAGACTAGGGCTCTGGAGTCAGCGCTCAGGTGCTGGCACCCATCACACATAACCCTTCAGCATCTAGGTCCGGAATATCAAAGACAATGAATGTCTCCTTTCTCCTCCAGATACAGCTCTCCTCTGACATCGAAATGGCAACGTGGGTCTTCTACTGACACTTAAGTTATGAGGTACTAAAGCAAGACAGAATGAGGGAAGAAAGGAAATATGGGAAGGGAAAGGAGCCCTCACCCTGGAACCTGGCTGAGAGTCAAGACACGGCAAGGAAACAGATAAATGAAAATTGCCCACTAAGACAGCGCATGTCTTCCTAAGATATCTTAAAGAAGTTAAAGAAAACACGCCACATAGGGTCAGAATGTGTGTGACTGAGTTTTACCATGTTAGCACCCTAACAACCCTGAGCCCTAAAAGCACATCTCACAAAACCACCTTATAGCTTTACTTACAAAGTAAGAAAGCCAACTCGTATGTTTCCTTCCAAGCTTACATTTAATCTTTGAACTCCCCCCCGCCCCCAGTCCCCTTTTGGTTGCTGTCTCTCAGCTCACAATGTGAGCTCTCAGGGATTTCTCCAGTACCATACCTCCTACCTGCTGCCATGACGGTCATATTGAAACTGTAAGTGCTAATAAACTCTTCCATCAGTGGCTTTTGTCATGATCTCTTCACAGCAACAAAAAGTAACTACAATGCTCTACTTATTAATAAATTCATTAATATTGGCTTCTTGCCCTAAAATTCTTTCTATGGCAGTCAAGGACCCAACTTTGCTGAGAGGAGGCCTCTGGCAGCCACACTAGCCTACCTCTCCCTACCACTGACTGCATCACTACACTGTTTCACAAAACTTTTCCTAAGCCGGGCGATGGTGGTGCACGCCTTTAATCCCAGCACTCGGGAGGCAGAGACAGGTGGATCTCTGTGAGTTCGAGACCAGCCTGGTCTACAAGAGCTAGTTCCAGGACAGGATCCAAAGCCACAGAGAAACCCTGTCTCGAAAAAAAAAAAAAAAAAAACAAACAAACAAACAAAAAACCCTTCCCTAAGTTGCAATCTGTGATCTTGTCAAAAAAAGGAAATGCCAAGGGGGGGGGCAGGAAGGCACACGTCGTAATCTCAGCACCCATGATTTCTGAGGCAGAGGACCATGAATGCCAGGC
This sequence comes from Microtus obscurus, assembly GCA_963919715.1. Taxonomy (NCBI): domain Eukaryota; kingdom Metazoa; phylum Chordata; class Mammalia; order Rodentia; family Cricetidae; genus Microtus; species Microtus obscurus. The sequence continues at coordinate 39,976,717 of CAWTZC010002514.1, forward strand.
TAGCCCAGGCTACTTATGAAAATCTTGGCAAAAAAATAAAAAGAAAAGAAAAGGAAAGGAAGGAAAAAGAAGAGAGATAATGAAATAAAATAACAAAAGGGGAAAGCCAGAATTACCAAATATTAATTTCTCATCAATAAAAGAGAAGACAAAGCAAAAATAACTTTCATACTGACCAGACACTGCTGTCTATTAAGAGTAAATCCTATTACACTGACAGTTAACAAGGGCTCGACAGGTTCTCTCCGCTGTGCCAGTCCTTCCTGAAATATTACTTCTAACCCACGGCTTAGCTCATGAGAACTCAAGATGATTTGTTTAGCTATGGTTATGTTGCTCTAATTGAGGAAATAGTTCTGCAAATTCCTGATGTATTTTTTTCTCTTTTTTAATTGTATGCTATTTATGTGTGGTGTGTGTATGAAGAGATGTGTGTACTATGGGGTGGGTGTGGAGGTCAGAGAACGATTTACAGGAGTCAGTTTCTTCCTTATACTGGGTCCAAGGGACTGAACTCAGGTAGTTAGGCTTTGTGGCAATCACATTTAGCCACTGAGCCACTGTGACTCTCATGTGAAGAAAAAGAAAGAAAGAAAGAAAGAAAGAAAGAAAGAAAGAAAGAAAGAAAGAAAGAGAAAGGAGAGAGGGGGGAAGGAGAGAGAGAGAAAGAAGAAAGGTGGATATAATCCTTTATTTACAAATGTCAGAATATTTAAATTTCATGAAAGACAAGAAATTCCATGATTCTTAGAAATTCAAACTGTGCTTGTAAAAAGCACCTTCCCCCCTTCCCCCCCCCCGCCAAAACAAACAAAAAACCATAAAGAAGGGGAAGAAGCTTTCAGAAGGGGCTAACATCATGCCAACGCCTCAGAAGTGAGTTATGATGTGAAAGTTCTGGAGAAAAGTGTGCCAAAGGAGTCTGCAACCGTTGGTAAGAAACCCTGGGCAGGGCGGTGGTGGTGCACGCCTTTAATCCCAGCACTCAGGAGGCAGAGGCAGGCGGATCTCTGTGAGTTCGAGACCAGCCTGGTCTACAAGAGCTAGTTCCAGGACAGGCTCCAAAAAGCTACAGAGAAACCATGTCTCGAAAAATAAAAAGAAAAAAGAAACCTGGAAATCAGGGCTCAGTGGTGGCGACAGCAGCCCATGGTACATTCACATCACATGACTGGGCATAAGGCTGGGTAAGATGGCAAATTTCATGGTATGTGTATCTTTCTACCTTAAAACATTGGGGCAGGTGTAAACCTAACTTTGTCCCACACACTTGGATTTGGGATCATCTTACTCATTGCTTTAACACAATGAGTTCCTGCAGAGACCCCAGAAGGCTAGAGGGATGCTGGACATCTGCTAGCAAAGAGCTCCTTACACAGAGACCCCCAGACCACCCTGACTTTGGACAGACCACAGCTGAGTCCTAGTTTGTAACTAGGCCAGAAGGCCAAAGTCTAGTGCTGACGCTATGACTTGCATTGTTCCACTGATGCTCTTGGAGAAGACGATACTCTGACTCTGCTTTCTTCACAACCTTCCTTGAAAGGGATGGGGAGCCTTCAAAGAAAAGGCCAAAGGAACTTAGAGGCCATCGTTTCCCATATTTTAAACAGCCTGGGAGTTTATTTTAGTTCACAAAACAAGATTAGACATGGTTTTCCATATTTAATGAACATGAGAGTTATTCTTTAACTAAAGGTACCTTTCCTGTGTAATGGTGACTGAAAAGTATTTTAAACAATTTTTTAACATTAGCCTAATATAGCAAGCAGTTCTCCATCTTCCTAATGCTGCGCCCCTTTAATACAGTTCTTCATGTTGTGGTGATCCTCCATCATAAAATTATTTTGCTGCTTCTTCATAACTCTAATTTTGCACTATTATGAATTGTAATATAAATATCTGATATGTGACTCCAAAGGGGACACAACCCCCAAGTTGAGAACTACTGGTCTAAGAGTAATCAATAAATAATCCTAAAATATAACCGTTTAAGAGGTCTTTATACCTTAGCTGTATTCCTGACACAAGTAAATCAAATGGGATAACAAACCCATAATTGGTTCCAAAGTAATATGTATCACTAGAACTGACAATCAAAGCAAGAAGCCACAGCAGTGCACAGATATGCAGTGCTCTGCACTTGGCAAAGGCCAAGAAGTGATGCTGTGGTTCAAAATCCGTGCTCCTACAAATTCATAGTCTGAGATTCAAATCCCCAAAGCGATGGTATTAGGAGATAGAACCTTTGAGGAATGGGGGAAGCCCTGGTGAATGAGACGTTACAGGACACAGAGAGGAGGGCAGTCCAGGAGCCAGGAACCTAACCCTGCCCCACAGTACTTTACCATAGCCTCCATCTCTCAGACTTTCTAGCTCTAAAACTGTGAGCAGTAACTTCTGCTGCTTCTACGTTACTTAGTCTATGGCATTCTGTTGCAGCAGCCCCGAAGACTGAGGCAAGGCCAAACTGTACTTACAGAAATAACAGATGGTTCTCCTCGCTGAGTTTCTGCTTTCCCGGGTGACTGGAACCGTACAGGGAGGTAGCTCTTGTGAGGGTCACTGGTAAACACCATCTAGACAAGAACACATTGCATCTTTGAAGACAACTGTATCCATGTCCCATGGGGTTCTCAAAACATATTCAATTATCCCAAATGGCTATTTCTTTATCTGAACTTTATACACCCACTTCATGACCTGAAATTCTAGATCATGCATGTAATCCACAAAGTGTATGCTTCTTGATTTCTGGAACAATCATGGTTTCAAAGAAGAATCTTGTTAATGAAATCAAAGCAGCTGGGGGTCTGGCTCGTTGGTCCATCACACACTTACCATGCATTCCCATACAATCAAGTCAATAAAACTAACTCAGTAATATGTGCTAAGTGTAAATCTTTGCAAATATGTCATGGAAAAACGGGCACACAGCTCTTTAAAGATGATTTCTTTATCCTTTATGTATTTATGCCAGTGTGTGTGTTTATATGAGTATGAGCACGTGTTCAGGTGTCTATGAGGGCTCAGAGGGGGCATCAGATCCCCTGGAAGAGCTACAGATTGTTGTGAACCAAACCACCCTATATCAGTACTAGGAACCCAACTCCTATCTTCTGCAAGAACAGTGAGCCATCTCTTCGGTCCTGGAGCACCATTTTAAAACATCTTTTTCAGATCCACTATCCTGAACTGAGATTCATCAATCTAGGACCAAGGATTATGGAGGGCTATACTATTTACCAGCTTCTAGTGTCCTGAACAGGGCCAGGTCTCAGTCCCTCTCCAGTGTCTATAAAGTGCTGCATAAATACAGCCAGTCAATACATACAGGCCCCCATTTCCCTCTGTCCTATCACCCCCAAGAGCCAGGGCAGCCCTCCACTTCCCACAGGGACTCCTGTTCCTTCTGCCTCTCTGCTTTCTCTGATGCTGCCCTTCCCACCTTCACCTTTCCCTTTCACTGCTCCAGTTTACTCTTGGTCCCTAAAGTCCACCTCTCCTACCAATGTGTCTCAGTCACAATTCAGGCAGATGAACAGCATACAGTCCTTACAAATCACCATCAACAATTCTGTGGAAGAATAATCATCATCATACCAAGCAACATTTGGAAGCTGAGTATGTCTTTTGAGTCTTAGTTTGGGGCAGAACTATGTGAATCTTTCTAATTATTCCCAATACACATGTGTTTGGCTCTAAGATGTAACAAAAACACTCTTCTCAAGTTTCCAAGTAAACATGATGCTCCCAAACACTTCAAATGCTTCACAGCTGCACAGCCAATCAACTGCACTGTTCCTTCCTTTTTTCTTTGTGAGGTGGGTTTTCTCTACTGTAAACCAGGCTGGCCTCAAACTTGGAAATCCTCTCGCCTCAGCCTCAAGTACTTGAGATTATAGGCACATATCACCACACCTGGCATCAACACTTTTTAAAAATGAATTCTTCTAGATGTTTGCGGGTATAACAACTAAGAATGCTAAAGGTAGGAGAAGAAGCCAAGGACACCAGTGGTGATCAAGTTATTTTGAAAAGTCATTGATGTGGGATGTCCTGTATATGTGTTGCTTTTATTGGTTGATGAATAAAGCTGTTTTAATCAATGACTGCGCAAAGTAAAGCTAGATGGGAAATCTGAACAGAGATATATATAGAGAGAGAGTAGGCAGAGTCAAGCAGACACCAGCCAGCTGCAGAGGAAAGAAGACATGTAGAAAATGAGGTAACGCCATGGCCACGTGGCAATACATACACTATTAGACATGGGTTAATTTAAGATCTAAGAGCTAACTAGAAATACACCTGAGCCACTTGCCAAACAGTGTTGTAATTAATATAGTTTCTGTGTGATTATTTGGGTCTGGGTGGCCAGGAAACGAAAGTGCAGTCTGTTTATAAGTTAACACGTTTATTCAGTATTGAAGGACATTATGAACACTGCACTATACCATTCAATGTCTTCCCCAATATTACCTAAAAGTGAAAATATTATATGGGACTGGGAATCTCCGTGGTAGAGTATGCATTGTGGTAGAGTATGTATTTAGAATGAAGGCCCTACATTCTGGACAAAGCAAGGAAAAGAAAAGAACTTACATGAGCCAGGCAAGAACCCCTATCTAAAAGCATATACCCACATGCAAGCACTCTTCTTGCTCATGGAGTTTGGAGCTTGTTGGTGGCTTTCTGTTTTACTTGAATGGGAAAGCAAAGATCATTAACAAATATGAGAGTGGGGTGGTAACAGCGAATGACATTCAGAACTGCCAGCAAGGCGTGGTGGCTGAGGCAGGAGAACCTAAATTTCTTTTTCTTTTTTTTTTATTTGGGAAATTCCCAAATAATTTATTTTTTTATTGATCAACAATTTCATTGCTGAACATAGCGGACAATGAGGAGGACCTAAATTTCAAAGTGACCTTGAGCTACAGAGACTCAGGCTCAAAGCACAATATAAAACAAAATAATAAGGGAAGGGGGGTACAGAGTGGATGCTGGCCCAGGAACACACTGTCAGAACCATCTTTTCCTTCACTTATTTGTTTCTTGGAAGATTAAGCATGTCACGTGGCCATTAGTTCACTTGGAACTGGTCTGACTGTCCTTGGAACCCATTTGTGTGCAGTTCTAGCGGCTCTTCCACTGCCACGTCTCTTCAAGATAACTGGGATATATTCTGAGCAGGCGCACTTTCACCTCTAACCAAAGTCAGTCTGCATTTTCAATTACAAGAACATATAATAACATATGCTTCAAAATAATGACCATACATCTTTAAAGAGGGAAGTAAGTTTTGACATGAGCTAAAATTTCACACTACTAATAAAGCAAAGAATTATGGGGCATGGTGGCATATGCCTATAATCCCAGCACCCAAAAGATACTCAGAATGATCAGGAGTTCAAGGTCAGCCTAAGCTACATAGTAAGTTCAAAACTATCCTTCGATTGATGAGACCATGTCTCAAAAAACATTGAACACATACATACACAAATAAAACACTTTTAGAGCATGTTTAGATATATGAATCCAACGGTAATATTGGAGCAGAATCTTAAACCTAGGAAACAATTTTAACCACACAATAACCTTCCATTTTAAACCATAAAACTCATAATCAAGGTAAATCAACCTATCCAGACAATAGACACTTTTGATATAAATGGGGACTGTGTTGCTTCTTACGTGCAACACACTCTAGACAAAATCCAAGAGGGGTCGGCATGTATTTGTAAAGCTGCATGGTAGGTTCCAAAGCCAAGTACTCCTACTGCCAAGACAAGAAACTGTGACTTCCCTCCACAGGTCCCCTCCTCCTCCCTGCTTACCTGGTGGGTGCCACAGCCCTGACAGAGTCCTGTAAGCATGGCCGGCATGCGCTTGACCGCCGAGGGCTTTCTGTAATACTGCGGGTACGCTTTGGCCATGCAGTTACTGATGTCTTTGGAGTCTGTTGTTGCCTGAATCTTGACTCTTTCGCATCCCTGAGATGAGCAGTAACTGTGACCATCTCTGTGGCTATGGGCTCTGAGATACAGAAACAATAACCTGTAAAGTAGAAACCCAAGTCAACTGATGTTCGTTCCTCTCAGAAGCATAAAATTTCCCAACTTGATTCATGGCCAAGGGGATAGTTCTCCAATAAACAAACTTTTCCTTAAAAGAAAAATAAATTGCAAAGCTAATAAAATGTTTCACTTTCCTCCCTATGCCCATAGTGTCTCAGATCGCTGCCTTAGGGAGCGCTGTGATACTTTGATTCAATCTCCCTGAAAGACATCCAAGTTGACTTCTGGTTTAAATTAGTTCAAGGGGTTATCTGAGAGGAAGGAATTTAGCTTGCCTCAAAAACTTGAAAACTATATTTATATTGAGCTTAGAAATGGAAAATTAATATCAACTATTCCTTTTGTGGTTGCTGCTCATAAATCATTGTGGAGAGAAGGATAATAAAGTAGCAACTGTGGCTTGTTTAACTAAGGTCAAGACAATCAAAGCTTTGGGACGCTTTCCAAGAGCACATGGGCCTGGGGTCCATCCTTCTCAGCGGGGCCAAAGCCAGTTCTGAACTAAACTCTCCCTACCAAGATGAAAGGGAAATGTGCGTTCTAAGAAAAGCTGCAGTACTGTCTGCAAACCTAGTGTTTCCAAACCGGAGGAGTCAAGATGCAAAGAGCTTGATTAAAAAGTGACTGATTAATCAAGAGGTCACATTTTAAGATGACGTCAATGCAAAGTTACAACTGAAAGGTAGCATACAATCTAAGCTGATGGTATAAAATTCTCAAAGATAAACAAAAACATTATAATAAATTGGTTTTAAAAAGAGCCAAGCGAGGTGGTGCATGCACATGGGAGGCAGGACAGGTACATAGATCTCTGTGAGTTCAAAGCCAGCCAGGTCTACACAGAGAGTTCTAGGCCAGCCAGAGTTTATAGTGAGACCCCGTCTCCCCCCCACCCCCACAAAAAAAGGTAAGAAAATTGGTGACTGTCCAAAAATCTAGTAATTTTAGTGCAAATACTTAAAAAATAATAGGGGCTTAAATGGGCAAGAGCCTTTTAGTATATAATTTAGATGGTCAAAATGAATAGAATTAAAAAGAAAAAGATCTTCAGAAGCTGGATGCTTTTTAATAACCGAACCGGAAAACAATGTCCCATCTTTGTACGTGCACAATCACTAATTTGTGACCACTGGAATGTCCTTACAAATTTGGTCGTTCCTTTTATTTTTGTGAAAATTCAACTAAGCGTGTGGAAATTCTGTCGTCATTAAAATAAATGTCCCGTTAGACTGCTTATATTTAATTAGAGGTCGAAACTCGGAGACTCTTAAGCTTACCACACTGGCTGCTGGGTACCGGAGGGCAAGCAAGCTGCTTCGTAAACAGAGGCTAACCAGATTGTTACCAAAGAGCCCCAACTTTTGTCCCCCAAGCAACTCTGCTCCCACTTCTTCCCACTCTGAACTGTTTGTCTTCCCCAAACATGCCATGCCCATGTTAGTCCATGCTTCCATGCATCTGTGCACCGTTTCTTCTCCTGCGCCTCCTCACCCAGCTGTTTCCACCTCCCCGATTGCTCAAGATTAGCTAACGTGCAGCCTCTGCAGGATGTCATTGTCTTCTCAGCTCACCTGTGAGTTACCCACTAAGGCACGCTAACTACACTGCTGTAGACTTACAGCATTTAAGCCTTCCCCTCTCTGATAAGTTCAGTGACTGCGAATTTACTGCCAATATGGAGTCTATCTACATCTTTATCTTTAAGCCCAGACAGCAGCCGGTCAGTTTACGGATAGAGTTGGAGGGAGCATGCTACTTGCTGGAGAGAAGAGGAGAGCAAGCCTACCATAGCCCACAGGCTCAGAGACTGTAACTGGACAAAAGCAGACAAAGCCACCAGGAGCCCAGGAGAGCAGGATAAGAATTAAAAAGTGGAAAGACGCAGCCTAGAGAAAGTTGGAAGCAAACACGCCACGGTTACACAGTGATGTTCAGCTTGAGAACTAACCTTAAGTTCGAAGGGGGAAATGGACTTCCAATGAAATATAAATAGTATCTCATGTAATTATTACAGAGTTGTTGCGGAAGAACAAACTAATTTCCAGTTGGGCCTATTGATGGCTCTTGACAATGATAATCTCTTCCCCTAAATTGCCTTAATAAGTAAATAGCAAATATCTTCACTTGAGTCCTACTTCCAACAATAATTATAGTCATCTGAGCTGTGCTCCTAGCCCCTAGGAGTGACATGCCCAAGTACCCACGCCAACTGCTCTGCTAAAGAGCTGTCACACCCCGTCCATTCTTAGCTATGCGGAGGAACAGAATTTCATCGTTAAAGCAAAACAGCATTAGTTCTCATCACTGCTTCTGTGAATTACCCTGTGCCAGAGTCAAAATAGAATTTCCTCTCGGACGGCTTCCTCTGCAGCTCCTCCATCGACTGTGCCGGCTCGTACTCTTCCATTCTGGACAGAGAGCCGGTCTGCCGCTGCAGGAAGCCGAAGGAAACATGAAAGCTTGTGTTGGATGGGTAGCAAAGGCCAACTCGGATCCAGTCGTCCCTTTAGGGAGAGACAGCAAAGAAAGTTCACACCTGAGTTAGCATCTTTTTTGTTTGTTTGTTTGTTTTTTGGTTTTTGTTTTTTTGTTTTTTGTTTTTCTCTGTGGCTTTGAAGCCTGTCCTGGAACTAGCTCTGTAGACCAGGCTGGTTTAGAATGCTGCAGCACATGGACTTCTCAAGCATGACCTCTCTACCTTTTGAGTCCTGAGCCTGAAACACTTAACTGGTTCCCAAATAGCTTGTATTAATGTATATACAACAGAAATATGATCGACCAAAAAAAAAAGAGAATATTTATATAAATTTAATATTTAAATAGTATATAATTTAAATATTTATATAAATACAAACTTATATTTTATTAATATAACTTATATTAATAAATTAACTAAATTTATATAAATATAAAGAGAAAATATAAAAAATTTCAAGAAGTTAGAATTTATTTGTGAATTAAAGTTAGACAACATATTCTTCAAACAGATACAGTTCAAGTTGCACAATTAGTTACACTAACGTGAAACAACCAACATCCTGACATCCTGCTTTTCCATCCATGGCACAACTGAGAGGAATGAAGGCATGTGCCATTTATCCATACCACCAAACTACTGTAATGGTCTTCCTGAACATTCTTAGATATGAAATTATTTCTTTAAAAAAAATAAAATATTTTCTTTCTTTTGGCATTTTCTCATGTGACATTTTTATGGTGAGGAGATAAAATATAACCTAAACTTGATCACTTTAATCATTTCCAATTGGAGAGTTCAGCGCATTCATTAAATCACAGGGCTCCACCACCACCGTCCTGCCGTAACCTTCCTCTATCATTCTAAAGAGCCTTCACTACAGCCAGAATTTAAGCCCGGAGGTGGTGGTGGCGCACGCCTTTAATCCCAGCACTTGGGAGGCAGAGGCAGGCGGATCTCTGTGAGTTCGAGGACAGCCTGGTCTACAAGAACTAGTCTCGAAAAATCCAAAAATAAAAAAAAAAAGAATTTAATACTACTCATACATTTTACCAAGTAATCTCACTAAGGAATAAACATGAATGCAGACAAAAAGCTGCAAACACAAGGATGCCCTATGAGGTATCGTTTATAACAGCAGAGCAAGGTAGAAATCTTCAATGTTCATGACTGAACAGCTATGGTTCATCCACAGGTCAGAAAGTCTGAGGGTGAAGAGAAAGGGGACTCTAATGTTTATCTGCCTTGCGTTAGTTAGGATTAAGGATTACTCAACTTTCTTTTTGGTTTGTCTGTATTTTCCTTATTATGTTTAATAAGTACAGCATTTAAAGTTTTAAAGTGTTAGCTTCAGAAGTAGTGTGTGACCTCTCTGTAATTACACTAAATTCAGAAAAATTATTCATCTCTTCCTCTGGCCTCTGCCCGTCATGAGATTTTTATGAACTTTTAGCTAATTGGGCAAGGAAAAAATGACTTTATTCCAAGCTTGTGTTGATTTTTGAAACTTCTAGGCTCACTCCTTTTACCCTTCAAAAGTCTCCCTTGTCCAGAGCTGAATGAAAGTTTGCGTTGCACTTTACAGCACCTGTGCATCATTTCACTGGAGCATCCCACCTCGAACCCATGATCCAACTCAACAGAACTTGCAGAGCGCAGACTCTCTTTGGCATCCCTCCCACCCTTCCCACTGTTCTTTCCTCAGTGGCTTCTTTGCAACTCCCTGGCAATATCAGGCTGGACCTGAAGAAATCATACCAGGAATCAGGACTGAACGTGGGGAGACCGAGCAGGGGGCTGTTGCAGGTATCTGGGCAAAGGTGTTGGTGGCCTAAATCCAGCCATAAACTATGGAGACTGAACTGGAAATATCCGAGTGACATTAAGGAGCCAGAAATGAGAGTCTGCTAGCAATAGGATGGAAAGGGAAGGATTAGCATAGGCAATGAGGTGGCATTGGGGCTTGGCAGTATCAGTAGAGAAGAAAATGATGGTTTATTTGCAGAACCCACCAATCTCACATCAAGAATGTCCACCATCGTGAGCACCCAGCCTTGGAAGTAAACTACTCATCCCCAAACTCCCAGTCCGTTTCAACTGCTTATTAAGCAAAGGCAACAACTCAATAGCCAATAAGATAAACAAGCTAATCAATATCCAAGTATAGGCTTGAGGAGCTGCATGGAATCCCAAGAGCTTGGCCACAACAAAATTTTAGATTATTTTACCCTGTAGCTTCTACATAGTCAACGAACCAACTGCAAATTGAAACTATTCAGAAAAACAAAACAAACTATATTTGTTCTGGAAATATAAACATTCCCCCCACCATTGTTCCTTAACAATATAGTGCAACAACTGCTTACAATGCTTTAACACTGAAAGCAATCTACAGATGATCCAAAAATACAGGAGCATGCATACGTGTGGATCACATGCAAACATCATGTCATTTCACATAAGAATGTGACCAACTATGAGGTTTAATATTTGCAAGGTTTCCTAAAATCCAGCTACCCAAAGACACCGGGGAATGACTATTGCTCCCCTCCATTCTCGTTTACATTTCTATCCTTTCTCTGATACTCCTTACATTCCTAGTCACCAAACCCACCATTCTGAGAAGAGGCCCTTTCTCAACTCTGGGCTTTTGAACAAGACTGACAAGTTACAAGATATCACTACCTCTCTGTGTCCTGGCTCGACTCCCCTGAGCAGAGTGCAGAATTAGTGTTCCCATCCTATGTCTTCTAAAGAAGACTTGGAAGATGATGACAATGAAGAGGAGGAGGAGGAGGAGGAGAAGAAAGAGAAGGAAGAGGAGGAGGAAACAAACATCTATTTACTTGATATTTTCCCCACCTCTCTAATGTGAGCTCATTCATCTTTATGTCAACTGACAGACAATAAATGAATAAACTAGTGAGAAATAGAGCCTTGGATTAAACGGGACACTGTGAGGAAAGTCACCTGGTTAACTGAGACAGTGTGGTGAGACATTATTAGAAAATTTCTCTAACACTGTAAGATTCTAAGAGGTTTTTTGTTTGTTTTGCCTCTAAATGTAACCTTTATCTAAAGAGAGAAAAACAACACAAGATCTACATCCCTTGGCTTCCTTCCTTCCCCATTCCAGCTGTTCTTTCATCCTCCAGGATTGAACCCTGGCTAGGGCCAGGGAGCAGGACAACCCCTCAAATGGGGTGGGGGCAAGGGGTATCTTTTCAGTGAAAGTGTTGTAGAAGTCTCAATGTCTTGAAGTATCTTCTTGTCTTCTGCTGTAACCATGTTAAAAGCCACACCTTTATGGTCAAACTGACCACCACAACCAATTCTGTGGATGTAGTTTGCCCTGCTAATGGAACAGTCATAATTGACAGCTTCTGACCAGCAGATCAGGGGTAATACTCTTCTAGACCAGACCAGAACTCCCTCATGGTCACATCTCATTCCTTTTGGTCCATATCCCCAAAAAGTGCAGAAACAGGGAAATCCCAGGCATGCAACCTCACGGTGAGCCTCATTTGCCTGCTGGTACTAGTAGAGATTATTGCCTGGGTGACAGTATCACCCACAGTGTGTCAAGCTTCCATTCCTCTCGTTCCACACTGATGTACATTGGCAGATACCCTCCAGGGTCAATTCTTCCTTCTTGACAAGAATCTGAATGGGGTCTCTTAGTGAACTTCTCGGTGACCTCAAGGCATTGCAGCCGACAGTAAAACTACCAGGTACTGTTGAGCTTTTGAAATATATCATAGATACGGTCCTTGAACCCATAGCTTAACGTTTCATCTGCCTTATACAGTACAAACATCTTGATGTAGTTGGAGGACAGGTATCTCAGGTTAAGCATATCAAACACCTGGCCAGGGGTCCTCACAATTATATTGGGGAGCTTCCATCTACAGTTTCTGCACCTAAACACATGCACTGGTGCTCCCCAAATGGGCAAGACAAGAGGCACCCATGCAGTCTCTTAGTGCCATAACTATGTTTTGTATCTGCTGAGCCAGTTCATGAATGCATGCCAGAACAAAAGCCCCGAGTGGCTTTTACATGTAATTCAATCTGCTGAAGAACTGATACGGCAAATGTAGCAGTTGTCCCAGTCCCAGAGCAGGCTTGAGCAATCACATCAAAACCCCTTGACACAAGGAAGATTGGCTCTCTGCTGGATGGCAGAGGACTTCTCAAAACCAGAGGCATAAATACCACAGAGGAGGTATTCAGAGAGATTCATGTCACCAAATCTCATTCCGGTTACTCTGGATGATGGCTTCAGGCTCCATCCTATCAGGGCCATTGTCTCTGGATGGAGAATCCTGATTCACAGACATGATCCTTAGTGAGACTGGAACTTTTGCTGGATCTCACAACCAAGTTAAGAATACTCCTTGAGGCCACTTAAGACTTAAGACTGCTACCCTACTGTGTACTCAGCCTGTCAGATTAACTTGCCTTTAAAAAGAACACTGTACCAATCAACCTCACTTGCCTTGGATTTCCTATGTAATCAACTTTTACAAACTAAGTTGTAATTTTAAGTTATGTTCTCTTCTGTGTTCCTGACCCAGAGTATGTTATGGTAATAAATGCTGAAAATAGCAAATAGGTTGAAAGCAACCATATAAAACAAACATCCACCACAGATGCTGGAAGCCACATGGATACAGGCTGATAAGATTGCCTGTGACGATGCTTGCAGTACCGTTTGTTATCTGGGACAGTTGGACTCGGACTCGTGAGTCAGTAAAACTTCATTCCTTGTGAAAAGGTTTAAGATTTCTCTAAAGTGCCCACCTTCCTTCCCCATGTGATACTTTCTGTGCTCTTCAATCAATAGAGTGAAGCCCGAAGCTCTTTGCTAAGGACAGATGCAGACGCAGGGACGGGGACAGACAAACAGCATTCAGGCAGGCAGATTTCAGCTCACACAATGGGCAGTTTACAGGGAAGAGGAAGGAAGAAAGAGAAGTGGAGAGTCCAAATCTGGGCTTGAAGCCTACTGGTGGGAAAACTGTTTCGACTGACTTTCCTGAGGGCAACACCAGTGCATTTTGGGGACTCAGAGGTTATTATCGATGCACTGAAAGTGACACAAGACAAGACAGAAGGATACCTCCAGGCAGGAGTGGAAATACCTGTTATTCATGCCCCAATATGCCTTCCTCTTGTGTTAGAAGCCATTACCAACTAATCATGCCACTTTCTTTTGTCCAGTCTACACTTGGACTCAAAATTCTTCCACTATTGTCAGCTACTGTGATTCACACCACAATCCTAGCACTCAGAAAGCTGAGGCAGGAGGACTGTCACAATTACTTCAAGGCCAGTGTAGACTACATAGCAAGGTTCTACCATTCCTCTTCCCCACTGGTGGAGGGTGGGGTAGTGAAAAAAGAGAAAAGAAAGCAAGCCAGCCTTTTAATTTAATTTTCCACATGCTTACTCAGAAAACCACATAAAACTGAGGCCAGCATTAGAAAACTGCAATCTCAGCAGATGGCTTCAAAACCTGTCTTCTGAGTAGATGATATGGCTTTGAGTAGAGCTCTTGCTAAGATACTTGAGGTCCTGGATTCAACCCAACTACCTCAGATAGCAAAAGCAAAGCTGACCCCACTGTGAGGCAGCCTTTGCATACATGACATCTGATAACAGAGAAAGCTGAATCGGTCTGTGTAACCGATTCACACTATCACACCTCCATGCACACAGCCTGCACAGACTGCTTCTCCGCAAGAGTAGAGTGCATGCCGTGGCTTTACGTTAGGCCATCCTTTTCTCTGCGGACTGCCTGCGCAACGGTTTGCAATGACACAAATAAAAACATTACTTGTTGAAGTTCACGAGGTACAAGAAGGTGATACGTGGCGCCGGACCGTTCCAGTGGATGGTGTAGCCCTTCTCCAGCATGACGACGGGCTGGTACTGCGGGGAAATGGCCCTCTGGTTGATGCCCCGAAGCACCATTGGGTGGGATGGGTATTCATCTCGTGTGATGATCATGCTAAGATTCGGAGTGTTCCATGTCTGAACATACACCTTTTTAGAAAAAGTTAAGAATTGAAGGGACGTGAATAAGAGATGAAACAGCTCCAAGAACTTACCCAGTACATGTCAAGAGTCTGTGCTTTGTAAAGGATTCTGTGGTAAATGCCAGACCAAATACACAGTGGTCAAGTGCTCTAAGCCATGCTTATGATGTAGGCTGCTTGAGCTAGACATGGCTAAAGCCAGACCCTCATTCCACTAGCCAAGATCATCATCAATTCCAACACCACAGGCCAGCTTACTCATCAGAATGGAGAACGGCTGTGGCTAGCACAGCTTGTCACAGAAACCAATCAGCCAAGGCAGGGGAAACTGATATGCCCCAGGCAAATCTAAGACTCCCCTCTGATCTAAGGGGTGGTAAATTCATCTCTGAGAGCTCGGGTTTTAGTCTTCCATGATCTCCACTTGCCCAAGAAGTCATTTTTCACCCACTCATAAATCAAAGTTAAAAAGCTCTCTACAGCATCTGGAAAAACATGTTAAGCTTAGATAAACTGGAAAGTCCTGAAGTTTTTCCAGTAGCATTTGAGCCACGTTCCAGGCCAAACTAAAGCCTTCTGCCAAGGCATCCTCCGCAGGACACGCCTCAGAACAATTTCCTAAAATAAATCAATATCCAGCAACATTCTCCAGGAGAACAAAATCATATGCAGAATACTAACATTCTACCCATAATTCACTAGATTCTTCTAGAACTCCGTTCATACTGGCTCCTCCACTCTATGTTCTCGGAGTCAGAATATCTCTCCAATACATCCTCTTGAAGATTTTAAATGTGTACTGACCCCAGTTAAAGATGCAAAATAGAAGCAGGAAACTTTGTAAGACTAGCAATTATGTTTCTTTAAATACATTTTGTGTGTGTATGTGTGTGTGCACATGTGTTCATGTGCACACTTCTGTGTATTCTTGTATGTATGCAAGTGTGTGCACGAATGTGTGCATGGGACTGTGGAGGGCAAAGGACGACTCGGGTGTCATTCCTGCTCAGACACGGGCCACCTCATTCTCTAAGACAGGACCTCCTACTGGCATGGCCTCGTCTATTAGGGGTAGGCCAGCCAGCCGCTGGGATCCACTTGCCTCTGCCTTCACAGCAACAAGATTACAAGTGTGCACCACATTACTGTGCTGTTCCCCAGCTTTTAAATATATATTTATTACAGACATGGCAGACATGATTATTATCGTAAGTGTATTCATACTTAGCATACATTTTAGAGAGAAACAGACAGACACACCTTCTGCCAGAGGACAAGCTGAGGTTGTGGGCATAACCATGGGCTCCCAGCATGAGTGCTGTTCTTCCTGAGGGTCTCAACTTTCAAGCCAGTCAGAAGTGGATGGAAATTCCCCCTCAAATACTTAAAAGACTAGCATAAATATAATAAAGAATAGCAATTTTGGAAAGCTAGGTGTGGGGGAACACGTCCTTAAGCCTGGCACTGGGAGGCAGGGGCAGGCGGATCTCTGAGTTAAGACCAGTGTGGTCTACAGAACGAGTTCCAGGACAGCCAGGACTACTCAGAAAAACTCTGTCTCCAAAAAACAAAAAGAAAAACAAGCAAATAAACAAACAGAATGACAATTCTATCTTGACATCCTGTACCAAAAATGCACACTATATTACTTCTGAGTGAAAGCAAACAGCTACAGATTCGGGCTTCTGCCCAAATTTCAAATCTTCAGGAAAGAACTTTTAACCAATGGTCCCCGAATTCTCAGAGTCTCCTGGGAAGCATGTATGACTCCAGCCTTCCTTCAGCTACAAACAGAACTAAAATGACTGCCCTGCTTCCTAAGGTGGAATGATTAGATTCGTATCTGAAATAGCATTACAAATCCAAAGAGCCAAATGGGACTGTGTAAATGAATGAAAATCTGTAGTATTTAATTTTTTTTTAAGTTTTTTTTTTTTGTTTTTTGAGATAGGGTTTCTCTGTAGCTTTGGAAGTATTTAGTTTAAAAAAAAACTTGGAGCTTATGAAAATTACGAGCTATATAATCATATACCACATACTTTAGAGATGTATAACATTTTCATTAGTGAGCATTGACCATTTTCAGTTAGTCTGGCACACGGAGACACACACACACACAGGTACACATGGTTAGTAAAATAAATAAATAAAAACTGCAGCTACAAAAAGAGTAAGCCGGGCAGTGGTGTAACACGCATTTAATCACAGCACTTGGGAGGCAGAGGCAGGGGGGATCTCTTTGAGTTCGAGGTCAGCCTGGTCTACAAGAGCTAGTTCCAGGACAGGCTCCAAAGCCACAGAAAAACCGTTTCAAAAAACCAAAGGGAAAAAAAAAAAGAATAAAGGCTCCTTATTTTTCTTTTGTTTTAATTTTAGAGTATCCATATTGACGGGGACATTTAATGTGGAGCTGAGCAAATCTGAATAAGAACAGAATGAGAGCTGGGATCACATTTTAAACTACGCTCTTTTCTTGTTTATTAGCTGTAATTAACTCTCCATCCACCCCTCCTCCCTCTGAAGGACTTGGTGCTCTGTCACCCCCCCCCCCCACTCTGTTCAAAGGAATGAAAAATTCCCACAACAAAGAGTTACAGGAAATGCTGTCCAGCCTTGATCCCTCTCCAGCCTTTTGCTTGTCTACAGAGAACAATCTAGACTTCTTTTCTTTTTTTCTTTTAATTTAAGAGTAACATTCTCTTTTAAGTCATTTCAAAGTCAAAAGAGTAATGATGAATTCTGCTCAGAAGGCTGAGAAGACGAAAACCACATCAAACTTGGGGTACTTGAGGAAACACTGAGTGAGAACCCACAAATGCGTACACTTGTGTGTAGCAGGCTGTGAAGCCACAGGAAAACCACACAACAACGAGAGGCATCTGGTATGGGCCCTCAACGTCCACTGTGATGTAAAACACCCTTGTCCCTTGTTCTTCCTCCAGTATCCTTCTTTGTGTTCAAATCAGCCCCTTCTTTTGTTCTGTAATCTCCTCTGATTTTTTTTTTTTTGAGACAGATTCATACTCTGTAGCCCCAGCTAACCACAAAATAGAGATCATTCTTCATTAGCCTCCTGAATGTTGGAATCACAGCCATGCATCCCCACACCTAGCCTGGCCATCTATTATAAAATCCCACATTTTTACTGCTCTAAATAAGGGGCTGAGGATTCTGTCCTCTTCCTCCAGATTCTGGGTAACTGACGCCTTGGTTCTGTAACATCTTCCATCACCCCAAATCTCACAGTTAAGACCAGCTTTGTTGTTTACAGCGACTCTTCAAAGGGCAAAGGCCAGACCAATGCTAAATGTGTTCCAGGACAGCCTCCCGTCCTGTCCTCATCACACACAGCCACAAAATACCTTTGAATATGCCCACTTCTCATTCCAGCAATAACAAAAGTCCAGGGTTCAAATCCCATCAGCCTGACTTCAGAGCCTGTGCTCTTCAGCATGCATACTTTGCCAGTGAGCCTCTCATCAGTTAAAGCACACACTAGCTTAATCATTTCAAAGAAGCATTTCCCCATGTGTCTGTCCGTGCTGTCCCTCCGTGTCTCCACAGACTATCATCATATCACTAGGATTTCCCTGCATTCCTTCTCATCTATGTATTGCCAAACCTCATTCTTTCCTTGAAACACTAGGCTTTCTCAGTGACTCACTGCTGTTCTGTCTCAGCATCAGACTTGGCAGAGAGAAGGACACTGGAAGCAAACGACATACTTAGAGTGTGGTAAGAAAAACCTAAGAGTCTAGAAACATCAGAGCTAACTATCAGTTTTGGTACGTGCCTACAGTCTCAGCCCACAGGAAGTGAAGACACAGCCGGGAGGATTGCCAGCTCCAAGCCAGCCATGACTTCTCTTGTCCAAGCTCTCCCAACTTTATCTGACTATGTACATTTACCTCACCTCCCCTACTTACCCACTTCTCTGATCTAACTGGTTTGGGGGAGCTTTGAGTAAAGTGAACCTCCTTTCCCTTCCGTCATCACTTGCTTTTCTCCCCTCCCCCATAAAACTGTTCCTGGGAAGCCCCCAGTCACCCTGAGGCGTTGCCATCCTCAGCCTGGACTGCCTGCCGGACCTACCTGGGCATAGGTCCCACTGCAGACCACGGCATTCCACTTAGTGACGTTGACGCAGTTTGGATGGCGGATCAGGTAGTTGTCCATCCTTCCCACATAGGCATCCTTGTATCCCGTCACCGAGCCATCGACGTCATGGAAAATGGAGTTCTTGTCACCGTCCAGCTCACAATCTTCAAACCAGGGGCCAGGCTTCCCAAAGAAGACGTTCAGAGAGACCTGGGCAGAGAAAAACAGACACATCACAGACGCGGGCTCCTGCCACTAAGTTGACCTGAGTCCTACAATACGGCAGGCCTGAGCATTGCTAAAGCCTCATGAAGCTCGACTGGGGAGCATTAAATTGCAACTTTATTTTTATTCTCTGCCCCACCCCTTAACCGATAAAGCTAGGGGAAGAGGAAGTAGAAGCAGCCCTATTTATTTGTAAACTATCATAAAGTCCATGTGTAGCTGGGCATGGTGGTGCACACCTTTAATCCCAGCACTTGAGAGGCAGAGGCAGGCAGATCTCTGTGAGTTTGAGGCCAGTCTACTCTACAAAACAGCTCTAGGAAGCCCTGTTCCAGGTCTACAAAGCTAATTCCAGGAAGAGCTGTTACTCAGTGAAACCCTGCCTCACAAAACAAAAATAAATAAATAATCTCCACACGTGAGATTCTGTGCATTCCTCTGTAAGCAAATTAAACCTGAGTTAATGAAAATCTATTCCAAGTACACCCAAATTATTTTACTTCACTCCAAAGGACTTAGTTACTTAACCAGATGCACAGTCTCACCCAGCAAAAACTCAGTATAGTCCAAAACCAACACACAGTGTTGGTGCTGGCTCAAGATGGCAAGGGCTGCTGAGCACACTAGAATCTGCCGGGAAACAGCTGCTGTTGCATCTCCTTTGAACGCAAAAGATGCCTGGCTTAGGAGTCCTGTTAAAGCCTTTCCTAGGAGGCTGGGGTTGTAGCTCAGTTGGTGGCACCCTCGCCAGAGTATGCAAGGCACTGGTTTGAATCCCTAGCACAGCAGATGAAAAATAAGATGACATAGACTGTTTACTACACACAGCATCCCATTAGAAAGTCGGCTGTGGGTGATAGCACTTCCAGCTCTTAGCTATTTCCCATTAGGAGCCAACGTTTGACAGGGCACACAAAAGCGCTTCTAAACGCGCCTGTGACTGCTCAACCAGGGATGCCTGTGTGTCGGCAGCACATCTAAATGATAAGAGCCTCGAAGGAAAGCAGCATTGCTTGGAGTCAGCTGGCGCCAGCTTCTTGGCTACTGTTCCCTTTTCTCATGCATTCGCACACTGTTTGACAGCATCCCCACCATAGGGAGGATGGAAGAGCCCCTGAGGGAATCACTATGGCTTCTCTTATGCTAAGGCTTGGAGAAACTTATCTTAAGCCCTATTTTAAACCAGGCCACTCCACAATTTATATGGACGTGACAAAAGAACTATATGCTGTGTTCCAGTTCTGGCTGTCTGTGGGTCAGGGAGCTGGAGGCTCAGTCTCTCTCATGCCACAGCTATCACGGCAGGGTATCGGCAAGATGAAGCAGGCCTGAGGTTCCAAGAAGATTGTCCTGTATATTACGGGTAATGGTGAAACTGCTAAGAAAAATATTCTGGGGCAACTGCAACATAAATACAAACTCTAAGTCTTTTTATAGTCTTCTGTCTGATCCAATTTCTACCACATTGCCCCATTATGTCTCTTTATTCTATCTTTTTATCCCCCAGTTTCCTACACGCCACAGAAAAGTGACCAGCAGGCCGGGCGGTGGTGGCGCACACCTTTAATCCCAGCACTCGGGAGGCAGAGGCAGGCGGATCTCTGTGAGTTCGAGACCAGCCTGGTCTACAAAGCTAGTTCCAGGACAGGCTTCAAAACCACAGAGAAACCCTGTCTCTAAAAACCAAAAAAGAAAAGTGACCAGCAGGCAGGACCCAAATCTCTCAGTGGAGACGGGTCTACTGTCCAGTTTTACTACTCAGTGCTCCACAATATGCCATCTTTCCCTATGACACTGGACAGTCTTCCCATGTCATCACTCTAAGTCATTATCCTGTTGAAGACGTCACCTACTGTCAAAAACAGCCCAGGTCACACCAGACTTCCGTTCCCACCCCAAACTTAATGGGATTGAGTGTATAAATTAGCAGTTGTAACTATATACACACTTTTTCCTCCTATAGACTCAAGGCATGTCCTATGTTTGGACCTTGTCTGTGGGAACATGTTCTTCCCCTCCCCCACTCCAGTTCCTGTGATGGAGTTATGAGAACACACTCACCTGTGGACCAAACTTCACAAGGGAAACATTATTCCTGGGCGTTGTCTGCCAGGAATTCTTCATGAGAAAACCAATGGCACTGCTGTACCTGTCTGGAGTTGGCATGTACTTCTTGAACGTGCTCTTTGTGAGATGAATGGGCCCATCGTAAATCTGAAAACCTCGAATTGGGAATGTCCTAGTAAAATACAAGATATATTTAATAAATATAGGCCAATCCCCTTCACAGCATTTATGTTTTATGAAGACTGCTAAGTATCTTATAAGTACCAAATAAAATTCCAAGACACAGTGGTAAGCAAGACACAGTCTTAATGAAGCAAAAAATACAATATCCTAGGAGAGACCAAAAGTAATGAAATAAAAATAAAGATAACTGCAGATAATTGGTGCTATGGCGACAATTAAGACGCAGTAATAAAATAGACTGGGTGGGGAGAGACATGCTGTTTGGGGTGCAACAGAGGTCTCTCTAAAGAACTTCCCTGAATCAACTTTATGGTGATGCTTGGTTTAGGGCCGGGGAAATAGCTTAGACTGATGTAGTTGTAGAGTGATTACCTAACATGTTCAAGGTCCTGGGTATCATGCACAAAATAGAAGAAGGGGGAAGAGAAGAGTAAAAGGGAGGGGAGGATGCTTCATCTGGTCACACAGACAGAAAGCCTTCTGTGAAGCCACAGAACCATGGTTTAAAAAAAAAAAAGCCAGATAGCTGACCCGAGCTCGTGGACCAACAGTTAGGGAGCCTGGACAGGATCCAGCATGGCGCACCAGGAAAACCTACAGTCTGTCTGTCCAACTTCCTGCCTCACCCTGAACCACACCCAGAGAGAACATTCCCAAAATGGGCTGATTCTCAATGCACCATGCATTAGCATGGAAGTGGGGTCCTGAGACGATGACTGCGATTTTCCTCTACCCAGTTTTCCCACAAAAATAATGTAGACAGCTCCAAAGTGAGCCTCAGACCCAGGTGCTGGGCTAACAAGCTCTGAAGGATGTTCTAGTGCTAACTGTTGTTTGAAGAACTCTCATTGTCAATATGGTAGTTCCATAGAAAATTGGGAATTGGTCTAACTCAAGAGTCAGCTATGTCACTCTTGGCCATACATCCAAAGGACACTCCATTCTACCACAGGGACACTTGTTCAACTATGTTTGGTGTGACTTTATTCGTAATAGACAGAAACTGGAAACAACCTAGATGTCCTTCAACCAAAGAGTGGATAAAGAAAATGCAAATACATTTATACAATAAAGTTTGTGTAACTCAGAGGTTTAAAAAGAAAATGACATCATGAAATTTGCAGGCAAATGAATGTAACTAGAAAAATAAATCATTCTGAGTGAGGTAACCCAGACCCAGAAAGTCAAACATGGTATGTACTCACTTATAAGTGAATATTAGCTGGTTAAATGATAACCCATCTACAATCCACAGACCCAGAGAGGTTAGGCAGGAGGCTAGACTCAAAGAGGAGAGCTATAGGAGGAGCAAGGATCTCCCTGGGAAAGGAAAATAGAATAGATTCTGAGGGTGATTGGGTTAGATAAGGACCAGAATGAGAGAGATGGGAGGGTGGGGGATGGAGGGAGAGAGTGTGATGAGAGACAGCTGGAATTGGGGAGACTTTGGGAGGTGGTGTGGGAACCTAGTGCAGTGGAAACTTCCTGGAATCTATCAGGGTGACCCCAGTGAGGACTCCTAGTAATGGAGAATATGGAGTCTGATCTTGCCGTCTTTTATAGCCAGACAAGGCTTCCAGTGGTAGGACTGGGTTCTATTCCATTAAGCTGTTGACAAAGGAAGTCCTGTGGAGATCCTGAAACAACCCAGGCTGACGCTAGGACAGAACACTGCCCTCCGCAAACTGACAGAGGGGTCCCCTTGTCAAGGTCGACTTCAACGCAGCTCATTGAACAGATAGAGGTGGAGCTGGTGAGAACTTGGAGCCTTCTCCTAACTTCTAGTCTCTTTGGCACAAGAAGGGGCCCTGTAGACTGCAGAAAGAGAAACCTAGACACCAAATCAGCCATAAAACCCTCCACCTACAATCTGTCCTGCAGGCAAGATAGCTGGGGCAACAGTGTGGCAGAACATGTGGCCAACAATGTCTGCTTTAACTAGAGGCCCAGTCAACGAGAGGGAGTTCATGCTCTATCTACACTGCCTGGGTGGTCAGAAACCGAAGACTAGATAGCCCAGAGACCTAGGGTGGAACTAAACACAAATGGAGAAAAAAAAAAAAATCACTGAAATGATTCCTAATGATATCTTGGTATATTCATCGGTGCCTTGCCTAGCTGTCATCAGAGAGTCTTCCTCTGGCAGCAGATGGGAGCAGGTACAGAGACCCACAGCCAAAGAAGAGTCTAAATTGAAGGTCTCCATCGGGTCTCTCCCCCGAGAGATGGGGGAACCCCGCAGAAGAGGAGGAGGAAAGACTGTAGGAGTCAGAGGGGATGGAGGACACCAGAAGAACAAGACCCACTGAATCAACTAAGCAGAGCTCATAAGGGCTCAGAGACTGAAGGGGCAAGCGTGGGGACTGCTTGGGTCTCCAGTGGGTCCTCTGCGTGTAGTTATGGCTGCTAGCTTGGTGTTCTTGGGAGACTCCTAAGAGTGGGAGCAGGTGTATCTCTGACTCTTTTCCTCTTATTGGTTCCCTTGTCCAGCCTCAATAGGAGGGCTTTCACCTTGACTTACTGTATCTTATTTAGTCCTGTCTGGCTGTTGTCTTTTGGAAACCTGCTCTTTTCTGAAGAGGAATCAGACGGGGAATGGATCTGGGGGACACAGGAGGTGTGGGGGAACTAGGGAGAGGGAAAACTGTTAGAGTGTTTTGTATGAGAGAAGGATCTATTTTCAATTTCAAAAAGTTCACAAGAAAGAAAAGAGGACTCCGATTGTGTTGACAGAAAACCCAGCCCGTCCTGCCCCCATCCCTCACCATCTCAGACACATTTAATTACATTGCCTCAGCTGGGTTCTGAGTTGGCTTTGGCATCCACCGAGTTTCATTTTCTAGGGCTCTTTTCAGAGGTAATTTCCCTTTTCCAGTGGCTATTTCTGAAAAACCAGCATCATGAATTGCAGGGAAACTGACCTAATGTCATAGTTTATGGTTTGGCAACTTCTATGTCTCAAGAAGAAGAAAACATCAAGAGAAAAAAAAAATCCACTTATATAAGGTCTTGTGTAAGGGATAAGAAACAAGAACAGCTCTTCATAAAACTACTAAGAAAACCTGTGACATGGATAATTATTAATGCTCTAAAATCCCATGAAGACAATAGACAATATAACAATGGTAATAGTGAGTACTGCTAATAAGACAGGAAAGGAGCCATAATAAGGCAATCTATCCAGGCTTAATGCAGGAGCAGGCTCTGTCTCCAGTGTTTTATTCTCCACTGCCAAAGTTCAACTCACCTGTTCCTGGGTAGCGTCCGAGGCTTCTGATCTATTCCACCTGTACCCATGTACTTGTTTTGGCCACCTTGAGATCCGTAATTCTTACTCTCCCCGACAAAGAGGGATTCCGACACCTCCTGGCTCGAACCTTCATCACTTGGGAAGCTCCCATCACTGGTGAAATGAGGACAGTACTTAGAGACATTATTGGGGAACTTTAAGCTGCCCCCCAAAGAAGGCAGGCTAACATTTAAAAAGCTAAAGCATAAAAACTTAACCTAATGCCTTTCTCTAATGTGCATCAGAAACCCTCAGAAATCATCTTTATACTATAAAGATTCCTTTCATCAATTAGTGAGCTAGTTGAAAATTATATATAAACACGTGGAATTTTAGGCTAGAGGTGCAGAGCAGCTGCACAGTACATCAGAGGCGTGGACTGATGTGATCCCCAGCACCGTGGAAAAACAAAAGCCCACACAGAGACCTATGTATACACACACAAACTCACACACACACACACACACACATACACACACACACACGGGAAGTTTAGTTCTCAAAGCTCATTTCTACATTAAAGCAGGTTCTAAGAGGAAAGTTATTATTTTTCATCTTCACACTGTTTATCTTCCTCTTTCATTCTCTATTTTTAAAGACTTTTAGCCTGAAAATCGAGAGTTTTCTTGCAAGTACAATTAACAACTACCCTACCCTTCTATGGAATTTCAGCAAAATTGACCTACAACTTTGGCATAAATGCAATTATTCTGTTTTTTAAAAAAAGAAAATATGGTTTTTTGGCCCTCTAGTGGTACCAAAAAGAGTGATTTTTTTATTCCTTTTTTTTTAGTACTAATAAATTATAAAGAAAACTCCCTGCCCCCCTCCCAAAACATACAAACAAAAACACTTAGGTTGATTTTTACCTTATAGCTTTAAAATAATCAAATGTTTTAAAGCATTACAAACCTGGCAAAGGTCAACCCCTTTCCATTATCTGCAAATCTGTAAAAGGAAACAGATGACAGTACACCTAAGTCATCAGAAAACACGGAAAGGTAATTCCCTAGCACACCTAAGTCACCAGGAAACACAGAAGAGGTAATCCCTCAGTGAGTGATCATGAACCCCAGAGTCCTGATGCTCACTCTCCAACCACATGGCAGTTCAACCTCCCAGTCACCACAGTTTGATTCCAAGGCAAGGTGTCAGGTTCAAATCCCGACTCTGCCAATTGGGTTCTCAACCCCCTCCCTCTATAGTTTAAGTTAATACGTTCTTTCTTATAGGATTCGTGAGAGAATTAAACTCACTAACTCATTTCAAGTATTTGAATAGTGTTTGAAACATAATAAACATCAGATAAAGGTATCAGTTAAGACATCTGTTTTTAATCATTATTTTTTTGAAAGAATTATATCATGCTATTTGCCTCAAATGTTTTCAATCTAAGACCAAAGCCATCCCTACAGATTTAATACAGTATTAAATTTGGGAGTAAAAACAGTCAGAGATGGCAGAAAAAGACAAGAAACTAATGGTCTAGACTGTTAACATTAAAACTTAATTCACTATGCACCAGGCCTCTCTCAAAATCATGCAAGTGAAAAAAACAACAACAAAAACAAACAATGAACAAAAACAAGTGAGGTGCTTCCTGCCTCCAGTAAGACACAGAAGAGCAGGCGTATTCAACTGGACTTAGAAGACTTTCATCTTCAGGGGATGGCAAGAAGATCAGACAAACTTTAAAGAGTTTCCAAGAACAACAATACAAATAAAAATAAAATAAAAATTAAAATCCCAGGAAATTTCAAAATTTTTATTTAGCTCTTCAACATAAATAGTGTTTGCTATATAAAGCTAAATCCCAGGTTTCTGGTTCACCCACTGAAGCCTTCTCAGGCCACCAGACAAGTTCAGTGCCACAAAAGTTCCAGAATGACAGAAGTCTAAACATCTGCAGTCTGTGAGCTGTAGTAGCCACTCTCCAAGTTCATTCTGTGTGGAAGCCCAAAAATGTGAGCCTATTTCCAGCTGAACAAAGGTCAGAGAGTTGGAACTTACCTCTATTCCTGCAAGGCTACCGTGTTTCTACCTCAAACAAAGGTCCCACCTAGATTTAGAGCAGAGAGTTCTGTTCTCTCAAGGTTATTGTCAACAGGTGTGTGCTAATAGAGAAGTAGATGTTTCAACCTCAAACAAAAGTCTAAGGATCTAACTAAGGTTCCAGTCTCCTTTAAGGAGACAACATTGGATTCCACCCAGGGAGTGGTTTGCCTCGGAATGTTTTGATCTAAAGCGTGATTTGTTTTGTTCTAGCAACAGAAATGTTTAACTATTGATGTTGCCTGTGACCTTCAACTGGACTATTCATTTCCTTGTATCCTGTTAATGTAGTTTTTTGTCTTACTCCTACCTTTTGGGGTCAGAGGTATTTTAAGCCATTGGAAATTAAATATGGGTGATTTTCAGTATTCACTAGAACTCCTTCCCAATATTATGTTTTTCTGTCTTATTATTTTTGCATCTTCGTATTCTTTACTAATATTTCTAAATTCCAATGCCCCTACCCTGGTGAGAGGTATTTTTGTGGAGGCTGGTCCCTGACAATCCTGTGCACTAATAATATTAATAATATAATATTATATATCTCAGAAATACCTTCATTCTACTCAGTTAAAAAAAAAAACATCCAATAGGCTACGGTGGCACTCACTTCTAACAGTACTTGGAAGGAAGATGGAGATCAGGGTCACAGCCATACAGTGAGTTCAAGGCCAGCCTGGAATACCACCTCCCCCCCACCCCTCCCTGCCCTGTCTTCAAAACATAAAAATAAAAATCTTAAAAGTAGCCAGCAGTGTCAGCAGATGTTACCCCTACATATCATACTCACGCTGAGTTCTGGACAATGATGTCTCCTCCTCGGACCCAGGCACCATTATCGTTGTTTTTAAAAGCAATTAGCCTGTCAATGACAGCAGCAACTCGCCGCTTTTCAGGGTCTGCATCCTGATGAGGCCGGAACCTACAGGGCAGAAAAAGTGACGTGAGCCAAGGAAATCAGAACTGTCTATGTATACACACGCTAGGGGTCAGGAGGAAAATCAGAACTGTCTATGTGTACACACGCTAGGGGTCAGGAGGAAAATCAGAACTGTCCATGTATATAATGGGTCAGGAGAAAAATCAGAACTATGTATATACACGACACAGGTCGGAAGGAATATCAGAACTGTCTATTATACTCACTATGGGTCAAGAGGCAGGATGTAGTTTGGGCCAAAATAAACAAATCAAAAAAAAAAAGCTAAGATACAACTTAATTATTTAAAGTTCAAAAACAATTACATTTAAGTTCCCAGAAAAAAATGCTTTCCTGTATTCTTAAGGCTTCTGTAAATACATGCACAGAGAAAGGCAGCCATATGCACACCAGGCATTCAGTGTATCTTCATAAAAATTTAAATCACGTGTTACCAACACATGCTCACTGCAAAAACTAATCATAAACTACAACATAAATCTATATGAGTTATGTTATTAAATTGTATGCTGTTTAGATGTTTTTAGCTAGAGAGACAAATCTAAATTTGCAGATTCAGTAGGCTTGGAAATTTAGGCTTGGAAATGCCTAAACCTAAAAGACCAACTGAATTTTTTATTAGAAATACTGCATTTCCCATTTCCTTATTTCAACAACTTTTACACAGACCTTAATGAGAAAGTCAAAAACTGGTCACATTCAATTTCATATGCCTACCACATTACAAAGATAGGAGAAAGAATTTAAAAAAAAAAAAGTTTTTAATTGAGTTTCAAAATCAATTCATCGCGCTGAGTTTTTCAGTCACACAGGAAGGAGGCGCCTTTGCATGAAGCTGCTACTGCATCTGCGGGTCCACAGTAGGTGCTGGAACATGGCAACGAGAGACGCATCTTTGTGGAAAGAGAACCCAGCACAGGTGTCTCAGGCCTGTGAGCTCCACATTCTCCACAAACCACTGTACTCTAACAGGCAGGTCACTGGGAAGGAGTGAGGCGGGAAAGGGTGGAATAGAGAGGCACGCACGAGCCTTTTACTCAAAAAGCAAATGGGAGGGCAGCAAAAGCTGGAAACCAGGAAGCCATGTGATCAGATCCCCACTTCACCCCCACCCCCAATTTCTCTCCCCTCCCAACATATCACAGGATGCCATCTGGTTAATGAATTGATTGGAAGACCACACAGAGGTCCCTTATGTACTTCTGAGAGACACCGGTGGTGAAGGATGGAACAGGAGCGTCAGGGATGATGAAGATAACATCCACGGCTGGTGCCCTAACCAGCTCAGACTGATGAGGTAAAGGGCCTCATGCTGGGCCAATAAAACTTTCCTGACATGGGACGATCTGCTGAAAAGCTTTGCCTAAAGTTGTTAAAGGAAGTCCGACAGCTAGAAGAGCAGGAAGGGAAGGACGCGGTGTCCTACATGAAGACATCCAGGTACCATAACGCAGCATACAGTCCCCTGTAACAGCTTCATTATCTTTCCTGACTCCGCCATACAGGCCAGTCGCTGATCATTTGCACCAAAGTGATGCCCCTGATTTCAGCATTTTCATCTGGTATTTAGAAAACAGTTAGGGGCTGGAGTGATGGCTTAGCAGTTAAGAGCACTGTATGCTCTTCCCAGAGGACCTGAGTTCAATTCCCAGCCACTTCATGGCAGTTCACAACATCTGTAACTCCAGCCCCAGGGAATCCGAGACCCTCCTTTGGTGCACAAAAGTGGTACAGAGAATATAAACAAATAAAATTTTAATTTAAAAAAAGAAAATAGTTAATCAGCCCTTTTTTCATCATCATGACGGTTAATTTTTTTAAAGATTTAATTTTATGCATGTGTATGTGTATTTCTGTGTCTCTGTGTATGTATGAACACAAGAGTGCAGGTGCCCGCAGAAGTCAGAAGAGAGAGTTGGGTACCCTGGAGCTGGAGTAACAGGTGGTTGTGAGCTGCCCAGCATAGGTGTTGTAACTGAAACACCTGTCTGTCCTCTCAAGAGCAGCAAGCACGCCGAACCGCTAAGCAATCTCTCCAATCCCCTGACTGTTAATCCTGATGACAACTTGGTGGGATTTACAGTCATTATAGAAACACATCTCTAGCCATGACGGCGATGAATTTTCTAGACTGGGTTAATGGAAATAGAACAAACCACTCTAAATGCCGGTTTCATGGGTTGGGGTCCTGGATGGAACAAAGCAGAAACAGTAAGTTGACCACCAGCATTTCTCTCTCTCTCTCTCTCTCTCTCTCTCTCTCTGCTCAATGACTTGAAGTCGGCTGACCAGCTGCCTCACACTACTGCCACTACGCCTTTCCTTCCCCGCCATGATGTCCCTTAAACTGTGAACAAGCATGGACCCTTCCCCCCTTGAGTTGCTTCCTGGAAAATATTTGGTCACAACAAGGACAAAAGTAACTAATATAATCACTTCCCCTGATTTAAATGTACTAATTAGTTATGATGCAGTAACTGGCTATAATGTCTCACCCTGCCCCCTTTAAAAAGTTCTTTATGAAATTCCCCAATTTCAAATGAAGTTCTCTTGGGAATCCTCATCTTCGGATTCCCATTATTTCCCATCTTTCAGCCATGGAGAAAGACTCATCTGATAATTAGTGAGTCAGCTTCCCCCTAAGGGACAGACTGAATGTATCTGCTGGATCCTAGGATCATGGCATTGAATTCACAGCCTGACTTATTACTCATTTGTGCTTTGTCATCTTTACTCATGTCTGAATTGCACGAACACACGTGGGCACAGTCTACACAGCAGTTTACATAATACTCAACACAGACACGGCTGCCAAGCATTTTGTCGTTCTTCTTCTATAATTAGTTCTAGGCCTGGATGGATGGCTCAGCCGTTAAAGGCTAGGCTCACAACCAAAAATTAGTTCTTTCCAGGTCAACCTCCCAATGGAGTCTAATCCTCACCAATGGGCACACATTTGAAGCAGGTTTGAGAACTCGTGGAGTGCAGAGGAAGGACTGCCATCTTCTTAGTATGTCCTTGGCCATACAGGAAACACCTTCTGAAGCCATACCGGGTAACCTAGTTACGATGCCAACAGCGTCTTAAATCCATTGACTCCACCATTCATGTGCTGACATATAATCAAACACGTTCGCAGGATACCATGTGCCTCTGCACACACGCGTGAAAGGGTGAGGAACAAACACATGTGGAGGCCAGATGTTCCTGTCTGCTGGTTTCCTCTCTCGCTCTTCGCATTAGTTTTTGAGACAGGGTCTCTCAGCGGACCTGGTGCCTGATGATTCAGCTAGACTGTCTGTCTGTCCAGCAATTCCCCAGGCTCCTCTTATCTCTGCCTCCCACAGTGCCTGACTTCTCCGTGGGTGCTGGAGATTGAACTGACATCTCGCACTTGTGAAGTGAGCACTGAGCCAGCTGAGCCTCCTCCCTGCAGCCCCATATAAACTCTTTCAAGGTGGGGAAAGGAGCCAATTGTTCGACAATGTTTCTGGTGGCACCAACTTGGCAAAGCACACCTCACTAAAACTATCAATTATAAAAGACTTTTAAAAAGCAGGTGTGGCCAGTTTTGGTGGCTCCTGCCTATACATACATACACTTGGGACCCTGTAAGTTCTAGACCAGAAGGAATTCCATAATGAGACTGTCTCATGCACACACAGGGAAAAAAAAAAGCAGGGGGAACTTTCCATATTGCCATAGCAACTTCATCATTCTTTTGGCATCGCCAATACACTGATTAGCTTTTACTGTTTAACCTGATATAAATTAGTCACCTGGGAAGAAGTAACCTCAACTGAAAAACTTCCTACATCAGACTGGCCTGTTGGGCTGTCTGTGGGGCACTTTCTTGATTGCAAAATGGTAATTACATGGTGCTCCCCCTTGGCCTTCTTAGATGTTCCCTGGTCACTGGTCTCCAAGGTTTCAGCTTTAACTTGACCTTGAGAAATCCTGATAGGTAAGTCACCAAGTGCACTTTCCCCAGTTTTCTCCTGACTCACATCTTAGTAATACATGGCAAGAACCCTGCCTTGCACATTAAGTCAGACTCATCAACCTCCCGTGTGTTCCTGCTTTATTCCTTTAACAACCGAGCCAGTCATTATTCTTCCACATGTCTAGCAAGTCTTTGCAACCTATCCCCCATTCCACCTCATCATCTGGTCAATAAACCTGGAATCTATGCATAAAAAGAGTATGCTCAGGGTCTCCACTGACTAAAGTGTGATGCAGCACACTTTACTTCCACCCGAGACGTTTTGTTTACTTTGGCTGGGATGCAGCACACGAGCGAGCCTGCTGCAACACCGACCCACATCCCAAACACATTATGTGGTTACGCGAGAGAATACCACAGCCTGCCAGGAGGGGAACCTGAGTCTACCAGCAAAAACCAGAACCAGCTCAATCACCACATCTGGGACCATTCCCTTGAAATAAATCCAATGCAATGTTCCATTTGACCACTATCCATGAAGTCTAGATGTTGAGGTTTTGGGGGGCTGACTTGTTTTTCAGTGACTCAGACTTGTTCCCAATGAGAAACCTTGTTAACCTGTCTTCTGTTTGGATTTCCTCCTGTAATTCCCTCTAACATCAATTTCCACTGTGATAAAGGAGAAAGGAATCAATTTCCCTGGTATTTTGTTAAGATAAAAGCCCACGCTCAGGACTGAGACAACAGAGAGATTTCCCAAAACTCTTTCAGGAGCTTTCAGAACTTCCTCTACGTGGGCTGCATCAGAAAGAACACCACGTACTTGAATCTGAACGTTCTGACCGAGAAGACAAGTCTGGGTGTAAACTGAAAAGGCAGCCCTACCTCGCACTGTTATCCAAGCAGAGGTATTCCCTTGGGTCCGAGGCACTGGAGTTGGTTGTTTTGACACCTTTGTCAACAAATAAGCCAGCCTGAAATACACAACGATGGGCTAAAATGAATATAGAGCCTAAGGTACATCCACACGCATGACAAGGCGTGAAAATATTCTTCAGCTTATCCTATCACCTAAAACTGGAAATGGGGGGGGGGAGGTGCGGTGGCGACCCACAAAGCAAAGGTACTGTGAAAAGCAACAGTTTTCCTGGGTATTGTTAGCTTAGTCATTTGCTCATTCAACAGATACTTATTTATTGCACATTTAATGGCATATATGTTAATTAACAAGTAAAATATATTCCCTGCTGTTACTGATATACAAACAGTCAGGGGCATGCAATTAAAGAAACTGCTGTGCCCAAGGCTATAAGCACGAGGACTGGGAAACAGGAGGCATTGGTGGCAAAAAGGCACCGAGATGAAGCTTCCTCAGGGCAGGGAAAGAACTCCAGATGTGTCTCCTACATGATGCTGAAATCCTCAAGATGGGGAGGGACTGACTGAGCAGCAGAATGAGCAGGCGGTAAGCATGAAGCAACTTAAGGTCCCAGAGAAAAATACTCACAGAAGAGTCTGTACAAAGAAAGTCTAGACAGAAGAGGTAGCATGGAGGATTAGAGGACAAGTCCTCGATAGGACAGACAAACACGACAAGACAGACAAACAGAACCATGGGAGGGATAAAAGATAACCACATGTCAGGCCATGCACACACAAGCTTACACCCGCAGATCTAATTCTCTTACAACTAATGATATAAGTATGTGTTGTCATGGCATATGACACCAAGAATTAATTAGAGATAGTTTTTGTATCATAAATATAATTTTAAAAAACGGTATGCTGAATATGTAAGACAACAGAGATCTTACAAAAAGCATCAAAAGCAACACTACAAACAAACAAACAAAAAATACTGCAACTAAAGATGGGTTAAAGGGACAGAAGGGAAGAGACCAGACACGAACGAGAGACACTGTCAGTCATTGAGGAGGAAAATGAAATATGACCCCGGTTTGTGGCAAGGGGAGAGTGACGGCACAGGGTAACTGATGAAAATATGGGGCCAAGAAGGGAAGTTTAGCTATTTTTTTTTTAAATTAGGCCAAACATGAAATCAACTAGTTGTTTAATTCACTGAAATAGACACAAAGAAATAGGGCAAGCATAAAAGAAAGGATTTCCATTTTGACTGTGTTTCTAACATGTCCATAAAACACTGCAGTGGAACCCAGTAAGCAGCAAATGGACATGGCTGACCTGGACCCAGGAAAAGGTTCAGGAAGCCTCAACAAGCAGAGCCACAGGGGCTGGTCGGAGTGCACACTCGTGGCGAGCAATCCCAACACGGCGGTTTTCTCCTTAGGACTCCAATTCAGTTTCCTTTAGTTATGAAATCGTCTGCATAATCATTCCCAAGTTTAACAAATTAAAACCTAATTATACGCTCAGATTTAATACTCTTATAATTAAGTGCATATTGTCACGTCATATGACACTAAGAATTAGAGATCATTTTCATATCACAAATGTCATTTTTAAAAATTAAAGATTCGCCCCTTTGAAATGCTACTTTCCAAATATTAGCCTTAGTCAGTTACCCATCTCATGAGAGTCACAGCAGCTTGTTTCTTCTCTCAGTTCTCAAGTGATCCAAAGCCTCTCCTAACGCGGGTGTCTGAGTATTGTATGTGCACATGTGTGTGGGGTGGTGGGGGAAGTGAATCTGTGCACAAGTAGGAAGGTCAGAGATGAGCATCAGCTGTCCTGTCTATCACTCCTCAATTGATTCTTTTGAGACAGGGTCTCTTGCTGAACCTGGGACAGGGCTGGTAGCCAGCAAGCCCCAGCTACTTACAAGCGCACAGCCACACCCAGGTCTTGGCACAGGTGCTCGGGTCCTAACTCAGGCCCACATGCTGCACAGCAAGCATCTTATCTACTAAACCGTCTCTCCAACCCCAACACTCAGATAGGTTTTAAAGGATCCTCTGAGGCTCCCACATGGAAATGTTAATTGTGTTCTGATACGAGTCATATCACAGCAGAAGATCTAGTGATTACACGTGCAGTAAAAAGTGACCTGTGAGCAAGAAAGGATTCAAGGGTGTTCATCAGGATGGAAGGGAGGGGTGAGTGACAAACACAGAAACTGAGGTTTCTGAATGAAATCACCTGTAAGTGATTTAAATTAAGTACATGTTCTTAAACAGTATCTCACCATCCACATACTTGGTAGTAATACTGGCTAAACGATATTCAACGAACACTGTGGAGAGAAGTAGGGAAGAGAAGCAGGAATCCTAAGCCCCAGACATGTATCCTCTAACATGTATGATCCCAGAAACTTCACACAGAGGATAAGAAGGTGAGAGAGAAGGAAGGCAGGCAGGCAGACGGGTGGGTGGGCAGATGGGCAGACAGGCAGACAGACAGCAAGGGACAAGAGAGAAGAGGACTGATCAGTGACTCTATGACAGATTTACAGATCATATGTGCAAGTGTATGCAGTGTCCTGAGATGATGCGACTAGATTAGTCCTTACCAGATGCTGGCCCTACATTAGGAGTCCCAGGGTCCAGAACCCTGAGCCAAGTGAACATCTGCTCATCAGAAATGACTCTGTCTGTGCCACTCTGTCATGGCAGCAAGAGGAGGGCCCGACTGCAGCGGTGGATCTGCCCTGTGCCTCAGACACGCGTCAAAAGCCAGAGCCTACCTTAAAATTTGAGTGCACCCTGTTGTTATAAAATATTCCCAGTGGAGTGAGTTCCGGTTTCTCCAGGAGCTGCAGCCCAGTGGATTCCCCAGTGGGTTCTTTGTGGAATAAGTACCATATTCCAGCATCCTACAAATGAAAGGGCAAGGTCATTAAAAGCACTGTCTTTAAATTTTGTAAAAGGTATAAAATAACAGGTTTTGTTATGATGTTTTCATATGCATAGATCACTATGCCTTGCTCATACTCATCCCATCCGCCTCTGGCCCTGCTCCAAGCTTCTCTGTTTTCTCCCACAAACAGTTCCCTCTGCTTGGATATTACATACACAGACAGACAGACAGATGACAGACAGACACACACACACAATCCAGGTTCTTTCTAGGAAGAAAATGTGTGGTATTTATCTTTCCTCGCTTCCCTTCCTTGTCCCCCCTCCCTTCGTCCCCTAACAGACACCTTCTTCCTGACCCCCTGCCATTCCCTTCTTTCATGTCGTATATACACATACTTGTATTATATTTAGATTCTGAATGAGAGAAAATATACAACACCGTCCTTTCATGAATATAAAGCCTCGGTTTTTATGAAGCTACCATGTGAAACACCCTCATAAACCCCTCTGTAACAAATGTTTCCCATTGTTTAAATTCAGAATTGAGTGCAGAAAGGTTGCCCGCATTACATAGCATCCCCAAGCAAATACAATTTTGCTTACACAATTGGACAAAAGATGTAGCTGGCAAATACCCAAATCCAGCTTTCCCATCGTTATAAGTCTAAAATGTTATGCAGACGCAGAGCCCTGCTTGCCTTCTGTATGACCGGGACAGCACAGCCTTTAAGCAATGTGGTTTTCCATGTTTACCTCCAAACCTGATCAATAGATGAGTCATGCCTATTAAACAGCTGTCTGCTGGCAGGCAGCGCTCACTGGCTTCTTTCAAACAACTCCAATGCCTTTCCTGTTCTCGGGCAAGTTTGTGCCAACGTGGGGGAGAAAACGCCACATGTATGAATCAGGGTGCTGTCTCTCAGTGTGGACCCTGTCTGTTTTACTGAAGGACTACTGGCCCTAAGAGCAGATCAGTTTAAAAGTGAGACATGAAAACAGAAATAAAAGTTCTTATTAACTTCATTCCCATTTTTTACATTTTATAACTGAATTAATAATTAGCCCAAAGTGAAGGATAAATTCACACTATGGAATGTTGATAAAGCAGCGTTTTAAGACTATTACAGTATAAAAAGATATTGGTTCAAACTCAGCATGTGTTTATTTAGTGCTCACTACGTGGTTACATGTAATAAGACTATTGTCGAGTAATTCACAATCTAACGGGGAAGGAAAGGTAACTAAGATATGGCACATGCAGTATCCTGATAAGTGTACTAAGTCCTTCAGGGACACAGAGAAAACACAGAGTGTGGAAAGTATACACACCTACACACCCAACTGACTGCAATGTCAACATTTTTCCATGATCAAAGTTTACAAATGGGTCTTAATAAAACAAACTATCCTGAAAGAACCGTTGGCCACCTCAACATTTTGGATGCAATTCAGACAAGAAGAAAACTTAAGGGGGCTGGAGAAAAGGCTTGAGACCATACCCCTGCAAGCAGAGGGCAAAGGCAGCTCTCCCAAGATGCCATGGGTTTGGGGTGAGGGATGGAGAGGCACACAGCAGCAGTTTGCTGTTAGGCACTGTCACGTCTAAAGAGGTGATGACAGCTTTGTAAAAGGCAATGGTAAGGTACAATGAAATGGCTTCTCCTACTCTGCGAGAAGAAGGCCCTGACAAATGTTGTCTTTACTGAAGCAGTTTTCCTAAAGAGAAGACAGAAAATTCCAGAATGACCAGAAGAACATGTGTGAGACACATTTGTTATTCTCGCTCAAGATCAGGAGGGCGTCTCACAGACTTGCCCCAGGCTTTGGTGGGCTCTTTTCAACCGCTCTCCTCTGAGGTACCAGCTTCTGGCAAAGCTAAAAGGAAGCAGCGTTCTGGCTGCTGACTTAAAGCAGGCAAGGCTGCAGGCTTGCCTCTCGGTCCAAACTTTCCAGTAAGAAACGCTGGGCACAAACCCACACGAGCTCCTCAGGTACTGGACAGAAAACGAAGGAATGGAAATAAGAAATCATCGACTGTCAAAAGACAGTCTTCAAATGTCAGAGTCCTTCAGGTTACATTTCGTGTTTTCAGAACATCACAGATGCAGGTTCAGTGGTTCCACAGTGATGCCTGTATTCTGTTTGCTCAAGGAAACACTCCCGTTAGCTCCCCTCTTTACAGACGCCTCAGAAATTATTTTACACATTCCCAGCCCTTTTAACATGTTGAACAACTATGATACATACATACGGATATTTACATGTTGCCAAATGTTCACAGACCTACATCCTAACTTTCAGCCCAGTTACAGTCTTGATAGTTTTGTTAAAAATTCATTTGTATAAATCAGTAATTTTGAATCACACTCAACTGTAAGGATAAATTAGCCTGTGTTTACCAATGGGACAATCTCTATCTTTAAAAATAATGGTTTTTTTTCTCATAGAAATTGTTTTCCTGTGTGTATATAAACCTATCTGTTTGTCTTAAACAATAGTAGCTGAGGTTTTAGCTGCTTTATCACAATGTCCCTAAAAGAAACTAGCCCTTGCACTTACCAAAAAGATGTGTTCCTTGACCAGAATGACAGAGTAGTCTACACACTGTCTCATTCCAATAAGAACATGGGAAGGCCTCCCTTTCTCATGAGCACCAGAGTTGGAAGTGATATGTTGCTTGTCCACCAGAGACAAAAACACGAGAAACCAGAAAGACCACATAGAGCACACTGTGAATCCCTCCTGGAGATGGCGCACTCCTAGACCAGCTCACCTGTGTTCTTTCATTGGTCTTCTGTCTACACAGAAGCTCCTAACTGTGATTTAGAGAAACGAGAATCACCTCGGTCAGCTCCCTCTCAATTAGACGAGCAGCACCAGAAGACCGTATGACGCTTTCACCACAAACATCACTCTCACAGCAGCCAGCGCAGTCAAAGCGTGAAGACAGCCAAAACAGTGTCGTTTACCTGTGAGCCTGCAGCTGCGTTACTGATCAGATGGTTGTTGGGGTGGGCAATCCAGAAAGTTGAAACGGCCCTGCGAGGCATTGTGGAAGGTGACGGAAACGTTCTTCACCGAAACCCTACCCCTTAAAATCTCCCCAGCAAGAGTTCCCCCAAAAGTCAAAGGGCTTGACCACCACCCAACTCCCTGTCCAGTAATTACTCACATACAGTCTGTGGTAGGCACAGGCACATAGTTTCCAAACACCCCGTCACGCATGATGGTGCACATGGAACTGTTCCTGTCCGTGGGGAGGAGAGTTCCTGGCTTGGTAAGAAGCCCCAGGTTATGGAACAAAATGTTTCTCTGTTCCACACCATCTTCCAAAAAGAAGCAATGACCTAGTGCGTCGAATCCAATGGTGTCTTTGATCTGCAGAAATATAGGTGCATAATGTCACTGGACACAGACTGCTTGGGGCTTCCGTAGAAAGTGATCATCTAAGACAATTGAGGTCATTTCAGAAAAAACTAGGCTTCTACAGATGGAAAGACAGATTCTTCAGTAAGAGCAGGTTGAAGCACAGCCTGTGGTTAAAAGCTTACTTGTATAAAATGGAGGCACCGTGAGAGTAAGGAGAGCTAACATTTCAATAACCGTTCCACGTCAGCACAATGCGAGGCTACTTACTAGCAAGCCATTGGTCCCATGCACAGTGATGCACCTTGAAAAGCTGTGGTGAATAGACAGGCCATCCACAGACGCTGGATGTCTGTACCCTCCCTTAGAGTCTACGTCTCCGCACAGGTGAAAATGGACAGGATAGCGCCCCAGGTGCTGCTGGCCCAAGTGTCTCATTTCCACATAAGAAAGATGGACTGAAGTAAAATTCTTCTCTATCTACAAGGCAAAATATTCCGAATCAAGTGGAATCCTTTCAGGACAGGAAAGAAGGAATAAGCATGCGTATATAGTATGTAAACAGAAGATGTCTACGGAGGAAATATCTTACAACATTTTGGGGGTTGGGGAGATGGATCAGTTGGTAGAATGTCTGCTATGCAACCGTAAGGGCTTGAGTCCAGTCTCCAGCCCCAGGTAAAGAGACAAGGAAGGGAGGTAAATGTCTGTGATTCCAGTACTGGGGAGGCAGATGAAGGCAGTTTCAGGGGGCTTGTTGACTGCCAGTCTAATTGGTAGTCCTAGGTCCCAATGAGACTCTGTCTCAAAATCAAAGTGGATAACTCCCGAGGAACAACCCTCAAGAATGACTTCTGGCCTCCACATACAGGCAGCATGCGCGTGTGCACACGCATACACACACATACCCACACCCCCACACAAGCATACACACACCAATAAAATAAAATGAGCACATTCGTTTTCCTTTTGTGTTTTACCAGAGCCTCACTTAATAACTGAGCACCTTAGCAACTAGCAATGTAGCTCAGCCGTAGTGTTCAATTGCATTGTGGGAGGCCCCCAGTCAGATTCCCAGTACTGTGAAACGGGAAAGCAACAGTCAATGCTTCTTTGTGCAGACTCATGTTTCAAAGAGCCATGGGACTTACTTCTAATCAGAAATAAGGAAAAATGACACAAGGAAAATCACACACTGCTTTCTGGGGGTGGAGGTGGGACAGGGTAGGACAGGGAGCTGTAGGATGGGGCCAGGTTTGTTTTATTCCTCAGGCATTGCTATGTAGCCCTGGCTGGCCTCATCATCACCTTTAGAGGATTCCTCCTACCTCAGCCTAGCAAGTCCTGGGATGACAGGTGCACACCGCTGTACCTACCTGCGTATTTTGTTCAAATGCACGTAAGACTCAACAGTGTCAGCAAGGCTACACATGATGAAGCCACAGCTGAACTAAAGAGGTCAGAACCTGAAGATGCTCTCACTTCGCCCCCATAACCACAGACGAGAAAAAGATCAAAATTCTAACTGTGCTATACGGCGACCACCAAGTGTACACTGCTTTTCATCTTGATGCCAAGGTAATTATTAAATCAGATCAGAGGCTGTCTATGTGGGTCATTCAGAGTCTTATTCCCTTTCATCTCTCTCTCCTCCAACACAGTTTCTTATCTACTGCATAGCTACTTATTTCTAACTCCTTACCAGTGTTTAGTTGGAAAAGCTCTCTTTCCCCTATGGGGAAATCTCCCCTGTGATGCAGAGCTGGGTTCTGCACTGGGTTTCTCAACCACATCATTGAAAATAAAGCAGTAACGCTGCATCAGCATTTCTGAAGCCAGAGATTCAGAAGCAGAGCTAATAATCAAAGGCCACCCGACCCAGAAAGAGAGCTCAGACACTCGTAGCCAGATGTGGATCAGACCCCAAAACTGGCCACACAGAATACCGTCTGCCATAAAGTAACGGCTTGTTTTTCTCCAGAATAAAAATCTGCACACAGTAATTTTTATGGAACCAGAGTTTGATTGTACATATTAGTACTGTCGACCCCTTGGTAATATCAGCTTTTTCAGAAGCCAGGAGATTCTGAGAAATTGCAGACATGGATACCAAGGTCATCATGGCGTTCTCTGTGAGACTGTGTTACTCATGATGTCTAAAGTTAACAATTCTACACAGAATAATTCTTAATGGATGAACTACAGCCCAGGCTACCTAAAGGCACAAAGTTCTTTGTGTGTGTGTGTGGGTGTGCGTGTATGTGTGTGTGTGTGTGTGTGTGTTTTAAGTCAGGGTCTTACACAGCGCAGTACATTAGCCAAGACTAGCCTTAAAAACTAGCCTTAAACTCCTTGATGTTCCTGGTTCAGCTTCTCAAGTTCTGGGATTACAGGTGTATACAACCACACCTTGCTCTCTTTTAGTTTCATTTAATTTTGTTTTTAGACATTTTCTAATATTTAAAAAAGAATTACAGCGGGGCGGTGGTGGCGCACGCCTTTAATCCCAGCAGTCGGGAGGCAGAGGCAGGTGGATCTCTGTGAGTTTGAGGCCAGCCTGGTCTACAAGAGCTAGTTCCAGGACAGGCTCCAAAGCTACAGAAAAACCCTGTCTTGAAAAACCAAAAAATAAAATAAAAAAATTATAATGTCTTTTCAATATCCATATATATGAATACCACCCACACAACACATATTTACACACCCTACCTAATTCCACCACTCAAAAGTTCCTTGGCAACTTAAACATGTCTCAGTACTTAGCTACTAGGCATCACAAAAGCCATCAAATCCTTTGGCCCACCATCACATGTCCTCCAAAGGTGTCATAATCGAAGAACTGGCACTGATTCTCAGCATAGCAGGAGGCCTCCATTTCTCCTTGGATCACGACGTTCCGGGTGAGAATTCCAACCTCAGCTCTCATGTCTATCCCGTCTATGATCTCACCGACATGCAGGAACTGCGGGGTCTCTGGTGATGCGGAAGAAGAAAGGATAATGTCAGAACAAAGAAAAGAAGATGAGAAGCCACCCAGAAAAGAATTCTCCCTCATCTGACAATCTCAACACATTATCCAACACCTCAAGATGACAGACTCCCAGAGGCAGGGATCTTACAGACTGTCAATCCACTGCCCATCCAAAGCAGGAACTCCTGCTGCTGCCCTCAGCCCCAGGCAGGACCAGAGAGCTTGCTTCACCATCTCTAGCTCAGTCCTGCCGTGGTTAGCACTAAAGGCATGGGACTGGCCTAACACCTTCTCCCTAGGTCTAGCCACCTGATGACTACAGGAAGAACCAAATGCCAGGGAATCTGAGGAATAAAGGCGTTTGCAGCTCTTGTTATGGGATGTCACACTGTGCTTCCATCTCACACTGTGAGCCAGCATCTGCACACTAGCCAGCACCCTCCCCCTTTTTTCTTCTGCTTACTGTCTTTGAAATAGCTACCTTTCCCAGAAGTTGATAAGCAACTTCAAAGTTTAGTTTCTCTCTCTGATGTTTTTCTATTAAACTCACGAAGGAGTATGGGACTTTCCCCAGAAAGTAATGATGGATAGTATCACTGTAACTTGGGAGTTTCCTTTTTATTTCTGTGTGTCTGATGTTATCAAAAAAGGGAAAAACTGAATAAAACATAGAGGGAAAAAAAATGCCAACTCTAAACTAAGAATTCTACTTAACATTCTACTTACTCTTTTTTCTAAAGCACAAAGTTTCATACTTCAACGTTCTTTACTCAAAAACAAGCATGTACTTCTTCAAGGGTGTCTGTAGCTTTTGCTCTGTGGCGTCATGGTAAAGTCATGAGTACAGAGATAAGAAAGCAATGGAAGGAAACAGCATGCTAAAACCCAGAAGGGAAACGCGGACCAAAGGCCTTTGGGCAGGCCCAGCGAGCAGAGGCAGGAGTGGGGATGAGGGCCTGGCACATGGCAGCCGGCAGCCGTTCTTGGTGCTTGCTCACAGCTCACAGTGCACCTCGTAATCTGCTCTCTTCCAAAAAATGCACTATTCACAATCACAGCAGGAGAGGAAAGTCTCATCAAATTATCTTATCTGGTTATATTTTAAATATGACTAACAATCTCTTTTCTTTTTTAGTCAAGCAAGTAGGAATTCAAAGAATACTTTCTTTACTTAAGACAAGCTGATATTAACGCCAGGTAGTGGTGGTACACACCTTTAATCCTGGCGCTCGATAATCAGAGGCAGGAGATTCTCTGTGAGTTGGAGGCCAGCCTGGTCTACAAAGCAACAGTCCTAGTCTTTTTGGCAGCCAGGTCTACACAGAGAAACCCTGCCTTGAAAAATCAAAGAAAGAAAGAAAGAAGGAAGGAAGGAAGGAAGGAAGGAAGGAAGGAAGGAAGGAAGGAAGGAAGGAAGGAAGGAAGGAAGGAAGGAATAATATTAAAAATCAATTCCTTGTTAGTCAGGTTTACTAATATCTGACAGTAAGACAAATAGTAAGAAACCAGGATGGACTTCAGAACACCAGTCTGCCCAGTGCAGGGAGACAGAGGAGCACCAATCACCTGCTCCGTCACACCCGTGGTGGGAACACTGCCTGCAAGGGCAGCTTTCTGTGTGCCACCCTCTGGAATCTCGCGTTGGGTGCGCTTACCACTAAGCCCTTGAGCAGGAACCAAAGACCAAGGAAAGAGTGTGTTTCCAAAGTCAAGTGAGGAGTCCGGTACCTTTAACTTTGACCTGAAAACGGCTGCACTCGGAACACGGGAGAAGAGTGAACTCCTCTGCTTGGTACATGGAATAGTCGGTGCTGGCAACCACGATTCGGTCTCCGGCTTCCCAGCTGCTGACATCGTCCAGCAGGTGAAGCTTCACTCCATCTGCAATCTCCACCCGGAAACCCGAGAGAGAGATTCCTACACAAACAGGCATCAGGAGAAGTGTTGTCCAATGTACCTAGGGCCCAGCAGTACCACTTTTGGGCATATACCCAAAGGATGCTCAATCAAACCACAAGGACATGTGCTCAACTATGATCATAGCAGCATTGTTTGTCCCAGCCAGAACCTGGAAACAACCGAAATGCCCCTCGACTGAAAAATAGATAAGGAAAATGTAGTATATTTACACAATGGAGTACTACACAGCAGAGAAAAATAATTCCATCTTTTGTCCAAGATACTATACTAAATAAATAACTTTTGATTTGAAAAGTCATTAGAATTTATTTCTCTTTTAAAAAAAAATAAAAGTCAGAAAGGACTTGGGAACACTTCAGTGTTTGATAATTTCTCACTTTTTCCAGGCTGAGGAAAAAGCCCTGCCCACAACAGTCTCCACCTGGCACTCCTCATTGACGTCTAAAAGGAAGAGAGTTTAGTCTCCTGCTTCCTATGGAGAATTTCCACCCCTTCCAGAAAGCAGGAGTCACTGAGGAAGTCAGCCCATGGCAGATGGCAGGAGTTCCCACTTCTAGAAACGAGCAACCAACATGACGTGGAAATTAAGGTCCCTACACAGGAAGAGCTGACTCAACCCCTGCTGTAGTCATCTCCAGCCTGGAACTTTCCTGTAGACTGGGCTATTGCACACACACAGGACCAAACTCCAGCTAGGGCTGGTGTTTAACACCTGGGCCTGAGGCACTCTGGAGGCCGGGAGCAGGGCTGGGTCCAGCTTCTCCACCCAGCGTAGGTACCACTTCTGCTCTTAAACCCACGTGGCTCAGAAGCAGTATGTGAAGAGTTCTTGTCACACGTCAGAGATTCCATTTATTTAATTTTTTTAAACATTTTATTTATATGTATTTTTATTTTATGTGTATGGATATTTTGACTGCATGTATGTCTGTGTACCACATGCATGCCGTGTCTACACGGGCCAGAAGAGAGCATGTCAGATTCTCTGGAACTGGCTTTACAGACAGTTGTAAATAGACATGTGGGAGCCAGGAACTAAGCACAGGTCTTCTGGAAGAGCACAGTTCTTTTTAACCATTGAGCCATCTCTCTAGCCGCTCCTCCGGCCCCGATTTATTTGCTTTAAAGGAGAACACTGTGTTTAATCACAATCATACAAAAGATTTTATTATGACCCAAGTCATATCTGTGGCAGCGTTAGCACGTATTCAGTGCCGACATGTACTACGTTAAAACTTCACGTGTGATACATACGGCATCCTTATCCTGTGTTTCTCTTCTTATCCTCATTCTTCAAATGAGAAGACTGAGGTTTAGGAAGTGAATCCCACGTCAATGATCAAAAGGAAGCAAGAGAACCAGGATGGGATCCCGGGCATTCTATCAACAACTGTCCAAATTAATGAAAGATTGGCTTGGTTCATTGATGAGCAAATCTGGATAACTGCAGATACAATA
Organism: Microtus obscurus; assembly: GCA_963919715.1. Classification (NCBI taxonomy): domain Eukaryota; kingdom Metazoa; phylum Chordata; class Mammalia; order Rodentia; family Cricetidae; genus Microtus; species Microtus obscurus. The sequence continues at coordinate 40,021,596 of CAWTZC010002514.1, forward strand.
AGCATCTATTAATTTTGCTCAGCTCACATTAATTTCATATCACACTTGCTTGGAAAAGGCAGGGATTATAAAAAAGAGAGACAGGCAGGAGCCAATCCACAACTAATGTGGAAAAAAAAAAACTGAAGCAAATGGGTAAATTAAAGAAATCTCAAAAATCAGACAGCCCCTAAATCCCCAGTGCTAAGCTTTAGTCAAACAAATCACAGCAGCCTGGGCTACACAATGAGTGGCAGACAAGCCTGGGCCATGGAGGGAGAGTCTGTTTAAAGAAAAACAAAGTTTTAAGGATTACAATAAAATGTTTATCTGAGATTACTGACTTTTTCCTGGTGCATTCCTAAAGGATGGGGTTCTAAAGACCATGGCTGTGCAGAAGCAGACTTGGGCTGGCCAGAGGATCAGGTTCAAGGCTTTTGTCTCTATTGGGGACTACAATGGTCATCATGTTGGTCTTAGTATTATTAAGGGCTCCAAGGTGGTCGCCACTGCCATCCGAGGAGCCATCATCTTGACCAAGCTTTCTATGGTCCCTGTACAGAGAGGCTACTGGGCAACAAGACTGGCAAGTCCCACACTTCCATGCAAAGTGGCAGGCCGCTGTGGCTCTGTGTTGGTACAACTCATGCCTGCCCCCCCAGAGGCACCAGCATTGTCTCTGCTCCAGTGCCCAAGAAGCTACTGATGATGGCCAGTATTGATGACTGCTACACATCAGCCAAGGGCTGCACTTTACCTGGGCAACTTTGCCAAGGCCACCTTTGATGCAATCTCTAAAACCTACAGCTACCTGACTCCTGACCTCTGGAAAGAGACTGTGTTCACTAGGTCTCCTTATCAGGAGCATCTTATGAAACCCCACACCAGGGTCTCTGTTCAGAGGACCCAGGTTCCAGCTGTGGCTACCACATAAAGGTTTTTATACAAGAAAAGTTAAGTGAATTAAGTCTGTTAAAAAATAAATAAAAATAAAATTGAAAATCCTAGAATATTGTGAGCTGGAAAAAAACATTCTAAACAATATGGTTAAAATAATTTTTATACTGCATTGCTCCTTTATTTTCCATTTGCCCATAAGATAAATATTTAGATAAGATTATCAAGAGGTGGGGCACTAAGTAACAGGGTGGGATTTTCCCTCTGCAGGTGGCCAAAGGTAGCATTTACTAGCTCTTCTACATAAAGAGTCTAAGCATATCATCATGTTCAATCACGGTGTACACCAACCAGATTGGCTCCATTGGTCAAAGCCAAGAAACGAAACTACTTCTATTACTTGTGTGGCTGTAATAAAAGACCCTGACAACAGCAATGTGAAGAAGGATTTTTTTCCCTCACAGTCGGAGGGGATACTCCATCACGGTGGGGAACTCAAGGTAGCAGGAGCTTGAAGCAGCGGATCACACTGTGTCTGCCCACAGAGAGAAGAGAGGGACGAACCCTGGGCAGGGAATAGTGTCACCCACAGTGGGTCAGTCTTTCTGTTTCCATAAACCTTGCAAGATACTTCCTCAACCACCTGCATGCCCAGAGGACAGGGGTCTGTAGAACAAATCAGGCTGACAACCAAGATCAACCACCACACGACTTAATTAGATACTCTGACTCAAGATCCAGAACACAGTCCAAGTAGGACTGCCTAACCTAAAATAGATCAGTAGCTAGTCCAGACTTCCTGAGTCTACAAGATCTAAGTTTAGTAGGAAAATCTGCCAAGGAAGACGAATGTTTGAACACAATAATGCCCCACCGCTATCTGTCTCAGTGCTTACCCATGTCTCCCAGGGTTCAAACCCCCTCTGCCTACCTTCAATCCATTCACTATATGCTGTCACAGAGAACTTCTGGCCCTCCAAGGTGTAAAATTCTCCTTGAGCCAGAGCCTTCCCGCCAGTGCTGTGGTTTTCATAGTTCCTCACAGATTCGTTGCAGGAAGAGCTTCCACCATCGATGACGCCAACTAAAGCCCAAGCTTGCCTAGAAGGAAGACAGCAAGCACATCTGGTTATCTGTTAGAGAAACACCCCGAGCCCCAGAGCAGACAAGGATAGCGAGGGAGACTGCTTTTCAACATCTGCACTTCATTTCCCACTCTTCCCAGGAGGCTACAGTTTCCAGGCTTTTGCTGAAGCCGCCGACGTCACAGAGGCAAATTCACCTGATTTTCACAAACTTGTTTTTCCAGCTTTGTCACAGGTGAAGCACTGATGACAACGGCATCGGTTAATCACGGACTTCCTTCCTGGACACCCACATGCGAGCATGTGTCATTCTAGACATGATCACTTGCTGTCTCCTAAAAAAAGACTGACACCTGCTCTCCTGTAGTGTTGGGTGCTTGTTTTTGTTTTGGGGACAGGGTCTTGGGTAACCCAGGCTAGCACGGAATTATGTCACTCAGAGAATGATCTTAAATTCCAGACCCTCTTGCCTCCACGACCAAAGTGCTGGGGCTGCCATCACACCTGCCTTCTCAATTTGTTTTGTTTTTCTTTGGTTGATTTCATGATATCACTAGGGATAGAGCTCATGGCCTGAAAGCTTTAAAAGTCAATGCTGGGGGTCTGGGTACCTGAATGTTCAGGTAGACTAACTCAACACTGAGGTGAACCGTGGCTCTCGAGCCTTAGCAGTAGAACAACCTGAGGGAGGAATCGCTGAATCAGATTGCTGCCCCCACTCCGCTGCCACCACAGCCTGACAGTCAGAGGGTCAGAGAATCTGCATGTCTAGCAAATATCCCAGTGATGCCGAATGATGCTCCTAATCATACTGAGAACCCTTAGGGTCTAGAGAGTGGGCTCGGTCAGTAGAGAAGCTGCTGGAAAAGCAGAAAAACCTAAGTTCAGATTCCCAGCACCTTCTAAAAGGCAGGGTCCAGTGGCACACATGGGTGAGCCTACTATTACAAAGGCAGACACAGGCAGATCACTATAACTTCCTGACAAATCTATGGACTCCAGGTTCAGTGGAAGGAAGGTCTTATCTTAAACTATGAAATGGAAAGCAAGTGAGGGAGACACTAAAGGTTGTCCAAGGGCCTAACCACACACCCACACCCACCCCTAATTTAGAGGTCACAGTTCACAGCAGTAATTACCACTCTTTTGTCTTGGGCACTACTCTTTGAAAACAGGCTCTAAGACAACCAGGCATTACCAGTTTTTTAATGTCTGTGCATTTACATACACTTGAGAATCACTAAGTACGAAGTTTCCAAACATCCTTAAAGCTACAGAATTGTTAGCCAACAAATTTCAATTAAAAAAAAAAAACAATTACCCATAGAAAACAAAGTGTTTTTAAAATGTCAAAATGGACTAGCCCCAGCTTGTGTCCAAAGTTTGTCAAAGAAAAAAAATATATATAGCAACAAAAGCCAGGAAACTCTTTTTAAGCCTCCTAGTTCAAAACAAAGAAAAATGTAAACTTCATACTTTGAGAAGAAAAATACTAAATGTAATCTATGCCAGACAGATGGCTAGACGCTCAGAGAAAAAGTTCACTAAAGCAAGCCTCCAGCTTTCCAGTCCCACAGCTGCCCCTGTGAGGATTAGGGGCTGAGAAGCAGTCAGAGCTGTTTCTATCCCTTGATACAGCAGAAAGGATCAAACAAAAAGTGTCTCGACTATTATCTCCCAGTAGAGAGGAGAGGAAGAATGTCAGAGGCTCCCTTTCCTGCCCAGAACTGCCTCAGCAACTACCAAACAATGTTCTGTTCTACTAACATTATCAAGAACACTCCCACTTCCTCCTCCACTTGTGGGAAATTTCAATGCGGTAGCACCCAGTCTTCAAGAGGTGCCTGCTTCTGTACACTGGAGGTAATGTCAATACAAGGGAAGCTGGTGTACACCGTTCTAACTTCTCCATTAGTTGAGTGGTGATGTGTTAAAGGGCATTTATAAGGCAGATCAGTAGGGGAAAAAAGCAAAGTCAAGACAGTCACCACAGGAGACACAAGATCAGAAGCACTGAGGACCTGGGGGAACAGAAGCTGCCACTGCTGTCACAGCTACACCAGGAAGCAGAGCAGGTACTCTGTGCTGTGTAATATTAGTGACCTCTAAATGCTGTGGAACATTTGTTTAATCATGCAAAGATGTGTTGCATTCTTTTAAGTTACATTTGTTTAATTTTGTGAAGCTGTGTTTCTTTGCCTGTCTAAAACACCTGACTGGTCTAATAAAGAGGTGACTGGCCAATAGCAAGGCAGGAGAGAGACTAGGCGGGGCTGAGAGGCAGAGAGAATAAATAGAAGGGGAAATCTGGGAAGAAGAGATCAAGGGGAAAGAAAAGGAGGAGGACATCAGGGGCTAGCCACCCAGCTACACAGCAAGCCACGGAGCAAGAAGTAAAGAAAGGTATATAGGATAAACCTAAAAGCTCAGAGGTAAAAGGTAGATGGGATAATTTAAGAAAAGCAGGCAAGAGAAAAGCCAAGCTAAGGCTGGGCATTTAAAAGTAAGAATAAGCCAGGCGGTGGTGGCACACGCCTTCAATCCCAGCCCTTGGGAGACAAAGACAGGCAGATCTCTGTGAATTTGAGACCATCCTGAGCTACAGAGTGAGTTCTAGGACAGGCTCCAAAGCTACAGAGAAACCCTGTCTCAAAAACCCAAATAAATAAATAGAAGTAAGAGTAAGCCTCTGTCTGTGACTTATTTGGGAGCTGAGTGGTCGGCCCCCCAAAGAGCAAAAGAGAAAAGAGTAAAAAACAAAGCAACTGCAACTCTGATTTGGACCTTCAAGGTTCCCCAAAAGGCCCACGTGTTGAAGTCTTGTTTTGCAGCCTGTGGCGCTATTAGAGTAGCTGGTCCTTTAGGAGGTGGTGGGGAGAGGGAGAGAGGCCTTAGGGTGGCCAGCTAAGGGCTGTGGAGGAGTTAAGAGTACTGGCTGTTCTTCTGGAAGACAAATCCTAAGTGACCTGCACTACAGGAAGCAGCTTACAATCTAGCTCCAAGGGATCTGACACCTTCTTCATGCCTGTGTGGACACACACATACACATACTCACACACATACACACACATTTACACACGGATCACTGGGGGCATGCCCCAGCAGGGCTTATGGCACTACACACACACACACACACTACACACACACACACTACAAACACATACACACTCACACACACTGCAAACACACACAACACACACTCACACATGGATCACTGGGGCATGGCCCAGCAGGCCTTCTGACACTACACATACCCACACACACTACACACACACACATCACTGGGGCATGGCCCAGCAGGGCTTCTGACACTACACATACCCACACACACTACACACACATCACTGGGGCATGGCCCAGCAGGGCTTCTGACACTACACATACCCACACACACTACACACACACACATCACTGGGGCATGGCCCAGCAGGGCTTCTGACACTACACATACCCACACACACTACACACACACACATCACTGGGGCAGGGCCCAGCAGGGCTTCTGACACTCACACACACACACACACACACACACACACACACACACACACACATACTACACACACACACATCACTGGGGCAGGGCCCAGCAGGGTTTCCGGCAACCCAGCTCCCTCTTCTCACTTTCTATCCTGGGCACCATGGGGTAAGCAGTTTTACCCTTACTGTGATGTTCTCTGCCTTGCCACAGACCTAAAGCCACAGCGCCAAGTAACCATGGACTGAACTCTCTCAAATTGTGAATAATCTCTCCTCCTAAGTTAATGGTCTTGAATATTTATTTTGTCATGGTTACTGAAAGCTGACTAACACAACAGACATGTATGTGCCTTTATCAAGAGTATGTTTCTCCTCCTGGTCTAAGATTATAAGGAATGGGTGCATGCACACATCAGTAGACGGATAAAGGAACCGTTGCAGAAACGCATCTTATAACAGGTCCGAGCTGGAAAGGCATTCTGATATCCACAATAAACTGCAATATATTCATTCAATAGAAAATAAATAAACAATGGTGGAAGCTGGGCATAGTGGCACACGCCTTTAACCCCAGCACTTGGGAGGCAGAGGCAGGTGAATCGCTGTGAGTTAGAGACCAGCCTGGTCTACATAGTGAGTTCCAGGACAGCCAGAGCTACACAATGAGACCCTGTCTCAAGAAAACAAACAATGGTGAAAAAAAGCTCGCCCTATATGTTGAAATCTGAACAGCACTCATGAGGTGAGCAAAAATAGCCAGACACAAACTATTTAGTCTGCTACCATTTCTATGAAGCTCGAAAGAGGACTAACCTAAACCCTGGCGTGCTCCCTAGTTCAGGAGAACACCGTCTTCGGAGGAAGGAATGATCGGTGCACAGCAGTGGAGGCAGGAGGGCTATGAGCTGCTGCTGATGTTGTGTTTCTTGGCCTGGGTGGCGACTACATAAGGACCGCCTTGTGATCCACCATTAGGCCTCCCATTCCTATTACAGCACTTCTCCATTCGTGTTCTCGGAGGAAACCCTCGGAGGCTTTGCTCACGCTCTCCTGTGTCTAGACCTCCGTTCTTGGCTGCCTATGTAGCACACTGCTCAAATTCCTGCCCCTGCCTCTGGAGCATGCCTATGGCCCATGCTAGCTTTCGGCTGTTGGTTTTCTGTCTTGTGTTTTGACATCACATAAGAACAAGTGAAAAAGAAGCAATTCAAGATGGTAAACGACCTCTTCCCTTCACTAACATTATCTCCGAGGCTTTCTGTAAATAACACTGTACCCAAAGGAAGTTTCCGCATGCAGTTTTGAGGCCCTCTCACTTCTGACATTTCCCAGTGTGCCTAAGAACATTCAGTAGAATTACCTATGGGTTGTTTTTTGTTATCTCCCTTCCTTTCTTCCTTCATTCCTTCCTTCCCTCCTTCCCTCTCTCCTTTCTTCCTTCCTTCCTTCCTTGCTTCCTTTAATTAAATGGTGACCCGGTTACTTCCCTCAGCCTCCAGACAGCATTAGGAATTCCAGGGTGATGAGTAGAGACTCTTCTAGAGAATTGGTAGAGATAACTTCTGTACAAATAATTAGCTTAGCTCTCCAGCTTTTGGCTGCCTCTCCTGTGCCGGAATGAAGCAAGCGGAATCAAAATAGCAGTAAAGGAGTCCAATCAAATTAGCACGCAAAAGATTCCAAAAAAGAAAGAAACAGAACCCTAAGCATGCCTGCTACCCCTCAGGGCTTTGATGACAGGCTTTCCGTGGACCGGTGCCCTAAGCTCTCAGCTGCTCAGGGGTCTCAATTAGCCTAGGCTCCAGGAGCTTCAGCTCCATTAAGCTCAGAAGGTAATGGGAAGAGGAAGTCTCTTCGGAGGCAAATTATCTTCACTCTGCCCAGGGTTTTTCAGACCCACATCCCTGTGCTTTCCACTGGCCCTAGAGACAATTCATGGAGGACTTCATAAACCGAAGCCAAGAATGTTCTGTGTACCACATCTAACAGTTAAATCTGTGGTTCAAACAAGAGGCAACCTAATGCACCAATAGGAAAGGCCCTTGGGAGTGGCCGTGCAGCCAGCTAAATCAGCAGCAGCTGTCTGTGGTTTTCGGCCCGCCTTCTCTGCTTTCACGGGATGCAGACTCTACCGCAGAGCTGGGAAGAGAGGAACAAGGTCTACCTACCTGTAGCCCAGCCCTTGGATCAGCTTACTCCCCAACCGGTCCTGGATCATCTGGATTGTTCCCTGTAACAGGCTCTTGACTGCTGAATCTCCAACAGCAATAGCTACAATCCGACCGGGATCCTGAGCTCTCAAAAATTCCTGAAGTCGCCTGCTCTCATTGTGGTACTCGTGGGTATCAAACTTCTCATTTTCCAAAACTCTGGCTGTGTCTTGGTCAATGACCCTCACATTAAGGCCCCGGGAAAAGTCCTTTTCAAAGGCATAGGAGCCAAAGGGCAAGCCCGAGGAATGCAGAGTCCTTGCCAACATCGTCCATGATGTTCTCCGTGCCCCATGCAACTCCAGTGTCCCGCCAGCCTCCACGCCAATAAACTTTTTGCCAAATGTTGGCATACTTTCACCTTCATCTGATTTGCCATACAAGGAAATTGTCGCTTTGGATCTATAGCGGCATTTTTCTGCTCCAATATGAAGCGCCCCACCATCCTGGATCAGGATGTAACGAGTCCTCAAGGTAACGTTTCTGGATCCGTCTTCAGCATCCCCAAACACAAGCAGTCCTGCAAGGAGCAACACTACTTGAACCTTTGCAACTGTGTTCTAGCTAGCAGATGGGGGTCACTGGGAGTGGTCCAGGAGGGTGACTGGCCCTCTGGTTCCAATCCCAGTTGTTTCCTGGCTGCCACCGCGATGAGGAAGAGGCACCAGTCTCCATGTCTTCCCTGCCATTGTGAACGGCACCCTTTGGAGCTCTGAGTCAAAATAAACCCTAAGACACTCCTGTAAGCGCTTAATGCCAGCAATGAGAAAAACTGGGTATCCTTTTGTCTTTTATCTTTCTTTTTTTTGGATAAAATCCACTACGGATATTCTATATGAGGATCACAGAGCACCCATGGGGCCCCCACAGACAGGGTCTGTTACCTACCTCCATCCTGAATGACTATAGAATCCACTGTAGCATCGGAGGTCAGGCGGAACATATCTCCCTCCTTGATAACAACATGTTTTGCAGAATCTTGTCCTGGATCCCAGTTCCTGAGACGAGGGTTTTGATCTGGACAATTCTCTATGAAACAAAAACAACACACCCCTAATACAGAACCCAGTCCAACCAAGTACAAGGAAACCACGTGACCAGCCAAGCCCAAGAATTACTGTCATTGAACACAGATTTGCATGGAAAAGGCAGAGACACTGATCTCCTGCCCCTGGAATGGAAATCCCACCCCTTCCCAAACACAAGAGGTATGAATTCTTTTCTTCAATATATTAAAAGAAGATGTTAGCACAAAATTAAGTCATCACCTGGTTCAGACCAGACTTCACAAGATACAAAGGAAGTTCCCCTGACTACCTACTTTGGAAACAACAGTAATTTCTCTTGAACCCACACTGTAATGATGCTTTAGAGAAGAAAATCATAGGCTGGCAATGGAGCTCACTAGCACAGTGCTAGCTTATCATGGCTGAGGTCCTGGATTTGATTCCCATAATCTCAAACAGACAGAACGACAGACAGACTCTCTCTCTCTCTCTCTCTCTCTCTCTCTCTCTCTCTCTCTCTCTCTCTCAAAATACCTTGACTAATGGAAAGAGAAATTTCAGAAATTTCCAACAAGTGTGTTAGATATCCAAAAGTTCCTTCCTAAACACAGAGATCCAGAGTCAGCAGTAACAGCACCTTTTTCCCCACATGTACACTTTCCCAACGGAACGACAGAAGGCAAGCGGCCAAAACCATGACTTCTCATTTTCAGAGATGAGGAAATTGCAGAGTAGAGAAGCCAACACAAAGATTAGTTAGCAAGTTGAGTGATGTGGAAGTTCCGCCTGAAGAAACGAGGTTCCCGTGCTTGTAAGCTTCCGTTACCAGAACTGTAACTTGCCTCTTGAATAGTAGATAATAAAATGACGGCTGTTTGTGTATGAGATATTTCTAGGGGAAAGAAAAATCATAGCTTCACTTTTGATCAGCTAACAACTCGTGATTTGCTGGAGATCATTTTGTCCACTCTGTGGCAGAAATTATAAATCTTGTAAAGTATAGATGGGGGTGGGCATATTTCTACAAGTCTATAAACCAGCCTGGGAAAAAAGCCAGCATGTGTGAAATAAATAAATGATAAATAATGTGGTCCTTAATTTAGGGGCAAGTGTCCTCAGGCAAAGGAAGAAAAAGCTGGAGGTACTAAGGCAGCTCCATAGATTCAGACCCCAAGGGGTGGAACTTAGTACTTAAATAAGAAGAGCATGAAGAGACAAGAATACAAGAAATGTTGGGACTGGCGAATGGAACAATGAACAAGGCTTAAGAGCATGGACCGCTCTCAGAGTTTGGGTCCCAGCACCCACATCTGGTCACAATGGCCTGCAACTACAGGGCCTGTAACTTTCAAGGGATCCAGTGCCCCCTTCTGACCTCTGTGATCAACCCTCATATGTGGCATTCACTCACGCAGATATACATACAAAGCTTCATTAAAAACAATAAAAATGAACCTATTTTAAAAATATGAGTATCTATGTATATACATCCCACCAACCTAGTCCATTTCACCTGTGTTTAAACTAAGCAGAGTCAGGAATGAGTGACATGCACTTGAGGACAACAAGAAACACTGCCGAGGCTGAAGGTCCCTGTGTAAAGCAGAGACCACTGGTAAGGAAGAGAGCATTCTAAATTTGCCTTTTGAACCCGAGCATCCCATGTTGTAATCTTCATACGCCGTCTCTCTGAAGTAAGAGCAAGTAGAATTAAATTAGTCTCACTAACTAGGGCCTTGGCAAGTATTCGATGGGATTATTTTTCTCATACCAGAGCTATAATTACCATTTAACTCTTCACATAGTTCATTAAACCATTAAACCGAAGGCAATCCTTGGAGCTGGCAGTGTTGCACGGTGGTAGAAACGCTTGTTTAGCACAAAGCCCGGAGTTCAGTCCCCAGCCCTCCAGAAAATAAAATGACTTTTCTTCAGCCTCCCTATTTTCCTCATAAATCCTAGAGCTGGAATTCTCCAGAGTGTAAGATAAGAAGCAAAGGTCACATGTTACGAGCTACTGAGAAGGAATTCCATCTGTGGAGACCTGAAGCCCACTGTCAGAGTTACGCAATTCTTCAGAACTGCTTGCAATCAATTCCTAGACAGCACACTCCATCAGAACTACCACCCAAAAAAATTCCCGAGTTGTTCCTTCCAGTAAAATATACTTAAATAAGAAAATGTATGAAATCATTAAAAAGCAACTCTGCCAGCCCCCACTCCTAGGCTGGCCTACTTGTGGAGTAAGCACATTTGCAACAGCAAAAGCCACAGTGGGGCTGGCCATAAAACACCTCAGCACCCGAGGTCTCTCCAGCGCAGGGAGCTCAAGAACACTGACTCGGAGCCACACTTGGAGCCCAGTGTTTTCTAGATAGGCTCAGAGAATACCAAGGCAAGTCACAGAGTGCAGCTCCGATCTCCCACTAGTCTGGCTTCCCGCTCCTGATGATTATTTGGAAAATGTGAATCAGAACTTGGTTATTGTGTTTGGAACCGGGAATAGAAAGCCAATACTACATGCAAGGGAAATCAATGTTATAAATTCACAGTGTAGCCAACTGGCTTGGTCATCTCTCTCACTCCCTGTTTATTCTTTTAGAATTGCTGGTAACTTACTTCCCCTCCAGGATCCTAAAATTGGCAAAATCCCTAAAGTACCCCAAAAACCAAAATAAAATAATATTTGTAAGTTTTACAAAGGGCAATGGGGGCCTCAACTGTTACACTATTAAGGAGTAATAGTTAAGGAGGTTTCTACTCAGACAAAAATCTGTAGTAGATTTTTTGTCAAAAAAAAAAAAAAACCATGGGGTACTTAATTCAGGTTGTAATGGCCTAGGCCTCTATGTCACAGCCCCGGGGACTCTGAGTTTTAGATCGTTCCAAGGGTACTTCAATGAAGCTGCTGTTTGTTGAAAACATATTGAAGTTGATGGGCAACAAGTTTCTCCAAAACCAATCAAAATAAATTTATTACCATTAAATATTCTTTCTCTCTCTCTCCCTCTGTGTGTTTATGTATGTATGTGTGTGCATGTGTGTCTGAGGAGTGGGGAGTGGGTAACACACGCATGTGGAGGCAAGAGAGGAGCCCACAGAGTTATTCCTCAGTCAGGCTAGGCTGGCTCCATTCAGTCTCAGTAATCCCCCTGATTCCATCATCCCAGCGCTGGAATTATAAACACATGTGACCAGATCTAGTTTTAAGATTTTTATTATTATTATTTATGTGTGTGTGTGTGTGTGTTTGTGAATGGATGTCATGTGCATGCAAGTATACAAAGAAACCAGAAGAACCCTGTTGGAGCCCCTAGAGCTCAACGTGGTTGTGACCCGCTTGTCCCACCACTCATAGGTTCTGGGAACTAAACTCAGATTCTCACCAACTGAATTATCTCCTCAGCACTGATCATTACATTTCTGACTTGGCTTCTTGAGGAGCAAATATCATTTAAGAAACTAAAGCTTCCTACATGATATTCAGCTATGAACTGCTTGGGTAGGGCTGGACAAATACATCAACTTACATATATAAATGTTTCTTTTAAGGATATACTTTATAAAAGAGCATTTAAAACTTTTTTTGCACTGTTTACCAAGTCTATTTCAAAGCACAAAACAATTTCTTTTTAGTTACTTGTTTGTTTTTTAAATGAAGTCCACTTTATCACTATACGTTTGACCAAATAAACTCACTGCAATCCAGAACTCGCAGCTCCCACAAAGTACAGTCCTGCACTCCCACAGGAATTAGCAAAGACTCTAAAGAGCATTTTAAGAGATGCTCCAAGAACAACTTGAGCCCTGAGACACAGTGTGGGGCCAAAAAATGCTGAGAAAGCCAAGCCCTCCCATTTACAATTTCCCACAGATTCGTTGAACAACTGCTCCCATTCATAAGACGTCATACCCCATCCTACCCGTGCATCAGGGTGTTATAGCCAGCCTAAGCAACAAGAGGTTTCTTTTTGTTTTAAAGTATTCTACCTCCGCTCCTTAGCTCTTCTTTTGGATCATGCTCTATGTGCACGCTCGCACAATGCCTACGGGCACGCAATACATACCATCTGGAGCGTATTTTGAGGATATTCCCAAAATGACTGCAAGCGCCACAAAAAACGAGAAGCTGGTTATAGCGAAGCAGATGAAGGTGTTCTTGTGTCGCTGCTGCTTTCGGTCCTCCCTCGGCGTCTGCTGCTCCTCCGGGGAGAAAGCAAAAGTTGTTGGGGCTTCTTGGCTGGTGGAGGTCAATTTGGCTGAAGTGTGGTTCTTTGGAGGAGGAGGCGGCCGTAAGGGAACCACCTTCCCAGGAACGTAACCAGGTGAACGATGGCCGTTTCCGTTCTGAGGTTGCAGGAAAGCAGGGGAGTGTCCCCTGGAGCCAGCGGCATACATGATACCTTGTCACTGTGAAAAGGAAAAGAAGGTTTAAAAGCGTACCCTGTAAGGGCTTTAAAACTTGGTTTTGAGGCAGGGTCCTGTAGACCCGGGTGGGCTAGAACTTAGTATGTTAACCAGGCTAGCCTCAAACAAATCTACAAGTAGGCAACCTTATCCCCATTTTGTTCATGAAAAAGCTGAGCCCGACAAAGAGATTCACACCAGCCCAGGCCCTGACTCTAAAGATCAGGCTCTTCACAGTTTATGATGGCATAATCAGAACCTCAACAACATGTTAATCTCTGGGATCTTCCATGAATAAGTTCACTTGGCTAATGATACAGGATGATTTTTTTAGGTGGGAAAAACTGACACACACACAAAGGCCCTCCTCTTCGTGTTCATTACTGTTAGCACTAAGAACAAATTGTAACTGAAACTGCTAATTTCATAGGGAGAAGGGAGGGAAGAGCCAGCTAGCTCCACCATACAACGTCTTGCTGCGGTAACTGTTGATAACTCTGATGTGCTCAACAGCTTCAGAAATATGACACCCAAACTCCTCCATTACATTCTTTCCGGAGCATCCCGAGTCACCTGACTTCATCCAATGTCCTCACAACAAATTCCCCGTGTCTACTACCAAATAAAGGACAAGAATTTAGTTGTACAGGGACCTCCAGATTGCTCTAAACCATCAACAAACCCATTAAACATAAAATGGCCCACTTAGAAGGGTTTCCAGGACCCAAATGACATGGAAATTAATGGGGAACACAAAGAAAGTCTCATCAGGAATTGATCATGAGTTTACATGAGACAAAGATCATTCTCCAAGCCGGTGTTTCTGGCAAAATGATGAGGTCTATGGGGCTCGATGTGTGAATAAAAATCATTGTTTAGATGAAGCTTAAAGCCATTATTTAGAAGAAGCTTACACTTCAGACAAAGAAAACACACTGACATCCAAGGTGCTATTGAGGAAACTGCTGTATGTACCAAGCAGCAGACTCAAACAATGAACGCAGCCAAGCAGAGTGTGACCTCCTGCATTAACAAAGAAAGGGACAGAGAGGATGTTCCTGAGTGCCAGGTTCACTGGAGGGGACGCTGATCTGCTGTGAAAGGGGTGGGATCGATGTCCCTTGGGCTTCAGTCTTTCTGCCTCATTGTCTCAGGGTGAGAAGGGCCGGTACTATTTATCAAGCTGAAGAGCTCTTTCAGGAGATAATGTGCGACACCAGATGTAGCCACAAAAACACAAAAGCAGTGAGGAGCTCAGGGGATCACCAGTCCTCTGGAAATAACAGAATAACAAGCCATCAATGTCACAAAAACGGCAACTTAACATGAAAACTCAGAAGGCAACCGCCATAAATGAATCCTTCAGAATCCATTAGCCCACTGGCTGAAAACAAAAAATGAGCCACCATTCTTGTCCTCAAAAGTAAGCTAGTACTTCCATGATATTTTAGAATAAAAAATGCAAAAAAAAATTTATTTCCAATTCATAAAAATCATTAAAATTATAAAACAGAAACATGTTGCCTACAGGTTTCATTCCACATTGATGGATTTACTCTAGACATGGTACTATGAGTACAGTACTTTAAAAAATATTGATTGCCACTTAGGGATGTAAATTATTCATGAAAAACGACGTCTCACTAACTCAGGAAGCAGCAGTGCTGAGACTGTCGTGAGGGAAATGATGAGGGTCAGACAAAAGCATTGCAGCCCAAGACACCCATCTCCCAACTCAGTTTTAAATCACTTGTTTGGAAGATTAAGGTATAATTCTCTCAGTAAATTGCCAAATTGGGTTCAGCCTCCCAAACTCTCAACAATAGCTACTTAATTCTGAAAATCCTGTAGCGAAAGGGCACTAAAGTTTCCTCTGCCGTTCCAGCTTCTGCACGAGATCAGGCACAGTCTGGGTTTTACTGGGGCCGCCACGCTTCACGGTAATGGTGTGTGCTGGCATCACCCGTCACTTCTTTCTATTTATTTTTATTTTATGGGCATTGTTCTTATCTTTTGTTCCGTTTTGTTCTTTGTCTGTATGTATATCTGTATGAGGGTGTCAGATCTTGGAGTTACAGACAGTTGTTAGGCCCAGGGCCTCTGGAAGAGCATTTAGTGATCTTAAGAGCTGAGCCATCTCTCCAGCCCTTGTCAGTCACTTTTTAAAGGTCGCTCTATAGTATAGATTATACAGAAGGGGCTCATCCATGTTTTATTATACTTTGTTTTGTTTGTTTGGTTTGGTTTGGCTGGTTAGTTGCTTGTTTGGTTCGTTTTTCGAGACAGGGTTTCTCTGTGCAGTCCTGATGTCCTGGAACTAGCTTTGTAGACCTAGCTGGCCTTGAACTCACAAAGATCCACCTGCCTCAGCCTCCTGAGTGCTGGGATTACACCACAGCCCAGCCTTACTATACAGTTTAAAGGCTACTATGGCATGGCACAGCCCCTAAAATAAACAAGCCATCTACAATGGGAATACCCAAATCTTTCACGTAGATATCAGAAAAACATTCCACAGTTTTTAAGACATAATTTTTGGAGTTTGATGATATTTCAAAAGACCTTGAAATAATTATCTTATGAGTATTTACTTACCTGGTACCTTAAAAATATTAGCTCAAAAGACTTGATAATAAACAGGTAAATAATTACATTTTTACACTAATAATGCAAGTAAATATTTAAGGAAGATAATTTCTAAGACTATAAAACCTTACTTACAAATGCTGATGTTAGGAAAAGTAGGTATTCAAAGAAGTATGGAATATGTCGTATTTTTTTCAACTCTCAGTCTCTCCTCACTTACCCCAATAACCCTAAAACCTCCCTGTTATTTTAATTAAAATATTTTTCTAGAGATACAGACATGTGCCTCAAATAATAGTAAGGCTGGAGGAACAAATACAGTTGATAAGGAGGCATAAATTAATTTATGTGTTATAAGTACAGTCAGTTATCACAAAAAGCAATTATTTTTAATTATCACAATGTTAAGGGCACCATGGGTTTTAACCTATAAAAAGGGGTGTGGCTTTGAGAGCACTGTTGGGGGAGGTAAACAAAGGCTGCACTGTCTTGGAGATGTGTAAAAGCTGTCTGATTTGGTGTTAAGCTTGCGCCCAGAAAATCTGTTTAACTACAGATTTCTCTATTTTTTTCTCTTCCCATCTCTCCTCACTCCACTTTTTCTCCCTGCCCACCCCCTCCACAGGAATTTCCCATTTAACCTTTCAATATCCACAGGTCATTAAGAAACTTAACTAATCTGTTTCACTGATTGCAGCTGGAAGAAACTAAGAACATTATTTCAAGAGAAAAAAAAATCAATTCTTGTTTAACTTTTACAAAATACAGCTCTAAGCCAGTAAGCTCTGCTGACTGGTGGGCTGAGTCACTTCTGCAAGCAGGAATTCTACAAACTAGCTATAGTAGGTTCAGTCACAGAGTATGAAATGCAGGAGACACAAGGGAAAACAAATGGGAAAACTTCCCTTTCACTTCTTGCTGACAGGAAGAAATGATGAGCCGGATCAGAGGGAAAGTCCTCTGTATACGGAGACAGCAGGCGCACACTCAAGTGCTTATTACAGGGTGATGGAGGACACTTGCTCCCAGTCTGTATCCATCTTCTAAATCACCCTCCTATCCACCGCAGAGGCTCCCGCTGTCCTTCATCAGACACGCACACACCCAGCCATACAGAACTCAGTAAGGATCCAAATGCCAGGCATATGGTGCACACCTTTAATCCCAGCACTCAAGAGGCAGAGGCAGGTAGATCTGTGTGAGTCCAAAGCCAGCCCGGTCTACAGCATGAGATTCAGGACAGCAAAGGCTACAGAGAGAAACACTCTCTCGAGGAAAAAAAAAAAAAAAGAATGCAATCCTTTTGCCTTGTTTATACTCTTTCAAGTTCCTCCTTTAATTTGTGTGTGTGTGTGTGTGTGTGTGTGTGTGTGTGTGTGTGTGTGTGTGTGTGTGTGCTGGGATTAAGGACATGTGTCACCACTGCCCAGCTCCCACTATAATTTTAAAGAGAACCTATTTTTTTCCTTTTGGTTTTGATTTTGGTACGAGTGTTCTGTGTGTATGCCTGCATGCCATGAGAGGGCATCAGCTCCCATTAAAGATAGTTGTGAGCTGCCATGTGGGTGCTAGGAATTGAACTCAGGAATTGAATGGTAGCCAATGCTCTTAACCACTGGGCCATCTCTCCAGTCCCAAGAAAATATATTTTTAAACGGAAACTTTAGGCTTGTCGAAACAACCACGATATCAGCATAATCCAATCAAAGATTTCCTGAGCAACAACAGTCAACTGAGTGGTCAACAATCTTTGTTTCTGAGACTGTCTGCACAACTCTTAAAATTTGGCTAGGCAATCTTTCTCTTCTATTAAGATCTTAGAAAATCTCTACAATGTAATCACTGTTGTGTCTAAAAAGAAGTAAAAGCAAACAACGAAAAGTAAAATATTTCAGAAAAGAGGTATACATAAATTTTAAAAGCAAATAATACATTTTACTATAGTCATCTGAACTTCTGACCCAGTCAAGCTGTTGGCTCCCAGCTGCTTTGAATTTTTAATTAAGATTCTATATTCCCAACTTCCTGTCTTAGAAAGAGGCATGACAAAGAGAACATCTAAGTGACATTCAGATTTGTATGTGGTTTAGTTTAAAGGGATAATGTTATGGGGTCTCGTTTAATTTTTCTTTACATAGAGATTGTCCCTGCTGCTAAACAATGAGTTCAGGCTTGCACACACAAAACAGCTCAATAAGAAATAAACTCAGGGACTGGAGAGATGGCTCAGAGGTTAAGAGTACTGACTGTTCTTCCAGAGGTCCTGAGTTTAATTCCCAGCAACCACATGGTGGCTCACAACCATCTATAATGAGACGTGGTGCCCTCTTTTAGTCTACAGGCCACCATGCAAACAGAATGCTCTACACAAAATAAATAAATAAGTAAATCTTAAAAAAAAAAAAAAGAAAGAAAGAAAGTAGAGAAAAAGGAAATAAACTTAGAGCCAGTGATGACGCATGTCTTTAATCCCAACATTCAGTAGGCAAAGACAGGTGGACCTCTGTGAGTTCAAGGTCAGCCTGGTCTCCAAAGTGAGTTCCAGGACAGCCAGGGCTACACACACACACACACACACACACACAGAGAGAGAGAGAGAGAGAGAGAGAGACAGAGAGACAGAGAGACAGAGACAGAGAGACAGAGAGAAGAAATAAAGAACACCCAAAAACTTTTTAGAAGCTTTAATTTTTCAAATTTCCAAGTACATACTTAAATGTCATCAAAGTCATAAAAATTGTGTACTTGAACACATATAGATTTCTATGGAACAAAGAGAAGGTGGAAAGAAGTGAGTTTGTGTGTGTGTGAAGTTTAGAAAAATATAAATTATACATTGTATTCCTAAAGCATACAATATAAAATATGTTTTTCCTAAAATAACCACTGTGAGGAATTCAGCATGGATCCTACGTCTACACATATAATGGCTACTTGGAAGAAAACAGCAGTTGAAAAAGCTATGTGCTCTTTCCTCCGAGATCTTAGCTTTAAATGAGCACACCCCCAGAGAACTGCAGGCCCCACGGCCCCTAAGCACTGCTACAACAGGACACACACTCCACCAGAACACTGTCCCTTAGCCCCTGCCATTTCCAGCCTGTCTCAACCCCAAAGTATGTCACAGTCCCTGCAACTGTCTGGCTTTGAAATCTTCGCTGATCTTAGAGCAATCCTCTTTCACTGTCATGGAGCTCTGTGTTCCCAATCAAGGTTCCCAGGTGCATGAGGAACAGCCCTGATTACAAATCTCCCCATGAACTGGAAGGATAAGGGATTCAGAAGCTAATTACTGTATATTCCCCTATCAGCTTTCTCCACTTGGTCAGTGTAGACAAACAGGATGAGCATCACCAAAATTAAGTACTCAGCAGTGTCCACATCCTCTTCCTCACCAACAAAAGCGCCTCTAAAATATATGAAGTCTATTAAGATATAGCACAGGGAAAGTATAAGGAATCTTTCAAACATACAATCCTAAAAAGACTAACCATGCTATAAGAAAGAAAAGAAACATCAGTGCCACTAATCATTTTCATTGGGATAAGTATCTTTACTTAACATTACTTTTCCTGCTCCAAAAATCACTTTTCAATTAAGTTATACTGTCCTAGAAAGCTTCAGTCAGGGTATAGTAAACACCTGAAAAACAAAAATTAGAAACAATGAGAGGCTTCCCTAAAAATAAGCAAACAACTACGTACTTACATTTAAAATAGTAAGTGTGCCTCGTGAAATAGCAACTTAGGTACAGTTTCGCTGAGAGTATGTCCTTAGCAAGTTACACTGTAATCGTCTGGGAAGATACAGACCCCTCATGGAAAGGATATTTAGGGGCCAGAGAGGTAGCCAAGAGGTTAAGAAAATAGGTTGTTCTTGCAGAGGACCCGGGGTTCAATTCTCAGCATCCATATGGTGGCTCCCAACCATCTATATAATCCCAGTTCCAGGAATAGGATGCCTTCTTCTGACTTTCCTGGGCATCAGGCATGCATGCGGGGCACAGATAACACATGTGAGCAAAACATTCAATAACACAAAATAAGTACATCTTTAAATTTTTAAAAAATATTTACAAATGTCTAAGACCAAAAAGCAGCCAAGTAATACTTTCTAACTGTAAAACTGACCTTTAAGCATTTTCATTAATTCTTATGCCCCTGTCCACCACATTCTGTGAGGAATACATCTGACAATTGGGGGGGGGGGGACTATGAATGGAATGTAAAATGAAATTTTAAAAATTAAAATAAAAAATCAATAAATAATAAATGTACTGAACAGCCCTGCCCTTTCAACTCTGCTAATCAAATTCATAAAAAGCAGTGGGTGACAACCCTAAGTCCTTCAACAGCTGAAACATGTCCAAGACTGAGGTACACCATCGCCCCAGTGTTAGGAAAAATACTGGATATCTGGGGGGGGGGGGGGGGGGGGGCGGGTTGAGGCAGCAAAGAATATAGCCAATACCATAGAGAAGCAAAAGGGAGCAGAGAACACAGGCCTCTGGGTAGGACTGTGGAGCTGTCAATCATGAATGGCCTCCTTCTAGAATAAATTCCTGAAATGGGACAAAGAGACCAGACCAAAACAAACTGGACTCAGCCACTCATGCTCAAAGTCACATAACCAAACTGTAATCCAAAGAAGGAAAGAAAATCTCAAAACAAAAATTTCCCCTGAAATTGAGGCTCTTACAGTAAGAAGGACCCTCCCATTGTGAGGCACAGACAATAGGATCCTGCCTTAGGCAGATGCTAGCCAGTCAGCTTTTACTGACCCTTCTGTTTCCTTCTTCCTACCTTACAAAGCCCACTGTCTGCCTTTCTACAGAGTGAGAAGCTGTCCCCATTCACAAACCCCAAATAAAAGCAAAGCAGATCCACTACTGTTATTGTGTGGTTCCTACTTCTGACAGATCTCAAAGGTTCCCGATCTGAAGAATCAGACAAAGGGGGAGTCATTTGCATCGTGGCCCTTTGCTGCTTCTGATTATCCCATTACTCTTCTTCAGATTCCCTCTCTCTCCCCCATTCATCCTCTTAAAAAGCCCCTTATAAAAAAAGAAAAGAAAAGAAAAAAAAAGCCCCTTCCACCCCGTTCCAAGGCTCCTTAGGTCAGTCTCCCCCTTCACCCTTGTTCCCCATTGGCTAGAAAGACACAGAGAGGCTTCCAACCTGCTGACAGTGACAGATGGCTGTGCAGAGGCCCACAACGGAGGCTCCCACGCGTCATCTCCTTGCAGCTGACCTTCCAAGGAAAAACCCAAAGCTGGGGTCTGACCTGAAGGAGGCTAATTTAATTAATACAGCAAAGGGCAGGGCTGCCAGTGGCCTGCATTGGCTGGCTGCATTCTCTGCAGACTGCTAGGGACAACCCTTTAAAACGCTGCCCAATAAGAAAGTGCCAGCAGAAAGTTGTGTCCGTAGAGCTGAAAGGTAGGGGAAAGACCAAAAGAAGAGGTGTGCTTGACTAATCCGTGCAGATGAATGCGCAGATGAATCTAAAGGCCATCATCTAGTGACACACTAACACTGAAATGTTAGGACTCACAGAATAAAGACTATGTTCTGGCCTGTTTTGCAAACCAAGGACGATTATCAAAGATGCCCAAACTGAAAAGACCCAGGCTACTCAATCATGGGACTATAACCCAAGTATATTACCGTCTTCGCCCCAAAAAGAAGCTTTCTAATCAGAGAACACAAGAACAAATTCTAGTTTGTTTGTGTTTGGTTTTCGAGACAGGGATTCTCTACGTAGCTTGGCTGTCCTGGAAGTCTCTTGGAGTCTTTGGATCCTGAAGGCATGACATCACCTGCATTGGCTTGGAACTCACAAGTCATGCTCGATCTTCTCCCAGAGCATGTGAAACCTCAGCCAAGCAATGTGGGCATATTCCACCTTGTCAGCAATTGCCCTGGTATTCTCCAAGATTATACATGCCTGGTACTGTAGTTGCTCCTCCCATGACCAAGATGGTGGCCCGACTTTGTGCAGCTAAACAAGGGAGGCCTGAAAATCTAAGAAGCATGGCCAGCCTAGGTGTCCCAGATTCAATAACAACAGCAACAAAAATGAAGAAGACTAGAAGATTCAGGTCAAGATAAGACAAGGTGGTAACGGGGCAACTTGGAAAAGTTAGTTACTGGCTGACCTTGGTGAAAATGGCTGAAGGTCAGGCCATGGCTACGTAGTCAGCAGCCGCCCCTAGTAAGTGAGAGGATGCCCTAAACCTTGCAGAAAAGGCTTCCCGCCCCCTTCCCTTTCAAGGAACTAGTTCCTCACTGCTAACAGCCTTTATTTCTATTTGATCATGCCATCCGGTGGCTGGGAATGGTCATGAACGCATTCCCATTGGGCAATTAAAGCCACAACTTTCACTTCACAAGTATAACCTTTTAAGCTTCATGTGGGGGCTTCATAGTCAGTCAACAAAGTTGGTTTTATTGTAGTGGCCTTTTCAAAAGAAAAGACGCCCACAGTGAATTTTTCTCACTTATACTGAAATGGGATATAGGCATTTTTTTTCTGCTACTGACTCACACTTGCCAAACTACTCATTCTTTAGGAAAGAGTATTGGAACCAATAGTCAAAACCATTATAATGCTGAAGGCTTCCAG
The DNA here is from genome assembly GCA_963919715.1 of Microtus obscurus. NCBI lineage: Eukaryota > Metazoa > Chordata > Mammalia > Rodentia > Cricetidae > Microtus > Microtus obscurus. Next base: position 40,043,871 of record CAWTZC010002514.1, read on the forward strand.
GCTCCAAAAGGAAAGCTGATAACTACAAGAAAGCTTCCAAATCAGTAACTGGTTCACTCAAGAGACTCAGTTTCCAGACATGACCAAAAGGACACCTAGTTTGTAGTGCAGTGGAAACTATTCCTTTCTTAGTGGCTTACTAAGAATCGTCTTAAACTGCAATTCTCCAAGAGCATTTCTACACAGTGCTAAAACTACTGGAATGCACTAAAGACCACCATCTCTCCAACTTGTAAGATCCTCATCCGTGTGTGGCAAGCAGGAGACAGATGTAGAGTTCAAGGTCATCCTTCATCGCATGACAAGTTCAAGGCCAGCCTGAGCTACTTGAGATACTACCTCAAACAAGCAAACAATACCAAAAGTTCTTACTAAAAACAACTTTACTTTTGCTTACTGTTCAAACAAAGCAACAGTCTTGGTGCGCCTCATGTAAAAAGGTCACCATTTTCCACCTTGAAAAGACAAATCTTTCTACAGAGGGAATTTCAAAACAGATTTGTCTCATAGATTAAAGGACTAATTTGTAAGGAGACAGTAATTACAGTTTCTGGGTGAGTCTGTTTCACTTTTTAAAAAAACATTTTACTAAAGACCCCATGCCTCCTTTATCTATCTGATGCCATATTCCTTTCCTACTGTAAAATGCAATATTTGCTGGTTCTTGGCAAACAGCGTTAAAGGCTCTCAAAATGAGCAAGAGGAAACACAAACACACACACACACACACACACACACACTATCCCTAGCATGCTTTTATCCTGTGAATCAAAAAAAAAAGTCTGAATGTTTCCAGGAACTTGCTTCCTAGGGAAAAAAAAAAAAAGCGCACTTCTACAATATTGCAAATTTGCATCCTGTTTACAGAAAATGCAAGTAAAGCTAACATTTCGACACCGAGTTCCTTATTTATCAAATAACACTGTACTACATGGATAAATAAGAGATGAAAAGACATGAATCTACATTTTAAATTAAGTACAATGGGTTTCTAAGCCCGAGTGAAAACTACTTAAACACTAAAATAACTAATTGCCAACAAAGGCAAAATGAACTAAAAGAATAACTAGGCGAGGTGGGGAAAATTACTGTCTGGAAATAAGAACAAAGAGGTTCTTGTCCCTGCTCAGCCATCAATTTACTACATGACCTTACCTAATTAGTGAGCCTCTTGGGTCTCCACTTCCTTGCTTTATCATTAGTTTTAAGACCCCTGGAACCACAGGCGGGGATTCAGCAAGTACAGCAGTGTCTGACACCCTGACTCCCCTTCACGTCACCCAAAAGAGCCACACTAAGCTCTAAATATCTGAGTCTGGGTTTCCATCAAAAGCAATTTACAAAATGTCAGCTGACCCATCTCCAGAGGAGAACTCAAGCCAGTAGCACCCACAGTTTCACGTTTCACCCCGACAACAGCAGCTGTTAGGAGAGCACTTAACAGTCTGGTGGAAAATGATACCTCTTTACAGATGGAGAAAATAAGAGTGATTTTCATAGTCTCAAATATGCACTGCCCCACCCCCACCCTAGTCATATGTTGGCCTTGTTGAGACAGTGGCTCAGAGAGAGCTGCCTTGGGAGACAAACTCAGACAGGCCCTCTTGAGTGATGCCCTGGACCAGACAGCCCCTCCCTCCCATCAATGCTCACAAGCCAAAGCCAGCAGATTTTTTCGGTGAGTGGGAGGGGCAGACGCCTTGGCAGGGGAGGTACATCACAGGACAGCAGCCAGGCACGAACACCTGCTTCCATTCTGGAAAGAGTCAATAAACAGAAACCTATGGCCGTGGCCAGTTTCAGTAAGCCATAATTTTCACTTATTTGTAGCTTGTTTAAAACTACAGAATAAAGTACCATTGGATTGGAAGTGTTAATTCAGTAATTTGCATATAACTGCAAATTTAATTGACTCCATTATACTCAACAAGCATTTTAAAACTTATCTCATAGAAGAAGAAATTTAGGGATTTGTCCAGTGGTAAATTGTTACTAACTGCCAAAGTCTTGTTTCAAAGCAAACCTTGCCTGACCTCCCACCTTCAATTTTGCTGGGTGTAATGACAAGCCAGTAACCTCAGGGCAGTCATGGTGACTGAGCAATGAGAGGCCAGCCTAGGCTATAGGGAGACCCTGTTTCAAAAACATAGACAAAGGTGGCACTTCTTAAGCCAATTTTCAGTCCCTAGTATTTTGTCTGATTTAACAAATAGTATCAGAAACTGTTCTACTGTCCAGCCTCCACAGGAGGCACTTCCTTTGTCCCCCGAAAGCTTAGGCACAGTGGGTCCCCACTCAACGCTGGGGAGATTTAGTGTTCTTGGTTTGCTTGGGTCCCCAGTTACTCTCATTTCTTCGGCTTCAGTCTTACTCATCATCTTCAATGGAAAGCACACAGGAATCTCCTGCCCCTGGCTTCCCCATCTGCAGCCAGCCACTCCTTCACTTCCCTCTCCCACTAACAGAAAGTGCCACAGAGCATGCTGAGAGTCCTTCCAGAATGTCCAGCACATGATGAGCAATTTGTAAGTATTCGGTTAATGGATCCGTGGCAGCTGGGTAGACTACTAAACTATTTCAGCGCACCTTATAATGTATAGACATTTAAAAACGTGGGTGTCAAACTATAAATTCAACAGTGATTTTGGTTTTCTCTCTCTGAAATGTGGCTCTGGCTCACCTCTCTTAATTTCAGAAGCTTGCCTGGAGGCGCACAACTAGTAAGTGGTATCCTTTCAATTTCATAATGGCCCACAAGCCCACTTAGCTTTGCGCCCATTTTCCTGGCAGCTATGAGGAGAGGCATGGCTGTGCCTTCTAGGTGGAACTGAGGTGTTGCCACACTTCGCTTTTCTGCGATTCTAATGCTTCAGGAAATCCACTAGTGAGAGGTTAGATAAAGAAAGGAGACTGTCCTCAAGCAATTAGCCATGGGACCAGTATTGCACAGAACTTCACAGGAGCCCAACAAAGAATTTATATCCTCATGTCTTGTACACACAAACACGCAGATATACACACTCACCACACTTCTCAGAGAGAGAACAGGTGATGGATCAAATTCACTTCTAACCTTAATTCTCTGTCCTGTAAGGACAAAAAATAAGATAAGCAGTAAGGGACAGACCGAATTTAAAGTCAGAAGACAAAGTTCCAGCCCCAACCCACCACCTCCTTTGACCATAGAGCACATCACGTAATTAAGGTGAGCTATTTCAAAGACAGGAGAAGGCACCATGGCAAGCTGTCCTGTATTTACCAAAAGAACAGCATGCCAGGTGCAGATTCTGCTTTCCCCAGAAATACAAACTTAAAAGAACCCTTCAATAGATAATGAGGGGCACACCAGGTTAGGACTCCCAGACCAGTGCTGAAGGCTCCAGCTTCCTTAATCTCTAAGGGTATGTTTAATTTATATGTATGTGGATTTAGAAACCTGTTCTGGTATATATACCTGGTTACAGTGGTTACAGGCCTCCCTCAGCTCAGATGGAACCTCTCTCCCACCTCCTCTCCCTCTTTTTCTTTCTTTCTTTTTTTTTTTTTTCTTTTTTTTACTGGTAAGAGCTCTCAAGACATCCGCCCACCTTCAACATGTTCGACCACGCAGCACCACACTTCATCACTGGCACAGGGGAGTCCAAGTCAGTGAGCGGAGCCCAGTGGAAGTTCTTATATATTAGGCACTCTCTTTAACCCCAACTGCTGATGGAAGGAGACATATATCAAAGTCGGCTTCCCTAGCCTTAAGCGGAGGATTTAAGTGAGGTGTTTCCGCTCCAGAGAGAAGAGGTCTGGTGGCAAACACCAGCCCTCACAGGCGAGTCAGGACCTTAGTTTTATTGCTTGGGGGGCGGGGGGGCTAATAAGTAGTACTAAGTACAGTCCCTCAGGGCACTCACAGTGAGAGCCCGGTTCTTTGCCAGGACCTGCGGGGAAGTGTTGGGGGGGAGGGGGCCTGTACTAAAACTGGTTCCCAGCTTTAAAGATGCCCAGATTCTGAAGCCTCGCTTTCCCACAAGGATCAGTGGGACTAACGCGGGGGACTAGGAGACAAAGCTCCCCCACAAGCTTTACAGAAGCGCGCGCGCTCGCGGACGCCGAGACTCCACAATCTCCACAATGCACATTCCACCAATCTTTCACTGCATCCCCCACGCAGCCTTTCCAGAAAGTTTAGTGCTGTTCACACCGACTTTAAAACAGCCATTGTTACCCTCTCCGGGAACTCAAAGTGAGCGAAAAAGGGATCATGCTCCGTCTCCCAAGGACCCTTTTTCGTGGAAGAAGGTTGAGTCTCTGGGTGTGTGGGGACAACCCCGGCGGGGAGGCGACGGCAAAGGCGGACGCCGGGACCCACGGGGACGTTGTGCTTCTCCGCAGAAAACGCCAGCGCAGGGACGGCCAGGCCTCCAGGATGCCAAGGTGCGCTAGCGGGGTCCGCGCCCTCCCGGCCCCGGGGACCGCCAAGGAGGCGGGGCTGGGGACCTGCGACCGGCAGAACCTTACCTTCCCCTCCCCCTCCAGGCGTCGGTCTACTCAGGTGTCTACGCGGTAGCCCGAGGAGCAGGAAAGGAGCTCCCGGTGTCCCCGCGTGCGGATCTCCTCTCCATGGCCAGGAACCCGGGACCCGCCGCCTTTTTGAAGCCAGCGGCAGCTGCAGCCTCCGCCGAAGGAGAAGCAGCGGCGACCGGGGAGTAACGCTCCTCCCTCCGCCTCCGCGGCCACCTCCTCCAGCCAGCCCGGCTTGGCGCTCTGGGATCCTTCCCTCCCGGAGGAAGAGGAGGGGAATCGCCGTCCAGCCGGCGCGAGCCCGTGCGGCCCTGAGACAATAGCGACAGGGCGCGTTCCCGAGCCGCGCAGGTCCCCGGTCGGCGGGCGAAGCGGCTCGCTAGGGTCCCCCTCGGCCGCCACCGGCCACACAAGCGCCGGCTCCGCTGGGCCGAGAGTGCCGCGGATTGGGCAGGGGGCCGGGAGTTTAGGGAGGCGGGCGTAGAGGAGGGGCCTGAGGTGGTAGGCGGGGCTTTGTGGGCGGGATGGAGCCTGCGGAGACTCCTCCCACCTCAAGCAACACACGAAGGTTCAGCGCCTCCCGCTGCCTCCAGCGGGAAGAGCTCCTGCTGGCACTGCCGGCGGCCGGGGCTACCAAGCAGCACCCTGGGCTTGACTGCAGACGACTACCTGGGCATTCGCGGAAACTGGCTGGGCTGCACCTGAGTCTGCGCTCCTCAGTAACCTTAGCTGTGCCTGAATCGGTTCCCCGTCGTCTCCTGCTGACCTGAATCTGCGGCCCCATCACCTGCGGAAATCTGACCACGCTACTTGGCAGCCATTACCTCCAGGGTTAAGCAGGATCCTCTGCCCTCATCACCCCTAGCTGAGTCTAATACTGCTTCTCTATCACCTCTTGACATGGCCGATGTGAGCCTACAGTCCCCATCACTCGAAACTGAACCTGCATTTTCTCCTGTCTGGCCACGCTGCTAAACCCCCATTACCAACAGTCTCCCAGCCCCCTGGGTCGATCTCTATTCTCTTCACCCAATACCTCAGTTAGGCATGATCTTTGATCGCTCCCGAATAGAGCTGACTCGGCACCGCATTATTCCCCAGGAATACCCCGCAAATTCCCCCACACCCCAAACTTTCTGCGCCTCAAGTCACCGCACCTCGACTGCCCCCACCTGGCCAGCAAGGATCTGGGTTCGTAGCCCTCCCCGCAAAGGCAGCGTGCTCTTGACTTCAGACGGTTCAGTAGAGAGACTGGAGCAGCCCCAGCATTTCGCGAAAGGGCCAGAATAAATATACCTAGTTCTGACTTCGCCTTCTACTCGCGCTGTTCTGGAGTAGCTGAAACGTGCAGGGGGCGGGGATGAAACACTGAAAGCCACTCCTCAGCCCACCCTACACCAAAAGACACTGGCCTGGTTGGTGGTTTAGGTAGCCCTAACATCACCTGGTCCCCTCGCGGAAGTTACTCTTGCAGAGGAAAAGCCTTGCCTGCAGCAAAGGGCGCGACCTGGCTTGATCCGTTTAGACCCACGAGGTCCAGAGCTAATGACAGCTGCAAGACTGCCAAATCGGGACAGTCATCATCCTCTATTTAATTCAGAGTTGGAAGTGTTCCCCCTGGGGAACTGTTTCAATGAATACTGTAAGACAGGATTGCTCATTTTTCAGTCTTGCTTTCTTTGTTTGCTTTCTCCACCCTTCTAGTAAAAATTCAACCTTGTAACCATGACACACTAGCAGGCAGGAAGGGGAATACCCTGTTTCCGAGGTTTGGTTCAGGACTTTGTAGAACTGAATCAGTGTTTCCAGACTGGGGCCGATAAGAATCTTCTGCGATCATGGGAAACTTGGATTCCCCCACCAAAGCTCTACGGACAGAGTCAAAGGAGTTTGCAAAATGCAAATTTTGGAACCATTTCTAGAACACATCCACAATTAACTAAAAACCTTGGGAAAAATGCAGCTTTCCAAGGAGTAGCTCCACCTACTTCTGAGACATTGCCGAATTCTTACCCATCTGCTATCTCCAGCCCCAGTCCCTTCTGAGGAGAGAAAAAGGACAACTTAAAATAATTGCACAGATGATTTTCTTTGCACAATCTGCAGAGGAAGAAGGACATTTTCAGTGGCCTCAAAGTGAGACATTCAGAATTTGAGAGCCCCTGGAGGGGGGGGCTGCTGAGATATGACTCGGTGGTTAAAAGCACTTTCTTCACTTCCAGAGGACCCAGGTTCGATTCCAGCAACCTACAGGCCAGCTCACAACTGTCTCTAACTCCAGTTCCAGGAAATCCAATGCCCTCTCCTGGCCTCAATGGTAGGTACACAGATATGCAAGATATACATGTAGGCAAACTACACATAAAATAAAAATAATTCTTAAAGCAGGGTGGTGGTGGCGCACACCTTTAATCCCAACACTTGGGAGGCAGAGGCAGGCGATCTCTGTGAGTTCGAGGCCAGCCTGGTCTACAAGAGCTAGTTCCAGGACAGGCATCAAAGCTACGGAGAAACCTTGTCTCGAAAAAACCAAAATAATAATAATAATAATTCTTAAAAAAGAGAGGCTAGTCTCTCTTTCTCACACACACACACAACACACACACACACATTTCTCTATATATCAAGATTCTAATCCTGTTGCCTTCTGGGTATGGAAATGGCATCTTTGCAGATGTAATTAAGTTGAGGGTCTTGACTGAGAGATTTTTCTGAGTTATGAAGGTGAGCCCCAACTTAATCAACTTATGAGAGGAAGGCAGAGAGAAATTTAAAACACAGTGGTGTGGAAGGTGTGGAACCAGGGAGGCAGTGATGGAAGTGACACAACCCAGGACTCGGGGAGGAAAGCAGGCACCAGAAGCTGGAAGGAACCAGGAAGAGTTCTCCCTAGGAACTGAATACACTAGTGAAACTGTATTCAAATGCCAGACCTCTAGAAACACAGTAGTCAATCTGCTGTTTTGATCTATCAGTTGGTGGTAATGTGGTTCTATGGTACCTGCATCCTGACTTGTGCCAAATTTGTTGAAAACGTCTCTCCCCTGGATCTCTACTGAGCATCAGGCCCTTTGCTCAGAATTCAGATATCTTATACAAATCCTCCCAAAAGTTATTACACCAGTTTTGGAAAGGTAACACTGAACCTAGAATGTTTAAATAGTGTTGCAAGAGTGTTTTCGAATTATGTGGGCCAACTAATCCATAGCTAAAAATAACCATCACAGATTCATATAAACCATCTTATTAGAGGGTTTTGTTTTTAATTGTGAAATGCTCTTCCACTATCTGTATTCATTGGCAAACCAAGGGACGTGGATGCCTAGAGTTGGGGAGACAGGAATTCTGTGTCTGTTTTCTGCCCAGTTTTCTTGTGAAACTAAAACTAACTTCCAAACTGAAGTCCATTAACAGTGAGCGGCTGGACATCTTTTTCATAGACTACTTTTGAAAATTTTATAAACTTTGTTTTGGCTAGTCATCTGGAACATGAAAAATTAAAAGAAACTGATAAGAAAGGAAGAACAAGGGACTCAGAGTGAGAGCACAGACTCCCCATCAGTAAAAATGACAGTGAGTCCCAGGGAATCAAGCTCTGAGGAGGAGTGTGGCCGGATGTTCTTGAGGCCTGCTCACCACGTGACCTCTGTAAGTGGAAGGGCCAAGAAGCAGGTGACAGGAGAGGGGACACTGTGTGGCAGTGTGCTCTCAATGCCCGCCACCAACCCCACTGGAGGTTTTTGGGTAAGCATGGCCCAGTAGAATGACTGGATCTAAATGGCGAGGTGTTTGGATACTCTCTGTAGCAGCCGTCAAACATGGTCCATCCTGGGAACATCACCTACTTACTTGGTGTTTGATGTCCTCACCAGTATGTTCAAAAGCATCAAGGAGAAAGGGGTGCTCAGAGGATGGCCCTCCATCCTGACTCTGGTCGTGACACTGTCTTCACCGTCTTGAGGCAGGATAACTCATTGAGAGTTAAGATTCTTTAGTCAGATTGCCTGGGTTAGAACCCAGGTCCACAGCTCACTACTCTACCTCTGATCAAGATGCCCAACCTCTCTGGGTAGAGTATTTGCATTTTAGAAGCGGCATAGTAATGGTAGCTGGCTGGCAGAGTCATTGTAAGAATTAAACACAGAAATGCTGTAAGCAGCTTAAAATGCAACTCGTAAGTTCCCATCAATTTGTGCTGCTAGTACCTCTGATCATCCCTTCTTTAGCTCCCCATGCTTAGGCCAAATTGGAGTTTTAAATCATATTACCTTCACCGTGACTTTTTTAGGGGGGCATAGGAAACTGGCTGCTCTTGGAACCCAGACCATACCTGAAGGTCATAGATAAATAAAAAAACAGTACCCTCTGCTGCCTGTCAGGTGGATGGAAATGGAGGTACGCTTGGAAAAAGAGGGAGTACCTCATGCTGAGACAGGGAGCATTTTGCAGCTTCCAGCTTTAAACCTTTTGATGACAGAGCATCCCTTGACTTTCATCTGCTCCAGCCTGTTAGAACCTAGTTCCTTCAGTCTTTCACCCTGTGAGTGTCAGAATGGTCCTTTGAGGGTTGTGTAGACCTGGTCATGCTTGTTCCTGTTAGCACCGGAGAGTGCATGGGTATGGAAATGATTCATGAGAAAGGTGTTGATTTCCCATCCACCCCTTAATTAAGTTGTAGAAGCAGCCCCGCCCCCATCCTCAGGGTGCAGATGACATTACAGAATGTCAGTGTGACCTTTCTCCACCTTAGCCCAACTGTGTGTCTACAAACCATCTTTTTTTATTTATTTTCCCATGTCCAGCCAACTACATTCTCACACTTTATTGATCCTAGTGAAGGCTGCGTGCTTCCTGTTGAGCTTGCTGGCCATTTGCCTTAACCTGTGAAGTAAGCAATCCTGGTATACTTAAAACTCCTGAGTTCCTTATTTTTTTTTTTCACAAAAAGAAAAAACATGTATGTACTCCATTTCAAACCTCTAAATTCTAATTGATTGAAAGGAATTAAATCTCTTTTATCATTAAAAAAAAAAAAAACCCAAGATGTTCTACTCTGAAAAAAAGGTAACCTCATACAACATCTAAAAAAATTTCACACAAAGTATTTTGTTGTGGTGGTGGTAGGTGTACATGTGTGCTATATCAAACATATCTGGGTGTGTGCACATATTCCCATGTTGAGCCCAGAAGTGGATACTGAGTGTCTTTCTCTATCACTCTCCACTGGTGTTTTTATACAGGACCTTTCACTGAACCTGGAGCTCACTGAGTGGGTAGCCGAGCTGCGGAGCAAGCCCCTGGGATCCCCATGTCTCTGCCCCCCAGCACTGCTGTGACAGCCACACAACCACACCTGGCCATTTACATGAGAGTTGGGAGCTGAAGTCAGGTTCTCTTTCTGTGCACCAAGCACTTGACCCTACCATGAATCATCTCTCCAACCCCTAAAAAACCTTTGTAGCTGGGCGGTGGTGGCGCACGCCTTTAATCCCAGCACTCGGGAGGCAGAGGCAGGCGGATCTCTGTGAGTTCGAGACCAGCCCGGTCTACAAGAGCTAGTTCCAGGACAGGCTCCAAAACCACAGAGAAACCCTGTCTCGAAAAACCAATAAATAAATAAATAAAATAAATAAATACCTTTGTAAGTGACATATTTTCCGAATTTTCTTTTCTTTTTTTCTAGTATTTTCATTTTATGACTTACATAGCCTCTTTTACATATGTGGTATTCCTTGCTGCTGGCACCCAGAGCTAAGAATCTGAGAAGGGCATCTCTCACTGAGTCTCTTCTCACAGTTGAGGACTGCCCCAGGAAATGGTTATGAGTTGCTTCAGGTCACCCAACCTGAATGAAGTTGCTTCTGTAGCTTAATCTGGATTAATATTTTCCAGCATATATGCCTAAAATAACTTCAGCTTCACTATTCCTGTGTTGTATGTACTTCGTGACATCTGTAAAGAGAACAAAGACACAAGAACTGGAGCATCTCTTCAATATGCTTATTACACAAGTATACTGAGAGATTTCTAATAAAATGATGGATTTGTATAAGAATAGAGTGTACTTGTTTCATACACACACACACACACACACACACGGCACAAGTGTGGCCCGCAAAGGGTCATGTGCTAGTAGCTAGCTACCCAAGGTGACGATGGAAGAGGTGATGGACCCCTTAAAGAGATGAGGCTGAGTGGAGGATCTAGATTAGGCTGGGGAATTAATTAATTCTCTCCTGTCCAGATTCTGAGGTTATCTCCTCAAGGGAATGAGTTGTTACAAACTTTAGAGAGTGAGACTAGGACCTCTGAGTCTGGAGCTTCCTCCTCCACCAAGCCCTTCATCAGCTTCCAACGCTGTGACCTCCCTCCCTTCTTTAGAAGCTGCCCAGGTGTTTGGTCATAGCAAGCCAAAATGGAGTAGCCCAGCACATAAATGTCAGCTTGGAATAATACCAATATCCTGAATCACATGTTGGTGCCTGGATTTTATTTCTTCCTTCCTTCCAGGCACCCAGCGAAGTATAAATCCACTGTCTCGAAAGGTTGGGAACCTTGTGTTCTCTCCGAACAGGAGAATTAGCAGGGAAATGTGTAATTTCCAGTAATGTGTCACTATTAAAATTACCCCAAATTTGAATTATACAAAATGCTCCATATTCCCCAAGTTATTACTGAAAACCAATTTAAATACCAAGGTCATAATAGAGTCCCTCAGCATCCCCAGACCACTAGATGGTAAAAGAGTTCTCTAGGAATTGCAAGCTCACCGTGAATTGGAAAATCATAATTAACAATTTTTTAAGTTACCATTACAGTTAGATTTCACAGTTTTTAAATTATTTTTCTATACTTCAATATGAAAAAAATGAGTACAAAACTATTTTGAAAGACACTGGCCTACTAATATGTGGTGACTCCTTACCCAAGGTTCACGTGTATCAAACCATCACACATAAACTTTCGAGATATTATTTATTTATTTATTTATTTATTTTAGTTTTTCAAGACAGCGTTTTTCTGTGATACAGTCCTGGCTGTCCTAGAATTCATTCTGTAGACCAGGCTGGCCTCAAACTGACAGAAATCTGCCTATCTCTGCCTCCCAAGTGCTGGGATTAAAAACATATAACACCACCACCATCTAGCTTTAATATACACTATTTTTATGTGTCAATTATGCCTCAATAAATCTAGACACAAATTACTTAATATTAACAAAAAAAACTGTCAAAAGTTCCCTATTAAAACAAAAAGAAGGACGGAAGGAAGGAAGGAAGGAATAAAATGCCATTCATGACAAAAGTAAAAAATCTGATTTTATATTATATTTGGATATAAAAATTTGCTACATGCAGCTGGGCATGGTGGCATGTGCCTTTAATTCCTGCACTCACGAGGCAGAGGCAGGAAGATCTCTGAATTCAAAGCCAGCTTGGTCTACAGAGTGAGTTCCAGGACAGCCAGAGCTAGAGAGAAACCCTGTCTTGGTGGGGGAGCTACATAATTAATCTAAGGCACTATCAGAAAACCACTGTTAAAATGTATAAGTTGCTTTATAGTGAGGAAAATTTTCTAAACTTTTGTATTGCTGCATTGCTACATCTTTTATAGGTAAGCTACATTCTGCTCAGAACATCCAGAGAGAGCTCAGTTATTTCACAATTATTTGCTGTTTGTCCCTTGCTAAACACTGATGGATTCCAGAGTAAGGTAAATGGGGCCACAAAGATCCCCCATTTTTATAGAGGTTTGTGATAGTTAGCTTTTGCCTAGTTGGCAAAACTAAAGTTACTCACCTGGGAAGAGGGAACCTTGCCTCCATTAGATTAGTCTATAAATATGTCTAGAGGACTGAAGCATGATTGATAAAAACTCAGGGTCAGAAACCGGGGTTCAACCTGAAGATCCGAAAAGCAAAACAGCCAGCCACTGGCTCTTACCTCAACCGCAGTCTGAAATGGAGATCATGCCTCCAGAAATCTCAGAATGAGACTGTATATGAGAGCTGTCTCTCCACCACCACCCCCAAGCCTCACCCCCATCTTATAACCCTCTCTTGGACTGGGATTAAAGGTGCATGTCATTGTGGCTACTGGGATTAATGGTGTATGTTACCATAACCTGGTCTGTAAGGCTGACCAGTGGAACTGTTTTACTCTCAGATCTTCAGGCAGCCTTTATTTATTAAAAGACAATTGAAATGCCACTACAGAGAGCATTTGATTAATGATTGATGTGGGAGGGCCCAGCCCAAGCCTAGTCATGAGCTACACGGGAGATGAAGCTGAGCAAGCCATGGAGGGCAAGTAAGCAAGGCTCCTCCACGGTCTCTGTTCAGTTCCTGCTTCCAGGTTTCTGCCTTGAGTTCCTGCCCTGACTTCCATATAACCAGTAAGACATAATAAAACCTCTCTGCCCCCCTCCCAACTCGCTTCTGGTCAGTGTTTTATCACAGCACCAGGGACAAAGCCTGGCAGGGTCCCTCCGTCTGATGAGCAAACTGGCCTGAGGTGTAGCCCAAGGGGAGAACTCTTGCCCAGTGTACACAAGGCCCTGGATTCTAGCCCTAGCACTTGGGGTGTTATTAGTTATTTTTGCTATCATAAGACTCCATAACCAAGGAAATTTCTGGAAAGGCGGTTTGTTTTGGCTTACAGTTCCAGAGGGTTAGAGTCCCTTAACAGCAGAAGAACATGCCAGCAGACAGGCAGTAAGTATGTCTGCCAGAGCAAGAAGCTGAAGGCCTACATCCTTTACCACAATCGTGAACCAGAGAAGAAACTCTAAGCGCCACAGGGATTTTTAATTCCAAAGCCCATCCCCAGTGTCATGCTTCCTCCAGCAAGCCTGAGCCCCTAAACAGCCACACACAGTGCTACTGATTTGGGACCAAGTGTTCAAATATCTGAGACTATGGAGGATAACTGTCATTCAAATAACTACAATGGCTCAGATGGTGACAAACTCTCTAAAGTAAACGAAAACCTTGAGTATTGAGTAAGATGGAAGTCCTATTTGTAAGAAATGACCTGGGGGTCTCAAGGAAATGGCCACGTAAACCAAAGTCTTTCAGCGAGACAAAAAGTTTTGCTTCTACAAAAGGGTGCACAGCTGTGCTAAACCGAGCAAGCCAACACACCAGGTGGGTGTGCCACTAGGGTTTGTTCCTAAACCATGGGGTGTTGCGCCCAATGGTCAGAGCTTAGCCTCACGTTCTTGAACTATCGGCTACTACAGAGCAGCGCGGTTTCTAAGGAGAAATGAAACTCAAGCATGGATTTTGATTTCGAGAAATGCAGACCTTGAAAGAATTTGAATTTCTGCCAAGTAACCTCTTTACAGTTTTTTTTCCTTTTATGGAGTTTTGTCTTCTTTAACCCTTACATAAGAAAGATGGTGCATCTTATTTATGTTTCCCAAATATTGATGGCTCCTGGCATTCACAGTCTTGTGAGCTCTCTTTCCCATCGACTCTGGGCTGGACGTGTATCTTTCTCTGTCACATACATTCTATAAGGAGAGCACTTGCCCAGAGAGATGGGACTTGGTAGGAGAAGGAGAAGTTGTCATAATATGGACAGGGAATTATTCTCCCAAAATGCCATAGTTCAACTGAGATCTAAGGAAATTAATTACCCTGCAGAAGAGAATTTTGACGAGAAAGATAAGCTATATTGGTGAAAAGGGATCGACTGAGGAGAGTCTGGGGAGCCAGGGAAAGGCCAGCTAAGGACTCTTCTCCCTAACCTCTGTTGGCGCTACCGTCTACCCAGATACCACACTATATCAAAAGAAGTCATAAACGTACTGTCATTATTCCGGACAGTGTTTCTCTGCATGCATCTGACCAGACAGTCTACAGCTACCGTGTGAACACATACTGCTGGAGAGAGCAGGGGATAGACCATAGCATCTTTACTCATTCATTGGACTGAGAGGTCACGGGTGGGGAGAGAGGACCACAGATATGAGAGAGAAAGAGAGACCTAGCTATCTCATTATTCCAGCAGAGCCTAGTCCCGCCTGCCCTATTGAATAAATTCAGCCATTAAAGTAGCCATGCAGGAACACCGCAGCTGAATCCAAGAAAACACGTGACAAACCAGACCGTAGTTTTCACTTCCTTTCTCTTTAGAGTTGGTCTCACTCTATAGTCTGAAGCCTAAGCTAACCTCAAACTCTCCATCATCCCGCCTCAGCCTCCCACATGCTGAGGTTACATGTGTGAGGCTCCATTCCAAAATCAATGCATGCATCTTGGAGAGAGGTGATCTTGTCTCCCAGAAGGTATCCGGCAATATCTGGAGGCAGTTTTGATTTTTTTCACACAAAGGTTTGGGGGTAAAGTACTACTGGCATTTGTGGGTATAGGCCAGGCAAGATCCTAAATATCCCCCAGCCCACAGAATGAGGCAAAGACTCTTCCAAACTCTCAATAATACCTATCGTAAGACCTAAATAAAGCAGTTTCCTATAATTTATGAAAAGGTCATTGTCACATAATCCCTCACTGAGGCTATGCCGATGTATTTTACCAAGGGCATTAAATGAAAATGCCATAGGTTCCTGTCCCTTCACCGGAGTCACAGAAAAATACTGTAAGTATACAGCATATCCCTACATTTCAATAGAAACAGCTGATACCACGATCTTTAGTAACGAGGCTGGGTGCATTTTCCCAGAGGAGATTTAGCTGTAGTTTCTTCATGCTCACTGTCCATCCATAACTTTGTTCTCTTCCTCTGTGCTTTATTCTTTTTTGTGCAGTACTGAGGATTAAACCCAGGCGAGCACAGCCACTTGATGTCTCCAACCCTTTGTGTTGATTTGCTAAAGCTCCAGATGTGTCCCTTTGTTTATGACTTTAGTTGAAACTATGTTCTGTTTGGCAAACTCACTTAAAGTAGCAAGTAGCTGGAAACCAAACTATACCAAGAAAAGTACACGTAAGTGAAAAAATATGTTTGCATCCTGTAACTTGAACCAGTGAAAGAAACCAACAAATGATGTGTTGGAGGGGAAAAAAATAACTAATATTTGATGCCAAAAACTGTACAGTGAGATACAAAGAGCCAGCATGAGCGAGCAGGGGCAGATGGACTACAAACCTCAAAGAGGACACAAGAGAGCCTCCTGTGAGGCCAGGAAGCTGGGGATCTGAGAAATGGGATTTCAAAATGCATGAAACTGCTTAAAAAAAAAATAGGGAGACTTGGCAAAAATCATACTCAAGTTTAGTCTATTGATTTCCCTTTACTTTCTGACCCCTGTGACCCTTCTCTCTCTTTCAGCCCCACGTATATAAAAATAGCTACCGTCCCATGGCTCAGATTCCATCTTGGCTTTACGGGGGACGAGTTGTGTGACTCTGCAGGAGCTACTTAACCTCCCCACGTCTCCACTTAATGATCTGGAAAATGAGAATAATGATTCTCAACCCACAAAGCAGTGAGTTGGTAATCAACATGACAAAGAGGAGTAAGCGGCTAAAGGTAGCTAATATACTTGTGCACACTAACGCATGAACACGGTTGCTCTGTCTCTAACAAATGGCATAGTATCTGAATATTTAATCTCCTGCTTGGGGTACCCATCCTCACTTCACAGACAGACTGAAAGTCAGAGAGAGCGAGTGAGACTCATTCTCCTCATCAACTTTAGGTTGTCTGCAATATCAAAGAAACAACTGTTTTTACAAGGTGTGGTGGTTTTGAATAAAAATGGCCCCCATGGGTCCATAGGGAGTGGTACTATTAAGAGTTGTGGCCTTGCTGGAGGAAGTATGTCACAGGGGGTGGGCTTTGAGGTTTCAGATATTTAAGTCCAATGTCACTCACTGTTCTCCCTCCTGCTTGATGATCCAGATATAGAACTCACAGCCACCTTTCCAGCCCTGCTTGCATGTCGCCGTGATTGCATGCTGCCGTGCTTCCCACCGTGATGATGATGGACTAAACCTCTGAACTGTAAGCCAGCCCAGTTAAATGTTTTCCTTCTTAAGAGTTGTTCTCATGGTGTCTCTTCACAGCAATAGAAACCCTAACTAAGACACTGGGAAACCCAAGAGCAAAATAAGTCTTCGTCACACAGGCAGTTGGAAAAGGATCTTCAAGTATATGAAGAGTCAGTCATTGTGAAGACCAGAAATTAACCTTGATCTCTGCAGTTGATCACGGAAGTGATCAGCAACAAAGTCAAGGGATGCAGAACTTGGTTCTGTATCATTTCATTTTCTGTGATTTCTACAAACCTCCTTCAGGCTTATCTCTAATTGGGTGTCTGTTGAACAAATGAAGAAGTCTAAGAAGTCCAAGTTCAAATCTTGACTCATCCATTAACTCATTCTTTCACTTCAGACAAATTTATTAATTCCTTTATGCTTCTGTTTCACCACACATAAGTAAATAAGATGAATGCAAATAATTTCCCAAGGAGACAGAACACTATTTATAAAAAAATAAGATATCTACCAAGGTACCCAGCATAGTACTGGTACTACACTCTGCTCCCTCCCCCAAACCATACAATACCAAAAGCCACATGTGAGAACTGGAGTCATAAATACCTCACTTCAGGACCTAGAGAACCTTCATCTCCGGTGGTGATTTTTGCTTGCTTTTGTTGCGTTGGGACCTCACATTCCCACTGAGCTCATAGAACAAAACCTGCAAAAAAATAGTGGGCCAGGCCCTGTGTGTGTGTGTGTGTGTGTGTGTGTGTGTGTGTGTGTGTGACAGTAGAAGTGGATTCTGTTGGTCCACACCCCATCCTTAGGAAGTAAATATCAGTAAAAGAACTAAGACAGAACAGGTAGTTTATCTCTAGAAAAGCGTGAATTAGCACCAGCAATATGAACCCAGGGAGTCTTGCCCGTTAACCACTTCCTGCACTACAAGAGAAAAAAGCAAAACAAAGAAACTTCATGTGAGCTCCAGTGTGAAGAACATTTGACTGTCATAAGGCAGATGTTGATCCAGAGAGCACAGGGATCCCAGTCAAGTGTGGACAGCTGAAGGGTTTCAAGCTCGGCAGAGTACAAAATAGTAAGCTGGACATGGTCTGATGCCAAGGAGGGGAATCCTGCTGGGTAGAGTTCAGACAGAGCCATGAATTGGGGACCGTTGGGGTTACCTTGTGACATGGAGCCCTGACGTACTTTCACTTAACACAGGAAATAACCCTGTCACTGACAGTTGCTCACTGTGAGGGATGCTGACGCACAGAGTTGAGGCGGGGGCGGTGCGAGCGGGTGTCGGGAACAGAGGCAAGAGAACTTTGTGCCAACAGGTTGGCTGTTTGGAGCCTGTTCCATGCCCCAAGCCATGTGTGCAGCAGAGGGAGATGGACTCCCGTAGCCTGTCTTGACGTTTTGATTGTTTTTTGATAGCTTTTAACAGCTGGACCTTCTCCAACCACCCCTCCCCCAACAACTGTATGTACAAATCAGGTTTTTAACGTTTTAACACCAGGTTCGACATGGGGTTAATTTTAAGGGGGAAATGGGAAGAAAAGGGTAAAGTGGTCTCAATAGGACTCTTGTTCTCTACTTTAAGAATTATCTAGATGTGGTATTGCACCAGGCTTTTTCTTTTGGGCCACCAGCCAGCTCCCAAATCATGACACAGAGATTTATTATTAATTTTGAATGCTCAACCTTGCTCAGGCTCTTTTCTGGCTAGCTCTTTTAACTCAAAGTAACCTGTTTCTCCTTACCTACCTTTTGCCTCAGGGCTTATTACCTTTTTTACTTCTGTACATCTTACATTTACTACTTCATCTGCCTGGTGGCTGGCTACCTGGCTTCTAGCTCTGGGAATCTCCCTCCTTCTCTCCTCTCTTTTTCTTGAGTTCTTTTTTTATTATTCCCTCTGTCTATTATAGCCCCACCTATCCTTTCTCCTGCCTACCTATTGGCCATTCAACTTTTTATTAGACCAATCAGGTGCCTTAGGCAGGCAAGGTGAAACAGATGCAGCACGTCTGTACATAATTTAACTCACATCCTTACACAAATCCAGCATAAACACATGTAACACACCTTCACACAGTTAAAGTAAAATCCCTCAGCCTAAATAATTGTAACACATCTTTACATAGTTATATTAATATTCTACAACGTAGTGTCTTGTGCTAACTCTCAAATTTAGTGGTTAAGTCTCTTTGCTGAAGAAAAAACAGTAGTGCCAGTTCGCTTTGTGTGTATCAGTGAAAAGAATGCGCGTGCACACACACACACACACACACACACACACGTCATATACTTTCTGGAATGCATGAGAGTACTGTCAATATCACTCCACAGTGACAGCAGTAAGGACCCTGAGGATAGCCAACACCATCTGTAGCTCCACTCAGCTTTTTTTTTTTAAATCCTTCATTTTTAAATTAAGTGTGTTTTGATATAATCAGCCTATGTGTAAAGACTTATTCCTTGCTAACTGTCTCACCCCACTCCAGACTACCCTCTGTTGAGGTCAGGAAGGAGGGAAGAGAATGGGAGGGAGCAGCAGGAATTCTCGGAAGAGCCAAGTTAATATGTGCTTTGCCTCTGGATTCCAACCAGTCGAAGAATGGCACACTTGTGGCCAAGTGAGAGTACTTGAACATGGACCAAGAATTAGGTGCCATTCAGGGATCACTGCTAATCTGGTCAGACCTGACCAGGGTGCCATGGTTACAGATGTTCTGATAGCCTTACTTTTAAAATGTTAGCAAAACAGTGAATGAAACATCTGTAGCAATTTGGTGATAATTGCTAACTCTAGGTTGTGAATAGGTGAGTGTTGATTCCGCTTTTCTTTGTGTGTATTTTTCTGTATGTTAAATTTTCCACATCGAAATTGTTACAAGTTGCTTCTTTTTCTCTTGAATGCCCTTGTCTGTTTTATTTTGAATTTTTGTCTTTTGCTTTCCTTTTTTTAAATAGAAAATTTGGTATATATGAGACACAATCTAAAGCCTGATCTCATACTTGACTGACATTTTAGAGGTGTATCTCTGATACAATTCCAACATATACACATGGAAATAATACTAAGGCCTTTTTTTCTTTTCATTCCTTTCTTTGTTTTCCCTCTCTCTCTTACTTTTGCATGACTGAGTGCATACAAGACAAGTACTCTGTGACTTAGATCACTGAGCTACATCTGAGTCATTCCCTTTAATACCTAAACAGCGCATCTCCTGGGAACAGGGACATTAGAACACAGCATAACACATCATCAAGCTCAGCACACAGTACACATTCAGGCTTCATCAATGGGCTCAGCATTGTCCCCAATCCAGAACTCAGGATTTAACCAAGGGCTGTGTCACACTTGTCATGTCCCTTCATGCCCTTTAGTCTAGACTAGCTTGTCAGGACTTCTCTGTCTTCTATGACATAAGTGTTAAAGAGCTCAGGCATTGTTTTGAATAATGTCCCTTAGTGTAGGCAGAAAAGCCAGTGACTGTTTATTATCAAGGCTTCTGTCAATTCAACCTTTCTCTTTGGTAAGAACAGCTCTAACTGGTTTATAAGAAAAGAAAAAATGGACGGTTAAACTTGCGAAGTATCCATGAGGAACATTATCCTCTAGAAGTTTAGGATAAATTTTGCTAATGAAAAAACTTAATAGAATAAATTTCCCTGACAGAATCAGCTTTAAACTAGGCAAAAATTTAAAAAAAAAAATCAGCTTTAAACAGCTAAAATGACTTAGTATTAAAACATGCTATTAAAGAACTCTTTGGGGATTTCTAGAAGTTTGAATCTGTTTCTGTTAATTTCACTTATTTTGAACCTTGTAAGATATGAGTATTTTATCTGAGCTATGCAAGATATATTTAGCAAAAGCAAGAAAACCATGTTATAACTTATGGATATCTGCCATAATTAGATTCTTAGATAGAGGGAAACTTGGAGATTATTCCATTCAATTCTTGGTTTTTTGTTTGTTGGTTGGCTTGTCTCAGAAAGCAAGACCCATATCTAGACAGTATCGGACAAACTCTCACAGACATTTGTACAAGGTACTGTTGGTAGGAGTCTAGAAGACCTCCCACCATCCATACAGATTCTCTGTCATCATTCACTCGTGATGTAAATTAGTGAGACACCCAGGAGATGTGAAGTGGAAAGTAAGATTCTAAAATAGCACACACAATAGAATCTCACCTTTATGAAAGCAAGTAAAGATGGTTATGTGTGGGTGCAGAGCAGAGTTGAGAGATAAATACATCAAATGTCAGTAGCGGTTGCCTCTAAGTAAGACGAGAATTGATTTGGTCTGACTTTTGTGTGTGTGTATGTGGCACTGGGTTGAAACTAGGGCCTCTGAAATGCCAGAGAAGTCAAATACTTCACAGTGAGTTACATATGCAACCAATAACTGAACTTTCAATCTGAGTGCAATAAGAATGAGAAATATGAAGCATTTTGGTTTTGTTTGGTTGGGTTTTGTTTTGTTGGTTTGATGTTGTTGTTGCTCTCTCTTTTTTTTTTTCTGCCTTTGTACCCGTCCCCCAGTTTCACAGTTTTGTTTTGTTTTGTTTTGAGACAATGTGTAGCTTAGGCTGGCATGGAACTTTATATTTAGCCCATGCTGGTCTCTTGATCCTCCTGCATCAATCTTTTAAATGCCTGTGTTATGAGTGCGTGCCACTACATGCAGCCTGAGGATTTTTTTTTTAATCCATATTATTTCACTAAGCAGGAAATTTCAAGCAGTAGCTGTTCCACTTTCCCTAGTGACTATCGATCACCATCAAAAGTGTGTCTGGCAGTGTTTGAAACTGTTGCTGGAAGTACTATTCCTAACACCCAGGGCCAGTCCTGCACACATAACAGTGTAGCAAGTGAGCTCAACAGAGAATTCAACAGCGGTTCAGACACCATCAGAGACGTTTTCTCCTGCAGTATATGGGGACAAATATGAAGACCCACAGCCAGGCCTTAAGAGGAGCGTGAGAGACCTTGGACCACTCAGCCTTAAATGGGATGTCTCTGTTAAATCCCGCCCCCTCAGAGTTCCAGGAATCCTGTAGAAGAGGAGACAGAAAGTGTCTAAGACCAGAAGAGATGGAGCGCATCAGGGGAAGAAGGCCCTCTAAATCAACATGAGCAGAGCTCACATGAACTCACAGAGATTGAAGTAGTATGTTCAGGGCTTGCACAGGTCTGCACCAGGTCCTCTGCATGTACACAATGACTTCCAGTATAGTGTTTTTGTGAGATCCCTGAGTGTGCAAATATCTGACTCTGAGTTTGTAAAGAACAGTTAAAATTAGTGATATACAAACCAAAACACAAACAAGCAAACAAACAAAAGACTGTGGAGTCCACTATATGTTGGTCAATTACTCCTGAACATGAGACCAGACCTGGAAGGGTTGATATATTCAGTGCCACTTTATGAGAAAAAACTGGTTTTCCATCTCCAGGTAGGTATACATGACAGTCCAGTTGTTAACCTTTACCTCAGTAGCTAGGTTGTCATGCATTCATTCATTTAAAAAATTAACAAATAAAATAAATAAATAAAATAAAAACTATCACATGGAAGTTGAACATGACAAATAGAAGAAAAAAAGCTCAAGAAAAGGCACTCTGATCTTCAGGCAGGTTCATTGTATGTGTATATGTGTGTGTGTTTATAGTTTGTTTTAGGGTGGTGTTTTGATTTTGAGGAGTTTGTTGTCATATTGGGTTTTCCTTTGGTTTTTGACAAAGAATTTAAAGCTGAGTGAATAGGGATGGGGAGGGATCTGGAGGTACTTGGGGGAGGGGAAAATATTATCAAAATATATTTAAAGTTAAAAATTGTTTTAAATAATAAAAATAACAAAAACAAACAAAAAAGTGGTGTTATACAGAAGGAATTGGACTCTGAAGAGGAACAGAATGGACCTCCATCAGTTGAGAAAGGTTTTCTTTGTACGAATTGTGGTTTGTATGGAAAGAAGCTGATAAACAGACGAACAGAAAAGTGGATGTAGATGGATAAACAGTAGCATAGATGTGCTTAAATATATATATGAACAGATGTGGTGGATTACAGTCCAAAGGATTGGAGATGGGTGGAGGGTGCAACAGACGACTGCAAGGCCTGGGTTTTTATGTTTTAATGCACAGGCGATATTCATAGCGACTACATTTCTTCATGCTGTTGACACCCTTGTGGGGAAATCCAGGAAACCTCAGGGCTGTACCAATCCTGAAACTTTGCTCAATCAATTGTCCTGTGTCTTGAAAAGCATCCAGTCATTGTGGTGCCTGAAAAAGTGGGTGGAAAACTGGAAAGTGGTTGCAATCAACCACTAAGGAATTATTTTTCCTTAAGACAGGGTTTCTGTGTAGCCCTGAATATCCTGGAACTTGCTCTGTAGAACAGGCTGGTTTCAAACTCAGAGATCTGTCTCTGCCTCCTGAGAAGCAGAATTAAGGTATATGCTACCACTGCCAAGGCTAAGAAATTAATTTTTTTTGAGACAATGTCTCATTATTTAGTTCTGGCTGGCTTAGAACTCTATATTAGACCAGGTTGGTCTCAAACCCACAGTTACATGTGCTGGAATTAAATGTATCTGCCACAATGCTTAGCCATTTAAAGAATTGGTGATCTCTGTAGAAGGGCTCCTTTAAAAATCTACAAGAATCTACAATCTATCCCTTCAAAACAAAGCGAATAAAGAGCACATTATTGTGGCAAATTCCAAAATGAATTTCCAGACCTATTCATTGACAGCTCTGAGATTCACCAGCTCCAGATTAAGAAATTCTGAATTTACAAAGAATCAACTAAAGAGGGCTCCTAAGAGCTCACAGAGACTGAATTGACAATCACGTAGCTTGTATGTGTCTGAGCTAGGTCCTCTGCATACATGTTATGGCTCTGTAGCTTGGTGTTCTTGTGCAGTTCCTAACAGTGGGAGTGGGGGTGTCTTTGACTCTTTTACCTACTCTTGGGGTACTTTCCCTTGCCTCATCCAACCTTGATACGAAGGTATGTGCCTAGTCTTATTGTAACTTGTTATGCCATGTTTGCTTGATACCCCTGGGAGGCTTGCTCTTTTCCGGAGGGAAACAGAGGAAGAATGGATCTGGGGAGAGGGAGGAGGGGACAGAAGCAGTGGAGGGAGGGGAAGCTGTGGTCAGGATGTAATGTATGAGAGAAAATTTCTTTCAAAAAAATCTGTATTAAACTGTAACAAGAAATAACTGGTGCTGGTACTGAGATACAGAATTGGCCTGAGAAATTTTGGAGATCATATCTTTGTATTTTATTGGCAGAAAGGGTTCTGGCAACTTTAGTTTAAGTAACTAGGCACTAAAAATAAGAGAAAAAAAGTCAAGCAGATTGGTATACATTTATTATCTCAACATTGAAAGGCTAAGGCGTGAAGATTTTAAGTTCCAGGCTATCCTTAGCTACATACTGAGACCCTGCCTCAAAAAGCAAAACAAAAATTAGAAGAAAGAAATTAGAACTCTATATTTTTCTGGTTGATATTTTGAGTTAAAACAATGCCTTTCAGAATAAATAATTCACCATAGTTCCAAGGACAAGAGTTCATGATTCCTTACAAATCAACAAAGGAAGCTATATTCACTTATTAACAAGTCTATTGAATTCCCAGTGTATGCCAAGCCTTGTCCCAGGAGCTGAAGATATGACAAAGAACACTGACTGACAAAGTGCCTGCCATGGGGAAGCTACTGTCTCACTGAAGTGAAGGATTGAAACAATGAACAAATGTATGTGGCATGATGTCATATTGTAGTATGCACCCAGAAGAAAACTAGGGTTAAGAAAAGAGAGCAATGGGGAGGTATGTGTTAGGAAGCCGACAGGCAAACCTAACCATTCAGAGGGCTGATCACAGCTATGCCGAATCTGGTATCTTTGATGGAGAATAGTAGTAATATGGTCCCAGGCATATGGCAGGCAACTACTGACTTGACAAATGTGTTCTTTTCTACCGCGGTTAGGGAAGAAGGGCCAAATGCTGTAGATAATGATACACCAGAGCAATCTTCCCTCAGGGCTCTATAGACTTGTAGCCCTCCACCATAACTTAGTCCAGTGAGAACTAGACCATCTCAATATCTCACAATACACCACATTGTGTGAGCAAGAAGAGGCTAGCCTGCTGAAGGCTGCAGTAACAGACATGTATTCCAGAGTGTGAGGAGGAGGAAGCCCTGTAAAAATTCAGGACTTCTTCTATATCCCTAAAACTTTAAGGACCCTGAGAGTCAGGTGTATGCTCAAGGAAGTTTCTAAAGTAAGGGTTAATTATTGCATCTTACATCTCTCCCAGTGAAAGGAAACACAATGTCTCCGGGGCCTCTGTAGGTACGGAATGCAACATCTTCCATATCTACACTCATGGTTGGGGCCCCTACACTGAGTGTCACCAAACGCTGCCAGCTTCGGATAAGGCCCTGAACAGGAAAAGAGTGCAGATCAAATCAAATCTGCCATGGAAATGGCCCTGTCTCCATAGGGTGTGCCGACTCTGTGATGCAGCCACAAGAGTGGTGTGGAGTTTACCCCTGAACCCTAACCTTTCCCAGAACTGCTCCTGAGCAGGTCCTTGAGCTGAGCCTTCCGTAGACGGTGGCACCACTTTATTGTTGGGACATCTGGCTGGCCTGGCATGTGATAGGAGTCGCCCTCAGATCTCTATTGCTATAACCAAGTCCCTTCTCTACTGCAGAGCTACGTGGACTTTCCCAAGTCCCCAGAAAGGGGTCGTTCAGAGGCCCAGGATTCAGGAGAAGGAAAACTCTTCCTCACTGACAACTCGGCTGCTCTTCAAGGCAAAAGGAGTCCAGTGTAGCCACCTCTTCCCTACTCTCTGTGGCTGACACTCATGGCCTTGTGAATCAAACTCACAAAGCTTGTCCCCGCATCACCTTCATTTCTGCTACCCTGGCTGCTTGATTCACACATTCACCATGCCAGCAACAGAATGACGTGGGCTAGCTGCCAGCCCATTATCCCAGTAATTCGGCCTGTGGGCTTTCCAGGCCTCTTCTATGCTTTTCTCAGGTGGAGGTTAGCATTTCTAACCTCTTCCTCCGCCACCAATCCTTTTTCTTTCCAGGCTCCTGGCTAACTCATCAAGCCATTTGCCCATGGATTTTTATGAATTTTAACCCCAGACTGTTTCTGTTTAAAAAAAAAAAAAAGGATACCCAGGTACATAACTAAAAGTTGTTCTGCCTGTGAGGTTTTTTTTTTCCTTTTGTCAGCCTCTTTTACCCACCTCTCAGTGATCCACAGACAGAGACAAGGCTTTTTCTCTTGTCCAAGTTGGTCATAGAGAATCCCTTTCCAGCCAAGAGTGTGCCCTGGTTGGGAGGATTACTGAAGTGATGTCTCTTTAAATGTCTGGGTGACTCCTCACACGGTTTACTTGTCTCCACTGGCTCTTCTAATGCTCAAGTCTAGATGTCTCACCTTCATTTATTACTGCACAAATAATACAATCCCAGAGACAGATATTGGGTTAAAGCTGAAGATCAGAAAAGCAAAGCAGCCAGCCACTAGACAGACCTTTAACCTCTATCAAATAATTCTTCAGACTGAGAGGGCGAGATCCTGTCTCCTGAATCCTCAGACTCCACACTCCCGTGAGTTCCTGTCTCTTCTCCTTTATATTCCCCTCTCTGCTCAGCCATATTGCTCCTGTCTCCACCTCTCTAGTGCTGGGATTAAAGACATGTGATCCGAAGAGTGGGAATCACCTTTCTGTGAGCTCTGTTTCTCTTTTAGACAGAATCAATCTCGTGTAGCCCAGGGTGGCCTTGAACTCACAGAGATCCCTCTGCCTCTGTCTCCTGAGTCCTCGCATTAAAGGTGTGTGCCACAACTTCCTGGCCTCTAGTGACTTGGCTTTATGCTCTGACCTTCAGGCAAGCTTTATTTATTAAAATACAAATAAAATATTACTACAATTTATGGCAAATTACTGCTGTATTTCCCTTATCTTATGATTTTGTTGATATGCCTTAACTAACTAACTAACTAACTAACAGCAAGACTTTTCACAGCTTGGAAACCATAGACCAGGTTCTGTCTCTGTCAATGCCTTGTGTCAAGGAAGGAGTCATTTTTAAGGCATGATTCTCCCCCTGGAGAGCCCAAGTGCCAGGGTTCTGAAGCATGGTTTTCTTGCCGCAAAATCCATAGGACATCTCACCACCAATGCCAACGACATCTGCAGGATCGCATGCCTCAAGTGGCCAGACCTAACATCCTACAGAAGCTTTCTCTGCACTTGGCCCCCACACGGCTGAGTCTTCCACATCACCAGAAATATTCACATGGCTTCAAATTGTCTTCTATTGCCAGGCCCAGCACTTGGGAGGCAGAGGCAGGCGGATCTCTGTGAGTTCGAGGCCAGCCTGGTCTACAGAGCTCGTTCCAGGACAGGCTCCAAAGCTATAGAGAAACCCTGTCTTGAAAAACTAAAAAGGAGGAAAATAAATTCATCCTCGATTTTATATGAAAGAGCACTGAAAGTGATTGAAAAATTGGAGGTCCCCTTGGAGTGATTTGATTTATATGTAAGGTTTCAGTCTTGGTAAGCATAAAAACAAACAACCTCCCTCCAAACCAACTTGGACCATTTTTTTCTGAAACAGGCAAAAACCAAACTTTCTAGTTGATCAGTCAGGCATGAACTCTTAACACTGACAAAAAGGGAAGTATGTTCTGCTCTCCCCCTGCCTTGATCTCAAACGAGCTCTTGCAGATATTAATACATTGCATGTCCTTAAACTCAGGAAGTAGCTGAAGTCTGTTTATGCAAAGACTAAGAACAGCACAGTGCTTCTCCCTCCACGCTCAGAAGCTGAGACTATGTCTAGCTGGTTGCATTAAACCCAGCAGAAGGGGCTGAGTATTCATATATCATCTTAACTGTTCTAATGTAAATAAAATCTCATACTGCGGTTATTTTCAGGTCTTGATCTTATAGGGTAGCTGGGCTCCGGTGGTGCCAGATTGCCCTGGTTGTTGTTGATTGTAGTCTTACACTGGCATTTGGGATGATTAGGTCAAGGTCCTGATTTCTGAGTTTGTGGTGTTGGATGGCTGTTTTGTTCCTTGGTTTCTGTTTGACCTTTGACCTTCAAGTCTTTGTGGCCTGGATTTCTGGAGGCCGGCATGGCTTCTGATCTAGTGAGGCATCTCTGTCCAAGCTGGGAGCCGGCCTTCTAGCAGTTAGCCTGGCCTTTGTTGCTGCGGGTGGATCTCTGTTCCAACTGGTACAGCCTGCTCCTAAGCAGGTGAAGGCTGCCGGAGCTGGAGAGAAGGACTGTTCTCCTGACTGCTGTCACCTGTACCTGAGTCACGGGAGTACCACTGATGGGGGCAGGGCCTAGCCAGTGTGGGGGTGATGAGGTGGGAGGGACAAGAACTGTGGGATGGGCCTTGGGGAACAGAATGGGGGGACAGTTCAGTCAACAGGAGAGTCACTCGCCTGTTCTTCTGACTCACTTGCAGTTTTTGTTATTGTTATTGTTGTTTTGTTTTTTGTTTGTTTTATTTTTTGAGCAAAGACTCCTACCTCAAGATTCAAGGAAATCCGTCCTTGCTTGTTGGAAGAGGTGTGTAACTGGGTTGGAGGTGGAGGTTTCAAAAACCTGTGCTATTACCAGTTAGTTTGTTCTCACACTTGAGGCTATGTAAGTATGTAAGCTCTTAGCCACTGCTGCTGCTGCTGGTCATAGACTCGCCCTCTGAACTGTAAGCTCCAATAAACTCTTCCATACATTGTCTTTGTTATGAAGTATTATCACGGCAATGAAAACGTAACTAAGACAGTAGGCAAGAACTCTATCAACTAAGCTGTATCCCCAGCCCTTTATTGGTTTGTTTGTTTGTTTATTTGACACAGGGTCTTGCTATATTTCACTGCCTGGCTTCAACTTCAAAGCAATCTTTCTGTTTATCCTCCCAAGTTCTGGGATTACTACATGAACCTCAGGGTGTAGCTCACTTTCAAATATTTCTGTGAATGAGGTTTTTTTTTTTTAAAATGACTTTCATGTTTGATTATGTATGAATGCAGTACCAATGGCGGCCAGAAGATGAAGTCAGGTCCCCTGGAACTGGAGTGATAGCCCGTTGTGAGACGCTATTTGGGTGCTGGGGACTGAACTCAGTCCTCTGCAAAAACAGCCAGTGCTCTAACCCCTGAGCCGCCTCTCCAGCCCCTAAATGAATTCTTTCACCGACAGTTATATCTGTTCCCAGTTATCTTTACACCTAGAAATCTACGGGTAGAGAGAGAAGGAAGAGGGCTTTGTGTGAATGACTGTGGTTTTACTTGGGGCCGTCAGGTCAAGGACTGTACTGCTAAACCACAGTCTCGGCCCCAGGGAGTCTCACTATTGCTCATTTTGAAAACGCTGATGATCAAAAAGTAAAACATTTTGGCTGTGTACTTTTGTTAGTTCCTTTGCATAAAGGTTCGTTTTTACTTTGACCAGTGAAGTGAGAAACTAGTGATGTGGCCCACCAAACTTGTGATTTCTTCCTAGGATGTTTAAATAATATAGTGGCTGAATCACTCCATGCATGGGGCATAAGTTAGATGCCTCATGAATATTTTCATTGCTACTATCATAAATATCAGTGATATGTCAGTGATGACAGACAATTCATTTGAAAACACTCTTTTAAAACTTTCTTTTAAAACCAGAAAGCCAGAGCTCAGAAGTTAAGAGCACTTGTGCTCCTACGGAGGACTCGAGTTTGGTTTCCAGCCCCTACACGATGGTTCACTACTATCCTTCACTCCAGTTCCAGGGATGCACAGCCTCTTTTGACCCCCCATGGGCACCAGCTATACAGGGACTACACAAGATGTGCAGAAAAAGCACACACATAAAATGAAATAAATCTTAAACAGAACCAGGAATCTGTTCCTTCCCTTCAGAGATAAAATATGTATTTATTGTTGGCGTTGCTCTTATCTATGAGGATTGGGTAATGGGAAAGTCATGTAAAAACCCAGGTGACAAATCCTGAAAGTGTAAGCCTTTCTCCTAACGGAACGGGACACCAGGAAACCGGAAAGCCAAACCGCCGCTGAGACCTTGAGAACTGCAGAGCGAGGAATGAAGGCTGTGTTTTATGGGTACTTTCTTGTAAAATTCCTGGTAAAAGCTTGTTTGGTTGGCATGTGACTTGCTGTGGTGACAGAATGATGAGAAACGATTGCGTACAGATGGCCCTAACACATTTTAACTTGGCTAAAGTTCATTCTTTGAGGAAAAACTCAATATACCTGTCTCTGAAGAAACTGCTGAGTATTCAGAATAGGGCCAGCCAATGTCTTTACTATATTTTCTATGACCCAGGAAGGAAGCCATTACCTTCTGATCTAGGACAGTAGTTCTCAGTCTGCAGTTTATGTTCCTTTGGGGGTCGAGAGACCCTTTCACAGACATATCAGATCTCCTGGTATCACATATTTACATTACAATTTATACTGGTAGCAAAAGTACAGTTATGAAGTAGCAATGAAAATTATTTTATGGCTGGAGTCACCACAACACGGGGAACTGTGTTAAAGGGTCACGGCATTAGGAAGGTTGAGAACCACAACTGTAGGAAGTGGCTTAATCTGCTTTCTCTCTTTTCCGTGTTACCTGACGTAAGGAATTCATATGGGTCTCTGTCTTTCCAATATTTCCTACTGACTCAGGAAGGGCACTGTATAGACAAATGCTCAGTGAGGGTTAGGGACTTAAGAAGGTGATAAGACTTTGCTTGAAGGATTTAGAATATTTCACTGCAAGTTGTTTGAAATTTAGAGTCACAAACTTTAAAGTTCAAGGCTTTCTCTACCACCCATGAGCTCTGTGCTCCGGGGTAAGTCAGGTTCTCTCTAAAACTCTGTGGAAAAAGACAGTACTATCTGTTCTCCCAGTGTAGAGTTTTTATGAGAACCAAATAAGTTTCAAATATTTAACTGTTTCATGAACATTTCAATATATGATAACATTTCATACATAGTAATGATACTTCATACTAACTAAGTGAAGGTCTTGAAAGGAAGAGTCACACAACTCTTGGGGGTCAGGGAGTGTCGCTTTCTATGCCTCACGATGAATTAATAAGAACTATATTAGAGGCAGAAAGGATATAAAAGCCAGAAGATGGGGAGGAGCATTGTGAGATGCTGTCTTCTGAATGTGATGTGGCTGAAGCAATCATGAAATCATAGCAGCGGTGGTTGCCTACACAAGACCTGGACAAGACCCAGCCAGCCAAAATTACAGCCTAGCTGGGGTAGATGCATCCAGTCCTCACCCCTTCCTCAGGAGCTGTTAGCAGCAGATAAGTACTAGGGGGAAGAAGACTCATTCGTTTGGAGGATGACACCACTGGTAGATTTCTCATAACAGCACGCAAGATCCCAAACGCATGCACATGTGGGCAGCACTAACTGGACTGAGTGGATTTTTTTTTTAAGATATGAAATTGGGAAGGGGCATATTAAGGAGTATATAGGCAGAGTCAGAGATGGGAAATGAAAATTAGATATGATCATATTTCATTATGCATATATGTATGCCATTCTAAAAATAGAGAGAAAACTTTAAAGAATTAAATTACAAAGTACGAAACAAAACAATCCACTGCAATTCTGGAAAATTGCTAAATTCAATATAATTTCTTTTAAACCTAGCTTCTTTCTGTGATACGCTAAGAAGATATTTCCACAGAACTGACACAGTTGTGATCCAAAGGAGCCAGGTTATGAATCCATCAAGCAGAATAACTTGGCAGGATCATCAATGTAGGACTGGTTTTGAAAACATGAAGGATGTACCACCTGAGACCTGGTGACGTGTGTCAAGGTAAGAGTCCTGGCAAAGAGGTACTGAGAAGCCCTTTCATATAGCTCAGTTGCTGTGGAGACCGCAGGATATTGCAGATGCCAGGACCATGGTTGGTACAGCAAAGGGAGCTGCAGGCATGTAGTGGAGCTTAAGAGATAATCTATGTGTGTTGTGGGGCAGAATTGGAACGACTGAGCTACTCAAGCCCTTTGAAGTCCTCTTGGTTACAGCATGAGCTCCAGCGTCAGACATGGAGCTGCAGGATTGGTTGTTTGGCCTGGTGGATACTGCCTTTGTTTTGCTTTGATCAGTGCCTCAGTGTGCCAAAATTCTTCCTTTTGGAACGGGAATATCTGCTCTGTGTCACTCTATACTGGAAGTCATTTTTTTTTTTCAAAACTGTGTAGGCATGCGCAGTTAAGAAACTTCAGACTGTTAGAGTGTTAGAACTGCTACGGTGAAATTAAAACTTTAGAATTAGAAGTTGGCTTGATGATTTAAATTACTTTTAGTCTGTCTGTCTGTCTGTTTTAAATAACAGAGAGATTGGGACTGGGGACAATAGTAGCACTTGTCTAGCATGCACAATGTCCTGGATTTTGTTTCTAGCACCACAAAGGTACAGGTCCCCTCTGGTCTTCTAAGCCAAGCTTAAGAAACACCTGGTGACCATTTAGTAACATGATCCACAGGAATAAATGCGTGACTGTAAGGTGCAAAGACTTAACTCTGAAATACATGGCCAGGAAGTGTGGACAAAATGACCAAATTAAGCCGGGAGGTGGTGGCGCACGCCTTTAATCCCAGCACTCGGGAGGCAGAGGCAGGCGGATCTCTGGGAGTTGGAGGCCAGCCTGGTCTACAAGAGCTAGTTCCGGCACAGGCACCAAAGCTACAGAGAAACCCTGTCTCGAAAAACCTAAAAAAAAAAAAAAGACCAAATTATTTTCCAATGTTTTAAACTATTAAAATCATTAACAGGTTATGGCTTGGTTTAGTTTCAGTACTTGGAGCTTTTTTACTTATTTATTATGTAAAGATCTGTTTATTTTTACCTTGTGTTTATGAGTATTTTATCTGCATATGTGGTGCACCGTATGCATGACTGGCACCTGCAGAAGTCAGAAGACGGCACCAGATCCCCTGGACCTAGAGGTACAGATGATTGTAAGCCAATTACTAGAGCCAGTAACTAGAGTTATAGATGATTGTGAATCACTAGGTAGGGGCTTAAAACTGAAACTGTAGGCAGATCTTCTGACAGAGCAGGAAGAGCTCTTAATCACTGTGCCATCTTTCTAGATTTTTTATTTCTATGCATTTTTCATACAGTGTAATTGTTATTTTCATAAGCAAACTAATCATACTGCATCTTTGTTTTGCATGCGTATGTGAGTGTGGTGCATATGTTTGCATGCATGTTCACATGTATGTGGACACACATACACGTATGTGTGCATGCATCTAGAGCCTGAAGCTGATGTCAGGAGTCTTCCTTGGTCTTGCTCCATCTAATTCACTGAGGCAAGTTGTCTCAATAGAACCCCGAATCAGTATACAGCTAGTCTAGCTAACACTTTTAGCTTTTTTTTGTCTTGGGATATTTATTTTGACATACATGGTACATAATTGGCTTGAATCCCTTGGTAACAGCAGAGAAAGCCATCAGTATATCAGATCATCATAATTATATGGAAGATCTCTTTCTGAACATATGCTCCAGCTTTCTGTCTGTTCTATGATCAACAATTTCATAATCTTTTGTAAAGAGCATGAATAAATTTTAAAGTATGATATATTTCCATCTCTACAGAATATTTTCATTCCATGGGAACTTAAAACATAGATTTCTGCATAGAACATTTGTTCTAAAATTATTACTTTTTATACCAAGTTTTAATCATTTTAAAATTATTTTCCCCTATGGAAAGCTAAAAGAGTCATGATTTTTTTGGTACAAGGTTTTCCACATTTTAAAAGAAAATTTTCCCTCAACATGAGTAGTTTTTCTTCTTAATTATGCAATAAATAGAACTATGCAAATGGAACTATTGGTTTTAAAAATACAGGGCAATATAAAAGACTTTTGTTTTCTCTTGCTCCAAGGAAATTCAATATAGTGTTTTAAAGAAGTTGGCAGGGGCACAAAGCAGGGTGAGGAGGGCCCTGTGCCCCAGTTTCAAGTGTTTGAAACTCAACCTGAATTCTAGACTGTTCACTGTGTGTGAGGTTTTGGCTTTCGGTCTAGAATATTTTAAACACATAAAAAGAGTATTTTAAAATGATTCATAATATGTTTTAGAAATGAAAGTAAGACAGGTGCCCCCCACCAAAGATAAGCAATTCATAATGAACTGTGATATTAAAAGCATAGAGCAATTTCTTCATGTCCCCAAACATGGTGGTTCTCAGCCATCCCTGACAAAATTATTTCAGGCCTTTTTGACAATGACACTATGGAAGGAAAACTTAGGGTGATGGCCCCATTTCATATTATATTTCATATTATATTCTTTATTTGTAACTGACCACAAGTCACCTCTCCAAAACCAGTTAATTATCAAGTAGCTTTTAAATATCAACTTTGACTCTGTGTCAATATGTTCACACCAGTACAAAAGATCTAGGAAATCATGCTGTTAAAGAAGAACAAGACTTTGATTCTTTTTGTTTGTTTGGTTGGTTGGTTTTTTTTTGTTGTTGTTGTTGTTGTTGTTTTTGAGACAGGGCTTCTCTGTTGCTTTGGAGCCTGTCCCGGAACTAGCTCTTGTAGACCAGGCTGGCCTCGAACTCTGTTTGTTTATACAGGAGCAAGTACAAAGCCTTTCCTGCT
Source organism: Microtus obscurus (assembly GCA_963919715.1). Classification (NCBI taxonomy): domain Eukaryota; kingdom Metazoa; phylum Chordata; class Mammalia; order Rodentia; family Cricetidae; genus Microtus; species Microtus obscurus. The sequence continues at coordinate 40,078,064 of CAWTZC010002514.1, forward strand.
CACGGCATCACCCAACTTACTCTGTAAGTGACTGTAAGTTCAAAAGCTAGTGCCGTAGAGATGGCTGTGCCCAGATCCATCTTCAAAAGAGAAGAATGGAAAGTTAAATATTCAAAGCCTGGGATATATCAGGAGACTCTTCTTAGGAGAGGATTTCCCACAGTTCTAGCTTCAGAAGAATAGGTTGTCTCACCGAGAATACAATTGTAGGATGTTACGTGTCTTAGCTTCTCTTCTGTCGCTGTCAGGAAACACTATGGCAAGAGCAACTTAAGGGAGAAAGAACTTATTCTGGCTCACGGTTCCAGAGTATCAGTCCCTGTGGGAGTCCAAGTGGCGAGAGTTTGAGACAGCTGGTCACATCACAGCCACAACCACAACAGAGTACAACAAATGCATGTTGCTGCCCAGTCCCCACCCCCTACATAGCCCAGGACCCCAGCAGGAAATGCTCTCACCCACATTGGGTGAGTCTTCCCATCTCAATTAATGCCCTCTGGACAATCCCCCAAAGGCATGCCCAGAGGTCATTTCCCAGGTGATTGTAGATTTTTTTCAAGTTACCAATTAGCACTAACCACATTATTACAATTAAAATATGATCACAAGACTCGAAGCTTTTAAATGCATGAAGACAGGCCTTTTTTTTTTTTTTGAGCATAACTATCATGTTCTATTTTAATTAAATGCTTAATGTTGTTAGTTCCTGAAACTTATAAAATATTTTTTTTTCCAAAATAATATACTTTTATTTAATGATGAACAAATGAACAGAAAATGAGAAAGAAAACTGCACTGTTGTTGAAATATACTTAGAAAAGAGTACATTTAGCTTTATATGTTTCCATTGGTTTCTTTTTTTTTTTTTTTGTCAAAGCCTCCGTTTATTAGGGACAGGGTAACAACTTATATACCCCCTGAATGAGGGCTTGGGGAGCAGGGCACAGGAGCATGGAATCTGGCCGCGTGGTCCCAGTCACGTAACCTACATCCGGTCAGGTAGGCCAAGAAGTCAGGAGTTGCCACACCTAGTTCCCTGGATAGCTGGAATTTAAGGCAGTTCCGCTATCAGATTAGGTTCGTTAGCAATTAGCGAATAGCTAATTGGGTGTGGGGCAGGTTTTGCCAATAGGACTATTCTTAACATAATTATGGGTTTGGGGTTCCCTGCAGGCTCCCCAAGGTGATGGTTTCTGTAACAATCTTTAGGGGGGGAAACGGCTCCCAACATATTCCTCCTTTCTTATATAAAGGCAAGTAGTTATAAGTGGAGGGCACCAAGACAGAGTCAACCATGGTGTCAGATCTAAAGGAGAAGGGACTGGGAGAAGGAGAGACCCTCCTCTCGACTGGTGAAGCAATCTACCTCTCCTGGGAACAGAGGGGTGCCTTATGAGTAGCATGAGTCCAGGGATACCCGGCTGAGATAATGCCAGGATGTGCTTCAGATAGCTGAATCCAGCTCACCTCACCCAGGAATCCCACCGGCCCTGAAGCACAAGTGCTAAACTGCTTCTGCAGCTTGAACTCTGGTCTGCTTTGGAGCTGAGATGCAGACTGGACATCAGACTGTTTTAATCTCTGGGACACAGAACTCATTTTAATTAAAATACTAACCTCTTCACTTAAGAAGGGGAAAGATTGGGGTTCCTGTGACTGTTGCTCAGAGTCTGGAAATGGTGGTATTTGACAACAATGTATGTCATTGTACTCTTACTGAAATTGATCTAATGATATTTGTAACTGCTTATAGATGTTGGGAAAGGTTTGACACATGCTGTAAAGTGTTTGGGTTCAATGCATATGTTAAGAATTTTAGATTTTGATCCCTTTTTCACCTCCCTAATTGATGGCAGGCAAGCACACGTAACTTTTTGTGGAGTAGGCATTTAGGAAGGAGGACATACCATGGGCCAGACTAAAAGGTGAATACTGGGTTTGGAAGGTGCCCCTTTCTTCTTGTCTGGAGATGGAGTTATTGGTGCCAAAATTATATCATATCTTTTGTTTAAGGAGCACCTCACAGATTTTTCATTAATGATAGACACAGGGGCCCAATGACGGGAGTTAGTGTGGATCCTCACCTAAATTTCAAACCATACAGAGGCCGTACAGGCCGGCTCAACATGGCATGGTTTTTAGGTACGAGGGCGCTCTCCACATAGCCTAAGACAGGGTGCCCTGTGATCTGCTTACTTTAATCCTACTAGATACCTTTTATTTGAGAAGCTCCAAGACAGGCCTTTAATCCCAGCACTGGAGAGGCAGAGACAGGTGGATCTCTGTGAGTTCAAGGCCAGCGTAGTCTATAAAAGCTAGTTCCAGGACAGGCTCCAAAGATACAGAGAAATCCTGTTTCGAAAAACAAAAAACAAAACAAAAATACGTGAAGACATTTGACATGAATAAATAATATGGCCACACAGAAATCATCCCAAGAGCTACTGTTCTTCAATGGGAAATGCCTTTCTCTCTTTTCTTTCTTTTTATCATGAATTCCTGATCCTCCTACCTCCATCTCCCGAGTGCTGTCCTTACAGGCATGTGCTACCATACTCGGTTTTATGAGTATGAACTGAGCTGTGTCTCCAGCTCCTGTAATAATATTTTTGATCATATGGAGCTGAAACCTAGTCATGCTTATAACCACGAGAATGCTGCATGTTTAAAGAATCATCACTTCAAAAAGGAAGGTAGGAAATACGAGAAGTTCTTCCTGTTGGAGGTTCTAATCCTTGCAACAGGCTCACCTTGGCCCTGCAGAGAGAGAAAGAGGAGGCGCCTATGGCATTGTCCATTTCCGCTTTCCAGCATACCTGTTTGGAAGGTATGAAGATGTTACTTTAGAAACAAGGTTACAATTATGAGATACCTTAAAGGTTTAAAGTCCAATGAATGTACCGGTCCAGTTTAGTATGGGATAGGCCGAAGAAGGTTGGTGTAAAATTCTCCTCCAAGGAAAAGGGTACATGTTATAAGTAGTAGATGAAGTCACAGCTACATGTTGTTTAAAACATGAGGAATTCTGGGCCTGGAAAGATGACTCATCGGCTAAGAGCACTGCTTGTTCTTCCAGAGGATGCAGGTTTGATTCCCAGAAACCACATGGTGACTCACAAATGTCTATAAACAATTCCAGAGATTAGGATGCATTCTTCTGGCCTCCCCAGCACTAGGCATGCAAGTGGTGCACAGACGTAAGTACTGGCAAAATATCATACATACACATTTTATGTATTAGAAAATCCATGGGGAATTTTGGAGATGGTCTTTTGTTAATTTAATGACTATCTACTAAACAGTAAGTATTTAGGATGTGTCTACTTTACACTGAGGCTTACGATAAACAGTTGGCTCTCACACACAATCAGGAGTTTATTGTAAATCAATGTCTTATTTTTTTCTTTCTCTTCTTTTTTTCTTTTTTTCTTTTTGTGTGTGTGTGTCTCCAAGACCTGAAACTGAAAGCCACCAGCCAGCCAGTCAGTCATGTGTCACTGGAAATCCTATAGCACTGGATTTGACTGGAAAATCAATGTCTTATTTATAAATAAACTTTATTATATATAGCTAATCTAAATGTAAAAATTGCAAGCCCACCATCCCTGTGACCCTATCAAAATGCTGCTTTTTTTTTTTTTTTTTTTTTTTTTTGCTATTGTGAGGGTTAAGAACGCTCCATGGAGGCTAGGAAAATAGCTCAGTCAGTCAAGCACTTGCCACGCATGCATGAAGATCTGATTTGATCCTCTGTGCCACCACGCATTTGTAATCCCAGAGCTCAGGAGGTAGGGACTGTAGGAATGCTGTGATTGGCTGGCTAGCCCCTCTAGCCTAATTGATGAATTCCTGGTCCATGAGAGACCTTGTCTCAAAAAAAACGCAGCATTCTGCTGCTAAGAAACACCTGAGGCCGTCCTCTGGCCTCCAGACACATGTGCGGGTTCACTACCCCACCTACACACACACACATCACACACATACACACACTCACTCAAATGAAGCTCCTGTGGTCCTGTGACTCCAGATATTTCTGGAGACAGCTAAATACATAGTTTTAAAATGTAGATTAGGAGTGCATGCAGCATGCAGGACCTAACAGCGAGGCATCCAAGTTGCTGGCACTATGGGGCCGCAGTGCGCTAGCATGGCCAGGATGGGTGGTGAAAGGACCTCTCAATGTCTGGACAAGCACATCCAAGCAACTGATGCCACTGACTGTATCATGACCTTGGGCTGGGAAATGAAGGTGGCACAATAGCATTACAATAAAGACAGCTGTTTGCAGAGACTTAGTCCACTTGTGAAAAAGCACCCATTGGAAACAGGGACGGTGACTGACGGAAGCATCACAGATGAGAGCATCATTGCTCTGCTTTATTTTAGAAACTGCAGGCATCTGCCCTTAAGTGAACTTCCTGGAAGATGAGAGAAGGGAAATACTGTCTGAGTCATTAAGATGGCATGGCCTCCTCTAAACGCTGGAGATAGCTGACCCAGGGTAGTATCAAATAGAAAATGTCTTGCTTAAGTATCAAAGGCTGTTTTAAATCCCTGATTCTAAACAGCAACCGGTATTATAAAATAATCAGTAGAAATCTAAAGGCATCACGATATACCACTGTAGAAGATTCACCTTCAAACAAGACTTGCTAAAGTTATTCAGTTGGAAGTAAGAAATTGTGTGCATGCAAACATTTGAAGAAGAAGGAAACTGGGTGTGATGGTACACACCTGCAATGCCAACACTTTGGAGGTGGAGGCAGGGGGATCAGGGATGCAAAGTCATCCTCAGCCACTCAGTGATTGTGAGCATAAGCTTTTAAGGCCTTTTCTCAACAAAAGAAAGGAAAGGGGGGAAAGGGGAGGAGATATCACTCAATATAAATGTATACTATACTCATTTCTTGGTGATAATATTTGTTATTTAATGTGATTTACTTATACAACGTGGGTATTCTTTAATGTATTATAATAATTGCTACTTTGTTTAACTCTGAAGTTATTTAAGCACGTTATGATAAAGCACGATTGTGAAGAATTGGGAGCTCAGGTAGCTGGACTGATGGAGCCAGCAATGCACAGTAGTCTGGTTGTTGATTGACACCCACCCTTCACAGTACTTCCCGGAGCTTGCCAGCATTCCTCGTGACCTTGTGTTTCTGTGTTCTTGGTAGAATATGCCATTGAAGTATGTACCCTTTCTCAAATAGTTGTCAATAATTTGGCCTATTTTTAAGTTTTATTACAATTGAATATAAATACTTGCCTAAATTCAAATAGTTTTTGCCGAAACAAGAAAACAGAGGAAACAGTCACTGAGACTTTCAAAGGCTATCATTACTAGTTTCATTAATTAAAAACTTGTTCCAGAGGCTGGGGAACTCATTTGATAAAAATCCTTGGCTAGCATACAGGAAGACCTTGTTTTGATCCCCAGCCCTGCATAAAACCAGGCATCATAGTGTACACCTGTAATCCCACATTGAGGAAGTAAAGGTGGGGGAGGGGAGATCAGAAGTTCAAGGTCATTCTTAACTACATAGTGAATTAGAGGCCAGCCTGGGCTATGTGAGTTCTTCCCTCTCTTACATACAAAGATAAAAAAATAAATCTTCAAACAAAAAAGTTTGATGTGTCAACTCAAAACTAATTTTACTCCCTTAACTATCTTGGATGTTCCGTCTTATGAGGTCATCAAAAAAGTACAAAAATGAAAAATCAATTTGTATCTAGAAAATATTAATACAGACATGAATGTATCCTATCCCTCCCCAGAATGCTTCTGTTTCTGCTAACCCGTGGGCTTAAATCTTCATAAACTAACTCTGTTTCAGGGAGAGGAGAGAGAAACTCTCTCCTTGAGATAGTTCTAGTTCCGTTATTATGGTTATACTCTGGCTTGATTGCCTTACACCATCAACATTCTCAGGAAATTTTTTTGGAAGATATTTTATGGTTTTTGATAAACTTCATAAATGATTAACTTTATTCTTCATGTACTAAAATGCCCCAAAGGGAATTACTGTATTTCATATTGCTATGGAAACTGACCTCATTAAACTAGAGATAAAATTACACTATCTTCTACATTTAACTTAAGTAAATCTTATAAGAAACAAACACATAAAAGCTATCAGGAAAGCATTTGGTGTTATAAGGATCTGACCCAGTGAATGCTCAGCTAGCAAATTTCTGCTTTTTCTGGAAATGGCTCCACTCTACCAGCAGAGGGCAGCCTGTGCATACAGGGCCTAAAGGTGAAGTTCATTTGCATTTTAGCACACGGCTTGGCCGTCTCTGAAGAAATGGTACAGCCGGTGTGTGCAGACCAAAGCTAGTTAGCCTGTCGCTACACAGCTCTGTGGAACCTCGAGATTTTGTAAGACTCCTCTTAGCATCAACATTTAAGAGGGTCTGAGTGAAGCCTTAGTCCAAATGGGAACTCCGGCTATAATTATAATTTAATAGCCATTTTGGGACATTCCTATCAAAGTATCCAGAGTTGAGCGGGAACAAGTTAGCAAAAAATGAGTCAGTTCTGTTTCTATTTTATTAAACCAACTCTACCATCACTTTGTATGGATAAAGTGAGAGAACCAATCAGTCTAGAAACTTAGCTTTGGGTTTTATTTTTTATTGGGGAAGAACCTCTTCATGTAGCTCAGACTGGCTTCCAATTCACAGACCTGCCTCCAAGTCTTGAGGATTGGAATTAAAAAGCCCAGGGTACCACAGCCAGTCTTGGCTTTTATTGCATATATTAATATGTATTAAAATATATTACATATACTTATTCATATATATGTATATGTAAACTTGGTGTGATTATGAGAATTTATATTCTCATTAAATATTCATCAAATATCTGGCATGGAACAATATATTCAAACATTTTATATATAGTATGTTCTAAGGCTTAAATTCAGGTAATATTTATTTTAACTGTACTATGGTAACATAACTCATATGACTCAATTATTTTCAACCGAGACACGAGCAAATCGCAATGACAGAGTGTCACCACTTAGAGGCAGTGGGGCCTGGGACAAGGGAGTCAAGAAATGAAGTAGACTAAAGTCTCACTCACTAGCCAGCTCTATTCAGAGCCTTAGACAAGGTGTGAGGGTTAGGAAGGCCACACGAGTAAAGTCCTCATGAGTTCCATCTGTGTGCAATCACACGGACAAGCTGCACATGGCAAATAAAGGCTAGTTTAAGATTTGATGGCTCCCAACCATCTGTTATGAGATCTGGTGTCCTCTTCTGGCCTGCAGACGTAGATGCAGACAGAACACTGTATACATAATAAATATAAATAAATCTTTAAAAAAAACTACCTTGTTAAAAAGAAAGAAAGAAAGAAAGAAAGAAAGAAAGAAAGAAAGAAGAAAAAAGAAAGAAAGGAAGAAAGAGAGCACTTGTCTTTCCTTACCCAAGAAACCCACAGAAATCCATTGATGTTGACAGCTGGCCGTGAGGAAGGAATCCCGACAGGAAAGGCTCACAGCTGCACAGCTGTTGTGATAGGATGGGAGACAGCGTATCCACGTCTCAGGACACCGCAAAGCAGAAAGACACCTGAGCCATCTTTATCCAGATCCAAGTACGACCGACAGTTCATGGATCTCTGAAACTAAGGGATGGGTGCTTGTAAGTAGTCTACATCCAAGTAACCAAACGCTCTCGTTCTTTACTCTTCCCGTTGGAAGAGATTTTAAAAGCGAATTTCCCATGCTGCCGAGGATGTTGAGACATTTGTCCTATGCTGCACTATTGGCAAGGGTATAGATCAGCATATCCATTCTGGAAAATTATTTGGCAGTTGTTAAACCTGAGAATCTTGAGGAGAAAAGACCAAATTCATGATTATCCTATTAAAGTAAGCTGTGCTTGGGGGTGCACCCAAGGGTGGTCAGCCCTCTGTCTCACCTTAAGTTGGGGTTTGTGAGAGCGACCTCTGCTGGCCTCTTGAAGTCCCTTTAATAAGAGAGATAAGGGGTTCTCAAGGGCAAGTGGAAGGGAAGGAACAAGGGTAAGGATAGTCTATGTCACGTGAGTGCGGTTGCAAGAAGTTTACATCAGATTGGACTGATTCTTAATTAAAAAAAGAAACCTTAACTTGCAAGGACTTAAAACAGGAAAAACAGGCTCTTATTCTTAACTATCTTAACTGCAAACAGAGCCCTTAACCTGCAAGGAATATTGTTCCTGTTTTGGTCACACAATGAACCACAAGTTTAGAAACTAGTCTAGAAACCAGTCATGACCTCTGATATGACAACTTTGCTTCTCCCTACGATGGGGGTGGGGAGATGGCTCAAGAGCGGAGCGCTTGCCACACAAAACCTCAGAACCTGAGCACCCACCCACATGAAAGGCCAGGTGTGCTTCAGGACAGAGCCAGGTGGAGGCTGACAGGCCAGCCAGTCTAGCAGAAAGCCCTGACTCAGTGAGAGACACTGTCTCGAAAAGGGAGGTAGAGAAACAATTGAGGAAAACAACCAGACGTCTGAAAGGCCTCCATGAGAGTCCACATGTGCTGGTGCACCTATACACATGAAATGCCATACATACACACACACAAACACAGAGAGACAGAAACAGAAAGACAAAGAATTCAACTATGAAAGCAATCAGAACTAGAGAAAAAGGAAGTTCATCACCGCCTTATTTATAACAATATACATGCACACACACACATGCGCGCGCGCACACACACACACACACACACACACACACATCCCAAATAAATAATAACCTAATGCCTAAGTATTCAACAACAGAGAATTGGCACTTGTCAGGCAAGCAGAATTTGCCTGTAATCCTATCAATTAGAAGGAAAGAATTATGAGTTTGAGGTTAGCTTGGTCTATTTAGTGAGATCTAGTCTTAAAAAGCAGAACAACAGAGCTAGGTGTGGTGGAGCAGGTCTGTAATCCCAATACTTGAGATTTGAGGTGGGAGTAGCTGGAGTTCAAGGCCATCCTTGGTTACTTAATGGGTTTGTGAACAGCCTGGACTACTCAAGATCCCGTTTCCAAAACAACAACAAAGCAAACCCAAGTGGCTGGGATGTAGCTCAGCTGGCAGAGTGCTTACCTAGCATAACTGAATGCCTGGGTTCAATCCCAGCACCACACAAAACTTTACATGGGGGTGTAGGCTTGCAGTCCCAGCTTTCAGAAGGTGGAGGCAGGAGTGTCCGAAGGTCAAGGTCACCCTCAGTGAGTTTAAGGCTGGCCTTGGCAATTTAAGACAAAAACCAGACCTAGGGTAGATTAACAGGAGAATTCTATTTGACAGTTTGAGTCTGAGCATAGACTGGATAACTGCAGCCGCTGAATGCATTGTTACTGAGATTTAGCGGCACATGGAAACGTATATAATGCACTCCATGAGGAAGATTGCACACATAGAAAATCCTTATAAATATTTATCATTTGGAGGATGGGGGAGGTTTAGTCTACCACTGAAGTATAACCCAGCCTGTGTGTGTGTGTGTGTGTGTGTGTGTGTGTACACCTTAAAAATTACAAACAATCATGAGAAAAGCTTCGCACTGATTCTCCCTGGCACCATAAAAAAAAAATGGGACTTATTTTGTATTCTGTATCCCTCTCTGCTTGTAGGATTTCTACAACAAACAGGCAGTATGTTGGTCAAAGAACACATAATTACATGCAAATGACTTTATAAAACCTGTGACTTCACACAATGAATATGGCCAATAAGCATACATACTTTACACTTGATCGTAGCGAAAAAGCCAATAAGTGCAATAAGTAGATTTTTTTAAAAAAATCAATCCTTTCTAAGTTGACTCTCCAAATGAGATGAGGACATGTTTTGGAGAAAGTGCACAACAGTGCACAGTGCAAGGGGTGTCCTGGCCACACTTACTGCTGCGTCGGTATACGAAGCCTTTGCTAGCCTCAAGCACAGGCGCCCTCTGGGCTGAGCACAATCTTCCTTCCCCTAGCCCATTGTAATCCAAACAGAAGCACCTTGGTGGACTGGCCCAGAGCCAATATGTCTTCCCACACTCCACGAGAGCCACAGAAAAGCCAACTCCTCTCACACAGGCAGATGGAAGAATATTCTCTTAGCTCCTGTACAACCATCCATGAAAAACACAAACAGGTTCCCAGGGCCAAACGACGTGAGTTTTCTCTCAACGGGAGCTGGCCAAGGCCAGCTGGCATTGCCAGCAAAGCCTTAGCCTTTTCCAAGGAAGCTAATGGACAAACACGAAGAGAACCTGACACCGGAGGCCTGAGTGTGTTGATGGGGGACAGAGCTGGGCAGGGAGCACTGTGGAGATGCTGTCAGGAAACGCCCATATGAAGCAGAGAAAGCTCTGGGCTGAGAGCTAGGAACCTGGTGCCCTTCTAATTCCAGTTACTTCTGTAATAGAACGGAGAGTGAGTGGGAGGCACATAAGTGAGCTGTGGAGTTGTTTCCAGCCTTCACAACTCACACAGAGACTTCTAATGAAGATAAACAACAGCCATCTCAGTTCGTGAAAAATCCACTCGATGCCTGTTACACAAAGACAAACCAGTGAAACAAACCAGTGGGCCTCTTCACGGTACTGTGAAGTTTCTAATACAGCAGGTCTCAACCTGGGGGTTGAGACCCCTTTGGGATTCGAATGACCCATTCGCAGGGGTCACCTAAGACCATAAGAAAGCACAGCTATTTATATTATGGCTCATAACAGTAGCAAAATTGCAGTTATGAAATAGCAATGAAAATGATTTTATGATTGGAGTCGTCACAGAATGAGAAACTGTATTTAAAGGGTCAAAGCATTAGGAAGGTTGAGAACCTCTGTTCTAATAGCTACAGTGATCCTTATATAAGGGATGTTGTCCACCAAGGTTTGATTTTCTCTGTTGTCAGAGAAGCTTCCTATCCCACTGTCAGTGAGCAGCAAGGGTTTTTATATTCCGACACATGTGGATTTGATTAGAAGCATGAATCCAGTAAGTCTGCACGCTATTTCCCAACTGGCTGATCTTTAATGATGTCTTAAGTCCCATCAGCTTCTGTTTCTTTGTCTTTGAAATAGGAGAGTAAGAGCGCCCTCTTCCCTAGTGCTATTGTAGGGTGAAAACACCCCACATGGCTCCGTAAGTCATCGGGATTTATCTTAATAAAGGAGATACCAAAATGCCAACTTCGGCAAAGCACAGGATGCAAAAATGTTAGATTTGAAAGGCACCTTAAACATAATCAATTTTGGGGCCGGAGAGATGGCTCAGTGGTTAAGAGCATTAGCTATTCTTCCAGAGGACCTGGGTTCAATTTCCAGCACCTACACGGCAGCTACAACTGTCCGTAACTCTAATTCCAGGGAATTTGACACCTTCATACCAAATGTACATCAAATAAAGTTAAATAAATTACCTTTTAAAAAAGAACTAAGTATTTAAAAACATAATTTCATAATTTCATTTCATTTTTCATATCAGAATCATAACTCGCAGAGACTGAGTCAGGCTCAGAGACCCATAACAGTCTCTCTCTTCTCCTCCTCTCCTTCTTTCCCTCTCTTACTCTCTCTGTGTTATTTATATTGGTTCTCTTTGTATAAGTACTATTGGTTAGTTAGCAAATGTACCTTTCTAAAAAGCAAACTGTAAAAAATGTTTTGCAAGTGATTTGGAAATTAATTCTAACCATTTCTATTTCTTTGAATACTTTATAAGCTTGTCACTGCCATTTAGAGAGTCTTTCTAAGGTGAACTTGGCATTTGACCGAACAGCCCAGATGACCCTTGCCACAGTTCACCCAACCCATCCTGGCTGAGTTACTCCTTCACATATACCACCGCCGCCCCCCCCCCAAGCCTGTTTTGCTACTTTTGGTTTCTCTTGTCACTTTTGGCTAGTTTGAGAAAAACAATTATAAGTTTAGACAATGCATATGGATTTCATTCATTCCAATGACACAAAACATATTTTCCAGAAATCAAAACTGGATGTGCAACAGTGTCTGACAGGTAGGAAGAACACTCAAGGAACACAGAGAGACAGGCACTGTGTGGTCTCATGTGCAAGGAATCTAAGTCCGCTGATCCCACAGAGGTTGCAAGTGGAAATAAATAGTAGGGTACTAGAGAGGAAGCAGGGAGGACAAAGGGGATGGACAGGCATGGGTCAGTCACGCACAATGCAGAAACTCTAGTGATGACTGCACAGTGGGACAACTATGGTGACAATGGTTGACATCTGTCCATGTATTTCAAAGTAACTCCAGGAGTGGTGGTGCACGACTTCAATCCTCTCCAGAAGCAGAGGCCTGTGGATCTCCATGAGACAGGTCAACCTGGTCTACACAGGGAGGTCCTGGCTAGTCAGAGCTACATGAAAAAACATTGTCTCAAAAAATATATTTTTTTAATTAAAAAAAGCTAACTACAAAGATTTTGTAGTAAGCCACAAAGAAATGAAAATATTTAAAGTGACAGATATGATTTGATCATTTCCATATGGATTCATGGATTATGTTATACTGAATAAATAAACTCTATTATTTGTGCCAATAAGAAATAAAATAAAATAAAAAGCCAATTTAATGGTGTTGGCATAGGAGATTGGTTTTTAAGTAGACCAAGACAGGAAGACCACAAGTCAAGACCAGCCTGGGCTACAGACTGAGTTCAAGGTTAATCGGATAATTTAGGGAAACTCCGTTGCAAAATAAAAAGTAAGAGGGCTGGAGATTTAGCTCAGTGGTGAAATGCTTGCTTCCTATGCACAAAGCCCCTTAGTTGAACTCCCATTTCCACACACAAAAAAAAAGATGAAATAAATCTTTAAAAGTAATAATAGTGATAAAAGGGAAGCAAACAAACGAGAGAGAAAGGAGCTAGTGTGTTTCCTGTGGTTTCTAGGTGACTTGGGACACATCAGTTCTCCCAGTAACCTGGTTAGTCATCTGTTAGGGTCCCCATTTCAGTGAAAACACAGAAGGTCAGAGGGCGACTTGCCTGAAGTCATACAGCCAGGAAGTGATGAATTTGGGATCTGGACTGAGGCCATTGTGTTTCCAAACTACATCCTTTAAGTACGCTTGCTCCAACACACGCTATTCACGACACTCAGCTGATGGAAAACCTTTCCATAAAGAAAGTTTTATAGGAAAAAACAGTTTTATAGTGTTCTATAATATGGTCCAGTCATGTGTTTGGAGACAAGAAATCTTGCATGAAATTCACTAAAACATGTCCAGCATCTAGTAAATATTACCAAAACACTCCGCTTGAATCCCAGACTCCTCCCAAGTAGGAAGGAGGCTTTTGTCTAACCTGGCATTGCTTTCTGTGTTTCTACCTATTCCAGGCTGGCCTCAGCTTTCCTCCCTTCCACCTCTCCCTCCAAGTGCAGGGATTATAGTTAGGTGCCAGCAACCCCTGCTGGTAACATGGCTTCCATGTACTGTGGATTCTGACCCTAACACTGTCAGAAATGAGAGTGACTCTTCACAGGCAGAGCAAGCACTGTCCATACTTTCTCCTCCTAAACCTTTGTCTCTAAATTCAGTGTCTTGGTAATGGGTCCATTCCTCTATTCTGCTCTTTCTGGGAGGGGTGATTCTCTGCTCTCTTCGCTGGCTTTTACTCAACGTGTTTTTTCCATTCCACTTACAGTTGAGAACAGATGTAAATGCTGGCCCGCTCCCAAAATCCTGCAGCTGACTCCTGACTCTGCCATTCCCCACAGACCAAGCAGTGCCGAAGTAGAAAATGACTTCAACCCATGGCTGATCTGCATTGCTGCCAATCCCATTTCAGCCCAAAGGAGCCAATTCTATTTGCGGCCCCCCTTTTTTTCCTCCTCAGTTCATGATGAGCATGTCCAGGGTACACCACATTTCGGTGATTTAAGGCTTCTTTCTCACTCCGCTGGCCCAGCATCTTCATTTGTCCGTTCCCTGGACTCTAACAGCAGAAAGAACAAAGTCTTTGGAGAACCTGAGACACACAATAGATCAAGATTATCTGGACTTGGCTACCATGCAAGTGACCATGAGCTCAGACAGAAAATAAAGTAGGTTTTTAAGGAGTAACTGCTTCAGGCTGGAGAGATGGCTCAGCAATTAAGAATGTGTACTGCTCTTGCAGAGGCTCCAAGTTCTGTTCCTAGTCCCCACATCGGGCAGGTCACAGTTGCCTATAACTCCAACTCCAGAGGATCCTATGCGCTCTGCTGACCTCTTTAGGCATTTCCACTCATGGGCACACACGCACATAAACTTAAAATTAAAAGTAGATCCTCAAAAAGAAAAAAGTAACGGAGGGAATGAGGTTAGAACATGGGAGTAGAGGAGCAACACAGTGCAACTTTGGGGCACTCGTGTGTGCTGATGTCAGCTGTATCATTTCCGCATCACTGACAAATACAGGAAACTGTCCTGTGTTGATAAAGAGCCCATGAGAAGACAGCCATCGCTAACGCAGTCTTTTATTCCAGGAAAGCTAGTGCAGAAAAGCCCTGCTGCAGCAGAGACATAAAGGGACAGGATGGCCTCTGCACAGCTCTCAGTTCTGGGAAGAGCTCATGATGCTCACAGTCCTTCCGCTGGGAGAGACGAACATCCTCATTGCTTCTGAAACAGATGCATCATGAGCCGTCTGTCCTTTGGGCAAATGTCGGGGCTCAAGAATCTACCCAGGGTGCTCTTTTCTATCGGTTTCACTAAACCAAGACCCTGGCATCCCCTTCAGGACCTGGCCTCATGCACTTATTCACTCACTAAATATTTGAAGTCCAACCTTGAATCAAGCACTGTCTGAGACTCAGGGAACAAAGCTGAACCAGAAAGACCAGGGCCTTGCTCTCAGGAAGCATCAAGCCGGTCCGACTCCATTTTCTCGGGGCAGATTGGAAGCACCTTCTTCAGCCTAGGGCATAATTGGTGCTTGGGAGTGATATTTCAAAAAGACTATGTCTTTCTGCTAATATCCATAGCTTTTTTTTCCCCAAGGATTTTTTTAAACTACAAAATGTACAGCCCGGCATAATAAGAAAGAAATAAAAACCTAGAGACCTGAAAAGAGTCATTTACTGTTCTCCTAAAGGGTCAGCAGAATAATGTTAAGACTCTGAGGGCAGGCGAAGGGGTGGTAGGGGGAGGGGTGGGCTCTCTTCCAGGCATTCCGATCACTGCTCTTTGGGACACATAAGGTTATAAAGATACCTCGTTAGTTTTTACTAATAATATTTGAAGAACTTTCACAAGTTAGCACAAAGGATTAGGCCAAGTCAGTTCTCTGAGCAGCCTGTATAAACAAAACAAATGATAATTTACTCTTTTAGAAGGGCCACTGGACTGACACACTATTTTTATAGAGAAGGAAACAGTCTTGTAAAAGGCAGAGTGAACAGCGTTAAAGGCAGAATCTGGTCAAGGGATGGACCTTACCAAAATGGTGCCTGCAGCTCAGCATCTCACCCCCCACGAGGAGGAAAAGAAAAGGGAGAACAAACAGGGAGAACAAGGGGGGGGGGTGAAGCCTCAGCCAGGAACAACAAGAAACCTCAACAATATTGTCTCGTGGCAACCTCCTACCTAAGTCGGGATGAAACTGGGGTTTAAATAATGCAGGCGGCCAGAGTTCTCCTGTTCTGCAGAACTCGGAGGTTTAAGACAAGAGAGCAGAATAATTACAGAATATGAGAGGGGGGTCAGAAAGAACTGTGAGCCCCAGGGGAAGCAGCAGATTGACTTGGGCACATAGCACAGACACCCTTACCAGAGAGGTTATGCTCTGGGGATTGAAATATAGGAGTTTTTATCTTAGTGTGGTGGTGCATGCGTAGCACCCAGGAAGGTGAGGCAGGAGAAACAGGAGTTTGAGGCCAATCTGTGCTATATAGTGAGGTCCCATCTCAAAACCGGAAATAAAAAGGAATTCTCCAGGGAGACAAATACAGAAGACAAAGGTTCATCTTCAAGAACAGCATGTGCAAAGGTAATGAATTAGAATCAAATGCCATGGCTAAGTAAGGGCTCCATGCGTCCCCAAAGCAAAGCTGGCAATGTTTTGCTCTCTCTCTCTCTCTCTCTCTCTCTCTCTCTCTCTCTCTCTTTCTGTATGTGTGTGTGTCTGATAGGATCTTACTGTATACTCAGAATGGTCTTGAGTTCCCTATGATCAGGTTGTTTTATTCAACCTCATCTTGAAATTCATTTTAAACTTACAGAAAAATTTTCAACAATGAAAGACATTACATGGTGTTGCCTTTGGGAGGGTGAGGCAAGAGAATTACAAATTCAAAGCCACCTTGGACTGCATAGTAAGAGCCTGTCTCAAAAACCAACAGAAACAGAAAAAGATTTCACAGAAACCCATTTCAATTGTCAACCCTTTCCTTTATCACTCTCTCTCTGTGTCTCCACCCCACATACACGTGATGCTCTAACATTCGGAGAGTAAGTCACACGCAGACATGGAAGTGATTTTGGTAGTATAAGAACAATAAGGCCTGCAGCTTAGTTCAATGATAGGACACTTACTTGTCTAGTGTCCATGCCTGAAATCAATCCCCAGGCTTACAAATAGGGAAAGAAAACGAAGACAGTAATGCTCACGAAGAGAGGAAATACAAAGATATGAAATGTTTATAAAGGAAATTTGGGAGATTTCACCTTCATTTACACCAGGAGATAACTTGCTACTTCAGACCTCCAACCTTGGCAGAAGCCTGATCTCATCTTATATGCAAAGTTGTGTCTGTAAATGCTTTATAGGTTATATATTATATTAATATCACCACATTAACAAAACTAATCTAAACTGTGAAGAGTAGGAGGCACTTTTGATTACAAATTGCTTTTAAATTAGATGAAGCAAGGTTAGGTACAGAAATGGCAAATCATTTTAATTTCTATTTATACATTTGAAACGCTTTATCTCTGGAATGAAAATCAGCATTTCCCAAGCGCCCCCTTGTGGCACAGACTTATGATCCCCCAATTTCCTCATAGATGGTAAGTCCAAACAGGGAAGCAGATTTCTTTTCCTGTGCTGGGCATTGAGCCCAGGGTCTTGCACTTCCTGGGCAAAAGCCTAAGCACAACAGTGCACACCTGGCTGTAGATGTGTGATCTCAAAAGCCGTCCAGACTGATTTCCGTTGAGTAGCCGCAGTGGTAGCCTGCAGCTTAAAACCTTTCCACGGCCCCGAAAATGCTGGAAACAAACTTTTGAGAGGCACAAGGAAGCAGGGATCATTTCTCCTATCCTATAAGAAAACTGGGAAACAGATCGCCCAACGTCACCGAGAATGCAAATGTCAAAATGAAGAGCCGAGCCCAGTACCTCCTTGACCCTAATTGCAGCACGATGAATTGGAAGAACACCGTCTTATCCATTCCCTCGCAGCAGGCTGATCTGGGAACTCATTGGGTTCTGCAATGTTCCCCGTATTGCCATTGCCTCTGACCGAAGACAGCGCAGGTAAAGAAAGCTGCCAAGAGATACTCTTTGGAGACAAACTCTTCCCTCTGAAGCAATTGGCATACACCAAAGATTGCTTTTAAGAGGGTGGAGTGAAATGAACAGGAGAAGGCAGTCCTCCAGGATGCTGGGTTTCTTCTCAGGAACCCAATCTGAAACTGACACGGGAGAGCACTGGGCAGGAGCCCCACCCTCAAACACCACAGCAGGCATTCTGCATTTAACTTTTGTTCTGTGGGTTTTGTTGCTCCAAAGTGCAGCGAAAGCCAGGTAGAGTGGCTAGAGTCACAACTACTTCCGGAGTTGAGGAAGAAGCATCATTTGATTTCAGTTCTGGGCCAGACCAGAAAAAGTATCTAGATTATTTTTCTTAAAAGTAAAAATGAGGGGCTGGAGAGATGGCTCAGAGGTTAAGGGCATTGCCTGCTCTTCCAAAGGTTCTGAGTTCAATTCCCAGCAACCACATGGTGGCTCACAACCATCTGTAATGGGGTCTGGTGCCCTCTTCTGGCCTGCAGGCATACACACAAACAGACTATTGTACACATAATAAATAAATAAATATATGTTAAAAAAAAAAGAACTTACCTTTAAAAAAAAAAAGTAAAAATGAGCAAACAAACCAAAACAACATCAGGAAAAGAAGAGAAAGTGCAGGAGCTGTGGAGATGATCACTTGGGAAAATGATTGCTCTACAGGCATGGGGACCTGATTTGGATTCCCCACATCCATGTAAAAATACTGACAATGGCGGCATGTACCTGTAATTTTAGTTAGCACTGGGAAGGCGGAGACAGGAGGATGCCAAAGACTCAACAGACAGCTGGTTTTGTTGAATCAGTGAGGTACAGTTCCAGTGACATACAGTCTTTTAGATGAGAGGTTGCTATGAGTATCAGGAGAAACTTTGACCTCCTGAGCAGTGTTGGAGCTGTTAAAGACTGTGGCAACCTTTTGGAGTTGGATTTAGCCTGTATCAGAAGATGCCTGGTCATGAGCGTATAGGAGTCAAGGAGAGGAATGATGTGGCCTGGACGGGAAATGTCCTCCATGAGATCACGTGTTTAAAAACTTGATGTCCTAGTTGCGGTGCTGTTTGGGAAGTCTGTGGGATGTTTAGCAGGTGGAGCCTCACTGGAAGAAGTGTATCACAAGAGCTCAACTTTCTAGACTGCCCCCATTTCCTGTTCCTTCCCTGCTTCCTGAATATGAGTAGATGCAATGTGACCATCCAGACCCTATTCACACCAACATGCCTTCCCAGCTTCCTACCATGTCTTTCCTGCCTCGAACGATTGTATTCCTTTGGGACTAGAAGCCAAAAATAAATTCTTTCTCATTTAAGTCGCTTTTGCTAGGGTTTTTGTTTGTTTGTGTGTTGTTTGTTTTTATCACAGCAACAAGACAATAACTATACATGTTCCAAGCAAGGACTGTGTTGCCCTGCCCTTTAGGTATTATTTAATGAGTCTCACAGCAGGAAATAAATGAAGATCAAGGTAATCTTTATTGAGATTGGTCACTTTTTAATGTATCCTGGGCTGAGTCAGTAAGGAGGCCACACTCCTTGGGCATGCTCAAAGCCCACCCAGAGAGGTAATCATGTATAACTATCCAATCAGAGGAGTGATTACATGTGCTATATGCCTAGCTCATGATCCTCCATAGTCCATGTGCTGTGGGATGATGCTCTTGTAGCCTGTAAAGATTTGTCACTGGTATTGGTTTAATAAAATGCTAATTGGCTAGTAGCCAGACAGGAAGTATAGGCAGGGCAACAAGACTAGGAGAATTTTAGGAAGAGGAAAGGCTCAGTCTGCAGTCTCCACCCAGACACAGAGGAAGCAAGATGAAAATGCTGCACTGAGAAAAGGTACCAAGCCGCGTGGCTAAATGTAGATAAGAATTATGGGTTAATTTAAGTTGTAAGAGTTAGTTAATAATAAGCCTGAGCTAGGGCTGGAGAGATGGCTCGGAGGTTGAGAGCACTGACTGTTCTTCCAGAGGTCCTGAGTTCAATTCCCAGCGACCACATGGTGGCTCACAACCATCTGTTATGAGACTGGTGTCCTCATATGGCTAGCAAGGAGACAGACAGAACACTGTATACACAATAAATAAATAAATCTTTAAAAAAAAATAAGCCTGAGCTAATAGGCCCAACAGTTCATAATTAATATAAGCCTCTGTGTGTTTCTTTGGTACTGAATGGCTGGGGGACCAGGCAGGACAGAAACTCCATCTATAGCCGTTCCCTTATTTTCAAAGAAGGGTAACTCCTGTTTCACCCCCATAACTAAATTTCTCTCAGATGGTTTTTTGTCCTTTGCCTCTGCTCTCTCTCTCTCTCTCTCTCTCTCTCTCTCTCTCTCTCTCTCTCTCTCTCTCTCACGCACGCACGCACGCGCGCGTGCGTGCGCGCGCCCAAATTTATTTTATGAAGCTCTGAGCTGCTCCGACATTCAAAGCTGGCAGTTTTCTTAAAGTCAGACCAGCAGCACGGGCATCCCCTGAGAGCTTGTTAAAAATGCAAAACCTCAGTGCCCCACCCTGGCCCTTCAGAAACAGAACTGCCACTTTAACAAGACCCCAAAGGGGTTCACATTTCCTTTAGTGTTTGAGAACCACTGCCCTGAAAGACAGTTTCTGAATGCTGTGTCTGGGAAAGCAGCAAAAGGTCACCTAGACCAGTTTAGAAGCCCAGAGGGCATTCCTATGATTCCAGGCACAAAATTGTAGAAGATAAAATGTTTTCACTTTGAGGCAACACAGGAGTCTAGTTTCATCCTCTCTTCCAATCGCATGCTTTCTTTCACCCATGGTGGTGCATTCGTTTCCAAACGCAGAGAGTACTGCCCAGCAGAGTTCAAGCATCATCATTTGAAGCAGATTGCATAAGAAGTCAACAGCTTCCAGCATGTAATGAGATCCCGGGACCTCAGCAAATTATTGGGGTTTTCTCGATTAGTCACTTCATCATTAGTATGGAGTCAGTGCTGTCAATCTTATGATCTTATATATTTCCCAAGGATGTTAAGCGATCCAGGAATTCCCAATCTCAGGCTGGGGAAATGATGAATCAGTATGTGAGTGCTTGCTGTGCAAAAGTGAGGACCAGAGTTAGGTCCATCCATGGCCTCCCATGCCAAATCCACTGCAGTTAATACGAGGCTATCGCTTCTCCCGAGGGTTTCCATTTATCGTCACTGCCACTGCTCTAGTTCTACATAATGCATTGCTGAATCCTAGCTTTCTGGTGCCTCTGCTTCTGATGCCCTTTAGTTCATCTTTTAGTCTGGAATTATATATATAGATTCTTTTCTCTTTTAACGTGTGTGTGTGTGTGTGTGTGTGTGTGTGTGTGTGTGTGTGTCTGTCTGTCTGTCTGTCTGTTAGGAAAGTATACATGCTGCACCGTGTTTGTGTAGTCAGAGGACAGCTTGTGGACAGTTGCTACAAGTTCTTCAAGGTCAATTTGGTCAACACAGTGAATTCCAGGGCTACATAGCAAGACAAATAACAACAAAAAAACTCGAAAAAGAAAAAAAAGATACAGTGAAGAAATGAGGGGGCTGGAGAGATGGCTCAGTGGTTAAGAGCATTGCCTGCTTCTTCCAAAGGTCCTGAGTTCAATTCCCAGCAACCACATGGTGGCTCACAACCATCTATAATGAGATCTGGTGCCCTCTTCTGGCCTACATACATATACACAGACAGAATATTGTATACATAATAAATAAATAAATATTTTTAAAAAAAGAAAAAAGAAATGATAGGCGGAACTAGGTGATGGGCACATGAATGTTTATTGTATTATTTTATTGAACTTACCTGCATTTTATAAGTATTTTATATCTACGGATGAAATTAACAAATGATTTTTCACCTAGAAAGCATTTAATAAAATATTAAGAGCTTATATTCTATTTATTGTAAATTGCCTCTGCCGTAAACCACCGTTTCTGTTTGTGTGTTCAAGGAGCCTGTGGGCTTCTATGGTTTCAAGGTCACCACCTAAGCCCCAATTCTGAGGATGCATTCTGCCCCTACACTACATCTTGGATTACACACTCAGTTAAAACAGAAAGTAACAAAAATCATGACTTTGATACTTACCAGCTATTCAATCTTAAGAGTGTTGGTCTTAGTTTTCTAACCCACAAAATGGGGCTAACAGCTCCAACTTTACAGGGTTGCTGCAATCACTAAGTGAGGCAAATGTGCACCAAGTGCTTGGGACCCAGTGTTACCAATCCCCTTGATGAAATCCATAGGTCAGAGTGAATACACGAGCTAGTATGCAGCTATGGCTGTCATTAACACACAAATGTAACCTGTACACTATTCCAGTTAACTGACCATGCAAATGTTCACTGAGAGGCTACTGTCTGTCTGACATTTGGATAATGAATGAATAGCTTCACCCTCACAGATAAACCTCACAGCCAGATCCCTGGAGAGATTTCTGGACCACACCACATACCACACAAGGATGAAGTTAGAGAATCTAGGGAGATGGCTGAGTGGCTAGGAGTGTTTGCTGCACACGTGTGAAGACCAGAGTTTGTGTCTCTAGCACCGACATAAGATAAGCCGGGCGTGGCCATATGTGTCTACAGTGCTGGATGGTTGGAGGGACGAGACAAGAGATGCTGGGTTGTCACCCAGCCGAAAAACAAACTCCAGGTTTAGGAAGAGACAGGAACAAGGTTCTTGAGGGAACAAGGTGGAAAGTAAGAGATCAGGAACCTGCTATTCCCCTTCTGGACTCTGCATGCACATAACTGGGCAAGTGCACCCATACACGCATGCACACATGTGTATATACCACACACATACACACATACACCAAAATGAAAAAGAAAAAAGAAAACTAATGGAGTCACAGATATTCCACTCTGAGCTAGTAAAATGTTTAATAAATAATGGCAAAGGGATCCTTTTCTGCCAGCTTGATACTTAAGGCCATTCATACCCTCTGCTTCTGCTGAGTCATTGCTGAGCTGGAGAATATGGTTTCTAAAGCTACCTGGAAGGCTGACTATGTCATCTCTGGGTGTAATGGCTACCAAATATATACCCCACCTCAGGGGCCAGGAGGGAGAGGATTGAACTCCTGGGAAGTGAGATGGTGTTTTGCTCTAGTTTACAAAAAATATCATTAGATTCCATTCCCAGAAAGTGGCCCCTGAATGACTCAAGGCAGAAGAGCTAAGGAAACAGAATGCATCTTTTTAATTGATTATTTCTTTGAGCCAAATCCCAAGGTGCCTGATAAATTTTTAAAGTCTCAGTGAGCTAGTTGCATTCTGAATAAGCCCAGAAATGATGTTCTAATTTCGGATGCCACCGGCATGACAGCCATAAGTCACTGCACACCAAATTGCTGTTTTGACCAATTATGGGCTATATAAAATGTGTCTTCCACATCCTTCCTACCTGCTCTCTCCTTCTTTACTGTATATCAGTTCTCAAAGATAAGGACGGGATTCCAATCTTTGCTCCCATTAATAATTTTGACGCTTAGGTCATAGAAATTCAGAGGGGGAGACTGGAGCTAAGCTGTTGCCTGTGTTCCCCAAGATCATAGGTTTTAACTTAGTAGCTTTGTAACTGTGCATCAAAATCAGCTGGACATTGACAAAACACAGACCACTGCTCCTCAGTCCTAGAGCCTATGTAGTATGTGTGGGGTCTAAAATTTGTATTTCAAGCAATTTTACAGATGTTATTGATGCTCCTGGTTCAGAAATCATACTATAAGAACTAAGTATCTTAGTTCCTTGTAGGGCAAGATGCAGAAGGCTATCCTCGAGTAGCTCAGTAGGTTTTCCAGAGGACTGCTCTCTAGGGAAGAAGGGCTTCTTCTTTTCCAATTTGTATCCCCTTGATCTTCTTTTACTGCCTTATTGCTCCAGCTAGGACCTCAAGAACTATATTGAATAGATATGAAGAGAGTGGACAACCTTGTCTTGTTCCTGATTTCAGTGGGATCACTGTGAGTGATTATTTCCTGCCATCTAGTTCTCTTGGGTGAGTTTGCTTCTTTTTGTTCTAAAGTTTTCAAATGTTCTGTTAATTCACTAGTGTGGGATTTTCCCAGCTTCTTTATGTAGGCATTTAGTGCTATGAACTTTCCTCCTAACACTGCTTTCATTGTGTCCCATAAATTTGGGTATGTTGTGTGGTCATTTTCATTGAGTTTTAGGAAGTCTTTAATTTCTCCCTTTATGTTTTTCTTGACCTATTGATGATTCAGGTGAGCATTGTTTAATTTCCATGTGTTTGTGGGCTTTCTGGAATTAGAGTTGTTAAATTCTAGTTTTTATACCATGGTGATCCGATAAGATACATGGGGTTATTTATTCCAATTTTTTTGTATCTGTTAAGGTTTGTTTTGTTACCGAATATGTGGTCAATTCTTGAGAAGGTCCCATGAGGTGCTGAGAAGAAGGTATATTCTTTTCTGTTTGGATGGAATATTCTATAGATGTCTGTTAAGTCAATTTGAGTCATAACATCTGTTAGTTCCCTTATTTCTCTGTTTTCTTTGACTGATGAGTCTATTTTCTCTATTGTATCTTCAGCATTTGAGATTCTCTCTTCCATCTCTTGCATCCTGCTGTTTATGCTTGCATTTGTGGTTCCTGATCGTTTTCTCATGATTTCTGTTTCTATAATTCTCTCAGCTTGTGTATTCTTTATTGTCTCTATTTCAGTCTTCAAGTCTTGAATAGTTTCTTTCACATGTTTCATTGTTTTTTCTTTTCTTTTTTTTTTTAACAGGGATTTGTTGATGTCTTCCAATTTTTTGTCTTTTTCTCCATTTCTTTGAAGGAAGTTCTCATTTCTTCTTTAAGGGCCTCAAACATTCTCCTGAAGTTATTTTTAGGTCATTTTCTTCTGTTTCATCTATATTTGGTTGTTCAAGTCTTACTATTGTAGGGTCACTAGATTTTACTGGTGCCATGTTGCTCTTTGTGGTATTGTCTGTGTTCTTACCTTGTCTACCCATCTTTTCCTCTAATTGGTGTAGTTGGGGCTGTCTGTGACTCTGGTGATCAATCTTTCAGGTGCCAGTAGATCCAAGGCTCAGATGGTTGCTCCTCGTGGTACAGTCAATGCCACGGTTCCAGTCACACCTTTGGTCACTCTGTGTTCCTGAAGGTTGCTCAGCACTCCCAGGGTTTGCTCTGCTCCCTTGGAGTTTGCTGTCTCAGGCCTGTTCTGGCCTAAGTTGCTGGCTCAAAACTGTTACTGTAAATGTTTCTGGTCTGGATCTTCTCCGGTGGAGGCCCCTGGCTTGGGGTTGGTCCTGCAGAGTTCCTTGCTCAGGCCTATTTTCTCAGATGTCCCAGACTCATGCCTGGACCTGCAGAAGTCTCCAGTTCCTGCCCACTCCCTCAGAGGTCCTAGACTCACACCCTGACTCTCAGAGGTCCTGGCTCAGGCCTAGTTCCTCGGAGGTCCCTGACTCATACCTGGGCCTGGCTCCGGTCTACATCCATGAAGGTCCCAGGCTCAGGCCAGGACCGGCAGAGGTCTCTGTTTCCTGCCTATGCCCTTATAGGTCCATACTCATGCCTGAACCTGCAGAGATCTCTGGCTCCAACCCACTCCCTCAGCAGTTGCTCTCCTTTACCTGCTCCTGTGGAGTTGGCTGTCTCAGGTATGCTCCAGCCTAGATCACAGGCTCAGTTCTGTTTCCATAAATGTCCCTGGTCTGGATCCACTCCCATTCCCATGGAGCTCACCATCTCAGGCCTAGGTTGCCCGCTCATTCTAGCTCCCATGGAGCTTGCCACCTCAGGTGTGCTCTGGCCTAGGTTGCTGGCCCAGGCTTGCTTCTGCAATTGTCCCTGGTCTGGATCTGCTCCTGTTCCCATGGAGTTCACTGTCCCAGGCCTAGCCCATGTCACTGGCTCAGTCCTGTTCCTGTGGAGTTGGCTGCCTCAGGCCTGCTCTGGCCTAGTTCACTGGGCTCTGTCCTGCTCTTGTTGAGTTCACTGTCCCAGGCCCACTCCAGCCCAGGTCACTGGCTCAGTCCTGCTTTATGAAAGCTTGAAAGTTTGGCCTTAGCTTAGGCTTGTTTTTAACTAGCTTTTATAACTTAACTCATTTATATTAATCTACATTCAATCATGTGGTATTACCTCTCTTCCATCTTGTATCTCCTGTTTCTTCTCCATGTCTCCCAGCATCTGAACTCAGAAACTTCCCTGACCCCAGAAGTCCCATATAACCTCTTTTTAGCTATTAGATGTTCAGCTTTTTATTACACCAATCACAGCAATACATTTTCATACAGTGTACCAACATCTCATAACACTGAGTATCTCTCTCTCTCTCTTGCTCTCTACTATTGTTGTTCTGGATGTAGTGAACTTGATTGATGGTATTTGTGAGAGCCGAGCTCCTTAGCCCTTCCCCATCTCCTGGAGGTCTGGTATTGAAACTGTGAAGAGAGATGTTGTTCATTTGTGTTGGGTGCTGGCTGGGGACAAGGACTTCACAGCAATTGAGGATCTCTTTCTTCCCCTCATATTCTTGCTCAGCAGATGGTCAGATACTCATAAACACTGGCAGTAGGAACCTGGAAGCCTTCTTATTCAGCTCTGGGATGACCTTGCACACAGATTTGGAGTATGAGCAGATACAGGGGTGATGTTCTGGGCTACACAACACAATTTCCAGGAGAGGCCATTCACAGTCTTCTGGGTGTTGGTGATGACATAAACTATACTCATGAGTCCAACAATGATGCCTGGTTAGCCTGGGATTTGGGAAATGGAAATGAAAAGGGAAAGAGTAGGGAGGGAGGGGGGTGGAATGGGGGTGGGGCAGAAGCTTAGAGCTGGCCTGCTAAATGGCATTAGGTTATTAATCAAAGGAAGAATAAATCTGAGGGAGTGAAGGCTACCAAATCAATCTGGCCTCGTCAACACAGAAACACAGCCCTCATTTCAAAGGCAGTAAGAACTAGTTTATTCTGGAGCCAATTTTTAGTGACTGCATCCCAGGAACATAGATTTAGTTCTCTCCCAAACACCATGTTCCAACGTGAAAGCAGTTTCATGAAGTTTTTAGAGCCACAGAACAAAGGAAAGTTATAAATCAAGGAACTTTTCAAATGCATTGGTGGAAACATAGAGTAGGTAGTTAGAGCGCAGAGGGGAATCTCAGCTACAGCCCTCAGATGTTATCTTAGCCCTTTGATTAGTAGAGAATAGGGTTTGTTAATACATTCCAAAGGGTTTAATCTACTTATCAGGGCTTTAGGTCCAACACAGAGGTGGGCAAGGAGCAGCTCTTAGGCCAAGAAAAAGTGTAATTAGCCCCTAGACCCGCAGCATTCCAAACTCTCCACACTCCTTGAAGTTTTTATCAGCCTATTGGCCTTTGTAGATACAGCTTCTTTCCAGGACTCCTGTTTACAGCCTGTTTCTCGCTTCGCTGGAATCCATCTCAAGTTTGAGTCCCTGGGTATTCCTTCCTTGGCTCCTAGCAGTCTGTGGTGCAAACATTTCCCTCTTCTCATCTCAGGGCCTCCCTCTGGGGGATCTGCCTACCACTGTGGCCTGGTCATCCGCCAGTGCTTCACAGGTGGCTTCTCAGATGCTGGCCACACGCCTAGGTGTCTGTCAGTCTGTCAGACCAGTGGTGGCCAGGGGCCTATTCTTAAGTGACCTTTTGTTCATTCAGTGTGGCAGTCCCTTTTGCCTGAGAATTTTAAATGATCATGGGTATACAGTATATGAAATATTTAAGCAAATCAAATGCTTACTGATGACAAATCATAAAGTTATTCATATTATATGTTAATTTTTTCTGTATTCTTAAGAATTCATAGAATGAAACACAGTCATATTCACTACTCCCTTCAGTCTCAAGACCTATTCTTTTCTTTTTCCTTTTTTGAATAATTCACTAAGTCCAGCTAGTGTTTCCAATGTGTATATTGATGAGGGTCACAAGAAATTTATATTAAAGAAATTCTTTGGTATGCACACAGTTTTCTCTTGTATTAAAGATGGAATCAAATTCACATGGTAATGAGCTGGATGTGTTTGGTTATTTCTATATAAAAAATAAATCATGGTAGCATTTGGCACTGCAGGATGTAGAGTAATATCAGTGCTTTTCATAGCTGGCCTATATTTTTCACTTTATGATCTTCAAGGCTGAAAAACCACACTTCACGCAAACACAAAACACAAAATGGCAGAAGTATGTTTGGTGCCATTGTAGCAACTGTTGAAAATTTTGCCCTAATCCCAAGCAAAATGTATTTGGGGTCTTTTTTGTGACACTCTGGTCAGCAGCTTCAACAGCATCAACAACATAATACAATCCAAAAGCAAACTAATCTCAACATGCTGCCTGTTGATGATAGGAAAGGATTATTAAGTACTTTGCTTTTCTGTAATTAAGCCATCATGTTTCTATAAACGCGGGAAACTGTATGCACAGTCAAAATACTGCTCTTCCTAACATATCATCTTCTCACGCCAAGCTGAGGGGCTTCAGGAAGAGCTCAGTGCAGCTTCGTTGCATGATGGCATGCACAATGCAAAGTGCATGTGTTACATGCTCAGGAAGAGGCTCCAGTGAAGTCACTTGACACACCTCGGGCAAACATGACCAGAAGCACCTCAGATTCGTTACATATTTGGTTTTGAAGTCATTTCTGACAATTGCAAAATCTTTCGCTGTTGCCAAGTTTTCTGCAATCCCTACATTCAATTACACAACGCCATGTGGGGTCACTGCCCACAGTTTAAGAAGCTGGGGTCTAAGGTATAGGTGGCTTTACCTTTGTTGTTCTCTTTTCCAGTTCTGAGATCTAACTCAGAGTCTCATCAACACTAGCTGCCACTGAGTCAAACCTCAGGTCTAGTTCATGCATTTCATGTTCCAGTTCCGGAAGCCACATGCTCATCTTTGTTGTAAAAGAGGTTTTTTTTCTGTATTAGGCCTGTTGAGAGGGGATGGTTTCATCAGAGAAGCACATGCTTTCCTGTCACATAAAAGATCTGAGAACAGGAGCAAGTAACCCAGATCAAGGCTGACTTTGAGATTGTAGGCAAATTACTTATTTTGAGTCCTGTTTTCTTCATCTATAAATGAGAAATCATTGGGTCTGAAGATCTGAGGCTGCTGAAATACAATGCAAAAACTGTTTGACACTGAGGCTCGAGATTCTAAACATCTAATTAATGGAACATCTCATTTAGCTTCTTTATTTTCAGATATGGAAACAGCTCAAGTGTCTTTCACAGCCAAGCCCTTGTCATACACAGCAAAGTGCGTACCAGAACTCGGCCCTTTACGCGGGTGTCGGTAACAGAATACTGCGAATGCCAAACAGGCACTGTACCACTGTGGGCCATCTCCACCACAACCAGCTGTTTTTCTTTTCTGTTGTGTGGAACTGAACCCGGGGCTCACTGGCAAGTGATCTACCACTAAGAAGCACCCCTAACTTTCCTGTTTAATTGTTTTTCTGATTTTTTGGTTTTTTTTTCCTCAAATGAGACTTGTTTTGCTTTATTTTAATCCCTTACATTGGGAAACTAATTAGCTAATTAATTAATGATGTTTCAAGGTTAAACATTTTAGTACTGAAAACAGATTTCTGCAGCACTAAAGAAGAGACTATTGACAAGCCTGTCGAAGGGCCATTTTAGTCAAATTGATTTAATCCATCTTTCAAAGTGACCGTTCTTTGGAATCCCAGGACCCAGGAGGCTGAGGCAGGAAAATGAAAAGTTTCCATCCAGTTTGGGTTGTGAAATGAAGTATCTCAAAAACACAAAGTAATTAAGCAATCAATCATCCATTTTGGTACAGAAGGGCTTGTCTGTCATCTCAGCACTTGGGAGGCTGAGGCAAGAGAAACCAGAGTTTCAGGCCAACTTGGGCAACACAACATGACAGTATCCAAAACCAAAACCAACAAAATGGGGCTAGCAAGACTGCTTGGACCAAAAAAAAAAAAAAAAAAGCCAGGCGGTGGTGGCGCACGCCTTTAATCCCAGCACTCGGGAGGCAGAGGCAGGCGGATCTCTGTGAGTTCGAGACCAGCCTGGTCTACAAGAGCTAGTTCCAGGACAGGAACCAAAACTACAGAGAAACCCTGTCTCGAAAAACCAAAAAAAAAAAAAAAAAAAAAAAAAAAAGACTGCTTGGTGGTTAAGAATGCTTACTGCTTCGCAGGGGACCTAGGTTGAGCATGTGACGGCTCCCGTCTGTAGCTCCAGTTTCTGAGGATCTGGTTTCTGGTTTCTGCCGTGGCTGCAGCCTGCCTCTGCCAAAGCAGTTAAGTTCCATCATCACCTACTGCCGGGTACCTTTCCACTGTCGGCTATGGGACGTGTATATCCCTGAAAGGTGTCTGCTGCAGGGTGATAGTGGTGCCTTTAATCCCAGCACTTGAGAGGTAGAAGCAGGCGGATCTCTGTGAGTTCAAGGCCAGCCTGGTCTACCAAGGAGTTCCAGGACAGCCAGGACTGTTACACAGAGAAACCCTGTTTCAAAAAACCAAAAATTAAAAAAAAAAAAAAAAAAAAAAAAGCAACAACGACAAAAACCTGCCTCCCAGGCACAGCTTCTCTCTTTGCTTCTCTTCTTCCTCTTTGTCTGTCTGTCTGCCCCTCTCATGTCCCTACCCCCAACAGAGCCTTTTGCTCTCCCCCTCCCCCAATAAACCTCTTACACTAACTCTGTTGCACGTGGCGTGTTTGCTTGGTGGCCTGCCTGGGCTCGGCTCACCAAAACATACCCACTGCGCCTTTCTTTTACATTTATCATCACACGGATGCCGGCTTCTGGTCTTCCTAGGTTTCTGCAGGCCCATGATGCACATAGACTCTCACAAGCACACATGAGTCCACATAAAAATAAATAAATACATCTGGAAAAAAAAAAACACCTCAAAACACAAAGCATCTAGGCGTAGTGGCACACACCTTTAATCACCAGTACTCAGAAGGCAAAGGCAAGTGGATCTCTACGAGTTTGAGGCCAGTATGGTCTACATAGAGTTCTAGAACTTTCAGAGCTATGTAGTAAGGCTCTATCTCAAAACAGACAAACAAAGGCACTCCTTATGCAGTGTTGGGAAGCATCGTCAGTAGAATCAAAGGATGAAATTACAACCACTTAGCTTTAAGGCTTCAGATCTCCATTGGGGCTACTTTTAGTCTACAATTGTTTGATACTGCTTTCAATAAAGGGGGAAGAGCAAAGGAGGTTGAAGAAAGTTGAGACAGAGTGAAAAGTGGCTACATCCAGGGGAAGGGCTGTGGTCCTGGCTATTTGCAGCCCTGGCCCTGGGGGGACTGAATCAGGGATTCTGTGTCTACGTTTGAATCCAGCCTGGGATGAATGCCACGACCCTGCCTCAAAACAAACGGCAGGGGACACTTTAAAGTTACTTTCCTTGGAACAGAGGAAAAATAACTGATTGGTTAACGTGGACTTTGGTTGACCTTTCTAGATAAAAGCAGAGGGATCTTCATAACCACTCCGTTTGAGTCTGTCCTGTATGGGAAACTTGGCTGCCTTGCAGTTCTCCTGTTTTTTGATCAAATGACAACGCTGTTATGCGTTTCGATCGATGTCTTCTCACAACTATTTCACTTAAGTACTCAGATTTCATCAGCGATGCTGAAAGTCATCCCACACAGCAGAGACTTTCGCTTGCCTTGTAAGGACTTACCGAAATGTACCGAGTCTGTGTGATGAAGAGGATGTGTTTACAGTCACTGCGGAGGGAGCTGAATGAATCAGAAAGCCCATTGGTATCCACCCAGCTGTTGGCAGCTGGGAAGGTGTCATCCCAGGAGGACAATGGGAAATCCCCTTAAAAAGCCATTTTGATTGTGGCTACAGTTTGCAATGTGCTCTACTTCTGATGGTCTGGAACCCACTTTAGTAGGCCCGAGCACTCCAAAAACAAATGATTTTGACACGATGACATAAATTATGTATGAGTATCAATTGAATATTCAGGCATAATGAGTTTATGGAATGCAAGAGAATGTTTCCTTTGAGATGCTGCAATACTGCTATTGTTAGGTTCAGGGCCCAGCTGATCCCTTATAGGGCGCCTTTGTGCAGATCTGAAAGAGGCACCCCCTCTGGGTGATGCAGTCCTGTGGGTACATGACTTGGCAAGCAGAACACGGGCTGAATCTTAGCTCCCTTTTGTCCCACTGGCTGGATGCCTTTGTGCAATGCACAAACTGTGGCCCTGTAAGGGGCAGTCCTGACTGCTGTTGGAACCCTGTGCCAGCAGAAGAGATTTACAGGCTAAAAAGTGCCTGTGTTGCTTGTCCCAGAGTACATTTGAAAAATGCAGAGGTGGCAGGCCTTTTCCCTTACCCTAGCCCTCCATTTATTTGCAAGGGCTCAAGTGTCAGGTTCAAACATCTCCTGACTTCATGATGGAGAACCGGGTTAGAATCCTTTACCCAGTCTTGGTGGACGGAACCTAAGGGTTGTGGGTGGTAGATATAAAAGGAATATGGCTTCAGTATCTGCTGTTGCCCTAGGAATTGCCACTTCGTGGTGAAGCAACAGTGAGAATGGAAAACAAACAAACAAACAAACAAACCAAACTAGCATGGAGTTGGGGATGGGGCAAAGGAAAGTGATGGCAAAATCATCGGAATTGGACAGCACTGTGGTTCCAAGCCACAAAGGAGCAGACGTACATCTTCCTGCGTCTCCTGGTCATTTTGTGTAAAACGGTGCTAGAGAAGAGATGAAATTGACTAAAGGAGCACCGTGGTCTGGAACCCCCTTCCCTCCTATGAAATCTACATGGGCTGTTAGGAAGCAGGCAGTGTAAGCAAGCTAGCAGGTTCAAACACCCCTAAGAAAGCCAGTTCTCTTTAGCTGCCGGACGAGGAATGGGGTGGCCTTGCAGACCAGCTCAGTGTGAATTACTCTCTACTCTAGCTAACTGTCACGGAGTTAAATGTACCCTATGCCCTAATCGCTAACCACAATAGCAAAGCAGAGCGAAGAACCTAAGTTCATGTTCTTGCTCAGCTGCCGCAAGATCCTCTTCTCCACCTCACCCCCATGGGATTAAGGAAGACCCAGGGGGGAGTCAGGGTTTTTGTAGGCACTTGGCAGAAATGAGCCTCCTGCAACTTCTCCCCCAGATGTTAGTTAATATGTGTGTGTGTGTGGGGGGGGCATCATTGATTAGGTGGTATCAGAGACGATAGGTGGAAAGCTAGTAAGACCTATTTAATTGTTCTGGTTGTTGTTGTTTCTGCCAATCTGACACAAGCTAGAGTTGTATGGGAAGGGGAAGCTCAATTGAGAAATTGTCTCTTGACAGATCATCTGTAGGCGAATCTGGCTGATATTTTCTTGATTGATGATTGATGTAGAAGGGCTCAGCCCACTGTGGGTGGTTCCATCTCTGGGCAGATAATCCTAAGCAAGCCATGGAGAGCAAGCCAGTAAGCAATGTTCCTTCATGGTCCCTGCTTCTTTCAGTTTCTGTCTCAAGTTTCTACTCTGACTCCCTTCAGTGATGGAAAATGACCTGAGCCTTGTAAGATGAAATCAAATCTTTCCTCTCCAAGTTGCTTTTGGTCATGGTGTTTTATCACAATGAGAAAATTCTACTGTATATAGCAATATAGCGTACTGTACTGTACTGTACTATGCTATAATCTGGTGGCAGAAGCCTCAGGGTGGGGACTTGAATTTACCCCGCCCAGGAACAATGTGATATTCTTCTGCTTTTTGTGCCTCAATGGAAGCCAAACAAGCAAACAGCACTTCCACATCACCTGACAATAACAGCATGTCACCATTCTCCTGCACTGGCGCTAGCATGGACGACCCACTAACACAGAAGAACTCAATCTCATCCAGGATCTCAGCATAATAGCAGGGTGCTCAAGATACAGCTGACATCACTAACATCATGAGTCAGGAAAAGTCAGGCGCGGTGGCACTTCCTTGTAATCCTAGTACTTGCAAGGCTTAGGAAGAATGACCAGGAGTTTCAGGCCAGTCGGAGCTACCTAACAAGACAAAATACTGTCTCAAAACACAAAACAAAACACCGAAACCAACTGACAACAATAGCAAAATAAAGAATCAGGAAAACAAGAAAAGACAACTAACAAGGACCAGTTCCAAGACTGATTATACAAAGGCTAGAATTATGTGACAAGGATTTAAGAGTTGTCATCATAAAAATATTTTCAATAAGTAATGAAAGCCCACTTAAAGCAAATGAAAAAGTAACAATTTTAGGCAGAGATAGTTATATAAAAAGAAGCCAAACAGGGGTTAGGGAGAAGGTTCAGCAATTAAGAATATTCCTGCTCTTGCAAAGGACCCAGACTGGGTTCTTAGCACACACACGGTGGCTCACAGCCATCTGTAACAACAGTTCCAGGGGGTCCAATGCTCCTCTGTCTTTGAAGGGCACATGTATGTATGTGTACATGGTCACATGGTGCACATACATACATACATGAAGGTAAAGCATTCAGACATATAAAATAAATAAAAATCAAAAAGTTTAAAAAGCCAAATAAAGCCAGATGATACCGGTGCCTACCTTTAATTCCAGCGCTCAGGAGGCAGAGGCAGGGAGATCTCTGAATCGAAGGCCATCCTGGTCTACAGAGTGAGTTCCAGGACAGTAAGAGTTGTTTGTTACACAGAGAACACCTGTCTCAAAACAAAACAAACAAACAAAATCAGAAAAACAACAACAAAATACAAATAGAAATTCTAGACATTAAGAATAAAACTTCCATCATTATGCCTTTAGTCCCAGTATTCAGGGAATAGAGAGAGGGAAGCAGATATCTGTGAGTTCAAGGCCAGCCTGGTCTACAAAGAGAGTTCCAGGATAGTCAGAGTTGTTACACAGAGAAACCCTACCTCAAAACACCAAAACAAACACACAAACAAAAAACCCTCTTCTATCAATGAGCTCATGAGCAAGATGTAGGGGTCATAGAAAATAAAATCAATGAACCTGAAGATAGAACATTAGAAATTAAATAACCCAATCTGAACAATAAAAAAAAATAAGCTGGAAAAACATTGAACAGAACCTTAGGATGTCTGAGACCATAAACTAGGTACAACGTTCATGTGGGTTGGGCTTAGTTTAGCAGGTGTTTAAGGAAATCCTTGTCAGCGGGGCGTGGTGGTGCAGTTTGAACTCTTAGGAGACGGAAACAACCGGGTTATGAGTTTCAGGACAGCCTAGCCGACATAGTGAAATCTTGTCTGAAAAATAAAAATGGAAAGATTTCATAAACTTAGCAAAATACATAAATATTTAAGAATCAGAGGCCAAAACCCCAAACAGAAGAACGATCTTTCTCTTCTCGTTGAAAGGAGCGGAACACCAAAATCAACCATGAAGCTAGCTGAGTCACATTAGAAGCAAACAAAACATGACAACACTGTATTACAGGTCAGTATCAGTATCACAGTGTCATAGCAGGCTAGGTCCCACTCACACCCCACTCGGGCATTCCCAGCTGAGTGTCAGGAACGTTTATACACTACTGTGGTTTGGATCTTGGATGTATTAAAGGTTGTTTGGTTTCCACCCTGTGCCACTTTGTGGAGGTGGTGGGGCCTTCAAGAAGAGGACCCACGGCCAGGTGATGGCCGCACACAGCTTTAATCCCAACATGGAGAGATGAACTTAGTATAGATGAACTTTGTTTGGGTATTTTGTCTGCATGTATGTTTGTGCACCACACGTGTGCCTGGTGTCTTACAGCGCCCAGAAGACGGCACCAGATCCCCAGTGGTTGGGGTACAGACACTTGTTAGCTGCCATGTGGGTGCTGGGACCTGAAACCGTGTCCTCTGGAATAGCAGCCAGTGCTTTTAACCTCTGCATCATCTCCCCAGCCCAGGAGAGGAACGTCAAGAAGAACCTTTGGCCAGCCAGTGGTGGCGCACACCTTTAATCCAGACAGGTGGATCTCTGGGAGTTCAAGGTTCACCTGGCCTGCAGAGTGAGTTCCAGGACAGGCTCCAAAGCTACAGAGAAACCCTGTCTTGGGGAGGAAAAAAAGAAAGAAAGAAAGAAAGAAAGAAAGAAAGAAAGAAAGAAAGAAAGAAAGACAAGAAAAAAATCTACCAGTTTGACTGACTATTCACAGTTCCCACGTGCCGCATACATTTTCTCCCTGAGAAGCTTGGCAGCCAAATTAGGATGTGGGTGTTTAAAAATAAATTCATTGTTTTGATGTATGTATTATTTAAAGTTATTTAAATTAACATTCTAGCGAGAGTAACATCCAGAAGTATTTTCAACAAAATACAATAACCACACAGATGACCATTTCCACCTGGAAGTGGGCCAGCTCCTCCATGAGCTGCTGGAACCAAATAACCCGGATGGATGAGATTCCTCGGACAAGCTGTTTGAAGATTTCTCTGCCTAGCAACGAATGCAGATAACTTTCTCATACAAGTGACGTGTGAAAAGTGCTTTGCTTATTGAAGCATTTATTCAGTTGTTCCCTGTAGTCCTTGGTACAAATAGGAAGGCATTAGCCTCCTCACAGAGAAGAACCAAGGAGACATGAGGAGGGGGATTTATGCTGGAGACCCCCAACCTTGGGCAAGAGCTGATTTTACCAATCTGTTTACATTTCTGTCCTGGCATTTTAAAGAGTGTAAGGACCCCATTCTATTCTGGTCACAGCTATAGATTTATGATGGAGAATGTCATTTATTTTAACTAAAATAAAATACTTTGTTCAGTGGCAGATCTATATCTTTGACAAGGCTAAATAGTTTTAAGATTTGCACTTCTTGGTTGTTTTCACCCATTTTTAACAAATATTTGTACCCTTATGTGCCAAGCGGGAGACTGATTCCTCCTTTCGGGGGGAATGGGAGTATTAAGAAACACCATTTGCTGTAGTTTTGTACACAAGTCTATTATCATTTTAATCTCACTAACCAGAGCTTTGCTCTGTGTTTCTAGGCCTTTGGATAATATTCTTTAATTGCTTTCCCTTTTAAACCGCAGTAATCAACTATTCATTATTTGATTCTCATCTTAGTATTTAGAATACTCCTAAATACTTTGAACTCAAGGTTAAGAACGCCAAGTGCCTTTTGTTTCCATGTTGAAGAACCTTCTGGAAAAGGACTTACATTCCTTTCCCTTCCATCCCAGTGAGATAAAATGATACAGCTGGAAACTGTCTGAGCACAAATATATCAATATGTCAAAAAGGAGAGAAGACTCAGCAATGAAAAGTACCGGCTGCTCTTGAGGATGACCTGGTTCAGTTCCCAGAATAACCAACTGTGACTCCGGTTCAAGGGCATCTTCTGGCCTCTGTGGGCACCAGCACACATGTATACATACATACATGTGGACAAAATACTCATACACATAAAACAAAAATAAATATTTTTCTTTAAAAAAAAGAATATATCAATCATTTTCTCTTCCCATACCAGAAATCACTCACACAAAAGTCAACCCCTTCTCCAATGAGTTTTCTTCATCTTTTTCTCTTTACAATTTTCTCCAGTCTGAACATATTTTACATTTAGCATCTTCCTGCCCCACACCCACACTCCATTTGGTTACAGGAATTTTAAGAACAAGCTACAATCCCAGGGGTAATTTCAGTTGTTTTCTGTTTTGTTCCCAGGAGACAATCTATGACAGCCTTTAGTCCCTTCTGACACACTTTAGCCTGCACCTAATAAGGCCGTAGCAAACAGTTTGACTGGAGTTTCATCTGATATTCTAGCATCTTCTTCAGAGACTACTGGTTGTCAGAAGTGTTGCTACGAAATGCTAAAGCTTGTGCACGGCTAGTTGTGTGTGCATGACAAATATGATGTCATGGATAATGGCGCCAGTAGCAGAAAGCGACTGTCCTTGTACTCCCTCTACTTTACTTGCGTTGAAGTTTGGCACTGAAAGAGAATTGATTCTCTTGGGACTACACCTAGCACTTGCTTCCAGTGAGTGCTCGGGTGGGGAGCAAATGCAGGCAGTTAATTCAAATCAATAAAACCCGAGGAGCCCATCTCACCCAGCTGTGTCTGAGCAGGCCCGATTCTGTTTATTCCCACAATGAATCAACACATCAATTCTTCCCTGACACCAGAGATGTCACATCTCATAGTAAGACAGTGACACTGGGTGTTTACTGGCGTGCTAGTTTCTTTTTTTCTTGTTTTTGCTGACTCGACACAAACCTAGATATACCTGGGTAAGAGGAACATCAATTAAGAATTATCTCTAACAGACTGACCTGCAGGGAAGTCTGTGGGGGACATTTTCATGATTAATACTTGATATGAGAGGATGGTGGTACCCCTAAGCAGGTAGTTCTGAGCTATAAGAAAGGGCCCAGATAACCAAAGGCAGGGATTGCAGGCGTGTGCCCACAGAGCCTGCTACTGTTAGCCTTTGAACATACTGCTAGTAACTCTTTCATGCCTGTTTCATTTAGAGTCACTATTCCCACGATGAAACACTATGACCAAAAGCAACTTGTGGAGAAAGGGGTTTATTTGGTTTAAATCTCCACAGCACTGTTCATCGTTGAAGGAAGTCAGGACAGGAACTCAAGCAGGGCAGGGAGCTAGAGGCAGGAACTGACGCAGAGGCCATGGAGGAGTGCTCCTTCCTGGCTCGCTCCTTATGGCTTACTGAGTCTGCTTTCTTCTACAGCCCAGGACCTCTAGCCCAGGGGTAGCACCACCCACAACAGCTGGCTCTCTTACACATCAAACACTAGCAACAAAGCCGTGGTTCTGGTTCTCAGCCTTCCTGATTCTGCAACCCTTTATGCAGTCCCTCGTGTTGTGCTGACCTCCAACCATAAAATTATTTTTATTGCTACTTCATAACTGCAAATTTGCTACTGTTATGAATTGTAAATATTTGTGTTTTCCAATGGTCCTAGGTGACCCCTCTGAAATGGCTGTTCCACCTCCCAAGGGTCTCGATCCTGATCCCCAGGTTGAGAACCACTGCCCTACAGGCATGTCTACGGCCCCTGTATAGAGGTATTTTCTCATTTGAGACTTCCTCCTCTCAGAGGACTCTAACTTGTGTCAAGTTGACTTAAAAACTAGCTATGACAACCCCTCGGGTTAGGGATTCCATTATGTCTGCCGCTTTTGGCCCCGTATAGTCATTTCTCCCTGATGTGGGTCAGAAGCCTTTTCTTTCTTTCTTTCTTCCTTCCTTTCTTTCTTCCTTCCTTCCTTCCTTCCTTCCTTCCTTCCTTCCTTCCTTCCTTTCTTTCTTTCTTTCTTTCTTTCTTTCTTTCTTTCTTTCTTTCTTTCTTTCTTTCTTTTCTTTTCTTTTTTGCAAGCTGAGTTTCATTGGATGCTGTACTTTAT
This sequence comes from Microtus obscurus, assembly GCA_963919715.1. Lineage (NCBI taxonomy): Eukaryota > Metazoa > Chordata > Mammalia > Rodentia > Cricetidae > Microtus > Microtus obscurus. The sequence goes on from CAWTZC010002514.1 coordinate 40,116,934, forward strand.
GGATGACATATTGTCAAGTGTTGAAATTTTGGTTTTCTCCTTAAAATTCCCTTCATTCCTGCCATTCAGCAAGGTTTCTCTGTGTGGCCAGGCTGGTCTCACGTGCTCTTCCTCCTCCGAGTCTCAGTGCTGGGGGAACAACCACAGACCACCTACAGTCAGTTAAGCTACTTGCAAAGATGACCTTGACTTATTGAGACTTTTAAAAACATTGTTAAATGTTGTTTTGTTTTGCTGGGGTCTGAGTCCAGGGACTTCCGTAGAAGGAGCAAGAGCTCTGCCACTGAGTCACACTGCCAGTCCTGGGGATCACTTCAGATTGTTTAAAAATACTGAACCCAGTGCTTCTATTATAGTACCTATATCCCCCATATGAGCAAAGCCTTTCCTGAGGTCTGGATGGATGGGATTGAAATGTCTCCAAGCCAGGTGTGAATTTGGCATTCTTTCCTCTTTGCTCTGGGGGATTTCAGGCTATACATACAGTGTAGTATTGAGCCAAGAAATCAAGAAGGTCCCTGTGAAAATTTCTAGGGTTCCTAGTGAAGTGAAATGAGCATGTTCCATTTGGAGTTTCTTTCCCTATGTCAGAATCCAAATATTGCCTCTTAGGAAGGTTGCCAGAATTAGAAAATAAAAAATACAACCTTGTAGTTTTACAAATACAACCAAAAAATGTCTTTTGGTTGTAATCTCAAGGCATAATAAAAGACAGGGAAAATTATGGAGACACAGGAAGGAAAAGGGGCTCCTGACTCTGGAGTCTGATGGAGGCTTCCCACCGGCTGCTTGCCAAGCATTCCAACCCAGTTAAATGACACTTGTTGTGAACATTCTATGCATAGAGATAATATTTTCTTATATAGACTGTTAAAATAAAAAAAAAAAGAATGTTAAAATAGTAACGATCCATGCTTGAGTTCTGAGCAAATATGGTCTTCCTTCTTTCCTGGCTGTAGACTTGTGATTTCTGGGACTCCCATGAGAAAAACTCCATTTCCAGTATGTTCCATTAAAGTATGTCCTGATCCCTTGTGCAGCCCTTGTGGCTCCTGGCTTTATGTTATCAGTTTGTAATCCTATCCAAAGCATCCTGATGCAACTCTGTGACGTCATTTACTGAACAAGAGGGGAAAATATTTCCTAACAGCACAATCTCAGGTATGTCTTCATCTTTCCCTGAGCACCGTTTTTCTAACCTTTATGCTTAAATCCATTGAACTAACATTCTAATAAAGTGTGATTTTTTTTTCTTGCAGAGCTATCAAGGATCCCACTCTATCTGAGTGGAAGTCCCTAGAGGATATGGGTCTCCTCAGACTGTGGGCAGCTGTTTTGGGCAGTGTCTCTTGTTGGCTTCCACTGACAAGCTGAAATTTGCTGTGTACCCAAGGTTTAACAAAATTTGTCTAGCAACCCTACTTTAGATGGAACTCTGGGACAGTTGTGGGGCTGACTTCCATTTTCTGTCCAGAATAAAAATCTTGAGTGTGCTGTGGCCATACTGTTGCAACAGTACTATCTTGCATGCCACGCTAAATTTCCTAGCATTTTTACAATGGGAGGGGAATAGCACATGATCACTCCTTGGTTAAAAATAGAAGTCCATAGTGCATCCGAAAGCAGCTGGGTGTGGCGGCACATACCTACAATCTTAACACTCAGAAGGGAGAAGTAGGATTGGCTGTTCTTGGCTGGCTTTGGCTACATAGCAAGACCTCTTTCCAAAACCAAATAAGTAGTACTGACCCTTCTAGAATTCTCTAAAGGAATTTAACACAAGTAGATGAGACTGGGTGTGGTGGCTCTAATTTCTGCACTTTAGGGGCAGAGGCAGGAGGATTACTTCAAGTTTAAGGCTCGTTTGGTTTGCTATCTAGATTCTATCAGTGTATCCCATCAAGTGAGTAAATTAGTGTGTGTCTTCTCATGCTGACTTTGAGGTGTCTGTGAGAATGAGCTAAGTTATTATTCAGAGACTCTGACTGACAGTCGGTGTTAATATAAAAATAAATAATAAGAATGTCTTCAAGACAGCTTCTATATGTAGTCCAGAGTATCTTCAAATTTGTACTTTTGTCTGTGTTCATGTTTGCCAATATAAGAATAATATCCCCCATGCTTTCTGGTTGCCATAGGATCTCACTTGTCATCAGTTTCAGCTGGTCTGAAGAATGCCTTCCTTCTGTCCCTCCCCCCATCTCCTTCCTTCCTATCTTTCCTTCTCCTCCTTTATTTTCTTCCTCTCTATTCTTTCTTTATTTCCTTCCTTCCTTCCTTCCTTTCTTCCTTTCTTTTTTTTTTCAAGACAGGGTTTCTCTGTGTAACATCCCTAAGTGTCCTGGAACTAGCTCTGTAGACCAGGGTGGTCTTGAACTCACAGAGATGAACCTGTCTCTGCCTCCCTACTTTGCTGTGAGACAATGGTCTTTTATCTTGTCCTTGCATTTTATTTTTTTAATTATAAATGTATTGGCCTAGTGGCTCAGACTTCTTATTAACTCTTATAACGTATATTAGCCTATTATTCTTGTCTATGTTAGCCATGTGGCTCAGTACCTTTTTTGGCAAGGTAGTCACATCTTGCTTCCTCTGAGGCTGGGTCATAACTGCAGACTGCTTTCGTCTTCCCAGAATTCTCCTGTTCTCATCACCCCACCTCTACTTTCTGCATGGTTGTCCCACCTATATTTCCTGTCTGGATACTGGCCAATCAGCATGTTATTAAACAAGTACAAGAAGCTAATGTTTACAGTGTAAAACCATTGTCCCGCAGCAACTCCCCCCCCTTTTTTTTTAAAGAACAAGAACTCTGAATCTAATATCTTTTGTTTAGTCTTTTCCCTGACCATTATCCATAATAACTTGCAACCAACCTTCTAAACAAAGAAAAATAGCCATAGTCTGTTTTTTCGGAATGTGGTTGTAGTTTTTCTGACTACTTCCTGCTGAATTGGGGTGCTGATAATCTTACGGGGACCTAAAGAAAATTTAGAATTATGATCAAGTCGTGACTGGAGTATCCTATGAGGCTTGATCATCTCAGCCAGTAGCACTTTTCCACTTTTCTTATTTTTAATAAAATGCTGATTGGCCAATAGCCAGGCAGGAATTACAGGAGAGGCGTGGCAATGAGAACTCTGGGAAGAGGAAAGATGCACTCTGTAGTTGTGACCAAGCTGCAGAGGAAGCAAGACAGCAAGATGTGATTGCCTCACCAAAAAAGGTATCAAGCCACGTGGCTAACACAAAGAAGTATTATGGGCTAATATAAGTAATAAGAGTTAATAAGAAGCCTGAGATAATAGGTCAATCAGTTTATGATTAATGTTGACCTCTTTGTATTTCTTTGGGACTGAATGACTGTAGGACTGAGTGGGACAGAAACCTCAGTCAATACTTTTTCTTTATTCTTTGGGAAGATTCCATTAAAAAAAAAAAAAACAGGCTCTATTCACAATGGAAAGGAAATGGAGCCAACCTAGATGCTCATCAGCAGATGAACAGATAATGAAAGTGTGGCACCTATACACAATGGACATTTCCCAGCGGTAAAGAAAAAATGCAATTATGAAATTTGCAGGAAAATAAACGTAGCTTGAAAGTCTCACGCGGAGCTAGGTAAAAGACACCAAACAGAAAGACAACCACCATCTGTTTGTGTTTCTTTTTCTTTCCTATGCGGGTCCTCAATTGTATGTGAATAGGTATAAACAAGGACCAACAAGTAAAAAGGGAGCCAAGAAAAGATAAAAAGGAGGTGCCAAGGAAGTGGGAGAGGCAAAAGGACACTTGGGAACTGAAAGCATAGAGGAAACTGTAGGGCATGGGCTATATAGGAAGATGAGAGGGGAGAGCCAACCATGTCTTGGGGTTTCTATTGCTGTGACAAAACACCATGATCAAACAGCAATTTGGGGAGGTGTCAAGACACAGCCAGCCATGAGTCTGTTTCACCTTGTCTGAGGGTCAAAGAGTTTGATCTTATTTTTGTTCTTTCATAGTTGTTGACAAGTGTGGCTACAAAACAAGATATCCTGACCTAGGATGTGGTTGGTTACTTGGTGTTTTGGACATTAAAATAGTGGACCGAGGTAGATCCACTCCACCCTGACCAAAGGTCAGAGAATTCAAGCATACTCCTCTGCTCCTTCATTTAAAATAGGTTTGACGTCGGGAGTGGCTGCCTACAGGATACTTGGTCTAGGGTATGTTTCGCTGCATATTCTGCCCCAAACATCAAATAGTTTACTCAGGAAATAATGGTTTGATGTCTCAAGTATTGAAGCAAGTAACTGTTCTGGTTGTCCTTTGTTAAAACAGTCTTTTGCCTTCTTCTCCCCTTTTGTATTGGGGTATAAAAGCATATGAAAATCAAACACGGGTGAATTCAGCATCCAATATTTGCTGAGTTGCCCTCCTGGTACCATTCTATGTCTCTGTGTTTCTTTCTTATCTCTAATCTTCCCACCTAACATTTCTAATCCTCATGCCCCTAACATGCTGTAACGTACAAACCTGCTGTGGCTAGTAGGATCACAGCAGAAGTTACCCCAAGAGGTAGCTACGACAGGGAGGAAAGGGTTTGTTGGGAATGCACTTCAGCATTGTTATTCATCACTGAAGGAAGTCAGATTAGGAACTCAAACAGGTCAGGATCCTTGAGGCAGGAGCTGATGCAGAGGTCATAAAGGGATGCTGCTTACTGACTTGCTTCCCATGGCTTGCTCAGCCTGCTTTCTATTTTTTAAATTTTATTTTATTTATTGTTTTTAATTGAGCTACACCTTTTTCCCCACCGTGCTTCTAATTTTCTCAAGAGATCTTGTCTTTTTCTCCTTCCTTGGTGGATCCATGTATGTCTCTTTTAGGGTCTTCTTTGTTTTCTAGATTCTCTGAGGTTGTTGACTATAGGCTGGTTATTTTTTGCTTTATGTCTAAAAGCCATTTATGAGTAAGTACATATTTTATTTGTCTTTCTGGGTCTGGGTTACCTCACTCAGGATGTTTTTTCCTAGTTCTATTCACTTGTGTGCAAAGTTTGAGATGTCATTATTTTTTGTTGCCGAGTAGTACTCCATTGTGTAAATGTAGCACATTTTCCTTATCCATTCTTCAGCTGAGGGATGTCCAGCTTGTTTCGGGTTCTGGCTATTACAAATAATGCTGCTATGAACATAGTTGAGCAAACGTTCTTGTGGTATGTCCTAGCATCCTTTGGGTGTATGTTCAAGAGGGGTATTGTTAGGTCTTGAAGTAGATTGATTCCTAATTTTCTGAGAAATCACCATACTGATTTCAAAAGTGACTGTCTAAGTTTGCACTTCCACCAGCAATCGGGAGTGTTTTCCTTACTCTACACCCTTTCCAGCATAAGCTGTCAATCAGTGTTATTGGTCCTGGCCATTCTGACAGGTGTGAGATGGTTTCTCAGTTGTTTGATTTGTATTTTTCTGATGGCTAAGGATGTTGAGCATTTCCTTAAGTTTCTTTTGGTTACTTGAGATTCCTCTGTTGAGAGATCATGCTGTTTAGGTCTGTACCCCATTTTTTTTATTGGATTATTTGTTCTTTTGATGCCTAGTTTCGTGCTATGAATTTTCCTCTTCTTTAAGTGTAGGCAGAGGAAAGTCTTTGGAGTTTGTTCCCCCAGGTGCCTACAGGCCCAAGGCTCTGAAGGTCGTTCTTCCTGGTGTTGCTGAGGCTGAGGCTCTGATTGTCAGATCATTTCTGGAGGCTACTGCTGGCGTTGCAGTCCACCGCGGCTGCTGTTCATACTTCTCCTCCTGGTGGTCTGGGCTGAGCATGCTTTCTTAGGGACCAGTAGCCTAGAGATGGCACCACCCACCATGAGCCGGTCCCTCTCCCACTGATCACTAAATGAGAAAATGTTTTACAGATGGATCTCATGGAGGCATTTCCTCAGCTGAGGCTCCATCCTCTGATGACTCAAGCTTGTGTCAAGTTGACACACAAAGCCAGTCAGAACAAAGTATAACTCTTTGCTTGAGAATACCATTAGGATACCTAACTAACTTTGTATGGTAATTTAAAAAGAGAGGGGTGGCAGGTATGGTGGGTCCTGTGACCTTTGCACTCAGGAGGGTGAGGTAGGAGGATCTAGAGTTTCTTGGTCAGCACTGGCTAGTGCGTTTGAGACACGCCTCTCAAAGAAGCGTGGTGGTGGTGGAGGAGGAGACTGAAGGCAAAGTGAGATACACTATTATACACACTTAAAAGATGAGACTGGGAGGTTCAGAAACATCGTGTAAAGCTCACGGTGTCAGGACCAGAGTTACAAACCAGTCATTTCTTGCAGGAAGCCTCTTTCTTTCCATCCTAGTGCTTTCTCGGGTCCTCCCACACAGAGCAGAGTGCTCTAATGTGATACTTCCTTTAACACAGTGCCTTTCAAGATGTCCCACAGATACAGCGTGAGACAAATATTTGGGAGCCAACAGCTTCTTTGAGAAGGTAAAGAGAAAGCTCCCTCTTTGCTCACCCCTGGGAAGGGCAGCAAGGTCTGGCCTGGACCTGGCAAAGGGAAGTCATCAGAGAAAGCAATGCAAAGGGCTGGTAGTTGGCAGGTGGGCTTGACTGGACACTGAAGTGGCAGAGGAGCGCTCCAGTGAGATGGCACTGTACTGGCGTGCCCAATGACAGGGCTTGCACAGTTGTCATCAATAGAACCTGAGATCATTAGAGTGGATTCGCTTTAAATCGCCAAGAGCCCTTCACTCGTAGCATCTTGTAGGGCCATTTATAAAGGCAGTGTCAGAAAAAATGGTATACCTCTTAGGACACATGCACCTGATCTCTTCTATGAAGTTTGTGAACATCTGTTAGGACATATGTATCTGATCTCGTCCATGGAGTCTGTGAACATCTGTTAGAACATATGCATCTGATGTCTTCCTTGGAGTCTGTGAACATCTGTTAGGACATATGCACCTGATCTCTTCCATGGAGTCTGTGAACACCTGTTAGAATATATGCATCTGATCTCTTCCATGGAGTCTGTGAACATCTGTTAGGACATATGTACCTGATCTCTTCCATGGAGTCTGTGAACACCTGTTAGAATATATGCATCTGATCTCGTCCATGGAATCTGTGAACTTCAAAGTCTTCCTTTGTTTAGTCAAAGTTCCAGTCATCCTTATTCTGGAAACTCACGGATCTCATTGTGGTGGGACAAGCACGGGAGCGGGGACATTTAGATGTGGTTCTAGAGTATTTTGGGATCTCACTCTAAAAACCTCTTCTCCAGAAACATACAAGTTTGGGTAGCATCTTAGAACCCCACCAAGGATGCACTAGTGGAATCAGCAAATACAAACCTCTGAAACTATAGATGGGTGGTTTAAGACAAACAATTAAATGCATTCATTGACAGGCATTTAAAAATTTATTAGTGAATGAAAAAAAAAACAAATAGACAGGAAAGGGCAAGACTGCTCTTGGGTGTGGTAGAGGAGAAAGTTTACTGTAGATAAAAGCGAGAGAGTAGCTAGAGACAGGGACACCAGGGAAAGTTCTGAGTCATGTGAGAGAGGGGGGAGGTGTTGAAATTGAGGCAGCAGGGTTGCGTCCCCAACACCCTGGGCCGCCTGGCTAGCTTATGCCCGAAATAACAACACACAAACTGTATTCATTTAAACACTGCTTGGCCCATTATTTCTAGTTTCTTCTCGGCTAACTCTCGCACCTGGACTAGCCCATTTCTTATATTCTGTGTAGCACCCCAAGGTGCGCTTACCGGGAAGATTCTAGCCTACATCCATCTTGGGTCGGAGCTTCATCGCGAGTATGCCTCAGAGCGCAGAGCTATCCTGTCCGCCCACGAGACAGGAGCCTGGCGTCTCTGAGCAGAGCTGCATGATTTCTGACCTCACTTCCTCTTCCTGTCAGCATACTACTCTGTTTACTCCTCCCACCTATGTTTTAACCTATCAGAACCAGCCAAGCAGTTTCTTTATTTTAACCAATGAAATCAACAGATTGATATATGACACTCCCACATCAGGGAGGGGAAGGGAGAGAGAAAGAACAAGGTGCTACAGCCAAGGGGGCAAAAGGTAAAAGAGGGGTGGGAAGCCAAAATGGCTAGATTATATAGACAAGAGCAGCCTAGCTGCCTGGGCTGGAGAGTTCAGAGTAGGGGCAGTGTATGCAATCCAGGTGAACCCTGTAACAGATAGGGACTGAGGGATGCTGGGAGAACCTGGCAACCAGATCCTCTTTGATATGTTAAATAGGCATTTCAGTCATTTGTCCCAGGGTTTGAGATTCAACAAATAGGAGTACACATACATGTGGGGAAGTTTCATGTGTACCTGTGGTAGTTTGAAGGTAATTGGCCTCCAATAGTCCATAATCCCATAATCTCACAGTGAGTGGCACTATTAGGAGGTATGGCTTTGTTGGAGTAGGTATGGTCTTGTTGGAGGAAGTGTGTCACTGTGGGGGCAGGCTTTGAGGTCTCTTTTCCTCAAGCTTCCCTTAGTGTGACAGTGAGCTGACTCCCTGTTGTCTGCAAGATGTAGGACTCTCAGCTCCAGCGCCACGTCTGCCTGCACGCTGCCATGCTCCCCTTCATGATCATAATGGACAGAACCTCTGAACTGTAAGCAAGCCACCCTCAGTTAAATACTTTCCTTTATAAGAGTTGTCGTGGTTATGGTGTCTCCTCACAGCAATAGTAAACCCTAACTAGGAAAGCACCTGTAAGTGCAGGTTCCTGAGTTATCTAGAAGAGCTGGTGAACCACCTGATGAGGGAGCTGAGAACTGAACCCGGGTCTCTGTAAGAACAGTAAGTGTTCTTAACCACTAAGCCATCTCTCTGGCTCACATACATTTTTCATCACATTATATAGCAGGGGGAATGTTTTCTGAGTGATGTGATTTAATCAGTGTTCTTTCCTCCTTCTCCAAGATCAGGGGAAATGTGCTCATTCCTGTGCAGCTGCCTGAGCCAAGTCCCGAGCAAGATCCTGGGGTCAGAGTAGAGGATTTTGTGTTTCAGGGCAGCTGAGTGAACAGTATCTCTCTGAGAACGGCTTTCGGGACTCCTCCCTCAGGAGCAGAACTGCTCATTTTAAAAACTCCCTTCTGTCAGCCTGGCAGTGGCGGCACGTCTTTAATCTCAGGTGGTGGATCTTTGGCTCTGCGGAGTGTGAGGCCAGCCTGGTCTACAGAGTGAGTTCCAGGACTGCCGACGATATGCAGAGAAACCCTGTCTCAAAAAAATCAAGAAAAGAAAGAAGAAAAACTAAAATCAAACCAACCAACCAACCAAACAAACAAAAACCCCAAAATAAAACCTCCCTCACATTAAACCCTCGATCTGGGTTAAGGCAAAGCAGGCACCTCACTGTTGGCACAGCAGAATGAGAAGCTGGGACTGACAGAAGCCAAGAATCTGAGCTGGGGAGGAGCACACGTGAAGGGGGAGATGATGTAATCATATTTCAATTAAAGCAAAATAAAAGCATGTCACCAAGTCCAGCTAGAGATGCTTGTTCATTGTATTTCTGTGCCATTTTAATGAAAATCTAATATTAGAGTAAATAAATTATTCACATTTTCCTTACAACATATTAAACCTTTATTAGCACGCTAATAGTTAAGTCTTTGAACACCCAAACCCCCTCAAATAAAATTTGAATCGTTATGCGGGTAGAGAAGCACGGAGGTAGACTAGACAAGAATTTTTCTTAAGGAAGAATGAGCATGATGATTTGCCACTGCAGAGGAACTCTCCTGAAACCAGGGATTTTCATTCCATGTTCCGGGCTGTCTTGCCTCTAGCCTCTCTAATTTAACAAGCAAAGCTACGAAGACAAAGGCAGCATGTTTGGGGACAATAGATACAGGTGGAGACAAAGAGTCACCGGAGAAGGGCAGGACTGGACAAGACAAAAGGTACATTTGCTCTCATCTGCTCCATCCTCCATCCTTGGCATTGTCTTAGTGAAACACCATTGTATGGTTGCTTTAGGCTGTGTCATATCAGGTATGCGATGGTAATGTCTTCGATATATATGGGATTTCCCCTCTGTATGCTATGATTACCATTGATAAATAAAGGAACTGCTTTGGGCTAGGTGGGAAAAATTAAGCTGAATGCTGGGAGAAAAAAGGGCAGTCAGAGAAGCCATGTCGTCCTACTGGAGCCGGATGGAACTTTACTGGGTAAGCCACAGCCACGTGGCATAGAAATGGGTTAAATTCAGATGTAAGAGTTAGCCAATAAGAAGCTAGAGCTAATGGGCCAAGCAGTGATTTAATTAATACAGTTTCTGAGTGATTATTTCAGGGCTAAGTGGTCAGGAACCAACAAGCGGCCTCCTCCCTACTACACACACACACACACACACACACACACACACAAAAGCATCACCAGGACAGCTTCTTGATGGCTAGTACTGACTGTGGACTTGAGGGAGTGTGGAAAAGGGCCTCTGGGTAATTTCCTTGATGCCATCAACGGAAGTGAGAATGGAATGTTCAGGAAGAGAGTGGGCTGGAACTAGCAAGCAAACATTCCTTATTGATCACTGCTCCAGCCTTGACTTGCCTACTATGGTAGATTGTCCTCTTAATTGCAAACTGAAAGAAACCCTTTCTCCTTTAAGTTGCTCTTGCTGGGGTATTTTATCACGATAGGAAAAGACTCTAAGACAGATTTCAGTTAGAGTTCCAGGAACTCAGTACCTTTTCTGCAATTCCAATGGTAAACCAGCACATTCTCAAGAAATCACTACAATTATTTGTGGCCTTATTCTCTTTACTCCACATTTAAATACACATCGCCGGGCACTTTGCAGAGAATTTCCTAGAATGAGCAGGCTTGAGAGGGATGCCTCTGACTCTCATTCACCTCTTGGAATGAGGACTTGAGCAGCTCACTTCTGGGAGACACTGGTAAGGCAGGCAAGCACAGGGAACAGCTTAGCAACCTGGGACTCTACTTGACTTGGGCTATGCACTGACCCCTTATTTTAATTAAAACACAATTACTTCATTTCCTCTCTTCTCTTGCACTTGGCAGCCTTATCCCTTTACCTGCATGTACTGTGCACACCCCTCTCTGAATAATGCACCTAGCAACTTTGGACTCCCACTGAACACAAGCACACACACCCCTCTCCGGCTTCTTTTACCTTGACAACCACCAAATTTAGATTCTATACTAGTCTATGTTCCTTCTATCTGGGTAGAATGGAAAGGCTGACAGCCCTGAACTGGCTTTGGATGCTTGATTAGTAAGACAAAAATGTGGCAAATTAAATTTTAGGGACAATATTGCAACCTACCGTCTTACGCCTTGGCCTAATTGGGTATGCATCATGGGAAGGGACATGCACTCTAAATGACTGTGACCTAATCTATCAAAATAGATGACACAAATTAAACCCCAGTAATCAACCAAATTCCTTCTTCTCTTTAAGCACATGTAAGGAAGCCCGGAGCAGCAATTGGATTCCTCCTCGACGTTCTCATCTGGCCTGCTGCTTGCTATCTTGCAATGTATTTTCTGATTTTCTGAGGTTTGCTTTAGTTTGTTTGTGACTTGTGTAATTTGAGTGGGCTTTTACTTTAGTTCTCTGAATAAGAGACCAGGGATCCAGAAGCCCCGGGTCCCAAGCCAAGCTCTGGTCACACTGGGAAGGATGGGAAAGACTGGTGCAGCCACCAGAACCTTTGCTCTCAAGTCCATTTAGGTTCTTTTTGCCATTAAGCTCTGCTAATTCTCTTTGGTACTCTGGCTTCTCCGGATGTACATCAGCAGTACAGATGTGGCTACAACATGGATACAAACAGTGCCAAGTGACTGATTTCTGGTCAGCCCCCATCAATGCAGCATTTTAACACTTCAGTTTCATTACAGTTTGAATCTGAAATGTCCCCCGTCTGATGTTGTTGTTTGAGGGGAGGAGGATGGTCACTATGGGTGGGCCATGGAAAGTCTAGCCAGCTCCTTAGTTCCAGAGTGGCTCTGTCCCTGCCGCGCTGACATGTTCACAGCTGCCACCCCAACCTCTCTCCACTACGTGTCACCACCCAGGATGGACTGAGACATTCTCAAAGTTTAAGAAAAAGAGACCCTCTCTTAAGTTGTTTTCCTCAGGCATTTTGTCATAGCCTCACCAAAGTAACTAATACAAGTTCCAATTTTATTCTATCACCCCAACCCCACCTTTATTTGTGGGAGACAACTTCTCACTTTATAGCCCCACCTGACCTGGAACCGTGTAGAACAGGCTGGCCTCAAACTCACAGAGATCTGCTTGTCTCTGTCTCCAGGGTGTCAGGATCAAAGGCATATGGATACATATTCATGCTTAAATTATTCAGATTTTTTTTTGTGTTTTGAGATAGGTTTCTCTGTGTGGTCCTGGAACTCACTCTGTAGACCACGCTGGCCTCCACCTGTCTCTGCCTCTCAGGTGCTGGGATTAAAGGTGTGCACCATTGCCCGGCCTGATTTTTTTTTGAGTTAGGGTCACTCTCTGTAGCCCAGACTGCTGTTGGACTCAGTATCATGCTGCCATAATACCCCAAGGCCTAGGATTGCAGATGTGCACATCTACATCTAATTTTCAAGAAGACAACATCTGGAATCAACTAAAACCTAAGCAGTTGCATACACTTTTTCTTGATTGTTCAAGATGGGAAGACACACAAACCTGGGCCACACTTTCTGGTAGCAGCCTATATAAAGGACATGGAAAAGGAAGTTTCTGCTTTTTGCCTGTTTCTCCTCACCTCTTACCCACCCTACACGCAGAGTTTCTCTGAGTAGTCCTGACCGTCCTGTAACTTGTAGACCACGATAGCTTTGAACTCAGATTCTCCTGCCTCTGCCTCCCAAGTGCTGAGACTAAAGGCATGCACCACCACTGAATGGCCTTACTTTTTTTTTTTTTTTTTTTTTTTTAGTTTTTCGAGACAGGGTTTCTCTGTAGCTTTGGAGCCTGTCCTGGCACTAGCTCTTGTAGACCAGGCTGGCCTCGAACTCACAGACACCTTACTTCTTACTCTTGCTGGTGGGTTCATCTGTATCAGACTTTTGGACAGTCTGGAGACAGTTGTTAGATTAGCCAGACCACAGCCTGTAAACCACTCTAATAAATTCCCTTTACTTATATACGTATCAGGAGTGTCCCTCTTCAGGACCCCAATTCGCACTGCAGTAGTGGAGTAGGTCTTCTGACTTCAAACACCCAATCAGGAAATAGGTGTGCCCAGCTGCTTGGGTTTTGGTTGATTCGAGATGTAGTCAAGGTGACACCAAGAATTGCCACTACACAAGGTATCACTGTACAGCTTACAATGATCCTTCTGCCTCAGAGTTCTAGGAACCCAGGCGTGAACCACACGTCCAGCCTCCTTTCTGACAAAGTCGTATTCAGACTTTGCCGTTTCCTATCAGCAGTAAAATGTTTCTTAGCTGGACTTTGCATACTTATGTGAGTTTTCTCTGGGTTCTATTTCTGGTCACATCTATTAGACTTAAGATATATTATTACACTGTTTTCCCAGCCTGCTTCTTTTTGGTATTAACAAACTCATTCTTTTATGCTCAAAGTTAAATTCTTTTCCATATATATATATATATATATATATATAACACACACACACACACACACACACACACACACACACACACACAACTGCTCAACTTTTTGTCTTTGAGCTACAAGCAGTTTAAACCGGTCAGTCACTGGCTATTAAATTGTGTCAAACTAAATGGTGACATAGTACACCATACATTCCCCCAGAGTTTCCCAAATCTCTGTGTGCTAAGTCACTTACATATTGCTGGCAAACTTGGACAAAACATGTTGCTGTTTTCTCAAAAATTCATGGTTTTTATTTTTTATTTTCTGAGTCAAGGTCTTGCTACGTACCTAGCCTTGTCTTACACTTATAACAGGGCACATGAGGCTGAACTCAGGACCCTGAGTTTGCTAAGTGCACATCCTATGATTGGCACACTGCTAGTACTAGACATAACTTAATGAATGCAGTTACCTGGTTTTCTAAACTACGAGAGCTGGACTATCACTGTGAAAGAACACCATGCAATCACAAGCCTGCCAAGCCAAGCAGCCTGGCTTCCACTACCGGAAGGGCACATGGAATTCACACAGGGTGGAGAGATGGGCCACTGGTCAAGAGCTACCCTTCCAGAGTTCAGTTCCTAGCACCCAGACTGAGCAGCTCACAACCCCTTTAATTCAAGCCCCAGGGAATCTGATGTCCTTTCTGACCTCCATGGGCACTTGCACACACGTGCACATACACATAAAAATACAATAACAAGATATTTTGCGAAGGAAATAAAGGAAAATGCTCACTCATATAAAGATCTTACCCCAACAGTCATATCTGACACCCCCCCCCCCCCATTGCATTTATTCCCTTCTAGGAAAATCCCACTGCATTTGATGCTACTTCACACTTAGGGTTCTCTTCCTTCACTCCCTTTTTTTTCTTTTTTTTTTCTTGTGGAGCTGGACACCCGACCTCGGGCCACATTTAACCAGCACAAACTTTACCACTTCATGTCGACTCCAGTTTCTCAGGTTTGTTGTGGGGGGGTTGCTTAGGATGCTCTACTGCAGATTGTCTCGTCCACTCAGACTTAGTGATGGCTCTTGGGAGTGCATAGACTCAGCCATTGTTTCTATGTTCTCATGGTGGAGCCAGAAGGTTTAATTAGAGGCCTGACTCTGACACTCAGAAGGGCTTGAAATACAGTCTAATGGCTTCTGATTTTACAAAAGAAACAATGTACATAAACACAAATGTTTTCCCTGACTAAATTTTGTAATATAGAATGTTAACTACAAATTTTGATTTCTAGTTTATGTATCCACTTAGTATGAAAGGAATAGTTCATCAAATATTTTTTGTTTTGTTCTTTTTGCAACAAGTTATTGCTCTGTAGCCCAGCTGGCTTGGAACTCATGCAATCCTCTCATTTAAGCCTCCTCAGAGGCTGGGATTACAGTGAGCTACCATGCCAAACTGATAACAGATTGCCCTAGGCCCACAAATCTGCCTGCTAGCCTCCCCACACCAATCCAAAACTGACTTAAGCAGCTACTTGGGACTATATTAAATTGTAATTTGTGTGGTGCTAGGGATCGAATGAAGGACGTGTGCGTGCACGGCAAGTAGTCTTCCAGGGAGCTTTCAGCTCACCAGTTATTTTCGAGAAAAAGTCGAACTCTGGAGTAAGCTTACAAAATAGCATTTCCCCCATTTTTTCCAGTGTAAAAATTTGCTGTTTTCTGCGACAGGGTCTACTCAGCTCCATCTGGCCTTGAACTTCAGTTTTTACTGCCTTTACCTCCCACGGGCTCAAATTACAGGTGGGTGCCTCACTTCCCAGCTGGGTTTTATTAAGTCATACTTTATTAAAACTTTTTTCCTGTCAGTGTTCTCATTGTATCATGCATGTTTAGTCATAGTGGCCAAGAGAAAACAGAGTCCAAGTCCATCTGGATTCACACAAGCCAATCAAACAGCTGAACAACATTTGTAGACTCTACTCTTCCTGTTTTTAAAGCTCCAATGTCAAGCAGGTCACTTCCAGGCTAGTGGTGCTTCCTTCCTCAGCATTACTCATCCCCTGTTTAGTCAGAGGCAGCGTCTATTCAGAAACAGGATAAATGCTGCCTCTCAGTTTTGCAAACTATACCTAATTTCTAGTGTAAGAATAAACTGTTTTCAGTGTCATAATTTGTCATAGTAAATGTGATAGTCTTATTTATTCATGTGGCCATGCTTATTAGACATCTAAAAAGCTGTTGTTTCACCCAGTAAACAAATAAGTTAGCAGTAATTAGATACACACATCACTGAGAAATAGGAAAGGAACTGACTGATACTGAATGAAGAACCAGCTGATAATGAAGAACCAGTTATCTAAAATACAGAATTAAACATTGAAGAGCAAAGACATTTACGCTAATATAGCCAAGAGGGTCACTGGAACAATCCCAGCACTGAGGAGACTGAGGCAAGAGAACTTCAGGGTCAAGCCAGCCTTGGTTGTACAGCTAGAACCCAAAAAATCAGTTATATTACTTAGAAGATACTGGGATCTAGGAGCTTTACCACAAGAGTGCTGACGAATTTAGCCCGAGCAAATACCTCCCTCATCTGGGTTTGTTTCTGCATTTCTAAAATGCAGGGTCAGGCTGCACGATCACTAAGCTCAAGATCTGAAGGTTTATCTGGCTTTCTATAATGTTAATACTTGTTCAGGGAAAGTTGCTTTTCAGCTAAGTTTTGGTCATGCAGAATACATAAATGTGCCAAGAATATGTCAATTGCTGTCAGTTGCAATTTCAAAATTTTATGTTCATTTACTTATTTAGAAACTTATTTCTTTTTTAAACTTTATATGCATTGGTGTTTTTCCTGCATGTCTGTGTGAGGGTCTTGGATCCACTGGAAATGGATTTACGGACAGTTGTGTGTAGAACGAGTAATAAAAACCCAGAGACAGATATTGGGGCTCAAGGTGAAGACAGAAAAGCCAAGCAGCCAGGCCACTAGAGAGTTCTTATCTCTACAAGGTTCAGACAAAGGGGCAATCTTCAGCATGACTGCAGACTGCAATGCTCTCCACCATATCTGTCTCTGGGTTTTTATTATTCATGCTACAGTTGTGAGCTGCCATGTGGGTGTTGACAGTTGAATCCAAGTTCTCTGGAAGAGCAGCCAGTGCTCTTATCCACTGAGTCATCTTTCCAGCCTTCATTTTCATTTATTAAGCTCTTAAACTGAATACCTATGCATATAAGTCATTCAGAAAAAAATTGACTACAATATATATGTACACACACACTTACATAGGACAGAGAACTGGTAAAATCACCAAAGGTCCAGATTCAGAAAAGCCTAACACTGATAAATCACTTTGTTATAAATTTCAGATCTACCAAGAGGCAAGTTTATAGTTAATAGTGAGTGTACATAAAAAACAACCAACCAAACCACAAAGATTTCAAATATACTACTTAACATTATCTCTTAAACCACAAACCAAATAAGAATTAGCAGGAAACAAATAACAATTGAGATAAATGAAAGAGACCAAAGGAAAAACTAGAAACTATCAATGAAACAGTTGGCTATTTAAATTTGTTTGAGACAAGGTCTCATTATGTAGCCCAAGCTGACCTCAAACTCAGGACCATCTACTTAAGCCTCATGAGTACTAGGATTATAGGTATCGGCCGTCATACCTGGCCAGTTAGCTTTTTGAAAAGACCAACAAATCTTTACCTGGACCAACCAGGAAAAGAGGTGTGTATGTGACACAAATAAAAGAGTGAAAAGAGAGACACAATAATCAACATTATACAAGGGCTCCTTAGGGACGATTCTGAAGAATTATATGCTAACTAATTGGAAAATCTTCTAGAACAAATTTCTCAACACCTGCAATACTGAAATAGATTCATAAGAACACAAAACCACCTGAACAGACCAATTATAGGCACTGAATCCGTAGCTAAATCTCCCAACCAAAGCCCTATCAGATGGCTTCATGGATGAATTGTTAAAATTAAGAGAATTAACATCAATCTCTTTCAAGCCATTCTAAAGGAATAAAGGAGAGGGAATATGTTACAATTTAAATGGGACCTCTCTCCCCATATATGTGAACACTTGGCATGTGGCCAACATGCTGTTTTTGGAGATTGTGGGAGAGAGTGTGACTGAGCTGGAGAAGTGGGTCAAAAGCAATGAGCTTTCTGGGTTACCACCCAATCTGAGTCTGGGCTGGATTCACTGTGCTTGAGTGATGTGAGCAAGCAGCCACATTCTCCTGGTGTCACCAACTCTACCATTCTGGCTAAGATGGACTATACCCTCAAATGTCAAGACAAAACAAATCTCCCTCCTTTAGGCTGCTTCTTGTCAGGTATTTTGGTCCAGTGACACTTTTTAAACCCATTCTAAGCAGCTGGCACCATATAAAGACAAAACACAAAAAGTAAACATCTATTTCTCAGGAACACAAATAAAAAGTTTTGCCCAAAAAACTAGTAAGACGATCAGTGATGTACACAAACAGATGTAGGATGGTGAGGGCTATGAAGGGATACACGGGTATATCTGCAAGTTAATCAGAGGCCTCATAACACAAATTAATCAATACCATGCCTTGGACATCTGGTTTCCAAAAGTAAGAGATTATACAAGTTTGTTGTCAAAAACCAAAATGAGCCGGGCGGTGGTGGCACACGCCTTTAATCCCAGCACTCGGGAGGCAGAGGCAGGCGGATCTCTGTGAGTTCGAGACCAGCCTGGTCTACAAGAGCTAGTTCCAGGACAGGCTCCAAAACCACAGAGAAACCCTGTCTCGAAAACCAAAAAAAAAATAAAATAAAATTAAAAAAAAAAAAAATAAAAACCAAAATGCTAGCAAGTTGAATTGAACATTACCCTTCTTATTTTTAACACCATTTCCAAGCTGGTTTAATCTTAGGAATACAAGCATGCTTTAACTTATTCAAATCATCTGATTACAATGAAAGATTAACAATCATATAATCATCTCAACAAGCATAAAAAGGACTTGGTAAAGCTCAACAATGCATTGTGATAAAAACCCTAAACCAATTAAGTTCAGAAAAAACACCTTAACCCAACAAAGTACATATGGCAAACTCTTAGTCAGTGTCACAGCGAATAGTGAAAAGCTGAAAGTCGTATCAACAGCAACAAAAGGCATCCATGGACACTGTTCTTACTCAATACAGCACTAAAAGATTCAGTTAGAAAAATTACACAAGAGAACAATAAAAAAGCATACAAATAGGAAGGGACTCAAATTATTGCTGTGTGTAGACGATGATTCTATATATGGGAACGCCTAACATTCCACAAAAAGGCTGGAACTGATAAACAAATTCAATAAAGAAGGATACAAAAATTAATAGCCTTTTCTATATACCAGTAAGAAATCTGCTAAAACAGCAGGCAGTGGTGGAGCACATCTTTAATCTCAGTACTTGGGAGGCAAAGGCAGGTGGAGCTCTTAATTCTGGGTTATCCTGGTCTACAGAATGAGTTCCAGGACACCCAGGGCTATACAGAAAAACAGTCTTGAAAGACAAAAAACAGAAACAACAACGAGAGAAATTGTGCTAAAACTATGAAAGCAATTTCATTCACAACAGCTACAACAAAACAAAACGATATACAACTTAAATAAACTCAACAAAAGAAGTGAAAGTGTTCTATAATGATAACTACAAAACACTGACAGAAAAATCAAAGACACAAGTAAAATGCAAATGGATCGAAGAATCAATAAATATTAAAAAAATGTTCATACTACTTAAATTGATCTATATTTCAATGTAATCCTCATAATACCATCATTATTATCTGCGGAACTAAGATCTAGAAATAACAATTCTGAAATTCCTATGAAAGCACAAAGTCTCTGAATAGCAATCTTGGGCAAACGCACAAAGCAAGGGGCATCACGATACTCTGTAAGAGACACTAATGAGTCACAACAAAACCAACATGCTATTACCCTAAAAAAAGACCCCCATCAATGGAGACAGAGATCCTAGAATAAACATACACCTCACAGCTTGCAACAAAGGTACTAAACATGTACTGGAAAAGGGTCAGCCTCTACAGTGAACACTACCAGGAAGCTGGATGGCAAAAGGCTCCTTTCTTCTACACTATGCAAAAGCAACTCAAGGTGGATTAACGATCTAAAACAAAGAGCCAGCACTCCCAAATTACTAGAGAAAGCAGAAATGAACTATTTCAGAAACTGGTACAAGCAATGGTTATCTGGATAGGACCCCAAAACATAGGAAACGATAGCAAGAATCCCATGTGTGACCACACTGAATAAATCTCTTGCTGTTCACCTTTAATCTGGCTCTTTTAACAGGTTCATTGAGAATGTGTGCAAGCCTGACTTGCTACGGCTACCAGGGAACAGGCTCTGACCTTAATTCTGGTAACAGTTTTAGAGAGTCAGGAAGGAGACTGGAGCTGAGACAGTGATGGGCTGGACAACTTAGCTGGCACTACTTACCTATGAATACTGCTAGCCCTCTACAAATTTAAACCTAATGGCAGGACTTGAATAGTGGGCTTACTTTGCCTCTCCTCAGTGTGGCCACCCACATTGGTTACACCCCAGACTTACCTTTTACTACTGTTTAATGGGCTTATTTAAGACATGGCTTATTGGGAGTGTCAGGGCTCAGACTCTGACTCATTAAATAATACCTACAGTAACGAGCAGATTAGTGAACAAGTAAAATGTGTCACACACCCACAACAGTGTATTACTTAACCATAAGGAATGAAATCCTGCCTTATGTAGTAAAAGGATGGAATTAAAGAACATGTTAAATAAATAGCCAGATATAGAATGATAAGTACAGGATTTTCTTTTTCTATATGGATGCTAAAAAAAAAAAAACTGACTCAAGCTGGGCAGTGGTGGCGCATGCACTCGGGAGGCAGAGGCAGGCAGATTTCTGTGAGTTTGAGAACAGCCTAGTCTACAAGAACTAGTTCCAGGACTGGCTTCAAAGCTGCAGAGAAACCCTGTTTCAAAAAACAAAACAAAACAAAATAAAATAACAACAAAAAAAAAAACTGACCCAAAAGTAAAATGCTGGAGCTAAGTGTAATAGTGAACACTTTTAGTTCCAGCACTTGGGAGAGGTGCAGAGGCAGGGGCATCTCTGTGAGTTTGAGGCCAACCTGGTCTACATAATGAATTCCAGGACAGTCAGAGTTACATACTGAATTCTCAAAAACCCAAAAATAAATAGATAATTAAATAAAAAAAGTATTGTGAGAGACCAGGAAGGTGGTGGAAAACAGAAGCCTGCACTTGATCAGTCCAACCACTCAATTTGTGGGACCATCAAACTAACTGTCTTAAATGTGCAATCAGTATGTTATTACAATTTTTAAAAATACAGAAAACTTTAGAAATGTTCCATAAAGATGTTTGATTATTACTCTCTTAGTGTGGGGATAAGGAGTTCAGAAGAAGGCAAACAAGCACAGCTGAGTGATACATTTGCTGTTTTACTGTTAATTTGACATATCGGAACCAAAGCATTCACAATATTTGATATACTTTGAAGAATCATATACTATAGTCTTAGACATAACCACAGAACAAGCAGAACAATTAAAACTACATAAGGCCTTAAAAACATATCCACAGTGTGTATTATTTCAATTCTCATTCATTACAAATTAGACTACATACCATTAGTTTAATTTTTATTTTACTTTCATTTATTCAGGCAAGATTCATTCAAGGAAAGGCAACTTAGTTTTTGTGTGTGAGCTTTATTTATTTATTTTTTACTCTACTTGTTAATATAAAATGTAAGACATGTTTTCTTATCCACTGTATTTAGGAGTGAACCCATGACATTCTCAAATAGTAACCCAAAAGAACAGGCCCTACTCTTAAAAACAGTGAAGGTGGAAAGGGACCAAACAGCCAGTCTGTCTGAAGTCTTGAAGAACAACTAATGGAGTTTCAAGTATTCATATAAGGAAGACTACTACAATTCTAATTAGTCAAAATTTAAAACAACATTGCATACAAAATCATTCTTGAAGCCCTAAATGCCTTTTAAATAAATGAACGAAAATCTTAAGCAGTTGTCTCATAGTACCAAACATAAATCAAAACTAGCTAAAATTCAGCGCCATCAGGACTTCTCATTTACACGATGAACAGCTGGTAAGTTAACAGATGGCATAAAAATTAAGACTTCATTTTTTTTTTAAAGGATCATGTACTATAATAGGAGACTACAGAAAAGTCAATGTATTTTTACAATAAAATAACCATTTAAGCCTCTATCTCTGTACAACAGAGTATATAGGTCAGGTCAACTCTAGTTAACTTGGGTGTTTTCATACAGTTTTAATTTTTACAGTTTATTCTGAGTACTTGAATTACTTTAGATATACAGCTTTTTGAAAGAATATTACATTTGTATACCAGGATATTTAGTACATTGAGATGTTTAAAAATATTTATAAACTTGCTTTTGATATGCAAAAGCATTTGGCAATACTTTTACAGCATTTGATTTTAAAGAATTAAAATTTCATACAGTACTCATCTTGATGTTTAAAAAAAATTCACAGAAAAAAATATAAATTACACAGCCTGACTGCATGATACTGCTATTTCCAGTTTCTAGTTCTGGTAATTAAAACCTTCATTAAGTCTGTTAACAAATCATTACCTGTACAGTTATGAAGGCAACATACATGATTTGTAAACAAAACCTTCAGGTTTTAAGTTATTTACCAAGGAGTGCAGTTCAGCAAGAAAAGAAAACCCAGTATGCAAATTTACAGAGTAGTTTACAAATTTACCAGTTCCTGTGACACAAACTGTTTTAACCTCTCAAGGTATTGTCCGTAAAGCTCCACGTCATTGTGTCCTGCCCCTTCAACCCACAGAGGCTCCACAGGTCTTTGGCAACGCTCAAATAATGCGAGGCCATGCGAAAAGTCAATGACTTCATCTTCAGTCCCATGAATTATTAATACTGGAGAGGTTATCTTAGAGATTTTGTCAATACTGGAGAGAAAAAGAGAAAGGAAGTAAAAAAAATCAATGAACTATATAAAAAGGAAAGCAAGTATCTTGTGTTAGAACATTACAAGCATACAGATCAGCTTTAGGGATGGAAGCCACTTAGGGCTGAGCAGGACCCAGCCACCCACCCTTTCTATGCACTCCCAGGGGTGGAGGAGTCATCTCTGCACACTTGTTCTGCTTGAGTCACTCAGGGCCACCCTTACCCCGAAACACCTTCCTACACAGCGCTGACTTCTCCCTAGCTTTCAAGAAACAAACCAAGGATGACACCTGACTGCTCTAATTTCATTCCCTGCTATCAGTTACTAAAATTCAAGCATAATGTTTTTGTTTTTGTTCTGGTTATAAACTAACAAAAAACAGGAAGACTATTAATGTAAAAAGGCTTGAAGCTAGAAAGCAGCTGAACGTGTAAAACAACCGATTAAAAGGACAGGCAAAACCACAATGTAAAGTAAGCAGGAAGCAAAGTGAAGAAGCAAGTTACAATGGAAATACCCCAGAGGGCCAAGGCATTGCCATGGAGATGTGGGGAGGGAATGAAGCATGAAGGAATCCTTCAATGTCTGTTTAAAATACAATAAGGTCCCTCTTTCCCAGACTTCTTAGAAAAGCTGAGTAACTTTCTTCCTTCAACTTTGAAAGGTCTGTAGATGCAGTACTCCAGCTTAGGGGAGAGGTACCACAGTCACACAACACAAAAAAGGCTGGCTCTGTGGGGCTTGTTTGGCTGGCAGGCTTCCTCATCCAAGGCAGAGTTCCACAGTTTTCTTTGCACAAGTGTACCAGAGTAGCTCTTTGGTTCCCCTCTCTTACATAAGAGTACATAGCCAAGAATGATCAGATACTGAAGAGAACACTTCAAATGTATGATGGACACCAAAGCAAACAGAATTTTAGAAAGGCAACTATGCAGTGGAAATCTTACAAACATGTTTTCTGCAACCCTTCCCCCTCCAATCTGGACAACAGAGAAAAACAATTTAACTATTAAGTAAGATGGAATCTTATTACTCAGTGAAACTGCCAAGCAATCTCTGTACTCTTAAGGCTCCGTTTCCCAATAAAACAATGCAAAAATGTCCACCATAGAGGAATTAACAGTGTATTTTCTTTTTCAACTAGCTTATTTCTGGGAAGTATCTAGGTATGCCAATCATGAAAAAGACAGAAAAAGTGGGGTATGTGTCACCGACCAACTCTGTAACTCCCATCACTCAGCTAAACAGACTATGTTCAGTGGCCCAGGAGTCCCAGGAAATTCTATTCCGACCCTCACCAGCTCTGACACTAACTGATTTACTTGCGATCACCAGTATCTTTTTGTTTGTTTGTTTGTTTTTTTTAATTAAAAATAGAATTTAGGGAAAGAACTCAGGTCCTCATGTTTGTAACATCTCTCTAGTCCAACACTGAATAAATACTGGTTTTTGAAATAACTTTTGCTCTTCTGCTAAAGAACCAAGTGATGACTTGGCTTCTGGCTTCCCATTCACAAAAATATCCTTTGTATTCCTGCCAACAGAGGAAAGAAGACCCAATGAAAAGTGCCAGCTTTCCAACTTCTTGCCTTCTCCCTGTCCTTGAGAAAAATAGGCCATTAACTTTTTTCCATAGATGAAGGCTGATGGCAACCACTGTTTGCCTTGGAAAGCAAGAAGCAGTCCTTTTTTCAAATCTATTCGATACTATGTAGTACAGCAGTACTTACTCCAGCCTGGGGCTTAGTCAAGTTGTTCTTTGTAGAATCCTACCTGCTGCTGACTGTTAATTTACATTTGGAAATTTGTTCTCTTTCCAGCATTCATGCCACTGCTTAAGATCTAAGGCCACCATTTCATTCTCAAACATTTAACCTTTTTTTTTATAAGTCATGTGCTAATACTCTCTTCAAGCTAGCTTCCCATAATTTCTATGCAATCAATACATGAAGCAGAAGCTCAGTGATATACCTTATTATAAGGTGTTTGGAATGGAAAGATTGTGAATATTGAACTTACTTTGGGAACGCATCAAAACAGTAGGTCTTCTTGGTATCAGGGAAAGCAACTCGCATTCCTGAGGTCAAAGGAGAATGAAGAATAACAGCAGCACTCTCATACCGAGCAGCAAGATCCACAGACGGTACCGTCCCTATGCTCTGGCCATAAATAATCACATTTTCAGGGCGGATGCCGTATCTAAGAAATTCACAAGTTTGAAAGATATAGTTAGAAATATTCCATTATTCTAAAGATTTGCTACAGAAAGTCTCATAATGAGACAATGCCAATTTATATTTAAAAATTTAAATTTCTTAGCCATCATTTTCAATGTTATAACAAGCTCTATATTCTGGATTAGTTCATGCTCAATTCTAATCTTTTAGGAAAGTAACTTCTAAGGTCTTTTATTTATTTTTTTTTAAAACAACTTTTTCTTTTTCTGTTTTGGAGACAAGGTTTCCCTGTAGTTTTTTTTTTAATATATATTTATTTATTTATTTATTTATTTATTTATTTATTTATTTATTATCTGTGTGTATACCTGAAGACCAGAAGAGGGCGCCAGACCTCTTTACAGATGGTTGTGAGCCACCATGTGGTTGCTGGGAATTGAACTCAAGACCTTTCTTTGGAAGAGCAGGCAATGCTCTTAACCACTGAGCCATCTCTCCAGCCCTTCTAAGGTCTTTTAAAACTTCAATTTAATGAAAGAAAATTAAGTCATTTGTTGTATTTTAGTAATTTAAGGTTTGGAATATATTGTACCACTCATATTTCAATGGTCCAATGGTTAATATTTAGTGTTATTTAGTGTGAGATATTATTTTCTATCTAATAAACAGATGTTTTTGGTTTCTCTGTACATCAAGAGCAGGCTGTGTGATTTTATAAACTGGCCATACTAATGAGATGCTGCATAAAGTTATAGTATGGAAAGAATACAGAACTTAGACATTTTGTCAAGATCAAATTAGAGTATTTCTTGAAATCTCCCTATGGTTATTCACAGAGATAGACCAGAACGTACAAACATAATCAAATGACCTAGAGTTCCAAATGGCATTGTTTAGTTAGGAATAGAATATGTGCAAAAACTCTTAAGAAAGTCAGTTTATTCCATTTGACAGCACTATAGATTTAAGTATGTGAACTCACTGACTCCATTAAAAATTGGCTGGCTATCTAAGATGTTCCAGGAAGTGAGGTGTTACTTGTTTATAATGTAGTTGTTTCAACCATAAACTACTTCAGGTGTAGATGAGGTACCACGGGAGCTGGTGAAGGTAGGGCTAAAGGTTACAGAGACTTTTTCTATGCTGCTCCACTTAGAAGGCAGAGTGGTCGTTTCTGGCAGCTAGGAGTGATTTGGACAGCAGTGTCTAATCCTTTGAAGAGGTCAGGGGGATTTTTGAGAATCTGACCATTCACCAGGAGCTCTTCCTATGTCCTTTACTATTCAGGCAATGAGATACCTCTCCACAGCTTCTTCAATGTGTCCTCCACAGTACAAAGGGTACCACCAGAGGTGGACCTACCTATTCCTGACTTGACATGCTACTTAAACCCAGAAAAGCTCCCAGTAGCCAAGAAGCTGGGAGGATGAGCATCTGCAACATCAGCACATCTCAAGACCATACTATTGTCGTCAGCTGCCTAACAACACTGCACACAGCAATTGTAGGTCTGGGGTTAAAGTCAGCACTATCAAAACTCAAGACGAGCAAGAATCAAGAGCTTCTAGTTAGGCAGTAACAATTTGAGAATAACGAGTTAAAAAGAACTTTAGAGATCACTCAATCTACTTAAGCTGCTTAATGATTAGATAGTCAAAACCACAGTAAATTGATAGTAAACCTGTACTTAGCACAGATATACTGACTTCCATTAGTCTTTCCATGAAATCACACAGAGACTGAAGCTTGTGGGAGAAGATTGTATAGACGACCACACCCATTTTTGACCCTGCTGACCCACCCACCAGAAAGTCAGAATCTACCATTAGAGATTCTCAATTTTCTTAAAAAGATCATATTGTATTATAAAGTTCATACTGTATTTCCGTTTTCTTGGTTACTTAAATTATACTATATAAGAACAGAATAAAAAGTATTTTAACATACATGTATTGAACTACTTTAAGGATATACTAAAGATGTGTTAAACTTGCAAAATGACAGAAGAAATTCAAGGCAGGCCTATTCTAATTTGAAGGTCAATTTCTAGAACTGGACAGGACCTTGGGTGCCATTCACCACAATCTCTTCATTAAATAGACAAAGAAACAGGCTTAGAAGCCTGTCAATTTCCCAAGACTACTTACACTACTAGCAATTCCACTGTATTTTCAGTTTGTGGTGCTTTGGAAAGGTATGGTCCCCAAAGACTCATGTATTTGAATGCTTGGCCCATAGGGAGTGCCACTATTAGGAGGTATAGCCTTGTTAGAGAAAGTGTGTCACTATGGAGGCAGGTTTTGAGGTCTCATATATGCTCAAGCCATGCCCACTGGTATAGTTCACTTGCTGTTGCCTATAGATCAATATGTAAAACTCTCAGCTCCTTCTCCAGCACCATGCTTCTCTGCATGCTGCCTTCCATGATGATAATGGACTAAACCTCTGAAACTGTAAGCCGGCCCCAATTAAATGTTTTCCTTTATAAGAGTTGTTGTGGTCATGGTGTTTATTCACAGCAATAGAAACCCAACTAAGATACAGTTCAACATGACAGATAATATAAAAACTCTTTTAATACTTTTTAGTATGTGGAATTATTTAAGGGTTTAATTCAGTTCTTGTTCTTCACTAATACTAGAAATTGGATTTATTTATTTATTTATTTATTTATTTATTTTTTGGTTTTTCGAGACAGGGTTTCTCTGTGGTTTTGGAGCCTGTCCTGGAAACTAGCTCTTGTAGACCAGGCTGGTCTCGAACTCACAGAGATCCGTCTGCCTCTGCCTCCCGAGTGTTGGGATTAAAGGCGTGCGCCACCACCGCCCGGCCTAGAAATTGGATTTATTAAAAAGATTAAGCCAGACACAGTAGTGCATTCCTTTAATCCCAGCACTAAGGAGGCAGAGGCAGGTGATCTCTGTGAGTTTGAGTCCAATCTGATCTACACAGTGAGTTCCAGGACAGCCAGGGCTACACGGAGAAACGCTATCTTGAAAAACAAAAACAACAACAACAACAAAAAACCCCACAAACAAACAAAAACAGCATACATTCACATAGGCACTGACATCCACATATAAATCAGCTATTTTAAAGACTGCTTTGGCCATTATACAAAATTTCAAACTGTTAGTTTAATACTTTATATGTATAGTTAGTTTGTATATTTAGTGTATATATATATATATATATTAGTTTATATAGTTATGTATAGTTTATATATACTGCAAATAGCCTCATATTGTAGTTCAAAGCATGTATGTTAAAAATGCTTTCCATTCTGCTTAACTTAACCACTGTCGGGGTACAGTGATCCCCATAACAATTACCTTGTCCGAAGAGCCAGCCAGGCAGCTTCAACATCTGCATATAGGTTCTTCTCTGTTGGTTTTCCAGAACTAGCACCGTATCCAGAGTAATCGTATGAGAATATATTACAGTTAATCCGGGACCCCAGACCTATGTAAAAGCTGCTCATCTGACCAAGATCAACAGCATTTCCATGTGAGAAGAGTAAGGTATATTTAGCACTGGGTGAACAACGCACAAACATACAAGCGATTCTATTGCCTTTACTGGTTCTTGTCATGAAACACTCAATAGCATCTTTTTCTCTGGAAGAGTACTGCCAGTCTGCTCTTTCTGACAGGTGTAAAGTCCAGCGGCTTCCACTTTCATCACACATCAGAGTGTATGTTGGATCAGGTGGCAAAAATGCTAACTTTGAAGCAATTTTTCCTGGGCAAGGTGGACAACAGAAGAGGCAACATAGCTCACTAAATGAAAGATTATTCATCTTCTGAAAAAGAAAAAGACAAGAAATATTTTAATAACTCAATGTGGATTGTGCACATGAATAAGTATTATTGGTAGTCAATGTCTATTAACTGTAATCAAGAACCCTCCCAAATATATTTGCTGACATTGTTCTAGAAATACTTTAAATTCTGGAGTGAGGCAAAACATTGCTGAAAATAGACAGACTTAAATACTGTACATTTCTAAAAGAAGTGATTATCCTACTTAACAAAAACATTTAAGTATTTCTCCAAACAAGATAGAAGGTGTGGTTAGGTTAGCTGGTAATTTCTAGTAACTTGACAAAAACTCTCAGAATCCCACAGGAAGGTCAATAAACAAGAGCATTTGGAGACACTATTGTTGGCAGTTTGTGTGACATGTGTATGTATTTATGTTTATATCTTCATACTGAAAAAAAGAACTTTGTTGGTGTGAGAAGTCCTTCTGTCAATGTCTTGCTTTTATTGGTTAATGAATAAAGAATCTGCACTGGCCACAGGGCAGAATAGAAGTAAAACTAAACTGAATGCTGGGAGAATGAAGGCAGAGTCAGGAGGAGCCATGGAGCTGCCAGAGGAGAAAGACACAAGCTGTCACCTAGAGCCTTGCCAGTAAGCCACACCTTGTATATCAGTTTGAGAAAAGAGATGTGTACAAGTGAGCCAGGGTAAGACACTAGGCCCTGTTATATTCACTCAGAAACAGCGTTTTGAGTCCTTGAAGTAGCTCAACTAAGTGGTACAATCCTTTCACATCACAAACCTATTATTTCAGTTTATAATTTATGGTTCACATAAAATTCAAGGGAATTCAAATTACAATGACAAATAAGCACAGAGAAAAAAGTTTAATGCAGATATTATTAAAATGGAGAATGAAAGAGAAAATTAAAATTACTCTGAGATTACACTTCAACCTAGTCAGAATGGATATCATCAAGAAAACAAGCGAAAGCAGATGCTGGTTAGAAGGTAGGGAAAGGGAAATGCGTATACACACAATGTAAATTGGTCTAGCCCCTATGGACATACTTGCGGAGGTTTTCCAGAAAGTTAAATACAAATATAACCAATTTATTCCTCTCCTGGACATCTACCCAATGGATTCAAATCCTCTCTGCATATCCATGCTCACTGCCACTCTATTTAGTAAGCAGGGAAGGGAACTATTCTTTATGTCTGTCGGTTAATGAATGGGTAATGAAAATGTGGTACATACACGCAATGGAATTCTATTCATCTCTAAAGAAAAATGAAATTATAAAATTTTCAAAAATTGGGATACAACTGGAGGACATCATATTAAGTGAAACAAATGAGGTTTAGCAAGACAAATGTCACACATTTTCTCTCATATGGCTCAAAGCTTTGAGGTTTTTATTTGTATGCTTAATATGGATTATCTGTAGAGGTCAAGAAGCTAGAAAGGGCCTATTGTGGGTAAGACGAAGCCTTAATGGGCAAGGGGACAGAATGCATATATTATGCATGTGTGTGTGTGTTGATATTAGGGGCTAAAAGTTTAAGCAGAAGTAGTAGTGAAGGGATAGGGTGGAGGAAAGGTTACCCAAAACTAACGATGCATGAAATTGTTCTCTGAAAATGCATTACCTCACTTGTAAGCTAATTTAAAAAATACAATTAAAATGAGTTTAAACAAAGGAACCCTGCATGCTGGACAATACTCCCTGCAGAAAGCATGGTTGTTATTAAATGAAAATCTCAGTGCCAGGCATGGGATAACTTCATATGAGCTATTGGTTGTTGTAGGACACAAAGAAATCAAGTGTAACTGGCCTGAAAACTTCCTTCTTGCTACTACTCATAAATTAGTGCTGCTCTGGATTTTGGCCAGAAGTCACTTCTGTAGTTAATACACAGATTCATAATGGCCAAAGTGCTAATACATGACTGTTGAGTATTAGGTGAACAAAAAATAAGGAACTAAGAAGCGCTTATGCCATTAACATAAACTTATATATGTCTGTCCTTAAGATGCAATTTAAAGAGAGAAAATGAGCAAACCATAAAGTGCATGCAAGCCAGTAAGGAGTACTCCTCCATCAGTTCCTGCTTCTAGGCTCTTGCCCTGACTTCCCTGGATGATGGACTAAAAGCTGTAAAATGAAATAAATCTTGCAAATTGCTTATGGTCGTGGTGTTTATACAACAAGAGAAACCTTAACTAAGACAATCTAACATTGAGGTCACCTTGTCTTTTCAAGACACTTCCAGTTTCCTCCTCCCTGGCAGACTGTCCTGTTTTCTATACCACCCTTATTTCCCTTTCTAGAGGCATACACTCTGATGTACACATCCTTAGATATCTTAAAATAGACCTGAGTTCAAGGCTAGCCTAGTCTACAGACAGTGAGGCCCCAACTCAAATAAAATATAGTCTAACAATGCAGCCCAGGTTAGCCTACCTTAATCCATGCTATGCCTGCCTACCATTAGTTTTGATGCTTAATAATCTATTCGGATGCATAAGGAGTAAGTGCTCTACCACCAAGCTAAACCAGAACACATGGACATTTTGGTTATAAAAATTAATGCCTGAGCTGGGGAGTTGGCTCAGTAAAGCATTTGCCATGACCTTAATTCCTTCTTGAGCTAGAAGTCAACTAAAAATGTGGCTGTGATGGTGTGGCATGCCCTTGTAATCCCAGTGCGGGGAGGAGGAGAGGAGAATTTTTGGGGTTTGCTGACCAGACCTGCCAGTGCCAAATCTGCATCCAGATGAGCATGCACCTCCTGTCATACCCACAAAAATACTAAAGTTTCATGACAGGAATGGGCAGATGAAGACACTAGAAAAAAGTCTTTTTGAATCCACCTACTCCAGTACTGGACAAACGGAATGGATGTTTGTTAACAAGAGGTGAACAATATCTGAAATTTAAACTAAGCTGCCGCAGTAAGGAGTGTTAACTGAAGTTCTATCACCCAAATGATCTGTTCCTATAAAAGCTTGGAAACTGCTTGTACATGTTTAGCAGAGCTTGGGGAGAAGTGACAGTGGCACAGAAACCAACTTTGAAGCTGATCCAGCTTCCAGCCCTTGAGCCCATCTCACGGCCTTATCTCAGGACTCTACATTTTACTTTCTTTTGAACCTTCTTGCTCTAGTTTAACATTCCTGGATTCTGCTCAGCTGCTTTCTATCTCCCCTGCTGTCTTTCTCCAAGACATTACCTTTAGTTTTGGGGCCTGAAATTTTAAATCAATCTCAGATCCATGCTCAAAGTATACAAAAACTACTCTGTCCTGATTTTACACGTAGACAAGAGAGTAAGTACAGAAGGCACTAGACCCAGAGCCAGACACACTGGTTGTCTGGTTACGTACACTAACTAGTTAGGTGAAAGGCTGGTCATCAGGGTAAAATCTCTGGATCCATTAGTACTGGTGTGCTTTGTAACTGAAAAAGGTATTTTCTTTTGTAATGATTAATGTTACACTTTCTACCTGGAAAAGAACTTCTTCTGAACACTGTAAGCCATGGGCAGGCTTATTCCTGAGCACTGGGAAGTTTTACAGAATTAGTGCTGACGCAAGAGTGAGAGTGAGACATCACTGTCCAAAAGCTACCATTAGTGAGAGTAAGTAGATAACCACATACATGTTACACAGGAAATCTAGCCTGGAGGCATGGGAGAGGCTTGAGCAGCATGTATTTTATGTTCCTCCCTTTACTATCTTTTGGTGAGTGCAGGGCTCTCTGTGTAGACATCAGTCCCATGATTACATCCTACTGCTTACAAGTTTGAACCTTTATCTACCCACAACTTCAACAGTATACTTAGGGGTTTCACAGGCTGCCATCAGGGAGGTATTCTTAGATCTGGACTTCAAGAAGTTATAACTTCAGTATAACTCACAGGCCTAAGGCTCATGTCCCATCCAAATGAGTAAATGTATTGTACATCTCTCAGAAGTGAGCTATCATTCATTGAATCTTATTCTCAAGAGTCTGCTTTTTATAAAAACAAGTATGGAACAAGTAGGGAGAACCTGCATCCACCGATCTTTCTTTTCTTTCCCTTTTTTGGTCAATAGTCATGTCATACCCAGGAGATAAGTGTTTCATAATACCCCCTAGCTGTGGAAGAAGATTGTATCGATGTTCCACTTAAGGTTGGGCATTCAACAGTCACTTATTTTCATCACTTCGACCAGTATGAGTATGTGCAGTTACTGCTGATCATTGCAAAAAGAAAAATGTCATGCCAAGCTTAGTGGGATACACCTTTAAACCCAGGACTTAGGAGGCAGATATCTGCGAGTCTGAGGTCAGGACAGCCAGTCCTACATAGTGAGACCCCGTTTTTGAAAACAAACAAAAAAGCATCCCTGACAAAAGCTGCCGCTCCACTAACTAATCTATAGGCACAAATATAAATGTTTGGAAGATATTTAAATAGGTACAAAAATGTTCAATTACAAGAAAGAGAAGTAGTAGCTTGCCCCATAGGGCCACCTATGACCAGCCATGAGCTTTACAGTACTAGATAGAATTTTAAGGTGGAACATACCTCAAATCAAAATAGAAAGGATTTGGCTACCCCACCACAGACTTGTCAGCATTGCACTAGTAGGCACATTTTGCATAGCCAGAATTGGTTCTATATTTAAATATGGCATTACTTCAAGATGTAAGTAGAGCAGCAACATGTAGACTCATGTAATGTTAATGTAATGTTAAATGTTACTGTAAATAACTTCACAACAAAATTTTAAGACTTAAATTTAAGACTTTGTTTTATAGTCCCCCTTTAAAACAAGGCAAATAAGAACAAGCAGTGATAACACAGCAAATATACTGCTTTTATTTTTTATTTTTTTTTTAAGAAATGACTACTAGTAAAGTTCTAAAAATTATTTAAGCTAGAGCTGACAGAGGCCAACAAAGTGTTCTAAACTGTTGGCCAAGTATGGCAACAAGGGTGGGGTGATTTGAATGAGATGTCCACTTTATCTTGAGGATTTAAATACTTGGTTCTCATTGATGGCACGATTTGGGGAGGTCTGGGGAGGTGTGATGTGGTCAGAAGAAGTGTGGCACTGCAGGCAGGCACTGAGAGCTTAAAGACTTGACCCATTCTGAGTTTGCTCTTTCTGCTTTGTGCTTGTGATGTGAGCCCTCAGCATCCTGCTGCTATGCCCCCACTCCACCATCATGGGCTCTAACCCACTGGTACCTGTCAGCTCAAATAAATCTTGTTAAGTTGCATTAGTTATGTGTTTTATCACAGCAATAAACAAGTAACTAATGCAGAAGTCGGTACCAGGGAGTGGGTTACTGCTGTGACACTTTGGACAAGAAAAGTGGCTAAATGCTGCAAGAAGAGCCTAATGAGTCACCATAGTAGGGGCTCAGAAGACAGTAGTGCTAAGAGTTACCCAGGCTGTGGAGGCCCAGCTCAAAAGCTGGGCAATGCTGGCAATTGGACTAAAGACATTCTGTGATAGTTTAGTAAAATACGTTGTTACTTTCTGTCCATGTCTTAAGAACTGACCAGGCCGGGTGGTGTGGCGCACGCCTTTAATCCCAGCACTCGGGAGGCAGAGGCAGGTGGGTCTCTGTGAGTTCGAGACCAGCCTGGTCTACAAGAGCTAGTTCCAGGACAGGAACCAAAAGCTACGGAGAAACCCTGTCTCGAAAAATTAAAAAAAAAAAAAAAAAAAAAACTGACCAGGGTTGTAGACTAATATTTCAGGGAAATTTCTGGACAGCTTAATATTGACTAGCTGCATGGTTATTTTGAAGAAGAAACAAATACTGCCAATCTTAATGTTATAGCGAAGGCATGTGCTGGAAGAGAGGCTGTAATTGTTAAGGAGAATATAGCCATTAAGGAAAGATCTGATTTGCACTGGTATTATCTTTTCTACTCTTCTGTAGTTTCTGGTTTTGACAAAAAGATTAAAAGATAAAAGAAGTAACAACTAAAAATATACGTAACAAATGAAAACCTTTTAGACAGTAAATGTGAATTTCTTCTCATAAGTCCTCTAAATCTGAACCTATACTTTCTTTTTTAGACAGCTTAAAAGTAATGAACTCTGCTTTAAAACTTTGAGTGGGGCCTTTAGAATCTTTGAATTCATGGCCAGCCTGGCCTACAGAACAGCTAGTGCTACACAGAGAAACCTTGTCTCAAAAAAAACAAAAAAACAAAACCCAACTTGATAGCTTCCCTCTATACTTCTAATAAAACCGAACTCTGTACAGGTTCTCAAAGGTCTTCTATAAATTGGGCTTAGATCACCTCTTAACCCAACGTGACACTTTCAATTACTGTTGTAGTTTACAGGGTTCACATATGTTCTTATAGCTAAACATTGTGATTCCTGACATATATTTATCCGTGGGCTTCACTAATATCTGTGTATCTATAATTTGTTTGTCATTTTTAATTATGTGTTTGTGTATGAGCATGTATATACAGAGGCCAGAGGCATCAAAATCCCCTGGATCTGAACTTAAAGACAGGTGTGAGACACCTGAAACTGGTGCTCAGAACTAAACTCTGGTCTTCTGCAAGGGCATTATGTACTCTTAATGGCTGAGCCATCTCTCCAGTCCAGTGTCTATGCCTTTTAGATTGTGTTTATTCCATGAAGTTAGTTACCATATTACAAAGACTACACAGAGTATAAGTTGGGATAATGCCATGTAGATTTTCAGGAAGGAGGTTATTTTGTTGTTTTGAATCAGAGTTCTATTATATACATAGAATATATATATATTATATACATATTTGTGGCTAAAATTTTTTATGAAAACTGGTACCACTGGATTGTTTTTATCTACACTGTACTCTATGTATTTCTGAATGTTTAAAGTCAGGGAGGCAATCAAGTGAACAGACCACTGAGGTGAGAATTACTATTAGGATAATGTGTTTATTGCTAAATAGACATATATTACCTGATTAAATCCATTAACTACAGCATATAAATACCAATTCTATATCAATTCATCAATTATAGTCCTAACACTACTAACTATATATTTTATCCCTCAAACTGTGCCATATGTTCCTGCATAAGGTTGCAAAGTCCTTAAAAGGTTTCATTTGAGGCGCTGGAGAGATGGCTTAATAGTTAAAGAGCTTGTACTGTTCTTGCAGAAAACCTGAGTTGAGTTCCCAGCACTTAGGTCAGGTGGCTTCCAGCTGCTTTTAACCCTAGTTACATGGCATTCAATGTCTCTGACTTCCACAGGCACCTGCATTCACATGTACACACTCACAGATACTAGCACATAAAAACATAATTTAAAATACAATAAAACTTATCAAGAGAGTGTCATGTGGATGAGGGACTGGAGAGATGGCTCAATGGTTTAACAGCACATAAGGCACTTAAAAGAGGACCTGAGTTCTAGTCCCACAATTCTCATTGGATGGTTCACAACTGGCTGTAACTCCAGCTCCAGGGAGAACTGACATGTCTGGCTGGCCTACATGGGCACCTGACACTCACATGCACATATTCCCTTCACATTTACACAGAACTTATAAAGATAATAAAAATAAATCTTTAAATAAACTATATGCTATTTATGGGGAAAAGACAATAAGATGGCTAAGTGGGTAAAGGGTTTGCTGTACAAGCTTGATGACCCGAGTTCAATGCCTGCAACTCATATAAAGGTGGAAGGAAGAGAATCATCTCCACAAAGATGTCACCTGATCTCAATAAGCATGCTATGGTACCCCTCTCCTCAACATCATACATATACACCTAAAAATAATAATAAAAATGTCATTTGGATGGTGGGGAAAATATATCCCAGACAAATCCTTTTCCTTTAAAGACAGGACATGCTTCCAGCTAATCAGGCGTGTGTGTATGTGTGTGTGTGTGTGTGTTGCCATTTGTCAGCTTGGTCCTTGAAGAGATAATTTAAAGCTCTGAGTTGGCAAAAATTACACATTCCTCTATGTTTAAGAGTTTTTGAGATGATGTAATAACTTTGAAATGTGTACTAACAGGCAAGATTGATCTCGCTGAAGTATTCATTTTTAAATAGCTGGGGGCACTTGAAAAAAACCCGAGCAATTTGTTCATGCAACCCTAGGGATAGCACACGTCCCTTAGTTGATGCATTATTAACTGATGCCCCAAATATCATGACAGCTGTAAATTTAACTTTAGAAATATCTTTTCTTGTCATTTATTCAAGGTGGTCAGTTTTAGCTACTAGAAACCTAAACCAGAGTAGCCTAACTAAAAAAATGACTGTTGCCAAGAATCCAAGCTCTCCTCAAAGATGGAATGAGAAGGAACAGTTAAGAGTTGTTATCCCCCCCCCCCCGCAGTTTAAGAAAGAACACAATTAACAGAAGAGTCAGGTGTGGTGGCATACACCTTTAGTCCCATTTAATCCCATCACTTGGGAGGCAGAGGTAGGCATAACTCTGAGTCCAGGCTACCCTATACACAGTGAGTTCCAGAACAGCCTCCTCCCCTCAATCAAAAAATAGAATCACAGCAATAGAACAGTTTTTATGAACACAATAAAATCTTCAGCCTTAATTTTTTTTTAAAAAAAAGATTATTTATTATATAGCCTTCTGCCTGCATGCCAGAAGAGGGGATGATCTCATTATAG
This sequence comes from Microtus obscurus, assembly GCA_963919715.1. NCBI lineage: Eukaryota > Metazoa > Chordata > Mammalia > Rodentia > Cricetidae > Microtus > Microtus obscurus. The sequence continues at coordinate 40,154,183 of CAWTZC010002514.1, forward strand.
ATGGTTGTGAGCCACCATATGGTTACTGGGAACTGAACCCGGATCCTCTGGAAGAGCATTCAGTGCTCTTAATCTCTAAGCCATCTCTCTAGCCCTGTATTTTATTTAGAAACAGTAATGTACTATGCTTTTGCATACAGAATTGCTATTTCATAATAGCATTTCCTATTTCTGGGCAGTGGTGGTTTGAAGATAGTGCTAGTTTGTGGTAAAGCTTTCACCATTCTTTGGCAAAACAGAAACAGTTACAGATAAAATAGATATGTCACATAAATTTAATGTGAATATAAATTATTTACTTATTTCATCAGAGGCAGAGTCTTGATAATGTAGCCCAGGCTGACTGACCTCAAGCTCAGGATCTTCGACCTAAACCTTTTCAGTGCTGGGATTATGGGCACAGTTATCAATATTAGCTATTTTTTTTAAGGCAGTCAGGTTTAGAAATGGGGAGTGTATATCAATTTTAAGGCAAATACATTTTTATTTAATTGGATGCTTTCTATTCTGAAGTTGTTTCTCCTACTTTTATAATGTTAAATATTTGAGAAAATCAAAACATTTTATAAAAAATTAAACAATGCTAATAGGTGTTGTTTTTATTTCTTTGAAGTGATTTTACTAGACAAAATGTAAACAGCCTCATCTTTTTTTCAATTAAAATTATTTTAAATTACACTTGTTTATGTGTTCACATAGTTGTGTATTTATGTGAATATGAATATGCATGTGCCCCAGTATCCATATTGAGATTGGGACATGTGAGTTTTCAGAATGCAGCTCCCGTGATCAGGTTTGACACTTTTAGCAAAGAAACTGGTCTTAAAAGATGGTGATGGTGCGTACCTTTAATCCCGGCACTCAGGAGGGAGAGGCAGGTGAATTTTTGAGTTCGAGGCCAGCCTGGTCTATAAATCAGGTTCTAGGACAGCCAAAGCAACAAAACAAAACAAACAAAACAAAAAGAAAAAAGATGGTCCTAATACATCAGGTTTTTTTTAACCTGGGGCTTGGCCTCTGGAACTAGACACATACACATTTAAGTCATACCTTAGTGACCGTGTGTGTGTGTGTGTGTGTGTGTGTGTGTGTGTGTGTGTGTGTGTGTGTGTGTGTGTGTGTATGTGTGTGTGACTTCAGGCAATCAACTTCTTAGTGCCTCGAGTTTTCTCAACTGTGAACTGCAACTTTGCTGGGAAGATTAAAGTCTAAATATCAGAAATTAATCAAATCATGACTGTCTTTTTTTCTCCTCAGGAAGTTTCACTCATAGTGATCAGAGATCCCCACTAACCAGTCATAGAATCTGTACATCAATTTCTGCTGTCTTTCTTCTCCTGGTGTTTATTTCTTCTGTTTATAAACAAATACTTTTTACACACAAAAATAGAGGTGTGCCTAAAAAATGATTTAATATTTCTTTTATTAACCTCTTACAGTACCAAAATACAATGAGTTTTTACTTAACTTTAACATATCATTTTGGAGTATGTAACTATTGTTCTTTCCTTCCTTCTTAAAGCTAATCTTCAACCTCAATTTCTGAAGTCATTGCAAGTTTTTATTTTTCAGACAGATTGGTCTTTTGTCTTCTATCTTTACATTTCATTCAGACTCTCGATTCCCTTCCCCACAAAAGCTATACCCCAACCTGGCTAGCCTCAAACAATTCTGCTTAGGTTACAGGAATAAGTCCCATGCTTGGCTAAACTCAGGGCTCTGAACACTAAAAACCTATCTAATCTTAAGATTTTTCTAATATTTCCATTAAACGCTGCACTCTAAATTCCAGTCTGTATTTGGCTCCTTGTACGTTCTGCCACATTAGGCCAACCCTTCTTTCCCTTGTATCCTCCATCAATCCTCAGCCATGTCTTAACTATTTTCCAGCAGGCATTATAAAAATACTGTGCAATTTCTACCACATATCTACCTAATCAATATTCTGCATTCTCACCAGGTGATGTCACTTTCCTATTTACATTTTTCAAGGCCTGTAGGCCCTCATGAATAAGCCTAAATTATTTAGGATGCCCATAGGTCCCCCGCTACATTCTGGCCTCTACTCTTTTATCTTTCTACTCATTTATTCTCCCAATCATGCTGATCTTGGGAAACAGACATGCTTTTGCCTCTATGCATTTGCATATACTGTGCATAATCTACTGATAAAATCTTCCCTATCATTTCCCTCCAAATAAGAACTTTACCCCCCCATACACATCAAAGCTTATGTAAGGTTTATTTCTTTCTCAAGGGAAAATAAAAATCTCCCCTGAACTGTGCTATGCCCATGCTATGTGGTTTAGATCTTCTCTTCAGTTATAGCTTCACTTTGATTTTCGTATTTCCATTTTATGAAACAATTTTTATGGTGCTTAATAGATAAAATGATGATGCTAATATCCTAGTGGTTTATATTGAAATGCCCTTTAAGAACAAGAAGTTCTCACTAATACTACCTTCTTGCTCTAAACATTTAAGTAATAATAGGCGTACTGAAGTCTCTTAAAAAGCTCTAAGTAAAATGTAACTTTACTGTAAAACGGGTGAACAAAATGTAACCAGCTATTTGGCTATCTGAGAGAGGAAGAGTTAAGGCAAGCTTGAGATAAACAGCCAGAGGTCCCCCCTTCCCAAAGGTATACTGTATTATTTCAGATACAAACTATCAACTTTTTTTTTAATACCTATGTGCACACACACACACACACACACACACACGGTTATCTGTACACTGTATAAGTTATTAATCAGAAACAAAATCTAGGTCACGATCTGGGGACAGAATACTTTGGAGGTTATTACACAAACTGTGTCAAATTATCTCAGTTTTCAAAGCATACTGAAGGACACTCTAAACTCAGATGCCAAGTTTATTACAAGACTGATAAACAGCCTTCCGGTTTTTTTTTTTTTTGGTTGTTCTTGGAGGCATATATTTTGTTTTGTCCTATAGCGATTGACTAGAACAAAGCAATGAGGCTGTCTCAATCCTTTAATTCTTTATCCTGATCTACAGTAAATGTGTGTCATACTCATTTCCCCCCTTGCTGGGAACTGTATCTAGGGCCCTGTCATAACCAGTCAAGACCTCTTTCAATGAGATACAGCCCCATCTCTGTATTTTCTAATTCCTATCATTTCATGTGACTGTATATCCTCAAAATAAATCTGAAACTCCCCAACAAAGCCATACTAAAAAGAATTCTTTAGCCCTACAGACAATATATTGCTACTCTATGATTATTTCTAATACTTCTCAAATATTTTGAGGAGCTCTATGAAAGAAAAATTGAAAATGAAATCATAACTAGAATATTAACTTCATGTTTTGATATTATTTCCAAAGGCTAAATCTAATGATTTATATATAATTTTGCTTTTCTGTGAATTTTAGCAATATTGTAGAAAGCGGGGGGGGGGCTAGAAAAATGACCCAATGTGATCCAGCAGTATCAGTATTTTAAAGTGCAGGATGAAATAAACCTACTGCTTTCATCACAGATGTGATGATTAATGAGCTAGTGCCTGCAACTCAGTCTGAAGCTCTTATTCAAAAGACCGTATAAACACAAAACACTCTCAACAAATCTGTAAGAGGTAACTTCCAAATTCACAAAAAGGTTTACAGGTTGTCTGTGATTGTAAATAGATGAAATAGTCAGTACTGCACAGACTGGTTCTTCCCATCAATATTTCAGAAGGGTGAGATAAACTTTATCAAACCATGATGCAGATAATTACAAGCTGTGACATATACTATGAAAACAAAGTACAGTTCTCCACATGAGAATAAAGTGAGGGGTGGGTCCTTTTACTTATCTCTTAATCTTAATAATACTTTTCTTATATTGCCATACTTTTATAGATGAGGAAAACGAGACTGTTTTTAAGTTAATTAATTTTTCTAAGCTCACACAATTTCAAAGTGGGGGAGCCAGGCACACAGGCCTATTATCAAGACTCTTCTGCCCACTCTTACTGGATTTGCTAATAACCTGCATAGCTGATTCCTTCGCTGATGGCATGACATGTCTCATTCTCCCCTGTTCAATGAAACCTAGCATGACCACCCTATTTAGTAGGCCAATTTGCTTCCTATACTCTCCTCGACTGTCTTCTACTTGTTCTGCAATGTCTATCACCTTCGAACATTATGAGACATTTTATTTGTTATACATATTAACAATGATCCTCTCCAAGATGCTAAGCTAAGTTCTAGGAAAAAGTTAGGTAGCTTTATTTATTTTGCTCACGAGCCTCCCTCCACCACCAAAATCAATCCTACAACAGTGAACAGTGCAGTGGACACACTCTCACTTTTCCTTTTAAGCTGCCCAGAAGAATTTGTTTAAACTTTTTTTTATAGTTCCCAAGGAAATAAAATAGGCTCCATATCTGAGCCAACTTACATTTAAATATTTTAATTTACTGTGACATTTTATTCTACTAGAGAATAGAATTGTTTTATTAAAAAAAAAAAAGAAACCCAAATCAAAATTTAAAAAAAGAGACAAAAAAATGTAAAGCTGATTGTGAAATGAGAAGGATCTGGATACTCATCAGTGACAAAAGTCCCTGCAATGTTCTATGCATCTAGAAGCTGAATGTCAGCCCAGATGGAACATAAGATTCCGCGTACAGCTTGAGCATACCATGTGAAGTGAGGAAGACAGAAACATATTTGAAATATTTTTCTTAGATTTTTACTAGCTGAGCATTCCTAACTTGAAAGTCAGACATCCTAAAACGCTCCAAAAATCTGAAATTTTTGACCATTATGCCAATACTCAAGAAAGTTGGAGCTGGGCGATGGTGGCGCATGCCTTTAATCCCAGCATTTGGGAGGCAGAGGCAGGTGGATCTCTGTGAGTTCGAGACCAGCCTGGTCTACAGAGCTAGTTCCAGGACAGGCTCCAAAGCCACAGAGAAACCCTGTCTCGAAAAACCAAAAAGAAAGTTGGGCATTTCAGACATGGAGCCAATCCCAGCACTTGGTAGGCTAAATCAAAAGACTGCTACTGCTACTGATCTGAGGCCAGCCCAGGATTCAGAGTAAGACGCTGCTTCAAAACATTAAACAAATGAAATTATTAAATTAAAAATTATTAGTAAAATAATATTCAAAATGAAAACCACTATAAAGATGGAAGAAGGTATCTTTATTTTATTTATTTTTCTTTTTGGATTTTCGAGACAGGGTTTCTCCGTAGCTTTTGGTTCCTGTCCTGGAACTAGCTCTTGTAGACCAGCCTGGCCTCGAACTCACAGAGATCCGCCTGCCTCTGCCTCCCGAGTGCCGGGATTAAAGGCGTGCGCCACCACCGCCCGGCTAGAAGGTATCTTTAAAAACCTTTAAAACCCCAATCTGTTATGCAGAAAATAAAGTAAAATTGAGCAAACTGAAAAAGAATACATAAGGCCAACAAATAAACTATTGCCAAAAATACAAATAACTGGAGATGCGAATGAAACTGGAATCAAAGTACCATTTCATCCTCCAAAAACTAGTAAATCTAAAGTATTAATTAAGATGGAAAAACCTATCGCATCCATTACTGGCACAAGCAACCACTATCCTGTGGTTTAGCAATCTATTACTAAGATTTATGCATGAGGGTAATCTTTCTTACTGATGGCCTTCACGTATAATGAATGAGGCACCATCTACCCAAAAGCCAGGGAGAACCCAGGTACTTTCCCTGTATGAAGATAATTCTGTAGCGCTAGACTTTGTGAGAGGATCAGTAGTTCAAGGCCAGCAGAGGATACACAATGAGTCCCTGACTCAACACCTCTCCAATGAAACCAAATCTAAACAAACCAGAAAAAAGATAATGCTGCTCCAAGTCCTGTGAGTTAATGGCTCTACTGGTTATTCACTGGGAGAAGAGGGAGGAAAACCAGAATTACTTCCAAGGTACTACCTGTATTTCTAAAAGTGTACTTACTGTCTAGTTATATTGTTTTAACACAGATGATGAAATTAAATAATTTATCTTGTGTGGAAAGGGAAGACTTTATTTGGTTTTCCTCAAACTTTAAGGGGAGTATGGTGGTTTGAAAGTAAATGGCCCTCACAAGCTCAGAGGTAGTGGCACTACTGAGTGGTGGGCTTTGTTGGAGGTAGATATGGCCTTGTTGGAGGAAGTGTGTTATTGTGGAGGCGGGCTTTGAGGTCTCATTTATGCTTCAGCCATGCCCAGTATCTCGGTTCACTTTCTGTTGCCTGTGTATCAAAATATAAATCTCTCAGCTCTTTTTCCAGCACCATGTCTGCCTGCATGCCACCATGTCCCACCATGATGATAATGGTCTGAACCTCTGAACTGCAAGCACCCAATTAAATGTTTTCTTTTATAAGAGTTGCCATGGTCATGGTGTCTCTTCACAGCAACTGAAACCCTTGGGGCAGAGAGTTAAGTTTGTTATTTTATAAAAGTCACTTGTCTGCAACAGTGCTGCTTTTGGTATCTGAAGGCAACTCAGCAGAACAATCAGAATGGGCAGTGGAAGCAACTGTGCTGACAGCGATGCTACCAACTACTGGGGCAGAGTCCCTCAATCTAACAGTACTTCCTAGGCTTTAATGTGGACACTGCAATCCCATTAATCTTCTGCATCCGAGCCAGTGGAATAGGGCCTGAGGCATTGCAGACATAACAAACTCCTGGGGGGTTTTGATGCCGTCCATATGAGTGTAGCTGTTCTAGTATTGACCCATGAAATACGTTTCTTAAATTATTTTGGTATTTTACTAAGATCAGTTCTAAAAAACTTCAAGGAATTTTTTAATAAAAGAGGGTACAGGGTCAAGAACTAACAGCTAGAGATGTCTTGGATACACACTTGAATACATATATAGGAAGATAAGCTGATAGTGGTGGTACTAGCCTCCAACCCCAGCACTAGGGAGACTGAGGATCTCAACTTGAAGGCCAACTTAAGGTCTCCCTGTCTTGGCTTTTTAAGGACAGGGCGGGAGACTGTTTCAGAAAACCGTGCTGAGCTCTTTCCTTGTGCAAAGTATACATGCCAGAGTATACATAAAGACACCAAGGACATCACTAAACAAAATAATTTTGAAACTGCTGTTGTACACATAGTTGGCCATAGAACATTTATATGATAAAGTAGTGAAAACAAAGCAGAAATACTTGGAAAAATATGGATGAATTTTGGTCAAATCAAAAAAACAAGCTACAGGAAGATATAAACATCATGCTTAAAGAAACTTAAGATCATCAAAATTATGTGTACACACACACACGTTCAGAGATCTAGATGCTGTTTATATGAACACTGACAGCAAGGAGACATGACAATTTAAGGTGAATGGTTGAAGTGGGAGAAGGATAATAGGGCTTGGGAAAATTTATAAGATATAGGGAAAGGATCCTTTTGATTTGCTGTTAATGGCACGTGGATTTTCAGATTTTATGCCACCACACTGATACTGCTATATCGTCACTTTACAGAGTCTAAAGAAAAACTGCTGAGTACAGACATAGTATGGAAGACTGCTTCAACACCAAGGACTGAGGAAAAGTCAAAAGATTGGGGTTCAAGTCTCAGTTCCTACTGTCTTACTTTAGGCAATTTAAGTAATTAATTTCTCTAGTCTTTACTAAATCTGTAAAAGCCAAAAGGCCATTTTCCCAACTCACAAGTCTGAGACAGACAAGGTAATGTAAATGAGAGATCCCTAACAGGGTAGGAAAAGGATATGTTATTTTGAGAATTACAAGAAAAATCAAAGTTAGTGTAGAAGTGAAATCTACTGGTAAATATACCAACGAAGTTAATAAACCTAAATTTCCTTGTTAACACTTGTTAGGATACCAATACAAACACAAAGTCTATCAATTAGTAACTTTTCTCTTCTAAACTGAGCAGGTAAAACATTTTTAAATTAAAAAGAAATTTAGATTTTTTTTTTATGTGCATGGATGTTTTGTCTGCTTATATATGCACCAGGTCTGGTGTTCATGGAGATCAGAAGAGGGTGACACATTTCCTGAAACTGGAGTTAGCAATGGTTATGAGCCACCATGTGGGTCCTGGGAAGGGAACACAGGTCCTCTGCAGGAGCAACAAGTGCTCCACCTAAGCAGGTGGCACATTTTATTAGTTTTATATTACTAATGTAGACACTGATTCAGACTAGAACAGCATGCTTGGAGTTATAGACCAATCTGGTGGCAGAACATGACACCAATGGCTTCATTCTACTGCATTTATTAAACTACTAAAACCATCATTTTGTCCTAGAACTTTGTGGTGATTGTTATGTGTTGGGGATGGGGGAGACCCTGCTTTTTCAGTAGCCATTTCACTCACATACAAAACGGGTGATGGTGCTTAGGAAATCAAGCCACATACCAACCAGGGTACTGTACACCAAAGGACAAATTTAAAGCTGCCTAGCTTGCTGAAAATCTATCTAATCCTATCTTTGCCAATTAACCTTTTAATACTTGAGTAGAAGAAAAGAGAGGTCAAAGTATGAGTGAGGGTGCTAGCTACTTCCTCCCAGGTCTGAAACAGTAATGAAGGCGCACAGAGATTTTATCCATTTTCGACTTAAACAGATGGCCTTCACCATTTTCCTTTCGTAATGCCCCTTCTCCCAAAACAAATTTCGGTAACACACATAGACACCAACAACAATGGTGATGTAAAAAAATACTGCATTGGCTCCGTGTAAGTATATCACCCAACTGAATTCATGCGCCAATCGTACGGATAATAAATTCTCTACAAAATAAATGTTCGTTTACTGAAAAATCCCCTCTAATATAAGCAAATGAATATCATCACAAAGAGCATCTGCTTCTACTCAAGACTTAGTAAGTCGTTTCAAATGCTGGCCCAAGATATCCAAAATTCTTTTTATATACTGAAGGCTTGAAAAAATGTCAAATGAATTATCTTAGGGATCAAACACTACATACCGCACAAAGAATACCTTTCATAAGCTCCTAGGTAAAAATTTAAAGGTCACCCTTTCCGTGCCCCGTTATTCTAATCTTTTCTTACCAAATCTGCTTCATTTTGCCTTAAAGCAGAGCATCAATGACAGAACTAAATGTTCTGCTTTTGACAGAAATCTCACCTCGATTCAAACTCTGAACGTTTTCGGTTTTTTTTGTTTTAAACAAGAAGCCGGGGTTAAATCCTCCGAACGTCCTCCACACACTACAATCTAATTGAACACAACTTTTTTTTTCCCCGGCTCAATATTAAACAGAATTTCAAACAGGACTCCCTAACTTTCAATTCAAATCCAATCCCCGAGAGCTCTCAATCACGGATGATCGAAGTTCAAGCTAACGAAAGCAGCGCCCGCGACAGCCGGAGCGGGCTTCCCCGCTCAAGCTCCCGGAGGACTCCATCTAAAATCGAGACCGGCCGGACCCGGACACCGAGCCGAGAGCGAGGGCCCACGAGCGGCCCAGATCCAGGGCAGGGGAGCGGCGCCCGACCCCATCCTGCCGTCCTCCCGGAGGGAGAGGAGGCCCGGGACGCGCCGGTCTCCGCTCCCCCGGAGCCTCCCGGCCTGTTCCTCCCTCTCCGCCCCGCGCAGAACGGCGACCTCTCCCTCCCCCCTCCACTCCCCCCAGCCCCGGTAGCCCAGCAGCCCGGCTCCACGCACCTGCAGCTGGGCGGCCGCGGCCGCCGACGCGCTGTCCTCCGCGGGGCGCCGCCCGCCGCCGACTCTGCGCGCGGCCCGGCCCTGCCCGGCTCGGCGAGGACGCGAACGAGCGCTGCGGTGGCCGGGCGCGCTTCGTGTGACCCCCCCCTTCCACGCGCGTTCGCGTTCTGCTGACTAACGGCCCCGGCGCGAGGGGCGGCCGCCGCCGGGGCTCTCCGGCCTGAGGTGTCGCGCGGCCGTGGTCGCCGTCCGCACCGCAGGGCCGGCCTTGGCTTGTCCGCAGCCCGCCTTCCTCGGCGCTTCCGAAGCCCGCCAGGCGGCGGAGCGCGCGGCCGCGGCAGGAGCAGGAGCGGGAGGGACGCGGGGGGCGAGCGGCGCGCGGCCCGGCTGGAGCTGGTCACTGACTGGAGGAGGAGGAGGAGGCCGGCGCCGAAGCTGACCCGGGCTCCGGGCTGCAGGCGGGCAGGCTCCCCGGCCTCGCCCACCCTCCACCAATCACAAACCGCGCAGCCGAGTCGCTACGCTCCCGAGCCGCGGACAGGCTGGGAGCGTACGGTAGGAGGCGGGGACTGCGGAAAAGGAGAGCCAATGGGAACGGAGGGTGCCCGCCCCTCCGCCGTGATGGACAGCCGCGTGCGGGCCAATGGGGGAAGTCTAGATTCGAAGAAAAGCCGGACTTGCTCCACCGGTCTGGGGAAGGTTTTCCACGAAAGGGGTGGGGGTGGTCGAGGAGGCGCAGCGCCGAGCGTGACCGCCGTGATGAGTCACGTGAGTCGAGCCGAGGGATGGGACGGAAAGAGTAGAAGAACTTCTTCCGGGTCACTGTCGGTAGTCTCAACCTGGGCGGGAACTTCTTCCCTCTTCGGTGTAACTCAAGGCTGCACCGGCTGTAGGTGCTTGGGATTTGGTGATGAGTTCCCAGAAAGGCAACGTGGCTCGCTCCAGGCCACAGAAGCACCAGAATACGTTCACCTTCAAAAATGACAAGTTTGATAAGAGTGTTCAGACCAAGGTAGGCTCCTGCCTGGCGTACTGACTGCGATTCCAGGAAAAAGTCCTTGGAAGGGGAGAGAGGAAATGAGAAGAGTTGGCCAGGGCGAGCGTGGATTGCAGCCCAGTTAGTCTTGGCTGCAGTGCAATCCTGTCTAAAATCCTCTTCCCACGCCCTCTCTTTGACTTGGCTGCGTTCCGTGAATACGTCCTGTGGTCAGCACATTTCACTAGTGGCAACAAGATTGGACCTAGGTACCGATGGGGCGGTTGAGCCCTTGGATGCTCCCATGTGGTTCACGCCCCTACCGCAGGAAACTGAAGATTCCCACGCGAGAGTCTCTTTGCACTCCTCTATGCCTGTGCAGTGACTGATTTTTCGAAAACTCCAAGCCCGTAGGTTTGTAGGGAGTACGGTCCTCACCAACAACGTGTTATTTCAGTTTTTGTTGAGCTTGTAAGAGCAAACTGTTCGGCTTGTGTAAAAATGGTTGCTTGCTGTTTAGATAGTACCCTAATTTAGCAGGACTCGTGTAAACAGGGAGAAAATTCGGACTTGAGGTATGGAAACTAGTGATTTTCTATGGTTAGGTACCCCCGTGCCCATAACTGATGGCTTTCGTCATCCTGGAGGCCAGCTTTATATGAGATAACTTAACATTTACACGAGCAAGAGTTCAAATGTCCTAAGTTTGTTTCTGGAGTAATTGAGTAATTTCTCTTGAGTCTCAAATGAGAAATCTGGTGGGATTATTTCGAAGCTAACAAAATAAAGACGTAGGTAGTCTGGGACATAGCAGGTGGTCAGCAGGTGATTAATTTTAAAATATTAAGAAAGCAATCTATTTATAGCAGCGTGTGCTCTCTTTTTCTTCTTTGATTCTCAAATGTTTAGTGAGCATCTCTCATGTACAGGGCTCTATACCCATGGGGCGGGGGGGGGGGGGGGGACGACACGGACAGTGCTCAGAAACACTGATGCTGTCTTTGTGGAGCTTGTAGTTCTCTGAGTGATCTGGACAGTAATTGAGCAGATTGATCTGAAATTACAAATTTTAATGTAAGTGGTTAAAGGGAGAGGTAGTTCAGTGAAGAAGAGTAAAGAAGGATATTTTCAGTTAGGCCCTCAGTGCACATTAGGCCAGCAGGCACTGGGTCCCTCCATAAACCTACCACCTACTTGCCCCGTATTTTAGAAGAAATTATGGAGTAGACATCGGCAAAGAAAAATAAATTAATCCACAGTCTGGCCCACACAGCTGTGGGGTAGTGGAGTGTGATTTCCTCCCACTGACCCTGTAGCCAGTGTACAATCCATAGAGAGCCTTGAAAGGAAGACCAGACTGGACTAGAATAGAATTGCAAGATAGGCTAATCGGTCCTTTCCCGAGAGGAAGGAAGCTGGGAGCCCAGGTTGTCTCAGCCCTCTATTACAGAGTTAGAGTTAGGGTTTTGTTTGTTTGTTTGTTTGTTTTTGTTTTGTTTTGTTTTTTTTTTCCTAGACAGGGTTTCTCCGTAGCTCTTTGGTTCCTGTCCTGGAACTAGCTCTTGTAGACCAGGCTGGCCTCGAACTCACAGAGATCCACCTGCCTCTGCCTCGCGAGTGCTGGGATTAAATGCGTGCGCCACCATCGCCCAGCTATAGAGTTAGTTTTTAAATTCAAGACAGGCCAGACGAAAATGGAATGTTAGGAACGTTCCCTCTACTCCCACACCGCCTCTACTTGTTTTTAATCTTCTGAGACAGAGTCTCACTCTGTAGACCAGGCAAGCAGGACTTGAACTTGCAGTGACTCTCCTGCCTCCGTCTCCTGAGGTGTGTGCCACCATGCCTAGCTATGCTAGATGCTTATTGGGATGTTGATCTAGGCAAATATCCGCTTTCCTATTTGAATATGTTCTAGAAAAGACTAGAAGCTTGCTCTAGTCTTCCAATGGCAAAGAGATCAGCATCCCGAGGACCCTTCAGTTTGATGTGAGGATTTTCTAACAGTAAAGCGGTGTGTACCAGGCTTGGTAACCTCCCATTTTCTGAGCTGATTTAAGAGGCCTGTTTTTATGGTCACTGATCGGCAATGCCACCAGGCTACTTACAGGCTTGGAAAAGGTGGAGATTAAAAGAGGTTTAAGTCTCACTAAATTGACTGCATCATTGATTGTGTCTAGATATCTTTGTTTCCTTTTCTGGAAGGAGATGGTGTGCAATGAAAATAACACTGGTGTTGTGGAACGTTGTCTTCCGGGAGTGACATGGCCAGGGACCTCTTGAACCTTTGGCACCTATGATTACCTGTGAGACACCTGCACGGGATTGGGCCCATTAATTGTCTGTCGTGGAGTGGGGAGGGACTTAGGAGGCCTCGCCTCTCCCTGAGTGTATGTAAGCTGTCCATGGTTGGTTGATAGATGCTGAGGGACAGTTTCTTTGTGGGGTGGCCACACACCAGTTGTCCTTGTTCTTGTAAATAGCCCGTTTTTGTGAGACCGTAATTAAAATTAAACCCATTGGTTCACCGAGCTCAGCCCGGGGAGAATTGTTTCTTTGGCCTGCTGTTGGTGCCCTGTTTCTTTATCTCCACAGATAAAGGCAGGTTTAGCAGAGAGACCTCACACTGGTTCTGCCATTTTTTACTCTATTATACTAGGTTAGTACTATGTCTGCTCTTAACTGTCCAGGTGTTTGTGCGGATCACTAAAGAAAAATGGTTTTAAGAAATAGAGATACAAAAGCCAGGCATGGTGGCTTTTCTAGAGAACACTAAGATACATGAGAAGGCGCGAGGAAATGGATGAATGGAGAGTTCCAGAGATTTGGGGACTGTTTAGATTTTCTTTTAACTAAAAGAATGGAAAGAATATGGATCAGTGAATGAATGGAACTTTTGAGCAGAACTGTGCAAATCAGACACCACGTCTTTCTGTCTTTCTAAGATGATGGTAGGAAGTGGGTGTGAAGAATTGCTAATGCCACTAGGCGTGGTGGCACACATCTTTAATCCCAGTACTCACGTGTGGCAGAGGCAGGCAGGTCTCTGAGTTTGAGGCCAACCTGATCTATATACTGAGTTTCAGGACAGCCAGGGATATGTAGAGAGACCCTGCCTCAAAAAGAAAAGAAAAGAAAAGAAGACAAGGGAGAAGAGGAGAGAGAGAGAGAGAGAGAGAGAGAGAGAGAGAGAGAGAGAATGAGCTAAGCATAATTGTATAATAATCTATGAGGATTTGAAGTTGGAGGAGAGAGAGAGAGAGAGAGAGAGAGAGAGAGAGAATGAGCTAAGCATAATTGTATAATAATCTATGAGGATTTGAAGTTGCTCAAAGCCTAAGAAAAGAAGTGTATGCTTTTGAAAAGCATGGTAACAAGTTTATAGAGCATAAAGATTACTTTTCTCGGGTCAAGTGTGGCCACTGTTAACAGTTATATGTATGTTGTAGATATCTATGTGTGATATAGCATGCATGTAATAAAGCACAACTTACTTTTTTGAAAATATGTTCTTTCAGGGCAATCTATATGCTAGCCTAGAACCACTGGGTAATCTAGACTGTCTTGCTTCAACTTCTCAATTACTGGAATCACAGGCCTGGGTCACTACACTCAGCTAAGTTTATGGTTTTTAATCATTATAAAACATCGTATAATACAAATGTAGAGTAACTTACTTAACCAGTTTCCTGTGAATAAACACTGAGTTCTTCACAGTTATTTAATGTGTATAAAAAATAAAAAACAAACAAACAAAAAACTAAAACTATGAGTGGTGGTCCATACCTGTTATCCCAGCACTCTGTAGACTAGGGCCAGAAGATTGTGACTTTAACGCCAGCCTGAACTACATAACGAGACCACACTTAGTGCCACCAAACATTGTGCTGGATGCTGAGGGTTTGGGGTAAGAAGGGGCAATATATTACATTACTTTAGATGAACCTTAGATGCTGGGAGAAGTGACTGAAATTAATCAAAAGCCTTTTAAATTTGTCAGCACCTGTGGCTCTAAGATTATTAAAGAGAAGTCTACAAAGGTCCAGAGTCTTTGCTGAAAGAAGGCTCCATAAAGATCTGATGGGTTGGTGGGTAGCTGACTGAATGCCATTCTCTAAAAACTGCTGTTTGTTTTATATGGATAATCAGCGTCGTTCTTGTTAGCATTTCCCAAAGCGTATATTTTTAGGTCTCCAGTGCCATTTTATGGTCAAGTTGCTTTGGAAATGCTATGCACTGGATCTGACTTTGCGGTGGGGGCAAAGTGTAAATTTATCTCGCACTGAGATGAGCACTTCTGACCTCAGTGAGGCAGGAGGATCGCCATGACTTCTAGGCTGTGCTGGACTATGTTGTGAGTGCTATATCATCCAGAGGTGTACGATAATATGTGAAACAAACAAAACCCAAAAAGCACTGGGATATTTTGCAACTTGAACAGGTAATTGCTTGATCAAAACTTCCTTGGAAATGTTTGGTTTATAAAATGTTCAGTGAGCTGATTGGTTATGGAAAACACTTGTAGAACCTGATTGTCATCTTGATATGGAGATGAAAAATGGAAGTCTGTAGCATTGCTGTCTGGGTAATTTTGGATATATATGTGTAATAATAATGGCTGGCTAGTTATATACTTTAATGTGTTATATGTTATGCCTTCTTGCTACACACTATCTAATCTTCAGAATGACTCTGGGATAAATGCTATAATTATTACATTTTACATACTGGGAAATTAGAGCTTAGGAGAGTGAATGGTGTCCCCAGAGTTGCATAATTAGCATATGGCTGTCCATCAATTAGAGAGCTGTGTGGTGAGACTCAGGCAAGGCATCGCTAAGCTCCTTTTCGGATGTGGAGCTTCCCCTCAGTGCTGGGGATTCTTATCTCCTCAGCTTGTTTTCTGAAATTTTGAGACAGAGTTTCACAGATATATCCAAATGATATAGAAGCGTGAACTTTGGCTCCTTCTGCCTCAGCCTGCTTTGTAACCTGGATTACAGACCTGTGCCACCAGGACCAGCTTTTCTTTGGTGTTTTTGTTTGTACTAGAAACAATGTGACCCCAAGATTGCCCAGAGCAGAGGTGCGGGAGCCTGTTGCAGGCTAAGGTGTGCTTTGTCTCCCAGAGGTTCACAGGCAGCAAGGGTGAGAGATGGTGGGGATTTGAAAAGATGGGGCCACCAGGCCAGTGCTGTGCCTAGGAGAAAGAAGTCAGTGTTGGTTTCTTGGTGAGTTCTCTGTCTGCCTCCTACCTTTGACCTCTGCTGTAATCAGAAGGCCCTGAGCTGGCTCCGCCTTCATCACTGGGAAATCATCATATTTGGGTTGATTTGGCACACATCCAAAAGGCATGTGGTCCTCCAACCTTACAGTGCCCTCCTGTAGGCCTTCCCCTTTCCTTCCGGTATCAGTTAGTAGAGGTGGTGCTGAAATAAGCATTTCTTAAATTTCTTTTCTTGCTGACCTTCAGGGAGCACGGACCTCTCAAGTGAAGGCATTTTTGCCCCACATCTTCACCTCTCTCCCGTTTGCCTCTTTAGTCAGAAGTCCAGCTTTAGAAAAATACGTACGGTTGGACTCCTCCTTCCAGCTCTTCATCAGTGCCTGGCTTACTTACACTCATCATACTTAGTAATCACTTGGTCACTGGGTCTCCCTGGTAATCTTCCAGCATCTGAGCCCACCCTTAGCAGTCTGCTCTCAGGGTCAGGCTAGCCTTTACCTTGACTGCTAACTGCTCTACTCAAATTTTTTTTTTTTATTTTTTGAGGCAGGGACTTTGTCCTGGAATTCATTACATAGCCATAGATTTCAGAGATCCACCTGCCTTTGTCTCCCAAGTGCTGGGATTAAAGGCGTGCCCTAACATGCCTGGCTTACTTAGAAACTTTAGGGAAAAAGGTGATTGCCACTTATTAACATGCTTCCTTTTCCCTCAAACACAGATTGTTGTTGTCTGTCTCAGTGGCTGTGTTCTTATCTCGTAATCCTTCACTTGTGATTGTACTTCACGCCCTCTCCTCTCTCCTCGCCAGTCTGGGAGTCAGGCTATACTCTGCTCCCTCGTCCTTTTTCTCCCTGTGGCCCCTCCTTGACAGACTCCTAAACCCTTCTCCAGTCCACCTTCCTTTTTCCACCACTACGTTTACCAAACTCCCTGTGTCCGTCCCTGTGTACTTCCTTATTACAAAGAATAAATGTCTGTCTCTCCTGGTTCTACTTTGATTTCTGTTGCTGCGATAAAGCAGTTTGGGGGCAGGGCAGTGACGGTGCATGCCTTTAATCCCAGCACTCAGGAGGTAGAGGCAGGTGGATCTCTGTGAGTTTGAGGTTAGACAGCCAGGCTATACAGATAAGCCCTGTCTTAAAAACAACAACAACAACAAAAAGCAATTTAGGGACTGAAGGATTTATTTGGCTTCCAGGTCAGAGTTCATCATTGGAAGAAGTCAGGGCATGCACTGAACTAGGAACTTGAATCGAAACCATGGAGGAATGCTGCTTTCCTGCTTGCTCACATGCGCAATGCTTAGCTAATAGCTTTCTTCTACAACACAGGACTACTTGCCCAAGGACTGGTACCAGTCACAGTGGATGAGGCTTGCCTACATCTATTAACAATCAAGTCAGCCCCTAACAGACATGTTCACAGACCAGTCTATGCTTGGTAATCATAATTCCTCATATGACACTACCCCCTCAGGTGACCTATGCCAACTAACAGTTTAAATTAATCAGGACATTCCCTAAGGCCACTCCCTTCCTTTTGTACCTCTCTTGCCTGTCTAGCAGCTTGAAGGCACAAGACTCCTTAATTACCCATTCATCCTTACTAGTTTCACCCAATAATAGTTTCTCTGTTACCGATGGATTATTATAGATTCTTTAAAGATTTCTGAGAGAGGCTGGAGATAGGGCAGTTTGTAGAGTGCTTGCCAAGCACAAAGTCCTAGGTTTGGTCTCCATCACCACATGAATAGTGTCATGGCATATATCAGTCATTCCAGCACTTGGGAGTCACAGGCAGAAGGATCTGAAGTTTAGGCTTATCCTTGACTCTATAGACTAGCTGGCAAAAACCACACTTGGCTGGGTCATTGGTCTTTGTGAAATTGTTGGTAAAAATAGTCATTTGGGTGCCAGTGAAATGGTTCAGTGGGTGTTTGCTGTACAAATCCCATGACCTGAATTCAGCTCCTGGAATGTGTGGTAGAAGGAAAGAAGCAGCTCTCTAGAGTTGTTTTCTGACCTCTACATGTGCTTCTTGGAATGAGAGTGCCCACATTGGACACTGTCACACACACATACAACGGCAATAAATGCCAAGCAAGCCTGTGTACTCCTCATATGTCAGTATAGGTTCATCAGTAGTAAAGAAACGCCAGTCTGAGGATGTTGGTAATGGAATGGGCGTGCATTGTGGGGTAGTGTGATGAGAGGGCTCTGTGCTCTCAGTTTTGCTGTGAACCCAAGACTGTCCAATATAAGAAGCCTCTTTACAAAAAGTAGCAGTATCCCGTCCTCAGGTTTATCACCTCTAAACAGTCTCCAAACCATTCTTTTTTTTTTTTTTAAATATTTATTTATTTATTATGTATACAATATTCTGTCTGTGTATATGTCTGCATGCCAGAAGAGGGCACCAGACGTCATTACAGATGGTTGTGAGCCACCATGTGGTTGCTGGGAATCAAACTCAGGACCTTTGGAAGAGCAGGCAATGCTCTTAACCACTGAGCCATCTCTCCAGCCCCCTCCAAACCATTCTTAAAGTGCATCTTCGTTTGTGTAACTCCGGGGCCTCAGCCTCCTGCTCAGCCTTTCTGCTGGGCTGCAGGATTAAGGGTTTAGTGACCTGCTCGACCTCTGTTCTTGAGTAAAGCGGTGGTAGCAAAGAAAAGATTGCTTTTGTCCCCTCTAGTGCTTCTACCCAGCAGCATTCTCTAGGCTCATTAATGCCTCCACCATTATGCAGTTTCTAAACCCAGAACTAGAATTATCTTTAACTCAGGCTTGTTCTAATGTCCTATGTTTGAGTTGACAACAACACTGAACTCTTTAATTTTCATAATTTCCAACTTAATTCTTTTTTATTTATAGCTTACCTTAGGATACAATAGACACAAAAACAAGGGTGGGTTTGTTTTCTTGTGCATTGGTATGTTGTGAGTGCATATGTATAGAATATTTTCATCTGTCATTATTTACAAACATTATTTTTTTTAATTTATTTACTTATTTTTACTTTATGAGCATTAGTGTTTTGCCTGCGTGTATGTCTGTTCTGTGTAAGGGTGTCAGATCTTGGAGTTACAGCTGTGAGCTGCCATGTGGATGCCGGGAATTAAACCCGAATCCTTTGGAAGAGCAGCCAGTGCTCTTAACCGCTGAGCCATCTCTTTAGTTCCCATATATTTTTAAAGCAGTGTTTCTTACGGAGCCTAAAGCTCACATTTTGTTTAGACTTGTTGCGCGGCCTAGGAGTCCCCAGTGCTGGTTAACAGGCACACTCTGCCTCACCTGGATTTCACATGGGTGAGAGGATCAGAACTCAGTTTCTAAATGTTTTGTAACTGAGCCATCTTCCAGATCAGGATTTGTTTTTTTGTCCTCAATACCGAAGCAATGAACATGTCCACAGATGGTATTCAGTAAGTATCATATGTTTGACTGTGTTAAATGCCTTGACAAAAAAGGAACCATTATAATTTAAAAATAAAATGGGAAAAAAGGAACAACTGATAAATTATAATCCTGAAAGATCTTGGGGATTCAAGGGTTAAGAAATTGAGTAGAGCCAGGTGGAAGAATCTGTGCTGTGTTAGTTACTTTTGCATTGTTGTGACAAAATTACCTGACAGAAACCTTTGACGGGATGAAGGACTTGCTTGGACTCTGCTTCACTGGAATTTCATTACACTGTAGCAGGGAAGTAATGACCGGAGCAGCTTGGTTCATGACAGCTGGAGTGTTTGGTGAGGCTCCTTGCATAAGGGTAGACCAGGAGCAGAGAGAGTAGCCAGAGCCAGTTGTGGTGGTTTGAATAGGAATGGCCTCCATAGACTCATTCATGTGTTTGCATGCTTGGTCATAGGGAGTGGCACCATTAGGAGGTGTGACCTTATTGGAGAAGGTGTGGTCTTGTTGAAGGAAGTGTGTCACTGGGGGTGGGCTTTGAGGTCTCAAATGCTCAAGCTAGGTCTAGTGTGATTATCTCTTCCTGCTACTTGTAGATCAAGATATAGAACTCTCAGCTACCTCTCCAGAATGTTGTCTGCCTGCATGCTACCATTGATTATAATCGATTAAACCTCTCAAACCGTAAGCCATCCCCAATTACATGTTTTCCTTTATAAGAGTTGTGGTAGTCATGGTTTCTTTTCACCTTTGAAGCTCTTGCTGCTAATGATTGCTTCACCATAGTCAGATCTTATGCCTGTCTCCACAGCCTTCAAAACAGTGCCACAGGCTTGAGACCAAACATACAACATTAGTCTGTGGGGACGTTTCAGATTCAAACCGTAAATGGCGAGGATGAGTTCTAGGTCAAGGAATGGAATGCGTTTCAGGTATGTCCAGACCACAAGGTCACATATGGACAAGGAGATCTGTGAATGAATGTGGCCCAATGCAAAATTGCAAACTTACTTGAAACATAATTCATTTTTTTGTCTGATTTTTGTGTGTGTGACTCAATTGTATGGTTCCAAAGCATGAAGTTTGTAGATGACATCATGTTAAGGTTTTGACACTCCTTTTAGATTAATCTGAAAATGAAGCCAAATTAAAAGGATCAGCTAATATTATTACTCCACGCAGTCTTTTGAATACAGGATTTATTATCTTTGAGGAAGAATTCCTGACTCAAAAATGCTCAAGTAAATGACTAAAGGTCAAAGAGTACACAGAAGAGTTTATTCCTAGTCCAAAGCAAGAATACCAGCAGATATCTATGCTTATTGCCAGAGTGAAGACAGTCCATGGACTCTCATGGTCTTGGTGGACTCATCTGTACTGTAAGTGCTTGGTAGGGTTGTGCAAATGCCCATCTCAAGCCTGACCTGGTCTTAAGCTTTTGTAAATGGTATTCCAGGCCTTCATCTTACTAAGATGTTTGCCATGGTCGTTTGCTACTCACTCAGCTGTGCTTTTCCTGGCTCATCCTGCTTGGAATAGTTCTCCTTCCCTGTGACATGCATTGCCCTCACCATGCATATGATGCATGTCTTATTCGTTACTAGTGTGCATATCTTCTTCCTTTTTCTCACACGTATACACAAATGCTATCTATTGCCCACTGACGGAGGGTCCAGCATTTAGAAAAAGCAGCTCATTGTATATAATATATACTGGTCTATGTGAATCCACTTTTGTGTTGAGCCTCTGTTGTGTGCTAAACACTGATAATGAGTAAGATATGTATTCTCCATTCTAATCTCAGTCTAGTAACTAACATTGAAAGTAGAAAAATTACATGTGCAATGTTTTTTACTTAATAAACTTCTATTGAAGTATAACTTATATATAGAAAAGTATATACATCATGAAGCAGTTTAGTGAATTTTTACCGATGATGTCATGTAACTTTCTAGAACCCATTTCTCCTCTTCAACATCAATCCCCTTTCTCGAATGTATCTCTTAGGGAAGTATGAACTATCTTTTCAATGAACTTTGAGTCAGCTTGGAACATACCATACAGAAACAGTGTTTAGGGATGTGGAACAGCATTCTGATGGATCTTCACTGTTCATGTGTACATTAAAACTTCAAGTAATTCTCCTTTGGCCAAAAGGAATGCACGTGACTTGATTTTTCCAGCAGAGGCCAATTTATCCCTTTTTAAACCTGGAATTTCTTTTAGCTTTGGAGATGAATACATAACAAAATCCTAACTCGTGATTTACCTGTATCTTTAGGATATAAAAGGATAATTCAAAACCCTATAGTAGATCGTTCTTTAATATCTTATCAAGTTTCTCTAGTTGGAACAATTAGGTTCACACTGTAAATTTAATGTAACTATTCAGCTTTTTGGGGGAACAAAGTTGTATGATATATTTTTTGTTTGTTTTATTTGGATAGAGTCATATGCTACTAACAGGAAGAACTCTTGTAGATGATGGAGCTGTTTGTGTATTTTCAATTATGGTTCATCACTGGAATTCTATTACGTTTATATAACTCACACCCAATTTTGAAGGTCATTTGATATTGTAGGTCATTTACAACATCTTGGGTCTGAAATTCCAAGCTAAGCTAGGGATTACTTTAAATGTTTTGTTGTTCTGTGAAGATTTATATGTTATTAAATACTCAGCCCTTTTCTACCAGGTGGCTGATTTGTTTGTCTTGAGGTTACTCATGTCACTGAAGTCATCAATTTGAGTAATCTAATTGACATCAGGGTATATACTTGAGTAGTGAATGTTCAGTATGCCATCAGGCACCTCTGTCACAGGGTCTATAGTAATATGATCTCAAGTTTCTTATAAACTGGATGACATGATGGCACTGGTTTTTTTTTATAAAGTTTTAAGAGCCATATGGGGTAAGTTATCATCAGTTATCTATATAAAAGAGAACATTGTGGTTGTTTTTATGTATGGAATGTATGGGTAGTTATTTGATCCTCATATGGTCAGCTGTTCCCTGGGATGTTTAAACAAAGTCGTGGCTTACTGTGGTTTCTAACTCTAATTTAAGGTTTCCCTAGGGTTGTGTTTATTAAGGCTTGCTTTTTGCTGTCCAGAAAAGAAAATTATTGATGTTTCTAATTCAAAATGGTTCACTGAAAACACCCCTCCCCACCAACTCAAATTTCAGTGGAAACTGTGACCTTTGACAATTGAAAAGAACATTATGGAGAGTGCCACAAGGACAGGAAGTGTCAGAAGCCAGAGGCAGTTGTCCTCTGACTGGGAGAACTAAGGAGGAATTCCGCAGGATGCTGGAAAGCTGAACATATGCTTGACTGAGACTCCTCACAGAGGTGGTGGTTTTTGACAAAGGTTACATCATTTATAAAAAGTGAACAAGAGCTTTTTTATAGTTTAAATGTGGAGACCTTTATAATACATATCCTAAGCAGATAAGCAAAAATAAAATCTTGTCTTTATAATAAAAAAAATCGAGAAAACTTATAAGGCATAAAGCAGATAAACAACTCCTAAATTTACAACTTTTGATGTAATATGGTTGGATAGCTGTGTGACAGCCATGGACAGGCCTGAAAAATGACTGTGTTTGTGATTTGGGGATTATACTGATAGATTGTTTAAAACGTAGAAGTCCAAAGTAATGAAAGTGAGATGGAACCCGAGATGTGAAGGACCTCGCTGAGCAGCCGGTGTGTGCAAAGAACTCACCCAGAAGGCAGAGACAATGAGAATGAAGATTTCCTCCAGGATCGACAAAGGCCTCAAAAGACTTTAGATGGAAGAATCTGTCAAGCACTTTACAAGAATATTGTGGCGAAGAGATATCATTGGAGTGAGGTGTTGAGCTCACAGGGATGGGGTGAAGACTCCTAAAAAACACATAGAATCTGCTAGATTTCAAGGCTTTAGGTTTCTTAACATGGCCAGTGGATCAGTGTCTACAGAACTTTATATAAAGGGAGTCTTTTTTTTTAAAGATTTATTTATTTATTATGTTTACAACATTCTGCCTTGATGTATGCCCGCACACCAGAAGAGGGCGCCAGATCTCAGCACAGATGGTTGTGAGTCACCATGTGGTTGCTGGGAATTGAACTCAGGACCTCTGGAAGAGCAGCCAGTGTTCTTAACCTCTGAGCCATCTCTCCAACCCCCCTAAAGGGAGTCTTTAATTTTGAATTCTTTGTAGTGCTGAGCCCCAAAAAAACATGAAGTATAGCACTGGTGTTGTATTATGTCATACAAGAGAGCCAGAACTGGAAGTAAAATATCTAGTTCCAGATTTCAGCTCACCCTAAAAGCTAAATAAATGGCGGCTAAAGATCGAATCTGTTTTAGGGAAGTAGAAATGCCACAGAGAGGAAGCATCAATATTGCTAAGGCACTCTTTAGGGCTTACTGTCAGCTGCAGTTAGTCTGTGCTAACAGGTCGGGGGGTAAGAGCTGATTGACTGGCTGGACAATAAGGGTGCCGTATAAGAAACAAGAGTGAACAATTAAACTGGAGCTCTCTTTTATATTAATTATTACTTATCTGTGTGTGTATTTTATTTGTGTGCACATGTATGAATATCAGGGGATGTTACATGGGAGTCAATTATCTCCTTCCACGGTGCATGTTTTTGAGCTCACACTCAGATTGTCAGACTTGGTAGCAGGTACCTTTATCAGCTGAGCCTTCTTCTGGCCCGAGAGTAGCAGTTTTTTCTTTTTTAAAATATTATTTTAGTTTTAACTTAGGCGTTTGTGTGTGTGTGTGTGTGTGTGTGTGTGTGTGTGCAAACAAGTGCCTTTTGAGGCCAGAAGAAAGTTATAGATGGTTGTGAGCTATATGACATTGGTGCTAGGAACCAAACTTGGGTCCTCAAGAGCAGTATGCACTCTTAACATCTCTCCAGCTCTCCGAAGACTTCTCATAGTAAAAGTTTCTGGGATATTTTGTTGTTTTGGTGGTGGTGTTTTTTTCTTTTTCCATTCAAAAATTTACACTTCCTCCCCTCCTTCCATTCCCCTCCTGCTCCCCCACCCACTCTCCTCCCTTCCACTCCCTCCTTAAGAGAGGGCAGGGAACCCTGCCCTGTGGGAAGTCCAAGGCCCTCCCTTCTACATCCAGGCCTAGGAAGCTTTGCATCCAAATAAACTAGGGTCCCTAAAAGCCAGTACATGCAGTAGAACAAGTCTCAGTGCCTTTATCAATGGCTTCTCAGTCAGCACCCATTTACAGCCACATTCAGAGAGTCCGGTTTGATCGCATGCTCATTCATGCTCATTCAGTCCCGGTCCAGCTGGATTTGATGAGCTCCCATTGAACAGGCACACTGTCTCAGTGGGTGGACCAACCAACCCCTCGCGGTCCAGACTTCCTTGCTCATCTTCTCCCTCCTTCTGCTCTTCAACTGGACCGTGGAGGTGGTGTTGTTGTTTTTAAATTAAGTTGCTGGACTGAGGATTAGAAATAAATTTCAGTTGAGTTAGGACAGAGTTAAAGTGCTGGGCTGGGGTTTTATCTCAGTAAGAGGGCGCTTACCTGGTATGCTTGAGATCCTGGGTGTGAACTATAGTGTAATATTGTTCCTATATTCTAGCATTTGTTTCTATTACTTCTTAGTTACATGCACATGCTTGTTCTCTCTGTGGGTATGTGCACGTGTGTGATGGTGCCTGCTGAAGCCAGAGGGGTCAGATACCTCGGAGCTGGAGTTACAGGTGCTTGTGAGCAATCCAGCGACAGTGCTGGAAACGAAGCTCAGGCTCTCTGCACAAACAGTATGCTCTTAATCATCCATCATCACTCCAGCCCCAGTCTTAGTATTTAAATCAGGAATTTATCCTCTCTTGTAGACAAATCACCCCATTTGTCTCTATCAAGTCAGACGCCTTTCGGGAAAGGCTGAAGCATCATGGCTTCCAGGTTATCTTTCCTGGTTCTGTTTGTGTTCGAGTATTATTTCTCGTTTTACTCTCCGTAGCGCTATAAGGAGTACTAGAAAGGAGCTGGTGTTGTAAACGACGTCTGTGCATCTCTGTAGACGTCCATCTGAAACCTTTTGAAGACTTCAGCTGAACAGTGGTCACAGCATAAAAGCCTTTTCCATCCTATAATGCATTACAGATTTGTCGCAACAGCAGAGACGCTTTATTCCTGGAGAGCTGAGTGCCATATGAGATGGTAGATTTTTCAGTCCTGAAGGTTGTGAATTAGCCTGGATTTGTTGTCTAAACCCTCCCGAAAACACCAGCCAGTCAACTTCTTGTTTTAAATGTCATATTAACTCTTCAGACACTGCTTGCTCTTCAAATTGACTTCATATGCTTTGCTTTAGTTTCTCCAGTGGGATTTTTAAGCATCGTGAGAGAAGAACTGAACATGATAAATCTTTGGAATCTTTGAGGTACCATGTGCAGTGCCAGATACTATTAGTTTTTACTTCTTTGAACTGTCTCCATGAACAGAGATGGGCATGGTACATGCTCTCTCTGATGCTAACCCATGACACATTTATAGGTTGTTATGTTGAAAAGAGCCCTAAATTTAGAGCCACAAAATAAATAAATAAACCTAGCAGTCTGCTGGCGTGACTACTGAGTCACTCTTTATACAGCCCTACATGAGTTACATCAACTCTGGAAGTTAGAATAACAGTAAATAACAACACTGCTTTCTTTACTCCATTCACGGATGATTTGAAAAGACAAGGAAAAGGATTGTAGTACAAACTGGAAATATAGAAAAACTCCAGGAATAAAATGTTGCATTGCTGTAGTTATTTTAGATAATCTACATTCTTCATTAAATCTACTTTTACTTCTTGGCTTTCTTCACTTTCTCAAAAATATCTTTGTACTGTTTTTCTTTCAACAAGAAAATGTTCTCAACTGAACATTAATTAGGGAAGTCATGTGAAAACTGAGCATTAAACCAAATGAATCACAGAATAAACCTAGTTTTTCCCACTCGGGTGACTTAACTCTTCAACCCATTACCAGTGATATAAATGTGACCAGAATAAGACAATTATCTTTGAAGATGTTGCTGGCTTCCAGGTAGTAATTGCTCATTTATTATTGCCCCCAAGTGTGTGACTTAAAATGCATATATTTATATTTAAAGATAAGTCATTGGGTTTGTGGCTTGCTTGTGTGTTACTTACGTGAAAGAGTTAAATTCACACATTCTTAATATATGCCATTAGAACGGAAGGGCTATTCTAGTCTGTTTAAAAGCTGTTCAACAGTAGTCACGAGTTTGTCTCTTTAAAGATCACTAACTTGGGGCATACCTTACTGGTTGGACAAGATCTCAGATTGTGACTAAGTTCTAATGAGTGGTTATAAAAACATTTGTGTTGCCTTGTGATACTTCCATGTTGCTGTTTGAGTTGGGCTCGTTGCATTCTAGTTGAATTGTACACAGGCTAGTCCATGTTGCTCACTGTTACTGACCCTCCATTGTTTAACTGTCCTGAGGGATTGATCTGTGAGCAACATGGTAAACGGGTGTAATCATCCTCCTCTTTTAGAATATTGCTTACTGAAGGTAATATTTTATTCTCTGAATTAACTTTTCTAACTTTAGAATTTTGTTTTGGTTCTTTAAACAAATAGTTTATACTGCAAAGGTTACCGTAGGTTTGACCCTGTTAGCAAAGCAGCTAGCATAGCAGTATACCAGGTTTTTTTTTTTATTTTTATGGTTTCTTTAACTTTATTTTATATGCATTGGTGTGAAGGTGTCAGATCCCTTGGAACTGGATCTTCAGACAGTTGTGAGCTGTCATGTGTGTTGTTCTTTTTTAAAAAATACTGCAAGATCCCCGAGGCAGTAGGCAGCAGAAATGCTGTAGGTCCCAAATGGTGGTAGCGGGCCATGTGGCGGCAGACAGCAGGCTCTGGGAGCAGCCAGTCCCAGGCAGAAATGGCTGCCGATCCCAGAGCGGTGGCCTGAGTGGTGGTGGCAGGCCATGTGGCGGCAGACAGCGGGCCCTGGGAGCAGCAAGTCCCAGGCAGAGACGGCTGCTGGTCTCAGAGCAATGGCTGGTCCCAGGCAGGGAGACACATGGCGGGCGGGCAGAAGACAGAAACATGGATAGACACGACAGGCAGGGTGAGGTTGAATGTTTATTCAGGGGGTTATGGAGGAGGAAGAGTGAAGGGGGGGGGACAGAGAGAGAGGGAGAGAGAGAGAGAGAGAGAGAGAGAGAGAAGAGGAGAAAGAGACAGAGAAGGGGGGGAAGCAGAGAAGTGGGGAGAGAGGCAGAAGCGAAGCTGCCTCTCCGAGAGGAAGATGGAAAAGAGAGCGAACTCAGGCCGGAAGCTGAAGATCAGCCTGCCTCAGCGGATGGGGAGGGAGTGGGCGTGGCTTGTCTCTTAAAGGGACCAATACCATAACATTCCCAGGTCTTCCTTATAATAAAAAGCAGATTAGATCTCTTAAAAGGACCAAAACCATAACATTCCCAGGTCTTCCTTATAATAAAAAGCAGATTAGACACCACAGTTTGAAGGAATTGGGGCGGCGAATTCTCAAAACTGCTTCCTGCTGATTTGTGGGTGTCGTCTTTGGGGGTGCCTGAAGAAGGCTGTGTGCTGGGAACATCCTGGCATAGCTGGTCTCTTTGCTTCTGACTCATGTCTGTGGCATGGGAATATCTGGTGTCCCTAAGGTATTGGCAGAACAAAGAAGAAAGTTAAATTAAGGTTAAAAAAATTTTTTTAGGACCAGGGAAAGGGGTATCTGACCTGTTTTAATTCGGCTCCCTGGAATTCAAGAGAACCCCTTGGGATTGTGAAAACAGAAGTTTTAGACATATAATGACTGTAGCATAAGAGAAAAATTTGATTTGAAACTTGTTTGGTAAGGTCACCTTACAAAAACCTCAACCTGGCAAAACCTCTCAGCTGTCAGACTGTCAGAGATCTTTGAGAAATATAAGATTTTACGTGAGTTACTGATTAAAAAATGACAGAGAACTTACTTGGTTGGCACCCAGAGCTACTCTTTTTGGGGTCCTCCATGGTCGCTGAAGGTTGCACACTTGAGCTTTGCTGTTTAGCACAGGGCCTGCCAGGCTCCAGAAGATCCTGTGGGCTAAGAAATCTGTAGGAAGACAGGCCTACCTTGACCTGAGCAGCTAGGCTGTCGATTCCAGCGATTCCGTCCACGTCTAGAGATCTCTAGTTTAGATGAAAGGCAGGTTTGCCCAATGGTTAGCGCTCTGCAGTTGAAGCGAAATGCAGAAGAACATTGTTCTCCGTGTGTCTGTCTCCTTTGGAGGGAGCAGAGAGCTGCTGCTAGGAGCCAACCTGTCTCTTTTTGGTGTTGTGAAAAGTTTTTAATAATTAAATACTTAAATATCACATTTCCCAGATCTCTGAGCAGTTGAGGGCTGGATTAAATATAGCTGCAGTATACTGGCTCTTTACAGGTAAGGTCCACATTTGCAAAAGGGCAGAAAGAAGAAACTTCTGGCAATGGGAGGTTAATGCCAGAACTGACAATGGTAGAAACAGCCTAAGAGATTTAAGGGTACATACCACTTTAAAATATAAGACTCATGTTTTGTAGTCTGAAATGAGATGTAATAAACAATTATTATGCATTGAGAGAGTGAACAAGAATTGAGCAACATGGACGCCTCTGACGGGCCCTATCAGAGACATTTGTCATTGCCCAAAACATAATTTAACAGAGTTAGCATGAGGATTTTAGTGAAACCGGGTGAGAAGGCAGGGTGAAACCGGGAGAGTGTGGTCACGTGATCTGGCCCTCAGCCAAGATGGCAAAAAGGTCACCTGACCCATCTGGCCTTCAGCCAAGATGGCGACCGCCACGTGTAGTCTGCTCGGTTGGAAAGCCCGCCAGCCACAACAGAAGCCGCAGAGGGGAGGGGCAAAAGGCTGAAACCGAAAACTGGGTCTGGATGGCTTAACATGGTTAAGACCGTGAAAGCACTCGCAAAGACCGTGGCACCTCAAGCCTACAACGAGAACGGCCTTCCGCCAAGGCGAGATGCAGATGACACGAACACCCAAAATCCGGGGGGATTGGCTTAGAATTTTTAGATCCCATGGTTGGGCGACGAAATTTGCCTGCAGGGGGCACAGAGGAGTGCCGCGATCGCAGCAGTCTCAGGGTGCGAGTGTCCTCGGACCCCGGGAGGCTGCGGTAGGGGCGAAAATCAACTCGGGCCCAGCTAAGTCCCGGCTAGGCGAGAGGAGATAAGCCCGTGATAGGGTCAACGGTATGACCCGCCGTTCAGCTGTCCGTACAGCTGAAGATGGTGCCTGAAGGGACAGGCCCGCCAAGAAAAGAAGGAAGTCAAGGGAGAAACCAGGAATCCCGGATTCCTGGGGAGACGCTGAGAGCCCCGGGCTCTCAGTGCAGGCAAAATAACCGTCAACCAAAAATGGGAGAAGGAAGGGAGGGGGCGATCTACCCAGAATGTACCAGAGAACACTGGCCAGGCGTTTTCTAGACGTAATGGGAAGAGGGCCCACGGATCAAACTCACTAATTGGTAGGTGTCGGAGATAGCTGCGGCGGAAGGACGCGGGAGCGGTGGAATACTGCAAGCTGCATCCAGGTAGATGGAACACATGGGTTGTTGTAGAGAAGGTCCTCAAGTCCTGATTCTTCCCCAGGAGGGAGCTCAGAGTCCCGGACGGCGCCTAAAGCCGAAACTCCGGCCCTGGGTGGAAGTCTGGGGCGGGCGAATCATCCGAGTCACGGCACCAAAATGTTGTTCTTTTTTTAAAAAATACTGCAAGATCCCCGAGGCAGTAGGCAGCAGAAATGCTGTAGGTCCCAAATGGTGGTAGCGGGCCATGTGGCGGCAGACAGCAGGCTCTGGGAGCAGCCAGTCCCAGGCAGAAATGGCTGCCGATTCCAGAGCGGTGGCCTGAGTGGTGGTGGCGGGCCATGTGGCGGCAGACAGCGGGCCCTGGGAGCAGCAAGTCCCAGGCAGAGACGGCTGCTGGTCTCAGAGCAATGGCTGGTCCCAGGCAGGGAGACACATGGCGGGCGGGCAGAAGACAGAAACATGGATAGACACGACGGGCAGGGTGAGGTTGAATGTTTATTCAGGGGGTTATGGAGGAGGAAGGGTGAAGGGGGGGGGACAGAGAGAGAGGGAGAGAGGGAGAGAGAGAGAGAGAGAGAGAGAGAGACAGAGAAGGGGGGGAAGCAGAGAAGTGGGGAGAGAGGCAGAAGCGAAGCTGCCTCTCCGAGAGGAAGATGGAAAAGAGAGCGAACTCAGGCTGGAAGCTGAAGATCAGCCTGCCTCAGCGGATGGGGAGGGAGTGGGCGTGGCTTGTCTCTTAAAGGGACCAATACCATAACAATGTGGGTGCTGGGAATTGAACCCGGGTCCTCTGGAAGAGCAGTCAGTGCTCTGAACCACAATCTTGTCCTCAGACTTCATCCCCATACTCAGACTCAGGGACGATTCTCAAACTGCGACTGTCTCCACCAAACCGCAGACTGCCTGCGTACCTGGTCCCTTCCACCTTATATTCTCTTTTCCCAGCCTTATAGCTCCTGTCTCACCTACCTAGTGCTGGGATTAAAGGCACGGAATCCCAAGTGCTGGGGTCACCTTTGTGTGAGCTGGTTCTCTTTTAGACAGATTCAGTCTTGTCTAAAAGACCAGGGTGGCTTTGAACTAACAGAGATCCCTCTGCCTCTGTCTCCTGAGTCCTGGAATTAAAGTTGTGTGCCACAACTCCATGGCCTCTAGTGGCTTAGCTCTGTACTCTTATCTTAAGGCAAGCTTTATTTGTCAAAACATAAACAATATGACTACATGTATGCTCTGCAAAATTGGGTGCAGTGTTTCTTATTATTTCTTTCCTAATACATGGGAAACCTTGAAAGCTATGGGGGACACTTTCTGTGTTTAACTTAATTCCATGTTCTAAGACTAAACTTACCTTTTTATGAATTTATTCTCTGTTGTCCCTGATTAATTTTGTGACCTCGAGTAAATCTCTTAATCTTCTGAGCGTCAGGTTTCTCATCTGCTAAATGAGGATAATTAATGCTACTCCAACCACAGGAATGTCGTAAAAGTAGCAAGGAGAATTTTTATAAAGGATTAGGCATGTGGTTTATGAATTTATGGTAGCAGTCTTTTGTATTCAACTTATTATTCTAGTGTTCTTTTGATAAAAATTAACAATGTTGGTTTCCTAGTTACTGTGGTTTGAATGTGAAGTGTCCACCATAGGCTTGTGTGTTTGAACGCTTGGCCCCAGGTTTTGCTATTGGAACCTTGTGGAACCTTTAGGAAATAGAGCCTCATTGAGCTCATCACTAGGGACGAGCCTCAAGGATTTCTGTATAACTCTACTACCACTTGTCCATCCTCTGCTTCTTGTCTGCCAAGTTGTGAGCTGAGACCTAGCTACACATTCCTGCAGTCCTGGATGGCCGAGAAATGAGCAAGCATCCTTTGACAACACATATTGTTTATGATAGCTAAAACACAGGAGAGCCACAAAAGCCTACAGAGGCATGACTGGATAAGCATGGTATATTAGCATATATGTAGTGGAGCAGTGTTAGCATTTTTAAGGACAAGAAGTTGGGGCATTCTGCATCTGTAACCCTTGAGGATACTGCTAAGTGAAATAAACCAGTTACAAAATGACAAAAGCTTATATTTCCATTTATGTAGAAATATAGTGTAATTAAAGAAAGTTTGTGGGGTTGAGGGGAAGAAAGATTGAGTCACTGTTTAATAACTTGCAGGATGTAAAGAGTTCTGCAGATGTATGGTATTATCAAAACAGGAATTTAGCAAACTCTCTAGAGCTGGGTGGTGGTGGCGCATGCCTTTAATCCCAGCACTTGGGAGGCAGAGACAGGCGGATCTCTGTGAGTTCGAGGCCAGCCTGGAGAGGCTCGAAAAGCTACAGAGAAACCCTGGCTTGAAAAACCAAAAAAAAAAAAAAAAAAAAACCAAAACAAAACAACAAAGCAAAACGAAAACCAAACTCTCTCTATATATACATACATATGTGTGTGTATATATATTCCTCTGGTGCGGGAATCTAAGGGAGCACCGTGCACACTCAGCAACCCTCCCTCTACCACTGAGCTGAGATCCCAAGGAAAACAAAGATGGGATGCGTAATGTAACAAACAAACACTTCCACAGGATGCCGACAACTAGCCATCTCACCTTTTTTCAAATTGTTTTCTACTTCTATTTGTGTGTATATGTGTGTGTGTGTGTGTGTGTGTCTGTCTGTCTGTCTATGAGTAGTGTGTCAGTGCCCTGGGAGATTCCCTGGAGCTGGAGTGACAGGCAGTTGTGAGTCATGCAACATGGGTGCTTAGAACCAAACTTGAGGCCCAGAAAGAACAGCAAGAACGCTTAACCACACAGACACCTCTCCAGCCCTATATAAATGACAGATATTTAACAGAGAGAAACAGATAACTCTTGGTAATTGAGTTTTCTTTTTTCCAAGTTCTTTGCCTCCTGTGTTTTGCTGTTCACTTGCTTTGCTTTGTTTTGTTTGAAGGGATGCGGATCAGCTTTAGAACCTTGTATTGTTAAGGGTCATAACCATGCTGTGTCAGAAACACAGGCAGACATGCTTTGCACTTCTAGGAGATCAGAATTTATTGGATAGCAATAAATTCACAGGGTCTAGGAGATCAGAATTTATTGGATAGCAATAAATTCACAGGGTATGGCAGGCATTTGACAGATATTTTTGTTTTCCTTTAGTATCCATGGCCAAGGTCATGAAGGAGTAAAAAGTGAGCTGGAATTTGTTTACTGGAACCTCGGAGGAGCCTTTTAAAAGATAGCATTTGGGACAGAGAAAGAACAGATTTGATTGCAAAGATAGTGACTGCCTTTGAATCTGTGAATTGAAGGCATCAAGGGTTTCTTCAGGAGAACTGCTGCCTTCTGTGCAGTTGGCCACATCTGATTCTGTCCCAGTAGTTAGAATGAAGTCTCATTGCTAATGCTGAAGCTGAGCCTTCAGGTGACCTTGAATAAACACTCTGAGAAAATAGGGTGACTGCACTGGCCCTGCCTGAGAAAGAACCCAGAAGTCTCAGCTAGGGTTCCTGAACGGACTGATGGGTTGAAGATCTTTGAGGCCCTTCCTTATAAGATAAACCTTACTTTCAGGAAAGACTGAGCATCCCCAAGTGGAACTATGGACACTGTCGACATTTACAGTGAAATCTGATAGAAGATTTGTGACTTGGAAACCAGAACTACAGATGTTTGTTTCTATCCAAAACAGTTTTTCTTGGATTATTTTCTTGCTGAAATGTCCCGGAGTCAGTTGTGAAGTTAGCTTGGAAACTATTGAAAACACCAAGTAAACCTGTTCTAGCCATTTTAAGGCAGATTTCCCTATTTTTGGGTAGTAACAGTTTGTGTTCTTGTGTTTAGTGTCTCATAGTTCCTTCTTTATTAAAAAAGTATTTTCTGGCTGGGGATGTAGAGTGTTTGCCTAACATTCTCAAGGCCTTAGGTTTGATCTCTGCCAGTGAGAGAGGGGGTATTTTCTTCTATTTGTTGCATGCTTTCCTAAATTGGATCCGAATGGAAAGAATCAAAATCCCCAGAGTTTCCTTATTCAGGCTCTTGCTAGTCCTTTTCAAGCCCCACTATTTTAATTCTTGAGAATGGAAAGGTGTTGGAGAGGCCTTTAGTTTGTTTCCCGACCAGCCTGACTCGAAATAATCACTCAGAAACTATTATTTGCAATACTGTTTGACCAATAGCTAAGCATAATTTTAGCTAGCTCTTTTATCCTTAAGCAGCCCTTCTTCTTCTCCATTAATCTGTGTATTGCCATGTGGCTGTGGCTTACCCAGTAAAGTTCCAACTAGTGTCTGGCATCTGTTTCCGATGGGGGCTACTTTCTCTATAAATCTCTTTCAGCCTGGCTTTACTCTGCTAAGCCATTGGCTGAAAGCAGCTTCTTTACTAATAAAACATATTCACAGCATACATCACCTCCCACATCAGAGAGGTGTCTGTGTGGTTAAGTGATGTGGGAGTGTCATATATCAATCTGTTTATCAATCTGTTGATTTCATTGGTTAAAATAAAGACACTGCTTGGCTGGTCCTATAGGTTAGAACATAGGTGGGTGGAGTAAAAAGAATAGTATGCGGACAGGAAGAGGAAGTGAGCTCAGAGAAGCACGCAGCTCCGCTCAGAGACAGCAGCCTCCTGTCTAGCGGGCAGACAGGATGGCCCAGCTCTCTGAGGCACACACGCGATGAAGCTCCGACTCAAGATGGATGTAGGCTAGAATCTTCCCGGTAAGCGCACCTTGGGGTGCAACACACTTTATAAGAAATGGGCTAGTCCAGGTGCGAGAGTTAACCAAGAAGAGACTAGAAATAATGGGCCAAGCAGTGTTTAAATGAATACATTTTGTGTGTTGTTATTTCGGGCATAAGCTAGCCAGGCGACTGGGGTGTTGGGGACGCAAACCCCGACGCCACAATTTCAACAGATGGCTGCCCAACGTGGGGCAACTGAATCCACAGAAAGTCTGAGAAAGCTTGGGAAAGAGTAAAGCATGTTTTCTTGGTAGCAGCAGTTTCTCGGTTCTGCTCTGATTGCTAGAGGCGAGCAAGCGCTCTCAGCTAAGAGAGGCTTCCTGACTCAGCTTCAGCTGCAAAACCCTGCAGCTCATTAAGAGGTCCTGCCACAAAACACTGAAAAAATTGACGAAAAGCTGAACGCATGCTTTTCGGTTTTCAACCGTAGCAGGAAAAAAGCTACGCCGTTTAAAAATGCCGGCTTTCTGGGCCATCCTGCCAGGGCAACTCTGACTGTTTGAGGCAGGAGGGTCGGCTACAGAGAGAGGACTTGAGTGTTGTCTGTTGTAGCTCGCTGGCTGGCAAGGACCTTGAAACACTGTAGACTTGGGGCACTGAAACGTGGCTCTGGCCGGTACCTCAGTCACAAGGTTGGAATGGCAGAAAGTTAAGGAATGAGCTACATCTAGCCAGCAAAGCCACGCCTTTAGTCCTACTGAGATTGCTTGGTAAATTAAAGACCTATGTGGTCAGAAAAACAGAGAGAGATACAATAAAAAGAGACTCAAAGATAAAGAAAAATTTTTAAATGGTTTACAGTGTGTTAAAAATATATGCAAGCTAAAAGTAAGTTCTTAAGAATAAAAAAAAATGGAAGAAAAAGAGAAGTTGGTTGTGATAGTACACGCCTTTAATCCCAACACTTGGGATGCAGAGGGAGATTGACCTCTGTGACTTCAAAGTGTGGTAGCACACGCCTTTAATCCCAGTGCCTAGAAGGCAGAGACAAACAGATCTCTGTGAGTTCAAGTTGTAGTAGCATACGCCTTTAATCCCAGTGCCTGGGAGGCAAAGACAGGCGGATCTCTGAGAGTTCAAGAACAGCCTGGTCTACAGAGCTATTCCACGTCAAAAATATACGCTCAAAAAGTTAAAAGTAAAAATAAATAAAATAGAGGTTAAAATAAAGCGCACAAAGATGGAAAATGCACAGAGAATGTTGATACTGTATGCTATTATGCTCTGTTTGAATTGTTTGAATGCTGAGGAAGGAGCAAGAGCTGCTAAAAGATATTTGTCTATAAATGCTGCTAAACTAACCCAACATAGATGTTGTGAAAATGCCTTGACTTTGGAATTTGGATCTAAGGACATAATACTTTGGAGAGGAGTTTCTTGTTTTGTTTTCACAGAGGATGAGACCCTGTTCATTTCTTCTATTCCGATATGGTATGATGGACCACGCCCTCCTGAACGGTTGCTGTGAACGCCTTCAGAAAATTGCTTCGCTCAACTGCCAACTGAGATGAAACTAGCACACAGGTTATACCATGAAAGACCTAATTAACAACGCCCCCATTCAGCAGGAAGCAGTTTGGAGAGAAAACTGCGCCCATGTTCCCAAATATGGTTTATAATTGTTCTTTTACATTTAAAGGGGGAAATGGTATAGGTATGAATAATTTACATTGATATGGATTTTGCTTTAGTGATTTAAATTTAAGGTCAATTTTGTTATATGTATCTGTATTTCTGATCTTGATTAAGGTATTGTGATTGTGTAGTTCACTTAAAAATGTAATGTATATAGGTTGTTAATGGATAATCATCGATAATGGTCAAGCTTGTAGTTATGTTAGTTAGATTTTCTAGATATATATAGATATATTTTAGATAGGCATTCTTCATATCTTTCAAAGATTATAGAATATAGCATTCTAAATGTTTTAATAACTTAGGGCTTTTCATGACAATGAGACACTCTGCTCCTGGCAGCACCAATCTACTTAAAGAAGAAGATGGGCATCGAAGAGGATCCTTATGGAGTTTGATAGCCATTTGGGCAAGAAACTGCTCTTTCCTGGACTATTGCATAAACTGGACACAGAGAACCCGCAGAGAGAGGACTACTGAACTTGCCTAAAGGTGAGATGATCTTTCGGGGTTCCTGATTCATGAAAGAGTCTGCAAGACATTCTTCAGGACAAGTAGATAGTGACTGCCTTTGAAATTTCCTGCTTTGTGGAATGTCTGCTGAAAACTATAGGCCTGTAGGCCGAAGACGGATGCCCCAACAGTACAGAGGAACTTTGGGTGACTGTCCAGGCAGCGAGATGTCTCTGTCATTTCTAGAGTTTGAACATTGCTTATTTCTTGTTTGCTTAGGTGATATTGTATCTTTCTGGAGTCTTTGATGGAATTAAGAATAGTTAGTTATAGTTATACTTTTCCTTAGTTATGATAAAGATTATTGTAATTTTTACTTGATAACTGTTTTATGTAATTTTGCTATGTTAAAGTTAAGGCCTTTCCTTTTTGTTTAAACAGAAAAAGGGGAAGTGATGTGGGAGTGTCATATATCAATCTGTTTATCAATCTGTTGATTTCATTGGTTAAAATAAAGACACTGCTTGGCTGGTCCTATAGGTTAGAACATAGGTGGGTGGAGTAAAAAGAATAGTATGCGGACAGGAAGAGGAAGTGAGCTCAGAGAAGCACGCAGCTCCGCTCAGAGACAGCAGCCTCCTGTCTAGCGGGCAGACAGGATGGCCCAGCTCTCTGAGGCACACACGCGATGAAGCTCCGACTCAAGATGGATGTAGGCTAGAATCTTCCCGGTAAGCGCACCTTGGGGTGCAACACACTTTATAAGAAATGGGCTAGTCCAGGTGCGAGAGTTAACCAAGAAGAGACTAGAAATAATGGGCCAAGCAGTGTTTAAATGAATACATTTTGTGTGTTGTTATTTCGGGCATAAGCTAGCCAGGCGACCGGGGTGTTGGGGACACAATCCCGGTGCCCCAATTTCAACAGTTAAGCGTTCCTGCTGTTCTTTCTGGGCCTCAAGTTTGGTTCTAAGCACCCATGTTGCATGACTCACAACTGCCTGTCACTCCAGCTCCAGGGAATCTCCCAGGGCACTGACATACATGTGGCATATACTCACAGACAGACAGACTGACAGACACACACACACACGAACACACACAAATAGAAGTAGAAAACAATTTGAAAAAAGGTGAAATGGCAAGTTGTCGGCATCCTGTGGAAGTGTTTGTTTGTTACATTACGCATCCCATCTTTGTTTTCCTTACCAGTGAGTGAGCAGAGCTGGGGATCTCAGCTCAGTGGTAGAGGGAGGGTTGCTGAGTGTGCAAGGTGCTCCCTTAGATTCCCGCACCAGAGGAATAAAATGTGAGTTAAATGAAGTGGCTGCAGTGGGTTTCCTCTACCACAGCAGGGACATACCAGCACATTTTGCTACCTACAGGCCAGTGGTTTGCTTTTTAAGTGTCTATATGAAGTTCCTCAGTGAAAACCCAAGCTGTGTGCTTGACTGCCAAAATAAGCCAGTTTCTGCACAGGCCCTCCCTGTTTAATTGGAACTGATGATAGATCTGCCAACTTAGTGAGACAATTGTCCATTGTTTGGAATGACCCAAACTCATTTTATATTCAGTTTCCTGGTGAAAATGGGAGTATTATTGCAGATGATGTTGAGTAAACAAGGAAAGTAGGAAAAGAATCAACATTCTTTCTTGGCTTCGAAGAAAGGGACTTAGGTCATAGGCTCACTGAGCAAGAGGAACCTTCTGAGAACTATGTACATTTTGCTTCTTTCCTATTTGTGTTTGAGACTTGTGATAAATTTGGAGTAAAGGAAAAGGTTCCTGTTTCCAGAGTAGCAGTAATGTAGCTATCTAAGAGTGATCCTGTTGGCAGCAGTTGGAATAGACATTTTCCTTTAATAATTCTATTTTTCTTCGAGGCCAGCCTGGTCTACAAGAGCTAGTTCTGGGATAGGCACCAAAGCTACAGAGAAACCCTGTCTCGAAAAACCAAAAAAAAAAAAAAAAATTATTTTTCAATTAAGAGAAATGAAGTATGTCATCTAGAGTTGTTTTGGTTTCAGAGTGTTGAAAAAATTATCTCATACCAAAAACATCCTAAAAAAATTACTAGTTGTTTTAAATTCCTTTATTCTTCCAAATGGTATCTTCTGTTAAGTGATACTTTGTAGCTCATCTGTGTGACACATTGTAGTTTGTTTGCTCTTGCTACCTTGCAAGATTAAATTCTCATCCAGTTCCTGTTTGTGGTGGTGGCATCCCATTATGGAAGATTTGTTGTATGGCAATAGGATCTTCATAACTGGGATATTACACTGTAACATGCTGGTATGGATTGATAAACAAAGGCATTTTTAAGACATTCTCTCCATGTTCCATTAGGAGTATCTTTTGATGTGTAAAATTTATTTTGACTTTTAAGAGGTATTCATTTCATCTTTCTGTAACTGATTTCTAGGTATGTGCAGTTTTCATTTAAAAATCTGGAAGTTGTGTACACTGGGGTATACCTGTGACCCCTACACTTAGGACATTGAGGCAGGAGGATTACCATGAGTTTAAGGCCAACCTGGGCTGCACACCAGCTTCCAGACTAGCCAAGATTACTACATAGCAAGACTTTGTCACACAACAGCAAAACAAACAAAAAATCTGGAAATCAGCCTGATGAATGAATGGATTGATCTTTTTTATCAAGCTTTTATTTATTTGTTTATTTACTTACTTAGGTTTCTCAAGACAGGGTTTCTCTTTGTAGCCCTGGGTGTCCTGGAACTCACTGTGTAGACCAGGCCAGCCTTGAACTCTGTAGATGGCCTGCCTTTGCCCCCTGCATGCTGGGGTTAAAGGCGTGCATTACCACTACCCAGCATAAGCCAAGTTTTAATTTATATTTGCACAATAGCCTGTGACTGTCTACCTTGAGGGGCGTACTAAAACAAATTGCCGAAGGAAAATTAGACAGAAATAGGAGTGGGGAAGGTAAAATTGCAGTCTCCTTTGCCCAACATGGAACAGTTCCTGGAAGTAGAATCTGGCTGTCTTTGCTCACCTCTGGAATTGCCCCCTTTTTGTATGTATGCGTTTTTAAGTGAACATAGTCTTTGTTGTCATCTCATTCATTTCTTAATACATAAAATCCAAGTTAATTTTGTAGTAGTTCCAGCTGGTCACGTGAACCTGTGCAAGATTTCCATTTATGCTGCCTCACTGATCACTCAGAACAAGTTCCCACAAAAACCTGTTTTGTTCTGCAGTTGGTCCACCCCAAGGAAACCAGTTTCCAAATTACGCAGGGCTTTATAAATCAAGATGAACTGGTCAGAAATTGTATAGAGAAACAAACAAGAAGCCAGCTAATGCTTCCTGGTTGGCAAGCAGTGTATGTTAATGTACTACAATTGTAGGTAATGAAATTTCCTGTAATCTATGAATACTTACTCTAGTTAGAAAGCTTGCTTCACTTTGTAACTTTGATTCTAAGCCATTAACGAATTCTTAATAATTGTTAAATGACACAAATACAAGTTGTAAGATATTTCAGGCAACAGATGATATAAGACAGTTGACAGATCATGAATTTGAAGTCTGCATATGTCAACTTGAGTGCCAGGGTACAGAGGAAGAGCGGTTTGGTGTACTGGCATGGAGCTCCTCTATGGAATAGCATAGTTACAGGGAACATAGATAGAGACATGTTGAGCTTGCTTTGCCTGGGATTGTCCATTGCTATGTTATTAATAAAGGAATAAACCCACACATGTTCATAAGTGACAGTGTACTCTTCGAGAGTTCAGTTGAGACATAGGTATTTAAAGTATACTTTCTGGACATTGGAAATGCCCTTGAAATATATTCTCTTAGACTAAAAGTTTTGTCAGATTATTTCACCCTTGTCGGCTTTTACGGCTAGCAAGGCCTTTCCAGTTGTTTGCTTCAGCTGACCTAGTCCAGATACTGTGTTTTAACTCATTATCGAATAGCCATCCAAAGAATCTGCATCTTGTCTGATGTGCCTTTTTTCCCCTTGGAGAAATTTTGCAAAGGAAACAAAACGGGAAAAAGAAAAAAGAAATAAATAAAAATGCCCTTTACCATGGCAAATATCCTTTCCAGCAGTGGACCAAGACCAACCGTCCTCGTTCGTCAAATAAATGGGAGGACTCTCAGAACCTAAATCCTGTAGCATGCCATACATAAGATAGGAAACTATTACAAGGGACTAAGGGTACATTGAAACTCTTGCCTGTTTATACAAACACATTTTGAGAATGAAATTGTAAGCATTTTCTTTCCTCATGAAGTCCTTTTTTCGCTAGCTGTCCATGTTTACATTCATGTTGTATTCTCATAAAACCAAGAGAGCTGGAGGAGTTTTGTTTGTTTAAGGCTGGGCCTCCAAGGAACCTTTGTAAAGCATTTTCCTTACATAGGAGACAAAAAAAAAAAAAAAAAAAGAGTTCCTGCCCGCTGCTCACTGGCACAGCTTACTGTCCAGTTACTGCTATCCCAAATAAACTAATAATTCTGATTTTTCAGTTTAATTCAGAGTTGTTGGTAGAATTTGAATTGTTGAAATAGTAATCTTCTGCTTCTCTTACTAGATTTTAATATAGGTTTACTTTGCAAACAGTAAAATCCATGTGTCTTATTTATCCAATACTCGTGTTGATCTAATACATCAGGGCCAGTGAGGAAGGCTTTCTCAGAGTCACTCTGGAAACTCTTCAACATGTTGGCAGGTTAGGAACTATTGCCTTTTAAAGAACCAAACCGCTTTGTCATGGAATCTTACATAGACAAAAGTTTAATTATTTTTATTTATTTTATGTGCACGGGTGGGTGGGTGCTCCATAGTATGCACTTGGAGATCATAAGACAACTTACATAAGTTGGTTCTCCTACCATGTAGGTCCAGGGGATTGAACTCAGGTCCTCAGACTTGTTGGCAAGCATCTTTTGCTGAGACATTTGCCCATCCAAGGCTATTTTTAAAACATCCCATGAGTCTTTTTATGGGGCTTGCCTTATTGGCTTAAAGATGAGATTCTTAATTTATGTATTTTTATTTGATTTTAGAAAATTAATGCAAAACTTCATGATGGAGTATGTCAGCGCTGCAAAGAAGTTCTCGAGTGGCGTGTAAAATACAGCAAATACAAACTTCTGTCAAAGCCTAAGAAGTGGTGAGTTGAGTTTCTTAAATTCCTTCCCGGTGATATATATGACATAGTGTCTTAGTCCATTTTCTACCTCTCAAGATTGTGTTTAGATAACCTTGAAAGCAAATTTAAAAATCCTTGCCTCTAGTGAAGAATTTCATCTTGAATGCCGAGTCTTAGTTTATGAAGGCAGACAGATAACAAAGATCAATTCTTTAACTCATGATTTTGTACAATTTTTATAGAACCTTTTTCTAATAGGTGAGTTAAGGAAGAGTGGAAAAAACCTGGTTATTGTAAAATCTTATTTCCCACTGGTTAAGTAGTAGTATTTACTGTAGCTTATGTTTATATAGATTGTTTTTATAATTTTTTTGAGACGGTGTATCCCTGTATGACCTAGACCATCCTCCAACTAATGGCCCTCCCACCTCAGCCTCCAGAATACTGGGATTTATTGGCATGTGCCACCATATACAACTGTTATGCCAATTCTTAAAATGTGTCTTTCCTCTTAATTCAAACCATGAAGATAATGAAAAGTCAGCCCAGGTTGACTATCATGTGTGAATTGCTGGTTTGTAATTTACAGTTTCATTCATTTGTAGACTTGAGTCAAGATGAAAAGATACCCAGCATAGTTTTTTACTTATCTGTCCCTACCCTTTCTATATTTCTGGGTCACTTTTGTATCATCCTTGTGCAACCTTATTTTAGCTGAATAAGGACAATCTGATAATAGCTCTATCAAAGAACAGAATTGCATTTATTATAAATATTAGTGTATTCTTTTTATATTGTTTATTTTGGTGTTCCATGTAGTAGGTATTTAGAACATAGTTGGTCATACTTTCTTTTTTCATTTGGTATCTGTGTATCCATTTATTTGTCTATCTATCTAATCTATCTATTTATTAAACCATTTAAGTTAATATGCATACTAACAGATCTCGTTATGGTATTTGCACATATTTGTGTTTTTATACATTATTCTAA
Organism: Microtus obscurus; assembly: GCA_963919715.1. Classification (NCBI taxonomy): domain Eukaryota; kingdom Metazoa; phylum Chordata; class Mammalia; order Rodentia; family Cricetidae; genus Microtus; species Microtus obscurus. The sequence goes on from CAWTZC010002514.1 coordinate 40,197,012, forward strand.
TACATCTCCAAATACTTCCTACTTCCCGCTTTCACAAATGTTCCATTACCTTCACTTTTCTCTTTTCCACCTTATTCCTTAAGATTTTTGGCTTCCTCTTTTATGGTTCCCTTTCTGATTGCATGGCATACATACACCTAGATAGAAGATAGGCAATATTGTTGTTTGTAGTAATTCCCAGTTCTATCCATTTCGTTCAAATATCATTTCATTTTTCTGTACGACTAACCTTTCATCATGTATATGTACCATTTTTTTTAACCCATTCATCCACTGAAGGTCGTGTAGTGCACTTTCTAGCTTGTATGAATAGAGCAGCAACTAATATGCATGTGTGAGTATCTCTATGGTATGTTAACTTAGTCCTTCAGGAGCATGCTCAGGATTGGTATAGTTAGGCCCCCACTTGTGGCCCCCGCTTGTGAGGTTTGTATGTTTGTTTGAGTTTTGAGGAACCTCCAAACTGATTTCCATAGCGACTGTACAAGTTTACATTTTTTTTTAAGGTTTTTTGGTTTTACTCTCATTTTTTAAATTTTTTTTTTTAAATTTATAATGTATACAATATTCTGTCTGCATGTATGCCTGCAGGCCAGAAGAGGGCATCAGACCTCATTACAGATGGTTGTGAGCCACCATGTGGTTGCTGGGAATTGAACTCAGGACCATTGGAAGAGCAGGTGATACTCTTAACCACTGAGCCATCTCTCCAGCCCACAAGTTTCCATTCTCAGGAGTTCGTAAGAGTTCTTTCCTCACACCGTTGGAATTGTTTATGTGTATTCCCAGCCCTCATGTTTTTTCTTGATGATAGCCATTTTGACCTTGGTAAGGTGGGTCCCTATTTCTACCTCCCTAGCACTGGGGTTACAGGCAGACACTGCCATAAACAGCCTATGTAGGTGCTGGGGATCTGAGCTCAGATCTCCGTGCTTCTGAGCTGGCACTTTCCTGACTGAGCCATCTCCTGAGGCCATGACTATTGTTTTATATTGCTGACTTTCCTTCCTAGGTCCTGGGTTGAATTAGTCTGGTGTTTGAATCCATTTTATAGTTGTTCATTTCTTTGTTTGTTTGTTTAAGACAGGGTCTCACTGTGTAGCTCTAGCTATCCTGGAACTCACTGTGTCAAGTATGCAGGCTTTGACTCATAGAAATTCACCTGCCTCTACCACCTGAGTGGTACTTCCCGGTCTGTGTACAAGGGTGGGAGCCAGCTTGTTTGTGAACTCTTGTTTTCCTGTGGTTCATGCTGGTGTTGAGTCTCTGGGTCACAAACGTTCAGTGTCCTCCAGAGGTGTCTTCGTTTAGTAGTTGCAGTGCGTTAAGATGATTGCCCCAAAGTAGTGACGCTGTTAGGAAGTGTGCCCTTGTTGAAGAGGTATGGCCTTTTTGGAGGAAGTGTGTTACTATGGGGATGGGCTTTGAGGTCTCTTTTGTTCAAGCTTTCTTCATTGTGACATTGAGTCCACTTCCTGTTGCCTGCAATGTGTAGGACTCTCAGTTACTTCTCCAGCACCATGTCTACCTGCACGCTGCCCTGTCCCACCTTGATGCTAATGGACTAACCTCTGAGTTGTCATGGTGTCTCTTCACAGCAGTAGAAACCTTAAGACAGTCCTGTACTTTCTTTCTGATCAGGAGCTCATGTTAACACACTGGACCCTGCAGTCTGTGAGCCAGATAGGTTCTCTTGCTCTCTTGAGACTTCATCAGTCCTGCCCAAGGTGGCTTATGATTTATCTAGGGAGTTTCTCACAAGGGCATAAGGAGTGGGGAAGCAAGCACAGCCCTGAACTCTGGACACGAAGTCTTCTTCTTTAAAAGCATTGTCACCCTGCAGGTGTGTGTCACATATTCTACCCGGGCTCCTGGCTCTCCAGCTGTGAAGCAGGGATGACAGATGAGTTGCGCGAGAGCTTGAGCCTGACAAGGACTATCGGTTTCCAGGGATACTTTCAGTTGATATAATTTGGTCCAGGACTCGAGAGAAGGGATGCTTTTCTCTGTGCCCTTTCATTCCTGGGCCGGGCTTCCTTGCCCTCCACAACCAACCCAAAGGACTGTTTCTGACCATAGAACTATGGCAGGTTAATTTAGCCTCTCCTTTCTCAGACACCCACAGTTGCCCAATTTTAAACAAATACTTTCCTCTTAAGGTGGAGCTTGGCCAGTGCTCTCTAAATGATGTAGAGTGACAAAATGGGATTCCTCTACACCCATCTGTTGGAGACCGGGTTTGAGACTTGTGAGGGTTGTTGGCTGTTCCTGGGGGGGCCAGGTAACGCGGGCAGTTTCTGGCCCACCATCTTGCTTGGACATGCCTTCTTTCTTAGTGGGAGGAAATCTTAGGAGTTTGTGGTAGCCATCTAACTATAGTAGAGGTTATCGCATGGTGTTAATTTCCAGCGAAAGCTATTTTAGCCTTCTTACAAACCTAAAACTCCAGGTTTGGAGCATTTATTTACTTAACAATATTTAATAGTGGTAGGCATGGTAGTATATGCCTTTAATTCCAGTACTCACTGGGAAGGCTAAGGCAAGTGGATCTCCCAGACAGCCAGGCTACATCGTCTCAAAAAAAAGAAAAAAGAAAAAAAGAAGGATTTTTAATAACTGGATGTTTTAATTTTGGCTATTTATTTTGTGTACCTAGGTGTTTTTTCATTGTCAGTATTGCCGAGTCTTCTTTCAGGTAGTGTTATAGGTGTCTTGATTATTTTTTCAGTGTTTTCTTCCTAGTCTCTAGCATTTTTCCTAAAGAAAAATCCTTTCAGTGGCTAAGGGTGTAGCACCGAGTGGCAGAATGTGTACTTGATATGCTGGCATCCTGAATTCAATCCTCAGAACTATAAAACCAGCAAACCATTGCTTATAAACAAGCCTGCTGAATCTCATGTTAAGTCACCCAGATTGGCAGCAGGGAAGTTAAGCTGTAAGAAAGGTAGAGCATCTGACCTTAGCTTTCCATGAATGAATAATTGTTTCCTAGGTAGCAATTAAGACTAACTATGCAGTAAGTCATATACTTGTAGTTAATAAGCCAACACAAGCTCTGTGGTTTCAGAGCATTTTCTATAAGACGTTCTTCCTCTAAAGTGTCCAGTTTCACCATTGCTCCATTTTCCCCAGCAGCTTTTTTCCCAAAGCAATTTGACATTACACAATAGACATTACAGAGAGTTACATTTAGCAGACCTTGTTAGAAGTAAAGTAACGTAACTATATTTCTTCCATATCCAGTCCTTGTATTCATATCTCTGTAGTCTGTGCTTGTCCTGTATGCTTATCTTTGTTATGCATATGCCACTCTGTGAAAGATTACTAGCAGACTTCTCTAGAAGTGGTTATTCCCCATCTGTCTCATGTGACCCACTGTTCTATTAAGGGAAATGAGGGATAAAGGGGACTCAAGGCCTACTGTCAATCACACTGATGAAGGAAATAAGGTATTATATAAATACAAAATACGGCTAAGTCATTGTGGTAGTTTGAATGTAATTGGCCCCCATAAACTCATAGGGAGAGGCACTGTTAGAGTTATGGCTTTGTTGGAGTAGGTATGGCATTATTGCAGGAAGTGTGTCACTGTGGAAGTAGGTTTTAAGGTCTTGTATATGCTCAAGCCATGCCCAGTGGGACAGTTTACTTCCTGTTGCCTACAGATCAAGATGTAGACCTCATGGCTCCTTCTCCAGAGCCATGTCTGCTCACATGCCTCCATGTTCCACCATGATGATAATGAACTCATGTTGTGGGAACTCCTTCAGCCAATAGCCTTTAAGATACCCATCCACTTTGGGCTTGATCTCATGTACAACAAGTGCAGATGAAAAGCATGCATGTCCTCTTTTCTGCTGGATTTGGTTCCAGTTCCCAGCACACGCAGTGGACTGTGGATCGCTACCCTTACTGTGAGTTTATTCCCACATAATTAAACCTTTGTTATACTCCTTTCCAGGCTATTGTGGAACTCTTTGGTACTACTAGAAATTGGTGCCCAATGTAGGGCTCAAACCCAATTAAATGTTTTCCTTTATAAGAGTTGCTGTGGTCATGGTGTCTCTTCACAGTAATAGAAACCCTAAGACAGTATTAAGGGAAATCACCAAGAATAAGGAAGTCCAAGTAAATGCAAAGCAAAGAATATCTCACAGGAGCCTGAGAAATAAATACTAGTCAAAACAGAGCTCCAGGCAGAGAAGGGAGGAAAAGCCTTTTTCATCTGCCTTTCTGGTTCATAGCTGGGATTCAGTATCTAAAAGTGGAATACCCAAACCTGCAAATGTAATTGATACACATTTTATATAGCATGAGGACTCTTATAAGGAAAGGAAGACCTGAAGAAATGATTAAGTCCAAACTAGGCCTGCACTTAGAAAGCTAAGGCAGGAGGACCACAAGTTCAAGAACCTAAAATATATAGGGAATTCTAGGCCAGCTTGTGAAGTATGTGATACATAGTTTAGTCCCCTCTCGAGAAACCAAGAAGGAAAGGGGAAGGGAGAGGATGAGGTTTTTATTCCAAATATACAGACGATTCTCACCTTAGAACAGTTTACATCCTAATTAACCCATTCTATAAATGAAAGTACCTCAGCTTGATACACTGAGTATATCATCATATCATATTTTCATTTTGTGAACCTTAAAATGCTCTGCATCCCCAGCCTATAGTAGGGCGAAATCACCTAGCACAAACTGAATCATAATCACGTATTGAGTATCTTAAGTGATTAGTTGAATGTGTCCAGCTCTCCCAGTCAGGCCCCAGTCTATGGTTGGTTGCTTGTTCTTTGTCAGCATCTTCTGTGGTACTAGGCAGAGTCAGACATGGGCTGATGCACTATTACTGGCCATTTTGTTTAATGGATGAAAAGAGAAAAAGAAGTAGCCTAGAGATTCTAATATTAATGCGAATATTTGCTTTATAATGTGTCCAAACTGATGGCAGGAAAAGGTTGCTTGGTGGGTGATGAGACACCTCAGGCCTCCATCTGGGTGCTATGACATGCTTGTGAGTGTGGACACAGATGTTCTCCCTCGATAAATAAATTAATAAATATTTTTAAGGTTTTTTTTTTTTATTTTGAAAGACTATTGCTTGGTTACATGAAACAACAGACATTTCAGAACCTAAAAGTAAAGCCTGTTTGTCTTTCTATATTTAAGAAGAAATGCACAGGGTGGTTCTAAGCGGAGTGTGTTAAACTGGAAGTACCTGCGGTGCACAGTTCAGTAAACAAGATTGGTGACATTTGTAAGATTTAATGAAGCACCAAGCTTTTGTTGAGTGGAAGGAAAGGGCCTCTGGGATGATCAGTACTGGACTATGAGATATGAGAGCACAGGAAAACAGGGCTTTGGGATTAGTTGAATTTGTGGTTGAGTCTAAACTTTGTCTTGACTTAAACGTATAATCCCCCTTACCCAGACATTTAAACAAACAGTTCGTTTCATTTCTAGCCTTCTTGCACCTTTTGAGAAAAGGGCAAAATCTTTTAACCATTAATTTAATTTTAAAGTATCAAAATTTCTTGACACCTTTTAGACCAATTATTTTATAAGATCCCTTGCCCTTCGTACTTAATTGCATTGAATAAATTTTACTATTCCTTTAAAGTCATTGTTGCACCTTGTCTCACCTGTTCTCAGACATCTCTCTTTGTCCAGAGATAAATAAACCTGTGGTCTAACAAATAAAGAGGGGCTGGAGAGATGGCTCCATGGTTAAGAGCCCTTACTGCTCTTGCTGAAGACCTGGGTTCCATTCCCAGCGCCCACATGGTAGCTCATGCGCCTGTAGGACAGCAGTTCCTCATGCCGACTCACACACTTTACACATGAATGCAGAGTGAAAAGGAAAAGAATAAAGGTTAATCCTCTTCATTGTTGTAAGGAGTTCAGTAGGGAAAGCTGGGTTGTTTGAACCCTCTGCTACAGTGTGGGAGTAGGGGAAGGAGGGGACGAGATGTCTATAAGTCAGGAGAAGCCCACAAGTCATATCTGGAAGACACTGAGACGGTGAGACTTACTGCCAAGAGCCTTGTGCCACCATATGTTGTGTCTCTATTCGTGGTGCCTGTGTCTTCCCTTTTTCTTTGAGTCTTTAGAGACAGGCTTGCCTGGAGCCCCTGATCCTCCCCTCCCCCGCAGATGTTGGAGTCACAGAGATGTGGTGCTACTCCAGGAGCTTCCTTCCCAATCAGACTCTGAATAGGACCTAGCTGTACTCTTTATAGACAAATCCCTTTGTTTCTTCTCACTATGCGGCTCAGGCTAGCATGGAATTCATTATCTATCCCAGACTGGTCTTAAATACACGATCCTTCTCCCACAGCCTCAGTCCATCGTCATGCTTATAAGAGGATATCAGAACACAGCTCTTACTCCAACAGGAGTCTTTTTCTGAGCTAAATATGAGTACCCATGGCCAAGGACATAGACTTGAGTTACCCTGAATGGCATGCTCCTGCATGGAAGTGTTTACATTAACTTCTGTAGTCACAGAACAAAAGAAAGAAATCAAGACCCTTTCAGATACACTGCTGAGGACAGTGGGTAGCCAGCTGCCTTGAAACGGGTTCCTTCTGCAGGACTCAAGCTAGCTGAGCACATTCCTAGCCTTCAGGGTGGTGGAAACTAGTCGTCTGTTTAGTTTATACATCTCAAAGGTTTTACCTGACACTCAAAGGATATCCAGTCAGATATAGAGGTGGTGGCTGCTGACTCTGTGGTTAATCCTCCAGCTCCATAGTCGCAGAAGTACTAATTAGTTGTCGTTCTGTCTGTAGCATTTTTAATGTAGGTGTGGCTTTTTCAGGAAAATAGAGTTCATACAGAAGTTCTGTATCCCTGAATTTCTTAATACTCCAATACTGAATGTGGGGGCTGAGCCTGGCCTCCCGGAGAAGACTGATGCAGGAAGATAGCATGAGTCCAGGAGTTCAGGAACAGCTTGGTCTAAAACCACAAAAGAAACAAACAGGAAGGAGTACCACTGCCCTCATTTTTCAGAGGAAACAAGTCAGTGGTTCACAGAGAATGCGGTAATTAGTGCCAGTACCTTGCTTGTCTGGCTCTGACACTGCATTCAGTACCAGTCCATTGGCATTCACTAATTATCTGCGTTGGCTAAGCAGACACTACTGCAATACCAGTCATTCTGACGTAGCTCTGTATAGATAGGTAACTTCCATGACACCCAAGGTGTTGTCCCTTCTATTCTTAGAGACAGATGACTGCTGTGTGCCATTGACCAGTGCAAGCTGTCCCTCATCCTCCATATAATTGTAAAGTTCATAATTCAAGTGGTAAAAATTGGGTGTGTGTGTGTGTTTATGACCTGACTGGCTTTCTATGGATTAGTTTGTTTCTACCAAGTAAATGTAGCACTTGGGTTATTTGTCCAGTTGGTAATTTCTATTTTTATATTAGGGTTTTAGACCAAGTGGGAAAGACAATATATTCATTACCTTTCACAAAATTTATTGACTTAGAAAAATATTGGCATGTTTAAGTATTGTATTATAGTTCACTAAATTTAGCAGTGTGAACCTTAAGTGATGTTCTGAATTTCATTGAAATAAATACATTAACAAAAACCAAATCTGTGTTTTAGCATATTCCTACTAGACAGAGAAATTTTCATTACTTACCACGTGCATAATTAGGAGGAGGAATCACTCTGAAATACAGTAGGAGAAAGGGCATTAATAATTAAACCTTCATTGATGGGATATTTAATAATTGAGCTTTCATTGAGGAATCTTAATTATGTGCAGGTGTGTATGTCAACAGGTCTCCACAGAGGCCAGAGGTGTTGGATTCCCTGGAACTGGAGTTACAGGCAGTTGAGAGCCTCCTAATGTGGATGCTGGAAACCGGGCTCAAGTCCTCTGGAACAGAAGCAAGTGCTCTTAAACACTGAGCCATCTTTAGCTCCTAAGTGTCAGGGTCTGGTGCTAGCCCGGACCATAAATTAATTCTCTACCAGGCCCCAACATAAACTCTCTCCCTGGACTGGCGTGGAAGTGTGGAAATAAAGACACGACTCACATGGTTTCATCGTGAGGGAAATTCTCAGAGATCCCTCATGATATCCTGAGTTCACATCCTGAAAAATTCCTCCTTTTTTTTTTTCTCCAAAAAGTCTTTATACCAAAACTTAACTTCGGGGCAATGCATTAGCACCTAGGGCTATTTAATAATTAACCCTTCATTTGTGGCCTCTTCTCTCTATGTAAGAAGTTCTCCGTCTGTGCGTCATGATATCCTGCATGTCATATATTTACATTACTATCTATAACAGTAGCAAATTTACAGTTATAAAGTAACAATGAAATAATTTTACGGTTGGGAATAACCGCAGCATGAGGAACTATATTAACAGCGGGGTGGGGGGGGGGTGTCTCAGCATTTTGAAGTTTGAGAACCGCTGCTCTTAGTTTATTTGAAAATCCAGGTCAGTTTGTGATGACAGAGGTTAATGAATAAAGATTGTTGAGCAGGGTATGGCATCTGGCAGAATCCAGAGATAAAGATAGTAATGGCCTGAGCTGTAGCTGCTGTTTTCCACCTCCTTCCCTGCCGTTCCCTCGTGCTCTGTAAGCAGGGTAAAGATACTGTAAACAGTGAGTTCATCATGCAGTTGGACTCTAGCTTCCCATGATGCAGTGTGACTTAATGAACAAGGATTAGGGTTGACATTGCAGATCAATAAAGAACTTTCAGGAAGGATTCATCCTCTGGGATCGTAAGCTGCCTTGTTATTATAGAACACTTTCCATTTCTCGTATTTTAAAAATGCTTTTACTATTTAGGCTTGGAAAATGATGTGTCCTCTGAAATTAGAAGTGGTTTTTTGTTGATGGGTAACCATAAGAATTATTTCCATAGTTCTTTATAGAGAGAATTGTCAGGAAACTGACACAGTTTGGGGAGAGAGAGAAAAGAAAAAGATGTCAATTATTTAGGGCTGACCTACAAAAGAGGTTGTCTTAGTCAGTGAATAGCTATTGCTGTGATCAAAGCAACTTGAGGAAGGGTTTATTCAGTTTATGCTTCCACATCACAGTTCATCATCAAAGGACGTCAACACAGGAACTCAAGCAGGACAAGAACCTGGAGGAAGGAGCTGATGCAGAGGCATGGAAGAGTGCTACTTAGTGGCTTGCTCATCATGGCTTGCTCAGCCTGGTTTCTTATAGACCCCAGGGCCACCAGCCCAGGGATAGCACCACCCACAATAGACTAGGCTCCCCCCCCCCCCTTATTTATCACTGATTAAGAAAATACACAGGCTTGCCTACAGCCTGATCTTATGGAAGCATGTTTTTAATTGAAGTTACCTCCTCATAGATGATATTAACTTGTATCAAGTTGACATAAAACTATCCAGTACAGAGGTCACTAATGTCCTTATATTAAACTTAATATCCTTTCAAAACTGTGCGGAGCCTGGTGGCACACACTTGTAATCCCAACACTTTAGAGATAAAGACAGGAGAATCAGGTGTTCAAGGTCATTCTTGGCTGTAGTGTGAATTTGAGGCTAGCCTAGGCTACATGAGACCTTGTCTGAGAGCAAAACAAAAAAATCAAAACTATCACATCATTGCATTTTAGTACCCACCCCTTAAAGACACCTGCTAGAAAACTGTCTTATGTGAACAAGTTTTCTTTAGCTATAAGAACCAAGAAACACGCCGGGCGGTGGTGGCGCACGCCTTTAATCCCAGCACTCGGGAGGCAGAGGCAGGCGGATCTCTGTGAGTTCGAGACCAGCCTGGTCTACAGAGCTAGTTCCAGGACAGGCTCCAAAACCACTGAGAAACCCTGTCTCGAAAAACCAAAAAAAAAAAAAGAACCAAGAAACTGAGCTGAATTTAGAGACAGTTTACTATAATTGTTTTATTAGTAACAATAAATATTTCTTGGACAAGTCCAAGCTAATAGAGATATTATCCTAGACATAGCTCTTTAGTTTCTTATTTTAAAAATGCAGAGATGCCCAGTAAGAAATATGGTTCATTTCACAATTATTTTAAATAGCATCTTCAATCCACAAGACACTGTACTTTATATGATAAAAGGTATGAAGTATCACTATCAGCAAGGAACTTGTTATCTCTCTGGAGATTCAGGACCACAGGCAATTCTTGAGCAGATGGTTAGAAGTGGTAATTATTAGTAGAAAGGGAGACCCCAGGCATACAAGATATGATTGCAAAGAAGTAATACAATAAAAACAAGAGAAAGGTTCAGAAACGCGATTAGGGGAGTGGTGTGGATGATACTTACAGAAAACCTTGTAAAGAGTAGCCTGGGAAAGAAGGGAAGATGAGTAGAGCCATTCCTACCCCTCCATCACTCACAGATGATGCAGATGACTGATGTGGGATTCCCCTCTGTATGCTATGAATGTGTTTTATTACCATTAAAGAAACTGTTTCTGCCAATGGCTTAGCAGAGCCAAACAATGTTGTAATTAATATAGTTTCTGATTCCTTATTCGGGTCTGGGCACAATGGTAATAAAATATATTCACAGCATACAAAGGGGAATCCCACGTCAGGTAACTCTCTCACAGCACCTAGAACATTCATTTGTTCTATATTTTTGCTGCTTGCTTGTTTGATAAGTCAAAGTCTCATGGTGCCCTTTAGACTACCCTTGGGCTCACTCCTGCCACCTCACCCTACCCAGTGTGTAATGACAGATATACCACCATGCCTCTATTGCTTGCCAGTCTGTAACTTTGGTAGTCCATGGACGTGAATAATATTATATGCAACAAGAGGTTTTGGTTGACCTCAAATATATAAGTAACGAAGAGAAAACTAGACATAGAATTCATCATTCAATTTCTGACATCAAAAAAACTGGATCATCTTTTATTTTTATTCTTTCATCAAAATAAGCATCTGTCACCATTTATATAAGAATTCCATGGCCCGGCTCCACCAGTCCCTCACATGGAAAGCATGTAAACTAAGCTATACAGCATGGCTGTTGTGGAATATTATTTAAAGATGTGTTATATTCTTTTATGCTATGGAATATCTGTTTAATAATGCAAAGATGGGTTGTATTCTTTTATGTTGCTTTTGTTTAACTCTGTAAAGCTGTGTTACTTTGCCTGTCTAAAACACCTGATTGGTCTAATAAAGAGCTGAACGGTCAGTGGCTAGGCAGGAGAGATAAACAGGCAGAGCTGCCAGGCAGAGAAATAAACAGGAGAAGGAGGGAAGAGCTAGAAAAAAAGGAGAAAGAGAAGAGGACGTTAGGAGCCAGCTACCCAGCCACAGAGTAAGAAGGGAAGAAAGACATAGAATAAAGAAAGAGAAAAGTCCAGAGGCAAAAAGTCTTCTGTATTTATTTGGGAGCTGGGTAGTGGTCCCGCAAAGAGTTAAAATAAACCAAAACCAAACAACTACACATGATCTCTGCCTGTGCCTCTCACTTCCACCTTTCATCGGTGAGTCACAGAGAGCTGTGTCCCTGCATTTACAGCATTGAAATCACCTGCCCTAAACATTTCCATTCTCCTGTCAACAAACTGCTCTTGGCCAAAGGTGAATGTTTCGTATTCTTTTAAGAATTATCAAGCCTTTAATCTCAGCACTCTGAGGCAGAGGCAGGCAGATGTCTCTGAGTTCAAGCCTAGCCTGGTCTGCAGAGTGAGTTCCAGAGCATTCAGGATTATGTGGAGAACCTGTCTCAAAATGGTGGTGGTGATAAATGATCCTACTCCAGGCAATTACTGCAGTAAGGGAGGTAGTATCACCTGTCTGTGTAGTCTGGAGTGTATAATCTGGAGACCCCAGGAAATGAATTCTAACTGCTACATAGTTTTTTTTGGAATGGGGATGGGGGTAAGTGTTCTCCATAGCACTTAAAAATCTAGTGGGAGCTAATCTTATAGTTTAGTTTTAGACTCTCCTTCTTGTAAATAACATAGGTTGCCTATGCCTGTTGGAGGAAGTACCTTGTGGATCTGCCAATATTGAATTTCTCTCATTTGCATATCAGAGGGTGAGGTGCTGACAGTCACTGTTTACCAACGTGTCCAGTCATCCTGTGTGCACATACCACAGGGGACTAATGATGGCTGCAGTAAGTCCTGTGGTTTATGTTTAACTGAGTTTGCTAGGGCAGTGAATACAATGTAATTCAGGTGTCATAGAACCCAGTACCAGTGATTCGATTCATTATGCCCAAGTGTCAACAGTGTGGGTACCCATTATGAAGAGTGATACTCAAAGGAAGTTAGAGTAACTTTCAAAGATGGTGTGACAGGGACTTGTCAAAACTGGGCTAGTCTTCCATTCCAAATCATGTTCTTTTCTACCATTTTATTTTCAAAATATTTTCTAGAACTTGCTATGATACATTGAAAACTCCCAGTCTGTTCCTGATTGTGAGTGGTCAGCACTTATTTTTTCCTTTTGTGTTTTACATTGTACGGACTGTGCCATTTTAGAGATGTTAGGTATTGAGTCCTTGTCAGTAAATATGGTCTATAAGAGCAAATTGTGTTTTAATTTAGCCACATTAAACTGATTAGTTGTAATATATACATAACCAAAACAGTTTGAGTGGTTGTTTCTGATAGTTCTCTCTCTCTCTCTCTCTCTCTCTCTCTCTCTCTCATTCTCCCACACACACAGATACACATACAGAGAGAAATAGAGAGAGAAAATATGAAAAGGAGGAAAAACTAAGATTAACACCGTGATGTTTCTTTAATAAAATGTAATAAATGCAGCAATTTTTCAAGGAAAATTAAGAAAAATAAATATTTGGGCAATTTAAAGTTATTCCATATCACAAATTTTATAAGGAAGAGTACTCGGGAGTGATTAGAGATTTATAGCTAGTTTTAAAGATGCTTTAAAATACTTTATGGGTTTTATGCAACTTGGGATGGATGACTATTAAAGTGCTATGTAAACTGTGCTCACACTTAATAATCAAGGTCCTTTGTGTTGAGTTTTTAAGACCTGCAGACCTCTGTAGCTGGGGAACTCTGCTGTGCTCACTGCATGTGCACAAAGCCTGGGCTATGTGTTATGAAAGGAAGGGCACACTAGCATTGCTCTTGGGAGACAGAAGATGGAGACTGTAAAGAATGTTGTCATTCATGTTGCCACGAACGTACCTCACCTCTATAGAAAGTGAAATGCCGTTTAAGTGAGTCTCTTTCCTATTTTTATGCAGGGATACTATCCTAACAAAACTTGGTTTCAGAAGTAATTTAACTTTGAAAAGAAGGTAATTGCTTTCAGATTTCCTTCTGTTCTCAGAATTGGTCATTGTAAACTCCACCAAGGGCTCAGAAACTCTTACTTAGGAATGAAGGTCTTTTTATTATGATAGACGTCAAGAGTTCTCAAATGTTTGTGGGCATAAGAATTTCCTAACGAGTGTAGCAGATTTGTGGGACTCATTCCCAAGATTTTGGTTCTGTAAACAATGCGTTTAACAACTGGTGTTTAACATGCTGATGTGGGGTTGATTTCTAAGAGTCACCTTTGTTAAGCTGGCTAGCTAAAGGATCAGGACCCTTTTGACTGCAGACTGCCAAACAAAGGAGCCATTTTAGAGATTTACATGTTAATCTTAACTCTAAGAGTTCCCATGAGTACAATTTTAACCCTGCATTAGCAACTTAAATACTTAAAGATTTGTTGTTTCTTGAGGTCTCTAGCATGAGACAAATATTTATCAAAAGGAAAACAAGCTGTCATTTCCTTGAATTATCAGATGACCCAAACTGAGAGAGACTTAACATTGTTTCAAGACTAAGAAATTAAAGCTAAAAGTGTTATGGAAAGTTTCATAATCCGTTGGAATGATTGGGATGTTTTCCTTGTGTCCCTAATGGTGTGATCTTTAAGTCTATTTTTAATACAGAATAATGTAGTAAAGCTTTTTGAAATGCCAGAATCCAAATATACTAAAACAACTTACCACAGAAATTTTAATAACTGTTTTTATTTAGCTCCTATGTCTAAGGTCTTTATTATCCTAGTGTGTGATTTGTGCACTCTAAAGTTCACCCTGTGCCGTGTAAGGTCAAGTTTTAACCTATGCAGTTGTGCCATGGGTATCACGTGGAAGATAAGGAACTGTAATTACCCACGCCTTTTTTTTTTTTTTTTTTTTTTTTTTTTGGTTTTTTGAGACAGGGTTTCTCTGTGGCTTTGGAGCCTGTCCTGGAACTAGCTCTGTAGACCAGGCTGGTCTCGAACTCACAGAGATCTGCCTGCCTCTGCCTCCCGAGTGCTGGGATTAAAGGCGTGCGCCACCATCGCCCCGATCCCAGGACTTTCTTATTGTCACTTTAGAGTCAGTCCTACCCTTAGCCTACTGCTGGCTAGCACTGATCTCTTTTCCTTCTCTGCATTTTGCCGTCCTGAATGCCAGATGTGGGGAACCTTAAGGTGCAGATGTGAGTGCCACTTCTGTTTGAAGTTAATCCATAGTGTATGCCCAGGACCTCTTGCTGAGTAGGAGTCTGTCGAAAGGGGTGCAGTAGTTTTACATACTGACCAGCTGAGACGCATTTAGGATGTGCTGTATTTTACCTCTTTAAAGTTAAACCATTAATATAAGACAGGGTTTTGTATGAACAATAGTTTTCATTTTTATCAAAGATATTGGGGTTGTTAAGCTTGTGTGTGTGTGTGTGTGTGTGTGAGAGAGAGAGAGAGAGAGAGAGAGAGAGAGAGAGAGAGAGAGAGAATAGAGGCTAGAGAAATGACTCTGGGAAGGTCACTTGGTGTGCAAGCATAGGCTCTGATGCTAGCTCTCAATTGGGCAAGATGAGTGTTGGCCCCACCGGTGCCTTTAACTCCAGTTGTGTGGGGAGAAGAGACAGGATAATCACTGAAGTTGGCTAGGTGCCTACCTAGCTCCAGGTTCAGTGAGAGACCCCATCAGAAAGGAGGAAGGGAGAAAGGGGGGAGGGGAGGAAGAGAAGAGAAGAGAGAGGTCATTCTTCTTCGATCTCAGGGAGTGTGCACACAGGCCTGTGCACCTAAATTCACATGCACATATAATATAGCATGCAGAGAGAGAGAAAGAGAGATTGCAAGTTGCTCTCCAAACCTGCCATACTTTTCTGTGCTTGCCCACAGTATATAGGCATCCTATGTTATCATTACCACTGAATATTATTGTTGTTGGTTTTGTTTTATTCTGTTGTAGTCCTCAGTGAGGAGTTGAGCCTCGCTGTGGTTTCAGTTAGCGTTTCTCTAGTGACCCACCGGTCATGCAGGCGTCTTCGTGTGCTCATTTGCATCTTTATTTCTCATTTGTTGAAGGCTTTGTTATGATCTTAACAGATGTGAAGCTCATCTTTCCCAAGTGTTTTTAATAGTACTAAATTTTTAACTTCTGTATCACTTAGCAGTAGTGGGGGGAGGCCTGAGTCAGCCCCACACTGCCACCCAGCACAGACTGAGGGGTTCTTTTCAGAGATCCTCATTCAGGTGAAGCTGGGGCTCCTCTCTGCGGGTGGTGGTGGGGAAATGAAGCAAAGCTGAATTCTAATAGGAAGAAGGTTTATAGACTTCAGCCTGGGTTTGTTAGAGAGAGATGCTGGGGAAAGAGTGAGCTGTGCTCAGTGCTGTGTTAGGGTTGGAGCAGTGCTGTAGATACAGTACTGTGGAGGCTGTTATTAAAGGGCCTCTGAGAAACTCTCCCCATCTCTTCTCCCTAGTCCCATAAGTGAGATGGTACGGGCTCTGAAGGAGCTTTGATTTCCTTGCAGTCCCATAAAGCAATAGCGGGGCCATAAGGGTTGTGCAAAGGGACTTCTTTTAAAAATGTAAGAGGAGGGGTTCTTGCGAGAGTTCTGTAAAAGCAGATTTACAACTGGGAAAGGAAAGGGACAATATACTTAGGCTTTAAGCCAACTCATTGCTATTTTAATATTCCTTTTTACTTAAGAAGTTTCCATAAAATATGTTTTGATTGTATTCTTTTATTTTCCTCAACTCCTCTCAAATCCTTCCACTATTTGTGATTGATAATCGGTGGGGAAGGGAAGAATCATTTTCTCCAGTAGAGAAAAGTTGGGTATTTCACCCACACTCCAGGGCAGGCCTATGCCCAGGAATAGTTGGCCAACACAAAACTGACCCTATGCTTTTTTGTGTACTTTTTGTTTTGTTTTGCTATTTTTAACATTCTTATTTAAAACACCTATGTATTAAACTACTGTTACCTGTGTGGGCAACTTTCATAGCTTTTGGCTCTTCCCACATTTTCACTGCACTTTAATTAATTTCCTTGGTTTTTGTTGAGCTTAGCAACATACTAGAATATTGTGCATACAGAGGTAAGTTTAAAAAAATAGTTTATCTTCTAGGAATTCCAAACTATTAAACAGATACATCTTTAAATAAGTAGTTGGATTACTATGCCATTTGTTTCTTTTACTGAACATAGATTTTTTTTTCCCCTCACATAATTTGTCCTGATTATGGTTCCCCTTCCCTCTACTCTTACCAGCTCCTTCCTACCTCCCTTCCCATTGGATCCACCCTGTTGGCGGAGGCTGCTCGTTCTTTTCTGGCTGCTCAGACCCAAAATCACACTGAAACTGTGTTAATTACAATATTGTTGGACAATTAGCTTAAGCATATTTCTAGCTATCTTTTACATCTTAAATAAACCTTTACCACAAGGCTTGTGGTTTACTGGTAAGGTTCCAGCTGGCGGCTACATGGTGTCTCTTGACTCTGCCTGCTTCCTCCTCTCTCTGTGCTTGAAATTCCCACCTTGCTTTACTCTGTTAAGCCATTGGCCGAAAGCTGCTTCTTTATTAACCAATGGCAATAAAACATATTCACAGATATAGAGGGGAATCTCACATCACTGCCCCACTTTGTCTTTCATTAGAAAATAATCAGGCTTCTAAGGGATAATAATAAAATACAATGAGGTAAAACAAATACAACATAACAGGATAAAACAAATTGAAAGAAAAGAGCCCAAGAAAAAGCACATAAAACAGAAACAGACATAACTTGTTCACACTCTCAGAAATCCCAAAAAAGCACTAAATTGGATGCCGTGATATATATGCAAAGAACTTGTAAAAAAAGAAGAGGAAAAAAATTAGAAATATATAAATAAAATAAAAATATAAAATTAAAATGAAAAAGTCCCAACATAACATTTTGAGACAAAGAACTTCCAAAGGTGCCCTTGAATTTATTAGCTGTTGGCCATCTACTGCTGGGCAAGCGGCCTGTTCTTAAGAGTAGTTGCCTTTCCAGTGAGACTCCTGTGGAGAAAACTAAATTCTCATTTGCAAGTGGTCATTGGAGCTAGCATCTGTGTTAGGGATAAGGACATGTGTCCACTTCTCCTTTCAGCCCTAGTACCATCTGGTACAGACCTTTGCAGGTCCTGTGAGTGCTGCCCCATCCCTGTGAATTTAAATGTGCTTCAATCCTGTTGTGTTTATAAGGCCACACTCACTGCCTCTTCCAGTCTTTCTGTCTCTGCAGAGTTCCCTGAACCTAGAGGGGAGGGATTTCATGGAGACATCTCATTTAGGACTGAGTGTTTGAAGGTCTTTCTTTCTCTGCCCTGTCCAGTTGTCTTCTGTATTTGTTGCCATCTGCTGCAGGGGAGCTACTTCTTTGATGAGGGCTAAGCAAGGCACTGGTCTGTGAATATAACAGAGTGTCATTAGAAATCATTTTATCTCTATGCTCTTTAGTAGAACAGTAGTATTTGGTTTTATTCTAGGTCCTTGGGCTATCTAGTCTCAGGTCCTTGGTTATCCAATCAGTGTAAAGTATGAGTTTCCTCTTGTGGAGTAGACCTTAAGTCAAATTGTTGCTCCCACAAACTGCGCCATTGATGTGGGAGTGTCATATCAATCTGTTGATTTCATTGGTTAAAATAAAGAAACTGCTTGGCTGGTCCTATAGGTTAGAACATAGGTGGGTGGAGTAAACAGAACTGGGCAGAAGAGGAAGTGAGGGCAGAAATCATGCAGCTCCACTCAGAGATGCCAGGCTCCTCTCTTACAGGCGGATGGGATAGCTCTGCGCTCTGAGGCACACATGCGATGAAGCTCCTACTCGGGATGGACGTAGGCTAGAATCTCCCCGGTAAGCGCACCTTGGGGTGCTAACACAGAATATTAGAAATGGGTTAGACCAGGTGCGAGAGTTAGCCCGTAAGAGGCTAGAGCTAGTGGGCCAAGCAGTGTTTAAATGAATACAGTTTGTGTGTTGTTATTTCGGGCATAAGCTAGCCAGGCGGCTGGGGTGTTGGGGACGCAACCCCGAGACCCCCAATTTCAACACGCCACCATTGCCTTAGCATACCCTGCAGGCAAGACACCATTGTAGATTGAAGAAGGGCTTGTGGCTGGGTTGGCATTTTATGTTTCTCCTTCGGTAGTATGCAGAGTATCTTCCTGTACCAGAGACACTAGCTCATAGAGGTAAAGGCTCTGTGTAGGTACCAGCTGGACTTCTCCATGTTCAATGAGTTGTGTAGGTATGTCTTCATCCACAGGTCCTTGCTGTCAGCTTGTGGAGAGAAGCTTGTAGTCTTGGTAACAGTCTGGGTTATTTGGGGATTCCCATGGGACCCCTTTGCCCAACAACTCAACTAGATGTAACCCAGTCCTGGTACTGGAAGCTTTATTTGGTGACAAGAAATGGCTAGTTGGGGTTCTGTCTCTCTTACTATTTGGTGATTTCATTTCTATTGTCTTAATATATGTATATAGCGTGAGAGTTTCTACTGTATTTGTCTCTGTCAGCACTCTGGTGAGCAGGGTCATTCTAGAAAAGCAGTAGATCTCTACAGTGGGCTTAAGTATTACCTAAATGGCCTTCAACAGTTGTGTCCTTGTCCTGGCCTTGTTCTGTTCATGGAGCACAGCCAGAGCACGTTGAGTCTAACTCCTACAGAACCCCAGATTTTTCAATGCTAAGTGAGCTCTGGCTTTTTGTCTAAAATCAACAGCTACACTGGCCCCTGACAAAATGGGTGGCAAGCCTTGAAACCCGGAACTGACTTCTCCCTATCTATAAAAGTCCTGGGCCTCATCCTGTTCACTAGTGTGTTTACATGGGGAATCTGCACCTAACTAGATCACCTCCATTGCTGTGGTCCTAGATCAGACCTTGAACTTACACATTAAAGATGGCCTCTTCCTTAAAACTTCATGGACCAACACCAGCCGTCCTCAGCTCCCTTGAGCAGCTCTCCTCACCTTCTTAGTTGCGTAGGGACTTGTTCCAGACTTGGCTTTGGTTTGTGAGAATGGAGCAGATTGGAACTTTGATCTTTGCCAGTGTAATCTCTATATCACAAAGTTGTTCCTGTCTTGTCCCTGTGTTAACTAGAGTAGCATTTTTAATTCCCGTCAAGAACTTTTCTTTGCCTTTACAGTCTGACTAGCCATTTGGTTCTAGCCCTCTGCACACCTTCCTCACACTGTGTGATTGTTTCTGGGTTTTGATTTAAAAGAGAGATTAGTGACTCCCATTCACTTGAACAGTTTGGGGCCTGTTCAGCCATGGGTGACCTAATTTCAGTACACAAGTAGGAAAGGAGGGGGAAGAGGAGGAGGCCGCAGTGGTGCCTGGTAAGCAGATCATTAAAGCCCATGTGACACCAGTTCCTTTGCTGTGTCCTGAACCAGGTAGAACAGCAACAGGCAGGTTATCACAATAATCACATATTATCACAATAGACATAATAATAAAAATATTCGAATTATTAAAGTCAGACAGACTTTTAGTAGACATTGCATTGAATCTGTAGATTTGTTGGAGTATTGCCTTATTGATTGCCTTATTGACGATACTAGTCCATAAACATGGGGCATTTTCCCATATACCTATGTCTTCAATATTTTTTTTTCTGTCTTACAAACTTTATTAGTGCTGGGGAAAGGAGGACAGGCAGCTCTGGTCTCTCCCGTACATTACTGCTTGCCGTTGCCATTGATGGGACGGTTCACATGGTCAGGGGAGGACAGGAAGGCCTTGATCTTGGGCTGGGCACTGAGGCGTGCCACATAGGCACTGAGCAGGGGGAAGTTGTCCAGGCAGCCAGGGGCCAGGACCTGGTGGATCAGCAGCAGATCTAGCAAGTTGTAATCGGCGAAGGAGATCTGGTCACCCACGATGAAGGCTTTGCCTCCTTGGTTCTGGAACAGCAGGGTCTCGAAAGGTTTCAGGTGTCCAGGCAGGGCCTTCACGTAGTCATCCTTCCCTTCCTCATATTTGGTGTAGATGAGGGTGATGTATTTCAGGCAAAGGTCTTCCACCCCGTCATTCACCATATCCACCAGGGCAGCCTCCTTCTGATCTTTTCCATAAAGCCCAAGGGATCGGCCCAGATGCCTCAAGATGGCATTAGATTGGTACAGGGTAAGGTCTCCATCCTGAAACTTGGGGAGCTGCCCATACAGACAGGTGGACTTGAGCAAGCCTTTCATCCAAGTGTCCTTGGACACCACCTCCTCCTTCCAGCTCTGGTCCTGGTCAGCCAGTTGTATGCGCATGGCCTCACAGCGCCCTCGAACTGGGAAGTAGACAATGGTGTACGGCGGCATGGCTGCTGCATAGACGGAGGCACAAATTCTGAGCTGCGTAGACGACAACGGATCTTGGGTGTGGAAACCAGCCTGTCTTCAATTTTTTAATTAAAATGTTTCTTCATTGATCATGTTTCCCCTCTCCCAGTGCCTCCCAGATCCTACCCACCCAATTTCATGCCCCCCCGAAAAATAAACAAGAAGCAAAAATAAAATCAACAACAACAAAATACAAGAAACAAAAAAAAAAACCCACAAAAATGAAAATCAAAACAAAGAATACCAAAATAAATACCATTGAGTTCATTTTATGTTGGCCAAGTACCCTGTGCATGGAACCTGCCCTGGATGTGGTTGATACAGCCATTGTAGGTGTTTAGTTTAGTTCTGTACATTGGGTTTATAGCATTTTTGTTAATTACTATTCTTTTTGTGGATTGTATATTGTTTTTTGCATGTAGATATTATTTTAATAAGTTTTTAATGACACTTAAAAACCTTAAGGAGGTGGACAACCAGCAGATGTGAATTGTGGTCCAGAAATGCTGTTACTTGAAGTGGTGTAAGTGTCCGAGCTTGACATTAGGGACCAGGGAGATAGATCCATCAGCGAAGTGCTTGCTGTGTCATTGTGAGTACCTGAGTTCAGTCACCAGAGCCCACATGAAAAGCCAGGTGCCAAGCTGTGCTGTGAGCTTATGATCCCCAGTGTTGGGAAGTGGAGACAGGCAGGTCTCCATGGTAAACTCCGAGGCAGTCAGAGACTCTGTCTCAAAGGGTGATATCTGAGAGGTGATAGCCCAGATTGCCCTCTGGCCTCTACACACATGTGCACACAAGCGCACACGCTCACACAGAAAATAAAATCTGAGCTTTAAGTCGACCTTTCAACTTTTGGACTTTTAACCATATATCAGCCACAGCTTCTTACCACATCAAGATCCTAAGTAGTAAAAATCTGTATTAATTTTCCCTGTCTCTTTCAGTGTTAAATGTTTACAGAAGACAGTAAAGGACTCTTACCACATAATATGTAGACCATGTGCCTGTGAGCTTGAAGTTTGCGCAAAATGTGGAAAGAAAGAAGACATTGTTATTCCGTGAGTATTTCCTTTTACATTGGGGTTTGTTTTTAGTCATCATCCATGAGCTTTCTCTAGGCAACACTAACTCAGTTTGAAGTTACAAGCACTTTTCTTCATAGCAGGAAAAGGGTCACAGTTTTATCAAACTCTTCTATTAGAGTATAAGATGACATTTATATGTTTAAGAACATCAACTCTTCAGCCTTGCGTTTCATACTCATCTGAAGAATGACTTTTTCGGAGCAGCCTCCCTGGTGGCCTCTTCACTCACCCGGAGCCCACTCTTCCCACAGCAGCCTTGCAAGTGCTGACTCGAGCTAAGCTCGTCTTTAGAAGAGGCTCTTCTGCTTTTCTGTAGGCTCCTGATGGGAAGAAACAAGGAGAGGATTTTTTAACCACCACCGTTAAATAATGAAAGCCTGGGTAATAATTATAAACTTTTCTTCTTTTTCTTCTATTTAGGTTTAATAAAGAACCAGAAAATTCAGCAAATACTGAAAATCAAGGTTCTAACTGTAGACGAAGCTGCAGAGGGGAGGAAGACAGTGACAAGGATTTAGACGCTGACGCTGACTTGGATGGGGAGGATGGGGACTCTTAGGTGGCCTGACAGCACCGAGGCGACTGCAGAGGGCTCGGCAGTCACAGAGACATCCAGTGTGGGAGTCCGAAAAGGCTGTCCAAAACAGGCAGAGCTGACGCATGAGCAGTATAAATTATTTATAACATTTGAATAACAGAAACTTTCAGGTTTTCACAATAAAACTTGAGCTGCATATACAGAATATGTGTGGAAACTTCCTGTGGCCTGTTGTACAATCTATGGGAATTGTTTAGAAAAGCATATTATCTAGTATCAAACTATCCAGTGTTGAGAACTGCTGGTTGTACAGAACTATCTCTTGGAACATTACGATGATTAACTCATAGTGAGTACATTTTTGTAACCTGACCTCACGTATGTAACTTCCTTAGCAAAAGCCCCCTTTATCTTACAAAGCAAACCCATTTATTTTTATACACAAACACACATATAAAATCAGGTGTCGTGATTTTCCTTCAAAAATATTTTTATATATGCCATTCCATTGTTTCTACCTTTTCCAGTTTGGAAATACATACTCAGAAAAAATTGTGTGGAGTATATAGTTAATAACTGGAAAGGAAACTTGTTAGAAGCCGTTTCCCCCCTAAAGATTATTCCAGGAATCACCTTGGGGGGCCTGCAGGGAACCCCACACCTATAATTATGTTAAGAATAGTTCTTTTGGCAAAACCTGCTCCACACCCAATTAGCTATTCGCTAACTGCTAACGAACTTAATCTGTTAGCAGACCCATCCCAAATTCCAGACAATCTAGAGAGAACTAGGTGTGTCAACTCGCGACTTCCTGACCAGGGGAATCAACATCTGACTTCCTGGCCTACGTGACGAACCTGAGGAACCCAAACCACGTGATCGGGACCACGCGGCAAGATCCCGCTCCCCTGCCCCCTGAATCCCTTATCCAGGGACTATATAAGCTGTAACCCTGTCCCTAATAAACAGAGGCTTTGACAAATCTTTGCTTGGCCTCATTTCTTTATCTTAGCCCATCTCTTCCAGGTAGCGCCCCTCCGAGACCCTGGAGTAACAGGCTGCCAGGGCAGGTCACAACTACTAGAATAGTGACCTACCCATGGCGGTCACAGAAACTAGCCTTCATACTCGATGGAGATACTCACAGTGTCAGACGCTCTGGTGATGCTCTTCCATGTAAGCTATTACATTGCTCTGAGTTCTACTTATGGGCAATGTAGGTTAGCTTTGTGTGATTGCTGAAGTGTGAGTCCTTATGCTTAAAATCCTAAAGCTATAGAAAGGTGGTGAGGCAATACAATGAACTTTTTCATACTCTATTCGTCGATTTTCAATTTTAATGTTTTATTATGTTTTCTTTGTGTCTTAATCTCCACATATGTATATATGACATGTATGTATGTATATATAGGTGCGTATATATTTCTGAACCATTGAAATAAATGTGAAACCCTGGCTTTAGACTTGTGTGTGGCTTTTTTATTGTTCTAAAATTTGGAAATTGATCCATGTTCTTATAGAAGCTATGATTTGCTCATCTTACATTTTTGTACATTGCTTTGATGTTGAGGCTTTTGGGTTTGACTGGTTTTCCTGATGCACACAATACCCATATAAAATGAAGCAGGATTAGAAATTATTGAAGATATTTTAATTTAGGCTTAAACTCGAAGCTCAAGAGATACTTTAAGAGTATCATACTCAAGAGTATGAGTGTAGGCTTCTTAAAAAAAAAAAGAGGCACAGAAAGCAGGGTGTAACCAAGTGTGCATATGGGCTCGAGGAAGAGTGGGCAGTTACCTGTCTTGAAATTAGCCGTATGTACTCATGGGTTACATCTCAAGTTTCTTAAGTGTATTAGTTACTTTAAGTTGCTGTGATGAAATACCATGGCCTAAACAACTTACAGAAGAGTTTATTTGGATGTCTAGGTCCAAAGAGATAGAGTTCATTATAGTGGGGAGGCATGGCAGCACGCAGGATGGCAGCCACCACTGGAAATGGAGCCAGCTGTCGGTTCTCATAGCCTGTTTCCAGTGACACACTCTCTCCAGGAAAAACATGCCTCCAACTGGAGACCAAGGTTTCAGATAGCCAAGTCTCTGTTCTCATTCAAACCACTACAGTGTTAAAAAAAAATCCTCTCTCTCTTGGTGAGATGGCTCTGCCATGAATGGAATCATAACCTGATCATGTAAAAGCTGAAGCCACTGTATAAGATAAAGGACTTAGTGCATTCCCGTCCTTTATAGTTTTTGGTGAAACTCCTAGAAAATGACAGATTTGTGGCTGGGAAGGACAAAGGCCTCGGACAGTTGTTGATTGTGTTGGAATCCTTGCTCTGCTGCTAGCAAAGGCTTCGGCTAGATTCCAAGGCAAGGGGTTTTTCTCTGTCTCCTCAGTCTCCAAATCCTCCCTGTCTTTTTATCTTTCCTTAGTAGCCGATTTTAATGTGTGCAGCAATATCTTATTCCCCTTTTGTTTATCGACTATGGGTTTTGGTAGTAGATGGTATTAGGGTTTTTTTTTTTTTTGGTAAATTGATAGGGTTGTTTTAAATATACATTGAAATGCATGTGTAATATGAATTTACTTTCAGATGCTGAGATTAAAGGCATGTGCCACTGCTGTTTCTGCTTTTTTACCTGGAGAGATGTGTAAGGAAGAGCGTCACGTAGACGCACACACCGCAGCTGCATTTATCTCTGTAGGACTAAGAATAGTTGTTTTGCTTGCTTTGGGAAGTGGACCTTGAAAGCTTTAGTTCCTTTGTGTTTCTTTAAGAACTATGCTTTCTAAAGCCAGGTGTGGTGGTTAGCACAGACCTTTAATAGTTGCAGTCGGGGGCTGGAGAGATGGCTCAGCGGTTAAGAGCATTGCCTGCTCTTCCAAAGGTCCTGAGTTCAATTCCCGGCAACCACATGGTGGCTCACAACCATCTGTAATGAGGTCTGGTGCCCTCTTCTGGCCTGCAGGCATACATGTAGAAAGAATATTGTATACATAATAAATAAATAAATATTAAAAAAAATAGTTGCAGTCAGGAAGCAGAGGCAGGTGGATATCGAGTTCGAGGCCAACCTGTTCTACATAGTGAGTTAGTTTCAGGATCGCCATGGCTATCCTGGGAAACAATGTCAGAATTATCCTTTCTAGCCGGAAACTTTTTTTTGTTGTAATTCAGCATGTGGAAATTATGAAGCAACCACGTTTCATTTTATTGTAATAAATCAGTGCCTAATGAAAGTTCCCCTGCCTTGATATTCAGATAATCCGAATCATCACATCCAGACATACCTGGGTTCTTACTGAAGTTCCAGCTCTAGTCACACACTCCATAGACTCTTAAGGAATTCCTTCCCCCTATGATTTATTCCTCCTGGGTATTTTTCTCTCCAGGTCCCCAGATGATTCCGATTGTCAGCTACAGAAAATAGTTACATGTAGTAAAAAGCCATTTTCATGCTTACCAGACACAGGATGTGCTTGCCAAATTGACTTCTTCACAGATTCTCTTACAGCTAGAAGTAGATAGCCATATGGGGGATTCTGGAAAAGAATTACCAAGAAAAAGAAAATAGCTTGGCTCTTCCTGCCTAAACGTGCCGTGAGAATACATGAGAACTTGTAGCCTTTTGCCTCAAAGCTGCTGACTTGGATGGCGGCGGTCACGTCAGAGGAGCTACAGTCAGCAATAGAGCGTATGCTCATTGGTTAGCACAGCAATAGAGCGTATGCTCATTGGTTAGCACAGCAATAGAGCATATGCTCATTGGTTAGCACAGCAATAGAGCTTATGCTCATTGGTTAGCACAGCAATAGAGCGTATGCTCATTGGTTAGCACAGCAATAGAGCATATGCTCATTGGTTAGCACAGCAATAGAGCTTATGCTCATTGGTTAGCACAGCAATAGAGCGTATGCTCATTGGTTAGCACAGCTTCAAAGTCCTGGGGAGGGAGGGCTCCAGGATGCCTCTTGCTTCTGGCTCTTGTGCTTGCTGATAGTGTGTTCTTACCATATTTGCCATGGTGTGATTGTTGAGTGGACTCCCACTGGATCTAGTATAGTGTGATTGTCTCATGGGAAAAATCCCACTCCTCATGAGGCAATTTACTTGCAGATCATAATGAAGATGATTTTTATAGAGAAATGACGCTTAGAGGTGTGAGATTTGCCAAGGATGGAAAATGAAAACAAGTTTAATGCATTCTAGATACCTGAACTCCGCCTGTGGAAGAACAGGCTGACCATCAAAGAAAGCAATTATGTCCATGCACCCAAGGTAAGGCCCAAGCTCCTCGATCACATAGCTTATAGAAGTAATTGCAGGTTTGGGATGCACCTTACAAAAATAAAATTGTGAAAGGATTAAATGACCCTACTGTGTGTAAAGAAAAAAAGAAAAATAGATGGTTAGCTCGAGCACCGGAGTAAGGCCTTGCTGAGCAGAAACAGGATAGGATTCTGCTATACGGAAACTGCAAACAGCTGGCTGAAATATATTTGGCTTGCTTCAAATTTTGCTAATCAACTATGAAAGAATCATTGCTTTGGGGTGAAATTGTTGAAGTAGGTAACTTAATTCAGAGGAAAATGCTTAACTACATGTGGGCTTCTAAGGAAAACGTAACTTATGATCATGTGATTTCTTCTTATGTAAAGATTTTAATTTGATTTTGGAAAGTATGTAATTTGTGGTTTTGATGTGATTTCCTTCTTGCATAGGGATTTTGTCTTAGGTGGTATAAAAGAGTTAAGAGAAAAAAAAATAAAGAAAAGGGGAATTAAGTTTTGCTCCCTCAGGTAAATCTGTGTGCTTAGCTGCTGACATCCACACACCTCTCCAGTGGCTCTGACCTGCTGGACTCCAGCCCTTGGGAATCTTGGGCCCACAACCTCCCAGTTCTTGTAAAGTAAATAAATGTTGTTCTACAAACTCCTGCCAATCAGAAATCCAGTTACTTGCAGCCAGAAGCATTCCAGCGGATACAGCGATAGCTTTGTAGCGCCCAGTCTATAGCACTTACCAACTGTGGCAGCAAAACATAGATTGATGTATTAAATATGATTGATTGGCCGTCAAGGCTTGTCAACTTGACCTCTTGCCTTGATTCTACAAAAGGATTATCATAGATTAAATAGCTGCTGATCATATGATAGCAGTTGTGGTACTCAGATTCCAAGCATTTGTATGCAGTAACACAGTTAATTAGAATTGCTCTTGGAGTGATGAGCTGTTGATGAAAGGAGATGATGAGCAATGCTCTGTGAGACAAAATGAAGCATGGGTGAGTACTGATCAGGAGTCAGAGCCAGGTGGGCTAGAGGTGGGGTCTCAAGTAAGTGAGGAGTAAGAAATGATTTTTAAAGTGACTCACTGAAAACAGGGCTAAGAGACATGAGAAACGTGTTTGTGGTGGTTTGAAGAAAATGGCCCCCAAAGGGAGTGGCACTGTTAGGAAGTCTGACTTTTTTGGAGTAGGTACAGCCTTGTTGGAAGAAGTATCACTGTGGAGGCTGGCCTGGAGGTTTCATATGTGTTATAGCCACTTCCTGTTGCCTGTGTCAAGATGTAGAACTCTCAGCTCCTTCTCCAGCACCATGTCTGCCTGTATGCCACTATGTTTACCATGTTGATAATGGACTACACCTCTAAAACTGTAATCTACCCCAATTAAATGTTTTTCTTTTGTGAGAGTCTCCGTGGTCATGGTGTCTCTTCACAGCAATAGAACCCAAATTAAGACAAGGTTCCAGGCAGAAAAACCACATTGGGAAGCGTCGAAAGGAGAACTTGTTGGTCTGTTCCAGGAGCTGCCAGGTAGAGCTGTTTACCTTAGAGCCCTTAAAGGTCGATCCCAGAGAGGTGACAGAAGGGTCAGAGCCTGCTGAGCGTGGTCAGCCTCTGCTGCACGGTGAGTTTGAGGCCAGCCTAGGCCACGTGAGACTCTCATGAAACAAAGCCCTTCTTTTCCTTCTACTATTTTGTTTCAGCCCTTTGACTGATTTCACTGACGTGAATGTATTTGTTGTTCTATGTGAAATTTTCTGAGCTCCTGAAATCTGTTGATACGTTTATCATCAGACTCAGAAAACCATCTTACATCATTTCTGCAAATAGCATCTACTCCGTTTCTGAAACTGGTGCTGCTCACAAGTAGATCCTCTGGGCTGTGTGCTCTGACTCCCCTGCCTGTTTTTATTCGCCTCTTCCTCTGTGCCTCAGCAGTCGCTTCCTGTTTGCCACTCTGCATTCACGAGTTTTCTAGTAGATTAATGCGCTCAAGGTGCTTTTAAACCTTTGACAAGTCATTAATCTCAAAACAGTGAATTTATAGTTCTAAAACATCTGATTTTTACGTAGATTATAACTCTTGGAATTTCCATCATGCCTGTTTTGTGTAGGCTTTTCCCTTTTCTGTGATGTAATAATAATAGATTACTGTCTGATGTATTAAGATACGGCGTGAGCATCCTGGATGGTATGCTGGAAGTATCGGCCCTTGGCTTGTGGGCTTGAAGTGGCAGACACTCTAAGAAGAGGGGCTCAGTGTAAGCTAATTAGGTCATGAAGGAACCACCTTTGCAAGGAACTGAGTGAGTTCTTGCCAGAAGGGACTCAGAGGCCAAAAAGCCTTTGTGTGGTTCTTTGACCCTTTCATTGCCAGAATTGTGAGCCAGACCAATGCTATTATTTTATAAAGTACTTGAGTGCTTTGTACAGTGACACGAACTACACCAACAGTCTTTCACTGTTCGCCAGCTGCTTCATCCTTTGAGTCCCAGTCACGTTGAAAGCTCTGCATATTGAGTGATTTTAATTTTGTCTTAGACATCATGAGTGAGGTATTATTTTTTTAAATATTTATTTATTATGTATACACTATTCTTTCTACATGTATGCTTGCAGGCCAGAAGAGGGCACCAGACCTCATTACAGATGGTTGTGAGCCACCATGTGGTTGCCGGGAATTGAACTCAGGACCTTTGGAAGAGCAGGCACTGCTCTTAACTGCTGAGCCATCTCTCCAGCCCTGGTATTATTTTTTTTTTTAAGGTTGCTTTTTCCCCCCCAGGGACTGTGTCATGGCAATGAGGAAGAATAATTAACATATAATTGAAAAAGTGAGTCTAAATAATTTTACATACAAACAATAAGCTTTCGGTTCAGAGTTGTGCCTGCATGGTTTTCTGACCCCAGAACCATGCAAGTGCATTACTAGGGTGAGAGTATGTGAGATGCCATACATTGCTGATTAGACAAATCTGTTGTTCCTCTTACTAGCACCCCAGAGGTCTCAGAAGAGCTTCTGTGCCCTTCTCCCCGCTTCCCTCATTTTGGACAATTGTAACTTTTTTCTAAGGAGTCCCCTTGAGTCCCAGGCACTATTGGAAAGTACGTGGTTGCTTATCTGTAAGTGATGATTTGAATTCTCGTCACTTTTTACTATTTCCCTGTGCATATCAACACACATGTATGAAATATCTGTAATCGTTCTGATTAGATGACGCCACTTTATTGTGAGATCTGTTGGCGGAATAAAAGAACACGGGTGTTTGTGTCAACACTGGGTATGTGGTATGGATTACAGACTGAGAAGGTTGTTCATGGTGACCACTTAGCACAGTGATGACTCTCAGAAGGGAATGATAGTTATTACAGGCATGTGCATGAGTGCAGGAATGGGCGTGTACATGTTCGTGTGCCTGTATGCAGGAGTTTATTCATGTGCACATGTGTGTGAGTACGTGCGTAGTTGACCCCTATATTACCATTTTAAAATAATAGAAGATAAATAAATGGCAGTTTCTGATGAGTGTCCTGTTTCCATGCTGCTGGCAAAGTAGTCAAAGTCAAAAAATAAGACACCAGAGATACCCATGAGGTCCTTCTGTCTCTAAAGCCTGTGTTATATCAGCCACACTTAGGAGAAGTTGGAACTATCGCACTCTCCTAAACTTCCGTTTTCTTAATTTAATGCATCTGTGACATTAGCACAGCTCTCTCTCTCTCCGTTCTTGTCTGTGACTGTCCTCGTTTCTTCCTCACACTGTTTCTGTCTTGGATGACAATCCTGTTCAAAAGTCACTTACATAAAGCCTAGCTACCCTCCTCTCATCTTACCCTAGAATTTTCTTTTTTTTATGTTTATTTATTTATTTTATTTTTTTTAAATATTTATTTATTATGTATACAATATTCTTTCTGCGTGTATGTCTGAAGGCCAGAAGAGGGCATCAGACCTCATTATGGATGGTTGTGAGCCACCATGTGGTTGCTGGGAATTGAACTCAGGACCTTTGGAAGAACAGGCAATGTTCTTAACCACTGAGCCATCTCTCCAGCCCCCTTATTTATTTATTTATACAGTATTCTGTCTGCTTGTATGCCTGCAGGCCAGAAGAGGGCACCAGACCTCATTACAGATGGTTGTGAGCCACCATGTGATTACTAGGAATTGAACTCAGGACCTTTGGAAGAGCAGGCAGTGCTCTTAACCGCTGAGCCATCTCTCCAGCCCATTGCCCTAGAATTTTCATCGCTCATTTTGTTAGTTGTCAATAGTCCTGAAGGCCACAGGACCATTTCCCACGAATTCTTATTGGCCAGGCTCATGCTAGTGAGTCCCACAATTCTGTCAACCATCACACATACAGGAAAATGTTCACCTCCCCAAATCTCACACATACAACTTTTAAAGAAACCGAGTACTGCAGTTACACGGCCACTTGCGTCTTTTACTTCCATGCGCTACAGTTTGGATGGAGGTTGTTCCTACCAAAGCTCACATTGAAATGTGGCTGGTGATACAGTTGTGTCAGGGTATAGGATTTTTAAGAGACGTGATAATGTCCAGGGAGGTTGGACTGTTTCTCCTGAAGGCACATCAGTCCTCATGGAGTGTACCGTCCTGTGTCTGGGCCTCTGCTGTCCCTTCTTGCCTTCCTGTATCTGCTTAGAGCTACATGATTGGCAGCAGAACATTTGCTGCCATTGGGCCCTTGTCAGAAATCAAGTAGTCATCACTCTCTTCTGACCATGCCCAACTGCTTCAAACCTCTTGATAGGAGTTCCCTGCCGTGATGCAAGGTATCCTGGAACTACGAGCTGAATAAACCCTTCCTCCCTTGAGTTGCTTTTGTATTTTATCACAGCTACAAGAAAAAACAAGCCAAACCAACTAAGACAGATGACTTCTGGCTAGAGTCTACAGAAGTGGAAGTGGAATGACTAAGCCCAAAGCCAGCCTGACCAGCATAGAGCATGCCTGTCTCAAAAAATAAAGAAAAATACTTAGCTTTCTAAGATGTCAACCAGGTGACATCAGTAGTTCATCCAATCCTAGTTACAAGACCCAGTATCAATTTTAAGTATATAAATTAAAGTTTTAATATTAAATTGTGCAATAATTTAGATGCTATTTTAAAATCTACTTTTTCCATTTAAAATATTTTTGAATATCCTTAGAATTAGCATTAAGTTAAAATTAACATTT
This sequence comes from Microtus obscurus, assembly GCA_963919715.1. Lineage (NCBI taxonomy): Eukaryota > Metazoa > Chordata > Mammalia > Rodentia > Cricetidae > Microtus > Microtus obscurus. Next base: position 40,228,764 of record CAWTZC010002514.1, read on the forward strand.
TAAAAATTATATTTTGTTCATTGGTCTCTTCACAGACTCAGTGGGTGAAAGAATCCAGACCCAAGAACTGAATCTTGACTTAGGTGTTTGCACAGGTACAGAAATTCAAAGTCCTACCCTGTGATTTGACTTTATTGTATGTAAATTTTGCTTAAATTGAAAGTAATAATTATAAAATATAAGTATACTTCTGTCAAATCCAGGCCTTGATCAGATGACATAGCCCTTGACTTAAGGAAGAGCAAACAGTAAAGTGATTCTGAGGGAGAAAGAACACCTGCCTCTGAGCAGTGTGGCCCTGGGACCCTGTCCACTAGGACTGTCCCTTCCCGTGCCTTTGTCTAACAGGGATGTGATGGCCACTGTGAGCCTACAGTGGATGCAAACACAGAGAATGCCCGAGATCCTACAGCATCTCTACTCAGGAAGGTTACCTTGTGGCTGGTATTATGTTTGTAGCTGTTTCAGTCTCTTAACTTTACATAAAATTTGTTTCTAAATTAACTAAAAAAACACAAAAAATGTAAATATTTATGGGTATTATGTGATGTGTTGATAAATGTATGTTTTGCCTAATTGTGTGAATCAGGTTAAATGTCTCAAACATTTTTTTTATGATGCAAATGTTGAAAATCTAGCTTCTTGAAATACAGAGTAACTATCATTCTCCATAGGTACCCTCCACAGTCCACCTTCCTCCTCCTATGTAGCTGTAACTTAGGAACCACTGGTCCACTTTTCCTTGTGCCTCTTATCTTATACTTCCCAGCATCTGGAGTCCTTGGCTTCTGTAAGATCAGCTTTAAAAATATATTTCTTTATTTTTAGCTTGTGCATGCCTTACATAAGGCTTCTATTGCTGTGGTCAAACACCATGACCAAAGCAGTTTGGGGAGGAAAGGGTTTATCTGCCTTGCACTTCCACAGCACTGCTCATCCACACAGGAAGTGAGGGCAGGAACTCACACAGGGCAGGAACCTGGAGGCAGAAGCTGATGCAGAGGCACTGGCTTGCTCCCCATGGTTTCCTGTTTTCTACCACCAGCTCACGGATGTCGCCATCCACAATGGGCCGGCCCCTTCCCCATCACTCATTAAGAACATGCCCTCCAGGTTTGTGTAGCTTATGGCTTCACGTCTTCTTCATTGAGGGTCCCTTCTCTCAGATGAGTCTCGCTTATGTCAAGTTGATATCACAGTAGCCAGTGCTACGCATGTCTCTGTGCGTTCATGCACGCCACAGAGCACGATTGGAGGAAGACCACCCAAAGGAAACGGTTCTCGCCTTCTCTCACGTGGGTTCAGGGATTCAAACCCGTGTCGCCTCGGGTTTGGTGGCAAGTGCCTTCACCCACTGAGCCAAGCACAGCTTTTTATATTCCGCAAAGAAATGTTCTTTTGTCATTTTTTACTTAAACATTTTATTTCAGTTTCTCGTAAGAGGTTTGTGGGTTTGCAAAGCAGGTCAACTAAAATTCTTGGATAAAGGAAAGCAAGCAAGCTTGGTACGAATCCCCCATTGGATTGCAGATGCAACCAATGAAAACGCTTAAACCAGAAGAGGTAGCTTGCTTTAGGCTGTTTTTACTACTTGTGAGATGTGGACCCTTCAATAACACGATTTGCAAATTTAGTGCAGCAGCAAGCTCTAGAAAGTATGTTTCTGGCAGTAATAATGTTACAGTTTGTTTTGGTTTCTTTGTCAAACTGGGACCTATTTCTAACACTGTTATCACATACACATACACAAAAGGCTCAGTAAATCGATTGATCAAGGGGTTTATTTTTAAAATAACAGCTAACCGAGGACGGGAAGTGAATTTGAAAACGGCATACAGTGAACTCTCATTTAAAACGTAAGTTTGCCTATTGAAGTAGCAGATGTTTGCACATCGAGGCGGATCTTATCTAACCCACGTTTTGTTTTTACTTGACTAATCATAAATATATTTGTAGAATATATTTTAATCGGTTGTTTTTTCATTTGTTTTATAAATATCAGGACAAATCATGGTAACATGGGACAGTGATTATGATACAGGAAATGAATCAGCCCTTTGGATACTGCCAGGACCACTTGAGGTTAGACACTCTGAAGGACAGTTCTGACATCCCTCAGCTTAGGATGTTCCACTGACTGCCAAGTCAGGAAACAAAGTAGAGTGATTTATTTTTATTTTTTTTAATGTGTATATGAGTGTTCTCCTGAATGTTTGTCTGTGTACCACACATATACCAAGGAAAGCCGAAGAGGGCATTAGCTCCCCTAGGACTAGAGTTACAGGCTGCTGAAACTTGAACCCCGGTCCTCTAGAAGAGCAGCTAGTGCTCTTAACTGCCGAACCATCTCTCCGGTCCCCGTGAAATGAGTTTAAACTGTGGTTTACATTCAGTCTGTTTTCTGGTGCTCTGCTCTGAACCAATAGGCCTAGTTACTCCTCTGGAAGGAAAAATTGAATATTCTGTGCTGCGCTCAGAAAGCCTGGAAACTGCGAGAATAGTGAATTTATTTTATTTCACCCACGAACATACTGAGCACCGTGCATGGAAGTGTAAGAGCAGTTACACGGCTAAAAATAAGATTCACCCATTTCTTCCCGTCCTAGTACTGTGGCTGCCAGCTGCCCCGAGACAGGTGCAGTGTGAACAGCTGCCAGTGGACAGAGACAGCAGCTTGCCGAAACTGGCAAGTGTCTCCTGTACACAATTTAGGGAAGGGTTTGGAATGCGTTTCTTGGCACTAGACAAGGACATTTCAGGTCCTGTCAAGCAACTGATTTATATGTGGGAAGACCTCAGTTAGGAGTACATTCCTGATGCCATGTTCCTGCCAGGAAGTTAGGGAGGAAACCCTACAAAAATAAAATTGCTCTAGCAAGGAAGCCTTCTTCTGAGGTAGCCTATGTTTGGGAGATCGTGACCATATCATTAAAAGTCCACTTTGTCAAACTGTAGTGACATAACCACATACCATAACCACTGCAGTGGGTCCTTGAGGAGTGGATAGAGAGCAAAAATAAACCCATAAACTGGTTTATAATGTGTTCAGATAGGCATCCTCCTGGCCAACCTTGAAGTGTTTGTCCAGGCATGAAATTTCCCTTGTTCTGAGATTGTCTTCTCAAGTACAATTTGCCCATACACTGGACACCCTGAAGGCCACAAAGGGAGCAACTTCTCCACTTGAGCTGCAGAGAAGACTGAACACATCATGGAATTGAACTGTGTCCTTCTGCCCTCCCTTGTTCATTGTTGTATCGTGGAGGTGAATCATCTTGGGGAAGTTTCAGCTTAGAGACACAGAGCTGGTGACCCCATGTGTGCAATCACATGGTCAGTAGTCTGACGAAGTGTGTCTCAGATGTCTAGTGTATGTATATATGATAGTTGTAACTAATTAGGTACAAATTCAATTAACATTATTTTACTGACTTTGCCTTAAGTTACATATTTTTCTTAAATTATAGGTAAGGTCTAATTCAGCTCTGGAAAGCTATAACTGCTTGCCTTTTTAAAGGGGATTTGGGAGCCTTGGAATAGCTGGGAACTACAGATAAAAATAACATTCTTCATTATTCTGTAAACTGCTGTAAAAAGCTTTTCCATAATGGAGTGATAATTCTGTCTATATTTTAAAGTTTTTTGAGGTACGATTTATACAACTTTTTGTATAAATTTTGTATACATACTTTTTAAAAAAGTATGTAATCTACTGCTGTGGCAAATTTACAATGTTACATAATTATCACCACGATCCGTCAGGAGGTAGGAAGTGCTAGCGCAGTTCTAATTGATGTGGGAGTGATTTCTTATTAATAAAGAAACTGCCTAAGCCCATTGATAGGCCAACCCTTAGGTGGGTGGAATAAACAGAACAGGATTCTGGGAGAAAGAAGCTGAGCCAGGAGTCGCCATGTTCTCATGCAAGGCAGACGCAGGTTAAGATCATTCCTGGTAAGCCAGCTCATGGGCTACACAGAATATTAGAAATGGGTTAGATTAATATGTAAGAGCTAGCCAATAAGAGGCTGGAACTGATGGGCCAGGCAGTGTTTAAAAGAATACAGTTTCCGTGTAATTATTTCCAGGCATAAGCTAACCATGTGGGCGGCCTCAGCCTGGCCGCTCCATATTACAACATCAAATGCTGTAGCCCTTTTTCATAGTTCCTCATGTTGTGGTGACCCCCCCAACCATAAAAATATTTTTTGTTGCCACTTCATAACTAATTTTGCTACTGTTACGAATCGTAATGTATTATCTGTGTTTTCTAATCCTCTTAGATGACCTCCATAGAAGGGTCATTTGAACTTTCATATGGGTCATGACCCACAGATTGACGACCTTTGTGCTAGAGTATATAGCAGGTGGAAGTTTATTTGGGCAGATGGGGGATATGGAAAGATTTCAACTATGAAGGCATGAGAATGTATTTATTCAGTAAGATGAGACCTTTAGGTGATTCGACTATCTGGGTGTCATCGTGCTCCTGCAAGTACCTGACTATAAGTAGTCCTGTAAGTTTACCCAATCAGTTCATCGACTCACCAAGCTAGAGTTGGGTGGACTCTGTATTCTATCTGCTGTAAATAGGTTTGTTTAGAACTCCTCAGGAAAAATTCAACAGAGTCGCTCATAAAGAGGTTCCACATCCTCACCCTCAGTTTTAACTGCTGGTGCATTTTTAATATTGCCATTCTGGTGGCTTTGTGAACTATCCCTGGCTTTGTATATTTCTAATGACTTATTGATGACTCGGCACATTTGCAAGTGATTAAAAGTCAGTCGTGTATCTTCTTTGGTATAATATGTATTCGGATTTGTTGCTCACTTACAAAATTTGGTTGTTATTGTTATTATTATTATTGATTGTTTACATAAATCCTAGATAACATGTAGATCCTTATCAGATGTGACTTGGAAATTGTTTCAGTTAGTTAGTGACTTGTTATATCCTAGCTAAGAAATCCTTTACTGGAGAGATAACCATGCAGTCAGTGATAGAGTTTGAGCCCGGAAGCATGAGGACTACCCACTGCCCATCCTTGTAATATACTTATGGCTTGTTAAAATATTAAAGCAACCAGTATATGTACAGTTTTGATTGTTTAAAACCTTTAGAATTGGAAAACAGAAAAACCTGTAATTGAGCACATGATCTCCAAAAATGTGTTTGTGTGAGCTGTTATGCTTTTGTTTTCCTCTGTGGTCAATACATTGTGGCTAGGTCATCATAACTGGCAAAGGAAGGGAATGACTCCCTGTGATAAGGTGGAGAAATGACTTTAACCATCTGTCAGCTAAGGTTGACAGGAAGTTGTTGAAGGGATTTATACACTTCTGTGTGGATGTAGGTAAATAAAATGCCATGAAGGAGTGGCTCACCTAGAGACAATGAAACAAAACAGCAATTGGACCTACTTCCAAATATGGAAACTATAGACCACAATCAAGACAAAATTTGAATTCTGACAGGATCCTAAGATAATGGCTGTGTGACCAGCATAGTGGCGGGGCTTGTTTGGGTTCACTTCAGACCCCTTCTGTGTTTGTTCCCATACATTGCTGTTGTCATCAGTGAACTTGATTTCATTTTATTCCATAGTCAGGAGTTCATAAGTGTTAGTTTGTGTCAGTCAAAGCTGCAGGTTTTAATTTTGTTTCTATAGAAATATATTTTAAGATCTATGTGAATGCCCACACCTGCTCTGGCTGTGTGGTTTCATTTCTCATCTCTTCTCTATTTTTGTATGATAGAATCAGTTCCTGCTTCAAACTTAAGCTGAAAATATTTTCCACACCGCTCAAAAGTATAGACATTATAAAAATTATGTCATTAAGCAAGACCCTTTAAAAGAAAAACCCAAAACACTTTGCAACTTCATGGATAAAGAGTACTCATTAAATACCCAATATGGGCAGAGGCTTTCACACCTGGATACACATGAGACTCATCTATGGCATGACTATAAATCGCCAGCCTCCCCAGTCCCCTAAAAACTACACCACCGTGGAAAACATGCCAGTGCAGTTTCGAGAGCCATAAAAACAGGCTTCCCCGGCTCTGAAAGTCAAGCCCACTGCTGCTAGTGCACTGTGTCCCATGACACAGCTGGGAAGATGGCTTACACCCAACCCAACAGTGTCACACCACAGACACTTAGTCACAGTGCTGTCTAAATGTCAGAGGTGACCATAGGGTACCTATGTTTCATGAACTCCTACCTTAAGAAGCAAATGTAAGTGAGATAGAGAGGCCAAAGGAAACAACAGCATAAATCTTAAGGTATAAGAGCGCTTCAGAATAGCTACAGTTACCCAGCATATTTTCTCTTCTGGTGGTCGTGTCTCTATGGGTTAGGCAGGTTACAGAAACTCAGTCTTTGAAAGGTGGTTGATGGAAGCAAAGAGGTCCAAAAAGTCAGATGTGCCCCTCCCTGAGCATGGATTAGAATTTAGGCTGCCCAAATGATGTGGATTCACCTCAGTATGCTATGAATATATTTTATTATCATTGGTTAATAAAGAAGGTACTTTGGTCTATGGTAGGGCAGAATATAGCCAGCCTGGAAGAGATACATAGAGAGAGTAGGCAGAGTCAGAGAGACTCCATGTAGCTGCCGAAGGAGACAGACACAGACCCTTACCAGTAAGCCCAGCCTCGTGCCAATGCACAGATGAATAAAAATGGGCTTATTTAAGATGTAAGAGTTAGTTAATAAGAAACCCGAGTTTATGGGCCAAGCGGTGTTGTATTTAATATAGTTTCTGTGTGATTATTCAGGTCTGGGCAGCTGGGAAACGAGCAAACAGTCTCCCTTCACACCCAAGAACACACAGTCTCCATTCCCACCCTTCTAGCCCTCCCCCAATCTTGGTTCTAAGGAGGTGTCAGCTTCTCCATTCTCTGGATGCTTACTTTTTTTGCAAGTAGGTTTATGGGAAAGAGTTATTCTACACATCCTTCAAACCTTTTAATTTTGTTTTGGGAATGTAGTGTTTTATCATTGCTCCAGATGGCCTAACTTCCATCATATCTGTGACACCATCAGGTGAAATGGAGGTTGTGAGGCCTATGGTGGAGTGCTATTTTGTCAGTAACCTCCTCTGTGGCTCCGGTAAATTCCTTATGCTGTCAGAGCTGAAGTTCTTCCCTGTATAATATTTCTAGAGACGGTTGTCTCCACACCTCTTCTGCTGTGATTACTGTAGCAACATCAGCCTGACTGGAAATTTGTTAAGCAAACGGATTCTTGAATTCTACCTCCAGCCTACTGATGCCAACTCTAGGGGTGGGGACCAGTGACCTGCAGTTGAAGGCCATCTTGCTGCTAGGTCTAAAGGTTAAGAATGCCAGCTTCGGTTAGTAGTTCTTAGCTTTGGTTGGACATTAAAATCATTGGACCTCTTTTCTAACTATCAATATTAGATCCTTCCTCCAAAGTCTCTGATTATAGTCTTTGCTATATTGAAGGTTTTCAAAGCTAGAAGTCAGTCTGTGGTAGCTCATACCTATATCCAGTAGGTGTTGCTCTAATAGAGACGAAAAGGCTTTTCAAGGAGATACACGGAGAGGAGGAATACATATCATTGATAAGAGGATATTCTGTGGTTTATATCTAAGTGCAATTTGAAAAGTGTTCACTTTCAGTTTGTTGCATTTTGTTTAAGTAAATTTGAACGATAACCTGAATAAGTGTTGACATGAATACATTATAACCTACCTTCATAGGAAGAAATAAACTACAGCCTTATACAATGACAGGGCTGTGTCTCCCAATAGACTGATTAACTGTAAATCTGACCATGGGCTGCTGGTATCCATGGTTGAATATTTGCTTAGCACACTTTGACTCCTAGACTCACCGGAGGAAAAAAAAATAAATAAAAAGTGCACATATATGATGTAGTTACTTTCAAAAGAAAAAAAAACAGGTAAAGCTATCCTGTAGTATTGATAGCAACAGACAGCTAATAATTAGAAGATAGCTCTAGGGAACCCCTTAAAATATTCACTTTTTTTCCTGGTGATAGTTATATACAAATATGCATTAGCATATATACAAAGGCACACACTAATTTATTCTCTTCCATTTGAATACCTTGGGGATGGAGAGATGGCTCAGTGGTCAAGAGTACACGTTACTCTTCCAGAGGACCCAGGTTGAGTCCCAACACCCACATTGTGGCTCACAACCTTCTGGAACTCCAGTTCTAAAGGATCTGATAGCCTCTTCTGGCTTCTGAAGACATTAGACATGCATGTGGTACACAGACATACATGCAGGCAAATAATCAGACACATGTAAAAAGTCAATCCTTAAAAAACTGACCAAATTTTTGAATACTTTACTATTTATGTTACTCTCCCTTAATAACTGTCGTAGTCCACGTAGGGTGACATCTGTTGTGAGTCACACGTTGAGTGACGTCTGTCATTGTCCAGCCATGATAGGTTCATACGTTCCACGGCAGGGGTGTGTGGATTAGAAACGTTAGAATAGACAGAGATAGAAAAGAAATACAGGATAGTCATAGGATAGTACCATGAGGGCAGCTCAGTGGATACTGCATACTGAATCTGCCTGCTTTTGATCCCCATATGTTTATATACCTCAATTAAATGGGGGGGGGGGACGGACTGCTGCTTTATCATGACATAAAAGAAATCCAGAACAGTACTTGCTTCAATACTTGAGACATCAAGCCACTATTTCCTGAGTTAAGCATTCTGATGTTTTGGGTAGGAAATGCAATGAATTCACCCTAGACCAAGTATCCGATAGGCAGCCACTCCCTGTGAGAAACCTCCTATTTTAAAATGAAGGATCAGAATCCTTGAATTTTCTGACCTTTGGTCAGAGTGGAGTGGATCTGCATTTACGGGCATGTCTTATTGTCCAAAACACCAAATAACCACACCCTATTTCAGAATATCTTTGTAGCTACACCTGTTGTCAACAACTTTGAAAGAGTAAAACTAAGATCAAGCTCTGTGACCTTTAGTCAAGGTGGAGTGGACTCACGTCTGTGGGCGCCCCACAAATAACTACAGAAGTTGAAATGTAGTCCTCAGGGAAATGATTGTCACACCAGCCTCTCCTAGTTGGTTGACAATTATCTTAAGTAACACCTATGGTCACTAAGAAATGAACACAGCACTTTAATTTCATATTAAGTTAAAGCATATGTGTTAATGCCCTGGGTCCCTGATTTCTGCAGCAATACAGTCAAGAGACTGAATTAATATAGCAACCTTCTGTTATCTCTTCCTTACTCCTCAGATCTTATAATAAATCTGAGAAATGAAGCTGTCTGCTCTATATTATCTGCAGGAAAAGACCTCGCCCTTCCGCTGTCAGTGACAGAAGGTCAAATGCATCCCAGCACATTGAGCGAGATAAGAGGAATCTGTGTGTACAGCAGAGAAATCCTGAAAATGCGCCAAGCTACTCACCATCAAAATAAGGCAGACCTGAAGGCCATTTAAGAAAGAAAAAATGTGTTGAGAACAGGGAAACCAGAACCACTTAGCAGAATACCGAAAAATCTGTTGGAAAGAAGCCTGATCAGAAAAGATAGGCAAAGGCTCAGCTATGGCCTCCAAGCCACAGGCTGGGGATTGGTTTTAGGGAATGCACTTTACAAACATCAAAAGCAGCGGGGAGGGAGGTAGTTGTCTGAGGCAGACCTAGAAAAGCACTTGAAGACGGCCAAAATCTTTGATCAACAGAAAGTATATGAAATGCCGTCAGAGTGTCACCCTGTCCAGTCCCTTTGTGCCGTTGTGCCCCAATCACTTTGATGCCACCCTGTAGGAACTGAATAGGATATATAGGACAGTGGTGGTTTACTTCAGATATTTTTAAATTATACTTTGTAGCTATCTCTATGGACACGTTATGGAGTAACGCGGAGCGTAGAAGTAACTTCAGGCCTCACAGCAAACTGCCCCTCATGCTGTAGGAGAACCTGTAGGAACACACTGCAGGAAGCAAACTCTCTGAGGGGGTAGGATGGGAGTCCTAGTAAAGTTGTTAGTGTCGTGTGTCAAGCCTCAGGTTTAAATCTTCGTTATTGAAAACACGAGCTCTGTATGCTGCCATGAAGCTACTCTTCTAGATCTTTTCACAGATGAAGACCACACACTCATCTTCTTCTAGATCTTTTCACAGATGAAGACCACACACTCATCTTCTTCTAGATCTTTTCACAGATGAAGACCACACACTCATCTTCTTCTAGATCTTTTCACAGATGAAGACCACACACTCATCTTCTTCTAGATCTTTTCACAGATAAAGACCACACACTCATCTTCCATTTGTCTCTTTGCAGCAGCACTACCCGCCATGCACCCAGGAGGCTGTCCTAAATGTGTAGAGCAATGGACGCCCCTGCCCTTTTCACTTTTTTTTTGGATACGGACAATGGGATTCCTGGAAGCAGGATCCCCTCCATCAGTTCTTGAGTGGCGTACTGGCTGGTTTTGTGTGGTAACTTGACACAAGCTAGAGTCATCAGAGAGGAAGGAGCCTCAGCTGAGGAAATGTCTCCATGAGAACCAGCTGTAAGGCCTTTTCTCAATTAGTGATCAATGGAGGAGAGCCCAGCCCGTGATAGATGGTGCCATCCTTGGGCTGGTGGCCCTGGGTTCTATAAGAAAGCAGGCTTAGCAAGTCACATGAAGCAAGTCAGTAAGCAGCACCCCTCCATGGCCTCTGCATTACCTCTTGCCTCCAGGATCCTGCCCTGCTTGAGTTCCTGTCCTGACTTCCTCCAGTGATGGACTGCACTTGGTAAGCCAAGTAAACTCCCCAGCTTGCCTTTTGGCCATGGTGTTTTGTCGCAGCAATGGGAACCCTAACTAAGATAGTTGTTTCGTGGCCCTCTACATACAGACTTCTCTGTCTTCCAGCTCAAAGGAAGCATTTGCTTGCTATTGCTCCCTTGGACCTTGTGGTAGGAAGTTGTTACTGCACCCTGCTCAGATGGACCATGATTTGTGGATTTTCTGTACCATATTCAGAGCCTTGTAGACCCTGCCTTTATTCTCTTTAAACTGCTCAATTGAAGTGTGTCATCTCTTTCTTTCTGAATCCTCACTGACATAGAAGTTGCTTCTATAAATGGCTTTATGAGAAATGTTCAGCATTGAACTCTGGGTTTGGATAGCCATGTGTTTGAAAACACAGAACATAGAGGTAAGTCACTCATAATGCCTGAAATGTGGTGCCATCATGACTTAAAAGTTTTCATGTGCATGATATGGCGGGTAGATGCCAGCTTGGCATCAAAAGTCAAAAGTGTGGGCATTGTCACTGTGGTGATCGTGACAGTTGTATGGTTCATGGCACTACCTGGTTTCTTAGACAGTCTTAGTTAATGGAGAAAAAAAGGAGGAGTGGGCTCTTGGTTTCTAGTTGGGATTGCAGGTAGACAATCAGAAAAGCTGACTGAAGGGTGAGGGCTCTTCCTGCAGTCACAGGGAGATGACAGTAGGAGGGGAAACTGGATCTCATGAGGCTGCAAATAAAACAGCCACTCTGAGAGACCACTTGGCCAGTGTTTGAAAGAAATAAACGCACTTGTCACATGACCGACAGGCTTACTGCTAGACTCTTTTCCAGAAAATGAAATTTTATGTCTACCTGAAAACCTATGTATAGAAATTTTGTTTGTAGTAGCCTCAAACTGTAAGCGAGCCCCACTCCCCTGGCTGTGGTAGCAGATAAAATACAACTCACTAATTAAAAGTTCTAAGCTGGAGAGGGTTGATACCTGCAGCAACTTAGATAACATAAGGGCGTTGCACTGAGCGAAGGGGTGGGGAAGCCGCCACAGAAGGCTACATGTTGTGTAATTCCATTGATTTAACATTTTCCAAGTGATAAAATCAGAGAGGTAGGAAATAAATGGGTACTAGCCGAGGGCGATACGGTGATAGGATAGGCGTGACTGCACAAGGGGCTGCACAAAGGAGGTGTTTTTTTAGGTAAGGCTTATTCTCATATTCTCATTGTATTGTGATCTGGGGCTATTGTAGAATGGCCACAGGGACACACACACACACACACACACACACACACACACACGAGAGAGAGAGAGAGAGAGAGAGAGAGAGAGAGAGAGAGAGAGAGAGAGAGGGACCTCTGTCGATTGTTTGTCATACTAGACAGGGCCCCAGTCTGTTTTTTAATTTTATGTTTTCCAACTTCCTGTGACTCTGATCCTTTCAAAATAATAATGGATACATGAGTTAAATATTTTGGATATGTAATAGAGTCACAAGACTTAGAAACTGAAATGTATAAAACTGTATACTTTGAAAACAATCTCAGGTTGTTTCCAGACAAATCTAGCAGCTTAACGTGTGCATGGTCAGAGAGCACCCCAAAGAGAGCAGATGGTAAGCTCCCGTGGAGGGCCTAGGGAAAGTGTCACGGGGACTATTGGTTACAAGGTCTGTGTATGGCTGGGGATGCGGTGGGGACTCTCAAAGGACAGCTGCGTGTGCTAGAGCCAGCAAGAGCAGGACTGTGGGAAACGCACAGTTCCTAGGGAGGGGCAAAGGGAAGAAGCAGGTGTTGAAGCTAAGAAGTTGTGGGAGCACTTGGCTGTTAAGGAGAAACATGGCCGCTGCCGACATGCTGAGAGAGAAGAAGGGCTGCAAAATAAATACTTGACATTCCTGTGCCCTCCACCTCTCAGTTGTCCCAATCAGAGAAAAAGCAGAAGACACCACTACACTGACCTTCCACCGCTATGGAGTACAGTGTGTTCTCCAATCAGCTGGCCCTCGGTCTAACAGTCCTGTCCCTGGAATACAAGGAAGCACAATTCTCATTCTTTTAGTTTGTTTGCCTGTTTTTTGAAACAGGGTTTCCCTACGTAACTCAGGGTGGTTTCAAGCTGGCTTCTCACACCTCAGGCTTCCAGTACTCAGATTACAGGAGTTTGCCCCACATTACCTCAGGGTTCTCATTCTTTACGTTGTTTTCTTTTATGTGTATGTTCGTGCTCACATGGATTTAAGTGCCTGGTTCTCCTGGTGTGGAGATTAGAAGAGCTCACTGGGTCCCTGGAACTGGAGTAACCGATGGCTGGGAAGGAATCTTGTCTTGTACTCATATGGGTGTCAGGAATGGAACTGGGGTCCCCTACTGGAGTATTAAACCCATCTCTCTCTCCCCTCATTCTTTAGGGTGTTATCTTCAAGCCCTTCTTCATCTTTCTTTGTTGCTGTTCAGCTTTTCTTGAAGTCTGAGTGCTAATAACACTTCACTGTTTCATGTGTTGCAAACAAGGTAATGAGTTATTTAGTAGATTGCTATATACTTTGGATCAAACAGAGCAAAGCATAGCAAGAGGAGAAACAAACTCTGGAATTTGTCATCTTACTAGGATGGCAATCTCCCTGGGGATTTTGTAGCCAAGATGCTACGAGCTATGAAGCTTGTTAAAGGGTCCCAGCACCTTCACTTTCACAGCTCAGCCTGGCTGGCCCAGCGGGAGGATGATTGACAGGACTAGGAGGACTCACCTGCTCACCCCGCTTCTTTGAATTTTTATTGTGCTTGGACTAGAATGCAGACCCTTCACCAAGGCAATCTGGCCCACGTGACCTGTGGCTCCCTTCCCGACTTGTCTGAGGAGCCCTTTTTTTCACTGGTAGTTGTATACACTTCAGCCTTCCTCTCAAACACTAACCTCACTCCCGCTTTAGGATGCTCTGGGCAAGGCTGGTCCTCAGATCCTTGCTTACCCTGAAGTAGCCGCTTCTTCTCCAGTTCACCCTTCACTGCCGAAGAAAATGCACCATTTATTAGTGCTGATGTTTGTTAGATAGACTGAACAGAGAGAAAATTCACCATTTATTAGTGCTGATGTTGGATAGATTGAACAGAGAGAATGTGCACACTCTTGTTTGTTTCACAAAATAAAGCCATTTATGTATCAGACTTGCTATTGTAATAAAAGAAAAGTGTGTTTATTTGTCATGAGCAGAAATGATAAAGTGGCTGGGAAATAAAGATTGCATGCAAGCCTAGTGATTTGTGCAGAATAAATAAAAGTATGAACAAATTAGAAATGCTAATTATTAGGTAATGACACAGCTATGGAAATTTAGAGAAATATGTTTGTTTCCTCTTATCACTGCACAACACCCAGAATTCCTACAGGCTTCCCATTTGTGGGTGAACTTTTACTAGAGTCCTTACTGTAGAGAGGATCAGGACCAGCAAAGCAAGCATCGCTGGGGCATCCCTACCCCAGGAATATCTACGTTTTCTAAACAAACTGGCAACTGAATTGTGAAACATGTTTCATGAATATGAGTAAAATTGCCAAAAATGAACAACTGCAGGAAAGCTGTTGGATAAGCAGCATCTAAAATAATTTTATCTCTATTGACAGAGATGACTTCAGCTCACTGTTACCTGAGCAATAATATTTATGAGATGCTCTACAGAGGCCTGTAGGCATCACACTTCTGTAATAGACCACAATTCCAGGCTAATTCAGACTTAGACAAAGTATGCTATTTCTCACTTGTGATTCCTAGATTTTATTTAGGTGCCTAAGATCATGCATATATTTTTGACATGAAGGTAAAGATGTCTGTCTTGTGGGGGGCAAAGGGAATTTGGGAGGGGGGCTGAAAGGGAAAGACAGGAACATGGGTAGGAATGTGTTTAACATGTACACTTTTGTGAAACCTTATGGAACACAGTACCTTGTACAATGCATATATACAAAGGCACAGCAGAGCCCTCTGATCCTATAAAAAATTCAGTGGTGGGAGCTTAGAGAAAGATGGGACTAGGTTTAAGATTTTTTTTAATTAAAGATTTATTTTTATGTGTGTGGTGGGTGTTTTGCCTACATATGTAGCTGAAGAGATGGTCCAGTGGGTGATGCTCTAACTGTGAAAGCATGAGGCCCAGAGTTCAGATCGCCAGTGCTCATGTAAATGCCAGCCTGACATGGTGGACTTCCTAGAATGCTGGAGTATGCGAGGTATCCTCACAGCAAGCTGGATAGCTAGACTGGGCAAACCATGAGCTTCAGGTTCAAGTAAGACATACCCTGCCACTATATACAAGGTGGAGAGCAGTGGAGGAAGGCACCTTGCTGCAGCTTTGGGCGTACACATGTGTGTGGGGGACAATTCTGTATTCTGTCAATTATGTTTTAAATAAACGCTGATTGGCCAGTAGCCAGGCAGGAAGTATAGGAGGGACAACCAGACAGGAAGTAGAAGCTGGGCAAAGAGAACAGGCGAATTCTGGGAAGAAGGAAGCTCTTCCCGCAGTCTTGTCCAGACACAGCAGAAGGAAGATGCGACGTACCTAGCCAAAAAAGGTACCGAGCCATGTGACTAACATAGATAAGAATAATGGCTTAATATAAGTTATAAGAGCTAATACAAAGCCTGAGCTATGGTCCAATCAGTTTTATAATTTATGGAGACCTCTGTGTGATTTTCTTTGGGACCTAATGATTGCAGGAACTGGGCAGGACAGAAATGTCAACAAGCAGGACCTCATGTTACATGTATACACACACATGCATGTGCAAGCATGCACGCATGTGTGCACACATACACATGAATACCTATACACATTAGCATGCACATCATATACACATGCTAAAAAAGATAAAAAAGAATCGTTTATTCTGCTTCCTGCATTTTAGCTCCTTCTTCTGTATTCCCTGGTGTGTACATGTGTACATGCACACACACATGCTCCACTTGAAGCTTTCCACACTATCTGGCTATCATTATTTTTAACAAACACAACTTTCTAGGAAGGGAAAATAACAGTAAGAATAAAAAAAATGTCTGGACATGTTTTTGAACTAAGTATTTAGTTAAATTTATGAGTGCTCTTTTCCTCTCAAATTGTCTTTGTAGAAAAAAATTTAAGCACCCTTAATCTTTTTATAATAACAATTTGTTTTCCATAAGGGAATGTAAATTTGGCACAAGTAGCAGTAGAAACTCTATTTCTGTCTTTGGTTTTCCAAAGGCCTTCTGCAAGGGCTAGACTCTTCTTACCGTGCAATCACAGATATGACCCTAACCCTCCCTGTCTGATCTTCAGCTTCCCTGTGTCAATCAAACCAATTCTCTCTGGAAATGAAGAGCTAATGAGATTTTTTTTTTTTCGCCCATCAACTGTCAGTTTGATACTTCTTAAGTTCTTTCATTTCACATCTGCCAGATACTGGCTCCTTAACATATGTTTAACATTAATTTTCACTTTATTTTATGTGTTTGGGTGTTCTGTTTGCATGGATATCTGTGTGTCACATATGTGCCTGTGCCAACATAGGCTAGAAGACATCATCAGATCCTTTGTAATATTGGTTGTGAACTGCCATGTGGGTACTGGGACTCAAACAAGGGTCTTCTGGATGAGCAGCCAGTGCTCTTAACAGCCGAGCCATCTCTCCATCCCTTAGCATATAAATCTATAGGAAGAATGGCCTTTGGTGCTTCCAATAACATCTGCATCTTCATCCCTGACTTGCTGGTTTTCATCTCTACCTCTGTCTGAGGCAAGTGGTCACTTGCAATGTTTGCTTTCTGGATGAGAATCCTGGAGCAATGTCCTATCAAATTCAGCCTCCTAAACACAAATGTGACTTCGTACATTTTTAATCAAGGAAAATGACTTTAGGGCCAGTAAGATGGCTCGCTGTATAAAGGGGACTGCTACTAACCCAGATGACATCTTGAATCCAGTACGAAGGAAGGAGAGAACCTGCTCATGCAGATTGTCCTCTATCTCCTCATGCATACTGTGCACATGTAAACACACACACGCACACACACACTCACTCAGATGAAAAAATATATAATGGAGAAAAAAAGCCTGTGTGGGAAGAGTAGTCTTTCCTGGGGAAGAGCACGCCAGTTGGTTTTCCCAGACCAAAAGGTCAGTCCTGAAAAAATAATATAAATAACATTATACAGACCGAGCAGGTTGTATTTAAGTATTTAAGAATATGTATGCATATACATATATACATATATGTTGTGACAAAAACGAGGTCATGAATTTGAAAAGGTACAAGGAGGGGCAAATGGCAAGATTTGGAGGGAGGAAAGGGAAGGGGGGATATGATGCAATTATATTATACTCTCAAAAAATGAAAAAAAAAAAGGCTTAAAAATAAAAATGACTTGGGCTGGAGAGATGGCTCAGAGGTTAAGAGCATTGTCTGGTCTTCCAAAGGTCCTGAGTTCAATTCCCAGCAACCACATGGTGGCTCACAACCATCTGTAATGAGATCTGGTGCCCTCTTCTGGCCTGCAGGCATACACACAGACAGAATATTGTATACATAATAAATAAATAAATATTTAAAAAAATAAAAAATAAATAAAAATGACTTTAGGTACCTGGGGAGGATAAAATCTGTGGCCCCTGTTCCTAGAAAGGAGAGGCGACGGCAACAGTAATTTATCTGCTTCAGAACTAGTCCAAGCAGTTTATTTGGGGCTCAGGTGGTAAGAGTCAGTTCAAAGAGATTCAAGCATGAAGAACTTATGGGAGTGCTTGGTTTGGGGGAGTGTGTGTGTGTGTGTGCGCGCGCGTGCGAGCGTGTACTCATAGACTGTTGACAAGAACCATGCATGGGGAAGAGTTTCTCTCCCCTTCTCTTTCCACCCCATCCCTTCCATCTATCCTGTTTACTCCAGTTCTCACACTCTCTAGAACTGTTCCACTTCCTCTCAGGCCGGTTTAGCTCCTGTTTCTTTCTCACGCCTCCTTATTACTTGAAAGGCTTTTGCCTGAGATGTGGCAGTGCAGACCCCAGCTGCATGACTGGAACTTGCCTGTATCTCTCTTTCTCCTCTTGCATCCCTCTATCCTCCTCCATGTTCTATGTATGGGAATCTACATTGAAGTTCACAGAGGAACTTCATGTGGGCCTGGGTGTAGTCACCATCCCCCCTACTGTCTTCACCTCCTACTGTCCTTACGTCATCTTCGTCCTGAGGTCCCGTGGGTGTTTGGGATTATGAAGGAGCTTTTCTGGCCTTCTATCCTCAAGGGCAGATAACAAGGGATTATCTTTCTTTAAGGGAGACATTTTATGCATATTTTTCCTTTCAAGAATGACCAACAGTCACACCAAGCCCTGGCACTGTTTTAAACACCAGTCTGGCCATTAAGCACCAGTTTCTAAGAACAGTCTCACCATCTTTGGCAAGGAAGACACAGTACAGAGATAAGGAAGAAGACATCTGTATTTATTAGGCTGGATGCTATCAGGAAGCTGCAGTTATGTTAAAAATAACATGTGATTCAAAGTTCAAGGATAAATATAGCTATCCGGGAACAAATGAGAAACGTCGGTACTGTGAGCTGTGCTCCCAGTCAGGGGATGCTGAGTGCTGAAATTAATTTTTTGCTTTTGACATTCCTTAGGCATTCACAAGGCACGAAGCAAAGCCCCACTCTTGGGACTGGAGGCAGCTACAACATAAATAAGAGCCTGTTAAGGAAATAAAAATATCCCTCTGTTTTACCACTACGTTGCTTGTTTGGATCTTGCCATTTTGTATTCTGCGTTATGTTTCCATTGGCTCTTTCCGGCTATGGTGTAAAAACCTTATCATCAGAGCAGGTAGTAGCTACCCTGAAGAAGGGACCTAGGAGAGGACAGCCGGCACTCACTGCCCCAGTGAAGGCGTAAGCCACGAACAATGCCACACCAGTTATGAATTATTATTAATAGGGTAGTATTTATTTAAAGAGGAAAAACTTACAGATCACGATCCCAGACAACAGCCCTTTTCGCAATCATGAAGCAAGACTAATCGCCAGCCGAACAGGAAGTCAAGAGACCAGCGGAAGGAAATAGAAGCCTTTTGAAGGGAGAGAAACCACGCCCCAATGGGCTGGTATCTCAGCAGCTATTGGTTGGAGGGGCGGGAAGACCTCCCGCAACACCTCCCCCTTTTGTTTAAATAAGAGAGTTCTAAACCTACTACGAAATTATATACAATAAGTATAAATATCCTATTCTAACTAGCTTAGGACTTGTATAATAAATAACTTGGCCAAGTCATGAGAGAAAAGTAACTATAGTTATATAGTCTTCAACCCCATCAAAGATCTGAGAAGGGAAATAATGTTACCTGGGTATTTAGGAAGTTCAGTAAAACAACTTCCTAAGCATGCAACAAATCACAGGGACAACTAGCTACCTGGGCAATCACCCAAAGTGACGTTTGCAGCGTTGAAGCAACCAACTTTGGCTAAGGCCTAACATAACTGACATACCATTTTCAAAGGCAAGCAACTTTTCAAAACTATCTTACCCTGTCTTGGCAGAATATGACAGTCCTGTTTTATCCATTGATGCACGCTCTGTATCTCTGTCAGTGGTTGAGGTATGGGCATTTCTTTGCTCCAAGGCCAGTTCTGCCAAAAAGAAAGGCTCCAGGTGGAGTGTCTTTGGTGCTCAACATTCTCTCGGGAATAGAGCCGTGTTGCCAGGAGCAATTGTGTCTCACTACCACCAAACTCTGAGTTAGATTAAAGGCCATTTTCTACAGCTCTTTGAAGAGGTTGAAGATCATCTATCTATACTGAGTATAATCTCTATATATCTAAATAACCTGATTAGTCTAATTATAAATGGCAAACTTAGATGACTATTAATCTATATAATTCTCAATATCTATCTAACTTAAAGACTAAGACAATAAACATCTGTGTAACAAATGAGGATAATGGCCTCCAAATATAAACAATGTACAAATATACATTGCAATATGGTAAATATATATCAATACACAAACAATATATAAGTATCTTAATCAAAGGTAGAAATGTACACTGCAATATGGTAAATACATATATATCGATACAATATATGTCAATACATAAAAAATATTTTAAACAGAGGTAGAAACATGCATGCATACAATAGTCAATATAATTTAACTTTGTATCAATATACAAGAATCAATACCAATATTTGTCTAAAAATTGTAACTCACAATTACAAATCTATTATCCCATCATCCCTCTTTTTTTTTTTTTAATTTGATCCCTGAGCTTATAAAATTCCTCCCCTAACTTCCCAACCCCTAAATGATGTCCCTAAACCCAGGGGCAAACTTTACTGGGAGAGGGGACGTCGTCCTCTAGAATTACATCCAGCTGACATAGGGGCGACGTTCTTTCTGGGGGATCCTGTGAAAGCAAAATGATGGTTAAATTTCAAGATCAATGTCTTTTAAAATTGCAAATAGTCTCTGAGTATTTTGTGGAGGTCTGGCCAGAATGTTGTACAAGATGTGCACCATTTCAGCTAAACAAGTTGGGATCTTCTTGTGCAGCCGGTACCCAAAACAGGTCTTGTAGTAGCGCTATCAGTATCATGACGTCATATCAACCAGGTAGAGTTGTTGTTGTGGGGCCCCATCTTCTTCCTGGAAACTTCAAATGTCACTTCAGAAAAGACTCATTGTTTATTGTAAAAATACTTAAACATTAATTATATAGACATATATATATTCAGTGAAAGGCATGATAGATATATTCAATGGAGGTATGATAGGTATGAAGAAAAGCAAAGATGTTTTCTAAACTCATATTTCTTTCTGTCCCATATCATGGCTCTTGACATGAGACAGAAACTCCAGAAACTCTGGGTTTTTTCTCTTACTAACAGGCTTGGATTTGGAGAGGGACTGAGCCAGAGTCCAACTTCAAAACCAGCTCTATAAATTTAGAAATATGGTTTAATATGTTTTACTTACACAACCCATTCAGTTTTCTTGATATTTCCTATTGGGCAGGTATTTTTCCATCTGTCAGTATCCAAATATCCAGGGTCCCTTGAATTTTTCAAAGGTGAGTGTTTTCCTGTGGAGATAAGAACAGAACCCTGCCCCCATTCTATATGTTTTTCTTACCACCTGTATGAATATCATTGTGGATGAGTTGTCATTTCTCCTTTCCAAGAGGTTTCTCCTCTTCAAATCGAAACTTTATTAATTTTGATGGTATCCACAATTTTTCTTCTCCTGTGGAAACAAGAGCAAAACCCCTTCCCCAACGTAGCACATCTCCTGGCTTCCATTGAGAGGTCAGCACATCTTTGAAATAAATCGGTTGATTTAGTTCAGCAGACTTTTCCATTATCCAATGTCTTTCTGCTGCTGTCGTTCCTTTCTCATTAGCGTTAAGAAAATTCAAGGTTAATAAAGCATTATGTAATCTATTTCTGGGGGTATTTTCGGTCCCTTTCTGTTTGTTCAGCATATCCTTTATAGTACGATTTGATCTTTCTATAACTGCCTGACCTGTAGGATTATTTGGTATACCTGTAATGTGTTTTATATTATAATAATCAAAAAAGCGTTTCATTTTCTTAGATACATATGCTGGACCATTATCTGTCTTTATTTGTACAGGTATACCCATGATGGCCATAACTTCCAATAAATGTGTGATTACTGAATCTGCCTTTTTCTGAGCTCAGGGCAGTAGCCCATTGAAAACCTGAATACGTGTCTATGGTGTGGTGTACATATTTTAATTTACCAAATTCCATAAAGTGGAACACATCCATCTGCCAGATTTCATTTCTCTTAGTACCCTTTGGGTTACTCCCTGCAGGCAACAGTGTTTGATTATAGAAAGAACAAGTAGGACATCTCTTTATAATGTCCTTAGCTTGTTGCCAAGTAATGGAAAATTCTTTCTTTAGGCCTTTACTATTGACATGATGCTTTTTATGAAATTCCGAGGCCTGCAACACGCTTCCAATCAATAATTGATCAATCTCAGCGTTGCCTTGTGCTAGAGGACCAGGCAGACCTGTATGGGACCAGATGTGTGTTATGTACATCGGACAAAGCCTGTTCCTGATTATGTCTTGTACCTGGATAAACAATGAAGTCAACTCTGTGTCATCTGGTATAAATTCAGCGGTTTCAATATGCAAGATAACTCTTTCTGCATATTGTGAATCTGTAACTATATTAAGAGGTTCTTTAAAATCCCTTAGCACCATAAGAATGGCATATAATTCTGCCTTCTGGACAGAATTATAAGGGCTTTGTTCCACCTTACTCAATTCATCTGACTTGTAACCTGCTTTCCCTGATTTATTTGCATCAGTATAGAACGTACGGGCTCCAGTTATTGGAGCATCACGTACGATTTTAGGAAGAATCCAAGAAGTTCTCTTTATGAGGTTAAGTCTACCACTTTTGGGATAGTTGCTATTAATTTCTCCCAAAAAATTAGCACAAGCTCTTTGCCACGGTTCATTGTCTTCCCATAACTTTTTTATTTCTTCAGTAGTAAAAGGCACTATAATTTCTGCTGGGTCTATACCTGCTAGTTGACGAAGTCTCAGCTTACCTTTTATAATTAATTCAGAGACTTTTTCCACATAAGTTTTTAATTTTTTACTCGGTTTATTAGGTATAAATATCCACTCTAGAATAATATCTTCCCTCTGCATTAGAATCCCTGTAGGAGAGATTCTGGAAGGCAATATGACTAGGATGCAGCTAAGATTTGGGTTCACCCTATCCACATGTGCTTCCTGTAATTTTTCCTCAATCATTGTCAGTTCCTTTTCTGCTTCAGCTGTCAGTTTTCTTGGACTATTCAAATCCTTATCACCATCTAAGGTTTTGTTTAAATGAACTATTAGATCAGGTGTTATCCCAACAGCTGGTCGTAGACTGGAAATGTCTCCCAACAATCTTTGGAAGTCATTAAGAGTCTTTAACCGGTCTCTCCTAATTTGTGCCTTTTGCGTTTTAATTTTCTCTAACCCTATTCTGTAACCTAGGTAATTAATAGAATTTCCTCTTTGAATCTTTTCAGGGGGCAATTTGTAATCCCCACCTAGGCAAGACTTTCTTTACTTCTTCAAACATCCTTTCTAAAGTATCTTTATTTGAATCAGATAATAAGATGTCATCCATGTAATGATAAATTATGGACTTGGGAAATTGTTTACGAATTATTTCCAATGGCTTACTTACAAAATATTGGCACAATGTAGGACTATTGAGCATACCCTGTGGGAGGACAGTCCATTGATATCTCCTATTAGGCTGAGAATTATTATAAGTAGGCACCGTGAAGGCAAATTTTTCTCTATCCTTTTTTTGTAACGGTATAGTGAAAAAACAATCTTTCAAATCAATAACTATAAGAGGCCATCCCTTTGGTAATAGAGAAGGCAAAGGAATTCCAGATTGTAGTGGGCCCATAGGTTGAATTACTTTGTTGACAGCTCTTAGATCTGTCACCATTCTCCATTTACCAGATTTCTTTTTTTACAACAAACACAGGAGAATTCCAAGGGCTGGTTGATTCTTCAATATGGTGAGCATCTAATTGCTCTTGCACCAGCTGTTCCAATGCCTGTAATTTATCTTCAGCTAGAGGCCACTGTTTGATCCATATTGGCTTCTCAGTTAGCCATTTTAAAGGTAGGGCTGTTGGTACCTTTAAAGGTTTGGTATTTTCTATATGTTCTTGTACAGCCTGAATGGCTGGTGACCTTTTTCCATAATACCTCATCATATCTTTCCCAGAATTATGAGTTCCTGGAACTGCAGGAATGTTAATCTGGGTATTCCATTGCTGTAACAGGTCACGGCCCCATAAATTTATTGCAATATTGGCTATATATGGCCTTAGTCTTCCTATTTGCCCTTCAGGCCCTATGCATTCAACCCATCTTGTGCTTTGTTTTACACGAGATAGGGTTCCAATTCCCAGAAACTGAACATCTACCTCTTGAAGAGGCCAATTCGGATGCCAAGATTCTGGGGTAATGATACTTACATCCGCACCTGTGTCTAATAAGCCTTCAATAAAAATGCCATTTATACAGACTTTTAGCTTTGGTCTTTGGTCGTTAATAGAAGTCTGCCAAAATATACGTTTACTCTGTCCTACTGGGTTTTTTAACTCATCCTCCACACGTAATTCACCATTTAGACTAGTATTACTTTTTACAGCAGAAATTGGAGCTTTTAGATTTCTTGGTGAGGCACGTTCTCCACTGTGACTGGGAATGACTGGGCCACTGTTGGCTTCGGGGCCTGCGAGAGGCCCCTCAAGGAGTTTCCCAATGGGATCGGGTTGCCTTGTTTGTCTGTTGTTGACCTGCATTCGTTGGACCAATGACGGCCTTTACCACATCTCCTACATATACCTGAAGGCCTAGGTCTCCTATTTTTGTCATTCCCAGAGGAGATATTATTCCTAGAAATTCTGTGCCTGAAGTCCCTTTTGAGATGTCCTAATTTACCACAATTAAAACACCTGGCAGTTTGATGTCTCCTCATTGCTGTGGAAATCGCTTCTCCTACCCAAGATTCATCATTATAGCTAAACGTCTCAACATTCATCGTATGCTGAATCCATTCATCCATAGGTGCTGATCTAGACTTTAAAGGCCCAATTATCTTTTTGCATTCTATGTTTGCATTCTCAAACGCTAGAGATTCAAGAAGTATTCGTCTAGATTCCGGGTCTGGTACCCCTACGTCCAGAGCCTTAATTAATCTTTGCAAAAAGTCAATAAAGGGTTCTCTCTGTCCCTGCCTAATTCTGGTATATGATTCAACCCTTTTTGCTGGATCTTGTATCCTATTCCAAGCATTTAAAGCTGCTTGGTGACATAGATGCAGTACTTCATCGTCATAAAGAGCTTGGACCTGTGGATCAGCATATTCTCCTGCACCAAGAATTTGATCTTGGGAAACCTCGACACCTTTTGCTCTTCCTTGCTGTTCCATATGTTTGGATTCTTCTCTGAAATAAATTCCAAACATCAAGGAAGGTCCCTTATCTAAAACTGCAGACACTAACTGATGGAAATCATAGGGGGGTAGCTCTAGCATTAGAAGCCCAAGTCCTTATCATTTCCTGTACATATGCATTTTGCAAGCCAAAAGTAACAATAGCCTGTTTAATTTCTTTCAGATCATTCATTGCTATTGGCATCCATCTAGCTTCTCTGACTCCCTTTGAGCCTTTAGAAGTTGACGCTTTGTCAGAATCAAGTATAGGGTATGCCGCTAAAACCCTGGGTAAGCCAGTTCTAATAGCTGGTGTTGGCTTTGTATCCTGTCCTTGTGCCTTATTACTCTGTTCACCAGTTCCAATCATTTTTTCAAGCATTTCAAGTCTTTTTATTATTTTGTTTATTATTACCTCTTTTGAATCCTGAATCTCCTGAATCTCCTGAATCTCCTGACCTGCATGAGTTCTTGAGAGTACCATAATCTTCCTAAATGATAGAATATTCAAAAGAATACTAAAACCTAGTAACCAGTAAATTAAGTTATCCTCATAGTCATATAAATTTTGCATGATTAGACCCATTGTATTGGTAGCCCAAACAGTGAAAGTCATGTTGGAAACAAAAACTGCCATATTACCTATTATCCAGCTGGCTTCGAACTCACCGAAATCCGAAATCCGCCTGTCTCTGCTTCCCAAGTGCTGGGATTAAAGGCACCACCACTGCCTGGCTGGCCTTGAACTCACCGAGATCCGCCTGCCTCTGCCTCCCAAGTGCTGGGATTAAAGGCGTATGCCACCACCACCTGGTCGGCCTCAGAGATCTGCCTCTCTGGATGTTATGGGCCTGAAGGCCAAGTGTATCTCTGACTCGGCACTGGGGCCTAAGTCACAAACTAAACAAAAAACGGCGTACACGGAACCATAAACCCAGAATCCAGGGGTAGAGAAGAATAACCCAGAAGCTGTGTATGCCTCCACGTGACAGAGTCACCCTGAGGGGTTGCAGCTTCCGCACAGCTGAGGAAATGAAGGCTTGCACCAAGCCGAACTCGCAGCTGGCAGCCTAGGGGTCCTAAAAGCCAAACGTTCGGGCGCCAGGTGAAGGCGTAAGCCACGAACAATGCCACACCAGTTATGAATTATTATTAATAGGGTAGTATTTATTTAAAGAGGAAAAACTTACAGATCACGATCCCAGACAACAGCCCTTTTCGCAATCATGAAGCAAGACTAATCGCCAGCCGAACAGGAAGTCAAGAGACCAGCGGAAGGAAATAGAAGCCTTTTGAAGGGAGAGAAACCACGCCCAATGGGCTGGTATCTCAGCAGCTATTGGTTGGAGGGGCGGGAAGACCTCCCGCAACACCCCAGCGTGTGAGCTGCACTGTGGCTTGGCTCTAGCTCTGTTGCCTTTGCTTGATTTGGTGTAGGATTTGAGCCCCAGGCATCTCCTGTGCCAAGCATGCACTGTCCAGGGAACTCTTCCAGGGACCTACACCTCAGTCCCCAACCATATATACATGTATACACACACACATACACACACACACACACACACACACTGTATTGTATATTAAATATATATACACACACATACACGCACCCACACATACACACGCGCGCACACATACTGTATTGTATATTAAATATATATACACACATATATTCTTTTGTGTGTTTTATATAGGGCACCCTTTAAAATTTCTAGCCGTTTTACCTGGTTTCAAGAAGGGTCTTAGATCCTTGAAGGTCAGCAGAGCCGACACACTCTGGGGACGTTTCACTAATGCACATTCTGTGACCCACCCTCCCGACGTACTGTACCTGGCTGGAACTGTGGGAATGGGACCCAGTGACACTAAGTTAGCGAGCATTCAGGGAAATTCTGATGTTGGCTTGAGAACTACAGTTCCACCAGGACAGCGAAAGGAAATAGCGCCCCCTGGAGGCCACATGGCCTCAGCCACCACAAGTAGATCCATGTACCCAGGGAGGCCAGAGTCGAGGGTCCAGGCTAGCAAGTCCTACTGCCCATCTCCATACAGAGACTACTGCCGGCAACTTCAGAGGCTCCAGCTTGATTTAACTAAGGGATGCCGCCATTTTGAAGCTGGGTGAGCCTGGTTAGAAAATGGGCTGTTTTTCTCTTTCATTTCTCGTCCTCGTTTTACTCCCATACTCAAAACCCTTCAAGGGCTCTCCATTGAGCAGTCTCGCAGCCTTGTCTCAAACCTCTGCAGCAGGCTCCTGGTCGCATTTTCAGCTCTTGCTGGCCTCCCACAGGGAGAAATGCTGCTTGCTTTTTTCTTTGTTTATGCCGCTCAGGCAACATGAGGAGCCGCTACAAGCCTCCTACAACTGTGCCCTTTGCCAGGACGAGTTTTTGGAGGGCTGGGGCCACAGTTGATTCCCTTTGATCCCTGCTAAGGCACTGTGTCCTCGGTGAGAGGCGATGTGAAATTACTTTCAGATGAATACATGGATTAATAGGGCCTGTAGTTAACATGCATTCGTCATTCCTGGACCGCCCCAGCTGTCTTGCTTCGTGCAGATCTCCGTGTGTCCATCTCTAGGTTTTCTAAATCTCACCTGTTCTCATCCAGAGTGAACTGCAGAGTATGAAAAGTGACAACGCCAGTATTAAAGTCCGGGTTTTATCTACTCTTAAGGTCAATGCCCTTAAGATAAGCCTAGGTAGATGAAAGGAAAAGTACATATAGTCTGTGGGCCCATATTTCACACGAGATATTTGCGACCAGGTTCTCTGGCCAGGCTTAGTTTCCAAGGGCAGCTGCTAGCCTGCCAGACCACCTGTGGCTACCTAACAAAAGGCTCAGGACCGGCTGCTTCTTCTCTTTGTTATTATGCAGATCACCTGGAAAGAGTGTAGATTCCAAGCTGGTGACTGAGTTGCAGGTGTTACGTAACCCCCCTCCCCCCCAAGAGAATAGTAATGAATTTCCACATTGGTTTACCCGGAGGAATAAAAGGTTTTTGAAGAAAAGCGGGTGATCTTCAGGAATGGATGAAGCTTGAAACTCCCTTCCGATATTGCTGTGTGAACTGTCTCATTATTTCCAGCGCCTTCATATCGGTCCAGTTAGGGAAAGGTAGTTTTTATGTTGGGGCTTCTGACCCTGACAATAGTCAAGATATTCAGAGTTGAGAATTATGAATATATATAAACCACTAGAAGTCTGGACTTACATTTTGTTCTCTTTCTTTCTTTCTTTCTTTCTTTCTTTCTTTCTTTCTTTCTTTCTTTCTTTAGGAGGGGTGGCTTTGCTGGAGTGGGTATGGCCTTGTTGAAGGAAGTGTGTCACTGTGGGAGCAGACTTTGAGGTTTCCTATGCTGAGAATACTGCCCAATGTCTCAGCTGACTTCCCATTGCCTTCTAATCAAGATGTAACCAGCACCATGTTTTCCTGCATGCTGCCATGTACCCCGCCACGATGATAATAATGAACTGAACCTCCGAAACTGTGAGCCACCCCAAATAAATGTTCTTATGAGAGCTACATTGGTCATGGTGTCTCTTCACAGAAATAAAAACTGTAACTAAGACACCTTCACTGCTACTTCCTCTTGAACATTCTTGGGAAAGAAGACTCTGGATTTGTGGAGCTTTTCAGCTCTCTTGGCCACAGCAAGTCACTTTTTTCTGTTTTCCAGGGTACCACTGAAGGGCTCTAGCAGGCCAGAGCATGGCAAACATGGCTCTGGCAGGGCTTGCTGTCCCCTCTTCCTTGTTAAAAACCATTTGATTACATTCCTAAAGCTAGTCACCATTATTTATTCTATTATTTAGCTACGTCTCCCTGAGGCTGACTGCCAAGGTCCAGCTATCAAAGTACTGAAGTCCAGCAATTAAAAATCCCCCTTTGGCTACCCTAATGAACACCTCATCCTAAGATGGAATTTCCCTTGTACCTTTATAAACTGCCATTTGTCTACGTGCCACATCTGTCTCCTCTCTGTCCAGAAGCAGTCCTTTGCTCCCTTGTTCCATTCCCTCTCTCCCTCGTCCTCTGCCTCCTATTTCTGTTTTTTTTTTCCCCTGCCCTTTGTCACTGAGGCAGATAAATATCCTTTGTGCTTTGAACTTGGTCTTGGGGTATTTTGTGCCAATACTGGCCCATTCAATTGCCTTTTTATTTAAGCATCTTTGCTGCAAAAATAGCACATTGATACGAATGTTTAGTGACTACTTCTCCTAATCCGGCCATCATCATCAACATATTTGGTCAGGAGAAGAATGAACCAGACAGGCAGTATCTCTAAACCCAGAGAAAATTGTTAAGAGAAATAATTTTAGATAGTAATAAATATAGCGAGAGAAATAAGACAGTATGGTGTGATAGAGAGCGACTAGGGACGATGACACCACTTAAGAAGGCATGTGACCTGTGACAGAAGCCTCTTTGAAGATGGAGTCTTATCCAGAGACTTCAGTGCCCGAGACAAATTAACCAGCCAATAAATGAGTAGCCAACAAAATAACCAACAATTCAATCAACCTTCACCAACCAGTCACCAACCAACCAGCAGGCTAGGCAGTCAGCCACCAACCAGCCCGCCAGCCACCAACCGATCAACAGGCTAAGCAGTCAGCCCGCTAGTCCCAAAGTCACCAATCTGAAAGCATTACATGCGTGGAACCACAAAGGCAGAGTTCCTGAGCTGACTCGGTGTCTTGATAAATGAAGAGGCCAGTGGGAACAGCTCGCCAGAGTGTACAAACACCCAGCAACTGCAGCTTCCTCCTCCCGGGTGTTTGCAGAGACCATCTGAGACTAGCCACACCCTCCTCTGTGTGCTGTACATAGCTTAGACTCTGAGATGCCTGGCTGTTGCCGAAGTTGGTGCAGTTCTATCAGAGTATGAACAACCCCAGCTTTTCTGTGTAGATATATGTATGTGTCTGTCCTGTTAAAGTCTGTGTGTCTGTCCCCACGTTTTTTTATTTCTTCTCTGTCCATCTGTGTCTTTGTCCCTAGTCAGGGTTCTATGACCAAGCCAAGCAGTGTCGGAGCCCGTGTGGGTCCAACACAAACTACAAACTTCCTAACTTAGCTGGAACGGAGTCGCGAGGAATAAGCGGACACAGCTCACACGGTCATCATGGAAAAAGCCCTTTCTTCTTTATTCTCCAAGCACCTTATATATCCATACGAAATGAGCGGGAACACACAAAGGCAGTTGCTTAGGTAACCAGGTACCTACACTTACGTCATGTCTGTCCTCTATCAGTCAGGAAGGCCCTGAATTAGCATCTCTATAAGATAGCTTCCAAATAGCATAAGAAAATGAACCCCAAACATCCTGGCTGTGGGTAGGTCACTAGTCTTGTAGTGTGACCCGCCCTGGCAGCCTGTTACTCCAGGGTCTCGGAGGGGCATTACCTAGAAGAGATGGGCTGAGATAAAGAAATAAGGCCAAGCAAAGATTTGTCAAAGCCTTCGTTTATTAGGGTCAGGGTTACAGCTTATATAGTCCCTGGATAAGGGATTCGGGGGGCAGGGGAGCGGGATCTTGCCGCGTGGTCCCGATCACGTGGTTTGGGTTCCTCAGGTTCGTCACGTAGGCCAGGAAGTCAGATGTTGATTCCCCTGGTCAGGAAGTCGCAAGTTGACACACCTAGTTCTCTCTAGATTGTCTGGAATTTGGGATGGGTCTGCTAACAGATTAAGTTCGTTAGCAATTAGCGAATAGCTAATTGAGTGTGGGGCAGGTTTTATCAATAGAACTATTCTTAACATAATTATGGGTGTGGGGTTCCCTGCAGGCCCCCCAAGGTGATGGTTCCTGTAATAATCTTTAGGGGGGAAACGGCTCCTAACATATTCCTCCTTTCTTATATAAAGGCAGGTAGCTGTAAGTGGAGGGCACCAAGTCAGAGTCAATTATGGTGTCAGATCTAAAGGAGAAGGGACTGGGATAAGGAGAGACCCTCCTTCGACTGGACTGGTGAAGCAATTTACCTCTCCTGGGAACAGAGGGGTGCCTGATGAATCTTAGGTTGAGTAGGGACCAGGCCTTATTTCTTTTCCCCCTTACCCGTCCTAGGGTTCCCAGGTCCCTGTCTTAGGTTGGGGGCTATCCTGCCATAAGTCGCCTGTCCTTGGAGCTCCTCAAATAAAAGGTATCTAGCAGGATTAAAGTAAGCAGACCACAGGGCACCCTGTCTTAGGCTATGTGGAGAGCGCCCTCGTACCTAAAAACCATGCCATGTTGAGCCGGCCTGTACGGCCTCTGTATGGTTTGCTATTCAGGCGAGGATCCACACTAACTCCTGTCATTGGGCCCCTGTATCTAAAACTGTAAGGAGCTCCTCAAACAAAAGATATATAATTTTGGCACCAATAACTCCATCTTCCAGACAAGAAGAAAGGGCGTTTTCCAAACCCAGTATTCACCTTTTAGTCTGGCCTTTGGTATCCTCCTTCCTAAATGCCTACTCCACAATAAGTTACGTGTGCTGCCTGCCAAATATTAGGGCAGTGTAAAAGGGATCAAAATCTAAAATTTTTAACATATGCATTAAACCCAAATACTTTACAGCATGTGTCAAACCTTTCCCAACATCTACAAGCAGTTACAAATATCATTAGATCAATTTCAGTAAGAGTACAATGACATACATTGTTGTTATCAAATAGCATCAGTTCCAGTCTCTGAGCAACAGTCACAGGAACCCCAATCTTCCCCCTTCTTAAGTGAAGAGGTTAGTGTTTTAATTAAAATGAGTTTTGTGTCCCAAAGATTAAAACAGTCTGATGTTTAGTCTGCATCTCAGCTTTAAAGCAGACCAGAATTCAAGCTGCAGAAGCAGTTTAGCGTTTGTGCTTCAGGCCAGGTGGGATTCCTGGGTGAGGTGAACTGGATTCAGCTATGTGAAGCACATCCTGGCATTATCTCAGCCGGGTCTCCCTGGACTCAGGAGGTAGAATTGACACCCTGCAGAGTGGAGCAGCAGGTTCTGTTATCAGGCACTCCTCTCCTTGGAGGCAGGGAAGGCCGGACCAAGGACCTCTCCACAATCGCCTCTGGAACGCCTCTGTGTCTGCAGCCTCAACATCAGGTCCAGCTTTTATTTTCTTTCTGTGAAAAAAGCATAAACATACCCTCGACCCCAAATATATATAGGTCGGGTTTTTTCATAATGCATTGCAAGGGCTTTTCCACCTTGCCTTAGCGAAGGTCAGGTTGGTGTTATCATGTCAGATCCGTTTGCATCAGGATCAGCTTGCAACTTCTATGAGTTGCTTTGAAGGAGCCTTGTTATCCTCCATATTTTTTTATTATTATTAGCCATATATGCAGTTCTTTCATTAGAAGAGCCATTTGTAAAATTTTGCATAAAATCCTTTAAGGGATTTTTATACAGTTGTGAATTGTAGCAATAATCTTCTGGGGAAAGATTGTTTTTGCCTTTGAATTGAGCAAAGGCAATTGTCCAGGAATCAATCTTAAAATTATCAATGAATCTATTGTTTAGTATAAGAAACATTGATCATAGTTAATATTTTGTCAAACCATCTCTCAGCTGTTATCCTGTCCTTTTGTACCAGACAGGCTATTGTTTTAAATTAAGAGTTTAATATCTTAACTAGCAAAACTTGAGAAGATTTAGCCATAAACATCATTTTTTTTATAAAACTGTTGTAGAATAAGCTTTACATTTAATATACATACTTGCCATAGCTGAATTATAATTAATATACTGTATTTGTTGATTATTGTATACTTTACCTGTGAATTATATTTTACCTGCTTGAGTACCTGTTAGGCAGCTTTAAGCTCTCTCTATTGGAAACTGTTTTTTGAAAGAATTTTACCTAGCGGCTCAAGGTCTCCCATAAGAATATTATAACTAGGGCTTTAACCATTGAATATCTAACCAAAAGTTTGTAAGCTATCCTCCTAAGTTTTAAGTCTGCCTCACAGATAGGAAAATGGAAAAAGGAAGCATTTTAACTAATAATTCTGGCCTCATTAGACACCAACATGTAGAAGAATGAAAATAGATCTATATCCATCTCCATGTATAAAATTTAAGTTTAAATGAGCCAAAGGCCTCAGCATATAAAAATTTTGTTGAACCTTTACAGAGAAAAAAAATTTTTTTTTGAAGTACACGTTTGTCATATCTTAAACATAGCCTCAGTGGCACAAACATTGTGAAAAAACATAAATTATATCTCCTGAATTGAGAACCTTTTGTATAACAAGACTATAGAGTGGAAAAGATCTTTACTTATCATAAATCCATTTTAAAAATATATGAAGAACTCAGGAAATTAGTTATTAAAAATTTATACAATAAAAATATTTATTATAGATCTAAACTGAAAACTCTCAACAAACGTACTTAAAAATGACTAAGAGACATTTAAAAAATGTTTAAATATAACATCCTCTAACCGTCAGAGAAATGTAAATCAAAACTCTGAGATTTTACCTTATCCTTGTAAAAATGACCAGGTTTAAAAATTATTGTTAACAATTTATGCTTAAGAAAACGTGGGTAAAGAAAAAACTTTATTGCTGGAAGTGCAGACTGGTGCTGGAAGTGCATACTGGCACAGCCGCTTTTGGATCATACAGCATTGAAAGACCCAAACAAATCCAGACTCTCCCAGCAGGAAGAGAAAAATCAAAAATCTAGACCTCATTCCAGATGGTTGTGAGCCACCACGTGGTTGCTGGGAATTGAACCCAGGACCTTTGGAAGAGCAGGCAATGCTCTTAATCATTGAGCCATCTCTCCAGCCCTCCAGCAGGAAGAGGAGAATTAAAAATCTAGGGCTAGCCTGTTTAGCGATCCTGCCCTAGGAACCAGCTGAAGACAAAGCCAGACTTTAACCTTGAAAAACAGGTTTTCCAGCTGCAATTATCACGGTGGGGTCTCCCCAGCAGGTTCTGCTGTTGTAGGATCTAGCTGATAACGACCTTGGGAGTGGTCCCGAGAGGCAGGGAGCCGTGCCCTGCTACCATCAGTGGGTTTTTGAAATTTATGACCCTTTTGATTAGTGGGCTGTGGCCCCTTCCCCAAAAATTCTTTCTCCTGGTCACTCGGGGTCGAACTCCTCCCCCACATGGGCTATGAGCCTTGGCCCCAGTACAATGGCCGCTGTCTCATCAAAGCCCCATGTGATCACAGCAAGGCTGGTCTCCCGCGAGCCATGGGGGGGCCGTGCCAACCTAAGACCCGAGTGAGAGTCTCCCCAAAATTGAGGGATTCCCCATTATGTCTATTTTTCAAAATTAGGCAAATATCTACCTCAGAACTTAGCAATACCCCTTCTGGGCCTAAATACAAAGTTTAACCATACCACAAGGACACGTGCTCAGCCATGCCCAGAGCAGAACTACTTTATCATAACCAGAATCTGAAAATAACCCAAAGGTATCTCTTTTACATCTAGGATAAATGAGACATTATCCTTCTAAATATCCATGAATACCATAAAATATCTTGGAGTAACTTTAAGCAAGCAGGACAGAAGTTTTTTAGGTCCCGTCATCTCTGCCTGTGAAGGCGGAAATGTTTTTTATTTGTAACCATTATCACTTGTAACTCTGGCCCTTGATAAATTTAATTAAGAGGCCTGAGGCCTGAGTCTCAGCATTCCGTCCTGAAGCCGCACCTAGCAGCAGGAAAGAACCTCAAGCTGAAACATTACAACTCCCATCCAAGAGCGGGCCTTACAAATGGAAAAACTTGTAGGATAAGAACTTTAAGTCTTGAAAGATCCCCTACTTTCTTGGGAAAGCAGAAGAAACGTAGCAAAAATGACAATTTCACTGAAAGCAGTCTATAGATCCAGTGTAAATGTCCATTAAAAATTATAGTAACATTCCTCACAGAACTCACTTACAAATTTAATGTAAACGTTCATTAAAATTATAGCAAAACTTTGCACAGAACTCAAAAGAACAATATAGAACTCAAAAGAACAATCCTCAACCTTATACGAAAGAAATAAAAACTCAGGACAGCCTAAACAATTCTAAAAATCCTCTGAATATATCACAATCTTTGATTTTAAAACTTTCCTACAGAAACATAGTATTGAAATTAATCTACCTTAGATATAAACTTTTATACACCTACAAACTAAAGATTTTTGACCAAGAAGCAAGATTTTTAAAATGGAAAAGAAGCATATTTACAGTCCTAAATGTAGCTGCAGCTTTTTGAGTCTAGACTCCTTTATAGCAAACCTGCCTGTCAGCTTTCGCTTCATATGGCAGGCTCTCTAGCCCTAACAGCCAGCCTGCTTGGCAGGCATAGCTGTGTGGATCGTACCCTAACTTTTTACATCTTGAGGGACTCCCTTTTGAGTCTGCAAGCAAACACATAAAGCAAACATATAAATCTCGGTTTTTGACTGTTACCCTCCTTTTCCTGATTGATAGATTAAATTACTGTATGAATTTTTCTGCCTTTGGCCAGGTAAAGCTAACTAGGGGCATATTTTATCTATAATATAGAAAAATGCAACTAAATCTCGTTTTTTAACTCTTACTCCTTTATCCCTGATAATTTATGTATAAATTTTTCTTCCTTCGAAAGTGATTGTCCCATCTCCTAATAGACAACGGTGAGTGCGCCTACCTACCTCTCATCCTGCAGACCTGTCCGAGTCCTACAGCTGCAGAATCTTCTTTTTTCTTCTTGATGTCCCGGGACTGCGCGATGTTGTCCGATAGCTAACCGTACTCCGATGCACTGGTTCGGGCGCCATTGTGGGCCGCCGTGGGTAGGTCACTAGTCTAGTAGTGTGACCCGCCCTGGCAGCCTGTTACTCCAGGGTCTCGGAGGGGCGCTACCTGGAAGAGATGGGCTGAGATAAAGAAATAAGGCCAAGCAAAGATTTGTCAAAGCCTTCGTTTATTAGGGTCAGGGTTACAGCTTATATAGTCCCTGGATAAGGGATTCGGGGGGCAGGGGAGTGGGATCTTGTCGCCGTGGTCCCGATCACGTGGTTTGGGTTCCTCAGGTTCGTCACGTAGGCCAGGAAGTCAGGTGTTGATTCCCCTGGTCAGGAAGTCGCAAGTTGACACACCTAGTTCTCTCTAGATTGTCTGGAATTTGGGATGGGTCTGCTAACAGATTAAGTTCGTTAGCAATTAGCGAATAGCTAATTGAGTGTGGGGCAGGTTTTATCAATAGAACTATTCTTAACATAATTATGGGTGTGGGGTTCCCTGCAGGCCCCCCAAGGTGATGGTTCCTGTAATAATCTTTAGGGGGGAAACGGCTCCTAACACCTGGCCAGCTTTCAGCCAACACCTTTGCTCAGGTAATCTACGTTTTAACAAAAGAAGCTAGAAACAGACATCCTGGCCTTTGAAGGGCAGCGACATTCAGTCTCCAGTAAGACTGTCAGCTCTAATCGCGGTGGCCTTTGTGCCACTTATCAAAATGTGCCCACAAAGCAGGACATGGCTGTAGTGGGGTGTGGCCTCCTAGAAAAAGCCACAATGAGGAGTTTAGTTTTGTTCTACGGACAAGAGAGAACCATTGAACAAGTCAGTGAGCCAATATGGCTTACACAAATGCAGGTTATATTAACTTGCTTAGTTCTTTGACAAATAATGGGGGAATTTGTGTTTTAAAAAGATACTGAAAAGTGACTCGATGGATCCAAAGTTCTCCCAAAAAGGCTCTGAGCAGAGACACAAGCTTGAGTTTTCTAATTGTCAACTCTAGAGAAATAATGATTAAAGGAAAGGTGAGAGATGAAAGCTACATGCGATCTGTGAATAGTTGACGTTTTAAGGGACACAATAAACAAGCCCCTGTGCTCCCGTGTGTTTGTATTCTGGACAGATACAATTTGTGGAGGCCCAGCATAGCTTTTAGATCTTCAGTTATTAGCATCATTGTCTTCTGCTCTCTGTTGCGATAACACAGTTCCCAAGAGTGGGTAAGGTAGAAAGAGAGAAGGCGTTTATTTGGTACATATTCTTGGTCCAAGACCGAAGGCCACATCTAGTGTTAGGCTTCTTGCTAGTAGAGTTCCAAGTTGGCACAGCCCATCACATGGAGTTTCAGAGATCAGCTTCGACAAATATGCCACTTACCAGGGTGAGGATATAGGGATTAGAAGAATAAGTAAAGAGAATGAAGACCTGGGTGAAAATAATAAAACAGAAACATACTATAGTATGGGGAGGGAGGTCCAGTGAATACTGAAATCGCTCACGTTTAACTTCCATTTGCGTAAAATACCCGCCCGACCCCAAAAGGTAAGAGTAAGATAAAAAAAAAAAAAACCTGCATAACATGATACAGATACAACTGGTTGAAGGTTGTGGACTACTTTCCTAGTTAAATATTCTGTTGCTAGAACAAGACAAGTAATGCTGACTGCCGTTCCTTGGGAAACTACAGCTCCCAGAATCCTCCAGTATTACCTGCCCACAGGTGCTCACGGATGTGAGGTCACCTTCCCAAATATCCCCGCGGCCTTCGTTAAAAAGACAGCCACGAGGCCCACTCGTCCCTTCTTCACTCTCCCTTCTTCCCTCCCCCTTCGGCCCCTCTTTCTTCCTATGCCCCACCTCCCCATCCTTCTGTGTCTCACACACCTGGTTCCTTATTGTGTGACCCCCTCACCCCCATTAAAGTACCCGCGCGGGAGCCGCGTGTCCGTGTGTCCGTGTTTGTCTCCGCCTTAAGTGTTAGTTTGTTTGCGTGTTCGCCCACACACCCTGCTGGCATCCCGCCAGCATCCCTCCGGTCCTTGCTGGCATCCCGCCAGCACCCCTCCGTTCCTTTCTTTTGGAACAACACTGACATCCTAGATTTAAAAAAAAAAAACAACAAACATTCTGTAGGTAAACCACTCCCTGGCTGGAATCCATTGCTATTTCTCTAAGGGAGTAGGAACTTAGCTGGATCCTTAGACTTTTGTTTGAGGTAGAAACAGGTCTACTTCTCATTACCTGAAACACAAGGTCTGATATTAGCCACACCTGTTGACAATAACCTTGAGAGGGCAGAACTCTCTGACCTAAATCTAGGTGGGACCTTTGTTTGAGGTAGAAACAGACAATTATTTGAAGGGATGGAAGTTCCAACTCTCTGACCTTTGGTCAGGGTGGAATGGCAGCAACTTTGAGCAAGCTGAAACTCTCTGAACTTCAGACAAGGTAGAAATAGGCTCACGTTTTTGGGCCTCCACAAAAGAGAGACAAGAAGTGTGTGAGAAACTCATCCCAACTGACTTTAGAGCAGGCCTCCTCAAGACAGCACATCAACTGATGACTAACTTATAATTTATTGTGTGAGTGGATTACTCACGAGGCAGCACTTCAATCACCTCTTAAGCCTTCTACCTGTCTCCATCTTTTACTGGCTTCTTGAGGGGAGCCCTCTGTAAACTATACTTTAAGCAAACCATTCTCAAGCACAGCAAAAGTTAAGGGATAGTCACGATCACGCGAGAGCTCGCTCTTCCAGCGCACTTACTGTGGCAAGCAATGATGGAAATGCCCACAAAGCAGCTAGCTGATCTCTAAAAGAGTCTCAAAAGCCCCCAGAAGGACTATGTCCCTGAAATGGGAACAAGGTTGGAGTGTTTGATGTATGGAAAGCGATCAATGTGTTTAGAACAGGACAGTATTGCCATTTGTCAAGTTCACAGACAAGGAAATGGAAACTTCTGGAGGGTTCCAAATGTCCCCCAATCAGCAAGTGTTAAGAAGTCGAACATTTACACTTTCAACCCCATAATATTCTGCTGTGATTTATGCGGATAGCATTCATGGGAGATCTGTGCAGAGTGTTTCCAGTCAGCCCTGGAAGACTTTCTTACATGACAACTAGAAAAGTATACTTTAGTCAATATTACTTGGGGAGCTAGAATCAAACTGAGCAAGCCAGGAGGAGCAAGCCAGAAGGAGCAAGCCAGTGAGCAGCACCCTCCTCAGCTTCTGCAAGCATGGCTCCCGATTCCTGGTTCCTGCCCTGACTTCCCTCAGTGATGCACTGTGATGGAGAACTGTAAGGTAAAGTGAACCCTCTTCTCCCCAACTTGCTTTTGGTTACAGTGTTTTATCACAGCAATAGAAACCCTAACTGAGACAGAACGTGACTGTGGCCTGTTTTCATTCTCAGGCTTACAAAATTTAGGTGACTTCTCCAAAAATAAAATGTCCTAAACCCCAACCATCCCTCAGATCTAAGCCTACTGCGTTGCTACATTTCTAGGACCTTAGACGCATGGTGTGGCATCTAGTCACTGACTCTGTAGTGTCAACTGAAGCTAATATCTGAGACCTGCAGCCTATGAGGTTTTCTTTTTTTTTCTTTCTGATTGTTTTGTTTGTTTGAGACATGTAGTCTAGGATATTCTCAGACATACTGTGTAACTCAGGCTGTCCTGGAACCTGCAATCCTCCTGCCTCAGCCTTCCATACTGTGGCTACTGGCATGCACTACCCTTTGCAAACTGAGACGGATGAATGTACTTCACTAAATATTTTAAATTTTTAGAACAACAACATAGGGTACATCTAATGATGGCAAGAAGAACAGTTACATTCCTTGCCCCAGCCGGTCAGTTGTGTGTTTAGGACAGATGACAGCTGTGTACTGCAACCGTGCCTGAAGAGCTCCAAGCTGTTTTATGAATGTCAGGGTTACACAGTGTCCTGTGCCAAGTGAATTCACTAGGGCCCCAAGAACCTTTCTCTTTTCCCTCCACCCTTAAGTTTAAGTTTTGTCGGGCTTAAAAGCTTTTCCACAGGCACTATTACAGCCTCTGATTCACGGGCACATGAATCATGCTACAAAGACAACATGGCATAGGCTTTAATAAAAGACTCTGGAATCTACAAAGAAATTTGTTACAGTACCCCAAGTTAGATGGAGAATGCAGTTACCACTATTGACCACCAGGTGGCAGAGCCAGCCAGCTCAGTCAGCGAGGAGGCAAAGCTTAAGCAAAGGCCTGATTACAGACAAGGTTTGAAATCACAGGCCTGAAAGCAGAGGCGCAAGATTTGTTGAAAGTTTTTCTCAGCAGGGAGGACCAAAGGTTCAGGCAGATGCGCAATTAGAAAAGGATGCCACAGTTGCTAGTTCTGAACATTCTAGTATAGATAGACCTTTTGAAGTATGGGACTATCCTCTGAGCCAAACTCCCACTGTCCTCAGGAGTTCCGCTGGGTCTCTTGACGGTTGACTTTCCTTCGCAGAAGGAGGAGAAGAAGGACATGGCACCCATGTATCCAGTCGCTGCTCCCAACCGGTCCTTTGCAGTTTTCCCGACGGCTGGTGGTCCTGGGAGAGCGGTTGGGGATGAAGGAGGGCGAGTGTTATCCGGCTCTGGAAGGAAGCCGTCATTCCAGAGCTGGATGCAGATCTTCCACTGCGGCAACCTTATGGTCATCTGTGTGCCTCCCCACAACCCCTCACCCATTGCTCAAGAAGGCAGCAATCTGGCTTTCCCTGGGTAAACTTTGGTGGAGTTGCACCACAAATTATCACGGAGGCCTTAAGAGGAGGGGTGGGCATTGGGAAGGAATTTTAGCAACATTTTTTCAAAGTTTATCTTTGATTTTAAGTGTAGTGTCTCTTAGTGTGTATGTGTGTGTGTGTGTGTGTGGCGGGGGAGGTATTTGCATGACTGTAGGTGCCTGTAGAGGCCAGAAGAGGGCATCTGGTCTCTGGAGCTGGATTTGCCAGTGTTTGTGAGTTCTTAACTGCTGAGCCGGCTCTCCAGCCCCGGTGTACAGCACGTGTATATTCTGCCACTGCAGAACTATTAACTCTAGGTGTGGGGTGTGAAGATGATAAAGGATGCTCAAGCCGGAAGCTCAGAGTAGAAAACAGCCCTGCATCTGCACCACAGACAGGGGTCAACCCACAACATCTGGCTCCGGGATTGCTTTGCTTCTAATTGCCAACCTCAGTTCTTTTTCCTTGAGAGTGTCCTTCCTTCCTTCCTTCCTTCCTTCCTTCCTTCCTTCCTTCCTTCCTTCCTTCCTTCCTTCCTTCCTTCCTTCCTTCCTTCCTTCCTCGAAGCCCGAGTGACGTTTCTAAGTCTTCCAGGGTAGACTAAGGAGTGTGCGCACACCCCAGAGGCTCAGCTTCTACCCACTGGATCCCTAGGAATGGACACTTGTGAGGATCACAAAGCCCGGCACCAGCAGTTTCCGCTCCATCTCTGGTCCACATGGGGGCTTTTACTCAGGAGTACCATAGAGGAGCTCAGCTCCGGCTTGCTTCATGATTAAAAAGCATGCTCTCAGGAATTTTAGAAAACCTCTTACAGCCAAACCCTGGGAGGTGAAATGTCTATCCCTTGTTTGCTGACAGATTGTCTCTGGTTCAGGCCTGCCACATTCAACTAATCAACCATTGAGACCTGCCTTTAAAAAAATTGCTTCTGGGGACTGGAGAGATGGCTCAGAGGTTAAGAGCATTGCCTGCTCTTCCAAAGGTCCTGAGTTCAATTCACAGCAACCACATGGTGGCTCACGACCATCTGTAATGAGGTCTGGTGCCCTCTTCTGGCTTGCAGGCATACACACAGACAGAATATTGTATACATAATAAATAAATAAATTGCTTCTGTTTCTCTGTGCACACAGGTTTGTGAATATGGAGGCCAGAGGTGGACGTCAGATATCTTTTCTGGTTCTCTACCTTAGTTTTTGAGGTAAGTTCTCTCACGCACCACAGATTCAGCTAGACTGGCTAGCTAGCAAGGCCCGTGGAGCCTTCTTCCTCCACCTTTCGAGTTCTAGGGCCATAGGCATGTGCCATTGCTTTCAACTATTTCTGTGGGTGCTGGGGATCTAAACTCAATCCTTCATGGCGGCAAGCACCTTCCTGGGCCTAAGCGCCAGCCCCAAGACTTTCCATTTGAAGCAATAAGAAACTTTAGCCACTAAGATTTCAGTGGCAGAGGGAATGTATTAGATAAGGAGGCCAACCTGGTGTTCAGAGGCTCTAGGGAGATCCTTGAACCATTAGTCCCCAGGCTGGTGTTTTACAGGTGACCTGCAGGCTAATTTGTTATCGCTGTCTCTTTAAGTGTAAGGGCATAAAAAGAGTCAGCTGAAAAATTCCTGAATGGATGAAGGCTTGAGTGGGAGGGGTCAGCTGCGAGGATGTAACTCAGGCCTGCAGTCCCTCTGTGTGTTTCAGGGGAAACCATGACTGAGAAGACGCACAGGAAGGTGAGAGACATGGCGCCGCCCTGCCATGCTAGGCCTCAGATCCCCTGGTGTCACCTAAATGCCAAAGCTGTCCACGGTGGGAGAGAAAATGTCTTATTGTACTCCATATGTCCAAGTGTACGTATTTCCCATGGCTATAAATAATGAATGACCATAATAAAAACAGAAGGCATGGCTGGAGAGAGGGCTCAGAGAGAAAAGTTCTTGCCGCACAAGCCTGGCAACCCAAGGCCAGTCCTCAGAACCCAAGAGAAAGACTACTGGATGCATGGCAAAATGCTCTAATCCCAAGGCCCGTGTGTTGAGATGAGACGGAAGCTCGCAGTCCAGGTGTCCCGAAGCACAGCATGGCAGAAGCAATCAGCTAGCAAGAACCCACTC
Source organism: Microtus obscurus (assembly GCA_963919715.1). Classification (NCBI taxonomy): domain Eukaryota; kingdom Metazoa; phylum Chordata; class Mammalia; order Rodentia; family Cricetidae; genus Microtus; species Microtus obscurus. Next base: position 40,271,166 of record CAWTZC010002514.1, read on the forward strand.
CTCCAATGTTGTCAACTGACCTGTAGACACAGGCTAAGGCTCACACATGCACACTAACAAAAACAAGCAAATTTAGTCTCTCACAGATCCAGAGGGAAGAAATTTAGACTGTGTCCTTCAGACTGTGTTCTGCTGGAAGGATGGAGAAGATGTGTTCTGTCTTAGCTGAACTTCCTTCCTTGGTTTGCAACCCCCTTCCTTCACTTTCTAAGCAGGCAATGAAGCATCACCCACCTGTGACCTCAGCCTTCCTCATCATGTCTCCCCTCACTCAGACCCTCCTGCCTCTCTTATACTTTTAGGATTCCATTCAGTAATCGTCTTAACAGCCCCTCATCTAAGTACACCTGCACAAAGCCGTTTTGTCAAGGAAACACATTCACGAGTTACAGGAAGTAGAATGTGGATATCATTAGGGGGTCACATTCCACCTACACGCCAGTGTTTGAATGGGTTATTGCTGTTGCCATGGTGACTTTGGGGGTGGTATTGTTGCGCCAGTCAACCACATCAATGCCATTTGCTGTTCTCACGGCTTACATTTCACTGCCCAGTTTCCTGGGTTTTGCAGGTCTGGGGGAACATTGATTGTCAGACCTGGGCCCACCCTGGGGATTGTGGTCAGCACACTGCCATTTATACCTAAGAAAACCAAGAGTTACAATGTCAGGACTCTTGTTCATTTACCTCGGATTAGAATACGAGGGTGTCTCAGACTGTGTGAACCCCTCCTCTTTGTCTTATGTGTGAAGGGAATGAGGTGCAGAGGGGCTAACACGGAGGAGGGAAGAGAGGAGGGCCTGTGGGGAGGAAAGACCTGTGTGGAGAGTCCTTCTGTGTGGAGGAGAGAGGAGAAGTTCACATGGCCAGCCATGTTCACCTGCGGGGAAGGGACAGGCAGATGAGTGTGCACTTTCTAATTCTTTTCTTGTGGCATCTGTGATCTGTGACTGCATTGGGGAAACCTCTGTCAGGGGCCACTGGCTAAGCAAGCTGGGCATTTGTCCCCATCACATTGGGCTCATGATGGGACATTTTTTTTTTTTATTGGAAAAAAAAAAAAGCAATTTCTGCCTCCTCCCCGCCTCCCATTTCCCTCCCACTCGTCCCTCTCCTCCTCCCCTCCCCCCCTCCTCCCCCTCCCTCTCCAGCCTGAAGAGCAGTCAGGGTTCCCTGCCCTGTGGAAAGTCCAAAGTCCTCCCTCCTCAGTCCTGGTCTAGGAAGGTGAACATCCAAACTGGGTAGGCTCCCACAAAGCCAGAGCATGAAGTAGGATCAAAACCCGGTGCCATCGTCCTTGGCTTCTCAGCAGCCCTCATTGTCCGCCAAATTCAGAGAGTCCGGTTTTATCCCATGCTTTTTCAGTCAGAGTCCAGCTGGCCTTGTTGAGCTCCCAAAGAATCAGCCCCACTGACTCCACGGGTGGGCGCACCCCTTGTGGTCCTGACTTCTTTGCTCATATTCTCCCTCCTTCTGCTCCTCATTGGGACATTGGGAGCTCAGTCCAGTGCTCCAGTGTGGGTCTCTGTCTCTATCTCCATCCATCGCCAGATGAAGTTTCTATGGTGATATGCAAGATATTCATCAGTATGGCTATGGGATAGAGTAATTTCAGGTTCCCTATCCACAGCTGCCCCAGGAGCTAACTGAGGACCTCGCCCTGGGCACCTGGGAGCCCCTCTAGATCCAAGTCTCTTGCCAACCCTAAGATGGTTCCCTTAATTAAGATGTGTGCTTCTCTGCTCCCCTAACCAACCTTCCTTTATCCCAATCATCCCTTTTCCCCAAGTTCCCCCCAGCCTCCCCTTCTCACATTTCTCTCCCCTTCTCCCCTTACTCCCCCTCCCACCACACCCCCAAGATCCCAAATTTTTGCCTGGCAATCTGGTCTACTTCCCATAACCAGGAGGATAGCTATATGCTTTTCTTTGGGTTCACCTTCTTATTTAGTTTCTTTAGGATATCAAATTATAGACTCACTGACCTTTATTTATCTCTAGAAACCAATTATGAGTGAGTACATCCCATGTTCATCCTTTTGGGTCTGGGTTACCTCGCTCAGGATAGTGTTTTCTATTTCCATCCATTTGCATGCAAAATTCGCGAAGTCATTGTTTTTTACTGCTGAGTAGTATTCTAATGTATATATATTCCATACTTTCTTCATCCATTCTTCCATTGAATGGCATCTAGGTTGTTTCCAGGTTCTGGCTATTACAAATAATGCTGCTATGAACATAGTTGAACAAATATCCTTGTCATATGATCGGGCATCTCGTGAGTATATTCCCAAGAGTGGCATTGCTGGGTCCATGGGTATGTTGATCCCAATTTTCCTGAGAAACCGCCACACTGCTTTCCAAAGTGGTTGCACAAGTTTGCATTCCCACCAGCAATGGATGAGGGTACCCCTTTCCCTGACTTTAAACTCTATTACAGAGCTACAGTAATGAAAACAGGGTGGTATTGGCATAAAAATAGAGAAGTCGACCAATGGAATCGTATAGAAGACCCGGATTTTAACCCACAAACCTATGAACACCTCATTTTCGATAAAGGTGCTAAAAGTATACAATGGAAGAAAGAAAGCATCTTCAACAAATGGTGCTGGCACAACTGGATGTCAACCTGTAGAAGAATGAAAATAGACCCATATCTATCACCATGCACAAAACTCAAGTCCAAATGGATCAAAGACCTCAATATCAATCCCAACACACTGAACCTGATAGAAGAGAAAGTGGGAAGTACCCTACAACAGATGGGCACAGGCGATCGCTTCCTAGGTATAACCCCAGCAGCACAGTCATTAAGGGCAACATTGAATAAATGGGACCTACTGAAACTGAGAAGCTTCTGTAAAGCAAAAGACACTGTCACTAAGACAAAAAGGGAACCCACTGACTGGGAGAAGATCTTCACCAACCCCGCAACAGACAAAGGTCTGATCTCCAAAATATATAAAGAACTCAAGAAACTAGACTTTAAAATGCTAATTAACCCAATTAAAAAATGGGGCACTGATCTGAAGAGAGAATTCTCAACAGAAGAAGTTCAAATGGCCAAAAGGCACTTAAGGTCATGCTCAGCCTCCTTAGCGATCAGGGAAATGCAAATCAAAACAATATTGAGATATCACCTTACACCTGTCAGAATGGCTAAAATCAAAAACACCAATGATAGCCTTTGCTGGAGAGGCTGTGGAGAAAGGGATGGGACATTTCTTAAAAGCACAGGAAAATCAAAGGGTTTCCCTAGTTTGCTCATCTGCGGTAACAGCTGTTTACTGATGCATTTTTAAGAATGACAGAATGGGGGCTGGAGAGATGGCTCAGTGGTTAAGAGCATTGCCTGCTCTTCCAAAGGTCCTGAGTTCAATACCCAGCAACCACATGGTGGCTCACAACCATCTGTGATTAGGTCTGGTGCCCTCTTCTGGTCTGCAGACACACACACACACACACACACACACAGAATATTGTATACATAATAAATGAATAAATATTAAAAAAAAAAACAGAAACAAGAATGACAGAATGGGGTGATCGGATATAAATATGAGGATGAAGACATTGTTCTCTTAGTTTCAGAAACATGATCTAAAGAATATAGCTGAAGGGTGGGGAATGTCTGTCCCAGGTTTTAGTTTAATTTTTGTTTTGTTTCGAGACAAGGTCTTGCTGCATGGCCTGATTTCGGATTCTCCTGCCTCTGGCTCCTGTGTGTTGGAGTCACAAGCATTTACCATCAGGCTTGGCTGCTGTTGCATTTGAAAAAAAATTTTTGCTTCAAAATTTATAGGAAAGTAGATTTCAAGACACTAGGTATCTTAAGCCCTTAGAAAATGGCAAGAAGATTTTGATATTTTTCAAACCCTAAAACTGCAGAGAAATCCAAGTTTAGTTGTAAAGTGCTCAGGCTGCAGAAGGGGGGCACAGAACAGGCATAACAGACACCCAGCATGTCAAGCTGGCCCCTTCGTTTCCCTGAGGGGGGCCACCTGGCCTTGCTTGTCTAGGATGGCTTGACTGACGCACGACAGACAAGCACCTGGGCATGGGTTAGCTATGGAAACCCAGCACCCGGGCCTATCCTGATGCAGAAGGAAGAACTGAGTGGTGGCATTCCTGCTTGTCTCAGGCCTTTGTTTTGGGGTTCCCTGTTCCTGCGGGCCTGGTTTGCTGATTTGTGGCTTATTATTTTTTGGGATCTGCTAGTTTCTCCCATAAACTATATCGGGATGCATATCGCTCTGAGTCTTGCCATGTAATTCACTTGTCAGGAGATTTTTTTTTTTAGTCTGGAAATATTTAGGGAGGAAAACTAATGAGAGATTATGTTTCTGGCTTGACTTGGAAAACAGTGGACATTTTGCTTCTCCGTAGCCTTGCTATGGAGAAGGGGGGTAAATTATTTTGGGTCAGGGGTCAGCTTGACACAAGCTGGAGTCATTTGGGAAGAGAGAGCCTCAGTTAAGGAAAGGTCTCCATCTGATTGGCCTGAGGGCAGGTCTACGGGGGTGTTTTCCTGACTGAAGATCAATGTGGGAGGTCCCAGCCCACTTTGGGTAGTCCAATCCCTGGTGCACCTGGGATATATAAGAAAGCAACATGAGGAACAAGCCAGTAAGCCTTGCTCTTCCATGGCCCGTGCTTCAATTCCTGCCTCCAGGTTTTGGCCTTGAGTTCCCACCCTGATTTTCCTCAGTGGTAGACCGAGACTCGGAAGTGTAAGTCGAATAAACCCTTTCCTTTCCAAAATGCTTTTCATCATATTTTATCATAGCAAGAGAAGCAAAGCGCCCATGACACAGAGCTCTTGTGAGATACTCTAGAGACCATGGAGGGTTAGGGGACACAGACATAGTGAACGCCAGAGTCAATGTCTGACCATGGCCCTCAGCACCTACAAGACAGAAGCTGCCATCGTGTGGAGACCAGGATGGGCTTTAGACTTGACTGGCTAGTCAAGTCACGAGGAGATGAGGATATGGCAGCTCCCTCAGAAGTTGCACAGGGGACGGTGGCAGCAGTGAGTAGCGCGGATTTCGTAATTCTTCACCGTTCTCTTGAAGCACTCCGATTTGTCCTCCGTGCAGCCTTTCATTGAATACCACTGGACCCCACCTGAAGGAAGGAACGATGCTGAGACGGGTGGGTGCTGCCTACCTGGCCTGGCGGGTGCTACACAGTAAACACGTAACAATAGAAGACGAAGTGCAATCTCCAGCTTCACCCAGACATGAATCTAGACTTCCTACCGTGAGGAGTGGCGTCCTCACCTGCTAAAGAACTCCTGGGTAAACTATCTGAACTGGGAACTTTGTAGTACACATGCTTCAGAACTATAGAACAACCACAGCTTTCTGCTTGCAACTGCTATCGTCTAGGCATTTTTCACTGTGATAGCTGTGGGCGAGCTTGCATATAACCACTCCCCAGCATCACTAAGGTCTGTCACTCAATTAAAAGGCTACATCTGCACAAGGGTACTCTAGCAAGTGTTTCCTAGAGATGGAATTTTATCATATAGAATGTCACTATCTTTCTGGGTTCTGTTTGTTTTGTTTTGGGGCTGGGCCTAGCTATGAAAAGTAGGCTGGCCTTCAGTTCTTAATCTTCCCACTTCAATCTTTTGGGTTCTAGGAGTCCTAAGTTTGTACCACCATACCCAGCTTTTCCTTCTTGGTTAAATCACTGTAGAACACAGACAAATGACAACGTGAAAAGCAAGTTCTAGTTCCACAGTCCGACTGCCCCAAGCTTCGGATGTACCCAGAGGACCAATGAGCATCCTCAGAGCAACAAAGACAAAAGTGCTTTCTCAGCACAGCTGTTTCTGCTTCCCCAAGCCCAGGATGTCAGCTGTCACTCAGGGACTTCTGCTATTACAGATGGATACAGCAGCAGGGGCCACCTGTTCTGGGCATCTAAGAAGAAAAAGGCTAGGGATGTTGATGTCCATTTCATAATAGAAGACGTACCCGAGCTTCTCACTACCCTGGCCTGGGTAAGTTGAAAAACCAAACGTTTATTTGGGCTCACAATTTCAAAAGTCTCAGCCCACGGTTTCTTGGCAATGTTGCTTTTTGGTCTGTGGTTAACAACCTTGTAGTGGGAAGAGCTTGGCCAAGAAAGCCACATACCTCATGGTGTCCAGGAAACAAAAAGGAGAAGGCTGGGAACTCAATGTTCCCTTCAGTAGCATGTGTCCCGGGACATAACTTCCTTCTCCTCGGCCCTGCCTCCTAAAGTTCCACTATTTCCCAATCACTCTAAAGGTTCCAGCATTTCCCAGATGTGCTAAAGGCTGGTGATTAAGCCTATAAGACATGGGCCTTTAGGGAACATTCAAGATTCAAGCCTTAGCAACTGTCTCCACAAGTGCCACTATTGGCAATGTTGAGAAGCTATTGATAAAGCCACATTAGAATGTAACATTATGTAACTTTCAATTCTGTTTAATTTAGTTTAATTCAGTTCGGTGGGAAATGGTAAAAATTCCAAGATACTGAACTCTGCTCACATAGCATGGCCATTCCAGGTCATTGGTTCACTGTAGGAGGTGGTCGGTATTTTTTCTAGGCAAGCTTTCAGGCTTTAGTTCATGCACAGAATCCCTTAATTCTTAGGCTTATGTCAATATGAGTGCTCACAATTCAAGGGTAGAAGAGCAATGCCTGAGAACCAATGTCCTTGGCTCAGAGGGGCTTTGGGACCTTTCTCCATCAATAATAGACTTTGAATAGCAAAGTTCAAAGTTACAGGGCAGAGCCCAGAAGTTTCTTAATACCAACCAATCCCCTTGAGATGGAAGATGTGGCTCTTCCTCTCTCTTGCATAACTTCAGTGACCTCTGATTTTTGTTCTTTCCTTCCAACTCCATCAAGTATTGCTTTGCTGATTTCTATTTATATGTAAACTACTATGTGTATCAATTTGTATTTGATTTCATTCCATTTGACAACAATTTAGATATTTACCCATATTAGCAAGTAAATATGGAAGACGCTACATAGCAGACAGCATTACATGGTTTGGAGACAACACAGTCCAACTACTTCTTGTATGTAAGCTTGTAGGTCGTTTATTAAAAGAATATTTTGCCATTATTTACTTAGTGTGTGTATGTGTGTGTGCAATTATCCTTTATATAATAAGGCATATTCATTATCAGTCTTATGGGCTAAACATGTTATATTTTTCTATACTTTACATTGCCTTGATTTTTGCTAGCAAGGTTAAACTGCTCTTTTGTTTGTTTCCATGTTGGTATTTTCTGTGCCAAGGACTGCATTCATGTTTTATTTTTTTCCTGATAGTTGGTCTTCTGTGTGTGTGTTGTATATTTAGTATGCAGTATGTGTTCTTGTAGGTGTGTGTGTGTGTGCGCATGTGTATGCGCATGCGTGTGTGCATGTGTGTGAGAGATCGACGTCAGGTTTCTTTCTTCAGTTGCTCTCTATCTTAGTCTGGGATGCTGGATCTCTTTCTGGGTTCGAAGCTCACTGATTCAGCCAGGCTGACTGGCCAATGAGTTTCATGGATCTGCCTGACTTTGACCCTAGTGGGATACAGGCACACATTACCAGGCCTGTCTTTTTTCACTTGGATTCCTGGGATCTGAATTCATCTCTCCATGCATTTGGCTGAACTGTCTACCCAGTCCCTAACTCATCTTCTAAAATAAGATTTTTTTGGACGCTCCTTATTTTTCTGGACAGATAGTAATGTTTTTCTGTAATCTATTTTTATTATTTCCAGCTAACTAGTTCTTTGGTCTTTTACATTTGCTTATCATTTAACATGGTCATTTATTTTACAAATCAAAAAATATAGACACATTCAAATCAATTGTATTCTTTTTGACTTTTGGGTTTTGGATGTAAAGGGCCTCCTCTTTTTCAAACTTTGAATGTGCTCACCAGCATTTTCTTCTGATCTTATCAGCATTTGGTTTTTGGGTTAACATGGAATCTGGGCAGCTGCACAGGAGCCTGCATTTAGAAAACTCTGTAAATGATCTATTAATGCTTTCTGAGATGTGAATGCTGTGAATGAGGCTACATGTAGATTTATTAATATTTGGGGACTCAAGATTTGAATTTTGGCTACTATACTCACTTACTAGAAACTTTGTAAAAAATTATTTAGCCTTTATGTACCTCCAATTTTTTATTAAAAATAGAGATAATTGAGATATAACCCAGAGGTCTTGCAGAAGACCCAGTTAGGGTTCCCAGTACTCACAGGGTGGCCCTGTAACTCCAGTTCCATAGGATCCAGTGCCCTCTTCTGGCCCTCAGAAGCTGCTGCAAACATGTAATGTGCATAAACCTATGCACGCACATACATATAAGCCTTGGCTTCAAGCTCCAGCACTCAAAAAATAAGAAAACTGAGTGAGGGGATTTGGGTAGGGGGATTAGTGATGGAATCCATCCAAGTCATATCATTGCATGATTGAAGCAGTGTAGTCCTGGCCAAACCTCAGTATAACATCGGGCATATGGCTGGTGTTAACCTCAGTATAACATCGGGCACATGGCTGGTGTTAACACATGATACAGGGATTGCCTCTGCACTTCTACATAGCAAGACTTACCTTTAGCAAGGCTCTCTTTTATACAAAACTGACCGGGCTTTGTTCTGCAGGTCCCAAGATCTAACAGACATCCATGGAAAGGGATGGAGAGATTGCACGACCTGCAAATCACACCTCCGACATCTCCAAGGACAGCGAAGAAAGGGGCAATTGCAATGGAGACCAGAGCGAATGAGCAGAGCAAAGAGAGGAGGAGAGAGGGACCGAAAGAGATCAGTGATTTTTAACATTAAAGAATAAGAAATGCTTAAAAATTTTATTATAAAAATCCACATAAACTAAGATTATTTCAGTTTGTATATTTAATGGGGGAGGTTTCAAAGCACGTGCTACATTAATGAATCAGAAGCCCTCTGAACTGACAGGAATCGGAAATGAGGACATTTTCTTGGTGCCTAACTAAAACATGGATTTCATCAGCCACATACCCACAGTTAGGTCATTTCCAAGCCCAGGTAGCATGTTATACACGTGAATATTCATTACTTGATTAATACATACCCATCTGTTATCTTCAGTACTCAAATTCAGTTGTTCAGCCACTGGCTCAATTGATTACGTACAACTATCTCAGAGGTTTTTGGACTTAGGCAGCATCTCGATCATTAGTTCCCAGTTTCCCAGTGCATCAGATGAAGGTGAGTGGCTAAAATAGATTTCTGTGTGTCCAGAAGACTTGAACTACAATGCATGGGAGGCTGAGTTCACGAATCTTCATTTCAGATGTGCAGTGCTAGTTGATGGGATAGAACTTGGACATGGATGTAAGGTCTGTCATTCAGAACCCTTTGATGATGACTCCAGCAGGGAGCCTTGGGCACGACAGAACGCTTGCCACTGTTAATGACCCAGGCGGTTCAAAGACACAAACTGTCCTGTATTCATACTTTCCCTTTCTACTTTTTTTATGTTCTTCCTTCTTTCCTCCTTCTTTCCTTTCATTTTATGTTTGTTTGCTTGTTTTTCTTTTCTTTTTAAAGATAGGTCTCACTGTGTAGTCTTGGCAGGTCTGGAATGTGCTCTGTAGATCAGGATGGCCTTGAACTCACAGAGACCTTGTTGCCTCTGCTTGCTGGGATTAAAGGCGTGCACCACCACACCTGGCATTTCCTCCTCTTTCAATGTACAATCCCCACAGCCAAGGTGCTTTTATTTACTAGTAATTCAAGTAAGAACTTATGAGACGTGTGGTGCAATGCATGTTTTATCTTCCTTTGCTACAACTAAGGTGACTTTCAATGAAAGGCAGTCTGGGTAATGGACCCTTTAGTCACATGAATTAACAAATATAATTTTGTGTGGCTGTGCGTGCAATAACAACTGAAGCCATGAATTTGAAGGAGAATGGGAACAGGTGTACGGGGAGAGCGTGGAGGGAGGAAAGGGAGGGGAAATGTGGTATTTAAAATACAGTCTCAGAACTAAACAACCACCACAGCAAAAGAGTGACGTTTACACCTAGAAATCTGCTAAGCAATTTACACACAATAGCCCAGTTATTTTCAAAACAATGTTTGTTTCAGCCAGAAATTATATGTGCCAATATCTCCCTTGAAATAAATCTTAATAGCTTTCATAAGTGGAAGAGATGGAGACGGAAAGCTTCTTTGAAACCTAAGCCCTTATCCTTGGCGGTCGCTCTGAGACCCTGAAGCTACCAGTCTTTCATGTGTCTCCATCCTTCCTTCACCTTCTTCTGCTAAAGAACTTGGTTCTTTTGGCTGAGGGTCAGGGGTGGATGGATTACTACTGGGCCAACCGCTTTTCAGGGAATCCCTGAGGGAGTTCTCTTCTTGGGTTTGTGGTCACCTAGTCTTACAGCCTGCTCATAGAGACCCCCCTCATTCTTCAGCCCTTCTTTTAAAGCATAGGAGGACTAAGATGGGTGCCCTTATGACTACCAACAAGAACACTCCTTTTGATGGCAATTTTTATTCACTTGTCCTCACATCTTCCTCTGTGTATAGAAGAAGTAATGCAAGCCTCTGAATTATTTAAAAAATGAGGGTTTTTTATTGATATTTAATTAGCACACAAAGATATGGCTTTCTTTATATGTCTATCAATGTACCCTGTTCATATGCACCTCCTCATTACCTCGACTCCCATCCCTTCTAACTGGTCCTCTTCTTCTCAAATGGTCTATTTCTCTCTGTCTCTGCCCCCCCCCTCCCCACAGAGTGTAAAAATCTAGAATCTAAATATGAGGAATCCTATAAGCCATTTGTTATGGGTCTGGTTTATTTTTCTTAACTCGATAATCTCCAGCACCATCTTAGTTTTCATGATGTCCAAGTCACGGAAGTTGTTTTCTAGTGCCGTTTCACCTTTCTTACGCACCTCTCCTTTCTGGAAGAGATGTCTAAGTAGAAGATGCAGCCCAGACCTGAGCTGCGTCCTGTATTTAATGAGAAGTGTAGGAAAAGAAGGTCCGTGCTGCATTTTCCACTTTGACAACTCTTCTCTACTCTGTTTGCTAATGCAGGTTCTTCCTCTATAAAATGAGAGTACAAACACCTGATGTCTAGTGCGGAGTAAATCAATCAATACACATGAACCTTCAGGGCAGAGTCTGCTCACTGGATGTCCAGACTAAGGTCTTCTGTCCGCATCCAGAGTCTCACAGTGTCTCATACAGAGAGAAGTAATTACCTAAGAGGAGGTTTAGAGGAAGCAAGAGCAGGCAGCTTCTACAATCGTACTTCCCCAGCCACCTCCCTTATGTCTGCTCTCCACTCACGCAGATTGTAATTCTTCATTTTCTTAACCGGCCGTCTCTCCATCTGACTCTTCCTTTATCATGACTTACCACTGAACAGGCAGAATAGGATAAAAACCCCAGCAATGGCAGTCCTCATTCTTAGGTTCGCAGGCCAAAGAAAGGTAGAAGGAAAGACAAGTCCAACCATCACCTCTTTCTGAGGAAGACAGACAAGCACATGGTAGCCATTTAAAGGGAAGATACTGGCTAAATCACTTTTTTTCCCCATTAAATTAAGGGCATCCTTCTTTATAAAAATAACTGTAAAGCCATTTCTAGTTCTGAAATTTAGATTTTTTTTTTAAACCAATGCTGCCATCTCTCTTTGCTTCTCTCTTAATTACAGTTGCTTCAGGCAAAATATGAAGTGGGGTCAGTGATGTTTCTAGGTTAATGTCTTCAAAAATCCTTCTGCTGTTCAAAGGGAAATGTTCCTCTCAGCTTCAGGGACTGAAGCTTACCACAAATGGTCAGAGGCACAGGGAAGGCCACGTGATAGCAACTGCATTGCTCATTAAGTCATCAGAACGGCTAAGATGTTACTAGTCACCCACACCTACCTCTCGCGGGGCGATTTTCCCAGTCTACACTTCTTAAAATGCCTGATCACAGTTTTTAGTGAGTGAGACACGCTGTAACTGAATCCAACAGCCTGATCCTCTAGGTTCTAAGCAGTTGAAACTGGTTGATGCCCACGCAAGAACATTCCGGAATTGCCCTTGAGCGCCCTCATCTGGATGGAGTGCGTTCTCTTTAGTCAGGAACCGTACCAAGGCTAAGTCAGCCTACTCACTGTAAAGGGGCCTGGCGTTATATATTATAGGTAATACAGGTTGGACGCACGCACTGTGTGGTCCCACCACAGAATGTATAAAGCACTTGGCTTTCCTTTTTGGAGGGGGGATGCTTGCTGGGGTTTTAAACCAGGGCCACACACACGCTTATCATGTCCCTACCCACTCAGCTGCACTGGGAAGCCTGATTTTGATGTCTCTAAAAAAAATACCAGGAAATCCTTAGATTGAAAATTTGATCAAATCACAGAAGCATTTGAGTTTAAAAGTAATGTTTATTCTTAGCTAACGCACAGGTTGGAATCAGTAGATTCTTCTGGAAACAAATGAAAGTTTTAAGAGCATCAGAGTCTCTTTGACAATGCCGCCACCAAACCCCATGTTGTTCTCATAAGAAAGTAACCCCATTATGAGGATGCCAGGTCTTTCTCAGCAAATTACACCCCACGGTTTATCCAGATGGACTCCTTTTCTGCGCATCTTCATCATTTCCTTGTAGCAACAAAATATGTACCACATTGCTTCTAGGGTTATCTTTGTAAAGATAATACACCCTGCTTACTTTTGAATTTCATTTGAAAATATTACTACAACCTTCTTATGTCAATTTTAAAAATCTACTTCAAAATTCCCACTGATTTGAATTGCAGAAGCAAGGGAATGAAAAAAATACTAGCTACTGAAGAGTTCATAAAACACAAATATTGGGTGTATGGCTGAATGACCAGCAATCACCTTTGTATGGGTATGGGTGGTCACTACTTAGATCATTTTGATGCTGTGGTGCTCCATGTTAAATTTTATACTTTTGATATCTTTTTAAAATCTGGTTAATTTTAGTGCATGATTTTTAAAAATTTGTAAATTCTTTACAATATATATATATATATTGTGTGTGTGTGTGTGTGTGTGTGTGTGTGTGTGTGTGTGTGTGTGTGTGTTTGAGACAGGGTTTCTTCGTGTAGCCATGGATGTCCTGGAACTCACTCTGCAGACCAGGCTGGCCTCAAACTCACAGAGATCTGCTTGCCTCTGTCTCCTGAGTCCTGGGATTAAAAGCATGTGCCACCACCACCTGGCTTACAATAAACTTTTAATAATAAAAATAAAGCAAATGATACCCTCTGCAAGACAGACAGAAATAATAGCAACACAATGCCATGTATTTCCCCCTAAAAATTTCTTCAATAAACTTGGCTTCATCTATATTATTTTCATAATCTTTAGAAATATAGAGAAAGAATTGCAGTTTAAAATCAACTGCAAGATGCAGGCACAGCTTGTAATCCTAGCACTTGGCGGGCAGTTGCAGGAGGCTCTCAAGTTTAAGATGAGCATGGGCCATACAAGATTCAGTCTAAAAAACAAATCCAAAGAGGGAGAAAGTCAAAAAGACTGTGGGACGCCCCAGGAACAACACCACCAGTGTAAATCTTCCTAGGAATATAACCTCAAAGAACCCCTGAATATAAAACCCATGCAAACTTGAAACCTACAAGGAAGCCACCTACCACAAATGAGGGCTTGAGAAAGGAGTCAGATTAAAAACAACCATCTATGTAGATTTAGAATTGCTGGATACAGAATTCAAACTAAGACATGATAGCTTAAGTTAGATGCGGGAGGCATGGATAAAATCTGAAACAGGCAAGAGAGACCACCACACTGAGCACACAGTGAAAAAAGGCAAATAGGATTTCCAAGAATAAAAAGCACAACTGTTTGCTAACAAATGCTTCTTGAGCATCTGCTGCGTGACAGGCGTCCTCCTGGTTAACTGGGTTCACCACAGGAACAAAAGAACGACAAGTACTTATTTCACACAGCTCACTTTCGAGAAAGAGAGAAGCAAATGCAATTTCAAATGGAGGAGGGATTGAAGAGCAATTAATGCAAGCCGAAGTAAGAATTAGTGAGGTGGAAAATAAAACATGATATTAGAGCATTTGCAAAAACACAAATTCCTGGGGACAGTGCCATACACGCACATGGTGACACGCATGTACATTGTGGCACACGTATGCACAGTGGCACAAACATACATGGTGGTACACACATACATGATGGCACATACACATAATCATAGCATGGGGGGGTGCAGAAACAGAAGCAGAGGCAGCAGGATCTTGGCAAGTGTGAGGTCACCTTTTTCTCTGTGGCAAGCTCCAGGCTAGTCAATACATTGTCTCAAAAAAATAAATAATCAAAGTGAAAAACAAACTCCACAAACAAATAAAATCCACAACAACATTCAAATAAGTAACATACAGATTTGAAAATGTGGGTCAGATGAGAGTAAGACGATATAGTTACAAAAGGAACCTGGCAGAGCGTGGGAAACAGTTTTCAAAGACTTACTGGTTGATGCATCCTTCAAACTGATGATTAATTAGGCCCATCTTACAGAAATAAGATTTTTAAAGTAGGTGGAGATAAAAGCATCGGAATGATAACATTGACAATTGAATTCAAGAATGGGGCATGGGTGTGAGGTAGTATCTTCAAGGTATGGAGACGAAATAATTGGCTGCCGAAAGTAGACACTCAGGTCATCTTTCAAAAATGATCATTTATGCAGACATTTTAATAAAAATTAACTATCACACAAAATAAGACTTGTTCCAATAACTTCTGAAAGTTGCACTTCAAGAAGAAAGAAAATAATACTGGGTGTGGTGACTCACAGTTCGAATCCTAGCAATTGGAACGCTAAGGCAGGGGGATTGCTGTGAGTTCAAGGCAGCTGGAGTTACATAGTGTCAAGCCAGCCATGCTATATATGGACATCCTGTCCCCCCCGCAAACAGACAGGCAGACAGACAGACAAACACCCCCAAACAGAAAAGATACTCAATGATAGATTGAGATGTAAGATGAGATTATAGGGGAAAATTATGATAAAATAAAGGATAATGTTGATGGCATGGAATGCTAATAATATTTATGTTGTACAGAATGCAAAATGTATTCTCTGTATTACTTACAAGTCTCAAAAAACACTCTGTCATCAAGCTTCTTATTATAAAAAGGTCAAATAATAATAAAATGACAATACCTCACAAGTATCTGATGGCCTTTCTGGCAGAGAAAACCAAGTTTAACATTTTAACATGGAAAACACAGGAAGGTTGAAGAAATGAAGTCTAGAAAATTCCTCATGATGTTTAACATCAGTGACTCTCATAAAGAAGGGCATCATGGCTAAGCCTCCCAAGTACAGCACTTGGAATCAGATTCCCAAGAAGACAAACTTGAACTTACTACTTGAATAAATTCTTTTAATTATTTGAGACTCAAAGAACCTCCACTCCCCCAAGTACGTTGTACCACCTGATATAGGTGTTCCAATAAAATTTCGTAACATAAAAATATTTTTGTTATAAAGTTAAAATTTAGATCAAAACTATAGTCACACGACATAATAAAAGCAGTAAAATAACTTGTTAAGGCATTTACAAATATTTGTGTTTGTGTATGAAGCAGGTAAGCACTGCACTTCTTTAAGCTAAGTATTTTTTTGTATTATGACTAAGAGAATAGAAATAAGGAGCTATCTTCCAACCAGTAGAGAGAAATGAAATGAGAAGAAATACAGTCGGTTTAAATGTAATTGGCTGGGGGAAGAGCATCAAATAATAATTAGCTCTTCAAATGCTAATAAAGGGGCTGTAGAGATGGCTCAGCAATTAAGAAAGGATACTACTCTTGCCAGAGACTGGAGTTCCGTTTGTAGTACCCATGTGGGTGGTTCATAACTACCTGTGTTATAAGTCCAGCTTTAGGGGATCTGACTCCATCTTTTGGCTCCCACAGATGCTACACATGAATAGTACACACACACACACACACCACATATACACAGAAATAAAAATAAACTTTATTAAACATGCTAACGAAATTGAAACATTCAAAAAAAGAATCATCAACTGTGAATTCTACATCCAGAGACAAGGAACCCCCCTGCTGGGTGGAGCTAGAAGCAGGAACTCTCTAATGAAAGAAAGCTAGCAGACTTGCTTTAAAAGACATGCTAGCATTTAGGAGAGTCTCTGAATCTGAAAATAAAAGAGAAATAAAATGGCAAGTATTTGGATGAGCGCAACAGGTTCCTTTCCACATATGATGTATAGGATAGTTGAAGCAAAAGATATAGCACAGTCTGGTGGGAGTGTCAGCAGTACCAGTTTGAAAGGCTTCTGTCTCTTCTTTTTAGTGGCAAAATATTAGTAAGTAGATCAAGGAAGGTATGTGTACTGCAGTTGCTATAGCAACTACATTAACAATAACACCAGAAGATGCAGCCTTTTGACAATTAATAGAGCACATACCACATCATCCGCAAAGATGGAAGCCCTGCAATTATTTCATAGTGTATGCTGATTGTTCACAATGACGGCCTGTATAATTCTTTGCATTTGTGTCTTTTTTTAATCAGGCACAGAGGTATACGCCTTAATACCAGTACTTGTGAGGCAGAAGCAGATACATTTCTGTAAACCTGAGGACAGTCCCAGTCTAGTCCACACAAAGTTCCAGGCTAACCAGGACTTCCTAAGGAGACCCTACCTAGAAAAACAAAACACAAGCAAAACCATGTATGCTTTGTGTGTCAAAAGTCAAGAAAAGATATTCTTACAATGAATAAAGCCAAAACAATTACCCAGCTATGTGAAAGAAAAAGAAATAAATGAACATAAAACATCTGAGTCTATGTCTCCAACTTTACAAGAACTAAAATGTATCATAAAAACACATGTAGAACAGAACTCTATCTTTCAAAAGAAAACAGAAAAATCAGGATCCATACAAGACATATTAAAAGAAACTCCAATAAAGTATATTTTATTAAAGCTAAAAAACCTTACTCTACAAACGATGTTTACTAGATTGGAATGAGAGGCAGCAAAGCAGGAGATGTGAAAATTTTGAAAAATCTTGTTTAATGAAAACCTTGTATTAAAAAAAAGCTATTAGAACTTAAGAAATTAAATAGTTCAATGATTTTATTTTTTAATAAAATGGAAAAAATCCTGAACAGACATTTTTTCTTTCTTTTCTTGTATATTTTTGGGGGCTGGGTGAGTGTGGTGACAGGGTCTCACAATATATAGCCTCAGCTTACCAGAGCTCACCATGTAGACCAAACTGGTCTCAGACACAGAGAAATCCACCTGCCTCTTCCTCTCAAGTACTGGGATTAAAGGCATCTGCCACCATTTTCTGCTCCTAGAAATTTTCTTAAAGAAAATACACAGGCCGCATCCAACCCTCTGGCCCAGCTTGAGTTACACATTCTGCATGTTCGTTAGTTGGGTAAACGTAGTTCTCATTCTTCAGCAAAAACTTCTGACAGAGACAGAAGTTCATCAGACAGAGACCATTGCAGAAATCTACAACTGGTCACAAAGCCGAGAACAGTTGGCCATGGGGGTGGTCATCCCCAGCTGATACATCTCCAAAACAACCCTTACACCTAAGACCCAGGGATGGTTACAGAAGAGAGCACAAAATGTAAGAACTAGAAGACCAGCATGTCTTCTGTGAGATAGTGTCTTCTCTATATGACAGGGAAGCTGTACCCAGGAAATCTCAACCACATGGTCACTTAAACAAGACCTACCCAATATTAACACCAGTTGTCATGTCAATGAGGATGGGGGAAATTTCACAAGGCCCCACCCCTAGATGAAGAGCACTAGTCACTACTGAGAAAGGGAGAATCGGTCTTCTCCAGGGATGAGGCTCCTAGCTGGTTATCCAGTACCAACGTGTCAACCACCCTCATTGGGAAACAATTTTGCAGAATTGTTGAATAAACAGAAACATATACTTATTGCATAACAAAAATTTGTACCTGAATATTTATGGTAAAAGAGCAGTGAATTAGCAAGCCATTGGTATCCATATAATAGAACACTTATTTATTCAACAATAAAAAGTAATGAGCTGATGCATGACCAGTATAATGGATGTCAGTGTCATTATGATGAATGACAGAAAGCCATATCACACGTGCTGCCTACTTTTTGGTTACTCTTAAGAGTGGCTTAGTGACATTCTGAAAAAGGCAAAACTACAACAGTTGCCAGGGACTGAAAGAGAGATGAAGAATTGACTATAAAAAGAGGGCATGAGCCAGGCAGTGATGGCACATACTTTTAATTCCAGCACTTGGAAGGCACAGGCAGGTGGATCTCAGTGAGTTCAAGGCCAGCCTGGTCTACAAAACAAGTTCCAGGACAGCCAGGACTGTTACACAAAGAAACCCTGTCTTGAACCTCCCTCCCCAAAGAAAAAGAAGACAGCATCTTTGGCTGGTAGTTGTCTCATGACGTCATGTTAGAGTTTTTCCATTATTTGATAAGGGAATGGATCTGAATGGGAAGGGAGGTGGAGAGGAACTGGGAGGAGCAGAGGAAAGAGAAACCCTAATAAAGGTTTATTATCTGAGGGAAAAAAAATCAATTTTTATTAAAAGCAAACAATAACAAAAACCCAACAGCAGCAGTTTCGTTAATTATGATAATGGATATAGAAATGAATTTTCACTTGTTGGTAGTGAGCAGCAGCAAGAACGGAAGGACTGCAGGGGAAGATCCAGGCATTTGGAAACTATTGTAAGGAAGACCACGTACCAGCAGCATAAAGTCAAGCAGACACTTATGCAGGGGCCTCCTATATATGAGAGGTGACGTTAAAGGCTCTTAACAAATGCCTTTCTAGTAAACACTTCTACAGCAACAGATTATCCACATTAAGAAATCGAAATTCATTTTGTTGTTGTTATTGTTGCTTGTTTGTTTTTTATTGAGCCGGGTTTTCTCTGTGTAGCCCTGACTGTCCTGGAACTCACTTTGTAGACCATGCTGGCCTCAAACTCAGAGGTCCACCTGCCTCTTGATGTCCAAACATCAATCCAGATGTATGCAAGTCAAACTAAGTACCGTTTGAAGAACTATAGAATAAAGTCTACATAATAACAGAAGAGACAATGACTTTATAAGCAAAAAAACATAAGTACTAATTGTAAGAGCTAGACATAGCACATTTGACTATAATAAACGTAGGACTTCGCGAACTGGAATATTTCAGAAACAGTGGAGAGATGAGCTATAAAGTTTGCAGAACTTGGGGCTTTATTTTGTCTTTATTGTGGAAGAGAAAGTGTGAAATACTTAAGTATTCTCATTTTAATTGTGGGAGCCCAAATGAAAAAACACAAACAAGACATCTGAGTTAGCAAAACCTTTAAAAAGTTTTGTTGGAACCGAGAAGCAACAGAAAAGTCTTGGCGGTGGCAGATTATGCAGTGCAAATTGTTCAAGCATTTGGGATTAGAAGTGTACGCTCCTGAGAATCAGCGATTCTTTTTGCTCAGGAGCCTACAGAAGCCCTTTGTTTAGAAATGTATGTTGTTTTCAAGAATTTTCACTGAAGCAAGGTTAAAAACCACAAATAAAGGCTGACAACCGTTGTCTTGGGGTAAAAATATGGACAAATAAATCATGATACGGCCATGTAAGGGGACAGAGGGGCCTCATGGACATGGATGAAACACAGCCACTCAGACAGGCACCGGGGAATCTTTGAGGCAACTATTAAGTCAGAGAAAATAGTATGTCATAGAATAAGAAATTGAACTTTTAAAAGTCTATAATTTATCAGTTCTTTCTTATATCATAAACCAGGCAGTAGGCAGGGTAGGATTGGGTGAGAGAGCAAGGCCTTCACCTCATGTGCAAAATACAAGGGGCTGCCAATAGTTATCAAGATAAATTGTCCTCTAATGCTGTGCTTTAAAATGTGAACTTGGCAGATCACAGCCCTGGAGTCAGCCACCTGCTCTTGTGAACAAAATTGTATACAGCAGGGCTTGAGGCTAGAATGAGACAAACGCATCTGTGGTAGAAAAGCACAGGGCCATTTCCTGTTTTTATTAAAAAGTGTCATATTTTCCTCCTCAGACTTTTACATATTAGCTTTGATTTTTAAAATACGTCATTAAAATATGAATTACTTTGGTGATTGGCCTTGCTGTTCGTAAGCTTCATGACTTGCAAAAGTCATATAGACATATATTTTGTAGTTCATCAGCATTTTGAACTCTCAAAACTGAATAAAAAATAAAACACAAAGAAAAACAGAAGGCCTTTTGTGGGAGAGGAGGTGCAGCCAACAAAGGGGACCAGGAAGGAGGGGCCGGCCAAGGGAAGGGCATTTCCCAGAGGGTGATATTTGCAAGTCTATTGGGTCATGGCAACTCTTGCTGTTAAGTAGCTAGACTTCCCTGTTAAGCCTGCTCCCTTTCCATCACCTATACCCTGCCTTCAGCAATCTTGCCTAAGACTAGCTCAGCTGTAAGAAGAAAACACATTGTGTATTCATGTTCATGAAACATAAATTACAAGGTAAAATGATGGAAAGCTATGTTTTTAAGCTATCAAGGCTTTGGATTTTGCTTTTCCCACCTGTAATTGTCAACCCAGCATATGAAGCTATGGGTGAGAGCACTCGTCACTCTCGGTCCTTGCTGGCTGGTATAGTCCTTCTGTGTGTGCGTGTGCATGCATGTGTATGTGTGTTTGTGTGTATGTATGTATGTGTGCATACATGCATGTGTGTTCATGGGTCTCTGTGTGTGCATATGTGTGAGTGCACATGTGTGTGGACAGATGTGCGTCTGTGTGTATAGCATGTGTGTGTTTGTGTGTAGGCGTGCATATGTGTGTATGCATTTGTGTGTGCATGTGCGTGAGTGTGTGTGTGTGTATTCCTTTTTGTCACTTCAGTGCTAGAGATTGTGTGGACGTCAGGCACCTCTGGTGTCAGTTCTTGTCCTCCACCTTGTTTGAGATGGCGTGCACCAGGCTAGCCAACCAGCTAGCCTCCAACATTTCTCTTGTCTTTACTTCCCACCTCAGCAAAGGAGTGTTGGGATTACAGATGCACACTACACAATGAGCTGTTATGTGGGTTTTGGGGAATCTGAACTCATGTTGTTAGGCTTATATGGCAAGCACGGTACCCACTGAGTCATTGCCCCTGCCGTCAGTCTGCTCTTTGAATCTTATCTGACAACCATATGTTGGTATGAAGCCTCCTTTGTGGCTTCTTCTATGAGGGAGAATGGCAGCAAGTTCCTTCTTCATGCCTCGGATTCATGTGATTACAGCTCTTCAGAAGGACAAGCCTTGCTGTGAACTCTGGAAGTAACATATGAGTGCACTTTTCTTTTATGTACATTTCAAACACCCTAGACAAAAAAAAGGGGGAAGAAAGAAAAAAAGAAGAAAGAAACTTCTACTTCCTCTCTCCTCTGTGTCATATTTGTTATCCCCAGCAGGATGTGTGATCAGGTGGCTTAAATATCATAACAATATTATCCGGTGTATGGAAGAGATATTTTATTGTTATTCCTAGGAATTAATTCTTGATCGGTCAAGCAGGAGTCATAAGAACATAACAAAACTTATCTAGCAGGTGTTTTCTCCTTCCCCCAATCTTTCTTTTCTTCCCTCTCTCTTTCCCTCTCTTCACTCCCTCTTTTGGTTCCTCCCTTTAAAAAAGATGATATATTTTTATTTTAATGTACCTGAGGTTTTTGCTTGTGTGTGTGTCTGTGAATCACTTGTATACCTGGTGTCCACAGAGGCCCCAAAAGTGCATCAGAACTGGAGTTACATTATACATGGTTGTAAGCTATTACATGGGTGCTAGGAATTAAACCTGTGCTCTTTTCAAAATCAGTCAGTGTTCGTCTTAACTGTGGAGCTATCTCTCCACCCCCTGGCCCTTGAAACAGGAGTTTCACTGTAGCACAGTCTGACCTCAAACTCCAACAGTTCTCCTACACTGGCTTCCTAAGTGTTGGGCTTATAGCTGTGACCCAGAACACACCAGGCCTTTTTCTAAATGCTTGGATCACATCTGTGAACCACAACACATCAGGTCTTTTCACAAATGCTGGGATTGCAGGTGTGAGCCACAGGTCTTTCTGGGAAGTGCTCTGTGGTCATGAGCTGATGCCTCACAAAAAAATGAGGGGGTTTAAAGACATACAAGTTAAAATAAGGAAGACGAAGCTTAAAATTTTACGGTTTAACTTTTCCAAAATATAATTTTGTTCATTTTTATTAATTCAGTAAGAACATCTCAGATTTCAATTTTAGTACTGTAGTGTATATTTTTGCTATTTCGGTCAGGTTTCTTCTCAGCATTATGGAAATTCTTTAAGTGAAAGTGAAGCTTTCCTGTTTATTTTAAAGATGCTTCAAAGTTTCAAATTAATGCTCCATCTCTTACCAAAAGGTGTAATTTCAGGCAAGCTGCTTTACTTATGTTTAAATTTACTTTGCAAAAATTATATATTCAGTCGTGTGCCAAAGGAATGTACCGTGGAGCTAACATGATTGCAGGGCAGGCTCAAGGGCCTAGGTCTTATCTCTGCTGTGGCAAAAGGAGCCACACATTCAAGGTTGTCTCTCTCTCCTCTTTTCTCATCACCTCTCTTCCCCTCTCCTCTCTCTTCCCTTCTTTGGAACAGGAATATCATAGGAACGTGTTCCTTTGCTTTGGAGCTGATAATGGTTAAATCTTGCATGCTCGCATTTTGGAAAAGAATCAGACTTAACCAAATTAAGGAAATGTTTTCTGAGTTTTTATGAGCAAATAGCATTGACTTGCATAATCATCTGTCCTTGATATTAAATCTACCAAAATTACTGTGAATCTTGTTTTCAAATATATTGATATGCTATTATGCTTTTACAAGATCTCAGAGTGATCCTTGCCTTCTTGAGATGAACAGCATCACACCATGTTATTTTATTTTAGCATGCATTTGGCTCTCTGCGGTTTCATTTCTGCTTTTTCTGCCTGTACCGAGTGAGCTAAATCTGCCTGGTGTTTGTGTGTGTGTGTGTGTGTGTGTGTGTATGTGGGTGTGTACTCTCGTGTATGTGCATGTAGTGTATATATTTGCTATTTGGGTCAGGTTTCTTCTCAGCATTATGGAAATTCTTTAAATAAATGCGAAGCTTTCCTGTTTATTTTAAAGATGCTTCAAAGTTTCAAATTAATGCTCTGTCTCTTACCAAAAGGTGTAGTTTCAGGCAAGCTGCTTTACTTATGTTTAAATTTATTTTGCAAAAATTATATATTCAGTCGTGTGCCAAAGGAATGTACCATGGAGCTAACATGATTGCAGGGCAGGCTCAAGGGCCTAGGTCTTATCTCTGCTGTGGCAAAAGGAGCCACACATTCAAGGTTGTCTCTTCTTCTCTCTCCTTTTCTCTCTTCACCTCTCTTCCCCTCTCCTCTCTTTTCCTTTCTCTGGAACAGGATCTCATGTGAGCCAGGATGGCCTTGAGTTTGCCCAGTGATGTGGCCGCCCTTGAATTTGCAATCTGTCTGCCTCCACCTCTCAGGGGATTATAGGAGCATGCTCCCAACATCTGAAAGGTTTTCCATTTTCCAGTCTTTTCTGTTTTTACAATCCCTCCTATTTTGTGAGCACTTATTCTGATGTCCAATGTGTGAAGTCTGCAACTACTCAGAGGGCTCCAGCATCTCCAGTAGGGAGTGTTTCTCAAGGCTACCCCCATTGTCTCTTGTATGAGTTTTGACTCCTAGTGTCTTTTCTCTCTCTCTTTTTTTTTTATTGATTTTTATTAAGCTCTACATTTTTCTCTGCTCTCCTCCCTGCCTCTCCCCTCCCTTTCAACCCTCTCCCAAGGTCCCCATGCTCCCAATTTACTCAGGAGATCTTGCCTTTTTTTTACTTCCCATGAAGATTAGGTCTATGTATGTCTCTCTTAGGGTCCTCATTGTTGTCTAGGTTCTCTGGGATTGTGATTGGTGGGCTGGTTTTCTTTGCTTTATGTTTAAAAAACATTTATGAGTGAGTCCATGTGATAATTGTCTTTCTATGTCTGGGTTACCTCATGCAAAATGATGTTTTCTAGCTCCATCCATTTGCCTGCAAAATTGAAGATGTCGTTATTTTTTCTGCTATGTAGTACTCCATGATGTAAATGTACCACATTTACCTTATCCGTTCTTCTCTTATTTCCTGTCATTTGCCCAGTTAAAGAGGGAGGTCAGGCCTTGTCTAATACTCATGCTGTGAGAAACATTGTAAATAAAAGGTCAATGGTATTTATATCTGCTAACTATTACATATGAGACAAAAGAGGCTATAAAAATAAATCAGAGTTTGATATGTACTTGATGCAAAATTACTTAAACATCAAAAGAAATGGAGCTTTCTCTAAATAGTAAAGTTGGAATGTGTTAATGATTTATGATATCTTTAATGTGTCAAATACAGATTTACCCAAAAAATAAAAAAAAAAATAAAGTTGTGGGCCAACTAAGACAAGGGGGAAATAATTCAACTTGCTGTACTTATAAATTAAAATGTATCTTTTTTCTGGTCCAGAAATCTAGTAATCTGAGCCTTTGGTTGGTGAGTTCTTTCTGAACACAGACAGGGTGGTTGATATTTAGGGTAGGGGCCCATCTTGTTTCTAACAGAGTTACCTTTATTTGGAAAGAGTTGTTGTTGTCGTTATTTTTTTTTGGTTTCCCAGCTCAACTTACATAGTCTATCTAAGGCTTTAGGAGAACCCCAGGTGGAGTTCTCCCTCCTCATCGTGGGGCCAATAGCGGAGTCATTCAGCGGGTGAAGTCATGTGCTTACCTTTCCTGGGCCCCACTGAGAGCTAGAACCAACTGCATGGAAACCTGGGGTGACAGGACTTTTCTCCACAGTTCCATCCTTTTGCACTCAGCCGACTTCTCCCTTTCTCAGCTACCACCAATGCTGTAAGGGGTTCTCTGCTTAGAGCATCTCACAGGCCATTTCAATAGGAGACCTGCATGGAATAAAAAGGTGGGTAAATGCATCCTCAAGTTGCCATTTTTATCTGAGAGCCATCTCTGCTTTTAGGAAATCCGGGACTGCTACCAGCTCCACACCCACGTGTACTGGTAGTGGCTGGCAAAGTATGGAGTCGGGGGCAGACGGTTTATGCTATATTCTTATTTCGTTTCTCATCCATCTCCTACAAGCAGATGTCTTCTACATGAACACCAACTTAGTTGCCAAGAGTATTTTGGAAAGGGAAAGCCAAGATGTTTCCCATAATCCTTTGTCTTCCAATATTTTCATACCTAGAAGCAACCAGAACAATTAACCCAATGCTGGCCTGTTGCCTTTTCAGGTCTGTGTTCTCTCCTGTTGATGCTGTTGGAGGCCTTCAGAACACAGAACAACGTATTCATTGCCTCTGCTCTGCCCGTTCTAAGTCATTTCATGCTAACGAGATTTACCTCCAGGTGGATGGATAGCCAATGTATTCCTCCCATATATGAAGCCTTTTTTAAAAAATTATTTGTCCAGCATCCCATTGCATGCCTGTCAAACTAAGGGATCAAATATTCCAACATTATAAAAGTGACACTAAATTTTCCTTTAAAATATCTAGAGATGAATTGTCAGGGTCTGGTGCAGCTTGGACCCTAAATTATTTCTCCGGACCAGAAGGGAGGCATGGGATTAAAGACACAACTCACATGGCTTTATTGGGAGGAAGATTCTCAGTGATCCCTCATGAAATCCTGAGTTCACATCCTGAAAAATTCCTCTGTTTATTCTCCAAACAGCCTTATATACCAAAACATAAAGTGAGGGGAATTCACTAGCATTCTGTTTCCTAGGTAACCAGGCGAATGTCTCTAGTCACGTTCACACCTTGGACCACACCTTGCTATGCCCATCTTGTCACATCTCCCTATCTTCCTGCTCTGTGTGCCAGTTCTCTCACATAGGCTGAATTAACATCTCTTTTCAGGCATCCTTCAAATTACAAAGAAGGAGCAGAACAACATCCTGACCCTTAGTTAGGGATGGTGACAGGCTAGGTGATCGATCACCTCCTGTATGGCAGGTGCAAACTATGGCCTGAGATTCTGACCACCATACCGTGTAGAAATACGGGTCTACAATAAATAAATAACTTAAGCCTTTTATATTTAGATTCTATTTTCCAGACAATTCCTGTTTCATCTTCTGGCTGGGTTTCCTCTTTCCTCCCACTATCTAACAAGTACTAGGTGGTGCTGGATTCAGTAAATCAGGAGCAAAACTGTCAGAAGCTTAGGTTTGACTGAAGCCTCAGAAGTGCAGTAGGAAGAAAAAAGATGCTGAGATTTCAGAGGTTCCTCAGAGGCACACTGGAGGAAGGCTAATACTCGGGCAGGAAAGTTTACTGGCTGATGCTTAACACAACGCTACCACCAGGAACAGGTAGAGGCCGATCTAGGTGGTTTAATGTTTTATGGGTGGTATACCTGATTTTATTCAACGCAAATTGCTGGGACTACTTATTTCTAACATTTGTGAGCAAAAGCAGGGGCCTTTTAAATTCATAGGTGATGAACTAACTTTGCCCAGGTGATAATATTTGATATTGATAATAAAATAGTTATTAATATGCAGTGAAAAGCTGGGATGGAGGTCAGTTGGCAGAGGGCTCGCAAGGACAAAGCCCTGGGTTCAGCCCCCACATAGGTCAGGCATGGTGATGCATGTTTTTAAGTCCACAGGAGAGGGTGTAGAAGGAAAGGTTCGACCAGATCCTGTGGTTCTACCAGTTGGTTTTCACTTTATTCCTTAGTAAATACTGATATTATACTTATTTATTTTGATTTTTAAAATTGATTTCTTGGTTAGTATGTAAAATAATGCATTTAATTGTAATCCCCCCCCCCCCCCCCCCCACAAGACTGGGTTTTCTCTATGTAGGCTTGGTTGTTTTGGAACTCGATCTGGGATACACCTGCCTCTGCCTCCTGAGTGCTGAGGTTAAAATTGTACACCACCACTGCTCAACAGTTGAGTTACTTCTCTACATACATATCTTTATGGTTTGTTCTTATTCCTTTTCTAGTCCCCATCTTGCCCTCTTGTCTGTCTTTCTCCTAGATACTCCCCCTCTGCTTCTGTGTCATACATATTCCATCACCCCCTCTTGTAATCCCCTTTTGAGAGCTCTTCCTTTATTTGTACAGTCCCCGTTCTTAATTTTATCTAACTACATATTTAAATTTGAATTCCACATGAGAGAAAGCATGGTATTTCCCCAAGTCAGATTTAACACAGCGATCTCCCATTCCATCCATTTTTGTGAAAATGCAATTATCTCACTTTTCTGTATAGCTGAATAAAATTTTGTTGTGTGCACTTAGGCCATTTTCCTTGTCAACTTATTGCTTGGTGGGTAACCAGGATAGATCCATGTCCTGGCTATTTTGAATAATGCAACAATTAGCATGGAGCAAGAATGTCTGTGTGTGCTGACCTAGGATTGTTTGATGATACATGCAGGCATGGTATGGCCGGGCTGTATGGTAGTTCTGATTTTAGTTTGTATGAAGAAGCTCTGTTGGCTTCCACAGTGACTGAGTCAGTTTCTGTCCCAACAGCACTGTCTGACAGGTCTCCTTTCCTAGTATCCTTGCCAACATTTATTATCATTTGTTTTCTTCATGACAGTCATTCTATCCGGGTAAAATAGAATCTCAAAGCAACCTGAATTTTCACTTCAGGGCTATCTAAATGTGTTAAACACCTTTTCCCTCATTTAAAAAATTGTAAATTTTGTAGGATGTGCTTGATCATATTCACCCTTCCTCCAACTCTTCCCAGAATCCCCCCTTGTCTACACCACCCAGCTTTGGTGCTGCTGGGGTCACCTCCTCAGTCACATCACATTCAAACTTCTTCCGCCTCCGATGTGTACGGATCATTGTTGACTCTTTGGGGATCCCGGAGGAGCCTGGGACTACTGAGGTATTTGGCTTCAAGAATTGAGCAGTGGCCAGGTTTTTCAGATTGTCTAACAACGTAGCCCTTCATATGCTAGCCAGTCCAGTGAATCCTTTCTTCTACTCTGTGATTTTCTAAGGACGCTGTTCCTCTAGAGAACCCTGCCTAAAGTAGCGTAGTGAAATGGAAAAGCGGAAATACAAGGTTGCAGGGAAATGAAATGCTGGAGGAGGTTTGCTAGGGTCCTGGAGAACTGGAGACTGCCGGGTCTATTCGGGGCTGGCGGCCAGTTGAACATGTTTTCTTATCTCTCCTATGATTTATATTGGTCCTGAGTCTTGTGATTTCCTGCTTTTCCTATGATTTATGCTGGTGCTGAGTCTGTACTGGACACATTGTATCTGCCACAGCTGCCCTCACTTCCTTCCCTTGTCTTTGCATACAAAGAGGGTTCTGTGGGCAGGGCAGATTCTCCAACCCACCAGGGACATCTTGGTTCATATCGCCTGGAATGTCTAAGGTTTCAGCTCAAGTTTGTCTCCTAATGCACTAGATCCAAACAGGCAGACCTCTCTTGGTACTTTCCAAACACAGTAAGTATTTATCACCCCGCTGGAGAGATGCACCTGTGGGCGGATGGCAAGTAGTTGGCAAGAACCTAGGAGTTCTTAGGCTGTACGGTGGTAAAGTTCATGGTAGCTAGCTGGCTCTGAGGTGAAGGCTGACCCCCCCCACCCCCCCACCCCCATCCCAGGCTCGAGGCTATCGAACTCTAGAATTTGTTTTTTGTTTTTTTTTTTTTTTTAGGTTTTTCGAGACAGGGTTTCTCTGTGGCTTTGGAGCCTGTCCTGGAACTAGCTCTTGTAGACCAGGCTGGTCTCGAACTCACAGAGATCCACCTGCCTCTGCCTCCCGAGTGCTGGGATTAAAGGCGTGCGCCACCACCGCCCGGCTGAACTCTAGAATTTGTATCTAGAATTACTCTGCACTGTTGAAGTCTGCTTCTAGACAACGAGAATGAGACTACCTTTATGTTTGCTTCTTTGCTTGAACCTCCTGCTGTCTGCACGTCTTAGCTTGTCAGAATCTGGCTCTCCCACTTCCCGTGTAACTGTCTTCCAGCCAGAGCTGTCTCTCACCCAGAGGCTGTAGCACGTTGAATTCAGGCTCCCTGGCTTGTAGCTGTTTTCTGTTCTCAGGTCCTTAAGGTAACTTGGTTTTATATGATGGATTTGCTCTCAAGACAGCACCGAGCCACAGTCACAGCCGTCTGACTCAGAGAACATAACTAAGTGGGAATCCTCTGTAGTGTTGACCCAGCCACTGTAGATTCACCCTCTCCAAAACCTTCAATGGAATCCGAGGCATGTAGGAGCTGGTGGCTTGTCCTGTGTGCAGCACGGGCTAACCTCTTTTCACCAGGAACTTCTTGATTTACTTTGCTTTTTTCAAGACAGGGTTTCTCTGTAGCTTTGGAGCCTGTCCTGTCCTTTACTAGCTCTTGTAGACCAGGCTGGCCTCAAACTCACAGAATCTACCTACCTCTGCTTCCCAAGTGCCGGCATTAAAGGCGTGAGCCACCACTGCCCAGTTTGATTTACTTTTAGATGAGGCATCTGCTGCCTCTCCCCTGCCAGGGATCGATGTGTTTGTTATGTTCAGATCTGCTTACTGCCATGTCTCTGTTTTGTTTCTCTGGACTTTCTCAGCTGTCCTGTCCCTCCCTTTCTGAGTCTTGGAAAGTCTTCCCTTTCTGTGTTTGGGATTGAATTTTCTCTTTATACTAAACATTTTCCATTTTGAATTAATTAATTAGCGCTGGGATTGAACTCAGCATCCATCACATATGAGGTCAGCAACCCATCATTGAATTACATTCCTATACTTCAGTTTTAGTTATTGTTGTATGCTACAGGGATAGCATCTAATCTACCATCGTATTTGGAAGCCCCGAATGCTGATGTTTTAAAACTTTTAACAAATTATAAACATAAAAGAAAATACTATAATGAACTTCATTTATTAACAATTCAACTTTAGGGTTGTCAATATATAGTCAAGATTTTCTCATCTGCATGCCTCCCAACTCATTCCTTCATTGAGATTATGTTGAAGCAAGTCCTGGAAATTAGATAATTTAGTTAACTAATTATGTTGGAGGATTGACTCTTTAACTTGTGATAGGCTAGGCAAGTTCTTTGCCATTGAATTACATCCCAGTCTTTGATGTTTTATCATGATTTGTTAACTGTAGAGTATCAGTCTGTAGCTCAGCCTGACCCTCACAGTAACCCTGCCTCTGACTCCTGAGTGTATGTTGTTATGATCAGTTAAGGTCTTTCTTTATAAGTGAACCCATAACAGCATTCTCATCATCTGTAAGCCAAATTATAATGCATTAATACTATCCTACAAATGTTCACTTTGACCTGCTTGCTTTGTTAAAACTTTTTAACAACATTTTGAAGTCCAGATGCTATCCGCAGTTTGCCATTGGACCAGGGCTCCATGTTTACCCTTCATCTGATTTCAAATGATATGATAGTTTTCTGTCATCCTTCGGATGTAAACAGTTAGCTTGAAGGTGTGCTGTCCTTGGAGCTCAGGTTCCCTCTGTCCCAAGAGTAGCTCGTGTGTGTCGGCTCCTGAGCACATTTACACAGCCTTGATGGTCTTCAATGGCCTTCTTTATTCTTTAGTAGCAGGTGTTCCAGTATGGCTTTCATATTTTTTTTTGCTAGAATTAATTATGTTTTTCCAGAGAGCTTTAAGAAGAAAATATTTAAGGGTAAAAACATGGACACTGGAGGAACTCACTGATTGTGGCCTGGCTGTTGATTCTTTTTCTTTTCAATGGTTCAGTTGGGGAATTTCGTGTTATGGTTTGGATCTTAAATGTCCCCCAAGGACTTCACTCTAAAGGCTTGTTCCCCAAATATGGGAGGTGTGCCTCGGTGGAAGAAAGCTAAGTCAATGAGGCTGTGCCTTTAAAAGGGATATTGGGAGTTCAATCTCCTTCTCTTCCTTTGCCTCCCAGTCTTTCTGACATGAAAATCCTCCTCCATCACACACGCCCCATCATGGTCCTGCCTTACCACAGGCTCCCGAACAATTGATGAAGAAACCATGACCTAAACTATGAGCCCAGATTAAATTTTCCTCTCGTTAAGTAGTTTATCTTAGGTATTTATCTTAGGTATCTGAAAGCTGAAGGAAACAGGAATGTGGGATCATTGTGACTCTACCTGATAATGTGGTTCAGAGTGGCAGGATTCTGGAAAAAAAAATATGGAGAAGTAGAATAGGAAAACCTTAGTATATGGTAAATGGAGAACACTGGGGAACTCTGGTGGTGACTTAGGAGACCAGACTGCTGATAGGAATGAGGACGGTAAGCAACACTATTGAAGGATCAGAAATGAGAATTCTATTGACGGCTGGATTTATGCTGGAGGCCCTTTATGCTACATTCTGGCTAATGATCGTGAGTCTCCTGTGGGAGGCTGGGTTTAAAGGTGGCGGGTAGGATTGTGTGGCTGAGGAAATCTCAATGAAGCGGAGCGTTCAGGTGGCGGCATGAGCATTGCTGGCTGCTTTATCCAGATTTACGGAGAGAATGAGGACTGAAAAGTGAAATAAAAGTAAACGAAAACCTAGCCATTTGTTCATGGAAGGATACACTTAAAGTTTAGCCAGGTGGCTATGACTGCTAAAGACACTGGAATCATTGGGGGGAAAAAATCCAAGAACTTTGTACTGGATCAAAAGTAAAGATTTCTTGAGGACATCTTAATAAGTGGTAAGACCTCACATACTGAAAGCTCAAGGATGCAAGAGGCCAAGCTGTTTTCGACTTTGTTTTTAAAAAGCCATAGTGTTCCCTAACCTCAAAAAACTGCCTAGCAATTGTTTCCCTAGGATCTAAATTATTCTGTGTTGCCAAGAAAGTACTCAGAGGCTGTTGTGGACATGGTTCATGTAGCTGGCTCCTGCTCCCACCGGTGGCAGACTTTGACGTTTCCTATAATGAATGAATCATTCTCTTCCCCACCATTCAATCTGGTGTATATTATCCCAAAGCCAAGAGACAAAACTGAGTGCCTATCACCCTGTTTCTGACAAGAAATTTAACGCACATTGACTAAGTAAAAATGATGACTTGATTCAAATCATTAGAACAGCTTTGGTGGGGAAATTACTTAGGCTTTAATGAAGGTGTAGAATTGGAATTTTTGAACTAAGAAGTCCAAGAAAGTATATTAATTAATGTCCCCCAGTGTTGAACTATGATTGAAAATTCCTAGCACATAATGAGAATATAAGAAAAATTTATTTCAGTGCATATAAAAGAAAGTCACAGAACTCTCACAGCTCCTAATTACTACACTCCCTTGCTTGCCTTTGTTGGCTAATGTTGTAAAAAACCAAACCAAACCAAAACAGTGGTTCTGAATCACGGTCTTGGGTCATCCGTGCCACATAAGTCCTCTCTCTATTTGAGTCTCTTAAGACCACATGCATGAATCAAAGTTGAGAACTAAGAGACAACAGACGCCCTGACTGTGCAGCTTGCCTTCTCTCGGAGAATGTTTCTGGGTCCTTGATATTTGGCAGTCTTTCCAGAACATCCTAAATTAAATAAAAGAGTTGCTTCTCCTCGTAGAACACTGGAATGGATCCAGCTAAGAATCAACAAATAGCTTAATTTATGTTGGTATAAAAAGCCCTAGCCTCCCAGTGTCTGTAATTAGGAAGACTCCAGCGGAGACTGAGGTGTGCTGGCTGTTGCAGCCCCCCCTTCCCTGTCTCTGCCCACTGCGCACCCACCCACCTGTTCTTTTCATAGACGGTCACAGCCAGAATACTCAGTAAGAAACAATTTGGTCTGTCACGTGGGCTCTTAGGCTTTTTAAGTGAATAACTACCTGAAACTGTCTGATTCAAGGCCTCTGGTTTCTGTTACACTACTGATACTGGGCTCTCACTGGAAATCCTCTTGGGAATCCTGTGTGCTGTGGAGATCCTGGAGATTTGTGTCTGCAGGACTGGTCCCTTCATGTGCTCCGGCAGATTACAGACAAGAGGTGGGCCCACTCATAATCCTGGTTCTGGGCCTGGGTAGTTGTAGGGTTGGTTAGCCCGCCAATTCTCCCTTGTTCTCACCACCACAGTGAGATTTCCTGCATTGCCCTGGTTAGCTCAACACTTGCAGCAATAAACAAGGGGTCTGGTCAGCTCTCCTACTTGGTTGTCCCTCACCTACATTTTCAGGGCCAGCTCTTCTGTGTTGCGCAGGCATGGTGAAGAAGCCATTCTCCCTGTGATCTCTGTTTGGAACCCACTTCCTTATAAACTACCACGGTTACATATTTGGGTTATTTTTGTTGTTTGCTTTTATTTTGCTTTTGCTGTTATTGTTCTTTGGGAGTTAGCCTTTAAGAGATATCCTATACGAATTTCATATTATTTGCATGTGCACACATATTTCCTTTCATTCTTCTACATAATTAGAACATTACAGCTCTACTATTTTATTGCTTGGGTTCTTTTTTTTTTCTACATGTAGTATGTTCTGGAGATCATTTCAGAACTGTCAGTATAGGCTTATATTTTTCAACACATTCATATTTTCCTACTAGATTCTCACAACTAAAGTCCTGCTAGTTAAATTTAATTGTGCTTTGGTATTTTGTGTTATAAATATGCTACAATAGCCATTATTCTAAGTCTGCAGGTATGTAAACAAACATGTTGGATATTTTTCTAGAAGAGATTTCTATATCTAAGCTTTGGTAATGATTATCAAATTGCTTCCAAAGTGTTCTGCAATATATACTTCCTCTATCTTATTTGATGGTGTCTGTTTTCTAAGAGTCTCATCTTCCAGTGAGCTACAAATAGCCATATATTTTGATTTTCTGGTAGGTGAAACATTCCCTCCACCCTGCTTTATACAGTCTCATTCTCTGTGAAGTTCCTCATGTTTCGTCTCAGTGGACTGTGCTAATGTTCTTTATCTCCCAATTAAAATGCCACCTTGATCGTATTCTAAATTCCCATATGTATCTTTGTCTATTTCTAGACTCCTCATTCTGTAGCACTCATCTGTCTTTTCATGAAACACAAGTAGATTCTGTTAATCAGAGACATAAATGTACATATGAATATATACTCATATACTGCTTATAGATCACGTATCCCTATTGTTAATCATATTTTTAGTTAATTAATTAGTATTACTTATTTAGAAAATTTCTAAGATTTTTTCTCAGCTAGTCTGTCTGACTCATTTTTCAAAACAAACAAACAACTCAGAATCTTCTTGTTTAGGACAAAACATGGGTCTGGTGTCATTAATGAGTAATTTCATAGAAATACTAACTTTGCTGGGTGGTGGTGGTGCACGCCTTTAATTCCAGCACTTGGGAGGCAGAGACAGGTGGATCTCTGTGAGTTCAAAACCAGCCTGGTCAGGTGGCTGGAGAGATGGCTCAGTGGTTAAGAGCATTGTCTGCTCTTCCAAAGGTCCTGAGTTCAATTCCCGGTCACCACATGATGGCTCACAACCATCTGTAATGAGGTCTGGTGCCCTCTTCTGGCCTGCAGACATGCACACAGATAGAATATTGTATACATAATAAATATAAAAAAAAAACCCAGCCTGGTCTACACAGTGAGTTCCCAGACAGTCAGGACTGTTTCACAGAGAAAGTCTGTCTTGAAAAACCAAAATAAAATAAAATTTATCTTTATGATATTAAATTTTTAATTTCAAGTATTAGAAAGCTTTTTTTTCTAGCCGGGCGGTGGTGGCGCACGCCTTTAATCCCAGCACTCGGGAGGCAGAGGCAGGCGGATCTCTGTGAGTTCGAGACCAGCCTGGTCTACAGAGCTAGTTCCAGGACAGGCTCCAAAGCCACAGAGAAACCCTGTCTCGATAAACCAAAAAAAAAAAAAAAAAAAAAAAAAGAAAGCTTTTTTTCACATAATTCTTTTTAGTTTATTTCTGGGTGTACATGTTATTTTTGAAGTTGGGTGTTACTCTGTACAGAAAAAAGTAGTTTTATCTATTTTGTTAATTTTCCTTACTGTTTTATTTTTTTATTTTATTTATTTATTTATTTATTTTTTCGAGACAGGGTTTCTCTGTGGCTTTGGAGCCTGTCCTGGAACTAGCTCTTGTAGACCAGGCTGGTCTCGAACTCACAGAGATCCGCCTGCCTCTGCCTCCCGAGTGCTGGGATTAAAGGCGTGCGCCACCATCGCCCGGCTCCTTACTGTTTTTTATGACCTTTTCCAGTGCATATTCTGGAATCTTCCAGTTATATAGCCACATCTGCTTCAAAAAAATCAGTTCAGAATTGCCCCAGTTTTTGTTCCTCTTATTTCATTTAGTTTATAGTTACACTGATAGAAATCCCAATTAAAATGACAAGAAAAATATTCCTTTTCCTTTGCATAAACATAGTCTTGAAATTAAATCTCTGCAAGAGATAACAGCAAAGCACTTAGTCGCTACGAGCATGCAGACCCAGAGTGGCCGAATCTAGAAACATCTGGAAGCAGGTCTCTTGGATTCTCTTGATTACTTTAACTGAGGTGGTTAGGTCAGACCTGTCCATTGTGAATGGTACCATTCCCCCAATGGAACCTGAATTTTGTCAATGGAGAGAGGTGACTGAGCAGCCCTGCCACATTCATCACTCTGTTTCTAGACTGTAGATGCAGTGTAAACAGATGCTTAAAGCTCCCGATCCCTTGACTTCCCCAGAACGATGGGCTGCACTGTTGAACTGTGAGCCAGAATAAACACTTTCTCCCTGAAGTTGTTGTCTTAGTTTGGGTTTTATTGCTGTGAAAAAGATACTATGACCCACAGCAACTCTTATAAAGGGAAACATTTCATTGGGGCTGGCTTACAGCTTCAGAGGTTTAGTCCATCATCTTCATGGCCAGGAGCATGGTGGCCTGCAGGGAGACATTGTACTGGAGAGGCAGTTGAGAGTTCTACATCTGGATCAGTAGGTAGCAGAAGTGACTGTCACACTAGGCCTGACTTGAGCATTTTAGACCTCAAAGCCTGCCCCATAATCACCACTTCTTTCAACAAAGCCACACCTATTCCAACAAGGCCACACCTCCTAATTGTGACAGTCCCTATGAGCCTATGGGGGGAGGGTAACTTTTATTCAAACTACCACAGTTGTGACAGAGTGTTTTATTACAACAGAAGGAGAAATTAAAACAAGACTCAAACCATCTGCCTCCTGTGTCCCTTCTCATCCATCACACCGAATCCCAGGTGAATGCTACTAGGGGTTAATGATCAGGGTTTGGAAACCCTCACTATTCTTTCCTAATGTTTCATTTTACTGATGTAGGGTCAGACTAAGAGGGAATAAATAAAATTGATAAAATGGTTTGCCCAAAGTAAGCACACAACCATAGGAAGCACCATGTTCCAGGTAAGAGCACTAAACTTTGAGAAATAAATGAACTCAGTCTATACTTCATTTCTTAACTAATTAAACACTAAGAATATAATACCATGCATAAATTTACAGACCAGAAGTACTAGGGCAGAGGGCAATAAACTAGGTTATTGACTGAAACTTAGTCAATGCCCTCTTTTTACATGTCTATGAACTACAAGAATATTCTCTTTATTTTTAAATGTTTGAAAACCATTGAAAGAGTACTGTTCCATTACTCAAGGAACTCAATTGCAATTCAAATTTCAAGATTCATCTAGTTTTGCTGGGGTATGCTAGGCTCATTCACATCGTCCCTGTGTCTGAGTTTTTGCCAACAGCAATTTGAGCATGGCAGCAGAGTCCATAAGTCCAGAGTCGAAACTACGGTTATTCCTGGTCGAGGACAGTGAGTGGTTCTTGGAGTTGTAAAACCTTAGGATGACCTAGGTATCTTCATTTTGAATTAACATGCCCTACCCATTCTTTTGTCTGTTAACCCAGAAAATCTGGAAAATCAGCAGGAGCCATATGAGATGTTGGACATCTCAACAACTGTAGATGAGCCGTAGGATGGGGGAAAATAGCACTCAGAGCGGTTTGGCATCTGTCAGCATAGAGGGTCCTTAAGAAAAAAACCCCCATCAATCTTGAAAGTTCTACAACTTGTTTTCACAGTATGTTTCTGTGGTTTGAAGCAGCTGTTTGTGTATGGGAGTAGAATGAGATAGAGGTGCTGACTTACTTACAAAGTATGAAAACTGAATGTCTCTCCTCAAATCCTAACTCCCTGAGGTGACCATCACAGGCAGGCATTGTCCCACCTGGGCACCCTTACAAGGAAAGTCTGACAAAAGACTGTGGCTATTTTATGGCTAGCTAGGCAACAAGGAACATCACAGGGAGCCGACAGAAAAAAAAAATATGAAGTGTCCACATGTGGTCATATAGTCAAGATCCGGAGATTCCTTTTCAAGACCCAGAAGAAGGATGCAGTTTGGTATTCCTTTTTACTGCAAATTAAAGACCCTAAATCACTGAATGCTATTAGGAACACAAATGTGAGCAGACACTTGTGTTTCAGTGCGCATGGTGAATTATTCACGACACCCCAAAGCTAGAAACAGCATAAATACCCATCAACTACTGACTGTGTGAAGAAAAGGTGGTTTATCTCACAGTGGAACAAAAAAGAACCAAATGTTGATATGTACTACAAAAAGAATGCACCTCAAAAGGTTGCGCTTGGCAAATTAAGAATGTCAAAATATCTCTACTGCTACAAAAATGCATGAGACAATCAAGTCAAAAAGAGATGTTAGAGGCTTAGTCAGTATCAGTTAGTCCATTGCTTTTGGGCCTGCAGGAAGGCAGAGCAATATGGTGGGAGTTCATGACAGATGAAGATGCTGAGCACAGGAAAGTCAGGAAGCATAAATGACAGATGAGCAGGTGAGTGTCTCAAGTCCCCTTCAAGAGCATGACCTCAGTGACACAACTTCTTCCAGTTAGGCCCCATTATCTCAGGATGCTTTTGTCTTCCACTTGTTCCATACTGAAGACTGAGCTATTAACACAAGGGACCTGGGACATTCCAGATACAAATATGTCATTGCACCTAAGAAAGAGTAAATAGGACAAAGAATGAGTGATTCCACTTTTCTTACTTTTTTTTCTAGACAGGAACTTACAGTGTATCCTAGGCTAGCTTGAAAGTCTCCATTCCTCCCAGCTCAGCCTCCCAGATACTGGGATCCACTACCACACCTGGCTTTATTATACAGAATAATTACCTGTATAAACACAGAAAATATAATAGAGGTTAGCAGGGACCAAGAATAGGGAGAAGTAGAACTACTGGCTTATGGGTACTAATTTTAACATAGAGTTTATATTGGGGATGATATGAAAGATCTGAAAATAGATACTGATGATGATTATATAAGATCATGAGTGTATTTAATGCTATTGAATTTTGCATTGAAAATGGTTAAAATAGTAAGCTTATTTACTGTACACTTTATCAAGAAATAGCTCCTGAACCTGTCCATTTATTTAAAGGCTGCTGGAGTGTGTTAGCAAATTTACCCATTAGGCCCTCTGTCCACCAGCTAGGTACTGTTTCTTTCTTTTTTTTTTAAATTTATTTATTTATTTAAGATTTCTGTCTTTTCCCCACCGCAGCCTCCCATTTCCCTCCCCCTCCCCCAGTCAAGTCCCCCTCCCTCTTCAGCCCAAAGAACTATCAGGGTTCCCTGCCCTGTGGGAAGTCCATGGACCACCCACCTCCATCCAGGTCTAGTAAGGTGAGCATCCAAACTGCCTAGGCTCCCACAAAGCCAATACGTGCAGTGGATCAAAAACCCATTGCCATTGTTCTTGAGTTCTCAGTAGTCCTCATTGTCTCTATGTTTTTTCCCAAGACGGTTTTAATCCAGGTTTTTTCAGACCCAGGCCAGCTGGCCTTGGTGAGTTCCCGACAGAACATCCCCACTGTCACAGTGTGAGGGTGCACCCCTCGCGGTCCTGAGCTCCCTGCTCATGCTCTCTCTCCTTCTGCTCCTGACTTGGACCTTGAGATTTCAGTCTGGTGCTCCAATGTGGGTCTCTGTCTCTGTCTCCTTTCATCGCCTGATGAAGGTTAATATTCAGGAGGATGCCTATATGTTTTTCTTTGGGTTCTCCTTCTTATTTAGCTTCTCTAAGATCACGTATTAGAGGCTCAATGTGCTTTGTTTATGTCTAGAAACCAAATATGAGTGAGTACATCCCATGTTCCTCTTTTTGGGTCTGGCTTACCTCACACAGGATAGTGTTCTCTATTTCCATCCATTTGCCTGCAAACTTCAAGAAGTCCTTGTTTTTTATTACTGAGTAGTACTCTAATATGTATATATTCCATACTTTCTTCATCCATTCTTCAATTGAAGGGCATCTAGGTTGTTTCCATGTTCTGGCTATTACAAACAGTGCTGCTATGAACATAGTAGAGCATATACTTTTGTTGTATGATAAGGCCTCTCTTGGGTATATTCCCAAGAGTGGTATTGCTGGATCCAGGGGTAGGTTGATCCCGAATT
Source organism: Microtus obscurus (assembly GCA_963919715.1). Lineage (NCBI taxonomy): Eukaryota > Metazoa > Chordata > Mammalia > Rodentia > Cricetidae > Microtus > Microtus obscurus. The sequence continues at coordinate 40,310,705 of CAWTZC010002514.1, forward strand.
TCCTGAGAAACCTCCACACTGCTTTCCAAAGTGGTTGCACAAGTTTGCATTCCCACCAGCAATGGATGAGTGTACTCCTTTCTCCACACCCTCTCCAGCAAAGGCTATCATTGGTGTTTTTTATTTTCGCCATTCTGACAGGTGTAAGATGGTATCTTAAAGTTGTCTTGATTTGCATTTCCCTGATCGCTAAGGAAGTTGAGCATGACCTTAGGTGTCTTTTGGCCATTTGAACTTCTTCTGTTGAGAGATCTCTGTTCAGCTCAGTGCCCCATTTTATAAATGGGTTGATTAGCCTTTTACGGTCTAGTTTCTTGAGTTCTTTTTATATTTTGGAGATCAGACCTTTGTCAGTTGCGGGGTTAGTGAAGATCTTCTCCCAGTCAGTGGGTTGCCTTTCTGTCTTAGCGACAGTGTCCTTTGCTTTACAGAAGCTTCTCAGTCTCAGTAGGTCCCATTTATTCAATGAGGCCCTTATTGTCTGTGCTGCTGGGGTTATACGTAGGAAGTGGTCTCCTGTGCCCACTTGTTGTAGAGTACTTCCCACTTTCTCCTCTATCAGGTTCAGCGTGTTCGGACTGATATTGAGGTCTTTAATCCACTTGGACTTGAGTTTTGTGCATGGTGATAGATATGGATCTATTTTCATTCTTCTACAGATTGACATCCAGTTTTGCCAGCACAATTTGTTGAAGATGCTCTCTTTTTTCCATTGTATACTTTTAGCTCCTTTATCAAAAATCAGGTGTTCATAGGTTTGTGGGTTAAAGTCAGGGTCTTCTATTCGATTCCATTGGTCGACTTCTCTGTTTTTATGCCAATACCAAGCTGTTTTCAATACTGTAGCTCTGTAATAGAGTTTGAAGTCAGGGATGGTAATGCCTCCAGACGTTCCTTTATTGTATAAGATTGTTTTGGCTATCCTGGGTTTTTTGTTTTTCCATATAAAGTTGATTATTGTCTTCTCCAGATCTGTGAAGAATTTTGATGGTATTTTGATGGGGATTGCATTGAATCTATAAATTGCTTTTGGTAGAATTGCCATTTTTACTATGTTGATCCTCCCAATCCAAGAGCAAGGGAGATCCTTCCATTTTCTGGTGTCATCTTCAATTTTTTTCTTCAAAGACTTAAAGTTCGATTGCAATAAAGTAGTCCCACACTGGATTAGAATGGATTATAATAGAGTTCTTTATTTAGGAGTTGACTTACAGATCACAGTCCTCTCCACAGGTTGTGAACAGGAACCAAACCCAGCAGTCAAGAGAGAGTGCATGCTTCTACATCTGTTTTTATAATACCCAAGACCATGCCCAAAGTTGTCCAGTATCTCAAAGACCATTGGCTAAAAGAGTTCCCCCAGCACCTCTCCCTTTTGTATAAATTAAAAATTTCATACCCAATCCAAAACTATATACAATAAGAACAGATATAAAGTATAAAAATTAGAATTACAACCAGCATAAACAATATTAAGCAAGAAACATGTGTTGAAAGTTTTACTAATTTTTCTATCCTAAGGAATCTAAGTCATGTATTAGAAATGGCTTGGCTAAGTCATGAGAGAAAAGTAACTACGATTATCTAGTCTTTAAGCCCATTAAAGACTTGAGAAGAGAAATAATATTACTTAAGTAAACAGGAAGTGCAATCAAGCAACTTTCAAAATGTGCAATAAATGACAGAAACAACTATCTACCTGGGCAATCACCCAAAGTCTCATTTGCAGCACTGGAGTATCCAACTTTGCTAAGGCCTAGAATAACTGACAGACCATTTTCAGAGGCAGGAAAATTTACAAAACCATCTTTCCCTGTTTTGGCAAGGTTTGGCAGTCTTTTTTTTGTATCTTGCTTGCCCAGTCCAGACTCCATGCATTTTGTCAGTGGTTGAGGCATGGGCAGTTCTTTGCCCAAAGGCTAATTTTGCCAAGAATAAAACAAGCTCCAAGTGGAGTGTCTTTGGTGCTCAACATTCTCTTGAGAATAGATCAATGCTGTCAGGAGCAGTCGTGTCTCACATCAACAGAACCCTAAGTTGTTTAAGTGTCATATTTTATAGTTTTCTGGAGTGGTTGAAGATTACCTATCTATGTGGAATACAATCTCTATGTATCTAAAGAACCTGACTATTCTTACTGTAAGTATGGCAAACATGGATGACTGTTGACCTATAATTTTTAATACCTTTATCGCTAAAAGACTAAGGCTTCATATTAGAACATCAGACACTCTTTAAACAACTATGCAGCAAATGAGGACAATGACCTCAAAATGTAAACAATGTGTAAGTATATTCATCAGAGCTAGAAATGTAGAGTATGATATGATAAATATATCCTAAAATTGTATCAATGTAAAACTGTCTTAAGCAGAGGTAGAAGCATGCATACATACAATATGAAAAAATAACTTTGCATAGGTGTACAAATAACATAAACAGAAATAGAAGCATATTTAATATAACAAATATGATTTGAATTTGTATCAATATATAAGAATCTATATCAATGTAAATTGTCTATAAATAATAACTCACAAGTATTCACTCTATTATTCACTATTATTATTAGTGTGTGTGCTCTCTCTTGGCTGCTGGATTTGGTTCCTGTTCCCCACTTATACAGAGGACTGTTGATTTGTGAGTCTACCCCTAGATAAAGAATCCTTTATTATCCTGCATTCTGAGCTAATGTAGGACTACTTTATCACAGTCCTCTACAGATAGTGGTCCCTATTCTGTCCTACCTGGCTCTTGCATGTAAGGCTAGGTGGGCTCCTTGGGAAGACCATGACGGGTAGCGTGGAGAAACCACAGGGAGCTCTTTTGGTTCAGTGTCAGCAGTACAAGTCAGAGCTTGCGTGGAACCATCTACCACACCTTTGCCTGAAATCAGAGATGGGCTGAGTAGATGAGACTTGGGGTCCAAAATTCTTGGACTTTAGACACTTATGCACTTACAGATATACAACAAAGCTGTCTATGGATACACACATTTCTATACACTAATAATTCAACTAATGCAATCATGAAATTATGTTGTTCATGTTGTTTGTCAACTAGCTTGTTTTTCTTATGGACACAGTTCTAATATTGCAGTTGCAGACATACCTTAATCCCTTTGAGGTTTGTAAGAGAGTCCAGTGCATGTAGGTGGATATTTTTTTACCCACTGCAATTGTGCTTCTGTATTTATGATAACAAAACAACTCTCATCAAAGTCACCAATGATTTTCATGTCTCCACATCTAATGATACATGTGTGTAGTGTGTGTGTACAGGTGTTTGTGTAATGTGTATTTGATCACATGTGAATGCATGTGTGTTTGTGGTGTGTGTTTAGTGCATGCACGTGAGTATATGGGTACACACTCTCATGCATACACCAGAAAAAGATGTTGGATAGTTTCCCTGTGGCTCTCTGTTCTGATACAGGGTCTTTTCTAAATTGGAGGCTCATGGTTTCATTTAGGATGACTCACTAGTTAGCCGCTAGGACCTGCCTGTGTCTGCCCCCATGAGTGTGCACCCTTGACCAACTTTTTATGTGGATATTGGAAATCTGAACTCAGGTTCTCAGGCTTGCAAAGTGAGTGCTATTACTCACTGAGCCAGATCCCCAGCCCTCAGTGAATTCCTTCTCAGGTAATCTAATATAGATGTCTCCTGCTGCCATCCTCCTCCATGTGTGTTCTTTGTTGTTTCCATGAGGGCTGTATTCTTTGCTTCAAGTCACATAGCTTTAAAAGGATGAGCAAAATAAAATCATGATTTTAAGATAGAACAGGGTTCATTTTCCTCTCTCTCTCTCTCTCTCTCTCTCTCTCTCTCTCTCTCTCTTTCTCTCTGTCTCTCTCTCTCTCTGTCTCTCTCTCTTTCCTTTTTAAATGTTTTTCTAAACTGCCTGCCCTTGAATTTTCTGGTAAGCAGGGCAAGAAAAAAAATGCTCAAAAATGTTTAACTTGATGTTTGAAAAAGATATCTACTAATTATAGTTTGCAGACATGTGCAACAAAATAACACACATGTGAATTACAGCATCCTGCATTCTTTGCTCACTCTGAGTAAAATAGGCTATTATTAGTTGGGAATTATGTGTGCAGGACATAAATGAAGGGACTGTAACAATTAAGTGAAAAGACATCATTTTCTTCTTTTCATGCCAGGACATTTTAATGCCTTTCAAAAGCCAATCTCATTTCATTGAAATCATTTCAGGAGACTTAGGAGTACTTGCTCCGAGCTTTTATTAACCTGTATAATTTGGAGCTGATGGCTGGGACCAAGATTAGGAAGTATAATGTTTATGTTGGTAGGAATACAAAAAGCACATAGGAGAATGGGATCTCAGCCATCTTGGGTTTTGGTTACCATAGCAAAATACTGTAGAGCAAGTGGCTTGATAGGACTTTTTCATATTTCATCTGGAGGAGGGGACATATGAGGTCAAGGTATCTGCAGAGTCAGTGCCTGCAGTGGCTTCTCTTCTTGGCTTACAGACAATGATTTCTCAGAGTATCTTCATGTATAACAGAGGACTCTCTGCTGCCTCTGCCTGTTATGGCCTTAATCTCATTGTAGGGGTGCTCCCTTCATGTCTTCATCTAAAGCATGAATTACCACACCTAGTCTATGTGCTAGAAATCCAAGCCAGAACCTCATGCATGCTAGACCAACATTAACTTGGTGTGGAATTCTCCTCCGTACGCCACAAATATGTTTTATTTCCATTGGTTAACAAAGAAGCTACTTTGACCTATGGCAGGGAAGAATATAGCCAGGCTGGAGAAGATACATATAGAGAGTAGGCAGAGTCAGAGAGAGGCCATGTAGCTGCCTAAGGAGAAGGATGCCAGAACCTCATGGTAGGCCACTGCCTCATGGTGATAGACAGATTAATAGAAATGGTTAATTTAAGATGTAAGAGCTAGTTAGCAATATGCTTAAACTATTGGCCAAGCAGTGTTGCAAGTAATATAGTTTCTGTGTGATTATTCGGGTCTGGGCAGCAGTCTCTGGTTACACTAACTGAGCCAGAGGCACATCCTTTGAGATGTACTTCTTATATTAACATAAAAATAAAATAAATTCCAAATATAATTCTAAGTAATAGGTAAAACCAATAAAACTTCCATTAATGGCATTAACTTGACAGGAGAAGATATTTTTTTCTTCCAATTGCTCAGGTTATCTGGAAAAAATACCAAACACTGGTAATTGCTATAGATAATCAGGATCTGTAGTGATTAAGGGTTAATATAAATGTAATGTTCATGAGATTATTAATAACTTTGAGTCAGATGCCAGTTTTACCAAAGCACTGTAACAGAATTATGTTACATGAAGACGAGGTCACCATCCTGCCTTATCTGCACTGAATTTATTAGCTGATTATATTACTACCAGAAAGTAAAACCAAAACTTTACCAGATTAGTTACATACTAACTACTATCAAAAATTTTTTTATTATCTATTCTGAACAGTTGCTGATGTAGCCTGAAATCAGGTTCTCATGAGCTGAGCAAGCACAAGGCTACCGCCCTGCTCTATGGTGCTTTCATTTTTCCACCTGCTTCTCTCTTTGAGAAGTCCTCTTCACGATCCAAAGACAGTGCTGGCTGCTCTAACAGCCAACTCATTGGGGGAACCCAGCAAAGAACATGTCTCCTTTCTGTCACATTCTAGTTAGGAGCATTTTATGTTTGTTCTTCAAGGATCTGTCATGCCTTCATGCTGTGACTCTCTTCCTTTACTCTTCAGGGCCCTTTTGCTCAGCCAGCAAAGCAAACAGATGACTGTGTGGTGGGGTAGATTTTGGTGTGAAGTTGCTACCAGTGGTTGGAGTCTGGCCTGGGTGTTTCCAAGGTCTTGGCCTTTTGTTGAGAATGAAATAGAAGTCTATATAGATAGCAAAGTATCAAAGAAACTTTACTTCAAGGGAAAACAACAGTTCAGGTTAGAAAGCACTCGTCAAGAGGACGATAGGCCGCTTGAGTTAAAAAGGAAGGGCCCTGGCTTCTGCTTTGGAGTTCAAGAAAAGGAGGAGTTTGGTTAGTAGGGATATAGTTTAGGTGATTTTCTATTTTGGTTGATGGACTTTGATTATACAACAGTGCTACTGTGCATGTCCCTTCGCATAATGTATCTTATTTTAATCATATACAAGTCCAATTATGCATAAGTATGATAGTACATAGAGGATTCTACCTAAAAGTTCACACTGGAGACATGGTTCCCCTTATTGCATACACAGTTTGGCTCATTGCCCATTTTGGATTGTAATACAGGATGTGTCTCAATAGAAATGAGGTATTGCCAGAGGCCTGCTAAGGGGAGTAATTTAATCCCATTTTCAAAGCAGGTATACATGCATCTTTATCACAAAGATGTGTGTCTGTGTGTCTGTGGGGGGTTCCTGGGTTGTTCACAGGCTGCTAGGTGCATAGACCAAGTAAATGGGATCCCAGGTTTCTAAGCAATTCCCTAAGCTTGCCTGTTTCACAGTGGCTATTTTATAATTCAGTTTAGAAGTGATGTGATCCCAATATGGCTTCCAAAGTTTGTGTGCTGGGAATTTAATCCCCAAAGCAGCAATGTGGTGAGGTAGGATTCTGAAAATGTTTAGAGTTCTGAGAGCTCTGCACTTGTGCTGTCATAAATAGAATAAGGTTATTTATTATCTATGGAATGGATCTGCTGACCATGAAGCTAATGCATCGGTTATAATGGCAAAGGAGCTGAGTGCATGCAGTCTAGGTATGTACTGAAAGGGGAAGGAAACAATAAACCCCAATAGTTCTCATTATATAGCATACATTTTATGTATAATATATAGATATAAATCATGTAGCATATATGTAAGGATATATATGGATATATATAATAGTTTACATATAACCAGAATTTTTTTTTTACATAAACCAGATCATAAACTCAAATATCAAAGTAAGTCCTCTTGCCATGTGGTACATTGAAGTTTAGATGGTCATCATGAAGATGTTGGCTTCACAAATGCTTTATAGTAATGATGAAATGATGCCGTTAAGTGTACATAAGCGACCCCAAAAACTCCACCAAAGAACTCCTACTGATAAACACCTTTAGTAATGTGGCAGGATACAAGATCAACTCCAAAAAATCAGTCGCCCTCCTATACACAAAGGATATGGAAGCAGAGAGGGAAATCAGAGAAGCATCACCTTTCACGATAGCCACAAACAGCATAAAATATCTCGGGGTAACGCTAACCAAAGAAGTGAAGGATCTATTTGACAAGAACTTTAAGGCATTGAAGAAAGAAATTGAAGAGGATACCAGAAAATGGAAGGATCTCCCTTGCTCGTGGATTGGGAGGATCAACATAGTAAAAATGGCAATCCTACCAAAGGCAGTTTATAGATTCAATGCTATCCCTATCAAGATCCCATTAAAATTCTTCACGGATCTTGAAAAGACAATAATCAACTTTATATGGAATAACAAAAAACCCAGGATAACCAAAACAATCTTGTACAACAAAGGTACTTTTGGAGGCATTACCATCCCTGACTTTAAACTCTACTATAGAGCTACAATATTGAAAACAGTGTGGTATTGGCATAAAAATAGAGAAGTTGACCAATGGAATCGTGTAGAAGACCCGGATCTTAACCCACAAACCTATGAACACCTCATTTTCGATAAAGGTGCTAAAAGTATACAATGGAAGAAAGAAAGCATCTTCAACAAATGGTGCTGGCACAACTGGGTGTCAATCTGTAGAAGAATGAAAATTGACCCATACCTATCACCATGCACAAAACTCAAGTCCAAATGGATCAAAGACCTCAATATCAATCTGAACACACTGAACCTGATAGAAGAAAAAGTGGGTTGTACCCTACAACAGATTGGCACAGGCGATCGCTTCCTAGGTATAACCCTAGCAGCACAGTCATTAAGGGCAACATTGAATAAATGGGACTTACTGAAACTGAGAAGCTTCTGTAAAGCAAAAGACACTGTCACTAAGACAAAAAGGCAACCCACTGACTGGGAGAAGATCTTCACCAACTCCGCAACAGACAAAGGTCTGATCTCCAAAATATATAAAGAACTCAAGAAACTAGACTTTAAAATGCTAATTAACCCAATTAAAAAATGGGGCACTGATCTGAAGAGAGAATTCTCAACAGAAGAAGTTCAAATGGCCAAAAGGCACTTAAGGTCATGCTCAGCCTCCTTAGCGATTAGGGAAATGCAAATCAAAACAACATTGAGATATCATCTTACACCTGTCAGAATGGCTAAAATCAATAACACCAATGATAGCCTTTGCTGGAGAGGCTGTGGAGAAAGGGGTACCCTCATCCATTGCTGGTGGGAATGCAAACTTGTGCAACCACTTTGGAAAGCAGTGTGGCGGTTTCTCAGGAAATTTGGGATCAACCTACCCATGGACCCAGCAATGCCACTCTTGGGAATATACCCACGAGATGCCCGATCATATGACAAGGACATTTGTTCAACTATGTTCATAGCAGCATTATTTGTAATAGCCAGAACCTGGAAACAACCTAGATGCCCTTCAATGGAAGAATGGATGAAGAAAGTGTGGAATATATACACATTAGAATACTACTCAGCGGTAAAAAACAATGACTTCACGAATTTTGCATGCAAATGGATGGAAATAGAAAACACTATCCTGAGTGAGGTAACCCAGACCCAGAAGGATGAACATGGGATGTGCTCACTCATAATTGGTTTCTAGAGATAAATAAAGGTCAGTGAGTCTATAATATGATATCCTAAAGAAACTAAATAAGAAGGTGAACCCAAAGAAAAACATATAGCTATCCTCCTGGATATGGGAAGTAGACTAGACTGCCGGACAAATAAATGGGATCTTGGCAATGTGGTGGGAGGGGGGGTAAGGGGAGAAGGGGAGAGAAATGTGAGAAGGGGAGGGTGGGGGGAACTTGGGGAAAAGGGATGATTGGGATAAAGGAATGTTGGTTAGGGGAGCAGTGAAGCACACATCTTAATTAAGGGAGCCATCTTAGGGTTGGCAAGAGACTTGGATCTAGAGGGGCTCCCAGGTGCCCAGGGCGATGCCCCCAGTTAGTTCCTGGGGCAGCTAAGGATAGGGAACCTGAAATGACCCTACCCTATAGCCATACTGATGAATATCTTGCATATCACCATAGAAATTTCATCTGGCGATGGATGGAGATAGAGACAGAGACCCACACTGGAGCACTGGACTGAGCTCCCAATGTCCCAATGAGGAGCAGAAGGAGAGAGAATATGAGCAAAGAAGTTAGGACCACAAGGGGTGCGCCCACCCGGGGAGACAGTGGGGCTGATTCTTGGGGAGCTCACCAAGGCCAGCTGGACTGTGACTGAAAAAGCATGGGATAAAACCGGAATCTCTAAATTTGGCGGACAATGAGGGCTGCTGAGAAGCCACGGACCATGGCTCCGGGTTTTGATACTGCTTCATGTTCTGGCTTTGTGGGAGCCTACCCAGTTTGGATGTTCACCTTCCTAGACCAGGATTGAGGGGGGAGGACTTTGGACTTTCCACAGGGCACGGAATCCTGACTGCTCTTCAGGCTGGAGATGGAGGGGGAGGAGTGGGGGGAGGGAAGGAGGAGAGGGAGGAGTGGGAGGGAAATGGGAGGCGGGGAGGAGGCAGAAATTTTTTTTTTCCAATAAAAAAAAAATGAAAACCTAAGAAAACAAAAAAAAAATGATGCCGTTAAATGCAAAATTCTTCTTTGAAAATGGCAGGAATTTGGAGAACACTTGCTTTCAAGGTCTGTGAACCTTACTTTTATTTTTTTTAATTTATTTATTTATTTAAGATTTCTGTCTTTTCCCCACCGCAGCCTCCCATTTCCCTCCCCCTCCCCCAGTCAAGTCCCCCTCCCTCGTCAGCCCAAAGAGCTATCAGGGTTCCCTGCCCTGTGGGAAGTCCATGGACCACCCACCTCCATCCAGGTCTAGTAAGGTGAGCATCCAAACTGCCTAGGCTCCCACAAAGCCAATACGTGCAGTAGGATCAAAAACCCATTGCCATTGTTCTTGAGATCTCAGTAGTCCTCATTGTCTCTATGTTTTTTCCCAAGACGGTTTTATCCCAGGCTTTTTCAAACCCAGGTCAGCTGGCCTTGGTGAGTTCCTGGTAGAAAATCCCCATTGTCTCCGTGTGTGGGTGCACCCCTCGCGTTCCTGAGTTCCTTGCTCGTGCTCACTCTCCTTCTTCTCCTGATTTGGACCTTGAGATTACTGTCCGGTGCTCCAATGTGGGTCTCTGTCTCTGTCTCCTTTCATCGTCTGATGAAGGTTGATATTCAGGAGGATGCCTATATGTTTTTCTTTGGGTTCTCCTTCTTATTTAGCTTCTCTAAGATCACGTATTAGAGGCTCAATGTCCTTTGTTTATGTCTAGAAACCAAATATGAGTGAGTACATCCCATGTTCCTCTTTTTGGGTCTGGCTTACCTCACTCAGGATCGTGTTCTCTATTTCCATCCATTTGCCTGCAAACTTCAAGAAGTCCTTGTTTTTTATTACTGAGTAGTACTCTAATATGTATATATTCCATACTTTCTTCATCCATTCTTCAATTTAAGGGCATCTAGGTTGTTTCCATGTTCTGGCTATTACAAACAGTGCTGCTATGAACATAGTAGAGCATATACTTTTGTTGTATGATAAGGCCTCTCTTGGGTATATTCCCAAGAGTGGTATTGCTGGATCCAGGGGTAGGTTGATCCCAAATTTCCTGAGAAACCTCCACACTGCTTTCCAAAGTGGTTGCACAAGTTTGCATTCCCACCAGCAATGGATGAGTGTACCCCTTTCTCCAGACCCTCTCCAGCAAAGGCTATCATTGGTGTTTTTTATTTTCGCCATTCTGACAGGTGTAAGATGGTATCTTAAAGTTGTCTTGATTTGCATTTCCCTGATCGCTAAGGAAGTTGAGCATGACCTTAGGTGTCTTTTGGCCATTTGAACTTCTTCTGTTGAGAGGTCTCTGTTCAGATCAGTGCCCCATTTTATAAATGGGTTGATTAGCCTTTTACGGTCTAGTTTCTTGAGTTCTTTATATATTTTGGAGATCAGACCTTTGTCAGTTGCGGGGTTGGTGAAGATCTTCTCCCAGTCAGTGGGTTGCCTTTCTGTCTTAGCGACAGTGTCCTTTGCTTTACAGAAGCTTCTCAGTCTCAGTAGGTCCCATTTATTCAATGAGGCCCTTACTGTCTGTACTGCTGGGGTTATACGTAGGAAGTGGTCTCCTGTGCCCACTTGTTGTAGAGTACTTCCCACTTTCTCCTCTATCAGGTTCAGCGTGTTCGGACTGATATTGAGGTCTTTAATCCACTTGGACTTGAGTTTTGTGCATGGTGATAGATATGGATCTATTTTCATTCTTCTACAGATTGACATCCAGTTTTGCCAGCACAATTTGTTGAAGATGCTCTCTTTTTTCCATTGTATACTTTTAGCTCCTTTATCAAAAATCAGGTGTTCATAGGTTTGTGGGTTAAAGTCAGGGTCTTCTATTCGATTCCATTGGTCGACTTCTCTGTTTTTATGCCAATACCAAGCTGTTTTCAATACTGTAGCTCTGTAATAGAGTTTGAAGTCAGGGATGGTAATGCCTCCAGACGTTCCTTTATTGTATAAGATTGTTTTGGCTATCCTGGGTTTTTTGTTTTTCCATATAAAGTTGATTATTGTCTTCTCCAGATCTGTGAAGAATTTTGATGGTATTTTGATGGGGATTGCATTGAATCTATAAATTGCTTTTGGTAGAATTGCCATTTTTACTATGTTGATCCTCCCAATCCAAGAGCAAGGGAGATCCTTCCATTTTCTGGTGTCATCTTCAATTTCTTTCTTCAAAGACTTAAAGTTCTTGTCAAATAGATCTTTCACTTCCTTGGTTAGGGTTACCCCTAGATATTTTATGCTATTTGTGGCTATCCTGAAAGGTGATGCTTCTCTGATTTCCCTCTCTGCTTCCTTATCCTTAGTGTATAGGAAGGCCACTGACTTTTTGGAGTTGATCTTGTATCCTGCCACATTACTAAAGGCGTTTATCAGCTGTAGGAGTCCTTGGGTAGAGTTTTTGGGGTCGCTTATGTATACTATCATATCATCTGCAAATAACGAAAGCTTAACTTCTTCCTTTCCAATACGAATCCCCTTGATCCTCTTATGTTGTCTAATTGCTATTGCTAGAACTTCAAGCACTATATTGAAGAGGTATGGAGAGAGTGAACATCCTTGTCTTGTTCCTGATTTTAGTGGGTTGGCTTTGAGTTTTTCTCCGTTCAATTTAATGTTAGCTGTCGGCTTGCTGTAAATAGCTTTTATTATATTTAGGTATGATCCTTGTATCCCTAATCTCTCCAAGACCTTTATCATAAAGGGGTGTTGAATTTTGTCGAATGCTTTTTCAGCATCTAATGAAATGATCATATGGTTTTTTTCTTTCAGTTTATTTATATGGTGGATTATGCATTGATAGATTTGCGTATGTTGAACCAGCCCTGCATCTCTGGGATGAAGCCTACTTGATCATAATGGATAACTTTTCTAATGTGTTCTTGGATTCGGTTTGCCAGTATTTTATTGAGAATTTTTGCGTCGATATTCATGAGTGAAATAGGCCTATAATTCTCTTTCTTGGTTGGGTCTTTGTGTGGTTTTGGTATCAGGGTAACTGTGGCTTCATAAAAGGAATTTGGCAATGACTCTTCTGTTTCTATATTGTGAAATACATTAAGGAGTATAGGTATTAGCTCTTCTTGGAAGTTCTGGTAGAATTCTGCATTGAAACCATCTGGTCCTGGGCTTTTTTTGGTAGGGAGATTTTTGATAACAGTTTCTAGTTCTTCGCGACTAACAGGTCTATTTAGATCGTTCACCTGTTCTTGGTTTAGCTTTGGTATGTGGTACTTATCTAAAAAACTTTCCATTTCTTTTGCATTTTCCAGTTTTGTGGCATACAGGCTTTTGTAGTAAGATCTAATGATTCTCTGAATTTCCTCTGTGTCTGTGGTTATGTCCCCCTTTTCATTGCTGATCTTATTTATTTGCGTGTTCTCTCTCTGTTCTTTAATTAGTTTGGATAGGGGTTTGTCGATCTTGTTGATTTTCTCAAGGGACCAACTTTTTGTTTCATTGATTCTTTGGACTGTTTTCTGTGTTTCTATTTTGTTGATTTCTGCCCTCAGTTTGATTATTTCCAGTCTTCTACTCCTCCTGGGCGCATCTGCTTCTTTTTTTCTAGAGCTTTCAGGTGTGCTGTTAAGTCCTCAATGTATGCTTTCTCTGTTTTCTTTAAGTGGGCACTTAGTGCTATGAACTTTCCTCTTAGCACTGCTTTCAACGTGTCCCATAGGTTTGAGTATGTTTTCTCTTTATTTTCATTAAATTCAAGGAAGACTTTAATTTCTTTCTTAATTTCTTCCTTGACCCATGTGTGGTTCAGTAGTTGACTGTTCAGTTTCCATGAGTTTGTCGGCTTTCTGGGGGTAGCATTGTTATTGCCTTCTAGTCCGTGGTGATCGGATAAGACACAGGTGGACACTGATATTTTTTTGTATCTGTGGAGGTTTCCTTTGTTTCCGAGTATGTGGTCAATTTTTGAGAAGGTTCCATGAGCTGCAGAGAAGAAGGTATATTCTTTCATTTTTGGGTGGAATGTTCTATAGATGTCTGTTAAGTCCATTTGCTTCGTTACCTCCAATAATTCTCTTAATTCTCTATTAGGTTTCTGTCTGATTGACCTGTCCATTGGAGAAAGAGGTGTATTGAAGTCTCCTATTACTAGTGTGTGTGGTTTGATGTCTGCCTTGAGTTCTAGTAATATTTCTTTTACATAGGTGGGTGCTTTTATGTTAGGGGCGTAGATATTCAGGATTGAGACTTCATCCTGATGAATTGTTCCTGTTATGAGTATAAAGTGTCCATCTCGATCTCTTCTGATTGACTTTAGTTTGAAGTCAGTTTTGTTAGAAATTAGTATGGCCACACCTGCTTTTTTCTTAGGACCATTTGCTTGAAACACCTTTTCCCAACCCTTTACTCTGAGTAGATGCCTGTCTTTGTGGTTGAGGTGTGTTTCTTGCAAACAGCAGAATGTTGGGTCCTGTTTTCGTATCCAATCCCTTAGCCTGTGCCTTTTTATGGGTGAATTGAGGCCATTAATATTAAGTGATACTAATGACCAGTGGTTGTTTACTCCGGTTATTATTATTGGTTTTGGTGGTAGCGTTTGTGTGTCTCCCTTCTTTGAGGTGTGCAGATGAAGGTTCGCTAGACGCCTGAGTTATTGTAGGCAGTGTTGGCAATGCTGGATTCCTTAGGTTGTGATTTTCCTTCTATTATTTTCTGTAGGGCTGGGTTTGTGGCTACATATTGTTTAAATTTGTTCTTATCTTGGAAAGTCTTGTTTTCTCCATTGATAGTGAACAATAGCTTGGCTGGGTATAGTAGTTTGGGTTTGCATCCATGATCCCTTAGTTTTTGCAGAACCTCTATCCAGGACCTTCTGGCTTTCATAGTTTCCATAGAGAAGTCAGGTGTAAGTCTGATTGGTTTACCTTTATAAGTTACTTGCCCCTTTTCCTTTGCAGCTCTTAATATTCTTTCTTTAACCTGTATATTTTGTGTTTTGATTATTATATGGCGAGGGGATGTTTTTCTTTGATCCAGTCTGTTTGGTGTTCTGTATGCTTCTTGGATATTCAAAGGAATATCTTTCTTTATGTTGGGAAAGTTTTCTTCCATAATTTTGTTAAAAATATTTTCTGGGCCTTTGAGCTGTGACTCTTCTCCTTCTTCTATCCCTATTATTCTTATGTTTGGTCTTTTTATTGTGTCCCATATTTCCTGAGTGTTTTGTGATGAGTATTTGTTGGCTTTGCTAATTTCTTTGATCAGTTCATTTATTTTCTCTATGGTGTCCTCAGAATCTGAGATTCTTTCTTCTATCTCTTGTATTCTATTGATTATACTTGTTTCTGTAGACTCTGCTCGTTGACTTAGATTTTCCATATCCAGCTGGTCCTCAGTCTGTGTTTTCTTCCTTGCTTCCATTTCAGTTTTCAATTCTTGAACTGTTTCCCCCAGGGTCTCATGTACGTATTTACTCATTTCTTCAACCTTTTTACTCACTTCTTCAAACTTTTTGTCATACTTCTCCTCTATTTCTATAAAGGTGTTTTTTACATGTTGTTTAAGGGACTCTATTGCTTTCATAAAGTCATTTTTTTCCACTTCTTCTGTGTTAGGGTGTTCAAGTCCTTCTGCTGTGAGATCATTGGGTTCTGGTGTTTTCATGTTGCTTTTCAGATTGTTGGGTGAATTCTTGCCTTGGCGCCTGCCCATCTCGTCCTATCGATGCTGTCTAATGTGTCTTTTAATGCAGGAACGGGTTTTCCTGCTGGCCAGGGGCCCTGCTTCCAAAATGCCTTCTCCCCGTTTCTTGAGTCCCGCCACTGGCCAAGATCTCTTTCACTGCTCTGAAGGGTCTTCAGGACCAGGACCAGGCTCCTGGTTTGCCAGGGACCTCGCCAAGAAAAGGCCTACCCCTCTGCAGGCCAGCCACCAAAACAGAGGAACTCGCGGTGCCCTCTGCTCTGAGCTCCCTATCCAGTGCCCAAACAGGTTAAATTTGGTGGTCCCGCGCCCAGCGGAAGGGGGGGAGCGAAGTAGGACCCTGGGCGCAATCTGGGATATGCCAGGGAGAGAGAGGTCTCAGCGAGGAGGAGCAGCCCCAGCAGAAGGTAGAAGCCCTCGCAGGCTAACCGGGGGTCAAGGTGATCGGGGAGTGCCCCCGCTCCATTTCCTGTGTCCAGCCCCGGGGCAAGAACACTCTCCCTATACAAGGTGGTCTTCAGGGATACGACTAGGCTCACCTTTCTCCGCCCCATGATCCTCCTCTGCTCGCTGGTGTCTGTAGGTCTCCGCCGCGTCAGCGCCGCGCCGGGGTTCCGCCGCGTCTGCGCCGCGCCGGGGTTCCGCCACGTCTGCGCCGCGCCGGGGTTCCGCCGCGTCTGCGCCGCGCTGGGGGTGGGTTCCGCTGCGTCTGCGCCGCGCGGGCGAACCTTACTTTTAGAAGACATTTTGCTAACTGGATCTCCACCCTACTAAGGATGAAATGTTACTCCACATCTTCATACCTCCAGTGTCTTCTTGGCCTTGGCTGTTGTTGGCAAAAACTACCTGCCTAGACTGTATGCCTTTTTTTTCAAAAACGGATGCAAGTTCCTGACCAATGCCGCTATCTTCTATGATGTTGATCCTATCTTCCACTACATTTGTCTTATATAGAACCAGAAATATGTTCACACCATCATTAGTTTCTGAGTAAGTGATTTGTTTTCTGAAGTGGATTATAAACCAGAGTCTGAAGAAATTTTATACTCAAGAATGGCAGGCAGGCAGACAGGCATTTTATTGGGAATTATAAAGGTTAAACTAATTCTGCCTTAAGATATTTTCTTTTCTGTTTTTTAATGGTCAGATGATCTTTATAAAATCACAACTTGATCATGAATAGCCATATTGTTAACTTCCGAAAATTCTTATAATACATATAAACTGGTGTATAAATCTACACATATAATTTAGATGAAAAAAACTCCTATTTGGAGTGACACTACTCCCATCAAGATATACAAAGAAGATATACAAAACCCCTCAACAGTAAGCATGAACAGCTGTCTTTTGAGTTGCTGGTCAAGGTTACCTAAGAGTCTGAAAACATTATAGGCTATTGCTACTGCCTTTGCTTTCCCCCTCGCATAGGTGGGATGGTAAATCCCTATTGCTAAAGACACCATATACTTCAGCCACAGAGCCCAGAGACGGGTGATCTGAAACTGACCTTAAAGCCTCCCCTCTGAGGACTAGCTTTCATGATACCAAAGCACCATGGAAGACTCCAAAGGAGGGAAGTAACTAACCATCTTACTTAGCTACAAGGCTTATGAACCACCACAACAACCATCATGCTCCAGTAATCTTAAGGGCACAGTAATGGTACACACACCTGGGAAGAAACCAACAGCTTCTTAATTGGACTTGAGATCTGTTCAACAAGAAGGGAATCTTGTCTGTTACTGGAAACCTAGACAGCTTCCCAGGGCTAGTAAACCATGGATCTCAGAGAGTCCACAACCACTACAACCACTACTGACACACCTACAGCACAACTCCTAAACCTAAGGCTCAGGGATCACTGTGGAAAAGGGGACAGAAAGATTGTAAGACTCAGAGGAACAGGGAGTTTGCTATAAGATTGTGTCTCCTAGCAATACCAGAGGCTACACAGATGAAGTCTCACCAAAGTAGCTATCCAAGCATGACTTGAAAGAGGACAACAATAGATATGAAAAAGGGGGAAGGACCATTAGGTTTCAACTCAGCACAAAGAACTACAGGAGTGTTGCGGGAGGTCTTTCCGTCCCTCCAACCAATAGCTGCTGAGATACCAGCCCATTGGGGGCGTGGTTTCTCTCCCTTCAAAGGCTTCTATTTCCTTCCGCTGGCTCTCTTGACTTCCTGTTCGGCTGGCAATTAGACACGCTTCATGATTGCGCAAAGGGCTGTTGTCTGGGATCGTGATCTGTAAGTTTTTCCTCTTTAAATAAATACTACCCTATTAATAATAATTCCAAACTGGTGTGGCATTGTTCGTGGCTTACACCTTCACCTGGCGCCCGAACGTTTGGCTTTTAGGACCCCTAGGCTGCCAGCCGCGAGTTCGGCTTGGTGCGAGCCTTCCCTTCCTCAGCTGTGCGGAAGCTGCAACCCCTCAGGGTGACTCTGTCACGTGGAGGCATACACAGCTTCTGAGTTATTCTTCTCTACCCCTGGATTCTGGGTTTATGGTTCCGTGTACGCCGTTTTTTGTTTAGTTTGTGACTTAGGCCCCAGTGCCGAGTCAGAGATATACTTGGCCTTCAGGCCCATAACATCCAGAGAGGCAGATCTCTGAGGCCGACCAGGTGGTGGTGGCATATGCCTTTAATCCCAGCACTTGGGAGGCAGAGGCAGGCAGATCTCGGTGAGTTCAAGGCCAGCCAGGCGGTGGTGGTGCACGCCTTTAATCCCAGCACTCGAGAAGCAGAGACAGGCGGATTTCAGATTTCGGTGAGTTCAAGGCCAGCTGGATAATAGGTAATATGGCAGTTTTTGTTTCCAACATGACTTTCACTGTTTGGGCTACCAATACAATGGGGCTAATCATGCAAAATTTATATGACTATGAGGATAACTTAATTTACTGGTTACTAGGTTTTAGTATTCTTTTGAATATTCTATCATTCAAAAGATAGAAAGGAAGATTATGGTACTCTCAAGAACTCATGCAGGTCAGAAGATTCAGGAGATTCAGGATTCAAAAGAGGTAATAATAAACAAAATAATAAAAAGACTTGAAATGCTTGAAAAAATGATTGGAACTGGTGAACAGAGTAATAAGGCACAAGGACAGGATACAAAGCCAACACCAGCTATTAGAACTGGCTTACCCAGGGTTTTAGCGGCATACCCTATACTTAATTCTGACAAAGCGTCAACTTCTAAAGGCTCAAAGGGAGTCAGAGAATCTAGATGGATGCCAATAGCAATGAATGATCTGAAAGAAATTAAACAGGCTATTGTTACTTTTGGCTTGCAAAATGCATATGTACAGGAAATGATAAGGACTTGGGCTTCTAATGCTAAAGCTACCCCCTATGATTTCCATCAGTTAGTGTCTGCAGTTTTAGATAAGGGACCTTCCTTGATGTTTGGAATTTATTTCAGAGAAGAATCCAAACATATGGAACAGCAAGGAAGAGCAAAAGGTGTTGAGGTTTCCCAAGATCAAATTCTTGGTGCAGGAGAATATGCTGATCCACAGGTCCAAGCTCTTTATGACGATGAAGTACTGCATCTATGTCACCAAGCAGCTTTAAATGCTTGGAATAGGATACAAGATCCAGCGAAAAGGGTTGAATCATATACCAGAATTAGGCAGGGACAGAGAGAACCCTTTATTGACTTTTTGCAAAGATTAATTAAGGCTCTGGACGTAGGGGTACCAGACCCGGAATCTAGACGAATACTTCTTGAATCTCTAGCGTTTGAGAATGCAAACATAGAATGCAAAAAGATAATTGGGCCTTTAAAGTCTAGATCAGCACCTATGGATGAATGGATTCAGCATACGATGAATGTTGAGACATTTAGCTATAATGATGAATCTTGGGTAGGAGAAGCGATTTCCACAGCAATGAGGAGACATCAAACTGCCAGGTGTTTTAATTGTGGTAAATTAGGACATCTCAAAAGGGACTGCAGGCACAGAATTTCTAGGAATAATATCTCCTCTGGGAATGACAAAAATAGGAGACCTAGGCCTTCAGGTATATGTAGGAGATGTGGTAAAGGCCGTCATTGGTCCAACGAATGCAGGTCAACAACAGACAAACAAGGCAACCCGATCCCATCGGGAAACTCCTTGAGGGGCCTCTCGCAGGCCCCGAAGCCAACAGTGGCCCAGTCATTCCCAGTCACAGTGGAGAACGTGCCTCACCAAGAAATCTAAAAGCTCCAATTTCTGCTGTAAAAAGTAATACTAGTCTAAATGGTGAATTACGTGTGGAGGATGAGTCAAAAACCCAGTAGGACAGAGTAAACGTATATTTTGGCAGACTTCTATTAACGACCAAAGACCAAAGCTAAAAGTCTGTATAAATGGCATTTTTATTGAAGGCTTATTAGACACAGGTGTGGATGTAAGTATCATTACCCCAGAATCTTGGCATCCAAATTGGCCTCTTCAAGAGGTAGATGTTCAGTTTCTGGGAATTGGAACCCTATCTCGTGTAAAACAAAGCACAAGATAGGTTGAATGCATAGGGCCTGAAGGGCAAATAGGAAGACTAAGGCCATATATAGCCAATATTGCAATAAATTTATGGGGCCGTGACCTGTTACAGCAATGGAATACCCAGATTAACATTCCTGCAGTTCCAGGAACTCATAATTCTGGGAAAGATATGATGAGGTATTATGGAAAAAGGTCACCAGCCATTCAGGCTGTACAAGAACATATAGAAAATACCAAACCTTTAAAGGTACCAACAGCCCTACCTTTAAAATGGCTAACTGAGAAGCCAATATGGATCAAACAGTGGCCTCTAGCTGAAGATAAATTACAGGCATTGGAACAGCTGGTGCAAGAGCAATTAGATGCTCACCATATTGAAGAATCAACCAGCCCTTGGAATTCTCCTGTGTTTGTTGTAAAAAGAAATCTGGTAAATGGAGAATGGTGACAGATCTAAGAGCTGTCAACAAAGTAATTCAACCTATGGGCCCACTACAATCTGGAATTCCTTTGCCTTCTCTATTACCAAAGGGATGGCCTCTTATAGTTATTGATTTGAAAGATTGTTTTTTCACTATACCGTTACAAAAAAAGGATAGAGAAAAATTTGCCTTCACGGTGCCTACTTATAATAATTCTCAGCCTAATAGGAGATATCAATGGACTGTCCTCCCACAGGGTATGCTCAATAGTCCTACATTGTGCCAATATTTTGTAAGTAAGCCATTGGAAATAATTCGTAAACAATTTCCCAAGTCCATAATTTATCATTACATGGATGACATCTTATTATCTGATTCAAATAAAGATACTTTAGAAAGGATGTTTGAAGAAGTAAAGAAAGTCTTGCCTAGGTGGGGATTACAAATTGCCCCTGAAAAGATTCAAAGAGGAAATTCTATTAATTACCTAGGTTACAGAATAGGGCTAGAGAAAATTAAAACACAAAAGGCACAAATTAGGAGAGACCGGTTAAAGACTCTTAATGACTTCCAAAGATTGTTGGGAGACATTTCCAGCCTACGACCAGCTGTTGGGATAACACCTGATCTAATAGTTCATTTAAACAAAACCTTAGATGGTGATAAGGATTTGAATAGTCCAAGAAAACTGACAGCTGAAGCAGAAAAGGAACTGACAATGATTGAGGAAAAATTACAGGAAGCACATGTGGATAGGGTGAACCCAAATCTTAGCTGCATCCTAGTCATATTGCCTTCCAGAATCTCTCCTACAGGGATTCTAATGCAGAGGGAAGATATTATTCTAGAGTGGATATTTATACCTAATAAACCGAGTAAAAAATTAAAAACTTATGTGGAAAAAGTCTCTGAATTAATTATAAAAGGTAAGCTGAGACTTCGTCAACTAGCAGGTATAGACCCAGCAGAAATTATAGTGCCTTTTACTACTGAAGAAATAAAAAAGTTATGGGAAGACAATGAACCGTGGCAAAGAGCTTGTGCTAATTTTTTGGGAGAAATTAATAGCAACTATCCCAAAAGTGGTAGACTTAACCTCATAAAGAGAACTTCTTGGATTCTTCCTAAAATCGTACGTGATGCTCCAATAACTGGAGCCCGTACGTTCTATACTGATGCAAATAAATCAGGGAAAGCAGGTTACAAGTCAGATGAATTGAGTAAGGTGGAACAAAGCCCTTATAATTCTGTCCAGAAGGCAGAATTATATGCCATTCTTATGGTGCTAAGGGATTTTAAAGAACCTCTTAATATAGTTACAGATTCACAATATGCAGAAAGAGTTATCTTGCATATTGAAACCGCTGAATTTATACCAGATGACACAGAGTTGACTTCATTGTTTATCCAGGTACAAGACATAATCAGGAACAGGCTTTGTCCGATGTACATAACACACATCCGGTCCCATACAGGTCTGCCTGGTCCTCTAGCACAAGGCAACGCTGAGATTGATCAATTATTGATTGGAAGCGTGTTGCAGGCCTCGGAATTTCATAAAAAGCATCATGTCAATAGTAAAGGCCTAAAGAAAGAATTTTCCATTACTTGGCAACAAGCTAAGGACATTATAAAGAGATGTCCTACTTGTTCTTTCTATAATCAAACACCGTTGCCTGCATGGAGTAACCCAAAGGGTACTAAGAGAAATGAAATCTGGCAGATGGATGTGTTCCACTTTATGGAGTTTGGTAAATTAAAATATGTACACCACACCATAGACACGTATTCAGGTTTTCAATGGGCTACTGCCCTGAGCTCAGAAAAGGCAGATTCAGTAATCACACATTTATTGGAAGTTATGGCCATCATGGGTATACCTGTACAAATAAAGACAGATAATGGTCCAGCATATGTATCTAAGAAAATGAAACGCTTTTTTGATTATTATAATATAAAACACATTACAGGTATACCAAATAATCCTACAGGTCAGGCAGTTATAGAAAGATCAAATCGTACTATAAAGGATATGCTGAACAAACAGAAAGGGACCGAAAATACCCCCAGAAATAGATTACATAATGCTTTATTAACCTTGAATTTTCTTAACGCTAATGAGAAAGGAACGACAGCAGCAGAAAGACATTGGATAATGGAAAAGTCTGCTGAACTAAATCAACCGATTTATTTCAAAGATGTGCTGACCTCTCAATGGAAGCCAGGAGATGTGCTATGTTGG
The DNA here is from genome assembly GCA_963919715.1 of Microtus obscurus. Taxonomy (NCBI): domain Eukaryota; kingdom Metazoa; phylum Chordata; class Mammalia; order Rodentia; family Cricetidae; genus Microtus; species Microtus obscurus. The sequence continues at coordinate 40,333,255 of CAWTZC010002514.1, forward strand.
GGAAGGGGTTTTGCTCTTGTTTCCACAGGAGAAGAAAAATTGTGGATACCATCAAAATTAATAAAGTTTCAATTTGAAGAGGAGAAACCTCTTGGAAAGGAGAAATGACAACTCATCCACAATGATATTCATACAGGTGGTAAGAAAAACATATAGAATGGGGGCAGGGTTCTGTTCTTATCTCCACAGGAAAACACTCACCTTTGAAAAATTCAAGGGACCCTGGATATTTGGATACTGACAGATGGAAAAATACCTGCCCAAATAGGAAATATCAAGAAAACTGAATGGGTTGTGTAAGTAAAATATATTAAACCATATTTCTAAATTTATAGAGCTGGTTTTGAAGTTGGACTCTGGCTCAGTCCCTCTCCAAATCCAAGCCTGTTAGTAAGAGAAAAACCCAGAGTTTCTGGAGTTTCTGTCTCATGTCAAGAGCCATGATATGGGACAGAAAGAAATATGAGTTTAGAAAACATCTTTGCTTTTCTTCATACCTATCATACCTTCCATTGAATATATATATCATGCCTTTCACTGAATATATATATATATGTCTATATGATTAATGTTTAAGTTTTTTACAATAAACAATGAGTCTTTTCTGAAATGACATTTGAAGTTTCCAGGAAGAAGATGGGGCCACACAACAACAACTCTACCTGGTTGATATGACGTCATGATACTGATAGCGCTACTACAAGACCTGTTTTGGGTACCAGCTGCACAAGAAGATCCCAACTTGTTTAGCTGAAATGGTGCACATCTTGTACAACATTCTGGCCAGACCTCCACAAAATACTCAGAGACTATTTGCAATTTTAAAAGACATTGATCTTGAAATTTAACCATCATTTTGCTTTCACAGGATCCCCCAGAAAGAACGTCGCCCCTATGACAGCTGGAAGTAATTCTAGAGGACGACGTCCCCTCTCCCAGTAAAGTTTGCCCCTGGGTTTAGGGACATCATTTAGGGGTTGGGAAGTTAGGGGAGGAATTTTATAAGCTCAGGGATCAAATTGAAAAAAAAAAAAAAGAGGGATGATGGGATAATAGATTTGTAATTGTGAGTTACAATTTTTAGACAAATATATTGGTATTGATTCTTGTATATTGATACAAAGTTAAATTATATTGACTATTGTATGCATGCATGTTTCTACCTCTGTTTAAAATATTTTTTATGTATTGACATATATTGTATCGATATATATGTATTGTATATATTTACCATATTGCAGTGTACATTTCTACCTTTGATTAAGATACTTATATATTGTTTGTGTATTGATATATATTCACCATATTGCAATGTATATTTGTACATTGTTTATATTTGGAGGTCATTATCCTCATTTGTTACACAGATGTTTATTGTCTTAGTCTTTAAGTTAGATAGATATTGAGAATTATATAGATTAATAGTCATCTAAGTTTGCCATTTATAATTAGACTAATCAGGTTATTTAGATATATAGAGATTATACTCAGTATAGATAGATGATCTTCAACCTCTTCAAAGAGCTGTAGAAAATGGCCTTTAATCTAACTCAGAGTTTTGTGGTAGTGAGACACAATTGCTCCTGGCAACACTGCTCTATTCCCGAGAGAATGTTGAGCACCAAAGACACTCCACCTGGAGCCTTTCTTTTTGGCAGAACTGGCCTTGGGGCAAAGAAATGCCCATACCTCAACCACTGACAGAGATACAGAGCGTGCATCAATGGATAAAACAAGACTGTCATATCCTGCCAAGACAGGGTAAGATAGTTTTGAAAAGTTGCTTGCCTTTGAAAATGGTATGTCAGTGATGTTAGGCCTTAGCCAAAGTTGGTTGCTTCAACGCTGCAAACGTCACTTTGGGTGATTGCCCAGGTAGCTAGTTGTCCCTGTGATTTGTTGCATGTTTAGGAAGTTGTTTTACTGAACTTCCTAAATACCCAGGTAACATTATTTCCCTTCTCAGATCTTCGATGGGGTTGAAGACTATATAACTATAGTTACTTTTCTCTCATGACTTGGCCAAGTTATTTATTATACAAGTCCTAAGCTAGTTAGAATAGGATATTTATACTTATTGTATATAATTTCGTAGTAGGTTTAGAACTCTCTTATTTAAACAAAAGGGGGAGGTGTTGCGGGAGGTCTTTCCGTCCCTCCAACCAATAGCTGCTGAGATACCAGCCCATTGGGGCGTGGTTTCTCTCCCTTCAAAAGGCTTCTATTTCCTTCCGCTGGCTCTCTTGACTTCCTGTTCGGCTGGCGATTAGACACGCTTCATGATTGCGCAAAGGGCTGTTGTCTGGGATCGTGATCTGTAAGTTTTTCCTCTTTAAATAAATACTACCCTATTAATAATAATTCCAAACTGGTGTGGCATTGTTCGTGGCTTACGCCTTCACAGGAGACTGAAGAATGCTGAAAGCAGGTGCAGTATCTTTCCCAGGGAAGAGCACACTAGTTGTAAGAACCAGTGGGGCAGGGAGACACCATGCACACAGTGTCTTACAGACATAGCAGGACTGGTGGACACCTATGAACTCTCAGAGACTATGGCAGCATGCACAAGGCCTGTACAGGCCTAAGCTAGATGGGGTCCCAGTGCTGGGAGGGGGAATGAACAAAGCTCCCACGCCTTACCCAGAAGCTTTCTGCAATACAAATTACTAATGGGCAGGCACTGTGTCAAGCCATAGATGGCCAACCCAAAATGAACTTAATTGTACTTTTGGAGATGTTTTGTCTCTTAATACTTTGGGCACTTTTTGCCTTATGGGCTCTTTGTTTGATATTGTATTTTCCAATTATGTGTTTTTAAGGTATGTATATATGTGTTTCTTTTTTTTAGCAGGGTTTCTCTGTGGTTTTGGAGCCTGTCCTGGAACTAGCTCTTGTAGACCAGGCTGAGCTCGAACCTGCGGAGATCCACATGCCTCTGCCTCCTGAGTGCTGAGATTAAAGGTGTGCGCCACCACTGCCTGGTGTGTTTCTTAGACTTTTTCTTTGTTTTTGTTCTCCATGTTTGTTTGTTTTGTTTTATTCTGGTATGCTTGGTTTTGGATTTACCTGTTTGTTTTCTAAAGAGTGAGAGAAAGAAAGGGTGGATTTGGATGAATGGGAGCGGGGTGGGAGGATCCAGGAGGACATAAGGGAGGGAAAACCATGATCAGAATATATCATATGGAAAAAACACACACATACAGTTAATAATAAATGTGCCCATGAATTTGAAAGAGAAGAAGAAGGGGCCTACATGAGGGCTGGAGGGAGGAAAGAGAAAGGGGAAATGATAATGGTATAATAATCTCAGAACATAATAAATAAATAAAGCCGATGATAATCTGAAGGGGAAAAATTAGAGAAACACAGCACACCCACTCCAGTCTCTACAGAACCCCAAGAAAAAACTGACCTCTAAGAAGTGAGATGATGTACTTAAGTGTGGGTTTCTGTCTAAGCCTAGGGGTGTCTGTCTGCCATCTTCAACAGAATCACACTGTTATCAAGGAGGGAGTCACTCCTGGAGACTACAGGCGAAGAAGAGGGCTTTGTTTGTGTTTGTCTTTTGTAACATCTAGGAAATCTTTTCCAGACATCAAAAGAATGACATAAATAGGGTGAACAATACCTCAGGGAACTGTGAGAGAGGCTCCAGGGAAATGTCAGAGGGCCCTTTCCCTCAGGTGAATTTCATTCCCTGGATTGTTCTCAGACGAGGTTTCATACCTCCTGCAACAAATACTTAACACTCAATTATAAGACATGTCTATTCGTGTGGATGTCAGAATATAGCTATAGAACCCAATCTGCTCAGTGCACCCTGAGCCTGGATATGGCCTTCCGCCTTCCTTTCATGATTTCCCAGGTATAATCTATAGCACATGCCAGGCAGTTGTGTTTAAATGGTCTGTCCTGAGAAAGTTCTGAGAAAGGGTTGCTCTGTTAATGTTTAGTATGTGCTTGTTGACGTTTGTTTACATAATTTCCTGATGCTGTTTTTCTGAATTTAAGCACCCTCATTTGGATTGTTGCTTTCTTTGTTACATTCATGTATAAAGTGCACTGAAACTGAAGTAAGGTTATCTACAGCATTAAAGTGTAGTTCACCATTCTTTCAGGTCCTCAGATCCCAGGTCTCACAGAGAGAGCTGCACGGGTCAGTGGAAGTTGACACACTGGACCTCTCTCTCAATTCACTGGCTAAAATTGTATCACATCCTTGAATGTGATGATGTCACCTGCAGTTCTCCCTCCTGGGAGGCAGAGGCAGGGGGACTGCTGCAAGTTTGAATCTAACCTGGTCTGCTGGGTATAGAAAATTCCAGGCCAATCTGAGCTACAGTTTGAGACCTTGCTTCAGTATCAAACACACAAACAAACAAGAATACCATGTGCTAAGAAACAATCTAACCATTGTGGCACAAACATTAGGCATCCACTAGGGTGTACCACTGAGAGCCATTGAGGGCTACTTTCCTTGGTGGGTAGATAGCTGGATCTGTAGACACAAAAAAAGCAGGGGGAAAGATCACTGTGGGGCATAGTAGTCCACACCTGTAATCTCCCACTTGGGAGGCTGAGGTAGAAGGATTATAGGTTTAAAGACAAATTGGGCTACATGTCTTATTTCAAAACACAGACGAGGTCAAGGGAAATGTTTGCTAGTGTCAATAACTGAGATAAGCCTCTTTAAGACTGATGCTGGGAGCCTTCCGACTAAACAAAATATTGCTTGAGCGAGTGGATAGAAAGAGAAACGTGTGTGTGAATTCAGATACTGAGAGGACAGGTAGCCACCTTGTTTCTTTCTTTAGGACCACTAAGAACTTGATAACTTATGCAAACATCCATACAAACCGTGTAAAGATTTCTCTCTCCTTCTCCCCCGTGCTGCTATCAAGACAACTGAGCACCATAAAGTTACCCCTGCAAGTACAGGCTCCGTCACGATATTGATGACTCCATGCCAACTCTCAGGAGCTGAGGAAATTTCACAAGGAAGAAAAATGAAACTCTAGGAGATTCACAGACAAATCAAACAATGTGCTGACTTTTAAGTAGCATCTTCTCTCCAAAATATGTCAAAGCAATGTAAGTATGTGGGGGGAAACTGAGAGATGCCTAAGTTCCGTTAGTAGTAGTCCCAAGAAGACAAAAGACCATGGACGCGCTGCACACGTCAAGCTGGTCTTTAAGCTTTAGTACTGAGGGTTGTGGAGCTTGTAGAAGCAGGGGCTCTGATATGCTGATGGGGACGGACTTCCTGTGCACTTTCTCCTCATCATGGTTGTTGTTCTGTGACAAAGGGTTGTTGGATCTCTCTCCTCCATATGCTTTAGGGCCACGTGGGGCCCAGACTGTTTGCTACAGCTGAGCCTACCTTGGGCCCAGACCAGCAATCTTATACCAGATGTGTATTTAATTTTTAGATACTTTTGAAGGGTTGCTTAATTTTTATTAACAAATATTTTAAGATGTCTTTACTGTCTCATTAGGTTTCCAGGAGCCTACATGAAAGATATGAGTTATATACCAAGAATTCTATATAAAGATGTTTATCTTGCTGTAGGATACAGACACAAGAAAAAATGTTGGAGGAAATAGACATAGATAGCAATAACGGATTGCCTTTCTAAATTTTGGCATGTTCAGGAGAACAACCATTAAAAAGATCGTTGTAGGCCTGAAGAATCAGCATTTAAGAGCATTGACTGCTCTTCCAGAAGACCCAGGTTTAGTTCCCAGCACGCACATGGTGGTTCTCAGCCACCTGTAACTCCAGTTCCAGGAGATCCAATGCCATCTTCTAGCCTCCTCAGGTACCAGACATGCTTGTGGTATACATACAGATATGCATTCAAACACCCATACACATAAAAATATCTTTTAAAAAAGATAATTGAAAAAATTAGTAACATGCAATTTGTTTATAACATATACTATCGTTAAAAAACATGGAGTGGTAAATGTATAGGAAAGTACAATGAGAATATAGAGCAAAATGTGAGCAGCCATATTTCACTCTAGTGACAAGGTAGCTCTTTGATGGTTATCATTCACTTAACATGAATCTGTTCTTTTCTTTCGTTTGGAACAGAATATTGTGGGGATGTCACAACAGGGCTAGCCTTGAATTCACTTGGAAGCTGAGGATGACCTTAAACTTCTAAACTTCCTACCCTCCTCGAATGGGTGCTGGGATTACAGGAGTGCTACACCAACTTGGTTAATAACTGTTTTATTTTTAATAACAAGAAATATCCTATTGTTTAAGTCAATGATTTGAAAAGAGAATGTCATCCAATTGTCCCTCATCAAATGTCTCTTACTTTGGTAAATAACAATGATGCGATAAAGATCTACACTTTGCCAACCAAACTAAGGACAAAGAGTCAATAAGTTGTATTTTTTTTTTTTTGTGACAGATTGTGGGCTGTTTTCTCAGTGATAGCTGCAGAAAATATCCAATGTTTAAAATAATATAAAGGTTACAAAAGAATCGCCTTTTTGTTTAAATTACAGAACTGGGTCTTTGACATCTGGCCTGCTTGGCTCTTCTGTTCTAAAGTTGAGCTTCCACCTTGTGAATCCTATTAGCAAGAAAAGCAACACCAAGACAAGAAAGTTCTTCCCTGTCCCCCACAACAGGGCTATTTAAATGTTCTGGTAAGTTCACTTATCAATAGGATGGAGGAGTCATATCACTAATTAGAAGAAATAGAAATCCTTTTATCAAAGACATGTAGCTTTTTTTTTTAACTCTAAGCAAAATGGCATTTATCATGTGACTAGAGCTATTCGAAGCTAATTAGAAGAAGCAGTGGGGTCTTATGTCAACTTCTTTCCTCCCCACGATTAGTTTCTTTACTTGTCTTGTGTCTTCAAGGACTGTCCTCCATCACTTACTTTTCTCTTCCTTCCTTTAACTCAGCTTCTTCCTTCAACAGTGGAGGTTTCAGACTCATCTTGATTAACATCACTGAAATGACAACTTCCAATTTCTAAGCATTTTGTCTATATTGAACACAGAACTAGTAGCTTTTAAATGCATTCCATGATTTTTCCTAATCTCCCTTTCAGGATCTTTTCTGCTCGTTCCATAGGAGGAAACGAAATGTCAAAAGGGTTAAGCACCATTCAGTATTATGCCACGTGTAAGCAGAATAGCACACATTCAAAACTGTGGTTATGAGATTATATCTTAATCAGGGGTAATATTTGAAAAATTCCCCTTTGAACCTGGGCAGTATCCATCTACCTCATCACGGACAGACTTCCTGGAGACTTGTGCATACTTGCCATCTCCTCCTCCCTTTGTACACCTCAGCCCACAGCTGAGCATCTTGGCATGTGCCCCACATCACCGAAACTGCTCTGGGCACGTAACCAATTACCTTTCTATATCTTGACTTGCTGGTTGAGAGCCTAGACTTTTATGACCAGGCCATATCTGCAGTCCTCCCTTCATGTTTCTGAGGCCAAAGTATCTTGGGTCCTCCATCTGATCTTGACTTGTAGCATTCTTGACATTCTTGACAATCCTGGCTTTGAAGCAGTCTTTTCATGGGCTTTCATGAAATACCCACCTTACTTGTTTCCCTGCTACTAATCTCTGGGGTTGTAGGTTGCTTCATTTCCTGTGTCCAGCCCTCTTTTCTGGAACAGCTTCATGCTCACAGGACATCTAATATGTCTGTTGCCTGTAGTAATTTGGGACCAATTACTGTAGTAATAGGGAACATGTGGCAAACCCGTGACAGCCAAGAAAATCTCTCTCTCTCTCTCTCTACACACACACACACACACACACACTTCCTTCAACTAGGCCCCATCTCCTACAATGTCTAGCATCTTCCAGTAGTCAATTCAAATATATTATATATACATAAATAAGTATGTATGTATACACATCTGTGAATGAATACACTAATGAGGTCAGAGGCCCCCATCTCTGAACATTGTTACATTGAGATCAAGCTTTCAATACCTGAGTGTTTAGGGGACATTTAAGGTCCAAAATCTAACCCTTTTTTATGGGTAAGCTGTTAGGTCAGGGTTGTCCTCTCTTTATTGTCCTGGGGACCTCATTGACTCCCAGTGTTTTATATTCACTGTTGATAAAGCCCACATGTCTCTGGAGCCTGACTCTATCCTGCCCTTTAGACTTGAATATCTGCTGCTTGTGGGACTTTTGACTTTGCTCTTAGGTAGGTAGAACCTTATTTCTCTGAGCATGCCTCTTTCTGGGCCCTCATTTTCCTCAAGTGTAAAATGGAGAACATTTTCATTATTATCTGATAGGGCATTGTAAATGTTAAATGAAAAGGTCTTTGGAAGGTACTTGTGACCTTCCTGTGGAAATTACTATTGTGAGGGACTTTATGAAATGGATACTAAAAACATGTCATGGAACACATTTTGTGGGCCAGCTCCATTCTTTGCTTTCCATCTTGTGCTTATTCAGGAACCTCTCATTTTATCACCTTTGAAAAAAGTACATCTATCCATAAATACATAGGGGCACACGTACCCTGATAGAAGCAAATTCACTTGTACAGTAGGTCCCTGATCCACAGGCAATACATCCCACACCCCACTATGGTGGCTGATTCCATAGCTTGGATTGATTCTTAAAGAATCTGTTCTATCCTGCACACATATAACTGCTGTTAAGCTTATTAATTAATTTGGCACAAAATATTATTAAGACTAAATAATGATCAAATAGACACATTGTAACAATACATCATGATCGAAATTATGTGACTGTCCTCCCCATCTCAAGGTACCCTATTATAATTTTTACTCCAAAGGAACACTCTCCAGCTTCTCACTGGCTTATGGGAACTGCCAGAATTATTGCTCTTTCACTTTGGGGACATTATGAAGTGAAATAACAGTGTTTGGACCCAAGCAGCATAATTTGATGAGAGAGAGAGGGGGGGGGCTCTTAAGTGATTAAAGACTATGTAGCAAAGACAGTGTGGATACACAGGACCTGGGTGACTTCTGTCCCTCGTGGGATGGATATAAACTGGATGCAGTGCATCTCATACTACTGAGAAAAACACATAGTTAAAATTTTAGTATTTATTTATGGGATTTCCATTTGGTATTTTCAAAGTAGAGTTGACCATGGTTAATATAAACCATGAAAAGTCACACTGCCAACAAAGGAACACGGCTGTCCAACCTTACAGTCCTTTTTAAAGTTTAGTTTTTATTTCACTGTTGATGTCAATGTCTTCATCATTTTGTTAAGTATCTCTTTGGTGCTGAAGGTTGTACCCAGATGTCTTGCCTGGTGAACACACTACAATGGCCTCCACCTCCAGCCGCATGGGTTTAAGATGACTCAGCTTTTCTCTCCTCTCCCATTCTATAGGGACCACTTCCCCCAAGCTTTCTTCACCTGCACTAAAGGTGATCTCTTTCTAGCTCTCTTCCTCTCAGACAGTGGGGAGAGGGATTCAGCTTTATATCTGGGGAGATGCTAAAATCCGTGTATAATTTTTTAATTTTAGAATTTATTTTCTGATGCTGACTATCTGTGTATCTGTGACACTGTGTTTTACTTGAAGATGTCTTCTCGGCTGTTATCAGAACACTGCTGAGAGACATTTTCCATGTTCTCTGCTGTTCTTTATTTCCCATCCCTCAAGCCAATTAACTTTCTTATTTTTCTACTGTGAGATCACAGCCCAGAGTGGTTTCCTCCTTTTGTTTTTCTGGGTGTCATTGTAAAGTAGACCTCACACACTTTCTAAATAAGTATGATGAGAAAGCATCAAGCAATTGTCTTGCGCTCAAATGACTCTGATTAGGCAGAATAGCACCCGGAGACCGTGTAAAGCCCATGAAAATCTCATCATGCTAATGGTAGAAGGGAAGAGCATCTGTGATATAGCACACCATGGTTACCTAGAGAAGAAAACAAGGGCAAGATTTACTAGGACATGCTCAAAATGCCAACATCCAGCCATGTTTGGGGTGAGAATGTTTCTGCAGGCTGTGGTGCAGATCCACCAATGCCCTTTAATTCGTTTCCCGTTGTCAGTCCTTGGCAGAGTTCAGAGCTGCTGACTGCAATATCGAGGAAGAGTAAAATGTCAAATAGAAGAATAGATTTTTGTGACATCACGCCTTATGAAATGTAAGAATCGGTGATTGTAAACGCACCATTATTTTTGTGCTGCTAAGTAAGAAAGAAAAACTGGTACTATGTAGGCCATGAAACGCTGCCGACTACAATTTTCCTTGAAATAGCGGTGATGAGAATATGTGAATATATGTAGAATTCAGTGTCTGCTGTGTTTGTCTTGGTTGTGGAGAGATTGCTCATAGCAGGTAGGAAAAAGGGGTCTTTAGCTTTGAAAAATGCATTGAGGCATCTTAGTGGGAAATCCTGTATGGCACCGCTGTGAACTAGGCACCTCCTGGTGAGAGGAATTTGATCCCTAATATTCATGTTGGAAGCACAGAATTGAGTATGTAAGTTGCCTTCTGACCTCCACACATAGCCCATGACTTGGGTGTGTATATATAACATAACACTAATAAGAATTTTGTTTTTTAAAAAATGAGGATGGTGATGTCTAACTATTTCTGGAGCATTCAAGGAGATAAGCACGTGGAAGCTTCCAAGTGCAGACAATACTTGTTCCTTTCTTCATTTTTTTTAAAAACATAATGTTGCAAATTATCTTTGTCCCCAAGTCAGGGCAGTAGTAAGTATCTCACTGATGTCAGAAGGGTCCATGAACCTCAAAGGTGATCCTTTGAATGTATGCATTCGTAGGTCCATGTTCATTCTCACACAGAGACATGTATTTTCTTTCTTTTAAAGAAAAATCTGCTTTTATACAAATAAAAACACCCCCTGTAGCAGTGATAGTGTGAGAACCTGGGCCCTGCCGGTGCCAACAAGCCAGTGTTTGTTCCCATCCTCAGTAACAGGCCAACTAAAGAGATGCAGTGAGGGTAAAAAGCAGGAAGAGCAATGTTGCCAGTGTGACTGCAATAAGAAGAGGAACTGGGGGACCCTGTGAACCCCCACATCCACCTCCAGCTTCCAACATGCGGTTAGGTTTAAAGGAAAATCAGGAGGGCGGGCAGAAGTCAGCAACCCTCAGCATTACTCTACTCTGTCTCTCCTCCATGACGCCCTGTCTAGCTGTCTGCACCACGTGAAGTCTTTTTTGAGGAGACAAATCCCCCCTGACTGGCACCGGGAGAATCTCATTCTCCTCTCAGAATGAGATTCCTGGAAAAATTTCAGTTTTCGGACCCCTTGTGTTAATAGCACGATAGACAAAAGAGTAGTGCTGGGGCTTCTTGTATAATATGCCCATTCCCGCCAAGAGGGCTAGTCGGAGCACTGAGTTTATGTGTAGCGATATTATTGCTCTTCAATGCCTGCTCTCCCATCAGATGGGCCTATGTTGTCAGATACTATTGTATGCTAATGTCCTGGTACCTTATTTATCGTAGACCCAAACTAAAAGGAAGAAAGCTGGGTCCAGTGATCCTGACACTCAGGAGGCAGGGACAAGAGGGCGGTATGGGTATGATCAAGGCCAGTTTGGGCTACATAGTGAGTTTTAGGACAGTCCGAATAAACGGTAAGACTGTAGTTGGTTGTTGCTTTTTTAACTCTTTGGCTCTTTGGAGGACCTACCACCTAGCTTCCAAATAAATACGCACGGAGAGACTTATTTTTAACTTATGAATGCCTGGCTTTAACGTGGCTTGTTTCTTTTCTTTTTTTTTAATATTTATTTATTTATTTATTATGTATACAGTATTCTGTCTGCTTGTATGCCTACAGGCTAGAAGAGGGCACCATACATCATTACAGATGGTTGTGAGCCACCATGTGGTTGCTGGGAATTGAACTCTGCACCTTTGGAAGAGCAGACAGTGCTCTTAACCACTGAGCCATCTCTCCAGCCTGCTGGCTTGTTTCTTGCCAGCTCTCTCTTCTCTTCTCTTCTCTTCTCTTCTCTTCTCTTCTCTTCTCTTCTCTTCTCTTCTCTTCTCTTCTCTTCTCTCCTCTCCTCTCCTCTCCTCTCCTCTCCTCTCCTCTCCTCTCCCCTCCCCTTCTCTCCTCCCCTCCTCTCCTCCCCCTTCCCTTTCTTCCTCTCCTCTTCCCTCCTCTCCTCTCCTCTTCCCTCCTCTCCTCTCCTCTCCTCTCCTCTCCTCTTTCTTTCATTTCTTTTCTCTTTTAAGACAGGGTTTCTCTGTGTAACCTTGGAGACTGTTCTGGAACTTGCTCTGTAGACCAGGCTGGCCTCTATTTCACAGAGATTCGCATGTATCTGCCTCCGGAGTGCTGGGATAAAGGCGTGCACCACCACCACCGGGCCTCTTGCCACTTTTCTTAAATTGTCCCATCTATCTTTTGCCTCTGGGATTTTATCTTTCTCATGTCCATATATCTTTCCTTTCCTTCTTATTCCATGTCTGGCTGTGTGGCTGACTGGCTGGCCCCTTCTTTTCTCACTCCTTGATCTCCCAGATTTTCCTTTCTATTGATTCTCTCTGTTTGCCAGTCCCACCTATCCTTTCTTCTGCCTTGCTACCTATTGTTCAGCTCTTTATTAGACCAATCAGGTGTTTAGACAGGCAGAGCAACACAGCTTCACAGAGTTAAACAAGTGCAACATAAAAGAATGCAACACATCTTTGCATCATTAAACCAATATCCTACAACATAACTAAGCACAACACATCTTAAAATAATATTCTACAACATAAGGCTGTCAAAACCACAGAGGAAAGGGTAGAAGGAGGAAGAGAGAAGAGGAGAGGAGAAAGTGCAGAAGACTACTGGAAAAGAAATTCTGGTTGTCACAAAAATTATATAAATGACTGCATACAAATACGTTGCCTCTAGGCTTGTCAGTACTCAGTAAACTAGGGACTGTCCACACTGTGACACCGCTACATGGAATCATGGAATGAGCACTTGGAATCGAGTAGACATTCTTTTCTTTTTCAGTAAGTATTAGAATGAGCTTGAATTGAAACCAGTTTTATTTTTTTTTTTGACATTGAATTTAGCTAATGAGAAAACACCTCTTTTCAGAAATGTACAAATCATAAGGAATAAAAACAGAGCCTGGAAGGGCGTCTTCCTGGGGACAATTGCCAAGACGCCTAAGGTTTCAGTTCTTGTCTCCCTTGGGCGAAATCTTGGAAGCACTAGCACACGTTCAGCATGCTGTTCTTGTAAGAAAGAGCGAGGGCTGAGACTTGACGCTACAGGCGCCACTGTCTGTCAGCTGACCACCCAGCACTATTGCTCTCAGAGACTCAAGGTGGGTTTTTCCAGCTAATTTTTATGAAGCTGCTTATCTCTTCCATTTGGCCTCTGTGTTCTAGTTCTTATCTGTGAGAAACGATAAGCCCTTTGCTAGGGGACTTTGAATCCTACTGCAATCCTGCCAACTACTTTGCCTGGTGGTTTCATTTTAGCTCCAGGTTTCATTGTTTATGGGTTTGGTTACCTGTTACCCACATTCCCCAGAGAAAATGGACCCCTGAAACAGGAAATAATTTTACATTAGAATGACATGAAGGCAAACGGTAAAGAAATAAACAGATTAACTGCCATTTCGTGTCTGCTTCTGGGCCTATTATGGCCACATTACCTCTGACGTATTTACAAAGCTGTCTGTACTGCTTAGTGGATGGAAAGGGCTGAAGAAAGCTGCTTTCCTCCTGTGTTCTCTTCTGCACTTCCCTGACTTCCAAACAAGTGGCTCAGACCCCGCAGGGGGGAGCAGTGGTGGTGGCTGGAACTCCTTGGATGGATTTCTTGCCATCCTTTCCTGAAAAAGTTTGATGCTCATTGACAATTACTTTGCTACTTTAATAGCAATAATGATACTCGTTTTAAAACAACTGTTATTATTTTTGAGCGCCTCCCACACACTTAGGCATTTCATCTTCATTACCTTCGCAGCAGCAATGGAAGTCGGATAATATTATTCAGTTTCCAGTGTTGTTATATAATGTGTGGTAATATAGTTAGTGTGGATTAATTACTTTTCTTAATATTTTGACAGCTCCTTGAGGGAGTTCTTTACCCATTTTCATTATGTGTGTGAGGTTTATAACTATTATTTTTTATTGAAAATATTTTTTCACGCAATATACTTTGATCATGGTTTCCCCTTCCTCAGCTCTTCCCAAAATCTCCCCCCCTTTCACGTTCACCCAAATCCATATCATTTTTCTCTCTCAGAATTATTTTAAAAATTAGAGTCTCACCACAAAGTCCTGGCCTGCCTGGAACTCACTCTCGAGACCTCCTGAGTGTTGGAATTAAATTAAATTAAAAATATGCATGTTTCACCATATTCAACCATAATAAAGCTCTCGTGCAAACTTATATTCTTTAGCAGTTTTCAAGCCATCTTCAACCTCTCACAGGACTCCTGTGGGACAGGATGGCCCACGCCATCTTTATCTAGGCAGAAGTTAAGCCTGATTCACATTTATGGCCTACAGTGCCTCCAAGTTGGTCTAAAAGCTGCTTTTCTGCGCAGGTGAGCTGGCTCAGTGGGTATGGGTGCTTGTTGCCAGTCCTGATAGCCTGAGTTTGATATGTAGGACCCACAAGTTGAAAGAAGAAAACCAACTCCTACATTCTCTGACTTCCACGTGATGTGTGCAGTTGGGGTAGGGGTGGGCGATAAACATCATTTCAAAGTTAAAAAAACAAAAAACAAAAACCAGCCTTTGTGAGCTGTCCCTCATGCTGGGGTGCTTCTTGGGAATGCAGCTGTCTTTTAGCCCCCCATGCTTGCCAAGGTTGGGTGGAACAGTGTCTTTGGTTGGTTGTTGGTGCACTGGTTCAGGTGATTCCCCATTCCCCAGGGGAAGCCACACGATAGTGAGTTCAAGTTCTCCATCTTCCTTGCTTTCTGTGCTTTCAGAGTCACCTTTGCCCAAGCCGCTTCATATGGCTCTGTCTGCTTTCTGGTGGTCTGGAACTTAAATCACGGTTTATGATGTCATAATCCTGTCTCTCAGCGGCATCGATTGCTATGCTAATGTTAATCTGCTCTTGGCATGCACATCTCTGCAATGAACCCGGAACTTGTATCAGTTCATAGACACAATTCAAGGTTCCTCTCTCCAGCTCCTTCCTGCTCAGTATCTGCCTACTCTTGCCAACTTCCGAGGTCCATTTTCTTCAGCCCTCTTGCTCAATGCAAGGCACATCTCCAAGTCTTAGGCGCTTGTGCTACTCAGTTCTGCAGAGCTGGGATTGCCCTGGTGTGGGGTGGTGAGATAAAGAGAGATACTAAGCACTCTTCGACCCAAAGATCTTTTTTTCCAGGCACACACTGTGACAGTACACACACAATCTGTGACAGTACACACACACACACACACACACACACACACACACACTGTGACAGAAGTTCATATCATGGTGACCCCCCAACCTTAAAATTATTTTTTAAAATATTTATTTATTTATTTATTCATTTATTTATTATGTATACAATATTCTGTCTGTGTGTATACCTGCACGCCAGAAGACAGCACAAGACCCCATTACAAATGGTTGTGAGCCACCATGTGGTTGCTGGGAATTGAACTCAAGACCTTTGGAAGAGCAGTCAATGCTTTTAACCTCAGAGCCATCTCTCCAGCCCCCCAAAATTATTTTTTTAATACTTCAGAACTGTAATTTTGCTACTGTTATGACTTATAATGTAAATGTGTTTTCCCATGGTCCTAGGTGAGGCGACCCTGTGAAAAGGTCATTTGACCCCCAAACGATCACAACCCACATGTTGAGCACCACTACTTTAAACAGACAAGATCCAAGCCTCTTCAGGGCATGCCTGGACAACCGAGAACATCAAGGTCAGTGAGTGTTGCTTACCTGTATTTTCCTAGTACTTTCAAGGACAAGGCAGAAAGAACGTGAGTTCAAGGCTAGCCTCTGCTCTATAACAAGTTTGAAGCCAGTCTGAATTGCATGAGATGCTGTCTCACCTGTTTAAAAAGACTATTCCAATCCAAATTAGAAAAGGGCATCATAAACCGGGCGGTGGTGGCGCACGCCTTTAATCCCAGCACTCGGGAGGCAGAGGCAGGTGGATCTCTGTGAGTTCGAGACCAGCCTGGTCTACAAGAGCTAGTTCCAGGACAGGCTCCAAAACCACAGAGAAACCCTGTCTCGAAAAACTAAAAAAAAAAAAAAAAAAGGCATCATAAAGAAACGCCTAAGTGTTTTGATGGACAGGCAGGGTTAGAGCTGAGACATACAACGTGTACAGACTTGACACTGTTATTGTTTGCTCATGACTAACGAGCCTGGACTGAAAGGAAAAGAAATAGTACAAAGACAAAAGCAAGGGTTGGACCTGCAGACGTCTGTATGCAAGAATCACACTGAGAGCTGTCAATCAACATGGTAGAAGGATGACTCCCAAGAGGGAGCTAAAATCCTAAAAGCTGGCCTGGGAGACAACGGGTAAGATGCTTGCCTATAGCCTGACCACCTGCGACCCCCAGAGCCCATGTAGAAACTGGAGGCAGAGACCTGAAATGCTCCACAAGCCCATGGGCTAGTCATCGCGGCTTACACAGAAATGGGAGGATATGGTGGAAAGGTAAGCAGTGACACTCAAAGGTTGTTCTCTGCCCTCTGCACGGGTGGGACACCCCCATACACATTCACACACATACATAGACTCATGTCACGAATAAATGAATTCCTGAAAGCTGAAGCCAGAAGCCACAAAGAACTCATAGGATGTAAAAAAGAGTTTGCCTGAGAAAGATACCCAGGGATACTTGTCTATACTTGGATGAGACCCTGGACCTTAAACCAATGCCATTACCAGATCAAGGCTTTGAGAAGGAATTGAATGTCGTTTGTAAGTGGGAGGGATGTGACCTGTGGTCAGAGACTAGATTGTGACAGACTCTTTTCCAGATATGGCCACATATACAACATCTCGTGTTCCCTTATATGGCGCCGATGTTCCTCTCTGTGCTGATATCTTGTTTGTACTCTAACAAGTAAAGTGTGCCCAAAGATTGGAGGGTGGAGCTGACCACTAGTGTAACCATAGAGGTCTGGAGGTCTGTACAGACAGACAGGAAGTGATATGGCTGGGTGGAGAGAGGGATGTAAGGCAGAAGACAGGAGCTTGGCCTCTTTTCGGGCTGAGGATTTCATAGAGGTAAGAACTCTAGTGGCTGGCTGCTCTTCTTCTCTGATGTTTCAGCTTTCACCCCCTAATATCTGACTCTGGATTTTTTATTATTAAGGCCAATTAGAACTCATGCTACCCCACACACTGGGGACCCTCTAGCTCCCCTTCTTCGTGCACCTGGCTAGACCTTTGACAACAGCAACAGAACTCAATAGAAGGGCTGCTCTGTGATTTCTGAGACCAGTCGTGCAATCCCTTACATGGTGTTTTACCACGTTCACTCTTGGGGCCATCCGATAAAGACACACTGTCGTGGAATATTATTTTAACTGGGCAAAGATGGTTAATTTGCTTATGTTGCAGAATATTACTTTAACTGTGTAAAGGTGTGTTACTTTTGTTTATGCTGCATCAGGGGCCAGCCAGGACATAAAACACTTCTCATACTAGAGTGGAGGTGTGGGAATAAATGAGGCACAATTTACACAACAGTATCGGGAGGGAGTTTTGGGTTTATTTAAATCCTGAAATCACCCGCGTTTATTTTCCAAAGAGCTTTTATATCAAGATAAACTGGGGGGTGGGGTGGCAGGTAACACAGACTTTTTTAGCATTTTTCCTAGGTAGTGGGGAATGACTTAGGTCACGTTCTGTTCATGGCTATTTTGTCTTTATCGGATGGTCCCAAGAGTGAACGTGGTAAAACACGACGTAAGGAATTGCACGACTGGTCTCAAAAATCACAGAGCAGCCCTTCTATTGAGTTCTGTTGCTGTTGTCAAAGGTCTAGCCAGGTGCACGAAGAAGGGGAGCTAGAGGTTCCCCAGTGTGTGGGGTAGCATGAGTTCTAATTGGCCTTAATAATAAAAAATCCAGAGTCAGATATTAGGGGGTGAAAGCTGAAACATCAGAGAAGAAGAGCAGCCAGCCACTAGAGTTCTTACCTCTATGAAATCCTCAGCCCGAAAAGAGGCCAAGCTCCTGTCTTCTGCCTTACATCCCTCTCTCCACCCAGCCATATCACTTCCTGTCTGTCTGTACAGACCTCCAGACCTCTATGGTTACACTAGTGGTCAGGTCCACCCTCTGATCTTCAGGCACACTTTACTTGTTAGAGTACAAACAAGATATCAGCACAGAGAGGAACATCGGCGCCATATAAGGGAACACGAGATGTTGTATATGTGGCCATATCTGGAAAAGAGTCTGTCACAATCTAGTCTCTGACCACAGGTCACATCCCTCCCACTTACAAACGACATTCAATTCCTTCTCAAAGCCTTGATCTGATAATGGCATTGGTTTAAGGAGTCGGCTTCATCCCAGAGATGCAGGGATGGTTCAACATATGAAAATCTGTCAACGTAATCCACCATATAAACAAGTTGAAAAACAAAAACCACATGATCATCTCATTAGATTTCGAAAAAGCTTTTTACAAAATACAACATCCCTTCATGATAAAGGTCTTGGAGAGAGCAGGGATACAGGGAACATACCTAAACATAATAAAGGCAATATGCAGCAAGCCAAAAACCAACATCAAACTAAATGGAAAGAAACTCCCAGCAATTACACTGAAAGCAGGAACAAGACAAAGTTGCCCACTCTCTACATATCTATTCAATATAGTTCTTGAGATCCTAGCTAGAGCAATAAGACACCAAAGGGAGATCAAGAGTATACAAATTGGAAAAGAAGTCAAACTCTCACTGTTTGCTGAAGATATGATAGTTTACATAAGCGATCCCAAAAATTCTACCAAAGAACTTCTACAACTCATAAACACTTTCAGTAATATAGCAGGATAAAAGATTAACTAAAAAAAAAATCAGCATTTCTCCTGTACACAGATGATAAAAGGGCTGGGAAACAAATCAGAGAATCAATACCCTTAACAATAGCCACAAATAGCATAAAATATCTCAGAGTAACTCTAACCAAACAAGTGGAAGACTTGTATGACAAGAACTTTAAATCTTTGAAGAAAAGAAGTTGAAGAAGTCACCAGAAAGTGGAAAGATCTCCCATGCTCCTGGGTAGGCAGAATTAACATAGTAAAAGTGTCAATCTTACCAAAAGCAATCTACAGATTCAACGCAATGCCCATCAAAATCCCAGCAAAATTCTTCAAAGACCTCAAAAAAATGGTACTCAACATCATATGGAAAAACAAAAAACCCAGGATAGCCAAAACAATCCTGTACAATAAAAGAACTTGTGGAGACATCACAATCCCTGACTTCAAACTCTACTACAGAGCTACAGTACTGAAAACAGCCTGGTATTGGCATAAGAACAGACAGGAAGACCAATGGAACCGAATAGAAGACCCGGATATCAATCCGCACATTTTTGAACACCGGATTTTTGACAAAGAAGCAAAAAAATATCAAATGGGAAAAAAGAAAGCATATTTAACAAGTGGTGCTGGCATAACTAGATATCAACATATAGAAGAATGAAAATAGATCCATATCTATTACTATGCTCAAAATTCAAGTCCAAATAGATCAAAGACCTCAACATAAAGCCAGCTACACTGAACCTTATAGAAGAGAAAGTGGAAAATACACTTGAATGCATTGGCACAGAAGACCACTTCCTAAATATAATCCCAGCAACACAGACACTGAGAGAAACAATTAATAAATGGAACCTCCTGAAACTGAAAAGCTTCTGTAAAGCAAAGGACATGGTCAATAACACAAAACGACAGCCTACAGAATGGGAAAAGATCTTCAGTAACCCCACATCAGAGAGAGGTCTGATCTCCAAAATATACAAAAAACTCAAGAAATTGGTCACCAAAAGAAAACATAATCCAATAAAAAAAATGAAGTACAGACCAAAACAGAGAACTCTCAACAGAGGAATCTAAAATGGCTGAAAGACACTTAAGGAAATATTCAGCATTTTTAGTCATCAGAGAAATGCAAATCAAAACAGCTCTGAGATTCCATCTTACACAAGAATGGCCAAGATCAAAAACACTGATGGCAACTTATGTTGGAGAGGTTGTCAGGGAAAGGGAACACTTCTGCATTGCTGGTGAGAATGCAAGCTGGTACAGCCCCTTTAGATGTCAGTGTGGCAATTTCTCAGAAAATTAGGAAACAACCTTCCTCAAGACCCAGTAATACCACTTTTGGGTGCTCAATCATGCCACAAGGACATGTGCTCAACTATGTTCATAGCAGCTTTGTTTGTCATAACCAGAACCTGGAAACAACCTAAATGCCTCTCGACTGAAGAATGGATAAGGAAAATGTGGTACATTTACACAATGGAGTACTATAGAGCAGAAAAAAAAATAAAGACATATTGAATTTTGCAGGCAAATGGATGGAGCTAGAAAACATTATTTTGAGTGAGGTAACCCAGACCCAGAAAGACAATTATCACGTGTACTCACTTATAGGTGGGTTTTAAACATAAAGCAAAGAAAGCCAGCCTACAAACCACAATCCCAGAGAACTTAGATAATGTGGACACTAAGAGAGACTTACATAGATCTAATCTACATAGGAAGTAGAAAAAGACAAGATCTCCTGAGTAAATTAGGAGCATGGGGACCTTGGGGGATGTTTGAAGAATGGAGGGGAGAGGCAGGGAGGGGAGCAGAGACAATTGTTTTATTTATTTATTTATTAAAGATTTCTGCCTCCTCCCTGCCACCGCCTCCCATTTCCTTCCCCCTTCCCCAATCAACTCCCTCTTCCTCATCAGCCCGAAGAGCAGTCAGGGTTCCCTGCCCTGTGGGAAGTCCAAGGACCTCCCACCCCTTTCCAGGTCTAGTAAGGTGAGCATCCAAACAGCCTAGGTTCCCACAAAGCCAGTACATGCAGTAGGATCAAAAGCCAGTGCCATTGTTCTGAGTTCTAGGTAGTCCTCATTGTCTGCTATGTTCAGCGAGTCCGGTTTTGTCCCATGTTTTTTCAGACCCAGTCCAGCTGGTCTTGGTGAGTTCCCAATAGAACATCCCCATTGCCTCAGTGTGTGGGTGCACCCCTCGTGGTCCTGAGTTCCTGAGCAGAGACAATTGTAAAGCTCAATAGAAATCAATAAAAAAGAAAATATGCACGAACATGAAAATATGCACATGCAAACACATGCACACGATACCTTGAAACTTTCAGAAATCAATTGTTTCATTTTCTTCACTTGAATTGGACAAAATAGAAAGTCTGGTGCTGAGGTTGCTATTATAAGAGAAAAAAGAGGTCTGAAAAAATGGTATTGTTGTGGCTGAGAAATGGGAAGAGATGAAGCAAGGCAAGAGAAAAAGGAAGAGGAACGTGGACAAGGAGAGGGTGGGGGAGGGCACAAGATCAAAACAGACAGGGAGAAAAAGACAGGTACAGAGGAAAAGATGGATGCAGAGCTGCCCATACGAATTGGAGCTGCACCAGAATGGCATGGCCAGCGTGCGGTATGATGGTGGATGCCCTTGCCATAAGCCAGGGTATTAGCATCTCCATGTGGCCTGTGAAGCTTGGGCTCTTTTTCTGAGACTTTCAGTTTCTACATGCCGCCAGTCACAATGGCACAGCCCTACTTTCCCAGCACATTTCCCTGTAGTATTATGTGCACCGTAGTTATTTAAATATTCCAGAGGGAAGATAAACTCCCTAAAATCACATTAATTCCCTGACAATTTACTGAGTCTTTCCCGTATCAAACCTCACTCCACATTTGTAAAAGCACACACCAAACTTTAAAAAGCAACTACTAAAATTTCCTTTCAGAAACGTTTCTCCTCTTCATTAAGGTTAGATTAATATAATCAGTGACTGCTAAGTTTCATGTGGAAGGATCATCAATGAATGACACTAAAAACTAAACTTGGAGAAATATCCCAGGAATCTTGAAATTCATTTTAGTTAGCTTAATTCAATTTTTTAATTTCTTTTGCAAAACCATCTTGTGGTTAGCTGGTCTTCATGTCCGTTATCAGTTTCCTAACTTCCTGTGAAACAGGGAACTGAACCCCAGAGTCGATTGTGACAGCAGTGTCTGGCTTTCTGCTAGGTTGGAGGTCAAATTTAGCATGGTTTTATGACCGTGAAGGTCAGATGGATGTGGAGACAGCTCAGTATGTTGACCATCTCAGTGCATTGACTGGCTGAGCATCCTCTACTTTGGGATGACTGTAGTCTTGACCTGGTTGACGTGTGTGGTTGAGCGGGTTAATGCTTGAATCTAATTGACCTCTCTCTACTGTCTCTCCATGAAGCTCTGAAAAGTCTGTGTGTCATCGTGAAGAGTTTAGCTGTACTGTGGCACAGTGGAAGTGTATGCATTCTTCTAGTTTAAGGCAGGAAGATTTACAACTAGTCCCCCCAAATGGGAGAAGCTTTGCTAATGGCTTCCCTGACCTCCTTCATTGTTTCTAGAACTAGTGTTCAGAATGCTGAGGAGGACTATTCAATGGAGTCAGATGTCCCCAAAGGCAATTCTAACGTTTCCACGGCTTTGATAAAATCTTCCAACCAGAGAGAGATAGAAAAGACAAATAAGATATTGGCTCTACTTTTCATCTGAATTGATCGTGCAAACTCAACATGATGCTGGACAGTTTATGCCAGCCAGAAGCTCTGACTAGGGAAAAGCACTTACTCAACCAATGTATTCAATGTCTGTTTTATCAACTTTATATTACCTTCTTTGACAGATAACATGCCCTTAAAATGTAATATCTGAGCCAGAAAAAGGAGAATGAGGGCTCCAGGGAGGGAAGAGGTGTGTGGAACCAGCAGCAATGTGGGATCTCCAGTCTTACAGGTACAGACTCTACCGCTTAGCACATGGAATGGCCTTCCCAAGTAGCACTGGCAAGTAGCTGAGCTGGAATGGGTATCCAAAGGTGCTATTTATTGTTGCTTGTCCATTGGTAGTAGAAACATCTCTTTGCTGGAGTACAAACATGCACAACGTGACCCAGAGTCATGATGCTTACCTCAAGCTTGCTGTCACACTGGGAAAGACCTAAGCAGAACTTGGCTGAGCTGTCCCCCTGAACCTCACTGACAATGAGTTGGTAAAGAAACCTCTGTTTACTGAGTCCCTAAAGCCCTCCAGACTGGAAAAAAAATCCCCTCTACTTGGGGTGAGGTGAGTTTGAATCACAACTCAATACACTCATTGAGAAATTTCCTTCCCTTTACTAGAACCCAGGTAAAACTCTTGTCATTTCTGTACACCTCGTTGCTCTTTTCCAAGCTAGAGGTGACTTTCCCTCTAGTCTGCTCTTCTCTTTCAAGAACTTAACCCGAGTTTTCTTATCTTTTCTGAGAAAGGGATGAGGGCGCTAATGAAGATGGGACATCTGGGTAGTGAGATGGTAGATGTTTTCTTTCAAGCTCAACTCTTGAAAAAATACACACTTTCAATTTGATGAAAGTAACCAAGTAGTGTTTTAAATTTGCAGACTTCTTTGAAGTATTAACAAAGGAGATCTCCACATCATCATCAACATGGCTCTTCAGCACTAGTTTTCGGGCCTGTCATGGTCACTGTGTGCAGGTCGTTTAGAATGTGGCATGTGACGTTTCTGATATGACACCCCCTCCAGCTGTGTAGAGTTGTCTTAGTGTTTACGTTGATCCTAAGAAAGCCGCTCTTTTTCCCTGTGGAGACAGCATAGAGAAGGAAGGCTAGTGGACATGCCATGTGGACAGGACAATATCTGGGGCACGTAGCATGGTACTCGGGGTAGGGAGGCCCAATGAAAGGCTTCCTGGACAATATTTTCAGTATTTGCAATACTGTCTCACAAAAGTCAGCAAGGTGAAGATTGGACTACCCCTCTACTAGCAAGCGAGCGTGATACGAACATTTCTACTGTCAGATAAAGTAACGGGGGAAGGGCTCAGGAGAGGTAAGCCCAAGCTCTCCTTTCAAAACTGGAAAGGCAAGGGCATTATGACTCGCTGCTCATCAAATCTTCCCACTCAGAAGAATACAGTTTTAAAAGGAATCCATTTATGCCACCTCAAAATTTTTTGGTGTATCTTTTTCTTTCCCCCTTAAAGCATAATGAGCTTGTCAGAGTTTCCATGGTGACCACAGGGTGCCATGGAAACTGATAGATTTAGCTACACTAAAAGAATAAATAAAATAGGCAGGCATTTACTTGACTGCAATGACAACTCTCCTAGATGGGAGAAGAGATGCAGCTAGCATTTAACCTGCTTGCTCTTCTCAATCTGAGCCTCATGAAAACACGAATTATTCTTCCTGGGTGTGCCTACTGTCCTGTGCTGCCTGGATGCTGTTCTCCTCAGGGCTCGCTCTTCACATGGTAGTTTCCCTTCCAGCTAGCTAGCTGTGTGCCACCAGTGGCCGTTAGGAATGCAGTACGGCATGAAACCTGGAGATGTGAAACACACTACAGTGACCAAGGGAACTTCTGCTGAACCTATCGCACAGTCCCACAGTTGTCCACCGCAAGTCTATGTGGGAGGAGACTCGGAGTCAAGACCTAGGTTCATTCTGTGCCAGCTGAATAGGAACCCCCAGTGTCCTCTGTAAAATGTCCAAACTTGACGGCCTTGTTACTTCACAGGGTTGTTGTGAGACCTAGATGGGGTAGCAAAAGGCAAGCCTTTTCTAAAGAGTCTGGCTCCAGCCCCCAGGAGGGAGCTATGGGGATGATCACCTAGCCAGATGGTGCAATCGATTATGCTTCAATCTAGTACTTTGCCTTGCCAAATGAAAGGTTTAGAATACACTTCAGCCAACCTTTGAGGATTTGGGGAGGGGAAATCTGACTCCCTACAAATTAAGGAGTATTGTGATCTTGAGAAACGATGCATTTCAGTTTCCTTGTGTGTTTGAAATCTTTTTTTTTTAAATTATGAAACACTAAAAAAATAGAATAAATGAAATCCAGGAGTTGCTCCCCATTAGCCTGAACTTGCTGCTTTGCCTGTTAGCATTTAGTCAGCACCATAAGGGCAGTAGAGTCTTCTTTAGATAGTCACTGTTCACATGCTTAACCTTCTGAGCACTTCATAGTGATCAGGCACTATTTAGAGGAGATCAATGGGGAGGAAGGAAGAGATACAGTCCTTGTCTTCTGAGGGCAGCAGGGAAAGAAAGCAGCACCGCAAAGGAACCCTTCACATCTGAGAGAGCAGAGGAGTACAGGTGCCCTGGATGATTCGAGTGGGGTGCTTGACTTAAATGGAGCATTTAGAGGTGGGGAGGCATGAGGCATCATCCCAGCTGCTCAAGGGGTGCAAAAGGCAGGGGAAATATGAGCAGGGCAGATCTATGACCTCTGGGAAAACAAAGGGAAATGATTCTGAATATATGACCAGTGACCTCAGAAGGCCAATGCAGGGGTCTTTTTTTTTTTTCTGAAAGAAAGTGAAATGTGGGGTCCTGTTAGTTAGGTTTCTATCACTGTGATAAAACGCCACAGTAAAATCAGTTGGGGAATAAAGGGTTTATTTCCACATACAGTCCACTACCAAAGAAGGCCAAGGCAGGGACCTGGAGTCATGGACCGGAGCAGAGGCTGTAGAGGAACATTGCTTCTTACTGGCTTGCTCTTTAAGGCTTGTTCAGTTTGCTTTCTTATACATTCCGGGTCTCCAGAGATGGCATCGCTGGTCGTGGTCTGGGCCCTGCCACATCAGTTTTCCATGGGGAATAAAAAAGTCAAAGGTCAATCTGGTAAAGGCATTTTTCTCAATTGAGGTTTCTGCTTCCCAAATGATTCTCTCCTGTGTCAAATTAAGATAAAAGCAGCCAGCACAGGGATTTGAACCCTGGGGATGCTAAGACTTTGTTCTGAAAGCAAGTAGAATAGTACCCCTTTCTCCCTCTAATCCTCAGTAGCCTGGAGACATCAGGATGAGATCCAAAATTGTAGGAAGCCCCCGAGTCTGAGGGTAGAGAGTCAGAAATGAGTGAGAAGACCATGACTTCTGGGCTGGGTCTTGGGTTTCTGCATCCTGAGCCTGTGTGCCAACTACTTGCCTGGGAACAGACAGGAACCATGTACTGTTCAAAGGAGCTACTACCATTTAAATCGCCTTGTAGGATGCTGAATCATGTCACTCAGGGACTAGGCCATTCCTCTGTTTAAGGTTCACTGTATAGCAAGTTGTCCAATGTTTGTTCATCCTGCAAAGCACATGGTAACAGCACGAGTGAGCATCAAAACAAAATTCTATCTGATTCCATTATTTCAACAGGATAATTTCCATTGTTCAGATGTTCCTTTACACTCCTGGCCTTTCATGACCTGAATTGTAACAGAGAGCATTTTATAAACTTAACACGGTCTTATACTCCACATGTTTACCTATTATATTAACGACTGTATAATATATTGTATTTAGACTGGTCTTGAGCTGGGGAGCTCAAGGAGGCCTCCTCTTTTGGCATTCCAGTTGCTGGGATTTCAGGCTTGTGTCCTGGTGCCCAGCTACAGTGTATTGCGTGACAATTCACAAATCTAGTCTTAACTGTTGGAACTGAGGATTCTTACATTGAAAAGCTGATTAACTGTACTGGTTTTCGGGAACAAGAGCGCATGCTGGAAACATTAAACCCTCTTTCACACTAAATGCAGACATTTCCTGCATCTCTCCTGCTGAGGTCTGTGTTTACACGGGCTTAGTGTTAGGGAATATTTCCAGTGTACTGGACATTGGGGATGCAAGGAGGGCTGGTGGCCTGCAGCGTGGAGAGAAAGTGACGGTGACGTGGCTGAAGTCTCCAAGAAGCTTGAGTAAGGAGTGCAGCTTGGAGGGTTCTGAATTCTGCGTCCAGCTTCAAAGGGGTTTAGGTTGTGAAGGGGAGGTAGAAGGTACAAATGCCATCTGAGGGGTCAGCGGCTCTCTTTCTCAACTGGAGGCAATCTTTATTTAAACAGCGTAATGATGACATAAGCCATTTGGCAAGCATCAGGTCACGTCATCTCTGATTTCAAGAAAGGGTGGTTCCAGCTGACAGAGCCCTGGGTCCCCTTTTCACTTCCTCATTAAGTGTCCAGGGAGAAAGTATAAAGGACAGAACAGTCTTGTCTGAGTAATCTTTGGACAGCGCCTGTCAAATGGGAAGTCAGCAGTTTCTAAAGCATAGTCCTCCTTTTACAGTTCAAGTGGTTACAATGTGTTCATCTGAAACTTTTTCACCTTAACCAAGCTACATGTAGAACATTTACTGTCTTTTAAAATGCAAGCCTTACAAAATGTCTTATAGTAAGTGTTTAACTGGCTCTTTATAACACTTTTCTGTTCCTTAGTTTCACAACAGGGGCCTGATCTTTTCATAGTCTCCCAGAAAGGAATTCTTTTACTATTAACCCACTCCATTCTTACTCCCTCTCTTTGGCTCCAGTATAGGGCAACAGTGTATCCAGATCAGGAAGATGAGCAACTGAGCTTTTCCCTCTTGCAGCAACCCTTACCCTGCCGTCCATCTGATAAGCTACAAACCCTAGATAAGGGGGTTTTATAGTGGGAGCAGGTGTATGGGGGCCCATAAGTCCATGGTGAGCTTTCTGACCTAACTCCACAGAAGAGGATACACTTGTGACATTTTATATGCAGAATTGAGCAAGAAATTTCCCAGACTCTACCCTATCGGTACCCTAATCCTTGGCACATAAGGAAGACTCTTGCTTCTGGGACTGCTTTCAGGCCATGACCCCTGTCTTCAAAGTTTCCTGGAACATGAATAGATTTTCCCGAAACATGAATATATTTCCCCAGGGTCTGTATAAGCACCAAACTCCCCATCATGCAAACAACAGCTCCTAAAAACAAAAGCGACAGATCTTCAAGTTCAGGAGCAGCTGCAAACAAACAAATGTTCCTAAAAGGGGGAGCAGGCCGGTGACTGAATCCCTCAGTGAAGTTTCCCTGGAATTTTGTTAACCAGCATCCTCGGCCTCATGACTGGAGCTGTCCCTTGTGCTATGGCCTGTACCAGAGTCATTAGCAGGTGACCAGCCATCTCCATGTGCCTGGAACTGAGAGTTTTCTCAAATCTTAAGACTTTAGGGACTGAAAGCAGGCAAGCTCGGTGTAAGTTGGGATGAGTTGGTAACTGTGGACCTTAGTTAGACTGTAACCTCTCCTCAGTGAAAGTGAAAGGACCCAGAAGGGAACACATGAGTGATTTATATGTGAGCCAGCATCATGTCATGAAAAGCTTGCTTCAGTGAAAAGCAGCTCAAGCAATGCAATGAGGTCTCACCCTATATATGGGAGCCAAAGTAGATACATATCTGCACTGGTGTTCTGCTTACAGTAAAAGGAAAGTACGCCCATTCATTTAACAAATATGTAAGGAACCGTCCTCGCTCAGGCATTGGACAGTCCCTTTGTTCTTCTGGCACTTCTGTCATGTGCACCAATGCACATGCATGTGTATGGAAATAAACTACCAGTCTTGAGAAACCTCTTTTCAAGTTGTTGTTCAGGGAGTCCAGGAGACGCCATAAAAACAAAAACAATGTAGGCTGTTGCATTGTTTCTGGCTGCCTCCCAGATCCGAAGTCAAGTCCATGTTGCTAAAGACATCACATTGTTTGGACACATGGAAGGAATAAAGCTGGGACTGACCCGGAAGCCTTCTCTTTGAGGACTGGCTCTGACGGCACCAAAAGGTGCTGTGGCCGCTGCCAAGACAGAAAACTCAGCCAACAGTCCTATCCAGCTGTGACTCCCACATACTACAGCATGAGTACCTAAAGGTGCAATAGTAACCAACACCTTTCTAATAGGATGTAAGGCCCACTCAGTAGGAGGCAATTCAGGCTTGATACTGAGAATCTGTCCAAATACCCATTGCTGGGGAGGCCATTTACCCTAGAGGAGAATCTACTATTGCCACTTTACTAAACCAGTAAAACTTTTAGCTACACTCTAAATACTTACCCTTATATCCACAGATAAGCTTAACTCTCACCTTCCATCAAGGAGGCGTCTCCTTGTAGCAGAGTCCATTACAGAAATCCACAACTGACCATGATGCAGAGAACAACTGTGGGGTGTCCAGACCCAACTGATCGAGCCATACCAGAACTCTTACACCAGAAGCTCGGGGAACATGAGGGAGAGGAGATGGAGCCAGATGCTTCAAGATCATGTCTTCTATACTGCAGGAAAGTTCCACCCATGAGAGCTCAGCAATATAGTAGCCTTCATGAGACCCGAGCATCAGTTGACAAGCAAGCTTGGATGGGGAGACTATCACAAGGCCTCTCCTTTAGATGAAGAGATACAGGCAATTAACAGGTGCTAAGAGGGAGAGTCAGTCTTCCCCAGATAATTAGTTATCTAGTAACAAGTGGCCACCCCTAAAACATATACATATAAGCAAAACTAAATGGACTTAACAAGCTGTATTGACATGTCTATGTATATATACACATAGCAATAACAAAGAAAAAAAAGGGGGAAAGGGTGCGGGTGGATCTGGGAGGAGGTAAGAGGAAGAGTGGGGTAGTGGGTAAATATGATCAAAGTCTGTTGTATGACTTTCTCAAAGAAATGCTATATTAACATTAAAAAGAAATGGTAACAAGCAAATGGAGAATATGACCTTCATTAGGATTGGCTACGAAGACTGAAGTAGCAGGAAAAGGATGGATTAGTGGAAAGAGAACTTCCTGGTAGGGGGCAGCTAACTCTTGGGCAGGGGCAGTCACTATGTGGCCTGGTGTGGTGCTATCATTTGAGGCAAAGTCCTTACAAGAGAGTCGGCCCCATTCGTATTCACACGAAAGCGCTTGCTGGGAGGAGCAGCTGTGAGAACCTAGTATCCACTCTCTCAAGGCAAATATCCTGCGGGCACGACTTACTATAAGAGCCTGGGGCTGTTGCCTGAGGAGGGAACCAGAACGGGCTTTGCAGTGACGTGGCCCAAGTCGTGTTTTCACGACCAAGGAGTCGAGGACCTCAGGCTTGCAGATAAATGGTCTCTAGATTCCTATCCATGCACTTCGGCTCACGGCTGCTGCTTAGCTTGGGGACCTCATTTTCTCCTCTTGTACAACTGAATAAATCAAGAGTCATCTACATTAGACCAGAAAAGTTGGCCTTGATATTGTATGTGGGTGGGCGCAAAGACTAAAATATTAACCTTAGGGGAACAAGAGGGACTTTGAATTCCATATTAACCCTTGGTGGTAGGGTCTTCCCTGTAAGGTTCTGTACAACAAGCTTCAAGAACACCAGCAAAGAACGAACACATTCTGCATCCTGCAAACGCGGAAAAGGAAACTGGTCTCAAGGCAGGTGGCTCCAACCGACCTTTCACTTATGGCTGTGTTTGTGCAAGTTCAGAACCTGGTGCACAAGTTGAGGTGATGACTGGTCCGGCGAGTGTAGAAGACTCAGAGAAGACTCTAGGCGTGCAATGACAGCAAGGTAGAACAGCTTGATTTTGATAACTCAAGGAGTTAACATATCCAAAACCAACGCCGGAGTGGGGAGGAAAACCACACCCCACGGGAGTCGAGCCAACTCATAGGAGAAAAATCCTATTGGCACCAAGGAGGCAGTGAGCCAGCCCCTGGGCGCGGCCTGCAGGGGGCAGGCGATTGCCCAGGGAAGCCGGGGCAAGACGAGGGCCGGCGTCCCAGCAGCTCCCGCTCCGCCGCTACAGGGACAGCTCTGCGCCCGCCCGCCCGTCCGCCCGGTGCGCTCTCCTCGACCCGTGGACTCGCGCTGCTGCCCCGCCGCTGCCATGTGTGCGGCTCGGACGCCACCGCCGCTGGCGCACATCTTCCGAGGGACTTTCGTCCACTCCACCTGGACCTGCCCCATGGAGGTGCTTCGCGATCACCTCCTTGGCGTGAGCGACAACGGCAAAGTGAGTGGGCACGGGGTCCGGGGCACTGCGGGCAGGTGGAGGGACTCTGGAGCGGTGCTGCTCATTCCGGTTCGCTCTGGCACAGAGCGAGCACTGTGGCTCTGGAGTTGAACTTGAACGTTTGGCTTTTAGGGAATGCAAACAGCCTGGTCACTAGGTTCATAGCCTGGTTAGGGTGGAATGACACCCCAGAGGCCAGGAGCTATGGAGTACTAGCAAAACATGGTAGGAACCCTCAGAAAATGTGATTGAATTCCTTGCACAGAGTGGGGGTGAGGGGCATCATTGGATTAGTGTTGTTTACTGAATTCAGAGGTAGAATAAACAAAAACACCTGGCTTCATTCACATAGTCATTCATTTTTTTAAAAAATGCATTAATGCTGCAGGCTATACAAGTTTAATGCTGGGAAGGATAGAACTGGAAAAATCACTCAATCTCCCGCTCCCCACCTCCCCGCCCCACCACACACACAGCCATTTGCATTAAAACAATCGGTTTCATTTTAAAGTTGAAAATGCCTTCTACGGTAATTGGTCTTATATAGCCTCCCCTTAGGATTCCACAAGTGTTATATGATGTCTGGTGCCTTCTTCTTTGTTCATACAGATAGTAACTACATATATTAGCAGTGTCTTGGTCAGTTTGATAAGTGAAGTCATTTCATTTGGGGGAAAAATGGGGTATTTGGGCTGTTTCTCAAAGTATACCAGTTTGTGGGCTGCCAGGTTGGAGACTATAGTGCCACTGAATCATTGACAGTATTGAATTATAACTTGTATTTGGGAATAACCAAATCTGATGGATATTCTTAAAAAATTGTTAACATTTTGTGTGTGTGTCTGTGTGTGTGTGTCTCTGTGTGTGCATGTGCCAAGTACATGTGTGGTCAGAGAACAACCTGTGGGAACTGGTTCTCTCCTTCCTCCGTGTGGATTCCAGGGATTGAACTCAGGTCGTCAGGCTTGGTGGCAAGCACTTTTACCTGCTAAAGTGACCCCATGGGCTCCAAAATCTTGTTTTCTCATGGTCTTTGTTTTTTGTTGTTGTTGTTGGTGGTGGTGGTGGTGGTGGTGGTGTATTGGGAAGCTTGATGCTGTGTTTCCAAGGTGATAAAAAGTCTCAGAGCTCACCTAATGGAGACTCCAGTAAACCTGGGGACCTGCACATCCACTCCATATATAGGATCACGACCCTCAATTTTAGTGAATTTCTAACCTGGTGCAAACCCCAAGAAACCCAATGCAGACACGGGGAGACTGGTTTCAGAGAGGAGGTGCTAGTTTGAACACAGGAACTTTTCAATTGATAGTTTTCTTTCTGAGATTAATCGCCTATTCCGTCAATTCTAATAGTGTAACTGACGTGACAGCAGGTTTGGAGACATGATGGGAATAAGTAAGAAAAGGGTGTAAGCTATCGGAAAACTAATCTTTCCCTTGAGTTTATTCAGAAGAATAACAGCATCCTGAACATGCAATTAGTGGTTGAGTCAGAGAGCGTGTTCCTTTTGGAACATGCTGAGACTCTCAGTGAGAGAGCATGTTCCTCTTGGCGCATGCTGAGACTCTCAGTTTGGAGAGTGTGCCATTCCCACAGGAGACAAAATTAACTAGGAATCAGCCACAGAGGCAAGCCAGTCAAGATTTGCAGTTGAAAACCCTTTGCCGGTGGATTGTTAACTATTGGTCTCCCTCCTCCGTGCAAGGCAGTAAGTTAATTGCCCCTTCCCCAGCCTTAAAGGGTAAGGATGGGTTATCTATTTCAGTATTCCATCTCCCTCATGTTGAATAGGGAGTGCCACACATTTAGGATTAGTAAGACAAGCTGCTTCTTTATATACTTATTATTTATATTATTTAACTATTCCAAGGCGTATGGAAACTAGTATGTCTTTGAAGTGAGGAAGTGAATGTTTGGAACCATCAGGCTTGGGTGCCTCTGATTTATAGTGAGCTCTTAAAGCTGATGCCAGGACACAGCTTGAGATGGATTGGGAGTATCTAGAAGGACTTGTGAAAATACTGGCTCCGAGATAGCATCCTCAGAGAACCCAAATGCATAGGTCCAGGATCAGATTCTTTTTTTTTTTTTTTTTTTTTTTTTTTTTGGTTTTTCGAGACAGGGTTTCTCTGTGGCTTTGGAGCCTGTCCTGGAACTAGCTCTGTAGACCAGGCTGGTCTCGAACTCACAGAGATCCGCCTGCCTCTGCCTCCCGAGTACTGGGATTAAAGGCGTGCGCCACCATCGCCCGGCTCAGGATCAGATTCTTGTAGACATCTTCAGAGACTCAGGCAAGGCAGTGGGTGAATTCCAGTCTAAGTGATCCTGGTGGATCTATTGTGGGAAATGTTCAAAGCTCATCTCTCTTCAGGCCTAGGTCTCGGGCAGCATCTCAGGGAAGGGACAGTTTTCCTCGTCTTCTCTGTCCTAGGTCTAACTCCTCATTTCCTGTCTCTTGACTTAGGCTTGGAGGATGGTAATGACTGTGTTTCATTCATTTAAGTACAGCATATTAAAAATGAGTTATTTTTTAAAAGAGCAAAACAAAAAAAATCCCTCTGTATCCAACATTTTTGGTATTATTTAGAATTCAGGGTTAATTTTTACACTTAAGCAGCATACAGCTTGTTTTTACACTAAAGATTCCAAAATGTATAATTCATTTTCAAATGTTTCATTAATCTTGAAACACCGTGTGCTCAGATATTACTGTTTACCCAGTTCTTCCCACATACACCACGGTCAAGTTGACTCTAAAAAATTCATCAATGTTGGAACTTTCAGTGAACGCTTTACACAGAAACCAGCGTGAGGAAGTGTGCCCACGTAGAAACAGTGTCCTGGGTGTTAGGAACCCTGGGTGGGAGTGTTCGCCTGCTTTGAGACCATGAAATGAGACACTGAACATCTCCCAAGCCCCAGCTCCCTCCTCTGTAGACTCAGCCTTAAATCTGATACAGAAAGAGCGTATGTATGACAATGTTCGCACTTAGTTGGTACTGCACTCAGACTGTGGTCATTCGGGCCCCTTCCTTTTCTCCGCCCCTAGTAAGCCCTAAGCCTGTTGCTCAGAGTGGCAGTTTTGCAGCTTTCCACGTGGTAGCACCTGTGCAGTTACGTGGTAGAGAAGAAAGCAGAGGCCTGGGGTAAACCTCGCGGAAGAGGCACAGGTGCTGGATGTCAGCTGTGCATTTTTGTGATCTGATCGTGACGTCTGTCATTCATGCATGGTGACATGAAGCTGTATCTGGGAAAGGTTTCAGGGTCCTTAGCTGCTCTGTCACTAGGACATTGTTGCCAGTATTACTTCCACTACAGTCAAGAAGCTGGTTAGAGAACTCAATCATCCACAGTTGTGGCAGTGTAACCAGCTCTTGAAACATGGACCAAAGACCATGCTCTGTTTCCCTCAACAGTCTACTTCCTTAAGGAATGACCCCTGAATTTAAAACACTTGCAGGGGATGGCTCAGGGGATGGTTGTTCTTCTAGGAGTTTTATTTGATTCTCAACACCCACATGACAGCTCACAACCATCTGTATCTTTAGTTCTAGGAGAGCTGATGCCCTCTTCTGGCCTTCAGGAGCACTTACACTCACTGCACACATGGATATCCAAACAGACACAGACACATACTGTATATAATTTTAGCCAAGGCACCAAACTTGTGATAACAAAAGTGGAATGAGTCTCGAATTCAAAACTGGGCTCATCAGTGAAGATGAATGAATGAATAAAGTATGAAAGCAGCCGCAGTGAGGTCACTAATCTAGTGAGACATACCAGACCTGCTGTAATGGTCAGAATGGAGTTGGTCTAAGTAGAGAGGGAAGGTTTTCTCCAGTTGAACACATTTTGATATTTAAAACATGATCTGCAGGAAGAGTGGGAATCCACAGGCAGGTTGGATTCAGAGAAGGATAGCATCTTTTAGATGGAGGAAATGACCCATGAAAAAGAGTCTTGGGGGTTAGAAAGGATGAAAGGCAAAGATAATTAGAGAAGTCAAACTGTGAATCTCAGCAGCTGCTGGAGGTGGAGAAGAAGGGATAATGGTACCTGTTGAGTTAGGGTCCAAGAAAGCTGCAGGCTCAGTAACGGAGATCAGCAAGCAGCTGTGTCGCAGTGGGGGACATAAGTGTCTCCAAACAGAGTGAGAACATCTTGTGTGTCAGGGCAAGTGTGCTTGGGATTTTGCCTTGTATCAAAAGAGACGGAAGGAGCAA
Source organism: Microtus obscurus (assembly GCA_963919715.1). Classification (NCBI taxonomy): domain Eukaryota; kingdom Metazoa; phylum Chordata; class Mammalia; order Rodentia; family Cricetidae; genus Microtus; species Microtus obscurus. Next base: position 40,368,509 of record CAWTZC010002514.1, read on the forward strand.
GGGAAAAGTTATGCCTTTTGGTTAGAACCCAGAAAGTAGGCTAGTGATGGTCTATAACCAATAGTATTGAGGGATGGGTTCTTGAAATGTGTAAGTACGTGATCTGATCAATTATTCCTTCAGTTTCTTTAGTAGGTCCTTACGGTGTATCAGTTTTGTGAAGGATGTCTCTTATCGAGGTCATTGCCAGGTTTAGTTGGGTTAATCTCTTAGAGGAGGAGATCGTCAAATGTAATATTTTAATATTTGGGACCAGTTTAGAATGTCAAGTCTCTACCCAGAGTCAGAGGTAGAACTCAGTTCTCATTCTTTTTTTTTTTAAATATTTATTTATTATGTATACAATATTCTGTCTGTATGTCTGCAGGCCAGAAGAGGGCACCAGACCTTATTACAGATGGTTGTGAGCCACCATGTGGTTGCTAGGAATTGAACTCAGGACCTTTGGAAGAGCAGGCAATGCTCTTAACCACTGAGCCATCTCTCCAACCCTCAGTTCTCATTCTTTTGATTAATGGGAAACAACTTTCTCTTGCTTGGTCTTAAGGAATCTCTGGTACCTCCTCCCTCTCATACAGTATTTTAAAGCTTAAAGAGGAGCCATTAGGATGCTTCTGTTAAAATTGATATTACCCAGAAAAAGGGCAATAAAGACCAAAGCTGACTGTGGCCAAGGGTCCATCCTCTAAGGCTACTCATACCTAATAATCCTCTTTCCAGTTATCAGGCCCTTATTTTCCCAGCTTTCTTTGTGGCTGAGAGATGTGGTAAGAGACACCCTTACTTTCTTTAGATGTTTTTCTATGTTTTAGACGTTTTTAGATGTTTTTCTATGAGGAAGGATGTTGCTGCCACCATCTGGGACTATGACTGTGCTAGACTGTTTCATCACTGTGACAAAATATCTGAGAACACCAAGTTAAAAGGAAAGATTTGTTTGGTTCATGGTTTCAGAGGTTCAGTACATGGTTGGCTAACTTCATTGTTATTAGGTCTATGGTGAAACGGATTATGGTTGCAGGAACGTGGTTAATGAAGGCCAGAAAGCTAACTGCTGTGTGGTGGCAGTGAAGCAGAGAGCAAGAGAGCTTCCCTCATGGTTAAATCACTAGAAATATCCTCACGTGCATACTCAGAAAACTCTGCCATGTTTGAAGAGTTGAACTCCCCTGAAACTTCCTTTGTGAGCTGGTGAAGTGTTTTCATTGTGTGAACCCTTGGACCCTTTGCTCATTGCCTGTAGTTACTGAACTACACTCCTCAAAGAGTGCTATGGTTACTACAGGCAAAGCTCCAGACTGTCTTGGGAGGCAAGTTTTGGAAGGAAGCCAATATAAAGAAACTCAAGGGTAGTTACTTTCTCAAAGCTCTGCCTTCCTGGGCTTAGAGACCCCAAGGTTCTTTTCTGGGATGTGGGGGAAGGGAGGTACATGAAGGCTTGGAGAGGAATCACTAGTCCGGCTGAATCATATGCCTTCTCCTAAACATCTTTCTTAGGTGGCATGTATCTCCCAGGTTCAACTCCTGAATCTGCTTCTTAAATGGCTAGACACAAGTTTGTTGTTTCAGAGAATGAAAGAATAAGTGATTTTTGTCAGAGAGCTAAAGAACTGAAGAACTAAGTAAGGGAGGAGCATGGGGCCTTTGAGATGGCTCAGCAAGTGACGGCATCTGCGGTCAAGCCTCACTACCTGAGCTCAATCCCTGGGACCCAAACATGGGAAGGAGAGACTCAAATCTCCTATATTGCCCTCTGACCTCCACACGCACAGAGTGGTATGTGTGCATGGGTATACCTGTGTGCACATACACACATGACAAATAAATAAAATTGTGCTTTGGAAAATGGAGAGGCATTTCAGGGCACACTAGATGTTCTTAAGGTCAGAGAGCGGTCATCCAGTAATTGATAGTTTAACAGTCCTGGCACAGCCTCTCTATGGGCTTAGAATGCAAAGGTAAAGCAGGGAGATGTTAAAGGTTAAACTGAGGATGGAGTTTAAAGTACTTCGCTCCTAGAAACTCTCATCTCTAGCATCTAGAATGCCAGGTACTGGGGAGCTGGTAAGGGTTAGGAAAGGAAGGCAAAAGTAATTCTGCTAAGGCCTTCTTCCTGGAGGGGTGGCTCTGCCACATTATTTTCAAAGGATTAATAGCTGCTTTCCCCAGTACCTTCTTCTGGTTGGCCCCAACATCGGTGTCTTTCAGGCACTCCTACCCAGTCATGCCCAGCATGTTTCCCAGAGCTCTTCATTCTTATTCCTTCCCACCACTGTTCTTGCAACTCTCCCTTGCCTCTTGACTGAAACATTATTGGAGTATCTTGTTTTCCTCCCTATTCCAGTGTTTCCTCCACATGACTGACTGCTATTTTCTTACATCATGGGTGTTCTTCCGCAGCCATCTGGGGCTTACTATTGACTGGAAGGTCCAAATGTCTTTGGAGGACTCTAGACACGACATTCTTTCTGATACTTTCCCCAGTGTCATCTCTCTGTAAAGTGGGATAGAATGACTCTGACTTGCTCACACCGTCATGTGTCCCTGAGCGGAGGATGAGCAGGTAGGTTTCCCATGGTTCCCTAGCACACCATGTCCTTTTTTGTCTCCATGGTTTGGGGGCTGATCCCTCAGTCTGGAGTGACCCTCGTTTTTCCATCCCACTCCACCTGCGTCAAATGTCAGCTTTGATTTCTCCAAAGTTTCTCCAGTCATTGTTTTCCAACTGGATAAACGTTTCTTCCTCAGCACATAAAATTTTGCATGCACTTTAAATAATTATTTTCTTAGTACTTAAAAGATGGTTTCTAAAGCCAGACTATGAATTCAACTCTCAGCTCTTTCATTTACCTGGGACAAATTTCTTTATGTGTCTAAGCCTCCACAACTAAGCATCCATGTTTTGAAGTTTAATGTTCATTGTGAGATACTAAGATGGTAGACACTTTATTTGAGGCTGAGGTTTAGAAGGTGGGGTCCTTGGTATGTGAATCAGATTAGAGCCCAGTTCTCACTGTAAGACTGGTGTCTTTATAAGTGACACATCACACACACACAAGCAAGCACACACACATGCACACACGCACATACACATGCGTGCATGCACACACATACACGCACATGTGTGCATGCACACACATGCACACACATGCACACACATACGCACACACACACACACAATCTTATTCTGTGGTGCTCTGCTCTACCTCAGGACTCTGCCAAGTCTCTTTTTTAAAATACCTTATGCATTCATGGTGATGTAGAACCAGCAACAGAAATGGACAGAGACGGACGGTATGCCAACTCCGAGCTGTTCGTCTCCCTTCTGCTTGTGCACAAGGTTCAACTCCAATATCATCACAAATCTTTTCATTGTTTTTAAATTACTTCTTCCTCCATTTGATGTCCTTTACTGTCTGTTTCTCTGACAGCAAATTCCTATGCATTTGCTGTATCTGATTTGTGTACATGCAAGTTCAAATTGTATGCTTCTGTTCATGTTGCATCTGTAAAGAGCAGAAAGTACCTCATAATTCCTAGCAAATGCAGGCTCTTTCAAATCGTATAGGTGTTCAGGAAATATTTCTGAATAATTGCAGCAACCACTATACAGTTTGTCTTCCTCTTGTACCTTAGTAAGAACAACATCGGATGTAATTTAATGTGTTCTCAGGAGTGACTTCTATTGAACAAATATAAATGTTCAGAAAGTGTGATGATGATTAAATCCATTGGAAATGATGCTATTTCTAGGAGGATTTGGTTTTATGGTGAAACCTAAGAATTGAAGATTACTTTCCTTAATTCCACTACCTATAAATATATTATACTTTTAATAGCTTCTTCTACAGATAGTGAGGCCAGCTGTTGCCACCTGGTTGGTATACTAACAACTAGGTTCTGTGTAGTGCCTCGGAAGTATCACATCCCAACCTCAGTGTGATACAGATTTTCCATCCCGGCTCAGCCTTACCCTTTTCTTTAATGAAAGTTAGACTTCAAAGTTAATATCACCATTGGGTACCATGGCAGGTAACAAAAAGTTCAAAGACTTTGTGGCTCTCCCAGGGGACACAGGATGAAGTTCTTTGAATCCCAATCCATTTACTCTTCCCAGTTCTTATGGCTCTGGGTCTGATTAAAAGACTCCCTGAAGGGCTGGGGAATGGCTCAGTAGGTTAGGCATGTGCCTCCCAAGTCTGCTGACCCGAGTTTGGATCCTAAGAGCCCAGGAGAAGCATGAAGAAGTAGTACAAGGTTCTATAATCCCAGCAAGTCCCTACCAGGAGAAGGGACATTGGGTTTGCTTATGTACTGTAAGCAGCAGAAAAACAAGAGGCTCCATCTTCAAACAAGGATGAAGACAAGGATGCCTCTGGTCAGCTGACCTCTACAATCTCTCCCTGCATCGTGACATGTGTGCACACACTCACTCATAAACATGAACACACACACACACACACACACCCTAGGTATACTTCCCCTACTGAAACATTGATTTTTCTCTTTCAACTTTGTCTCCTTGGTACCATTCCATTGAACTCCTGACAGAGAGAGCCATCATTTGTTCTGCAGGGTGTCTAAAATCTCTGGTCAGTCATTCCCCTCTTGGTTCCTTGTCCTTGGAACTGCAATACCTCTTTCTTGATCTTTTCCTTTAAGATTGTTTTTCTTTTTGTTTTCCTTTGACTCCATGGATCATATATAAAAAGAATAGTAAAGGGGGCTGGAGAGATGGCTCAGAGGTTAAGAGCACTGGCTGCTCTTCTAGAGGTCCTGAGTTCAATTCCCAGCAACCACATGGTGGTTCACAGCCATCTGTAATGAGGTCTGGTGCCCTCTTCTGGCCTGCAGGCATACACACAGACAGAATATTATATACATAATAAATAAATAAATAAATATTTTTTAAAAAAAGACTGGAAGGGACAGTGGGCAGGGATATGATCAAAATACATTATACGCATGTATGAAGTCCTCAAAGAATAGATAAAAACATGTTTTAAAATGCTACTGTTCCCCATTTGCAAATATTTAATTTGAGTGGATGCCACAGCATTGACAAACGTAAGTGTCAGAGTTCAGAACTAGTTGAAGCCATGTTACAAATTAAATAATAGGGCTTGAGAGATGGCTCAGCAGTTAAGGGCACTTACTTCTCTTGCATTGGTTCCCAGAACCCATGGAGGCTGAGAGTGAATAACCACCTGTAACTCCAGTTCCTGTGGCTCTGCCTCCAGCTTCTGCCGTCCACAAGTACCGCATGCTTGCGGAGCAAGTACATGCATCCAGGCAAAACACTTATAAATGTAAAGTTTAAAAAATCTTATTACTTTATCTCAGAAATAGAATTTAGTATCTCTGTGTCACTGGAATGCTAGATACAGTCAGTTTCTTTGTTTCAAAAAACAGATTGCCCAGTACCGAAAGCTTCACTTCTTAAGATCAAAGAGGAAAGATTTTTTCTATAAAATTGAGATTTTTTTTTAAGAGAATGAAATAAATGAAACCAAGTAAGATGATAGAATTAGATGTTTGTGTTGTACAGAATTGCAGAGCTGAGAGGATGTGGCGTGGGGCCAGAGGACTTGCCTAGCATGTTCTGAGCCCTAGGTTCTGTCCTTAGTACTGAGAACAAACACCGCATCAAAACAAAAACCTTTGGTTCCGGGAAGCATTTGGAAACGAAAACAACCTCCCTAGCCTCTCACACCTTCCTCCCAAGAGATGACTGTACCTGGAAAATGATTTAATCCAGTTGAGCAAAACAGCGCATCAATGACTCATATGAAGAAGGAAATCACAACCTTTGGCTGCATGAATGGAGGTTTGTACAGCTGTTCTTACCCTCCCCCATCTGTCCAAACAATCCGTGGGAAGAAGGAGGAACCCAGGATTTGTGCTAGATTTACGGTGATTGAAAGGCAAATAAGGAAAGCTGTCTTGCAATCCAGACAGGATTAGGATCTTTAGTAGTGGCCTGTGATTGGGCAGAGGGCGAGAGAACAAGAGGAAAATGAACATAGGGGAGCAAGCCAAGCAAGGAAAACGCAGGTTTCCTTCATATCTTTGAACCGCCCATATTTTGGTCCACACCCTTTGTCAACTTTTGCCGACCTGTACAGATCTGTTCGCTAAACCCGAGGACCCGAAAGAATGGGCCAGACTACAGTCTAATGCTGTGGACGGCTTTATTCAGTTCCTGTGTAATTTTACACGTAGATGAAACAAAGAAAGCCGTGATCCAAGGAAGGCTATTTCAGTTCAGAAGAACATGTAGTTTATTTATGCCATTAAGCACATACGAAACAGTAAGACAGTAGCCCTTTCCCAGGACTTTTTCAAGGAATTTAAACACAATTGTCTGGCACACACTAAAGATTATATCTGGAAAAGCATGATAACAAGACAGAAGGCCATATCCAGATTCAGGGTCCACAGAGGACAGCACTCAGCATAGCCTTTCCCCGACAAGAACAAACATATCTCATAAACTGAGTGTAAATGCTCATTGCAGGAGGCACGAAAACACATCCAAGACCAATTTAGGGAACAAAATGCACCTGAGGTAAAAGGCCTCTGCCTTTTTTCAGGGAGGTGTTGTTTATCACATGTCATTATTGTGATCGTGTTCTGACAGCACTCACTGTTCTTTCTTGCCCTCCTCTACTCATGACACTCATCTCCCACAACTACCCCACCATTCTTCCTTAGAGCTTCACACTTTACTCAGCCTGTGACACCAATCTGACGCATAAAAAAATACCACCACGCTTTGGCCTCAATTTCAAATATTTACGAGAGTTTCTTTTCCTTAAGCAGAGAGTAAACCTTCAAAATGAGTTTTTGTACATTTGTTCGAACTTTTTGAAATTAGATGGGCATGTGATGTAACTTTAATACCCGATTCCTTTCTGGTCATAGCCAAAACTCATCCAAGAGCATGTTTGGTGTGGGAGGTCCTTCTGTCTATGCGTTGCTTTTATTGGTTAATGAATAAAGAATCTGTTTTGGACCTTTAGGAGATCAGAACTTAATTAGGCATGGAAAGCTAGGCTGAATGCTGAAAGAAAGACAGGCAGAGTCACAGAGAAGCCATGGAGCCCTGGCAGGGGACAGATGTGCTGAAACTTTGCTGGTAGGCCATGAGCTCATGGTGATGCACAGATTAATAGTGATGGGTTAAATAAATATGTAAGAGTTAGCCAATAAGAAACTAGAGCTATTGGGCCAAGCAGTGATTTAAATTATATAGTTTCTATGTGATTATTTCAGGGCTGAGCAGCCGGGAACAAACAGGCAGCTTCCTCCAACACATGTTAACCTTCTGTTTGTCTTGGCACTTCTGCTCCCAGGCTCTAGATGTGATGATCTGAGTGTTACCCTGTCACACACAGGTGTGACTTTCCCACAGAGAGACATGGAGTACAATCTATCATTCTGTTTAATGGTTTGTGCTGGTCAGTGTCCCATCCTTAGCTGTCTAGTTGAAGTGCCCTTGTGTAACCTCACCCTGGCATATGTGTGGTAACTCTCAGGAGGGTGCTGAAAGGGCTGGAGAGATGATGGCTCAATGAATAAGAATTCTTGCTGTCAAACATTAGGCTGAGTTCGGAGAATCCTGCTGAAGAGGGACGAAGGATTGTAGGAGCCAGAGGGGTCAAGGACATCACAAGAAAATCCACAGCAACAACTAACCTGGCTCATAGGATCGTAGAGTCTGAACCAACAACCAGGGAGCCTGCATGGGACTGACCTAGACCCTCTATACGTGATAGTTGTGTAGCTTGGTCTTCTTGTGGGACTCCTAACAATGGGAACAGGGGCTGTTCCTAAAGCTTTGGTTGGCCCTTGGGAACCTGTTTCTTCTTCTGGGTAGCCATGCCTGGTCTTAATACAAGGGAAGAAACAGTCTTACCTCAACTTGATATGCCATGCTTGTTGATACCCAGGGGAGACTTGCCCTTTTTCTGAACAGTAATAGAGGAGTGGATGGGGGTATGGTGGAAGGGAGGGGAGGGAATGGGAGAAGAGGAGGGAGAAGAAACTGTGATTGGTCTGAAAAGTAAATAAATAAAATTTAAAAATTTTAATCATATATATATATATATATATATTATTTTTCAAGAGAACTGGAGTTAAGGCCACAGTACCTATGGCAGGCACTTGCTACCACCTGCCAGCCCAGCTCTAAGGGATTAGATGCAGTCCCAGGGAATCTGGTGCCCTCTTCTGGCCTCCTGAGAGTACTACAGGCTTATGATGCACAAGCTATATGTGCAGGCTAAATCCTCACATAAAAATTTTAAAAATCTATCCTTTTATAAGTGAAATCGTGATTGTACTGAATTTGGCTGTTCTGAAGTGTGCTCCTAGGTAGCCAGCATCATTTCTTTTTACGTTGCTGCCAACTTTATAAGCAGGATCCATAAACCAAATTGGAGTATATTTCTTCCTGTGACTTAAAGATGGTCTGAAAACCACAGGCACGGAGCCTTTGGAGTTCTGTTATCTAGAAACAGACAGGACCACATTTAGCTTTTCCGCTAGTTCTTAACTCCTCAGATTTAGTCACCAGGTAAAAATAAGCTAGTATAAGATACTGATTTTTTTCCCCAGAGAAACTGGGGATGGCTTTGTGATTAGCATGACAGGTACCCACAGAGTCAAGGCTTGGCTGCAGCTGGTGGCACTGTTGGGAGTCCGGGGAACCTTTCAGAAGTTGTGCCTCATGGTAGAAAGCTAGGCCACTGGAGGATGAGTCTTGAAGAGGATGCTGGAACTCTGCCACCCCCTTTGCTTTCCCGGTCAGCATTCCTAACTGTCCTCGTTGGGGTTACCATTAATGTGATGAAACGCCGTGACCAAATGACTTGGAGAGGAAGGAGTTTATTATGCGTCCACATCACAGTTCATCATCAAAGGAAGTCAGGACAGGAACTCAAGCAGGGCAGGAACCTGGAGCCAGGAACTGATGCAGAGGCCATGGAGGGGTGTTACTTACTGGCTTGCTCCTCATGGCTTGCTCAGCCTGCTTTCTTATAGCACCCAGGACTACCAGCCCAGGGGTGGCACCACCCAGAGAGGGCGGGGCTCTGTCCATCAATCACTAATCAAGAAAATGCCCTCTAGGCTTGCCTATAGCCAGGTCTTATGGAGGCATTTTCTCAGTGAAGGCTCCCTTCTCTCTGATGACTCTAGTCTGTGTCAAGTTGACAGAAAACTAGCCAGTACACTGGTCCCCAAAGTTATGCAGCTAGTGAGTCCAGCAACTCCACAGACAGGAAGTACCCTTGTACCAGAACTCTGTTAGTCTGTGCAGCTGTGTCCCAGTGGCCAAGCAGGTTGAAAAGAGAAAAATATGACAAACAGGTGAACCAACAAGATGCATTTTCATGTTAATATTGAACATTAGACATCAAAGATCATTTCTTTGCTATCTTCAAGAAAAATGTATTGCGTTTGACCAGTGAATACCGCTGTGCATGGGTGTGCATGTACTAATGTGCCGAGATAATTGTCTTGGAGATCTTGGAATGGGACATTGATACACAGGGATTTTAGAGCAGAATGCTGGTTGGTGGATGTGACCCTCCAGGAGGATGCAAGCGGTACCTGCACAAGTGAGGAATGGGTGTGAAAGACCTGAAGAACACAAGCTTGGCTGCTGCCTTTCCACCCCAACTGGTTTTCTCGGAACCCAATAGCAGGGATTTTTGTTAAGTTGTATATAAAGGAGAGTTTATAAGTTAAATAATACAGAAAAAAAAACCCCTCTCAGCTTACAAGTTGGAATAGCTGCTCTCTAGAAGGGACTGTGCTTCTCAGAGGATCATGTGAGCATGAGTTGGCGACATCTTAGAAGTTGGCGAAATGAGCAATCAGAGCAGTCATCTCAGCTTAGTCTCTGCCTATCCCTTTGTCTGAGTTTTGGAAATCATTTTCTATTGTGAGCAAATCAGCAAGAGCTTCAAATCCGTAATTATGTATTGAGTTCTTACTGTGTACTGGGCTGTGGTGGGTGACGGGGTTACAAAGATAAAGACACACTGTCTCCTGGGAGCTCCTGGGAGGTGCGCATGGCCGATGATAACACAGATGGTCTATGATAGACACTGAATGGTAAAGAGAGGACGCACACATGAAAATGGTTTGCCCACCTCAAACATTTTAATTAAAAATTATTTGAAGAATACGGTTGATTAGGGCACTGAGGACCACACTTTTTTTTTAAACAAATTTAAAAATACTGTGGAATCTGGCTATAATTAAGACTTTCATGATGCCTTCCTTAAAATGAAATACACATAATTGGGATGTATATTGTGTATATACAAATACATACTTTGCATTATTCATACTTTATACATAATTTTAAAACTCCTGCTGATAAATTATAATGATGAATATAATCATCTTGTGTCTTATTCATTTTTAATTTTGATCCTTAAAGCAATTTAAGTATTTGAGGATCACTGGATGCATAAAGGACCCTCTATTTTCTCATACCTTCCTGCTTATTATCTTTAACAGACAGCAGTGTCCCACTAAGAACAAAGGAGATGCCGGGGAATATGGAGTAGAAGAAGCTGGTTCTGACAGGGTTATTTTGATAGACCCTCACAGATGAGGTGACATCAGAGTTAGGGCTTGCAGCCTGGCCAAAGTTAGATAGGGAATAGCATTATGAGGCGGGGAAAGCACCAGCAAAAAGCTGAGGCAATGTGGGATTGATGCTTGGGAAGGCAGGCAGTCAGAAAGCAGAATGAGCGAGAGACCAGAGTCTGTGAACGCCTACAGATGTGACCAACCTTGTTACTCTTCTGTGTTCTCCATTCATGCTATTTTCTTCAGCCCAATCTGGTGTTTTCTAGTTCATTAACATTGTAGATGATAATATTTTCAATATTCATGCCTCAAACTTAGAGCTTATCAGTTTTGATTCTCTAATCATTCTTCTGGTCTTTCCATAATGCCTTACTTTGTGGAGATCACTTGAAACCCACCTTCTAGTATTCCCTTAATGTGTAGGCTTGCTGGTCTCCAAAATTCCTTTAAAATCTGTTTAGTTAGTTTGCTCAGGCAAGGTCTTGATATCAAGCTGGCTAGGAACTCACTGTGTAGCCCAAAATGGCCTTGAATTTGTCATCCTCCTGCCTGCGTCTCTTCAGTGCTGAAGCGGCAGGCGCTTTGCCTTCCCACAACCTCAGATCTGTCTCCCTTAACTTTTAAAATCTAAAAAACATTTTTATTGTGCTTTTGTCCTTGAAAAGTAATTCTGCTGGAGAGAAACCTAAGAGGACAATTTTTTTTTCTGAACATTTTGAAAACCATTGTCAACTGTTCTTGAACTTCTATTGTTGCTTCTGAGACTATGTTCTTTGCCTTGCGTTCTGCAGCTCATTCCACTCTATAGAATGAAATGTTCCTTCTTCTTTCTGTGGTCTTGAGTTGATAGTTTCCATTAGTTCTGACAAAGTTGGCCATTTTCTCTCCTGATACTGCCTTCCTCATATCGTCTCCTTTTTCCTTGGGGACTTAGGCTAGATAAGGGTAGGGCCGGTGACTCTCTAGTCTAACTGGTTCTCATTTCTTCCCACCTCCCCTCACTCTTCCAAACTGTAAGCCCTAAGCTTAAGGTGTTACTTTATCCTTCTTGCAAAGATTTTGACATCTCTTTCACCTCTTTCTTCTCCCTCTGCTCTTCTCTATACTCACTACTGCATCTGACCTTTCAAATGATCAACAAAGGGCTGTCCCCAAGTCTCCTGCTTAATGCACCTTACAATCATTCCTTTTTATTTATATGTGACACTTGTTTGAAACATCTAGGAAGTGCATCCATCTTTTTGACCCTGTCTTTCAAAACAGTCATCTACAAAGCTCAGTCTTGAGAGTTGCGCAAACAAGTCACAAAAACCCGTCAGAAACATCTCATAACGTTAAAACTTTAAGGTAAGTGTAAGGTTTTTTTTTGTTGTGTGTGTGTGTGTGTGTTTAAAGTGGAAAACTGTCTCAGCAGTGAAGAGGATTGGCTGCTCTTCTAGAGGATGAGGGTTCAATTCCCAGCACTCACATGGCAGCTCACAACTGTCTGTAGTTCTAGTTCCAAGGCACTCAACAGCCTCTTCTGGTCTCTGTAAGCACCACCTGCTTGTGGTAAAACATTCATACAGCATACAAGAGTAACAAAGTAAACATTTATGAAATGATTTGATGTTTGGGCTCTTTTATTTTCATACCTATCCTGAAATGCATGTAGCCGGAGGCAATAGGTTGGTGACACCAAGCAGAGAATAAATGCTAAGCACGTTAGCTTTACGTTGCTAAACCTTCCAGAGCCAGAGCCCTTGTGGTTCATTTCTCATTTTTTGAGGCTGCATCAGGCCCTGGGAGTGTGACATGACTAGAAATGAGCATTTCACACTTAGGAAATGTTCCACCCAATGGGACAGACAGATACGAAGAAGATATTGGTGAAAATGTGAAATATTAGATTGAGTGTGTAAAAAATCAAAAATTCCGAGTTATATGATACCTGCCATGTATGAGTGCTGTCCTAAGAACTTTGTGTGTGTTGTCTTCTTTCATTCTTCTGTGTTCACAAGTACAACTTCCAGTTCCTAAATAAGAAGACAGGCAGAGATGGACCAGGCGGTGGTTCAGGCCACACGTGCAATTTCTCTACACACATGAGTGCTTAAGTGTGAATCCCTAACACCTAAAAGGTTAGCTATGGTTGTGTCTGTCTGTCACCCCAGCAGTGGGGGAGGAGACAGGAGGAGCCCCATGCTTCACAGGCCAACTGGCCTCGCCAAAAAAATGTGAGCTTCTAGCCCAGTGAGAGATTTTGGCCCAAGACAGTAAGGCAGGGGTGATGGAAGAACACACCCAATGTGTGTCTCTGGCCTCTAGTGTACGCATGTGGGTTCACCCACAGTTGTATGCATTCTCCACACACAAACTGAGATGCTGAGAAGTGTCCAGAGCTGTGAGGACCTTTAGTGCGGAGTGTGTGTTCTTGAAGGTGAGGTGTGATTGAGCGGTATTGCCATGGTAGAGAACAAGGTGTAAGATTTGGCAGATATAGGCTAGAGAGGCAGGTAAGAGACAAGCCATTTCAGACCTGTAAACCATGTCTTGGACATTTTTTATTTATCCTAAATGCAATGAAAAGTCTCTGAGATTTTATGCTTGGAATAGAGACAACTATGTCCTAAGTCTCTGAATGGGACCCTGAGTGGACTATGGTTTTGTTCTCTAGATCAGGAACTCTGGAAATGGATCAGTCTTAGGAAGAAAACCACGGTCCTGGCTTTAGACACACTTGAATGTGACATAAATCCCAGTGTACTTGACAGAAACAAGAGAGCAAACATTTATTTGGGGCTCATGGTTTCACAGAGCTTAGTCTGTGGTTTTTGAGCAGAACATCACAGAGGTGATACTCTGATTTGTCTTTTTGGTAGACAAGAAGCAGAGAAGGATCATAGAGAAAAAGGCCAGGGAAAGACAGACATCTACTTCCTCCATCAAGGCCCCACATCTCCCTTTGATTAGCTCTCAATAATACCATCATATCTTGGGCCCATAAAGGGACTAGTCATTCATGGGATCAGAGATCTGAGCATCTGAATGTCTTTAGAAATACCCTTACAGATACAGATCTTCATTAATCTACTAGGTACCCCAATCCGATCAATTTCACAATCAATGTTGGGCCTTGTGGTGTCTTGGGAGAATGAAAACTACCTAAGATATCAAGGTAAATGTCAAATATATGGACATGAAGTCCATAGAGGAAGGCTGGGCAGGATTGTGTGTGTGTGTGTGTGTGTGTGTGTGTGTGTGTGTGTGTGTATGTGTGTGTGAGTTAGCATGCCTCATGTGTGTGGATGCTCACAGAGGCCAAAAGAGGACATTGAATTTCCTTGGAGTTGGAGTTACAGGTGGCTGTGAGCCACCTGACAGGGATTCTGGGAACTAAATGTGGGTCTTCTGGAAGAGTAGCAAGTGCATACTGAGAACTGCTGAGACATCTCTTCAGATTCCTAGCCTGTGGTGGACTTCTAAATCTGAGTTGGGTAGATGGTGCCACAGTGACCGAAATGGCATTTTAGCATGTAGTGGAAAGGAGTCCAGTTCTTTTTCATGATGACTGGAGTATGAACCTGTTGAAGACATCTCTTCTGCTGAAAGGAATTTTAGATCCTGTTTGTGAGGTCTGCTTTAATCTTTTGTAGAAGGTTTGAATGCAGGGGGAAGGCAGAGTGGGAGGAATTAATTATATAGATTCCTCCACAGAACATCACCACTGGCCAATCTTTTCTCTTTTTATCAATAGGAACTAGTTTTGGAAATTTTGGGTTGAATCTATTAAATGGAGGGGGGCAGGGCAGGCAGACAGACAGAAAACACACACACACACACACACACACAGATCTTTTTCAAACTGAAGTGCAGAAATGTTAAATGAGTATTTATTTGGTACACTATCACTTTAAATATTTGAAGCATAGAAAAATTCCCTTTATATATACATAGAGAAAGCCTCACTCCATAAGCTCCATGACTCCAGAGAAACCTGACTAATATAGACAGCATTCTCTGGAACCATAAGACAAAATAAACCTTTCTTCCCTCAAAAAAAAAAGAAAAAAAGAGAATTGAATTTTCTTTATAGAAACAAATCACAAATTGGAATAGCTTGAACAGCACCTACCACGTTCTTATTGTGTAACTTACAGAGCGAGCATCTTTTCATCCTGCTTTAGAAGACCATGTCAGATGGCCATCCTACCTGATGTCCTGTGATTTTCAATATTTTTTGTGCTATTTCTGAGATAGCTATAAAATATAATTCTTTGGAAATTCCTTTAATGTGTGTGTGTGTTCATGTGTATGCACATGCTTGTAGAGGCCAGAAAAAATTGTTTTAGGTATTGTTCCTTAGGTACTGCCCATCTTCTTGGTTTATTTATTTATTAAAGATTTCTGCCTCCTCCCCACCACCGCCTCCCATCTCCCTCCCTCTCCCCCGATCAAGTCCCCCTCCCTCGTCAGCCCAAAGAGCAATCAGGATTCCCTGCCCTGTGGGAAGTCCAAGGACCACCTACCTCCATCCAGGTCTAGTAAGGTGAGCATCCAAACTGCCTAGGCTCCCACCAAGCCAGTATGTGCAGTAGGATCAAAAACCCATTGCCATTGTTCTTGAGTTCTCAGTAGTCCTCATTGTCCGCTATGTTCAGCGAGTCCGATTTTATCCCATGCCTTTTCAGACCCAGGCCAGCTGGCCTTGGTGAGTCCTGATTTTGACAGGGTATTTTGGAGGGGGCTCTGGCTTGTAACTCATGAAGTAGGCCAGAGAGCCCCACAGATCTCCCTGCCTCTGTTCTTGGCTGTCCTGGGACTTGCTCTGTAGACCAGGCTGGGCCTTGAACTCACAGAGATCTACCTGCCACTGCCTGGTTTGATTTTTTTTAAGTGAGTATTTTTCAATCAATTCCTTTACTAGAAGAAAGAACACTTTTTTTTTTTTTTTTTTTTTTTTTTTTGGTTTTTCGAGACAGGGTTTCTCTGTGGTTTTGGAGCCTGTCCTGGAACTAGCTCTTGTAGACCAGGCTGGTCTCGAACTCACAGAGATCCGCCTGCCTCTGCCTCTGCCTCCCGAGTGCTGGGATTAAAGGCGTGCGCCACCACCGCCCGGCTGAAAGAACACTTTCTGTTTGTGTTAGGCACAATGACTAAAGATGGAGTAGCCCTCCATCCTCTGAGGCACTGCCAATGTGCCCTCCATCTCTATTATCCCCAGCCACTCCTATATTTTTCTGTAATGCTGTTATCTTTATATATTCACTTCATAAATTTATGTTTCTACATAGCATATCGCTTGCCTTTGAAAAGTTGTAAGAAGGGGCTGGAGAGATGGCTCAGTGGTTAAGAGCATTGCCTGCTCTTCCAAAGGTCATGAGTTCAATTCCCGGCAACCACATGGTGGCTGACAACTATTTGTAATAAGGTCTGCTGCCCTCTTCTGGTCTGCAGACATACACACAGAATATTGTATACTGTATACATAATAAATAAATAAATATTAAAAAAAAGAAAAGTTGTAAGAATAGTACAAGTAGCTCTCATATATTTCCCTAGGATTAACATCTCGCCACCTTTATATTTTCTCCACTCTCTCTAGACTAGGGGCTCCCAACCTTCCTAGTGCTGGAACCCTTTATTACAGTTCCTCATGTTGTGGTGACCCCAACCATAAAATTATTTCCACTGCTACTTCATAACTGCAATTTTGCTACTGTTATGAATCATAATGTAAATATCTGCTATGCACCCTTGTGGGGGTTGTGACCCCCAGGTTGAGAACCACAACTCTCAAGAGATGTAGACATCCACACAAGTTATACTTCTCTGGGTTAAGAGTAAGTTATAGGTACACAGACCGATTGTACCCAAGTTGGGGTCTGGACCTCTGATGACCTGGTTGGCTTCTAATCCAACAAGGGGTTGCCACCCTACTTTGGGGCTGGTGTCCTTGGGATGTGTATGGCCTCTGATCTGGTCGGGGGTCCTCTGGGGTTCAGGATGCTGGCCTGGTTTCTGGTGGGTGTTAGAGTCTTCTGCCAGCGGTGTGAGCTATGATAGGATGGGGAGAGGAAGGGCAGTTGGAGTTGCTGGGTGGGTGAAGGCAGGGCAGGAAGTGAAGGACGGGATGGTTTTGAGGGAACTGGCCTGGCCTCTGATAGGGTAGCAGGCTTCTGGCAGAGGTGTGGGCTGGAATATGGGTGGCAAGGAGAAGAGGTGGTTGGGGTTATGCTGGGTAGACAGAGGCCGGGTTTGAGGGGGGCAGTCTTGCCTTGGGTTCAGGGAGCTGGCTTGGCACCCGGTGGGGAAGGGGGCTTCCAGCAGAGATGGGTGGGGAAATTTTTTCTGCCCCCTCTGATTCATATTACCAGACAACCAGGCAACTGTCTAGACAAACCTCTAGGCAGATGAATTGTACAGCAAATACCCATGTGTGTGCTCTGAGCCTGGGATGGTCACAGCCTCCTCTGTACTCCCATTCACAAAGAGAATACGGGATCAGAAAGTCTAAACCCTTCATGGTAGTTTTCAGTGACTTTTTGGTAACGTTCACCCCACCCTGCCTTGATAGGATGATTTGTTTTTCAAACCGGGCTCATTTTCCTTTTCGTCAGTTCGACATGAATTGTGCTAACATACCAACGTGCGCCTTTGCCAGGGGCCTCAGAAATCTCTGAAGTGAATACCTTTGGTTTGGTCTTCCATCCCCCCACAGCGACCTGAGCAGATTTGTGTGATGAGTACAGACAGAAGCCGCCCCCTTCTGCTGTATAGCTGAGCTGTTTCACGGTTGTCCAAAAGTTTACTCTACTCCATGGCAACAAGCGTTCTGCCCAGATTTCCCATCTGGTGTTTGAAGCCTGCGTCTTGCAGAGACTTGTACCACTGATAGTCGCTATTCATCTGCCTTTGGCTTCAGTACTTCTGACGTTATCACTATTGCTCATCCTAAACAGCCCTCGTTTCAAGTAAGAGGCAATTGACCTTGTTTACTTAGCAGAAGGAACTTCAGTTCCTCATCTCGAAAACGAAGAGTTTGGCTGAGAAAGCCCCTGCCAACTGTTTTTAATGATTTGTGTATGTGATTGACAGTTTGCCTAGACAGAGACCAAGGCCTGTAAGGCGGAAGGCCTGAGGGCCATGCCAGACTCTTAAATGAGCGAGCAAGTGAATGGCATCATGAACCCTGGCTGTCTGGGAGTAAGGAGGCCATTTCACCATGAAGAATGCATCAGTTGTATTTTTCACCAGATTTTCTTTTTAGAGAGTTCTTAAAAATAAATCTGAAGGCTGAACATGACTTACAACTACTGATTGTTTATGGTCTGGCATATTCCTTCTGTTCTTGTGTAGTGCCTGTTCTGGGTCTCCACAGGTGTGTGTGGTGTTTCTGAACATACTGAACATATCCTGTGTTAGTCTTTTGATGCTCTCAACTATTCTAGTTACCCCAACCTACCAAATGTCATATGTGTTATAGTCACTCTGAATCGATGGCTCCCAATCCCTGCTACTCAACAAGAGGGCCACAGACAGTGCTGGATGAACAAATATGCAAATAAGAGCAAGAAAAAGAAATGGAAGCTTTGGATTGTGAATTGAAGTTCTCTAAGCTGGTGCTCCCATACCATTGCCAGCATACCAATAAAGATTGGTAGTGCCTCTTGTTGCTTCCACTTCCCCACCTCCATTGCTGGCATTCCCCTGCTGTCCTTTTTGGTCTACGCTGGATATTTATCAAGCACCAATTCATTTCTATTACCATCAGATTGTCCCGTTTCTTTGAGACTGTTCCTGCCCACACCGCTGTTTCCCCCTCTGATGCAGTGAGAGAAGCGGCTCAGCATGCTCCCCCCACCATGTTCATTTCGTTCCTCACCTGTCTGATGTATTTTAGCTCTGCAGCCTTAGGCTCTGCATGTGGAGACTAGATTTTAGTATTGGGGGTTTGCATTTACATTTTTTAAGCATTGTAAGTAGAATTAGCTTTATGGTGAGGAGAAGAAAGTGAAATGACCATCAATTTTTCAATAAAGAGACAGCTACTATTAATACATTTACAATCCTTTCAACATACATGTTCATGTGTACACCCATATCTATACCCACACCATATTATTATTAAAAATGTCATTATACATGCATTTTTATAAATATACTTTAACCTTATATAAAGGTTAATTTGCTGTTCACTAAATATGTCTTAATTATTTTAATCGTTTCAAACTTTTAAAAGCTGGTGCTATAGATGATTTGTTGAATGTAAATATGTATAGAACCCATTATTTCTAGAATATTTTGCATATGTATTTGTTCAAATTAAACCATGATATTAATCTTTAAAATGTTCTGGATGGGGAAAGGAGCAGTATGATAACACACACTTTTAATCTCAGCACATGGGAGACAGAGGCAGGCAGATCTCCATGAGTTCAAGTCCAGCCTATCAACATAGCAATTCTGGACCTGCCGAGGTGACATAGAGAGTCCCAAATATACTTTCTCCTTTTTGATGGTCTGAAATATTACACTGTCCCCCTTTCCCTACTGAGTTCTGGTCTAAACCCTTACACAATTTTAATATAACATAGTATATTTTCTTTTGGGAAGTCTTACAGAACATCTATTGTTATACCATTCATGGGCATAAATTGAAACATTTAAAATTTCCCAGGAACACGAGGAAGTTTTAAAATGTCTATTATATATATTGAAAGGTAATTTATTATATGCAAATAAAAAGATTTTTCTCCAATTACATAATGGATCAGTGAGTATTACTTGTTGCAGACATTAAATAGGGCAGCATAATTTCTCTTATTTTCCATTTTCATAAATATCAGCGTTGAAAACCATTTTCATATAAATCAAAATAATTGGGGTAAGAACAGTTTTATTACAGCAATATTGACTGGTTCTTTTGACTTTTAAATTATTTGTTTAAAATATGTACCAATTGCTAGTTATTTTAACTGGTCTATTAGGTGATAAGCAATTAGTTCATTGGCCATTCAGTTGGTTCTGTTGATGGCAAAGGTCACAGTACTAGCAAAATATCACAAGGTGTCAGGTATAGGGGTTGCATATTATGTAATATATTATTTCATAAGGATTTGCACCTCCAAAGGGTGTGCTTATCATAGAAAGTCACTGTTGATCATGAGTTTTCCACAGGGGTAGCAAAATTGTCTCAGTTTCCCCTTTTGGTTTACTTCTCTCCAGAATAAACTTTGTCCATTTTTATTGTGCTCAAAAGCATTTACTCATAATATATTTCAAATATACATATAGAAGTGTTATATTCTACTACTTACTTACAATGTCTATAATACATCACTTCTGAAAAAGTATTGATAAATTTTAATTTTATGGCTTTTTGCATAAGTATGTATAGGCTCTGATGAGTGTTGATTCCTCTTTTTTAGATGTTTATTGATTTAATCATTTTAAAAAGTTTAATCTTTATAATCATCTAATTATTTTAATTTAGGAATTGCTTCTGATCAATATCACAAATTTTTAAGGCGTGTCTCAATGAACAAAGAAATTAATGTTTTCTTTTCAGTTAAGCAATTATTTTTTTTCCCTGAGGTACATCTCCTTAATTCTCACTTCACTAGATAGACAATTTTTTATTTTGGAAAGGTTTTTCAAATTTTAATTTTTACTTAAACACTTTTTTTTTCTCATAATATTGCATCTGGCATGCAAACAGGAAGAGCCCTGAGACCTGGCTTGGTGGACCTATCATGTCATCTCCTATTACAAGGCAACCAAAGCAGCCAAACCGAGGTGCCATTTCCTGCATTCTAACCTTGTGACTTCCTACCCTTTTTTGTTGTGCAATCTACTTACAGAGAAAACAGGCACAGCACACTTGCTCATTTCACTGTGTTCCAGGCGGATGCTGATTTCATCTCCAGAATCTTCACATTTATTCTCCACATTAGCCCTGTAAAGTGTGAGTTAGTGTTTCCCATAACAGGCTAACAGCGATCTTATTAGGTTTAAGTTGGGTGTTTTTTTTTTTTTCACAACAGTGTTTCCCTTAATCACATCAGTGAAGTAGAAACGGTGCTCCTGGTCCCCATCAGTGAGTCTTCAGAAGATCATGTCTGAAGTCTCAGGTCTACGTTTCTGCAGATGAGAATATGTATGCATTTTACGTTTATGGATGACCAAACGCAAATTATTGTCATTCTTCCCTCCAAACTCAATCCCATTTGGTACCAAATGCCTTTTAAAATTCATTCAGCATCACTATAGTCTCCTTTGAAAACATTTGTGTTTTTAGTGTTAGCAAGTGGCTATGATTTGCTAATATTCAATTCTTTCCCTTTTTTCTCTTAAAGATTGTGTTTTTAGAAGAATCATCTCAGCAGGAAAAGCTGGCCAAAGAATGGTGCTTCAAACCATGTGAGATCAGAGAGCTGAGCCACCAGTAAGTCTCTGCCAACATCTTGCCTTTTGCTGGGAGCCAGTACCAATGTTCCAGTTACCAGAAAATACAATGAGAGAGGGAGGCTTTCTGATTAAGCAGTTGGCCACCATTGGGGAACATGGGTGAGAGGAAAGCAATCTGAAGGACAGAAACTTTGAGGACCAGAGGCTGCCGTCGTTACTTTATCAAACATCTGTTGGGTATCTTGTGTACAGTATTAAAGTCTTGGCAAGTTGTTAGCCCCAAATAAGCATTTTGGGGGGGGGGGGGGAGATGAAGCAAGGAAACCATCAAGGAACAGAGTCTGAGGAACAACCACTCTGATGGCATGCTTAGGGAAGATCTGTGTCCAGAGTGCATTGAGTTGACATTTTTGTGGTCTTTAATATCTACATAAAATGTGTTTCGTGCCAGGCGGTGGTGGCGCACGCCTTTAATCCCAGCACTTGGGAGGCAGAGGCAGGCGGATCTCTGTGAGTTCGAGACCAGCCTGGTCTACAAGAGTTAGTTCCAGGACAGGCTCCAAAAACACAGAGAAACCCTGTCTCAAAAAACAAACAAAAAAAAAAAACAAAAAAAAAATGTGTTTCGTGTGGTGGGCTCACTGTCTCAATAGCCTGATTGATTTTTTTTTTATATAAGTGAGAGCACTTCTCTTAAGCTCAAATATTTTTTATCTAATTTCAAAAGGCTATTTTTTCAAATCCAATAAAAGTGAAACTGCCATTTTCATTCTGAAAATACATTTAAAGCTTGGAAGGTGACTTTAGGAAGATGCAGTGAGAAGCTCATTTAACTAGTGATGATATCAAATAGATTGGGTGACATGGACCTTAGTCTCCAGTCAACTGTTCTGACTGGGTGGCTTCTTCCAGCAATTTATTTATAACATGAGTGGAAGAGTGGGAAGTGCCAGCATAGGCCTGGAATCCCCACAATTGGAGGCAGAGGCAAGTTCAAGGCTAATCTGGGTTATATATTGAGACCACACCTCAAAAAGAAAACAAGAAGTGGGGTTGGAACATGAAACTGTGGGTGTTGATTAGTGATAGAACACATGCTTATTATAAATGAAGTCCTTGGGTTTAATTCCCAGCAAAGCAAAAATAAAGTTAAATAAAAATAAATATAAAATATGGGTAGGTGCTCTGATTATTGTATATAGGGTTCAATATTGTTCTTTTTCTTGATTTTTATAAGGCAAGGTCACTACTTCAGATTTAAAATGTGAAGCTGATGTTCTAAGGGATTATGCTGACGAACGTGGGATGGGAAAGGTTGAAAAGTGATGGAAGGGGAACTTCTTCATCTCCCTCTGGTACACCCAGTGGACCACCTCTTGGCCCTGTCTGATGTTGGCTCCTGATGTCTACCATCCAGCTCCAAGTCATTTTATGAGTGGTGAACTGACTTCTAACCTTGGCCACATTGACAAGCTGCAAGTCTGTAATCATCCCCGAGCTGCGTCTTGCTCTCTGTAAAATGAGGTGGTGTATTTAAGGACGTTGATTCCACCTGCTTTTCTCCCATCCCACACTCCTGCATCTTTATCTCGCAAGCCCCAGACTCACCCTTGAGTATGTGGACTTGGCTAAAGTCATGTCCCAGTGCTTCCTGTGTTGGGGCAAAGCTACACAGGATGCAGTGAGTCCTTTCATAGCCTGTCTTCTGCTCTTGAAGATGGCACCCTCAAACACCGCCTTTGCCTTTGCCTCTTTGCTCCTGCTAGCACACACAGGTTTCCCTTGAATTAAAAAAAAAAAAAAAAAAAAAAAAAAAAAAAGTGAAGTTCCCTGACTTTCGCTGTGAAAGATGCCCAGTTCTCTCTCCATTACCCATATCTGGAGTGCAGCACTCCTCAGCACCTTGGACAGAACCAAAGCAGCCTGAGACTGGGAGTGAATCCCTTTGATGTTGAATGCCATGGGCTCACGGCAGTAGAGGTCCCATAGTGTCTCTGAGGCTTCATACATCTTGCCTTCAGATTTTTGTTACTGGTCACTTCCCTGCCTCCTTTTTTTACTCTTTCTGATATCTCTGTGCCCTGGGTCTCCTCTATTTTCTTGACAACAGTTTTGCCAATGTCAATTGTCACCACCTTCTCTTCCTCTCTCATTCTTAAGTGAGTGAATACTGACACTCAAAAGTTAGCCTCATTTCTACAGAAAATTTCTGGCAGCTTGTAGAGAAGTTTCTCAACCCCGAATCCTGTCTTTAACTCTTGTGTGACTGCTTACCCCACATCTTCAGTAACTTCCTGGACACCTAGAGGCCACAAGCTAGGGACTAGCTCATATGCTAGAAGTTGGATCCAGTGCAAAGATGTTGAGAAGTGGTGAGTCTTGAGAGGAGTACCTGGTTAGAGATGATTATTGGTGATCTTGCAAAGTGAGGGAGTCCTTGAGAGAATGTATTCTATTAAGGTGAGTCTACCCCGTACAGTTGGTTTATTCTGATGCAGCTGGTTATTCATATAGTTCTCTGTGTGTTGTCATGCAAGAAAGTATGTCTTGCCTAAGTCATGCATATACATTTTCAGAAGTTTGAGCTATATAAGCCTCTTTTAAAAAGCAAAGTATCCACCCTTACGTAGTTTGTTACAGAAACAGGAAACAGTCTACTGCGTCATACTGTGACATTTGGCTTAAACTTACATCACGAGACCCTACACACCTGAGTCTTCAACCAGGTTCTCTGCACTTTGTGTATTCACCCTCATATGCTCAACCTGTCTCTCTGACTCATCTCATTTCCCTCTAGGGAGTAATAAAATGTTAAATTCTTCCTCTCATGTTTGGTCACCTGCTTTTCTGTTTCCATTAAGATGACCTTTATTCAGAAACATTGTGAATGGCTGCAGGAGTCTCCTAACTTGTGTTTTTTCCCCTTTGTGTGTGTGTTTTATAGGGATGTGCGCATGTGCACATGCATGCACACATGTAGAGGCCAGAGTTTATCATTCTCCACTATTGCTCAGGGAGGGCCCCTTTATTGAAATCCAGAGCTTATTAGTTCAGCTGGTATACTCAGCATATTCTGGGGGTCCCTTATCACTGCCTCCCCTGTGCTGGGATTAAGGGTGGGCAACTATGCTCTCCTGGTATTTATGTGGTTGTTAGAGATTCAAACTCTGGTCCCTATGCTTGCCCAGCGAACACTTTATTCACTGGACCTTCTCTCTGGCCCCTCAACATCGTATTTTGGTAGTGATTCATGTTATTGTAAGAGTAGTCGCTTTTTGTTTTCCTGTTGAGTAATATTCCATTAGGACTCAGTTTGTTCATCTGAGAAAAGCAAGTGACAAACATGAGAGGAAGAATTTATATTGTTTCCAGTTTGTGGCTATGATCTGAACAAAGCTGCTGCAAACATTCTTGCCCAACCTGTTTTATAAACATAAGCTTTGTTCTCCTGAGGAGATGCTTAGGGGCGAAATTATTCACCAAGAGCCTCTGTGTGATGAGATCTCTCTGTGTCTCTCTCTCTGTCTCTGTCTCAGTCTTTCTCTGAAACACACATGCCCCTAATATCTTGAGATATCATAAAGTCTCTGAAGGCGGAGTGATGTCTTACTTCTCTGTAGACTCCCCACAAGTCTTCACAGAGTTTCCTAAACACGTTTGGGAAACACCATCTAATGAGCACCGGACTGCTGTGAACTCTAAGATATCTCAGTTTCCGGTGGTAGGGGAAGTAAGAGTCCCAGGGACAGAGGTACCCACAGGAGACAGTTACTGACTCACTTCACGTTGTAGATGCCCTTGATGCCGTCCTACACACTCATGAGGTGTCACTGTTCTTTGTCACATAGAGTGTAGCGAACAAGAGTACTGAGCCTAGAGAGGAGCTGCCAAGGTCAAGACTTCTCTTCAAAGCTCTCAAGTTAATGGTTTACTTTTCCAAGCTAAGGATATTTCCCCAGCTTACATTTATTGTTATATAAATGAGAACACCATTGTCCCACTCCACATATTGAGCACATCATCTTATCACCACCACTGGCATTTGCTGATGCTTTTGTTTGCTAGGCTCCACTCTTGTATGCAATAACTCAATCCCCACAATTCTACGCTCATAACCTTCTCCTCAGTTTTCACATAGTGAAGGTGAGAAACAGGGAGACTAGGTCACATGACACATATTCCCCTGCTTGTTAATGGTGGGTCCTCACTCAGGCAGTCTGATCTAGCATATGAATATATGTATGTAACTGCTACAGCAAGCAGCCTACCATCAATGACACAATGCTCAGAGGAAACTGTGTCCAGCTCTAGCACATATAAACCCTCAATAAGTGTTAGCTGCTTGCTCCACAGCCTCATTCCTATTTCTAGCTTCCCTTTTAACATAGAGCATTTTAAAGCTGCTCTTGCGTGCGTCTTACATCTGGATATATGGATGCATCACATTTGCTGGCTAAGGGTTTCTTCTTGTGGTGTCAAGTGTTGAGTTCAAGTTCCGTGGGTGATGGTCCAGGTGTTCTAGGTGAGAGCAGTGGAGTAGATATCATCCCTTAATAGATATGTGTTTGGATGAGTTGGTGTGGTGAGTTCCCAGGGGAACTGAATTAGCTCTTTAGATGAGCTTTTTGCGTCTTCTAGCATTTGCTTTCCTTCCTTCTGTGGACAGTGCTTCTGAAAACTTAAAAATATCTATCCAGAACCCATCGGTATAAAAATAAACAGAAATGTAGCTGGGGAGGCTCAGCCAATCAGAAGCACGAGTGGAAAGCTGGGCACAGTGGTGCATGGCTGCCTTCTCAGCACTCAGGAGGTGGAGGCAGGAGTAGCATGAGTTCAGGGCCAGCCTGGGCTCTACCTCAAAGTCATGTCTCCAAAAGGAAAGGAAAAGAATTGAAGCAGGAGGGGGGGGGTGACAGCATCACAACCCCTCCGTACTTCACCTTCACACCAACAGTCCATATCTGCGCTCTCCTGGCAAAGACCAGGGATCTCCAAGCAGCCCAGGCATGTTCTTCATGCATCTGTTGAGAGTTCAGCCTTTGGACACATGGAGAACAGGATTTCTTGCAGTCTTCTAAGATGAAGGGGACCATTAAGTTATTGGTTTCATCTTTATCCCCCCGTTGTGACATGTGTCTTTGTCTCTCAGCCCAGTTTTTGACACTTGAAGACCCTATCCCCACCTCCACTCTCTGTCCAGTTGGAAGAACAGAGTCATAGGATGTGGCTGTGGCTTCTCTCCTTTCTTCTGCTACAGCAGCTTGGCTTCTGTGCACTTCTGTGTTTTCCTTCCCTCCATCATCTCTGACAAGAGCTGCAACCATTGTAACTTAGGCACTCTCTCTTCTAACAGAATTTTATTCTTATTTTCTGGTTTCCTTTTAAAAAAAGAAAATTTAGAGTTGTAAATGTGCAGGACAAACAAAAACCTTGCCTAAAGATGCTCTCCAGTGATTTCCTTCTTCTTTTTACTTCCCAGTGAGTTCTTCATGCCGGGCCTTGTTGATACACACATCCATGCTCCTCAGTACGCCTTTGCTGGAAGCAACGTAGACCTGCCACTGTTGGAGTGGCTGAACAAGTACACATTTCCTACAGAACAGAGGTTCCAGAGCACTGACCTCGCTGAAGAAGTCTACACCAGAGTTGTTGTGAGTATCCTATGTGGGGGTGCTGCGTAATGCCTGATCATTCATGCGAACATTCATTTCTAGTTATAAACACTTCAGTTATAGAAGTGTTAAGGGAGAGACGGGCTGTGGCAGCATTCATTTTTAAGTCCTCTCATAAGCCACTGAGGCTGCCACCCTTGCAGTGGCAGGGAGAGAATGTGAGTGTAATGACCCTAGCTGTAGTCTAGTGGATTCTACTACAGCTCTCTTATTCTTGTCTTCCGGGTGTGCTCTCTCACTGCCGCCAATTCATAGTGCTGTTCTGAGGACCATCTGGAGTATCCATGTGACCTTCAGAAGGCTCTGTGACTCACTGTCCCCATCTGTAAATTTCAGATAGCACTAGAACCTCCTTGATGGATTGTTATGATAATTCATGAGATTAATATTTGGGAAGTCCTTTAAACAGTACCTAGCATATGGTAAGAGCCGCATTGTGTTATTTGTTTAATGCTCAAGGAAAAATTAAATTTCAAACTGCTTTTGGGAGGATATCACATCATTTTACTAATAAAATTTACCTAAGTTGGCAAGGACGGACGGAAGCTAGGATGATCTCACATTACAGAAAACGTGGGGACGGGATATGAGCACTGACGGCATTAGTGGGAACACTGTAGCCAATTCAGTCCCGGTTAGGGACTGCTGTGTGTGCCCCGTTGTTATGTTGAGGACTGGGAAAATGGGCCACGTTCTCCTCTTTTATAAAACCTAGCTCCAGAATAAGAGCACACCCAGAAACTGGAACACAAATACTTTTCATCTTGCCCCTGCCTCCTACAGTGAACTCCAGACCGTACTCCTGGGTTCTTGCAGGACTGACCAGTGGTTCTTCTGTGGTACTGGCTACATGCCTTCTGCATGAGCTGGCCTGGCTCTCCTGCTGGTTCCTTGTCTTGTATCATTCCAGGCTTAAAAATATGGAAACAGGCACTTATATTCATTCAGTTGTCTTGCTTAGTTAAGATTGTGGGGCTGGCATTTTAGCCTGCGTCCACATGACAGTAGAAAACTGAGAAGGGCGAAAAGCTGGTTATGAATTGGCTAGCACACTGTGTTAATGAATTGTGTTAACCACACCAAGTCTTTATCTTCACAATGTATTTATGCCTCACATTGTTCTAAAACGGGTTTGAAATTGCTTAAAATTGCATAGGATGGAACAAAAGAAAATGAGTCATCAAATCACAGGAAAGGAAAGAGAGGGGAAGGGAAAACTCAAACCCAAAGTCAACGTTCGCTCTTGGGAGAGGCTGTCATAAATTTTGCTCTGTTTCTAGCACGTGATGAAGACATGGAGATCAGAAATGAAATTCACACTATGTGTGTGACTTTGAGAGCCACATTTGTTGAAATCAAAGCAATCTATTCTTTATACTGAAGTTAAAAAAATTAATTCTGACATTGCTTAATGTGGATGGACATTATGCTGTCAAAATACATTTGTAAAGATGGTTAGGGGTAGAAGAGAGAGAAAAGGAAAATGAGAGAGAGGGGGAGAGAGAGAGAGGAGAAAGAAAGGGAAAATTTCAACCCAATAGACCTTGAGAGAGAGAGAGAGAGAGCTTTAAGGATTATATATTTTTCAAGCAAAGTCTCTATATATTTCTTCATCATAAATATAGGTATTTAAAGTCAGGGAGCCCAGAAATGGTCTATTCCTGACAAGTATTTAATTGCCAAACTTGGCCTATGGTTCTGGTTATGAACAGGCCTACACAAGCTGACCGAGATGGGAATGGAGCTGACCTCTGCTTGAGAGAGCCGGCATTTCTCCTTCATGCCCTCCCTCTCCCTCATTCCCTCCTCTTCCTCCCTCCTTCCCTCCCTGTGTTCTCCTTATCTTGCCACTTGACTGGACTTTGCATAGATTTCTGAATCTTCTAGTGTTTTTAGTTCTGGAATGAACTAAAAAATGTGAAACTACATCTTCTCATTTAGCTCAGGCTTTTCCTCATGAGAATCCAGGCTGGAGGACTTTCCTCACATCACGTCAGCACTGCTGGACTGAAAAACTTCATTATAGGATTAACTTTGGAGGGAGAAACAGGCCCCAGTGTCGCTGTGAGAACATAGCTTCCAGCCATTCATTTTCTCTAGGAAGGAGCTCTTCAGCTTCTTCAGGAACTGTGGGGATGACATACTTGATGCTCTGGTGAAAGAGACTGAGGACCCTGGAGGTCAGCTGGATCGTCACTTGCCTTTCTTCATCTTGTTTGGGTGGGATCTCTGCCCTTTTCACACCTGCCAGTTTCTACAGAGAGTGACTCCCTACACAGAGGTTAGGAATGCTTGGGTGACTTCTACAGGGAGGAGGAAGTGACTGCATGGACACCAGCCAGAGTCCTGCTAGCATGCCCAGGCATCCATCTTCTTCTCGAGGTCTCCAGGCATTGAAGGAGCTGTGGGTTACATTCCTGCCCCCCTGCTCCCAGCTGCCTGGCTAGCTTATACCCCGAAATAACAACACACAAACTGTATTCATTTAAACACTACCTGGCCCATTTCTATTAATGTGTGTAGCACCGAGGTGTGCTTACTGGGAAGATTCCAGCCTGGGTTGGAGCTTCTTCGCATCTGCCCTGGAGAGCAGTGACCTGGCATCTGTCTGAGGCATCTTACCTCACTTTCTCTTCCTCCCAGCATTCTGTTCTGTTTACTCCGCCTACCTAATTTTCTGTCCTATCAGGGCCAAGGCAGTTTCTTTATTTAACCAATGACCTTCCTCCATCATCCAGGTTCTTCTCTGTTCTCTCTTCTGCCGTCATCTCATCTTGGGTTTTTCTTAGGGGTTAAGCCCTGGTGCTCCCATTTATCATTGTGCGAGTGGAAATTTGCTGAGGATAAAGATGTAATGATCGTTGTTCTGCCAGGTGGAAGCGGAAGTCTGGCTGAATCAATTTACTTTGTCATACAGAGCAAAATCCCATTTGTATGCTCACAGATAAATAAAACTTAAATATTCTCAAATGATCCTAAGGAACAAAGAGTTAATTGGCACCACACTCTGTGACCTCTGAAACACAACTAGGAGATTAAAAATACCAATTTCTCCTTAAGTTCTCACTTTGAGACTATAAATACTTTTGCCATTTACTGAGGTCTCTTCCACATGAAGATGGCATACCTTTCAATAAACACATGTTAAAATTAAAAAGCAGACTTCTATTTTCATCTGTGTGTGCCATGTGACTCTTCTGAGCACGTGCAATTCGGGACTTTTGTGATTTATTTTTAGAGGAGAACACTAAAGAACGGCACAACCACGGCTTGCTACTTTGGAACAATTCACACTGACTCATCCCTGATCCTTGCGGAAATTACAGGTGAGCAGCTGAAAGCAGGATTTATGGGCACATCAAGCAAAGATAACCAGACCATGCCTGGCAGTAGTTCATACTCTGTAGGAAGCCATGCCTTTGGATCTAGAATTTGAGCATTTGCACTTTGTTCTTTTTGCAAGTAACTGCATGCCTGGGGATATTCCTTAACTCTTCTAATAAGTTTTTATTGTTTAAAGGAGTTAATTATTTCTATATGGATTCTGGTCCCAGGGTGATGTTTTTTTTTTTGTTTGTTTGTTTTTTGTTTTGTTTTGTTTTTTCGAGACAGGGTTTCTCTGTGGTTTTGGAGCCTGTCCTGGAACTAGCTCTTGTAGACCAGGCTGGTCTCGAACTCACAGAGATCCACCTGCCTCTGCCTCCCAAGTGCTGGGATTAAAGGCGTGCGCCACCACCGCCCGGGCAGGGTGATGTTTATAGATCTGAATTTTGTATATCAATTTGGGTTTTTTTAAGAGCACATTTATCAGTGTAGCTGTAGCAAGAGTTTATTACATTATAATTAACAGACAGGTCTTGGTGGTTAGCTAGATTCAGGGCATTGTGCTAGATGCCAGAAGCATTGTCTTAGTTTAGTAACATGTGTAATTCTGTCACTAGATCCCAAACAGTATACAAATACTCCACTCTAAGCCAGACAATGGTGGTGCACGCCTTTAATCCCAGCACTCGGGAGGCAGAGGCAGGCGGATCTCTGTGAGTTCGAGACCAGCCTGGTCTACAGAGCTAGTTCCAGGACAGGCTCCAAAGCCACAGAGAAACCCTGTCTTGAAAAACCAAAAAAAAAAAAATACTCCACTCTAAATAGCCTTCTGACATCTACTGGTGCCCTCATAGCACAGATAGATTAAGTAAAGCTCAAAGGTATGCACATATCCAAGACCGCAGAGCCGGGAAGCAAAATGTAGCCTGGATCTAGGTGGATGATTCCACACATACCCAGCACAGTGCCTGGCATTTAGCAGGCACTTGGAAAACACTGTTGACTGATGATGTATTTACCCTGCTGTTGGGTTCTAGCATAGTTTATACCAAACGCCTAATGGCTGACAATGAAAACAAAAACAAAAGTTCTCGGAAGAGGCAAAAACAGCCTGTCTGGAATGCTTCCATGGATGTGACCTTTAGCTGCTTGGAAGAGGGAGAGGTGAAAATGAGGGAATGAGATGGACAGAGGAGTGGGGGCAGAGATGTTGGTGATAGAGACAGGATATAGCGTGGCTTAAAGAAAGGGGGGATTCATTGGCTGCTCAGAAGGGAGTGGAAGGTGAGCAGGTTTCAACCACAGAGAGGCCTTGAACATGCATCAGAGACTCAAAAGGTCTCAAGCCAGATAAGGGATATGATGACAGTGGCATGTTAAGGAGTTAATCTGATGGCTAGATGTTAAAATAACTTGCAGAGAGAGTGGCAGGAAGACTTCTGAATGACTTTTGACAGCAAGGAGACATTGTAACACAGCTCCACCTTCATAAGGCAACCGAAGTAAGAGTTTCTCCAGCACATGTGATGAGGTCCTTCATTGCCAGCGGCTGCTAGGCCTAGCAGTCAGTCAATGGTAAACAATGCTGTGACAGTCAGGAAGAACCACAGCATGTCGTCTTAGCTCCGTGAGCCGTGTGCATCGTCCTTTGTGTATTTCTTACACTCCCGCTCAGAGCAGATGACTCTGGGACCCTGGCTTCTAGATCTCAGATGATAGCTACCATCTTGGAGTAACCACAGGGGTGAGGAATCAAATCTAAGTCGATCACCCAGCATCCATGTCCTTTCATTTTATATGTTGTCCTTTATCTAGAAAAGGGACCCAGCATGCACGGAGAGGAACTTGATCCAGGGATGGCAGGAGAGTAACAGATAGGAGAGAAATGAGTGGAGGAAAAAGATAAAAAATGGTATATTGAGAATATTAATATATTTTCTAGGACCTGAGGTTATTCCCTCTTGTACCATGTAGGAGGATGAGTGTCAAGAATAGTTATGACATTGGTAGAAATAAAGAAAAGTGTATAGTCAAAAGGAAAAGGTAAATAGGAAGTATAAAATACCCAATTGTTTTCCAGCAGGTTGGGGGCTGGGTGGAAGCCATTTGTTCTTTGAATTTAGTGGCTTTGTTATTGTCACAGTGTGAAGACCTAGTGATGACTCTTAACATTCTCGTGTTTTCAGATTAATTGTAATTTAAAAGTGTTTTTAGACTCCTCAGAAATAGTGTCAAAAAAGAAACATGTCTTCAGATTCTTTCTCTGTTGTGCTCCACAGATAAATTTGGGCAGCGAGCCTTTGTGGGCAAAGTCTGCATGGACTTGAATGACACTGTTCCAGAATACAAGGAAAGCACTGAGGAGTCGGTCAAGGAGACAGAGAGGTAGCGTGTCTGGGGTTTCCATCTGTATGGATGGCGCTGGAAACAGAGAGCGGAAAGTCGACACCATAAGGACCCAGTTGAGATCTGAGCACGGTGACAGACTATTCCACTTGTTGCAGTATCTTGTTAGTCCACAGTGCTCAAACATGTGATGGGGTCAGTGGGTGGCTCACAGAGCTGTCCTCTAGACTATACTAGACCCTCAGAGAGCTCCACAAGGTTTCTTTGTTTCTTTTTTCTGATAAGAAAACTGAGCCCGGCATAGCCTGGTTGACTTGCCCATGGCCATTGAAGTAGCCCACTTACCATCAATCTGATGTAATGCCAGAGATAATCATTTCACAGAGAGAAATGGTTTCTTTGGGGTTATTGTTCTAGAGGCTCCAACACATGATCGAGTGGTCATGTGATGAGGCAGGAGTACACTGCTCACCTCATAAACCAGGAAGGACAGACAATCAGAGAGAGAAAATTGGCTGTAATTCCAAAATGCCTTCTGGGGGCACATGGCCAACGGCCCAGTGACCTTCTAGCAGACTCTGCTTCCTAAGATACCCCACTTCCCAATAGCACTGACCTGGGGACCAAGCTTTGGCACATGGACCTTTGTGGGACACTCATCTGAACCATTTATTAGTATAGAATAAAGCATCAGAGCCAGGATTTAACAGAGTAAAGACTCTCTACGACTTAAAATGTAGAGTTTCTTGTAGCGCAACACGGATCTTACTCAAGTCATGCTTAGTATGGAAAGGAGAGGCAGGAGGTGTATTCAAGAACTTTTTACTCATGCACACGCCCAAGAATAATGGTGCGAGGAGCCACTTACAGAAAATGTGAGACATTATGGGAAACGTTCCATTTACAGGTGGGTGAAAGACATTTCAGTAAAAATAATCAGGCGGAGTGGTGCACTCCTGCAATCCAAGTGTGTGGGAGAATGAGAAGAAAGGATCACGAGTTCTAAGCCAGCCTTAGCCATATAGTAAGACACTCTCTAAAAAAAAAAAATAACCAAAAATTATGTTCTTCCCTGGCATAAAGCATAAAGCCCAATGAGGTGTGAAGCTGAGACATTATCTTTAGTTAAACCTCCCAAAGACATTGATGTGAGACTTTACTCTGTATCCTTTCAGTTGGTTTTGTAAAAATAAAATTATTGATTCTTTGTGATTTTGCAGCATGCACCCGGATCCCACTCATCTCCCTGTCCCATCCCCTCCACCCTCTGCCCTATGACCTTCCCCCCAAAACAAAAGAGAGAGAGAGAACTTTGGCATGGAAGCTGTAGTGTGGTCCAGTGAGTCACACAGTATACACCTTAGTTCATACATCTTTACTTGTAAGTGTTCCTTCCACTGGATCAATGTGTTATAGCACTATTCTTTTATCCTACCATAGAAAAATGCATTCTGGAATGACCACAACATGTGCAAATACAGAACTAGAAAAACTCCTCCCAGAACTGTTACATGAGGAGGTGAAACGCAGACATACAGCAAGAAAGCTGTATTCCTTTTCTAAAAGGATTTATTTATTTATTATGTATACAATGTTCTGCCTGCATGTATGTCTGCACACCAGAAGAGGGCACCAGATCTCGTTATAGATAGCTGTGAGCCACCATGTGGTTGCTGGGAATTGAACTCAGGACCTCTGGAAGAGCAGCCAGTGCTCTAACCTCTGAGCCTCTCTCCAGCCCCGGCTGTATTCCTTATATGCCTTTATTCCACATCTGTGGACTCATGGACAATAGATCCTTTTTAGTAAAAGGTCTAGACACATTCGACGGTGATACACAGGCAAGAGAGGCACTGAATGGTAGAGACCAACGCCTATTATAAAGCCAATGGGTGTACAGTGAGTTCACCAAGGATGTGAACTGCCTGTTTTGGGCTGATCTGTACCTCAAAGGAAGTCCACATGACCTGTCCTCCAACGTGATTGCTTCTCAAGCCGCCACTCACAGATGCCAAATACGAAACAGGTGCTCTGGACACACCAGTGTTGGCCTCAGGACAGGACTCCAAAAAGTCTGCTTGCAAGGGTGTAGGGTACTCAGTGCTATCCTCCAAGTTCAGCCCAGCAGGCCTGTGGATGATTCACAGGTAGCAATCAGGGCGTAGAATAGAAGCCTAGGACTCAAGGCAGGCTAGTTTGTAAGGTTCGGCAGAGATACCCAGGATGGTGGAGTCTCATCTATACACAACCCACATTGCACCACAGTGGGGAACCCTGAAAACACACTCCAGCTGAGGTTTTGTTTCAGATGGACACTTGGCCCACTGAAGTGCAGGACAGGCCTAGATGGCAGGGTTTGGCTTTGGTTCCCAGGGCACACGTGGCTGCTCACACGTCTGTAACTCTAGTCTCAGGGAAACCAATGCCTTCTGATCTTCACAGGCACCTCATACAGGTGATACATCATACATGCAGGCCAATACATACATGGGATAAAACTAGCAAAAGAACCCAAAGGTTTTCTGTTCTGGGAGGAGCCAGGATGAGCCCAGGCTCTGTGTCCAGCCCCTCTGATCTCCGGGTGTCAGATTTTCAGTCCTTCTACAGCTGTTCTGGGAGTTGCAAGAAAGAAAGAGGGAGAGGGATGGGTCACCGCGGCCATCGGAGGGCTTGTCCCCTTGTCCCACACCTGACATGACTGCCAAATGTAGGTGCGCGAAATGTGGTATACAGTACAGTTGATCAGCTATGAGAAAAACCAAAGTTCTGACAACATGATGAACTTTAAAATGGCTACGCCAAGAAAAAAAAGACCAAACACAAAAGGGAGCACGTTATAAACCTTCGTTTATATTGAATGCATAGAAATTGCAAGTCCACGAGACAGAAAATGGAGAAGTTTGCTCGTGCTGGTGCAGGAGGCACTGCCCAACTCCTGCCTATAGACCCAGGGAATCTCACTCTGGCGATGAGAATTCAAAGACTGTATTATTACGGTAACTCCGCAACCCAGTAAATTGGCTACATTTATAGAATAGAGCACTTAAAATGGGTGAACTTTATGATATGTAAATTATACTTCTCCGAAAATGACTTTGAAAAATGGAAATGCGTTCCAGTGCACAGTCTCTTTAAGAGTCTACTAGGAAAGGTTAGATTTTTAAGTGCATAGTTTTGGAGGGTTGCTTTTAGATTCACCAGAAAGTGATTCTTGACAAAGACTTTAATACAATAGAGTGGCACACACTGCAGATTCCCCAACTGGGTGACTCCTTTGCCTACTACAAAGTCTCTCTCATCTCTCCTAGCACCCATCCTCCTGTTTTTGCCCCCACACAGATGAAGCAATTTTTTTTAAAGTTCAAGACCCTTAAACTGTATCGGCAACCTCTAGAGTCTTCTTAAGATGTAGAATTAAAGTTAAAAAAATTAATTAAGTCCCTCTTCTAGGATGCCAAAGTCACTAAGTGGATGTAGTGCATTTTGTAAAATTGGTGTGTTCCTTTAAAAATGTCTATTTGTGCATATTTGCACATGTCTGTGTTCACAGGGGCATGCACTAGTGCACACATCGGTGGGGGCCAGAAGAGGATGCTGGGTGTCCTGCTCAGCCACGCTCCACCTTACCCCTTTGAGACAGGGTCTCTCACTGAACTGCAACTTTTCAGTTGGGCTGAAACTCCCAGCATCCACCTGGCTGTCATGTCACCCCAACACTGGGGTTGGCGGCATGCGGAACTTTTTATTTCTTTCCTTCCTCTCTTCCTCCCTTTCTCCCTCCCCCTCTCTCCCTTCCCCCCTCTCCTTTCTTCCTTCTTTATTTCTTTTTTTTTTTTTGCATTGGTCCCTGAGATTCAAATCCAGGTCTTCATGCCTGCATAGTCAGCATCCTACCCACTGCACCTTCTTCTCAGCCCCACACACGAAGGGTTCTTTATTCTCCTGTATTAGGCTAGGGCTTCCCCAAGAGGCCAGATTTGTTAAGTATGGTGCCCTGCTCATTTAATTACTTTTCAAACATTAGTTGCACAAAGTAGTAGCTTTCACTATGACATTTTTATAAGTACGTATGAAATACTGGGATCATATCTACAACCCCCTTAATAGTTTTTGATTACAGTTATTTTGTGAGTTTTCATTATGCTCAATTTCATATAACATTGGGAGGAACTTATTAATCATTTAAGTACTTTTTTACATCATATTTGATATTTTTTCCATGGTATCTTGAATGTTTAACAAGGAATTCCACTATATTTGTATTTCACATCAAGAGATACACAGAAGAAATTTCTTCAGATTTACTCTTTTGGGGCATAAGTTTAGATCTCAGCTTTGCTTCTATTTTCCTGGGATTCTCTCACTTCAAGTATGTTTCCTCTGGAGTGCTGAAGTGAGAGGCTGCTGCATGGTCACGGGAAGAGGGGCACACCTCTACCTTCAGCACTGGCCATACGATCAGCTCTTGCACAAACCACTGTTGTAGTCACCTAACCTTAATTCACAATTAATTTCTCTGGGGCTGAAGATGGATCCCAGAGCTTTGTTCATGCCTGGCAAGTGTCTGTCACAGAGCTATATCCCCAGGCTCTCAGTTCACACTTTGGTCTCACATAGTACCAGAAGGAAGAAAACTAATGACTGGCTAGGACAGAAATAACCATTTCACCGGACAGTTGTCACTGTTCAAGTAGGCAGAAGTGCTAGAGGTTCATGACTTGTTCCATTCCACATACACTTCATAGCCACCTGTCATCAACTTCCAACTTCCTCCAATATCCACCTCCTGCCAGACTCTGTCCTCGGAGACTGATGGTGATACTTGGGGTGTAAGTAGCTTCCACATAAGAGGAGATTAGAAGAATAGTCTCTAAGGCTCCTGAGTGCTCGTGTGTGCCCAAGAGTCCATGGCCCCATCATCCACAGAACACGGTGCCCTGCAACTCTGTCACACAGAATTGGAGCCACTAACACAGCCTGGGGGCTGTGTGGATGCTCAGAATAGCCCACAAGATGCCAGAGGACAATAGTCCCTGTGATCTTCCTCTCCCTCTTTTGCTAGCAAGGGAAAAGCTGGGTAATTATTGCTTGTTAATCTCTAAATGAAACCTGCGGTGTCAGAAATGTTTGCATGAAAATCAGGACATGTAAGGACCCTTTTCTCACCCCTTTGAAACATTGATTTGAAGGTAGCGAACTTTTCTCTAACTTTGCACTTGTCCCTTGATTTCAGATTTGTGTCAGAGATGCTTCAGAGGAACGTAAGTGCATTGTTCAATTTTCACCTGGAGTGCTGCTTTGTTAACTGTAGCCTCTGCGGCAGATGAGTAGATAGATTACTCTGTGTACCTGTGCCTTAGTCTTTACATAAGAGGCATTTTCCCAGAACCTTCGCTTGTTGACACAGTGTACCCAACAGCTCAGCTCAGAGAGGTCAGATTTTTTTTTTTTTTAATTGAAAACATCTGACAAAGACTGAGTACTGGGGAGTGGAGTGGGATGGTTTGTTGCACGTGTCCAGTGCAGGATGATGATCTCAGTGAGATCCACTCACACGTGCACTGGCAGGACTGCGTGGAAGTCTTAGGGATCTTTTCATTTTGTAACTGAGAACCTGTGCCTGTTGATCAGTATCGCTTCACAGGATCCAGAAAATTCCTTTCTGGGTGTCTATCAAAGGGAGTGAAGTGGGATGTCTTGGGGAGATGGACGCATCCTACGTTCACCACAGCTGTGTTCACCATAGCCTCAAATGTGGAAACAACCTAGGAGTCTATGGATGAATAGATAAAGAAAACTCATTTCATTCAGTTTTCCATTATACGTTTACACAAGAAAACTATACGTACATTTTGTATATACATATATGCATACAAGTGGGATATGTACACAATCTAAATATGTCTCCCATATCCCATGAGTACGTATGTACACACACAGGCATGCATAATGGGATACTATTCATTTGTAAGAACCATCTTGCTGTTTGAGACAGCACAGATGAATCTGGAGTATATTATGTTAAATTGAATAAACCCAGTTCAGAAGAGGAATACTGTATGCTCTCATTTGAATGTGCAAACTGAAAAGGTCAAATTCATGGGAACTTCTGGTTTTTGCTTTCCAGGAAAGGCTTGTGGGACACTATCTTTAGACCTCTCTGGGTGTTTGTAAGCTCAGTTTTGTAGTCAGAAACAATGATCTGCTTTTAGTGGATTTGATTATTCGCTATTAAACCGTGCTGCAGACTCTATGTTTACTGAGCTTGTTTACAGCTCTAGGGATGCTGTGTGCACCTCTCTTTGGTTCTTGTGCCCTTTGTCTATGTGCAGCATGGAACCCAAGTTTAGTCAGGTATGTGAATTCCATCCCGAGTTCACTAAGCTTTTAGTTAGTGCAAGGTGTATTGACCAGCTGTCTGTCACAGTAACAAAATACTCCAAGTAAGTAGCTTATAAGAAACAAAGGTCTGCTTTGACTCATTGTTTTGGACAGTTTTAGTCTATGATTGCTTGGCCTGGTAGCTTTTAGGCCTATAGTTAGGCAGAACACGACGGCAGAAATTTCAGTCAGATGGTAACTGCCTACCTCATGGCTACCAGGAAGCCACAGTTGACTTCCTTCTAGTTGATTCTACCTTCCAAAGGTTCTGCCACCTCCCCATAGCACTATTAGCCAAGAGCCTTCACCCAACATGAGTTTGGGGGGACCTCCTTAATATACAGGCAGGGAAATGTCACCCCCTCATGTGGTGCCTCCACCCCAGGTCTTATCTGAGGTAACAAGAAGGGCATGCTT
Source organism: Microtus obscurus (assembly GCA_963919715.1). Lineage (NCBI taxonomy): Eukaryota > Metazoa > Chordata > Mammalia > Rodentia > Cricetidae > Microtus > Microtus obscurus. The sequence goes on from CAWTZC010002514.1 coordinate 40,407,646, forward strand.
CTCATTAGTGATATCACTTTCTTCTGTGAACTTGATGCTGTAGAAAGTGCTGTTCTCACTCATGAACTGTTTTTTGGAACCTAGAACCTCTGTCTACCTGAAATTGGGGCTTTCCCTCACTATTGAAACTGCAAAATCCTTGTTGTGGAATGTGTGATATGTTCATGATCTCCATATTTTCCTCACGAATTTCTTTTATTATGTCCAGTACTCAAGGGTGAAACCCATAGTGACCCCGCGCTTTTCCCTTTCCTGCACGGAGAACCTGATGAGTAAACTTGGCAACATCGCCAAGACCCATGATCTGCACATCCAGGTAGGCATTTTTCTTTGGTTTGTGCCTCTGTCTATACCTGCTGTAAATCCCAGTCTCCAGCCTCCATCTTTGGAGGCCCCATCCCTGTGCCCCTTGCCCCTTGACACCTCCCCGAGGAGGGTCAAAGTGACCCACCAAACTTTGACCCTTCCCCAGAAAAAGTCAAGACCACTCCCCCACGCTACTTAAAATGCTCCCCCCAAAATAAACACATGTCGTTCTCCCCCACCCACATTGGCAGCTTTCCAGTTCCCCTCGGGGACACCCGAGAGTGCAGGAGTCCAATTAAATCTGGATATCTTTTAATTTGGTTTGTTTCGATTTGGCTTGATTGAGAATTTTGAGTCAGCAGAGAGCTCTTGTTAGAAAATATTCTTAACACCTGCAAAATCTCTCAGTGCCTTCAAGCCATCTCTAATAACCTGTAGTTCACCTATTGAAATCTCCTAGAGTCAAAGAATTTTAGGGCAGGAAGCGCCCTGACTGATGTCTCCAGGAAGGAAGCGCCCTGTCTGGTGTCACCAGGAGGCACCCTGACTAAGGCACATAATCCAGTTGTCAGTTTTGTGGGTCATGAGCCTGAAGTTGTTCTCATCCTCCATGTTCTCTGATCCGTTTTAGACAGGCCAAGACAGCTTTATAAAGGATAGCAAGGTCACTGTCAGATTACCCATTTTTGGTACAATAGTTTTAACACATTTCCTTCCTACTTTTGTTTGATGCTTTCCTGGTGTTCTAGACCTTCATTTGTAGAGGAACCAATTATTATTTGAAAAGGAAAAAGAACTTAATTTCTACCTTATGAAAGTGCATTTAAAATCCTTTTGTTCTGAGTGTCTTAATTTAAAGTTAGGAACAAAAAGTATACCGTCCTTTATCATTAAGTTGTTGCAATTTAGCAATAAAATACTTTTAAAATCTCACAGCTGGGCTAAAATTAGGAGCGCCCCTCCCCCACTCAAGCTTAATTACACACTGAACTAAAATTTCCCCTTTCAGAGCCGACAGTCTTAGAGGGAACAGAAAGTTGGGGTGAGGCAACATACTGATGATCCCTTGCTTTTATTTATTTATTTTTAAAATGTATGTTCATAGGACCCATTTGTATGTTTTCCCCATGATTATTTTTTGTGACTTCTGATATTTGGACTTTGGATTCAGTCCCCCACAGTTATGTTATAGTGATACAATTCCAAATTTAGATAATGTTTCCACTTTGGGAACAGCATGGTTAATTCTAAGAATGAAAGAAAGAAAGAAAAGAAAGAAAGAAAGAAAAAGAAAGAAAGAAAGAAAGGAGGGAAGGAAGAGAAAAGAAAAGAAGAAAGGAAGGAAGATGCAAATGATATTAAAAGCTACATAAAAATAAAATGAAAATGACATGTTGAAAGTCTGTCCTTTGGCTGGAGGTGCAAGGCCATTGACAGAACACTTGCCTAGCATGCAAACCCTGAAACCCTGAGGTCGATCCCCAGCATAACCTGTGCATGGGACACAACACTCAGGAGGTGGAGGTGGAAGAATCAGAAGTGCAAGGTTATCCTTGGCTAGAAATCTAGCTCACAGACATTTTAGGAAACAGGAGATGAGCTCTGATTAGAGGGATGGATGATATGCATTTATTCGTATTATCCAATCAAAGCACCTGGTTGTTCTTCCTCTTGTGCTACACCCATGCATTTCATGGAAGGACTGGGATTTAGTCCTGACTGTGGGTAGAGTTTGACGTAGGTGCAGCACTGGTTGGAGTTGTTGCTCACTTTTTCTTTTATCTTGCCATGTCTCTTCTTAGCACAGAAAAGAGGCTTGGCAGAGTTGTTTTGCAAAAGTTTGTTGGCTCAAGAATTGTTCCCATCTACTTCCATCACCCTGGGTCTGAAATAATTTTTTTTTCTAAAGACTTAGGTAGCTTCCAGTGCAAGATGCTTTGTGTCCCCTCAGATTTCAGGTGCCCCCATGAAAGGTTGGTGTGGCTGCCTCAGACTCACTTGGGTTGTGTGTGATCTCCCATGAGCTCCTTCCTGATGAAAGTGGGATTCTTCAGCTGTCACTTGCACATTATTTAATGCGAAAATATGATTTAGAAGGCCAAGAAAAGAGGCAGACTGAGGCCAGGCCCTGAGCCTAGTCTTCCTCCTGCCTCCAATACATGGAGTTCTGTAAAATTTCACACCTGAAATATGACTAAGACAGCTGCATGATTGCGGGATGAGAGGTGGAAGCTCACAGAAGAGAACCGACTTGCTCGAGGACATATAACTAGGCTCAGAATTCAGCTCTCTTTGTTCAGATTTTAGTCTCTTTCTGAGTGACCCATGGATTCATCTTCAGATGGTCACTGAATTCTTATAGACAGGTTGCTACAAGCAAGCACTGGGTGCTCTTTGAAAGTTCTTACGTTTGTTCTTGCAATAGATTAGAGTTTCAAGACTCGAGGGAAAGATCTCTCTCTCTCTCTCTCTCTCTCTCTCTCTCTCTCTCTCTCTCTCTCACACACACACACACACACACACACAGAGCCATACTCAGGATATTTAGTTTTTTTGTCATGTATATTGGTATAGAGGATGCATATAATCATTTAAAATTAAACCCAAGTACAGAGCTTAATGTTTTCATCCATAGTCTCCTATATCAGCAAGTGCAGCAAGCAGAAACTAGCAATGGCATGTTGGGATAGAAGACATAATGTTAAATATTTTACAAAAAAAGTGAAAACAATGTTTATTTGTTTGCAGAGCCATATAAGTGAAACACGTGAAGAAGTTGAAGTTGTGAAAAACTTATACCCTGGCTACAAAAACTACACAGATGTCTATGATAAAAATAATCTCCTGACAAACAAGGTAAATTCAGTATCATGATATAATGTATAAAAGTCAATGACACCCTTTAAATTTCAGAATCTCAGAAGTAATCACTGTTCTTCAGTACACATGCATTTTCTAAACTAGAGTAAACGCAGTGTGTGTGTTTCGGGTGTACGCATGTATGTGTGTATGTGTAGGTATATGTGTGTGTCTATATGTTCATGTTTGTGTGTACACATGTGTTTGTGTGTGCATAGATATATGTATGTGACTATATATGTGTTTGTGTCTACATATGTATATGTTTTATGTACACATGTGTGTAGATACATGTGAGTGCATGGTATGTGTGTATCTATCATCTATATGTGTATGTCTATATATGTGTGTGTTTGTGTGTGTGTTAATACGTGTGGGCCTGATGTTTCATACCTATCCTTAATCTAAAATTTCATTGGATGGTAAGAATGGCCTTCTTTCCAATGATGCTTTCGCAGTTAGTACATCAGTGGGCTTTTCTTTGAGTCAGCAGACCCATTTCCAAGGACAATTCTTTAAAGGCTGTAAAAATGGGTGTGCTGATAACATAGGAAAGTTTGGAAATAACTATCCCCAAAGAATTGGTTAAATCATAGAATCTACATAGTGAGAATTCCATTCAGTGTGCAGAAAGATCAAATATGCATGCTTGCACAGAAGAACATTCAATACAGTAGGACATGCAAGTACCTGTGTGTACATGTGAGTTTTTACACTTAAAACCTGCCCAGAGATATACACTGAATGTTAAAAGCAACTTTTAAACTCTGAAGTTTAGAAATTGACTATCTATTACCTCTATAATTAATTAAAATTAATGTGAGTGGCAAGAGACTTCATTAAAGCAATATACCCTTTGGCTTTGGCCTTCTGTGAAATGAACACGCTACCTTGAGAGTTTACTGCAACAAGTTGTTTCTTAGTGACTACATGAAAGGAGATAGGAGTGCGAGCGATTGGAAAGGTTAATACTTTGCATAAATAATGTAGATTTTACATCGGAAGTTTGATCCTTATTTGCATATATTACCATATGATTAATAAATTAACCTTAAATTATCATGTTAATCTTATTTGTGCAAAGCTAGAGAAAGCTTTATTTGAATAATAATTTTTGTCTGTTGAACTATGCCTCCCAAAGGAGAAAGCAATTGAGTATAGATTTTACATTAAAGTAAAAAAAAATTTAGAGAATTAAATGTTGCTTGGAAACCACAAATCTTACCAGGATGAGAATTTAGAGAGGTTTCAAATGTGTGGCACCTACTTTCTTAAATAAAGTTTACCTTCTTAACTAAAGCTGTTATGATATGACGTATCCTGATTTCATGTCCATGTCAACTAGTAACAGAAATAAAGAAGAATTCTTTCAGATATAGTGACTTATGCCAAAACTCCCAACAGTATTCCAGAGGCTGAGGCAGGAAAAATTATGATTGTGAGGTCAGCTTGGGCTCTATAGTTCAAGGCCAGCCTTAGCTATATAGCGATCCCATCTCCAAAACAAACCATCTACAACAATTAACCCATAGTTCTTTACAAAATCACATTTACAGCTTCCATGGACTTTTTGAAAGTCCTGATTGGAATACAGACAAGCACCAGCCTACTGGAGGTACATCATATAGATTTAGAAAAGAAAGCAATTTGAAAATTTTCTAGCCGGGCGGTGGTGGCGCACGCCTTTAATCCCAGCACTTGGGAGGCAGAGGCAGGCGGATCTCTGTGAGTTCGAGACCAGCCTGGTCTACAAGAGCTAGTTCCAGGACAGGCTCCAAAACCATAGAGAAACCCTGTCTCGAAAAACAAACAAACAAACAAAAAAACCAAAATTTTCTATAGCAGAGATAATAAAAATTGTAACGTGTTCACTTTGTCTGGATTTCCTATGCCATGAATGAGCCGACTGAGCCAAAAGAATCAAAATCAAGAGCCAAGGCAAGGATGGAGTTCAGTGGTACAGTACTGGATTCGGTTACCAGCACTATAATAAACAAACAAACAAATCGTTAAAATGTACAAATTTGTTGAGACCTTTGTAATATGTATTTGATGCAGGGATTTTTGTCCTTTCAAATAATAGCAACAGTCTTTGCAAAGACCACTGTGGCCAAGCCATTGCTTCTGTACCTTCTTATAGTACATAGCCATGAGTATTAATACAAGCATTTTTAGCAGTAAATTCCATGCTGGCTATTCTTCTCTCTAGACAGTCATGGCACATGGTTGTTACCTTTCTGAAGAGGAACTCAACATCTTCAAGGAACGAGGAGCGTCCATTGCACATTGTCCCAACTCAAACTTATCGTAAGTACACAACAATTGCTTGGTAGATTATTGATACGTAGCGCAGATGGGCATTCTCCATTTTCTCAGTTTCTTCTTCTAAGGTCTGTTTCTATACTGGATTTGAGTGGAGATAAAAACAGGTAGATGGAGGCTCACCTGTGCTAAGGTGAGGATAGAAGGCATTTGAAAGAGGGCATTGCTGCAGAGTTCTGCATCTCTGAAAATCTCTAAGTTGCACATACATGCAGCAAGGGGAAGTAGAACAGAGTTTAAAATCAATAACATTCAGGTTTTACAGCTGAGAACAGACTGAAAGAATGCATATTCCAGGGGGATAGTGTGCCCCAGAGTTTAGAAGGGAGTTGTGGCTCTAAAGCTCTTGGTCACGCTGCTGAATGTGTTGAGACACAGCTCATATAGGAAAACCCAGGAGAGACTTACGCTTATTTAATTCCCAGAATGCGAAAGTTTTATTTGAAACATGTCCTTAATCTTTCTTTGTTAGTTTTCTTTGTTTAGTTTTCAAGACAGAGTTTCTCTGTGTAACCACTCTGGTTTGTCCTAGAACTCACTTTTGTAGAAAAGGCTGACCTTGAACTCACAGAGATAAGCCTGTAAAGGTGTGTGTCACCATCCAGTGTCCTTAACCTTCCCAAAGGTTATGAATGAATCAGTTGAAAGTTATGGCTTATATCTCCAGCAAAAGCAAAAGGTCCATAGATAGAAAAATGTCATGTCTAAGTTTAGGGAACTTGTGGATAATGTGATCTAGTCTGTAGATGCTGTGTTAGAAACTTAAGAGTTGTGCAAATAGTGTATTTGGGTGAGAGCTGATCTCAGAGAGTACTCCTTGGGAGTCTGACACACAGGGCAGAAGTGAATAACATCAAACCAGTTACCACAGTGGGACCTGGAGTCTAATTCTTCTAGACTTTGCCAGTTATTCATCTCAAGAAGTGATGGCACAGGGACAGTAACACACACTCAGCAATGGCGGAAGGGCTGGGATGACTATGGAGGAGCATCCCTTTTGACTGTCTCCTGACAGGAACAGAGCAGAAGAGGGTAGAACACCTCAGCAAAGAGCTGAAGGTATTAGCAAGCTCAGCGACTTCGTGAATGGCACAGATGTGTGTTCGTGACTATGTAAGAAGGGCTCCTGGACACACAGGACCTTTCTCTAGTTGTTTAAAAGGTCTCAGAAGACCCTGAGTTTTGAAACAGGAAGTAAATGCACATGACTTGTCCTTTGTCTTTCCCTGGATCAAATGGGATGAAGGTGATGAGGTCCAAAATTCAGATCGGGAGCCCTCTCTCCTAGGTTGTTATCCTTGGAAGCAGCAATTGTACTCTCAGACCCCCATTTCAATGGTTCCATCCTCTTTAGTTGTATCATCTTTGACCCTGTAAGCAGGGAGAAAGAAAAACATGAGGGAAGAATACCTTTCCTTATCAGTCATAATGTCATCACCAACCTTCTAAAATAAGACACATCAATGAGAGAAAAGCCCAGCAAAGTGCTTCCTTTATGTGCACAGGACCATTAAATGAAGGCCAATGGGCACAGATAGCTCTCCCGTATTTTTTGCTTTGATGAGATGGAGCATGGCAAACATACAGAAATGTAATTGGACAAAGAGGCTCTGATCTAATGCCAAGTCATTAAGTTGGGATACCGGGGAGGGCATCTTCAGATCTTCTTGATCATTGTGTCATCTTGTTTTTCTTCTGTGAATAGGGCAGGACCTCTTCCAACACAGAATCTTATGATTGTCTATCAAACTCCTTCCTGGCCAACAAAAGACATAAGGATGGAGGATTAGAATAATCTCATCAAGATTTGTGGCTGGCATAGGGAAAAAGGGCCGACATTTTAGTTATTTTATGGCTTGTGGGGCAAACTAGGACCCTATGTATGCTTAGTAAGCACTCTACCACTGAGTTAGACCATAGCCCTGAGAAATTCTGGCTTATATGGTTTGGAGACTTGAGGGGAGGAGATCAGAGAGATGCTCTGATTTCTGAGCCTACTTCGGAGGCCCAAAGCATCATACAGTGGGCTATTATTTTTGTACTTTAATAGAAATTGCTTCTCTTTTGGGTAATGCATTGTTCTGGATATAGAGGAATGTGATGGTTTCTAATTTATATTTTCTATCATGAAGGAGGAGTTGGCTAGAAAGCTTACAGCTCTATTAGATTCACAGACTAAGTACTAAGCTTAATTCTTAATTCTAATTTTCCATGTAGTTTCCCGCCCTCCACCTTCCTTGCTAATTTGGACCCTTGCAAGAGTGACCTCAGGTCAGGAAGAAGGAAGTAGCTTTTTATGATCTTCTCTGCTCCACCACTTTCCTGACCTGATCTGACTGACCATTGGCCTTAGGGCTTAGGATGAGAATCACAGTTTTTAGTACTATAGCCATCTTTGACAGTGCCTGTATGCTGTTAAGTCACTCGGATCTCCTTGTTCTTGCATTTTCTCTCTCTCCAGGCTGAGCAGTGGCTTACTGAACGTGCTTGAAGTCCTGAAGTGTAATGTGAAGATAGGGCTGGGAACAGGTAAGCAGTCATCATCTGGAGCTGAACTGATAAATCATCACTCTGATGTAGCTGATTTGTAAATATTTAAGCTGCGCTTAAGGATCGTGAGCTTTTTTTTGGTTGCTAGGGATGGGTGTCTTAATAAGAAACAACAACCAAAGAGGGAGAAGTTTGGAAGTCATTACCCCCACTTCTCAAAGCCATTTTCCCTGGTCATTGTTTCTAAGCTGGGCACTCATGTCTAACAGCTTACAACTGCCTGGTCCAGCTCCAGGGGACCTAACATCTTCTTCTGGCTTGCACAAACACTTGCATTCACATGCACAAACTCTCACATAGACATGTAGTTTAAAAATAAAACAAATTCTTTTTTTAAACATTTTATGGATTCTTTGTGGATTTCACATTATGCATCCCAATCCCACTCATCCCCCTGTCCTCACATCCACCCTCTGCCCTAGCAACCTTCCCACAGAAATAATCAAAATTTAAAAGAACAACTGAAAACCAAAACACACACATACACAGACAGACATACAAGATTCTGTAGCGTGTCCCAGTGAGTCACACAGTTTACCCTTTAGTCCATTCATCTTTACTGGTGAGTCTTCATTGCGATGAGTCATCAGGCCTCTGGCTTCTGCTGCGCTATCAATGCTGGACCTTCACTGGGACTCCTCTTGGATATCCTGTTACTGTCCTGTGTCAGTGGAGGTCCTGCAGTTTTGGATCTGCAGGTCCAGCCCCTTCACATGCTCTAACAGGTTCATAGATGAGGTGGATATTGGGTGGGCTTAATCATAGCCCTGCTTCTGGGCCTGGGTGGTAGCTGGGTTGGTTAGTTTGCCAGTTTTCCCTCATCACTACCACCTGGGTGAGCTCTCCGGTACTGCCCCGGGTAACTTGCCCAGTGCAGCAGGCAGCAAGAAGTTCTCTTGTAGCTGGGCGGTGGTGGCGCACGCCTTTAATCCCAGCACTCAGGAGGCAGAGGCAGGCGGATCTCTGTGAGTTCGAGACCAGCCTGGTCTACAGAGCTAGTTCCAGGACAGGCTCCAAAGCCACAGAGAAACCCTGTCTCGAAAAACCAAAAAAAAAAAAAAAAAAAAAAAAAAAAAAGAAGTTCTCTTGTTCTCAAGACCTCAGATCCGGATCACCTGCACTCACACTACCAGAGCCAGCTCTTCTGCCTTGCTACCCTCTGCCCTTGTTAATCATTGTTTCTCAATGATGCCTAGCCATAACTATATATTTCTATATTTTTCCTTCTTACAAAAATATTTTGGTAGTGTTTCCCTAAATTCTGTTTCCATCTCAGAAGTCCTTTTTATTGTTTTTATTGAGCTATGCATTTTTCTGCACTTCCCTCCCTTCCTCCCTTTTTCTCCCCTTCTCCCTTCTCCCATGACCCCCATGCTCCCAATTTATTCAAGCGATCTTGTCTTATTCTCCTTCCTATGTAGATCCATGTATATCTCTCTTGGGTCCTCTTCTTCCCAAGGTGCTTTTACCATGGCCCTTATCACAGCAATGGAAACCTAACTAAAACACTCTCTGAGCAATAGTCTTTGGTTTTCTTGGGGACTTAGGTCTAGTGATGGATGCCATGTTTTCTCCATCCTTCCTGCCTTCCTAATGCAGCCCTTTTGGATGCCAGCAAATACACAAGATCGCTTCCCCATTTTTTTGTGTGTTCACTTTTCAAAAAACCCAGCCCTAGATGACCTCACCAGTTCCCTTTTCTATGCCTGCAGCTGGGTGTTTGGAGCTGCTGGAGAGAGCAGTGGCTTACATGTTAAGTTCTGTGCTCAGATTCCAAGCAGCCCTCAACACTGGCAACAGCGATAATTATATTTCTCTAATAAGTATCTGCCTCCTCAATCCCGCTTTTCCTCCTAAAACTTTCTATTGCTGCTGAAGTCCTCTTCATTCCCAGCTCATATCCTCTTTTTGTGGATCATAACAAGAGTATAAAAATAAATCAGAAATCTTTGTTTCAGTTTCCACCACCGAGTTTGCATACATTCTTGCTCACGTTTAAGTGCTGTCTACTGGACTATTGCCATCAATACACAAGCATCTAAAATATCTCCTGACCCGTTTAGTTCATACTATGTAACTGTTCTCTTGCCCAGACACCCCCTTCAGCTTCCTGTCCCACTCTGCTGCCTTTCTTCACAGCAAAACTTCTGTGAGTGTGGGCATCCACACAGCTCCTGCTCTCCACCCCCACCCCGTCCTGATTCTTGCCCAGCCAGCAAGGCAGCCATCTTGTTCTTCTTGTTGTGACTCACTGCAACCACGATCTCTTTGCTGCCTCTCAAAAGATGTCATTCTGTTGTGACTGAATGCCTCTGTGGTCTACTGTGATTGACACTTCTCCTGGTCCCAATAGCTTACATGGGAATCAGCAAAATTGCATCGAAAAAAAATTATTCTTTCTATGTTGCTGGCTTTTCTTTCTACCCTGAAGGCTTGCTTTCTTTTTCCTGCCTATTTGGAAAAGCTGTCCCCAGAGATCAATAAGTCAATCTTTTTTTTTGTATTTCACTTCGCCTCCCCCACAGGGGATTTTGTCCTCAACTCTGACCTCAGATGCCTCTTAGCTTTTATGTGCATCCCAACTCCTCTAACAAAAAGTTCCCAAGAAAAAAATTGACAAAACCTCATGCTTGAGAGCCTCTATTGTTAGAGGCTTTAAGAATTATCACATTACCACTACCTGGTGTGGCATAGTACCTTGGTTAAATAGCAAGTTACCCGTTGTCCATGATATTGTCTCTAAAATGGAGTTGATGATAGCAGATGAGATAGATACCTTACCTGTTTGTGCTGTGGGATAATACTCTTGCACCCTGTAAAGATTTGTCACTCATTTTGGTTTAATAAAATGCTGATTGACCAGTAGCCAGACAGGAAGTACAGGCAAGGTGACCAGACCAGAATTCTGGGAGGAAGAAAGGCTCGGTCTGCAGTCACCACCCAGATGCAGAGGAAGCAAGATGAGAATGCTACATTGAGAAAAGGTACTAAGACACGTGGCTAAACATAGATAAGAATTATAGGTTAATTAAGTTGTAAGAGTTAGTTATAATAAACATGAACTAATAGGCCAAACAGTTTATAATTAATATAAGCCTCTGTCTGATTATTTGAGTCTGGGTGGCCAGGAAATGGAAGCACAACCTCTGATTTCATGTTTGTGTGGAGGATTGGTTAAGTCAATATTGTGCTGTTCTTGTCATGATTCTTGGTATGATAAAACACTGGTTTGTGACAACTGGCTGTTCAGCATTGCTTTTTAATTTTATAATTGATTCACTTCTTTCTAATTAACAAGAAATAGTTACACACAAAAGACTTGCTATTTATTTGTGTGTGTTCAAATATTTGTGCTTATGGAGTGTGTGTGTGTGTGTGCATGTATTCACATGTGTATAGAGAGACCAGAGGTCAACCTCAGATATTATTCCTTAGGCACTGTGACAGGGTCTTTGGTTGGGATCTGGGCTTGCCAATTAGACTTCATGAGTATCCAGATGATACCAGATGAGCCCTGGTGATCTGTGTTGTGTGTCTCTGCCTTCCCAGCATGCTAACACACCCAGCTTTTTACTTAGGTTTTGGGGATCAAACTCAGACCCTAATGCTTGCTTGCATCACAAGCACTTTACTGACTGAGCTGCCTCTCCAGCCCTGATTATTTCCTATTAATGCAGACTAATAATTTAAGTAATAAAATTTGTCAGGGAACCAGATAATCCTATATCAAGACTGTTATTGATAAAGAAAAGCACTCTATTAAAAAAAAAACTCCATGCAAGTTTACCTAAGGACATATAAAATGGCTGAACACATAGCCGGGCGGTGGTGGCGCACGCCTTTAATCCCAGCACTTGGGAGGCAGAGGCAGGCGGATCTCTGTGAGTTCGAGACCAGCCTGGTCTACAAGAGCTAGTTCCAGGACAGGCTCCAAAACCACAGAGAAACCCTGTCTCGAAAAACCAAAAAAAAAAAAAAAAGGCTGAACATAAAATTCAGCTGCAATCCAGAATTACTACTAAATAACCAATTACTTTTGATAATTTCAGTATTTATAGGCAATAATAATCACATAGGCCTACCAGAAATGACAGGAACATTTAAAACTACAATGGATGTTTGATTAACTATAAAATGTATTCTCCAATAAAACATGCTATCTTACTTGACATTGCCTCAACTCATTTCATAACGTGCATTTGTTCCTGCCAAAGGCAGTGTTTCAATTAATTATGACTAGGGGTTTAATCTAAGACACTAAAACTCTCATTTCTCATTCAGTGATGCCAACCAGTATGGAAATGCTGCCCGTATCAGCTTGGTTATTTATTGTACTAAGTTTCCAAAAGTTATGCTCATTATAAAGCTTTCTGAAGAATTATTGTTTTAAAAATTGGCTATTTAATTTTCTAAAGCTTTCATCTAGGTTGAAATAATACTTGGACATTTTCTTTAATGTATGCAATTGTGAGTTTATGTTAAATCACATTATAAACTTTTCATAGCCATATCTGTGTAATTTCTTAAGTGTTTAAGAAGTATCTATCATCTATCTATCTATCTATCTATCTATCTATCTATCTATCTATCTATCATCTATCTATCTTTATTAGCCATGTGAGTTGAGTTGTAGTCCCCAAAAGAAGTCTACCAGAACTTTTAACTATGACTGTATTAGGAATAAAAGTTTCTGTAGATAGAACTAAGATAAGGCTGGCAAGGTGAACTTTTTCTGAAATGGGATGGCTCCTGAGCTCAATGATCAACGCTTATAAGAGACAGAGAGGAAAAGCCACAAAGACCCAAGAGAAGAAGGCAATGTGAACATGGAACAGACTGGAGTTACCGCCATAAGCCAAGATCTCCAGGAGGTGTGAGGAGCTGGACTGAACAAATCAGGATTCTTCCTGGAGTTTCTAAAGAGCTGGGGCCCTTGCCATCACTGTCAGTGATGCTGAGGTCTGAAGCCCTGGCCTTGTACAGTCTCCTCATACACTCTGCCATTGAGCCACACTCCCTAGCTAGCCCTGCCAACACTTAGACTTTTGACTTCCAAAACTGTGAGAGAAGACAGTTCTCTTGTGTTAAGTCACAAGATTTGTGAGGTTTTGAGCAATCCTAGAAGCTAATTCTGAAATATATTTGATTTTAATGAAAGGTGGTTTTTAAAAATCAGCAAAGAAATGGATTTTGTTAGAGCGTCTTGATGTGTGTATTGTCATTTACCTTGTTCTCATTTGTCCCCCTCTCATGCCTCCTTACTTGACCCGTTCTTCCCCCTAAATAGTGACCACTTCGTGTTTATGTAAATGCTGGCTTATATGTTTACAGATGAGAACTTTTTAGAAATTGAAAAATAAAATGTTTGTCATTAAAACCAGAGGAAGAAAACAACATATACACCTGTTATTCCATCTATCTTCATAAAGTCCCTGTTTGGGCTTTGTCTTTCCTACACAGATGTTGCTGGTGGTTACTCCTACTCCATGCTTGATGCCATCAGAAGGGCAGTGATGGTTTCCAATATCCTCTTAATTAATAAGGTGAATGAGAAGAGTCTCACCCTCAAAGAAGTCTTCAGACTAGCCACTCTTGGAGGGAGCCAAGGTAACAACTAGTTTCTTCGTCTTTTACACCATGTACAGCCGTGCCAATGTGTGCCTTTGGCTATAATGTAAAGGTACGCCATAGCAAACTAAGGCAAATCCCAATACCTGCACATTCTTTAATATGTTATAAAAATGTGCCATGTTCTCCTTTGGCATCCAGGGACCATGGACAAGAGTTACAGCTTTAAGACAGCCTGCGCCCTATTTTAGAAAACTATTCTTTTTGGGCAACCAGAAAACCTTTCCTTTAAAGTTAACAGAGTCACTTTCAAAAACACTGGCATGCTTCAGATGCAGGATCTCTGGATATTTTTCCCAATTCAAAGGATTTAAACTAAAGAATTCATGACGGGTATGCCTGTTTTAGAAGTTCCACAAAGATTTAGTTTTTAATTTGAGGTTCAGTTCACTGCAAAGAAAAGAAATACCACCAACTATTTCACGAACTAAAAAAGACAAAGTGAGGAGTGTTGGGGAAAGGAGGAAGGATGAGGTAGATTTGTGCCAAGCTGGTTGCTTTGAGGGTTCAGTAGAGTTCGCTGACAGAACTGAAATTGAGACTTCATCAGAATGATGACAGTGGTGGTGAACGGAGAATTTGCTTTCCTGTTCTCTACTATCTATATAGAGGTCATGTGGCCTGTTGGGATGAGAGTTCTCTGCTTCGCTGTTCAGATACTACTTTTGGAGGGTCTAGTTTTATGTTTGCAGAAACCATCCTGGCTAACAAGGACATCACAATGATTCAGTGCCAACTCTGACTCCTGTTCACTTCTGTTTGTAGCCCTTGGTCTAGACAGTGAGATTGGAAACTTTGAAGTTGGCAAGGAGTTTGATGCCCTCTTGATCAACCCCAAAGCATCGGACTCTCCTATTGATCTGTTTTATGGGGATTTTGTTGGTGATATTTCTGATGTAAGTAAAAGAAAGTAACGTAAAATGCCTTTTTGTCATTTGAGTTTTTTTTTTTGAGTGGGTGGAGGGATCCGTTTTTAAAACAGTCATTATTAAAGTAACATGTATTTGTTTAGTTTATTTATAAGAAATGTGTTAATGTTTTAAAAAATTCTTTTATTCTTCTATTATTAGAGTAAATTTCTGAGAAATAGGCTTTATCTCATTCATTTAGTTATATTTTTCTTCTTTGATGCACTTTTTGAAGTATTTGCATCATTTTTTGTGTGGAGTTCTTTGATTTATGTGAGACTCTACATCTGACAATTTCAAGGTTGTTTGCCAAGAATATTCCAGTAACAGGTGGAGAATGGTGAAACACATCTTTAATCCTAGCACTAAGGAGGGGAAGTCAGGTATATCTTCTTGAGTTCGAGGCCAGCCTGGTGTACATAGTAAGTTCCAGGACTATGTTGAGACCCTGTCTCAAAAACCAACAAATAGATAATATTTTAGTAAGGATAAACATTTGTTGATAGTAGACTGGGATTTTTGTTCATTTGCTTGCTCTGGGTTTAGGTTTTCATTTATTCATTTGGTTTTGGAAAGACAATTTTTTTATGAAAATGTAAATTTGTCATTAAAAAATAGATTTCAATTTCTGGATTTTGCCAATGGAATTTCCCTGTGAATCTCATTTCTGAATGTATCAAGTGCTGTTTCTCACCGCATTTATTTTCCATTTTAGGCTGTTATCCAGAAGTTCCTCTATCTAGGTAGGTAGACATGCTTCTGGGCTATAAACACAACTTTTTTTTTGGTTAAAACTCTCTCTTCTAGGTACATTACATTAAACTCTATGGATGTTAAATTGTGCTAATTCATTTTTTAAACAGTTCTCAGCACTGAGCTTGCACTAGAGCACAATGCCTAGCAATTCCCCAAGAACATACTTAAGTCCTGAGCTGTGACATAGAGGGGAAGAGAGCTTTTGGTCAAGCCCTCTTATGCTCCTTCTGTGCCCCCAACCTCCCTATCCTGGGACAGAACTGAACCCACAGCCAGAGTTCTAGTCCCGGAGGCATAATTAGATCAGGAGAGCCCAAGAGTAGCCTTCCATCCCTTTATGTGAGTTCAGTGCTGGGTGAAGTTGAGCTTCTCGAGGGCACATTCTGTAGACTGCTTATTTCAATGTGCTAAGCAAGATTCCAGGAGTAAAGACAGGCATGCCTTTTCTCCTGGGACTGGAAATGCCAACCAGCCCCTTCAGCAGAAATGTCAGAGACGGGGTTTATTGAACATTGGTGCATTTCCACCTCAGAGACAGAATGGAAACCCCAGTCCACAATAAGCTATGGTGTCATCTCTTAACCAAGTCATCCCAAGGATATTATAAATGATCTGGGAAAAATAGAGCTTCTTTCTTTTTGCTTGTGTTTCTCTTTGAAAAGTGTTTTGCTTAAGATCTCTTTCAAAGGAAATTAAGGCAATTAATGACCCAAAAGCACAGTACAAACAATTCTTTGATTTTTCTTTCAGGAGATGACCGGAACATTGAGGAGGTTTATGTGGGTGGAAAGCAGGTGGTTCCGTTCTCCAGCTCAGTGTAAGAAGACCCGTGGGCATCCATGATATTCTCCTGGAATGTCATGGTTCTACATCTTCCTTGTGCCCGGGTGCCAGTTAGAAAGTATATTTAAAAAAAAAGTATTGTGTTCTTCAGATGATTTCTGTTTCTATGTCTGCTTCCAGTGCTCACTTGGTAAATCGTGCAAAGGAAGTGACATGCTCCTTGACCCTGGTGGGGAGCATTCATAATTCCATGATGGTGCCTACTTCGGGGCTGCTTAGATTTGTGTTAGGCTCATGCAGAAGGCAGTGTTAATAAGGGGCGCTGTGCTTCTACTATTGAAATCAAACCTTTCTGTGCAGGGAAATACGGTGCAAAGGAATATCCCTATGTGGTTAGACATTCTGAGCTAAGTGAAAAGTAGGAGACTCCATGTGCCCCATTGAGTAGATTTTTATGCGAGGGCACAAGCTAGACGGTGAACAGATGTTGGAGAAAAACATTGATTGTGCTTGGAAATTAAATACTGAAAACATCCATGTAAAAAGAGAACTTATTGGATTTTAAAATGTGCTTCTAGGTTGACCTTATCTATGGAAATTTGCACTTTATGGAATTTGCATTTCAGAGATGTGTTATTGTTATGCATTGCCTTCTTTAGGGATGAATGGCAGAACCCGGATGCTACATGCTTTTCAAATATAGTTCTATGCTTCAAAGTGTTTGACAGAAGCTGAGTATTAAAGATTTCCAGTGTCTTAGGGATAGTATTCATATAGCCACATGGCATAAATAGTTGTGTTTTTGTATATTTCAAAGTTACCTTGATTTCTGGCTGTGCGGTGTTACAGTTGCTTCTATTTTATTAGATGAGAAACAAGCCCCATGTGCTGCTGCTGTCTAGGCTAGGGTCTCCATAAATCGGGGGAAGTACTGTACCCCTGGGAGCTGTTAGCAGTGACAGGACAGGGCTCTCTTCAGTGCCCCATCTACTCAGCACAGTGGGTCATTGTTGCTGTGAACTTTGCCCCCTTATCAGTGTGCTAGAACTTAAAAGCCAAGTACAAGTCCCTTTAAGAACTGTAGATAAGGCTCTGAAGGCCTGTAGATTAAAAGTACCCTGTTTTTCTAATTTATCAGATTGTCACTTGAATTCCTTGAGGTTTTTCTAGCATCAAAATCTTAGTATAATGAGAAGGTTATAGAAATTCCATGTAATGCTTCTATTAGCAGGGCTTGCTATTCTAAACATGAAGGAATAATAAACAAAGGAGGACATTTTAGCTTCCCTAACTACACAATGTCCCTTCTTATAACAATGAAAACCAGATTACAACCGCATAGCAGATTCTTAGCAAGCAGTGATATGAGTTCTACATTTTCTTAATTTATTCCACACTCTATAAACAAACAAAAACAGGGAGCAGGTTTTGTCAACATATCATTTCATTCCCAGGGCTTAGGTGAGTTTCTGTATTATCCTACAACAGTTCTTAGGTGATAGAGCTAATTCCGTGTTAGCACGTGTTAGCAAGTCTGAGAGCACACAGTTCCTCTGCAGCCCTGTAAACCTCAGTTTCACATAGCATGCTAACTCGGCAGTAATTTGTCCCGACCTGTTTTCCTGATAGAAGCACTTTTAGATGTGGTTGTGTATACATTACATCTAAAGATGGTACAAATATTTAGTCTCACTTAGTTTTAGTTTTTTTTTTAAAGACAAGAGTTATTTTGCGTGTATATGTGTGTGTTGGGGGGATAGAAATGGATAGAACCAATTTCTGGTCTTAATCTTCCAGCACACTAGTAACATCAAAATGATCTGCCAAATTCCCTCCCCCATTTCTCTATGAGTTTGGCAAGTGTTTTCTGCTGTATCTTTGGACTCTTACCAAAGGAACTTAGTTGCACTCAGTCTCACCTGAGTGACGTGGGCCTGGGAGATTAGGTGTGGGTTGAGTAAGAGTTCTGCCAGTCAGCAGCTGCTTTCAACCTTCGCAGACCCCACACTCCTCTTCCTTAAGGGTGTGCATTTTGATACTGAGCATCAGCTTTTATTCAAACTTAAGATTCACGCACAGTAACATAAATATATGTAATTCTGGAAGCAGGAATAACAGTCATTTGACACCATCCGGTCAGGCATCTAGATTAGTCCTGATAGTGTGTTATAAGCTGAATAACTTCTAATAAAAACAATGTATTGAAGTGTTTACATGTACTTTGATCTCCATGCATCCCTTATAACTTATGAGTTTTATTCTCCCAAGTGAAGTGTTCCTCAATGTGTGACTTACTCCGTTTCAGTGCCCCACACAAGGGGTCAGATGTCCTGCACTTTGAAATGTTGCCGTTGCCTAACTTAGGTTGACTTTCTGAATTACAGTCAGCACTATTCCTAGCCTATCCCAACTGTCACTTTTTGTTTGGATGGTTTGCTCTCTTTAGAAGAAAGGGAGAAGGAAAAGGAAAGAATGAAGGAAGGAAGAGAAGAAAGGAGGAAAGGAGGAAGGAAGGAAGGAAGGAAGGAAGGAAGGAAGGAAGGAAGGAAGGAAGGAAGATTAAAACATTATCCCTCCTACTCCATACCATTTAACTTGTTTCTCTAGAATTTTTGATGGACTTCATTGTAAAAGGTTAAAAAGCACTGAAAAGTATCATGTGTATTACATTTCCAAAATTTCTTGTAACCAAAACACAAAAATAGGCTAATCAAGTTAAATTTGATTTCATGGGGGAGGCATTGAAAATAAGAGATTAGGACCCAAAGGGTTTTTCTATTCTACTGGACCAAAGAGACTGGACTTTCCTCTGTGGCATTGTCTTAGCTGGCTCTTTCCTTGCCCTGTCAAAGACTTTAGAATCCAAGAAGATGTCTACCTTCACGCCAGGAGGAAGCCTTTCTAAGTTAATTCTGTGAACATTTAATCTCTTTTCTTCTTCAGTGAGAAATTTCCAAGTTAAAGGAAAGGAAATGGTGGAAACCCCCTTCTTCCTTGCTTAGCTGATTTTTTGAAGTGTTCCCTTGGCTATCTCTTTGGCAAATGCTCTGAAATTTTACAGAGGAAACATAACGGCTGTGAGATCTGGCAGTGTGTTCTATCTTCACTCCCTACCAGATTATTCCTATTTTTAAACTTTTTTGCTCCAGAAGCAGACATATGGGAAGCCTTCAAGGCGTGCTGGGAAGAGCATTGTATCAGTTCCTCCTTTTATATGCATGTGAGGAAGGTACCCAGAGCTGGATGCTTCTGGAGCTTGGTGGGCATTTTTTTTTTAAAGTTGCTGCTGCTGTTGTTGCTGCTGCTGGAATATTCAGATATTTTAAGCGAGTTACCTTAGCTATTAACAAATAGAATGAGAGGCATAGCAAGAGCAATGACTTGAAATAATCTTTAAATCACAAAGATTCTATATAATATGTTTAAGACCGAAAGGAGATGTTTGCAATTTCTAATCTACTAGCTGCTGCAGATATGACGCTATACATTGCACTTTATTATGTCTCCAGAGAAGACGTAATAAACGTCTTTCTGAAGACCTTGGTGGAAGCAGATAGGTGAAAAGTCACTGAGAAAGAAAACAAAACAAAACTCTTGACATTTGTCGCCATAAAAATAACTCCCCAAACTCTTGATTGACGTTTGTTGCCATGTATGTTTCCAAGCCTACCCCAACGTTCCTACCCATCCCCAGCACTGAGCATGAGAGAGCAAGTGTTGAAGGGTTCGTTTGTGGGTCTTGTCCAAATGCAGTGACATGCAAAAACCAGCCAAGTCAAAGATGAAGGCTTTTTACCAGGTTACTTGAGTAACTGGTATCATTAACCTTTGTTACTTGACAGTGACTCACCTGTCTACTTCTTACCCAGAAATCCTATCAGCAATCTTTCCTGACCTTACTGTTAACCTCTTGATGGCTGTTCTTAAGAATATAGACACACCTGTGAATGTAGTCAAGGGGACCTCCTTCCTCTCAGTATTTGTATGATTTGCTAATTGTCACTGTACTGAGTGAGCTCCTTTGTGCATCAGGAAAAAATATAATAAACGTAATTTTGTGTTTGCATTAGTGTTTGTTGTGTTTTCTGTGTTTGTTGCAAGTTCTATCAGCATGATGAAAGGAGGATGAATCTGATAATATATTTTTTCCTTTTCTTATAATGGATTAAAAAACAGACTGGAATGTTTAGCTGTGGGCCAACAATACTTCCATCATATCATTATACATGGCTTTTTAAATCAAGCCACTGGGATGGTTCTTCTAGACTGGCAGCTTTTGGGTTGATGGGAGGATTAGTAAAATCTTATTCTGGCTGTGTCTGTGAATAAGTGCAAGAGATCAATAGATCATGCAGGTTGTGGTCTAATAACTAGTTTAAACCACGAATAGATCCAAAATTCATCCAGAGTGTTGGGAGGTGGTAGAACTACAGCAGTTGAGGCCTGCTAGGAGGAAGTAGATCACTACAGACATGCTATTTCTGTTACTGCTCCACCCAGCTTCCTGTCTGCCATGACGGAAGTCATTCTACCATGCCCTCATTGCCGTGGTGGACCGAAACCTCTGGTATCGTGAGCAAAGTGAACCCATCCTCTATGAAACTGCTCATATCAATGAATGCTGCTAACATTCTCCTCCCTTTAGGGTCAGATCACTACACTGGTTTTAGCACAGTTGATTTTTCGCATTTAAAATGTATTTGTTTTTCTTTTTGTTTATGTGCAAGTGCCTGCTATGTGTGCCATATGTGTGCAGGTGCTTGTGAAGGCCAGGAGAAGATGTCATAACTCCTGGAACTGGAGTTACTGGAGGTTGTGAAGCTCCTGATGTGGGGTGCTAGGAACTGAGCTCGCATCCTCTTCAGGAACAGAAAGTGTTTTTCAACTGTTGAGCCATCTCTCCAGCTCTGTTTGTCATGTTTTGAAAGCTAAAATACAGAATAAGAAATACACCTCACATCAATACTCAGTTCACTGGGCTGTAGCAAAGGCAGATCTAAGGGGAAGTTACTAGCAGCTACATTTAAAAACCAGGGAGCTCTCAATATTTCATCTTTGGGATGTAATGACACATTTCTAAGCCTTAGAAATGAAAAATAAGATAAATGTAAATCTATAGAAGGAAAAATAGTAAAAAAGCAGAGTCGAAGCTAAAGAACTAGCAACAAAAAAGTCAATAAAGAAGATCAATTAAAGAGTTGATTCCTTGAAAAAGAAAGAAAGGACAAACCCTTAGCCAAGTCAACTTAAAGAAAAAGACCTAACTTAATAAAATTACATTGAAATTTAGGTATTATTTTGAATTTTGCATTCTCACAAACTGGGAAAATCTAGAAAAAAAATAGAAAAATTCTGAATACATATATTTACCACTTGAGCCAAGAATATATACACAATCTAAACAAACAGTTGCTAAAAATGATATTGAACAAGAAGTCTCCCATCAGAGGAAACCCCAGGACTGGACACACACTTACAGGTGAATCTTACCAGGCAGTTGCAGAATTATCAATACTGTTCTTTAAACTTCTATAAGCCAGGTGGTGGTGGCGCATGTCTTTAATCCCAGCACTTGGGAGGCAGAATCAGGCAGATCTCAGTGAGTTTGAGGCCAGCCCAGACTACAAGAGCTAGTTCCAGGACAGGTTCCAAAGCTACAAAGAAATCCTATTTCGAAAAAAAAAAGAAAGAATAAAAGGAAAATATTCTATAAAATATAAGTGGAAAAAATACTCATTTATGAAGGAAGATGCAATAATACAAAGGCCAATTAACAACAATAGCAAAAATAAACATGCAAAAATTATCAACAAAATGCTGCAAATAACACATTACAACCATGACTAAGTTGGTCTCATTCTAGGGAAGCAAGAATAATTCACCATCCATTAATCAATAAACATGTTGGAGCATGTAGATAGAATCAAGAACCAAAATTATATGGTCATCTCAATAGATATAGAAAAAACTTTAGATGAGTTTCAACACTGCTTCATGTTAATGATGCTGAAGAAATCGGGAACAGAAAAATCGTAATAAAGGTCACATTCATTAAACTTATAACTAACATCTTACTGAAGGGCAAACTGGAACGCATTGCCTCTAAAATCAAGAACAAGATGGGATTTCTAATCTTATACCTCGTATTCAATAGATAACTGGAAATCTTAGCTAAAGCAATAAGGCAAGAGAAAGAAATAAAAGAGACACAAATGGGAAAAAGGGAAGTCCATTTGTTCCTATTTGTAAATGATATAATACCTTAAAGAGTCTACCAGAAGACTCTTAGATTTGACAAATGTTTCCAGCAAAGCAGCTGTATACACAATTAACTTGCAAAATCATTAGTTAAAAAAATACATCAAAAGTCACCAACTAGGAAATCAGGAAAACAGTCCCATTTACAATAGTCAACAAAGAAACAACCCACTAGGATTAAACCTAATAAAGCACATTAAAAACCTTTTTAATCCTTTAATCCTAACACTTGGAAGGCAGAGGTAGATTGGTCTCTATGAGTTCAAGGTCAGCCTCATTCACACAGTGAGTTCTAGATCAGCCAGGGACACATTGTGAGACCCTGTCTTAAAACATCAAAAGAACAAAAGCAGAGGAGATGAAAATCATGTTGCTTGTATGTAAATAAATTGAATTCAAGGTCATCCTAGCAGGAAAAGCTAGCGGTGAAGGCGTAACTCACAAACAATCCCACACCAGTTTGGAATTATGATTAATAGAATGGTTACTTATTTAAAGAGAAAAAACTTATAGATCACCATCCCAGACAACAGCCCTCTGGGCAATCAGGAAAGGAATCTAGTAGCAAATGAGACCATGCCCAAGTGGGCTGGTATCTTAAAGTCTATTGGCTGAAGGAGCAGAAGGAGCACCCACAACATAGCTGGACTCAGGAAGGCAATGGTTGCAAGTGTTCCCTCATACATGGAATCAAGACAAAAGACCTAAACGGCACAAAAGAAGAAGAAGGGAGAGTACTGGGATAAATAAAGATCGAGAGGAGGGGAAAGGAAGGAAAAGGACAGTTTGGAGTGGTGAGGATGTATACAGTACATTGTATGCATGTAAGAAAATGCCAGGCAAAGCTATCGTTTGTACAAGATGAAAGAATCAGTTCACACATATAAACGGGTGTGAAACTTTAAAACACAATTTATAAAATAGTACACTGTTTGTGGTGTCCTAAGCTATTTTCAGTACAATTCTATTTTGTTTCCCAAATTGAAGTCTGTGTTTGTATTTCACTGTAGTGTTTTAGGATTCTGGTTTCTTGAGTGCCTGATGAAGGGACAGACCCATGCCTTCTGTATCAGCACTGTGCTAGTATCTGAGTTTAAGTTTGGCCTCACCATGTAGGAGGACAGGGTGGAGGAAGGCAAATCAAATCGCTGTAAGTCTCCATGGCTCCAGTGTCTTATTTTTTTGGCTTTTGTTTAAGGATACAACAGTGTCCATCTTTAGGTCATGAGGATTAAGTGATGAGGTACGAAGATGGCAGGTAAGACAGTACCCAGATACCTGGATGCTCACACTTCAGTAGATAGGACCAGAAAAATGGAATACATGCTAAAGATTAATGAAACCATTGAAGTCTTTATGAGTTTATTTTTGAATAGTAATCAAGTAATGTTAAGGTAAGAATCTTCTGTATATGAAGCTTCCCACATATAATTTCTCAATAGTATTATATGTTCATGTTCCTAACTTACAACATGAAGCCTAAGGTCAGCCATAGATTTGATCTATAAATTTACCCCTATCCCCATGCCCTCAGAAAGGTCTGTGAGGCTTCTCCCTCTTCCCCAGAACAGCTGGAGGGGCTGCTGGAAGGACAGCTTTTGAGGACTGAGGAACTGTCCAGATTTCTGAGATGTGGTAGCCCAGGGATTCAATCAATCCCTTGGGTAGAAAGCCCAAGAACCTTCAGCAGAGGTACATGTCAAACAAATGCATTAAGACTCTGCCTACCCTGGGCAGTTTTCTGTTCTCTGCCAAACCTCTGGCTGTACTGTCTCAGACCACCCAACATAAAAAAAGTCCCTTCATCTGACTTACTGTATGGTGGTTTTGTCTTGCCTGACTCACACATGTACCAGAAGCTGCAGCCCACGCTGGACCGGATACTGGGCTGGCTAGTTTTATGTCAACTTGACACAAAATAGAGTCATTTTGAAGAGGGAGGTTCCATGGAGAAAATGTCCCCACCAGAGTGACCTGTAGGAAAACATGTGCAGCAATTTTTGATTGACAATGGATGTGGGCGGATCCAGCTCACTGTGGGTGGGTACCACCCATGGGCACGTGGTCCTGGCTGTATAAAAAGCAGGTTGAACAACTCATGAGGAACAAAGCCAGTAGGTAGCATTACTTCATGGTCCTCTGCTTTAGTTTCTGCCTCCAGGTAAGTGCCTCAAGTTTTTGCCCTGACATCCCCAGAAGATGCTCTACCAGCTGTACGGTGAAATAAACCTTTTCCTCCGGGACTGCTTTTGTCCTAGTGTTTGATCACAGTGATAGAGACCCTTCTACAGTTTTTTGGGTGAGTGTGGAGGGTGGAGACGGTTTCATGTAGTCCAGGCTGACCTGTGTAGCTGACACTCACTGCATACCTGAGAATGATCTGATCTCCTTGGTCTCACCTCCCAAGTACTGAGATTACATGAATGTACAGCCATACCTAACTCTGGCTTTTTTTTTCTTTTAGAGAGCAATTGAGACAAAATATGCAAGAAAAAACTTCATGCACATGAATTAGCAATAATAATAATGCCCAATTTGAAGGCAGTGTTTTCTGTAATAGCAGTTAACAGACACATGCAAATTATTTTATGGTACCTAAATAAAGATTTGAAAAATGTAGTATTTACACTTAAAAGAAATACAGGACTGTGATAAGGCGTTTCAGGGGTCCAGGAAGAAATTTCTCAGTGGAACAGAACAGTAAGCTTTTGTTACCAACAAGAGCAGGTTTATTTTGTTTAAATCTTTTAAAGAATGGCAGTAGTGAGCGGGGAGAGGGTTGGGAGCTCAGGGAATATGGGGACAAGTAACACCAAAGACCTTTTGAAAAGCTGTATGGAAACTTTCTACTGCAGATGCTTTCTAACATGTGTGTGTGTGTATGTATGTGTGTTTGTGTGTCTAAATATATTTAATCCTAAAGTACACAGACATATACATATATGTATACACACACACACACACACACACACACACACAATATATATATATATGAACTCACCATATACTGGTAGCGAGAATACCACAACTAGACATGTTATACCACCAATTAATACGCACGGTGCAAGGAATGGGTTTCGTCTTGTTAGTCATTAGCCAAAGAGTCCCCAAAATGCCCCCAAGCAACACAAACTGTTGTCAAAGCTTTCGGTTACTCTCTGTAACCTAAACGTAAATGTTCCACTTCTGAAGATACAATTTACTTATGTCATCAAGCATGGAGAAACGAAGTCGATGCCCAGCCAGGAGCTTCATGCCTACTGACTAGTGTCCACGGTATTCTGCATGCTACTGGAGGAGGAAAGTGGTCATCAATATAGTCATCAAGTAGATACAACCCTGGGGTCTACAACAGGAAGCTGCCTACAAGATACCCTGGTGTCATTGTGACACAAATTATGGGAGTAACCAACCACTCTTTGATTGGATTTAGGGTCCACTCCATGAGATGGGACCCAGACCAGACAATGTTAAAGTGGCAAGGACCTGAGACTAAATAGGCCATAGCTGAACAGCTGTTTGCGATTGATACCCGCCGAGAAAGGGAAATCAGTTTTCTTCAGTGGAGTGTCAGTAGGTTTATCAAATACACGCAGGGTAGGCCCCAAGCCCAGGAAGAGCTGGCTAGCAACAATCTATGTATTTGTGGATGTGTGTGTGTGTGTGTGTGTCTGTGTATGTGTGTCTCTCTCAGTGTGTCTGTGTGCACGAGAATCTGTGTTTGTGTGTGTGTATGTGTGTGTGTCTGTGTGTGCCCATACTCATGTGTGTCTCTGGAACTGAGCCTAGAACCTTGTGCACAGTAGGCAACCATTTTACTACTGTGTTATACCTTGTTGCAAAATCTTTTGCTTTCTTTTGTCAAGACCAGTTTCTCTTAAGACTGACTAGGATGTTGTGACCTTCCCACCCTAGTAGAGATTTTACTACTCAGGGTGTAAGTGCAGTGTAATTAGTTTGTTAACTTACACACCAAGTTGTGAAGCTCCCCCACAAGATGAAAAAAAAAAGTCAAGAGAATAATCATCCAAAAGTTTTATGTTAATTTTAAAATGTCCATAAATATTATATTAATATAGGTAAAAATTCAAGTGATTTTTAGAAATTGTAAATAGCCAGGCATGGTGACTCCCAGGTGCACTCCCGGAACTCAGAAGGCTGAGGTAAAAGGAGAGTCACCAAAAGTTTGAGGCCATCCTGGGCTACATAGTGAGTTCTAGGTTAGCCTAAGCTACAGAATGTGATCTAGTCCCAAAGGAAAAAAAAAAACACAAATACCATGAACAGCCCTAGGCAACCTCTGGTCACTTGGAAAGAAGAGTACAGCTCCTGTCATAGAGGGATTTTCTCAATTCATAAGTTCTGTAAGTATCAGAAAATGTCCAATTATTCTTTAAAATAAATCAAAGGATAGAAGCACTGAATTCACAGAAAAATACAGTTGAATTATCATAAGAAATGGTGTTCATCTTTGCTAATATTAAGTGTAAGCAGAAGTTTCTGTTTAACAAGCTGCTCACAAGTAACCACACAAAGGCTTAATATTAATTATAAATGTTTAGCTAATAGCTCACTCCTGTTACTAGCTAACTCTTATATTTAAGTTAACCCATACTTCTTATCTATGCTTTGCCATGTAGCTTGGTACCTTTTCTCAGTATGCATGACCATACCTCTCTCTGTATCTGCTCATGACTCCTCCGACTCCACACTTCTTCCTCCTAGCATTCTCTGTTAAGGCTCTCCCCCGTAACCATATCCTGTCCTGATTTTGGCCAGCCAGCAAAACCAATCACAGTAACATATGCACAGTGTAAAGGAATATTCCACAAATAAGAGCCATTGAAATTAAATTTATAGTTCTTCAAACACATAAATAATAATCTCACGTGTGACCTTGCAATATACCACAGTAATCAAGCATTTGTCTAGCATACATTGAAGCTATGGTTTCAATCCCCAGTACCACACACACGCACACACACACACACACACACACGCACCATCTTACATTTGTATGAAACAGGTGCCCTTGTTTGTTACTACTGAGGCAGTAAAGGAATAATCTGAGAGGGAGAATTTAATGACAGTTTTCAGAAACTAAAGGTACTCATGTCCTCTCACCTTAATTGCTCAGTTCTGGGTAATTTATCATATACACAAGCACAAAAAATATTTTCCTAATTGCTGTAGCCTGCAAGCCCGCACACGGAGAACTAGCCCCCGCGGAGCTGCTTGCAGTTGTCTGAAGCAGTTGCCTCTGCAGGAACTGGGGATTTTATTTTCACCGCACAGCCTGCTCTTCTGCATTTGCAGTACCTAAATTTTGTGGTCATCTTATGTATTGCTTATTGAAACAAACACATATTTTAAAATAAAGTGCAAACACCAGTACCGAAGTCATAGCAATAGCAAACACGGTGCATGCTGGTTCTACGGGCAAAGCATCAGTCCCGAGGTTTATTGTATCAACTCAATTAATCTTCACAAAAATCCAAGGAAAAGACACACCAACTTCTCAGATAAAAGAAGTTAAGCAATGGGTAGGATCCTAGACCACATGAGGGGCATTAGCAGGGCATTAGTAGGGCAGTTAGCAAGATTTGCTTGAGGTTTGCAGGTTAGCTCGGAGACCTGCAAACTGTCTTTTAAAGAGGCAGAGAGTAGATGCTTTGAGTTCTGTAGATGAAGTGAGAGAACCTCAGAATGTCCCCGGCCCGCAACTCGGCTCTGTGATGTCAGTACAAAGGCAGATGGTGATAATGGGCACAGCAGGCTGAAAAACTAACTCACACACATTGACATTTGAATTTTATGTGTTAAATAGTTCTTCACTGTCTAAACTCATTTTTAGGTAGAAGGCTCTACAGAAAGAGCTGGCAATCATGGGGTCGCTCTCGGGTCACAGCTTAACTTTTGGGTAAGAAAACAGTATTAACTCTCTGCTCTGGACATTCAAGATAATTCCCTTATTTCCAGAAAATAGATATGTAAATAGAGTTAAAATATCTGTCTGTTACCAATTTTCCTGTGCCAAATGGTTGCTCAGCTTTTACTTGCTTACATTCACCCTTGGGAAATTCATTTAACCTAAATCATTCGCTATAGGACAACATAAATTATTAGAAAAGTCTTTACTGAATTGAAGGGAAGTATTCCATGTGAGCCAGAGGCTAGAGGGAAAAAAATTATTTGAAAGTGGATGAAACCAGTGTTTGCTATAACATTGTAAAAAACATTTTTCAGCAGCAATCCTTGGAGGTGAAGATAATGTTTAACCAGCGTGCCACCTAGTGGCCACGGCATGAATAGACGCAGGTGAAATAAACTGCGGTCCAAGGGCCAGGGGGCAGGGGAAGAGGTGGGAGTGTTCCTCCTGTCTTTTTAAATCTTTATAAAAACTTTATGACTAGGTGGTTATTATTTGAAAATGGTGATGATTGGGAATCAAGCAATATTAATTCCATTTTATAGAAAACAGATGGCTAAGCCTGTCATTCAAAGACCACATCCAACCTAGCTGCACTCCCAGTGTGCCTGTCTGCTTTGTAGTCAGCTCACACGCTAAATAAAGCTGGGTCACACCTGGGGCTCACGTCAGCCAATAGCGTTCAGCAGAAGTGACGTGCTGACTCTGGGCCTATGCCTTTGAGAAAGCCTGGGAACGTCTGCGTTTGGAAGGCGTAAGTCATGATCTAAGAAGTCTAGGTGAAAAGGCCTATCAGTGAAGAGGCTGTGTAGATAGAACATATGGGAAGGCACATAAAGATGAGTAGGTCCAGGTATTTCCACGGAGAGTGAGCAAAAATATTGAGGGAAGAGAGACAGGGTAGAGAAGGGAGGAAGGCAAAAGAGGAGGGGGGAGGAGGGAGGGAGGGAGGAAGATAAAAGAGGAGGGGGGAAGAAGGGAGGGAGGGAGAGAAGGAGGGAGGGAGGGAGGGAGGGAAGGAAGCATGCCACTACATAGTCCTGCCTTCCAGGTATCTCTGCAAGAGCCATATTTGCAAAGAGTCTCCGGAGTTGAGCCTCTATATAGTCAATACTCCGGGTGATATAGCATTAGATCCAGCTGAACTCCATCGGCCTACAGACTCATGGGAAAACTACTGGTCACAGGTACTCCGTTCTGAGACAGTTCTTTCCGGTCCCAAAGATAACTGAAATGAGAGCATCCATAAGTAGAGTGTGGTAGGAATATCAGCCTCCCGCTTCTCAGATTCCAAAGCGCCCTTGAGTCCGGTGACCTGTGAAGAGGTCACGAAGCCCTTGACAGAGCCTTTCTTTACCAGTAGAGGGCCCCAGAGATGCCCCAAAAGAGAAGGCTCCCCGGTGCGCTTTCACTAGGCCCCTGAAGAGCGACTTCCTATGACAAAGATTTCTCCACAGTATGTGGTTTCTCGGCCTCTTCAGTAAAGCAGTGGTCATATGGCTAAGGGTCTCAGGGCGAAGCCACCCATGCCTGGATTTTTGTCGCTATGAACTCTGCGACTACTTCCCTATGTGTCTGCTACTGTTCTTAATGGGACCACACACTGGAAAATACATTCTTTTTTGCTTAGTGACTAGGGACCAGATCTGACCCAGGCAACCAAGCGAAATTCTCTTTCCATTGAATTCAAAGTACCCCTTTTTCAGCTGGATCTTTATACTTCCCTCAAGATTGTCTGGACGGTTATAAGTTTTACTTTCTCTGTTTCCTTGCTATTTGAATGACTAGTTGCCTGCACTGAGTGGCTGTGATGTGGGCTCAGACAGGTCCAAAATGAGAGGGCGTCTCTGCGGTTTGACCCTGACACACATTTTTTTTTAAAAAAAATTTCTTTTTCATGATATCCGTGTCTTAAGTAGGCACTCGCGAGTGCAGGTGTCCGTGGAGACCAGAAGAGGGCATCAGATCTCTTGGAACTGGAGTTAGAGTTACTCATAAGCTGCCTGGTAGGGGTACAAAAATGCTTTTAACCACTGAGCCATCTTTGCCGGCCCACATTTTTGCTCTTTATGATTCTATAGAAACTCTTCCTTATCAACACTATGCAAATTATTAATATCCTGTTAGTATTAATAAAGCAGATGCATACGTAATCATCCATACACACTCACGGTCTCATAATGCCACTGATATCGTGTTCTCGGGGAGACCAATAACAGAGTGGAGAGAAACATCTTTTGCCGAACCTAAGCAGACTGCACCTGAAAGCTCTCTGTTCCCTGTTCTAGGTCAAGTGTGACGTATCATCATCTTTAGAGTCAAATCATTCATTGAGTAATGACTGCAACAAAGGTCCTCCCACCTAAGACGTGACTGGCACATCCACCATACTAAATAACGCCAGCAACGAGGCAGAACGGGAAGAAAGCATTTTATAGGCAGAACGCAAATGAGAGCATCTCTAAACATTGTGTTCAGCTGGGCTAGAACCCAGTGCTAAGTTCAGAAACTAAACAAAGCGTGTGAAACCGATTTGTCTCTGCAAGCGTTAGCGTGTATGGCCAGATCTGCCCATACTGCGGACTCATCACCGGGGCCATTCGATCCAATTAGACACATTTCAGAGGCATCTTGCTGTGACAATAATTGAAAAAACAATGCCAAGCCGGGCGATGGTGGCGCACGCCTTTAATCCCAGCACTCTAGAGGCAGAGGCAGGTGGATCTCTGTGAGTTCGAGACCAGCGCCTGGTCTACAGAGCTAGTTCCAGGACAGGCTCCAAAGCCACAGAGAAACCCTGTCTCGAAAAACCAAAAAAAAAAAAAAAAAAAAAAAGAAAGAAAAGAAAAAACAATGCCAATTGCTTTGTTTTCCTTACATGACTGTATCACTAGGTCAACAAAAATGTTTTCACTTCTCTAATTCATGGAGTTCTTTTTCTGCCCACCAAGAGAAGAGCTTGACAACTCCGCTATTACCCTGATGGGAATTGCCATGACAATTCAAGTCTTTTTTTTTTTTTTTTTTTTTTTTTTGGATTTTCGAGACAGGGTTTCTCTGTAGTTTTTTGGTGCCTGTCCTGGAAGACAATTCAAGTCTTAATAGTCCTTGGAAAGCACTTGTCTCCGGGGAACAAAAACTGGTCCTGCCTGTGTTTTAAGATTTTTGAAAAACAGATCTGGGTTTGCTAAAAACATGTAGAAATGTGCAATTTTTGACACAGGGTGAGGGGGAGGTGTTAACCTAACCAGGAGTATTCTTGCAAACAACTCGGGCTAATTTAAGGATAGTTGCTTTAAAAATCAAGGTAGTGAACAACCCTGATGATCAGATAACAGCATCGTCCCATGTGGTCTGACTGTGGGCAACTGCAGTCAAAACGGGCTGAGAACAGCAAGTGCTGGGCGCCGTCTCTGGTAAACACAGTTAGTGCTGAGCACCAGGGCCCTCCGGATGCTGCAGCTCCAGGGAGTGTGTCCTTGCTTCTCACCTGATAGTTCAGAGAGGTTTATCAAGAATGGAAATCTAACTCCCACCCACTGTGAGGCATTAGGAAGGCGGGAACTTAATCTCACCTTCAGTGTTTCAAGGTGAGACATTTAGGAGGAGGTTAAAATAGAGAATGAGCCGGGCGGTGGTGGCGCACGCCTTTAATCCTAGCACTTGGGAGGCAGAGGCAGGCGAATCTCTGTGAGTTCGAGACCAGCCTGGTCTACAAGAGCTAGTTCCAGGACAGGCTCCAA
Source organism: Microtus obscurus (assembly GCA_963919715.1). Lineage (NCBI taxonomy): Eukaryota > Metazoa > Chordata > Mammalia > Rodentia > Cricetidae > Microtus > Microtus obscurus. Next base: position 40,439,688 of record CAWTZC010002514.1, read on the forward strand.
AACCACAGAGAAACCCTGTCTCGAAAAACCAAAAAAAAAAAAAAAAAAAAAAAAAAATAGAGAATGGATTACGGTGCCTCTAGGAATGAATACTGGTGGGCTTGTCTGAAGAAGAGAACCCAGGATACACATGCATGCACCCATGAACCATGAACATACAACATGCTTGCTGTATGATCCTCAGGGCCACCTTGGGACTCTGCTGGCCAGAGGACCATGGGGAGATGTGGGCCTTACACCTACCGATCTGAAAGCTAAAGAAATTCCTTTCCTTTAGGAAGCTGCCCAGCCTCAGATGTTTCATTATGATGGTGCTAAATGAAGAACCACATGGTTTCATTTCTGTCATGGAAGTGAAGAATAAGGATTTTATCGGGAGTTTTCTTAGTGAGAGGTGGGTAACACATCCCACCAAACACCATGTACATTGGAGAATTCCTAGAAGTGAGACAGATGGACTGGGTATGGGGCCCGAGTTAAAATAAAAACTTTATAATAGCCATCTCTGCCATAGGCAGGTTCTAGTTTCTGCCTCCTGAGTCCCAGACAATAAAATTGTTCCTGAAAAAAAAATTCCTGTCTCAGTTTGTCTTCCTGTTCTGAGCTTGTCCAGTGTTTTATTTGCATGTTCATGATCCATCACTAATCCTACTCTCTAAGCCGCTCCTGCCATCCCCTCCCTCTTCCAGTCAAACTTTTCTCCTCAGGTCAAGTGAAGGCCTCATCACACCGGAGTCCGAAAAGGCAGAGCAACGATGGGAAGAGAAGAGGCGGAAAGCGTTCTTGTTGTCATGGTCAAGGGAACCTTTTGCTCTAGTACCCATGGCTGGAAGTCTGAACGCATGAGTAAACATAGACAGCCAGGGATGGGAACTGCATATGAATCTCCATGCCATTGACTTCATGGCAGGCTGAGACGGGCAGGGAGAAGCCTGTCAGTACCAGACACAAATGCTTTCCACCTGCTGCCTCAATAGGCCTGGAAGAAGCACACATGTGGCCACGCGGAGCCTGCGTGCATTGCCTACTCTACAGAACTGCATCTCACATCTTCTGGTCACACAGAAAACACTTTAAAAACCCAACAGAGGGGCTCAGAGTGTAGCTCTGTGACAGGGCGCTTGCCTGACAGCTGTGAGGCACAGTACCCTCACCATCACACACACACACACACAATCCAACATAACAAGGCCCTTGGTACTTTCTGAGGTCGACACTCCTCTTTTTGTGGGCTATGGCCTAGAAATATGAGCCATCCCTCCAATTCTCATCTCTTTTGAGGGTCACTCTGATCTCTTCCCCTTTCTTGGGGTGGTCCTGTGCTCAGTGCTGTCCTCGGAAGACATCCTGCCATGAAACACTTCTTTCCTTAGTTACCCTTGTCTCAGAAGTTCTCTGTGAAATCATCTCATCTTTCTCTTGGCTGACTTGGAAGTTCTCACTCACTCCAGTATCTAATCTTGTCGTCTCCATGACTCAGGAATTATCTGAGACCCAGAGTAAATTTTTAGCTATATCGAAGATTATTAGGCTCCTGAGAACTGGCTTAGGAACAGAAATATCTAGTGCGATGTGACACCCTGTCTTAGTTTCTGAAGTCTGAGGGTGTTTGGGGACATGGGATTTTTGTACTAAGAGTTGATCACCCTAGAAATAGCTGCGTCTATGGGAAAAATACATTTTACATGCTTAACACCTGATTGTCATTTGTGAACCTTTGGAGAAAGCCTGTTGGAGAACACACAAATGCTCTCATTCATCACAGCCTTCTCAGAGCAGAGTCGACAAGACAGCTCAATGAGCTCTGCCGAGAGCTCCCTTCAAACCCTTGTTCTCCAGACCTTCCAGAGTTCAAACCCAGGGTGCCAAGGACAGCAAGAGAATAGTCATGCTCTAGTTAAAGGTTAAAGGAAGAGGTGACTGTGGCCCCAAGAAGGAACTAAGAAATCTCTACACTAAATATACAGAACCTATTCTCTGTTGCTGTCGTTGTTAGAGCAAAAACAAACAAAAAGACCCACATGGTGGTGGTAATACATACCTTTAATACCAGCACTTGGGAAGCAAAGGCAGGAGAATCTCTGTGAGTTTGAGGCGAGCCTGGTCTACAGAGTGAGTTCCAGGACAGCCAAGGCTACACAGAGAAACCCTGTCTCAAAAAAACAAAACAAAATCAGCCAAAAAAAAAAAAAAAAAAAAAAAAAAGCCAAGAGCCAGGTTGTCAGGAAGTCCTGACCAACTGTCATCTAAGACAGGCTTGGAATACCAGCTGTATGAGTGGAAAAGCTCATATCTGAAAATTGCTGACCAACACCCATGAGGTCAAACACAAACCCTATTTAGTAGTGTCCATGATTTTGGTGAAGCTTTTCAGAATTCTTAAGTTTATTCTGTTGAAATTACAGAAACATAAAAGCAAAGCAACAGTAAAACCCTTTAAGTCTGGACATGTCCCTAAATTTACTCTAGGTAAATTGCTACTTGGTTTACTTGGCTTAATTGTGTGTGTCTGTGTGTGTGGGGGGGGAATGGTCTTGTTTTGGTTTTGTTTGTTATTTGTTTGTTTGAGACAGGGTCTCACTGTGTATCTCTGGCTGTCCTAGACCTATCAAGATGTAGACCAGACTGGTCTCAAACTCATAGAGCTCAGCCTATTTCTGTGTCCCAAGCGCTGGGGTTAGACGCATGCACCACCATGACTGGCAAACTCAGCTTGTTTTTAATAAAAATACCATGTAAATGTGCAAGGCAAATCAAGTCTATCGCGGTGTTTGTGTCTGTTAGGATTCTCCTGAGAACGGCAGCCTGAGAAAAGAACATGGCTGTAGAAAGTTTATCTGAGAAGTCATCCCAAGAAACAAAGGTGAGGGAATTGAGACAGAGAAAAGAAAAAAAAAAATTATGAAGAGGGTATCTGTGTCGTTCTGGTAAAAAAAATCATGATTCTGGTCTGAACCAAGATAAAGTGAAAGGCTAATGGGAACTGAGTGTTGACTAGGTTTGCCGGGCATGTTAGCTCAGTCCTTCAAAAGGTCTGGATCTGGGCTGAGGCTGTGATCATCTAGCTGGGGCTGAGACATTCTGCTGCACATGGACCATTAACACCCCAAAAGAGCTTTGAATATGGCCACACAAAGTTGTCACTTGGTGAACACTATGAGGTTTTCTGCATGATTATTTTAAAAAATATTTTAAATTATGTGTATGTGTGTACATGCATGTGTGGGTTTGTTTGTGTGAGAGTATAGTGCCTATTAAGAAGGCATTAAATCCTCTGGAACTAGAGTTACAGGTGGTTAAGACTGACAACATTGGGTGCTGGGAACTGAACTTAGTTTCTCTACAGAGTAGTATGTACTCTTTTTTTTTTTTTTTTTGGTTTTTCGAGACAGGGTTTCTCTGTGGCTTTGGAGCCTGTCCTGGAACTAGCTCTGTAGACCAGGCTGGTCTCGAACTCACAGAGATCCGCCTGCCTCTGCCTCCCGAGTGCTGGGATTAAAGGCGTGTGCCACCACCGCCCGGCAGTAGTATGTACTCTTAAGCACAGTATGACAACATCTTGTTGCAATATCAAAAGGTTGGCTATAGCTGGGTGGTGGTGGTGCACACCTTTAATCCCAGCACTTGGGAGCCTGATGCAGGTGGGTCTCTGTGAGTTCAAGGCCAGCCTAGTCTACAAGAGTTAGTTCCGGGACAGGCTCCAAAGCTAAAATAAATAAATAAATAAGATTAAAAAAAAAAAAGAAAAGAGGTATAAACAACATTCGTCCCATTCAGTTGTTTGCAGGTGTTTTGTCCTTGCTGACTTCTTTGATCTTATTCCTGGTCTTTAAAGTTCACTGTATCTATCTAGATTCTTTTTACTTTCTGTCCCCAAAGCTGCTCAAATCTTCCTTCCCATGGTATTTTATTGTATATAGTCGTGTCTGGATAAACTCAACATTATTGGTAAAAGAAGATATTTTTGTGTGTAATTGTTAGAGCTGCTAAAATCCCCATCTCATCCAGTTGCACACTGGGGACTAAGTTGGTGACTCTACTGTTTGTTCCTGACTCTTCTCTGCCCACCTGCTGTTATGGTCTGTACCTGGGTTCTCAATACTTAGTGTAGTGGTTTAAACAAGAATTGCCGCCCTACAGGCTTGTGTATTTGAACACTTGGTCTCCAGCACTATTTGGGGGAGGTTATGGAAGTCTTAGGAGGTACAGACTTGTGGAAGGAAATATGTTCCTGAGGTTAAGCTTTGAGAGCCTTAATCCATCCACTTCCTGCTGGCTTCCTCCACTTCCTGTGTGTGGTTGAGGTGTGATCTCTCAGCTTCTCGCGCTGGCTACCTGGTGCCATGCTTCCTCTTCTCCTATGAATTCTCTCTCTGGAACTGAAAGCAAAATAAACTTTTCCTTTTGCAAGTTTGCTCATGGCCTTTGATCATATCAAGGAAATAGTAACTGACTGATCTTGTTGGCTATGGCCATGCTTAGCTAGATAACCAACAAATTGATAAGTCGATACAAGCAGTGTTCCTATGCCTTGGCTGTTCATTAGGCTCACCTGGAAGCTGTAAAAATGAATCTCCATCCTCCCGGCTGTGCTTCAGGCTAATTATGTCAGAGCTAAGGGCATGGGGCACCAGGAAAGAGGTTCTTCACGCTTCCTAGGTTGGTTCCAGTGAACAGCAAAGTTGGCAAAGTTTGCAATGAGTTTTCAGACTTTCGAACCTTGGATATCTTAGCACTCTTAAGAAGTATTGAGGGCCCAGAGTCACCATTTGTGCAGATGATATCTAGAATTTTAAGTGACCTTTAATAATATATAATTTGCAAATATCACTCACTTGGTGGACTGTCTTCCTATTTCCTATATTATTCTCTGAAGCACAAAAGCTCTTGCGTCTATGCATGTGTGTGTGCATGTTCATGTGTGCAATTATGTGTGAGGAGGCCAGAGGTTGGGGTCAGGCATCTTCCTCACTCGCAGTCCACCTTATGCTTGGAGAAAGAATCCCTCATTGAACCCCAGTGTCACTGATCAGGCTGGACCAGCAACTCTCAGGGGTCCTCTTGTCTCTGCCTCCCCAGAGTTGGGATTACAAGCAGTCAAGTTTTCCTCATGGGTGTTAGAAATCAAGCAAATGTTCTGTGTTTTATTGACTAAGCTTTCTCTTCAACCCCAAAGTCTTGATTTTGTGGAAATAGAATCTTTTTTTTTGTTCTTTTATTAATTTCTACTTTTGCTATCATATTTAAGAAATTGTTTCTTACCTAATCCAAGGTCACCGGTGTTTACTTCTGTGTGTTCTTTTTGGAGAAAGACTCATTCTTTTAGCACTGTCACTTGGCTGTGCAATCCATTTTTAGTAAGGGTTTGTATAGGGCATAAGGTAGATGCTCGACTTTATTCTTCCGCACATGTCTCTGCCATTTGCTTAAGAGACTTTCCTTTATTGAATTATTCCACACCCCATTAAGAGTCATTGGCACTGGGCAATGGTGGCGTATGCCTTTAATCCCTAGCACTGAGGAGGCAGAGGCAGGCGGATCTCTGTGAGTTCAAGGCCAGCCTGGTCAACAAGAGCTGTCAGGAGCCATTTTCCTTCTAAAAATCATTACAGGAACCATCACCCTGGGGAGTCTGCAGAGAACCCCACACCCATAATTATGTTAAGAATCGTTCTATTGACAGAACCTATCCCACACCCAAGTAGCTGTTATCTGTTAGCGGAACCCGCCTCACATTCCAGATATCCAGGGAACTAGGTGTGTCACTAGGTGTGTCAACTCGTGACCTCCTGGCCTACGTGACCTGACCTAACGTGACCTGAGTGACCTGACCGAACCTAACCACCTGAACCACGTGATCAACGTGAACCATGCGGCAAAGAGTCCAGGCCCCTAGACAAAGAGCTAGTTCCAGGACAGCTACACAGAGAAACCCTGTATCGAAAAACAATCAATTGAAAAAAAAAAAAAAAGAAAAAGAATCAATTGGCTTTAAATATTAGAGTCCATTCTATTCCACTGATCTTTCTGTCTGCTTTTATGTTGGGACCACACCATCTTGATCTCTGAATTACAGTGAATTTAGAAACCATGATGCCGAAGTTCTCTAAATTTACTCTTTTACAAAGATTGCTTTGTGTATTTTTGACTTCTTGAACTTCCACATAAATTTTAGGCTTTCTTACAAAAGGTCATGTAAAGGCATGATAGAGATTTCATGTGGTTCATAATCAAGTAGAAATCATTGCCATTTTAATGCTGTGCCTTCTGATATATGAACATGGCATAGATTTTTTAACCTCTTTCAACAATTTCTATACTCCCTCTGCTGAGTTTATTTCTGTGCATTTTATTCACTTGGTGCTATGATAAATAAAATGATTCTTTAAATTCTGCTTTCATATTTTCCTTACTAATGTATGGAAATAAAACTGCCTTTTACACATTGATTCTGTGTTCTTGAACATTGCTTCTTAGTTTTTAGGAGTTTGTGACACATCTGAAGTGAGCAATTTGAGATGATATATTTCTTAGAAATTTTAATATGCAAAATCATGTCATCTGTAAAAGAAGTAATTTTATTTATATCTTTCCAATCTGAATGTTTCTTTGTTTCTAATTCTTACATAATTCTATGATCACAAAAATGTTGAAATATGAAGTCAAACAGAAGTGGTAAGTGCACTTATCTTATGATCCGAGGAGGAACCATCTAGCCTTTCATTGTGGAGTATACATGGTTTGTAAGTTATATCAGGCTTTAAAAGCTCCCCTGTAGTTCTAGTTGGTTGAATATTTTTTATTATGCAACAGTATTAAATTTTCTCCGTGCTTCTTTTTTCTTATTTTTAAAAGATTTGTTGTTTAGACTTGATTTTTTATTTTGAGAGATGGTTTCACGTGACTAGGCTGGCATTAAACTTACTATGTTTTTGACCCTTGGACTCTTGATCCTCTTGCCTCCACTTCCTAAGGGCTAAGATTGCAGGTGTGTGTCATCTTCCCCTCCACAGCTGTCTTTCTATATTTATTGAAATGATCATGTACTTTTTTTTTGCCAACTTTATCAACTTTCTGTGTTATGTGAATGACTTACAGATGTCCAACCAATCAGCATTCATGGAAAGAATCCCACTTAGTCAAAGTGTATAATCATTGATATATTTTTTTGTTGAGAATTGTACACATATCACTGATTTAGCTTTATTGAATAAATACATTCATATATAAATGCTGATGACCATGGGAGTCAATGCCAAAGTGAACACTGATCTGGCGATGACCATGGGGGTCAATGCCAAAGCAGACATTGGTCTACTGATGACCATGGGAGTCAATGCCAAAGTGGACATTGGTCTGCTGATGACCATGTGAGTCAATGCCAAAGTGGACATTGGTCTGCTGATGACCTCAAGGGCAAAGCCAAAGTGGACATTGGTCTGCTGATGACCACGGGGGCAAAGCCAAAGTGGACACTGGTCTGCTGATAACCATGGGGGCAAAGCCAAAGTGGACACTGGTCTGCTGATAACCATGGGGGCAAAGCCAAAGTGGACATTGGTCTGCTAATGACCTCAAGGGCAAAGCCAAAGTGGACATTGGTCTGCTGATAACCAAGGGGGCAATGCCAAAGTGGACACTGGTGGGTTTTCCGGTCCATGCAGGGAAGAAATGAGGTTGTGACAAAGAAGGTAAAGAAATGAGAACAGAAGCCTTGCGTATGTGCACACAGAGCACAGAAGATTCCACCTTGGGTTAAGAGAAGATGAACTGAGCATTTCTGCATCCCTGTCCTTTTGCTTTCAGTCAAATTCTCAATCTAGACCTGCTGCAGGTACTGATAGTTCCCAGGAAAAGAAGCTAAAAGGAGTCTACATATCTTAAATCAAGTAGCTATAACCCCCAAATACTTCTAAGTCTTGTCTCCGTATTTATAATTTGCACATAAAGCAAACTGATAAAACTGTACACTGACCCTCATCCTTTCTAGTCACCCCGTGCCTCAGGTTTGCATTTGGAATACAGACTCTCTGCTTCACACTGGAAGACAGTGGCGGGGGTGGGGGGGAGACACCCATCCACATTTTGTCCTGAATGAGTCTTAAGGTACTTTATGTGAGTGACACTTGAGCCTGCCTCTCTGAACTCTGTCAACCTCACACAGACTGCCCGTCTTTGGTTACCTAACACTGGAGATTTCCCACCAGTGATGTTGTCTTTCCCAAACATCAGCTATGGAGGAAAAAGGCTGAAGAAATCCCCTCAAATCATTTCAGAATATTTGAAGACGTTATGAATACTTCTGAATTCTAGATGGGGCAGTCAAAAGGAATGCCCGTGGATCCCCAGCTCCATAGAAAGAGACGTGTCTTGGGACCCAAGCTAGGGCTCTTCCTTCCACTTGTGCCCTGGTCCCCACTTAGTGTCCTAATCATGCAGAACACAAAGAATGTCAAAGAGCCTTGGAGGTGGGAGCAGATGTGCTGGGTTCCAACAGGAGCTGCCATAGATGTGATATCCCGTCGTTTACAGACGTGCTATCCCGTTGCTTACAGACGTGCTATCCCATTGTTTCATGTAGACTGTTCTTAAAAAGCATTTGTCAGTGAAATCTGACTCCTAGCTTGCTGTGCAGCCTAATACGGCGGCTTTTTATTGTCTTTAAAAATTTGGTAGTGTGTTTAAGGTCAAGAACCATTTAGTTTTGCCTTATTCTCAATCATGATGGCCGGCTTCCATTCCCTTGGCTCTTTTTGAAACCTTTGGACTTGCTTAGTCATTGGGTTAATGCAAAATTAATTGCAACCACGCCTTTGGTTGTTTTAGTAATATGCAACTTGTCATTTTTAGACACTTTCAGGTTATAATTATGCAAAACACATTGAGAAACAGTAGTGCGTTTATTCTCCCCAGGGACTTATTCTTTAAGCTGTTTAGAACAAAATTTTGGCAAGTGTGTTAAGACTTCTGTCAGCCCCTGGGCAGCCTGCTGTGGCCTGGCTGGGCTAGGGCTCCATGCCATTAAAATCTTACTGCTTTCAGACGTGCCCTGAAGTTAAAGGCATTATGTAATTTTGCAAAAATCAGTTTTGTCTTAAATGTATCTTCCAACACATGTGTTCAGAGTCAGTTTAAATTACTAATGTGAACCATCTTGTTACTTCTTCCTATTTGGTAGTTTTCTTGTTCATACCTGATTTCTGACATTCCTTCAATATATGCCTAATTTTTAACCATGAAACATTTCCAAGTCTTCTATGTTACATTCTTTTGTGTGGTTGTGACCAAATGCTTGAGAGAATACCTTAAGGTAAGAAATATTCACACTGACTCATGATTTCAAACTGTCAGGTCACTTGGTCTCACGTCCTTGAGTAACAGCACACTGACAACAGGGGCAATGGAGGAGGTAACTACTAACTCATGGTGGACAGGAAGAGAGGAGAGGGACACAGGAAGGAGCCAGGACATAACCCCAAGGACCTGCCACCAGTGGCCTATTTCCTTCAGCTAGACCCCACCTACAATAAAGTTCTATCTCCCCACATAGCACCACCATTTAGGGCCATATGCTTTAACACACAAGCCTATGGGGACATTTGCTACTCAAACCTGGATGTCCCCTACAGTGTAGGCGTGATGCCCATCTCTGTGAAGCCTTCCTTCATTGACCACTCTGGCTCACTATGAGCTGTCCCTCTTGATCTTCGGAACTGGCAATGGATTTCAGTCTCATTGTTTATTTGCATTTGGTGACTTGTCACTTTACTTCCTTTTTATATATGTGCATCCGGTTTTCCCAATGAAGTTACACCCTCTCTAAAAAGCTGGGTGAGGTGTCCTGGCTGTTTCAGGAGGCTGATACGGGAGCGCTTTAGCCCAGGAGTCTGAGGCTGACCTACGCAGTATACTGACTGTAAAGTCTTGAAGGAAAACATCACTTCTTATACATTTTTGTTCTCACTCCGCTTATCAACATACATTTAAATCTATATAAAATCCACTGACTAATTGGTCGTGACTAATAAATATCAGTCACTGAGTGCGGTGTTAGGAACACAGTGTGTGGGTTCAGAATGGCCATAATCTCTCCAGGGAGGCCTAATAATCGGGAGATCCTGTGGTACAAACTTGACTGTTTCTCTACCCATGATGTATAGACCTGAAAGTATGTCCCTTGTGGAACCATCTGAGAACAAGGAACATTCTGAAGGAAAAAAACAAAACAACAACATCAACAACAAAAACCTGAAACAAGTTAGAATTCAAGAAAATATTAGACAAAATGACAAATTTTTTTATAAGTGTTATCGATTTGATTCATTTCACGCCTACAAGGGAAAAACTATTATTATATGTTTTTTTTATAGTATAAGTAGACTGAGATTTAAGATATTTGCTCAAAGTCCATAGACCAGGGTTTACCGTCAGGCAATGACTACAGAATCTGGCTGCCTACAGGACACTAAGTGCATAAAAGGTAGTGTCAGAATTAGTGATATCATTCATTCCCTTCAAATTTCCCAATGAACACATCAGGAAGTGTGAGGGTTTGCAAGAAAATGAATCTTCTGGGGTGACACTGGTGTCCAGATTTGACGACAGGGGTGAATGACCTTGGAGGGAGTGTTGTTAGAAGTCAGTGACCTTTTCTGCTGAATAGGGAATGGGCAGGGCAGGGAGTGAAACAGAGGGTACTGTGAGGGTTTTTCTCTTCCTTGCCAACCTGATTGCCTTAGGACCACCATGGAACCCTGCTTCTGAGTGTGTCTACAGGAGGGTTTACAGTGGGGAGGGCCACCCTGGAGGTGGGAGGGTCCTGCACTGCAGACAAAAGAGGAGGAGTCCTTCATTCCCTTGGCATGGACTCCATCACATCTACAATAGCAGCAAGTGAGACAAGAGGGGCATAGAACAGACCACGGCTTCTACACCGAATTCTGCAGAAGAGACTGCAGAGAGTTGGCTAAGCGGCTGTGCTCGTGAAGGCCTCTGGGACAGAAACCTATACAGCTCGACTGGAGGTGAGGAACCTGCCTGACTCCATTTTGAAGGTGGAAGCCATTATGCTGTCTTGTTAAAAATAAGTTTCTATTTACTGTAAGAACTGAGTTGCTGTTTCTGGGAACCTGATCTTCTCCAAACCTATGACCCTGACTTGTTTTTGAGAATAGCCATACCCTCCCGGACTCTCCATGGCCCTTCCCGAGTCCTCCCTAATCACATGGTGACACGTGATGTTTTTTGAGATTTTTTTTTTCCCTGAATTTCCTTAGTGCCCCATTGTCTCTGTAAACCTGCTTTGCAACTACTCCTAATTTTACTTCTTAAAAGGGTCCAAGAAATGGATTTGGGGCTGCTCTCTTTAATCTGACTCAGGAGGTAATCACTGGTGGACCCCAATAAAAAAAATCAAGGTTGTTTCTGCGGGGCCCAAGGCAGCCTGGCCACACTTGGGGCCCAGGCTGCACAGCTGTTATGGCAGGCAGCACTGGGTTCCAGGAAAGGCCATAAGGACACCACCCAGGGAGGGGCAACTTCTACCGGGAAGAATCTGACATTCCAACCATTAGATAAGATTAGATAAGACCACCAGACGTCCCTCAGCCCAGAACTCACCTAGTCACCTTTTGCCAAGACCCCTAGACAAATGTCAGCCAGTCAGGGTCCTGAACCCTGGACATCCTCTCACCCCAACCTCTATATGATAAGATCTTTGCCCTGGTTGGGCTTGGCACTCTCTGCTCTCAACGGCTGCATTGAACAGAGAGAGTCCAAGCTTAAGTTTGAATAAAGGCTCTTGGCTTTTACATACGGATGCAGACTCCATGGTGGTTTGGGGCGAGGATCCCACAATCTAGGCATAGCACTTCAAATTTGGCTCAAATTGTGGTAGTGGTCTTGCTCTTGCCATTGGGATTAGCAGGCCTGGTGACTAAATAGAACACAATGAGCTTGGCTGGGTCTCAGTCCAAGCTGCAAAGAGTGCCACCCCACCTTCGTGTCCCAGGGTGGCATGGAGGGCATCCTGGACACGAACCTCTGTATACTTTCTAGTGACCCGGATATGTGTGGTGCTAAGGAAGAACCCCCCCAAACGGCTTCCTGTCAGGGCAGAGTGGGAAAACTGGAAGGCCCTGAGGCCTTGGAGCTTTCCCGTTGACATTCAGTTCAGCTTTCAGCAGTTGTCCGTAAGGAAGTGGAACCTGGTTTCCTGCAAGGAAGTAGAACCTGGTTTCCTGCCTCTCTCCCCTCCCCGGGTCATTTGTTAATGTTCCAACTCTTTGTATCCCAGGTTTGGGAGACAGGGCCTTGGCAGACCTGATTAAGTTACAGAGAGGCTGTTGTGGTTGGGCCTGATCCAGTAATGTTACTCATCTCCGAGTTTGGGTGCCTGCAGTGAGGCAATCAGTGTACAAAGGTAGTGGGGTGTATGGCAGAGGCTGGCTCCTCATGTCAGAAAGCAAGAGTCTGGGCATGAGGTATATCCTTTAAGGTCACTATAGTGACCTGCTTCCTCCAGCTAGGCTACACCTCCTAACGGTTTCATAGTCTCCTAAAAACAACACAACCAGATGATTTCTTAAAAGTGTTTGTAAATAATCCTAAGTAGCTGCTGGCCCATGTCATAAAATGGTATGCAAGGGATGTTCAGTAAGGCCTAAGGGAACCAAGAGTTCTGGGCTGCTCACCTCCTGGGCACGTAGAAGCGGGGTGAATGGCAAAGGCAAAGGTATGAGGAGGCAAGAGGGGAACAGGGTCCTCCACCCCTGTCCGTTCAAAGACCTTGTTCTCACCCTTGTGTCCCCCAGGCTCTCATCAAGTTGGTATAGCTGTTCTTTCAAGGCAAATTTTTTTGTATCCAGTGAACAAATGAATATACAAACAAATGAATTCAGTCCTGCAATGAGAATAAAAATGTTTTTTGCCTTTCAAATCCTAGACTCATCAAAAAATTTCAACAAATGTCTTTGTTTGCTTCATATTTCAATTAACCAAGTGAGACAGAAAGTCAGAGAGAGCAAAGATTAGGTGGAAGAAGGCATAGGTCCAAAAGAGCATCAGAATGTAGAAGTGTGTGTGTGTGTTAATTAATGAAAATGTGTCTCACTGTCATAGACATCATGGAGTCAGCTCACCCCACTGCCTCAGGTGAGGCTACAATGCCCGGATCTCAGGAAGGTGTTCTCTTGCTGCCTGCAGACTTAGAGATGCTGGTGCTCAGAGGGAAAATAAACACTGGCAGCCTCAGTCAGAAGCAATATAAGACTCGTCTACACCAAGTGGGCTATGATTTTTACTGTCATCTTCAGAGTTATCCCATTGTTTTAATTGTGCTTAAAATAACTATTCAAAATAAATGATGCAATGAGTCTTCCTCTCCATCCCCCCAAAAGTGACGACTAAGGTTATAAACAGTGTAAAATAAAGCAAGACTTCCTCAAACTTCTCAGGCATGCCTCTGGAAGCAAGACTTCACAACCCTTTACTATGCACCTTAAAAAACCAATTACTGAGTGATTTAGATTCCGGTAAAGTATTGCAGGATAAAAGAATGCATTCTTTCACTCTCTGTCGCTTAGCGTGATTACAAATGATATACAAATTTGGAGATGGGAGAGATGGCTCGGTGGTTAAGAGCACTGGCTGCTCTTCCAGAGGACCTGAGTTGTATTCTCAGCACCCATACGTTGGCTCATAGCCATCTGGAACTTCATTAGCATTCTTGGTGTGGTCTTGTTAAGACAGCCCTTGTTGGTGGGACGTCATGGGTGTAGCTTCTCTGACGTCTCTCTGCGCTTCCATCGGTTAGTTTTATGAACTGTCTCTATCTGTTGCAACGAGAAGTTCCTTTGATGAGAAGTGAGGACTCCACTGGTTTGTGGGTTCAAGGATAAATATTTGGAACATAGTTAGGGGCTGTGCTGGTTTAGTACAGTAGCAGTTGTAAGTCCTCCTCCAAGATTCATGACTTCCCTGGCCCTGGTAGTTGGTTTCTGGTCTTGTGCGTGGTTTGCCTTTGGTGAGTGGGCCTTAAGTTGGTCAGATCTGCTGGTTACCTCCAGTGTTTTGTGCCACTATTGCACCCTTACAGTTAGAACATTCTGCTCATTGCTGTGGATCATAGGAGCCATGGAAGTGAGATTGCATAGCACCTTCTGGTACCATGAAAGGAAGTTCTTTAGTAGGAAGCTTTCAGGGGAGGTTTCGCTCGGGTACCCTGGATCCCATGTCTGAGGTTCACGGTGTCTTTAGCAATTTACCTTCCAAGAAAACCAAGATCAATATCAATAACCTTTAGTACTTTTTGGAGTCTGTTGGACAGCCCTGACCAACAACTCAGAAGAGGGTTTCTCATGTCTGGTATCGAAATGTTTGTACATAGTCTGACTATTTTCTGGCACATTGACAGCCTAGATGGGAAATATTTTTGTTATTTTATTTTTTTTAGATTTTATCTCTGTTTTTAATTATGTGTGTTAGTATCCAGGCATACCTTGACCCTGACCTTGGGAATCTAGCACCCCTCATCAGTGGGACCTGTGAAGGTCCCAATTCATACCCTATCATAGCAACGTGTGTATGTGGGGGTGCACACGAGTGCAGTGCCCACAGAGGCCAGAAGAGAATGTTGGATCCTCACTGGAGCTAGGGCTATAGGCAGTTGTGAGCCGACTGACATGGGTGCTGGGAACTGAACTCAGGTCCTCTGCAAAAGCAGCTTGTACTCTTAACCATGGACCCATCTCTCCAGCCCCTGTTACTTTGTTATATTTCATTAATTTACTTGGCCATGTCAGAGATTGAACCCAGTGCTTTGTTCATATCAAACAAATGCTCTACTGCTGAATTCTGTCCTCTGCCTGGTTGGTTTTCCTCAGGGCTGGGAATGACTCCTTTTCAAACATACCTTTTTATTTTCCTTTCAATGAACAGACTCATTAAGTCCTTCATCTGAAGGCATCTTAGAGGGCTTTCACTTACAATGCATGCTTCTATTCAATTTGAAGACAGAAGGTGCCTGTATACTACCCTCTGCTATTGTAAACACAGCTTTGAATATGAACAATCTCACCCTGATTAGAGGTTCTCAGCATTAAGCACATGTCTCAGCTATAATTCCTACAATACTTTAGCAAATAACAGAATACATAATTCTCTGGCTCGTCCAGTCCTTTCGTGTCATGAAGTTGAAGTTCCTTCTCCTCACATGACAAACAACCCAAACACATGCTATAACCAAGGGAGCAGGGTATAATTAAATTTGCATAGCGCTGCCTTCAAACTCTCTGCAAACCCCATAGAGGTAATGAGACAGAAATACGGCAAAGCATCTTTTTCTAAAGAAGAGAAATTTTCTAATTGAGAGTCTTTGATGTTCCTAATTTTTAGGTGATTAGGAATCAGATTGTCACAGGTGCCCACATTGTCTTTCTCAAATTATTATTGTCACTTGCTTCTTGCAACATGAAGATCACATTTCTGAGAATCTGGTCTTTGAAATGTGGTGGGGACCATTCTGTTCATCGGTCCATTCAGCAATGACGCACAGAGGCCCTTGCTGTCAATCTGCCAGCAACATGTTTCGGCTATGCTTGCAAAATCTGTGGGTTCCACATCATTTCAGTGAGACCCTGACGAAATTCTACCAAAAGAATGAAAGGAAGATCGTATTTTCATTTATTTTCTTCCCTATTGAGAAGAAAAGAAAAAAAAAATCAGCCCTACTGAAATCTGCCTTCAGAATTCTGAGGTTCTTGAACGACAATGGTACTATTCCCTTTGTGCGACTCCACAAGCTTGATGGTACCCTCTTCATTTACAGGGGTTCTAACGGCAAATGGCTAGGGACAGCAGCCTTCACAAGTCAATCATTTCAGTACCAGTGAGTTAGAAACACACAGGCCATTCTGGTGGCATCTGACTGTTCTGTGTGACTGTAAATCCAAACACTGTGACTCTCATTAGTCGCTCTAGCAAGGTAGGGCTACTATCTGGCTGTAATGTGCCCCTGCTGTGTCAATTAAAGATGAATTCATAAGTGGACAACACCCACAGGGGATTCCTGCTCAAAGGAAATTCACCCTGACCTAGTCCTACCACGACCAAGAAAAATGTGAAATCAGTATAACTGAGCGCCATCAAATTAACTGATTCCAAAACCTGAAATAGTATCAGGTGTTGTGAGTGAGGTTCACTGTGTCACTCGGAGCCTCCCTTTGAAGTGAGATTTATTATTTCATCTCTTTCTGAGATGGATGTTAGCTGACAGGCCTCAGAGCTGGCCCAAGCAAATTCACACCCCAGCCTGGGCCATCAGCATCTAGTGATTGGTTCACAAGCCCATATCTCCTCCTTGCTTCCTGTGAAGCCCTGCCAGGCCTGGTTTGTACATAGCTCTTCTGGCCAGTTTACTTACTTTCCTCTCTTCATACATATCTGCATCCTGAGAACACTCTTAAATGCATGGCTTGACTACCGATTTCCATCTCAGAATCTGTTTCCCTGGAAACCCAGACTGTGATATCTGACTTCTCCTTCTCTGTAGGTTCTACATACCTGCTGTTGGAATTTGACAGAAGAGAGTGAGAGGGCTGTGTTTGTTTTCCTCATGTAATTCCTGAAGGCCTAGACACTGCTATGTAATAGTCCATGTCTCAGAGACAGACAAATGCAGTAGGACCAGACGAATAGTAAACAGATGGGGAAATTTGCAAGTTAGGGTAGAACAGTTGTGTGCATAGAGCGCACACATTTTTTTGCATTTGGTGGTCAGTGCCTTATTTGGGACTCATGGGTAACTAACTTCAGAGAATGGCAATTGATTTAAGCTGCCAGAGGCCTAGTGTTATACACAGATGCTGAGGCAGAACTGTCAGGTGCATACATCTGGCTTTCACTTAAGTGAAGCTGGAAAGCCAACTTCACACATCAGTAAAGTGGAAGTTTTTATTGATTGAAATTCCTTATAAGTCATGCTTGAAAATAAGACTGGTATATTATTATGTTTCTTTATTTTTCTTTATATAGATACTTATTTGTGTATTTTGCTCATTTGAGAAAGGGACTTACTAGGTCTGGGTTTATGCAGCCCAGGCTGGCCTTGAAGACAGGATCCCTCTGTCTTAGCATCCCTTCAAACTGGGATTATAACATGCCAACACGCACCATACCTTGCATGACGAGTTGGTGTTTTGTTTGTACTAAGAATTGAACACAGGGCCTTGCACAAGCTGTATGAATGCTAGGTTGTTCCTTTTTAAATGGCTACATTTTAAAATACAATATTTTTGATCTATTCTTGAACAGTTTAATTTATGTAAACAATATACCTTGATCACATGTATCCTTACCCCTCCCAAAATTTTGTCATCAGACATAGTCCCTTAACATTGCCTCAGCTGGCTTTGAACTCACAATGTAGCCCTGGCAGACCTTCAACTAACCATTTTCCTTCCTCAGGAACTGGGATTCCAGGTATGTGTCACCATGCCTGACCTCTTTTAGTTCTTGTTAGAACTGATGGGGAAAGTCTTTACTACATAATAATGTTATTGTCAAACAGACTGAGAAATAACACAAGCTGTGCTGCCCCCTTAGTTCGAAAGGAGGTGCTCAGATCCTCATCTCACTGCTTGTGGAGTCGCTGGCATTGCTCAACAGTCTGTGTTCCCAGGGGCCTTGCATGGCCAAGGCCAACTCTTGGCCCAATCTCCTGAAACAATTAAATCTTAAAATTTCCCCAGGAATCCCAGGCCTGTGTGATAATGAATGCATATTTCGCAGTTAATATACATGGACTTCAGTTCCATCTTTTCTGTAAAGCTGTGACAGCGAGACAGAAAAAAGAGGAATTGTGAGTTTCGCCAAACTGTAAATAAATTTATTTTGCTCTGCCAATGTGTTTCCTTACATTTTTGGGGGAAACTGAGGTGATTATGTGGAACCAAGCACCTGGTTGCAGTCTCGCTTGCTAAATGTGTTGAATTTCAAGATTGTCATAGTCATCTCCGCCTATTCCCTTTATTCCGTGCCCTGTCAGGGCTCTGTAGAACTTGGTACTCCTTCCTCCCTCCTCCCCCACCCTTCTCTCTTCCTCCACTCATACCCATAAAATCTCTCTCTCTCTTCCTCCTTCCTTCTCTCTTTTCCCCTCAGTCTCTCGCCCCCCCCCCCCAGCATTCTTACACATAGCCGCATAGATGACTACAGAGTTTTGTAGAGGTGAAAGATTTTTATATTCAACGCAAAGCACAACAAATACAGTATTTTTCATTCTTGTCTGAAGAGCAAAACTTTCAATCCTTTCAGCCGGGCGGTGGTGGCGCACGCCTTTAATCCCAGCATTTGGGAGGCAGAGGCAGGAGGATCTTTGTGAGTTCGAGGCCAGCCTGGTCTACAAGAGCTAGTTCCAGGACAGGAACCAAAAACTACAGAGAAACCCTGTCTTGAAAATCAAAAAAAAAAAAAAAAACAAAAAACAAAAAAACTTTCAATCCTTTCCTTCAACAACTCAATTACAGCTCTTGCTACTTCTTCCTCCTCCTCTCCTTCCTCCTCCTCTCCTTTCTCCTCCTCTTCTTTCTTCTCCTCCTTCTCTTCACCTTTCTCTTTTGAGAGGAGGTCTTACTATGCAGCCCCTGCTCACCTGGAACTGACCAGGCTCACCTAGATGTTACTGAGATCCACCTGCCCCTGCAGTGCTGAGATTAAAAGTATATGCCATCATGTAGAGAGCTGAGTGGAGCCACACCTGATAATCAGCTCCTAATATTGGCTAAGGCCTGATCACGCAATAATTGTCAGCTGCTTGCATATGCGTGAACCTATGGGCAGTGCCCACCTGGCAATCCGGGGTTGGCGGCCCGTGCCTTTATAAGGGCTGGGAGAGGTTTGCCCGGGGGGGAGAGGGAGGGAGGAGAGAGAGAGAGAGAGAGAGAGAGAGAGAGAGAGAGAGAGAGAGAGAGAGAGAGAGAATTGTTAAAGCAGGAAGAGCTCCGGTGTCGCGCGTCATCCTTGCTGGTAGAGGTGGGCGTGACACCACCACACTCAACTTGCCACTTTCTTCTAAGAGGAGAAAAGAAGCAGAAGGAGGAGGAGGAGAAGATTAAGAAGAAAAGGAGGAAAAGGAGGAGGAAGAAAAGAAGAGGAGGAGGAAGAAGAAGAAAGAGGAGGAAGAGAAGGAAGAGAAGAAACACTATTTTTTCATAGAGAATGAATTTGTTCTTTGAGATACTTACTCATCAGGTCAGGTCATCTGGACAGCTAGTGACAGAAACCCCATTCAAATCAGCCTGCTGAAGAGACTCTCTATTGAGCAGTGTGAAGTAAGAGCTGAGAGGAGAGATCCTGTTTCAGGTGTGGGTGGACAGAGGAGCTTAGAGCCAGATCAGCTTTCCTTCTCCAGGTCTGTTGGCTCTCTTCTCCCTGATCCTGCCTCCCTCTCATATGACTGCTGCTCACTGTAGCAAGATGTTTTCGCTAAGTCTCCCCTCTGCCAGCATTCAACACCCATCACCAATCCAAAAGGTGGGTCTAGTTCTGTCTTAAGTTTCAGCCCAATAAATAAATAAATAAGGCAAGATATTCAAGCCTGTCTCTCGGGCTGTCACTGTGACAGGGGAGGGGAGGGAAGTCCTGAAGTTGGAGAGGTGGGGACAGTCTGACTCAAAATGCTGGGATCAGAGCAGCTCCTTGGAGAGACAGCAGCCACAAGGGCCACAGAAAAGGGAGTTGTAGCAGAACAACAGCAGGGAAAGTGACCATCAGCATGTGCCTGACTTGCCCCTTAAACCTCTCCCATTCTGGACCCCCCTGAAATTTAAATAGCATTGCACACAGTACTTAAATCCAAAGACAAAAGTCATTCTCTTACTAGTTTAGAATGGAAAAATTCCCTGCAGTTGTCAGATCTTGATGGAAGTAATTACACTTGCGTATATGTAAAAAAATGCATCAAACCATACTTAAAACGTATGTATTTCACCATGTGAGTGGTTTTGGGTGTGTAGACCTGTTATTTTATTTCTTGCAAGATTATTATGTTTGTGTGATTTTTTTTTTTTTTTTTTTTTTTTTTTTTGGTTTTTCGAGACAGGGTTTCTCTGTGGTTTTGGAGCCTGTCCTGGAACTAGCTCTTGTAGACCAGGCTGGTCTCGAACTCACAGAGATCCACCTGCCTCTATCTCCCAAGTGCTGGGATTAAAGGCGTGCGCCACCACCGCCTGGCTTGTTTGTGTGATTTTTGAACACAGTAATCACACCCATTATCCTTCATTTGCTTTGTAATAAACTTATTTAGTCAGAAGTGAAGAAGTGGAGGTCAGATCACCAGGAAAGAAAATCCAATAGGTTTAAGGCTCATGTCCTACTTGGTCTTCCTCTGGATGTACTTGCCCAGGGTCTCTTCTGAATATATGTAGTCATGTATCATGTAACGATATTTCTGTCAATGACGGACCACACATGTGATGAGGGACTAATAAGACTAGCCATCTTTGTGGAACAAAGTAACTGAAGGATGACATGTGTCTTAGAATGTATCCCCATGTATAATCCATTTGTTTGCCTGTATTTTGCTCAGAAACAAAATCTGTTGATATTGAATACATTTAAAGACTAGAAGAATCTGAAAGTTCATGTCTGGGGTGAAGGCTTCTAAGCATTTCCCTAAATTACGTAGGTGAGATGACTCAGAAATATAAATAAATAAATAAATAAATACTCGTTGTTTTATTATTTATAAAGTGGCATAATCTGATGCACTTAGCTAATTATTAATAAAAAAATCGGGAGTCAGGTATCGGGGTAAGAACCTGAATGATCAGAGAAGTGGTAGTGACCTCGTATCTCTTCCATTCCATGATCCATCTCTAAGCCTTGCCTTACTACTTCCTGTCTCCTATCTGTCTTCAGTCCTCCAAAACCTCTATGGTTAATAGTGACTAGCTCCGCCCTCTGACTCAAAGCAAGCTTTATTATCAGAATATGATCAAAGCATCACACAACAATAACCAAAGCTGTTTTTCACAAATCAACTACAATTGATACCCCTAAACAGCTTATTGGGGTGAACTTAGAACCAAAAGGTCTGCATTCATGTCCTGGCCACTGCCCTCTCTAGCTGTGTGATAGGAGGAAGTCTTCTGACTGTTCCTGGGCCTCAGCTTTACAAGGGTAAATAATGGCAGTGTTCCTGGCCGTCATTTCTCAGGGCGCCCCCAGAAACCTGAACCACCACACAAGAAGGGTGTTTGTGTCCTCTGTGTCACGCCCGTTCTGGTCTCCCACCCATGCCTTTGACCATATTAACCACATCTTTGGAACATGAGAAATTGTCCAGCAGCACCTTCAAATTTGCTAGCGCATCGGAACGCCTTGCCTGAGCCACAGGTTGCGGCTTTAAGCCGCTACCTTCACTCGCTTCACCCGACTTCTTGTTTATCTGAATGGCTTGTTAGTGTGATCTTCTAATGGACTCTACCTGACAACACTATTCCTATTTGAAATCTCATTATCAGCTGTTGCCAAGTCAAGGCAACATTCTGACTTCTCCTTCGGTTTTCATTACCGCGTCCTTCTGGGGCTACTCAAGGAAAGATGAATAGGGAATAATTGTGATGGCACAGAGAAGGAGGAGATTTTCTTCTTAAAAGTGAGATTATTGTTAGTAAAGAAAAGCTTGTTTTCTGTTAGTTACTAGAGGAGGGCGAGAGGTGATTTAATAAGAACAGTTGAGGCATTTGAGAGGTTAGCTTCTGTCTGCACATAGAGCGGCTTCCAGATGAAAGACACATTACTCAAATTCCTTATCTGATTTAATCTCACTACAATTCCATTAATTCACATCAGATAACCATTGTTTTCTCCCTTTTATGCGTTTTGAAACCGAGGTGAGCGTGTCCAGATACTGTGAATAAAGATACAGGCACCTCCATCTAACAACGCCTTTTCCCTCTCTCGTAGAGACTAGAGGAGACTCAAAGTAGATAAAAATAAAAACTAAAAAGATGCTAATAAAAAGCTGACTTGCCAGCCACAGGGCTTGTGGTCAAGATTCCTATATGTTCCTGAGTTAGTGTGGACCAGGAAAAAAGAAGCAAAGGAACTGCAGAAGGAAAATGGTCACTTCACTCTTTCTACCCAGGGCCCCCAAGATTAATATTGAATTTTAAAATACTGCTCTACCGTTGCTTCTGGAGGACGTTCCATTAGTTTCTAAGAAGGTATGCCAGAAAAATGAGATGAGGCAACAGACAATTAATATAATTAATCCGAGTGAAAATTGCAGAACCCAAGTTTTACCTAAGACAAATAATTGGCACCTGGACTCAAAGGCCTTTGGGGAATTGTAATTTTATAAGGTAATTACTTCTTATGATATTATATTAAATAGGAAGCATTCGGAAAACCATCTAAGTATGCCCTTGTGGGCGCCTATCTGTCATGTAGTGATAATAAGAGCAACATGGTTATCATCATTTAAATGGTAAATGACCAAAATGATTGGCTTGTGATATGTACAGGTACTGATTTATTAAATCGACTAGAAAAAGTGCATAGCTCAGAGTTGCAAGGGAGGACCTTTTGCTTCTTTTTTTTTTTTTTTTGGAAAAGTAGGTCTTCTTCTTCTGTTTCTGTTTCTGTTTCTTCTTCTTCTTCTCCTCCTCCTCCTCCTCCTCTTCCTCCTCTTTATAGTGCTGGGGACCCTTTTGTGGACTTAGAGACACTATCGTATGAACAGACCAGGCAACGAGTCGGACTGACAGTCTAATCCAGTTCCTATTCTGAGCGGTGTTGGGCAGCTGCATTTACACCCTGGCTGTTGAATGTCGCAGCCACCACCACATTTCTGGACCTCTTTTCAGATCCTTTCCCCTGTGGCCCTGCAGATCCCTCACTCAAGACTAACAATGTATGATACACACAACTTCAAAGGGGAGCTTTGAGCTTTAAAAGCCTTGCATTCAAATGTTAAAAATAACATTCAAAATAAATCATGTTGAAAAAGAAAAGGAGAATGTCACAAACGCATGACCAGAGATTATAATCTCAATCCACTATATGGTGCTGCCCCCCTCGATAAGAACGCTGGTCAAGATGGGACATGAAATGACACAGGCAAGAGAGATGAGGGTTAAAAGGGAAAATTCTGCAGTCTACAGAGGCCTAGGTGGAAAGGACAATGGGCAAGCCTAAACTTGCTAACCAGACAGAGAAATGTTTGTTGATCTTTTTTATTAAATCACTATGCTTATAATTAAGGAGTATTTGCTTGTTTGTTGGCCTGGTAAATTGGTTCCTGAAGGTCACTCTAGGAAGTGAGATACAGGTTATCTGGAGTCAAGTCTCTCAAAGGATATGTTGTGACCCTTCATAGGGTCACACAACTGACTGTGGAGGTCATGAAAAAGTTTGGCAACAGTAAAAGGTTTCTGATTGTACAACCAAAAGTCAGAAGTCAATGGGCAGAGGCCGTGCTTCCCCACATTGGACTGTGTGACTCTACCTCAGCCTTGGGTCTGAACACGTGACTCCTGCACTTTACACTGTGTAGGCCGCCACACTGTGCAGTACCAGCAATGCTGCTGGAAGCAGCAGCTCGCATCCAAGACTGTTGTATGCCACAGCTGCAGTGCTTTTCCTGCGTGCATGCAGCTCTGCCCCGTAGAGGCATAATGGCTGGATTAAGGAAAACAAAACTTCTGGTATTTTCCTGCCATCATTCCCCAGAAGGTATCAGATGAGTATAGCTTTGGGTTATATTGTGTTAGAATGCCTGGTTTTAAAGTTTTCTTTTTGAGTAGCTTGCTTGAGTTTCACACACACGAAAATATTAATAAATTCAGATGGGTTTAGTACAGAATTTCCAACAATTTCAGCAATGGTCCTAAATACATTTCTGCTGTTTCCCCTCATATGTAGTGGAGTTTTTAGCATCAAGATTATAAAATTAAAATGTTCATCACTGTGGGGGGAAAAATGTTCTACATCTTGCAGAATCAAATATCCAGTCAGGATTTAATTCTCTGTGTAAAAATAAACAAGTACAGCCGGGCGGTGGTGGTGCACGCCTTTAATCCCAGCACTCAGGAGGCAGAGGCAGGCGGATCTCTGTGAGTTCGAGGCCAGCCTGGTCTACAAAGGGAGTTACAGGACAGGCTCCAAAGCTACAGAGAAACCTTGTCTCGAAAAACCAATAAATAAATAAATAAACAAACAAGTACAACCATCCTGTCAGTGTAAAATTTTGAGTTTTATCTTGAATAAGTACTGAGAATACATATATACCAAAGAATTGTTTTAAAATAAAAGTTTTTATGATTTATTGTCAGTAAATCTTTGATTTGTATACCTAACACAGAGCACTGTGTATCAGGGTAGCATAAAAATTTCTTAAGTGAAAAATAGTCTCGAATAGAAGAAGCTTAAGGATCCCTGACCTACAGGACCTCAAGAATGAACCTTTGTGTGTTTTATTCAAGATGTGTCTAATATCTAGGCATGGCGACACACACCTGTGGTTCCAGCACTAGGGAAACTGAGGCAGAAGATCGCAAGTTCCAGTCTAGCCTAGTTCTCCATTCACCAAGACCCTGTCTTAAAACAAAGAGAAAGACTATTTCTAATCTCATCGGAAAATGCTGGAAGTGTTTAAGAAGATGAAAATGAACTTGCATCAATGTTCTATGTATCATCAGGCAATGCTGAAATGTCATCCAGAATTTTCTCAACTTAAGGGTAAATCAATGGCACCAAACAACCCTGGCTTCACTGTACAACCTAGATAAGTCATCCCCTCAGATCAGCTGCCGAGACAATAATGAGTTGAAGTGACTGATAACGGCACCATACACTTTTCTTGCACTGAAACATAATTACAATAAGTTAATATTTATGAATCTCATTGAGGCTCTCAGATGAAGAGGAGTGATAAGCAACTAAATAAATATTACATAAATAAGTAATTACCCAAGCAATTAAGACCTCTCAGATTGTGGATTGCAAATTTGAAATCACTAATTGCTTCACAGGACTTAGGGCCCCAGATGACATAGGATGTAATGCTGTTTAAAATGAAATCTATTCCCCTCTGATCTGACTTTGAAAATGAATGGAGGGGGAAGAGGAGGTGAAAATGTGCTGAAATACACACACACACAGAGTTTTCTGTTGCTATGATAAGATACGCTGATGCTTAAAAGAAGGAAAAGTTTTCCTTGGTTTATAACTCCAGGGGGATAAAGCTTGTCATGCTAAGGATAATCTGGCCATTGCTGCAGGAGCAGGACGGTAGCTGACCGCCTTTTATCATCCATAGAAGGCACGGAGCAAACCAGAAGTGAGGTAAGAATTCGGACCTTCAAAGCCTACCCCAGTAAAATACTTCCTCCAGCAAGACTGTACCCCCTAAAGTCTCCATAGCCTCTCCAGGCAGTCCGACCAGCTGGGACCAAGTGTTCAAATACGTGAGACTACAGGGGGCATTGCTCATTGAAACCACCCCAATAGGAGTGCCGCTAGCCATGCAATATAGAGTATTTATGAACACCACAGGCTTAGCTGTTCCTTTAGTTCCGTGGGACTCACCCATAATAATACCACATAGAGAACATTTTATGTCTCCCTACCTCAACTTCATAAACTGTTCCAGAATCAGAAGGTTTTTCTTTCTAATTCTTCACAAAGTAATTGTACCAGAGCTACTCCAACACAAATGAGTTTTGAATCTGAGCTCAGATCAAGCACTAAGGAAGTGGCCATATTTCCATTGGCTTCTTAGACTTTTTACATTTTCTAAACTACCAGTTTTAGAAGCAGAGAAAAATAAAAACATTAGACGAGGAAATTTAATTCCGATCCCAAACTGCTCAGGGCCAGTAGAGATAAAGTGTTTACTTGAGACCACCGCATAAGTGCTTATGAAAGCCATACTTGGTATCTTTGCATGGTTTGAAGTACTTCTTTATTTGCAGTGACATATATTGCAGGACTTCTAAGAGAACATTGTAACCTCTTCTTCTTCACCAAGGAGCACTGAAGGCCAGGTACAACTCCATGGTTTTCTTCTGCACGGTGTTTAAGATATAAATTATCCAGCAGTTTAAGAAACAATGTGGAGCCGGGTTTAAATAAATCCAGGGTGGCTCTGGACAGTGTTAAGCCATCTGAGACTTGTGCTGGGGGTGAAATGGCTGTCAGGCCTCTCAAAGCAAGCAAAGATGGCCTTTCCACTGAAACGCATCATTTTAGGGAGTGGAAAAAAAAAGAGCAACAGTCTTATAAGAACTTAGGGAGGCGACCGCAGCATAAAGCAAAAGGCTCAAGATTCATAATTAGTTCTCACACTCAGGAGCCCTGTGGACCTGGCCCATTTACTTAACGGCTCTGAGCCCGTGTTTGCATTTCAAGTGTGGTAATGACAGTCATGGCACTCAGTTGAAAGGTTGTTGTTTGTGTCTGTAATAAATCTTGACAGAAACCTCTATTGTCTTTTCCAAGGGCTTGCCGGTGATTGTAAAAGGAAGAGAGGAGTTTCAATATTTGTAAATATATTTACTCTGTAGTAGTAGTCTACACAGTACATCCCGTGTTTTCCAACCTCCCTGTTAAGAATAATACTAAGAATTAGAACTTTCAGATGCTTAAATGATACTGAATATTTACTTGTTCACCCTCTATGTGCCTCGTGAAATGTCTTGTGCAAATGGTAGTGAGCCTGTATTTGTGTTTCAGGCACTTGTCTTAGGCCGTTTGGGATGCTCTAACCACATTCTTATAAAACAGGTATTTATTTCATAAGATTCTGGAAGCTGGGAGATCCAGGATCAAGAGGCCAGCAGATTCTGTGTTTGCTGAGGACCTGGTTTTGGATTCGCAGATAGTCTCTTGCTATGCTGTCACATGGTGGATATGGACAAGGCAACTCTCTGAGGGTTTCTGAGGGCTCCTTTTTATTTTAAAGATTATTTATTTATTTACACACACACACACATGCACACACACACACACACACACACACACACACACACACACACACACACATCATGGTAGGCGGGTAGCCACGGAGCCCAGGAGAAAATGTTAGATCTGCAACTGTAGTTACAGGTGGCTGTGATCTGCTTGACATGGGTGCCACGAACCGAGCCCAGGTTCTTTGGAAGAAGGGCAATCCCTCTTAACTGCTGGGACTCTTCTGCAGGGGCTCTTCTGCAAGGGCGCTGATCCCATTCACGAGGCCTCCACTATCATGTCTCCATCGCCTCCTAAAGGCCCCGTTCTGATAGGGTAACGTGGGTGGTTAGGTTTCAGTATGTGTGTTCTGAGGAGACACAGATGTTCAGACCACAGCACCACAGCGTGGTATCCGGAGGAATAAGAATGGCTTATGGTATTAGCAGTCAACAGTTACTGAAAGTAACTTGGAATCAGAAACCTGATATAACTTGGCCCATGTTTTCAGGACTGGGCCAGGAAATGAGTACCATTTTTACCCTGAGAGAACACTGGTTCCGTGGGTCCACATCTTGTTTGCTGTCACCCAAAAAGTGAATGGTAAACTGGGCTCATCAGGGCCCAACAGTCTACCTGCAAGGGTTTTGAGCCAGGATTTGGTGTGGTAAAGAGAAGAGGCTGACGGGAGCTTCCGCTAGCCTTCCTTGTGCCATCACCTCCCCCACACAGCTTATACAGACACTGTAGGTTTGTTTTTCCCCCAAAATAAGACCCTCAGGATGAGACTAATTACTTGAGTGTGAAAAATGTGAGCCCCTCCCAAGTTTTAAAATAGTACAGAAAAGCCTTGCTGAGAGAGAATCAGGGGACTGGGATGGGGAGGGCACCTCATACAACTTCTTTCCCTGTGGGCAAGCCAGAAGTTCCTGCAGAAGCAGCCAGAGCAGGGCACGCTGAGGTAGAAAGACAGTGTTCCAGGGGACCTAGAAAAGGGGTGCTTTTTAAAAGCTGCCTGTCTTGTTTTGCTTCGCTCCCTCTCTCCTCTCACCTGTTTGTCCTGGGAGATGAAATAGTTTGGGTTTGCAAGCTGTCGCCAGGGAATGGAGCAAGGCTGTGTGTCATAAACAGGAACACCTGCCAGAGCCCCTAGCGAGTAGCCAGACTGCCAAGGAAACCTGGCCTGGTGACAAGGTCCATTCAGTATGACAGGGGTCACCCAAGAGTCTGGCTACTTGCTGGAGCCTCTGGCAGGACCCCATTCTGCCTTCAAGAGAGACAAATGTGGTCTTCCTCTAGTGAGCCCTTTAGACCCAATGCATAGCCTCAGCCTGAGTGATTCAGAGCTTATAAGAGTAAGAAAAGTATATGTGTGTGTCTGTGTGTGTGCACACGTGAGTGTGTGTGTGCATGTGCATATATGCATGTATGTGTGGTTTGTGTCTGACACACGAGTGTGTGTGCATTCATGCACGTATATGAGTGCATGTGAGTGTTTGGGTTTGTGTGTGCGTGCATATATGTGTATGTATGCACATGTATGTGTGTGTGTTTTCACTTGTGACAACTTGTGGCACAAGCTCTTGTGGCAACTTTTTAGAAAAAAAGGTCTAGAGCCTTGCACAAATTCCCAAGGACCCAAAGCTGTCGCAGGGGAACCACATGCAGAAGGAGCATGTTCTGGGCCTTCTGAAAACAAACAGCTGACCCCAGCCTTTACTTCTGGAGCAGTCAGACCAAGGTTGTCTCAACCCATTGTCCTCTTATGAAATGGAGACACTTATGAGATCACAATATGGAGTTGAGGGGGTTAGCACGAAGCCCGCCCCTTTTCTAATCTAAGCCTAATCCTTTTTAAACCTCGCTTGGCCCTGGCTACCAGGAACCATGCCAAGGCCAAATGATACGCTGTTTATTCATCTCAGGTCTAAACTCACTGCTCCGGAGCCACAGAAATCAAAGGGAGCTGGAACCGCCACCTACTGATGAATGGTAAACAAAAGGGTAGTTCAGAACCCACTGGGCCAGGCTTGGACCACAGTCCCTTTGTGCAATTCCAGCTCAAATAAGGTCAGGGTTCCTTGGGAGAGGGGGCTGGAGACAGGCACAGATGCTTTTCTCAAGTAGCTGGGAATGTAGACACAGCTGCTCCTAATGGGCCTTTTTGCCTGGCTGTCCTTTCAAATCACAATAGGGCCTAGTGACAGCGCTCCCTCCCAGATAGCTCCTCAGCCAGCTAGGTCTGTTTGAACAGCACTTTCCAGATTATTCTGTGAGAAGCCTCAGATCTACACAGATCAGGTGGAGCGGAGCACATGGTCTGATCCCTATTTTTACCAGAGCAGTTGTTTTGGCCTGTTTTGTATCTGAGGGAGTCACAAGAGGTGTTGTTGGGGAAGAGGCGGGAGGAGGGGGACAGAATTCCATTCTGAAAACTGCCTTATATTAGGTGTATTCTTACCTGAAAGAGTTGGAAAGGGAGAAATCTTTAGATTCTGAGACCTACTGAGTTTTCTTTCTAGTATTCTCTGTTGTGCTTTATAAAGCTAATTAATGTTCCTTATAACTCTTTGCAGGAGCATTTGACAGTCCTGTCCTCACAGAGATCATGGTCATGAGAACAGCTGGGTGTAGCCAGCGCCCTATGACCCACTGATGTGCAACAGCAGCTCACGTCCATTGCCCTGCTGGAGCCCACAGACACCCTGTGGCTAGATGATCTCCCCTTGACTCTCTGTAGCAGCAGCTGCCTCAGTTTACCCAGTCCAAGCTGGAGTTTTAGAACCTAGTTGTTGTCCCAGTACAAAAGGTAGCCATTAATGCTCAGTGACGAAGAAAGGCATATGTATAAAAAAAGATATGAATAATTAATAATTCATAAAAGAGTATATCCTGAATCTGAGAATAGAACAATGGCAATTTCAAAAGAGCTTCTTACCATTCTGCAACCATTAAATTTCCCTCAGTCTGTTTTTATGCATTTTTTAGTTCTCTGTATTTAAAAATAGCTATGATTATTTGGGCATATTTTATTTTCATTCTGTAACTTCACTTGACAGTGTAATATGATGATAGCTTTCATATTATTCTTTTTCTTTTCTTTTAAATTTATTTATTTTATGCGTGTGTGCATGACATATGCACATGAGTGTGCACTTATGCACATGAGTGTGTGCACATGCTTGTGGAAAAAACTGACAAAAAAGTGTACTTAAAGAAGGAAGGGTTTATTTTGGCTCACAGTTAGAGGATTCAGTCCTTCATGGCAGCAACGTCAAGTTGACAGGAGCTGGAAGAGGCTGCTCACATTGCTCTCCTGGGTGATTCTGGAACCTGTCAAGTAGACAATCAGCACCGACCAAAACAGTGCAAAATTCCACATCTGGCTCTTTCCCTTCCAAGCAAAATGCAATCATGCGCACTGTCTGGCATTGTGCACTGTCTGGCTTTCTGCCCATGGGGAAGATTTTCCTTACCACTGTCCCTCAAGGTTGTCCCAAGAGGACATGTACTGCTTCAGCTGTCCATTTCTGGGTTGTGCCTGCATAGCGTGCAGAAACATTTGCAAATGGGGGCCCAGTCTTCTCTTCCTGACCCAACCAATAACAGGACATACCCCCAAGAGACCAGAAGTATATTCCTAGTGATGGAATGAATTGTAACTAGAGCAGAAATCAAAGCTGTGATGTGTTGAACGGGAATGGCTTCTGTAGGGTCATATAGTGAATGCTTGGTTATTAGGGAGTAGTACTACTTGACTAGGATTAGGAGGTTGTGGCCTTGTTGGAGTAGGTGTAACTGTGTTAGAAGAAGTGTGTCATTGGGAGTTGGTTTTGGTTTCAAATGTTCATGTCATGCCCAGTGTCTCTGCTTTGCCTGCTGTCTGCAGATCCAGATGTAGAACTCTCAGCTACTCTCCAGCACCATGTCTGCAGGCATGCTGCCATGCTTCTCGCCATGATGACAATAAACTAAATCTCTGAACTAGAAACGAACCTTAATTAAATGGTTTCCTTTATAAGAGTTGCTATGGTCACGGTGTCTCAACACAGCAGTAGAACATTTACTAAGACAAAGGGATTTAGATAACTTCTTCATTTAACTTATGTGATTTGTACTTATTTGGGATCAATCATGTAGTACTTCTGCTTGATAACAGATTGTTGATATATATTCCATTTTGTGGCTTGGTGTGTCGGATAATGCCCAGCTCATAAGGGGAACTTCAGGCAGGATGGTTATCTGAAAGTCCATCGTCAAGGGCTCAGTTTCTACTAAGGCTCATGTCTCTCAAAGGGAAAAACAGATCTCTGTGGATGATGTTAGGTTCTTGCTCCAAGATTCCAAAGGCCTCTACTATTATTTGCCCTTACGGGCCTGCCAAAGGTTCCAAACAGTGTCCTTACTTGCCACTGATACCTCAAGTGCCACGGTGTATGCTGGATCATGTGAGCCAAGTGGTAGAGCAGCTTGCACAGTAGTCTGGGCCTGTTGAAGAGCTTTCTCCTGTTTCTGACCCCACTCAAAACTAGAAGCTTTCTGTGGCACTTGTTATATGAGAAATAGTACCACATCGCAGTGACAACATGCTATCTCCAAAACCCAAAAGAGTCATTAGACCTTCTTCTTCTTTGCTGGAGAGAAGTAGCATGTACTCTAGAAGGAATACCACCGTAGACAAAATATTTCTGCATATCTTACAGCCCTAGGCTCCTAGAGATGTTTCTAGCAAGATGGCCCTTGATTTGGGTTGTATATACTGATGCCATATTAAAGAATGAAAATGTTCTTCCTCTTAGCGTTTAGATCGAGAGTGAACACAAATTTGAATTCCTCACTTTTCTCCCTGTGGTGTCCATCTATGCCTGTTGTCTCTCTCAACAAAGAGACCTGCTCTGTCTTGTGGGCTTGACTCCAGTTCCCAGCTTGGTGGCATAACAGGCATTCTGTTCCACCGGCGCTCCCCTTCCCGCTGCCCCCTTATCTCTTCCATTCATGGAACCCTGTTTTTACCACTGCTGAGCTGCAGGTGAAAATCTTAAACCTGGACCTTCAGCCAGCCCACTTTCCAACTTCCCATCAGTCCGCTGGGATAACTGGTAAGACTGTTCCCTTTTTGGCCTAGAGCCTCTCACACGATTGCCCTTTCTCTGGTTCTCCCTTCCCACTGCACTGTTGAGCGGTGCATTCATTTTTGGGCCTGGGGCCCCTCAGACACTGCTCCCTTTTTGGCCTACTGCCTCTTGCGTGACTGTCCTTCTTGAGTTCTCCCTCACCACTGCACTCACTGAGCAGTGCCCAAGGCCCCTCAAATATTTTTCTGCTTCATTGCTTCCCATAGTTAAAAATGTGAGTGGACTAAATAAGAAGGAGAACCCAAAGAAAAACATATAGGCATCCTCCTGAATATTAACCTTCATCAGGCGATGAAAGGAAACAGAGACAGAGACCCACATTGGAGCACCGGACTGAAATCTCAAGGTCCAAATCAGGAGAAGATGGAGAGAGAGCACGAGCAAGGAACTCAGGACTGCGAGGGGTGCACCCACACACTGAGACAGTGGGGATGTTCTGTCGGGAACTCACCAAGGCCAGCTGGCCTGGGACTGAAAAAGCCTGGGTTAAAACCGTCTTGGGAAAAAACATAGAGACAATGAGGACTACTGAGATCTCTAGAACAATGGCAATGGGTTTTTGATCCTACTGCACGTATTGGCTTTGTGGGAGCCTAGGCAGTTTGGAAGCTCACCTTACTAGACCTGGATGGAGGTGGGTAGTCCATGGACTTCCCACAGGGCAGGGAACCCTGACAGCTCTTTGGGCTGAAGAGGGAGGGGGACTTGACTGGGGGAGGGGGAGGGAAATGTGAGGCTGCGGTGGGGAAAAGACAGAAATCTTAAATAAATAAATAAATTAAAAAAAAAAGAGTTCAAGGTCACCCTCAGATACGTAACGCATGGGATATAAGCCTGGGCCGTATATATATCCTTAAAAATAGAGCAAGAAGGAGTAATAAAAAACTATTAATAAATGTTTTAACTCATAGAAACTAAAAAAAAAATGTGAGTGGACCACTCAGAGTGGTTCTTGTGCTGTTTAGATATTTTGTGTGTGTGTTTCTTTTGAACCTCTCATAAGTGGTCCTTACTGTTATAAGGACTGCTTGGAGCAGTCCTAACCCCTGGTTCCTGAGCCAACATGCCAGGAATCATCTTGCCTTTATTATCAACCCCTGCACTAGCCTGGAGACATCCAGTTAGTTGCCCTGGGGTTTGCATCATTTTTGCCATTCTCACGCTTTTAGTTATGGAAAACCAACCACATTTCTAACTTTTACCAGCAGATGGCTAAATTTAAATAGTCACATCACGTGGACAACCATGGATGCTTCCTGCCATTTTCTTTGAACTTAACAAAGGGAGGAGCCAGAGGTTCTGCCCCTAACCAAAGAGCACTGGCAGTAGGCTCTCCACATGAGGTCCCGCCCCTTGCCAGCTTCCTTTGGCTCACTTTTCATTTAACTCTATGTGTATAAAACTTAAGTTCAACTGGGTGTAAATGCACGTATATTTACTGTTAGATGTTATAATTGTCTGTTCATTGTATCTCATTCCAGACTACAAAACAGTAAGTCTCATGTTTTAAACTGCTATGTACTTATAAGTCTCTTACAAAAAATACTGTCTATGTAATCCAGCCCTGCTTTAAAATATATTAAGCTGTTCTCCACAATTGTCAGTTCCATTGTTAAGCTTTTATTGCAAACAGTTTTTTCCTTGTTTGTCTTTCACAAGTACAAATATCACCTGTTCAGTTGAGAGCCAGTACAGTCAAGCTTGGACTCAATTCTCCAGGCAGATTCTATACTGTAGTTCTACCCGATAAACAGCCCTCAACCGCTCAGAGATCTGAGCAATATGGCATTTAAATATTTAATTATTAAAAGACTTTTCATAACAGAGACAGGTTGGCTCCTAGCAGCAGCACTCTGTTTCCTCCAAAGAAGACAGAAGACAGATGGGCACAGAACAACATCCATCCACAATTTGCTTCAACTGCCAAGTGCTGACCACTGGGCAAAGCTGCCTTTCATCTAAACTGAAGATCTCCAGACGTGGACAGAATCACTGGAATCGACAGCCTAGCTGCTCAGGTAAAGGAAGGCTTGTCTTCCTACAGATTTCTAACCCACAAGATTTTCTAAAACCTGGCAGGCCTTGCATTAACAGCAAAAGACAAATACGACCCTCAATGACCATGGAGGACCCTGAGGAGGGGCTGTAGGTAGCCAACCAAGTAAGTTTTTTGTTGTTTTTAATCAATAACTCAAGTAAAATGTTGTCCTTCTCAAAGACCTTTGATGCATTTTGACAGCTGAGAGGTTTTGTCAGTTTAAAAGGGCAACCTCACCAAACAAATTTCAGTAAAATACAAATACAAGTTATTAAGGTGTGTGCCTGCAAGTTATAAAGGTGTGAGGACAAACACAAGTTATCAAATCTCTCTCTCATGCTGCCTTCCATAGGCTTAAAAATGCTTTTCATTGTGCAAAAATATCTGTCACAGTTATTTTGACATAAATATGCTACTGTTTATACAATATATATGTCTACAACTTAGGTTTTCACAAACCCAAAAAATTCTTGTGCGTTCCAGGGATCTGAATTGAAGGATCCATATTAAATAGGTCAGATACAGCCTTCTCAATCCCCGGTCCTGAAATTTTTTTTTCCTTTTCCTAAACTTAACTTTATCCTCTGTTCTGCCAATACCTTGCCAGGTCCAGAAGACACTGGACAGTTCCATACCACAAACCCTGGACAGGAGTAAAGCGACCAGCTACCCCAGGATGTGACCAGCACCCAGCCTTCTAAGGTCCCACCCCCAAGACAATGCCACCTCCAACTCACTTGCCTGAGTATAAGTCATAGTTCAGTTCCTCTGAAATATTTCCATCTGTGACCCACAGACTCTCTGGGTAAGAGGTCAGGCCATGGGTGGTTTAGAAGGGCTCCCTGGTAAGTCTTCCCTGGGCTAATGTTTGAGAACTCTGCTTCCAGCATTTCTAACCTCAGCTCCATCAATCAGGAAGCTATTTCATCTTCTATGAAAGGCTCTGGGGTAGCAACAGCTCCCCCAGACTCTCTTGTTACCTAAAGGGAAGTAGAGACTCCCTTCTTGGTATTCCAGGTAGCTGGCAATTACTGAGAACCCTTTTTTGTTCCTGACATTTTTCTTCCTCCCCCAAGGGAGAGTTTAGCAGCAAATGGCTCCCTACTAACCGTGAAGAAGTAATCAGGATGCAAACAAAACTTGCATGTATGGAAGAAAGTTGTAATTTGCAAACCTTAGGCAATTCTTTGTTTTGGGTTCTCCAAAATGCCCAGATGTAACCTACACTAACTGGTTATCATTTCATCAGAGCTTGTAGAGGACTGAAAAATTGCTGTCAAAGAATTAGCAAATAACCCCTGAAAGGGAGATTTAGAAAAGATAAACACAAGTCGGTGGGGAAACAGGAGGCAGAGCACAGACTGTTGCCAAGGGTCAAATGGGCAGATTGGGTCAGTATGACCTCTTCCATTGTTTTCTGTACAGCCATATTCAAAGAAGTCGGTCAGCTCTGCTGGTTTGGTACGAATACAGCCATAGCCAGTCTTCAACAGTGAGTGTGGGTATGCATCAATAGCCCTTTGTGATGAGCCCTAAAATCTGAAATGTGTACACATTATCTTTAGATGTCAAGTTTTCTTTTAACATTTCCTCCTAAACAATTAAAAATATTAATAACAACCTTACTTTGGAATGTATACAAAGACAAATGGACTAGAAACCCAGTCTAAACCTAAAACCACTTGCTGTGTATACCACATGCTCGGCATGGTCTCTGCATTGGCTCCTATGACTCTGGCTATTTTCTACTCATCTCTGTTTCCCCATCACAGGTGTTTATAGTACCTCAAATTTCAAGTGGCATCTTTTTTGGGGGGGTTGCACAGTTTATTTCCAGACACAGTTAGAGGTGAGGTGGGGGACCCGTCTGCCTCCCCTCCCTGCATTACCCCTATGTTGTGCAAGATAGAGAAGACACCCCCACCCCACCCAAAGGGCCTAGTCAGACAAGGAGCATGGGTGGTAGTGTGGTTCAAGTGGCATCTTATCCTCTAAGACCTCCTCCACTTCCCTGATGTCCCCATCATTTTAGATTTGCGGTCAAGTTGTTTTATTCTTGTAGCCTTTGTGGCACTTAGTCTAATACACAGCTTGAATAAATGTTTCCTGAACCAGAGAAAAACCACATAGGAAACAGCAAAAGTAGGTTAGGTACCTAGATAATCCTAGTTAAAAGAGAAGGTATTACTTTTAAAAATAAGATGATGATGATGATGATGATGATGATGATGATGATGATGATTATGCTTTGTTTAGAAACAGGATTTTTCTGTGTAATGGTCCTGGCTGTCCTGGAACTCACTTTGGAGACCAGGCTGGCCTTGAACTCACAGAAATCCACCTGCCTCTGCGTCCTGAGTGTTGGGATTAAAGGTGTGCTCCACCATCTTCTTCCAAGAAGGCATGCTTAATTGCTGTCAAGTAAGTTAAATGAGAGCCTCTAAATTATATCAACGGGACATGGGACAGGGAGGTGGCTCAGTGGGTAAAGGTGCTTAATGTCAAGCCTGATGATCTGAGTTCAATCTTTGGAACCCACATGCTTGAGAGAACCAACTCCCACAAGTTGTCCTGTGACTTCCACATGTTTATTGTGACACACATATACTAAACAGACAGACAGACAGACAGACAGACAGACAAAGAAAATATGTCCTTGTTCTGCTAGCCAGATCTTGTGATATGTCCTTATTAGGAAATAAGTTCTTCACAGATGTAATTAAGGATTTTGCGTTGCCCATCACCCAGATGTTCCCTAAACACCATGATGGCTATCCTTCTACAACATAGAAGTGGATACACAGGGAAGGTTATGTGAAGATGGCGGCAGAGGTTGGAATGCTACAGCACTAGGAGTGGGACAGACATCAGAAGCTGACAGGAAAGAGAGTATTCTCCAACAAAGTCTTTAGAGTATGACACCACCTAAACCTTGGGTTTAGAACTGAAGAGATATTCCTATTGCTTCAAAGCCTCAGTCTGTGGTAACTTGGAACAGCAAACGCTGGGAAGTCTATGCAATACTCAATACCCATCTCCTGAAGTTGGGTTAGTATATTTGTACCTAGGCTTCATTTAGCACATATCCTGTACAGGTTTCATAAACTATGAATCAAACTTTTGTAACCATCTTATGAAGCAGTAAGTGCCTTTGGTCCCTGACTGTAAGTGATAGAAGCAGAGCCGAGCCCAAGCATTCACACCTGTCTCCTCTCATTCTTCATGCTCCCTGCTAGGCTCCTCCCCTTGCCCCTCTGTGTCCCAAACCTTAAGGAGAAGGAAGAGATTTTGACTTCTGAAGTTTTTCTTTAGAGGGTGAAATTCCCTGAACTGGATTTTTCCATCCCAGCATCCCATTCTTGGTGAAACAAGGTCAGGAGTGTCTGTTGCTCAGGCGTCAGCAGAAAACTCTTGCTTTCCTACTGTCAATCATCGCCCTCTTTTATTCTTGTCACACTTCTATACTCCATGCCTTTTTATTTTTATTTTTGGTTTTTTGAGACAAAAACTCTGTAGACCAGGCTGTTCTCGAGCTCAACAGAGATCCACCTGCCTTTGCTTCCCGAGTGCTGAGGTTAAAGGTGTGTGCCACCCCTTCTTTGATTTTCAAGAGGTGGAAAACATGTTAGCCTTCAAAGGGATGCAGCTTCGGGAAAGTCTGTTTCACCAGGCAGCATCTAACAGCCATAGGTTTTACTTTCCAGTCAGGAAAACAGTAAGGGGAAGCCATGCTAGACAGCTCTGGGAAGATGCCTACATTGGAGGTCCTATTGCTGGAAAGTCATGGAGGACAAAATGGCCGGTGGACATTGAGATCATAGAAGAAGGTTCTATAGACCAAGTACTGGCCTCACAGTAAGTGTCCCCGGGGAAATTAAGGGCATGAGAGTCCCTGGCACAAGTTTTAAATATCTTGGGGGTTGTATAACTCGAGCAAAGTAACTCCACTGAAACTTAGTTTCTATTTTCACAAATACTAATAATGCATTTTTTTATAGACAATACAGCCTGGATATTCCTTATCCAAAAAGCTTCAGATGAAAAGCATGTCTGACTTATTTTGGATGGTGGAATATTATAATCATACTAAGGCATGGAACTCATATTTAAATGCAAAGCTCATTTCATGTGTCCTTTATATAATTTGATAATTTGATACTTTCTGCTTTCTTTTGCTTGTGGTGCTGGAGGCTGGAAGTAGAGCTTCAAGCATGCTAGACAAGAGTTCTCCCACCAAGCTGCGTCCTGAGCTCCAGAGTTTATGTTATGTGTTCAGCATATGTGCATCTTGACTGCGTTGCTCACATGGGGTCCAGTCTAAGTAGTTTTTTTTTTTTTCTTCCGTCTTGTGAGCACTCAAATTGTTCCAGAGGCTAAAGCATCTTGGATTCTGGGTTTTCAGATTAGGAATTCTCAAGCTAATTCCTGTTAAAACACTGGCCCAGGGAAGCACTGTTTTCAGGGCTTTAGCTACTGGAACCTGCCTTAGAGTCTGGAGTGATGGCTTGAGCATGCTGCGTCCCTTTT
The DNA here is from genome assembly GCA_963919715.1 of Microtus obscurus. NCBI lineage: Eukaryota > Metazoa > Chordata > Mammalia > Rodentia > Cricetidae > Microtus > Microtus obscurus. The sequence goes on from CAWTZC010002514.1 coordinate 40,478,340, forward strand.
CACCAGCCTCCCCATTCCTTCCATGTTAACGGTTTCTTTTGCTCGATGTAACATTGTCACTTCATTAACTTTTGAGAAACTAGATAAAGGAAGGCTCAAAGTAATCACAAGAATAAGAATGTCTGGGGCTAGAGAGATGGCTCAGTAATCAAGAGCAGTTACCATTTTTGCAGAGGTTCCAGTTCAGTTCCCAGCACCCACAAAGCGCTTATAACCATCTGTAACTCCCATTCCAGAAAATCCACCCTCTTCTGGCCTTCTAGGCACCAGGCACACACATGGTGCACCTACATACGTGCAGTGAATCACTCATACACATTAAATAAGTATTAAAAAATGTCCAAAGCTCACATACACAAACCCACCCACTGAAAATAATTTACAAAATAAAAGATAGTTTCAGAGAAGAGAAATCTTTCCATTAGCAAAATTAAGGTTCCCCTGCCCCCTGTGTTTGGACCCAGGCTGTTTTCACAACCCGGCCCAGGAACATTTAGTTAGTGCCATTTCATCAGATACTGCCTCTTCTCTGCATTCCTGCTGTCTTCTAGAAGCATTCATTATCTCAATAGAACTCCACTGATTGTTGAGGCATTGTTATTCTGCTGCTTCCACTGTGACCTCTTCCTTTCTGAAGTCACCCCTTTTGCTTCAAAGATGACACACGACTAAGAATACTAATTCTCTCTACTGTTGTATTAGCCAGGTCCCATAGCCCCCACATGTCACATTGGAGAAACCAGAGTGCATGATATCATTAGTAGAAATTAGCCTGATATATGCAGACGGGGAAAGGTCACTGTGAAATCTATTAACATGTACATATTAATGTGCACTAATAATTATAGCTAAAAGAATTATCTACTTAAAAAAGAAAGTAGCAATTATGATAATACAATTTTGGTGAAAATAGTCAACGCTTCCTTCCATTACTTTTGGTGTATTTTCTATCACTTTATACAGAATATATGTATATTATTTTTCTTCTTATAGTGATGGTTATAGTCTATAGATTATCTACTCTATACTTCAGCTAGCACTTTTTAAAAAATGATTTGAAGCCAGAGGAGAGTTAATAAATTGTGCTGCTGCAGTGTTGAAATCAGCATAGAACCATGAATCTAAAGTCCCAAGTCTGTGTATTCTTTTAAAAGCGATTTTAGAATTGCTATGTATCTGAGTGGTTTGCCTGTATGTGTGTATGTGCACTACATGAATGCCTGGTGCCAACAGAGATCAGAAGAGGGTAAAAGAGGGATGCTCAGAACGGAACTCAGGTCATTTGAACAAGCAACAAGTGCTCTTAACTACCACACTAACTCTCCAGTCCCAGTGTGTGAATTTTTAAGGTTATGGTAGAACTACAGAGCACAGCCTCTCATGCCAACATTTACTATCACTGGGTATCCACATGGTTGTCATTGTCTATCTGCTTCGTCAATGTAATTGTTAATCATGGTGACTTGACCAGATTGAGAGCCATTTAGAAAACTGGTAAGACATACATCTGACTGTGTGCTGGATTGTGTTTCTAGAGATGACTGGCCTGAGGGCAGCGAACTGGGGTGGAAGTCCCATCCTGGCCTGGGTGCTTCAGTTTGGGATCCCAGCTGGAACAAAAAGTGGCTAGAGGGGAATTCACACACACACACACACACACACACACACACACACACATACACACACATCTCTCTCTCTCTCTCTCTCTCTCTCTCTCTCTCTCTCTCTCTCTCTCTCGGAATGGGAGCTTTCAGACATCAGACAAGATTCTTCAGCATTTGAATGAAAATGTGCCCCAGCAGTCCTCCAGAGCAGCCTCAGACACGACTGCATCATTGGACGAATTTGCTCTGAAGCTCCCAGGTTGGTGAACTAAACAGATGCTGGATTTCCTGGCTCTCTAGCTTGCAGAAAGGCATTGTGCTAGCTAATCCAACAAGTCCCTGCATAATTCCATTCTGCTTCTCCAGAGGTTCTGATCCTTTGAAAAGTTCTAATAACTTAGTCTGCTTAGTTCCACTTTCTGTCAAGTGTCATTTCATCCGTAAGGAAGCTGACCTGTGTCACAGATCCTGTATAGTTTCCCTCTGAAAATTCATCTACAGGGTTTGAAAGATGCGGAGATTGTAGGAGCCCATGTGTGACTCAGTTTCTGTCTGGAGTCCATTCTGACTTATAAGTTATTTGAGTTCAAGCTTGCCTGCCCTGCTTTTTCCGATAACCTTAAGGGCTACAAGAGACTTCTGGTTCTGCCCGTGAGAAAAGAGCACTCTATCTCGTAAAAGGTATACTGCTGACAACAAACCTCAGGAACAAGACAGAAAGTGAGGCTGCTTCTGAGCGGCAAGCACATGTTGGAGAGGAGGCTGCTCACTCAAGGATAGGAATAGTCTCGTGGTTAGTTAGATATATATCCTACTTTTAACTGTGTTATTTGTTTTCTTGATATTTAGTTTTTTGATTCTTTATGTATTTTGAATATTAGCCCTGTATTAGATGTGTAGTTAGTAAAAACCTTTTCCTGTTCTGTGGGCTGCCATGTCCTTCACCATACAGAAACATTTCAGTTTCATGAGGTCCTGTTTATTAATTTTTCATCTTAGTGCCTGTGCTATTGTTCTTTTCAGACAGTCTTTTCCTGTGCCAATGAGTTCAAAGCCATTCTCCATTTTCTCTTCTGTCAGGTTCTGTGAATCTGGCCTTATTGGGGTTGAGTTTTGTGTAAGGTGATACGTATGGATCTATTTGAATAGTTTCCCTGTCCTGATTTAGGGTTGGTGACTGATTGGTCTTGAAGTCCTCCAGCAGTCCAGTAGCATGGAGGGCCTACTGGTGGAAGACAATAAAAAGTTTCTGGGTCTTTGCTTTCAGGTCAGGAGAGTGAGGAAGTTTGCCTTTATTACGTAGTTATGATACCTATCTCTATCTGCCAATCAGAGAATCTCATTCTTCATTCTTGCCTGTGGAGGCCAGAAGTGGGCATTGGATCCTCCGAAACTAGAGAGAGAGATGGTTGTGAGCTTCCATATGGGTGCTAGGAGCCAAATCCAGGTTCTCTGAAAAAGGAGCTCCTAGCCACCATCTTTCCAGCCCCTAACTCCAGTTCCTTATAAAGCATTATTCTTGCTCCCCAGTGTCTCCACATCAGGCTGTTAATGTGGGAAATGGTGATGTGTACAGCAAAGGCTTGCTTCTGGTCAAGATTTTGATGGTATCTAGGCTTCCTAATATGACTGGATGTGTTGTTCATCACTATTATGCAAAGTCACAAGAAAGAGAAGGAAAGGGCATTGCTATTCAAACCACCTGAAGGCCAGTCTCCCTTAAGGTTATTAGTACAGACTTCATGTCTGGATCTTCTCTTTCTTTATAGCCCCTTCCCTCAGACCTGACGTCTCGTCTTCTGTCATACTTGGAACCATGTCAACTCTCTCTCTCCATATAGGCATAAATGATACAGGCACAGGTATATATCTAGGTATAGACATAAATGGCATAGATATTGATATACACATCTTTCTCTCTTTCTGTCTCTCTCAGAGTATCCTTGGACAGGTTTTGTAGTCCAAGCTGGGTTTGAACTCTTGCTCCTCCTGCCTCAGCTTTCTGTGAGCTGGAATTACAGGCATGTGCTACCACCATACCAGTCTTTTAAAAATATCATCACTAAACATCCTGGATTTGCCTCATTGATACTTTGTCTTAGGGCCTGTTTTTTTTTTTTTTTTTTTTTTTTTTTTTTTTGGTTTTTCGAGACAGGGTTTCTCTGTGGCTTTGGAGCCTGTCCTGGAACTAGCTCTGTAGACCAGGCTGGTCTCGAACTCATAGAGATCCGCCTGCCTCTGCCTCCCGAGTGCTGGGATTAAAGGCGTGCGCCACCACCGCCCGGCTAGGGCCTGTTATTTATTGATTAGAGCTTGGATTTCTTTGTTTTCGTCAATGTGGTTTTTGTGTTTTATCATGATCTTCTAGTATCAAGAATCTTCTCCTCATTAAGTCATACCCCACTTTGACTGAACTTGCTAGAAGAATAAAATATATACTTCACCTCCACATAAACCTGTGATTTCTTAGCCAGCATAAGATTTAAAAGGCATTTTTAAGTTGCATTTATAGTCTTTGTTTATCAACCTCAAGAAGATTAATTTCAGCGTTTGTATTTCATTTCGTCGTCTGCCTTCTTTAAAAATAACAACGAATAACACTGGAAGACAGCTTTTCATGAGTTTGTTTATTGGATTATCTTTAATAGTCTCATTTTCTTATTTATTGCCGGGGCTCAAGTACAATGCAATCTTCATTAATGAACATGCGCAGGCACTGATGGTATCATAAATAAAGCAATGTGGAGAGGATAGCTTTGTTATGGTGTCTTGCAAGGTAGGTTAGCCTAAAAGGAAAGGCATGCGCGTTCTCTGGCTTGAAAAGAAGAAAGGAGCCTTCCCCACCCCCTTCCTCATCTGCTTATGAACATACACCAGACAGACTGATTTTCCAAGTGAAAGGTCTTTTCCTGGCCCCTGGCAGGGCTAACTTTACGGCAAAATGCAAGAGTATCCCCACCATCTGTCACCGAAACTCAGTCTCCATCCTATATCCAAGTCTCTGAGCAGTGAGAAAGCCAAAGAAACGGATAGACTTAAATGTACTGGGAGCTGTTTCAGGAACAAATGTGTTTCTTATTTGTCTGCAGAAGAATTTCGAGATTGGCTGGTTAACAGGTCTCTCACTGACAGCTGCAGGGAAGGTTAGTGATCACAGGCTGGAGGTACTCGGGAAAGAAACTCGTTGTGCCGTGGGGCTTGATGGGAAAGGAACAGAGAGAACTCCAGGTCCTGAAATGGAAGCTGATTAACTGAAAGCCCAGAAAGACCCTGCTGGGGAGGGAGAAAAATGAAGTCAGAGACTTGTGGAGACAGCATTTCGTGTCTACCCAGGGATGGCAAGCAGTCCTCTTTAGAGAAGGGGGAAGTAGATATGTCAGCTTTCTGGTACTGTAACAAGTACCTGAGATAATCAACTAAAAAAGAGAAAGGTTGATTTTAATTCATGGTTTTGGAGTAGGGCCCTTTTGCTCCAGGAAAGCATGCTCGCCCCATTGTCATCTTGGAGTTGTTACCCTGGTTTGGTAGCTATGGCAACTAATTGAATAGAGCAGTCTAGAGGTAGCTACGCCTATGGTGATGACAATAGAGCTGTTGATATTTCTTATAAAATGATAGACACAGGCCTCCAGGCTGTGATCACTAACCTTCCCTGCAGTTGCCAGTGAGAGGCCTGTTAACCCTCAACGGGGACCCAACTCTTATTCCTTCCTGTATGTCCCCACCTGCAAGTGGTCTTGGGAAATGCTAGTGTGTATGGAAAGTGGGAGGTTAACAAAGAGGGGACTCTGTCACAGCCAGGAGGCTGTCATCTGTCTTAGAGACACCCATATTTTTATAACTAATTCACCCATGCTCTGTAAATAAGCACAAATAAATTCCTTGGTTTTCAAAGCCGGATTTTGATAGAGTGGCACTTTGTCTGTCAGTGGTATACTATCTGTGGTGAATAGATGCTTGTGTCCATTTCTCTGAGAAAATATAGCACAGTGGGAGGTGTCAGTCCATGGTTAGTCAGCCCATCACTTCAGGACCAGTGACGAAGCAGCACATCCTGGCCCATGCACATAAGAAAGGAAGTTGCTCTCCTCATGGCGGCCGAGAAGTGAAAACGAAGAGAAAACCAGGATTCCCATATCCCAGAATCAGCCTGCTTTTTCCTACTCCACACCCTAAAGGGCACCTAGTGGCCCTTCATGCCCAGGACCAAGTATTAAGCACATGAACCTTTGAAAACATTTAAGATTCAAACTGCCACAGTAGACAATGTGGTGTTCTTGACAGAGGCAGTTGTGGAAGGCTTCTCACATCTGGGGGGCTCAGCTGTAAGGAGAAAGAACGTCTGTGTGAAGTCACAGCCTTTGTGGACAAAGAGATGCAAATCTTAGTGTACACTGTGATTGCTTAACTCCAGTGTCATCGCTTACCAGAAGTTCACTCACAGGCTGTGTTTCCAACCTCAACCCAGTCACAGGTTTGCAGCTGAGACACGGAGCTGTGGGCATTTCTATGTTTAAATCCACAGGCAGCTTATGAGACAGATGAGTTGTTGACTTCCTTGGTGTGTGTTTGCCTTTCTTTTCCTCTCCATCTGCCTCAGAGTTTTGTCTTCACTCTGGAAACAAAGATGCAGGCACGCTTAGCACAGATTCTTGAATTGTCAAGCCAGAACTGAGCCATGGTTAAACTTGAGGGACAGTGAGACACTTGTTAGTGGCCAGGGCAGGGCAATCTAAACAAAGACAGCAATGGTCTGAAAGGTACCTGACGGTGATACGCCGGAGCACAGTAGATGCTCCAATGCCCTATGGGGAGCTTCCCAGGAGACAGCATAGTGAGCCCAGACCCGGCGTTCAGTTCTGTGAGGTGGGAGAGGAAACGAGGCTCTGGGAGGGAGTTCTGGAACCACAATACCACAAAAACCACAGTACTGTCTCAAGCATGACTGTCACTACACATAAGAGGAACACCCAAACTCAAGACCAGCCTGAGTCACCGAACTGCTTCGGGCAAACCCCAGAGCAGCCTACACTTGCCTTTGGGGACCTATTTTTTAAATCCATTTTGAAAATGTTATTTTTATTAGAAAATAATGATGCAGGTTTATGAGATACAATGTAATATCTTGATACATGCTTATTGTAGAATGCATAAATCAAACCACCAAAGAAGCATTTATTTCCTAATCATCATGAAGAGGAAAAATAAGGATCCTCTTCTTTCAAATGATTATGTCTAGCCGGGCGATGGTGGCGCACGCCTTTAATCCCAGCACTCGGAAGGCAGAGGCAGGCGGATCTCTGTGAGTTCGAGACCAGACCAGCCTGGTCTACAGAGCAAGCTCCAGGACAGGCTCCAAAGCCACAGAGAAACCCTGTCTCGAAATACCATAAAAAAAATGATTATGTCTAAATAATTTATAAGAAAGAGAACTAAACCGCTTCCTGATGAGAGAAATTTTAGATTTCTAGCAAAAGTGTCTCTTGGTTACCAACTGAAATGTGTCTTTCTAATTAGATCTTGCTGAGTTTCTGTGTGATTCAGACATGGTGCCCAGCCTTCCAAAGACTCAGCGCTCTTCTCAACCCACTGAAAAGGCTGCTTAGTTCCTTCTCTGCTCCCAGTTAGCCACCGAGATCCCCCAATTCTGCTGAGATTACTCTTTTAAGTTCCTGCACATTTAATAAAGTATTATTAAAACTAAAATTTAAATATCTTATCAATCCATTTAAATAGAAAAAGGGAAATCTGAATTACAGATTATTTTTAAAAGAAACTAACCTGACTTAATAGCAAAAAAATGAATTTTGGGCCAGAGAGATGGCTCAGTGGTTAAGAGTACTGGCTGTTCTCCTAGAGGACCCGAGTTCAATTCCCAGCACCCACATGGCAGCTCACAACTGTCTGTAGCTCCAAGATCTGACACCCTCACAAGTCATATATATACACCAATGCACACTTAAAAAAGTAAAAATAAATAGGTTATTAAAAATGAATTTTATTTCATTAAAAATAAAGATTCTGAAAGAAAAGGGTCCTGGATAAGAATGACCTATAATCAGCACCAGATTGTTTTACATTTTTTTATATTTTTATTTTTTTGTGTATCTTTGAAAAGAAATTTGCTAAGCATTGCCCCAGTTAGTGTATGGCTTTAGCCCTTGGCACACTGTGACCATGCTTAGCAAACACAACTCTTCTCACCTAGGACTCTGAAAAGCACACAGAGCTTTGTGGAAGTGTCCAGCCTGTGGAGGGATGAAAAGGGCATCATCAGAGGGGGCAGGGCTGCAGCTAGACAGGAAGAATAACTATGATTGGTAATAATTAAGGGAATATTTCTAAAGAGGATTTTAATGTTCCCAATATAATGAAAAACATCTGGGGTGAGCTATGCCAATTATTCAAATCTGATAACTAAATTCTCACTATAAATATATAAATACTTTATGTCAGTTAAAATATATTTTCCCAGGGTGTGTAAAGCCATGAATTTAATTCATAGTAACACACAAATATACATCATACATATTTTTTTAAAATGTGGAAGACTTTTTATTTCCACTCAAAAATCTATTGAAGTATTTTTCAGAGGTAAAAGGCCCCAACAAATAAGCATTGTCTTTATGTATCAGCCCCTGTGAGCTTGAATTTTACTGCTGTGTTGGTCTGAGGAAACTAAGCTGGCCATTCATTATCAGTTTTTCAAAATGCATGTCAAAACTTCCTGAAGACCGGTTCCCTCTCGGTCTATCTGCCCCTGCAGCTGTGGTCTGTCAGTAACGATTCTCATGGATACCCCTGTCACTTAGCGTTCCCCCAACTCCAGTTGGCCCAGCTGGATCTGTGTTTGTTAACTGCCCAGTTATAAACATTCCTGCTTCATTTTAAGCCTGACTAGACAGACATGTGCCTACTGCTCTTGAAGGCACACAGGGGCCATCAGAACTTTTCCTCCTGGGGAAAAAAAATATTTCATGAAGTGATGAAGTTCCTTCTAGTTTTTTTTTTTTAAGTAGTGATAACCTTTATGAAAAAAAAATAGCCAATAGCTCATTATTACAGGATGTTACACTAACTTTATTAAGGTAGTTTCATAAGTGTGGAGCACATAGTTGTTTTTCCCCTCTAAAGTTAGTAAAAGTTCTGTTGTTTTAAAGCAGAGCTTTTGGCAGGAGATATGACTCAGAGGTTAAGAGCACTTGTTGCTCTTGCAGAGGATTTGAGCTTTGTTGCCATCATCCACATCACAGCTCACAACTGTCTCTTAACTCCAATTCCAGGGCATCCAGCACCTTCTTCTGGCTTCCATAGGCTCCTGCATATATGTGGTGCACAAAACTCATGCAGGCACACACATGTAAATAAATCTTTTAAAAAAAACAGAATTTTTCATATGGAAGGTATTTATTGTTTTCTTGTGTCCTTAGCATATTTCTACAAAATAACTACAGATCATTTTTTCTCCTAATCATTCCAAGTATGTAACAACATTGAAAATGGACATCATTATTTCTTCCTAACATAGGAAATATTTTCATAGTCACTATGGTACTTCTGAAAGAAGGCTTATTTTCCTTCATGGAGTCTAACATGTCAAAGGAAAGGGACATATGAGGGTGTTTTTATCTGTGGCCACTGCTGATGATCAAGGGCTTAACTACAGTTTACCTGAAACATTTGGAATGTAGGCAACTTGACTGTTTCTCTGTGTTCTGTTGTTATAGTTGAAGCAAGAATTCCTGCTCAGACATTTTAGTCATTTTTGCGTTCTCTCCCAAAGAGGAATGACTAAGTTCTAATCCCCTGTGCCTGTTACTGTAACCTTATTTGGAAATGGGGACTTTGAAAGTCAAAGTATGATGAGTTCTGCAACCAATGAGTGCTGTCTTTTTTTTTAAAAAAATATTTATTTATTTATTTATTATGTATACAATATTCTGTCTGTGTGTATGTCTGCAGGCGAGAAGAGGGCACCAGACCTCATTCCAGATGGTTGTGAGCCACCATGTGGTTGCCGGGAATTGAACTCAGGACCTTTGGAAGAGCAGGCAATGCTCTTAACCACTGGGCCATCTCTCCAGCCCCCCAATGAGTGCTGTCTTAAGAGAAGATTTGGACACATGCTCAGACACATCACCAACACCAACAAACACTACAAATACAGCCACGAAGACAAGACAGTTATAGACTGAAATAATACAGCTATAAATCTAGATGTTTGGGAATTGCTTCAGGGCTGAGGGTACAGTTCAGTCATTTGCCTCGGGTCCATGAAGTTCTAGTTTCCTTCTTTAGCTCATAGAAAGAAGGGAGGGAGAGAGTGAGGAAGGTGGGGAGGGGATGAGGGGGGAAGAGGGCGGAAGAGGAAATATGGAGGCAGAAATGAGGGAGGAGGAGAGGGGAGGGAGAATGATTTACAACTGTGAGAAATTAGAATTCAGTTATGGAAGTGATTTTTTTCCCCAGAGCCTCCAGAAGGAAGAAACTCTTCTGACATATTGAGTCCAGACTTCTAGATTCCAGAACAGAGGGGAAATAAATTTCAGTTTTCTTGAGGTCATCTGTAGCTCTATGAAATGTGTATATTCCACTTCTAATGAATCTAGTCTTTAAGAGGTGTCATGTCTAGGGTTTGGGGAGATGACTCTGTAGGTAAAATGTTAGCCGCACAAGTATGAGGATCTGAGTTAAGATCCCTTAAAAGCCATATAAAAAGCTGGGTAGTAAGCATGTGTCTACAAACCCAGCACTGGGAAGCAGAGTCAGGAACGTTCTAGGTTTAGTGAGAGAAATTGGTGGAAAAAAACAAGGTGGAAAAGCAATTGAGGAAAGCATCCCAATGCCAACTTCTGGCGTCCACTTGAGCCTGCATGGGTACACTCCTGCACACATGCGCATATAAGCATGCAACACACACACACACTCCCTCACACACACATGCACACATACACACAATCAATCGGCAAAATGAGAGACACAGAGTATAACATACACAGGGTATTTTTAGGTTCTTTGGGCAAAATACTGTTAGGCACTGATGATTTCAGGAGGGCATAGGAGATTACAAACTAGTTGAGGTGAAAGATATACAAATAGATTTCTACCTATTTCTATTGTGGAAAATTCTTGTCTTTTAGAATATCTAACCCAAAAGGAAATGTATCTAATGTCAAAGATTCTATCTGTATTCTCTTCTTAATAGTCCTCCAGTAGTCAAACCGTTCACTTTAGTCCAACAGACGTCTATTGCTTGACTGCAATCTTTGCATATAGTAAGTATATTACTGGTTTCATATAAGTGATAAAGGTGAAGGAGACATTCATTTATTTATCATGAAGTTGTAAAGAAAATATCACTGATACTATGTTTGTTGAGATCTTTTCTTTTAGAATGTTGCTACAAGCTAAAAAGTACACAAAAACCAGAAATCATTCCATATTGAAAAAAATGGGAAAATAAAAAACACAGTCCTCGTGGTACAGTTTTGTTGTTGTTGTTTTTTTTTTCCAACTCAATCAACTTAAATGAGTTTTATTTACTTCCCACTAACAAATCTTTATTTCCATTCATGAGAGCAGTAAGTCGACCATATTCAGCTTCCTTGCCCAGCAATTCAAAGGAAAAACTCAAAAAGATTAGTAAAGAAAAATGGAGGAATTAATACCCCCTAAATTTTAAAAAAATATGTTTAAGGTTGAAAAATGTTTATAATTCCTAGTAGGAAAACATTATCTGAATGAAGACCCTAATGGCAAACCACTGTAAAATGCTTCAGCCGCATTTGATGCAGAAGGGTAGGGATAGTCTTCGAAGCACCCCAGCTCTCCTGATGAGGTCAGAGGTACACTGGTTTGTATTATTGCAACATCCAGTAAGTGAGCTAAGCTGCTCTTCATTCAGCAAGGGCTCTGTTTGACATTACGCTTGACCTCCAAACTTGGCTGACAATTTACTGATGAGATTCATAACCTTTGGGTTGTTCTGATATTTTGACATATTTGCTGGGTTCTGGGCCACATCCTGGAAAGCCACCATGACTTCTGGATCCTGCATTGCTGCAAGAACCTCGGGGTCACTGAGGATTTCATTGAGTCCAGGCATTCCTCCCATTCCAGGCATTCCCCCTCCCATTCCAGGCATTCCTCCAGGAAAATTACCAGGCATTCCCCCAGGAAAACCGCCTGGAAAAGAGCCATACTGAGCCCCAGACTGTCTTCTGGCCTCCTCTTCCCTTTGGGCTCTTTCATGCTCTTCTCGAGCCTTCTTCACCCTTTCTATTCTTTCTTTTATCTCTCGCTCTTCACGTTTTCGCTCATATTTTCTCCGATGCTCAGCAATTTTTTGAGCCCGAGGTTGAACCTCTTTCAGCATTGCACTGGCATCCTCGTCATAATCCAGTTTACAGGCAAGGGCTAGATCATGAGCTGCTTCTTCCCAGTGACCCAAGAGTCTGTGTGCTTTCCCTCGCCACTTGTATGGCTGAGCTGAATCAGGGTTTATTTCAATGGCTCTGTCACAGTCTCGGATAGCAGCATTTGGCTTCTGTAATTTGACGAACACACTGGCTCTCTTGGCATACAGAATAGCCAAGCGAGGATTTAGCTTGATGGCATCAGTGAACAAGTCAATTGCTTTCTGCAGCTCACCATCATTTAGGGCTTCAATGGCAGCCCCCTTCTTTTCATTTGCTTGATCCATCATCTCCTCAGTTATCTCTGCATTTTCATCTCCCATCTCTTGAGGGTTATCAGTGTCTGGCTCAATTACACCTTCATTGTCAATTTCTAGATCACTCTCCTCACTTGATGGTTCATCTGTCTTTATGCTTTCCTCTGTCTTATCATCTCTTTTTTCTTCCTTGACATTTTCTTCTGATTTAGTTTTGTGAGTAGCAGGTGGTACTTTACCTCCCATGCTCTCCACCCACTCCCTCAGGAAACGCATTTCCTCGGTGTGCAGGACACTCGGATCCTGCTTACACATCTTCACGAAGGCCCGAAGCTCGCTCACTTTGCGGGGATCCATGGTCGGGAGGCGGGAGGCGAGGGGCGGCTGTGGAGGCCCGGGCGCGGCTCAACGTGACCTGTTGTTGTTGTTTTTAATGTCAAACAGCTGTATTGTGTTTTCAACTCAGATCACCACTGTTTTAGTCTGTTTAACCTTTTAGGACTAGGGGTAAATTACTAACTTATTCTTACTCTTCATAGTTCGTGTGGCTAGAAGTCTAAGATCAAGGTCCATTGTCTTCCTCAATTGCTATCCAAACTATTTTGGGGACAGGTTCTCTCACAAAAGCTTGATGACTCAGCTAAAAGGGCTTCCCAGCAAGCCCCAGGGATCCTCCTGTCTATATACGTACCGACCAAGCCAAAGTCTATATACATACCGACCAAGCCAACTCCCTAGGCCCTCTGGAACCTCCATTATAAGGTAATAGTTGTTTTGTTTTGTTTTCATGAAAAAAAAAAAGACTCCAATCACTTCTAAGAATAGTTGATTGCTGGGCTGGAGAGATGGCTCAGAGGTTAAGAGCACTGACTGCTCTTCCAGAGGTCCTGAGTTTAATTCCCAGCAACCACATGGTGGCTCACAGCCATCTAGAATGAGATCTGGTGCCTTCTTCTGGCATGTTGTATACATAATAAATAAATCTAAAAAAAAAAAAACCTTAAAAAAAATAGTTGATTGCTAGGCTACTCTGGGTTTTGTTCTGTTTTGCTACATCTGTTCAGTGTGAGACCCCTGATCATTATCAACTTCCTATACAGTCAGCTGATACTATAATGAGGTTCTGAACCTGTGAGTATGTAATTCATGGCTTTCAAAAATATGCCATCGCTGTCCTAACTCTGCAAAAAGAGATGAATAAATGTTGGTTTCAATTTCTAGGCTTTTTCTAATGGACTAGATAAAATAAATTTCAAGAACGTCATTGGTTTAGTTTTGTTGGTCTTGGTGGAAAATGTCATAGTACGTTTGTCATGTTCAAATAATGTGTACTGTGGTGAAGTTTTCTCAGAGAAAAAGAAATGTCAAGTAAATAGGCCTAGACACAATGAGATAGCTGTCTATAGATCCTTTTCTCCTGAAGTTCTCTGTTGCCAGATTAAGGCAAGCCACCCTGAAGTTGCCTTCAATGCAAATTTCAATATGGCTCTGCATTCAGGAAATATTCAAGTCAAGAGGTTCCAAGGAGAGGGATGGGGAGATGGTTCAGGTGATAAAGTGCTTATCATCACTCAAGCATGAAGGTCTGAGTTCAAATTCCCCAACAAACGTGTCTATAGCCCCAATGCTGGGGTAGTAAAGCCAGGCTAGTGTCGGGAACTTTCTGGTCATCCAATCTAACCAAATCGGTGAGGTCCAGGTTCATGGAGAGACCCTGTCTTAATAAAAGAAAATGGAAAGCAACTGAGGAAGACACTCAGCATCAACTTCTAGCTTCAATGCATGTTCACACACATGACTTGCATGCACACACACACACAACTTACATGTACATGTATATACACACACACACATGTACACAGCACCCAAACACGCACAGTGCCCCCCAAAGAGAAAACTAAGAGGATACTATTCAGATATTCATTCCTGTCAGCTGCCGCAAAGCTCAGTGCCGTGCTTCTGGAGGAGAACTCTATTACTTGAGAGGTAGTTCAGTCTATTTTGCCTGTATGTGCCGCTGTCTAAACTATGTCCTAAAGTTCACTGCTTTCTGAAGGAGAAACCTATGGATCCTCCCAAACAGTGTGCTGAGGCCTTCATTTTCCCCAGACCCTGTGACTCTGCTGATCTTGAGCTACAGCTGATGATGATTTTTTCCTTGCAGGTCATCTCATTTAGGTAAGTTTTAGAGTCCTCACTTCCAGGGTTTATACTAACAGTTGATCTCTTTCCCTTCCACAGAAAGAAGGCTACTCTGTTACCCAGTTATCAGTACAGTAGTTCGACTTTGATGATTTTATACTCCTTTCCAGTTCAGCTATTTCTTTACTCGACTAACAGAGTGAAACTTATGACAAAAAAATTATGTATAAATGGGGATGGAGATTCAATCAGTGGTGGAGTACTTGCCGTGTATGTGCTAGGCTCAGTACCATGTGGTGGTGGGATGTAAAATGTTTGCGTCTCAGCGTCTGCTTTGATAAATAATGTGTTAACTCTCTGGATATTGCTTCATTTGACTGGGTTTAGAACACTGGATGTCTTGTTTAGAATCCCTTTGTATTAGGGAAACAAAGATATAAGACAACTCGCCCCCAAACTCCTTATCCATTAGATCTAAGAGGAAGCTGGAGCAACTGAATCTCAAGGTCCTTGATTTTTTCTACTGCATTTCTCAGTGAGACTCGGGACACACTTCCTTACACGATTCTCTATACCAGGTGGGCACTTGGATCAAAGGATTAGAAGAGCTTAAAGATTGATTCCAAGATAGTTCTACTGCAGTAGCAGTTTGATGTAAACCGAGACTGCGCTTTTGTTTCCCAGCCACCCTGACCCGAATAATCACACAGAAACTATATTAATCACAGCACTGTTTGGCCAATGGATCAGATGTATTTATAGCTGGCTCTTACATCTTAAATTAACCCATTTCTATTAGTCTATGTATTGCCACAAGGCTGTGGCTTACTGATAAGGCTCTGGTGTCTTTCTCTTTCGGCAGCTACATGGAGTCTATTTGACTCTGCCTACTCTCTCTCTATAGCTCTGTTCAGATTTCCCACCCGACTTTGCTCTGCATTGGCCAGAACAGTTTCATTCATCAATCAATAAAAGCAACACATATACAGAAGGACATCCCAAATCAGTTTGAGATGCAAATTCAAGTAGAAATCATACATCAAGAGAGGAGTGATAATGATAATGAACCACTGTCCTGATTAGATTGAGACTTAACTTCTCTACTATTTCAGCCATGAAGACAGCAGTATAGAATGAATCAGTTTTGTTCATCATACAAATCAGCTAGGGATACAATGAAAGATTTGGAAAAGGTTAAGACAAATGTGTAAGGTAATACATTTGAAACTCACATTCTTGGCTTGGAAATATTCATCTAACAAAGTAAGACCATGGTCTGTGTTTGAGAGGACTAATAGAAGGATATCATATCAGGAAAATGTCAAGGCAAGAAGATGATGGGGAGGAGGAAGAACAGGATGTTGTTTTTTTTGAGATAGGATCTCACTATATAGTTTTGCTTGGCTTAGAACTTGGTATATAGGCCAAGCAGGTTTCAAACTTGTGGCAATCCTCCTGCTTCTACCTCCCAAGTGCTGTATTTCAGATATGTATCACTGTCTTAGTTACTGTTTTATTGATATGAAGAAACACCATGACCAAGGCAACTTATAAAGGAAGGCATTTAACTGGGGGCTTGCTTACAGACTCAGAGGGTTAGTCCATGACTCTCATGGCAGGGAGCATGGCAGCAGCTAGGCAGGCATGGTGCTGGAACAGTAACTGAGAGCTTACATCTTACCTGTAAGTTGAAGTTAGAAAGACTGAGACTGGGCCTGGTATGGCCATAGCTATTTCCCAGTGACATACCTCCTCTAACAAGGTGACACTTCTTAATCCTTCCCAACCAGTTCCACTAACTGGGGACCAAGCATTCAAACATATAAGCCTATATAGTTCATTCTCATTCAAACCACAACAGTCACTAAGACTAACTAGGCAAATGTTAACTTTTCCAGGAAACACAAATTAAAGTCCAACCACCCTGGGTAGGTATCACCAACAAACTGACGTTATTCCAACAATGTTCAACTTGGTGAGAACAATTGAGTTTATTGTACTTTCTTAAAGAGTACAGGTGAGGGGTTACTTAGAGGTGTATGGGTAATCCTGCAAACAGATGCATTGCTATTAAGTCCCACCTCATTAAAGACAGAGATGGCAAACTCATGAAGTCCTGTTGCCCGTCTTACTTTATGTGGTCTAACATCTCCCAAGATCATGTGCAACTGCGAAGTAATACTTGAAGGGCCTCCTGATCCATTACCATGGATCTGGCTACCACTGTTTGTTCTGCTCTAGTTGCCGTGGCTCCAGAACACAGCCCAAGAATAGGATCTTGTTGTGGTCAGATGAAAAATCTGTCACAGAAAGATGTGATAATGACTTTGTTTTTGAGACAGGGTCTGATTTTACAGCTCTTGGGTGGCTTGGAACTCACTATGTAGACCAGGCTGGACTCAAATTCATGAAGAGTCCGAATCCTGAGTGCTGAGGTTAAAGGTCTATGCCACCATGCCTGACCAGCTAGAATGCTATTTTTGTGCCTCATCAATGCATATTCTCCTTCAACCTATACCCATTCTTGTTGCCTCTGATACGAAGAAAAGTACTAGTCTTCTAATGTTTCTGTAAAGGGGGCAAAGTTGGTTGGTATCCTTGACTCATGTGACACACAATTCCCTCTTAAAGGACGCAAGATTCTTCCCCAAAAGGCAATTTAGATCCAATCTTGGGACATGGATCTGTTTTGACTGAGAAATACACCATGGAAATGCAGTTTCTATGAGCAAGAAACATATCAAATATAGAATGTAACTTGTGACTTACAGACTCCAGCTAAGTCAGAAGGCAATGAAGAAAGCCTAGTGGTGGGATTCCATTTTCCTTCCACCACATTAATTTTAGTTCACTACAAAACACTGATTTTTACATTCCACTTATCCAAATCAGGCTTCCTAGACACCTTGAATAGGCCTTTTACAGAGGTTCTCAGTCGCATTAAGTGATGTAAACAGCAAGGTATAGTGATGTATACCTGTAATTCCAGCAGTGGAAAGGCTGAGGCTGGAGGACACTGAATTTGAAACCAGCCTGGGCTACCCACTAAGACTCTGGTTTTGATTTTGTAAAGGTGTGTGTGTGTGTGTGTGTGTGTGTGTGTGTGTGTGTGTGTGTGTGTAAGAGTCCTTTCTGTTCTTCCAGAGGACTCAAGTTTGGCTCCCAGAACCCATATGGCTCCCAAGACCTATAACTCTGGCTCATGGGATCCTACAGTCTCTTCTGGCCTCTGAGGGTCTTGAATATAACACATGACATATACTCACACAAACACACATGCACACACACACAAATCTTAAAAAGGGAAAAATAGTGAAATATTTAACTCCATTAAATGGTGTGTTGTGTTTAATGCTGTTCAACCTATTACCCACTTCACCATTTTATCTATACAGATGAAGGCACTCAGGAGCAAGAGTTAACATTTCCAGAGTCACAGATTATTCTCAGATAGAATCTCACTGTGTAGTCCTGCCTGGCCTGGAACTCACTTTAGACCAAGCTGGCCTCAAATTGACAAGAGAGCTGACTGCATCTCTCTTCCAAGTGCTGGGAAGGATATATGAGGTTAAGCAAAATACACAAAAATTAATTTCATCCTTTTTATTCAGAAGTGGTTGTCAGGAAACTTAAAATTATATACTTTAATTTCTATTGCAGCACCTGTAAAAGGATCTTAAAACACTGCACAAACCCTCTTAGTCAACAGTATTTTGAGTAAGTTTTATTTTTTCTTTTTTGGTTATCGGTCCTATAGAATAGCCTCAGCACTTCAGACACCAGAGCATGTGCCTGCTGGATACTGGGGATTCTGCCTAATCACTTTGCTCCTGATGTTCTTAGTAACTGTAGCTCATGGCCGGTTTTTTTTTTTTTTTTTTTTTTATCTCTAGGCCAAACAGGAATGGCTGCATATTACCATCCCTTCCAAGAAGGTCTTTGAAAGCATAAATTAAACTGACGCAGCACAGGGTGCTCTAGTCCGAATAGGATATGTTTTCTCGGTAAGCAAATTCACACCATTTCTAGGTTCTGTTTAAACACATTGCACTTGTGCTAAGTATGCCTAAACCAGACCTTGTTTCATCACATCAAGATGTTCCTAGGAATTAAATAAAACTGAGTTAACTGTGTTGAAGAACCATATACAAAAAACAACCATGGACTTCAGAAATTTAAGATTCCTACTATTCTTAATACCACAAAAACCTACTTAAGAAAATTCACAACAAAACATGAAAGAGCCCAATGAAAGGTCCTAATAAAGGCAACATTACTGTTAATCTTTCCATTTTATACCTTGGTTCTAAGTTTTCCAGGAATAAGTGTCATCTTACTACTTTCTTCATCCAGTACTTCTTACTGGCAGAATCCTCTTAGTATTAAATTACATAGCCGTCATGTCTTACACAGAAGAGTTACCAGTTATATGTGGGCTTCTTGTAAGTATCATCTGATATTATTTTTCTCATCTGGTAATCTAGGCAGTAGTAAAATTGGTTATGTGAGCCCAGATCTTCAACACAATCTAATTTTTATGTCAATTGAATAATATAAGTATAGCTAAAAATGGCACTTTAAAAAATGTTTTAGCTTATCTGTATGATGTAAAATGCAAATGGCTAGACTAACAAGTTGGCAGAGTAACCATTCTTCTAAGTTTTTACTGCAGATTGACTTTACATTAACCTCAAAGCATGTTAGAAGACATTTAATCCTCCATGTAACTTTATTAGCTATATCCAAGGAAGGCTTCCTTGTTAAATATTACTCTAGTGAAGTATTTTTCTCATAGGTGTGGACATAGAACTAAAAAAATCCCCAAACAAAAAACGTAGGGGTTTTGTAGTAGACACCACAGAAAGCCTCAGGCACTATTTAGGTATTTATTTGCATGCTTGACTATCTTTAGTGATGGGAGGGACAAGAAAACAGAAGCATGGAAAAAAGGCCAATGAACTTCAACTCGCCATGGATTGATTACACACCACACACAAGCTATTTACACATGAGTGTTTGAGCTCATGTGTTACACGAGTTTATGGGCTATTTCTTTGTGAACAGTTCCTGCCCATGACAGAATGCTAATAATGTATAGATTTATTACAAAATTAACTCCTGAACTGCCTTTGTATACATAACCCCCAAATCCTAAAGTGTCTCATACAGCCCAGATTGGCCTGAAACTTGTAGTAATCCTCCTCTTAGCCTCTGGAATGCTAAAATTAGAGGTACAAAATGCTACATGTCTAGCTACATTCTAAGTTCTGCGGTGGCAATTGCAAAAAAAAAAAAAATCATCAGGAAAAAAAATTCAAGAGTATCAATTTGCATATTCTCAAAGTTCAAAAACAGCCTGGTTTACATTGCAAGTTCCAAGAGAGCCAAGGTCTACATAGGGACCAGTCTCAAAATTAAAAAAAACTTCTCATGTGAAGAATGCACCCCCTATCGAAATGAAAGCACTTAGTTGTTGTAAACAAAATGGATTTATATTTGTGCTACAAAGCTCATTTTTACTTGGACAGAAAAGTACTCTGTGGGAATATAAAATTGTACACACAATTCAGTTTTTATGTTGGGTGCTTGCATGCAGGTCAAAGGACGCGAATTTCTCTAGGTCCTCCGGTTCAAACCCATGTGCTACCTACCCAATCTAGAATGTTCCCTGAAGTGTTGCAGTTACAAGCAGTCATAATGTAGGTGCTGGAAACTGAATTTGCCAGCCCTCGGGCACACATTCTTCATGATACAACACTCTCTAGTTATGACCTAGTATCACTGACAACATCTACTTTAAAAATTGTTTCAAATGAAGACACATTAAATGAATTTATTCATATGCAGGTTATTTACAGAAAGTAAAGAATCATCTAAGTTATGACATTTACCTAAAATGCATATTTACCTCAAGTGGTGGGTATTGGACAAGCTGAGGCTTCATATAGCCATATAAGCAGTTTGAAACCCTAAGAACATATTATATGAAAAACCAGACATGTTTAGCATTTTGCTACTACCTTAGATATTTATCCTTTGTGGGTTACTACTTAGGGACTTTAATATAGACATCTTCACAGAGAACCCAACTCAGAAGAATGACTCCAATCACTTCAACTGACTGTCAAAGTTAGAGATCTTAAGTTAGGCATGGCAGCTCACCTATAATACAGCACTTGAAATGCTGAGGTAGGAGTTTGAGATCAGCTCAGGCTAAAAAGGTGATTTACAGTTGGCAGCTAGTCTCGAACATTATCAACAAACCAGCCAGGCACGGTGGGACAATCTTACAATACCAAGACTGGAAGATTGCCATAAAATCAAGGTTAGCCTTGGCTACAAAGCAAGATCATTTCAAAATCAAAAACAAAGATGCACATCTTAGCCTCTCTTATGTAGCTTTATGCAACCAAACTTTTTTATCCAAGTCCTAAATAAATTCTGAAAAACTAAGTGCAAATATTTAAGTGCCATTGAATTTTAAATTCTTTACTGTAGTTTTATGTACTTTACTGACATTCCTGATTTACGTGCTATCATTCTAACAAATAGAGCAGGGCAGTGAGGCCTTAAAGCAAATGATAGCCCAATACTAAATCCTTAGTGCAAAAACAAAATACTCCACCTTTCCTTCATAACCATTCACTGGGTTAGAAGCCCTAGAGATAAGGCCCACTTGATCACATGCAAAGGTTTGCCTATTTAGAGGACTAACATAGGACTTAATTTCAATACACATAGCAGTGAAGTCTAGTCTAAAATGAGACAGAGTCCAATAGTCTCGGAAGAATCCAAAATCTTCCTAAGTGCCTTACACACTGAAATAATTCTCCCAAGTTGATATTCTTAAACTCTCTAAATCTAATTCTTAAGGTCTCCTTATATATCCAAATCTTAAGCCTCTTCCCAAATATGCTTTCTTTCCTCTCCACATTATAGAGTCAAACACATACAGAAATAAGGCAGTTGTTTTCTGTAAGGAAAAGTCATACCTACTCTATCATTCAGGATTCTTATGTCACCAGAAGAAACACAACATAGAAAACATACATATATACAATTATTTAAATTTAAGGATTTCACCTGAGCTCTGAATTTGTCTAGCCTTTGCCACAGCTGAGGAAGTTTCATGACCAACTCATAGTACTCACGTGACTGAGTTCAAGAATTAATCATGAAAAATAAATTAGAAATATAGTCCTTATCAAGTTGAATGAGTATTTCGCTATTTTCCATTTTAGGTTCTAAGGCTTAAAAACCCAATGAACAAGAAGTTTCCCTCTGTACACTGCTTTTATTATTTACATAATACAATATAGCATCAATGCTGAATAGCATGATTATGTGCAATACATAAATATGAACCTATCTGTACACATCTGCAAATCTAACTCAGAACTAAAGTACATAAAACTGAAGCAAAACTGAATGTTTTAATAAAGAAAAACTAGGACTGAACACTGCAATAAATCAGAAGTAGTGCCTTGTATACATACTTAACTATTTACAGATGAAAACAGGCATTACCACAACACTAATCTAACTATACTCATTTATATATAAAAAACACAAGTTTCATACATCACAAAAAACCTTCCATTATAACACAGAAGTGATATTACCAGACAAGCATCAGTGAAGTATACTGCCTTTTCTAGTTGTTATTGTACAATGCTGTAGATAATGCAGCCCATGCAATACACCCAAGAACACTAGAGTCCTACACCCAAATACAATGATAAAGCAGCCCTCTGCAAGTGGTGCTGGATACCACTAAAGAAGTCTACTGCAGCCATGTTGGTTATGATTTTCCATGCAGAAGGGTACAGTTACATTAAGAACTGAAGTCTTTAAAAAGCTTTAAACATTCTTTCTTGAACCAAAACATTCAACAAAAGATGCACATGAAAAATTAACTGTTCAGATATCTTTGCAACTTAAAACTCAGATGCATGTTATTTAACAGAGCTGCTGTATGTGAAAACCAAACGTAGAGTTTAATTTCTTCTTGTAAACAAATCCTAGTGCAGTTCTGTGCTACAATTTTTAGTAATGAGAATGCAGGTATCTTCTGGTGCAGGCCAGCACAATAAGCTCCAAAGATTATGATTATGTCAGGCACCCTGCTGTTGACTCGATGGTTTTATTTATAACCAGCTGCGACGTTACCTTTCACAGAATGTCCTAATTGACAGCTTTTAGAAGATCAATTTAACCAAGCTTACACATGGCACCAAAATACTGGTTTTGTAGCTTTCTTCCTGCTTCCAAAAGTCATGTCGAAATTAAGGTGAAGTTTGACTATGGTAGTAGACTGCCAGTCCTTTTCTGGTGTACCATTTTTTTTTTAAGTACAGGCACATAACACTAGCCAAAGATTATACCTTGATTACATTCCCAAAAGGCAGATATGCTGCAAACATGCAGAGATTTCATTCATTTAATTTGGCACATGGAACTAAATTTTGTTCCCAATATCTGTGTATTTTAATTTGTTGTGCAGATTTTTGTCCAATTTATTGAGGGGAGGGCATATACATTTGTAGGGCTGTATCTATCCAATTCTGCCTGTAACAAACACCCAAACATCCTAAAATATCAATTATAAGACAGACAAATATAAAGCAAAACTCTGGAGAACATCAAAGGAAAATGGCCATGCATCTGCTCTTTAATGTTTTCCTACGATATATTAAAATAAAAACAAGTTTCAGTCTTTTCACATGTAGTAATTTATATTCTCTGGATTTTTTCAGCCACAACAACTGGATTCTCTTTTCTGATTTTTGCTGCAGCTTCTGCTTTGTAATCGTATGGACAGTTGTGCTTGTCAGAGTAACGGTGAAGTCCACAAAACAAATTTCCACATCGGCAGTCGAAACCTGCACAAACAAGAAGAAATCACTTGGCAACTTGTATCAATTGGGAAAACAAGCACTCTAGTCACTAGAGAAAAAGAATGATTTTTATTGCTGTGATTAATTAATTATGAAAGACTGTCAACTCCTAACAACAGGGTAGAATTCAGGCAAGTTCTAGAATTAGGATGACTTTTCAAAACACAGCCTTAACCACACCACACCAGAGTGGAGTGTCTCAAATGAAAACTATATACAACAAACTGCAAAATTCTGTTGTAAAAAACACCTAGACCATATCATGCCTGGCTCCAAGTAGGTATTCACTTCTGTCAGTTCAGCTACCTTTTCTCTGTAAGCATCAAATGAAAAGGAATCAAAAGGGACATTTTATCTATTAAATAAAGAAAAATAATTCAGAAGGCCTGAGGTTAATGATAATTACATGATTAGGCCAACATTACAAGTGGATGGAAATGAAATCCAACTTCAACAACCCACCAGGTCCACCCTTTCTAGATATGTGAAGATCCTTCCTTTCTTTTTTTTTTTTACATGTGTAAAACCAATAGTTCCTTTTGGAGCTGATACCTGTAAGGCCAACTTTCTTTCTACACATAAAACATCTGTTCTTCTTTGGTTTGGGCAACTCAGGAGCTTTTTCTTCACTTTGAGAAGTACTGGGTTGAGAAACTGATGGACTGGGCTGAGTGACAACTGAAAGACAAGGTTATAAATTAGAAATTTGTGTGGCAATCATTAACTGACAATTATTTAAGTTTAAAAAAATATTTCAGAGAAACAGCTAAGATTCAGAATATATTTTTAAGTAGCCCTTTCCTAAGTTTGAATATTTTCTGACAATTACTATACTAGTATATATCTCTAGTAAATGACCAGCTAAATTCCTTTAAACAAGAAAAGCAGTTGCTTTTTAAAAATTTAAACAAAGATTACCAAACATACTGGATAGGTTTCTGAAGTATTCATTTTAGACTAGATCCAGATTTGTTTTCGTTGTTCTGATACATAGTCTAGGCTGCCCTAGAATTTTGGGTGGCAAGATAACAGGCATAAAACTAAACTAGGCTTCCGACCAGTTTTTTTTTTCAAGGCACAACACTGAATTTCACTGTTACTTTGACTAACTGACATTATCAAAAGGCTCCACCCTTTCTTAATCCTTTTGTTAATTTCTATTAACAAGCTTAGTCACAATTCAGACTGCTTTACTAAAGCTCCAAAC
The DNA here is from genome assembly GCA_963919715.1 of Microtus obscurus. Taxonomy (NCBI): domain Eukaryota; kingdom Metazoa; phylum Chordata; class Mammalia; order Rodentia; family Cricetidae; genus Microtus; species Microtus obscurus. The sequence continues at coordinate 40,502,862 of CAWTZC010002514.1, forward strand.
CCTACTAGTTCTTCAAAATGAAATTCCAAAAAATCTAATACTTATATTAAGCCTAACTGTATCTGCTTATAAACCTAATTGCTTATATTTATATTAAGCCTAACTGTATACTATAGAAGATTTACAGTGTAATTCAAAGAACAAGAACAGCAAATTTAGCCATACAAAACCACTGCCTAAACAATAAGCCAATTCCAATGCTTAATAGGACCAAGTTTCCAGGACAAGCAGATTGCTTTAATGTAAACTGATCTCTCAATTCTTATTAGCAAATATACAGTGCTATCAACAGCCTAGTAGCAGAACAACAGAAAACATTACACCTTTTTCCTAAAACAACTATGATAACTTAAAATAATTTTCCCTAATGCTATGAGAGTAAGTAGTTAGCTATATAAGTGTTAGCCATTCCTTTGCCCACGCCTAAAATGTTATAAGTTCCTTAGACATACAGGGGAAGTGGAGGATAGAAAAGTAAAAAAAAAAAAAAAAAAAAAAAAAAAAGCAGTGAAACAGATTTCTATTAAGTAACAAATGTGGTTATTAGCTACAGATCTACTTCCAAGTAGTGAGTGAGAGAAAATGAGGGAGAGAGAGTGTGTGTGTTAAACATATTTAGTCAGTTTTCCATTTCATGACCAAATAATTTGACTTTATGAGATTGATACAGTACAGGGGGAAAACAAAAAACTGGCATATTAGCAAGTCTTTGAGACAGAGTGCTATTCCCTGCCATTTCCCCCTACATTTGTTTTATACTTCATTGTCTCCCCTCCACTAAGCTGATTTGAGTAAATCATGTGCATACAGATAACACTAACACAAGTCGGTCTTCTTGTAACATTATAGAACATTAGGTGGTGCTATAAAAATAGCTCCCAAACCACTACTCATAGAAAATAAATGCCCTTCCACACCATTAAATTTCAAAACACATGCAATGGGGATCCCACACTTTTTTAATTCTCAGCATTAGTACGTTCTTTTGCTTTACTGTTTCCAACAACACCGACAGACTTGAGACTGTTATCATAAAACTCCCCATGGCCATGACATTTAAAGTCATTAAGTTCTTACCACATAAACAGTTTCCAGACTACTTGATTGTTTTTAGGAGTGAAGGTAATGGGGGGAGGAGCAGAAGAGGGTAAAAGCACTAACTAGTGTGTATATATATATATTGGTCTGTAATGTATAGCCCTTCCTCTTTGGTCCTTCAATAAAAGGAGTGAATCCCATACCAACTCAATTCTTTCTCATACTTTGAAATTCAGAACTGAACTAGTATTAAACTTAAAAAGCATACCTGGCTCTGACACCTCTGTTTTCGGGGTAGTTATTTTGTCCTCTCTTGAAATGCTCATTTCTGTCATTTGTTGAGTTACAGGCAAGGCAGCCACAGGCACATTTCTATTTGAGTTCAAGCAAACAATTATTTTTAAAGATGTTAAGGGTATTATTTTTTGAGATAAGTTGTCAATTCAAGTTCAAATTATGTGTTATTTTCAACATGATCACACGGTACCACATCAATTTAGAAATTTGGAAAAGATATTGGATGCCAAACATAAATAATGAGTAAAAATAATTTCATAAATGGCTCATTGACTCATGGCTGCATATCTGTATAGTATCACATTGTAGACCTAGAAAGTGTTTTAACTGCCTATAATTTAAGGACAAAAGGAGCAGCTGTGTGAAGCACCTTGTGAGGCACTGTAATACAGTCAATAGTCTCAACCCCTAATCCTCAATTACAAAGAAATAAAAACACAACATTTTTAACAGTGGTCTTGAGGGGTTTATGGAGTTAAGTTGTGATGTACACCTTTAATCAATGATCCAAGAGCCAGACATTTATTAATGAAATCTTTCAGTGCACAATGCAGGCAAAGTCAAGGCCACCTGATACAACCACCTTGATTATTATACATATAGCACAGACATCTTAACTTTTCTGTTAGAGACAGAAATGTTCACTCTTACCTTGACTTTTCAGATGTGCTGCCAGCAGCACCTTCACAGTTGTTTAAGCTTGCATCTGCTCTCTGTACAGATGCAGAATCTGAGGTAGGACTGTTGGAACCACTAGCTGTCCCTATTTAAAAAAAGGGAGTTGTAAGAAACAAATCAGCACTACAAAAGCCCATTTAGTAAAGACTAAGTATCAATACTTGCATTTAATTTAATGATTTAAGCACCTTCACTGCACTGCAATCCTACACTTGGTAGTCAGACAAAAAAGGTCATATTCCAAAGAATACATGTATGAAAACTTTGAAAAGGAAAACTAAAAATATTACAAGATCTTTGTAGATCAGTCACTTGTTCCTGAGGTAGTCATGGCAAGCACTTGGGCTGTTGTCTTAATGTTTAGCTCTTGTCAGGCACTCTCTCCTTGAGTTTTCGATACTCTCTTGATTCTTAGGTTTTCTCTCCACCAGTTGAAGTGTTTTTTTCCTCGGAAACAACTTACCCATTGGGCTCATTCTGCCACTATTCTGTTGTCTCTGAAGATGTTCTTTGTAGCAAACAGAACACATTCCATTTGTTCTAGGATTCCCATAAAAGCCACATCCTGTACTACATAGCATGGGCCCTGGGGTCTGGTTAGTTTCCTGAGCCATATTTTTCTGCTATAAACAAAACAGAATTTTAGAAATTAGCATGTCACAAGAAAACAAATTGAATATAATCACCACTATTCCTTTGATATTTTTAAACACCAAGTCTGTTACTAACAAAAACCAAGATTATGTTAATTAAACAGAAATGAGTATCTTATTGCCTTTAAAAAACAAAGAATGTGAAAGAATTGTTCTAGAACCATAAAGAAATTACACCATTAAATAATAAATGCATGATTTTATCTTTTACTACTGAACTTCAATTTCTGAAGATGTCACCTTGCCAGTTTATTAGGGTTGTCTGAATCAATTTTGAGTATTTGTCTCCAGCTCTTGTACAAGTCAACTATTTCAAATGATAGTTACTTCAATAGGGTAAACACATAAGCAGGAAGAAAAAATCCAATTAATCACTATCTGATATTTATTAGTCACGTTGGCTGAATCCTGGATTTAGCCCTACAGGTTTTAAATTAAGATTACTGTATGTTACTATATGTGCATTAAATGTTTGCATGTATGTATGTGCACATTACTCTGAGTTAACAGCTGTGAGCCACTATGGGGGGTGCTGGGAACTGTACCCAGGTCTCCTTATGAGATCATCAAGCACTCTACAGTCCACCTACAGCTTTCTTCAAACCACACCCTGAACCTGACTTAAAGACATACCTGGGCCCCACCAGTAATATTTCTAAGACAGACACCTCAGTGCCTAGAAACCTGCGAAGCAGAAATTATCAGATTTTTCAGTCTCTATTATCTTTAACAAGCATTTTTCTCTTGCCAAAACCTAAAACCTTTCCAAACCTCAATTTGATGATGTAAGCAATATAAAAACACACTCTTTGGTCATGGTTAATATTTAATGCTAGGCTACCAGATACAACTTTACATAGCAAGCATACCTGGGCCTTCCAAAAGTTGTTTAAACTGGCATAAAAATGAGCTAAATTTACTAAGTTTCCAAAAAAAATTAGGAAAACTTACTTTTCAAACAAATTATGTAAAAAGCATTATTTGGGAGCATTTGGTTAAAAGGAAATTGTGGTCATGTATTTTTTTTAAGCTACTACACAGTATTCCTTACCAAAATTACAAAAAAAAAAAAAAGAAAGGAGGAATAACCAATTCGACGGGACAGAATGTTGACCCTAAGTACCCAGTCTTGAACAGTTAAATGACAGCAATCTTTCCTTTCGTTTACACAAGAGCACTTAATTTGAGCAAATCAAGCTTGTATATAATGATTAAAAGCCACTGTTTAGAACAATAGTAGTAATTTAGTTGACATTGTCTCTTTAGTGAGTGGAATTTAGCTGACTCACTTCAGAGCTGGGCAGCATAAATATTTCAAGATTACTTATGCAGTTTAATAAACACTTTCAGTTGAGGTTTTTAAATGTTGAGTGTAACACAAGCACAAAAAAAAAAACAATTCAAATAAAAAATTATGTATCTTTATTTTTTCCACGCTGACCTTTACTCTATGCAGAAAGTTGGGCGTTTTTCAGGAACTATGCTAATCTCAGTTACTACACTAACTTCCAGTGACACCTGGCATTCTCTAAAAGTATCCGGAGGGAATTTTAAGACCAAGGGTTGATCGAGCCGGTTTTTAGTCAGTGAGAAGGTACTTTTCATCCGTGAATGAGATCCCACATCTAATGACTTCCCCACTTAGACAAGGACTCCACCTTCTTCAGAAAACTACTCAAATTCTTGAGCACACAGAAAGGCAAGAAAGAAGGCGTAAGACCCCCTCCTAGTAAGTCAGATTTTAAATGCCATCACACGTGCACAGCTTGCTTTAATATTTCTCTGAAGCTCAGATCACATGGGAGGGCGCTTCAGCCTGTCACAAGGCTGCAATGTGACAAGCTGAGCTGGATGGAGGCTCTCACATAAAGCCTAGTCAACAGGGGCCTCTGAAATCAGCTTCTATTTATATCTCAGAGCCTGCCAACTCCTACACAACCCCAAGAACTAACGATGCAGTATTCATGTATCTCACATAACAAAACAAAATGCAATTAAGGCCTCCAGGTTTTTCTAATGCAGGATCAAGAACAATTTCACCTTCAACCCACAATACCCAAGCAGAATTAAGAACAAAATAAAATGTTATTGAAAAGGGGGCAAGAGGGGAGTAAGAAGGCAGTGGAGAATGCTCGGAAGCATAAATATTCCTTACATTTAATGAAAACTATAGGCTGTCAGTTTACATATAGTGTATTTACTTCCCTTCTATTCTGAAAAAGCAAAACAAAGCAAGTTGTTAGAAACTTAGTATTCATCCACTAGCCCTTCCAGGTAGAGCTGCAATGGCTTTATTTTGTTTTTGAATAAAGTTCACCGCTTTTCTTAGTTCATAGTTTAAAACGAACGTCGCTGAACTAAAGAATTTTCCAATTCAAAAACTGAAATGAATGAACTTTTCTTTTAAACTATGGGTTGGCTATTTCAGGTGCACATAGCTAAAAATGGCAAGACCACTCACTAACCTCGAGCTAAGACCCGAATTCTAGGCTCTAAAGTGCCACTGAGCCTGACCTGACCTTGGGCGAGTCCTAGTCTACAGGTCTCGGTCACCTCAGTTCTTTAAAAGCTCCTTTTACAAATTTAACACCAGTCCTGGGCACAAAAAAAGGTACAACTAAACAAATCCGTCATTTGGGGCGGGACACTTGAAGGAGAAACTTGAAAGGTAAAAGTGAGCTATTTTCATCAACTTCAGTTATGAAATCTCACTTTTAAAGAAATCATCAAAATGAGAAAATTTATTTTTATCTTACTATTCCCCCAGTTACTGACTACCAAATTTAGGAGACGAGGCTCTGACCTATATAATTACTTCCTCCTAAATATCCAGGTAATATTCTTCGGCAACTTCGGTCGACAGACAACTTATAATACCTCCCTCAAAATAGAGCACCATGGAGGGCACGGAAGGCGAGCAAAATGTTAATGTTCCCCAAGGTTCCCGTAGACAAAGGGAGAGGCGCTCCACCGGCCTCCGTGACCAGGAGCCTGCGGGAGCCGCTTAATCACGCTGGAAAAATCAAAAAAGCCTCCGGGAGCGAGCGGCGGGGCCGGCTTCCAGCGGTTTCGACCGAGTCCGGGGCCCGACGGCCCCCATCCCCCTCGCAGCGCAGGCCGCGCACCGGGAAGCCCGGCAGGGCCTGCTCCAAAAAGCACTGAGTCATGCACTCGGCGGCCCCTCGCCGGAACGACTCGGCGGCGCGGGGAGCCGGGCGCGGCAGCCGCCTCGGCCTTTGTTTGCCGGCCGGCCGGTTGGCCGGTGGGAGCCGGGAGGCGCAGCACGCCGGGCATTGTCCCGGCCGGCCGCTCGCTCGGGCCCGTCTTTGTGCTCGCTGCTCGGGCGTGCTCCCGCCCCCGCGCCGTCCCGGCCCGCGCCACTTACCCTGCGGGGGCCCGGATGCACTAGCGAGGCGGGCGCGCGACGCCGGGCGGTGGGCCGGGCCGAGGCCTCCGGGAAGGGCTAGCGGCCGCCGCGGGCCGGAGCGGACCGGAGGGCGGGCGGAGCTACGCCGACGCCGCGGGGGCCTCCTTTGTTCGTGCAGAAGCGCCGAGGCGGCCGGGCCCCGCCGCGGTTAGGGTGGGAGGGCGGCGCGGGAGGAGGAGGAGGAGAAGCGCAGGCCGCGGGGCTACCGCCGCTCCAGGCGGTCGGCCGCCGACGCCTCACGCCTCCACAGCGGCGTCCCGGCCGAGCGACGAGGCGCACGGAGTGCGCGGGGAGGCCTGAGCGCCGAGAGGCCTGGAGGACGGGGCTCTTCGGGCTTCCGCCTCCGCCGGGGAAGCTGCGCGGCTCCGGGCAGCAAGCGGACGCCTGGCTGAGTGCGCACAGCTTCACGATCCGACCGACTGACGCTCTCGCTCTGACCGGCGCTCGGGATCTGAGGGAAAGGGCGGAGGGGGCGGGGCCTGTGCGTCAGCGAAAACCCGGTCGGCGTGCCGCGGCGCGGTGACGTTGCGGGCCAAGGCCCCGCCCCCTGTCTGCAGGCACCAGCGGGGGGGCGGGGCTAGCTCGGGGGTTGCGGTCACCGTAAGCCTAGTCATTCTCCGGCCGCTGGCTCCCTGGGTGGAGCTGCCGTGGCCCGTCCACGGAGGCAGAGCGTCTATTTTTAACCCTATTGTCCGCCCCCAGCCACCCTCGTCAGCCCAGTTCTCACGCCTCGTCCCCAGCTCCGCCGTTGTACCTTCCCCACGGGACGGGCAACGCGGCCGGGAGGAGATTGGCAGGGTTCTGGCTGTCGCCGCGGCTCCGCCCGCTCCGCCGCCCAAGGTCGCGGTTCGCTGCTGGCTCTGAGCTACGACCGCCCGCCAGCTCGAGTCCCGCGCCACCGTTCTGAACTGTTAGGCCAGCCTGTAGAAAAGCCTGGGAATTGACTATTCCAGTGAAGCATGGAGAATCGGGATAAGACTGCAGAGATGGAGCGAGGGGACAAATAAGCCGGACTTCAGGCAAGGTGCTGGGTGCCTGCCCAGAGCACGAACAGAAACACTTCTGCTTGCCTCTTGGCAGCTTCTGGGCACAAATGTAGTTTCCACCCACATACACAACATGGATAGGGCTACCTTAGCTACAGCTAGAATGCAGTTAGGGCCCTTCACCTCGAATATTTAAGTTCTAAGCCTTTCCCCTCGGTACCACTAGAGTTGGCCTTGCCTGGAGCACAGGAACCTTATTTCTAGGTCATACTTACAGGGGATTCGTTGTTTTGATAATACGTGAGCTATGTGAGCAGTGTGGGGGAGGGGTTCTGCCCCATGCTCCAAATCAAACAACTCTGGGACATAACATGTTTAAAATCCGTATTTCAGAGCCGGGCGGTGGTGGCGCACGCCTTTAATCCCAGCACTCGGGAGGCAGAGGCAGGCGGATCTCTGTGAGTTCGAGACCAGCCTGGTCTACAGAGCTAGTTCCAGGACAGGCTCCAAAGCCACAGAGAAACCCTGTCTCGAAAAACCAAAAAAAAAAAAAAAAAAAAAAAAAAAAAATCCGTATTTCAGGGTTATATTGCTATGATCAAGTAATGTATTTGAGATTTAGTCTGCGTCATTGGTTCTAGGATCTTTGGTGTTTATTTCCACGAACTAGTAAACATTAAAAATAACGGCTCCCGTTTACCAGCCATTTTCAGTGTCAAAGATTTTTCATTTAGGGTTCCTTAATTTATCACAGTAATTTCCTGAGAAAAGTGTTGTCCTGTCTATTTGTCGGAGTAGATAGTCGTGATAAAGGATGCTTGCCTGGAGCCCTAGAGGGTGGAAAGGCTAATGGAAACCATACTTATTGAGGATAAAAATAACAAGAGATTAAAAAAAAAAAAGAGCAGAACTTACTGTCTGTCTCCCTTTATTCTCCCGTTTCAAAAAACGAGTTTTGCAATTTAAACGACAACAAAGCCGTTTTAAAATCAAGCTGCCGAGGCCTACACATCTGCTGAAATCCTAATCAATAATCGGCTTAGACTTTCTGTCTTCAAAATCAAGACTCTTCTGTTTTATTTATTCTGAGTCATTTTTGGATTAAGGATTGCTTAATGTTAACAAATTAAAGCTGATCAATATTATAACTTAAAATTGACAAGTAACACAGAAATCTTAAATCTGTGATTTAAGTAAGACCTGTATATTGTCTACATGTACATATGCTTTTAGGATGTTCACTTGGTGACACTGACTTATGTATAAGTGAACCGTCAGATAAATTAAAATTGCTTGCAGTATATATAACTAGAGTTTTAAGAAAAGATAAGCCTCGGCTCTAGCAGATTCTACTACCTGTGCTGATATGCCAATTCAAGAGACGGAGTTTGGTTTGTTTTTGAGACAGAACAAAACTTGCTTTATAGACCAGGCTGGCCTTGAATTCATAGCGATCTGCCAGCCTCTGCTCAGTACTGGTACAAAAGCAGGCAATACAAGAGTGTGTTAAAGAATGGAATATTACACACACAAATTAAGAGAGAAATCGAGAAATTGACTAGGTATGGCCTTGTTGGGAAAATAAATAGATCGGGTAACCCCAAGTCAGTCTTTGGGAGAAAACAAAATGAAAAGCCTAAGTGGTGCACACCTTTGATCCCAGCTCTAATGAGGCAGAGGCAAGTGGATCTCGGTGAATACGCCTTTAATCCCAGCACTTGGGAGGCAGAGGCAGGCGGATCTTTGTGAGTTCGAGGCCAGCCTGGTCTACAAGAGCTAGTTCCAGGACTGGCACCAAAGCTACAGAGAAACCCTGTCTCGAAAATCCAAAAAAAAAAAAAGTGTTTTTAAGAAATCTGAACAGGGTTCTTCACCCTGCAATCCTAGCACTTGGGAGGCAGAGGTAGGCAGATCTACAGACTGAGTTCCAGGACAACCAGGACTACACAAACAAACCCTGTCTCAACCCGTTTTCCCCCTGAAAAAGTAAAATAAGTTATTGGTCTACCTTAGAATATAGGAACCTGGAGTTATTTTATTTTGATATGATGTATTTATTAGTCAGGGTTTTCTAGAGTAACAGAGCTTATAAAATGAATTTCTTTACAAACACACACACACAGACTATGGTCTAACTAATCCAGCAATAGAGGCCTATGATCGGAAAGTCCAAGAACAGAGAAGTTGCACAGTCCACAAGGCTGGATGACTCAGTTGGTCTTCAGTAGACACTGGAATCCCAAAGAAGTATGCTCTAATGCCAGTGAAGGAGTGGACTTTCTAGCAAGGCAGGAGCAAGCAGGCAAAGGGCAAAAGCTTTCTTCTTCCAAGGCCTTATGCAGGCTTCCAGCAGAAGGTGTGGCCCACATGAAAGGTGTGTCTTCCTGCCTCAAGATCCAAAGTAAAGGGGTGTGTCTTCCTACCTCAAGGGTCTGGACTAGAAGTGGGTTCACCCACTTCAAACCAAGCAAAATATCTCTCACAGGTGAGCCCTCCAATTCTGGATTGTGTTCATCCAAGATATAGTTAAATTGACAGCTAAGAATAGCCATCACACATGATAAAGATAGAATTAAAATGACAGCTTCGCTTCTGGCATTATTAGTTATCCTGCCGTGGATAGCTCTTCTTTTTTCCCCCATACTTCAGGAGAATCAAGGCCTTTGCTGGGTTCTGAAATCTTTCGGGTGTGATTTGACATTTGCATCATGTTCTTTTATTTCCAGTCCTTCCCACATTACAAAGATGAGGGCAAACCAACTCAGTACTTAAAAGTCTCTTTTGAAATTGCCAACCAAAAGGATTATGGAGTTATATTTAGAGCGGATCAGTTAAAAATGCGATGTAGCAGCTCTTTACAGTGTTTGCCTCTGTAATAATTAGGGGCTACGATGAGTTTGCGGGCCTGGGAGATGGCTTAGCCGTCAAAGTGCCTGCAGACCTGAGTCTGATCCCTGTGGGCAGAAGCAGAGAACTGACTCCTTCCCGTTGTCCTCCGCCCTTCACATGGGAATACACATGCGCTACAAAATCAACTATTTGTTCTCAGCTAAATGAGTGACTGGCTGGTCCCCCCACCCCCGAGACAGTAATAACACATGTATCAGTTATGTAGACCTTGTGATGATTTGTATATTTTTAATTTTCTGTGTATGAGTGTTTTGCCTGAACTATGTCTGTACAACATGTTCATGCCCGGTGCCTACAGAGGTCAGAAGAGGGTATCGCCTCCTTTCCCTGAAACCAGTTACAGATGGTTGTAAACCACAAAGGGAGCTGGGAACCCACCCAGATCCCCTGTAAGAGCAGCAGATGCTCTGAACTGCTGAACCCCAGCCCTCCAGCCCTGATCTTGTTAAACGTCATCTGCACTTTCACTACAAACAGCTTCATTGAAGAACCTTTAAATAAGTAGCATGATGGCCTTTTACCCAATTCAAGACCTTTCGACATAATTAAGATATGGTCAATATCGAAATAAATAATTTTTAAGACTAAAAGACTAAGCATTGTGTAAATCAAGAATCGAATTAAAAGGAAGTGAATGGCTTAATATGTACATATAATTTGCCAAAATATCATCACCCTTTAAGTGATCCTTTGGTCTTAAGAACTCTTAGAAATCTTTGTGACTGAACACAACATGTCAAATGTGAGCTTTTAATTTGATTCCAATGCCAGCAGTTAACTGAGAATTACCCAGAGACCACCTGGGTTCGTGGGTGGAGTCAGCCAGTAAAATAGGCAAAGACCAGGCTGGTGATTCAGGTCCAGCACCCAAGATGATACAGAGCTTGCTTAGTGAGGAACTGTCCTATGGCCCTAGCTATCAGGCCACAGGACAGAATTACAGAAAGTGGGCAGACACCCTTAGGAAGGGAAGGATTCCAGCAGAAGACTGGCAAAGGAAGAGAGGGCAGGATAGAGTGGGCCGGTGTCCTAGAGAATGCAAATCCTAGGCAAAAAGCCAAAAGTTGGCATCTTAGGTTTGTGTAGGGTTTTCCCACTTGAGTGTTCATTAACATCCAACAACCCAAGTGCCATCTGCCTTGGTGTAGAGTAGACCGAAGCTGAGCGTGCAGTATGTGTCTTGATTGTTAGGAGTCTAGTGCCTCTGGCCTTGTGACCCTTGGTTCAGAGTTGTGTCAAGAGGAACATTTCCCTTTTACTTCTTGGCTGCATTTCTTATTTTGGTGTCAAGCATCCTTTCCTAGTACATAACTCACTGCATACAGCTATAAGTTAGCCTTCGACGGTCCTTAACAGGCTGTCTCATGGCTGGCTCTACTTCTCGATCCAATCTCTAAATGCTGCTCTTCTACTAGACTAGCCTGGGGCGCTCTTTCTCTGTCACGCAAGCTCTCTTCCAGTGGCCATATCCACTTCTGAATAGCTACATGCTCCCTGGACTTCTTTCTTGATTTACAAATGCTTGGTTTATGAATTTGTTAATAGAGCTATATTTATTTAGACATTTTATTTATAATCACATTTCAATTTAGCTAAAAAAAACTTTATGTATTATTTTGCAAATGAAAGTTACATTGTCAATGGATAAATTGTAACTACCTACTGTCTTTTATTATTGACTAGTAAACAAATAGAAGCCTATAGAAATAAAGAGTTTATTTTATTCCTTGTGGTTCTAGTAATTGTGGAGTGGACAAAATAAAGTCAGAGCCTTGAAATTCTGGAACTGTAGTTATTGATATATATCCAATTTAATTTTTTCTGTATTATAATTCACAGCAGTATAGTTATCTTTAATTGTGCAACATACAAACAAACATATAAGGAAAATCGTGTGTGTTGGGGACGTGAAATGAAATCCTGAGTTGAAGGTGTGTTGTTGACTGAGCATGCCAAGGTCATGTCAAGGCGGTCCCAGTGGTTGTGACAAAGCCTTCTCCAAGTCAGGCACGGAAAAGGCGAAGACTTGCCCTGGTTGGTGTGTAGACGGTGGACAGTGTACACAACACAACTTCCTCCTTCCAGATGCCTAGAGCCTGGGAGTCCTCTCACCAAGATAAGATAATCCTACTTCCTGGTTCAGGTATCTAATACACCTCCCTCCTTATTCAGATGTATAAAATCTGAGTGTCTTGCTGTCTTGGCTGCTGATGTGTCTCCATTAGAGAGTAAAACCCACTTCATCCCATTTATCCTGTGCTTGTGTCTATTGTTTCTTTTTCTCTCAGGGCCCTAGTTGGGCAATTCCAAAACCACGTAGGTGGAGGAGTTTGTGTGTGTGTGTGTGTGTGAGCTCGTGCGTGTGCTTGTGTAGGGGCGTATGTACACATGTGGCTGTGCACCGATACAGAAGCCAGTAAAAATAAAGTGAAAAAGCAAATTGAAAAAGGAAATATTAAGCAAACAAAAGTTAGTTTCACCAAAAATGTACGATGGCAAACAAATGTGTGAAGAGATACTAAACACGATTTGTTATGAGGAAAATGAAAAATTAAAACACGGTGTGGTAGGTTTGCCTTTCAGCCTTAACACTTGAGAGATGTACACAGGAGGACCATAAGTTCAAGGCTAATATGGCTGCAAAGTAAAAACCTGTCTCTAAACAAACAGCAGTAATACCACCCAAAACCTGCTAGAAAGGCCAGTCATCTAGAACACTGATAGACATGAAACCCCAGTAAGGGTATGACAAAGTCACAGTCACTGAAAGTACAATGATGGCACTTTAGAAGATAGTTTGATGCTCACCTCTTCCCCAAATTACACATGCCTTGGTATGTACAGTCACATTCCTTGCTACATACCAAAAGGAGATACAGATGTGTTGACACAAAACCTGCTTACAGATGTTTATAGCAGCATTGCTTATTACTGCCAAAACATAGAGGCAGCCAAGATATCTGCAATACTGTTGTTGCTAATACAAAATACTTGAGGGTCAAGTAACTTTAAAGAAAAGAAGAATCTTGTCTAGGTTATACACAGCCCCAAATCCAATCCCTGGTTTGTTCTGGTTCTAAATTCTGGAGGCAAAGATCACAGGCTACTGTAGTTTTGATCTGGAATGCTCCCCAAATGCTTATGTGTTTGAGAATTGGTGCCTAAAAGAGGAAGATTATTGTTGATGGTGTGCTCTTAAGGGGGATTCCTTGTACCCTCTCTTTGCTTTCTGTCCACTCGGAGGTGAACAGTATGTGCCCCTGCTACTATGTACTTTGCCATCATAGGCCCTAAAAGCAACAGAGCCAAATATCCATGGTCTCAAACTGTGCTAAAACATACCTTCCCATTTTATATGTTGATCTTCTCAGATTTTTTAGAACAATATAGTTTTAGGGTAAGGGCTAGACTTTAGATGTGGACAATGAGAGGTCCCCACAACCACTCAGAGGAACCTCTTTTTTTTTTTTTTTTTTTTTTGGTCTTTCGAGACAGGGTTTCTCTGTGGCTTTGGAGCCTGTCCTGGAACTAGCTCTGTAGACCAGGTTGGTCTTGAACTCACAGAGATCCGCCTGCCTCTGCCTCCCGAGTGCTGGGATTAAAGGCGTGCGCCACCACCGCCCGGCTCAGAGGAACCTCTTTAGTATCTAATCCTCTTCTGTCTTTTCAAAAGCTTCACCCACCACTGTTTTCCAGTGGAGAGTTTAAGGAGTACCTTCCTTACTGACCAGGCTTCAGACAAGAGCCTTGAGGAAAGAGTCAATCAGATGAGTGATTTACATAAGAGTTCATGATTTTTCACTACTTGTTCAAATGAATTCAATGAATTTTTAGTTCATTTACTATCTAAAAGAGGGTAAGAACAGAGAGTTATAATACGTTTTTTGTTTGTTTGTTTTGAGATAGAGTCTTACTTTATAGCCTTGGCCAGTCTGGAACTCCTTTTGTAGACCAGCTGGCTTCAAAATCATAGAGATCATCTTGCTTCTCCCTCCCAAGAACTGGAATTAAAGGGCATATGCTACAACCCCTGACCCCTCCCCCAAAAATTAATTTCAAAGTGAATCATTTTAACAATGTAACTACACAAAGATTAAAGAAATTATAAAGGAGTTATTTTGTTAGTGTGATTTTTCTCTTTCCCTGGAGCTGAATGAGACAAGGGAGGTAACTATTCTATCTAAAAACATAAAGTTGGTATCTAAGAGCGAAGTCAAGCCCAGGTAAGCATGATTCCAAACTCCTCTGAGTTCTTCCAGCGCAACAAGCACAATTCCGAAACCAGTGAAGGTTACAGGATTTTAGTCTGGAATGAAGCTCAACTCAATCTTTAATTTTTAAATATTTATTCATTTATTTTTAAGTTTTATTTTTTTATTACATGATAACATGGGAGTCCTCCAAACAGGGTTTTCAGCATTCATTAGAACACTTTGTACTAATATATTTAAAATATATATACTCATTCTTATCTCCCTAGAATTGTAATATAATAATTTTTGCTATTTAAGAATTACAAGCTTAAGGCCAGCCTGGATGACACAGTGAAATCTTGCTTCAAAAAAAGTGTAAAAGAAAAAAAAAATCTTGGTTATCCTCCAGAACTTGATGGTGAGATTCTATTGTTGAAGATGCCTCATGCTGGACTCACAGAACATGGAGGAATCAGGTTGCTATTCTATTGAGAGCTTCATCCTTACTAACTAGTTTTCACGGTGCTGGAAGGTGATACCCATGTGTGAAGTCTGCAAGCTATATGATGACTGTCCAAATAAGATATTCCCACTGGTACAATAGTGTATGAATGTTATGGTAATAACCAACTACTCTCTTATTATATCTAAAACTTGTTCCATTATGTAGTATCCATTCATAGTACTGTTAAAAACATATGGCTAAATAGGTCACAGGCCCTAGAGGGGAAATGACCACTATTGCAAGGGGGCCTTGGAGTCAGCACAGAACACATCCAGACACCAAATTCTCGGCACAAAGGAGATTTACTACCCTAGAAGGACAAGGGGGCAGGGGAATGCCTCTGGATTGGGAGAAGAATGCTTCTGCAAGAGTGGGCTTTTAAAGAGAAAAAGTGAAGTCTATAGTATTATGAATTGGTAAGTCTTGATTAAACATGTTAACCAGTGTAATCAAATAATGAATTTTGATGGCTGGACCTTGGTGTTTTGAACATCTTGGTGTTCAGTCTCTGGAGTGAGTCAGGCATAAGGAAGTGGCTAAATAAGCCAATAGACCTTGGTGTCTAGCTTTAGGGATGTAATCTATTTAGCAAGAAAGAGGGAAGGGGCAGGAAAGACTTGCTGGTGCCATGTTTGCCACGCGTGGTCCTGCTAGAGAGCCCTTCAATTATTTTTCTATTAAGTGGGGCATATTAAAATGACTTCTAATGACGTATTTCTATACCCATAGAACAGTGCATCTTTCAACACTCAGTGGAGAAACTGCTTCTTGCTGTGGATGGGTATTAACACAGAAGTACTCAACAGGTCAGCACAAGGGTGATATGAGCCTTGTCTGCTCAAAGGAAATGCACATATAAACCCTACCCTTCCGGGAAGACTGGGGAGGATGACTTCAAGGAAACAGTTTCTAGACACAATAGGAAAGTTGCACATATGATCTTACAGTGGTTGCAACAGCATGCATAAGGCTGTGTCAGCACAAGCAGACAAAATAACAGCATGGAGTAGCGGAGGTGGCCCCAAATCCCACCACTAGCTGAGGAGCTATTGACATTTGATGGTCACTTGGAGAGGAAGAGTCAGTTTTCGTTCATGATGTGACCTCTGGTAGGCAGGCCCAACTCCTAAGAGTGGTTGGGAGACACTCACTGTACTCAGTAGTACAAGGATGGGGAGGGAGGAGGTAGGGGATGGACAGTTAGGGGGGTAGGGGATAGGGAGTGGGGAGAAGAAAACTCCAAGTTGTGTAGATAGGGATGTAGAGGGTTGATATGTTAATCCCACTGGTCTAGAATAAGACCAGTTTAAAGCTAAATTTGAAGCGAGCTTTAATGAAATACTATCCAGGTGGATGGGCTCTGGCCAGGTCCATCTCTGGTTCCCCAGAAAATTGCCCCAAATCAAGTTTTGCAAGGGTTTAGGAAGGAAAAAGTCATAATTTATTGCATTTCCCATCAAGTCCAATCAAGGACAAGCATACATCCGGCTGTACCTCCAGCCTACATCCAATCAGGGGCAAGTATTTCCTACCTGTGAACCTCCCACCCGCTGTGAACAAGTACATCCAAAGCAGCTGGATCAAACACACTAGTGTGGGAGAATGTTACTTGTTATCTCCCGTAAACAACAGCCTCCAGCATTGCAGGCACTCTCTGTCCTTGGGCAGGCATTTTTGTTTCGTGGATCTTTTAGGCATAGTAATTAAAACTTAAAACGTAACTTTGGCTCTCACAGATCTTGGAGGTGCTTGAGTAGTGTATATGATAGAAATACACTGTAAGAAATTCTTGAAGAATTAATAAAAATATTTCAAATAAGTGGAAAAAACCACAGCTACAACTGAGCATATATTTAAACCTACCCCTGGCCTCTTCTTTTCCCCCTTCCTGGTGGTGCACGCCTTTAATCCCAGCACTTGGGAGGCAGAGGCAGGCGGATCTCTGTGAGTTCGAGACCAGCCTGGTCTACAAGAGCTAGTTCCAGGACAGGCTCCAAAACCACAGAGAAACCCTGTCTCGAAAAACCAAAAAAAAAAAAAAAAAAAAAAAAAAAAAAGATTCAGTAAGGGAATCAATCACAGAGCAGGCAAGAATTCGTCATTTCTCTCCTATCATATTCTAAGAACTGAAATACCAATGGGTAGGATTTGCTAAGCATCCATGCTGTATCTGCTCCATTGTCAACAGTTTGCATATATTATTTTGATTCTCATAGAGAATTAAGACGGAAGCATAATTACTAATCCCATTTTGATAATGTGGAAGTTGCGAGAGGCTATTGTGTACTTCATAGAAAAGCAAGGGTACCACACCACCCCGTATATCAAAGGCCTGGACTGTGAGGCCTTGCTCCTCCACTCATTTTTTGTTTTGTTTTGTTTTTTGGGAGTGTTGTTTGTTTGTTTGTCTTTTTCAGACAGGATTTCTTTGTGTAGCCTTGACTGTTCTGGAACTAGCTCTTGGACCAGGCTGGCCTCAAACTCAGAGTTCTGCCTGCCTCTGCCTCCCTAGTACTGGAATTAAAGGCCCGTGGCGCTGCCGTCACCACCACTGCCAGGCTGGGTTTGTTTGTTTTTCTTTTCTTTCGAGTCAGGGTCTCTTCATGGAGTCCTAGCTGTTCCAGCCTCCTTCGCTGTTAGGAGGAGGCCCTGCTCTCCACAGCTGTGGTGATAGTTAATATTAACTGCCAACTCGACAGGACCTAGCATCGCTAAAGAGACATACTTCTGACATGTTTGTGAGAGGCTTTCTAGATTGGGTTAACAGAACTAGGTAGGCTTACCCTGAATGTGGGTGGTAATGAGGAACCTGCCTGACTCCATTTTGAAGGTAGAAGCTTCTGTGCTATATTGTTAAAAATAAGTTTCTATTCACTATAAGAGCTGAGTTAGTCTCTGTTTCCTGGAACCTGACCTTCCCCAACCCATGACCTTGGCTTATTTCTGAGAATACCCCTATCTTCTATGACCCTCCTTAGTCAAATGGTGATCACATAATACATTTTTTGAGATTTTTTTTTTCTGTATTTGCTCCTTATTGCTTCCTTATCTCTCTTATGTAAAACTATTCATGATTTTACTCCTTAAAAGGGGCCCAAGAAATGGATTCAGAGCTGCTCTCTTTAACCTGTTTTAGGAGGTAGTCTCTGGCCAGCTCTGAGGTATGTAATGGTCTGTCCTGTCCCTTTAAGAGACAAGCCCCACCCACTTCCTTTCTCATCCTCTGAGGCAAGTGGATTTTCCTTCTGCTTCCAGCCTGAGCTTCCCACCCCCCACCAGAAGTAGCTTCTCCTCCCTTCTCCCCCACCTCTCTGTTTCTCTTTCTCTCTCTGCCTCTCGCTCCCTGCTCTTTCCCCTTCTCCCTTTTTCCCTTTCCTCTTCATAGCCCACTAAATAAATGCCTGTTTTTTCTGCATGGTGTGCCTATCTGTCTCTGCCTCTCTCTGTTCTTCCCCCTTCTCCCTTCCCCTTTTCCCTGAATAACCCACTAAATAAATATCCAACCTCATTCTGCTCTCTGTCTCTCACCCACTATGGCTCCTCGTGGAACTGGCTGATCCGCCAAGGTCTCTCACCCACCATGCAGCTCCCTGCCTGAGACTTGATGCCCTTCATGTCCTGCTGCCTGCTACTTCCCCTTGGGGAACAGCACTGTTTTTATTTATACTGTTACAGGGTGCACCCCAATAAAAATATTAAGCTTGTTTCAAATTTGGCTCAAATTGTGGTAGTGGTCTTATTATCACCACTGATATCAATGGTACCATCCAAGGGTCACAGACATGGATGAAAAAGGCAAAGTGATATGAGTATGAACAATCCCCCTCTCTACTCCATGACCAACTGTTTCAAGCTCTCCCAACATGACAAACCATGAGCCAACCCCCCCCCAAAAAAAAGAAAAAAAAAACGAAGAAACTTCTTGTAAGTTTCTTTTGCCAGGAATTTTGTTGTACCAATGAGTAAAATAACTCAGCAAACTGCCAGCTAAGAACTGCTCCATGGGATGCATGTGGGGGTATGGCCTTTAATCCCAGCACTCAGGAGACTGGGGAAGAGGCAGGCAGATCTGATTTCAAGGCCATTCTATCACAGTGAGTTCCAAGCTAGTCAGGGCAACATAATAAGAATCTGTTAATGCTCCTGAAAAGGAAACAAGACTATTGTGGCGTTTGAATCCTGTTCATGAAGGGGGGCTGTGCAGGGGGCTTTGGGCATCTCATCCTGGAGGGATCAAAATCAAAGTCACCGAGTACAAAGAGCAGAGCACAGAGAAAGAATTCAGATCCTGGAAGAAACCATACTGCTGCAGTATTGACCAGACCCAGGAACTTTTTGTTATTTGTAAAAAAGAAAAAAATTGCTTGTTCAAACTGGAGGTCAGGAAACCTTTAAATCTAGTTCACTATTTTTTATGAATAAAGTTTTATTAGAACAACAACAAAAAAAGAATCTGTTAAATAAAGCAAAAAGCCAGCTGGTGGTGGCTCATACCTTTAGTCCCAGAACTATGGAGGCGGAGGCAGGTGGATCTCTGAGTTTGAGGTCAGTCTGATTTACAGAGCAAATTCCAGGACTGCCAAGCCTTCACAGAAAAATCCTGTCTCTTAAAAGAAGTCCACGCTGGTAGGTGGTGAGCTCCCTGCTTCTCAGAGAGCTGTGGCTTATAAAGTATTGCCACAAGGGTCTTACAGTAAAGGCTTGACTGTTAGATGTAGACAGGTAGGAGATGCAGTCTAGAGGGAGGAAGTTAGCTTACTGGGATGCGCCATCGTAGAGCCTAAGGGCACTGCAGATTGTCTCCAGCTCACCCTACACTTTGCTCTGCTTCTCAGCCGTTCTGAAATGAACAATTTCCTATGTCATGCAGCTGGAGGCCGCGAGAAAACTGGCCACAGGCTGAAACCTCTGCAATCACGTGCCAAATAAAACATTTCGTCCTTTGAAGCTGTTTGTCCCAGGTGTTTTGTCACACTGACAAAAAGCAAAACAAAACAAGAAAATTAACAGACAGAACTCAATCACACAGACTCCAAAACATCAAAAGATATATTTATTTTTATATTTTGGGACAGGGTCTCACTATGTAGTCCCACCTAGCCTGGAACTCACTATGTAGATCAGGCACCCAGCTGTCCCTTCCTTGGTTCCCTGAATGGGAAAGGCTCTTCTAGCACTTCCTCCAGTCCAGAGGCAGTTTGAGGCACGCCGGGATTGTGGAAACTGGTCTACTTAAGACAGCCTTACTTCTAGGGATCACTGGGTCCCTCCATCCAAAACCGGCATTATTGGTGAGCCCCTCCCTTTCCCCCAGCTCCGGTTATCTCCCCGAGTGAGGGCTTGTTCCTCCAGGGTCCGTGGTTTCTTGTCCTCGTTTAGTCCTGGAATCAGGCAGCCATGGCTCTCTCCGACTCAGAACCCTCAGCCCCTACCCTTTGCATGATGACTCACTGGGTGGCCGGTGCCTTTCTTGGACCCTTGGTTTCTTTGGGTTTTGCCCTATGGCCTCCGCTCCTTGGGTGGCTTGTGCCTTTCTCGTTCCAATCCTCGCTTGATAAAAAGCCTTTGGATCTCGTTCTGCCTCACTCATGGGGAATAAGCGTACCAAAAATCTACTTCCTGGCACTCTATATCCTAATATTTTATGGGACCTTTGCCACATTCTGCCAGTGATCCTGATAGATGGAAGGAGGGGTCACCCTTTTCCCCTCCCCCAGTAAACCTCTCGCATTAACTCCCGTTTGCTTAGAGGCAGAGCCCACCTGAAGGTAATCAGTTCACGCTGGGACCCTATCCACCTGCTCCATCCTCAGTAGATCTGCTCTCTCGCCCGCAACAAATCTGCTTTCTCTTTCACTGTTCGTTTTGCATCCCATTTAATATTGACAGTTGGGTCTCTGGTAGGGCTACCCACCTCTGACCATTCCCCTGGATGTGAAGCTTCATTTCTCAAGCACAGTCCTCCCTCTCCTCGCCTTCTAGCTTTTCTCGAAGTCCGGGTACCAGATGACTGTGTCTCTCTCGGGCTCAGAGTCCTTGGCCCCTGCACTTTGCATCATAACCTACTGGATGGCCTGTGCCTGTCTCACAGTTGAGCCTCTCTGACTTCCTGGGACACTAGGGACTGCAGACCCTTAGGTCTTACTTCTCTGCCTCATTCATGGGCGCTGTGTCATCGTCTATACCTTCTCACTCCCATTGGGCTTTTTTTTTAATTAATTAATTATTATTATTATTTTTTTTTACGAGACAGGGTTTCTCTGTGGCTTTGGAGCCTGTCCTGGAACTAGCTCTGTAGACCAGGCTGGTCTCGAACTCACAGAGATGCGCCTGCCTCTGCCTCCCGAGTGCTGGGATTAAAGGCGTGCGCCACCACCGCCCGGCTAATTAATTTATTTTTAAAGGCAAACAGCAGACTCGTTTTTTCAGCAATGGGGAGAGCCTTTGGTACCCTCCTCCTAGCACCCAGGCTGTGTTCAGATCTGTTGACATTAATTGCATGGTTACCCCTCATTCGCTAGGCTTCATCACGACTTCTGACAGTGCCTGTTGCTAAGCACTCAGGCAGGCACCAGGTTGGTTCATCTTTCAGGCTTATGAGCCTTATCTTCCTACAGTAGGCACCTTATCTCCTTCCAGATTTGGAAGAAATAATTTTAATTTCTCCCACTTAGTATAGTGCTGAATATTAGTTTGTTTTATATAGTATTTATTATATCGGGATACTGTAGTTACTTTAAGACTTAGCATGAAGTATAAATGGAGGTTTCTCTCCTGTCCACCAGTTCCTGAATAAACACCCAGAGGCTTATATTAATTATAAAAGTTTGGCTGATAGCTCTAGCTCTTACTTTTAAATTAACCCATTTCTATTATTTTATATTTTACCATGAGGCTTGTGATTTGTTTACCTTACATCTTTCTTCTCCAGTGGCTGCTGGCATCTCCCTCGACTCTGTCTTTTTTCTCCCTGTATTCAGTTTGGCTTTCCCATCTAGCTATATTCTGCTCTCTCATAGGCCAAAGTAGCTTTATTCATTAACCAATAAAAGAAACACATATACACAGCATATAGAAGGGCATTCCACATCGATGAAGAGATATTGAATCATTTCAAAGGCCTCTTAGATGTCTATTAAGATCATCTGATTTCTGTCTCAGAATTTATTTATATATCTATACATACATAAATGCTAAGCCATTGGGATGTTTTTTGGAGACCCTCTGACTATTCCTGATCAGTCATTGTTACAGGACTACCAGCTGTTGGTGGTAGAGCTTGAGGCACAAGGACCATCAAACACGTCCGGGTGATGCCATGGTGACGGGAAAGGATCAGGTGCTTTAAGCCCTATGGAGTCGACTTGGATCCACCTTGAACAGCATTTTGCCGGGTTCAAGTAGTGCCTGACAGTTCCACAGAGCTTGGACCGTGAAGTGAAACAGCAAATACTCCAGGACATGGCCAGCACCCCAGCTTTCCCAGGTCCCCAGAGATGAATGACACCCCCAGGTGAGCAGAAAATAGAGAACATGGCATCCTTATCCCCACCTCACCTGCTACCACTTTCTAACTCCTCACCTTTTTATAATAAATAAAAAGGGAGGAATGCTAGTACTCAGGGATCTGCACTGGACTGACCTTGGGGTATACGCTCTCAGCTGTAGCCACTACGAACACCACCTGCCTATATTCACTGTTCCCTTTTAAAAGGGCTCTGCCCACCTTCCATCTCTCCTGCTCTCCTTCTCCCTCTTCCCTTCCCTTCCCTTCCCTTTCCTTCCTTTCCCTTCCCTTCCCTTCCCTTCCCTTCCCTTCCTTCCCTTCCCTTCCCTTCCCTTCCCTTCCCTTCTCTTCTCTTCTCTTCTCTTCTCTTCTCTTCTCTTCTCTTCTCTTCTCTTCTCTTCTCTTCTCTCTTTTCCTACTCCTGTCCCCAGATGCCAGTCTCCCTCTCCTCTCCCCTCTTTCCCATTCACTTTCCCCAAAATAAAAAATTCTTCCACCTGAGCTCTGTTGCAGGCATCTTTCTCTTGCATGGTGCTTTTTCTAAATTATAACATTCCTCCTCTGCCAAGTGCTGGAATTAAAGGTATGTGCCACCATGCTTGGTTCATTTGGTTTTTAATGCCAAACATTTAAATCTAATGTTTTTCCTTTGTGCAGAATAGATCTAGTAAATGCCTGTTTTTTCCTTGGTTTAGATGGCACTCCAAGCTACTTCATTATCAGTATTCAAACTAAGTATGTAGAGTGTGTGTGTGCGTGTGTGTGTGTGTGTGTGTGTGTGTGTGAGAGAGAGAGAGAGAGAGAGAGAGAGAGAGAGAGAGAGAGAGAGAGAGAAAGAGAGAAAAGAGAGAGAGAGTCAAAATATTATTAAAATACAATTATGCCAGGTTTGGTGGCACCTGCCTCTAATCTCAGCACTCGGAGGCTGACTCAAACAAAGACGTGGAGCTCAATGCCAGAGAGCTAGATGGGGCAACACACACTTTACAGATCAAAGACTGAATGTTTTTTAATTGTACAATCATCTTGCTGTGCTTAGGATTGTAAATAGAATACAACTTGATCATAAATTGTAAAGAGGGCCAGAAAAATCATGATTCACTCAAGAGGGGACGATGGGACTCAGATTGTCCTTTTAAAGTAAGCACAAGATACAGAACTATTTGCTAAGATGTTTCCAAGCCAATTTAAAAAATATTTGAAACTGACTCCAACCTGGGCATGGGGCCTCATGCCTGTAATCCTATCACTTGGGAGGCTGAGACAGGAGGATTCTCATGAAGTAGAGGCCAGTGTAAGGGACCTAATGAGTTCTAGGTCTGAGTGTGAGACAAATATATCAAAATAAGTAAGTAATAAATGAATTTGATATCAAAAGAAAGGCAAAAGGGAAGAGACTGCTTTCACTTAAACTCTGATGCTTCCTCCACACACACAAACTGAAAAGTAAGTAAGTTTCCACCAATGCAGCTCAGACTGCTGAGTAATTGAATTCTCTGACCAAAACTACAATCCTAGACATCCTATGAAATCCAAAGGTACAGAGTGAAGCCACTAATTTTGCAACAGTTTCTTGCTTTTGTGATTTAAAGCAAGATGTGTTCTATGTGCCAGGAGATCTGGGTTATTAATGGCATCCATCCTTCACCAGCCCTCATTTTCCTGGGAACAAACCACAGTGTAATCCGAGCAGGGAGAACATCAGAAACTGACTCAGGATGTGGTGAGACCTGTAAACACCAGGGACACTTTGTTCTCGAGGCCGGGCACACAGGGAGATGGTACTTTCCAGAAGAGATGGGGATGTTCTGCACTGTATCGGACAATAAATCATAAACTTCCCATCTCTGGTTTGGGCAGAAGAGTTAAGAAATGAAATGTATTGTAAGACACGCACAGCGGTCTGCTCCTATAATCCAAGAGCTTTGATGCTGTGGGCAGCAGATTCAGAAATTCAAAGTCATCCTCAGCTATATGACGAGGCCAGCCTGGGCTACATGAAACCTTGTCTCAAGAAAGTGACCAAGCTTAAATAATGACAAATATAAACAAGTAAATGAAATTCAATGATTTTTTTTTATAGTTTCTTGCCAAAAGGAAGAAGTTTCTTTTCTTTTTTTTTTTTTTTTTTTTTTTGGTTTTTCGAGACAGGGTTTCTTTGTGGTTTTGGAGCCTGTCCTGGAACTAGCTCTTGTAGACCAGGCTGGTCTCGAACTCACAGAGATCCGCCTGCCTCTGCCTCCCGAGTGCTGGGATTAAAGGCTTGCGCCACCACCGCCCGGCAAGGAAGAAGTTTCTTGTGGGGTATAGTGGTCCATACCTTTAATCCCAGCACTCTGGAGGGAGACAGAGATAGGCAGAGCTCTGAATTCCAGGATAGCCCAGGGCCTACACAGAGAAACCCTGTCTTGAAAAGAAAAAAAAAATCTGATTCTGTTTATCATGTATATATTAAGATTGCTTTTATTTGAAAATAATTTTTATTCTTCAAATACCATGCTGTTGGGTCAATTTCGTGATCCACACTCCTTTGACCCTAGCACGTGGCAGCCAGTGGCAGCCAGATCTCTATGCGTTCCAACAAGGCTACTCAGTGAGACCCTGTTTAAAAACAAAAAACCAAAACAATAACAGAAAATCCTTCTCCACACACAAAAACACGTTATTGCCTGGGTGTGCCCTGCCTTTAATCTCCAGGATCCAAACAATAAAACAAAAGAGTCTATGTTGAAACTTCATCTCCATTATGAAATATTAGTAGGAAGATCGAAGTGGGACCTTTAAGAGGTTGCTAGGGATAGTTCAATGTCTGTAATCGCAGATTAATGAAGAAATGGATTATTAGGTTAATGGGTTATCTTGAGAGTGAGTCTACTCCAGAAGCCAGCCTGGCTAGGTACCTCATCCACGCCCAGTCTGTCCCTCCTCTGCCTAGGGAATCTGCTTGCACGAAGACCACTAGATGTGCCCCTTCAATCTTATACCAGATTGTGAGCCCAAGCGAACCTCTTTTCTTTGTAACGTACTCAGTTTTCTATGCTAAGAGCAATGGAGAGCACAGTAAGAGAGGAAATCTACTGCGTCACTGACTAATGGGCTCTAGGGAGGATGACTCATATCTTCCTTAGAGAAATGTCCTGAATTCACACGCTAACGACGGTTGTCATCCTTGCTCACTTGGTTCCTGATAGTCAGGCTTCTTTGCTTTTCCACCAACATGCTGTGTGCTGTCCTGCTTTCAAGATTTTACACTTACTGTTGCTTCTGCTGGAATATCTCCCATCCTAAAATATTATTTTCATTTTTTGTGTTTGTGTAAAACATGTTTAAATATGTGTGTGTATGGGCGTGTGTATGTTTGCATGTGTGTATGGGGTAAGGTACACGTGGAGGCCAGAAGCTGACACCATGTGTCTTTTAGCACTTCTAACCTTATTTTAAAAAATAAGAGACAGGACTCTTTAATAAATAAAAAAAAATAAAACATAAAAAAAAGAAGGGACAGAAACAGGAAAAAAATAGTTTAATTTTAGCATTCAAAATTATATGTATGCATGTGTCCTTGTAAGGGTGTGAGCACGTGAGTGTTCTGAGCATCTAGAGGGGTGAGAGTCCCTGGAGCTGGAGCTCCAGGTGGTTAGGGACCACCTGACCTCGGTGTTGTAAACTGAACAGGTCCTCTTGAAGAGGAGAACTTGTTCTTAACTGATTAGCTATCTCTAGGGCCCTTCCACTTTATTTATTTATTTTTTTTGAGACAGGGTCTCTCACTGAACCTGGAACTCACATTTGCTACACTGGTTAGCCCTCGAAACCCTGGAATCCTCTGGTCTCTGCCACCCAGAGATTGAACTCAGGTTAGCAGGTTTGGTGGCAAGAGCTCTTCTTGTGGAGCTGTCTTCATCAACCCTTTATTTTCTTCTTAAAGATTCCCTAAACAAGGAGACACTCCCCAGGCCCTCACGTCACAAGATATGCATATGAATACATATACATCCCGCACACTTATATACCATCTTGCACTGTTCTCTTATACTGTTTCACTTTTGTTTGTGTTCATTTTCTTATCATTCATGCATATTTTTGTTTATTATCCTTCCTGTGATCATGTATGCTCCACGCATACATGGCAACAGGCAGAAAGTGTGTCTCTTTTGCTGACAACTGATTTCTCATGGTTAGTACAGTCCCTGGCGTGTTGCAAACACCCAGTGGATAGTGTGGAGAGAATGAACCGATGAAGCGAGCAAGCAGATCTCCAGAAGCTCTGACTCTGGTTTAAGCGCTGAACGTCTCAGGATCATTAGTCAAGTTCTACATGCTGTTAGATACTTTCAGGTCAATAGCTCACCAAATGACTAAGAGTGCATGAATGATTAGATCTCCATTTATTCCCATCCTTTTTCATCTTGTCTCTTATGACTTCAACTCTGATTTCAGTAGTTTTATACCTTGAACCTCTACAAAAGATACCTTGTAAAGACAAAGTTCCCTGTGCTAAACACCAAAAAAAAAAAAAAAAAAATTCCAAAATTTCAAGAAATTTCTGTAAGTAGAGTTAAGTCTTCACTTCACATTTCTACCATAATTTCTCAAAAGCCAGGAAACACCTGGACTGAATGAGTCTTGCTCTGGAGTCTTGCAAAGGCTCGGTCCACTCCAACACAGAATATAGGAAGAACCCTTACAAGAGCAGCATTATTTAGTGTCTTAAGCACATCAACCTTTAAAATTAGTGCAGTGCCAGAAAACTTTTATCCTACTTGCTTTATATTTTACTGTTAGATTGCTTTAATCAAATTCAGGTCTTTCTTGACATTCATGAAATCTTCCTTAAAACGTATTTTCATATGTGTAATTACCATCCTTAGCAGGGAAACTTTTAGACAACAGTACCCAAGATTTCAACAATGCAAAGTTGTTTGGCCTTGTTACAGTTGCCCACTTTTGGCTGTTTTAACGAACAGTTGTGAGTGAGCTTGGTGTCAGTTTCCACATAACCCGCATGTCCTTGGGGGATCTCACAGTTGCCATCTAGACAAGCATATTGTTGTGCTGGGAGAAGCTCCTACTTTAATTCCACTGTGTGGTTTGAGCCAGCTATTGGGAGAATTAATAAAAGTCAACACACTGTGAGGATTAAGGCTCTCCCTGCCCTTGCCTTCTATTTTTCCTTGTTTCCATGACTCTCGGAACAGAATAAGTGTATGTTAGTGCCCAGCTGGAAGGAATGACAGCACAGGGCACACTGGCATGGTTATGTGCCTATCTCAGTGTTAAGGACTTCAGGAATCCATTCTCTTCTTCCACCGTGTAAGTCTCAGGGATTAAACTCAGGTTTCCAGGCCTGACAGCAAGTACCTTTATATTTATTGCTGCTCTCCTGCCACTGATGTAGCCATTGAAAGATAATTTGAAAGGTGTGAACACTTGTGGTGGTCTAAAAGAAAATTGTCCCCTGGCATGTAAAAGGCCCTAGATTCAGTCTTCAGTACTGGAGAGAGAGAGAGAGTGAGAGAGAGAGAGAGTGAGAGCAAGAGACAGAACTCTCTCTCTCTGTATGTGTGTGTGTGTGTGTGTGTGTGTGTGTGTGTGTGTGAGAGAGAGAGAGAGAGAGAGAGAGAGAGAGAGAGAGAGAGAGAGAGAGAGAGACAGACAGAGAGCGAGAGAGAGAGAGAGAATCCTCAAGAGTGTAGGTGGTTATGAGTCAACAACTCGAGAGAAAACACATTTCAGATTTATAAACAGAACACAGAAGAAAGAAGAGGAGAAAAGGACTCTGGGATATGAAAGTTGGGGACCTCAAGGGTGGAAGTCACCTGTGGGCTGTGAAAACTCTTGGAGGTGCTTTGGGCTCAGAGCCAAAGTATCAATCCAAGATGTCTGTAGCCTACTAGTAGGCCTCCTAGCAAGAGAAAATGTCCATAGCATAGGAGTAAGATTTGCCCAGCTGAAATGAGAGCCGAGATCTTCAATTCAAAAGAACTGCGTGAGTCAGAGTCCAGTAAGATAAAATGCAGAGATCCATTGTAAAACCTCAGAAGACCAAAGGCTTAAAATGTCAATTTAATATTTATGCTCCACATTTGAACATGTGTGTCAACAAAGTGAAAGTACAAACCCAAAGGAAGAGGATGTGGACTTGGGTAGAAAAGAGCTGACGGTGGCACTAAAGACTTCAGGTGATAAGAAACTCTCTAGCCTGGGAATGTCATGCTGTACAGGAGTGCTTGTGTGCATGTGACAATCTTTGTTAGACAGACAATAATAGTTTGATTTAGGGTGAGGTATTTGGGTCACACTTTGTCTTAGCTAGGGCTTCTATTGCTGTGAAAAGGCGCTATGACCATGGCAACTCTTATAATTACAGTTCAGATGTTTGGTCTGTCGTCACCATGGTAGGAAACATAATGGCATACAGGCATCCATGGTGCTGGAGACATAGATGAGAGTTTTATATCAGGATCTTAAAGCAGCAAGAAGAATCAGTGAGACACTAGGTGTAGTAAGCTTTGTTATTTAACTTTCTTTGGGCTACTAAACCTCAAATAATGACTCAGAGATAATTATGAAAGCCTGGCTTTATCTTAGGCCTGTTTCCCAACTAGCTCTTATAACTTAAATTAACCTATTTTTATTCATCTATGTTCTGCCACGTGACTCTTTACCTTTCTTCTTTAACGTATGCCCAACTTTCTCAATGTCTTGCTGGCATCTCCTCTGCACCTGGATTCTAACTCTGAGTTCCTCTCTTTCCCTGGAAATTTCACCTATTCTCTCCTGCCTAGCTAATGAACACCTAGCTCTTTATTAAACCAATCAAGAGGCACTTTGGCAAGGATATATCTTTACAGTGTACATAAAGAGTATCCCACAACAACTAGACCTGGCTTGATGTTCTGAGACATCAAAGCCCATCTTTTAGTGACTCAAGAATCATGAGATCATAATTGTCCCAAGAGAATGTAATTATCAGAACTTTGGTGCTACTGTGAATAACTTGCTTAGTTATAATAATGCAATTTTGCTATTGATTATGGTAGTTCGAATAAAAATGGTCCCATATGCTCATAGGGGCTGACATTATTAGGAGGTATGGCCTTGTTCAAGTAGATACAGCATTACTGAAAGAAATGTGTCACTAGGAGTAGACTTTGAGATCTCAGAAGCTCAAACCAAGCCTAGTGGGCCTCGGTTTCTTCCTGCTGCCTCTGGATTCAGGTATAGATTCACCATGTCTGCCTGTGTGACACCATGTTTCCTGTCGTGCAGATCATGGACTAAACCTCAGAACTGTAAGCCAACCCCAATTAAATGTTTTCTTCTACAAGACTTGCCGTGGTCATGGTGTCTCTTCACAGCAATAGAAACCCTAAGACATTGGCTGTCAACTTTTAACAAATCTAAGCAATAAACATGGAGGAATTAATTGTGATTAAGAGCAGAATGTGGGTTCTTCCAACATTGATGATGAAGCTTGAGCTGATAGATCTGGGGAGATGAGAGACAGGTAAGCAAGGGACAAGCAACCGCGAAGGTACAGTTGCCTTCATTTTGTAAAGTGAGAGTCAAAGGAGCTGATGAAAAGCTTAAACACTGCCAACAAGTGACCCTGCTGAGAGATGCAGAAGATGCTGCTCTGTCAAAGGAAAACAACGGAAGATGACGTAATTCAATTTACACTATAAACAAAAACATAAAGTCTAAATAGATTGTAGACTCTATCTGTGAAAATAATGTGCAAAAGGTTTATAAAAATCAAGTTTTTAAAAAAAGTATGCCGAATATTAAGGATCATTGGCCTTAGTCAGATGTGGTGGTTCACACTTAAAATACTAGCACTCTGAAGGATGAGGCTAGCCTAAGCTACATAGCAAGATACTGGCTTAACAAACAGACAAAAAGAAACAGCATTCTTAAAATTAAGGACTGTGGATTTGGTTATAATAAAGTTAAAAATATTAAAAATGAAATAGCGAAGAGGTATGCCACAGATATGGAGGTATTTGCAATGTACATTTCATAGTTCTTTGTTACAGCCAGCAGATGACTCCCATCTAGAATATTGAGAACTCATGAAACTCAATAAAAAAGGGTTAATACCAAATGGAAAATGGGCAAATATACTTAGCAGCAGCAAGTAGACAAACAAATTTGATTCCCAGTTCCTACACAGCAGTTCATGACCCGCTCCAGAGGATACAATGCCATCTTCTGACTTCTAAAAGCACCTAGCCTACACATGGTGTACAGACATTCACATGGGCAAAACAGACAAACAGATAAAATTAAAAAGAAAATGGTCACAAGCAACACACACAAAACAAACACCTCCCAGATAGGCTATGTTAAATTAATTATCAAGTGTGAGAAAAAGCTTAACATTATTAGTCACCAGAGAAATGAACTTTAAAATTACATAATGTGACTGAAATTAAACATATACTGAAAAGTTAATGCCCCAGGGCATGGGGCATCAGACGGCCCCTTCTCCCTTATGCTGCTAGTGGGAATAGACACTGGTCTTAACTCCAAGAGAGCTGTGGGTCCCATGAGTAAGAAATAGTCCAAAGGCCATGATTATTGTTTGGGGATTCCTTTTGTGGAGTTCAAGAGAAGTAGTTTGGCTTTTAAAGGGTGTTGGAAGGGTGATTCTCTTTTGATTGACAGGTTAGATCATAAAATCTTATTTTTTCTACTGTGCATGCCCTTTTCCATACTTCATCTGATTTTAATCGTATACATGTTGAATTATACATATGCACGAAGTGGTAAATAGAGGATTCACTCTAAAATTTACTTGAGGACACAGTTTTGTTATTATTCATGCCCTCACTCGCAAGCCAGTTCAGGCTGGATTAGCTTTCCCAGTCTTTACAACTAGATGCAATGAGCGTATATTCGAGCAGAAATTGCCCAAAATTTATATTTTAAAGGATTATTTTGTTTTCCTTTATGTGCATGTGTGGGTCTATGTGGAGATATGTTCACATGAATGTAGTTGCCTTTGGAAGCCATAATAGGGCAACATAGACATAGATGTTTATGAGCGCCTGAAGCAGAGTACTGAGAAGTAAACCCAGGTCCGCTAGCACAGGCTTTAACCACTGAACTATCTCATCATCCCCTAAATGTAATTGTTGTTATGGGTGAAGAAATACTGTTGTTCAGAGAGTGATGCTTGTGTGGCGCAATGTAGGTGGGTGTGTGTGTCTGTCTTTGCTAGTTTTTTTGTTGCTGTGAAAAGACACCATGGCCAAGGCAACTCATAAAGAAAACATTTAATTGGGGTGTCCTACTTATATTTTCAGAAGTTCATTTCATTATCATCATGATGGGGAGCATGGTGACATGCAGGCAGACGTGGTGTTGGAACAGTAACTGAGAGTACTACATCTTAAAGGTAACAGGAAGTTGACTGAGACATTGGGTGGTATCCTGAGCATAGGAAACCTCAAAGCCTGCCCTCACAGTGACACATTTCCTCCAACAAGGCCATAACCACTCCAACAAAGAGAAATCTCCAAATAGTGTCCCTCCTTGTAAGATTATGGGAGCCCATTACATTAAAACCTCAATGTCTGATATTACAATATTACACTATTCAGATACGGGTGTGTTCTGGTCAGGTTTTTTTTATTTGTTTGTTGACAAACAAGCTAGATATATTGATTGATGGTCAACATGGGAGAGCCCAACCCACTGGAATCAGTGCCAACCCAGGTGGTCTTAGATGATATAAGAAAGCATATTAGAGCTGGGTGTTGGTGGCGCACGCCTTTAATCCCAGCACACAGGAGGCAGAGGCAGGCAGACCTCTGTGAGTTTGAGGTCAGCCTGGTCTACAAGATTTAGTTCTAGGATAGGCTCCAAAGCTACAGAGAAACCCTGTCTCAACCCCCTTACTCCTCAAAGAGCACATTAGACAAACCATGGGGAGCAAGCCAGTAGACAGCATTTCTCTATGGTTCTGCTTCAGTTCCTGCTTCCAGATTCCTGCCCTGCTTGAGGTTCTGGTTCTGACTTTCCATTGTGATGGGTTGTGACCAAGAGTTGTAAGGTGAAATATACCCTGTCCTCCCCAAGTTGCTTTTGGTCATGGTGTTTATCACAGCAATAGAAACCAAACATAGTACATGCAGGAAAAGGAGCCAGGTTGCTTAGGATATTATCAGAAGAAGAGTTGGTGTGTAACTAAAATGGAATAGGATCTGAGAGTACACCATTTTCTATGCTTGTCTGCCTCATTTGTTAGCAGAGCTGAAGGTGGAAGGACATACTTCTTGGAACTGCTTCACGCTGAGTGAGTCAGGCAGAAACTGTCTCTCCTTTTCTGTCCCTGAAGTTGTTATGTATCCCGGGGCCCCACTGGAGAACATCCATAAAATTTCTCAGCTTGCTCATCCAGGGTTGAACAGATGTCTCCCTTGGCATGGTCACATGAGGGTTTGTTTTGTTCCAGATGGCAGCTGTTGTTGAAGGACCATCTGTAAACTGACCTGTTGGGTCTCGGGGGAATAAAATCCTACTACCATGGTAAGGAAGGCTGACAGTATCCAGTTTGTCCAGCCTGGGACCAAAAGATTGTTGCCCATATTATCAGCCACAGTAGTCCCTCAGAGATTGCTGAGATGCTGTTGGACTTCTCCAGATTTATGAGTTAAAAGCAGGATTCCACCTGGCGACAAGAGCAAGTCTTGTCCTGTAACTAGTATGTCTCAGACTCTTCTATTTTGGAGGACTGCTCCTCTCAGGGAGTCTAGTTGATCTTGAATTTGGGCTAGCCTCCCTTCATTCTTCTACATGCTCTTCTGTAGGAGGAGGGCCTGCTTGTTTGTCTCGGCTGCCCAGAACCTAAATAACCTCACAGAAATTGTATTATGGTGGTGATAATGGTGTGTGTGTTTCTTTCTTTTAATTTGCTGGTGTAGGATTATGGGATCATTTATTTCATGTGTTTTCTCGGGTTTAGTTAACCTCTTTGGTTTGGTGCTTTCCTCTATTACTCTCTGTAGGGCTGGATTATAGATAAATATTGCTTAAATTAGATTTTACCATGGAGTGTCTTATTTTCCTCCATCTATTGTAATTGAAAGTTTTGCTGGTTATTCTAGTCTGGGCTGAAATTTTTGGTCTGTTAGAATTTGTAGAACATTTGTCCAGGCTCTTCTGGCTCTTAGAGTTTCCATTGAGAAGTCATGTGTTATTCTAAAAGGTCTTCCTATATATATTACATGATCTTTTTTCCATTGCAGCTTTAAATATTCTTTTTCTTTTCTTTCTGTATGTTTAGTGTTTTGACTATTATGTGCCTAGTTGATTTTTTTTTCCTGATCCAGTCTATCTGTTATGTAAGCTTCGTGTAACTTGATTGACATCTCCTTCTTTAGGTAGGAAAATTTTCTTCTGTGATTTTGCTGAAAACATTTTCTTTGAGCCGGGCGATGGTGGCGCACGCCTTTAATCCCAGCACTCGGGAGGCAGAGGCAAGCGGATCTCTGTGAGTTCGAGACCAGCCTGGTTTACAGAGCTAGTTCCAGGACAGGCTCCAAAGCCACAGAGAAACCCTGTCTCGAAAAACCAAAAAAAAAAAAAAAAAAAAAAGAAAGAAAGAAAACATTTTCTTTGTCTTTGGAAGAAGAAGGGCTTCTTCGTCTTCCTCTATTGTCATTATTCTTAGGTCTTTTATAGTGTCCCAGATTTCCTAGATATTTTGTTCCAGTTTTTTTAAAGAGTTAATTAATATTTTTAGAGTCATTTTCTTTGACTGGTGTATTTATTTCTTCTATCTTGTTTTTAGTGTCTGAGATTCTCTTTTCCATCTCTTGTATTCTGTTGGTGAGTCTCTGAGGTTTCTGTTCAAGTTCCTAAATTTTTCATTTCCAGATCTCTTCAGTTTGGATTTTCTTTATTGACTTGATTTCTCCTTTCATGTCTTGAGCTATTTTTTATTTCCTTCCACAGTTTGTGTTTTTATATTTTTCTTTAAGGAATTTATTCATTTCTTCTTTAAGTACCTTTCTCATATTCATAAAGGCTATTTTAGGTCTTTGTTTTGTGCTTCCACTATGTTGCAATATCCAGAGTCTGCTGAGGTAGGATTGCTGGGCTCTAGTGGAGGCATATTATTCTGCAAGTTATTGATTTACTTTTATGCTGGGGTTTCAACATCTGAGTTTTGGAATATTATAATTCCAGGTGCTGAAATTTTATCTCGTCTTTGTTGGGTGGGCGTTTTGTTCCTTGGTTTCTGTTGCCCTTTCTGGTTCTTGGGAGAGTGTAGTGACTGCATGTTGCCTAGTAGGAAATTCTTCTGGTATACTAACAGGTGTGGCCACAGGGGGTTCTGGGTAAAATGTGTTTTTAGGTATTGGGAGTTGATACTGAAATGGGGTATGTGTTGATGGGAGGGGCCTGAGAAGGTCCACAGGTGGAGGAGAGGGAAGCAGTATGCTCCATCTGCATCTGCTTATTCCCCAAGGAATGAGGGAAGAGAATGAGGAGAGGCCAGAGCCTGTAGGCTGTTTCATGGCCAGAATGAGACTGGGGGTTGTTTATGGAGGAGAGAAGGGAGAGCGAAGGTTGGAAACTTGACTACCTACTTTACTCTCAGGCAGGCTTGGCTTGGTGGGGTCTCAGAGAATGACTGCTGGAGTTGGGGCCTGAAATAACAAGATAGTAGGGAGGGATATTGAAAAAGATATTTGTGATCCACTGGAGGTGGAAGCAGAGAGGAGAGGTGGGGCTCAGCATGTGGTCGGCTACAGAACTGGGCATGAGACTAGGGAATTGGACTGGAAGGAATGGAGAGAGAGGTGGAGATCTGCAGTTAACCTACTTGTTGCCCTGGCTGGAGTTTTAGAAGCTCTGTAAAAGGAAATAGAAAAGATCTTAGAAAAATGGTCCAGGTCGGTGCTAGTTTGCAGTCACCATAATTAAGCCAGCCAACTGCGGTGAGTCTCTGAGGAGCAGTGACAGATCTTCATTTGGCTCACATGAGTGCTCCATTGTTTCTGTTGATCCTAGAGACAGTGAGATAGGCTTAACCCTAGGAAGATGAACCCCACTGTCCACTTCAAAGAACTTTACCACGTGAGTGGCCAGGATGACAGTGCAAGTTTTCTTTCATTTTGAAGTAAGTGGAGCCAATAGTGACCCTCCTTTCAAGTTTTTGTTAGTTCTCATTCCTAGGGGTTGGTCTTGAGATCAGTATAGCTATGACCTGGAGGAGCAAAACCTGAATACCAACTTTTCTTCATTGGCCACCAACCACTTTTTTCCCCTAGTAAGAACCCTGTTTACTAGTATATATTGGTTCTAATTCCTGGTTGAGAGGAAGCATGTGGCACGAAGTGGGGAGGGTGCTGACACATAACCCCTGATGTGGGATTCCCCTCTGTATGTTATGAATATGTTTTTATTATAATTGGTTATTAAAGAAGCTGTTTTGGCCAATGGCATAGCAGAGTAAAGCCAGGCCAGAAATCTGAACAGAGATATAGAGAGAAAGTAGGAGGAGTCAGGGAGATGCCCTGTAGCTGCCAAAGGAAAAAGAAAACAGCCTCCAGCCAGAACCTTACTGATAGGCCACAGCCTCAAGGTGATATACAGATTAATAGAAATGAGTTAATTTAAGATGTAAGAGTTAGCAAAAAAATATACCTAAGCTATTGGTCAAACAGTATTATAATTAATATATTTTCTGTGTTATTATTTGGGTCTGGGCAGCTGGTAAACTAACAAGCAATATTTGCCTTCAAAATGGCATACATTGTGAGACAGTTACATCCACATTAAACCTGAGAGAGCTTGGGAAGGGATTTTAGACACAAAAGAACAGAGTTAAGCTTGACTTCTTGGTAACCATACTTTTTTCAGACTTGCTTCTAACAAACAGAGGCATGATTCCTTTAAGAGAAGGCTTCCTGATTCAGTGGTAGCAGCAAAAACTGCACAACTCCTTTAATAAGGCTTCTTGTTTCATTATAGTTGCACAAACAGTTCTGGCTTCTTCAGAAAGCTGAGCACTTGAATGGGGTTTTTGGCTAGCATGCTACAAGTTACTTGGTGGCAGCATGGGCCAGCTGTTTACCAGAGTTGAGGAAGTGATCATGGCTCCCACCCGGCAGTCTCAGAGCTGGCAGTAAATTACCTCCACCATCTTAGAAGGCTGAGAAAGGTGGAGCCAGCATCCAGGGCTGGTCCAACCACACTGCTTGCCATTTTAAAGTGTTTCTGGTCAGAAAATGATTATAGATATGCAATAAAGATAGATTTAGACAAAAATAAACCTCTAAGCGGGCCATAGTATGTTGAAAAATGTATGTAGGCTAGAGAGAGAAGAAAAATATAGACAGTTATAAAAAAGTAAATGATTTTAGAAAATAATACAAAATCTTTAAAGTGACAATAAAAGTAATATAAAAGAGGACAGTTATAGATTAAAGGAGTAAAAAAGTCACATAAATATGGAATATACACAGAGTCTAAATTATGTATATTATTGTGTTTTCTTTAATATTTTGACTATGAATGAGCAAAGTACAGAGAGACATTGCATTGTACAGCCTGCTAAGCTAAAACAACATATATATATATTTTAAAAGTATCTTGACTTCAAAATTTGGGTCTAAGGATATGTTGCTTTGAAAAAGAAGTTCTACTTTTATTTTCACAGGGGACAGAAAATGGTGGGTTCCTTACCAACTAATTTGGCTTAATCAAACAAGAACTTCTAAAGTAATGGCTCAGATGGTTTAATATGCATGACAACTTCAGGATTGCTGACTGAGATGGACCTATCACACAGGATACCCCATAAAAGACGTGATTAACACCACCCCCAATCAGCAGAAAGTAGTCTAAAAAACAACATTCAAATTCCCTAAATTATTGTTTATAAATGTTTCTTTACATTAAATGGGGGTATGCTGTAGAGAAGAATACTTTGCATGGGTATGGATCTTGGTTTATTGATACAAATTAAGGTCAATTTTGTTGTATGTATACTATTACTCTTGATTAAGTTACTGTGTTTGAGAAGCTCATTTAAAAATATAATATATAATTAAGAAATACAGGCCGGGCGGTGGTGGCGCACGCCTTTAATCCCAGCACTCGGGAGGCAGAGGCAGGCGGATCTCTGTGAGTTTGAGACCAGCCTGGTCTACAGAGCTAGTTCCAGGACAGGCTCCAAAGCCACAGAGAAACCCTGTCTCGAAAAACCAAAAAAAAAAAAAAAAAATTAAGAAATACAGGTTAATAGTCATCTATTATAGTCAAACTTAAAGTCTTGTTAGTTAGGTTTTATAGATATATAGAGATATATTTCAGATAGATAAGTATTCTTCAATCCTATCAAAGACTAACAGAATATGCATTTAAAACGTCTGTTCCTAGCAGCACCAATCTACTTCAAGAGGATGATGGGCATCATAGAGTCTCCTTATGGAGTTTGTTAGCCATTTGGGCAAGAAACTGCTCTTGCCTGGATTGTTTGATGTTATGCTGTTTGAACTGGACATGCAGTCACAGAGAAATGACTGTTGAATTTACCTAATGGTGAGACTGTCCTTTGGGGTTCCTGCTTCATGAAAGAATCTGCCAGACATTCTGCAGGATACAAAAGAAGTTACTGACAAACTGTCAATAGAGGCAAAACAGTCTTTGAAATTTCCTGCTTCATGGAAAAGTCTGCTGGTTACTATGAGCCTGTAAGCTGAAGATGGATGCCCCAATGTTACAAAAGAACCTTGGGTGACTGTCCAGGCAGTGAGATGTCTCTGTCAATTCTAGAGTTTTGAAAGTTGCTTACAATGCACTTCCTGTTAACTCAGGTAATTTTATATCCTTCTGGGGTCTTTGATGGAGTTGAAAAATAGATAATTATAATTGTAGTTTTCCTTAGCTATTATAAAAGATAAAGTAGATATAGATATTTTAACTGTAATTCTTACTTGATACATGTTTTATTATTTGTAATTTTACCCTAACCCTAACCTTCCTTTTTCTTTATACAGAAAAGGGGAGATGATGTGGGATTCCCCTCTGTATGCTATGAATATGTTTTATTACCATTGGTTATTAAAGAAGCTGTTTTGGTCAGTGGCCTCTATCTTCCTACCTTTCACCCCATCTTTCTCCTCCTCCAATTTTGTACTGAATATTGATTCTAGAGCTCACACGCGCTAGGCACGCTCTCTACTATATTCTCTATCACCAAGTTATACCCAAGCGTTGCTTTTATTTTGAGAGTCTTTTCAAGTTGCCTACATTGTCTCTGACTCACTCTGTAGTCCAGGCAAACCTTGGATTATGGATTCTCCTGCTTTAGCCACCTCTGTATCTAGGTTACAGGAACGAACTTGCAGGTATGACTCCAATTTTCTTTGAAAAACAATGTATACTTGCTTGTTTTATAATGTGGGAAAATCACATTAATTTTGCTTCTTCCAAAAAGAAATAACCATGACAACTTAAGTGAGGTCTCCATGCATAGTCCAGGCTACACTCAAACTCGTCATCCTCCCTCCCACTTCAGTTTCCTGAGTGCTGGGATGGCAGAAGTGTGACATCATCCTCAGTACCCCCATCCTCTTCCTGCGGCTGGAATGCAGAGCTTCTAATTCCCTGAGGCCATGTGCTGCTGCTACTCCCTGGGGTTACACCCTTAATCTCTATCTGGTGTTGGTTTTGGATTTTGTTTGTTTGTTTTTGTTTTAAAGTAGAGAAAACTCGAAAACTCTGTGTATCAAATATAAGTCTTATAAAGAAGTTTTAAAGTTTTTTTTTTTTTTTGAGACAGAGTCTCACATAGCTCAAAATCCTCCTGCCTCAACCTCTTAAATGCTATAATAGTAAGCATGTGCCATCTTGTCTGGCTCAAAGTAAGTACATTTAAAAACACACTAATAAATCACATGAAAACTGCATTTCAAGTAGGAAGTTGCCTAATTTTCAAAGGCTTGTCTGCTTTTATTCTTTTTACATTAAAAATATTTTTAATGAAAATGTGCTGAAAAAGGTATGCAGGCTTTTATCCCAGAGTACTGAGTGAGATCTACAGCAGAGAGATCTAAACTGGTATGGCAGTGCAGGTATGTGTTCTTAGCACTGAGGAAATCAAGGGGAGCATCGCAGCAAGTTCAAGGTTAGCCTGGGGTGCACAGAGAGTTCCAGGTCAGTCATAGCTTTAGGGTTGATTCTGTTTCAAAAAGAACCCCACCCTCCAAAATGTTTTAGAAGACCAAAGAATGCTGCTGGCAAAGCTATTTGGGCCTCTGAAGAAGGTTATATTTATATTTACATAAATATAAGGCTATTTATAACTATTAAATTATGTGGTCTCATGATAAAATGGAGTATGAAATGGGCCAATATTCATTTAGTGTTAAACAGAGTTGTAAGTTTTGAATTTCTAAGTTTAAGCTCTACCATGTTAAAATAACTTCTACAGCTGGGAGGGATTAAAGTCCAAGAATTTATAATAAAGCTGTGTGTGTGTGTGTGTGTGAGTGTAGGTGTGTGTAAGTGTGTGTATGTGTGTGTGACAGATTTTTACTGCATAGCTTAGGTTAGTCTTAAACAGGTCATTCTCCTGACTATGTTTCTTGAGAGTACTTGGATTATAGGCATATGCCACTACACCAGATTAAAATCATAAATATTTATAAAGGAAGGATTAAATTTCATCTTATTTCACCTCTGTAGTTCTTTTTACTTTCTAGCTAACATAGGAAAATAAATACAACTTTCCCCCAGGGAATGTGTTATTTATGCCAAGGCAGTTAAAGAGCACATCAATTAATTATTCTTGTAAATCTGAGCAGTTTATTCTCTGTGCACTGTAAACTTGCTTTTGAAGGAATGTGTGTTGAGACATCTGGAATCTTTGCCTTTAGAGTTTGGAACTATTTTGGTCTCATTCCCATCCACCATCGACTATCCATCTGCTCACTCAGTGTCTCAGTACTTTTGAGAGTTGACAATAAGAATAATGTAAGTACCATTGCTTGCAGCCACTCATGTGTCCCTTTCATATCCCGAAAGTGACCTTCATGACCTCCCCTCTGTTCCTGGTCACATTTCCCGTGCACATTTCTGAAGAGTGGAAAACACTGATTAGGTCCTCTTCCCCAAGAAAGTTGCGTTTCAGGAAGGAGATAAACAGTTATAGGCAACCAATTCATTTTAAAGCAGGATTGGTTAGTAACCAGTGGCTGGCGCCAATTTTAACCCGTGTATCCTGTAACTTTAGCTGAGTCCTCTACTGTATCTGCCTAGTGCCCCTGTGTACTGTACATCTTGAGCCTTCTCATGTGGCAATGTTCTTGGTAAACAGAATAGCCAGGAAAAGGACAAGCTGAACTTGGTTGGCAAAGGTGTACCTTATGTACGATGGAGGGACAGTTGGCAAGTCTTGAGCAATCACTTAGATGCCCGTGTGTGCACACACTCAGGCTTTATGTGACATGCGATGATTCATCTCCTAAGAGGTTGTTTTTTGCTCTTCTAGAGCTGGCAGTCAGTCCTCCTCTCAGAAATGGGAGATTTCTTGAACTAATTTGGACAAGTAGGCTGTGTTTTTTAGACCATGAAGCAGTAATGCTTTACCCAGACAGAACTGCCAATTATTCGTGAACTTCTCTAGTCAGGAAAGAGTTCAAAAAAGGACAAAAAAGAAACCAGACCTTCTTATTAGTCTGCTTTACATGGCAGCTTGCAGGAGAATTATACCTTTGTGTCCCTCCTGGAGCAGAAAGGAGTTATTAAAAGAATGACCTGATTATCTTGGTAAAGAAAATACTATAGTTGAAATTTGTTTTGGAAAATTTGCCACGGATTTGGGTACATCCTGGACAGTGTAAACTTTGGAATCAAATTTCAGATCGTAGATAAGAAGGCGTGGACCCAGTCCTTCCTCTCCCCCACACTGTAGTTTTCTAATCTGCTAAATGATAAGAAAAGCAGCTCTGCTTCTCCCCATGGGAGCACAAGGTGTGGTGGATGCTCTGAAGACACAAGTCGGTGCAAACATGCTCACCCATGTGCAAGGATGAGCCAAACCACTGTTAGTGGCCTTCTTCAGGAGACACCTATGTCTTGTGGCTGTCACATGTCCCTGACAAGGAAACAGTGTATGTCTTTGCTGAGAATCCACAGATTTCAAAGAAAAAAAAAATAAAGAAATTGCTTTTTGCTCATGTATAATCAGTATTTGGTTAATTAGGAAAATTAATCTAGATTCTCTAAAAAATGAATTTTGCTTCCTTTCTCCTCTTCTATTTCCCTCCTCCTCTTTTCCTCTCCTTTCCTCACTTTCCTCCTTGGCTTTGTACATACTAGTCTAGTCATGCTCTCTGTCCTCATCCCCGGGCCCCTCTCCCACCCCTTTCTTAAGATGTGAATTGGCAAAACTGAGTCAGAACCTGGGACAGTGGAGACTAGAATGACCTGTTAGGTCAATGACAAACACTGAGGTGGAGAGATTGTCATAGCCATTCCATGAGACTCTTGAAAGAGATTAAATAGTAAATAAATAATTAAATAAATGTAAGCAACCAGAACTTAGCTTCTACCCATAGGGGCAGGAGAACCTGGCCTGTTTCTTAGGGGAAACCTTTTAAATTTGCAGCCTGCTGTCGTGTATTATTAGGTCTGTCACCAAAGGCCTCATTGAGTGTCAACCTAGGAGCCTAACAGTGTATTATGCACTGAGAACTCACAGTGAGGAAGGAACATATTTCTAGTCAAGGTCTTCACCTCCGAAGGGAGAGAAATACATCCAAATAGTGACAGTGCTCCGAGGGGAGTGTTGAGGTTAGCAGCAGACACATTTGCTGTGCTTACAATGCCTGGGCTGCTTGAGGCTGAAGAAGAAATGTCTGTGCTCGACCCTGAAGACCGAGAAGAGGGTGGAGGCAGGGGCACAGCTCCAGCAGGCACAGAAATGAGGTTGTCAGCAGTTTCCAAAAATCTTTCAGGACAATGGCGTGTGTAAAGGTTAGGCAGCTCCGGGTTGGTAGGTATGAGCTAGAGTGTAAGCAGGGTGAACGCTGGGAGGTACAGTACTTAGATTCTCTGAATCAGGGTTTCTGTATCTGTAATGTGGGCATTATTACCAGTCTTGGAGAACAATCGAAAAAATGGAATGAGGACTATAAAAGGCTTGGAGCAGTACCAAGGGACAGACGACTGCTGGGATTCTCCAGAGACAGGC
This sequence comes from Microtus obscurus, assembly GCA_963919715.1. Lineage (NCBI taxonomy): Eukaryota > Metazoa > Chordata > Mammalia > Rodentia > Cricetidae > Microtus > Microtus obscurus. The sequence goes on from CAWTZC010002514.1 coordinate 40,545,274, forward strand.
GCAGCTACTGCTGCAGGATGATGTATTGTTCAGAACACCATGGTCTATCCTGAGAAGCGCATTGTGACTTACCATCTTATATATGAATGCATCAACTTTCCCTTTTGCAGATAAGAAGCCTTTTTTGGTGTGTAGTGTTTGAACCCAGGATACTCCGAATGCTGCACGATCTACTCTGAGGTACAACCCAGCCTTGTTAAACCATCTTGATAATTCACCTATAAAATGGAAGTAAACACCTTCTTGCCAGTTGTTCTGAGGACTAGAGTTAATTTCAGACACAGTCCTAGCAGTGACACATACCACACAGTAGTTATTAGTAGTTAAATATTCGTAGTTAAACTGCTAATATTATAGTGCTTCTGAGAGTCAGTGCTCACGGGTAATGTTCTTACCCTTGTATTGAGTGATGGCGGTGCGAAGGCGTGTTGTTGTTTGATTCTTTGTCTGAGGATAATATCTCATGGATTCCAGGCTGACCTTGTCCTGGCCTTGCAGCAGGGATAATCTGGAACCCACATTTTCCTGCCTCTATCTCCAAATGTTAGATTACGGCTGCCTGCCACCATGATAGGAAAGAGCACGAATTTTTGTGTGTGTGTGTGCAGAGGACTGAGTTTTCTACTAGGCCAAAAGCAGACAACACTTTTGCATATATAATATCTTTGTTTAAAGATAGTGTGCCACAGGGTGAATATGTCGTTTGTGTGGATTGGTATGCATACGTTATTCAAGCTTGTTTTTTTAATGATGTCTTCATTTCTTCATTAGAACCACACACTTACCTAGTAGATGTTTGAAGAAGAGTTGTTACATAATAGATACTTCTCTAGTTGCCTTTTGTTCTGTTGGGTTTTAGATCCTGAAATTGTGCTTTGAAATCTGTGTTCTTGGATGATGTGAACAGGAGAGTGCACATACATGCGTTTGGCTTCAGCTGGTGAAGGAGGTCATGCCTAGAGGCTGCAGAGGTCTGTACTATAATCATAACATGAACAGTTACTATATTTATGATTTTATTATGACATCTTTAATAAGCATTGACTTAGAGGTCAACTGGATGTTGCATCAAAAAACAGGTCTAAGGAGTTGAGAGATGGCTGGTGGCTTAAGAGCATTTGTTAAGTTTCATGCACCCATACAGTGGTTCATAACCATCCATATCTTTATTTTCAAGATCTCAGATGCCCTTTTCTGTCCTCCAAGGGCACCAGGACAGTCATGGTTTGCATACAAACAGGCAGGCTAAAAACGTATACACATAGAATGAAATAAATGAATTTAAACTAGCAATAATACAAACGTGATGTCTAGAAGCATTCTCAGTTCACCTCATACTTTTCTTCTTAGAACTTTATTTAGATGCCAGAAGGTTCAGGAAAATCCAGTCTCACAGAAAACCCTCTGAGACTTTTCTCCTCTGCTCAGTTGCATAGTTCTGTAATGTCACATCCCCGCTGTTATCCTGTTAAAGTTATAAGTATCCATGATTATGAAACTAGTTACATGTGTTCTGACTTAAGTGTTTGAAAGTGACATTATAACTCTGCTTTAAAACTGTTGGAGTGAGGGCTGGGGAATTGCCTGGAGTTAGCTCAATGGGTAAAAGTGCTTACAGCTCAAGGAACCCAAGTTAAGTCCCCAGAACTCATGTGAAAGCCAGGTGGGAAGCATGAACAACTGGAATCCCAACACTACTTCAGGTGGGTAGGACACAGAGGTAGGAGAATCTGCAGAAGTTCATAGGCCAGTTAGACTCACATAAGCAGTAGAAAAAAAGGGAGGCCCCATTTCAAACAAGACGTACAAGGACAGACACCCAAGGTTGTCCTCTGACCTCCACATACAGGTGTAGTACCTATGCTCTTGTATCACACACACACACACACACACACACACACACACACACACACACTGAAATGAACTAGATGTGGTGGTATATTACATACCTGTAATTCCAGAACTTCAGAGGCAGAAGAACCACCATGGGTTCGAGGCCACCCTGGTCTATAGAGTGACACTTCGCTTCAAAAACTAAAGAGAAAAATATAAGCCTGAACTACAGAGCAAGACCCTTTCGCAGAAAGAACCAACAAGACAAGTAGCTTTTCAAAGATTCCGTCTGTACCATGTGAGCACATATCCCTAAACAATGCTTTACATGGCCCATACATTTCAATTGTTCACTTGTAAAACAACATGTGTCTAATTCGCTTGATTAAAGAACTCAGCAAAAACTATTCTTAATGTTTGCTGGCTTCAATTTTCTTTTAAAAAAGTTGTGCATTTATTGAAATACAGTTAAATACAGGAGTCTGTAACATAAAAACTGAATGTTCTTTTCTTCCATCTGGAGTAAATTGTAAGCAACTTTTGTTCCAGACTGCTCTCTTTTTTTATTTATTTTACATATAAAATGAAATTCACGTTTTTTTCCACTTAGAATTATATCATAGGCTTTAAAACACACAGACACAGGCACACACACACACACACACACACACACACACACACACACACACTCTTGCCCTCTGAAATCAAGAAGAGACAGTGTGTCCGGTGCTCAGCAGTCTTTGGAAAGGTCACATCCCACATTAAATTGCTGTCTAATTGACTACTTTCAAAATTAGTTCTGATTGTGGTAATTGCTCAAAAACACATTCAAAGAAGGCTTTTTTTTTCCTCAGAACAATTTTATTTAAAACTGTCTTTTAAAGAACATAAGGTACATGCAGTGATCGCATTATTTTAGCACAGTGGGTTGAAAACAAAACAAGAAATAGTTATTTAAATGCCTTAGCTTCGCTTGTACCATACACAAGGTAGTGAAAACTCCTCGGGGTAAGTAATAACTCAAAACCCAGCAGCAGCTGGGTTCCCCGGAGCAGAGGCCCCATGACTGTTTTGAACTGATAATGGTTTCATCTCACTGTTTGAAAAATAGGACAATGAACTTCAAATTTCTACAGTTCAGTTCACCTTCTTTAACTCTTCCTGTCTGCTAGGATGCAAGTATAGGTAACAAATCTCTAAACAAGGCCAATGAGATGACTAGGTAGAGGCCCTGGTTGCCTAGCCGGAGGACCTGTGTTTGACTCTTGGTACATACATGGAAGAACTCTTGCAGGTTGTCCTCTGACCTCATGCACAATGACATGTGTGCACCAACGCACAAACATAAACACACACAAACGAGTAAATGCAATTTAAAAAGGTTAAAACTATCTGAAATAACAACTTTCTTTAGCAACCATTTGATTAAAGTTGAGTATGATATGGTGGGTGTGTGCGTGTGTATAATGATATAGTTGAGAAAATCATATTTTCTGCTTGTAAAAGCTGTGCTTTCCAAGGTGGGCAGACTCGAAGCAGCCTTCATAAGGATCTACAAGAAGACATGGAACTTTGGGGGGTCCTTACCATGAACAAACACGAAGATGCTGTTGTATGGTAGAGCTCAGTGCTGAAATAAAGGTGTCCGTTATACTCACTAATAGGAGCCAAGGGACCAGGACAAGGGGTTCCCATAGTTTCTTCTTAACAACATGCTGTTCTTGACTTTACTAGTAAATCTGTCCTCTTTCATCTCCCCAGGTTCAGAAAGAGTAAAGGCTCTGTCTCTGAGTAGCAGTTTCTTGAAAGCCCCAAGCAGTGGCCCCATTTTGGTGTGAGTGATTTTGTCTATGTTTTTGAATGTTCCCAAATGTAGGCTTATATTCCTATTCAAGGAACATATAGCATGCATACCAAAACACACAAACCATAAATTTAATCTTTAAATGTTAATTACAGAAGCATTTTATTTCCCTTTCCTTTGTACTGGAAGCTCTATTATTACAAAACTTGTTTTCGTTGAAACCTGTTTTATTCATTGTATAGTAAAAGCAAAATATATAAAAAGTGTAGATTAATGAGTTGTATGAGAGCTTTACTTTTTTTATTTAAAGAGTTTCTTTGTCTTAAATCATGTACTTATATGTGTGTGAGTATATGCACATGAGTGCAGATGCCTTCAGAGGGTTGGATTCCCAGAGCTGGAGTTAAAAGTAGTAGCAAACTTCTCAGCAGGGGTGCTTGGAACGGACCGTGGGTTCTCTGCAGAAGCAGCAATTGCTTCTGATCCCCGAGGCACCTTCAGAAATCTGGATTCTTAATTTATTGAAAATGATGACCGAGAGGGTTTAAAGGTTACTGTGCTGGTCAGTCTTGTTCACCAACTTGATTAGATTTGGAATCTAAACTAAGAGACCCATGGGAGGATTTCCTAGAAGGCTAACGGAAGTGGGACGGCCCTCCGTCAGAGGAGCAGGCACCTTTGTGGTTCCATAAACAGGTCTGAAGGAAATCCAGCGCTGCTTTTCGCTTGTCTTCCTTTATTTTTTGCTTTTGAGTGTATTTGCTCTGCTGCCTCTGAGGCTGATGAGGCTGCCTTATTATTATTATTTTTTCTGATGTCAGAACTTAGCTTCTTTGGCCTTCCAACTTAGGGTGAAGAACTGTGTCTCTACAGTAATGCTCCATTGCCTGATTGAGACTCCTGAGGCATCCAGCCTCATTCAACTGAGCAGCTACTGAGTTCGTAGTCTTTCCAGTGTGCAGACAGTCACCGTTGGACTACACAGTCCTGCCATGTTTGCCCATATTGTAAAGTCAAAAGAAAATATGCACAGTATATGTGAAAATGAGTGAAATGAGCTCCTCAGTACATTTCATCATGTGATATTAAAATCTAAATTGGGTCATCCTATTTACCATTCCCTTTTAATTTTTGCTGTTGGGAATAGAAGGTCAATAGTTACCCTGAGAACTGCTCAAGCAATCCGGTGCTGCCATGTTCTACACTAATAGAAATGTAAGTGGAACTCTGGCTGCACAACCCAGAAGGAACTCTGTCAGGCCATTTTCTACTCATGAATGCTTTTCATAGATTTGGAGTCAGAGTGCAAAACTTTCTTGTCTCTAAATTTTTATTCCTGGAAAACATTTTGATAATTCCCTTAAATGTTTTTCAGAGGATTCTATTTTAGGTCTGAAAGAACTAGCCAGACTGGATGATGAGACTGTCTCTTAAAAAAAAATTGTTGCAGCTCATGCAGTATTTGTTTGCACAGAAAAAATTATATATTCATAGTGGAAAAATAAAAGCCTACAAATAAACAACACTAACAAACAGCTCATGGCATCTAGGAGATTACCACAGTAAATGACTGAGACAGGAATATTTGGTAGTGAATAACCCTAGTGTGTGTGTGTCTAGGGGTGATTAGTCTTTTGTTTAAAGACGTGAAAAGAGAAGAGACTCAGTATGCCCTTCTACTGGGCATTTCCTGTATTCAGCTGTCGACCTTTACTCTGGCCATATCCTGATTGGAATATTCTGTGAGGCTTGACCATCTCAGCCAATGGTCTTGATGCTGTCCTGGATGTAGAACTCAGAGGAAACTCCAATAAAGGTCCTCTGAAATGTTGGACCATCTGGGCCATACACTCCTATCAGAGACTTTTTCAGGGTGGGGAAGGTCTTCCTTGATCAAACTTGATTTTTCTTAACCCAGAATGAATCCATAGCCTCTCATTTCCTGTGGAAACAAAAGCAAAACCCCTTCTCCAAAGTAACTTATCTTTTGACTTAAATTTTAAAATCAAAGTATTTTTCAAAATATATATGTTGGATTAATCCAGTAACATTTATAATCAAATGTCTTTTTAGCAGATATTGCTTCTTCCTCAGCCATCAAACAATTCAAAGACAACACAATAACAAACAATATCAAGATTCTCTATGTATTTTCCATCTTTACATGGCTTTATTTTAAACTCTATTTCTTTTATTTTTATTTATAATTTTTTTTAGGCAGGATTTCTCTGTGTATCTTTGGATGTCCTGGAACTCACAGAGATCCTCTTGCCTTTGCCTTCCAAGTGTCAGGATTAAAGGTGTGTGCCTCCACACCCAACTTATCCCTCTCTTTCTTTTTAAAGACTTTATCCTTTTTCTTTTCTCTCCCAAGCCTACATATATTTTAAAACACACTCTAAACTGTTTAGAGGTGTTTTTTTCATCTGAATCTATCTTTACTGTACATCTCTCTTTTTCTGACCCCATGAGTCTTTAATTTGCTAAGCTATATGGCTAGGATTAAATCCATGGCTTTGACATCTGGATCCACCCCATTTCTTAGCTTTTTAAGAGTCTAGCTTCATGGTAGAGGTACTGGTGGGATCCATGTTTGTTGCCACAACTTTATGGAGTTTCAAGGTCCCTGCCCCACCAAGAAGTATACTGTCAGCTATTCATAAACACCATTTAAGTGCTTTGTGGCAAAGCATCTTGAAAAAGCTGCAAGGTTTTTGCAACTAAAGCTGAGTAAGGAAGCCTCTCTTACATGAGATGTGCTTGCCTCTAGCAAACAAAGCGTATCTGATAAAATGTTGCTACCAAGAAGCCATATTTAACTCTGTTCTTCTGTGTCTAGAATTACTTCCCAAGTTCTCTCAGGTTTTATGTGGATGTAGTTGTCCACTTCGGCGCCATCTGTTAACAGAGATTTCTGTACTGCCAGTTCCCACAGCTGTTCAGTCCCAAAGAAATACACAGAGGCCTACATTAATTATAAGCTGGTTGGCATATTAGCTCAGGGTTTCTTATTAATTCTTATGTCTTACAGTAACCCATAATTCTTGTCTGTATTAGCCACATGGCTTGGTACCTTTTATCAGTGGGGCATGCTCATCTTGTTTGCTCTTGGTCTGTGTGACGACTGCTGACTGAGTCTTTCCTCCTCTCAGAATTCTGTTGTTGTCGCCCTGCCTCTACTTCTTGCCTGGTCACTCTGCCTATACTTCCTGCCTTGCTGCTGGCTAATCAGCATTTTATTAAAACAATACAAGTGACAGGGTACAAGACCATTGTTCCACAGCATTTTTGGTTTGTTCTCAGGACTGTTTCATGGGAGAGAATACATGCTTAGTACTATAAACCTGGTCAGAAGCCTATGCATAGGAAGGTTATGGGCTGTATGGGGGAATCTACTACTGATGTGTTGCAAAGTGAAATTTTAGGTAAATTGTCTTCTGACTGTTGTGGCACTCAGTCTTAGTTAAGAAAATTTCTTTTTGCAATTGTTGATAGTCAAAATAAGACCCCATTAACTATCAAAGTCTTGTGAATAGCCTTAAATAAAACATCCCCTTTACGAGGCCAGGGGAACATTGTGAAGGAATCTTTGGAAAGAATGAGAGGTTGTTGAAATTGGGGACGCTGGGGTTGTGTCCCCAACACCCCGGCTGCCTGGCTAGCTTATGCCCGAAATAACAACACACAAACTGTATTCATTTAAACACTGCTTGGCCCATTATCTTCAACCTCTTAACCCATTTCTAATCATTTATGTAAGCACCCCAAGGTGCGCTTACCAGGAAGATTCTAGCCTATGTCCATCTTGGGTCGGAGCTTCATCGCGAGTGTCTCAGAGAGCAGAGCTATCCCGTCTGCCCGCTAGACAGGAGCATGGCGTCTCTGAGCGGAGCTACATGATTTCTGACCTCACTTCCTCTTCCTGTCAGCATACTATTCTGTTTACTCCTCCCACCCATGTTTTAACCTATCAGAACCAGCCAAGCAGTTTCTTTATTTTAACCAATGAAATCAACAGATTGATATATGACACTCCCACATCAAGAGGTGGAGGGTAGGAAGGATCTTATGGTAGTAAAATGGCTGCTGCAATCATGACCACACAACAACTGTGGTTACCTGCCAAAGACAGACACACATACACACACACATACATATACAAACAAGGAGAACAAAAAAGTATCTTTCATTCTGAGAGTTCAGAAAAACCTACCTCCCATGCTCATGCAGGCAACCATAATTAAACTCAGTGGGTCACCCCCTCACCCCACCACACACACCCAAAAGTCATAGGAGCAAGAGGAAGACTTGTCCAGAAGAAGAAGGGCTTCAGAAGGAGCAGAAAGGGAATGGAAGAGTGGAATGGGAGGGTTGGAAATGACTAAAATTCATTATATGCATGTCCTTGAGACTGTCAAGGAATCAGGAAAAATAAAATGAAAAACTACACATAAAAGAAGAAATGAGTGTCAATGAAAGTCATATATTAAGCAGATAAAAGCAAGGAAATAGGAATAAGTAAAACCCTTTAAGGGAAACATGACACTATCAAGGGATGATCATGGACTTGCTCATGACAAAATCAGTCCAGAATGTTTGACGTCCAAAAAAAGGGCCCTGTTTATGGTGGTTGATTACTTTAACTGAACACCCTCTCAGATTACCTGCAATTACTTTAGGCAAGAAGGTAGAGATGAGTGAGGAGAAGAAGCAGGGGATGATTTACATGCTACAGATTTTATAGACTAGCCTTGCCAAAGGCAGGAGTTCGCACAATGCAATTATTGTGTCAATCAATGGCTGCAACTGCTCTGAGAAACTTAATGGCATTTGGTACCCACTCTTCTGGAAAAGTTCCTCTACCCCTTAACGATGAATCATTCACTTCCAGAAAACACTACCCTTATGGGAAATTCAGTTCAAACCCAGAATTAAATTCTGTTGCCCGAGTATGGTTTGATTTCATGGGAGTGGGGGTGTGGCTGGGAAGGAGGATCAAACTCTAAAAGGACATTGAAAATCTCCTTTCCACCCTTCTCAACAGCCTTTTGGAGGCTGACTCTGCTGCACCTGAGAGCACCGGGACTGTAACAGCCGCTCCAGAACCACATTCCTTCTCTTACCTTCCATTACCTGTCCAGGGAATGCAGGGTGGGACTGGGTGAAGAACAAAGGCCTGTGAGAAGAAGTGGAAGTCTGTAGTAGAGGTTAAAGAAACATGCCAAGTCGACTTGGAATAAATTTATCTCTTGATATGCATGGTGATTCTCAACATGCATGCATATGTGTCTTTTACTAATTCCAGAAAAGTTGTTGAACTACTATTTCGGAGACTCCCTTCCTGTTCTCTACTCAATATTCTTTGTGATATTCCAGTTAAAGATCTTTTACAGTTTTATTTCCTCTTCGATTTCATATTATAGAAGTAGATATATAGTCATATGTCTATAGATAGATTTATATTTCATATTATTATAATCTAATGTGTTAATCATTTGGAAGAGGAAATAAACCTAGGGTTCACATTCCTTTACTCTCTCTTTTGTCTGTATCGTAACCATTTCAGACATAGCTTTACAACAAAAAGTGTCTTGTATGTATTTATTGGTATGTGTGCACATGCATAAGTGCGCGTGCTGTCACAGGACATGTGTCAAAGTGAGAGAACAGCTTGAGAAATTTGAATGTGAACTTACATTTATTATATTAAACTATAAATATTACCTTAGTTTTCTTTTTGGAAAGCTCTTTAATATATTACAGATATCCTTTCATAGATGTGGATTTAGAATTATTCTTTGTAATAGCAGTCGTGTGATGTTTTGTCTGTGTTCTGACAAATAAAGCTTGCTTGGGGTCAGAGGGCGGAGCTAGCCACTGCTTAACCCTTGAAGTTTGGTGAACTGTAGAGAGAGAGGACAGGAAGTGGTAAGGCAGGGCTGAGACAGGATCTCTGCCATTTTGGTTGGAGGACCGAGTGAGGTAGGAAGCAGCTGTCTACTGCTCCCAGTTCTCTGATTCTTATTCCAATATTTGACTCCTGATTTTTTTATTGATTAGCATGAATTAGATTAACATTTCAAATAGTCATATTCTACCAAATTATGGTCTTATTGTCTGTTCAGTTCATATACTTACATGTCCACTGTTTTATGGTGACCATGTAACCTGTGTTGGCTATTCACTATAAAGTAGTAGCAGGCTTATTTTGCAAGTTGGGTTCTGGAGAGGCAGTTGGTAGACAGACTTTTATATCAGATTGTCTCTGCTGTGTCTGGCTCCCTGATTCAGAATAAGTGAATGAACTGTGGTCTGAAAGGTGGAAACTTAGCCCTCATCATTGTAATGAATTTCATGCTACTAGAGATGGGAGGGGGTGGTAAGGAGCTGACAGCCCTCTGCCAGGCAAGCCACCCCAGTTATTGTAATTAGAGGCCATTGATGCACACGATAAAACATGGGCTGGTTCCTCACCTCTTTTAATTTGAAGGTTTATTATTATTCATGCTAAATTCTCTTCCTTGTTTCACTTCCATTAATAACACCTCAGAGTCAGCTGACATCATCTTGTCCACTTTTGACTTGCACGTTTGCAGGACTTGGGTAGGATGCATAGAAACCAAAACCAGATGCAATTTTCACTTGCTAAATTCCCAAGCATTGTAATTTTCAAAAGTTTGTATTAAGAATGAATTTGTCAGGTGTTTTCACTTTTTTCCTAGTCCCTTGTGCAATTTCTGCAACATATCAGAAATGAAATACATACTTGTAGAAGACATGGATGGATGAATGGATTTACTATTAGTTTGGGGTTTAACTATTGATGAATATTTGGACTAGTGAAGTTGCTTCCTTCCACAGTTAAAAAAAATCACTGTATTTTGACATTGTATTAATTTTTTTTGCTTTTGAAAAATTTACTTGTAATTTACATACAGCAATTATATATTTATGATGTAGAGTGATGTTTTAATATATGTTCATATAATGCTTGTATTCCTCACCTCAGATGTTGAAAATTTCTTGGTGATGATAAAAATCAAGATCATCTTTTTTAGTTATCTTGAAATATATGTTTCTATTAGCTGTAACAACCCAACAGAGCATATGTAGTAGAACATCAAAACTTATTTTCCTATCTGTAAATTTGTACCGATTGACACATTTCTTGCTCTCCCCCGTCTACACTACTCTCCCAACCTCTGTGAGTTAGGCAACTATCTATCCCTATGATCAAATAATTGAGGCAATTACCTTAATAGAGGAAAAGATTTATTTTATCACAGGCTCAGGTTCAACCTCTGGTACTTGAAAAAATAAAAACAAAATGGTTTGTTAGGGCTCGGGGTTTCAGAAGTTTGCATCCACGCTTTCTTGGCTCTGTGGATTTGAGCTGTGGCTGCTCAGTACATCATACTGAGAACATTTAATAGAAGAGACCAGTTTGCTTCATGTTGACCTGGGATTGACAAGAAAGAGGAAGCAGCCAGGATCCTGGTATCTCATTCATAGTATGGCTCTGAAGACTCGACTTTCTTATACTAGGTTTACCTGCTAAGAGTGCCACAACAAAGGCTGGGGAGCAAGCCTTCAACACATGGGCCTTTGGAGAACACCAAAGGTCTGATCAAAAGACTACAGTGTTCAACTCTGTGACATCATCTTTTCAGATTTCTCTTATAATTGCTATCATGTGGCATTTTGTTTGTGACTGGCTTGCTTCACTTAACATGGTGAGCTCTTGTTCCTTCTGTGTTATTCCAAACAACAGGACTTCATTCTTTTTTAGGATTATCCCATTGTACACATGTGCCTCATTTCCCCCACCCATTCATCAGTTGATGGACACTCAGGTAACGATGCTGTCATGACTACTGTGACAGCGCTGCACTGGACATGGCCATGCAGATGACTTTCCAGTCCTCTGCTTTCTTTCTCTTAACTCACGAGTTGCACTGCTGGCTCAGATGGTAGCCCTTTCTTCAGTTTGCCAAGGAAACTTGCATACTGCCTTCCGTGCTGATTGAGCTCACTTACATCCCTTCCGACAGGGCCTAAGAGTCCTTTTCTTGCATCCTCCCGGTGTTCATTATTTTAGGCCTTTTTGATATAGCGACTCCAACCAGAATGCAGGAGTACATTATCGTTTTGATTTCACTGATAATTGGTGATACGGAACCTTTTTTGTTCATTTATCTGCTGGGTGCTTCTTTTGAGAAATGTCTGGTCTTTCTCCTCTACATTTAGAGGTAAGTAGGTATAGTCTAGCAGTCAAAATTTACCATCTTCATCATGGTCAAAATCTGTTGTCTACAGGGAGGAATGACAAAGTACATCCCCAATAACCAGGTCCAACCTGCTGCCTGTTTAGTATAGTTTATTCTGCAAATGACTTTGAAATATCTATGTGTGGCTGGAAACAATCAGAATTGCAGTCTCTCTGGTGGGTAAAAACTGTAGAAAGGTTCATTCCAGTGGCCACTGCCATGTTCATTCTTTCTCATGTGACTTTCAGTTGCTTTTGTGTAGAAGTTGCAGTTGAGGAGGGGCTCACAAAACCTGAGACTTTTCTCTCTAGTTCTTTATATAAAAGTGCCACTTTCTAGTTAATCACAGATGTACTTTTGAGGGGTCAGTTGTTCATACGGCTCACTTATTAGATATTTGAAAGCTAGAGAAGTCCATTGAATTGCTAATTTCCTATTTTTGTATCAACTTGAAAATTATGTTTGTAACATGTTTTCTTTTCTATTTTATTACCCTAACTCAATGAAAAAGCCTACAGAAAATTTTGTTTGTTTGTTGTTATTGTTTTTTGTTTGTTTGTTTGTTTTTGGAAATGCACTAGTACTGGATCTTGTACATCAGGTTTGTTCAGCTCCACTTACACCAAGTCTAGCAAAGCATGTGGGACCCTTCTGGCTTCTCAGGGTTCCTTCCAGCCCCCTGCCTGACCTACGGTCACATGCTAGAAAGACAAAAGTTTCAGAATATTATTTAAGACAAAGTTTTTAGTATTGGAGTCTTTAGAAAGCCTGTGAAAAGCTGAAGATCATGCATAGATATAGGTGTATAAAAGTTGGCATGTTTTATATTTTAGTTTTGATATTTTAATTTTTCATTAGTTTCATTTTTCTACAGCAGAAGTACTTATTTTCACAAGATTCCTGGTACCAAGGCTGACACGTTAGGAAGAAGACAGCTCCACTATTGTCATTCTCAGACAAGTTTCTGTCAGGAGATCTACAGAATGTTCTCACGGGCATCTACTCCTAGTTTATACTTGCTTTTTGTAGTTTTTGAAACAATCTCACTCTGTAGCCTAGCTTGGTCTGGAATTTCCTGTGTAGATCAGTCTTGCCTGAAGCTCACAGTGACCTTCCTGTATGGGTCTCTCAAGTGATACTGGTTTTGAATTATGGCAATTTCAGAATCCATTTTTACATAGTACTGTCTATTGTTTTCCACAGAAACAGATTCAGCTTCTAAATTTCTATAAAAATATGTTAGTCAAGCATAGTTGGCTCATGACTTTGATCCCACCTTGGAAGCCTGCAGCTGGAAGATTGGCATGACTTCATGTTCTGCCTAGGCTGTGTAGTGTGAGACAAGCCCGGACAGCAGGGCAAGGTTCAGTCTCAGTGGAAATTTCCACAGGAGAAGATCCTATAGTTTTGTATCCATGAACGCAATGGCAGGCTGACTGAAGGCAGAAATTCTCTTTAACATGTTACTTATTTTATGTGTATAAATTGCACAGTGGGAGTCCTTGGGAATTACAGTGTTTGGAAGCCACTATGTAGCTGCTAGGTATCGTACCCCGGTACTCCACAAGAGCAGCAAGTGCTGCTAAGCACTGTGCTGTCTTTTCAGCCCTGAGATCCTTTTGCTTTGTGGCAGCCCAGATTTTTCTCTTAAGGCTTTCAGCTGATTGGACAAGGTCCTCTTACATGGTTGAAAGTAACCTGCATTACTCAGAGTCTACTGGTTTATGTGTCAAGTGCTATATAGCGTATAGAACACTGAGACCAGCCTGGTCTATAAGAGCTAGTTCCAGGACAGGCTCCAAAACCACAGAGAAACCCTGTCTCGAAAAAACAAACAAACAAAAAAACCAAAACAAACAAACAAAAAAAGAACACCTTTCTCTTTTGCACATTCTGCTAATTTATTTTAGTTTTACATTCCTCTCTCTCTCTCTCTCTCTCTCTCTCTCTCTGTCTCTCTCTGTCTCTCTCTCTCTGTATGTGTGTGTGTGCACGCGCGCATACGCATATAGATTCTATTGTGTGACACTATTCTTATGGAGATTTGAATAAACATTTACTCACCTCAGATAAGGAATCAATGACAGACCAAAGTAAATATACCACTAAAATTCAATGCTATCAACTAATGAGTTTTATTGGAGTTGCTTATAGGAATCTGGGTGAGGGTTACTTGCAGGAGCAGAAATGGCTCAAAAAAAGCTCCCTCCCCAAGAGCCCACCTGGCCTGAAAGCCGAAGCCTAGGAAGTCACTGCATGATCTGATCAACAGGTTTGCTAGTGTGTCTTCCAAGGCAGCTTGGCTGGTCTCTGCCTGTTCTAGGCAACTCAACTTGTCTGAGGGTGTCAGCACTCCTTACTACTTATTAAAGCTTGAGGAGAGAGGGTCTTAGTGTATCTGGTCAGCTTCAGGGACTTCCTGAAATTTTTGAGTTGTTTACTTTTTAAAAATGTTTCTTTTTTAGCTTACAGAGCTTTTCTGCAGGGTGGAGTGTTTCTCTTTAGAACGCAAGTCTCTTCCCAAGTTAGAATGTTGTTGAGTTTAAGGCCAGCCTGGTAGACCATAGAGAGTTCCAGGCCAGTTAGGGTTATATAGTGAGACCCTGTCCCAAAAACAACAACAAAATAAACAAAAATCCCAAACACAAAACTGTTAAAATTCATAGGCATCTAAAGCATATTGGAGCATTAAATCTGACTCCTTAGTTTCTTTCCCATTTTAACACCCTTGTCCAGAGCCATTGTATTTATGGGAGACAGGCTATTGTGACAGGAAGGAAAACAGAAACTAAGGAACCGATGACCTAATCTGTGAATATGCTATCTTTTATTATTTATTTATTTATTAATTAAAGATTTCTGTCTCTTCCCCGCCCCCGCTTCCCATTTCCCTCCCCCTTCCCCAATCAAGTCCCCCTCCCTCATCAGCCCAAAGAGCAATCAGGGTTCCCTGCCCTGTGGGAAGTCCAAGGACCACCCACCTCCATCCAGGTCTAGTAAGGTGAGCATCCAAACTGCCTAGGCTCCCACAAAGCCAGTACATGCAGTAGGATCAAAAACCCATTGAGTTCTCAGTAGTCCTCATTGTCCTCTATGTTCAGCGAGTCCGGTTTTATCTCAGGCTTTTTCAGACCCAGGCCAGCTGGCCTTGATGAGTTCCCGATAGAACATCCCCATTGTCTCAGTGTGTGGGTGCACCCCTCGCGGTCCTAAGTTCCTTGCTCGTGCTCTCTCTCCTTCTGCTTCTATCTTAACAGGCAAGGGAATATTAACTTTGCTTATGAACTAACCTTAAAATAGGGAAGGGTTCTAGATTATCCAGTTGGGCCCATTGTACTTACAAGTCTTTACACGTGGGAGAACAAGCAAGAAGAGGACACTTGCCGGGCGGTGGTGGCACACTCCTTTAATCCCAGCACTCGGGAGGCAGAGGCAGGCGGATCTCTGGGAGTTCGAGGCCAGCCTGGTCTACAAGAGCTAATTCCGGCCCAGGCACCAAAGCTACAGAGAAACCCTGTCTCGAAAAACCAAAAAAAAAAAAAAAAAAAAAAAAAATGCATGCAGCCAAGCTGGTTGGTATTTGGGCTGGAGAGGTGGCTCAGTGGTTAAGAGCATTGCCTGCTCTTCCAACGGTCCAGAGTTCAATTCCCAGCAACCACATGGTGGCTCACAACTATCTGAAACGAGATCTGATGCCCTCTTCTGGCCTACAGAAAGACACACAGACAGAATATTGTATACATAATAAATAAATAAATAAATATTAAAAAAAAAAGAAGAGGACACTGAGGGTGATAAGGCTTAATGGAGACTGAATGTTGTACCCACCCTTCCCAAGCTCATGGGCAAAAGTCTCAACACTCTGTGCGATTTGAGATGGGGTAGGTGTTCTGTTTTAGTAATTTCTATTGCTGTGAAGATACAACATGACTATGGCAACTTTTTTTTATTTTTTAAGGATTTTATTATTTTTTATTTATTTTTTTTAAAGATTATTTATTTATTTATTATATACACAGTGTTCAGCCTCCATGTATGCCTGCAGGCCAGAAGAGGGCACCAGATCTCATTACAGATGGTAGTGAGCCACCATGTGGTTGCTGGGATTTGAACTCAGGACCTTTGGAAGAGCAGTCAGTGCTCTTAACCTCTGAGCCATCTCTCCAGCCCCTATTTTTTATTTTTAAGAATACATATATTATTAGATAGTGTTTTTATTGTTCTATACATTTTCTCCCTCTTTTCTCTTTCTCTCCTCTCACCTTCTACCCTCTCCCATGACCCCCACACTTCCAATTTACTCAGGAGATCTTGGCTTTTTCTCTTTTCTACTTAGATCCATGTATATCTCTCTTAGGGTCCTTTTTGTTGTCTAGGTTCTCTGGGGTTGTGGACTGTAGGCTGACTTTTTTTTGCTTTATGCAAAAGCCACTTATGAGTAAATACATATTATATTAGTCTTTCTGGGTCTTGGTTACATCACTCAATATGTTTTTTCTAGATCTATCCATTTGCCTGCAAATTTCAAAATGTCATTATTTTTAATTGCTGAGTAGTACTCCGCTGATGTGGGAGTGTCATATATCAATCTGTTGATTTCATTGGTTAAAATAAAGAAACTGCTTGGCTGGCCCTGATAGGTTAGAACATAAATGGGTGGAGTAAACAGAATAAAATGCTGACAGGAAGAGGAAGTGAGGTCAGAAAGCATGCAGCTCCTCTCAGAGCCAGACGCCTCAGACAGAGATGCCATGCTCCCCTCGCGATAGCTCTGCTCTCTGAGGCAGAGGCATGAAGCTCAGACTCAGGATGGACATAGGCTAGAATCTTCCTGGTAAGCGCACCTCATGGTGCTACATAGATGATAAGAAATGGGTTAAGAGGTTGAAGCTAATGGACCAAGCAGTGTTTAAATGAATACAGTTTGTGTGTTGTTATTTCGGGCATAAGCTAGCCAAGCGGCCGGGGTGTTGGGGACGCAACCCCATGCCCCCATTTCAACACTCCGCTGTATAAATGCACCACATTTTATTTATCCACTCTTTGGTTGAGAGGCATTTAGGTTGTTTCTATGTTCTGGCTCTGACAAATGATGCTACTATTAACATAGTTGAGTGCATGTCCTTGAATTCAGCCATGAATGAGCTTCCTCTGGGTATATATCCAAAAATGGTATTGCTGGGTCTTGAGGTAGTTTGTATCCTCATTTTCTGAGTAATCTCCATACTGATTTCCAAAGCAGCTGTACAAGTTTGCACTCCCACCAACAATGGAAGAGTGTACACTTTACCCCAGCAAAAGTTGTCAATCAGTGTTTTTGATCTTGGCCATTTTTACAGATATAAGATGGAATCTCAAAGTTGTTTTGATTTGAATTTTTCTGATGGCTAAGGATGTTGAGCATTTCCTTAAGTGTCTTTCAGCCATTTGAGATTCATCTGTTGAGAGTTCTCTGTTTAGGTCTGTACTCCATTTTTTAAATTTAATTATTTGTTTTTTTGATGTCAAGTTTCTTGAGTTCTTTGTATATTTTGGAGATCAGCCCTCTGTCTGATGTGGGGTTGGTGAAGATTTTTTTCCCATTCTATAGGCTGCCGTTTTGTCTTGTTGATTGTGTCCTTTGCTTTATAGAAGCTTCTCAGTTTCCAGAGGTACCATTTATTAATTGTTTCTCTCAGTGTCTGTGTTACTGACATTATATTTAGGAAGTGGTCTCTTGTGACAATGCATTCAAGTGTACTTCCCACTTTCTCTTCTATGAGGTTTGGTGTGGTTGGTTTTATGTTGAGGTCTTTGATCCATTTGGACTTGAGTTTTGTGCATGGCAATAGATATGGATCTATTATCATTTTTCTACATGCCAATATCCAGTTATGACAGCACCATTTACTGAATGTATTTTTTTTCCATTTTATATTTTTTGCTTCTTTGTCAAATAATTGGTGTTCGCAGGTGTGTAGATTAATATCTGGGTCTTCTATTCAATTTCATTGGTCTTCTCTGTGTGTTTTTGAGCCAATACCAGGCTGTTTTCATTACTGTAGCTCTGAAGTAGAGTTTGAAGTCACGGATGCCTCCAGAAGTTCCTTTAGTGTACAGAACTGCTTTGGTTATCCTGGGTTTTTTGTTTTTCCACATGAAGTTGAGCATTGTTCTTTAAAAGTCTGTGAAGAATTTTTCTGGGTTTTGCATTGATTCTGTAGATTGCTTTTGGTTAGATTGAGCTATGGCAACTCTTATAAGGAAACATTTAATTGGAACTGATTTACAGTTCAGAGGTTTAGTCCACTGCCATCATGGTGGGAAGCATGTCTGCACACAGGCAGACATGGTGCTGGAGAATTAGCTGAGAGTCCTACATCTTTCAGACAGCAGGAAATGCTTTGTCTCACTGGGAGTAGCTTGAGCATAGGGGACATCAAAGCCTACCCCCACAGCGACACACTTCCTCCAACACGAATAATTCTACTTCCTATGGGTCTATGGGTACCATTTTTATTCAAACCACCACAGGGTCTTTGGAAGATGAGTAGGGTCAGAGGAGCTCATGTAGTGAGAGACTCTTATGATGTCATGATTAGCGTCCTTCTAAGAAGGCACTCATGTGAGAGGACAGTGCAAGAAGATGGCCATCTGCAAGCCAGAAAGTGTGCCCTAGCACAACCTGACCATGCTGGTTCTTGATCTTAGACACACAGCCTCCAGGCCTGTGGGAAGTAAAACCCTGTGTTTAAACCACATACTTGGGACAGAAGAGCGAGTTGACTAAGATGAGTTATGAGAAAGACTTTTGCAAAATCATTGGCTTTGAACATAGGGAAGTGACCATGAGCTGATGAAAGTAGGCAGCCTTGGGCCAGAAAAGGAATTGCTGCATCAGTCTACCAGAAAGGCATGCAAACCCAGAGATGCCTTGAGTACAGGCTGAGAGATAAACCCTGTTCTGTGACCGAGTACCCAGAAAGTAATGTGGCTTTGTTATTTTAGGCTACAAAGGGTATAATAGTTGTTGTAGCTTCAGAACAAACAAATACAGGTACTAAATATAGAATAAAAAGGGCTGTGCATTTAATATTTCAACCACTTCAAATCTATTAAAGTTCAAACTATATTTCTTAAAAATAGAAAGAGCATGTCAGCTGCTGAGCAAGGCTGGCATTGTTAGGGGGAATGTCACACTTGTGGGAGAGAATGTTCCAACCCCTTCAGAAGACTGTTAGCACACCTTTGACATAGTTCTTTTTATTTCACTAAAACTCTGGGGAGAAACTTGCAAGGAACCAGCTAAGATTACTGAACCACACTGACTCACTCCTTCAGGCAACCCAAGGGAAACTGCTTTTGTATAATCCTAAATCGAGTGTGCCCTAAAGTGGTTCATGTCTGCCACCTCCCCTTTTCTTTTCTGGGTCTGGATTTCATCATGTAGCTGTAGCCCTGGCTAGTCTGGTACTCAATATGTAGACTAGTCCAACGTCAACACTGAGTCACTCGTCTTACTTCAGCCTCTCGGCTGACAAATTGTAGGATATGCAACCACATCTACCTGACAATATTTCGATCATGACCTTGAACTGAAGATGCCCAGAAACATTCACATCTGCCACCCTTCCCCTTGAATGTATGTCCTTACACTGAACATGCTCCGAAAGCATCTACTCCAGTTCTTTCTTTAATGAATAGTAGAGGCAACAGAGAGGGAGAATAGAGCTTTCTGAATGATTGCTGTGCTCAGTTCCTCCCTTTCAGCTGTGTTAGGGCTTTGCACTCATCAAGGTGCAAAACTATTGCATTTGGTTATAAGAGAAAGAGTACATTTTGTTTTTACAGAGCAAATACTTCATACAAAATATCAAAGTCTGTGCTCATCCCCACCCATCCCATTCTGTGTTGTTTGTATTAATCCAAGGCATTTATTTTAAACACTATCTAGGGAATTCCACTAGTGCTTACAGTTCAGTATTATGAAATATTTATAAGAAGAAAATTAAGAATTTTATTTGCAATTAATTTTTATATTTACATTTCAAAACAATGATTTGTTGCTATTATCTTGACATAACTCATCACTTAAAAGTTTCTGTTTGCCTAGCTTCTAAAAGCAGAGAATAAATAATTGCAAGACTTTCTTAATTAGTAATACTATAACAACTGTGTCCTCTTCATGTTGAGTCGACCTTATTCTACTTATTTTTTTTTTTTATAAATACCCTGTGAAAGAGGAGCTCTGGTTTAGCATTGAAGAAGGTGTGGTACCGTGCCCAGTGCGGTGGAGCTGGCAGTCTGAACCCAGGCTAGCTGATTGCTGAGACAGTGACTTGAATCATTTCCCTCACCACACACACACACACACACACACACACACACACAGCAACTAAACCATGCTCTTAACCATAGGCATAGCATTAAGTAGCATTTTAAAAAGAGGGTTATCTATATTCTCCAATTTTCTATGTATGTATCCATCCACCTACCCACCCATCTACCCACCCAGCCATCCACATATCCATTGATTTTGTTTTTCAGGGAGAGGCCAGTCTGGTTTAAGCAAGAAAATTCCTGGTCAAGTAGATTGAGTTTAAAGTCATGAAAAGAGTGAACATCTTCCTTTCCTTCTATAATTTCTCTTACCATTTCTTAGTAGAAAAGTTATTCTTAAATGATTTTGTTATCTATGTTCTTTCTTCTTGTCATCAAGAAGAAGAGAAAACCCAAACCATGATATTGAACTCTGAGTGTTGACCATAGACCTTTGAATTGCCCCAACAGGAGTACTACTGGGTAGTAAGAAGTCTGTTAAAAACAGGTTTGTGAGTTCAAACCTTGCAACTTATGTAAAATTGAATCGCTATACCTTAACTTTTCTCATCTGGAAAATAAGCAGACCTTTTCTGGGCTGCTTTGAGGAAGAAATAAAGTGTCCCCAGAGTGCATGAACAGTGTAGCTGCTCCATGGTGTTAGGAGAATGCTTTCCTCCTCTCTCCACACCTTCCTCCAGAATTGGGTAACTTGAGTCTGTGTGCTAGACATAGAGCTGGCACTTTCTAGTTTTGTGGATTAGAGCAGCTTTCTTATTCCCTGGAACACCTGTGTTTCTTTAATGTATAGAACAGGGAACAGATATATTGGTTTTGATTATCAAGTAGTGAATAATTATCTATTTCCTTTTTATCCTTTTGTTCCATCACTAGAGGAAAGCATCTTTATGGGCTTGAAGACTAAACCACTACTTAGTAAGAATAGGATGCTAGTGCAGAGCTTGGAGGAGCGGTGGTGTGGCATCGTGGGAGAGCGCTCACTTTCACGTGGGATTACAAGTGGCACATGCAGTCTCACTGAGATGTATGGGTTTGTTCTTTTTTCCTTTCAGTTTTTGTTTTTGTTGGTTTTCTTTTGAGACAAACAGGGTTATCCTGGGTTATTCCCAGACCCATAACAATTCTTGTCTCCCAAGTGCTTTGATTACAGGAGTGAACCAGCATACCTAGCTCACTGTTATTAGTGGCTTTTCTCCAGAACTAAGGTAACTTATAGAAGAAAGAGCTATTTAGGGCTTGTGGTTCCAGGGGCTAGAGTCTACAGTGCTGCGGACTCCCTCAGTGAATAGCCTTTAAGACACCAGCCCACTTTGGGCACGGTCTCAGGTACTGTACGTGCAGATGGAAAGCATGCATGACCCCCCCCCTTTCTTCTGTTGCATTTGGTTCCAGTTCCCAATGTGCATGCAGAGGACTGTGGATCGCTACTCTTACTGTGAGTCTATCCTCAAATAAACAAACTTTTGTTATACTTCATTTTGGGCTATTATGGAACTTGTTGATACTACTTCAGGGGACAGCTGGTGGCAGACAAGGAGGCTGGAGTTAGAAGCTGAGAGCTTACATCTAGAACCACAAAGCAGGAAACGAGAGCAAACTCTTGAAATAAAGCCAGTCTTTTGACACCTCCAA
This sequence comes from Microtus obscurus, assembly GCA_963919715.1. Lineage (NCBI taxonomy): Eukaryota > Metazoa > Chordata > Mammalia > Rodentia > Cricetidae > Microtus > Microtus obscurus. The sequence goes on from CAWTZC010002514.1 coordinate 40,567,129, forward strand.
GCCCACATCCAGCGATATACTTCTTCCAGCAAGTCCACAGTTCTAAGCCTTCCTGAACAGGGCTACCAAGCATTCAAAGGACTAGAATATGGGGATCACTGCTGCAGCCTGCACGGCCAAGACTGGCGGGGGGTGCCGGGATTGAGACACGGAGGCTTCTTTTCAGGTGGAAGAGCAGCAACCTTTATTTTGCCTAGCAACCTTTTATACCTCTACTGCTTCTGTGGAGAAGCACAGAAAGAACACAAACATCCTTGTCGATTACAGACCACAAGGAAGTTCCACTGTTGGTCAGGGCAGTGAGGGCAGCTGGATCACAACAGATCACCTCATTCAAACCACTATATCATTATTCTTTTTGTTTGTTTTGTCTTATTTTGTTTGGGACAGAGTCTCACTGTGTACCTCTGCCTGGCCTGAAACTTGTTCCTATAGACCAGCCTGGTCTCAAGCTCACAGAACTTTGCCTCTTGAGTGACGGGATTAAAGGCATGTTCCATTATGTGTGTGTATATATATGACAGAGACTGAGTATATGTATGTAAGTGTGTATGTATGTATGTATGTATGTATGCATGTATTACAGTATATGCCTACAGAAGTCAGGGAAGATCAGAGGAGAACACTGAGTCCCTTTGAACTGGAGATACAGGTAGTTGTGAACCTCCATGTGATTGCTGAGATCCAAACCTGGGTTTTCTCAACTGTGGATTTGGCTCTCTAGCTCACTATTTTTAAATCTAAATTTCTTCTTATTGCAGACAATTTCTTGAAACTCACAAATGAGCTGGACCTGGTATTGAATGTTTGTAGTCCCAGCTCCCAGGAGAGGGAGGCAGGAGTCCCAAGAGTTGGAGAACAACCTGGGGCTACACAGCAAGATACTGCTGTCTCAACAAGAGAAAAACCAACCAGCAAACAAACCCCACCAAAACTTATGAATGGCTTGTCACTTCCTTTAGAACAGCCCAAACAACCTTTCCTTGTGTCCAATCAGAGACTCAAACCTCATCTGAAACTTCCCTCTCACATTTGTCTTTTCCCAGTGTTGTGCAATGAGCCAGCAAGTTACTGCCCATGCCATAACTTGTCCCAAGAGAGCAACCTTTGTTTTGGTCTTCATCTCGACTCAACTGCTCAGTCATCCAATCTTTCCCTGGCAGTCTATTGCTTTGGGGAAAATTCTGTTTTCCTTTTTGTCATCTATCCAGCTTGATCAGTGACCATGACTCTAACTCTTGATTACTGCTCAGCTGATTACTGTCATTTGTGATATTTTTCTCAAATTACATCTTTACTTTTGTAATCATTTGCCTAACATCTATTCCCCTGATAGATTATAAATCTTGTTCAACATTGGCTCTATAGTTTTGCAAGGAACTGCTTGTTTGTCCCGGCCACCTAGAACCAAAATAACCACACAGAAACTGTATTAAGTAAATCACTGCTTGGCCCATTAGCTTGAACTTCTTATTGGCTAGGTCTTACATATTAATTTAACTCATCTCCATTAATCTGTGTATCACCATGAGGTTGTATCCTACTAGCAAAGTTTCAGCACGTTTATTTCTGGCAACAGATCCATGGCTTCTCTCTGACTCTGCCTCCTTTCTCCCAGCATGCCATTTAGTTTTCCCCGCCTACCTAAGTTCTACCCTATTAAGAGGCCAAGGCAGTTTCTTTATTCATTAACCAGTAAAAGCAACACATAGATAGAAGGACCTCCCACACCACTATAGTTCTCAGTACATGCTTGGATCATGATTTGCCCTATACATGTCTATTGAGTAGATCCAGGAAATTTTTGGCAATGATGAGACCGAGACCTACAGGGGCTTATGTAAAAGGTGTCCACACTCATGGTGATGGCCAGCGATGAGACAAATAAGCGTAGGAAAGAATTGAGTGACTGAGATTCTACTTGTTTGTGGTAATGTACCTCTTTCCCCCTAATAGCATACTTGGCAGCCTTGCTACTGTACATACAAATAAGATTTGCACACATTGCCCCCCAAACAATGCCCCTGGAAACCTCAGACCCCTACCTGCGTTGGGTTACACATGCACCTCTCTCTGAGCAGTGGCCTAATTTGCTCCTCCCTTTAATGAACAATAGACTTGAACAGGTTCTATTCAAAGGCATTTTCAGTCTATCCTGATTAAAGAGTAACAGGGCCGATTTGGTTTGAGCTGGTTTTGAATGCCTGGAAGTAGGACAAAAACTACTCCAACTGAACTTGTAGGGAAAATCTCCTGCTCAAGACAAGGTCTTCCTTGCCCCTCTCTGGGTGTAACACCACAGCGCTGGGGAGAGTCATGGCAGGGATAAGGCCTCCATTCTGTATTATCATGCTTCAGCCCAGCACTCTACAACATGCTTGGGACTCCAGCTTCTGTCTCCATGGTATCTCCATCTGGTTCTTGGTAGACTGCTCGGCTATCTCCTAGGACCTGCTGGGTATGGGAGCCAGAGGTTATCATGCATTGTGTGGTGGTTCTTACTGACTCAACATGAGGTGCCCTCATGCTCATGCTGGGGCTGAATTTCTGCTTTAGCTTCTTTAATTGCAGAGTTTCACCTCTAGCAAGGTGTCTAGATCTTGGTCAAGTACACCTAACTGCTCCTACAGTGTGTGTGTGTGTGTGTGTGTGTGTGTGTGTGTGTGTGTGTGTGTGTATGTGTATGTGTGTTGGGTAACCCTTCCTTAGCAATTTCAACTGATCTTGGCTAGAGAACCTTGTGCAACTAGAACACCAGATCACGAGATCAATCGCTTACTTTCAGACCAGTACTGGAAACACTGAGGTATACACCTTGCCTGAACTGTGACACCCATTCTGATAGAGCTGAGTCAAATACCCACACGTTCTGAAGTATATTGAATGAACTATCACAATCTGAATTGAGTCCCCTATTGCCCTTAAGTCCCTACGTTGAAATTCTAAGCTTAGGCCCCGCAGATGTGATTGTATAAGCAGTTCTCCCTATATGGGTTGCTTAGCTACAAAGGGCAGCAGGCAAATATCAAAGTTATTCAGAAAAACAAACAAATGGACAAACAAACAAAAAACCCAATTAGTGGTATCTGCATTACACACGTGCATATTTCCCTCTCATTATTATTTTTTCTCTCCTTTTCCAGTCCTGAGCTCAAGTCCAGAGCCTGGAATTTCTGAATAACATGGTAAATTAGAAGCTTCCCTGATGTGGATGCAATAGAGAAAGAAAATAGGAAGATACACAGTGATATCTGTCCCAGGAGGAGACAAGGGCTGTAAACAAACTTAGTAAGTCAGGTAAGAGCTCTGTTGGGAAGCAGGCAGCGGGACTAAGATGGGAGAAAACAAAGGTTGTAATCAGAGAAGGTGCCCGGGAGTGCAGAGAAAGAAATGGTTGTAAAGCAGACTTTCAAGGGGCTGACAGGAGGTCTGGAGGGATGGCTCAGCAGATGAGCACTGGCTGCTCTTCCAAAGGACCTGGGTTTCATTTTCAGAACCTGTAGTTATATTTCATTTGGGGTTTAATAAATAAAGCTTGTCTGTAGATCAGAGAGTAAAACCGCTGCCCTAGTCAGCCTTACAGACCAGGCAGTGGTGACACACACCTTTAATTCCGGTAGCCACACTAGTTTGCCGTAGAAACTGGGTGGCAATGGTGCACACCTTTTATTCCAGCACCAAAGAGGCATAAAAGACAGGAGGAGACAGCTCTCACACACAGTCTCATTCTGAGAAATCCTGGAGGCAGGATGACCATTTCAGACTGAGGTAGAGGTAAGAGCCAGTGGTTGACTGTTTTCCTTTTTTGACGTTTAGTTTGAACCCCAATATCTGTCTCTAGGTTTTCATCAATCATGTTACAAGCACCCACATGGTGGACCATGACTGTAACTTTAGGCCCTTGGGATCTGATACCCTCTTCTGGCATCCAAGAACAGCATGCGCTTATTGTATTGTACAGACATACATGTAGGCCAGACACCCACACACATGCAATAGAATTAGAAACAAACAACAGAGGCTGAAGGGACTCAAACGCTCCCCACCAGTGGACTGTGGCAGAGTGAATCGCATCTGGGAAGTCTGAGCAGCTGAAACTATATGTGCAGTCTTTATCTCAGACTGTGAGCAAAACCTGACGTCAAAGGTGGTTTGGAATTTCCTGACATCCTGCACAGGGAGCATGCCCCACAGGAGTCTTCAAGTTATATAAGTGTGAAAGAGACCCATTCCTTATATTACTGGCTTTCTAGTCGGAGGAACTAGAGGGCCAGGCTCAGAGATATGTGTTGACAGGGGCCCTGTGAATGCATTGCATGTCGAGTATTTTATTTATAAATGAATGTTCAAGATACAGTTGCCTCTGTTAACACAGAGCAAGATGAGTTAACTCAGATTATAGAATAATTAGTATAACTGATATGTAGATATGGCAAAACCTTAAAAATAATATGCAAATCATTAAAGTGTAGAAATGCTGATCTAAAGGAATCAAACCTGACTAGGATTCAGAATCATGACACTAGGGACAACCTTAATAGTTTTAAGATTTCTATTTTCTCTGTGGTAAAATGGGAAAACCATTACCAAATCTGCTCTCTGTCTCTTCATGAATTCATTGAGTCCCGTTTGTTTTTCACCCAGTGAAAGATGTTTATTGGGTATGCTCTACCCCTTAGTAAAATGTTCTGTACAGTTAAAACGAGTTGTTTCCAGGGAGAGAAATTTGCTTCTACAATTTTTGTACAATAACCTGGTGCTTCTTGATAATGACATTCATTTCAAAAGATTGTGAGAGCACATTTAAATTAAAATAAGACATTTCTTCTCCGTAGCAAATACGAAAATCAAATGTTGGTAGATGAGGGTGTTATGGTTAGAAGGTGCTGTTTCTTATTTCACAGTGAGAACACACAGAGAACCCACGTTTAACCCTACCTTCTGTTCACATGGGCCTGGAGAACCTCACGACACTCGGCAAGATCCTTCCTAGAGGAGTCAGACCTAAGCACTTTGACCAGGGCACAGTAGTAAAGAGTGTAACCGAGCCAGATATGATAGGAAAGGTCAGGCGAGGGTTCTGTGCTGAGAACAGGAAATGAGCTGTTTGAGACCAGGGGGTTTGGGTCAGGGAAGGTAGGAGGAAGGACACCATCCAGATTTCTCAGTGGAATGACATAATAGATGCGGGTCAAAAGGATACAGAGGTGAGTCAAAGACACCTGAAAAATACCTCAAAAAGGAGTTGTTTTTTTTTTTGGATTTTTCGAGACAGGGTTTCTCCGTAGCTTTTTTGGTTCCTGTCCTGGAACTAGCTCTTGTAGACCAGGCTGGCCTCGAACTCAGAGAGATCCGCCTGCCTCTGCCTCCTGAGTGCTGGGATTAAAGGCATGCGCCACCACCGCCCAGCTAAAAAGGAGTTTGTTAGACTTGGTTACTTCTGTGTTTTACTGTTTTAAAGAAACCTGTTTTAATCTGTTTGTGTTATTATAATAAAATGCTTAAAATTAGTAATTAATAAGGCATGGAAATCCACTCTTCTGATTCTAGAAGCTGGAAAGTCCAATATCAGGGTAGTGTCAGGACCAAGCAAGCACCTGTGATTTCTGGGGAAGCCTTGCGACATCCATAGGATGGGAGCACCAAGGACAGAGAGAACACTGTGTCCTCCGTGACGGAGGAAAGAAACACATGAAAGGGTCCAGCTTTCTCCTTCTGCCCTTCTCAAAGGTCACCGGTTGGCTCTGCTTGCATGATTTAATCACCTCTTAAAGGGCCCTTTCCTTAATACCATAACATGGGTTTAGACTCTAATATATTAGTTATGGAGGGACGTACATGTTCAAACCATGGGCAGCATGTGAAAGTTTTGCGTTTCAGCCTGTCCCCAAGGAATACTTACTTCTGGGTGTCCTACTAGTATATGAAGAGTAACGATGGAACACAGTTCAGCTTGATGATTGAGCCTACCCTGATGGGGAGCTTTGTAGGACAATGTATCACTGATGCTGTGGGGAAGGTAAAGATTTTTAAATCCTCACGATTTTTCAGTTAATTGGCCATGTAACCCTTTGTGCTAACAGGGCAGCCACAGTGGGCCTTTTGTCTTTGTCTAACCACCATTTCCCATAGATGTGTGTTTGTCCTGCTGGGCCAGAGCTGACCCTTGAATCCTAGCACTGTCCTTTCCAGCATTTCCTCTGCTCTTCTGCTTTAAGTCCTAGCAATTATATCCAGTCTCGGCCACCCCATTACTATGAGGAGTTCAGAACACTCCACATGCAATATGCCACTGATTTCCTCAGAACGAGCAGGATGAGAAAAATCCAACTCAGGGTACAGATGTGGAGCCTTGGAAAGGTTAAATGATTCAGCAAAGGTCACTCAGCTAAAAGTGGTAGGACTGGGATTGAGCTCAAGTGTTTGTCCTTTTGTCTTGCCCTGTAGCCTCCCAGGAGGCCGAACTGAAGCTGGAGGTGGGGAGGTGGGAATTGTTGGGTTGTGTGTGCCTCACAGCTTCTTTCTCTCATACCCTCCCCCAGAAACAGAGAGCATGCCCTGAATGTCATCTCTGCCGCGTTGTCACTTTGCTTCTCCTCAGACGCCACAAGTGACCTTCAACGTGGTGACACACAAGGCAGCTCAGACCGTGTTCCAACAGCTCTGATCATCCCCCAGTTTCCCCACATTTTGAGTGGAAATGATTTCTCTCCCTAACTTCTCTTACTTGACCTTATTCTGTTGTTTGTATCTTGACCAAAAAGGGCGTTTCTTTTTTTTTTGATGGATGGGTCTACACATTGGGCAGCTCAAGCCTGAAGCAGTTTCCTGCTACACCCAAACTCCTTTTCTTAGATCCCAGCCCCATTCTGCCTGCCACAGTCCTTTGTACTCGTTCCTGCGAGCAGCTCATTACCTGTGCCTACTAGCCCAGATGGTGTGCTTATGCAAATGAAAGCCTAGCTTTAGTTTTAGAGTTCCTTGCATGGACCAAGTAAACACAATTCTGAGCAGCAGCCTTCATTTTTCTGCTTGACCTCAGTCATTCAGGATACAGGCTTGATGCCTGGTCTTCTTGAAACTCTGGTGCAAAACCCAATTGTTTATATATTTATAACTTCAAAGCCAGAGAACATATAATAATAAAAAAAGCATACTTTTGCCAAGAGGGAGGGTTAAGATTTTGGGAAAATTGGGGAGGTTGTTGCAATGGTTAGTGTTGTCAGCTTGACAGAATCTAGAGTCACCCAGGAGCTGGGCCTCTGGCCATGCCTGCAGGAAATGCTTGACTGTGCTATAGCTGATGTAGGAAGACACATCCTAACAGTGTGAAAGTTATTCTCCTAGCAAGGAATCCCGGACTCTATCAAATTGGCCTAACTTATAGGACACTAGTGGGTTACACCATTGTATGAAAAATTCTTCTTCTTTGGGGGGCCTCAGTTTTTTTATGTGAGATGTGATAAAGTTTGACTAAGGTTCTTTTCAACTCTGAAAAGAACTGAAAAGTTTTTCCTTTTTCATCTAAAAAACACTTTGTATATTTGAAACCACAATATCATTATATAGTTTTCCCCTCCCCTTTCCTCTTTCCAAACTGTTCCATTCTCTAGCATTGAGCCCTTTTTGATCCTTTTTTTCTTTGTTTACTTTCTCTCCTAAATATACAAATACAATCTGCTCAGTCTATAAAATGTTACTTGTGTATATGTTTTCAGGGCCGACCATTTGGTGCTGGATAACCAATTGATGTCTCTTTTCCTGTGGAAGACTTTTTCTCTCACTTTCAGCATTCCTTAGTTGGCTCTAGTTCTTGGTCGAGGACTGAGATCACAGAGTTTCCCCCTTCAATTAGCATATCTGTTGGTATTATCCCTGTTCAGTTCATGTCTTCCTTCTTCTTTTGGCGTCATAGTTTCCTGCCATGTGGTGGCTTTATATTGACACAAGTAACATGTTCTCCTTTGAGAGCAACGATGCTTCTATTCTGTATTCCCTTGAGTAATATTATTCATGTATACTTTTGTCATGTCAAAGGGTAAGACGAGTATATTTGGGCATCAATGTATAAATGACTTGGACCAATGAATGGGTCATTAGCAAAATCTTAATCTGTGCTTAGGTATTGGCCCCAAGAGAAGATCAGAGCTAGACTGATACATTACTCAAAATTATAAATCCTTCCATTGTAAGTTGAACTTATAGTAAGTGCTTGAATGAAAAACAAATGCCTTTTGGCTTTGATGCTGAATTTGTGTAGTTGTTGTTTTTCAAGATTAATTTAGCCAAGAGATTAGACATGCCAAATTTATAACCTGACCTAAATTTTTGTTTTCAGTGGACTTGATGCACGCTTTCACTTCAACTTTTGTTAAATATTTATCTTCAGCGTTCTATTTATATTATATTCATATTTTATTTGTATGTATCATTCCTCTTTTAAAGCAGAGCCTTGCCATGCGGCCCAGGGTGGCTCTGAACTCAGAATCCTTCCTTATCCTTCAGAAAGCTGGGATAAGATGACATACCCCTGGATAAAGCCTTAATCTCTTCTACCCATTGGTTTAGTTCAGAATTTTGTTTAGAGGGATATCAATTATGGAAGTAAAGATGGATTTATGACTCAAACTGTTTCACTTATGAGTGCAACTTCAGATTTCAAAGGTTGAAATAACCCTTATTATCTCGAATGCAATTTGAGTTTTAATGTATGGTAGGAGGTATAGCTACTGAATTTCAGATTTCTTGCTCCTTGACTCTTGCTTCTAAACTACAAACTTCACTTGCAAGCATTTATTTCCTGCTGCCCAGCAGCAGGGAGACACTGCCTTACAAGTCTTTAGAGACTTTAAAGGAAAGGTATTTTCTACCACGCTGCACTCCAAAATTAATTTGGTTTCTGAAGGGACATAAATTGTTATTTTGCAGTTATTTAAGGTACAGCATTTACCTTCCACAATCAGGCTTTCCTCTGTTCTCTCATTATAGGATCAAACAAGGCAAGCCCCTACTTTGAAACTCTGAAAGGTATGTGTTGCAGTGCCCATTAGTTTTGGTCTAATGGCTAAGAACTGTTTTGGAATTTGATGGGCTTACAGTCTGTATTCCAGACATTATTGGGCTTGCTCAGGGAATATTAGCAAAATTTAAGACATTACTAAATAATTGGGGTAAAAAAGAAGCATATTGTGTTTTTACATTGTTCTTTCAGAAGAATCCTTCACTTTTATGGCAACCTTCATTTTATCAATAACCTTTTCACTTAGTGCTTTCGAGCTCAAACTGAGCTTTTAGCAAACTCAATTCTTAAAAGGGAAAAGTGGCAATGATTAGGGATGAAGGAGACTTTATGTTGAAACTAATCAGACAATCATATCATTTCTCTCATAATAAGGAAAAGATTTCTATTGTACCAGTAATGATGGTTGGTGTAAACTGTCCAGGTACGGAACAGTCTTGCATGCATTGTTAAATCCTAGACAAAGGATAAGAAAGGAGAAAGCCGAATAAACCCCTTTAGGGGACATGAGAACACTTGCCCAAATCATTTTGGAGTTCATAAATATTGAATCTGACAGACTCAACATTGCCCATTATGAAATGACATGGGAAATGTGTAAGTCAAATACTACAATAAAAATAGAAAACTTAGTCTAGTAGAAATGGGGTCACCAAATATATTTTTCAAAACTTGTAAAATTTATTGAGCACATTACATTCCTTTCTCAAATAATCTTTCAAATGTAGTCACCATTATTTTTATATCAAGTATCATATTCTTGTTTAGCTGTACCATGTAACTAACTGTCATGTATATGAATGTTTTATGACTTTAGAGGAGAAATTTTATATGGAATAAAACTTTAGACTTTTAAGTATTTAGTGATTCTGTGCAGCATTTGCAGTACAATGATGAGTTCTGGCTCAAAGACTAACAACTGACACCTTGCAAACTCAGAAATTCAGAGCCTTGCCCCAGTTAATCTCTCTTCACTCCATGAGTGCTTTTTTACTTTATTTTATTTATTTTATTTTTATTAAAAATGTCCACCTCCTCCCCTCCTCTTATTTCCCTCCCCCTCTTCCCCCTTTCCTCTCCAGTCCAAAGAGCAATCAGGGTTCTCTGCCCTGTGGGAAGTCCAAGGTCCTCCCCCTCCATCCAGGTCTAGGAAGGTGAGCATCCAAACAGACTAGGCTCCCACAAAGCCAGTAACATGCAGTAGAATCAAGACCCAGTGCCATTGTCCTTGGCTTCTCAGTCAGCCCTCATTGTCAGCCTCATTCAGAGAGTCCGGTTTGATCACATGTTCCATCAGTCCCAGTCCAGCTGGCCTTGGTGAGCTCCCATTAGATCAGCCCCACGGTCTCAGTGGGTGGGCACACCCCTCACGGTCCTGACTTCCTTGCTCATGTTCTCCCTCCTTCTGCTCCTCATCTGGACCTTGGGAGCTCAGTCCAGTGTTCCAATGTAGGTCTCTGTCTCTATCTCCATCCATCACCAGATGAAGGTTCTATGGTGATATGCAAGATATTCATCAGTATGGCTATAGGATAGGACCAGTTCAGGAGGCCTCTCCTCAGCTGCCCAATAAATAAGCTGGGGACATCTCCTTGGACACCTGTAGAGTCAAGTCTCTTGCCAACCCTAAAATGGCTCCCTTAATTAAGATATATACTTCCCTGCTCCCATATCCACCCTTCCTCCATCCCAACCATCCCATTCCCCCAAGCTCTCCCCATCCTCCCCTTCTTCCTTCTCTTTCCCTATCTCCCCTTACCCTTACCCCACCCCCAAGCTCCCAGTTTTTGCCTGGCAATCTTGTCTACTTCCAATATCCAGGAGAATAACTATATGTTTTTCTTTGGGTTTACCTTTTTATTTAGCTGCTCTAGGATCATGAATTATAGGCTCAATGTCCTTTATTTATGGCTAAAATCCACTTATGAGTGAGTACATACCATATTCATCTTTTCGGGTCTGGATTACCTCACTCAGGATAGAGTTTTCTATTTCCATCCATTTGCATGCAAAATTCAAGATGTCATTGTTTTTTACCGCTAAGTAGTACTCTAATGTATATATATTGTAAGGGCCCTGGTCTCCCTTATTCCTGGGCTGCATTGGCAGGGACAGTTTATAATCAGTTAACTAAGCTTCCTGTGTGTCTCCGTGCTATCCCTGCCCACCTGGTGACTAGCAGCAGGTAATCTTCTTCTTCGTTAATATGATAATTTCCACCCTGTCTGGGCGGAGCGATCTTTGTGCTGCAGTTAGTTAGAAATAGGCTTCCCCAAGTCTGAATAAATGGCATTCGGCTGATCTCCTTTTGAATGACCATGGTCTCTGTCTCTTTTGTTCAATCTCCAGGTCCTTGCCCTGACTCGCATTTTGGTACAGCTGCGCGCGAACTGTACCTAGGGTGTAACACCAAAACCAGGTGTTACAATTATATATTCCACACTTTCTTTATCCATTCTTCCATTGAGGGGTATCTAGGTTGTTTCCAGGTTCTGGCTATTACAAATAATGCTGCTATAAACATAGTTGAACAAGTGCTTTTGTAGTATGATAGGGCATCTCTTGGGTATATTCCCAAGGGTGGTATTGCTGGATCCTGGGGTAGGTTGATCCCGAATTTCCTGAGAAACCATCACACTGATTTTCAAAGTGGTTGCACAAGTTTGCATTCCCACCAGCAATGGATGAGTGTTCTCTTTACTCCACATCCTCTCCAGCAAAGGCTATCATTGTTGTTTTTGATTTTAGCCATTCTGACAGGTGTAAGATGGTATCTCAAAGTTGGTATTGGCATAAAAACAGAGAAGTCGACCAAAGGAATCGAATAGAAGACCCGGATATTAACCCACAAACCTATGAACACCTGATTTTCGACAAAGGAGCTAAAAGTAAACAACGGAAGAAAGAATCATCTTCAACAAATGGTGCTGGCATAACTGGATGTCAACCTGTAGAAGAATGAAAATAGATCCATATCTATCACCATGCACAAAACTCAAGTTTAAATGGATTAAAGACCTCAATATTAATCTGAACACACTGAACCTGATAGAAGAGAAAGTGGGAAGTAGTCTACAACACATGGCCACAGGAGACCACATCCTATGTATAACCCCAGTAGCACAGACAATAAGGGCAACATTCAATAAATGGGACCTCCTAAAACTGAGAAGCTTCTGTAAAGCAAAGGACACTGTCACTAAGACAAAAAGGCAATCTACTGATTGGGAGAAGATCTTCACCAACTCCTCATCAGACAAAGGTCTGATCTTCAACATATATAAAGAACTCAAGAAACTAGACTTTAAAATGCTAATTAACCCAATTAAAAAATGGGGCACTGAACTGAACAGAGAATTCTCAACAGAAGAAGTTCAAATGGCCAAAAGACACTTAAGGTCATGCTCAACCTCCTTAGCAATCAGGGAAATGCAAATCAAAATAACTTTGAGTGCTTCTCTTAAAACTGCTTATAACTGTCTGCCTTGTGTCTTGCTTTTGATGTGATACAACCTGCATGTCTTATATATTATACCATGTGGCGTTTAGTGGTTTTGTGCATACTGATATCTTTCTAACTTGAAAGGAAGATGTTAGCTGTGCCCATTTACTCTTTGAGTGGATGCTATCTTGGCAATAAAGGAAGCAAAGCAGTCGGTAGTTTTCTTATTCCCCTTCCTTCCTTCCTTCCTTCCTTCCTTCCTTCCTTCCTTCCTGTCTGTCTTTTTTCTTTTTTCTTTTTTTTTTAATTTTTTGGGGGAAAGGGGGCTAGGGATTTACCAGAAATCTAAATTCCCAACTTCTTATATCAGGGTTTGAAGACTTACAACCTCCTCATTAGGATAGGAAAATTAGACATCAGATAGAACAGAGGAACAGTTTTCTTAACTCTGGCATGTGATCTTTTGGTTTAATATCAGCATGCAACCATAACCACAGCAAAATTCCCTTGTCTTTTCATTCAATGTGTCCTGACCCAGGAAGCTCTGGGTACACCTTGGATTCTTTTCCAGCCTCTTATCCACACTGAAAGAAGCAATGTATTGAATGCAAACAACTTTGCCTATAAAAATTTCCCCCTAAGCTGTATGAACAAAGGTAATGGGAAATATCTTCTAATCTTTTGGCTCTCATTTCTTGCTAAAGTAGGGGAACTGAGTTCACTCTAAATAGTGTATAAAATCAATTACAGTTGGAAGAATGTGTCTAAGTTTGTGGATTCCCAGGAGTGGGAGTGAGGTACATTTTGCCTTCCAGCCACAGCTATAATTTTCTACAGATATGTTTAGGAAGAGTCTGTGAACTGGTTTTGTTTTCACTCCCCTTCACAGTCTTGGTGTGGGAACCAAGGACACCAAATTTACTGGGTATGAATTTCCCTTTCAGTAACTCAACTAACAACTCAGAGACAATGTGAAGCCAATTTACCCTTATTTGAAACGTTCTTCATGTAGGCATTGTCTTTAATTTAATTTAATTTTTATTTTGTTACAGGTTTAACTGGTTAAGATGATGCTATATTTCCCTCAGTGTCCACACTGAGCCACACAGGAGGGAATGTCATGTGAAGAGAGGAGGCAGGCAATGGATTGATGGAGGTGCCAGACAAGGAACAATGGCTACTGGCAATGGCAGGACCATCGGAAGTCTGGGGAGGATCCCACCCAGAGTTTCTGTGGGGTGAGGTGCTGCTAACATTTTCAATTTCAGCTTTTTGAAAAGTAGAACTGTGAGAAAATAAACTACTCTTTTAAGTCTCTGTTTGTGCTATTGTGTTATGGAAGCCCCAGAAAAGTGATCGTTTGGTATAAAGAAGCAGCCTAGCAATTGGGTTCCGCAGAATTATTTTTGACTTGATTTATAAATAGTAATAGCTGACCTTTATTGGAGCCCTGTGAGGCAGGCTTTTAACACATGGCATCTGGTTAAGCCTTTAGGACACTCCCAGGAGGTGCTAGTACATCATTATAGGTGAAGAAGCCGAATGGTTCAAGTTCCTTGGTACAGTTAAGACTGTTTATTCAGTTATGAACTGCTGAACTCTCCAGCCTTTCAAGACTAAGAAGTGACATCATTGTGTGTGTGTGTAGTTCTGAAAAAGTCAAGGATCTCTCCATAAGAATAATACATGTCAATGTGTGTGATTTCTGCATAAGTGTGTAACAATGCCCTTCTCATGCTAATGATAGAACAGCACAGAGTTTTAGATATCTGCTTAGATTTATCAGCTCTGAGTTCTCCATATAAACCACTTTTCCCTTCAGATCCATCTCCTAATCTAGAAAATGAGGCTTGACTGCCAACCTCTCAGGATTATTGTGGCCACTTACAAAAGTATCCGTAAGCACTCACCTAGGTGGAGGCACTGACCAACATGGGGGTGGTGGTGCACAGTGTTCTTCCTTTTTCCTCATTCACTCTGACTGTGTAATTCAGTCACTTTATTTTTTTTATTTAATTTTGATAGTTTATTATTTGAGAATTTCATACATTTATACAATTATTTTTATAATAATCACCCACTCTGGTTTCTCTCCCACTCTCCTTTCATCCTTAACATATGCCCCTTTCTCTTGTTTGTTACAGATCTGATTAAATTGTATATATCTTCTTGGATGAATTTTGATAGGTCATATTTGTCTAGAAATTCACCAGTTCTTTTAGAGTTGTCATTTATTGAATATATATTTTAATTAAGACCTAATAATTTTCTGAATTTCATTGATATGTTTAATGGTTCAATTTTCTTCTCTTTCTCTCTTTCTTTCTCATTTAGTGTATGTTTGAATGTGTGTGAATGTGTGTGTATGAGAGTGTGTATGTGTGTATGAGTGTGTGTGTGTGTTTGTGCACACACATGTGTATGTGGTTGCATACATACGCTTGTGTAGAGGTCAGAATAAAGTCCAGCAGAGTCCCTTCTCTTATTCTACCATATAGGTTCTGGGAAATGAGTAGGCAGAGTCAAGGAGACGCCATGTAGCTGCCGAAGGAGAAGGGCACACTAGAACCTAAAGAACAATACTGGTAGGCCACAGTCTCATGGCGATACATAGATTAATAGAAATGGGTTAATTTAAGATGTAAGAGCTAGTTAGGAATGTGCTAGAGTTATTGGCTAAACAGTGTTGTAATTAATATAGTTTCTGTGTTGTTATTTGGGTCTGGGCAGCTGGGAAACAAAATGCAGCCTCCAATTACACTTATAACTTAAATTAAGCTAAATTTATTAATCTACGTTCTACCATGTGGCTCAATTACCTCTCCTCTGTACCATATGTCTGACTTCTTCAGTATCTCACTGGCATCTTTCTCATGCCTAGATTCATCACAAGTTCCTCTCTCTTTCTGAAGTCCCACCTATTCTCTCTTGCCTAGCTATTGGCCATTCAGTTCTTAAGTAAACCAAGCCCAGTGATGCATCTTCACACAGTGGAAACAAATATCATCTAACATCTTTCTGCCCATTCTGCTGTCCCTTACAAAGGGCTTTGCTCTGTATTTACTGAAAAAGGAATAAAGCCTCTTGCAGGAAAGGAATGAAGAGTTTTGCAGCAATCTTTAACAGAGCTTTATGTGGAAAGTTTTTTTTTTCTGACCCCCAAATGACTCAGAACAGCAAACATAACCACAGAGAGACATTATTAAACTATAGCCACATGTTGTTTCCAACATTTATTAAGACAAATGCTTGTATAAGATAACTTTCAACCTATTGCCAGTTTTTGGCCAATGATTCCCACAATGCACACACACATTACTCTGGCTCAGGGGTATAGAAGAGTACATAATTTAAAATTAAAGCTATAGGCAAATTTAGGTTATAGAAACTGATCACAGCAAATCCGAGGCATTGTTCTCTTAAAGACAGATTAAAATCACATAGGCTGAGTATACAGTAATATAGCAGCTTAAATGTATAGTCTCAAATGTTCCCAAGGAGTATTATTAACTTTGCTGTGAGGTCTTCAAAAAGTTTGGTCAAGGGATACTTTCACAAAATTGTACCACTGCCAACTTAGAAAAGATAACTTCGATTGAGGAGTTGCCTCCATTAGATTGGCCTGTAAGCATGTCTGTAGGGTTTATTCTTAACAGTTAATTCATGTAGGAGGACCCGACACATTGAGAACAGCACCATCCCCAGGCAGGGGGGCTTTGCCATCTAAGAAAAGTATTTGAGCAAGACAGAAAACAAGCCAGTAAGAAACATCTCTCTGTAGTCTCAGTTCATATCCAGGGACCACCTTGGGTTCAGGCCTTGGTTTATGATCAGCTATAACCTGTAAGCCAAATATATCCTTTCCTCCCCAAATTTCTTTTTGGTTAGAGTGTTTTACTACAGCAACAAGAAAGTAAAAAAATACAGCCATCCTGGATGGGTTATTCCCTTAGTAAGTATGATGTGCCCTTTAAAAAATCTTTTCTTGATGGTTTGGTTTGAAGTCTATTTTTGTCAGAGTTAGAACACTGACACCATTGGCTTGGGATATTTTCTGTCACCCTGTCCTCCTAAGGCAGTGTCTGTCTTCTGTGGTGAAGTGCTTTTCTTGGAGGCATCAAATAGATGGCTCATGCTTATTTAGTCCATTTTACTAGTCTATGCCTTTTGGTTAGGCCATTGAGGCCCATGGGGTGAATTGCTGACAACACTGAGCTGAGTTGAAGATGAAGTTCTAACCCCTCTGGCTCCCAAAGTCTCCACCCAGTGCTGTATTTCATGGCATGTGACTTGTTCCCTAGGGAGAACATATCAATATCTGAAAGGATCATTTTGTTTTTGTTCTGAAACTCAAGGGTAGGAGGAATGGTAATGTCAACATCTTTGGGCAGAATCCTCACATGCTGCTCAGTTTAGCAAAGGACATTCTACTCACGCAAAGGTCAGCACTATGGTTGAGAAACCATTCTTTAACAACACCAATATTAAATTATTGGAGGCACTATATGAACAAGTCATACTTTTTTTCCTGGCTCATTTCAATTTTTGTTTCCTAGTTGTTATAGATTATATTCAGTGCAACCATAAAATTAGTATGTTAAAGCTCTAATGTCTAGTATCTTAGGACATCTTTGTCTTTTGAGATAGGCCTCTTACAGAGGTAATTAAGTTAAAAACAGGCTAGTGGCCCAATATGACTGATTTGTTTCGAAGAAGAAATCAGGGCCCACAGATACCGAAGATACACATAAAGATAAAAGCCAATCATTCTGATTTGATACATGTGTTGAAAACCTAATTTTCAATGCAACCATGTTGGTAGGTTGTTGCGGGAGGTCCTTCCGCCCCTCCAACCAATAGCTGCTGAGATACTAGCCCATTGGGGCATGGTTTCTCTCCCTTTAAAAAGCTTCTACTTCCTTCCACTTGCTCTTCCTGGTTGCGCAGAGGGCTGTTGTCTGGGACTGTGATCTGTTAAGTTTTTTCCTCTTTAAATAAATACTACCCTATTAATCATAATTCCAAACTGGTGTGGCATTGTTCGTGGCTTACGCCTTCAGTAGGTAACCATGAGCACTCTGCCTTTGTGGGTAGATGGATGAGTGGGTTAGGTATCACAGAAGTGGGTTCCTAGTGAAAGTGGGTTCATTCCCCTTCTTTGTCAAGTGCACATGCTCTTTGCTTTCCATCTTCCGCTGATGCATGCATTAAGAAGGAGCTGACAAATGCTGAATAGGGTCCAGTGGCATGGTTTGAACTTCCCAGCCTTTGGAACTGTGCACTGGTAAATTCACGTCATTTATATATAACTCCCTCTCAGCATATTCTGTTACTGCCATAAGGAACGGACAGAGCAGAGTCTCAAGACACAGAGAGAAGGCAGGCCATAGAACAAACTAAACTGAACCTTTACCCCAGTCATCTGGCTTCTCAAACTGTGAGGCCAGAAGTAAACTCAGGGTAGACACGTCCCTGGAGACCAGAGATGGTCATCCGGTGACCTGCTCTAGGGTTCTCCACCTCATTGCCTCGAGGCAGGGTCTTGCACAGAACCCTCTGTTCCTTCCTCCCTCCTCCATACATACATGGAGATTCTAGGTATGTGTGCAGCCTGACCTGGCTTTTTACCTAGCTTCTGGGGATTTCCACAGGTCGTCTTACTTCCGCAGTGTTCTTACCTGCTGGGCTAGCTCTGTAGACCCCTTAGCCATTTGAGGATCACCACTGTGGCCCTTGTGTGGCCTCTGCACAACCTAGCTATTTATTAATCTTTTTTTTTTCATTTTTTAAAGATTTATTTATTTATTATGTATACAACATTCTGCCTCCATGTATGCCCGCACATCAGAGGAGAGTGCCAGATTTCATTACAGATGGTTGTGAGCCACCATATGGTTGCTGGGAATTGAACTCAGGACCTCTGGAAGAGCAGCCAGTGCTCTTAACCACTGAGCCATCTCTCCAGCCCTTTATTAATCTTAAGAGCAGTTTAAGGGGCCTTGAACACTCTTTTTAGGAGACAATATTGACATGTGAAAACACAGCGCAGCGCCATTGTTTTCTTGTCTCTAAAAGTTTAGAATTTTTATTTTAAAATAAACAGCTATTATATGGTCAAAATTGTAAAAAATTGACAAATGGTTATAAAAATCCACAAAATTCAGGAAAATGTTAAAAAGTAGAAAATAAAATCATTCATAATTTATTTTTCACAGTGAAAATTTCTGTTTTACTTTTTCTTTTTGGATGTATTGACTTTTTTCTATAGAGAGCTCTAATGCAAATATTTATTTCTGAATAGGGTTTGTTTGGGAGTGCTGTTTTAAATATTTATTTTGCATCCATTTTTATTTTATGTGCATAGATATTTTGCCTCTACATTTGTGTAGCATGTGAGTGACTGATGTCCTTAGAAGTTAGAAAGTCAAGAGATCCCTGGAACTGGAGTTGCAGATGTTTGAGAGTTGCCATGTGGATGCTGGGAACTAAATCCTGACCCTCTGGAGAGCAGCAGTGCTCTTAATCACTGAGCCATCTTTCTAGATCATGATCCTAGATCCTAGATCCTGAGCCAGAATGATGTCCCATTTCCTTCCCAGCTGAGATTTCTGGTGAAGGCTGAGCACATAGGCTTACAGAATAAGTAACCACCTTTGGAACAGCAGATACTGATTCTAAATGACAGATACTTCCTGAAGTCATGTGTGCACTTGGATGGAGCTCTAAGTCTGGGGTGAAATTATTTGACTCATTCCTTCTACTGTAAGATTCGAATTCCATGTGTTCTTCTGTTCCATATTTCAGGGAATCACTTTGCACAGGCCAGTGCATGTGCCATTTTCTTTTTTAAACTCAGTGACAGGAGGGAGGGGTCAAGGAACCGAAGCCTAAATTATCAAACTTACCAGGTGTGTGATTCTAAAACCACTTTGCCAAAGACATCATAATGCTCATCACTGAAGGAAGTCAGGACAGGAACTCAAACAGGGCAGGTACCTGGAGGCAGGAGGTGACAGAGAGGCCATGGAGGAGTGCTGCTTGCTGGCTTGCTCCCCATGACTTGCTCACCTGCTTTCTGAAAGCACCCAGGATCACCAGCCCAGACTGGGCCCTTCCCCATAAATCACTAATTAAGAAAATTCCCTACAGGCTGCCCCTGCTGATCCGTAGTCTGGAGCAAGTATCTTGCCTTCCAGTGTTTCTGCTTCTAGAGAACCTCCTGCTGGAAAGCTACTAGGAGGATGTAGGATACTGGTGACAGTGTCTAGCACACTACCAGGGCTTATGGAGTGCTGCTGCTTGTCATTGCTGTTATCATTTAATAATTTTTATTGACAGTTAAAAGTCTGACTCATCATAACCTCTCTTGTTCTTATTCCTCCCTGTACTTGTCTTGGTCTTTTCTCCAAATGTTTCAATCATTGAACTTACTGGGCTGGATACATATGACCATTCTGTAAGCACCAGCAACCTTTGAAGTTATCAAGTGCATGCACACACATGCACACACACGCACACACAGAAGTTATCAATCACACACACAGAAGTTATCAAGCACACACACGGAAGTTATTAAGCATACACACATAGAGACAGAGAGAGACAGAGATAGAGACAAAGAGACAGTGAGACAGAGACAGACAGACGCACAGAAAGGTTGTCACCTACAACTATCTGCAAGATCAAATGAATTTCCACTTTAATCACATTTTCTAACCTTGCATGTTCAATAAGGAGCAAAGGATGTGTGACAATAATAGAAGCTATCATATAATATCAAAATCCAAAATGTTGGATTTTGGGGGTACAGGTTGCACTCCACAGCCTAGGATGCTCTGAAATTCACTGTCTAGCTCAGACTGTTATTCTTGGACATACTGTACTTCAGTATGTCAAGCAATGAGATTACAGTCCTGCACCATCATGTTTGGCTTTGGAATATATTTGATAATGCATTGGTACTTACAAAAGAATAAACGATGGTGAATCTTCATAGTGAATGTCACTCACATGTCTATACTGCGTCTCATGTATGATATACAAAGGGACTGCAGTCAGAGGCAGCCAATCAGACCTCAGCCTGCTTAGCCTACACAGTTCACAGTTGTTCTTCTCCTAAGCACCGTCAAAAGGATTTCATTGTGCTTTGTTTCAGAAATAGAATTTGTGATAGATTGAACAAGTGCTGGGCTGAAGTTTCTCTTTTATTTAAAATAACTTTTATTCAATTTCTGCCATGGGCCAGTTGCTTTCACAAATGTCATTCTTCTATATAACCTATGAAAAGAGAATTAGGTATGCAAATTCAAGCTGTAAAAAGACACAGAGGAAAATATTTGGGTCTCTCACAGAGATCATGTTACTTTTATATTATTTAAAATAAACCCACTTAAAATGTATTGCATTTATGTTGTATTTTCAGATTCGACTTTATTAAATAATCTCTGAAGATAGTTCTTTAGAGTAGTGCACATCTGGATTTGGATATTTTAGCAGCCACCTTTCCATAGCTGTGTTAAAATACTGTGACCAAAGCAGTTTATGGAAGAAAGAATTTATTTGGGCTTGAAGGTTAGAATCCACAATGGCAGAGCAAAGGTATGGGAAGCAGGAATGGTAGCAGGAATGGGAAACTGAAGCCTCATTTCTTGAACTGCAAGCTTGAAGCAGACAGTGGGAACCTGAAACTCTCCAAGCCTTTCCCCAGTGATGTATGGCCTTCACAAGGCCACATATCCTAAACTTCCCAAATAGTCATCAACTGGAGACCAAATGTTCAAAATGTCTAAGATTATGGGGGGCATTTATCCTTCAGACCACCATAGATACATTGTACAGACAGATTTAAGGCCTGGTTTTTACCACTTATGAACCAAGCCTTATTTCACTATTAATGTCTGGAATAATAATCCTTGCTTTCTGAGTTGTTGTGAGGATTATGACACATAATGCGCATAAAAACACCTGGTGAAGAGATAGTCAAGCATTATTAATAACCAAAGATTCAGAATATCATCCCTCAAACAGGCTACCCTAGTCCAACACTTTTCATATACCTCTGACCTCTGTGACTCATGAAATAACAAGGGATATCTCCTTAGTCATTGGAGACCACACTGACATTAAGCAGCTTGATTTTGGAGAGATCATTGAATAATAAGGGTATAAGTGTGCATATAGATAGACTACCAATAACATAGAAAACTGTATTTGCTAATAAAATGGTAAAAACAAAGTAAGAAGAAAGGTCCTGATATTGCAAAGACCTTTTCCAAGTCCACGTTGGCTCAGCATCCAGATAGCTTTAAATTATTACCTTCTTCACAGTAGTAAATGCACAACAACACAGATGCCTTCCAGGTATTACACACTTTCTAATTATTCCAAATATTAAAAATGTCCCAATTAAATTTGTGAAAAAAAGCGATACACAGTAGTTTAAAAATAACATCCACATCAGTCCTTGCGTTATTTCACTTCCCAGACGCTGCCAAATCAAACTGTTAGCCATGCTGTGTTCTGTCCTGGGGGACCCAGGGACAATCCACCCTGAAGCTCTTCCAGATGGAGTGTTAACCAAGGGTCACAGTAATGGCATCAAGGTCACTGTCTGCTCCTTTCTATGTACTCCCCTTCCATCATCTCATCAAATTTATTAAAACATAATCTTTTTCTGATGTATGTTTCTGACTTTTCCTATGGTTAGAAACCTTTATTGTTAGTTCAGGTTTACCTAGATAAGCAGCACCCCAGCCCCCATATGCCTCTTTGAAAAAATATTTCATTTTTTATTTATGATTGTTTTGTCTTGCATGCATGTATGTTGATCACATGTGTGCTTGATGCCCACAAAGGCTAGAAGAGGGTTCTGGATCCCCT
Source organism: Microtus obscurus (assembly GCA_963919715.1). Taxonomy (NCBI): domain Eukaryota; kingdom Metazoa; phylum Chordata; class Mammalia; order Rodentia; family Cricetidae; genus Microtus; species Microtus obscurus. Next base: position 40,589,469 of record CAWTZC010002514.1, read on the forward strand.
ATAGTCAGTGTTACAGACAACTGTGAGCCACTGTGTTGATATTCAGAACTGAACCCAGGTCCTCTTTAAGAGCAGCAAGTGCTCTTAACCCCTGACCCATCTCCCCAGCCTTTATTATTATTATTATTATTTTGTGTGTGTGTGTGTGTGTGTGTGTGTGTGTGTTTTGTTTTTGTTCTTTGAGACAGGGTATCTATCTCTGTGTAGGCCTGGCTTATCTGTGACCCTTTATAAAGATCAAGATAGCCTTACCCTCAGAGATAGCCACCTACATTTGCCTCTGGAGTGCTGGGATTAAAGGCATTCACTGCCACACCTGGACTAAAAACTCTCTTCTTTTATTAATTCAAAAGTGAACTAGTGAGTAAGATTAATCACATCCATAAAATCTGTTTTGCTGTGTAATATAACTGTGTTAGTTACCTTATACCTGTCAAACACAAGAAGGCACAGTTTCCTTTGACATAGTTTGAGGGTACTGCCCATCAGGACGGAGAAAGCATGGTGGCAGAGCAGCAGACAGCTAGCTAGCTAGCTGTATTATGTCCACAGTCAGAAATCAGAGAGATGAGCAATGGCACTCAGTTTGCTGTTTTCTTTTTGCTCAGTCCACGACCCCAGTCCATGAAATGTTGCCTCCCACATTCAGGATGTTTCTTCTCTACTCAGTTAAACCTCTGTGGAAATACCTTCGTAGACATATGTAGATGCACATTCTGTGGTTATTTGACATGGACGTAACCATCACAGTGATATAAACAAGAATAACATTTGGGGACAAGGGATGATATCCTGCCCACTAGAGTCTTTAGACAGCCACAAAACTTCTGTCTAGCTGAAAGCTTGTCTTCCCTTCCATAATGTTCGGGTGATAGTTCTCAGTTCTTGGCCTTTCTTGGAACTCACTCTTGTAGATCAGGCTGGCCTCAGACTCATAGAGATCCACCTGCCTCTTCCTCTCCCGAATGCTGGGAGTGCACCACCACTGCCAGGCTAGTACTTGGCCTTTTAAATTGTTCTTTTTAAAGTATTTATGGTAACTGAAAATTTTCTCGATTGATGACAGTTTATATTGCCTTCCTTCCTTTCTAAATGACAAATATTGTTATTGTCTCTGAGCTAGTTATCTTCTGAAGACAAAATGTTAGATGTGGAAGTGTAGATCAAGAACGTGATATCTAAAGTGTCAGTTACAGATCAAGGTAAGGTGGGTCACGGGAGCTTAGCTAGCCCATTGAATTATCCCCTATGCTGCTGGCTTAGCCTTGGATAAGAGCAGACCTGAGGGTAGTGTGTCTGAAGAGGGTTTTCCTGCTTAAGTACACAGTCATATGAAACTTTACACTAAACCTCCACCATACAGGTCATTTCTGGGTAGTTTTTGTCCCAAGTTTATTCAAGCGTTTTCAGAATTAAGAACCTCTTGCTGCTTAAGGTATCTTAAAGAAATGGTGATACACGGATACAACGTCTGCCAAAACAAAACAAAACAAAACAAAACAAATCAAAACATAAAAACAAAAACTTGTCTCTAAGACAGATATTCAGATATTTCTGGGTAATTGGTTTGACTTTTAATTCCAACACTCAGAAGGCAGAGGCAGGCAGGTTTTGTGGCCAGCCTGGTCTATATCGTGAGTTCCAGGATAGCCAGAAGAACATAATAAGACCCTGTTTGTGAAACAAACATACAAACAAAAAGAACAATATCAAAAATTTACTTTCTCAATTATTATCCTAAACGCTGTCAAATAATGAGTTCCCCTTTGTCCTGAGGAACGAACTTGCTTTTTGCTAAAATGACCCACGGTCTCTTCTTTGTGATCAGCCTCTCCCAGGTGGGGCTAAAGTTCTTCCTGTTCTGGAAATCTCCATACCAGGATCTACAAAGTGATGGAGGGTTGTAGTTAAGCCACATATGTGCCTAAGCAGACATATGATGACATAGGAAGTTAATTTCCATACAAAGTTGGGAGGACAGACTGGGGGCACAACAGGAACCAGAAGGTGTTTTCCAAAAGACTCAATGGGCAGATAAATCCACCCTCCCCAGTCAATACTTTCCAGAGCTTGTGGAGAAAAATTAATGGTTTAGGGTACCATTGCTTTCCAGACTTACTGCTTAGAGTTAAAGCCTGTGAGAAGTTCCCCACAATGCTTCAAAAAGCCCCTGTGCACTGTCATCAGCCTGACTATAAATGTCAGGACACAATAGTATTTCCTTCTTGGTTTTTGTCAGGAGAGACAAATGGACAAATATGTTCACATGGGGGGAAGTTCCCTCTTTGACTCCCCCTCCCCGGCCACTGAAAGGTTAAACCTCTTGGTGCTGGCTAAGCAGTTTGAAGACGTGACTCCTTCTCCGATGCTAATGTGCACAGCACTAAGCTGCACTCTCTTGGTAGGCACTGTGTTGATGAAACTGATAGAATGGCATGGTCGGTGCACCCAGGAGGTAACTTAGGCGTTCTACCTAGGGCTGAAACTTTCTTTCTTAATTAAAAAGTTGAAACAAAAATATCATTACATTGCTCCCCCTTCTCATTCTTTCCTCCCTCCAGCCTTTTGCCATGCACCCCCACCTTGTTCTTCTCTTCAGTGCATTACCAGTGGAGCTGTTCTTACAATGGAAGCTCCAGGGGTGGCGCGTGTGCAGGCAGCGCAGAGTGATTTATGCCATGAGTTAATTCTGAAATGCTTTTTTCTTCTAAGGGTTCCTATAATCCCTTTCTCCTACACAGAGAAAACAACTAGACTCTTTGTTGATTTCACGATCTCCTCACTGACAACCGGGCAGGGAGGGATGGGGGAGTAACTCAGGGAATTTACAAAGGCGGGCCAAGGAAATTTAATTTCAGTTGAAAAGTCCAAGAATGCAACTCCCCCTTGCCTGTGGCAAGTCCGGAGAGGTGTGTGAGCTGTGTCCTGGTTGCAAGTGTCTCCCCCTCATGGCAGCCTTGCTGAGGAGGTGGAAGGGTTGGAAGTGGACATAAGCAGAAGGGCAAACAGCACGACTGGATACTTTTTGATAATCAGCTAAAACCAGACTGCTTCTCCGTGGACCAAGTGTGGTACTGCCACTTGGCTTTCTTGGCTCTTTTGCTTCCTATCAGTCCTTGTCAGTTTGCTTATTTGCTTACTATATAAATACACATATATTTTGTGTATGGTGTTATGTGTGTATGTCTGGAGCCAGAGGTGGATGGGTGTCTTTCTCAGCTACTGTTCTCCACCTTAGTTTCTAAGATGGGTTCTCTAGATGAATCTGAAGTTCACCAATGCAGATAGGCCAGTCTCTATCCCCTTCAATGCTAAGACTATAGACATTGGTACTAGGGACCTGAACGCAGTTCTTCACGCTAGTGCTAATGCTTCATGTACTAAACCATGTACTTATTTTTTCTTGAAACAGTCTTCCCATATGGTCTATGCTGGCCTGAAGTTCATGACCTTTTGACCCTAACTTTTACTATGCTGCTATTACAGAAGGGAGCCACCATGCCTACCTCTGTTGGTATTTTTTAAAATAAAAACAAACAAACAACCCAAACCACATCTGTCTATGTGTGCAGACATGTGCCACAGCATCCCTGTTGGGGACAGCGGACAAATCACATGTCTCAGTTCTCTCCTGCCATGCTGGTTCTGGTCACCAGAATTCAAACTTTGCCCTGCTCAGTCATCTCACCAGTCCTATTAATACTTATTTAAAAATACGTTTATTCTAAAATTCTTTGTTTGTATAGTTCTAGTGTGGACATTGGATCTCTACCCACTAGTGTAGACTTCTCTAGGTTGTCTTTCTTACTTTCTCTCTTCCCTACCTCTTTTCTCATGTCAAGCCTAATCCCTAGGCAAAACTGTGAAATCTCACTACTTCAGGGTCCTCCAGGTCTGAATCTGCTGTCTTCTGCAGTTTTCTGTTTTTTATTCTTCAGGGATTATTATCATGTTTTTCCATCAGAATGATAAACACTGTGACTCATTTGCTCCACTACCATTTTTCTAAGATGATCTCCTTCTTAATCATTCCCAAAGTGTTCAGATAAATGAATGAAACATCAAAGTGAATTTTACGGGGAGACTTGAGGATGGATGTTCCAGCGACTCTGCCCCACGGTCCGGTCCTGCTTCCCTTGTCCTTCAAAGAGCATCTGAAACAATGGGAACGAAGCTTTGAGAAACCCTTAACTTCCTCTTTCAGGGCCTTCCGGGTGCGCAGAACCTCCTGAAAGGAAGGAAACATCTGGGTAACAAACATGGAAGCAATAAAGTTGGTCCTAGCAGACCCAGAGAGGCAGGGGTGACTGGAACAGAGCTGTTTATCTCCTCAGAGACCTGTGCCATGCCCATAGTAGGTCTCACACTGAGAAACTGATAGGACAGGTTTGTTATAGCCAAGATCTGCTGGGATGCAAGGCCATTGTCTTACAAAGTGGAGATTTAGGCTGCTAACACAGAGACCTGACAGGAGTTGCCTGAGTGTTGTGAATATTTATTGGCACTCTTAGGCTCTGTTAACAGGGAAATTGCTTCAGTCCTGTTTGAAGCCTTTAGATATTCTACACTGACCTTCATAACTGTGTAACACTGTTTCCAGCCCCAGCCTCTCAGAGCAGCAATACCCACCCTTAAACTTCCCCTAAACCCTGTCCTATGAGAGTCACCCCACCACACTGCCCTGTAATGGGTCTTTCATTTGTCTCTCTCTTTGGCTTGCTGCAGCATAAAGAATTTGATTATGCACTTAGACCATACACTGAGCTAAACACATGCACATCACAGACTGGATGCCCAGCAAACACTTCTTTTTTTTTTTTTTGGCTTTATTTTTTTATACTTTTTTATTTAAATAAGGAGAGTTCTTTCATACGGAAAGAGCTAGTACAATCACATATTTGAAAGGAGAAACAACAGGGACTGAACTGGAGGGAAGGGAAGGTGAATTCACCATTCCATTTCCCATCCGAGGTAAGAGGTTCCCCAAATCACGTCTAAACAAGCTGCACGGTACACCTTTAACATCGTCTGCCCTTTCAAATATCTGGTCTTAGTGAAGACAGAGGAAAGGCCAAAATAAAAAGGAAAAAAAGAAAAAAGACCCTCAAAAAGAACAAAAACCCCCAAATCTTTTTCTACAAAGGGTATGAGGTTGAAAGCTGAGGGCACAGGACCCATTTTAACAACTGAGGAGCCCAACTGAGGAGCCTTGCACGGAGCCTTCACAGGACTGCTGCTCCAGGACTGTGACGTGCCAACAGGGGGCCTGGAGATGAAGCAGGTCTGAAGCAGGTGGAAGCTGTAGGGGGCCACATGCCTGGAAACACTTCTTGACTGAACGAATATAAGAATGATATCATTTAGGAAAGGAGGCAATGGAAAACTTAGGCTATTGCAGGTCTAGACTCCAGAAGAAGCATCTGGCAACTACACACACACACACACGCACACACACACACACACACACACACACACACATCATCTTTGAATTTAGACTGTGTTTGAAGGCCTCGGCATTAACGGAAACCAACAAGGTTATAGAGCCGCCTTCTCAGTGGATGGAATTGAAGGAGGACGGAGAAGCTGACTCATTCCTTTGAGCTGACACAGTGCACAAATCACTCCAGACAATGGGGAGAAAGGACACAGCCACCCATGGAAATGAGCGTGACAAAAGGGGACTGAGCAGATGCCCTCCCTCTGGTCCTGACCTTGCCCTGTGTCTCCATCTGGATGTAATCAGCCAGGCTGTGTATCTGTGGCCTTTGTGCTGGGCGCCTCCACCTTCTTCAGGAAAATATCACCCGGTAGAAACACAGGGGCAGGTTCTGGCACGCGCTGCTGTATGAGAGACATCAGAGGGCAGGGTGGAAGTTTACTGTAGGGCCCAAAGTGCCAACTCAGACCGGGAAGAGAGATGTCTTAGGAGGGACACATTTCTTTTCTTACCTATTAAGGTATCTTCTTCTGTTACCTGAAATTTTAAAATTATTTGCATGAATTCCTTTGATAACATAATAAGATGCAACCACCAGTGGGGTGGAGTTAGTCTCAGGCGGGCAGAGCGATGGGAGGTGACTGAGAAATAATTGCGCTTTAAAGACAGGCAGCCTTCAAGTCTGCACTGGCTGCCAAAGCTCTGAGAGCACGAGCTGGGCAGGGGCGAGGGGAGCTCGCGGAGGATTCTGCTTTAGGGTCCTGTGTTAACCGTCCACCTGGTCGTCCATTTCCTGTTTCATAGTCCGTGTCCTTAGCATTCAATCTCAACTTCCTTCCAAGTCACATTTGATTTCTTGTCCCCAGCCTAAAGGATTCATAGCCAACTTCTAAGCCTTCCTGACTTGACGTGGATCCTAGCTTTTGTGTTTCCAGGTTCTTTCCTGATTTTTCCCAGATTTGCCCTTATATAGTCAGAAAGCTGGAATAGAGTTAACTACAAGTGTACAACACATGGGCTCTGGCCTTGCATTCACACCAAGCCTCATCCCCTTCTGAGAAGTGTGACCTTGAATAAATTGCACAAATTTTCTGTGCTTTGATTTCTCTATGTACATGGGAAAAAATATGATAGTGCTTACCATTCAATAAAAGCTTAGTATCACCATTGAACCTGGGGTACACATTTATATAAAGTTCCTTTTTCTTTTGAGACAGTGTTTTATGAGGTCTAGACAGGCACTGACCATGCTGTACAGCCAAGGATGATCTTGAACTCCTAGTCTTCCTGCCTCCGTCTCCCAAGTTAGGTGTGTCCTGGTTATGTATGTGTTTATTGTCAACCTTACACAAGTTAGAGTCACTTAAGAAGGTTCTCTCAATTGAATTCCTGCCCCCCCCCCCCCGGATTGGCCTGTGAGCATGCCTGTGTGACATTTTCTTGATTAATGTTTGATGTGAAAGCTGGGCGGTGGTGGCGCACGCCTTTAATCCCAGCACTCGGGAGGCAGAGGCAGGCGGATCTCTGTGAGTTCGAGACCAGCCTGGTCTACAGAGCTAGTTCCAGGACAGGCTCCAAAGCCACAGAGAAACCCTGTCTCGAAAAACCAGAAAAAAAAAATGTTTGATGTGAGCAGGTTTAACTCACAGTGGCCAATGCCACACCTGGACAGTTGGTCCTTAGTTTTATAAGAAAGGTGGAGAAAGTCATAGGGAGCAAGCCAGTTAGCAGCATCCGTCCATGGCCTGTGCTTCAGTTCCTGCCCTGACTTGCTTGGATGATGAATTGTGGTGTGGAAATGTGAGTGACATAGTCCCTTTCTTACCCAGGTAGTTTTTGATCATTGTATTTATTCATTCAACAGAAACCTAACTAAGACTGTAGGGTTATAGGTATGTGTCGGTGGGCAAAAACTACAGCATGGTATGTCTCCTTTCCTCTACAGATGGTTTGCTCTCACCAAAGACTATCTCTGCTCATCTATCCTGCTCAGGGTAGATGCAGAGCCAGTGCCAAGAGAAGAACTTAAAAAAAAAACCATTTATTTAGGCAAATTATTATCCATTTCAATAAAGTGCTGTATTCCAGGTTTTTGCTCCTTCTCTAGTTTTTCCCCAAGATGGCATCCGAATGGGTAGTTCAGCTCATCACAGTGTGGTGGAGAGAGGCTTGGCTCCTCTCCCTGGTGTCTGTATTAGTCAAGAGTCTTCAGAGGACCTGAATAAAGGAATAGAATAGAATAGAATAGAATAGAATAGAATAGAATAGAATAGAATAGAATAGAATAGAAGAGAAGAGATTAGGCTTTATTGGGTTGGCTTATGTGGTCACAGATGCTGAAAAGTGCCATGATCCCTCCCTGCAAGCTGTGTCGTCAGACATTAATGCTACTTTAGGAACCTGGATGCAGGAGCTGCAACACAGGTCACTGAGGAATGCTGTTTACTGGCTTGCTCCCACAGGCATGCTTGCTGGCCACTCTGGTTGGGGGCACACTCTCAGTTGAGACAACCTTCACAAATGACTCTAGCTTGTGTCAAGTTGACAAACACAAACAAATGAACAAACCAGGACATCCAGACTTTTTCGATGAACTTGTTCGAACCCTGAGAGCCCCAGAAGGATATTACGGTAAGTCCCAGAGCTGAAAGACTGAAGTTTTGGGGGTGTAACCTACAGATAACCATCACTACAGATAGTACGAGGAATGTAGACAACAGCATGCAAGAGCCTTACCGCTTCAACCATTCCCTTATATCTGGGGCCCTGAAAATGGGATCTTCCACATCCAGCGTGGGTCTTCCCTTTTAATTTCCTAGCATATGTATCAACTCTATAAATACCTTGAGATACATCCAGAAGTGAGCTCTCCCTGGGTGCTAGGCAATTCCTCAATCCAGTGTACACGACAGAATATTATTAACCAGCAGTGTCACATAGATTCTGCTGGGGTTTGCTGTGTGATGGCTGATCCGGGTGGTTCTCTGACCTATATGATCATCGAGGGTCACTGGTTCCATTCTGGAGCGCTCTGATCCTATCATACCCTGAACTCTGCCTTTGGTATGTCTCTGTCCTTCCTGACATGTCTGTGCGGTGTCAACGGGACAGAGGTATACTGTGGCTTTTTGGCTCCTCTTAGGACAGTCTATCTGCAGTAGGTCACAGGCACTGGTGTGCAGAACAATGGACAGTACTTGGCACTGGGTACAGCGTCTCTCATTCGCAGTATCTGCAGACTTTACGCTAAAAGCATCATTGCTTGACATCTCAGCCTACGCATGTGACACCATCAGACATTTAAAGACGGAAAGAGGTACCTTATAGGAATAATGAAAATATCCCCAGGACCACATATAATAGAGAAAGTGGCATCATAGCTATATAGTGATAATTTTTAGTATTTCTTAACTTTATTTTAGTAAAATTTAATTTTGAGCTTAATTTAATTTTTAATAATTACTGTTTAACTAGTTTGAAAAATCTTAGTTTTTCTCCCTCCATCTTATTCACCCCCCCTCCTCTCCACCTTACTCTTTCTCCACTTCTGTCTTTTTTCTTCTTTCTCTCTCCACCCCCATCTTCTTCTTGTGCTGTCAGCTGCACTTATGGCCTTGTGCACACTTTCATGTATTTTACTACAGAACAATACCCACATCCCCCAACTTTCTGACACTCTCCTAGTTATCTGAGCCAGGGGACTCTGGCTTCCACCAACTGTACCTAGGCTACCTTTTCAAGACAGCTGCTGGTCGCCACACCCTCAACTAGATTTCACATTCCTTTTCAGGGACAGATTGCAAGATAAATTTAGGTCCACCCTCTGCATCACACAAGGTGATGCAGAGGCAACCAGTGACAAAGCACCGAAGAAGTGGGGCAGACGCTTCTCTGTCTGCAGCATTAACTTTGACCCACATACCTTACTTTCCCCCTGGTGCGGTCCTTCAAATGAGGCAAGATACCCAAATCCCCTAAACTCCTGAAGCAAGTTCACTCAGTGGTCAATTCACAGACATTTGGTTTCAGATGAAAAAAAAAAAATCAAACAAATTTACTCCTTTTATTTTAGCAGATTAGGTCTTGTTGTTGTCGTTTGTTTGTTTGTCTTTTACATAGCATTTGAAGAACAGGAAGTTTGTAGCCGGAGGAACTCGGCTCCTGTCTAGGTCCTCATGTTGGCATGCCCTTCCTGCGACACACCTGTTGAGTCATTTTATCTGCTCCCCGTGGCCCTTTCTTCCCCAGCACCTCCCTATTCCCTTCTCCACTTCACAGGTTCCCAGTCTGCCCCGTCTCGTAGGCATGCCATAGGTTCACTGGAGACACATAGAGTTAACCTTAGGAAGCAAACAAACAAAATAGAGGAGGCTAGCGAAAGTAACACGCCCGAGGAATTCTGGAAACGCAGCCCATAGAATGCTGGTATCTGTTTATACAGTCAGCCCACAGTCCGAATCTTAGGGGTGTTATTACTTATTTAATGCTGTGCTAATACTCAAACCCAGGGCCTGTGCATGCTCTACCATTGAGTTATATTCTCTAGCCCTCTATTCTTTTAAGATGACATCATATATATATATATATATTTGGCCTGGCCTCCTTTCTCAGACTCCCTAGTGCCAGAATTACAGTTGCACGCCACTACATGTGGCTAAGTACAGGGGTGTTTTAAAACGCTGGGCTCAAATACCTAAGCCTGCAAGCATCGCAAAGCCACTGAAGAAAGTGACACCATTTTATCTGAACACCGAACTGCTGTAGAAAAATATGAGAAGTACCCAACCAGGCATTTTGTAAGTAGAGAATTCGACGAACACAGGTAAAAACCTGCACTCCAGTCATGGAAGAGACTGGATTTTTAGCCTTTTGCTTGTTTTTCATAATTAGTGGATTAACCCTCACCCTGAAAACACATGCACACCTTTTTTCTCTGCCACTGTGTCCTCTTTGGGGACATTTGTAAATTTGTAATTCCGAGTTTTCCTACTTGCTCCCTCACACTGGGCTTTTGGGATCTGCAGTGCCAGGAGTGATGCCTGCTTCGTTTTCCAAAGTCGTCAGCGAGGATGTGCTCATAGTAAGTGAACCACAGACCTCAGGGTAGGGGAGCACAGAACCCAGAGCAAAGGCGAGGGAGAGGTGCTCTGTGAGGCACAGAGGAGCCACAGAGCAGGGTAGTAAGAGATGACACCGGAGAAGCAGGGCTACATAGGATTAGAGCCCACAAGTAGGACAGTCAGTTTTGTATATAAGAACCTCCCTCCTAACACTGAAGGAAAGCAAAGGAGGTTCATTGCATTTGTAGGTTATTACAATGTCTTTTTGGGAGATATTGTTGGGACCGTCATCTGTGGAAAGGGGAACGGGAAGGAGGAGAGAGAAGAGGACTAAGAAGGAAGCAGGAGAGAAGGAAGGAAAGACTTGAAAATCCCAGGGAGTGGTGTAAATTACTTCCAGGAAAGGGATGAGTTGATGACCAGCAATGAATGTCCCTCTAGGGAGGGTCTAGCTGAGTGATGGAGAAGTGACCCAAGGGTCAGAGAGTTGACAGCCAGCTGTGGAAATTTGTGGCAGTCAGTCTCTCTGTCTCTCTCTCTCTCTCCTCTCTCTCTCTCTCTCCTTTCTCTCTCTCTCTCTCTCTCTCTCTCTCTCTCTCTCTCTCTCTCTCTCTCTCTCTCTCTCTCTCTCTCTCTCTCTCTCTCTCTCTCTCTCTCTCTCTCTCTCTCTCTCTCTCTCTCTCTCCTCTCCTCTCCTCTCCTCTCCTCTCCTCTCTCTCTCTCTCTCTCTCTCTCTCTCTCTCTCTCTCTCTCTCTCTCTCTCTCTCTCTCTCTCTCTCTCTCTCTCTCTCTCTCTTTCTCTCTCTCTCTCTCTCTCTCTCTGTTAAATGTCTGTCCTACTGCAATACAGGAAGAGTCCAGGACTCCCGGGCTGGTGGGAATGAACCATTCACCTATCCCTTCAGCCTGAAAACTTCGAATATGTGAGACAGGAATCAGGCACAGCTGCTGCATCTCTGGGGAAGATCTTCCCAAGAGTTGGAGTCGGCCTCAGTTTTCTAGGTCCTAGGCAACTCTGCCCTTCAGAGAATGACTTCTAGCAGCAAGGCAGCTTCTAAGATAGTCAAAAACATTCAATAACAAAATGGCTGCTCCCTGTGAAATGAAGTATGTGAATTTGAGATAAACCTAGAATGTAACCCACACTATGAAAGAACTGTATCAGATAGCTGTCTCCCAGCCTAGTTTTACTTTTTTATTTTTGATATGGTTCCCACTAAGTTGCCCAAGCTAGCCTTATACCCACTCTGTGGCCCAGGCAACCCTTGAACTTGTGATTCTCCTGCCTCAGCGTCCAAGTAGCTGGGACAACAGCCTGAGTCACTGGGTGTGGCATGAGTGTAGACCTGGTAGAGCAGAACCCGATGTCTGGCTTGCACCCATGGGAGTTTGCCATCTTGATTCAGTAACCGAACTTTTCAGTCCTCTGATGTTGAAAGTAAGGAAATCACTGGGACCATGGAAGAACCAACTGGGGCGATGTCTATAAATCACCTAGGAAAACAGAGTAGATAATAAATAAAAGATGTTTAACTTCCCATTTTTCCTGTATCTCCTTCTCTTACATTTTTATAATCTTTTAAAATACTATACTGCAAAATTCAAAATTGTCATTGAAAAGTAACTTTTTTGAAAAAAGAATCTTTCTTTGTCATTGAAAAGTAACTTTTTTGAAAAAAGGGATGTTTTTATTAATATAATAACATGTACATTTTTTATGTCACCTTAATCCCATTTTCTAGAGAAAATCATTTTCGGTTCCTACCAGTTTTGAATTTTAAATATCTTTGAGTCATACCTATTTGTCCAAATAGTCTTTTATACTTTATTTCTTAGTGTGTTAAAGTTGTGTCTCATTTGGGCCAAAAATTTATCCTACTAAAACTATCATACTATTTCTGTTTCCCAAGTAATTATTTTTTTAACCCCTCTTTTGGTCAACTTAATAATTTCAAATAATAAATAACATATTACTTAGGTTAGGTGCTGTATGTAACACTTGAACCCTTAACCTGGAGGTCATTGTCAGACCAATTTTTCCCCTCAGCTTTTTCCATCCTTTTATTTCCTAACTTCTGTCAGTTTATTATGCTTGAGGTAGGTAAAGGTGGCTCTCTTTAATAGCTATAAGTAAACTTTGGGAATTTTTGCAATAACTAAGATCAACAATTAATAAATGTGACCTCATAAACCTGAAAAGCTTCTGTAAGTCAAAGGACACTGTCAATAGGACAAAATGGCAGCCTAGAGACTGGGAAAAGATCTTCATCAACCCCACATCTGACAGAGGGCTAATTTGCAAAATACATAAAGAACTCAAGAAACTAGACATCAAAATCCTAATTGCATTTTTTTAAAGCAAGTAAGTTCAATTAAGGTTTCTAGCTAGCTGTGTGGTTGCTTATTTACAGCAGCAATATATCAATAACCATGTCAGCAAAGGTGACTGATGCCACCTCTGGCCACTCCCCTTTCTGTTTCTTGCTGGCCACTTTTAAAACTGCTGTCTATCATCTGACTTTTGGGGAAGTGGCTCGGTGGTTAAAAGCACTTGCTGCTCTTACAGATGACCCAGGATTGAGACTCAGAACCCACTTGGTGGTTCACAACTGTCTGTAACTCCAGTTCCAAGATACCCAATAACTTTTTCTGACTTCTTTGGCCGCCAAGCACACATGTGACACAATACATACAGACAGACAAAACACTCATATATAAAATGAATAAATCTAATAAAATTTAAGAGAGAATACCATCATCTCTCTGTCATCCTTTGTGTTACCATGGTTTTGCTGAAGGTCCTGGTGGCAGCAAAGTTAGGTTACTGAGTGCAGTCTACTGTTGCCCTTTCCCCAAATTCACCTTATAGTGTTTTTTTTTTTAATGCTTTTATTGTTTTAAGACGTCTGGGATGAAGAGGGTAAATATGTTAGTCTGAACAAAGGTGACACATTAATACTTTTTAATGTTTCTTGTCACCCATCACCATGAATATTTTTCTGAAATATTAGTTCAGATGAAATTGCACAGAAATTTTATAATATCCCCTGGGCTGAGCATCGAAGTTGGTAAAACACTACCAGCACACCGAAGGTGTTCTGTGCCAGGCCACAACTGCCTTGTTCTGGTTTTTCAACTTAATCAAGAACAAAGACATTCTTTGTGACTAGGCCCTTTGTTTTTGCTTTTGAGTAAGCCCCGGGAAAGAGCAGCCACACACATTTATGAGGCCTTATAAATCAGTAATGTTAAAAGCAACATTGTCTATTACCACTTGAGGTGTTGGGAAGATGGGATTCAGCTGGAGTCCTTGCCTCTCCCTGTATGGTTTTGGGTTAAAATCCTTGAAGGTGTTAAAAATTAACTTTCCCTTTGGATGCCCATCTTCTCATTTATGGAGCATTGCTCCTACATACTAAATGCTTTGAGATGAACATTCCTGGATTCCTCTTTTGCTATGGTATGTGATAAGCTACAGCGGATTAAAATTTCCTGTTTGCCTCTTATAAAATGAGCTGTGTATGTCATTTTTATAACATATCTTTTTATTTAATTTATTTTTATTGTTTGCATTGAGCTATATAATTTCTCTGCTTTCCTCCCTTTCTCCCTCCTTCTCTTACACCCTCTCCCATGACCCCCATGCTCCCAAATTACTCGGAAGATCTTATCTTTTTCTACTTCCCATGGAGATTAGATCCATTTCTTAGGGTCTTCTTTCTTGTCTAGGTTCTGCTGTCTATGTTATTTACATAAAATTTGCTCGTGTGATGACATAGTGCTAGATGAAACCTGGGTTTAGTATTGGCACTCCTGTTTCTGGGGTGTGTGGCATCTTAGTTTTCCTGAGGTTCTCACTCTCATTTTCATATTCAGCGAGTCTCATGCTTCCTCACTAATGATGGGGATAACACCTACTTGGGTGGGAGTGACAATAACTCCAGTTAATAAGGAATAAATCCTGGTGTGCCTCTCTGATTGCTACATGCTGTGCAAATGTAAACAGCACTTCCACAAAGAGCGCTTCAGTTCCTTGGAGAAGCACCCATTGGGCAAAGTACTTCTTTGACTAAATAGCAGCCCTGGGGACTCATGCTCTCTACCTCCCAAGCACATCAAAAGGTAGGCACTTATTAGGTCTTCTGTGCACACCTCTGGCTGGGAGAGAGTTAGGATTTTGGCCTATGATAGGTTCTAATCTTCCCAAAGCCTCTGCTGACAGGTCTCCTGATCTCAAAGTTCAGGCTACGCAAGCTGCTGCATCCGACTGCTCACCTTATGAGGTTTTTACATCTAGGAGTTTGTTGACATGTGCCTGCCTCAACAGTCACATCTCTCAAGGGTAACACATTTTTTTTTCTTAGAGAATTCTCTGTGACGTCAAGGATCTCGGGCATCTTAAGGGATGCTATTCTTGGCCTTTCAGAAGGAAATCCCTCTGAACTTTCCTTGTCTGTTCTGGGCTTGGATGTCTGACACTGAAGAGATTTAACACCTAATGTCAGTGACAGACAGACTCAAAGCCATTCTCAAGGGTTCTTCTTTTATTTCTAAAATACCTTTTGACCACTGGAAAGCCCGCTGAACTTGTCTTTTGTTTCTTTTAGTGTGTTCACAGCAGAAGTGGGGAGGGAAAGGCTATCACAGCTACAGCTTTTTCCTTTCCTTCCTTCTTATCCATCTTCTTGAAAGACTCCTTTGTTCCACCTCCAGTTGCTGGTCTGGAGAAAGTTACAAAAGATCAAGGGAGAGAGGAAAGGCTGGTTACTTTTGTGCCTGGCAGGCTTAGCTACACAGGAGTTTAGTTTATAGATTGGTGAAAGCAGATATTCCTGTAGCCTAACGGCTTTATTACGGCTATGCTATTGTTGCCTGTGCTCTAGTCGACTGGGAGTTAAGGCTTTGCTTGACTTAAACTGACTCTAGAAGCACACACTGCCATAGTTGGCTGGCAGCTGTGCTTGGATTTAATTAGGGTAAGTGGAAAACGGATCCGCTGTTTTCACTACCTCTTTCACGCCACAGTCTCCAGCCTGCCTTTTTATTTACTGAGTGTTTTCTCTGGGAGATAAAACAACAAATCAGGGGAGATGAAGGGTGATGACGTACTTAGAAACTTAGATTTATTGATTGGCTGATGTTGCTTGGTTTAGGGGTTTTAGTCTTCTGGTCTTAATTAAAAATTATTCTTTTTCATTTTAGTTAATTAACTTATGGGGGGCAGACAAGTGCCACACGGTGCTCGTGAAGATCAGGGGGCAGATTCGGAGTCACTTTTTTCTCCTTCCACCTTGAGCCTCTCTGTTGTTTCTCCAGCACTGAGTACTCCAGGCCGCCTGGCCCGTGAGCATCAGTGCAGTTCTTCGGTCTTCCATATCACTGTAAGGATGCCGGGATTACAGATGTGCGTCGCCACGTCAAGCTTCTTACCTGGGTTGCAGGGATTGAACTCCTGTCATCAAGACTGTGTGGCAAGTATTTTACCCACTGAGCCATCTATCTTATTGCCCCTAGCCCTGATCTGTCCGAGCTTCACCATGTAACCCAGACTGGATTTGAACTCGTGATCCTTCTGACTCAGCCTCCAGAGTGCTGGGAATTACATGGCATCACTATGTCTAACTTCTATTTTCTTTCTTTTTGTTTGTTTGTTTTTTCACTTCTGGGGATTAATTACTGATTGACTGGTTGGATGATTGATTTCTTGAGAGAGGGCCTTACATTATAACTCAGGCTAGACTGGTACTTGATATATAGTCCAAGCTGGTCTTGAACTCCCAGTAGTCCTCCTGCCTCAGCCTCCCAAATGCTGATGAGTGATAGCTTGAACTCCTTGGCGACTTCTGTATTGCTATAACAGTCCAGGCTCTGACGGTTTTACATAGTGCATGTTGATAAGCCTCCCAAATTAGACATTCAAATACATGATCAAGATGGTAAGTTTGCAAATAACTCTAGTTGAGAGAGAGAAAGGACAGAGTAAGTGGGAGACTAGTGGCTAGTAGCTAGGAAAAGCTATTATTGAATTAATCATTAGTGCTCTGTCAGAGTTATAATAGCTTATTAATATAGCTAAGATTAGCTTTGATTTAGCACTGCCATTTTACATTACACATAGTCAAAGTACAAGTTGAAGAGTTTGAATTAACTTGTGCTTTTTGTTTTGTTTTTCAGGTGTTTCCAGAGTGGCTGACTGATTGGTCTTAGGTGAAAGAAAAAACACAACGAGGCCAAGAAATCGGGGGCAAGAGGTCAGGTGTTCAGCTTTGATAGGGTGAATCTGAGTGTCCAATTGGCTAGACCTGCTCGATGGGAATCTGACATGGCTCTCATGCATTGGTGAGAAGTCTCTGTTAGCTGGGTTAAGAAGTCTGTGAGGAATGCTGATGACGATTCTGGGAAGAATGGAGCCACTTAGAAGGAAGGATGAACAGTGAGTTGTCTAGTACTCTGGAGAAACTAAACACTGTATTTAATAGTAAGGTCTAGAAAAAATAAAGTCCTTAAGAAAAAGGAAAGAAGTGTTAGTTATGCCAATTAAGACAAATGCCCACCTGACTCTTAAAATAGTGTCAGTCTGATCCTCTGCAGTCAACATGAGGATTTCCAGAAGAAGGGGGGGTCAGGATGCTCCCCATTTGGGACTTTTGACTCTCAGTACTTCTCTTTAAGGGATGCTATCATATTATATGAGGTTTGATACTAGCTCCTTCTTCCCAGTGGTACCAAGTCCTGTATTTATAGATACTTTCCTTGCAGAGAGAAATAATTTAAGAGAATGTGAGCTCTGGTTATAATTCCTTAGTCCAGTCTTGAGAGTTTATCATGTTATGGCCCACTTCTATAAATATACGTGAGGGCGCCTCATACAAGGCTTGTACTTTTTTTTTTTCGTGTTTTCTTTGAATTTTTTTCTTTTTTTTTATTGGAAAAAAAAAGCAATTTCTGCCTCCTCCCCGCCTCCCATTTCCCTCCCACTCGTCCCTCTCCTCCTCCCCTCCCCCCTCCTCCCCTCCCCCCCTCCTCCCCTTCCCTCTCCAGCCTGAAGAGCAGTCAGGGTTCCCTGCCCTGTGGAAAGTCCAAAGTCCTTCCCCCTCAATCCTGGTCTAGGAAGGTGAACATCCAAACTGGGTAGGCTCCCACAAAGCCAGAGCATGAAGTAGGATCAAAACCCGGTGCCATCGTCCTCGGCTTCTCAGCAGCCCTCATTGTCCGCCAAATTCAGAGAGTCCGGTTTTATCCCATGCTATTTCAGTCAGAGTCCAGCTGGCCTTGTTGAGCTCCCAAAGAATCAGCCCCACTGTCTCCACGGGTGGGCGCACCCCTTGTGGTCCTGACTTCTTTGCTCATATTCTCCCTCCTTCTGCTCCTCATTGGGACTTTGGGAGCTCAGTCCAGTGCTCCAGTGTGGGTCTCTGTCTCTATCTCCATCCATCGCCAGATGAAGTTTCTATGGTGATATGCAAGATATTCATCAGTATGGCTATGGGATAGAGTCATTTCAGGTTCCCTATCCACAGCTGCCCCAGGAGCTAACTGAGGACCTCGCCCTGGGCACCTGGGAGCCCCTCTAGATCCAAGTCTCTTGCCAACCCTAAGATGGTTCCCTTAATTAAGATGTGTGCTTCTCTGCTCCCCTAACCAACCTTCCTTTATCCCAATCATCCCTTTTCCCCAAGTTCCCCCCACCCTCCCCTTCTCACATTTCTCTCCCCTTCTCCCCTTACTCCCCCTCCCACCACACCCCCAAGATCCCAAATTTTTGCCTGGCAATCTGGTCTACTTCCCATAACCAGGAGGATAGCTATATGTTTTTCTTTGGGTTCACCTTCTTATTTAGTTTCTTTAGGATATCAAATTATAGACTCACTGACCTTTATTTATCTCTAGAAACCAATTATGAGTGAGTACATCCCATGTTCATCCTTTTGGGTCTGGGTTACCTCGCTCAGGATAGTGTTTTCTATTTCCATCCATTTGCATGCAAAATTCGCGAAGTCATTGTTTTTTACCGCTGAGTAGTATTCTAATGTATATATATTCCATACTTTCTTCATCCATTCTTCCATTGAAGGGCATCTAGGTTGTTTCCAGGTTCTGGTTATTACAAACAATGCTGCTATGAACATAGTTGAACAAATATCCTTGTCATATGATCGGGCATCTCGTGGGTTTATTCCCAAGAGTGGCATTGCTGGGTCCATGGGTATGTTGATCCCAATTTTCCTGAGAAACCGCCACACTGCTTTCCAAAGTGGTTGCACAAGTTTGCATTCCCACCAGCAAGGGATGAGGGTACCCCTTTCTCCACAGCCTCTCCAGCAAAGGCTATCATTGGTGTTTTTGATTTTAGCCATTCTGAGAGGTGTAAGGTGATATCTCAATGTTGTTTTGATTTGCATTTCCCTGATCGCTAAGGAGGCTGAGCATGACCTTAAGTGCCTTTTGGCCATTTGAACTTCTTCTGTTGAGAATTCTCTCTTCAGATCAGTGCCCCATTTTTTAATTGGGTTAATTGGCATTTTAAAGTCTAGTTTCTTGAGTTCTTTATATATTTTGGAGATCAGACCTTTGTCTGTTGCGGGGTTGGTGAAGATCTTCTCCCAGTCAGTGGGTTCCCTTTTTGTCTTAGTGACAGTGTCTTTTGCTTTACAGAAGCTTCTCAGTTTCAGTAGGTCCCATTTATTCAATGTTGCCCTTAATGACTGTGCTGCTGGGGTTATACCTAGGAAGCGATCGCCTGTGCCCATCTGTTGTAGGGTACTTCCCACTTTCTCTTCTATCAGGTTCAGTGTGTTCAGATTGATATTGAGGTCTTTGATCCATTTGGACTTGAGTTTTGTGCATGGTGATAGATATGGGTCTATTTTCATTCTTCTACAGGTTGACATCCAGTTGTGCCAGCACCATTTGTTGAAGATGCTTTCTTTCTTCCATTGTATACTTTTAGCACCTTTATCAAAAATCAGGAGTTCATAGGTTTGTGGGTTAAAATCCGGGTCTTCTATACGATTCCATTGGTCGACTTCTCTATTTTTATGCCAATACCACCCTGTTTTCATTACTGTAGCTCTGTAATAGAGTTTAAAGTCAGGGATGGTAATGCCTCCAGAAGTTCCTTTATTGTATAAGATTGTTTTGGCTATCCTGGGTTTTTTGTTATTCCATATAAAGTTGATTATTGTCCTTTCAAGATCAGTGAAGAATTTTATTGGGATCTTGATGGGGATTGCATTGAATCTATAAATTGCCTTTGGTAGGATTGCCATTTTTACTATGTTGATCCTCCCAATCCAAGAGCAAGGGAGATCCTTCCATTTTCTGGTATCCTCTTCAATTTCTTTCTTCAATGCCTTAAAGTTCTTGTCAAATAGATCCTTCACTTCTTTGGTTAGAGTTACCCCGAGATATTTTATGCTGTTTGTGGCTATCGTGAAAGGTGATGCTTCTCTGATTTCTCTCTCTGCTTCCATATTCTTTGTGTATAGGAGGGCGACTGATTTTTTGGAGTTGATCTTGTATCCAGCCACATTACTAAAGGTGTTTATCAGCTGTAGGAGTTCTTTGGTGGAGTTTTGGGGGTCGCTTATGTACACTATCATATCATCTGCAAATAACGAAAGTTTAACTTCTTCCTTTCCAATTCGAATCCCCTTGATCCCCTTGTGTTGTCTTATTGCTATTGCTAAAACTTCAAGCACTATATTGAAGAGGTATGGAGAGAGTGGACAGCCTTGTCGTGTTCCTGATTTAAGTGGGATGGCTTTGAGTTTCTCTCCGTTTAGTTTGATGTTAGCTGTCGGTTTGCTGTAAATAGCTTTTATTATATTTAGGTATGACCCTTGTATCCCTAATCTCTCCAAGACTTTTATCATAAAGGGATGTTGAATTTTGTCAAAAGCTTTTTCAGCATCTAATGAAATGATCATATGGTTTTTTTCTTTCTGTTTATTTATATGATGGATTACATTGATAGATTTTCGTATGTTGAACCAGCCTTGCATCTCTGGGATGAAGCCTACTTGATCAAAATGGATAATTTTTCTAATGTGTTCTTGGATACGGTTTGCCAGTATTTTGTTGAGGATTTTTGCGTCGATGTTCATGAGTGAGATTGGCCTGTAATTCTCTTTCTTGGTTGAGTCTTTGTGTGGTTTTGGTATCAGAGTGACTGTAGCTTCATAAAAGGAATTTGGCAATGACTCTTCTGTTTCTATATTGTGAAAAGGCTTGTACTTTTTCCAAGTAGAAATTACAATTTCTGACCGATGTTGTGGTCAATATTTTGATAGTATTTTCCTCAAAGTGGTTGGCAATTATCAATGATCTTGAGCATCTTGGCAAAATATTAGGACAATTCAATGGCAAGATGGGCTTCTTTTTTATTTCTTAAAAATATTTTTAGTATTTCATGCATCCTTTTCTCTCCGGCAAATATTTTCTAGTTTCTGACCAGCGACCAAATCTGAGTCCTCATGAATGTGCCACAAAAAGAGAAAAAGTTTAGTCCTTAAATTCCATGCTTTGCAAGACACTGAAACACCAACCTGAAGTAATTGTTGGTACATAAAAAAAAAAAAAACAATTAATTACTTTTCGTCTGAAAGCCTCGAAGTAAAACATCTGTTCCTGCAGGTGAGAACAGTTCTCCTCTGCAGTGTATTTGTGGAGGGTCCAGAGAAAAATGGGTGATTCAAGTTACTTCATCAGTGTAGACAATGATTGATCTACTGTCGGGAGATGGGAGTGCCACATCTGTTCCTTTTTCTCCGAATGACGTCATCTAGGGGAGGACAGTAAAGATCTTAAGGCTGGCTTCTTTCTCTCTTTTCCCCCTTTATTTTGCTTTGCAGCTATTCCCGACAACTGCTTTGCAATTCCAAGTCATCTCCCATGACTTCATTCCGTATGTACAGCATAGCTGATCAGATAACCAACATCCATTACTGCCATGATACAGCCAACTCCTTCCTCTGCAAAGGATGTTGATGATGCTTGTCACAGGTAGTGAGCAACCCGACAGTGATCCTGGCACATTGCTGCATTTCTGTCTCCGTCAGTCTGTGTTTCATATTTACCAAGGCGTTTGTCAGTTTTCCATTTCTAAGCTGTGATGCCAGAGGCTAGTCCCTTTATTAAAAAAAGGGGAATGTATCTAACTCACAGTTCGGGGGTGCAAGGGTAGGGTGCTGGCCCTGGTAAAAAGCTTCACGGGAGATGACATCACAGTGGCATGATGTACTTGAGAAGCAGCAGTCACATGACAAGACAGGAAGACAGAGTGCGACTCAGTGGTCAGCCATGTTTCTTGTAGTAACGTCATATGGGAACTACTAACCCACTCCACAAACCCAGAATAAATCTCTTTCAAGGATGCAATTCCAACTGCCCTGAGTTCTGCCATCGTTTCTTTAGCCTCATCATATTGGTGGCTAAGTTTCCAAAACACGAACAGTAGTGGACATGCTCAAACTGTGTCTAGACTATAGTATTAAGAGTTAGAGCTCGGTGGCTAAGAAACCTTGCAGAAGATGGAATTCCATTCCCAGCACCCATTTCAAGTAGCTCAGAACTGCCCGTAACTCTTCCTCTAGATCTCATGCCCTCATCCTCTAGGGCAGCTGAATGCTTATGAGCACACACACAGACGCAAACAAAAATAAAATAAGTAAACAGGAGTCAGGGAGTTTTTTCCCAAGTCTGTTTATGACTGTTGTATTTTCTATTTAATAGAAATACTGTTGTATTTTCTATTTAATAGTATTAAATAGTATGAAAGCTGAAGAAATATAAGTATGAAAAGAAAAAGATCCATTTTATGAGAATTAATAAAATTTTGGGTAGGAGCTATTAAAAAAAGAGTACCGCATGATAAAGCATAAGGAAGACCCAAATTAGGAGATATCAAAATATTCATAAATATGCAGAGCAGTGTATTATCATGCTTCTTACCTGCTGACAGTATCTTTTTATTTCATTGAACAAATGGAAACTAGAGACCGATGGTGAGTCCTCATGCATGAGAGGAGCAGAGTGCCAATCAGATTGGGAGGGATGCCCTGCAACCAAGACTGACTAGCGCATTCACAAAGAAATGATTTATACAAAAATAAATTACCTAGACGTACATTTATAATTTTTCTTCACTTTCCCTCTCTGTGAACCGACTCATTCCCAGGCCTCATTGCATCCGAGTATGGTAATTTCGCTTTGAATCATCAGGAGTTCAGGACTGGCCTGTTCTGTTAACAGCAGCAGGATTTGCAGTACTCATGGTTGCCATGACTAAGATCCTGAGAACTTTGCTTACCCCCGCGTCTGAGGCATTCATATTTATTTAAAGGGTAATTCAATTATAGCACAATAGCATCAGTTTCCGGGTTTGAATCCTGCTTCTATTTCTGACTGGTACCCTACTGTCACACAACTTTGAACAGTGAAACTTACAATAATAAGGATGCTAGGAGAATCAGCTGTTCATAAGACAAAGCGGAGCACCAATTTATAGCAGACAGGACAGGGAGGGTATTTCTATTTTCCTTTTAAAGTATTTTTTTAAGTAATTCTTTTTTCCAATTGACTGAATCTAATGATGGACTCTGGAAATCGTTGGACGAAAGGGATTGAACTTTGTGCCCCGTTTGGAGGTAGGTAAGGCAAATTGGAGAGGACCCAGGAACAATAGGGTCCTGTAATTAGATTACACGGTGGCCAGAGGTCAAAGCCCAGGAGCAAGCAGGACTTTCAGTCAAGGGTCAGTGATCAAGCACAGGCGGAGCTCAGGGGTAGTTGCTGGCAAGCGTTCTCCAAAGGAGTCAAGGAGAAAAGCAGGGCGCCGGAGACCATGAGCCACGTTCCTGGATCACAGCTGGCCAAATCCCTGCTGTTTTCTGCAGCTTACTCTCCACAGCGTGGAGAATGAGCCTCTAAAGCCGAAATCACATCTGCCATTCCTGTCTTTAAACCCGTAGAGAGGCTGAAGAGCCGAACTCCTAGCAAGGGCCCACGAGTCTCTGTAGTTACCAGCGCCCTCTGGTACCCTCTTCCAGCCACCACTGGCCCTCTTGGTACTCTTTTAAAAAATTATTAGTTTTTTTTGTTTTGCATTTACCTATTTATTCAGGGACAGAGTACATGTGTGGACGTTGCTAGACAAGGCATGGGAGTGAGTTCTCTCTTTTGCCGTGTGGGTCTTGGGAATCTAACTCAGATTATCAGGCGTGGTGGTAAGTGCCTTTTCCCAGCTGAGTGATCTCTCTAGGTATTCTCTCTTCCTTTAGCTTTATCTAAAGATTTATTATTTTTATTTTATGGGTATGTGTGTTTTGCCTGCATGTATGCCTATGCACAGTGTGTGAAGTCCCTGTGGAGGTCAGAGGAGGTCGTTGGATCCCCTGGAGCTGGAGTTAGTAATGGTTGTGAGCTGCCAAGAGGATGCTGAGATCTGGACCTGGGTACCAGGTCTTTTATAGGAGCAACAATTAACCTTAAGGGCTGAGCCACCTGTCTGTTCTCTCACTAGTATTTAAAGAAAGAGAGGTCTTGCATGCTCTTGTCCTGTGTCTTCAGAAGGCCATAACACCCACAGCTACTTGCCCTTGTATTAAACTCTTGGCTCCAGTCTCACTTTCCCAGGAAAGCCGACTTCAGTCCTCACTCACACCCATTTTCTGCTCACCTTACGCCTCCTTTTTTTTTTAATTGTACATGAATTAGTAATTTAGTTTTCTTATGTGCCTATTTGCTAGACTGTACGTTTTCTGAGGGCAGAGAACCTTAACTATTTTGTTTATTAATGTGTCTAAGAGCCCGAGACAGTTCTTGGCACATGGTCTCTTTATAAATGACTGAAAGAACCAACGAGCTGAAGCACCAGGAGCAGCCTGGATTGAACACAGCCCGGAGCGTTCTTGGCCACTGACTGAGCACTTGTGGACCGAGGGCAAAGAACTGCACAGGACAGCAGAGGTCTCTGACTCCCCTTTTCCTAAGTCATGGCATTTCCCCAACTTGATTGCCTTAGATTCTGGCTTGCTCAGGCAAAGAAAGCTAGGGAGCCGTGGATAAGATCTCAATGATCCAGATCATAGAAATGTTTTAGCTTCGACTCTGCGACGAAGAAACAAACGGTGACTAAAGTCTTGCTCCTCCCTCCTTGCTCCTCTCTGCTTTGGTTTAAGGGTTATGCTGTCATTATCATGTCTCTTTGGTTCTTTCAACTCTTGTAACTTCTGATCATCTCCCAGGAGGATTCATCTTTGTCGTTATTTTTCCCTCCCCCAATTTTTTAACCTGATTGTGATGTAAACATTTCTAGTTTTTATAAAGTGCCTCTGTTCTTTATATATAAATACTAATCACACAATTACTTCAATTGATTTTGGGGTATACACTCTCTATCTGGTCTGACTAGTGTCCAATCTTGTTCCACTAGCCTTCACTCCAACCTCGAAGGTAGGGGTTTGAACTCAGT
The DNA here is from genome assembly GCA_963919715.1 of Microtus obscurus. Taxonomy (NCBI): domain Eukaryota; kingdom Metazoa; phylum Chordata; class Mammalia; order Rodentia; family Cricetidae; genus Microtus; species Microtus obscurus. The sequence continues at coordinate 40,614,439 of CAWTZC010002514.1, forward strand.
AAATTTATTATCATCTGTTCAGCACACATGTAATCTCTGGACCAGTCCCTTAAATTTCATGGGAAGTAAATGATTACAGATTCCCAAATCATACCTCAGGTAACCAAAAATTAATCAGTATTTTATTAACTTCCAAAGAGAAACTCCTGACTCAAGTCCAGAATTCTAGCTATTAACTAGAAGACGCCTTGGAGTCCGTGGAGTAGTGAACCCATGTGGCCAGTAGGTTGCTGTAGCCGGCGCCAGGCAGCTTTACTGTGGAAGTCCACCAGTTTCCCTAGCATTTGACACGTTTTATCCCATGCACAACAAGCAAGCTCTACCTGCAGTTTCTTCTATCCTGCAACAGATATTCAAATACTATTCAAGGAGACCTTTGTTCTTTTATAGACAGGATTATTAAGTCATCTTTTGGCTCCAAGTCTGAGGGTTTTTTTGTTTTGTTTTTTTTTTTTTTTTTTTTTTTGAGCTAGGATTTCTCTGTGTAGCTCAGGCTGTTCTGGAACTCACTGTATAGACCAGGCTGGCCTCAAACTCAGAGATCCGCCTGCCTGCTGGGATTAAAAAGCATGCACTTCTATGCCCAGTTCAGATTAATTTTTGAAGGAATGAGAGACAATTCATTTGGTCAGTTATCTAGGGACAGAGACTAAGAAGGGTGTCTGAAAGACTACAGGCAATGGTCTGAACAGGTCTCCACGTTATTCGCTTTCCTTAATGTTTTTCCTCTTCCTTCAAGTAAAAGAAAACAGTGTGACTTAAACCAGGTGAGGAAAAGTTCAGAGACCCAAATTCTCACAGCCAAATCAGATGGAAAGGTCAATCAGTCGCCTTGGCAAGGGTTTGACAAACCATGGCCCTCGGCCAAAACACTGCTGCTCTCTATGTTAGTAAATAAAGTTTAATTGGAACATAGCCCTGTGTGCTCTTTTAGTTACTACTGTGAGAGCTTCTAAACAAGGGCAGCAGTGGGCAACTCAGTGGAGTTAGAGGTAGCAACACCAAAGGATATACTACTCGCTCTTTATGGGAAAATGCCTTGACTGCCAGCTGGATTGCTAACAGGTTATTCTAAATTATTCTAATTAGTTTTATGGGAAATGATGAAGCAATAAAATCATATAACCTTACTAATTATCTGTCAGATACATAAGTGATATTTCCCAGTTGGATTGTTCACAAAATAACCCAGGAACCCAATGCTGAGACACTTCAAGCCATTGCTAGCCTGCAAACTCACATGCAGAATTATTAAATGGGCCTGAAAGCATAGTCTGCATCTAAATGGGGACAGGGGCAGTAAATAGTCACAGGGAGAACTCTTTTTCTCTTATTGCTACATTTTTAAGAATATATTTTTTTTGCCTTCATATATGCCTGTGTATTCCTTGTGGGCCTGTTGCCCATCAAAGCCAAAAGAGAGCAGTATATCCTGACGTATCTACAGCACAGCATATATCCCTAAGACTCAGAGTCTGTTGCCTAAGAGGGGCAGAAAGATTCTAAGGGCCAGAGGATCAGGGAGTTTGCTGTGAGAGTGTTTCCTAAAGATATTAAAGAGGCTCCACCTATGAAGTCTTATCCATAGGACTGTCTAAACATATAGGCCCATATTTCTATAGGGTGTTGCAGCCAAGTGCTAAAGCCATAGGCCCTATCTGAGGTGGTCACGTAGCCCTGCAGACAGGCTGTCTCTGCCTAACACAGGGTCAGGATGTTGTTGCTCCTTTCTTTGTAATTTGGAGGATGCCTTATAGAGATGCTGATTCAAGCCTACGTGACAGCTAGCATACACAGCAGACAGGTAGATGCGGACGTGACAAAACACCATTCACCTGGTGACCTGGAGGACAGGTCTGGTGTAGTTTCCCACTCAGTTTATGTGTTGGTATAACAGTTGTTTGGATAATAAACACGGGAGATCTTCAGGAGGAAGAAGCCTGAGATGCCCTTCCGTGATGATTGTGTAAGCTGTGTCTGATTATTCCTGGCAGCTCCATACCAGTCCAGTTAGGGAAAATAGTTATCTATGTTGGAGCCCATGGGCTTTAAAAGCATGAACTTAACAAGAAAGGCACCAATAGACATGCTAATATGAATGGGAGAAAACTCAGAAGGCCTCCAACTTTCATAAAGAACTACAGGCAGGAACAGGCCTGAGCCAGTGACCTCCGCAGGAGCAGATACAATGAGGGAGCAGGCCACAATGTCAGAGACCTCTGCAGGACTGGACTCAAGTCAAGGACCTCCGAGGGAGCAGGCCACCATGTCAGAGACCTCTGCAGGACTGGACTCAAGTCAAGGACCTCCGAGGGAGCAGGCCACAATGTCAGAGACCTCTGCAGGACTGGACTCAAGTCAAGGACCTCCGAGGGAGCAGGCCTGAGCCAGCAACTTCTGCCTGAGTCAGCGACCTTTGCCACCTTAGTGAGAGCAGCCCCAAGCAAGCAACCTCTATAGGAGGGGGCCCTAATGACCTCTGGGATTGCAGAGCAACACCTGAGAGCACCAATTGACTTCCAGGAACACTGAGTGACATCCGGGGTGACTGGAACCATGGCCCTCATTGCATCATGAAGAACAACCATCTGAGCCTTGGATCCACTGGCACCTGGAAGATTGATCACCAGTGACACAGCCACAACCACACCAATCAGAGGGTAAGATGGGTAGATGAGGTAAGAACACACTCAACACCACACAGAACAACATGACACCAACAAAAACTAGTGGCTCGACAATAGCAAGACTTGAACACTCAAATGCAGATAAAGCAGAAGAAAATAGTTGGTTCTTTGAGAAAATCAACAAAATAGACAAACCTTTATCCAAACTAACCAAAAGACAGAGAGAATATCCAAATTAGCAAAATCAGAAATGAAAAGGGGGACATAACAAGAGACATGGAGGAAATCTGAAGAATTATTAGGTCATATTTTGAAAACCTGTACTCCACAAAATTGGAAAACTTAAAGGAAATGGACAATTTTCTGGATAAATATCACTTACTAAAATTAAATCAAGACCAGATAAGCAAATTAAATAGACCTATAACTGGTAAAGAAATAAAAAAAAGTCATAAAAGTCTCCCAATCAAAAAAAAAAAAATCTCAGGACCAGATGGTTTCAGCACAGAATTCTACAAGATTTTCAAAGAAGAACTAATACCAATACTCCACATAATAGAAACAAAAGAAACATTGTCAAACTCTTTTTATAAGACTACAATTACCCTGATTCCCAAACCACACAAAGACATTACTAAGAAATAGAATTACAGACCAATCTCACTCATGAACATTGATGCAAAAATACTCAATATAAAATACTGACAAACCAAACCCAAGAACATATAAAAAAAATCATCCACCATGATCAAGTTGGCTTTATCTCAGAGATGTAGGTATGGTTCAACATAGGAAAATTGGTCAATTAATCCACCATATAAACAAACTGAAACAAAAACACATGATCATCTCATTAAATGTTGAAATAGCCTTCGATAAAATAGAACATCCCTTCATGATAAAGGTCTTGGCGAGAGCAGAGATGCAAGGAACATACCTAGATATAATAAAGGCAATATATAGCAAGCCAAAAGCCAGCATCAAACTAAATGGAGAGAAACACAAAGTGATCCCACTGAAATCAGGAACAAGACAAGGTTGTCCACTCTCTCCATATCTATTCAATATATTACTTAAGGTTCTAGCTAGAGCAATAAGACACCAAAAAAAGATCAAGGGGTTACAAATCAGAAAAGAAGAAGTCAAACTCTCACTATTTGCTGATTATATGATAGTTTACATAAGTGACCTCAAAAATTATACCAATGAACTTCCACAACTCATAAACACCTTCAGTAATGTAGCAGGTTACATTATTAACTTAAAAAAATCAGTAGCCCTCCTGTACACAGATGAAAAAGGGCTGAGAAAGAAATCAGAGAAACGTCACCCTTCACAATAGCCCCAAATAGCAAGAAATATCTTGGAGTAACTCTAACCAAACAAGTGGATGACCTGTATGACAAGAACTTTAAATTTATGAAGAAAGAAATTGAAGAAGACAGCAGAAAATGAAAAGATCTCCCATGCTCTTGGGTAAGTAGAATTAACATAGTAAAAATAACAATTTTACCAAAAAACAATCTACAGATTCAATTCAATGCCCATCAAAATACCAGCAAAATTCTTCACAGACCTCGAAGGAACAATGCTAAACTTCATATGGAAAAACAAAGAACCCAGGATAGCCAAAACAATCCTGTACAATAAAGAAATTTCTTGAGGCATCACAATCCCTGACATAAAACTCTACTATAGAGCTACAGTACAGAAAAGAGCCTGGTATTGGCATAAAAACAGACAGGAGGACCAATGGAATCGAATCAAAGACCCAGATATCAATGCACATACCTATGAACACCTGATTTTTGACAAAGAAAAAAAATATAAAATGGAAAAAAGAAAGCATATTTAACAAATGGTGCTGGCATAACTTGATATCAAAAATGTAGAAGAATAAAAATAGATCCATATCTATCGCCATGTATAAAACTCAAGTCCAAATGGATCAAAGACCTCAACATAAAACCAGCCACACAAAACCTCATAGAAGAGAAAGTAGGAAGTACACTTGAACATATTGGCACAAGAAACCACTTCCTAAATATCACCCCAGTAGTACAGACACTGAGAGAAACGATTAATAAATAGAACCTTCTGAAACTGAGAAGCTTCTGTAAAGCAAAGGACATGGTCAACAAGACAAAACAACAGCCCTAAGAATGGGAAAAGATCTTTACCAAACCCACATCGGACAGCACCCACATGGCAGCTCACAACTGTCTGTAACTCCAGTTCTAGGAGTTCAGATACCCCAGACCTTAAATACACCAGACCCTTGGGTGATGTATATACATACATCAAGTGAATACCCATACATATAAAATAATTCTGAAAAATATAGAGATATCTTTGAAAATTAACAGCAAATAGCTGGAAGGTGGTGGAGGATGCCTCTAATCCCAGCACTTGGCAGGCAGAGACATGTGGATCTCTTTGAGTTCGAGGTTAGATTGGTCTACAGAGTGTGTTTCAGGACAGGCTCCAAAGCTATAGAGAAACTCTGTCTTAGGAAAAAGAAAGGAAGGAAGGAAGGAAGGAAGGAAGGAAGGAAGGAAGGAAGGAAGGACAGAAAATAAAAATAAAAAGGACTGTTATTTGCTATAACTATATCATTTTTTAAAAAAATCTGTTTTGTGGGCCAGTAAAGGAACTTGATACCAAGCCGGGTATCTGAGGGTCTCATATGGTGAAAAGAGACAACTGATTCCGGAAGCTGTCGCCGGCCTCCACATGCAGTATGACAAACACATGCTCACACACACTATTATGCATGACTTTGTTTTCTGAGGCCTTAGTTATTCATAGTCAATTCAATCTAAAAACACTAAACAAAATGTCCCTATATGTTAGTTCTGTGGCCTTCTGAGTGGTAAAAAACCATCTCCCGTCACCCCGTTTTCTCTGCCAAGCCCGTCACCTCCAGTCTAGCAGATCGCTTTTTGCATGCCACCTGTCTGTCTCTTCCTAGTAGCTGTCCCAGGCACCAGATCATCTGGCATCACAGTTTTCCTGCTTGCGGAACCATTGTGTAGTAGCCAAACACTGTGGCACATTGCCTGTGTCATTCTCTTGTCATCTTGTCCCAAAGGCTAACGCCACTCATGTCATTATAGGGGATGATAAAATAGTACAGTATAATAAGATGTTTTTGAGATGTGGACTAGATTTATATGAACTTTTGAATAATTTGCCCTTATAATTCTTCTGTGAGTTATGAATTTCTCACTATCTAATTATGATAGGTGTGTTGTATCGTTGAAAAACATATTCTATAGTTGGGGATTATTGTAGTTTCAAGAGCCCTTCCAATAAGGGAACCTATTGTATTCCATATTTTTACCTTTCAAAGGTCATTCTTATTCAAATATTTTCTCTAATCTGGGCGCAATCATGATCTCCCATTGGTGGGTGACCAATGCTTTCTTTTATCCTTCTTTGTTAAGCAACAGGAATTCTTCAACAGCTCAAGTTAGTACTTGACTCCAGGGTTTTTTGTTTGATTTGTTCTTTTTCCCCCTCTGTCTATTTTGGCCTACCCAGAAAGATTTTTCTTTTTGAACTGGTTTAAGAAGAAAATCTCAGATGCAGACTTTGCTACTAGACTGTCCAGAAAGCTTGGCTTTTTCTCAGCTTTCTCTTGTCTCCAGGAAGCCAGTCTCAAACACAAACTTCACAGGCTTTAAAGGGTTCGACAAATGTCAAAATGCCTTTCACTCCCTCTAGTCCAGTAGCACACTGGTGCCAATGGTAATTAGAACTCGTGAAGACAGATTGGCACTTGAGACATGCATGGAAACAGTGTGGGGCACAGCGGAGGAGGACTGTGTATCTCATGCTTACATAGTCTGAAGCCCTGTAAGGATTTCAGCTCTTGAGTGAAACTGGTCTGAATTCTTCATCTGCTCAGTATGCAGATTTTAGAGAGGAATTTATAAAACCTGCTTCTGATGTGGACTGAACTCTGGTCTCATGACTAAGGGGGCACTTTTTTTTCTTTCAGTAAAACTTTAATCATGCTATTTTTATATAGACAATTAATAGCTTAGGGAAATTTAGAATAAAAAGGTTTTTTTTAAGATTTTTTGAGATGGCTTAAGTTTGGAACAATTTTAGAGGTAAGAAATCATTAATTTGTGTCTTAATATGTTTTTGCATGGAGATAAAGAGGAATGAGCCTTAAGTGGGAGAATCTATTATAATGTGCTTGGCATTTTATTACATTAGACAGTAAATCCCAACGAGACAAGAGGAGCTACAAAATCACACATATTCTATTTGCATTGCAGTTATCTACAACAGTATTTGATTGACGCTTACAGCATTCCTGGCATATACTAAGCCTTTGCAAAAATCCTCTGAATAGTTCTCAAAAAAATGTTTTTTTAAATCTGTCCACATCTGAGGACTCTGCCAATCCTCATTAATAGCAGTGGCTCCTAACCAGGGGTGTAGTGATCCATCCTTCTTGACTTGGAAGGTGACACTTGAAGAAAAACCTACAAAAATCTCCTGGTGATTCAAATATTTAAATGTAAACCAGATATAGCAGTTACTTTTCTCACATTGTACAAAATGCCTGATGAAAGCAATTTATAGAGGGACTAGCTGATTTTGGCTCCTGGTTTGAGGGGATACAGGCAGGGCTACATGGTAGCCAGATGAGGAGGTTGCTGGCAACACTGTATCTGTAGTCATAAAGCAGAGAAATGAATCCTGATGCTCAATTCACTTGTTTTCTCCTTTATATTCACTCTGGGACCAACCCTCAGAGGCATGTTTCTATGGTGACTCTAAATATGAGTTAAATTGATGAGATTAACCATTATACCTGGTTTCAGAGTCATATTTTAAGCCTTAATATTCATGTTTCTTGTCTTTTCCTGCCCAAATAATAGGTAAATATTTCCAATGACTATTGGTTGCTGTGGAACAATAAAAATTAATACACTATAAATATGTATTACTCTCACTGCTAATAAAGAGCTGACAGGCCTATAGCTGGGCAGGAGGAGGGTAGGCAGGAAAACCAGACTGGAGGAAGTAAAGCAGAGTCACATGAATGAAAGGAGTCACCAACCAGACATAGAGGGTACAGGAGATGAACCAAGCTAATAAAGGTACCACCACGTGGCAGAGTGTAAATAAGGAATATGGGTTAATTTGAAATGCAAGAGCTAGTTAGTAATAAGCCTGAGCTATTGACCGAACGTTTGTAATTAGTGTTAAACCACTAAGTGGTTATTCGTGAGTGGCTGCTGGCACAGGAAAACTCCACCTACAATAGATTGAGTTAAATTATGACCTATCCAGTGGCAATAATAAGAGAGAGAATGTGATAGACAGATCAGTATTTTCTATGAGATCTCTTTCTCTACCTAGCAACTTGTGATGCCTTGTTTTGATCAAATGGCAAAGCAACATTGTCTGGCAAGGTCTACAGGGACAACACTCCTGGCATTGGACAGTGACAGGAAGATGAAGGGTGATTATGGGATTTCTGCCTAAGTGAGACACTCAGTACCAGCTGAAACTCTTATCTTAGAGGGACACTGAGAATGGGGTCAACTGGATGTTGGGGAGCTAGGAGAAAAGGAGGGAATGCACTGCCCCTTGAGTAAGGGAAGCAAAGAAATTCACACATATTCTGGTGGGGTTTGCTTCCACTGAGAGCCTGGAGACTGGAGTAAAACAGTAAACTCTTTCCCATGCAAAAGAACCATGCCAAGTCCTTAATGGAATTAATTAGTTCTCTGCTGGCCTGTTTTCCCACAGCTTGCAGTTAATATAAACCTACCTCATTTTTTACACTGCATCCCTTGCACAGTAGACCTTAGGTAGCTTTTGAAACCTTAGAGTGTTAGATTTGTGGGTTTCCCTTATTACATACTAATTCAACAATTGATTAGAAATCAACATATTTATGAAGTTCCAAATATAAAGATTATGTCCTGTATGATGGGAAGTACTCCTCCGGGTGACAGACACCATTGCATGTCACTTTACTTTTTCATATGGAAACAAGGCTTGCACAGCAGCACCCGCCATCACACTTCTGCTTTTCCACTCTCTTCTTTAGGATCTTCTTCATTGTCTATGGGCGTTTGTAGCAAAACATTATGTCAGAATTCCAGCCTCAAAAGGCCTGAGCCATGGGGAAATCTAGGTCCACTGCTGCCGTCCTGGTTTGGACTCTTCCAGGGTCACTCATTTTCTCCTGTTAGCTCTGACCCTTCTGCTGTTTTCTGCTGAGCAGCACAGACTTTGACAGAAGAAGCACAGAGGATAAAGCAACCTGTTCTCTAATGAGAAAGAATGCCATGTGCAGTCTGCAAAGCTGCCAAGAACCCTCCCTTCAAGCCTGCACAGCCATGGTCCCGTAGGGTGGTGGTTATCAACCTGGGGGTCGCAACTCCTTTGGAAGTCAAATGACTCTTTCACGGGAGTCACCTAAGATCATTGGAAAACACAGACATTGTGATTCATAACAGTGGTAAAATTACAGTGATGAAGTAGCAACAAAAATAATTTTATGCTGGGGGGGGGTCACCACAACATGAGGAACTGTATTAAAGGAGCACGGCATTAGGAAGGTTAAGAATCACTGCCATAGGGAGATTGCCAAACCAGAAATTTTTTTTTCCAGTGCAAAGAGTACTTTTTTAGACTTTTAGTCTCATACAGTCATTTTGGGGCATTTTCTGTTTCATTAGCCTTTTGTTTGTATAATATAATTTCAGATTTTGGTTTGTGTATATATCTGTATGTGTTTTTTCTTCTATCCTTCCTTCTTTTCTTTCTTTTTTTTTTACCATTTTTTCAAAGAGAGAGAGAAAGGAAGGGCATGGAGTTGGGGAGTAGGAGAGTTGGGAAGGATCTGGGAGGAGCTGAGAGAGGGGAAACATTATCAAAATATATTGTCTGAAAAAATTTAATTAAAAATAATAAACAAACAAACAATGGTGTAAGTCTTCTTTATTCAGCTGTATTTCAACAAGACCCAACATCTACACATGGTTAGGAGGAAGGATGTCTATTTTATTGGGTATAAACGACACCAAAGTCTAAACTAATGAATGTCTCTCCACTTTTCCTATGTTAGGGCATGGGGCAGAATGTCCCATATTACCCCTTGATAAGTTATCTATTTCATGCCTAGGAGAAATTTTAATATAGAATAAATATTTTAGTACACATGGTCTTAGCAGCTCCAGGCTGGTCTGCCACATCAAAGATGCATAGAATGAGACTCTGGGTTTGCTAACTGTTCCCTAACAAAGCAAAGACTGCCCTCTTATGTTATAATCTAAATATAAAATCCCATGTTTTATTACTTATTTTTCAGTTTTTAAGTGTTCAGAAACATCGTCCAGAGGAAGCCTTGCCAAGGACCTCATAGGGCGACAACTGAGGAAGCCAATCTCACCAGACTCGTCTTTCACAGCCCTTTGATATCTTGTCACTGAGGTGATTTGGCAGTAACTTTAGCAGTGTGAATGAAGTAGAGATGGAAAAAAAAATCTCCTTTGTGCCATGATGCTTGGCTGGGATTGCTCCATAGAATCTGATGCCTGGAACTAAATGAAAGTGCCCACCATTATAGATATAGCTGCTCAGCAAAGTCCCTCTGCAGTGCTGGAGAACCTTGGGCTGATCTCGCTCATGCCCGGAGTCCACAAGTCTTCCAGAAATAACATAGATAATGATTGTTATGGAAGGATCTTAGTCCCTTCTCTGCTTACAGATCTCAGTTGGGAGTGTCAAATAATGGTGATGCTCACTGGTCACGATCTAAACACTCTGTTTTTGTGGACACTGCCTGTAGATGCGTAAGTTCATTTCCTCCCTGCTTCCTTTGAGGCCAGCATTACGAAGTTGATGAGGGTGTGGTGCTCCTTGTCAAGGCCCAAACACCGGCTCGGCAGCCACACTCCCGTGTCATTGTCTTCTGTGATTCAAGCCTTCCTGTTAGCACTGATTTACAGAATAAAAGGGGTTCATCTCCTCATCTGAGCACATTAAAACATATGTGGTGTGCTTTAGCTCACACCAAAGCTCCCAGTCTGAAGTTGACCTTTAAGGCAAGCAAGCAAACAAACAACCTATAGTTCTGGATTTGTGCTCATTGTTTCAACCTCTGAAAATTAGAGTTAGAAATTGGCCATTGCTCATCCGTTAGGAACACTTGCTGTTCTTGCAGAGGCCTTGGGTTTGGTACCCAGCACTCACTTGGCAACCCACAGCTTTGTTTAACTTCAGTTCCAGAGTCTTTAATACCCTTTCTTGACCTCCACAGGGTACTGCATGCAGCTGGTACACATACATACATGCAAGCAAAACACTCACACACATATAATAAAAATAAATAAATGAAAAGGAAAATTTGTCTTCATAGTGTTCTTTGTATTTTTTTTAAATGAAGATGTTCTGAATTTTACCTGGATATCAGAGGCATTAATTGTTTGCCCCAACAAAACAAAATAGAACACCTTCACACACACACACACCCCCACACACACACAATCCTGTCATTTTTTTCCTCATTTTTTTCCCTTAACATACTTTTTAAATAAATTGTCTGATGGAGGGGGAGGGGCTGGTGTCTGAGAGCTAACTTAGAGGTTGACAGTGCTCACACACTCTTCCAGAGGGTGTAAAGTCACTTTCCAGTATTCTCTTCAGGCTGCTTATAATCGTCAATGACTCCAGTACCAGGGAACTGGACTCTTTTGAACTCTGTGGGTATCCTCACACATGTGGCAGACTCTTATACATACATACACACATGCACACACATGGACACATATACACGAATAAGAAAAACGTCAATCATAGAAACAAAACAACAACAAGAACAATAAAATGCTTTGCGTTAGAAGGAACCTAATGTGAAAAACAGGAAGGGTGTGAGTCAATACATACGATATACACTGTGCCCGAATGGAATTCATTTACATCATACTTAAGGTCCACTGAAACTTCTGAATTCCACAGGGCACAGGTGTGCAGTGTGTGCCAAGTACACATGACTGGAGCTGAATGGGAAGCTGTTCAATCTCGGGTGGGAGGGGGAGCAGGAGGTGGGGGAAGCAGGAAAGCACGTAAGCGACTTAGTACTTCGGTTAGATCATGACAGGTGGCTGTTGATTAGGACAGGCATACAACTCACCTGGGTGCCACAGTGGAAATGCCATGCCTTATTTTAGAAGGGAATTAGATTCAGGCCTGGAGACGTGCTTTCGGGACTAAATAATATTCTAGTAACATATTCTAATTGTGCCTTTTACCCACAAGAACAATTTTCAAGAATTCTTTTGACAAAGACTAAGATAAAAATAAAGATACTAAAAATAAAGAAGGTTAGTGAAATCTATATAAATAGTATAAAATATGATAAGGGATTATGAGAAATGTATCTGTCAATGATTTTGTAAAATGCTATTTAAAAGAAGTTAGAATTTTAGTTAGAGATAGACAATCTGTAGAAAAAGAAAATAGATCCCAGGTGACCTGCAGCTAGGGGTGGCAGTGAGGACCCAGGGCCATCACAGAGAGATGGCTCTAGGGTAACGAACATATTCCTAAGTGGATTGTGGCAATAGTTGCATAGCTGTGTAAGCTAATGAAGATCACTGGACTGAACACTTACAGTGTGTGAGTTTTATAACATAAATTATAGCCCATGAAGTTCATTTTAAAAATTAGCCAGCCGCAGCTTCATGACATTGAATTTATAAGTTCTTGGAAGTGGATCAGAAGCATAGTCAACAACAACAACAACCATAGATCGTTGGACTGCATTAAGAATAAGAATTTCTGTGTATCAAAAGACGTGATAGACACAGTAAACCCATGGAGTGGGAAAAACATTTGCAAATGGTGTATTCAATAAGGTTTTATTATTCACACACACACATACGTTTGTGAGCCTTAGCCCTAACAGTTGAGTCACTTTCCATCCCAATATACACCTATTTAAAGAACAGCTATAAATCAATAACAACAGAAAACCCAAATGAAAGGTGAACAAAGTACGTAAACAGGCATCTCTTTAATTATAGCTGCAGAAAATTTCAAGTCTAAAACCTGTAGATCCATTTTTATTTGTAATTTGGATTTCCCTTCCTCTAATAGGAGAGACATGTAGTGTGTAAAAGGTATTTCCAGTTGACTCAGAAAAGGAGTATTTTTGGGCTGAGTGAAGCAGGAAGACCAGGATAGATGACTTCATCTTTTCCCAAGTGTAACTTATTAAGTTGCTGTGGCCTTCAGTTTTTTCATCTGTGACATTAAGGACTTGCAAGTTCAAATTCTTAAACATATGATTAAGCTCCCAAATCCTTTTAAATTATATGTCTATATCTATCTATCTCTCTCTCTCTCTCTCTCTCTCTCTCTCTCTCTCTCTATCTATCTATATGGAGAGAGACAGAGACAGAGAGAGAGAGACAGAGACAGAGAAAGTTGCTTTTACAAAGTGGAATTTGATGTATTTTTAGAGTCATAATTATAAGAGGTAATAGGATTCAGAGGTAAATAAAAAGCTATTTCAGCTTATAAATGCCGTTGTTCTTTGGCTATATCTCTTGTAACTGGCATGACTTTACATTCTGATCTATAGCCACATGCTATTAAGTTTTATCTCCTTGCTAATTACTACAACTTCAATTTGAGGGGACACTGAGAACTGAACCCAGGGTTAGACACTACACTGTAGAGCCACACTCCTGACCCTAAAGTCAACCTTCCAGACGCCTCCTCTCTGAGTTCCTCTTACTCTATCCTTCCTTGTTTGCTCATTTTCTCCTTGAAACAAGGCAGCTGGAAAGGACTTTCCAAGTGAAAGGATCTCACCAACTTTAAGGAACAAGACCTTCCTCTGACCTGACATGTCAGGTAGACATTTCTCAAGAGCTGTTTATGAGGTTTGCGCTTCAAACAGTCCAAAAACATTGCATTTCTGCTGTTGTTCTTCACGTGTGAGAGCTTTCTCTGCTCTCCCAGCACTTCTTTAAGGTCAGTATTAACATTCTCTTCAAGACCAAGAAAAACGGCCCTCGGCTTTCCGCTTACTCTGCACCCATAACGACTCCCGGTTCTCAGAGCACTGGAAACCTTGCAGCAGGCCCCATGGCAAACAAAGGGTGCTGCTTGGGAAGCAGGAAAGAGACACGGTCACAGCCCACTGTCTGGAATGTCTCTGCTGTATCCCGCACATTCAGAACCCCCAGCAACCCTGCATTTGAACATTGCATGTATCTTGTTCCTGGATGAACAATTTTCTGTTGGCCTTTGCATCTCATTCCAGGTCAGACTGGAATCTCGAGAATGGGTCTAGGAAGCTCCTGTCTACACATATGCTCTCCTCAGGTTCAGATTCATAGCGACTTTATTAGAATGGTCAATTTACTCTGCCTTGGCAGTTTTAATATAGGTGGCATAAGGAAGTAAGATATACAATATCAGAATCCATCCACTCATACTTCTCTTATTTAAACTCAGTGGTCCGGGGGAAGGGAGGAATGTAAAACAGACACATTGAGGAGGTTGTTTTTGTAGACACACTCTGATGACCGCCTGCTCCAGAGTGGCTGCATACCTCACACGGACCCCCTCTCTGAGCTCTCTTCTTTCTGCCCTGATGACTCAAGCGTTCTGATTCTATATTTATGGAGAACAAAATTTTGCACTATAGAACATTAATTCCTTATTTTTCAGTAAATATATGTAAGCTTTTGGTTTAGAGAAAATTTCTAGTGCTTAAAAATTTGGCTAGTAGACTTCACATTTTAGTAAGTGGATATATATAATCTTATTTAAAAATCCATATCACGTACGTTGAGTTTCTTTCTCATTTCATTCCATTTCTTTTCTGAGACATGGTATCACCTGTAGCCCAGGCTGACCTGGAGATCGCTATGCAGCCAGTCCCATCTTAGTTTGAAACCAGTGATTCCTTTGTCGAGTGCTGTGAGCACTATACCCATCAATCATCAGAATGAATGATATTGAAATTATTATAGGTTAAAACATACAAAATAATGAACAGCTAAAGAAACAAAGTCAAGAATATTTTAAGTTATTTCCGAGGATGACGGAGATCGACAGATTCTGTTTCCCCGTCTCTCTCTGTGGAAAACGAGGCTAACCCGTGGACTCACGTGTGTGCCTGCATGTGCAAAGATAAAACTGTAGACCGCAGATCCTTAATTGCTGGTTCTTTTCATATTCGTGATTTCATTTCTTAGCATGGTGTTTTATAAAAGTTAACTTGCTGCGAACAATCATAAGTTGGCAAATGACATTTCCCAGTGGAATTTTTGCAATCTTTTAAAAATGAGAAAATGTTAGTCCTGGGTTTATACATCTCGATGTGAAAAATGACTGGAGATGAGGAGAGGGGGCAGAAATGAGTGTGGCGTAGACTTTCCAACTGCCTTGCCTTCCTCTACACTGCTTGCCTGGTCCCTGCTGATAATTAGGTTTGAAGAAGACTCTCTGGGAGGAGCTCTTAATGTGGTCGGTTATGGTTTGTGGATGGTGACTTACAGTAAAGAAGTATTGGAGGCAGCTTCCACATGCTAGTGTATGGAAGATGGCAGATTTGAGGGCTCCAGTTGTCTGAATCTTTGAAATTAGGGGAGATGAAGAGGCGCGCTGGGAAAAGCAGGAACAGATGCTCAAGTCCGGAGAGAGCTGAAGACTTCAGAAGGCATTTATTTCATAAACACACAGAAGGCAGCTCGTAAGATTTCTTTTATCCTGGAAAGCAGCTCAAAACTGTCCATTCTTAGAAAGGGGTACACTCATCCATTGCTGGTGGGAATGCAAACTTGTGCAACCACTTTGGAAAGCAGTGTGGAGGTTTCTCAGGAAATTCGGGATCAACCTACCCCTGGATCCAGCAATACCACTCTTGGGAATATACCCAAGAGAGGCCTTATCATACAACAAAAGTATATGCTCTACTATGTTCATAGCAGCATTGTTTGTAATAGCCAGAACCTGGAAACAACCTAGATGCCCTTCAATTGAAGAATGGTTGAAGAAAGTATAAAATATATACATATTAGAGTACTACTCAGCAGTAAAAAACAAGGACTTCTTGAAGTTTGCAGGCAAATGGATGGAAATAAAGAACACTATCCTGAGTGAGGTAAGCCAGACCCAAAAAGAGGAACATGGGATGTACTCACTCATATTTGGTTTCTAGACATAAACAAAGCACATTGAGCCTATAATTAGTGATCTGAGAGAAGCTAAATAAGAAGGAGAACCCAAAGAAAATCATATAGGCATCCTCCTGAATATTAACCTTCATCAGGCGATGAAAGGAGACAGAGACAGAGACTCACATTGGAGCACCGGACTGAAATCTCAAGGTCCAAATCAGGAGAAGAAGGAGAGAGAGCACGAGCATGGAACTCAGGACCGCGAGGGGTGCACCCACACACTGAGACAATGGGGATGTTCTATTGGGAACTCACCAAGGCCAGCTGACCTGGGTCTGAAAAAGCCTGGGATAAAACCGGTTTTGCTGAACATAGCGGACAATGAGGACTACTGAGAACTCAAGAACAATGGCAATGGGTTTTTTGATCCTACTGCACATATTGGCTTTGTGGGAGCCTAGGCAGTTTGGATGCTCACCTTACTAGACCTGGATGGAGGTGGGTGGTCCTTGGACTTCCTACAGGGCGGGGAACCCTGATGGCTCTTTGGGCTGATGAGGGAGGGGGACTTGATTGGGGGGGAATGGGAGGCGGCCATGGGGAAGAGACAGAAATCTTTAATAAATAAAAAAAAGAAAAAAACCTGTCCATTCTTAACTTTCTTATCTTTTATTTACTTATTTTTATTGGGGTTCATAAATAATGAAGTAATGCTGGCTTTTTTATAATTTAGGGAAACTGATAACTATGGCCATAATGAGGCCATAGATATTAACTAAAGTTTTCATTCATTTTACATAAAATTTCCTGAGAATACCTTTGCTTTCTTTCCCATCCTAACCTCTGAGAACAAACTCTACGAATGTACACGTCCTCATATGATATTCATTTAACTTCACCAGGTAATGTGTATACACTGAAGTCAGTCAGCAGGGTTGGGTACTTTGCTTGGCTTTTGTGGAGAAAAACAAACAAACTAAGGGAGTGTCTAGCAATAACCCCAGCCTTGACTGACACAGTAGCGGACCTGTTTTCTGTTTAGCGATGAGTATTTGGTTTTCAATTACTTCAGTAATTACAATGCATGAATCAATTAATCAAGTGATCCTCAACACCTTCCAGATGTGGCTATCTGTGCCTGTACCTGCATTGCCTGGCACCGTGAGACAGCTTCATTTCAGAAAGCTGAGCTCCCTGGCTTTTCTTGCCTTACTGATAGTCCGAAAAACTTGACTTCAGATCTATAAAGGATGCCACCACTTCAAAGAAGTATAATCCTGTCTTTGATCTGCTTCTCTAGCCCCTAGGAAGATGTGTGGGAGAGAGTAGGGGCATCAGGCACAGAGAAATTAGCATTTAGAAGGTGAGCTGGAACAAGGGAGGGCTTGTCTCTTTAATTAAATTCTCAGCTTTCCTGCTGCTCTTTCCACCTTTGGTTTCTACTTTTTCGGGGTATGGGGAGGGCAGATGTGGGTGACTCAAGGCTTAAGGGAGCCAACCCCAGGAGCTGGTACTGTTTTCTGACTCTGCCTAAGCCATTTCTGATCTCGGGTCATGACCTCAAAACGGAAGTGCCTCTAAGTTCCTACAAATATGGTATGGGAATGAAGAGGTGGAGTTTAGCACACACCAGTCCAGCTGCCAGCCTTTCATGTTTACAAGGGATCAAGAATTGGTCACAAAAGGCCAAGAATATATCCTTTCTTCTGCCCGCAAGGAGCACACAGTATTACAGACTAGGAGAAATACTGACTTCAACTCCAGAGTTCTAGTTTTCTTTTAAAGTTGCCCAAACCTATTCTGTAACTGTTCAGAGCTTCAAAGAACTCGTGAACAGAATGGCTCACACTCAGCGCTGCCTGTGTCTGATGAGTTTTCTAGAGGGAAATTTAAAGGCAAATCTCTAAACACACTGTTCGTTTCGGAGGTACGATTAACTTTCAGTATGTGTGTGAACAGAGAAGAAGAAAACTCCTGGAGAACAGGGTTGAAGGGTGTTTGAGGGAGCACAGCCGGCTGGCTTTCCTTCTGAGGGTGCCAGCGTGGATCACCAGCTCTCTCTGAGTCCTTCCTCCTGGCCTGATCATTTTTCTCTCCTTTGGAGGTTTTGCTGCTTCAGGAAACCACATGTTTGGCCAGTACAGACCTGCAGTGGCTCCTTGCATGAGCCAGTTTCCCTGGATGTCAGTGGTCACAGTATCCGGTGTCAAAGTCACCTCGCGCTTAAGAAAACCGTTCCCAGCTCAGGAGTCTTTGACAGCAGGGTTGCTGTCTAACGTGTCCCAATCGGCATCCATCAGTTTAGCTCTCTGCAGGTCTAGGAAGGCGGGCAACGCTTCTCTGATGAGGAGACTATAGGAGAACGCGGGGTGAGGGGGTACAGGAGTCGGGGATGGGGGTATGCTTTCTGTTCATTCTCCTTTCCATCAGTTTAAGCAAGTGTTAATTCCCCATCAATTATTTATGTGAGCAGTGGGAGCTGCCTCCCCAGGTGCAAAGCAATCTGTTTGAGGTTTGCTAGCTAACTGCTATCTCACTGCTGAATGGGGGAGGGGGTCAATGCGTTTTAGGAGTTATGGCGTTTTAGAAGCAGGAGTCTGATGTTTACGCATGGAAACGAGCTCTAGGTGACATACACTGGAAAAAAAAAAGGAAACCTGGTTTCACAAACGGTACAAAGCAAATAAAAAAAGAACAAAGTTAACTGGTGATCAGACTAGAGATTTGAAGTGGACCTGTAAGGTTGAGAAGGGCTTCAGCTGAGGGGGAGCAGCTGCCCCATCTTTTATTTCATTCTGAACTGTGTCTATTTGCCACCGTTCTTCCTGAGTGAGCAGAGGAAGGGAGAGTAGGGAAAGAGGGCAGACAAACATGCACTTTGCTGTGGTATCTATAGATGAAGTCTGGCTTCCACGGACAGGCAGGTATGACGATAAATACATTTCCCATGTTAATAAATTCAGTGCTCACATCAGACTCTTAAGTGCAGAACCATCATTTACCTTATTCTGTAGTGAAGGAAATTGAGACAGACTCCGGCTGAGTGACATGCTGAAAGTCAGAGAGCTTGTCAGAAAAAAGAGCTGAGGTGTACCCAGGTGATATCGTTGGCTGTACGTGGTTCTTGTTTCACACACTGACTTCTGTGAGTTCTGAGTTTCTCAGTTCGCCTGCATCACACCTGCCTGGGATGTTTCTTATGATGAAATTTCCAGGAATATCTCTAGGAATGGGGCTTGAGGATTCATGTCCAGCAACTTTGTTCTACACATTGAAGTTGGAGAATTGCTGACCTAGAAAGTGGGGAAGGAAGATGGACAGAAACGCCCTTTGTTTTCAGGGCACAGTAAAACTAAGTTAAACTCTCCAGATTATACATACATCACACACACACACACACACACACACACACACACACACAACTATAACATTTACACACATACCTTTACTTCTTCATTTCCACATGGATGTCTTTTATTTGTTTTCTTAATGTAGTTGCCTTAGCTGGAACACTTGGTCCAATGCTGAAGTGGGATGAAAGTGAGTGTGTCTCCTGTTTCTCATTTCCTGTCTTTTGAAGAGAAGATCTGAGGTGACGATGGCTAGTATACTGGAGATTCTCTTTTGAAAGCCACAGTTTGGAATTTTTTTCCCCTAACCTAGATTCTACTGAGGAAGATTTATATACTAGAAACATGAGATTCACCTCTAATGCTTTCAGATTGCACATTCAGTTTTCCCAAGACCCGTGTGTAAATGTATCCTTCTCAACCCCTAATGGACGAAGGGAAGTCCTCATCTATTGAAACTGTGTGAGGACTAGCAAGTCACTGGTCTTTTCCCCATGCAGGCCCATTACATGAGGAACACTTTAAAATTATACATCATAACCAGTACTGAGCCAGGATATGCTTGCTTTTAAAGTTCCTAGGCCCTTGCAGTCTACTGTCTGGCTAAGACGAATTGTAGTAAGAAGCCCAGATCAAGAGAGATAGCGGAGATTTCCAAGTTCTGTCAAGATCTGCACACACAGCAACTCATACTGATGAAGAAATAAAGGCTACCATTGCTTAAATTATTCCTAAAGTAGTTACTGTAAGCCAAACATCAATATTCACAGAGTCTGAGGCAAGAAGTTCAGACATAGCTTGGAGTTATATCTTTCTCTGTACCATTTTGATGGAAGCGGAAGTTGGGGATTACCTCGTGTTTCACGCACTGATGATAGATGTAGTTGATTCCGGTTATCATTTGGTATGCTCTCTAAGGCTGCTGGCTAAGTCACCACATGGAGTCTTTATATGGGTTTCCGCCTATTCCATAACATAGATAGGATTTTGATTCTAGGGGTAAGAATCCCAAAAAGTCAGAAGACATATTACCCTCTAGTATTTAGCTCTGAGAGTCAGTTAGGTGGCACTTTTTTTGGTATTATACTCATTAGAAGCAAGCAGGTAATGTGGTCCATAGTCAAATGAGAAGGGTTAGATTCCATTTGTGTGGATCAAAGCCATCCCCAGTGCTTAAGAAGAAATGATATGATAGCAGTAATTAATACTTCTCTGTCAAAATCCCTTTCAAATGCTGTGTGTAAGTTACCTCAATCCTCTCACAACCTATGCCGGCTTCTATTATAAATTCTATGCCATAGACAAGGAGTTTTTAAATTTATATCTTGTCTAAAGCACAACTTACTAGAAAATACTGGTCATGAGATTAAAACCTAGGCTTCCTAGTTCCAGAACTACTTCTCACTCACTGATATACAAGGACGGAGAAGACATGGGTTCCAATTCAGGGTACTAATGTGGAGAGCCACTGTGGTCCAAGTGGGTTCCATGACTAAAGCCCCATTAGACAGTGAGGACTGCTCCCTTCATCCCACCTCTCCTCCTGGTCGCTAGGATGGATATCGCCCTGAATACCTCCATGCTCTGGAGCAACCCTGAGGTCATGAGCTCTGAGACCCACTACAGGCTTGCTGTGTACACATCAGATGCTTAGTTCCAGAATAAGACTCCAAATATAGAAGGCTAGAAGGAAGGAGACACAGAAAACAAAGCAGGGACCTGATTCTGGAAACAGAAACCCCTTTAAAAGGGATTTTTTTTTTTAACCGAGAGAGGGAAAATAGATAAGAGTTTATATAAATATGAGTGAAGGCATGGAGGATGAAGGCCAGACAAGAGAGCGTAGGAGTTCGGGTCAGTTTGGGGGCAGGTTGACTAGATGTGCTTCTAGGGACCACAAGGGTTTATTTAGCTCTTGGTAGAGTTTACCTCTGCTGCCACTGACATGCTCAGCCCACATGCCCTCTAAATAATGTCTCATTATGTGTAGCAGTTATAACCTCCGTTCTGCTCCTTATGACATCACTACCCTTCCCCACCAATTTCGCCACAACGAGTCCTGTGGTCTTTGGGAGGTCGTTCCCCTCCTCTGCCTTATTTCCTTATGATGGATTTTGGATCTTATGATGTCCGAGTTCACTTCTGACTCCCTTGTTTATTATTTTAAACCTTAGCACAAGGGGTTTGGCTAAGGAAAATTTCCCACATTCTTTATTATCAATCCATCTCCCCAACCGCAGTGACTTACACTGGAGACTTTTGTCTCATGAAGAATTCAACCGCTGTGTCAGCAGGTGAACGACCCAGGTGGCATTCTGACATCTACCGTGCAGGCTTACCCAAACTTAAACCAGGTTTTCTGTTGAGACGCCTGGAGACCATGGGCCCACTCCGTCTTCTTCCATTTCTCAGGAAGTCTTGTTCTCTAGGGAGATGGAAATAAAGCCTGGGAAGCGGCCAACACCCTCGGGAAGCTGAGGTAAACACAGACAGGTCAGCGTGGGTGTGGTCAGAAGGTACCAAAGCGCTCACTGTTCAGGAAGGAAGCCAGGAAGTGAGAGTTTGACAGATTCTGCATAGAATTCTGCTTTGCCCAGGCAGAAGTTACAGTAGAACACACTGCCACTTACATTTTAGAGACATGGGAAGGGTGAAGACATAGAATTGTAGACTCAAAAAGGCCTGTGTGCTCAGGACCTCTACGCACAGAACTTCCATCTCCCCATTCCCTACAGAATCCTATGAGGTTGTGTGTGTGTGTTTTTTTTTTTTTTTAATACAGCGTTTCTCCATGTATCCCTGACTGTCCTAGAATTCTCTCTGTAGATCAGGCCAGCCTTGAACTCACAGATATCTGTCTGCCAAGTGCTGGGAATAAATAAATGTGCTACCACTGCCAGGTTTTGAATTTGTTTTTTAAAGAAAACAACAGGCAGAACTCCAGATAAAACACTTGGAGACCTGAGAGCAGTTCTGTCTCTGAGACTAGCTTGTTTTACAACTATGAGCAAAACCTTACAGATCTTCTTATATCACTAGAGTTCTGGTCCAGATGATGGAGATGCTGGACTCTTTTATCTCAGTTTCTCAGTCAGTCCCCTCCCCTAAGCCAGAAATTTAGAGAGGGATTCAGGTTAACTGTTTTAGGTCTCCAGGGAGCAGGCTTATGTGTCACAAGTGTATTAAACTAAATAGCATCCTTGAATATGTTCAGAGAGTGCAGTACCAGAAAGGCTTCGAATGATATGAATGGTACCCAGGAGACCTGAAAGAGTTAATGGGCCTGCTTGGGGGTACAGCTGAATGGATACTAAGACATAAGATAAGACTTGAAAAGAGAGGGCTATAATAGCTTTACCTTGGGAATATTCTAAGTGATCCATTAGTGTCCACACAGATACACAGAAACACATACACATTGAGGCACATACAGACACATATACACATTGAGATACACAGATCCTGCCTCCCTACCCCCCCACCCCCCACACACACATACTTTGTTATTCTGTTACTATCTGCACTGGAAGAAACGAATTGCATGGAGAAAGAGCTTTGAGGTGCCAGGTATAGAAACAAACATGCCTTCATCCCCCACCCCATCCCTCCCTCCCTCCCTCCAATCCCTTTGTGTGTCTCAGATGATGGAGATGGACCTAGGGCTTTGTACAGTCTTCTCTATAGCTGAGCTGAGCGCACTAACCTGCCCGGCTCCATTGTATTCTAGGTATAGGAGTTCACTGGATTGTAGGATCATATCACTCCCCATGCCCCTCACAGAAGCTCCCATATTGACCTGTTGAGGACTGGGTAATCTAAAACCTGAAATCCAATGAAGAAACACTGTCTGTGAGTGTATTAAGAAACCTAGAATAATCTAGATTGCCCGCTAACCAGCAGGTAGGGTCAAGGGGCCTAAGTTTGAGAGTCACGGAGCTCCCCTAGCTTACTCTAACCAGTTTTTCCCCCTCTGGAATGGGATCTGCCCAGGAGCCGCTATGTCATTATGGCATTTTCTGTTGTCAGTTTGACCCTGCGGGTGTGGTGAGCGCAAGAGCAACCTGATGTACTAGTAAATTTGAGGACTTTTCAGTTCAAGAGCCAGAACAGCTGCAGCGTGTGCTATGGCCTGCAGGGTTTTCCATGTCCTCATTCCCTGTGCTCCCTTCTATCTCCTATGCTCTGAAACTCATTGAATGGATAGAACTTGCAACGGGTTGTAGATGATGATTTACATGCGTACATTAAAGTCTTCCGAGTTAAAGCTTATACTATCAATGAGGAACTGAGCAGAACTGAATATATTGCATCATGTTTCTAATTCCAGCACTTGGGAGGCTGAAGCAGGGAGATTGTGAGTTCAAAAACCAGCCTGGGCTACTTGGCGAGATCCTGTCTCTAAACAAAACAAAATGAAAACTGGAAGGTATACTTTTGTCTGTCAACTTGTAACAAAGTCCATGATACATTATTAAGATTCAATAAAAATAAGTATTTACAGAATGAGTAAATGGGTATTTTCCTCAGTTCCCTCCATCTATCTTGCCCCTCACCCCTTCTCTCTCACCTCTCTCTTTGGCAACAGTTACTTGTCCAGAAGGAAGGAAAGGTAAAGTAGTCACAATTAAAAGTCTTGATACATATACTGTGCGCCCTAATTTGCTTTCTGATGCTGCAATAGGCACAGACTGTGACTGAAAGCAACGTGAGCATAAAAGAGATTGTGTGGTTCACAGCTTATAGTCTTTCGTCAAGGGAAGCTGTTGTGGGATATTTCTACACTGTGTGAATATTTGTTATTCTGATTGGTCTAATAAAGAACTGAACGGACAGGAACTGGGTAAGTAGTTATTAGTTACAGTAACTAGTTAGAGGTTAGGTGGGACTTCTGAGGATAGAGAGGTTTCTGGGAAAAAGATAGGCAGACTCACTAGCCAGACATGGAGAAGAAACAGGAGGTACAAGGTGGAAGAGAGGTAACGCTACATGGCAGAATGTAGGTTAATATAAATGTGTTAATTTAAGTTATGAGAGGTAGTTAGGCCTAAACTAAAGGCCGAGCTTTAATTAGAAGTCTCTGTGTCATTATTCGGGAGCTGGCAGTGCAGAGAAAGACTTGCTACAGGAAGCCAAAGCAGGAACTGAAGCAGAGGCCTTGGCAGAGCTCTGTTCACTGGTTTGTTCACTCACTGTAGCTCATTCATCCTGCTTTCTTTTAGCACCCAGGACCACCTGTGCAGGGGTGGCTCTGTCCACAGTGCACTGTGCCCTCCCACCCCACATCGATCATCAATCACAAACCTGATGGAGGCGATTCTCCAGTTGGGGCTCCCTTTCCAAGGTGACTGTTGTGGTAGAGATGGTGTTGTTGATGAACGCTGTCATGGGGGTGGTGGGACACATCATTCAGTGCTGTCCTGCTATGGGAGTGGTGGGAAGTTCTAGTGTCATCGTGTTTGGTAGAGGTGTGGGTACAGTTCAAGTCATCTGTCCTGGGTCAAGCTCTTGGTGATTAATGTGGAGTCATCACCATTTACACACTCTAGGCTTTGGTCCATGTTCTTCATCTTCATGTCATTCCCTCCCCTTCTTTTCTCCCATTCTACTGTACAAAACACTGCAAGGGTATCCTCTGCACTCTTAGCAGTTGTAATCTGTGCTGCTCATTTGGAGCCCAGTTTGGGGTGACGTTTTAGTTTGACTTTGTTGTGCACAGAGTAGTTCTGTGATTCATAGCTTCTAGTCTTTACAGATCTAGGGAAAATGCTAAACACGATTAGCGCAACTTGGAAGCATGTTACTAGATTTAGAGCATTCAATAGTTTGCTATTCCATAGTTAGTTGATTCTTCTTTAGTGAAGCTCTCCTTCCACAAATGAATGGTATAGTGACCGAGGATTTAGGGGAAGCTCATGGCTTATGTACAAATGTCATTGTGCTGCTGAGGTCATTGACTTTTGTGGGCCTCAGTTATTTTATCTGGAATGTAGGGTAGACAGCAGTATGTGTGTACGTAAAACACCAGAGAGTTACTGGAAATTCTAAGTGAAATAGACAATGCATTCTACCTGCCGTGACTGGCTTGTAAAATACAGTCAATTAATACTGTCTAGTTAACAAAAGGAGAGGCTGGCATCTCTATTTTGCCAGTGCCTCTCATCCCCTACCTCCAGAGAGACTACTAGTCCATGAACTATGGAGGGTGCAGGTCCCATGAGTTTGACTGTATGATTTGTGAGAGCTTGACGCGTACCTCCTGATTCTCTCAAGCACATCTCATGAGTAGCTATGAGCTGCATTAATAAAGTACTTGCTTGTATTGGTATTTCTCTTTGTTTGAATGTATAATCAATTTATAGAACTATAGTTCCTTGAAAACACATTTGGTAAATATTAAATATTAGGCTTCTCAAATTTTGAAACTTTACTATAAATTATCTTTGTTTCAAAATACCTCCTTCAGCAAATGATCCAGTCGTGCTATGATGATAATAACCAAAAACTGCACTGGGCAAAAGTCCCCTTGAGGCTCAGGCCATCTGCCGTCTTTTGCTATGAGGGATGTAGGGCTAAGAAGATCTTAGGAAAGTGCATAAAACAAAAGAGACACTAAACACTCAGAAAACATAGGGACACTGACCAGCAGCAACCTTCCTGGCACTGCAGTGATGGCTGTTGAAACATCCGGACTCTGACAGTTCACTGAGGGGAGGAGGTGCCAGCCATCATCTGTGGAGTAAGTATCTGGAGTTCAAGGCAACACAGTGGGAGGCGAGAAGCATGTCGTGCCCATCTCCACACAGTTCTAGAGAAAACTGGGAGATTGGGGGGGTGGAATTCAGGTTGCAGATCTAGAAGGATAACTTTGGAGTAAATGAGGACATTCTCTTCTCATCGTCTACTGTTATGATTCCTAGTTTTGTTTCGTTTTCAATAGTGCTTGCTTTCTATATACAACTGTGTACAAGACTTCCCTGGGTTATAAATTTTCAGGAAACCTGATTTCTCTGACAGACTTCCACTTCTATACTATGTATTATCCATAGTACAACTTAATGTAAAGATGCAGAATTTTATAAGACCAATCAAGTGGCAGAAACTTAAGTGTGGTTCTTGATTCAAAAAGCCTTTTCTTTTAAATTTCCCTTATGCAAAATTTAAATTGTGTAAGGTGATGAGAGGAAGTATGGGGGACATGGGGATCACCTTGGATTTTATTAGCCCCGCAGAGGCACAGGTGCATAGCATAATCATCTATCCACACTCAGTTTCGTTGCCAAGCGGGGCCAGTTGGTGTTTCTAAGGACTCCGTGTGATTGACAGCTTACAGAAACTTAGGCACTGAGGCATGAGGCATCACACAGGGTGGCTGCCCATGCTTCCAATGTGTGAAGAAATCCCTAAAAATTCAAGGGGGCAGGAGGACTAGCAACACTAGGGAGGCTCAAACATTCTCCTAAAATTGTTCTCAAGGCTCCCCAGTGAATCGCCAGCCTCAGCATCTGCACCAAGTCCTGTTGTGCTGTCATTTGGCAGTAGACTGCACTTACATTGTGCCTTTAACATAACAACTCTCAGCAGCTGCTGTCTAGTAAAAGCTTTTTGGGAACACAAAATAGCACCGTTTCATACTGCAAGCGCTCCTGTGTGTGGGTGTGTGGCACACATATGGGGCTCAGTGTGTGCTCTTGGCCAGGTGTGGCTTTGTTCATGGTTCTTACCCATCCTTTTCTTCTGGGACCTCATTCCCATCAACCGTGGGTGGGTAAGTGTCTGAAACAGTCCATGATTTGTTTTTGTTTTTTCAGTAAAATAAAAGATACTCAGTCACAGACAGTCTCCATACAGTCTTGAGAGTCTCCAGTGCTTTGCCAGGATAAAATGCCAAGTAGTATCTACCCCCAACTTCCTTCTAGTTAGCCTGGTCCTGTTTCAGTCTGTAGACCAGTGGGTCTCTTCTTCCTCCTGCTCCTCTTTTGCTCCCCTTTCCTAGGATTAAATGCAAAGGAGGAGAGAGGGTGTAAAATGATAGGATTATTGTCATTTGGCTAGGAGCTGTTGGCTCTCTGAGCTGGCAGATGGTCACCGATGGCTACCTTGAGAAATTCTAGCTGAAGGGACAAGCGACAAAAATGCATTCACTTCAAGGGCTCTTTTCTTGCTCCTTTATTCCACGAAGGAAGTTTATTTTGCCTCTATAAAGTAAGCTCCGTACATTCGCTGGCAGCTCCCTCCTCGGTCCTTGGTTATTTGAGGAGAGCATCCAGTCTCGTTCTCCTAAGGTCACCTCGGCATACTATGTTTCTTGCTTAGGCAAACCTGGAGAGTGTAGTCATATCCCGGGTTCCCTCAGGTGGCCTGTCAGTCTGTCTTAGATGCACCAGGTGGCCTGTCCAGTCTGTCTTAGATGCATCAGGTGGTCTGTCCAGTCTGTCTTAGATGCATCTAATGGGAATCAGGCAGAAAGATCATCCATTATTCCTGACCAAAATAACATATTTTTAATTATTCTTTCCTCTTCATGCCTCAGGTGAGAATGAGATGGAGAAGATTGACAGGTGATGGGAGGATATTGAATGTATGTCAGCACCTCTTTCTCTAAGCACCCCTGGCTTCTAAGGTTTGCTTTTGTATTATTCATCTGCTCAGGAGGCTCAGTTGGCAAACAAAGAATTCCTTGGGGGCATTTCTTTGTAAAAACTTCACAATATTTTTTTTTCTATGTGTGGCTTTTTTCTTTTGCTGTTAATTTTTTTTTTACTTGTATTACGTACATGTGTGTATATAAGCATGGGCTCACCTGTTCCATTGGCATATGTGTGGAAGTCAGAAGACAGCTATGGGAGCTGACTTATCCTTTCCACCCTGTGGGGCCCAGGAATTGAACTCAGGTAGTCAGGCTTGGTAGTAGGCCCCATTACCCACTGAGCCATCTTGCTGGTGAGACAATAAATTCTTTGCAGTCCTTTTCATTGTGTTTGGGATAAATGTGTCTCATCCTTTCTGTTTTGAGTGCACTCTGGTTTGGAGGTATATTGATTAACAAGGAATTCTTCTGTAACCTTGCCACGCTCTTTCATAGTTTGCAGTATACAGTCCTCTTGTTATAGTTTACTATATCTGGATCTGGAATGTCCCCCCCAAAGTCTTAAGTGTTAAAGGCCGGCTCCTCAGCTTGGCACTATTGGAAGATGGTATGCAGCTATAAGAGATGGACATGTGTGCAGTGACCGTAAGGTTGTTAGGTTACCAGGGGACTACAATGGACATGTGGGAGGTGGTGCTGGTGGTGGGGGTGTTAGGCCATTGAGAGAATGCTGCAGAAGGGATTGTGGAGCATCAGTCTCTGTGCTTCAGCCACCCTACCAGGAGGTTAGGAGATTCCTCTGCCATGGCAGCATTCCTGTGCCATGGAGTGCTGCTTTGCCACAGGCTCTGAAGGAACCCACTAAACCAGCCATGAACCAATTCTTCCAAAACTGTGAAACCAAAACTTCCAAACCCCTTCTCTCCAGTCTGGTATCTTTCTACAATAATGGAGTCTGTTCAACACAGTTATTTCTATATGGAGCAAGAAGTAAGCCCCTCAAAACAGATGTGCCCACACTTCTCAATTTTTCTTTTAAAATTATTACAGTAATTAAAGCTAGGGTTAACGTCAATATTTATCTCAGATGGGCATTTGGTGATCACTTTCCCATGCACGTTGTATCTTGTGTTCTTCATGGCTGTGTGATTTTTCAGTTGTATCCTGCACATTTTGAATATTCTATTAGGATTCTCTCCATATTGGTCAGGGCCCATAGAGATTGGGGTACTTTGTTTTACACTGTGTTGGCTACCATGCGGTTGCTGTGGTAAAATACCATGACCAAGGGCATAATTGTTCTAATTTCTTTATGTGCTATGTCAGATTATGTATACCACATGCATGCAGATGCCCACAGAGGCCAGAAGAGGGTTGGATCCCCTTAAACTGCAGTTAAAGGAGGTTGTAAGCTGCCTAAGGAGAGTGCTGAGAACAGAACCCAAGTCCTCTGCAAGTAAGTACTTTTAACTGCTCAGTTATCTCTGTAGCTTACTTTAATCTTGAACTCATTAAAAGACTTTTCTGTATTCGTGATTATATTCTTAGCACTTAACACACAGCAGACCATGAATGAGCATTTATTTATGGAATCAATACATTCACGACTCCTAATGCACACCAATTAACTCCACACAAGTTGTCTGATTTTTCACTATCATAGCAATATGACCCCTGCAAGCTTCTAACAATCTAGGACCAGTTCAAATGATGATCAGTCCTGGGGTTATGGCTTTGGATGTGAGTAAACCTAGGCTGTCAAACTAGATTAACTCTAGGAGAGGTATTACGGTCTATTCTGCTAGTTCCTGACTACAGGCATGTACAATAGGCTTCGGGTATAGTTCAGATATAGGTCACCTCCCACACAAAAGGTCCTGAGTTTGGTCTCAGCACTACAAGACAAAAGCAAGCAAATAAGCAGAGAGAACCCATTTATTGAGTGGCCTTTATGTGACAAGCATTTTTTTTTTGTAGACTATAAAAGAATTATAGATAAAGAAAGCAAGGTGCCATGTCTTGCAACCAAATCCTTTACAATCTGAAATTTAAGGAGTTTGTTAACTTCTAGCTAACCCATAGAAGTACAGATATTGCTACCTGGAGGTCTTATGAGAATTATCAGTAGAGGCTGAATCTGAATGCCATGCTGATAGAGCCAGACAACTAACACACAGGAGGAAAGTGGGCTGGGTGAGAGGTGAGGAGAGCTGAGAATTTCTGGAACCGGAGAACACCTGCCTAAAGGTTACAATAGCTCCTTGATGGGAGCAGAGCAGCTGGGAGATTCTGACCCTCAGGAAAATCTGGGTTTCTGGTTTATCTTTTCCAGAGTAAATTTTCTGTTTTGAAATCAGAGCATAGGTCAAATAACTCACCTGTCGACTGGTAAACTAACTTCTCTCTAGGTAGATTTTTTTTTTTACTCTTTTTTTCCCTCATTCTACTTCTTAGTTCATTTTGTGGTCCTGTAACAGCATAATGAAGACTGGGAAGTTCATACATAGCAATTTATTGTCTCATAGTTCTAGAGGCTGAAAAGTTCAGCATCTCAGTGTGTTAGCGCCAGTGTCTAGGGTGGGCCTTGTTGCTGCGTCATAACATACTGGTGGCATTGCGTGACAGAAAGGGAAAGAAAGGGGAGAAAAGATAAAAGGGGCCCTGTATTACCATTTTATAAGAAGCTCACTCTGGCATGATGTTAATCTCTTAAAAGCAATGCATCTTTACAGTCTCAACATTCTAATATGATTAAAATGGTAATTATATTTCAACACTGATTTGGGAGGGGAGATCATTAAGTGGAGATAGCATCTCGGCCTTCTCTTTCTGTGGTGTGTGGTTAGGGACTAAAATGGACGTGGGATGTTAGGGGCTAAGATGGAGAACACTGCATGGTTTCATTTCTTTCCATTGGCCTCATTGAGAGAAAAGAGCTGGCTCTCCCTCAGAACACCCGGTGAGACCATATTCCTAGGACTGCCCTTAGCTTTATTCAGCTGAAGGATACCTTTCTTCCTTTAAAAGAACCCACACACAGCTCCAAGTGTAGATTTAGAGTGTGTGTATGGCCATAAGTTGTTTTTGCGCCTCCAGATCGGACAAGTGTTTATTTTGGGAGTGAGAAATAGCTGCCTGGTTGTCATCTTACCGACTGCTAACAGGATGCTGCCAGGCACGCAGGTAATCGGCTTACTGCACAGATCTTTCTCTCTGGTTTAGACCCCAGTTCTCGCATGGATCCCATCGATGGCAACAGCTCTGGCCTTATGTTTCTCTTCTCCGACTGTATGATTCTTCTTCTTAACCACTCGCTTTGGAGAAACCTTATGCCTGAAATATTCAGTACCTTCAATCATGACGATCTTAATATTTTAGTTGGCTGGGTTTTGATTTTGTACATGATGATAAAACTGAAGGTGTAGGGTTTTTTTTTTCCTGGAACAAGGAGCAATCAATAGTTGTGTTTGAACTTTGCAGGTTAAAATGATTTGCGCTATAGCTTTGAGACTCCAGAAACACTTGCTGTCCGATATTAATGAAAAAGAAACTCCAGCCTGCTTTTCTTGGCGGCACTCTGGTTATTACAGACTTAAATTAATATGATAAATGTGACGGATTAAGTCACTTCTGTGGTATGAATACACACATGCACATCTTTTTATTATAAGTAAAACATGTGGCACCGTAAAACATCAACATTAAGCGGTTAATGTGTGGTATAGATTGTAAAGAAATGAAGCTCTTGCTAACTGCATACATTTATGATTCATCTGGGGTTGGGAGGTTTAAGTTTCTGACCTACATACTTTGAGTAGCTTGCTTCTTGGGGAAAAATAATAGGTAGACAGACAACAACAAAGACTCATGTCCTAATTAAAATCCCCCAAATGTTTCATCTTCATATTCACTGTCTTAAAAATTGTATTAGTAGGTTAAGAAAATAGTTTTCTGGGTTAAATTCAAATTTAATTGCATAATTAGGACATGTCAGATGTAAAGGTATTGCCTTTCACTTCGACCAAAATACACTCGGTTCCATTTCTACACTAAGAAATTGGTGTACAGCACAGTGTAGCATCGGAGAAGCACAGCTGCAGAGTCAATCTTGTCTTCCCCTCTTATCCCTGAAGGGTATATGTGTCTCACACAGTCTCCATGGTGGATCACTGGACCAAATTATCCCTATCATAGCCTCTTTCCCAAAGTCTTTGTTATCTAACTATTCAAAATCAAACAGCAATCAACTGTGTTCCCACCCCACCCCCCAAACTTCTTTCTACCAAGCCCAGATGGCTAACTTTTGTTATCTTTCCTCCTTGGGTCTCACACCACTTTCTAAGCTGTCTTTCCCGATTTTATTATATTTTTTGCCTGCTTCCTTTTTTATCAGTGTGAGACAGAAAGGGAGTGATGAATGGACCTTGTAAGTCCAGAACGGTGATGATGGCGTGGGTTGAATGAGATGTCCCCCATGAGTCTCAGGCACATGAGGCACTAAGTGGCTGTTCAGGGAGGATTAGGAGGTGTGGCCTTGCTGGAGGAAATATGTCATCGGGTGCCAGCTTTGAGGTTTTGAGAGACTCACACCTTTCCCAGTTAGTTATCTCTGCCTTCTATTTGTGGTTCAAGACGTGAGTGCCCAGCTGCTGCATCAGCTGCCCGCCACCTGCTACTCCACTCTGCCATCACGGACTATTAGCTCTCTGGAGCCTCAAGCCTGAACCAAACCCTTTCTTCTGGAAGTTGCCTTGGTCATGGTAATTTATCACAGCAATGGAAAAGTAACTAAGACAGGTGGTCTTGGGAGAATTATGTAAATATGGCCACCTAATTTCATTGCACATGGCATTAAAGAGTTTTAGATGTGGCTTGTTTCAAAGGCTTCGGTGAAAACACAATGTGCTTGTTATAGAATTGCTCGTAGTTGAATGTTGGGTGGTGTTGTTGACACAGTCTTGTTCCTAGGAGCAAAGAAGGTCAGTATCCTCACCCCGCATCACCCTGTACCCGTTACAACACTTGGTAGTTCATCTTGTGTCTCCAGAGCCTGTCTGACTCTAACAGTGGTGCCAGTAGAATGTATTTACCCATGACATTTAGGGCTTGAAACTATTCTATAATGTGGCGGTGGTTTCAGGTCCTCATTTGTCCCCACCATGTCCCACATCCTCAGTAACATCATTCCTATCTCTATTCATTATAAAGGATGCCTTGAATTATAGCTATTCATGCACATACAGGCTGACTTAATCAATGAGAGGGATTCTAAAGTGCTTTACCCATAGCTCAGGCAGGATAACTGACTACTGATTTTGACACAATTGCTTGCCGAGTTACAGACTCAAACTTTGGTTGATTTGCATCACAGCATGGTTGTATTTGAAATGTGGTTTCAGAGCCTGGAGAATCTCCTCACCGCTAAACTCAGTGAATGCTCGCTGGAAAATATTGTGTCAAGCAACACTGGCACCTGAGGGTCGTGAATCATAGTAAAAGAAGGGATAGAAAGATTGTAAGGGACAAGAAGTTTGTTGTGAGATTGTGTCTCCTAGAAGTGTCAGGGAAGCCACACCTAAAAGGACTCACCAATATGGCTGCCTAAACCGGACCTGAATAAGGACAGTAGCGATAGTAGCCATGCAAGCATGAAAGGGGGAAATCTCATGAGGGCTCAACCCCAGCCAAAACTAGAGGCAATTAAGGAATGCTAAGTGAGAGCAGGAGAAATAGTCTTCCCCAGGGGAGAGCTCCCAAATTACGGGTTATTGAATATTAAGTGGTCACCATGAGATCATATAAATACAAGTAACATTATACAGACTAGTCAAAATGTATTTATATATTTAGGTGTGTGTATGGATACATACATACATATATATTATTGTGATATATAATATTTAGGTATGTATCAAATACATATGATATTTATGTACATAACCATTTATATATGTATATCACAACAATTAAGGAGATAAAGGAGGTCATAAATCTGAGAGAAAGCAAGGGGATGCAAGGTAGGGATTGGAGGGAGAAAAGGCAAGGGGAATAATGATTCAATTTTATAATAAAACCTCCGAGTGAGGCACAATAGGAAGCAGAAATTTAAGAACGCCCCAGACTTCATCTTTGCGGATGTTATTATCTTATATTCTTATAAGATAATATAAAATTATAAAATGAATCTGAGACAATCCCACATGTGCTTCCCATGAACAACTGTTAAGCAGAATTTGTATGTGCGTGCTCCATTCTCGTTGACCACCAGTCACTAGCAAGATTTTCACACTTACTTTCTAAGGATTGCCATAAAATTGTTAAATAGAAGTACAAAAGAAGGGCTTGGAAAAAGCAACAAGTGATACACATTCCTTAGATTCCTACTGTTGATCCAGTGGTGAATCCCAGGGTATCTAGCTAAAACACCCGCAGAGATCAGAGCAGAGGCTCTGGGCTCCCTTGGCGGGATGCGTCTCGAGCTGGTAACCAGAAACACACAACAACCCCTTTGGGGTGAGATGTTAGTTTTTCCATCCACCTAGCTCAACTTCTTAAACTGGCATTTTCCCTTTGGCCAAAATTCCTATCTGCTGAAATACTCTCCGGTCGCTGCCTGCACTGTATCCCGTGAACTCTTCCTTGTTGAACTCGCCGGCAGACTTGTTAGGAGCTTTGTGGTGCCATCTGTAAACAACCTAATTTATAGAGCCAGAGGCAAGCGGGGGTTTCCAAGTTTGTTAGTACAAGAAGACCAGTGGTCACAGTAGCAGTGATGGGGAAACTTGGAGTTAATAGTCGTAGAAATAATTTTCTTATGAGGTGCAATGTGTCTTTCTAAAGTCTAGACGTGGAAGCTCTCATCCCATTACATCCCACTGGGGGACTGTATTTGAAAGGAAGAACTTTTAAAAGACAGTTGAGTTAAAAGGAGCCTGTTAGTGTAGGCCCCGATGCAAACTGTCTGGTGTCCTAGTAAAGAGGGTATCTGAACAGAGAGAGACATCAGGCATGCAGGCGCACAGAGGACAGACCTGTGTGACAGCTTGCTCTCCTCAGTTTCACGATCTGTGGGGCTTTGTACCTAGCTATTTTCTCATGCCATACTGTATGGGGGGCATTTCTATGAGGGCATTTTAGAGGATATGGATTTGGGGAAAGACTGATTGCCTTCCATTATGCAGGTGGACCTTATGTTATTAGTTGAATGTAAGTCTGACTTCCTCCAAGCCAGATGGAATTCTTCCAGTTACCTGGTTTAGATTCCATCTGAGAGACAGGCTCTTCCTGATTCTACCAATGACTCAGGCGGCAACTTCCTGGTTCTACAGCATTCACAAATCGCAGCTTCCTGTCAACTGCCCACTGGAGCTGCAAGCCTAATCTGTAACTGACTTAAGAGACAACTTCCTGTCCATGACCAACTGGGGCCCCAATCTGCTCTTGACAGTGGACTTCAGCTGCTTCTAGCTCTTTCTCCAGTTTCAAGCCTACTGGCCTCTCCTGTGAGGTTTTGGATTTGCCAAGTTTCCGAGTCACACGAGCCAGTTCTTGAACTGTCTTCCCACACAGAAACTCATTTGTTTTTTATATGATTAGTCAAGCCTGTGAGGATACCATGAGAAGGCAGTCTTCATCTCAGCCTCCTAGTCCCCACAGCTGTGAGAAAACAAATTTCTGTTAAGCAACCAAGCCTGTGGTATTTTGTCAGGGCAACCGGGGCAAGCTAATCCTCATAGTGTGATTCTCAATTGCACAACAATAGGAGAAGACAAAATGTAACAGCACAGGGGGTAGTGGTACTTTTCCAGGGGCGGTAGACATCTTGTGAGATGATGGTGATAGGGTGGGAAGGAAGAGGAGGGGGTGACGCGGTCATGGCAATGCCACACAAAGCAGCTGAAATTTATTAAGGACATTGGACTACAGTAAAGTGCTAGCAGTGTAGTGGGATAGCGAGAAGAAACTAGTGTTCTGCTGCTGATTCGGAGCCTGGCATCACTGTAAACCTCAGTCCTGTCTGCAATCATAACCCTCATCTAATATCATTGTGCTTTTCTTATTGGAAGATGTCATGACAAGGGTGCTTTTATTTCCTGTTTTATACACTAGGGAACTAAGGCTAAGTGTGGCTAATTAGTCCAAGATTGCCTAGCTAGCAAATGAAAGAACAGGGCTGGAATGGAGGTTTGTCAACTCCACAGTTAGACATCGGTACTGGTTTGCTAGCTCAGTGCCTTCTTACAGAGAGAAGGAAACTGACGGGATTAGAATTGACAGGCATTCTCACCGCATCAGATTTCCCAGCCAACAGGTATCATGTGACTCTCCTTGGATCTCTGCATACATTCACACTCTTGATAGTGTACACATGGAATCCGAGGTATTGTTTTTGTCTTTAAAGAGTTATGTCCCTCTGAGTGAAATATTAGAAAGCTGGGTATGGGAATGCTGGGATAAACAATTCTTTAACAGAAACCAGGAGACTGAGTCTATATCCAGATGGGGAACTGGGACATGTGACTCGGGTATCTGCTACATTTTAATTTGGCTACTTCTGTTGCTGATGCCAAAGGTTAAGTGAGGGGTTTTTGTTTGTTTTTTTTTTTGTTTTTTGTTTTTGTTCCTGGCCAGACTTTGTGCTGCAAATTCAATGAGAAGATGGACATCTTCTCATCATCTTGAAGACATAAGATCATCGCGTACACATCTATTCCCATCTCTCCTGATTTCCCCAGACTGAGTAATCCTGTAGTTTCGGTCACAGTGTACACAATACATACACCACAGTGTGTGTATAAGCTAAAATGGGAGATGCTACCTTTATTAAGGAATTTAGAAATAGGGATAGGGGATGTAGCTCAGAAGTAGAATCTTACCTAGGATATAAAAGATTGTGTTCCTCAGCAACACACACATACACAAATACACACGTATGGACGTACAAACACACAATACATAAATACACACATAGATACACATACATAAATGCACACATATGGATGTACAAACACACAATTCACAAATACACACATAGATACACATACACAAATGCACACATATGGATGTACAAACACACAATACACAAATACATACATAGATACACATATACAAATATACATAGATAAACATACATATAAATAAGCATATACAAATATACATATATGAACACATACACACACACGACAATATTATATCTTCAGCAATGGAGAGTTTAACATCTCTGCCAACTGAGTTGAAACTGAGTCCAAGAGAGATACCAATCTTGTCATTTCTTAGTCTTGGTTTTGTTTCTCTAATGCCAATCATCAATGTGATTAGTAATATTTATTTTTAAATTGAGCTCTGATTTTGCATGACAGTTTCTAGAAACTGTGTAATTAAGCCTGAATGCATTAACTGTAGTTATTTAATTAGCTGTCCTCTTCTCTGACCCAACGTAGGTTTATTTCTTGGAACTTGGAAATAATGAATCATCTTTGCATATATCTTTAAGTTTTGAAGAACACAATAAAAATTGAATGGGTAGATAGGACCTCCTGGAAACATGCTTTGCTTTAGACAAATATATTCGGATCTCTGTCCTTAGGTAGCTAAGGGACGAATGTGAGAGATTCACATTTTATATTTCTATTGTAACCCAGAAGAGCATCAACAAAATGATTCCTGTAGACAGTTGTTCAGGGTGATTTACAATTTTGTAATGACCTTCCCTCCTCCATGCCTTCTACACTGCGTTTGCCAGCATACAAGAACAGAAAGAAAATGCCAGTAGTCAAAATGATTATGTTGCCTGGAAACAAAGCAGGGTGGCATTTGTCTGAACAAGTCACTAGCAAACTGTTTGTGGGCGAAGTTATAGCCAAGCCTTGGGTCAAGGCTAAGGGTGGATGTATTTAAAAATTTAAATACACATGGACATCGTTAAAAATTTCTTCCTTTGAAATACTGTGGTAGATACAGCTTATTCTGTGTAGGCTATCGCATTCCACACACAGATCTGTCATCTGCCTACAGCTCAGATATCAAACGACATTTTTTTTCTCAAACTACTTATACAAACGATGTAGTAGTTGTACATGCCCCATGTATAGACTCTTATGAATTTTAAGTCAGCTCTATATCACTTAAAAATCCAAAACAATGGAATTACTACAGAAATAATAGTTATGGTGTTGATCAGGGAATAATGACGAGAAAACAAATTCTGAGGGTCAGAGAACTGGCTCAGAAGTTAAGACCACTTGCTGTTCTTGCAGAGGACCAGAATTTAGTCCCCAGAACCCATATCAGGTGTCTCACAACCACCTGTAAATCCAGCCTCAGTTGATTTGATGCCCTTTTTAGGACTCATCAGGCACATACCCCCTTCACATTTATACACATAATTAAAAGTAAAATAAATATTTAAAATATGTGCACACTTTCAGGGCAGACACAGTAAAACATATTTTCAATCTTCAGTTGGTTGAGGTCCTGTCTACAGAATCCTGAGTATGACCTGAGTGTATTTTATTAAAGCCACATACTTATGTGTTTGTTTCTTCTTGAGCTTTGAAGATAAAAGCAATGCTTTTGAATCTTCTAGTTTCAGACACAGAAACACCAGTAACTAATGCTTCATAAATGTTTGTTGATGATGCATTTTCCAGAGATTAAACAGGAAGATTTTAAAAATCTAGGCACTGTTAGCTATCACTGAGTAATTGAGAGTTTTCTTCATGCCGGGAATCTGCTGAGCTGAGGATGTGCTAAGAGAAGAGGCCATAGTTTTGAGGGATATAAATGCGAAAAGACTGAATTTCTTATGAAGTGTGCTGATACTGTGGTTCTGGTTCTGATTAAAAGCAAGAGAAGCAGAACTACTACTGGAATTGTGTTTTAAGAAGACATTGGGGGGTTGACCAGATGCCTTGATAGCCAAAGGAGTTTGTCATTTATGCCTCATGTCCTGAGTTCAATTCCCAGAGTCAGCATAAAGGTGAGAGGAGAGAAATGACTCCACAGAGTTGTCCTCTGACCTCCATACATGCACTGCAGCATTTGTGCCTGACATACAAATCATATACACACATGCATGCATAAATAAATTCATAAATAAACAAATAAACAAATACTTAGAGCTATGTCTGAAGTTCGTGGGAAAATACTTAATATGAAAAGAGCTTGAGATAATCTGGAAGTAGAGATTAGTAAACATGGGGAACGAAGTATCTATTTTTCCTGATTTCTTGCTGAATTATACTGTGAAGTATTTCTTTTTGCTTGCTTATTTATAGCATTGAACTTTTTCTTCTTCTTCCCAGTTATTATGCAAAAGTTTGCTAGAACTTCTCTTGTCAAGCACAGGCAACAAAGTGGCTGAAAAGGTAGATATTACACATAGAAGTGGTGCTTGGGTTGGCTCCTTCTGACGACTCATGTGGGTTTCACTGAGGTCCCTCTCCTTGGCGCCCTGCAGAAGCTGATTCTTGAGGTGTCTCATCACATTTCTTGACATCATCTGTGAGAATACCAGCCATGATTAGGGTAGGCTGTTACTTATGTCTGCCTTTCAACTGAAGTAGCCCTGGAAAGACCTTCTTTGAATAAGGCCCATTTGGAAGTGCTAGACATTAAGACTTTCAATACTTGAATCTCAGGGACTAGGGTATGATTCAGTTCACAATAGATGGTGATTGAATTTCCTAATCTCATACATAACTTACCATACAGTGAAGCAGAGTTTTGGCGAGCCTGCAGGGGCAGTGGATGCATCACAAGAAGCTCAAGAAACAAGAAAGGCCCTGCGAATTTACATGATCTCTCTTTGTGTGTGTATGTGGGGGGTGGTGAGGGCACTCTCAACAAAAGAGTTACATTATATTTTTCTTGGGGTTTTATTTTATGGGTTGTTTTTGACATAGCGTTTGTCTTAGGGGTTCTTTTTTTTATCATTGCTTTTATTAAGCTATACATTTTTTCTGTTCCCCTTCCTTCCTCCCCTTCTACCCTCCCTCTATCCTTCCCATGCTCCCAATTTACTCAGAAGATCTTGTCTTTTTCTGCTTGTCTTAGGGTTTCTATTGCTGTGAAGAGCCACTATGACCATCACAACTTTTATAAAGGTAAACATTTAATTGTGTGGCTTGCAGTTTTGGAGGTTTAGTCCAATATCATCATGGAGGGACATGGTGGTGTACAGGCAGATATGGTGCTGGGGAAGGAGCCGAGAGTTAATACATCTTGATCTGCAGGCAACAGGAAATGAACTATGTCACTGGACATGGCTTGAGCATAGGAGACCTCAAAGCCCAACCCCACAGTGATACACTTTCTCCCACAAGGCCATACCTACTCCAACAAAGACACATCTCTTAATAGTGCCTCTCCCTATGGGCTTATGGGGCCCAATTGAATTCCTGCTACCACAGGGTCTCACTATGTGTTCCTGACCAACTGGAATATGTTATATAGGTCAGGCTGGCCAAGAATTTGTCTTATTCCTTGACTTCCTGAGTACCAGGATTACACAGATCTACCATCTACACTTTGCCTTATATTTTATTTTGATATGGAGTCTCATGTTTATAATTCAGGCTAGCCTTGAACTCACGATTTTCCTCCTCATCCCCCAAGTGCTGGGATTCTACATGTGGGCCACTACAGCCAACTTCCTGGAGGTATTTTAGAAGACATATGAATAGAAGACCAGGATAGTGGGCACAGAGGGGGAAGAACTGTTGATATGTGACTTCTTGGTGACTCAATGTCTATTTCCCTCAGAGAGAGATGTCACCAAAATCAAGCTTTTGTGAACCAATGAGCTGGCTGATAGGTTACTCACAGCACTGTAGACAGTTTATGGAAGCTATTCAACTCAAGAAAGGTCTTTCTTCCCAATAGCTGTTAACTACCCATGTATCTTCAGGGAAGCGAGAGGCCCTGTATGCCTTGTGAGCCTCCCCAGCTTTCATGAGAGAATGCTAGTGACCCCAATCTTGAGAGAGTCACACACGGGTAGTCACACTCTGCATTTTAGATAGCAGTGGGCTTGTCATGCCTGAGGGACAGAGATCCACAGCAGCTATTGTGTCTGTGTTGTGACTGCCCAGAGTACACAGTCCAAGTCCAGGGACACAGCTCACTTCCATCCTGACCTCATCCATTCTTCAGCCTCAGATCATGTACTTGATGAGGTGTAAACACTTTACACTTAAACTGAAGGTGGGAACCTATGACTAAAGCTAAGTTAATTGAATTTTCTTTCAAATTTGGATTTTGGATACTAAATGAAGTGACTTGATGGTGACTTGTTCTATCCAGCAGTGGCAGCCTGAATAGAAGTTTGAATAACTCCAATGGTCTTTGTCCCCACTCTGTCCTGATTGTGACTTGAGCTCACTACTTACTTGTGAAATTTGTATATTATCTGCCATCTCCATACAAGACTGCTTTCGCTTCTCAGGGATGATGGTCACTACTTGATTGAATCAAGTCAATGTATAAAATTTCTTATAGAACAACTCTTTACTTATTTTCTGGGTTTACATTCATTGATCCATATATATTAGACATATTTTTAGGTGTTTATTTTTCCTTAATATTTTATTTTAAGACAGGGTCTCACTATGAAGCTCTGACTATCCTGGAACCAGCTAGTAGATGCAGCTGGCATCAACCTTACCCAGATTTGCTTGCCTCTGCCTTTTAAGAGGAGGGGGATTCTTCATTGAGTTATAATGATTGGTAAGTTACAGAATCAGTTGAAGATAGAGTTAGAAAAAGGTTTGCAGGCATAGCTCTACTACAATCTGCTAAGGAGTGAATGGTGTCTCTGTGTAGCAGAGCAACAATGAGACTTGTTTGGAGCGTGGCTGAGGGCGGACTACTCCTCATACAGTAGACACTGCTGACTCACAGGGCTCAGCGTGGTGAAAAAGCAAAGTGGCTAGTTCCCGGGCCTCAAAAAGTCTTCAAACCAAAACACAATCCTCTCGGAGAAGTGCTACATTCTTAGTAACAAGAACAGGAAGGGCTTTAGCAAAGAGAAAGCATAGGAGAGATCATGCCACCTACAAGCTTTCCTGCTAAGTGCTTCACAACAAACACGATGTTTACTGAATGTTTATTGTGCTCACAGCATGGAGCTCATTTGGATATAAAATTAGATAAGATGTGACCTCGAGATCTACGGCATCTAGGTAAAAAAATTTTTTTTTCACAAACTAGGAGGCATACACTGCAGACTGTAAGTGTTTCTGGGGGCACCCCTCGTCCTGTTCAGAGTGTTGGCTCTTTCCTGAGTGGAAGTTATCAGCTATGTGATGTTTCCTGTGAAGGCTTATGTGCCCTCTTGGCAGAGGGCTAGATGGGCCTGCCTATGTGGGGCAACGTGTCTAGAGAATCTCCATGCTCTCCCGTTCTGTTC
The DNA here is from genome assembly GCA_963919715.1 of Microtus obscurus. NCBI lineage: Eukaryota > Metazoa > Chordata > Mammalia > Rodentia > Cricetidae > Microtus > Microtus obscurus. Next base: position 40,656,582 of record CAWTZC010002514.1, read on the forward strand.
ACGTATCACTCTCATGTTCCATGAGGATAATGTGAATGTAGAATGTGCTGGAATCATTGCAGGTGAAGAGTCACAGAAGCAGCTCAGGAGGCAAGGAAGCATCGTCAAAGCAGACAAACCAGCCCTTCCACTTGAGGGCCAGCTGGCTTCAGAAGTCACCTGTTCTGTGAGGCACCTTTTTCTCAGCTGTCTGAAGGGAAGAGTCGCACCTCCTTTTTTATCTGTCTCACTGGGGCGTGGAAACCTCAAACAAGAAAACACTGTGAGCCCAAAGTACTACACAGTATGAGTCACAGCCATCAGTGATGTCACGGGTTAAATTAATTATGCTGGAAGATATTCAAAGCTGTTGCTGTTACTCTAAAGGCTGAGTAGACAAAGATAGCATTCACATATTTTTATCTTTCAGAAGGCTATGTGGGAGAGAGGTGGGACAGAGGGCCTGGAGGAGAAAGTACAAGTTTAGCATTGAAACTTGTAACAGTAAATGCAACGGACAGACAGGTTTGGAAGGGTCCAGTTGTTTTCTTTGTTCTGTTGCTCCTGACTTCTTTGTAGTGGGTTTCTCCAAGTTATTCTAAAGGCAAGCAGGCACTGCATGCGCCAGGCAGATCTGAGAAGTAACTGGCAAATGGGTTAATGGCTGGTCCTTGAAAGGAAATTTAATATTACACAAAATGTTTTCTGTTGCCTCTAAAATCTGAACCACTGAAATGACTCAGTCCCTCTCCCTTCTCACCCTGTAGTAACCTCTGTTGGTAAGTGGGTTTGGAGGGAAGCGAGGTGAACTGACACAGCACCGCTCTCCCGCTCCCCGAACAAGGATGGAAAGTCTGAATCACACACAGGCCATCCTCACTAAGGAGCAGTTTAGATTTGCCATTTTTACTGAGCCAGTTCTTAAACTGGCATTTTTTTTTTTAAATGCAGGATTCAATGACTCAATTTTTTTTTTTTCTTTTTAATGTTTTGTGGAGGCAGGATCTCATTTCGGCTCAGGTTACCCTGGAACTTACTCTGCAGGTTAGTGTGGCCTCAGACTCACAGAAATCTTCCTACCTCAGCCTCAAAAGTGCTGGGATTACAGGTGTGAATCACCTCACTCAACACCTACTATTTCTGAGGAAAGGTGTGTGCATGTACTCGTGTGTGTGTATGTCTGTCTGTTTGTGTTCTTACATGTATAAATCTCTCTCTCTCTGTGTGTAATTCATGCTTTTCTACCCCTCTTGCCTAAAACTCTACCATATTCTGGTCTTGTTAAGAAGGATAAAACCATTCGATAAATTACTTTTGTTTTTCGATGTTTTGTCTCAAGGTCCAAGTTTTAGATTTTCTTTTTTTTTATGGTTACTCAATTGATTTAGTGGCTTCCCTTTACTTCCTGTCAAGCAAAAGTGAAACATTACACACCATAGGCTTGACGGAAAGCTTACTTGAGCAGACACGTGCCTTACAGTGTAATAATGTGGCTTCTTCCTAGTGGCTGTCTGAATATTTTACCAGAACAGATTCAAGACTGCTGCCTGAGATGATCAAGCCTCACAGGATACTCCAGTCAGGACTTGATAATAATTCTAAATTTTCTTTAGGTCCCCATAAGATTATCAGTGCCCCCAACCAGCAGGAAGTAGCCTGGGAAACTACACCCACATTCCCAAAAAATGGACTATGGATATTTTCCTTTGTTTAGAATGTTGGTTACAAGTTGTTATGGCTTATGGTCAGCAGAAAAGCTAAACAAAGGATATTAGATTCAGAGGTTTTATTTTTTTTTTAAGAGTGGGAAGTGGTATGGGACAATGGTCTGTATTTTGTCAATTATATTTTAAATAAATGCTGACTGGCCTGTAGCAAGACAGGAAGTATAGGCAGGACAACCAGACAGGAAGTAGAGGTGGGTCAATGAGAGCAGGAGAATTCTGGGAAAAGGAAAGCTTGGTCCACAGTCCTGACCCAGCCCCAGAACAAGCAAGATGTGATTACCTTGCTGAAAGAGGTACCAACAGAGACAAGAATACTGGGCTAATATAAGTTATAAGAGTTAATAAGTTAATAAGCTAATGGGCCAATCAGTTTATAGTTAATGTAGACCTCTGTATGATTTCTTTGGGACTTAATGATTGTGGAAACTGGGCAGGACAGAAAACCCTCAGGGCAGCTATATGGTGTCTTTCTGACTCCACCTACTCTTTCTCTATATCTCTGTTCAGATTTCCTGCCTGGATTTATCCTGCCCTGTCATGGGTCAAAGTACCTTTATTTATTAACCAATAAAAGCAACACATACACAGAAGGGCAACACATATACAGAAGAACATACGACATCATCTCCATGAATAGCTTCTTCATGCTAGTCATATAGAGTTGTACAATAAAACTGGTATTTATCCCCATTAGCAAACCAAGGAGTTTAGGGGACAGCATGAAATGACTCAGTTGGTAAGTGCATTTTTGTCAAGTCTTTTTGAGAGCCTTAGTACAATCTCTAGGAACTACATGATAGAAAGAAAGGAGTGGCTCTCATCGACTGTCCTCTGACTTCCACACATGAATACACACACACACACACACACACACACACACACACACACACGCGCACGTACACACACACAATTATACAATTTTATTTTTTAAAAAGAAAAATTTTATGTGAGGAAAGATTCAATATAAAAAAATAAATATTTTAGGGTAATCACTTTTCAAATAAAATTGAAAGTTATTGAGAGAACTATGGAGATGGTTTCCACATATACCTTAAGATTCCATAGCATTCACCAAGATCAATACAGAACTTCACATCTACTCTGTCTTATATGCCAGAGACCACATTAGAGATCAAGGCAGAAAGAAAACAAAGATATCAACTCAGCCACAAAGGATCCTTCAATGTAGAGAAATTGTCAGCCTGTAAAATAGTTTAATAACAGTATTTCATAGCAGAAAAGAAGCATTTGACAGTTTTTGTGAGAGTGTTTCAGGACAGTTTCAGAGAGGTTGACCCTCTGGGCTTGGGTTTTGAAGGCAGGTGAGGCCAAATGTGGCTTTTAATTTAGGAAGAACACCCTATGAAAACTCAAGGAAACATAAATCAGAATTTAAAGACTGAAAAGAATTCCCTACACTTTCCCCAAGGACTATCCAAAGACCTACAGGAAAGTTGATAAAGTCAAATTTTCACAAATCATTTTGGAGAATGCTGGGGGTAAAATTGAAAAGGTGTGTTTGTGTTGGGTCATTGGAAGTCATGGGTTCAACATGACTGGCAGCGAGAAAACCGTTGAGGCATTGTAAGTAGAGTAACATTCCTAGTTAAGGGTTTTTAAAATGTTGCCATGAGCTGTCTACATAGAAGATTTCCTTTTTTCATTTTGGTCCCAATTTCTTACGGAATCCTTGTCCATATGGATATTTGCAAGGCTAATGACCATCTTCTCTAAAACTGATAACTATCAACCCTGCTTTATATAGATGTTAAATATCAAATAAGAGATCCAGTTTTGTGACTTTATTCTTTTATTGTTGATACTTTTTCAAGAAAAATTACTTTAAATGTTTTTGTCATAATAAAAATAATCTGAATTTGAGGGAATATGCATATGTTCTCTAGTTCCAAGATATTTTTTGAGCAGAGGAAGTACAGTTTGTGAGTTGAATCCACGGTTTTGGTGTTTAAAGTTATAACCTGCAAGCCCTTTGATTCCACGACATGGCAGGATTTGAAAGAATTTTAGATTCTCCCAGTGTTGAGGTTGAGGGACTCTCAGATCCAAGTGGATTCACAGAGACCTTTCGGAATCCATAGTCCATTTGGGATTTAGTGTAGCTTGAACGTTTGACAAGACTGAAGATGGTTTTAAATGAGAACAGCTTGCCATAAATTAAAACACTTAATGGCAGAAATAAATGGGCATTTACACTCATCTAGAATAATAAATTCTTACCCCAATTCAAATTGTTTCTGATTAAGATATGAGCTTAGGAGATGTATTGCAAAGATTACTGTTTTGTTTTTCAGGCCCTTTGAAGAGTTACATTGCAAATTTTCTACTAATTATGAACAGATTAAAGCTTCAAAATGTCTATTGTGCAGTGCCTGCTATTGTAAGTGCTGAATAGACATTGATATAGCCCTTCTCACTCCAATAATTTCTTTTCTATGCTAGAAACTTTGTATTTGCAATTAAAAATCCTCTCTCTCTCTCTCTCTCTATGATGTGTACATGTGTACATATGTATGTGTGTGTGTATAGAGGGGTTCATGTGCCAACGTGTGTGTGTGTGGAGGTCAGAGAACAACTTGCTACAATTTATTTTGCCATTCGTTCCAGACTTTGTGAAATCAGGTGTGCACAGCAAGTGAGCTAGGCTGTCCAGAGAGATCAATATTGCAGTTTTAAAAAGATCTTTGGAAATGTCAGACAGTGGGACATAGTACAAGTAGTCACTGTTCACTCCGTAAGAAAGAGCTCTATATTTCCTTGTACTAGAGTGCACGTGTTTATGTTGGGCTACATATGTGTGGGGGTTTGCACATGAAATGGAAGCTAGAGATTGATATTAAGTGTGAAAACATTTATCATCCACACAAAAATGTGAAAAGGATACTGAAGAATACCTCTCCACAATAGTTGGCTACTTGGCAGGGTGGGGGTGGGGATAGCCTCACTTTTCTTTAAGGGGATAGCCACCAGAAGTTTGAGCATGCTTGAGTGACTATATAGATAATATAAATTTTGATCTTTTTTTTTCAGAGGCGGGGAGACCGTGAGGATTTGGGGGAAGACCTGAAAGTACTAGGAAGTAAGGGTAATGGAGTTCATTATGTAAAATTTCAAAATAATCAATAAGAATATTGTGCAAAAAAACAAACCCCATCATGCCTATCATCCTGTGTGCAGAAACTATAGGTCTAATAGACTGGTTAGCTAGTCCACAGCCAGTCACATAGCTCCAGGTTCAGTGAGAGACACTACATCAAAAAATCAAGTGGAAAAAAAATTGAGAATGATACCCAATGTTGACTTCTAGACTCATGTACAAGTGCATATGGGTGCATATCAACAAACGCACACACCCCACTCACAAAATGTATATACACTCACATGAAAACTTATTATTGCAAGCATTAATAACAGGTATAAAGAAGATGTGTAGAAAAATGTATGCAGTTACATATGCTTCATTTCACCTCTTGGAAGTTAAGCTTTGTTATTTATTACAGCATTAAGTTTCAGGAAGCCAGAATTTAACATTGCATATAAGTTTTTAATAGAAACTTCATATATTTAGCATTTATCTTCAAAGATTAAAGGTTTTGAGGTGAACATTATGGATAACTTGTTAGAACTCTGAGAAATCTTTGAAGATGAGAGAATGGATGAGAAAAAAAGAACATAAAAGGCCAAAAATATGGAATTCAAACATGACAAACAGAAAACACATGCATGGGCACGCACGCACGTGCGCACACACACACACACAACCAAAGAAAGAAAAGAAAAAATAAATAAATGGAACAGAAAATACTATTGGAATACTTAGAAACAATAGATTCATATAGCCAAATACTTCCATCAAAATAAAAGCATTTTGAATACATTATCACCACCGAAAGGCAAGCCTAGATAACAAGGTTGTACATTTAACACATCAGTAAATAGTACATTTTTATTTTCAGTGATAAAGATCGTCAAGAATGCTGTTAGTCATTATTTCCAATGAGTGGCTATGTTCCCAAGGGCACTAAGTATAGTGAAGTGAATCTAACAGCGAGCTTGCTTTTGAAAGCTGAGGCTTTTTGGTTATAGGAATAAATTGGAAGGGGCTCTCCTCTCCTGCTGGCAGAAACTTAAGCACTAAAGCTATTTGTTGAGGAAGCACTGGGAACTTGTGTGTTGATCAGGTAAGGAGTTAGTCAGCTGTGTTTACTCATGAGGTGGTCCTCAGAACGGTGAGAAGATGCAATAGCATCAACATCAACACCATAGGCAGTGGCAGCAGCAGAAATAGCATCAGCATAGCATCTATACTATCATCATTGTCAGCAGCAGAATCCACACCATCATCGTCATTATCAACAGCGGCAGAAGTTGCATCAGCATCAACAGTAGCATCAGCACCAACACCATCATCTTCATCAACAGCAGCAGCAGAAAGGATATCAGAAATGTGATTTCTCTGGCTCCATGCGAGACCTACGGGGAACAGGAAACTGAGCATGGGTCCTTATAATCTGTGCCTTCATAAGCCACTGAGATGTTAAGCTAAAGCTTCAGTTCTAGTGCATAGCAGATATTAACAAGCTGGCCAGATTCCAGATATTGAAATAACATATAGTGTGCTTTTTCCAAAAACTTTATGTCATAACCAATGTACTTGAAAATTGAAAGCAAAGGCCTTCTCTCTGAACATGCTAACGAAGATAGACCTGTCCTTTCCCTGTCTCTTCTGCTGTTCTCCAAGCACTCCCAGGTAGGACGGGCCACATTCTAGTCCTAATTTTATTCTTGCAATGTTCTGTACAATGCCTAGTAACTGAGATGTTTGTTAAAATGAAATGAAATAGAGGTCAAGAATAAACGGGAGGGTGGAATAGAAACAAACATGATCAGAAAGGAACATACACATAGGTACCAGACAAGCAGCAGAGAAGAGAAATAGCAGGGAGGAAGCTAGACAGTTTTGGGGGAGGATGGCATGAGTCTCTTGCTACCTGTGAATCTTGACTTTTCTTTGACTTATTGTAAACCAAATCACTTGTTGTAATGTTCTGTTTCTTTAAGAGAAAAGCCATGCCCACTCCCTTCCTGCCTGAAGCCTTAGCCTCTCTCTCCCCCCTTCCTGTTGCTCTGGGGAAGAAGCAGCTTCTGCCTCCCCCCACTTTTCCCCTTCCCCCCTTCTCTGTCTCTTCCTCTTTCTCTCTCTCTCTCTCCACCCTTCTCTCCCTTTTCCTTCCCCTCCATAACCCACCTAATAAATGTCCAATTCCATTTTGTGTGGTATGCCTATCTGCCTGTCTCGCCCACCCGCGGCTACATGGCTAGCCACCGGGGACACTGCTGGGGACTAGCCATTTTTGTTCTGGGACCTGCCGCGTGGTCTTGTGCACTGTTCCTGCTTGGGACTGGCTGCTTTTGGGACCTGGCATCTTGCAACAAACCCATTACACTTGTTACTTATGTCCTAGCAATGTAGCAGGTATTTTCAGGTTGGATTTCTAATTTTGAGGTTGGATTTCTACTGAGTAGCCAGCTCTAATGTGGTGCTGCTTTCAAGAGACTCGTGGTTTCTCAACCTTAGTATCAGTGTTATTTGAGGCCAGATCACCCTAGTTGTTGAGGGCTGTCCTGTGATTTTCTTCCTTGTACTCCTGCCTTTGGCTTCTACTCAACAGAGGCCAGTAGCTTCTCAAACTTTTAGTAGAAACAAACAAAAATGTCTGCATTTCCTACGTGAACTAATGTAAGATAGAGAGGCTGGGGTGTCAGTGTCTTTTATGTGCGGTGATGATGCCACAGGGCCTGCAGGAACACAGCAGGACTCATGGAATGAAGGTAGGGAGAGCTAGAGGGAAATTCATTTGGCTTTAGGGAGGTGGTAAGATACAGCGGAAGGCTATGAAAGTGAAGGGGAAGGATGGAGGGAGAATGAGGTGCAGGGAATTAATGATCTGTTTCAGGCTAAAGACAGGGATGGGATAATGCAGAGGTCTGAATCCCTTTAGGATACTCAAGACAGGAAAGGGCAGTCAGTTCTGAAGTGTTAATCACAATTGGCTTTAGCAGGCTCTAGCAGGAACCACCAGTCAGAAGACCTCATTCTTCACAACCTAAGTCAGGCTTCTATTACCTTCGGCAGCGAGGTTATTATCATCCATTTCCCCTTCCTTGGGGTCACTGAATACCCCCACTGCCCTTGATTCTGATGATCTGTGGATGTGGCATCTTTTACTTCTTCACCGATTGTAGATACCAGAGGAGACTTTGCAAAACATCAGACATCTTTCTCTTGGGGTTTGGGGCACCAGCACTTAAAAAGAAGCGTAGAGTTTGGACATAGAAGGGGAAGAAAGCCTTAGCAGTGTATTTCGTCTGAAAAAATTCAAACAAACAGACAGAGAGAGAGAGAGAGAGAGAGAGAGAGAGAGAGAGAGAGAGAGAGAGAGAGAGAAAGGAGAGGAGAGGAGAGGAGAGGAGAAGGGAAAGGAAAGGAAAGAAAGATCGAAAGCAAGCAAGCAGTTTTAAGGGTAAACATTGTCATCATTCTGTCTGACCTCTTTTGACTGTGTGTCTGTTTAATGTTTAGCTTAGTTCCTGAATAGGTAGGAGGGGCTTGGCCAGTGTTTACTGCATCACTATGCTTACCTTGTTAGTAATGGTAACAGCACTTCTGTAGGGCAGAATAATCCACTATAAACCGCCTAAGGAGGTGAGCTTATGTGATCCCGACAGCAACCAGAGCTAAGAAAAGAATTATTTGTAAGCCTGTTTTATGTTATATCTTGCCCTTAACCCATTATTCTGACAGCCTTGCTTCCTGTCCCTCCCTTGAAAGAAAATAAATAACAAGATTATTTTCTATTTCAGGTATTTATTCTCTTTTTTTCTTCCTGCTATTTATTTATTTATTTATTTATTTATTTAAGATTTCTGTCTTTTCCCCACCGCAGCCTCCCATTTCCTTCCCCCTCCCCCAGTCAAGTCCCCCTCCCTCTTCAGCCCAAAGAGCTATCAGGGTTCCCTGCCCTGTGGGAAGTCCATGGATCACCCACCTCTATCCAGGTCTAGTAAGGTGAGCATCCAAACTGCCTAGGCTCCCACAAAGCCAATACTTGCAGTAGGATCAAAAACCCATTGCCATTGTTCTAGAGATCTTAGTAGTCCTCATTGTCTCTATGATTTTTTTCCCAAGACGGTTTTAACCCAGGCTTTTTCAGACCCAGGCCAGCTGGCCTTGGTGAGTTCCCGACAGAACATCCCCACTGTCTCAGTGTGTGGGTGCACCCCTCGCGGTCCTGAGCTCCCTGCTCATGCTCTCTCTCCTTCCGCTCCTGACTTGGACCTTGAGATTTCAGTCCTGTGCTCCAATGTGGGTCTCTGTCTCTGTCTCCTTTCATCGCCTGATGAAGGTTAATATTCAGGAGGATGCCTATATGTTTTTCATTGGGTTCTCCTTCTTATTTAGCTTCTCTAAGATCATGTATTAGAGGCTCAATGTCCTTTGTTTATGTCTAGAAACCAAATATGAGTGAGTACATCCCATGTTCCTCTTTTTGGGTCTGGCTTACCTCACTCAGGATAGTGTTCTTTATTTCCATCCATTTGCCTGCAAACTTCAAGAAGTCCTTGTTTTTTATTGCTGAGTAGTACTCTAATATGTATATATTCCATACTTTCTTCATCCATTCTTCAATTGAAGGGCATCTAGGTTGTTTCCATGTTCTGGCTATTACAAACAGTGCTGCTATGAACATAGTAGAGCATATACTTTTGTTGTATGATAAGGCCTCTCTTGGGTATATTCCCAAGAGTGGTATTGCTGGATCCAGGGGTAGGTTGATCCCGAATTTCCTGAGAAACCTCCACACTGCTTTCCAAAGTGGTTGCACAAGTTTGCATTCCCACCAGGAATGGATGGGTGTACCCCTTTCTCCACACCCTCTCCAGCAAAGGCTATCATTGGTGTTTTTTATTTTCGCCATTCTGACAGGTGTAAGATGGTATCTTAAAGTTGTCTTGATTTGCATTTCCCTGATCGCTAAGGAAGTTAAGCATGACCTTAGGTGTCTTTTGGCCATTTGAACTTCTTCTGTTGAGAGATCTCTGTTCAGCTCAGTGCCCCATTTTATAAATGGGTTGATTAGCCTTTTACGGTCTAGTTTCTTGAGTTCTTTATATATTTTGGAGATCAGACCTTTGTCAGTTGCGGGGTTGGTGAAGATCTTCTCCCAGTCAGTGGGTTGCCTTTCTGTCTTAGCGACAGTGTCCTTTGCTTTACAGAAGCTTCTCAGTCTCAGTAGGTCCCATTTATTCAATGAGGCCCTTACTGTCTGTGCTGCTGGGGTTATACGTAGGAAGTGGTCTCCTGTGCCCACTTGTTGTAGAGTACTTCCCACTTTCTCCTCTATCAGGTTCAGCGTGTTCGGACTGATATTGAGGTCTTTAATCCACTTGGACTTGAGTTTTGTGCATGGTGATAGATAGGGATCTATTTTCATTCTTCTACAGATTGACATCCAGTTTTGCCAGCACAATTTGTTGAAGATGCTTTCTTTTTTCCATTGTATACTTTTAGCTCCTTTATCAAAAATCAGGTGTTCATAGGTTTGTGGGTTAAAGTCAGGGTCTTCTATTCGATTCTATTGGTCGACTTCTCTGTTTTTATGCCAATACCAAGCTGTTTTCAATACTGTAGCTCTGTAATAGAGTTTAAAGTCAGGGATGGTAATGCCTCCAGACGTTCCTTTATTGTATAAGATTGTTTTGGCTATCCTGGGTTTTTTGTTTTTCCATATAAAGTTGATTATTGTCTTCTCCAGATCTGTGAAGAATTTTGATGGTATTTTGATGGGGATTGCATTGAATGTATAAATTGCTTTTGGTAGAATTGCCATTTTTACTATGTTGATCCTCCCAATCCAAGATCAAGGGAGATCCTTCCATTTTCTGGTGTCATCTTCAATTTCTTTCTTCAAAGACTTAAAGTTCTTGTCAAATAGATCTTTCACTTCCTTGGTTAGAGTTACCCCTAGATATTTTATGCTATTTGTGGCTATCGTGAAAGGTGATGCTTCTCTGATTTCCCTCTCTGCTTCCTTATCCTTAGTGTATAGGAGGGCCACTGACTTTTTGGAGTTGATCTTGTATCCTGCCACATTACTAAAGGCGTTTATCAGCTGTAGGAGTTCTTTGGTAGAGTTTTTGGGGTCGCTTATGTATACTATCATATCATCTGCAAATAACGAAAGCTTAACTTCTTCCTTTCCAATACGAATCCCCTTGATCCCCTTATGTTGTCTTATTGCTATTGCTAGAATTTCAAGCACTATATTGAAGAGGTATGGAGAGAGTGGACATCCTTGTCTTGTTCCTGATTTTAGTGGGATGGCTTTGAGTTTTTCTCCGTTCAATTTAATGTTAGCTGTCGGCTTGCTGTAAATAGCTTTTATTATATTGAGGTATGGCCCTTGTATCCCTAATCTCTCCAAGACCTTTATCATAAAGGGGTGTTGAATTTTGCCGAATGCTTTTTCAGCATCTAATGAAATGATCATATGGTTTTTTTCTTTCAGTTTATTTATATGGTGGATTACATTGATAGATTTGCGTATGTTGAACCAGCCCTGCATCTTTGGGATGAAGCCTACTTGATCATAATGGATAACTTTTCTAATGTGTTCTTGGATTCGGTTTGCCAGTATTTTATTGAGAATTTTTGCGTCGATATTCATGAGTGAAATAGGCCTATAATTCTCTTTCTTAGTTGGGTCTTTGAGTGGTTTTGGTATCAGGGTAACTGTGGCTTCATAAAAGGAATTTGGCAATGACTCTTCTGTTTCTATATTGTGAAATACATTAAGGAGTATAGGTATTAGCTCTTCTTGGAAGTTCTGGTAGAATTCTGCATTGAAACCATCTGGTCCTGGGCTTTTTTTGGTAGGGAGATTTTTGATAACAGTTTCTAGTTCTTCGCGACTAACAGGTCTATTTAGATCGTTCACCTGGTCTTGGTTTAGCTTTGGTATGTGGTACTTATCTAAAAAACTGTCCATTTCTTTTGCATTTTCCAGTTTTGAGGCATATAGGCTTTCGTAGTAAGATCTAATGATTCTCTGAATTTCCTCTGTGTCTGTGGTTATGTCCCCCTTTTCATTGCTGATCTTATTTATTTGCGTGTTCTCTCTCTGTTGTTTAATTAGTTTGGATAGGGGTTTGTCGATCTTGTTGATTTTCTCAAAGAACCAACTTTTTGTTTCATTGATTCTTTGGACTGTTTTCTGTGTTTCTATTTTGTTGATTTCTGCCCTCAGTTTGATTATTTCCAGTCTTCTACTCCTCCTGGGCGCATCTGCTTCTTTTTTTTCTAAGGCTTTCAGGTGTGCTGTTAAGTCCTCAATGTATGCTTTCTCTGTTTTCTTTAAGTGGGCACTTAGTGCTATGAATTTTCCTCTTAGCACTGCTTTCAACGTGTCCCATAGGTTTGAGTATGTAGTCTCTTTATTTTCATTGAATTCAAGGAAGACTTTAATTTCTTTCGTAATTTCTTCCTTGACCCATGTGTGGTTCAGTAGTTGACTGTTCAGTTTCCATGAGTTTGTCGGCTTTCTGGGGGTAGCATTGTTATTGCCTTCTAGCTTTAGTCTGTGGTGATCGGATAAGACACAGGTGGACACTGATATTTTTTTGTATCTGTGGAGGTTTCCTTTGTTTCCGAGTATGTGGTCAATTTTTGAGAAGGTTCCATGAGCTGCAGAGAAGAAGGTATATTCTTTCCTTTTTGGGTGGAATGTTCTATAGATGTTAAGTCCATTTGCTTCATTACCTCCAATAATTCTCTTAATTCTCTATTAGGTTTCTGTCTGATTGACCTGTCCATTGGAGAAAGAGGTGTATTGAAGTCTCCTATTACTAGTGTGTGTGGTTTGATGTCTGCCTTGAGTTCTAGTAATATTTCTTTTACATAGGTGGGTGCTTTTATGTTAGGGGCGTAGATATTCAGGATTGAGACTTCATCCTGATGAATTGTTCCTGTTATGAGTATAAAGTGTCCATCTCGATCTCTTCTGATTGACTTTAGTTTGAAGTCAGTTTTGTTAGAAATTAGTATGGCCACACCTGCTTTTTTCTTAGGACCATTTGCTTGAAACACCTTTTCCCAACCCTTTACTCTGAGTAGATGCCTGTCTTTGTGGTTGAGGTGTGTTTCTTGCAAACAGCAGAATGTTGGGTCCTGTTTTCGTATCCAATCCCTTAGCCTGTGCCTTTTTATGGGTGAATTGAGGCCATTAATATTAAGTGATACTAATGACCAGTGGTTGTTTACTCCGGTTATTATTATTGGTTTTGGTGGTAGCGTTTGTGTGTCTCCCTTCTTCGAGTTGTGCAGGTTCGCTAGACGCCCGACTTATAGTAGGCAGTGTTGGCAATGCTGGATTCCTTAGGTTGTGATTTTCCTTCTATTATTTTCTGTAGGGCTGGGTTTGTGGCTACATATTGTTTAAATTTGTTCTTATCTTGGAAAGTCTTGTTTTCTCCATTGATAGTGAACAATAGCTTGGCTGGGTATAGTAGTTTGGGTTTGCATCCATGGTCCCTTAGTTTTTGACGAACCTCTATCCAGGACTTCTGGCTTTCATAGTTTCCATAGAGAAGTCAGGTGTAAGTCTGATTGGTTTACCTTTATAAGTTACTTGCCCCTTTTCCTTTGCAGTTCTTAATATTCTTTCTTTAACCTGTATATTTTGTGTTTTGATTATTATATGGCGAGGGGATGTTTTTCTTTGATCCAGTCTGTTTGGTGTTCTGTATGCTTCTTGGATATTCAAAGGAATATCTTTCTTTATGTTGGGAAAGTTTTCTTCCATAATTTTGTTAAAAATACTTTCTGGGGCCGGGCGGTGGTGGCGCACGCCTTTAATCCCAGCACTCGGGAGGCAGAGGCAGGCGGATCTCTGTGAGTTCGAGACCAGCCTGGTCTACAGAGCTAGTTCCAGGACAGGCTCCAAAGCCACGGAGAAACCCTATCTCGAAAAACAAAAAACAAACAAACAAACAAAAAAAGATATAAAAAAAATATTTTCTGGGCCTTTGAGCTGTGACTTTTCTCCTTCTTGTATCCCTATTATTCTTATGTTTGGTCTTTTTATTGTGTCCCATATTTCCTGAGTGTTTTGTGATGAGTATTTGTTGGCTTTGCTGATTTCTTTGATCAGTGCATTTATTTTCTCTATGGTGTCCTCAGAATCTGAGATTCTTTCTTCTATCTCTTGTATTCTATTGATTATGCTTGTTTCTGTAGACTCTGCTCGTTGACTTAGATTTTCCATATCCAGCTGGTCCTCAGTCTGTGTTTTCTTCCTTGCTTCCATTTCAGTTTTCAATTCTTGAACTGTTTCCCCCAGGGTCTCATGTACGTATTTACTCATTTCTTCAAACTTTTTACTTATTTCTTCAAACTTTTTGTCGTACTTCTCCTCTATTTCTATAAAGGTGTTTTTTACATGTTGTTTAAGGGACTCTATTGCTTTCATAAAGTCATTTTTTTTCCACTTCTTCTGTGTTAGGGTGTTCAAGTCCTTCTGCTGTGAGATCATTGGGTTCTGGTGTTTTCATGTTGCTTTTCAGATTGTTGGGTGAATTCTTGCCTTGGCGCCTGCCCATCTCGTCCTATCGATGCTGTCTAATGTGTCTTTTAATGCAGGAACGGGTTTTCCTGCTGGCCAGGGGCCCTGCTTACAAAATGCCTTCTCTCCGTTTCTTGAGTCCGGCCACTGGCCAAGATCTCTTTCACTGCTCTGAAGGGTCTTCAGGACCAGGACCAGGCTCCTGGTTTGCCAGGGACCTCGCCAAGAAAAGGCCTACCCCTCTGCAGGCCAGCCACCAAAACAGAGGAACTTGCGGTGCCCTCTGCTCTGAGCTCCCTATCCAGTGCCCAAATAGGTTAAATTTGGTGGTCCCGCGCCCAGCGGAAGGGGGGGAGCGAAGGAGGACCCTGGGCGCAATCTGGGATATGCCAGGGAGAGAGAGGTCTCAGCGAGGAAGAGCAGCCCCAGCAGAGGGTAGAAGCCCTCGCAGGCTAAGGGAGGGGGGAGGGGGGGTCAAGGTGATCGGGGAGTGCCCCCGCTCAGTTTCCTGTGTCCAGCCCCGGGGCAAGAACACTCTCCCTATACAAGGTGGTCTTCAGGGATACGACTAGGCTCACCGTTCGCCGCCCCGTGATCCTCCTCTGCTCGCTGGTGTCTGCAGGTCTCTGCCGCGTCTGGGCCGCGCCAGGGTTCCGCCGCGTCTCCAGGTATTTATTCTTACTGTAGATGAGATTCAAAAAATATTTTGTAGGTGATAGAAAGTGTGGTTACACATTTCCATTTTTTTTTATACTACAATTAATTATAAACCATCCAGGTCCAAGCTCTTGGTTTTGCAAATAAGGAAATGTGACCCCCTGGCTGTTTAGTGCAGAGCCAAGGCCGAACCTAGGACATTACATCTGTGAGCTGCTGTCATCGCAGAAGGATTTACTATTTAATGCTTATGCCCAGGACTCTAAGCCGACCACCACCTAGTCATAGCCAGAGCCTGCACTTTGATGAATTCTCTCCCCTAGCTTGTCGTCTGCAGGAAGAAGTGTCAGCTGAAGGTGTCAGAAATAGCACAGTCAAACAAAACAGCACATGCCCCTGCCTATTCTTCCATAGTCCTACTTGACAAAGCTGTCCAGGTGTCCAAATATCATACCTTCTCTCCCCACCTCCCACCCCCATCCTCCTAAGAGCAAACAGGGTCCTAAGAGTTTAAATTTTGTATGGGATTTTGCTAGCCAATTCCACATCTGTTTGCATCTTAAAAAATGACTCAGATCTATCCCTTATAAGTAGGGCAGGAGGGCAGCTGGAATTTCCCAGCTCACTCTGTGTCACTGTTTCCTGCCTTTGCTGCTCTTTGTCCTTCCAGGCATATTTTTTTGGCAAAAAAGAAACAAACACTGTACTACCCCAGGGCAGCTGGCTGCAGCACTGACTCATGCTTCTTCTGTTTGTGTTGGGAAAGCTGAGGGCAGTGCCTTACTTTAATCACAGTGTGAACAACCACGGCTTCTGAAACAGCGTTACTCAATATCCCACCCAGAAGGAACTCAGATGCTAGCCAGCCAATCAAAGGCCACCTGCCATCTACAATCAGAGCTCCTTGCTGATGACAAAGCATGGTGGGTGGATCATCGCTAGAAGGAGGAAAAGGATACAAACAAAAACCACCCAAAACTGACCAACTGACCAAACAAACAAACGAACAAAGAAAGCCCCACTCCACATACAGAAAATAAATCCTCAGCCAAAGACCAGTGTTAAAGGGCTGAGCATCCATTGTCTTGACTTAGTCCTGAAACTTGAAGACATTGTGCTCTTAGTTTGGAGTGTGTGTGTGTGTGTGTGTGTGTGTGTGTGTGAGAGAGAGAGAGAGAGAGAGAGAGAGAGAGAGAGAGAGAGAGAGAGAGAGAGATCTACAAGATGAGAACAGGAACTCAGGAAGGCTGGGAAGATGGTGTCTTTTGGTGAATTCTCCTGACTAGGGTTCTCATTTTAGGACTAAAATGAACACACTTCCTTGCCCAGATCCTTTTGTTTCATTTAGTATGCAACTTGTATTACTCAATGGCTTTGTTTTGAGAATATTCAATACATCTTATTGATTCTCTCACTGTCTATGGCAAGCAGGGTGGGGTTGGGCAAAAATAAAAACTCAATGCTACAATTAAACTAGCTCTACATGTTCAGACTTAAGATGCTACTTAATTATGCAAGCTCTGTTTTACAAAACCTCATCTGTGAGGGGGAAATTAAAACTTGTGACAGTAAGATTAATTTCTTTGTTTATTCATGTTTAAGAATTCTGTATTCTCACCTAAAGTGTTTCCCTTTTCCTCTTGGTTGTCTTAGAAAAAAGTAAATCAGGCCCCCAAACCCAGAAACAATTAAACTCCTGTGAAAAAAAAAACACAATAAAAAGACCAAAGAAAACAACAATAACAAAACTTTCAAATAATAAGTATGTGTCTAGTTAAGCCAGCAGAGGTTCCTGTGTGGGCAGGCATAGGTGTTCACGGGTGTTGTGTGCAAGAAGTCCTCCTTATCCTGTTTGTTATCCTGCCCAGTGTGACCCTAGGCTTGAAGGACAGGTACAGTCACCTCAACATACAAGTCCAACCTTGTACCAATCAGGCAAATGACCA
Source organism: Microtus obscurus (assembly GCA_963919715.1). Lineage (NCBI taxonomy): Eukaryota > Metazoa > Chordata > Mammalia > Rodentia > Cricetidae > Microtus > Microtus obscurus. The sequence continues at coordinate 40,673,529 of CAWTZC010002514.1, forward strand.
ACACAGGCCGTGGAGAGAATCCGATTCAGGCCTTGAAAGGGTTCCCGTGTCATGTTGGTAGAATCTAGGGTTCCGTTGCCCAAATCATGTTTGAAGGGGGGTTTCCTAAGCACTAAATGAGCAGGGTTCCCACTGGGAGTCTTCCCTTGACCTGTAACTGGCGTTGCTCTTGAGAGTTGAGGCTGGATGAAGACTCCTATTTAAACGTCCCTAGTCAGGATCCAGGAGAAGATGCTCTGGTTCCTTAGATCTTTGGGTTCTACTGCTTTAAAAACAAAAAACAAAACAATAAACCATCTCAAAACTTTTTTAAAATGGAACTTTTTGGATTCTATCTCCAGACACTACCCTGTGGCAGCGCTGTGGTGGGGCCCAGGCATCCACCCTGTAACCACAGGTTGATATTCTAGCATTTCTTGGTTTGGCTCCCAGCCCATCCAGTTGTTTACCAGGAGAAGAGCAGCCTTTCCCTGTCCTCCCCCATCCCAGTGACTCACTCTGGTGCTGCCTATTGTGGTTGCCAGTGCCAGTCTGGTCATTGCTGAGACTTCTGCATGCTCCCTGAATGCTTGCTGCCTCTAATCTGTGTTTTGCCCTTGACTTGCCATAGTTGAGTTTGTTATAGTTCCAGTTGCCCCAGTATCAGGTTACAATGATCAGTGGTTTTTGCATCACGGGAGGGGTATCTCCTTGGCCTAATCCTGCTGTCTACTATACAGACTCAGGCTCAATTACTACGTGTTTAGGGGCGTTTTGACCTCCAAATAGGGCCTTGTGGCCCCAACACCCCCAGATGATTCTTTCACTTCTTTTCTGAGTCACGAGAAGGAAATGTCTCCATTCAGTGCTCCTGTTTTCTTTCGCTTCTTGCTCCAAGTGAGCTCACAGCAGTTCTTTTTAACGACTAAACTTTGGATCTACCTCAAATTCATGTGTTGAAATCCAAGCCCCACAGGGGTGTGTTAACAGAAATTATGGAAAGTAGTTAGGTTAGGGGTGGAGCCCACATTAGTGAAACAAATGTCCTTATAATCAAGGCCCCAGAACACTAGTGACTCCTTGTACCAGGCTAAGACCTAGGGAGGAGTGCTGTCTATGACTAAGCAGGCCTTCTGTAAACATCAGTTGGCCAAAACCTTGATGGTGAGCACCCTCCAGAACTGTAAGAAACAAGATTCTGATTTTTTTCAAGGTACCTTGTCTATGGCCTTTTATTACAGGGGCCCAGACAGGCACCTTATTCTTCTGATGCTTCTGCACTTGAGGGCCTGTGACTTAGCTCTCAACCACTGACATCATCCATCCCCCCAAATTTCTGGGTTAGTAGGGCTGTTGCAGTTTGAGTGTGAAATGCCCTGGGTTGTCAGCTGGCAGGACTGTTTCAGAAGAAGGTTAAGGAATCCTTAGGGGCAGGAACCCCACTGAAGGAAGTAGGTCACTGGGCATAAGCCTTGATATGGTGGATTACTGTGTTTTGTGTTTTGGTTGCTCACTTTAGCAACACTTCCTGTCTGCCTTCTATTTCCTAAATACTTTTTAACTAGGTTTCTGCTACCATAGTGTCACTAACATGGTTGACAGTGTCTTCTCAAAGTCTAAGTCAAAATAATCCCCATTTTAAAGTTGCTTTTATCCTGATTAAGGCATTTCCTCACAGCAACAACGTGTACCCAGGCCTACACTAGACAACAAGTTTCATCATTTCATATTTACTTCTTAGATTCTTCCCTCCTTCTCTGCCCATCCCCCCACCCCCCCATAACAAAGTCTGTCAATTCTAACTCAGGCTAAACTTGAACTCATAATCTTCCTGTTTCTTTCTTCTAAGTGCTAGGATTATTTTTCTTACAGAATTGGGGCAACTGATTTTCCACAATCATCCCTCATAGTTTTGTGAACTAGTAAAGGCTAGGAAGGGGCAAAAAGATAGGAAAAGGCTACCTTTACACTGCTATATGTCTATTTTAGAATATGTTAAAAATAAGTTCCAGCACCACATCTGGTGGCCCACTCTCATAATCCCAACACTAAGGAGGCTGCAGTTTGGAGGGTAGTCTGATCTATATAGCAAAGGCCAAGTCCCAAAATAACAACAATAAATTAAGGTCTTAGAACATCAAACATTTAGAAGGTATTTAGGTATTATCATGCTTGTACATATTCCCAGCAGTCCATGTTGTCAAAGGTTTGGACCTCAGCACAGTGTGCTATTGAGAACAGTAAGAATGCTAAGGGGTGGGACCTTGTGGGAGGTCTTCAGGTCATTGGCATGTGGCCTTAAAGGGTACAGTACACTCTCCCCTGTCTCTTCCTCTCTCCCATCCCAGCCGTGAGATAAAGTTTGCTTTACCATACACTCCTTGTCATTATATCCTACTTTGTCACACGGTTGAGAGCAATGGTAACATCTAACCATACACCCAAATCTACAAAACCACGAGTCAAAACTAAATAAACCTTTCTTCTTTAAAGTTAATTATCTCGAGTATTTTTTTTTCCAGTAATAACAAGTTAACACTGAGATACGGGACACTATTTTTTAATAATAAATTCTATTGTGTCAGGAGCCGTTTCCCTCCTAAAGATCTTTGCAGGAACCATCACCTTGGGAAGTCTGCAGAGAACCCCACACCCATAATTATGTTAAGAATTGTTCTATTGACAAAACCTGCCCCACACCCAATTAGCTGTTATCTGTTAGCGGAACTGCCTTACATTCTAGCTATCCAGGGAACTAGGTGTGGCAACTCCTGACTTCTTGGCCTACCTGATCCGAACGTAGGTTAGGTTACGTGACCAGGACCACTGCGGCCAGATTCCGTGCTCCTGTGCCCTGCCCCCCAAGCCCTCATCCAGGGGCTATATAAGCTGTAACCCTGTCCCTAATAAACGAAGACTGTGACAAACTTAGCATGGTCTTCTTCTTCTTTCCTAGCTAATTTCCTTCCAGGTAGCACCCCTCCGAGACCCTGGAATAACTGATTGCAGGGTGGGTTATGACTCCTAGACTGAGTAGCCCACCCCAACGCAATCGACACTATTGTGATAAATATGTACATGTAACCTGGGTACGATAGTATATAATAGGTTTCCTGCCCCTCTCCGACCCCTGAGATAATAGATTTCTCCACTAACATGGTAAGCCAGATCAAGCCAAATTGAAAAAGTATAACAGATATATTTCAGCAAAGCAATTCCTGGGCCGGTTCTCCAGTCCCAGAGATCAAGGCCAGAGAAGCTGCATGCTGAACAAAAGCTGGGAGATTATTATATAGGTTGTAGGTGAGGGGTGATGACACGTCTGCTACAAGCTGAGTTTGTGCCCAAGTGTGGTCAAAAGCTGAGTGCTTTAGACAGGGACTTGGCTGGCTAGCAAGCTCACGGGAGGAAGCTGCTGTATCCACTAAGACTTTGGAACTGGGCTTTTGGTGTTCTACGTGGGCAGGAATTGGAGAGATAGGAATGGGGCTTTCAGGATCACGCAGGGATGGGCTGGAGGTTCCAACTGAATAGCTTGTGGTTGCAACTCTTTTGCTTAGAAGGCAGAGGCAAAAAGATCATGAGTTCAACGTTAGCCTGAGCTATATTTCAAGGACCTATCTCAAAATAAATAAAACCAAACAAATGAAAAGCGAACATCAAGCAACCTGTGCACAGAAAATTCTGTCTCTGTATGTGTACTTATGCATAAATATGCTGGAAATGTGTGTTTATATGTATACATGCATGTGTGCACAAGTGTATTAGTTAAGACTTAAGACTTACATGTTGTAAAATGGTACCTTGAGAAGCCTATTCAGGTTTCTTCCTTGGTGAATTTTCTTATAGTTCTTATATTCAGTGGCATTCACTGTCTCTAGGGATAGGCAATACAGAAGGACTGAAACAAATAATAAAACATTGACCTTTCAAATACTAGATTCGTTGGCCTGCCTATAAGTAAGAGGGAAATTAGAATAAAACATATAAAGATGGGATCTGTCTGGGTTCTGTCAGAAGACAATCAAAACCACCTCCCCATGTCGTCACTGATGGGCCATAAAGGTGAGAAAGACCCAGAAAAACCACGTTCTGTGAATAAAACATAATCCATAATTTCTACATAACCACCGTGAAATGGAAATTAAGGAAACACTGCTGTCGTTCTCTGGACAGGTGTGCAGACAGGAGCCTGTAGTACGTCCTCCAAGCCCAGAGACATGTGGTAGCAGCCCAATATTTTGGGGGTTGAAAGATACATTTAGTTATCTTGTTTGGGGAAAGAAGTGCTACCGTGGCGATTGTTGAGCCTTTGTGAACCCACGCCTACAAATCAGATAGGATGGCAGTTGGAGTAGTGGTTGCCTATATCTTGTGTTTTTTCCTTGAGTTTAAAGAAACATTTGTCAGTATTATCTTTGTGAAACACAACCTGATGATAAAATGTAGTATTTCCTCATTCAAAAATAATGCCCAGCTATTATCTGACATTATTAATGCCCCATCCCATTATCTATTTTTGATTCAATTTCAATGAATATTATGCAAGAAATTCTCCATTTATTTTCTATGTCTATTATATTTTCTTTTCTGTTTTCATTTTTAATCTTTGTGTATCAGTGTAGAATACTCCTTGTGGCCCAGTTCCCAGTTTGTATGTGACTTGCTTTTCTGCAATGTATACTACATTCTTTTGCTTGTCTATTGAGTTCTTTTTTGTGCTACTGTTTTCTGCCAGATTATTCTTTTCCATGCCCTGGAGATTGAATTGAGGGTCTCACATATGTAAAGTAAGCATTCTCTTACCGATCCACAAGCCCAGCCTACGCTAGGAGTTTTAAGCTTGACTTCTGTCTCCTTGAATCCAGCAGGCACAGCCTTTTTGCATCTTTATCGAACAATCTCAGTATCTGGAGTGCCTGGAGTCTCTGTTGTTTGTGGTTTATATCACTGACGTCTCATTCCACTCATATGCCCCGCCACTGGACAGAAGGGGTTTTGTGTTTGCTTGTATAGGAAATAATTTTTCAGACACAATGTGCGTACTATACGAAGTAGAATGCCCGCTTGCTCACCAAAGCCAACTTTTCAGTTACCTCAGTTAAGTGCCTGGGAATTCAGGATTAACATTAATCCAAGGTCATCTGATATTTTCCAGGGCACTCAGCACAGTTTATAGAGCTTGCTTCTTACTGTTACAGCTGGGATGAAGTGGGAAGGCTGTCTACTCTGTCGCTGCTCTGCCTGTCTCCAGGGGCATGTATTTGTCCTCTTAGTTCTCTGAGCACCAAAAGTACGACTCAGCATCTTGATCAACTCTATTTGGCAAATACATTCTGTTCAAAGGGGATCAAGTGTCAGTCTTCACATCTGGATTCCCGGCACTTCTGTATCAGACTGGTTACCCACCGGACCCCTCTGAGCACTTTGATGCTTCCAAGATTTTAATCTGAAATTCTCAGGCAGCTTTCTTAGCCATCCTTTGTGGAAGACTTGCTTCACGTCATTTAGTCTGTCTGAGCAGACGCAGGAGTCTGGACGAAAGCGCTTTTCCAGGTTTAGTATCAAGTTATCTTGAGACCCCTGACCCTGGAGCAGAATTGATGAGGTAAGAGAAGACAGACATTTATAAGCCTTGTGATTTTTGGATCACAGACTACAATGAGATTTCATAAAGAATGGGATCATTTATTTTAACTTCCTTGGTGGTCTCAAATTAATCTTCAGAAAGACAAAATGTAATGGGGTCTGTGAAAGCTTGCCCATGAGACATTTTTTTCTGAGTACTTGAAGAATACCTAGGGGAGAAAAAGGTAAAAAAAAAAAAAAAAGGCTACATTTAATGTACATTAATTCCTAAAAGGGAGCCAGTCCACCAATACAAGCTTTGACAGCGATGAGTGGGATTTTGTGCTTGTGACAGATGGGCTTGCCTCCATCTGCCAAACAACATCTTAGGGCACAGGTGGGCTAGAGGTCTGGTGAGGAAGGGTACCCGTTTTGTAGGAAGCAGCTTCATTCATCAATAAGACCCAGCTCTTCACTGTGTGGGGAGATATTATTGATGTGACTGCTAAGACCTGCTTAACTGCCTGTCTTTCTTTGCCTGTTGGAAGTCAAGCACCGTGCTGTGGAGTGAACACATTCCAAGAGTCTTGTAAGTCATAATGCTTCCATTCAGAAAGGCTTGGGCAAACTGGAGAAGCCCAACGTGCGATAAAGATTTAGAATCTTCAATGACAGAGTAAAGAAAAAAAAGCTCATTATTAAATTTTTCATCCCAGATATATCTAGTATATCTAGGTATATCTAGTCTGTCTGGGATCTTTAATATCTAGTCTGTCTGGGATCTTTAAGCACTGTCCTAATTTTTAGATATAGGTAGTTGGTTTCTGAGTGGAGCAGAAAAGAAAGTCGGTAGGGTGAGTCACATGAGTAATGTGAGGTCTTGCTTAAGCTGGTGTATTTATCATGGTGGAAGCGTGTGTTCAGGTAAACTGAGTCTACCTAAAATGACACAGCTTACCTCTGCTCTTAGGGACTGGTCTTCTCAGATGATGGCCAAGGCACAAAAGTACCCTGGGTTTTCTACACTATTTAGCCCTGTGGAAGAAAACGCTCACAGTTCTGTTGGCAGCCGTTCTTGCAGGTGTGAAATCTGCTGGGAAAATACACACCTTTCATTATCTTAGCACCTTCTTGCATACTCTTGACTCAGGGTCACCTGACTTCTTGCCATGGTTGCATTTATTGAATTCTTCCTCCCCAACCCCCTGCTCCAACTCAGTTGTAAAGCCCAGCAAAATATGACTACTCGGGGTCCAATTTTGGCCTCTCATTCCCCATAAACTTTTAATGGCTTCACGTCACCTGAAAGATTCATTTTCAGATACTCCTGCACTTCCGTGTTTAGGAATCTGACTGACCTGTTTGATTTTCTTTCTTCCTAATTTCTGTTCACTAGATGCACAGATGCACCTCTTCTTCAAGGAGTGAGGGTTCTTGGTGTGCTCTAAGCATGTCCTGCTGTCCACACTGTCACATTTTTTTTCCCTTGTGTTTTCTGTTGGTGTGATGTCAAGGCCAGAAGCGGCTAGGTGGAACTTGAAATGAACTGGAGCAGCCAGGCAGACTTATAGTGCCGAAGATGTTTATGTTTTTTTTTTTAACCCCCCACCCCCAGCTGCTATAGCCATTTCTAAATGCCCTTGATATTATCTCTACTTTGCCCTTGGGAGCTGGGGGTGGCTCCTAAACCTGCTTGTTCTTGCCATCTGACTGGCTGGCTTTGCCCCTTGTCATTCTTCCCTGGAGTATGACATCATGCTCATTTAGAAGCTCTTGCTTTTGGTGTCTGGAACCCACGTGTGTGTGTGTGTGTGTGTGAAAGAGACCATATGTGTGCTGAGCTATAAACTTAGCATTCCAAAGTGCTGGCCCTGTGAGGCACGCTAAATAGCCATGTTGGGCCTTATCTGTAAGATAGAGGTATGTGGGTATCCAGCCTTCACACAGCTGCTCTGACACATAAGTCAACAGCAATGCAACTTAGTAGTAGTCTCAGGGTGTCTCTTCGGGTTCCATTAAGTCCACTCATCAACTGATCTTTATGTATCCTTGAAATCTATTATAGCCCACAAAGTCATAGCTACTTAATAAGCATTAGTCCGAATAAATCATTAAAATTCTCTGCAGGAGTTTAGAAACCTTTCAGATGGTTCAGGGGTGTTTTCCGAAGAGGAAGCATGATGGATGAAAATTTCACTTTTGCTATCATTGTATGAGCTTCTCAGGACAAAGTGTGAAGGAGTTGGGAGATCTGAAGGCTGGAAGAGCCTTCTTGGCATCACTACCTGCACCCTTGGGGGAATAGAGGTCATAGAAGTAGTGTGAACAAAGCCTGGGTATAGAGATCCAGGCTGATAAGGAAGATGCCTGCCTGCCTTTTGATCTGAGTCTGGATGCATTAACTAGCCAGCTTTCTTCTATGGGCCTTGGCTTTCCACTGTGGAATTTTCTGTCTGTGCAGACTTTTTTTTTTTTAAATATTTATTTATTTATTTATTATGTATACAATATTCTTTCTGCGTGTATGCCTGAAGGCCAGAAGAGGGCACCAGACCTCATTACAGATGGTTGTGAGCCACCATGTGGTTGCTGGGAATTGAACTCAGGACCTTTGGAAGAGCAGGCAATGCTCTTAACCGCTGAGCCATCTCTCCAGCCCCAGTCTATTTTTAAAAAAAAAAAATCGTTTAAGCTAACTGTGCTGTTGCTTAACCAAAACTGTAGAATATATATAACAATTATATATTATGTGAAAATTAAATAATGTGAATTTTTATTATGTGAAAAAAAAAATCCATGTCAGGAAAACAATGAAAAGCAAGGACATTCTAGTGGGAATAACAGAAACAAACACTGGGTCCAGAGAGCAGGACAGACAGAGGGTGAGGTCTAGGAGGCCTCATAGAGCCTTATAGCAAGGTAACATGAAAAAGCCAAAGTGGGAGGGGGAAGACTGGAACATGGCACTCAACACCAAGCCAAGAACAATGGGGCCCTGGCACAGGGGCTGAGGAACTCAGAGGGTCTGAAGGGGACCCCCAGCTCATTATACGACTAAGACATACTAGTGGGTACAAGCTTAATATGTTAATAAAATCAGGACACAAATGTTGTATGCATAATTGCATGTAACATTACTGTGAAGAGCCTGACAGCGCAGATGCACCCCAAAAACCCTGGCTATGCAGATTGTGCAGACTTTTTTTGTTTTTATAAATGGGAATGTTCCATTACAGCCTCTGTCTTTGTCTCAACTTGTTCTCTGAGGTGGCCTCTGAGCCTGAAAATGATAGTCTCTCTTGCTAACTTGCTTTCTGCCTTTTCTTACCAATGACGCCACTCTCTGTTAATTGTTTATGTCCGAGAACATGGACTTGCTTTTTTTTCCCTTTGTCTGTGCCTTCCATCAGTCCATCAGCAAATCCTTAGAGTTCTGCCTCAGATACAGTTCCCAACTGACCTGCTCTGAGGTTTATTGGGTTCTTTCTCTCTGTCATCTGTCTTTCTGAACCACTGGCATTTTTCCCCCTGGACTTTTTTCTTTTTTACTGGTTCCCACTTGTTCATACTTTAACTTCTCCAGACTATTTTCATCATTGTACCCAGAATTTATTTTTTCTTTATCTCTTTCATTTCTTATTTTAGTTTTTTAAAGTCAGAATTTCTCTGTGTAGTCATGACCATCCTGGAACTTGTTCTGTAGACGACACCGACCTCAAACTCAGAGATCCACCTGCCTCTGCCTCCCATGTACTGGAATTAAGGATGTGTGCCACAACTGCCCAGTTCAGGATTATCTTTTAGAAATATGAAAATGATTATGCTACTGTTCTAGTTAAGCTGCTTCAGTAGTTACTTTTTGTGACCAATAAAATAAAACTATATAATTTAAACTGAATTTCCCAACACCTCTGTGGCACCATGTATTCTGGTTCCTGCTTCCCTCTTTCCTTCCCATTTATGTTAACCATGATAGGCTCCTATTCATACATCAAATGTACCATATTCCTATGACTCCAGGTTTTTGAGCTTGCAGTTTTCAGACTAAACTTTTGCAATTATATTAATGTGTTTTTGAAGAAGGAGGAAACAGCTTTTTGTACATACTGGTTTGCTACAACAATATCTAACAATATGTGGCCAGTGTTTTCAAGACTTTGGGAAATGGCTAAATTGATCTTTTCTGAGTAATCAAGTCCAGTAGGCAGTTTAACTAGATTTACTGACTCTGCCATTAGAAAAATTAAGAAAAATTTTTATTAATCTTAATTTCAAAAATTTCTTTTATGCAAAGCAATTGACATAAATATCTAGAAAATCTTTTTCTAAAGACGCTCTGCAGCATCCAGACCTTGTAGAATGGTGAGGTTTCTGCTTCTTCCTATTCTACTGAAGTGGCTTTTGAGCACCTTCACACTCAGATCAATTCCACCAACATGCCTTCACTAGAAAATTAACCACAATGTCATGTTTGGGGGAACTTCTCTGAAATTCTTTTTCTGTAAAATCTCCAGGGGAAAAATAGTGAATTATTTGAAAATACCATTTATTAATTCATTAATGCATTGCTTTAGAATAAGCATCCGGTTCTGGGTGAAAAGGACTGAAGCACTCAAACCTGCCCTTTGCATTTCTTCTGATAGTTTCGGACCAAGCTATTTTGTTGATGTTGCTGGTATTCAAAATTGATTCTTTTTTTTTCTTAGTTTTGTTCCTATATCCTGTGTAAGTACTGGGCTGTTTCAGTATTTTTTGTTGCATGTTTATTGGCCTTTCCAAAAGTTATGTGCCATGATCTAAAAGGAAAAGTTTAAAACCTAATATTTCATGCACATTTTTCAAATTTGATCTTGTGTTTGGTGAACGTTTTTGGTGTGTGTATGTATCTGATTATCCCCAACGTGTTTTTTTTTCTTTTTGAAAAATTACCACAGAAGAGTGTAATAATGAGTCTTTTTCTGTCTCACCAGCCAGATTCCAAATATTGATATAGAGACTTATTAATTATGTAAGCTCTGCCTTCAGCTTAGGCTTGTTCCTAACTAGCTCTTATAACTTAGCTAACCCATCTATATTAATCTTTCACATGGCGTTACCTCTCTTCTACCTTGCACCTCCTGCTTCCTCTCCCTGTCTCCTGGCATCTCCTGTGCACCTAGCCCCCCCCCCCCCACCTTCTCTTAATTTCCTTCCCCAGAAATCCCACCCATAACTCCTGCCTAGCTATCGGGTGCTCAGATTTTTATTGCACCAATGCATTTTCACACAGTGTAAAAAACATCCCATATAAGGAAAAGGAGGCAGCCTTAAAACAAGTAAAGTCTACTGGCTTTCATGGGTCTACATCTTCTTTTGGATCGTGTTGTGCCTCAGACTTTCAAAACCTGTCTCTTTTCAAAACCTGTTTCTATTCTCTACATCTCTCAAATGGATTTTCAATTGTGCCTATACTATGCTATGATTGTGTCTATAGTTTGAAGCATTTTCCATGTGACATTTTCAAAACTGATAAAAGTGCAACAAATATTTCAAAGTTTAAAAGCATTAACATATGAAAAAAACATTTCCTAAAGAGTGACCCTTTCAGAGATTTGCAGAAGGACTTGCACAAAGCACAAATGGGATTTTGAATTAACTTCTTAGCTTTCATCTAAATGCCATAGTGGATATCCATCATGGTTTCAGCAGAGTCTTTTCTTTGATCGCATCTGGATTATCTCTATCCACTTGTTATTATGACTCCATGTGGACTTGGGAGTAGTTATAATAGAAACATGGAAGAAACTCAAGCACAAATCCCTTCTTCCAAATGTGTTGTCCTTGAGCTCCTAATTGAAGTCATAGTTGAGCTCATTACACAGAAACGGATGTTACCTATCAGTGAAGTGTTCCAGCACAAACCAACATCCACAAAGACAGTGTAGGGAAAACCACAATTGTTCAATACCCCGTAAGTCCAACCTAGAAACAGATGTGTGTAGCTCAGTGTATCAGTTCATTTGAGCTGTTACAGAATACCACTGAGTGTTGACTTACACAAGTTAATTTTTATAGTTCTGAGGGTCAGGATGTTCAAGATCAAGGATATGTGTCTGTTTGTGTTGCCAACTGGTTACACACATTAATGTCCTATAAATTAATTTCCACATAGAATAGGTTTTATTTATGGAATAAATAATAAAATTTGCTGATAAGTGTAGCAGCACTTTTTAGTCAGGACCTCCAAATAAACTCACTGAGACTTATTCATTATGAAAGCTTGGTCTTGAGCTTAGGTTTGTTTTCAACTAGCTCTTATAATTTAAAGTAACCCAATTTTTTTTCTTAATCTATGTTCTACCATGGGGTTCTTACCCTTATCCTATTCTTATCCTATGCCTGACTTGATCCATGTCTGGCTTGTTTCGCCTTTCTCTTTCCCAGAGTCCTCCATATCCTTGGAAGTCACACCTAACCTCTTTCTGCCTAGCTATGTTATTCAGCTCTTTATTAAACCAATCAGAAGGCTCCTTGTCAAGGACACATATTCACAGTACAATGAGATATTGCTTAACAAACAGGTAACTTATACATATGGTATTAAAACTGAACAGCAGTTACAACAATTTTTTGAATTCAAGTCAACAATTTTTTTTTCCTGTGAGGAATATTTAGTCACTGGCATTGTTTGGAATGAAAAACATACCATGTACAGTCAATTTTTTAAGGCTTTCAATGCTTCTAGAGACAACAGAGTGCTCTAAGTCCAGGGCACCTCTCCTGAGATCAGTCTCTCCTGACTTTAATACCTGCACTGATCCTCAATGTTTGAGCAAAACCCAATTCCCTTTATCTCCTGTAAGACATGTACAACATTTTGCAATTTTGTTTATTTAGTGGTGTCCCTCTGGTTTACTAGACTGTAATCAACATTCTTACAAAGGAATGAACTGAAGCCTTTTTGAACATCTAAATTGTCAGTGCTCAGTGCAGAGCATGCCACATAGAGTATAGAAAAGAAATATCTGTGGAATAAACTAATGAAGTGAGATTTTTAGATGAGTTTGTAAGAGTAGTAAATCTCTAGAGACCAGCAGTTCAAGTCAGCAATTGTATTCCCAACTCTGATTTTATTATTATGAGAGCATCCAAGGCTAGTTAGCTATACTACCACTAAAGGTAGTCATCAAAATTATACTTCATTAAATCATTTCTGTTTTCTCTCCCATAATACATCTAGCCATCTTGCATTTTAGAAGAGCTGGGTGCACTCAGATAGTAAGGTCACATACACACTATATTTAATTTTTAAAATAGACTTTTAAAAATTATATGTATGATAGTGTTTTGCCTAAATGTATGTATTGCACCATGTTCATGAATGATGCCTTCAAATGTGGAAGAGGATGTCAGAGTCTCTGGAACCAGAGTTATAGATGGGTGTGAGCTGCCATGTGGATGATGTGAACCCGATCCAGGTCTTCTGAACGAGCATCAATTGTTCTTAACTTCCAAGCCCCATTTGTACTGGTTATTATAAGAAAAATTAAGATGATGTAAAACACCCAGGAAGATGGGCTCAGAGTATGTTGAAACACTTTGTCATTTTATGTGAAGAACTTCTGCAGTCACAGATGTTCCAGAAACCAATCCCCACGGTTGTGCAGGATAGTTGTTTAGCCCATTAGACATCTTTATTTCCGACCTGCAGAATCCACAACTCCAGGAAAAATAATGTCTGTTGTTTTAAGATACTTAGTCTATAATAATCTATTACAACAGACCTAGAAACAGTAGCCTTGGGTTGTCCTCCCAGAGTTTCGATCACATGGGTAAACAGAAGTACCCTAACATAACCTGTACCCCTCTCAGGAATGAAGGAATTGAAATACTAGAGTCCTGATCTGTTGATTGAAACCTTTTCACAGAAGGAGTGAATTCATGCATGTCACTGTTGAAGAGTTGTGCTTCGGAAGATTTACACTTCCCTTCTGCCTCCCCAGTGTAGGGATTACATGAGCATACCCAGCATGCCTGGCTTCTGTGTGACTCCTGAGGTTTGAACTAGAATTATCACAACTGAACGGCAGGCACTTTACCTACTGAGCTGTCTTTCCAGTTCCCCAACCTCTGGACTTCTTGATAGTGCATAAATGAGGGGTGGACACAGCATTATATCTGAGCAATTGGAACTGTGGAGAACAATGTGGTATTCCTACCACTGCCTGGTGAAGCACTGAAGACCTGGAAGAGCAGTGTTTTCATTAATCAGGTTGGGATTAACTAACATTTTAATTAAAGAACCAGAGGCTACTTCACAAATTAAGGGATGATATTTACATCAAATACCTTGCCATTTAAGACAAACTAACCCATGTACTATTTGTCCCGCTATGTGATAATAGCTTGATGTTAACATATTAGGATGGCTTCTGGTCTGATTTAGATGGCTTGTGTATTTGCATTAAAAAAATAGGCCACACAGAAAAACTCAAGGACCTTTATTTTCTTTTTATCTATAATGAACATGTTTTAAAATGCCAATATTAAAGTCATATAAACACAGTTATATGCAGCACTTCATTGAATATGTTAAAATCCAGTTATACATATTTTAAAATGTAAATAGGAAGTATAAACATACAAAGAATACTCATATATGAGCTGCCATATTTGTTTGTTTGCTTGTTTAACCCTTGAAGGATGAAGAAGACGGAATGACTGTACGTATCTCACCTTAGTTGATTCTGAGTATATTTAAAAGCACTTGTTTGCTTAGTAATGAATTTGTAGGATCTTGGTTCTTCTATGTCATGAGATTTTGAGAAGAACAAAAAGAGAATAAAGCAAGCATGAACGGAAGAGAAAGCCAAGTTTTTCTGGGGTGGTATGATCGTATTTCATATGTGCGCTTGTCTGTACTTCTGCTCATACCTTTTCCTCCGAGCTTGGGCATTTTATATCTCCTGTATTAACAAGAAGTGGCCAAGTCAGCACATAGAAACTACCACAACCACCATCATCTAGTATTTTGTCTTAAAAGTAATTGGATTTGTATGGTTTTTGACCTATAAGGATTGGAAATCATGTCTCAACTTCTATATGGATTCATCTCACTTTATCCTTTTTCAGTTAACCCCTTCCACACATTTGTATTGACCCTTTCTGGGTACTGGTGTATTCCTATGGCTACCTGAAAACTAACTTTTAAACCAAATAAATATAATGGACAAAGACATAGATATTTGCTCAACTGGGTAGATTCCCACCCATGGGTTGATTCTTGCAAGAGTAGACAAATTCATATGGAGTGGGTTTTTCATTATAAAAACAGGTTGTTATAAATTGAGTCTGCCTTTGGGACGCTTCCCTCTCATGGACCTACCTTTTTTTTCTTCTTTCTAACATAAATTAAATCAGCACAAGGCATACATAAGATGCCACATTCTTGATTCCCCAGCTTCAAAACTCTGAACCAAACTTTAGTTTCTTTGCACAATACTTGGGTGCTTTGTTATAGCAGCTGAGAGTGGGCCAAGGCAGAAGTCTGGCAGCATTGGTTGGATTTGATATATGTGTTAAAGGTAGTTGTGACTGCATGCATTGGTGTGTAGTCCAAGAATATGCAAGGACAAAATAGGAAGATTCCTGGATTTGGGGAGGAACAATTGAGTTGAGGTTCATGCTAGTTAACGAAGTAGGTAAGTAATGAAAGATGGAGATGTTTGGGACTGAGTGGGCACACAAGGAATAGGCTTCATTAGACATTGTAGAAGATAGTTTCAGATTACAGCTTCTGAAAACAGAAGTCTTTAAGAGACACTGACTCTTGTTCCACATGAACAATGGTGGCAGAAAATGCATTCCATACAACATGCATAGTTGACTTTAGATTCTTCAGCCTTTATGTGTTGTAAGCACTGGTTCCTATTCCTTTTATCCCCACAAACCTGACTGAATGAATGCACTGATAATTGTCTTTCACTTGGTCTCTCGAGCTTCAAAATTGTGATTATCTGATGTCAAATTGTTTTTTACTGGAAACACTTGTGTTAGTTTTCAGGTTGCTGTGATAAATACTTGAAAAAATAAATTTAAAGGAGGAACCATTTACTTGACTCTTGGGCTCAGGGATTTCAGCACGTTTGACTGCCGTCTCTCTTGCTGTGTGTAAGTGTGAGATTCAACTTCATAGTTTCAAGAGAGCATTTCTGGGTGATGCAATGACAGAATGCAAATTAGTGGATCCTCTTACACACTGTGCCTCCTTGGGTGCTGTTGCCTTTGGACTTGACTGTTAGATGATGTTATCACATGAAAGAGCCGCGACTTAGTTTTAAAAGGCAAGCATGACTATTAGACGATTAGTGGCATCTTATAAAATTGGGGAATTTTATGAAATTGAAATGAGTTACAACCAGATAGAACAAAAGTTATTAAATCGGTGTCACAAAATGAAACTACTTAGGGTATGACTATGCCTGTTCTCACATGTAGCACCACAAAATTGGGACAAGAAGTAGAGCAGAAGCTGGCAGTGTTTTGATTTGGATGTGAAATACGTCTCGTAGGTTTATGTGTTTGCACACTTTGTCTGCAGCTCGTGGTGCTTACTGGGAAGATTGTGAAACCTTTGGTAACTGGAACTTGCTAGAGGGAGTATGTTACAGGATGTGCACCTTGAGGTTTTGTAACTGTAGTGGTTTCAAAGGAAATGGCCCTCAAAGGGAGTGTGGCATGGTTAGGCGGTGTGGTCTTGCTGGAGGAAGTGTGTCACTGTGGAGGCGGGCTTGGATGTCTCATATATGCTCAAGCCATGTCCAGTGTTATAGTTCACTTCCTGCTGCCTATAAGATTTAGGACTCTTAGCTACTTCCTGAGCACCTTGTCTGCTTGTACGCTGCCATGTCGCACTACAATGATAATGGACTGAACCTCTGAACTGTAAGCCACCCAATTAAATGAGTTTCCATAGTCATAGTGTCTCTTCACAGCAACAGAAGCCCTAACTAAGATAATAAGGCAGCCCCACTTTCTGTCTTCCCTTTGCTTCTGTGTTGTTGCTGTAATGTGACTTTGCCTGCTTCATGCCTGTGCTTCATGCTTTCCCTGCCATGATGGAATACAATGTATTCTTCTGAAACTAGAAACCAAAGTAAATCCATTTTCCTTTAAGTTGCTTTTGTATTTTATCACAACAGAATAAGACAGAACAAAAGGGTTATAAGTATTAGAAAATTTAGTAAAGTATTTGGTAGCAATTTCCTAAGAGTTGAAACATCCCTTCTTAGAAACCGGTCCTCCAGACAAGATGGAAATGAAATTTTCTTCCTAAAAGTGACTTAGGAAGCAAGCAGGCCGACAAGTTTCAAGTAGCTCCTAGAACTTCCAAAATTTATGTGTCTCTTCCCCAGGTTTTACAAGCAGCGACAGGCTGGACAGAAAAGACTCTCCCATCTTCTCAGCTGCCTGCTAGTCATCCGGGGAGCTCCAGGGATCCAGGTTTAATGTTATCACCTTTGCTGGGGTAGGCTTTTTAGTGCTGAAGCTACTCTTGAGTCATCTGTGCTCCTGTGGGTAACCCCAATAAACTTCAGTAGATCACAGAGCTAGACTTGGGTGGGGTTGTGTCTTTGGTCTGTCACCCATAACCCAGCTATTATGAAGAGACACTTGTTCATGTCTTCCTAGAAAAACCCACACAGCATCAACAAGCTTAAGTTCTCTTGGCAGATATGTTTTGTAGGGTTTTTAATCTATTCATTCATTGAAAAACATTTGGAGGATGCCTTTGTAGCATCTGTGTATTATTATAAAGATAAGAAAGTAATACTGAAGATACCTTTGAAGAGGGATAGGGGAAAGAAGGGTAATAAGAAGCAAGTTAATAAGCACAATTATTTAAACTGATCTAATAATAAATACTACACAGATCATGAAACTGGATAGTAGGAGCCAGGATGACTTAGGTACAGGTGAGGGTGGGTATAATTATAAGATGGAAACTTCTTTGAAGAACTGACTAAAGATGAAATTTTAGTAATAGTAAGAAGTTATGTAGAGGAATGTAAAAGATGAACAGTACACTCAGGCGCTAACCCCTTCAGGTAGCAGGGTTTTAAGTAAGAGACCAACCCTAAGATCAATGTGATTTGAGCTGAATGGTGCGGAGCTTTCAGGATAGGATACACGGCCTTAGAAGCCACAGCTAAGACTATGTATTTTAAAGGCAATAAAGGCAATAGAAAGCCATGGGGGCATTTTAGCAAAGCTGCGGCATGGTCTTAATCTACACATTGAAAGAGATAGCTCATGCTCCTGACGACCGGAGTTCAAGCCACAAAACTCAACATGATGAGCCAGATACAATGACAGTGATCCCAGCACTCCTACCTACTGATAGGAGGCAGAGAAAAGAGACTCAGCTGGAGGCTTGGAGGAGAGCTGCCCTGTCTGGAATATGAAATGTGGCACAAGCAGCATGAGAAATCTAAACTCAGCAAGATGGAAGATGAGAACCAGCTTCAGAAAGTTCTACTCCGTTGTGCATGGATACGCTCTGGCGCATGCACTGCCCTATCCTCCCTTGCCTTTGCCTGAACCCATTGTGAAATTTAACTATTTAATGTGTACGTGTTGTTCCTGACTTCATGTACATGGCCGTTAGCATGCAGAAGCTCCCAGAGCCCAGAAGAAGTGATTGAATCTCCTGGAACTAGAGGTACAGACAGTTGTGAGTGCCGTGTGGGTGTTGGGAATTAAACCCTCACCTTTTGCAAGAACAGTAAATGTCCTTAACAGTGGAACCATCTCTCCAGCACTCATGAAATCTGAACAGATAAGAGCTCTGTTTATGGGTGGTGGAGCTTAATAGAATAAGGAGATCATTCCTTCGAGACTGCTACTTCAGTCCTGATAGAAGACTGAATGAATGTGAGTTTGAACACAAGCAAGGTTTTTTGAAGAAAGCCATGGAAGAAAATTTACAGTAGATACAGTCATCCACCCTTGTTCCCAGTCTTAGCTACTTTTGATCAACAACGATCCAAAAACATTAGATAAAAGATTCCAGGCATGACTCATTGGGTTAAAATTACTATTAACATAGTATGTTGTGACAATTCTTCTACTTTATTATTGCTGTTGTTGATTTCTTATTGTCTATGACATTATGAAGGTATTACATATAGGGGAAACATGATGTATGTTTATATACTTTCAGTTTAAACCTTTCACCATGGGCCTTGGAAAATATCCATTATAAATAAAGAGGTTCCTATACATAGATTAATAGATCAGAATGAAAATGAAGGGAAGATATCTTCAATCCTGCATTATTGGCCAGTATAGATAGAAAACTAGAGAGGAGAAGAGAGCATAAAAACAACAACAACAACAGCAACAAAAAAACACATTCTTCTAGTGTAAGAATCTTATAAATTGTCTGGAGTGCCTCTGAGAAGAACTTCAGGATGGGAAAGCCTGCTTTCCTTTTACAAGGGGAGGATCTGCCATGACATGTATAACTGGTTATGGTTGACTGAGAACACCTGGACTAGTCATGCTGTTGAGTTGGAAGAGTCAGAGAAAGGCAATTATGACACTGATCTACTTATCTGACTATCAAGCATGGCTCTCCCCCCCCACACAGAGAGAGAGAGAGAGAGAGAGAGAGACAGAGAGAGACAGAGAGAGACAGAGAGAGAGAGATAAAGATTAGTGGAGCATAAAGTAGGCAGATCTGGCTACCTATTAGATAGTCCAGCTGCCTTTGGGTTTTCTCTAAAAAAGGTCCTAAAATTTTCCCAAATATAAATCTGTAGTCAACATCCCGGCTTGCTAAAGCATGTTATCTGAAATAAGGGTCTGCTTAGGCCTGGCGAATATTGATGTCTGTAGACACTTAGTTACTACTGGCCTCCAGTAGATGTAGGCTAGGATGGTGCCAAGCACTTCACAGTGCTCAGAGCAACCCCACATTAATAGATAAGTGGTCCTTTACATCAGTGTTGATGGGTGAAACACTGAATATGAGAGTAATAGGCCAAATGTTGAGGCTGTTGCTTCTAGATGGGTTATGGCAATTGTCTCCTTTCTATTCCTGTCTGTTTTCTAAATGTTTACCAACAAGCTCTTATTTTCCAACCATTAAACAAACAAACACACCTTTCAGAACTGAAAGGCACGCATGACCAACGCCAAGCAAAAGTCTTCCTGGTTCTAAGTCCTGCTTCTTCAGACAGCATGCCTTGGGCCTCTCCTGTTGAGTCAGGGCCCTCAGATTCAGTCTGACTGATATGGGGAACCTCAGAAGACCTCAATAAATATTCAGGATTTCCATGAGTCATTTGCTCATGCATTCGCAAGGCTGCCTCAAGTCTTTCTGTGTTTTTGTCAAAAGAAAGCCTGAAGAGGAAAAACAGGCTGCTTGTTTCTCATTGAGTTGAGCTGTCATTGAGCAACCCCTGGCTCAGTGGCTGGTGCTTTTGTTCTGTGTGCCTCTGTGGCTGGGCCAGCATGGAGGGCTTAAACCACCCCTAGGAAGAGTCCCTTAGAGCCAATGATATTAGGTACCCAATATTCTCAGAGTATACCATCCAAGACTTCACAGAGCAGCAAGTGCTCTCTGCACTGTTTTCCCTATGTGTACAGATATAGTCATCACACAGTTCCTTTCAATAGTTTTTAATTATACTGTTGACTTTAAGCAATTCAAACTCCAAGAATTCAAACAACAGGAATAAAAGTTGTGACATATGTATGCATAGAAAGAAACTTCTTTGAAATGTAAGATAGCCAGGGGTAAAACAGAAGCGTTTTCACTAAGAATTCAAATGGATGACATATTTACTTGCCTGTGAAGCCTTCCCTCCATGAAAACCCCCCAAAACCATTAAACTAAAAGGCAACATATCTACACTCTGGGAAAAGGACAATTCCTTTCATTATTTTATCTTAATCCAAACAAATGCAAGTCACCTCTGTCCCCATTCCCTGACAGCACTGGCATCTCACTGGTCCAGCTTAACAGCTAAGCCTAACACTAAGGGCTCCTTAAATAATGCAGGAGATGCTGTTTTGAGATTCCGGGGTCACAGGAAATGGTGACCTGAATTATCTGGCTGAACTCTCCCAACTGTACACTGCTTTGTTCAGCTCTGGCAAGGGCTGAAACACACTCATCCACCCAGCAGGTGTGGACCCCAAATCACGCAGCAAAATCGAATTTCAGGCTGAGTGATCTCTCATTTGTTACCTCTTGCCATTTTCTATTGGAAGAGGGCAGATAGCTTCGCCTCTCTTCTTTCTAATTCATCTTTTGAAAAATTGGAATGATAGTAGTTATCTGACTGTGTACTTGTCAGAGTGAGTTATTTTCAAGTACTTTACAAAAAAAGAAAATATACATTCAACTACAGAGTCATCCAGATGTAACGCTACTTGTCTTTTGGGGAATACTGTCAAAATCCTAGAGTAGGTGGGGCCCCTCAAATTCAAACCTTTTGGGACCTAGTCTGGAACATTCATTTACAATTACATTTTCTATTTTCAAAAGTTACATAATTTCTTTCCTCAGCAAGTTTTCAGATTATAAGAATTGTATACTTAGAAGTGAGTATTTTATTTCTAAATGGAAGTTCCCACTTCACAACCATGGAGATTCTTCTTTGAAGAGATGTGTGTAGTCACGTTGCTGTTCAGCTTGATAATCTTACTGAACGCGAAGGATGACGTTTAGATATATGGAGAGAATCTCGCTCAGTTTTCTCTGGCGCATGAACATTCTTTAGACTAAAGCACTTCATTAGTTACTTTTCTGCTCACCGCGACAAAATGCCTGGGAAGCAGCAGGTAAGGAAAGAAGGTTGATTTTGGTCTGAAGTTTAAGGGTCTGTAATGTGTCTTGGTGGGAAAGTCATGGGCATATGAATAAGATGTTGGTGGATCATAGCACAGCTACAGTCTGGAAGCAAGGAGAGGCCAACCCTCTTCTCAGTTTCCTTCTTCTTTTGTTTAGTTCAGGACCCAGTCCAGGGAATGGTGTCACTCACATTCACAGTTTGTCTTCTTATCTCAATGAATCTAATCTAGAAAACCATCATAATGTGATCAGAAACTTGTCTCTTTGTGGTTTTTCTAAATCCTGCTTACTTGACAATGGAGATCAACTGTTATAGGCACAAAAATGAAAACTTACATGTTTCCTTCTTTACAAAAGGTGTAACTATCAAATTGGGGTTGGGGGCAGAAGATATTTAAGAACACTTGTTCCTCTGTTCTTCTAGACAACCCCAATTCTCTTCTCAACACTTATGTCGGATGACTTAGAACTGCCTGTGATTCCAGTTTCCAGAGATCCAACAACCTTCTAGCTTCCGTGAGCACCCACACACATAGCATACACTCACATAGACATGTACACATAAATTAAAACAAACCTTTTACTAGAAGTCCAGCTGGAATAAATCACAAAATAAGATATCATTTTACATAAACATATTTTCAAATTTTACCAGGAGGTTCATAAGGTCTCTTTCTGTCTCTGCACCTTAATGAATCGATTACAATACCATCTATTCTAACACC
The DNA here is from genome assembly GCA_963919715.1 of Microtus obscurus. Taxonomy (NCBI): domain Eukaryota; kingdom Metazoa; phylum Chordata; class Mammalia; order Rodentia; family Cricetidae; genus Microtus; species Microtus obscurus. The sequence continues at coordinate 40,695,642 of CAWTZC010002514.1, forward strand.
CTCTGTAACAGCCAGAACCTATTCTGAGCTAATTTGGGACTCGGCGTTTCTCCTGTGGAACCACAGAAGAGGATGATACTGATCTGGCATGGAGATTCAGGGAGGAAAGAACAGATGTTGAGAAGGAGTGCTCTCACTCTCATTTGGAATGTCGGCCAAACACCCACATGTTAAAGGATAAATCCCCTTTGGGCTGCTATTAGTAAGTAATAAGGACTCTAACAGGTGAGGTCTAGTAGATCATCTGGTTAACTGGAGCGTGCACTTGAAGGAGACATTGGAGCTATGTTCTTCCTTTTCTCTTTTATTCCATCTGCTCCACACTCCCAGGACCCCATAGCGTCTTCTGCTCCACATTCCTTACTGCGGTGTGCTATCTCTTCATGGCCCCCAAACAACTTCTAAAACTGAACAAAATAAGCTTTTATTTCTTATAAGTTGATTATTCCAGGTTTTTTTTTTATTGGTTAATGGGATGAATTAAGAAGAGGCCTACAAAGCAACTCCCAAACTTCTGAAAAATGTGGCATCATGGTGGTCATACAAAGGGAGTGGTTAAATTTGGGGGACATGAAAGCAAAGACATAGATCACTTATTATAACATAACCTGAAATGAATGCTCACAGAAAGAGAGTAATGACCAACAGCTGTGCCAAATGTGGTGGCCATTAAGAAGTATTCAGATAGACCTACCAACAACGAAGCAAGTCAGTGAAATTGGCCATAAAATCAGCTGCAATGTTTTTAGGAAATATTGGCTGGAGTGGAACATGATGTTTTCAAGTCGAATTTAGGAAAGAATCATATTGCCTTAAAAATCTTTCCTATAACTAAATGATATTTATTCATCTTTAGATGATTATGATAGAAGCGACCACTGGGGTAGTTGTGTCTTTGATTAAAAGAAAAATAAGCAATGGTTGTGCCTGATAACCATTGCATATCACTCCCATGCTTACTTCTAGCCTTCTATAACTTATTGTTGAAAACAGTAATTATCTCAGTATCCACAAGAGATGGGTATTAATGTCTTCCATATACAACTCTCAAACTCAGATGGTTGGATGAAACAATTCTCTTATGAATCATAGTAATTACTGTTCCCTTCCTTAAGGGGAAATTATACAGGTACCTGTCTGCTGGCAATGTCTGATGTACCATGTAAGTATCTTTGACCATTACCTTATTGGAATTTGGTCAGATAAAGGATACTTCCCTCCTTTGTCCTGCTGAGTTTGCCTCACTTACCCGACTTTTGCTCTTCGTCTCTGTGATAGAATTACTATCACTTGCCTACTCTGAGTGTTAATATCTATTTTCCTAAGGATGTGTTGAATGTCTTACTAGATTCTTTCAACTAAACTTGTGAAAAAAGTTTTTGAGACAGGTCTCTCTATGCAACTAAGCATGAATTTGAACTTACTATGTTGCCCAGGTTGGCCTGCAATGTACACTGAATCCCTTGCCTCAACTTTCTAAATACTGGAATTATAAGTATGTGCCACCATGTTGGCTTATAAACTCTATTATCCAAGACATATTGTATTTATTATTTACTTTTTTTCCTGCTTCCTTAGATCTCTTTACAGATGTTCATTAGAGATATTTAGATTTGAAATTCCCAGAAAACAAATGTCTCCCATCTTCTATGGGACAATGATAGCAACAAGGTAATGTTTCTGGGTGACCGATGACACAGAGGAAGAGAAAATGACTAAACTATTTTTAAGTTTCTCCTCCATTTCTCTGAAAGATAAATCAGATTAGTAGTTCTCAAAGTGGTCGAACAACCTTTTCACAGGGGTTGCCTAAGATCATCGGTAAACACAAGATATTTACATTATAATTCATAACAGTAGCAAAATTACAGTCATGAAGTAGCAATGAAAATGATTTTATGGATGGGGCTCAGTACAACATAAGGAGCTGTATTAAAGGGTTGCAGCATTAGGAAGGTTGAAAACCATTATATTAGCTTTTCCTACAAGCAGAGAAAGCAAACACATGCACAGGAAGCTGTCAGTTTCAGGTCACAGCCATGATAGAAAAGGCTGATAAAATGAAGTTGGCAGTTGAGACTCACCATGAGCCAAAACAATAAATAAATCAGCAACATGAGCAAATAACACTGGACAACATTTAATTGCTGCCTCCAATCTGGGCAATGATCTCAGCTTGCTTCTCACCAGGGTATGAAGCAGGGCTCACTCTATTTTACAGCAGGTGACCTGAAGATCCTCAACAGGAAGGTGACTTGGAAATGAACAGTAGAGGAAGTCAGTTCAGAGACAGAATTAAGATCTAAGCTATTCCTAGCTCAGTCTCCATCCCACTGTCCTGCCTCATCTGCTTCTCTTCTTTTCAGGCATACTTTTGAAACCTGAAAGTTTTTTTTGCCAGAACTGGAGATATTAAATGGCCCCACATGACAATGACAGTTGCAATATGATCATCACTACACACATACCCACACCCACGCACATACGCACACACACACACACACACACACATTTTATTACCTTAAAACACATACTGTCAACCTTTGACTCACATGACTGCTCTGAACATGGATTCACTCTTCCCGTACAAAGACTAGCATTCAGCCTGATTGTTGCCACTTGAAGGCAAAATGAAGTTCTTATGTGTGGGTTATAATAAATAGAGCACGTATGTGGTTTTGACCATTGATTTTTGATCTCAGTTCTTGGATTTACCAAGCATCGTTGATCCTGTGTTCAGTTACATTATCTGTCAATTTGCTGACTAACAAAAATATTGGAAACAGAATCATGTACAATTTACATAATTTTAATATAATTTACATTTAAATGTTTATTGGTACACTTATCTTCCATGATATATGGTTTGAGAAGCAACCCAATTTTCTGATATTTGGAAGTTCTACATAAAGGGAAAATATATGAAAATACCTCATAATGCTGAAAACTAGAGGAAAGTGAGACAATTTAATGTGATTCAAAAAATTTTTCTAAACTATCTCTGTTTTGTCAGGCTTTATATTAGGAAGTAGAATTCCAAAAGAATATAATGTCACCTACCAAATACTTCTCTAATTATCATATAAATATGTAATTATTATTAGTTAATTACATTGTAAAAACAAATTTAAAGAGTTGCTTAGTTTAAAAAGCCATAATATAATGGCTTGATTGGTAATAACAATTGTTAACTGTGGTATGGGAATACAGAGGGTGACATGTCTGTCACCTTATTGAAACAAAACTATTTGTAGATGGATTTTTCTTTGGGCTGACAACTCACAAAAATGACACAGAGACTTATTATTAATTAATAAAACCCGGTCTGTAGCTTAGGCTTGTCCCACTAGCTCTTATAAACTAAATTAACTCATTTCTATTCCTCTACATGGTGTCATGTGATTCATGACTTTTACCTCTCCTCCTGCATGTCTTGCTCTCTCTCTGTGTCCGGCTGATGACTACATCTTTCTTCTTTCCAGAGCTCTCTCTCTCCAGAAGTCCTTGCTATACCTCCTCCCTAGTAATTGGCCATTGTAGCTTTTTATTAAACCAATCACAGTGACACATCTTCACACAGTGCAAAGTAATATTCCACAACAACTATTTTTATTTATTAATTACTTGTCACATTACTGAAACAAAATACCTGGCCAACATAAGAAAGGAAGGGTCTACTTTGGCTCACAGGTCAATAGTACAGTCAATCATGGTGGAGAAGGTACAGAGCAAAAGCTTTGACCACATTGTCCATGGGTGCTGATACCAATTGTCTCTTTAGTGACACTGATCTCTTTATAATTGCCACTGCTTTTGTTTATGTCTCTTTTTTAGAGTAAAATTTACTCCATTCTTCCTTGGCAAACCACACATTTAAAGAAATCTTTTTTTTCCGTTCTATGTTTGCTCTCTCTCACTGCCGACCTATATGGGAACAGTCAGCAGTAGTTGTTCTAGTCCATTGCCAACCAGATTAGCCTATGACTCCTGTATTCAGTATCACACACATTCTCGGGATATAGGGCAGAATGAAGCTTTTCTCCATCACACGAATTTTCTCCGTCATCGTTCCCGATACAGTCATTGTTCCCTTCTGAAACCTGATGAGCTGGATCTTCACTGTGTTCGTTCTTTCTGCATCCTTGTACGCCAAGGTACCACCAGAATGTCTCATTACATTCTGTTCATCAGTAGCCAAGGACTCACCTGGTCTGTAATTAATTCTTCAAGGTCAAAGTCCCGAGAATCACATGGTTGGGCTTATCGCAGCAATAGTCTGACTTCTTGGTAGCAGTTTTCTGTATTAATTGTTTGTTTCGTTGTTGTGACAAGATACCTAATAAGAGTGACTCAATGAAGGAAGTGTTCACAGTTTGGTGTTGCAAGGAAAGAATGATGACAAAATCATGAAGCAGTTAGTAACATTGATTCCACAGATAAGAAGGAGAGAGAGACAGAGTCTTACGCTTAACTTGCTTTCTCCTCTTTAGTCTAGCACCACAGCCCATGAGATACTATTCATATTTTGTCCCCACGTTGATTAATCTAATTAGATAAGCCCTCACAAACATGACTAGAGACTAGCTTCTTCCTTCTTCAGTGATACTTGACCCTGTCAGAGTGACAATCAGCATTAGCCACCAGAGTGCCTTGATTAAGGTTTTTTAGAGATTATCAAATAATATATGATGGAATTAAACCTTTGGGGGTTGTCAGAGAAAATTTATGAGTTATATTAAAATTTAAGTGTTCTTGAATTGTCTCTCAGATAAAGAAGGAAGTTACTAGGTAGAAAATGGGGGTTCAAGTATAGGATTTATAAGCAGAAAGTAAACTATGAATGATGTCAGGATGTTGAATGGGATGGATTTTGGAGGATGGGAAGGGTGAACACGAGGGAATGCTAGCTAGAGATGGGATTCGGAAATGTCTTACAGATCAGAAGAAGGATGCCTTATTTAGAGATCAGGGGGGCCACAGGATGGTCACATGATCACCAGCTTCATGGATTGTCATAGGAAACATGGAGCAATGAGTGAGAGCAGACTCCTAGAGACCAAGAACTAACATAGTGGTCTTGGGTTTCATAAGCAGTTCGTTTCCACTGTTTTCTTCTTTAGAGTAATTAGAAGATCATTGAGGAAGAGGAGAGAAAGATGATGAAGGAAAAAAGGAGCTAATGTCTCCAGCAACTCATGATGCTTTTGCTGAGAGGAATGTCAGAGGCAAGACAAGTCAGACAAAGGAAGGAGATATGAGACTCCAATTGCACTGTGTTGCAATTGGAACATCTAGTTTCCTCAACAAGCTTATTTTATTTAAATATTTATAGTGGTGTGCTTTGGAGAGGTTCTAGAAACTTTGGAAGTGGAACTGACTTAAAGGAAATATATCACAGCTGGTGGGTCCTTGGTCATAGATTATCTTGGGATATTCATTTCATCCCCATTCTTTTGCTTGCTCCTAATCTCTCACACTTTGAACTGAGCTGCTCCAGCAAGCTTTTCCATCAGACTTTCCCTTTCATAGTGGATGAGCTAAAATGCACGTTTCTTGCCCTAGGTTGCTTCAGTCAGGCCATGGCAAACGAAGAAAGAAGCTAACATGGACGGTTCTGCCTTTGCGATGCTAGGAGACCATCCTGTGCACTGAGTACTTTTTGTCTGTTTCCTAGACCTCGTGACAACTCTCATGATATTCATGAGTTATAGCTAAAGAAGAAACTCCAAGGTGCACAAGCTAAACTACTGTGTGGATCTCTTCTAGTGCTATTTTGTTATTGTTTGATGGGATCACTAAAATCATCCCCTGTTATTTTCTAATTATGGTGACCAAGGAAAAACGCTAAGTTGTGTTCATAAAATTGTTAGCTACAATCTGGCTCTAATGATGATAGCTGAGAACCATGAATGAGCAATATTTTTGCCTAAGAGAAAACAAACTTCATCCTGAACACATGTGTTCTTTTGCTTTTCTCATCTGATGTTGCTTGAATTTTGTTTTTCCACTTTGGATAGTGGATTCTGCCAAGTGTTTCTTAAAAGCCTTTCTCCTTAGGGGAGGAAAGAAATGATTTTCTCTCCCTTTTGTGTGATAGTTGAGAAGTGAAGATTTAATTGGTGGGGGAAATATACACACTACAAACCTCAGAATGTTCCCACTGCTCTTAATATTTGATGTGCCTGTCAGCCAAGCCTTACAAAACAGGGTAGTGGAATGAGTGGTACTGGAAAAAAAAACAAAAAAAAAAAACTTTTCCATCCAACACAACACCACATAGTCATTAAAAAGAATTTGCATTAGCCTAGACATTTAGGGGACCATAGCCACAGGACATGGATTCTATAGTGAAAGGCCTCCTCTCCCTTAAACTCACTCTCAGGGCTCACTCCAGCAGGTAGAATGAAAAGTGTATGGGGTAGGAAATCAGGCAGTTGGCAGTGGCTGCAGACCTTGCTACTTTGTGAGATTGGGCAAGATTTGCCTCTTTGTGCCTTGGCATCTTCATTTGTAAAAATGAGTAGTTGCATCTGATACCTCTCATTTTAACCAGCACCAAACCCAGTATGTTTAAAAATAATGACTGGGTCAGCTTCGTTCACATATGCTTTTGCATTCGGTATAAATTGGATTAAAATAAAAAGCATTTGCTTATAAGAAAACTTAAAAACTAAGAAATTTACTGAGCATCAGGCACCCAGTGAAGATGTTAGAGCCAAGAGTTTATTTTGAATAATTCTGTCATTTGACAAGAGCAGTACAAAGTATAGATGCGTCTGAAAAACAAAACCTACTTCTATGTTCTTAGCTAGGCAGAAGTGGAAGGGGAGCAACATTGTTGAGAATGAAACCAAGCCTTTAGGACCTGATTTCTTAGCGTTTAGGTTAAATAACCATTGTCTTGAAAGTGAGCATGGACAGGTTACAGCCCAGAATAAGGCCTGTTCTTATCCCGTGAAGACTGAAGAAGCATCATTGGAAGCTGAGAAAAAGGAATAAAACACTGACTCTATTGTACAAGGAGGTTGCACACAAGGTATTAGCCAGGAAAATGTTTATGACTTTTCTCGTTTCATAGCCAGAGTACCTTTGGGAATCAGTGTTTGCTCTTCGAAGGTTCATGCCTATATGCAATTATTTCACTAGTGAATGATGGGCATGTCAGTAGACTAAAAGGCACTAAAAGTCTTCAAAGGGACCAGTTCCCAGGAGTAGCATGTGGCTTTGCCCCTACCTATCCCTCTGGAAGCCCAGAGGAGCCGAATGTCTCAGGGTCGGGGACAAGTGTTGCAGTGAGGCCAATGGGAAGGGAAGGGAGAGCCCAGATTCTCAGGTGGGGCTGGAGATGGCAAATGGGTGACAAATGATCAAAGAGTGGTGCCTTGTGGAAAGGGGAACCGAACCAACAATGATGCAGGAGACCAGGAAGAACAAGAAAGGGAGGGGCCCACAGGAGACTTTGCTGTGACCATTGAATATGCTGGAGTCTCTTGACTTTGTTACCTAGAAGCATATTTTATGCATGGTTTCGGTTTCCCCTCCCCCTTTTACATCCTAAGCCACAGGTGCAGTTGTAAAAGTACCTCCTGTCTCTCCTCTCTATCCCATTGCTACAGTTTTAGTCCAGGGTAGCTTTCCCTCTCCCCCTAACAGTTACTGCAGGCTCCTTCCTGAGTTCCCAGCAATATGTGGTCAGTTATTTTCCTGTCTTGATGCACTCCTTGTAGAACAGGCAGGAAGATGTTTCTAACATATGAATCTGATCTTCCTCTACCTCCTTTAAGCTTCTGTTATTGTCCCTAAAGTGAAAACCAAGCTGTCTGGTTTTGGGCAAAAGTCCCATTGTGGTTTCTGTTCATGTCTTCTGCCACAAGTCTTACTACACTCTTACACAGATGATGTCCAGGCTGTCATAGACCTGCCCCAAGTCCTTGTTGCTTTTTCTTTCTCTACTGTGAGAGCCTCTTCCCTTCCTCATGGTGACTCTTCTCTAATATTCACCCTGCTGGAAGACAGGATTTTGGATTTCAGAAACATTTTCCTGACCCCCTCATTTGAAGTGTTTGTTCACCTATATGCTCCCATAGCCTATGGTATTTAGTCCATAGTAGGGCATCACACCTTATAGTAGCCCAGTGTCTGCATTCTTTCTTCTTCAAGTAGACAATCATTGTAACATCCTTTCCTAGGATGGCTTAGACACTTGGTATTCAACACAAATGATCTCCTTCTTTCTTTCTATGGAAAGGAATACACACATTCTGTTCATCAGCTTCCAGGCACTGTGACAGAATGACTGGAGTCGAGTTTGAAAGAGAAAGGTTGATTTTGATCACAGTGGGGTGTTTCACTCATTAGTCACCTTTCAGTCCTTATAGTTTTGGGTTTGTGTTGGCACAGTTGGTCTTGGTGGATATGTGCTACAAAAGAAACTTTATTGTTTGGTAGTTAGGAAGTAAGGGGGAAAAACATGATTGGGCAGGGTCCTGATATTCTTTTCAAGAGCACACCACAGTGAGTTCACTTCCTTCCACTAGAAAGGGAGCTCCTCCTTCTAAAAGCTACAGCTCCCTGTAGCACCACAGTCTGGGGTTGAAGTTTTCAGCATTCTGGGCTTTGAGGGGCATTTAAGATCCACACTTCAGGAAGCACCACCCACAAAACAATCTCCATCTAAGGACAGCTAACAATGGCAGTCTCCTGTTGTCCACAGCAAGCTTGATTCTGCTGCACTCTTTGTTCAGTTCACTTGATTTCAGCTAAGAGGCCAAGAAGGAATATATTACTCCTTAATTTAGGCCTTACCCTGTGACCCTGGAAAATGCTTTTAATCTCACAGGAAAATCCAGCCCCAGATTACTTCACAGATTCACTTTATGCTTAGGCCAAATCTCCATGTTTGTGGCATGTGAGTACTAAAATTCGTGTGGAACATGGGATAAAACCGGACTCGCTGAACACAGCGGACAATGAGGACTGCTGAGAAGTCAAGAACAATGGCACTGGGTTTTGATCCTACTGCACGTACTGGCTGTGTGGGAGCTTAGGCTGTTTGGATGTTCACCTTACTAGATCTGGATGGAGGTGGGAGGTCCTTGGACTCCCCACAGGGCAAGGAACCCGGTCTGCTCTTAGGGCTGATGAGAGAGGAAGAATTGATTGGGGGAGGGGGAGGGAAATGGGAGGCGGTGATGGGGAGGAGACAGAAATCTTTAATAAATAAATAAATAAATAGTAATAAAAAAACAAAAAAAAGGTAAGAGAAAAAAATTCATGTGGAAGACCTGTAAGTAGGTGCAAGTATGGGAAAGGAAAAAGAATGTATGTGACTTTTACAGAGAGAAAGAGAGAGAGAGAGAGAGAGAGAGAGAGAGAGAGAGAGAGAGAGAATTATTTCTGGTGGAAAAGAGAGAGAGAAATGTGAAATGTTCAGGAATTTCCAGATTGGTGTAGGAGGTTCTTCTTTCTATATGTTGCTTTCATTGGTTAAATAAAGAGACTGCTTTGGCCTTTTGACAGGACAGCAGATTAGACAGGTGGAGTAGACAGAACAGAATGCTGGGAGAAAGGAGGCAGAGAGCTGCCCGCCATGAAGCTGCCAGGTCAAACATGCCTGGTACCCATGGAGTTTAGAAGTGCTGGGTCCCCTGGGATGGAGTCAGGGATGATTGTGAGTCACCAACCATGTGGATGCTGAGAGATGAACTAGGGTCTTTTGGAAAGGCAGCCACTGTTTTTAACAACTGATCCATCTCTGTGCCCCCATCCCACCTCTTCTTAGGCCTTTACATTAGGTTTGCCTTCCAAACAGTTCTAAATTGTTTCCCTGTGGAGAAAATGTCTCCCAGCAAAGCAAAGGTAGGCACCCTACACCATTTAATATGAGCAACTTCAGCATCTGTGGACTAGGGTAACTGTGAAGGAAAAGTCTTGCTATTAACTGTACAAATGCATGGTCCTCCATACTGGATCAGAAAGCTGGTTGACATCACTTTGTCTTTTCAGCTTTATCTGAATTTTCTATTTTCTAACTGAAATGGAAAATGAACTGGAATCCTGTGTTTGTTGTGGATTGATCAGAAGAAAACCTAGAGGATTAAAAAGTAATAAGTAAATAAATAAATTAACAGGAGAATTGCTTTTGACGCCCTGTCAGTGTTCCCTTTATTTAAAAACTGTGCATTGAGAACTGTGTTAGGCATTTTAATCACAAAGAGGAACAGAATAGAGGACTTCCCGAAAAAGCTCTTCCAATCATGAAATAATTGATGAACTTTAGTATTTTTGAGTCTACACTTATACATTTTATATCCCCCCAAAATGCGTTCATTTGCTTGTATTTTATTTTATGCAAGGCCAGTTATATCAATGGAGTCTAAACTGAATGCCAGTTTTCTGATCCAGTATTGAGGACCATGTTTCTGTGTAGTTGATATCAGGACTCTCACTTCACAGTCACTCTAACCCATAGATGCTGAAGTTGCTCCTATGAAATGGTGCAATATTTGCACACAGTCTGTATGTGGTATCTTACTGTAGGTTTTAATTATCTGTAGATTATGGAAATGCTATAAAATTTTACTATACTGAATTGTTTAGGTATAACAATGACAAAAATATGAACATGCTTAGTTGATGAGTTTTTCCTTAAAATAGCTTGTTCATTGAATATTTAGGGGTGTGACACCCATAAATCTTATCTACTCAATGTGTTTCCTCCTACCTCTTTAAAATAAAAATATAGGTACACAAAATTAAATAAGCCTGTAAAGGAAAAGGAAAGGTGGGGGACACCACTGGCCAATTTTAGGAAGTGAAATATGAATTGAATAGCAGGGTATAGAACAACCAAGCACAGCAAGACAATCCAAGAGAAACAAATTGGCTACTTGATAGAAGTAAACTGAGAAATATGTAAGTAAACTAAAAAAATAAATAATCTAAATAAACAGCTTTTATATATAACCAGAAAAAATTGGGAAATACCTAAACCAAAAGAAGAAGAAAAAGAAAAGAAAAAAAAAAAGAAAAGAAAATGGTTCAGTGAAGAAAAACTGGACTCTGAATACATGTGTTTGGTGTGTGTGTGTTCGTGTGTGTGTATACTTGTGTATGTGTTTTGGTGTGTGTGCATATGCATGTGTGTATTAGTGTGTGTGTGTGTGTTTAATGATCAGGTAAATGCACTGTTCTTTAAGCAAGCATTTAAAGGAACAGAAAGGAAGGGTGACATAGGCAGATGGGCAGTGTGTGCTGTGAATAGGGATTTTAGCTGGGACAAGCAGCCCCCACTAATGGTCTCACTGGTCCACGATATCACTGGCAAGCTGTGCCAGCATTTCTATCTACTATAATGACCCAGGATGAAAAACAATAGGGACAGCATTGCTAATTAAGTCCTGTGCATGAACCTTGGAATAGAACGAACCTCACTTGAAACCATTAGGAAAGCAGGCAGTAGCTTCCTGGACAAGGTGACTTAGCCAGAACCAGCAGGTCTTGTTTTTGTCTCTATTGTGTATAATGATCCTAAACTACCCTCAGAAAAACAACAACAACAACAAAAAATAACCTACTAATCACATGGCCCTTTGATTAGGACTTCTGTTTCCGCAACATTTTAGTGGTATTTATGTCGTTATTTCTTTTTAGACATCTCCTTTTCTGTCTCTTTTCCCCCTCCTAGATTGATGCCGATTTTGGCCAAGCTCTGCATTCCGCTTTAGCGTTTCTTAGAAACAGTGCTTTAGACAAATGGCTGGTTTGGCACTGGTGAGAGCAAGCAGTAGGTTCTGCGAGCAGGGTCTCCTCAACTGAAGGCAGTGAAGGGACACGGGGCGGGGATGTGCTGAGCACAGTTCCTCTCCTAATGTGACCACACTCCACACTGGTCGTCATCCAAACTGATGCCTGCTCAGGAACTCACAGGGCTGGGTCATAGACTCAAAGCGGGTCCTGTTGCACAGCCTGCTTCCATTGTGGGTGCTGGACTCCTCTGATTCTCCAGCAGACAATAAACAACTGGACTTTGTCATGGGTGCTTACATGGCGGAATGGTGACACATTCAGCGATACTCTTTCGTCTAGTCGTGTGGAACTGTCTCATGAACATCAACCACAAACTTCATCCATGTACACACAGGGAGACTCTAAGAGCTGCTACCTGCTGACTGGTGGGAGCCAAGATTACTGCAGGGGTCAGGTTTATTCCGTGTGGGTAATTAAAATTTTCTTGTCACTTTCTACACGTGTTCTTAGTTTACAAAAGTCATGAGATGTGAGAGGAACCAAATGAAACTGTCCCCTTTAAAAAAGAAGATGCCTAGTGTTAGGAATTTTTCCTAATGTGAGCTCTCTGTCGATGCAAAAAATAAAAATAAAAAATCCCAATCAAGCCAAATCACAACAAGCCAAATTAAAATTATTCAGGTTTAACGGGATTCCTGCGCTCTCAGGTGGCCCCAGGGGAAACCGGGAAGTGTGACCACCAGTAAGTAGACTTGGGGAGTGGTCTAGATTTTGTCCGGCTTGTCTTGACACTCTTCCAGGGAGGGGGTCAAGGCTTGGCGGGTACAGGGATAGGGCCTCCAAAGATGGAGGCCAGAGGCCGGGACTTGGGACTTACCTCTAGAATTGGGGAATCAACCTAAGACCTTGAATTTACTCAGCAAGTGCCCTACCACTGAGCCATACCTCAACCCCTAAATGAATCTTTGGAATTCAACACCTCCAAGAAGTCTTCTCTGGCCACAGACTTAAGTACACCCCTCCAGGCTCCAGTGTGCCCATCGTGACCTGTACTGTTGGAATTAAACTGTGTGTTGCAGTGATTTACACAGGCAAACAGAAAGCTTAGGCTCTCAGGAGTCAAGCACACCCGCGCAGGTTCAGTCTCAGACTTAGCACAAAACTTGCTGATTTCAGTGGCTGATTTCGGGGGGCGGTTTGACGGCCAACTCACCTGCAGCTCGCGTCCTTCTCCTTTCTAGACAGAGTCTTCTGCCTCCCACCATAGACTCCCACTCAACCCATCTTACAACTTCCACAGTAGGAGGCTAAACAATGACACACCTGCATGCTGTGTTGATACATACTCTTTCATTTATTATTCCACCAGAAAAGATAAGGTTTAGAGACTGAATAATTTGCCCTTAAACTTGCAGAAAATCTCTAGAACAAGCAAATTGGGAACAATGACCAACTTGTGAGACTCCCAGAAAGTAACAGCTGTGGGATTTTCACGGGCATCTGAAAGCAGCATGCGCACAGGCGGCCTGTCTTTACTGGCTCCCTCTTGCTCAGAAACCATATTAATTAAATGAAATAAAGGAACCTCATGCCAGAGGGGTGTGTGTCATAAGAGACTTCTTGCTCTGGCCTCTCTCTGCTTAAATTGATTATAACTCTTCTCATTACATCATAATCTAGGGCTTGTGACATTTCTATTTCTACTGGAAATGGCAGAGCTGTGACACGTTAGTTTCTGACTGGAGTCTCTGAGTCAGTCTCTGAGGACTATGATAGCTGAAACTGGGCCCATGCTTATCTTCCCATCAGCTCGAACAACGTTCAGAAAAACAAGGAGGACTTGCTGCGGGAAGGTACCAAGGAGAACGTTTTCAGTGGTGTTGTCCGTGAAGTAAATGAGACTGGTTTACTTCCTGCAGAAAGACAGGGAGCAGAATACTATTAAGATGTCAAGGCAAAGGCTGAGGTATATAGTTCAGAGGTAGAGTGCTTACCTAGTGTGGGCAGGGCTTGGATTTGATACTAGCATCCTCCCCACACCCACATATTATGCCCCCGTCACCTTATAGCATGTCAAAGGAAGTTGAATGAAATCACACCTAGAAAGCAATTCTGACATTCTGACAGAAATCCCATTTTCCTAGAGCAGGAACTGTGATCAACACCAACAGTCAACACCAGCATTTGTTGGTAAAGAGGGGGAAAACATTCTTGAACCCTAAGAGGTCCTGTAATGAGGCAAGGCAATAGCGCAAGCATGAGCAAGAGGGTGCAAACTCACAATGAATAAGCAAAATTGGCCAAAACAACCTGTCAGCAGACCAAAAGCACCGTAACTAATGATGTGCCCTCCTAACCAATCACAACACGCCAGCAGCGACCACCAGTTTCAAAAGGACCAACCAAAAACATTCTTGTGGCAGCTTAATTTCCCTAGCCGCATACCCCTCCTTTCCCCACCCCGACCTATATACAATACAGAATTTCTGTGTTGGATCTTCTGTATAGTATCTCTCAGTGTCTGTGTTGTTGCTTCCATGTCTTCTCACCCCTGCCTCCTGGAAAACAGGGATCATACAACAGGCAATAGCAACAAGCCCACAACTTTGCAATAGTTCAGATGGTCTCGGCTATTCACCAAAATGTCCTCTTCTCTTTTTCCCCACCTGACCCATTTCCTCTTCTTTCTCCTGTCTAGTTCCTCTGTCTTCCCTCCCCTTTCCCTTTTCTTCTCTCCCAATCTTTTCTTTCTTGCACTATCTTCCTCTCTATTAAAAGCTCAGGGTCCCTTTAATCAGTAAGTAGAGACTCCTGCTCACACAGTCACTGTCCTAAGAGGTAGGTGCTGGGATGAATCAGTTACTCTTCCCACCCAGCGCCAGCATGGCCCAATGGGGTTTGCCCAGATCTACTGGCTCCCTCTTCTGCCCGTGCACTGTGTTCTATTCACCAGCCTTGACCTTACTACTCTTTAAAATGAACAATTGTTATTTTTCCCCTGAAATCTTATTGAAATTATTCTCCAAGAACTTGACTTTGTTTTATTGATCTTTAGGGTGTAATCTAAGGTTAAACAATTACTGTGCAGTCATTGGCTCAGGTCACACGACAGGGTTGCTACCTCTAACATTTCCTTTTCCAACAAAATCTCTGGCCCTGTTCTCTTGCATGGAAATTTCTGGATCCACCAGTTTTCCAGCCCTGTGGCTGTTTACAGCATAGTCACGTTTAGCTTAATTGTTTTGTAATTCTCCAACCACTCTGGGAGTCGATAGGCAAAGCTGGCTCGCCTGGTGGAAAGTCACAGCTCTGTAGCCCACTGGAATTAGTGCACCAAAAGGACAAGAAGTCAAAACTCAGGACACGTGTGTTCACATGAGGAGAGAGAGAGAGAGAGAGAGAGAGAGAGAGAGAGAGAGAGAGAGAGAGATATTCATCAGGAAACATGAGTCTTGGCAAAAGACTGTGACAATACTGCCATTTCTAGTTGATTAGAAAGAGCTCACCCCGTGAAGACACAAGTTTCTGGGGCAGCATGATTGAGGTCAGCTAACTTGCAGCAGGGCAACTTCCTGGCTAAACTGTGTGCCAAATAGTTTCAGCTTTATGGGAGGGCCTAGGTTAACTCTTGCCAAACTGGTTCACCAGGAACAATGACTAAGTGGTTTCGTTTTGTTTTATTTCTCTATGCGGCATTTGTGTCTGAGCTCAGATGATCTCAGCCATAAACATCTTTACAACCTGGAGTTTCAAGGGAGAGGAGTGTTGGCTTTGAATGGAGAACAAGTGGACAGAATCATGGCCATGCAGGCATTAGCATACCAGTGTGGTGTTTGGTGCTGTAGTCTGTCTTTACCTCTGCCACTTATTTTTCTCCTGCAGGATTTTGGGGGGATGCAATTATTTTTTAGCACTAGTGACTTCTCTCCACTCTGCTCCACATCTATTCCCTGTGTGTGTGTGCGTGTGTGCATTGCATATGTGCATGCATGCATACATGCTTTCGTGGGTGTATTTTCTGATCTCTTCACAGCATGGTAAAGAATCTCAAACAGGTATACCCATGACCTCATCCTCCCAAATGTCTATTGATCTCACCTGTGACTAAAAGCAATCAACAGAGGTCTCAAGGTTCCCTGTAAGGGAGCTCGGGCACCTACAGCTGGTGCTCCAGGGTCTCCAGTGGTCTCCTGGACCCCGCGCTGCCTCCCACCTCCTTCTTCTTGTCCCCGGATCTTTGGGCTACCAGGTAGCCCTGGTTAGGTGCTGAGGAGTTCCATCTGGACGGGTGAGTGTCTGCTATCCAGGGGCAGTGTGTCCCAGAAGCGAGCACAAACCCCCCTCCCCCAGCTCCTTCTGCAGGGCTGTCTTTCTTAGGCACGACCCAACCCCCCGGCACCCCACCCCCCAACCCTGCCCTGCTGTTTGCTAGGACCAGTGCTCAAGACCAGTTTTAAGCTCCTTCACTAAGGCTATCCATCCAGAGCGGGGAATGCCTGCCTTCCGGGCAGGTCTCAAGGTTCCCTGTAAGGGAGCTCGGGCACCTATAGCTGGTGCTCCAGGGTCGCGTCCCGAGTTGTTGTGCTGAGGAGTTCCATCTGTATGGGTTGGTTCCTGCTTCTACACTGAAGAGATACACCCAGAGAGTCAGTCACAGCAAAGACTGGACCAAGACACCAGGCCTCTCCTGGCTCCATTTGAAGGAAGAGATGGGAAGGCGCCAATGCAAGAATTCCTCCAACAACCTGAAAGGCAACATGACATCACCAGAATCCAGGGATCCCAAAACAAGAAGAATTGTACACCCAACTCCAGAAGAATTAGAAGAAATCTACTCAAAAGTGAATTATATGAAAATAATAGAAGACCTTAAACAGGAGGTGAAAAACTGCCATAAACAATTAGAGATGACAAACAAAAAGGTAGAGGAAATGAATAAATCACTCAAAGATACCCAAGAAAACCAAGAGAAGCAAGAAAAAGCAATCAAACAGATAAGGGAAGCGGTTCAAGACTTGAAGAATGAAATGGAAGTAATGAAGAAAACACAAACCGAGGGAAGGATGGAGATGGAAAACGTGGGTAAATGAACAGGAACCACAGAGACAAGTACTACCAACAGATTACAAGAGATAGAAGAAAGAATGTCAGACACTGAAGATACCATAGAGAAAATAAACACACTGATCAAAGAAAACAGCAAAACCAACAAATTCTCATCACAAAAAATTCAGGAAATATGGGACACAATAAAAAGACCAAACCTAAGAATAATTGGGATAGAAGAGGAGAAGAAGTACAGCTCAATGATCCAGAAAATATATTTAATAAAATTATAGAAGAAAACTTTCCCAACCTAAAGAAAGATATTCCTTTGAAGGTTCAAGAAGCATACAGAACACCGAATAGACTGGACCAAAAAAAAAAAAAAATCTCCTCGCCATATAATAATCAAAACACAAAACATACAGAATAAAGAAAGAATATTAAGAGCTGCAAAGGAAAAAGGTCAAGTTACTTATAAAGGTAAACCTATCAGACTTACACCTGACTACTCTATGGAAACCATGAAAGCCAGAAGGTCCTGGATAGATGTACTGCAGAAGCTAAGAGAACATGGATGCAAGCCCAGACTACTATACCCAGCCAAGCTTTCGTTCACTATAAATGGAGAAAACAAAATTTTCCAGGATAAAAACAAATTTAAACAATACGTAGCCACAAATCCAGCCTTACAGAAAGTAATAGAAGGAAAATCACAAACCAAGGAGTCCAACAATGACCACAATAACTCAAACACCTAGAGACCCTTCACCAGTGCAACTCAAAGAAGGCAAACACACAAACTCTATGACTAAAAAACTGACCGGAGTTAACAACCACTGGTCATTAATATCCCTTAATGTCAATGGACTCAACTCACCTATAAAAAGGCACAGGCTAAGAGATTGGATACACAAACAGGATCCAACATTCTGCTGTTTACAAGAAACACACCTCAACCACAAAGACAGGCACCTACTTAGAATAAAGGGATGGGAAAAGGTTTATCAAGCAAATGGACCTAAGAAACAAGCAGGTGTGGCCATACTAATTTCTAACAAAGTTGACTTCAAACTTAAATCAATCAGAAGAGATGGAGAGGGACATTTTATACTCATAACAGGAACAATGGATCAGGATGAAGTCTCAATCCTGAATATCTATGCCCCTAATATAAAAGCACCCACGTACGTAAAAGAAACATTACTAAAACTCAAGGCTGCCATCAAACCGCACACACTAATAGTAGGAGATTTCAACACTCCTATTTCACCAATGGACAGGTCAATCAGACAGAAACCTAACAGAGAAATAAGAGAATTAATGGAGGTAATGAATCAAATGGACTTAACAGACATCTATAGAACATTCCACCCAAATAGGAAAGAATATACCTTCTTCTCTGCAGCTCATAGAACCTTCTCGAAAATTGACCACATCCTCGGTAACAAAGCAAACTTCCACAGTTACAAAAAAATATTCGTAACCTCCTGTGTCTTATCAGATCACCATGGACTAAAGTTAGAATTCAACAACAATGCTACCCCCAGAAAGCCTACAAACTCATGGAAACTGAACAGTCAACTATTGACCCACACCTGGATCAAAGAAGAAATAAAGAAAGAAATTAAAGTCTTCCTTGAATTCAATGAAAATAAAGAAACAACGTACTTAAACTTATGGGACACTATGAAAGCAGTCCTAAGGGGAAAGTTCATAGCCCTAAGTGCCCACTTAAAGAAAACAGAGAAAGCACACATTGGAGACTTAACAGCCCACCTGAAAGCTCTAGAAAAAAAAGAAGCAGACTCACCTAGGAGGAGTAGAAGACTGGAAATAGTCAAACTGAGGGCGGAAATCAACAAAATAGAAACACAGAAAACAATCCAAAGAATCAATGAAACAAAAAGCTGGTTCCTGGAGAAAATCAACAAAATTGATAAACCCCTATCCAAACTAATCAAATGGCAGAGAGAGAATATGCAAATTAATAAGATCAGAAATGAAAAGGGGGACATAACCACAGACATAGAGGAAATTCAGAGAATCATTAGATCTTACTACAAAAGCCTGTATGCCACAAAACTGGGAAATGTAAAAGAAATGGACACTTTTTTAGATAAATACCATATACCAAAGTTAAATCAGGACCAGGTGAACAATCTAAATAGACCTGTCAGTCGCGAAGAATTAGAAGCTGTTATCAAAAACCTCCCTACCAAAAAAAGCCCAGGACCAGACGGTTTCAATGCGGAATTCTACCAGAACTTCCAAGAAGACCTAATACCTGTACTCCTTAATGTATTTCACAACATAGAAACAGAAGAGTCATTGCCAAATTCCTTCTATGAAACTACAGTCACTCTGATACCAAAACCACACAAAGACTCAACCAAGAAAGAGAATTACAGGCCAATCTCACTCATGACCATCGACGCAAAAATCCTCAACAAAATACTGGCAAACCGAATCCAAGAACACATTAGGAAAATTATCCATTATGATCAAGTAGGCTTCATCCCAGAGATGCAAGGCGGGTTCAACATACGAAAATCTACCAATGTAATCCATCATATAAATAAACAGAAAGAAAAAAACCATATGATCATTTCATTAGATGCTGAAAAAGCTTTTGACAAAATTCAACATCCCTTTATGATAAAAGTCTTGGAAAGATTAGTGATACAAGGGTCATACCTAAATATAATAAAAGCTATTTACAGCAAACCGACAGCTAACATCAAACTAAATGGAGAGAAACTCAAAGCCATCCCACTTAAATCAGGAACACGACAAGGCTGTCCACTCTCTCCATACCTCTTCAATATAGTGCTTGATGTTTTAGCAATAGCAATAAGGCAACATAAGGGGATCAAGGGGATTCGAATTGGCAAGGGAGAAGTTAAACTTTCGTTATTTGCAGATGATATGATAGTGTACATAAGCAACCCCAAAAACTCCACCAAGGAACTCCTACAGCTGATAAACACCTTTAGTAATGTGGCCAGATACAAGATCAACTCCAAAAAAATTAGTCGCCCTCGTATACACAAAGGATATGGAAGCAGAGAGGGAAATCAGAGAAGCATCACCTTTCACGATAGCCACAAACAGCATAAAGTATCTCGGGGTAACTCTAACTAAAGAAGTGAAAGATCTATTTGATAAGAACTTTAAGGCATTGAAGAAAGAAATTGAAGAGGATACCAGAAAATGGAAGGATCTCCCTTGCTCTTGGATTGGGAGGATCAACATAGTAAAAATGGCAATCCTACCAAAGGCAATTTATAGATTCAATGCAATCCCCATCAAGATCCCATTAAAATTCTTCACTGATCTTGAAAGGACAATAATCAACTTTATATGGAATAACAAAAAACCCAGGATAGCCAAAACAATCTTGTACAATAAAGGTACTTCTGGAGGCATTACCATCCCTGACTTTAAACTCTACTACAGAGCTACAGTAATGAAAACAGTGTGGTATTGGCATAAAAATAGAGAAGTTGACCAATGGAATCGTGTAGAAGACCCGGATCTTAACCCACAAACCTATGAACACCTCATTTTCGATAAAGGTGCTAAAAGTATACAATGGAAGAAAGAAAGCATCTTCAACAAATGGTGCTGGCACAACTGGATGTCAACCTGTAGAAGAATGAAAATAGACCCATACCTATCACCATGCACAAAACTCAAGTCCAAATGGATCAAAGACCTCAATATCAATCTGAACACACTGAACCTGATAGAAGAGAAAGTGAGAAGTACCCTACAACAGATGGGCACAGGCGATCGCTTCCTAGGTATAACCCTAGCAGCACAGTCATTAAGGGCAACACTGAATAAGTGGGACCTACTGAAACTGAGAAGCTTCTGTAAAGCAAAGGACACTGTCACTAAGACAAAAAGGCAACCCACTGACTGGGAGAAGATCTTCACCAACCCCACAACAGACAAAGGTCTGATCTCCAAAATATATAAAGAACTCAAGAAACTAGACTTTAAAATGTTAATTAACCCAATTAAAAAATGGGGCGCTGATCTGAAGAGAGATTTCTCAACAGAAGAAGTTCAAATGGCCAAAAGACACTTAAGGTCATGCTCAGCCTCCTTAGCGATCAGGGAAATGCAAATCAAAACAACATTGAGATATCATCTTACACCTGTCAGAATGGCTAAAATCAAAAACACCATTGATAGCCTTTGCTGGAGAGGCTGTGGAGAAAGAAGTACCCTCATCCATTGTTGGTGGGAATGCAAACTTGTGCAACCACTTTGGAAAGCAGTGTGGCGGTTTCTCAGGAAATTCGGGATCAACCTACCCATGGACCCAGCAATCCCACTCTTGGGAATATACGCAAGAGATGCCCGATCATATGACAAGGACATTTTTTCAACTATGTTCATAGCAGCATTATTTGTAATAGCCAGAACCTGGAAACAACCTAGATGCCCTTCAATGGAAGAATGGATGAAGAAAGTGTGGAATATATACACATTAGAATACTACTCAGCGGTAAAAACAATGACTTCGCGAATTTTACATGCAAATGGATGGAAATAGAAAACACTATCCTGAGTGAGGTAACCCAGACCCAAAAGGATGAACATGGGATGTACTCACTCATAATTGGTTTCTAGAGATAAATAAAGGTCAGTGAATCTATAATTTGATATCCTAAAGAAACTAAATAAGAAGGTGAACCCAATGAAAAACATATAGCTATCCTCCCGGTTATGGGAAGTAGACAAGATTGCCGGGCAAAAATTGGGATCGTGGGGGTGTGGTGGGAGGGGGGTAAGGGGAGAAGGGGAGAGAAATGTGAGAAGGGGAGGTTGGGGGGAACTTAGGGAAACGGGATGATTGGGATAAAGGAAGGTTGGTTAGGGGAGCAGGGAAGCACACATCTTAATTAAGGGAGCCATCTTAGGGTTGGCAAGAGACTTGGACCTAGAGGGGCTTCCAGGGGCCCAAGGCGATGTCCCCAGTTAGTTCCTGGGGCAGCTGTGGATAGGGAACCTGAAATGACCCTACCCTATAGCCATACTGATGAATATCTTGCATATCACCATAGAACCTTCATCTGGCAATGGATGGAGATAGAGACAGAGACCCACACTGGAGCACCGGACTGAGCTCCCAATGTTCCAATGAGGAGCAGAAGGAGGGAGAATATGAGCAAAGAAGTCAGGACCACAAGGGGTGCGCCCACCCACGGAGACAGTAGGGCTGATCCATTGGGAGCTCACCAAGGCCAGCTGTACTGTGACTGAAAAAGCATGGGATAAAACCGGGCTCTCTGAATTTGGCGGACAGTGAGGGCTGCTGAGAAGCCAAGGACCATGGCACCGGGTTTTGATCTTACTGCATGTTCTGGCTTTGTGGGAGCCTAGCCAGTTTGGATGTTCACCTTCCTAGACCAGGATTGAGGGGGGAGGACTTTGGACTTTCCACAGGGCAGGGAACCCTGACTGCTCTTCAGGCTGGAGAGGGAGGGGGAGGAGTGGGGGGAGGGGGGGAAAAAGGGGAGGAGAGGGAGGGAAATGGGAGGCGGGGAGGAGGCAGAAATTTCTTTTTTTTTTCCAATAAAAAAAAAAACAATAAAAGCTATCGACAAAGAAGCCATGCTCTTGGACTTTTCCAGACAGAGTCTGAAAGCTGAGCAAACTGTCTTGCAGGCAGGAAGCGTTCTGGAGTCTGAACATCTCTGGGGTTGCAGAGCTGCTTTCAGTGTAGATACAGGCAGTGGGTCAGGCCTAGGGGCAGCAATCACCCAGCTTGCAATTAGGCTGTGTTTCCTTATGCTGAGCTGGGAGGGAAGCCAGAGAGCATTTACTGAAACGGGGATTTCCAACAGAGACACTTCTGAAAGGACTAAGTATGTTATGGTTTTCTGGACATAGTTAGGAATTATAATCTATACCATTGCTTGTGTTTACTGTTGAGCCTGTGTTACCCTGACTCTTTGTCTGGGATTCTGAGAAACACAGTTTCAGTGGTGCTGGAGGTCTGGGGAAAGAAGCTGGGGGATGGGTCTCTCAGAATAGAAACTGCCCTCCTCTTTTATAGTTCCTGTCCAAGCTGGCTGGTGAGTGTTCTTCCGGCTTCCTTCACTGCCATTGGGTTGGGAAAAGCAGTTTGTATTGGGGACTTTCTGAGGATCTGTGGCTTTTGGAATTTCCCTAGTCCCTTTATACTTCTTTATTCCTATTCTGCTAGAAAGATCACTAACCAACCACTTCATTAAAGAGATGAACTATTTCTACAAAATGAGAGGCTATGAACATATATGCATATTTATTTAGACCTTATATGTGAATATAGTTTTTAATACACACATACACATATATATGTGCAATATGAGCATTTATTCATGTTGGACTCTCCTGTCTTATTGGTGAGCTTTTCTCTCATGTCTTCACACTTCACTTCTGTTCCTAATTTAAAGCTTAATCTTATGTGTTCTCTTCTTCATTCTCTGTTCTCTGCTGTGCAGGACTCTAATGTGGAAATCTCAGGCTCACAATTCCAAGTCAGTCAGGCTTCAGTTGGCTTGATATCAGAATCGTATGGCTCTAAGCAAGTCCTATAAGTGCCACTCAGACTTTTTACTTAAGGATGGGGTCAGGAATCTCATTTATAATATTGTGTCCTCAGGTGCTGGCTGCCCACTCCAAGTTGGGAACCTCTGCTGTAAAATTGGACTCATGGAGTATTAGTGGACCACGATCCCATGGGTCCTACCTCTGCCCTCAGAGCAGATGAAAACCTAAGAACATGTCAGGTTCTATTGTGTCCTAAGAACCACAAGCATATCAACTCACTTAATCTTCAGGCCAGTCAATTTATCTTCAATTCAAGGATGAGATGATAAGATTCAGGGAGCCCAGGTCATTCTCCAAATGGGCACAACTAGGAAAGAGCACCATGCTGCCAGAGAAGGCTGCGGTCTGTGCACCTGGGAACACACTGTGGTTTGTGTCTTAGCAGAAAAGCAAATTCCTGGAACATCACAGCCTTCCTGGGTCAATTTCTTTGGTGGGTGACTCCAGAAATATGTCAGTTTTCTAGCTTTGCTCCGAGTTATCCCACATTGCCGCAAGGTCAAGTAGCATGAACACAGCCTGTCCTACACCTCCCTACTACATTGCCTTGCATAAATTTTTATTTGTTTACGCAGAAGAATTACCGTATTTGCTTCCCAGAAACTCTGCTATCTGCTCACTGAGTGATCCTATGCAGATCTCTGTCGCCCAGTAGTTCATTCCTCACACCTGACTGAGTAGGGGAATTCAGCCTGGCTCCAGCTTTGCCCTCTCTTCCCCATGTCTTTTAACTTCTTCCCTTTTGCACTTCCAGCACTGAAAACAATGACGTCAAGCTCTTCTGATCCTGGGAGTGGCAGTGCAAGTGTGGCCAATTCGTGCCCACAGTTCTACTTCAAATTCGGATCCCTCCCAAAAGAAATGTGAAGATATAGCAGTCTTGGGAAGTTCTACTTGGCATTAAATAGTGTCTCTCCAAGGTGAGAGGGGGACAGGAGGATTTCTGAGCATGAATCTATAGATAACAGGGCACCCCCTCAAAACTACAATCTCATTCAGGGTTGGAGCGTGTCCAAGTCAAACCAGAGATACTCCCATGATGCTGTGCCTTCACTCAAGTTTCCGGTATCATTTTCTGCTGACTATCATTTGTGTGTCCTCTATATACAGAACATCCAGATTGTTCAAGAAAAGTTTGATGACTCCATAAAACAGTTTGATCCATCTTCAAATTTTTTTTTACACTATTTAGGATGTCTTGGGAAAGCTAGGTCTCTTCCAATTATCTTCATCAATAATGAATGCAGAATGACTAGTAGAATAGAGGCATCTTAGAGTTCAGAATGCACAAAGCCATCTTGGATGACTGCTACTTCTCTGTCAAATAGAACGAAGAGACAGAGAACGTTGACACACACACAGAGAAGCTTTGCTTAGGGATCTTTATTTTCCTTTAGTTTTATACAGCTTCCCAAATTGTTTTTCAATGCTACCACTCACAAGAGTATTTCCTGAATAAATATTAGGTTACCCCTGGCCCTGTGCGATTCTTGTGTTACTCTGCTCAATGGCTGGCCCCTGGGATTGTACGCTAACTAGAACTGCAGCTGGCAAATTGAGATGCATGGAATCTATTCCTATCTTTTACTTTTTTTTTTCTAAAGGGATCCTCACCAGTAGAGTGCTAGCTGTGGGTACTCTTGGGTGAGCGTTGTTACTGAAATGTTTCTAGCTCTATCACACCATGACCTTGAAGATGCTGTGTGCAGCCTGCCTTCCAATCTGCTCGAATTTCAAATGTATTCTTGGTGCATTTATTGCCTTCTCATCTCCCGAGTAACAACAGAGAACTCTATAAATAAATCCAGTAATGAGGAGTGACTCAAAAGTCTGGTTATTTTTATTAGTGAACTATTCTAGTGGTGCTCACTCCCTAATTTGACATTCCCATACTTTACG
This sequence comes from Microtus obscurus, assembly GCA_963919715.1. Lineage (NCBI taxonomy): Eukaryota > Metazoa > Chordata > Mammalia > Rodentia > Cricetidae > Microtus > Microtus obscurus. The sequence goes on from CAWTZC010002514.1 coordinate 40,720,941, forward strand.
ACACTGAAAATAAGTCTGCCCCCCTCCCCTGCCCTTTTTGGGTTGTAAAGAATATTTTGAGATGTTAGGCAGAAAACAGAATAAGCCAATAGGGCTATCAATTTTCATGTTGAATAACTTTAGAGGGAAGGGTGGCATTATATATTTAATAATAAGTACACAATAATCTGTACATGTTGGCAAACTCTTAAGAAACAAAACACATTTAGCAAATTTTCATGTCCTGGCTGTACAGCTGATTTATGCTTTTCTCCCTAAATGTTGAAAATGAGATTTAAAGAGCAGTTATTCTTGGTTTAGGTGGGCGGCGTGGGTATTTACTGAGGATTTAGTGGATAATACATAAGAGCAGTCGAAGGCCATGCTACCCTGAGTGTACCTGAGCTTGTCTGACAAAGGTCTGGCCTGGTTGGTGTTTCTGCGGGCAATCACCAGGGACTACCAGGTGCTGTAGTCTAGCTAGTGTGCAAGGGCAGACTCAATCAGAGTGAGCACAAAGTTTGGCTCCCCTGGGAGGTGGCAGAGACCACTGAGCCCATTGTTTGAAGTCCTCTTTTCCCTCTTATTAACTTCTGCCTTCTGTACCCTAATTACCCATGGTTTTCTGGTACTTCTACCTGTGTGTGTGTGTGTGTAAGTTTGGCAAAATTCTTGTTTTAAAAAATAATTGTTTTTTATGGTTAGATTTTTGGGGAAATCACTTTCTTTCTGGTTTAATGATGAAGTTGAAGTTATCCAGTGTCGTTTCAACGTCCCACTTGTTGAACCAGTGGCCAACTTCAGAAATAGTCAATTAGCTGGGTGTATAATCTTCAAATTCAAGTTTCCACAAGCCAGAAAACATATGTGCTTGTATTTTCACTAAAACCAAACTAAGGGTGACAAGAAAATACTATTCCCCCTTGCTTCTTGGGTGCAATTTGAAGGTGTTCCTGAGCTGTACACGTTAGGGACACTCTCACTCTTGTTATCTGAGGACAGGTTAAAGAACTATGCTACTTAATGTGTGACACTTTATTTCTTTCCCCGGACTCTTCAATAGCATCCCAGGCATAAGCAAACGACACATCTGGACGATTGTCTACCTAACATTCCTCATGAGAAACTCTGTGCAACAGCATTTGTTTGGGGACTAAATGCCAGAAAAATTTTGTTCCTGTAAGCAATGGTGTGTTTTTTCCTTCTGGACAGTCAGAACCATGTAATTAAGCATATTTTCCTTAGTGTTTTGGCTACCAGGAAGTTCATAGTCAAACTTGTAGCTCAAATGTTCTGAATATGTAAAACCCTATACTCTTTGTATCTGGACATTTCATTTCTCTTCAATATTAACAGTTAGTCCAGACTTCATAAATATACAATTATTTAAAAATTGTAAAAGTGTTTACAGGATGCTTGAAATTACTGTGGGTTATGGTGGAGTACATAATAAGGCTGTGAATCAGGTGTTTAGATACCTAGGGGTGGTGTTTGTGTTCTCAGCTTATTTCATTAGGATGCACATCTAAGTGTGCATTCACCTTGTGTCAAACAAAGGTATGCCCTGCAGGTGGTTAGAAGAGTTAGCGTGCAGCCAAGATCAAAAACACTGATGACAACTTATACTGGAGAGGTTGTAGGGTAAAGGGAACACTCCTACATTGCTGGTAGGAGTGCAAGCTGGTACATCCTTTTTGTATATCAGTATGGTGATTTCTCAGAAAATTAGGAAACAACCTACCTCAAGACCCAGCAATACCACTTTTGGGTATACACCCAAAGGATGCTCAATTGTACCACAAGGATATGTGCTCAACTATGTTCATAGCAGCATTGCTTATCATAGCCAGCACCTGAAAACAACCTAAATGCCCCTTGACTGAAGAATGGATAAGAAAAATGTGGTACACAGTGGAGTACTACGCACCAGGAAAAAATGACATCTTGAAATTTGTAGCCAAATGGATGGAACTAGAAAACATCATTTTGAGTGAGGTGACCCAGAACCAGAAAGACAATTATCACATGTACTCACTCATAAGTGGTTTTTAAACATAAAGCAAAGGAAATAAGTCCATAAATCACAATCCCAGAGGACCTAGACAACAATGAGAATCCTAAGAGAGACATACATGAATCTAATCTACATGGGATGTAGAAAAAGACAAGATCTCCTGAGTAAATTGGGAGCATGGGGTGGTGCGGGACAATTCTGTATTCTGTCAATTATATTTTAAATACTTCTAATTGATGCCCACTACACATTGATTAGCATTTCCATGGGCCCACATATTAGAGTTTAGGCGTTTTGCATAGGCGGCATTTTCCTGTCCCAGTCACCTGCTCCCCTTATAAGTGCTCAGCTAATAGCTCAGGCTTATTACTAGGTAAGTCTTACCCTTAAATTAACCCATATTTCTTATCTATGCTTCGCCATGTGGCTCCTGGCTTGTTACCCCATTTTCTACATGCTCTGCTTCCTGTGCAGCTGGCTGGCATCTCCTCTGACTCCACCCTTCTCCTTCCCATCACCCTTAGCCTGGTTGCCCCACCTATACTTCCTGTCTGGCCACTGGCAGTCAGTGTTTTCTTAAACCAATTCAAGGGACAAATTTTGACAGTGTTCAAGAGGATTACCCCATAGCAGTTTTGTGCCGCTTGAAAGGGGTAGCGGTTTGGTTCAGACCAACCGCAAAATTTCCAGCTTCTTCTTAAGGGACAGTTGTCCTAACATAAACTGTACAGCCGTTGTTTGTATTTCTTTTACTCCCCCTCCTCCACTGCCTTGAGGTAGCTTTCCAGGATTTCCCCCAAGGTGATCCTTTAAGTTTATATCAAGCAGAATGCCCTTGCCTTCCTAGTCTTACTCAGTGTGAATCGAGAACCCAGAGCCCTGCACTCACCCAAATCTGTATCATAGTAGTTCCCAGGCTTGGCACAAACTTTTCTAAATAGCTGCTATTCGGGCAGATGAATGAAAACCTTACTTTCTCTAGGACCCAAAGTCTAGTGAAGCTTGCTTTATACACAGAGTGAAGGTAGATCTCAGCCGTCACTTATCCCCATGATTGGAAATTGTTTCAGTTTGCTGTCTGCTACTATATCAGAATAACTGAACTTGGGTAATTTAGAAGATAGGGAAGCTTACTTCTCAGCTCTGGAAGTCAGTGAGTTCAATACTAAGATATTGGCATTTGGCTAGGGTCTGTATCATCCCATAATTTGAAAGGCAAATGAACATACTTGCAATACTGAGTGAATGAGAGGGGTTCAACCTCACTTCTGTGATAACCTTATGCTCACAAAGATAACATCAGTCTTGTTGATCTAACTGCTGCTATGACCTGACCCACACCTCCTAACACTGCCGCATTATAGGCCAAGTTTTCTTTAATTGATTAGTTATTTATTTACTTGTAGTATATGGGTGTTTTCTTGCATATATGTGGGTGTAAATGTTGTACCCACAGAGGCCAGAAGGGAGTGCTGGATTTCCTGGAACAGGAGTTACAGATGTTTGTAAGCCGCCATGTGATTGCTGGGAATTGAACTAGGGTCTTCTCGAAGAGCAGCTAGTGCCTTTAACTGCTGAGCCATCTCTACGGTCGTTGGGGCCAAGTTTTTAATACAAGAACTTTGCAGGGGAACTTCATGCCCATGTTACTGAAATTTACTAAATTCCGCTCACCTCACTTGATTGAGTCACTCCTAGAAAGCTCAAGTTCCAGTGGATCTTGGCACAGAACCTAATATTTTGCATCGTCTTGACATCTTCTCAGGGTGATGAGAGTCCAGGTATCTGTGTGACCCTGTGTGGGAAATGAATTGCTACATGCGAGCTACATCGGTGTGTGCATTAGTAATTTTCAAAGTGTGACAGCGAAGCAAATCATTTCTTCTATTTGGTGGTGGTCGTATCAAATAAAGCAGTCTAGACAAGTGGCCAATAACTGTTCTCATCCTCCACTGTCACTGAGGGATGAGTAGCACAGTTTGGGGATGGTAATGGCATCTGGTGAGTAGAGATCGCAATGTCACTAAATCCTAAATGCACAGGCTAGCTCCAGCAATGCAAACTTGTCTGACTCCAGATGTCAGCAGGGCCACTATTGGTCATACACAGTAGCAACAAATAACTTTAAAATCACAGTGGTTCTGTTGTGCCCAGAGCCTGGACCCGCCAAAACCACCAAGAGACCAGATACAATGCAAAAGCAAAGAGTCTTTTTAATTTTGAGTTAACTTCGGTCCTCTGTCTGTCCGACACAATGGGTGGAGTAGGAAGGATCCGGAGCTCCAGTCGGGCAGGGTATACATTAGCGAGAGAGGAAGGAGGGTGTCTGCAGGTCTTCTAGTTGCATAGTAACAGTCTCAGGATGGATGCCCCTCCCCACTGGGGGAGCCTGTCCTGAGCTGATAGTTCAGCTGCAGCTGCCGAAAGATTGCTTTACCTGAGGCCATCCTGGGGCAGTTACTGTGTTCCACCTGTAACAGTAAATCCTGTCCAAGGGCCACCAGAGAACTACTGACTCACCCAGTAGTTAGGACAAGGTCGAGCAAGGTCGGAGGCGCTACACGTTCTGCTGAGTCAAGGGACTACATCTTGCTAGGTCTTTTCTGCAGTCTGTCCTGGCTGCCAAAAAAAGTGGTGGGGTGGGTTAGGGTCTGAGACCTTCAGTTTGACCTGGGGAAATGATTATTTTTCCGTATTAGTCAGTAAGGAATACCTGAAGTAAATGATCTATGAAGACAAAACATTCATTTTACCTCATAATTTTGGAGGTTTTAGCTCATGGTTATGTAGATCCATTGTTTCAATGGCTCAGGTGTTGAGGGGAGTACAGCATGATGGCGAGGTGTGGTATAGCTAGTTCCTTACCTTGTAGCTGGAGTGTAGAGGAGAGAAAGGAGTCAAGGTTCCTCTTCAACAGAATGTCCTGTTGTCCTAACTTCTTCCCACCAAACCCCATGCCTAAAGGGTTTCACCACCTTCCAATAGTTGCCATGGACAGGGGAATGGCCTTCACTAACACTGGCCTTGGGGGACATTTAAGATCCAAATGATGACATCCTTCTTCCTGATGTATGGCCAGCATGGGTCCAGCATATCCCTGTTCACCATTTGGGAGATTTGAAGAAGCTTGGCTATGAAGACCTTGGGGTCTTCCTCAGTGTGACAGAGGAAGTGGGGTTTGGTGGATCACAGACACTGAAGCTCCATTCCATAATTAACATACAAATTCTGATTACATTTCATTGGTCAGAGTGCATCAGTGAGGGAGCTGATATCTTCGACTTGTGCTCAGACAAGTAGGATGGGAACAGTAGCAAGCTGCCCCCTGTATGACACTGATGGCAATGTTAGCTTTGGAGGTACTGTGAGGCCATAAAGGGAACTTCTTTTCCTGCTGCCTATTTCCCATAGAAAACTCCACCTTATTCTCAGGGGCTAAAGATGGCAGCGTTCACTCTGGTCACGGAGGAGGAGGATTTGGCTAGGGCTGGCTGGGAACTCATCTCTCCACCGCGCGGCACGAGCTGGGGCAGTTCACCTCCAGCGACTCGAGGCAGCAACCAGGATCCCTCACCCATATTTGGCCATGAATGCTGGCTGTAGACTTGGAGCTCTGCTGTGGCTGTCAGCTTGACCACCTCCTGGTAGCCTGTGGGTGTGGTTCTTTGGCTTCCTCCCAGAGCGGTGGCTGTTCCCAGGCAGAAAGTAAATGCAGCCAATTTCTTAAAATTCAAGCCTTGGTGTGTTCAGTCACCACACACCACATTTACCTCAGGCTCTTTATGGAGATGTTACAGGCGTTCCTGGTGAACAGCATGGACACGTGGCCAAGACATGCAGCCATCAGTGTCAAATTCGACTCAGCGTTCTAACAGGTTTTACCACAGAACTTCTCATTTCTAGTGCTTACTTAAATATTATGAAATGTTCTGATTCAATAGGCGCATGTCCAATATGTTGTTCTGTGAATGTGAACTGCAACCTGATTTAATTATCCAAAATTAAAAATGAATAATTTTAATAGAAACAAATTAAAACAATTAAAAACACCATTGATAACTTTTTCTGTGAAACATGTGTTTTATAATAACAACCCAGTTTACTGCCAGTTAAAATCAATAGGCTAAAATTAATAGAAGAAGCCAGGCCTGAAAGCATCCATGTGGTGGTGTAGGCCTCAAATGCCAGCTACTCAGAACGCTGAGGCAGATAGATGGTTTTAATTGGCTTGTCCATTTAAATGTTGTGTGTGCACCCGCGCGTGTGTGTGTGTGTGTGTGTGTGTGTGTGTGTGTGTGTGTGTGTGTGTGTGTGTGTGTGCGCGCGCGTGTGCTCGCATGCTCTCGTGTGTACGTTCACACCTGTACCATCACCTGCATGTGGGAATAAGGAAGTAAGTTTTGGAGGCTGCTCCTTCCCTTCCACTGTGAGTTCTCAGGATCAAACTCAGATCAGCAGGTTTACTAAACCATCTCACTGGTCCCAGGAAGATTTTAAGTTCGTGGTTAACCTGGTCTACAAAGTAAGTTCAAGGCCAGCCTTGCTAACTTAGTGGGACCCTGGCTCAAAATAAAACACAGGGACAGAATCTAGGGTGTAACTTAGTGGTGTAGCATCGGTTCAACCTGTGGTAAAACAAAGGAAGAAAGGGCCCAGTGAAACAGAGAGAGCGGGAGGGAGAAAGAAGGAAACAATGGAATGATTCATCCAGCTCTGAATTCATTTCACTTTGAACTTTGTGGTTCAATTTAGACTTCAAAGCAGGCTGGACGGGACATGAAAGACTTTATCAAGAATCAGATGCCACAGGGTCTGGGTATTAGTACGAGTGAGCTCGGCCTGTCCTGACTGTGAGAGCGGAATTGCTCAGTGTGTGTGTGTGTGTGTGTGTGTGTGTGTGTGTGTGTGTGTGTACGCACGCGTGCATGCGCACGTGCTCCCGCCTTCCATACATTTCCTTGTAGAGCGGCAACAAGGGCCCAGTATAGGAAAAGTCCATCTGTTCTAGAGGACAGACACCCTGGCTCGGGTGGCGGCCTAACTTTCAGGTGCCTGGGGTCAAGGACAAGGCAAAGGGACCACCTCCAGAGAGGCAGGTTCTTAAGCCAAGTTAAGGCTGTAAGATACTTTCCCATTTAGTAAAATTTTGTATACCTCCTTCCCAGAGTCCCTGACCCCTAGGGAACACCTGTAATGGCAGCTGCCACGCGGTGTGCCTGGGTCTGTCCACCTCGCTCAGTCCCAGCTCGGAAAGGGGCAATTCATCTTTTTTTCTTTTCTTTTTCCTTATCTCTTCCTTTAGGATGATGACCAGAACCCAAGTATATCTTGCACTCTGGGCTTCCTTCCTCACTTTCTGAAGTCCCCTCCCAGCCATGTGATGGGACTCCACACACCTGTAACTCAAATGCACAGTTTTTGTTTTTGTTTTTTTTCCCCCCTTCATTTTTCTCCCTCTAGGCAGCTTCTGAGATTTATAGCCTGCCTGCCCTGGGATTTTTCTTTGAAACGCTAATAAAATTGTCCTCAAGGTTCCATTTCAGTCTGTTCCTAAATCCATTTTATTAATGAAATCAGGAACACCAAGGCGGGACTCCCTGTATCAAATACTAATCATATTCTGTGGGTGAGAGGGTCCCATGTATTGGAAGTGAGAGTGTTTTTAAAGGTCTTGTCGGTTCCATTTGCTCAATTAGCAGATGGATAAACAGAAACGGAGGGAAAAAGACCTTCGGAGCTACAATTTGTAACTATCAGTTAAGAGGAAGGCCAGCCTGCTCAGGCTGACGGATGCTGCTGGGCTCTGGGAACCCTTAGTCTTCCTGCGAGTGTGGATAAGGGAAAGGGGACCTCTCGCCTTCTGCTGTGACCAGGCCCCAGCCCCCAGGCTGTCCCTCCTCTTTGTCCCCAGACGTGAGCCGCTCATCTGCCTCCAGATTATTCTCCAACAGCTGCCTTTCCCTCACCCTTTGTTCTCCCTTTCCCGTCCAAGGGAGAGAAGCTGGGGTTCAAATAGTAACATTTGAATTCTGCTCATGAAAAATTCTGTCACAAGTGTATTTGCCTGTTTGATCTCTGGCTTCTCCCACACATTTGCCCTTTGGAGTCAGAGCACCACAGGCTTCATTTCCTCCGAGCAGATTGCCAGTTCAATGGGAAAGAAATGTCTGTAGCTTTCCAACTGAGTTCAGCTGTACTCGGACAGGGCAGAGCTCCAACCAGGGCTGCTGCCGAGTCCCTTTGAATCAGATGGGAAGGAGCCTTCTCCCTGCTTGGCGGAACTGAGCCTGGGAAATGCCCTACCTGGGATTTCAGATTTCAGCCATACCATCTATGACCCACATTATCGCGGCGAGACACTTGCACCTCTGTAGATGGTTTCCCTTTATAAAATGGGCATAATAATTAGTGTTCCTCTTTAAAAAGGACAAAGGTTGGCCAGTCATTCAACAGTTGTCTGCTGAGCTCCCCCTGTGTCTGCAATTCGCCCCAGTGAGGTAAATGAACCAGAAACAGGGTCACAAAGGAAGGTCAATTTGCAAAGGGTCACAAGTCACAAAGAAGGAAGTTGGCCAGGTGGGATAACATCAAGTAGGTGAAAGGGTTATGTAATTTGTTGTCCAGAACAATGTATCATTTGAAGTGAAAATGGGTATTATTAATTGTGTGGGGTAGTGGTGAACCAGGATTTCTTAGGCAAGGAGGAACCGGGATTCCCCCCAACTCATCTTTACTGGGAAAGGGAAGGTGGGGGAAAGAAGAAGGGTCTGAAATCTGTCCCAGGAGAGTGATGACTGCTAGGTGAAATGGTGATCCGGACCAGAGACCTAGGGAAGAAGCATCTGAGGAACCCCCTGAGGCAGACCGAAGGGAAGTCCTCTGTGAAGGGAGACCTGGGGAGGCATGTGGCTTTCGGGGCTGGGAGTGGATCATTGCTTTGCCTCTAAGCCTAAAGAAATGTGGACATTGCCTAGCTGGCTTGAAAAGGGGGAATTACAAGAGCAGATTTTCATTGAAAAGAACCAGTCCCCCTGTTTCGTATACAGGACTAACACTGAGCAAGCAGTACGAGTCAGCCTTCACCTTGCAAGGAAGCTTTGTAAAGAATGCCCAGAGCCTTGTACTCAGTAGTCCTGATTAATTGTTTGAAGATGGATCCGAACCAGCGTGCTATAGCTGACATGCACATCAGTGCTTCTTGTGGGGAGGAATGCTTACAAGGCCATGAAGTAGCTCGAATGTGAAACCGTAGGACAGGGGTCTCAGTTTCTAAGCTGGAACAGACTTTGGATCCCTGGGTGGGTATTTAAAATGGGGGTTTCTGGACACCCAACTCAGTCGGTCTTGGTGGGACCCAACAATCTGCATCTCTGTTTCCTATGTGGTAGGGTGAGGACCATACTTGGAAATTTACTGCCCTAGAGAATATCTTGGTAGACCATCTAGAGTGGGGGTAAAAGATGACTCAAGGCCTCTTACAGTTTCTTGAATTTTGCAAGTGAATACGCAGATTGAACCACACACTGACTTTTAGTAGACAGCTCATGGATCAGAACAGATAGATCATGAATTCAGTGCTGGAAGTATAGAGGAGATGATCACATGGACGTCTGAGGAGCACGAAAGCCAGGGACATAAGAATGGGATCGCCCAGTCCCTTCTCTGACCCTTCCTGTCATTTTCAAAGCCCTGTCCCTCTTTTCAGTCCTTCATGCCACGCTAAGAAATTTTGAGGTTGCTTCCTCTCTGGTTGTCTTTAACATACTTTCCTTTTAATTATACCACCCTCAGACCTGAGCAAGCAGATGTCTTTGTCTTCTTCAAAGGCACAGGTCAGAGCTGCGGCTTAATACTGGCATGATTGCTGGCTAGAGTGACATTTTCTGCTACATCTGTGGTCCTGTAGTAACCAACTTACCCCACTAGGTATCTAGGGCTCATCTCAAAGCATTACACTTCGACACATTTGACAGCTTTGACCTTACGTGGGATACATTAAAGAATATAGATGATGGAATTCCACAGAGATGGTTGTCGGGTGCCCAGTGGGCTAAGTAGGAAGATGCTATTTGTTAAAACAGTGGTGAGATCTCAGGAAACGGAGAAATACTCCTTGGTATTTATTTAGCCATCACAGCTGTTCCAGAGTTTCTACCTGTGCTAGCGACAGCGCCATCTGGTGGACAGAAGTGATTAAAAAAAACTCATGCACACTAAACTCAGATCTTTAAACAATGCTCTGGGAGGTCTGGTTATTGTTGTCTGCTTGCTTGTTGCTGTTGTTAAGGTTAATTTAAAATTAAAGCACAAGTCTTTATCTGTAGAAAAGATAGACTCTTTGGGGGAGAGTGGGTGATGACATTCATTGAAAAGAATGCTCAGGGCTTGAACAGAGAAGCAGTCAAGTTACTGCAATTAAGCAGGGATTATGAAAAGGACAGATGTCCTCCATAAGGAAGCTGGGATCTCCACCCATCACTGGCCTAATAGAAAAACAAGAGCAGGTGTACGGCTGGGTTTCTCAGACCCTGCTTTGTGTTTGGAGGAAGTTGTTAATCTCAGCTGCGCATGACTTCCTACCCCTCCATGGTAAGGAATCCAGTCCCTTCCTCCATTGCTCCTTGCCTTCATGCTGCCCAGCTCTGGCTCTGCCAAGGTGGTGTAACTGCCTGGCAGAGGCTGCAGGAAGGAGGGTGGAGCATGAGAGCGCATGCTCTCTTTTCTCTGTTTCAGATTTGTGTTGCTGGGGCTGAGGGCCAAGCCGTCTTCTGCCTCTTTTGGCTGGAGTCTTTACTGACTTTGACATGACTGTCGTAGGCAGGCACACGCACCTTATGAGAGTCTTGCAGAGCAGTCATCCACGTTGAGGATGGAGGCAGAGTGTTGGGAGGGAAGATCTGAAGAAAGAGACAATGAGAAGACTTTTATTGTCTTTTAGACAAGCCAATGCCTGGTGAAAGAGATGGTGGAGGCTGGTTGACTTCATGAGTTTGCTAGCACAGCTGTCCTGTCGCGTTGGTATTTGCCTGGGCTGTCAGGGGCATTTTCCATGCTGATACAGTGGAAGCAACTTCCTCAATGGCATTCTATTGGCTTGCTGCTAGGGAAAGGACAGTCCGATAGCCCCCTCCAGGTTTGCTGCTCGTCAAGAGCCGTTGGCAAGAACTAATGAATATGATCTGGTTTGGCCTTTACTCTTCATAGTCAAAATGGGGTAGAAAATTGCTGGGTTTTGTTTGGTTTGTTTTTGTTTTTTAACTTTGATAGAAAATGTAAGCTATGATTGCGCTCCACAGTTCATATGACTGGTTTTATGTGGTTCTGTGGCTATTTCTATTTGCAGCATCTTCTGCCGAACCCCATCCTCAATTTACCTTCTGTCTAATTTTTATGACTGGTTTTCCCTTGGAAGGTTTGGGTATTTTAGAATGCTTAAGAGCTTTCCCACAATGTAAGGAGGGGAGGATCAGATTCCCAGTTTCCTCTTCTTCCCTCTCCCAGTGCCTGTGGTCTTCCTCTAGGACAGTGGGACTGGGCACACTCGAGACAGAGTCAGTACGCAGGGCAGCGAGAACAATGGCCTTGTGAGGTTTCTAAGAACAAACGGATGCTCCAGGCTGGAAGGGACCATTTATTTCTGCTTTATGAGATTGCCTCACACAAGGAAGTATCCAGCCTCATACTAGGGTTTAGAAATCATGACCCCAAAGTAAACAAGGCTCCAGAGGACTGCTGAAGCAACATGTCTGCTCACAGATCTTTCCCCATCGTCCTGACTCTCATTCCCATTCCTCCTCCCTCTGCAAGACCACCTGCAGGAATCAGAAACCCTCCTCTCCGGAGTAGATCATGGATCTTGGAACTTGGTTTCTCCAAAGTAAGGCCACGAAGCTAAAAATATTGCTCCCTACAGTCTTGGAGCCAGCTGGCCGTAAGCAAAGTCTCTGACTGCAGCTGTGTGATAAGAGATCACAGAATGCCACTTCCAATGTGGTCTTCCCCACACCTGGGAGGGGACACATGCCTGGTTTAGAGGGACCAAGAAGAATACATAGAGACAGGCCACTCTGGCTTTCCCCCTTGCTCTATTGCCATTGTCTTTTCTTTCCATCCAGTCATAGTTCAACGTGACACCCAAAGATACACATGGCCAGTCTGTGCTGGGTCAATGCGCCATCAATCCTAAGGTTCCTGTGTGTCACCCGAGACTATGATCAAGTCAGTTCGTCACAGTCTTTTTTGGTTATCTGTCTTTTAGTGTGGGGGTGTTGTTCACAGTTCTTTTTAACAGGCAGGAACGAGATCTTTCCCCTTCCCACCCACCCTGTGCTCAGAGAAGTGAGAAATACCTCATGAATAGGAGTAAAGGACACGCCCACAGGAAGCTGGTTGGAAAAAGCAGGCAGAGCACGGAGCGTCAATCTCCAACCATGCACGTCTCCTAAGGATGGACACGCTGTTCTTTCTGGAGTGTAAGGTGTGTTCAGTGTAGCTTTGCCCTGAACATTTTAAAGTAGTTAAGAGCTGTGTGTCCATGATTATCCTTTGTGGAACGTGAAAGATTTTTAGTCTGCTGTGGAAAAAAAAATACAAAACCAAAAACAAATAATGAAAGAAACTATTTCATTTTATTTTATTGAGGAAAGCACAAGTTTTCTGAAAATGTGTGCTTAAGTAGGAGTGTCCGTGGAGTGCTCCATGAAATCCCATGTTCCTTCTTCTTGTGGGAATGCAAAATGTACCCAGGCCACCAGAAATGCTGGTCAATGTTTGTGGGTTTGGATTTCAGACACGGAAGATGGTTGCTTAATGCCCTGCTGCTAAGACCAGAGAGCTGGGAAACAGTTGTGGACTTCCCGGAGAAGGGGGATGAGGAAGTCAGAGTAGCACAGCCTGCTCCTCTCCCCCATCCCCGCCCTGGACTTTGTAATGTCTCCCCTTTTTAGAAATGTATCTTTCATGGACAGACATCTAAAGCTCCAGTCAAAGGCAATTTTTCCTCTCTCTATGCTGTTGATCCCGGGCAGGAAGAGTATCATCGCCAATCGGGTCAGCAGGACACAGAGAGTATGTTTCTCGTATTAGTATACATTGGCTTTGGTTCACTAGCTGTGTGCAGTCACCCTGTTCTGTGACAGATGGAAGTTTCTGGAAAAGGATTGGCCACCTCCAGGCACCTGCTGCCCACCCTCTCTTGGATCAAGGCTGGAAATGGTGGTAGCTGTTTGTAGCAGTTGGTGTAAGGTGGTCCTGGCTTCCCTCAAGTTGGCTCCAGAACTCAACAGTACCTTCCAAGCTTCTGAAAATAAATAAAGTTGGTGCTTTTATTCTCGGGGGCCTATGTATACAGCAATGCTCCCTCCCCGAGTCCCTTGTCCAGATGCGAGGGGAGCATCCTGCTTTTGATGTCCGTGGAAGCTGTGTTATGTGTTTCTGTTTGGTTCCCCAGTGGCAAATAATAACACTAACAGTATTAATAATAAAATTCAGATGTCAGTGCAGAACCTCTGCTTTCTGTCTGTGCTGAGGTTTCTTTACCTTCTTGGGAGCTAGTGTTTGTTCAAGAAGGCTGTTAGCTCCTGACTGGGGGAACTACCCTAGCCTTCAACCTCCCACGCAGTCTCCCTTCTGTCCTCCCACAGTGAAACAAACACCATATTCATCCCCACTCCTTAGAATTGTGCAAAAAAAAAATGTTAACTGAATATTTATATGTCAACAGCTTATAATGTCCGTTTGAGAACACAGGTGTGGTTTTATGTCTTAACAGAGTAAGCATCTCCATTGAAAAAGCCAAGAGGGACATGGCTGGGTGGAAGACAGGAAAAGAGAAGGATGAAAACGGCCTGCATTCTCCCCAGTGTTGCTATAGCATTTCCTCCTGGCTCCCTGCCCCCTCCCCTTAGTTCAGCAATCTCACAGAAACAGCAGCAAACTCTGTTCTCTGTCCTTGCTCAGGGTATCTTCACATTCCCCAAGGGTCTGGTGTTGCTCTCTCTCTGTTCAGTGTTGTGCGGTCCTGGCCACATGCTCTGTGAAGGAGAGAGGCCTGTGGACTCATTCTCCTTGAGACGTGCATTGCATTCTGGGCCTTGGAAGGCAAGTTAAACAGTGCTCGTTCTTATTAAACTCAAATTTTCTCCACTACTAGAGTAACAGTGTTGCAGGGCACTGTGAAAAGCAGATTCTTTTCCATATGACAATATTGCTTGTTATGACTTTTGTCCCCAGAGTTTACCCAATAGTGCATCCTGCCCACTGGGGGAGCCTTGTTAATAAAATCATACCCTTTCTAAATGGAAAGAACTGACTTTAGGCCATAAGAGTCCTAATCTCTGACTTCTTCCAGAAAGAGAGCAAATGAATGGGCAATCTTGGTTTGTTTTTTTCTTTCTTTCTTTTTTTTTTTTGTTGTTGTTTTGTCTTTTGTTGCTGTTGTTATTGTTGCTGCCAGTGCTGAGGTAATGGAAATGGAAGTGGGGCTTCACACATGCAGGTCCAACTCCTCCTTTCACCATCTTTATCGGGAAGTCATATTAGAGCCTGCTGGAAGGGAAATGATGTTTGGGAGAATTCATCTCGTGAAAACAATTTTTTCCCGTGCTTTTTCTCATGTGGACATGGGCTTAGGACTGGCTCTGTCCAGTACTGTTGCCGGTTCCAAACTGCCTGATCCCTCACCACCCCTTGGTTACCTGCTAACAACAGTCTCCTGTCTTGAAGTTGATGACTACGGGAAGAGGCAAATGTCTGAGTCGTAAGTGGAAGACGCTGCATTTCCCAAGACATTATAAGCAAAGCTATTTGGCTGACATTTTCTATGTGATAACGAGAAAAAGAGAAGGGGACAAAACTCTTCTTGCAGATTTCCCACCCAAGGGCTCGCCAGTGGTTGAGGAGACCTCACTTACAAAATGCCCGTAGGTTGATTTTTCTAAGGATAGGGTGTAGAAAGGGCAAAAGAAGCCCAAGGTGAAGATCAGCACCATGTCAGACACTGCGAAGGGGAAGGTCCCTTTGGAACTCAGCAATGGTGTCACACCTGAATACCTGCTGGCCCTGACGACCAAAGCCTGCTGTGCCAGATGAAGGCAAGCTGCAGCAAGTCGCCGCAAATGCCACGTCAGGGTTGCTGTCCACAGCTGCCAGTTCTCTAGTTCTTCAGTATCACCCTGTCCTTGAAGATTTGGGGGAAGAACACACTAGAGGGTTGAAGAGAATGGGAGGAGGAGGGGCAATACTTCCACGGTAATACTGAGAATGGTTCCTGTTCCTTGAGTAGCTTGAGTCAGCTACTCAATGTGGGCTTACTCAATATAGCACTTACTACATAGTGGGAATCAGCAAATGCTGCAAGTCAGGGCCTTTTAATTGTTTATTCTTCCCCTCCGGGGCTGGGTTTACCAGCACACCACACCAAGCTGTAGACTGTGGGACCGGTAAGAGCCTGAAGCTATATTTTATCTGAAGTGTTCCAGTCACTAAAAGGGACTGAGATTGGAGACCAAGACATGATGCAGTTCTGCTGCTTGTAAAGAAAAGGGGTGTGAGCATGGTTGTGAGGATTGGAAAAACAAAGCCCCCTTCTCGACTGCAAGCCAAATGACTTGCTGCCCACTATGTGGCTGGGTTGTGTCCCCCTCGAAAGACCTGTGGAAGTCCTGGCTATGTGTTCCTAAGAACATGACCGTATTTGGGAGCACAATTTTAAAGAAGCAATAAAGTTAAAATGAAGTCATTTGGCTAGAATGCAACATGACTAGTGTCCTTACAACAGCAGAACTTGGGTGTAGAGACAGAGAAAGAAAGTATATGTGGGGAAAAGACAGGATGCCGTGGGGTGCCAAAGCTGTCCCGCCACCACCAGAGTTGAGCAAAGACAAGGGAAGGTTTTTGCCTGGAGATATCAGAGAGACTCCTTCCAATGCTTGGAAAATCCCACATCTAACACCTTGAGATACACTCACCTCTGTTGTTTTAAATCATTATATGATACTTGTAATAGCACAGTATGAAACTAATACAGCTTAAAAAATCTAATTATATTATTAAGTTCTGTTTACCAGCCATTTATAATGTGCATCGTATGTGCCAAACACTTTGCTAATGTTTCCAGAATTGATCCTCAAAGAAGTCTTTCCAAAAGGGTGTTCCTGTTGGGAAAGATGGGACATTTCAAAACTAGCATGGGCGAACTGCTGGTAGGTTTCCCGAGGCAGACCTCAAAGAACTGGGCTCTTGCAGGAACAGACCATTCCATTGTAGCCTTCAGTTGCTCAATTCGCATCAAAACTGGAAATGTGACTTTTGGACTGAGAGGCCCTACTGTTGACAGTGATGATCAGGACCAACCAAACCAACTGGATCCGCTAACAATGTGTGATTGATTCAAGGTGTTTTAACCATCATGAACCGAGAAGGCTTCAGGGAGGGAACTGGCTAGAGAGCCAGCTGGTATCCCAGCTATCTCAGGAGGATAACTTCCAGCTAAATCCTTTAGCAAGAATACAATGTCAGGGATACAAAACAGAGCCTCCCTGAGAAGGGAAAGCATTCTAACTTGCCAATCAGAGGGCTTGTTAAATGGAAGCTAGGCTGTTAGGGGAGTCAGATGCAGACCGGTGCACCATGGATGGGCCAACAATTGTGATGTTTGAGGCTAGAGATCTGAAGTTTTCTCAGGCCAACAAAAACAGGGACACCTGCTTTGAGCTTCGTAGCATGCTGTCTTTGGCCTTGTAACTCCATCTTGTCTTTCAGCTACAAAGCCCAGACTTAAAGCTTATGATTAAATTTAAAAGATTCAGACCAGCCGGGTGGTGGTGGCACACGCCTTTAATCCCAGCCCTCGGGAGGCAGAGGCAGGCGGATTTCTGGGAGTTCGAGGACAGCCTGGTCTACAAGAGCTAGTTTCGGGACTGGCACCAAAGCTACAGAGAAACCCTGTCTCGAAAAACCAAAGGGAAAAAAAAAAGATTCAGACCAATGTCAAGTGGGTAATTAGGACACCAGGAATAAAGTGATAGTTTTAGTGGCTCGTAGAAAATGGTTGAACCGTTAGAGAGCTCCAACTCACAGAGACGGTGTCTCTGTGGAGCTACGATTATCAAAGCTCAGCTTTCACTCTCCAAATTCCCAGATTTTGGTCCTTCTTAGACTGGAGAAAGACTGCATGTCCGTGATCGCTGTGGCTTCCGGGAGCCAATTATGTCTTTTCCGTGGGGAAGTGGCATCATTACATTTAGAAAACCTCTGTGGTCACAGTGTGGAGGATGACGTCACACCAACAGCGCTGTGGTTCACCTTGCTCTAAAGGACACTTTTATCTGTAAGTAAGCGTGACGTCACTGCCACACCCGTCAACAAAGAACACGTGTAGAGTAGATACTTCTAGCTTTGTCCCTGTTCAGCACACTTCCGGTGGGATAGCCAGGCAATATTGTTTACAGAATCAAGATGGTGGATAATGAACTGTGTTCAAGCATTTGCACTTAAGATATACTGTAGCTCTCCCTTTTCTCAGTTAGCCTTTTCTGCTCCCCATTGTCTTTGGCTCTATAATATTTATAATCTATTATAGAGTATTTAGTAATCGACCTTTTTGACCATTTTTGTGTAACATTTGAGACTCCGCTCTTACAGTACTGAGCCCTTGGACCCAAGGCTTCACACGTTAGGCAAGTGCTTGATCACTGGCTAGGTCCCAGCTAGATCTCTAGCCCTTAGTGTTGAGGACTCAATTCCAAAGTCAAAACCAGTATGCAAGAGGATTGTTCCCCCACAAACCCTGCTGTTCTCACATGACTGCTGAATTTCTTTGTCTAGATATTGATTCTTAAAGTTTAGTATTCTGAAGTAGGTAAGGACAGGCTGTCTCAAAGTCTGGTAGGCCCCTTTGGTACAGTAGTCACTTGAATTCAGCATCACTTGAGGGATGGTAGCTGAGAAAGGGCCATTAGGCTAGATGTTCCCTGCTTGTAGTAGGCTGTAAAGATGTTTTAGAGAGAGGAGAGAGAAAGAGAGAAAGAGATAGAAAGGGAAAGGAGAGAGAGAGAGAGAGAGAGAGAGAGAGAGAGAGAGAGAGAGAGAGAGAGAGATACTTCCCTTACTTACCAAGGCTCATTACCAAAGCCTGTGACTGGAGCTACCTTGATCCCAAGTAAATAAACTCTAAGGTGATGCTGACCTTCCTCCTGCCTTCCACCTGCCCCATATGTCTCTTGGTAATAATAGTTTGTTAGGGCCTGTGGTCCCCCAGACCCTGAATTTCTTGTAAACAACTTGTTATGCTTGTAGCTGCTCTGAGCAAAACAACTTGTTTTCCTGTGTTTGCAGCTGCTCTGAGCACCAGACCCTTAGGAGTTCCTGATGGCAGGGGAGTGGTTTCTGGTGGGTTTGGCTGGGGCATGGCTATCAGCTAAGGATCCCTATATAAATTGCCCTGGAACACAATAAAGGGCATTCTTGGTTCAAGGATGACCCCATTCCTGTGTCTCTGTCTGTGTGTGTATGTGTTTAAATCTCTAGCCCCTTTCCCAGCTTGAGTCCCATCCTTTAGAGCAGGCAAGTACTACAGGCGTAATACCATAGTACAGGTAGTATAGGCGCTATAGGACCGTAGTACATGTAGTAGCACGGATACATACAGTAGTTTAGACTTCACTCAAGCCTATGTGTTCCTTGGTCCTGCCAATCCTTCCATGTTTTATAATGCTTTGTTAAAATAGGATAAAAGTATTAGGCTTTAGATGTTGGATTACTCCCATGAGTAGAGCTTTCCCTTGTACCTCTTAAGTTAATAAAGCATGTGATATTTCACTTTTTAATTAGATCTTGTACTTAGTCTCAGCCAAAAAGCCCACATAAAAATTACAGTGGGTATTGGTGAGATGGCTCAGCAGATAAAGATGTTTGGCATGCAAGCCTGGAGACCCGACTTTGGTCCTTGTAATCTACATAAATGTAGAAGGAGAGGACCAACTCCACAGGTGTACTCCGACTTTCACAAGTGTAGGTAGCATATGTACACACATACATCATGCACACACTTAATAAACAACAATTATAAGTGGAAGATAAAGGGGGGCTCTGCATCCCCTGTACCTCTTGTGTATTTAAATAGTCTTGAAACAAAGGTTCTTAATAATGGATACTCTTGAATTCATAGTTATTGTCATTCATATTCTGAAAGTATGGTTGTCAATCAACTTGAGCATGCACCAGCATCTTCTGGTACCACATCTCATTCTTCTTGGTCAGGATCAGGGTTGGGGTATGTATCTGAGAAATGGGGCTTTGGAGATGTTCCCAGGTCCTGATCAGACTCTTGAGATCACACACTGAATACCTGTGCTCCAACATCCCAAGAGCTGGCTTTTGTTGGGCATTTTGTACTTTCTGTTCTGAATGCCTTATTCAGAATAGTTTATTCAATTGTAATGTCAATCCTAGGATACTGGTATTATTCAAATGAAGACACTGAGTTTTGAGGAAATAAGGCATCATTCTTCAAGTCAACAAGTTACAGGTGCTGACTGAACTTAGGATTCTGATGCCAATGTGTTGTCATGATTTTCCTCTGGTTAATTTCTACTTCCCAGATGTGCACAAAGTCCAGATGTGGACTTTGGACCTGTGAGAACATTTGGTGGCATGTTTAATGACTATTTCACCTTGCTCTGAGACTAATGCTGTGCTTTGGGAAACAGTCCTCTTTAGGGACTGTTTACTATATCTCCAAGGAATATTTCTGACTGTATAGAAATTGCCAAACTGCTGACGCATCACGAAAGTAAAGCACATCTGCTCTTTAGTTTATGGCTTCTAGTGTAGGGAGGCAGTGGGAGAAAGGACAGATTGCCACCCACCGTGGGCCATCTTATTTTAATTTTTTTCCAATGCCATTTACAGTACGGGGTATGGAGGTGGTTTTGAGAGCTCTGTGGAAGGTGCTTTTCCAATAGTCCAGATGGTTCTGATAAATAGTTAAAGCATCTCGGAAAACAAGACTGTGATCCTGACTCAGGGGAAACTGGTCAAGGAAATCTTGGTTGAAAAGCTATGGCCTCTGAGCATCGAAAAGAACCACATACTTCACTGGTTTATTAACTCCTTCTTGGAGTCAATGAAGACCCATTTGCTGCTTCATGGTTGATCACACTCCAACACTTTTTTCCTGTAGAATTTTCTGGCTCTGTCTGTTCGCATCCCTATAGGCACAGCTATGTATGTGGAATTAATGAAATGTAAAGTTCAACAAAGTACCTCCTCTCCCCTCTCTTGCACACACACACACACACACACACACACAGAGAGAGAGAGAGAGAGAGAGAGAGAGAGAGAGAGAGAGAGATTTCATGAATACATTAGGCAAGAAAGATTCTTATGGTCAAGAGCTAAATATAAAACAAGATAGTGAATATGATAAAAGTTCATTATATACAACTGTGGAATGCCTTAATTGAGACCATCAGTTTGCACAATTAATATATACTAATAAAAATATCCTTTTAAAAAAGTACCCTCTAACCGTGGTCATGTTACATCTAGTTTTAAGGTTATACAAGTGCCTCTTTATGTAATAAGAGAAAGAGCTATCATTACTTGATGCTG
Organism: Microtus obscurus; assembly: GCA_963919715.1. Lineage (NCBI taxonomy): Eukaryota > Metazoa > Chordata > Mammalia > Rodentia > Cricetidae > Microtus > Microtus obscurus. The sequence goes on from CAWTZC010002514.1 coordinate 40,741,546, forward strand.
AAGTTTCCTGTGGCTAAATCTCATTCTCAAAGAGAAAACATTGGTAAGTAATGCACTATTTTTTTTTTCATTTTTCAAGACAGAGTTTCTCTGTGTAACAGCCGTGGTTGTCCTGGAAATAGTTCTTGTAGACCAGGCTGGCCTCAAACTCACAAAGATCTGCCTGCCTCTGCCTCCTGAGTGCTGGGATTAAAAGCATAAAGCATCATTGCCCAGGTAAATAATGTTCTTTTAACTTCACTGTTTATAATTATATTACAAATATATGTGACTTTTGCCAATAAGCTTTCATAATAATTTTGAACAGAAATGCAGAATGGAACTCCACATCAAAATATCCCGTAACTGTGAAAGGAGCCTAAAACTTAGCAGAACTGAAAGAAGGCTGTGTCCTCCACATGCCTGAAACAGGATTCCTCAGGCTTAACAATAGTTTTAAATGTGTGATCCTGCTTTTAAATAATTATTTTTTTATTTTATGTTTTTGGGTATTTTGTCTACATATATGTCTGGGTACCACATGTGTGTGGTCCTGTGGAAGCCAGAGGAAGGTGTCGGATTCCCTGGAATTGGAGTTACAGAAAGTTGTGAGCCACCATGTGGGTACTGGGAACCGAACTCAGGTTCTCCAGAGGAACAAACAATGCATGCTCTTAATTGCTGGGCCATTTCTCCAGCCTCTGCATACGCCGTTCTTTATGAAACATTGTCTTCCCAGCACAGTGTGTTCACATTTCCAATGCCCAGGACCATCAGTCACAAGCAGTAATGTTCTGAGGCCCATGTGGGCAGTTTTCCTGCAGGTCATAAACTTTACCCAGCTTGTCTCTAGCTAGTTCTTTCTACAAGGTCCGCAAAGAGGTATTTCTTTGTTTTGCTTACTGGCACATTGTTGCTCTTTACAACAGTGCCTGACACGTAGTAGGCATCATATAACACTAACTGAATGAATGGATAACGATGAATCTATAAATATGCAAAATATGTCAGTTTTCATCATCATCAGAAACGGTTTAAAGAGCTAAGCAAAGTGCAATGTATACCAGTGAGCTGGGCCGACTTCATCCTTCTGTGCTTCTAACATATTCTGTTTAATGAAGGAAATAGAACAAGGAATGACACGTGCTGGGTCCAATAGCTGCAATGATAATCTCTGCATCAGTGGTGTAGAAAATAGGCAATATATATTAAAGGGAGATATTTGTGGAATTCTAGATTATTTTACAGATTTCTTGTGTTTGTGTGATATTTTCTTCCTTTAAAATGCAATGATGTGGATGGAAAAAATTACAAATGAACTTCCTGAGTGAATACTTTCTGGGCAATTGGGACAACAGGAACACAGGTATCTTTAACATGTGCCAAGAGCAGAGTAGCTTGCCACCGTATGACAAGAACCCAAGGAGCTGAGGGGTGAATCACTGCATAGCAAAGGGCCTCATTAGCAGCTCCAAACAGCACTTAGTTGTAGCTCATGGTTTCTGTGGGTCAGGGAGGCAGGGCTAGGCTAACTGAATGGTTCTACATCAAGGTCCTAAATCTGATTTACTGCAGCTCCCATAAATAATACTACAGACCCAGTAATTTACCCAATAGACATCTGCCCTCTCAGAGTTCTGAGTGCCAGGAGCCCATGATGGCTTCCCTCTGAGGCTTCTCTCCTTCTCATCTACAGAAATGATGACTCCCTGCTGGGCTCATGTGCCCTGGTGCTTCCTTCTTTTGAGTTCTGATCTCCTCTTCTCATAAGGGTATGAGCCAGCTTAAATTGAAGTTCTCCCCAAAGGTCTCAGTTTACCTTAATTATTTGAAGGTCTTATCTTAAAATGTAGTTACATTAATCAGGGCTTTAACCTTAGGGCAGGATTTAACCTTATTTAACTTTTTGGAGAGCTTCATCGTAAAGTAGGTGGCTAAGACTTTAACATACACCTTTGGGGAATGGGGACAGAATTCAGCTTTTAAGGGTCCCTAATAAAGTTGGGGATGACTTCATCTGGGTTAGGGAAGGGCATCTTCTTAACTCACACATGATTGGCAGGCCTCTGTCTTTTGGCTGATAGTTTCAGACTAGTTCTTGTCTTGTGGCTTTTCTACACACTTTCCAGATTGCCTCAGAACAGAGCCCCTGTTTCTCTTAGATAAGGTGATCCGAGGTTGGCGACTATGGAGAAAGAAGGAGGCAAAGAGAACTCAAGCTAAAAATCACAGGCTTTTGTTATCCAGCTCTGAAGTAGCATGCCTTTGCTGTTATCATATCTCACTGGCCACACAGAGCAATCCAGAAACACTGTGGGGGAGGAGTGTATAAGGGAATGAGACCCAGGAGATAGTATCATTGGTGGTCAGCTTTAAGGCTGGCCATGAGAGTTGGATTAAAATTAAAATTTCAGGCTAAAAATTTACATATTTATATAACTCAAAATACTTTGATTAATCAGTAAAATATGACTGAAATATTTTTAGCTACTGTACTAGTTAAGGGGGGGAGGAATGACGTTTTCTGGAATTGAATTACATTTACTGAAGAAGAATTTGAACTATTTTGTCAAACAAATGAATACGTGCTGCAAGTTTTAGTGCCTAAGGGCCAATTCCTCTAAATAAAATGCACTGGGAGTCAGTATCACAGTCAACTCTGGGTTTGAATATGCATTGTAACATTTAGATATTCTGACAACTTTAGCAATTTATTCAATCTCTACTGCCTGGCATTCTCATGCAAAATGGTAGAAACAAACGACATCTGCTTCATATGGTTGCTGTGAAGCATGAGTTAATACACAGAAAATGCTTAGCACGGGGCCCAGCACAATCAGCAAGCCGAAAGCATCGTGGTGGTTTCAGCTTATTATTGCTGACTAGATTTCAGTCTATGCCCGATCCGCTATAGGTACTCACAAAGGCTGAAATACATTGTCCTTATGGAGTGAGACCAGAGTATGCCATACAAGATGGTATGAGCCAGGAGCATTGCAAGGTGGTGTTGATTTGATCAGAGCTGTTAAGCTCTTTTGTTGCAAAAAGTGAAAGCATTAGTGCTACAATATATGTCTTAAGATGGAGGTGTTGGGGGTATTCCTCTAATACTCAAAAAACTGAGGCAGGAGGATTGCTGCGACTTTGGGCAACCTGGTCTATACAACAAGTTCCAGGCCAAGCCCATGTCATCTAGTAAGCCTGTCTCAAAAATCAAAAGCAAAGTTATCACCAAAGCTGCATCATTGTATCCTAATCATTACTCCCCAGAGTAAGAGAAAGGCCCCTTTTTCTCTCCACAAAAGGGTTTGGCTGACCATGATGTGTGAGAGGGAGAGTTGGAGCAGTAATTATGGGGCTTGGCTTGGTGCCAGGTAATAAGGTAATTTTGACATCAGGCTATGTGGCTTGAATTTCTGTGGCTAACAGAGTTTCCAGGCAGCAAAGGAGATGCCTGAGGAAGATTAATCTAGAACAACGGTGAGAAGAAAAGAGAGAGGGAGCCTTCTGGGTTGGTTTGATACAGAATTTAAACAGTACTTGCCATGGCTCCTCAGGAAGCACAGAGGAAAAAAAGACATGGCCTCTTAAAAGAGGACACAACAGAAGAGTTTCATTTCTGAATGTCTTGGGTTTCATGGGCGTGAGCCCAGTCACAGTTCTGTCAATCAATTACCTTGCCCAGGGTCTGGAGTCTGCTTAGCCTCAGTCACACCGGTGCCTGAACCCCAGTCACCTGGACTTCAGTTAAGTTCTATCTTGTCACGTCAAGATTTTTTTTTTTTTTAAGTTTTGGATTCAAGGGGGAGAATAAAGTGAGTCCTTTAGAGGTAAGACATTTGTTAGAAGAGTTACTAATGCCACAGACAGACAAACGGCAGCATGGGGGGTGCTGAGGAGAGTTCAGGCACACACCACAGAGCAGAGGCTGTTTCTTAGGTTTCAGAGGAAAGGAGAGGGGTGTTATGGGATCGATGAGCGGTACATGGTAAGTTCTTGCGGTCAGAATAGTTCCGAATCACCTGTGAGGCTGTGGAAGACAAGGATCTAGAAAAAACAACCTACTTTAGTTCTGGCAACAAAATTACAGTAGTTTAGAGTTGTCAAATTTCAGCCCAAATGAAGGAGCTTTGCAAAATGGTATGGCCCTGGCTAACGAATTTCCTGCCATGACTGGAGGAAAAGAAAGAGGATCCCACTCAGGAAGGCGACTTGAATGCTTATTAAATGGTGACCCACATGGTTTAGCTCCTGAGTTACTGTGTTTTAAATGAAAGTTGAAACAACTCACATATAAGTTAGACGTGTAACTTAATGGCAAACACTTGCTTAGTATGCAAAGGGCTCTGGTTTTGACTACCGGTACTGAAAAATAAATAGAAAGGAAAGAGAAATAAAAGGCAACTATTCCCAAGAAGAACATTACCATTATTTAAATGGATTTTTACCAATGCATCTCCTTTCCTCAGCCGTGTTAACCTCAAATAAAAATAAAACCATCATCAATAGCAAAAACCTGAAATTACGAATAATCTTTCTTGTCTGTTATTATCTCTCCACTCTCACTAAAAACATATCTCATAAATTGGGGTGCTAATCAAGGCTTCTTAGAAAGAAATGGGGGTGAAGACAGACTGAGATAGATGGATTCCAGGTTTTAATCAGTAAGGAGAGAAAACAATGGGAACTCCTACATGGCAGTAATTTCATTTCATCCATTCTTCTAAGACTGGCATTGAGCTTGCTCTTCTGGGTCATCTGACTACTTTCACTGTGCAGCTCTTAGCTACTCGCTTTGTTCATATTTTGTTAGATGCCTGAAATACTTTTTTTCCCCAAGGAAAAAAAATCCTTTTCACCTACATAATGACCCTGTGTTTGTCAAGTCTAATCCCTCAGGAAACTCCTAACAGTAGCCACTACCCCACCTTTATCTGCTCTGGTATACCACTTTGCTATATAATTATTAAATTCTAACTTAGTTTTTGCTACATGTCTGCTGATGTTACTACTCAGTGAACTATTTGAAGCTAGGAACGAATTTTGCAAACCTAGCACATCGTAGAAACTCCAAATCTTCTTATTGATAAGTCAATGACTGAATAAAGGAAAACAAAATTTCTGCTTTGCTTTTCACTTGGAAGCTCTCAGTGCTACATCTGTTGGGAATGTTAAACTTGGTTTTGAAAATGCTAGCATAGAATTAAAGAGAAAACTATATGAGTTAATGTTCTTGAGAGAGAGAGAACCAATAAAGAGAATACATGCATTCATCATGTAACCAAGCATAAGAAACTAGTTCATGTGATTGTTGAGTTGAGCAAGCCCCCAGTTCTGTAGCCAGTAGGTTTGAAGACCAGGTTGGCCAATGGCATGGTTCCTGTTTAAAAGGCAATGCACATACTAGAGTTCAAAGCTAAAAACAGGGAAAATCCAGAGTCTCACCTCAAACACTATCAGGCAGAAGGCACTCTCCCTTCCTCAAGCCTTTTTGTTCTGTTCAGGCTTTCAACAGATTGCATGAGGCCACCCACATTAGTGAGAACAATCTGCTTACTTTGTCTACTGACTCAAATGTTAAACTCTTCCAAACACCCTCATAGACACACTCGAAATAATATTTGAGCAAAAGTCTGGGCACTCCAATGTGGCCATCTGTGCTGGCTAATCTCAACTGTCAGCTCTAGAAACCCCTGGGAGATGAACCTCTGAGCTTGCCTGGGGAATGATCTTGATTAGGTTAGTTGAGGTTGGAGGGCTTAGCCACTGTGGTTAGCACCATTCCCTGGGTTGAGATTTTAGCCTATGTGAAAAACAGGAAGCAAGCTGAGTGTAAGCATTCATTATTATCAGTGCACTGTCCAAGGTGGATGCAATATGACCAAGTGCTATGACTTCCCACTATGAAAGACTATCACCTCAGACTGCGAGTCCAAATGAACCCTTCCTTCTTTTAGTTGCTTTTGTCAAAGTACTTACTACATCACTGTGAATGGTGACTAAGATACCACCCTCTTTGCTCAGGGATCGATCTCTGGATAGACACATGATTTAGTTTGGGCTAATGATATAAATGAAAACATCTACTTGAAGCTTCTAAAAAATACCCTTCTCACTTAAAAATGAGAGACCAGATAAGAAAACCTTTTCTCCCCGACCCTCTCCTTCCCTACCTTTTCTTGGGAGGATGATATATTTGGAATAGCTGTGGCCACATTGTGACCTGACTGTGATTGTATAGACTTGTCACAACCGGCAAAGAGAAGGAGGTAGGGTGACTGTAGACTTGTCATAACCGTAAAGGGGAGAGAGCAATAGCTGAAGAGACAATGCTGCCAACACATCACAAGTTCTCATGAAGTTAGACAATGGCTGTTTATGTTGCTTATCTCATTATTCATGTAGCTCTTATGACTTGAAGCAATAACACTCCCAATAGTCTATACCTCACTGAAACTTATTCAATTTTCCATTAAATGATGCACTATAAAGCTAAAGGAAAAAAATGTCTTTACCCTCAGCATAAATAAGTTTCTGGGTTAAATTTCCATCATAGTATTCTTCTCCCAGCAAAGTATGATAACATTAAGAAGGCCAAGGAAAACACTAGTATTTAGGGACATATAGAAAGCTGGGTTATGTAAAAAGGCTTTAGGAAGTCATAGAATGTTTCTACACATTATATTAAAAGCTACTTATTACATTTATAAACCTGTGAATTTTCTTCAGGGAATACTATTGCGAATCACTATATATATATGATACAGCTTTAGTTGCATGGTTGGAGTCAATTTATTTTTGTGTGCTTTGGAGAACTTTTTTTCTTTTAATGAGAAGAGTCATGAAAGAGTAAAATAAGGAAAATGTCATTAAAGATATGAAGGGGAGCAGTCAAAGAAGTACACAAACTGTCAGAGAGCACATAACACTGTGAAAGTCAGCAATGAGCCAAGATGGACAGAATGGCAGAAACCATGCTATAGAAAGATGAAGGTTGATCAGGTTTGAAGAATGGCCACCATCCTTCGTAAGTAGGAAGTACAGAGCACGCCAGCTGGAGGCTGGAAGTTGAGTATCTGTTGTATGCCATTATGATTTTTGAGTGCATTTAGCAGTTAGGCTATTTTAAATATCTCCTCTTCCTCACTACCTTTCTCTTTCTCTCTGTGTGTGTTCATAATCCAGTCTAGAACCTTGTGGATGTTAGGCAAGTATCTGACAGTCGGGCTGCATCTTCAGACTCTTTTTCTACCAGTGCTTAGTGGCTTGAAGACACGGACACAAAGACAAACCTAACAAGGGGCAGAGGCATCTGTCTGATGACTTTGGACTGAATGTTTAGATTGTGGAAATGGGTTTAAGATTGGAGCTTACTAGGAAGACAGGACTAAAGTATCTGATCTTATCTGATCATAAGATTTGTTACAGAAAGGAGATTAAGTTAGAAAATTAAAGGAGGATTTAGTAGGACTTTTAAACTGTGTTCCCTGGAGTCTTAGGTCAGTGGGTCAGAGAAAAGGCCAATTTATGGTGACCGAAAATTCTCTCCATTAAACATTGCTGTAACAGGAGACTTCTCATTCATTTCCTGACTTCTCAGACCTGAATAATCACACAGAAACTATATTAGTTACAATACTGTTTGCTCAACAGCTTAGTCATATTCCTAACTAGCTCTTGCATCTTAAATTAACCCATTTTTATTAATCTGTGTATTGCCTCGAGGCTGTGTCGGTTTCTGTAAAGTTCTGGCTGGTGTCTTTTTCTTTCAGCAGCTACATGATGTCTCTCTGACTCTGCCTATTCTCTATCTATCTATCTATCTATCTATCTATCTATCTATCTATCTATCTATCTATCTATCTATCTTTGTTTGTATTTCCCATCTGGCTTTACTTTGACAAGCCATTGGCCCAAACAGCTTTATTCATCAACCAATAAAAGCAACACATACAGAGGGCATCCCACATTAATTTACAGGAGCCTTTTCGTTATTAGTGCTGTACGTGAAGTCTCCCAGTGGCAGAATTTCTGTTTGACTTTAAATCGAATTCTCTCTTCTGCAGAGTTCTTTGCCTCAGGATCCTAATCTATGTAGCCAGCTTCACTGAGTTCTTTTTGCCCTCTTGCTTCTGCTTGGGTTTGGCCACTAAGGAGCACTAATATGGATTGGGGCAGGATGCTGTGTGGCCAGGGATCCTTTCCTTAGCTCCTTAATACATATACATATCTCCTTCAGGCCTTGAGAAACCAATAACATCCAGTGTTTTAACTGTTGTTTTACTACATGCTGCCTTGTCTTTGAAATCACCATCTTATTTATGTAACATGCACTTTACTTACTCAAATTATCCAAGTTGCATGCTCTGTCTGGCAGTTTTATGTAAAACTTCAGTATAAAAAGTTATCATCACTGAGAAAATATTTGAAACTAGTAAACTTGGATAGAGATTGGCAAAGATTTTGATAACAGCCAGATGGTAGACATTTTGGTTTTGTGGATCAGACAATTGCTGTTACCCTTATCCAACTTTGCTTTGTTAGTAAAAAAGCAGCCACAAGCAATAAGTAAGTGAGCATGGCTATGTCCCAATAAAACTTCGTTTACCGAAGTATGCAGTGGGCTTTTCTTTCAAAGTCCAGGGGTGATAGTTTACTGACCCTTGAGGTAGGGTAAGTAGTTTGTTCTGGCATCTGTGAGAACAGCTCCAAGCCATTTTGCCTCCTGCACAACATTGTCTGGAAGCTTGTTTGTCACCCTGGAAGAAGGGATCTAATGCATGCAGTGGGTAGAGGTGTGGTACTACTAAAGAGCCCATAATACACAGGACAGTCTCCAATGATGAGTTATTTCTCCAGATGCTCAGCAAAGACTGGGGTTAGAAAGGCTGATCTGGAATCTGCAATAGAGGGTGTCAGTTTCTTTATCTATTATTGTGGCTTAGAGAAAAGAGTCACTCAATAAATTTCACAATTAAGTACTTTTAAGGCCCGTGTTTTTCCTTTCTAATTTTAAATTGTTTTATGATAACTCTCATAAAAGTGACATAAGCTGACTTTATTAAGACATGCGTTGTTTCCCCCAGTGATTTCTTTTTTAATCTTCAAGTCATGAATCTTATCAACCTATTATAACTTGTTTTTGCCTTCTAAGCACATTTTGGATAGTTGGTGATGAGTCCATTTCTCTTTCTGGAACGTTGTGGTCTGGCTAGTTTGCTGAGGCTGCCTCACCTTTGGTTTCCTTGGTTTTCCAGTTAGGAAGCGAAATCCTGAGGATGAACTGGACCCGGTTTAATGAGGCAAACACATAGGATGAATATGTATGTGTGTAGAAACGGAGCAGAGGGAGCGAGGCCGAGCAGCTGAACTTGAAAAAAGAAAGAGTTTGAAAGAGTATGGTTATGGAGGGAAGTGGGCTAGTGTGGATAGAGTTAATTAATAAATGTCTCAGAAATGAGGAGAGAATGAAAGAGGGAAGACTGATAACTGAAGCCATGTGTGGTGATACACAATATAATTCCAGTATGTAGAAGGTTGAGGCAGGAGGGTCATGAGATCAAGACCTAATTTTGTGTGATTTTTCTGGGGCTATGTGGATAAGCATTTACTCACTTTAGAGAGAGTACCAATGATAAACTCTGTGATGCTCTTTCTCAACTCTAGCTAGGTGAACCAACAAATTCAACTGAGTTTAAAAAAGCATGAATGAGTGGCTCTTTTAGAAACATGGATAGTTTATATGTAGCAACTCTGCTAAAGAAGAATTGAGAGTTATATATCATCAAGGAGAAAAAAGACCTCATGCTCTGGCCAGTGAGTGCTCCTTCAGTTCCATAAAAAAAAAAAAAAAAAAAAAAAAAAGGTAGTGGACCCAGTCTTGTGCAGGTCTTGTGTGGGTAATTTCAAAGTGACACTGCCCATCTCATGCCTGTAGGACAACCTTCTACACTGTTCCTCTATCCTAATGTTCTTTCTGCTCTCCTTTTTACAATATGATCCGAGACAGGAATGGGTGATGCAGTGGTATAGATATTTTCTCCCATGTAGGGCTAAACATTGAGCTATTGTACTACAGTAATCCTCATTTATTACCAGTACTTTAGCTTATGAGTCTTTGCAGCTTTTGTAGTAATAATCTATGGGCCTAAACATAAACATTTAGAGGGCAATTTGATAGGCAAACCATCTCCATTTAACAATAGAAATAGTTCCCCTATAGAGCCTGCAGTCTGTCCAGCCACAGACTTTCTTTTTCTAGTACCAGACATAGGTCCCCCTCTGTGGAATAGGCCTGAACTCTAATTGGAATGTAGCTGGTTGTACCCATAAGAGTTGTGCCACTATTAGATCTAAACAACTATTGCACATTTTGCCTGTCATGTAGGCACTATATCACATAGGACCCATAGTGTAGCTGGCCTATTGGTGACAATCCCCCGGTGCACATACTAGCCCACATGGTGTCTTTCATCACTATGGAAATTGGCCAGCAGTGATGGGGCTTCCAGACCAGTCACAGATTGATTTCTTCAAGTCTAATAGATTAAATGTAAGTATATTCAGCACTCGACCCTTCTCTGGCTGTCTTCTTCTGGCATACAGTCAACAATAGCAGCATTTTTTAGGGATTCAGGAGAAACCCTTCTCAAAAACTCATGGGAAGGTATCTTGGTTTGGGTACCAGGATTTTCTTTTTAAAAATCCTTGATCTTCAAGTATGCCTTTTCCCACCTCATAAAGTACCCATGTTAAAACTCTAATCACACTGTTAGCATTTTCAGGCATTAACTGTTGGATAATTTTTTCACCTTCTTAGGTATCATTTATGCTTTGCCAGGATTTTGCATTTCCCATTTTTTATTTTCCATCCAAACTATTTAGGTGTGTGTACAAATCTTACAAATGTTCTCTAAATCTCTAAAATCAGCATTTTATCTTTTCACAAAGCTTGGGCAGAATTTCTGAAAGCCTATTGCTCACCATTCTAAGCAAATGCCAGTTTGTATTCATCAGATAAAGACTTCCTAAATAAGCATATTATTAAAGTTTAATACAGCATGCAAAGATCACATCACTTGCAACAATTGTTTCCTCAAAAGAGCAATGTTGTGTATAGCAGTGTCTGTATGGGAGACATTATCTTATTATTTTCCTTTAGTGGTGGTGGTTGGGTTGTCATAGGGATTCATTTGTTCTTAGGTGGATTTGAACTTGTTAAGCAGCAAAAAACAAAAACAAAATAAAACAATAATAAAGGCGGATTTGAATTAAGTCAGACGGATAATTATAAGGTTATACAGCTTTATTAACTCACGCAACCAAAGGTTCCCGCGCAGCACAGGAGAGCGGAAGCAAGCAAGGCCCGCGCAGCGTCTGCGCACCTTATTTAACAGTCAAAGCCTGCCCCAGGCGAGCCCACCCACTAGGGGGGTGGGGCTCATCCCTACATCTCCCCCTTTTGTCTAAATAAGACAGAATTAAACCAAATACAACTATAAACAATAATAACAAAAAATAAATATAATAAACAATATTGAGAACAAAAGTTTTACCAGACAGTCTATCTCAAAGAGTCTAACTAATATAGAGAGTAATTACAGTTATATAATCTTCAACTCCATCAAAGATCTGAGAAGGGAATAAATATTACTTAACAAATAAGAGATATCCAAAATGTGCCAAAAATAACAGAGACAACTGACTACCTGGGCAATCACCCAAATTCTCGTTTGCAATGTTGAGTCAACCAACTTTGGCTAAGGCCAAACATAACTGACATGCCATTATCAGATGCAAGGAACTTTCTTAGAATCATCCTACCCTGTCTTGGCAAGATAAGACAATCCTGTTTCATAACTTTGTCAGTAGTTGAGGTATGGGCTTTTCTTAACCCAAAGGCCAGTTCTGCCAAGAAGACAAGCTCCCAGTGGAGTGTCTTTGGTGCTCAACGTTCTCTCAGGAGTAGAGTGGCGTTGCCAGGAGTAATTGTGTCTCGTTGGCATAGAATTCTAGGTTAGATTAAAAGCCATTTTCTGCAGCTCTTTAAAGAGGCTGAAGATTATACTATCTATACTAAATATAATCTCTATGTATCTAGAAGACCTGATTAACCTAAAAATAAACATGACAAACATATAATTCTCAATACCTATCTAACTTGAAGATTAAAAGAATAAACTGTGCAATATATGAAGACAATGATCTTCATCTGTAAACTATGTCATTACATATCAAATGTAAACAATGGAAGGAGCTCACATTCAATATTGATATTACATAAATAGTATCAGAGGTAGAAAGGTACATCATATTATGGTAGAAATATCAATCTAATATAAGCATATTCTTATACAAAAATAGAGGTAGGAACACTCACATTCAATATACAATATATCAATATACAGGAAACAGTCCGAATACAATTTTCTAAAATCAGTAACTCACAAATACCAAACATCAAACCAGTTAATCCCCCTCTTTTTTTTAACATACCCCTAATTCCATAAAACATCCCCCCATCCCCTCAACCCCAAACCAACCATTAAAAGATGTCCCTAACCCTGAGGGCAAACTCTGTTGGGAGAGGGAACGTCGTCCTCTAAGATTGCTTCAAGCTGACATGGGGGCGACGTTCTCCTTAGGGGCTCCCGTGAAAGCAAATGATGATAAAATTCCCAAATTAACCTTTGACCTAAGAAAATTGTAACTAGTCTCTGTGTATCTTTAGAAGGTCTGGCCAGAGTGTTGTCAAAAATGTGCACCATTTGAAATTGTCTCGAGCAGTTGGTACCAAAAAAACAAGTCTAATATTAGCGCTTAAAAAGAAAGGAAAGGAAAAAAAAATATGTATATAATCATGACGTCATAAAAACCAGATTGAGTTGATGTTGTGGGGCCCCATCTTCATCCTGAAAACTTCAAAAATTACTGTAGAAAAATTTGTTGTTTGTTATGGGAAATTTAAACATTAACAACAAAGACACATACTGACATATAAAGAAAGACACAGATATGAGAAAAAGTAAAGAAAGTTTACCAAGTATATAATTATTCTTATCCTGTGAGATATCTCTTATCAACAGGTTTGGAATTGAAGAGGGACTGGGCCAGAGTCCAACTCCAAAACCAGCTCTACATATTTATAAAAAAGTGTTCAATAAAACATATAGATATGTATATATATAAAGTCAATACTTACTGATCCTTAGTGGGTTGTAACCATTTTCCATCCATCACTGAGTAAATATTCAGGGTCCCTTAAATTTTTTGAAGATCAGTATTTATCTGTGGAGATAAGAAAAGAACCCTGCTCCCAACCTATTTATGTTCCTTACCATTAGTATGCTCGTTGTCCTTGTGAATGAATTGTTATTTATCTTTTCCAAGTGTCTTGTCTTCTTCATACCGAACCTTTATTAATTTTGACGGTATCCACAATTTTTCCTCACCTGTGGAGATAAGAGCAAAACCCCTTCCCCAACGCAGCACATCTCCTGGCTTCCATTGTGAGGTTAGCACATCCTTGAAATAAACTGGTTGATTTAGTTCAGTAGACTTTTCCATTATCCAATGTCTTTCTGCAGCCGTTGTTCCTTTCTCATTAGCGTTAAGAAAATTCAAGGTTAACAAAGCATTATGTAACCTATTCCTGGGGGTGTTTTCCACCCTTTTCTGTTTGTTCAACATATCCGTTATAGTTCTATTTGATCTTTCTATGACTGCCTGACCTGTAGGATTGTATGGTATACCTGTAACATGCTTGATATTGTAATAGTCAAAAAACCGTTTCATTTTCCTAGAGACATAAGCAGGACCATTATCTGTCTTTATCTGTGTAGGTATACCCATGATAGCCATGACTTCTAATAAATGAGTAATTACTGAATCAGCCTTTTCCGAACTTAAAGCAGTTGCCCACTGAAAGCCTGAATAAGTGTCAATGGTGTGATGAACATACTTCAATTTGCCAAATTCTGCAAAGTGGAACACATCCATCTGCCAGATTTCATTCCTATGGGTGCCCTTAGGATTAGCCCCTGCTGGCAGTGGCGTTTGGTTATAGAAAGAGCAAGTAGGGCACTTCTTTACAATCTCCTTAGCTTGTTGCCATGTAATAGAAAACTCTTTCTTCAAGCCTTTGCTATTAACATGATGTTTTTCATGAAATTCAGAGGCTTGTAGCACACTACCAATCAATAATTGATCAATATCTGCATTACTTTGTGCTAGAGGACCTGGCAGACCCGTATGGGATCGGATGTGGGTTATGTACATAGGGCAAAGCCTGTTCCTGATCAAATCTTGAACCTGGATAAACAATGAGGTTAGTTCTGTATCATCAGGTATAAATTCAGCAGTTTCAATATGTAAAATAACTCTTTCTGCATATTGTGAATCAGTAACTATATTGATAGGTTCTTTAAAATCCCTTAGCACCATAAGAATGGCATATAATTCTGCCTTCTGGACAGAATCATAAGGACTTTGTTCCACCTTACCCAAGTCTTCTGATTTGTAACCTGCCTTCCTTGTTTTATTGGCATCAGTATAGAATGTACGGGCTCCAGTTATTGGAGCATCACGGACGATTTGAGGAAGGATCCAAGAAGTTCTCTTTATGAAGTTAAGCCTCTTGCTTTTTGGATAGTTGTTATTAATGTCTCCCAAAAAATTAGCACAGGCTCTTTGCCATGGTTCATTATCTTCCCATAATTTCCTTAGTTCATCAGCAGTGAAAGGCACTATAATTTCTGCTGGGTCTATGCCTGCTAGTTGACAAAGTCTCAGCTTGCCTTTTATAATTAACTCAGAGACTTTTTCCACATAAGTTTTTAGTTTCTTACTTGGTTTATGTGGTAAAAAGATCCATTCCAAGATAATATCATCCCTCTGCATTAAAATTCCTGTAGGAGAAATTTATGATGGTAATATGACAAGAATACAATCGAGCTCTGGATTCACCCTGTCCACATGTACATGTTGTAATTTTTCCTCAATCATTGTCAGTTCCTTTTCTGCTTCAGCTGTTAGTTCTCTGGGACTGTTTAAATCTTTATCACCTTCCAAGGTTTTGTTCAAATGAATTATTAGATCAGGTGTTATCCCAATAGCTGGTCGTAGACTGGAAATGTCTCCTAACAGTTTTTGAAAGTCATTAAGAGTTCGTAGGCGATCTCTCCTAATTTGTGCCTTTTGTGTCTTGATTTTTTGTAAACCTATTTTATAACCTAAATAATTAACGGAATCTCCCTTCTGTATTTTTTCAGGAGCAATTTGCAATCCCCATTTAGGTAAAAGTATCTTTATTTCGTCAAACAGTCTGTTCAAGTTATCCATGTTTGGATCAGATAACAATATGTCGTCCATGTAGTGATAAATGATGGATTTGGGGAATTTCCTGCGTATTATTTGCAATGGTTGGTTCACAAAGTATTGGCATAAGGAGGGGCTATTTAACATACCCTGGGGGAGGACAGCCCAGTGGTACCTCTTGGAAGGTTGAGAATTGTTGTAAGTAGGCACTGTGAAGGCAAATTTTTCTCTATCTTCCTTTTGTAAAGGTATTGTGAAAAAACAATCCTTTAAATCAATATATAAGAGGCCATCCTTTTGGTAACAAAGAGGGCAATGGGATTCCAGATTGCAGAGGGCCCATAGGTTGAATAACCTTGTTGATTGCTCTGAGATCTGTCACCATTCTCCATTTACCCAATTTTTTCTTAACCACAAATACAGGAGAATTCCAAGGGCTGGTAGATTGTTCTATATGTCCAGCATCTAATTGCTCTTGTACCAGCTGTTCTAAAGCCTGTAACTTTTCCTCAGCTAGAGGCCATTGCTTTGTCCATATTGGTTTCTCAGTCAACCATTTTAAAGGCAAGGCTGTTGGTATCTCTGAAGGGACTTCAATTGCTTGTTCTTGTATGGCCCGAATGGCCGGTTTTCTCCGTTTATAATATCTTTTAAAATTATTTTCAGAAGTATATACTCTAGAAGTAGCAGGAATGTTAATTTGGGTATTCCATTGTTGTAATAGGTCACGACCCCATAAATTCATTGCAATATTGGCTACATATGGCCTTAATTTTCCTATTTGTCCCTCAGGCCCTATGCATTCAACCCATCTCGTGCTCTGTCTTACTCGAGATAGGGTTCCAATTCCCAGTAGCTGGACATTCACATTCTGAAGAGGCCAATATGGATGCCAAGATTCTGGGGTAATGATACTTACATCAGCACCTGTGTCCAGCAAGCCAGTAATAAAAATGCCATTTACACATACTCTCAGCTTGGGTCTTTGATCATTTATAGAAGTTTGCCAAAACACACGTAACTCATCTTTCTGATCACTATTGCTTGTAACAGTAGGCATGGGGTTTCCTAATTGTCCTGACGAGGCACGTTCTCCACTGGAACTGGAAATGATTGAACCATGTGTGCCATGGGGGCCTGTGAGGCCCCCCCTCTCACGTTTCCCATCTGTATCAGGTTGCCTTGTCTATCCCTTGTAGATCTACATTCATTCGTCCAGTGTCTGCCCTTTCCATATCTTCTACATAAACCTGAAGGCTGAGTCCTCCTATTCCTGTTATTTCTAGAAGATGCATTATTATTATTTCTGAAAGTCCGTTGTTTACAATTTCTTTTCATATGACCCATTTGGCCACAATTAAAACATTTGGTATTTTGGTGTCTCCTTTTACCATTGGAAATTGCTTCTTCCACCCATGCTTCAGTGCCATAATCAAATGTATCAACATCCAGTGTATGTAAGACCCATTCTTCCAAGGGTGCTGATCTTACCCTTAAAGGCCACAAAATCCTTTTGCATTCTGAATTTGCATTTTCATAAGCCAAATTTTCAATCATTATACGCCTTGTGTCTGGGTCAGGTATCCCTATTTGCACAGCCTTAGTAAAAAATCACTAAAGGGTTCTCTCTGACCTTGTTTAATTTTGACAAATGATTCTGTTTTCTGTCCTGGGTCTTGTACTCTATCCTATGCATTTAAGGCTGCTGTTGTGCATAGGAAGAGTGTATCCTCATCCAGATTAGCTTGGTCCTGAGGGTCAGAAAAGAGTCCTTCACCTAGAATTTTATCTATGCAAATGTTACCTCCCTTTGCCCTTTCTTGCTGTTCCAAACGTCTAGCCTCTTGCCTGAATAAGCATTTCCATTTTAAATGTGGCCCGCTATCAAGTACCGCAGAGCTCAGTTGCATCCAATCCATAGGGTTTGCTCTGCTTGTTGTTGCCCAGGATTTTAGCATTTCCTTAACAAAAGAAGCGTGCATCCCAAAAGTCATGACAGCCTGTTTAATTTCTTTGAGATCATTCATACGGACAGGCTCCCATATATCCTCCTTGATGACCTTAGGGTTTCTGGAACCAATCACCTTTTCTGTTGTTATTACTGGAAAGGCAGGTAGAGTTTTGTGGAAATTTTTCCGGAGGGATTTTCCCACAGGTGTAGTTAAAATTTGCCTTTCTACCGTTTGTTCTTCTTCATCAGAATTTAGAAATTCCTCAATCTTTTCAATTCTATTCACCATTGCCTTCTGCAATGTTTGAATCTCCTGTCCAGAATTATGTTCCAAAGCCTTCATTGAGGATTCTAAAGTATGAAGTTTGTCCATTAGAGATAAGTTCTCTTCTTTGGACATAATTTTTATGGCGTAAACTGTGCCTTCTTGTACTGACAATCTTTCCGCCAATTTGTCACAAGTTTTAGACAAAATTCGATTGTCACATTCAACCGTTTTGGTTCTCTCAATTAGTGTTTCAATTCCTTCAGAAAGTGACCGCTGGAATTTATTGTTTAAATCAGCTGATCCTTCTTCCATAGTAATAAATCTCTCCTCCATATCGGCCTGAACCTTTTTTAAATTTTCCTGTAGCAGTTCAAGCTGATTCTTGAGAAGATCGTTATCGTACCTGATGATTTTGAGACCTTCCACCTCTGCCTTAAGAATCCTGGATTCATCTCTCAAAGATTCTATCACATCCTTGCTGTCAAACCATTTGGTGCCAAAGAAAATTACTAATCCCAGAAGGATGCATAGACATGGGGTGCTAGACACCTCTTGTAAGATGTCCCACATGGTACACTCAAAGAAACCATCAAAATTCAAATTTGTAAGATTATCCGACATTTTACTTATGAAAAAAATTTTTTTTACCTGCAATGACTGGTTCCTGCCAGAGGTGGCAGAAGAGTCCACTTGATTCCACGTGGAGAGCCGGTCTGAAACAGCTCCAGACGGGAGGGGCACTTTGAATCAGATCAGCAGCACCTGGGAACCTGAAAGGGCTGCTAAAACAAAGGGCGGCTGGGGGTGGGAGACCGGGCCAGGCTGCAGCTGCGGTGGTGAACCTATTAGGGCTGTCAGGCCGCGGCACGCAAGGAGGGCCGGCCGGGCAGGACTGAGGCCGGAGGCTGGGCCCACGTGGCTGAGCTAACTCCGGGAAACGCGCTCAAAGAGGCGGCAGGGGGCCGTGAGCTCAAGAGGCGGCAGGGGGCCGTGAGCTCCTAGCGGCTCGGGGGCGAGCAGTGCGGGTTGCGGGCGGGCGGGTGGCTAGGGAGTTCAGGCGTGTCTCCCCGCGCGAGCTCCGTAACCCGTGTGCTGCCTGGTGCAGCCCAGCATCGCGACCGAGCGCACACGCCCAGGCCTGCACTGAGTGGACCAATCAGAGCCACGTGGGTGCCAAATAAAGGCGGATTTGAATTAAGTCAGACGGATAATTATAAGGTTATACAGCTTTATTAACTCACGCAACCAAAGGTTCCCGTGCAGCACAGGAGAGCAGAAGCAAGCAAGGCCCGCGCAGCGTCTGCGCACCTTATTTAACAGTCAAAGCCTGCCCCAGGTGAGCCCACCCACTAGGGGGGTGGGGCTCATCCCTACACAATAAAACATTTGAAGCAATGATCCTCTTGCCCCTGCTTTCCAGATGTTGGGATTGCAAATGTCTCAAACTACAGGCCGTTGGGATATTTAGCTTTCTGTGCCTACAGTCATTCCCCATGAGCTGTTCTGCCCCTCTATCCTGAAGTCCTTGGTGTAGTGCTATTGCACATCTCACACCTCAGGGTCTTAGTCAGGCTGGCTTATACTAGACTTACTACCGACATGCTGTCCTTCACCTGTCTCCCCACCACGCTGGTTTCCTGAGTGCTGCAGGCTTTGGGTTGACACTGTGGGTGGCCACTGCCTTTCCAGTGGCCACATCTGGCTGCTGAAAGGACACAGAAATGGATGAAAAAAATCTCTATAGCTAGATGAGAAATGTATACGCTATACTCTCAGAGAATAATTACCAGTTCCTGGGATGAATTTATCATTTTCACCTTTGCTGTTATAGTTACTCCTTCCTTCATTTCTCTGCTGAACTGCTGTTTGGGTTTCAGCTTTCTATAGGCTCATGAGAGGTGAATTTGGATTTCTGCCAGTTTTTTTCTCCAGGAACTTTGGCTGCCACACAAATCGTGTCATATTTGCTTTCAAATGTCCTGAATAGCCTCTTTTGTCTGCTTTTATTTTTTCTCACATCTTCTTGATTGCTTCAGTATTATACAAACCCAATTTGCATAACAGTATAAATCATTGTTATTTGCCAAGGCCTCCCCTATCTCAGATAGATTATGGCCCACCGTGACACTCAGGGAAGCCACTCAAGCTCCGTTCTATTCCCAAAGACCCTGCTGAATTAAGTTCTTTTTCAACTGTTCTGTAAACACAATCTTATCTGGACATGATGAATTGCATGCCCAGTTTCCTCAGTAATGTATGTTTTTCCTTTAATGTTTTCTAACTCCTAATATTTACTGGAACTTCAGGCAGTGACAACCAAGTATTCCTAATGGCTCAGATGAACCATGCCACAAGAAACTGATGGTGTAGCCTATTGTCTCAAGGAGAGATGAGCTTTTATATTTCTCAGTTTCTGCCCATTTCTACAACACTCCTACTGATCCTATCAACTTTTGTGTCCCACATCTTCAGAAACAAGACCATGAGATATGTTTGTTTCATTTTTAAAAATGTCTTTTCCAATTCAAGCAGTTCAGAGGCAAAGCACTCCCTAATCATTATTGTTTTCTGGATTGGGATATTATTAAAGCCCCTGACTTCATGCTGAGTTACAGAGTCTCCCCCCCCACCCCATGTCTAAAGATGGGCCTGAAGGTATCTTTTACCAATTCTTTCTCTCTTTCTCTCCAATTCTTTCCATGAGATCCAAGTTTCCAAATGCAGAATGGATTATTTAATATAGATGTAATTCGTATCTGCTTCCTTTACATGCTACACAGCTAAAAGAATAAGACAATATCTCCAACTCATTCTTTCAACTCTGCTTTTCCTGCAAACTCAAGAACAGTGATGAGGATAGCATTAACATGCCTTTTTCTTTCTTTCTTTTTTCTTTTTTACATGGGTAAGTTCTTTCTGGGAAGGTAGCTGAGCTTTGTTGGTTATGACCCACAGAGAAGGTCGCAAAACTAATGCCACAGCTGACTTATGATCTCACCCCATAATGCTACTTTAAGAATTATGGTATATCCTCTAGCCTGCTAGATCTTTTGTGTTAGATCCTGCTCATCATGGAAGCATGCTCCTTTATATTCATGTAGGAAGGTCTCCACACCGAGATCCATGTCCCCACCACATGAACATTCCACATTCAAAAGAAGGGTAGCCTTATGTCTTAAAACCAATAGCAGGAGCAATGCAGTTCATAATACAACAAAAAGAAATGCAATTCATGCAACATGGGAGAGATTGGCCACATCAAGGTTGTTCCCAAGTGTTGACAGGGGCTTCTGTCCCACCTGGTCCCACAGCCACTCAGTCCCTAAGAAACACACAGAGACTTATGTTAATAATAAACTGGTAGGCCTATTAGCTTATGCTTCTTATTAACTAACTCTTATATCTTAAATTAGCAATAATTCTTGTTTGCATTAGCCATGTGGCTTGGTACCTTTTATCAGTAAGGCATTCTCATCTTGATTCCTCTTAGTCTGGGTGACAACTACAGACTCAGCCTTTCCTCTTCCACGAATTCTCCTATTCTGGTCATCCTACCTATAAGTCCTTCCTGGTTGCCCTGCCCATACTTCCTGCCTGGCTACTGGCCAATCAACATTTTATTAAACCAATATAAGTGAGAAATCTTTACAGGGCACAAGATCATTGTCCCACACCACTTCCCTCCTTTTTTTTTTCCAAAACAAAATCTCTGAATCTAATCTCCTTTGTTTAGCTTTCTTCCTGACCATTAGCCATAGCAACTTATAACCAACACTCTAAACAAAGAAAAACATCCATAATCCATTTTCGGTGAATGCAGGTGTAGTTACTTCCTGATGATTGAGGGCACTGATAATCTTATGGGGACCTAAAGAAAATTTAGGATTATGTTCAAGTCCTGACTGGAATAGTCTTTGAGACTTGATCATCTCAGCCAACAGTCTTGAGGATGCTCTGGAAGTAGAACTCAGAGGAAACTCCATCAGAGATCTTGTGAAATGTTGGATCATCTGGGCCATCATCTCCTATCAGAGATCTTTTCCAGGGGGTCTTCCTTGACCAAACCTGATTTTTCTTAGCCCAGAATAAATCCACAGTCCTTCATTTCCCATGGAAACAAAAGCAAAACCTCTTCTCCTAAGTAACATGTCTTTTGACTTAAATTTTGAATACAAGGCATTTTCAAATTATATATGTTGGATTAATCCAATAGCATTTATAATCAAATGTCTTTTAGCAGTTGTTG
Organism: Microtus obscurus; assembly: GCA_963919715.1. Lineage (NCBI taxonomy): Eukaryota > Metazoa > Chordata > Mammalia > Rodentia > Cricetidae > Microtus > Microtus obscurus. The sequence continues at coordinate 40,763,305 of CAWTZC010002514.1, forward strand.
CTCCTTCCTCAGCTGTCAAACAGTTCAAAGACAACACAATAATATATGCTATGCAGATACTCTGTGTATTTGTTTCTTGGTGGTAACAGGGACTGGGTGGGACTTCGCCTATAGATTGGCACACCATCATGTGCCAGCTAAATCCACAAAAAAACAAGAAAGCTTGGAATGGAATTCTAGACACAGAAGGACATATTTAAGCATGACTTCTTGGTAGCCTGCATTTTTTTTTTTCGGACAAGCTCTGTTTGCTGGTGGTGAACAGGAACACAATGGTTCCTTTATGAGAGATCTTCCTCCAACAAAGCTATACCTCCTAATCCTCTAATTCTTTCAAATAGTCCATCTCCCTGGTGGCTAATCATTTGAATATGTGGACCTAAAGGTACCATTCTTACTCAAATCACCACACATAGCTATTAGGATAACATATAAATAGAATTTTGTCAATGTCATTAGGAACCAAGATTTTAGGCTAAGAAGAAAAGATAAAAATATTAAAATTTAAAAGTTAGTAAATATTCCTAAATAAAAACTGAAATATTAAAAAACCCTCATATTTGCAATATTAAAGTTATTTTATAGCTCAGACTCCTAGAAAGAGCATTTGCCAAGTCCATGCTAAAAGCAATAAGCAGGACACATATTCAGTTTCCATAGAAGGAATTAGAAGTGAGTTTTTAAGAAACAAAGCAGAACACACACAAAATCTAGAATATTCATCTTACTGGAAAGCTGGGGATTCTCTGAAGGACTATAACAGTCTTATCAGGGGCCACCATAAAGAGGTCCCCACTGTCCAGAGACAGAATAATTTGAACCCTAATTAGAATGAAATTTCTTAGTTTATAATGATACAAGTTTGATCATACCCTAGATACCCATGGCAGTGTTAAAACAACAGAGCGTGAAGCTGGTCTGCAGTATCTTGGATCTGAAATGTTCCCCAAAGGCCCATGTACTAAAAGCTCATCCCCAGCACATGGTGTTATTGGGATTTGGTGGAATAATGAAGAGACAGAGATTCATGGCAGGAAGTTAGGTCACTGGAGGGGTACTCTAGAGGGATATGGGACCCCAGCCCTGTGTTTGATTTCCAGACACTGTGAAGTGAACAGCCCTTTGCCATAAAGCACTTGCACCATAGCAAACTGTGCTACTGCAAGACCAAGTAATGGGTCTAAGCAACTGCATGTTTAAAGCTCTGAAGTCATGAACCAAAATAGCATTTTTTTATTTAGAAATTATCTCGCTATTTCATTGCAATAAAAAACTGGCCAGCACAAAATTTAAATCAGTGGCTCTCAGCTTTCTAGCACTGTGACCCTTTAGTACATTGCTTCACGTTGTCTCGATCCCAACTGTAAAATTATTTCTTTGCTACTTCATGACTTTAATCTTGTTACTGTTATAAATCATAATGTAATTATCTGATAAGCAAGATATCTAATATGCAACCCCCCCAAAGAGGTCATTACCCACAGGTTGGGAACCATTCATCTAAATATCCAAAGTTAGCAATATTTATACATATGTGCAGGCACTACTTAAACTTTGGAGGAAAGATCATTATGATTTATAAAAATATTTATAACATATTGCTAAATTTAAAAGTCATAAAATATCACACAAAGTAAATAGAAGTTTAAAAACATTCATAGAAGGTAAACAAATTAAATATACTATAAATTATGAATAGGCATTATAACTGCATGGCAAGGTTATAGGTCATTGTATCTTGTCTATATTTTCTGCAATCAATATACATAATTTTGTATTTGAGTATAGCAGACACTATTATCAAATGTTTATTAATATAAAAATAAATATTTTTAAATGGTAGCCCATGAATAGAATAATATTTTCCATATTATCAGTAATTCTTAAGCCTGTGTTTAAGATTTAATCAATAGTTAAGGTAGGAAACTATTGATCTGGTTTAATTTTGTCTCTCTCTCTCTCTCTCTCTTTTGGTTTTTTGAGACAGGGTTTCTCTGTAGCTTTGGAAACTATTCCGGAACTCACTCTTGTAGACCAAGGTGTCTTTGAACACACAGAGATCCACCTGCCTCTGCCTCCCAAGTGCTGGGATTGAAGGCATGCACCACCACTGTCTGGCTTCAACTTTGTCTTTTTCTAGAGTCACCAAAAGAGTAAGGCTATTTGCTCAATTCTAATTTTATTAAACAATAAAGGAAAGCCAAGAATAGAAAACATATTGACACATAAGAGATTAGATTTGTATGAGTTTGAAGTTAATGTGGATCTGTATATAAGGCTTTGCACTTCCTCCTAAACCTAGAGAGGAATGGTTACATATGGCACAGGTGAATTTGTCATGACAGACTAACAAGAGACTATAGATTGACCTCCTAGGATCGGAGGATTTTTTTACTGTAGACTATGGTGATTGCATATCACCTCAAGAGGCATTTCCTCTTATATCAGTATCGTAGCTATGAAACGACATTAGGAACCAGGGAATGTCATCATTTTAGAGAAATAGCCTTGGTGGCAGACGCTTCAAAATGTCTTCTTTGGTTGCCTAGGAGACCGACCTCAATCAAATCTAATGCAGCCAATGAAAAGTGATTGGGCAGAGGGCAGAGTGAATATGGGAGCTCATTTTCAGGTGACTCCATGCATAAAGCAAAAGTATTTGCCAACTTACCAGAATACACCCAGCCTAACAGAGAACAGGGAAGGCACGTCAATCAGGAAATATCACGGGCTTAGATCACAGAATTTCTCGTGTTAAAAAAGAGGTAGTTTAGAAAATGCGTACTTTAAAAAGGTAAGAAATGAGATGGAGTAAAATCCATGCAGTTAAAGCCCGCGGGGCTAAGAAATGTTCTGCATCTTGATCACGGGCGAGTTGAGGGCTGTTTTCAGTGGAAAGAAAGGAAAAGAATGACCACACCGGTGTTTTCCCTTTGTGTCTTTAAAGCCTGAGAGTGCGGCTGGAGAGCTCCGCCTGCCCTCTGCTCTGCCTTCCTGTTTTATCTGACTTCAGGTGTGCTGGTTGTGTTTGGAAAAGGCTGATCTGATGCTGCGAAGGAAAGCAAGTCCTCCCACAAAGTCCGTGTAGTTGCCAGGTGCTGGGGGGGGGAGGCACACAGAATGAGGGCTTACTAGGTGGAGCCTCCTTTTGGAGGGGTGAAAAGTTCTGGAAATACAGAGAGGAGATAAGTTGCATGGCACTGTGAGTATGCTACTGGCAATGATTTGTTGGCTTTGAAATGGTTACAACTGTAAACCTTACTGCATTGAAAGCATCTGCAAATGCACTGCCTTGGGAAGGAGGATATGAAGAACGGGGAGTGCGGGCATCAACCAAGTCACAGAAGGACAGGAAAGGAGAAAAAAACAGAATCACATTCCACAATACAACTCAGAACACAGTCTTCATTCAGTCTTGTTAATCTGGTTTTGTCTTAGTACTAGTTAGGTTTTAATTGACTTCAGAAGTTTACACAGAAGCCATAGGCTATCTGTCTGCTCATGTTAGACTTAATATATCCCAGGTAATTATCCTCTTTTTTATATTAGTTTTTTGTTTAACCTTTGAATACATTATACTATCTCCAGTCGTTTTGTTGTTTTTGATTTGAAATGGAGTTTAACTCCACTTCTCCTGGGACTCACTACGTAGCCTATGCTATTCTTTAATTCATAGCAATCTTCGTGCCTCAGACGAAGGGGGTTCTGGGATTTCAGATGTGATCCGCCATGCCCAGTTTCACTTCCATGTCTTTCAAATGTCTCAATTACTTTTTATTATTGCTGATTCATTAATTTGTGATGGTTTCCTAGCCTTTGGAAGCATTTGTATCATGAAGACTTCTACAAGAAAATCAAAATACTAGCTCTAGTCATAATGGTCCATACAGCTACATGTAATGCTATAGGCTCTTACTCCATGGATTCTCAAAGTAGAGACATAATACAAATAGCTTACACACAAATGATAGGCACTCAAATGGCAATGCAAATTACGTGCATTAAGAGCAAAAGGAAACACAGAATCATTCAGTAGCTGATTCCCTTCCAGTCTGCTCATTGCACTGAGGTTTTCTTGCAATGAAAACAGTAAAATAAAGCAAATAGTCCTTATTTTCTGATGACTATTAGCCTCAGATTCAATAGTATTTCTTCCCCACTTCCTAATAACACTTTACTGTAAAGGCAACTTTAGCTAGGATATAAGGAGTGTTTTTTACATCCATAATGAAAACAACTAGAGCAACATGAAAACCACATATATTAGATTCTTGGCAGTTTCCTAGCAATGCTCTTGGGACATAGAGGTAGTGTTTATCGACTCTCTGTGTGTGCCTTACACATATTATTATAGGAGCAGAACCTTGACATAATGAAGGGACATGGTGAGTATTTCCCGGTCCTCAATCCTCTAAACATGGCTGTAGCAGGTAGTTTCCCAAGTTATATTTTTGCCAAGCGCTGAATGCTTCTTGCAAATAGCCTCATGCTATGCTGCATAATTTCCCCACAGTTAGAACGATCCTTTTCTCCACCTGCATAGCCATTTTAATAAGCAAACAAGCAAACCAAAAAAATCACTTTGCAAGAAGACTGAATGACAAATGAAGTGAGAACAAGAGTTGGCTGAGCTGGGCAATCAGCTGAGATCACTTATGTCTAAGAAATTTCCTGGTGTATTAGTCCTCCAGAAGGCCCTCTTCTTCTTATGCTATGTACAATTGTACACTTTTGGGGTGGGTACAAATTGGCACAGTGTTGTGGGAGGGATTTTTGTTAGAATTCCAAACATTTAAAAATGCTTAAGTCTTTTGGCTTGGCAATTTCACCTGTTGAAATTTCTTCTGTAGAGGATGTGGTATCCATGAGCAATTATATAAATATTGATCATAATTTTAGTTATAACATTAAAAACATGCAAGGAGGCAGTTAAAAAGAATTGAATTGTTTTTGAGCTGTAAATCTTTATTTCTTTGTTCTGCTTAGAATCATGAGAGCTGGACTCCGTAAGCATCTCTGTGCCAGCCAGCAGAATATCTAGTGTTAAGCCTGTAAAACCTGAGTTTTCCAGAACAGTGAGTAGATGCGTGGTGATGAACTGGACCATCTAAGAAAGACTTGTTAGGTACCTGCCTCTCAATCTCTGATCTGTGCATTGTAGCTATTCGACAGAGCCGTGTATCAATTATTTGATTTTTGTTTATGAAACATCACTATGGTAGTTCCAAGATTCCTCCCCCAGAGGACTTGGATCATCAAGGGCTTGTTTTGAAGCTTAAATGTCTTAGTGGACATTTTATTAGGCTATTCTATGTTTCCAGACATTTCTGAAACATGGGATAACTGATAAGACTAATGACCCTCATAACTGTGAGCGAACTAGAACATTTTCTTTGCTGTACAGTGATATTTTCTTCTCTTCCCCTTGAATTTAGCTAACCTGTGTGACAACCTCAAGGGAGAGAATGTAGCAGAAGTGATGCCATATGGTGCTCAACATTAGTTTAGGAAAGACTATGTTTGTTTCTCTGGAGACATTGATATGGAAGCTGTCAGTGACCATTGACTAAACCCACAAGGTTAGGTCTTCCTCAATGCTCATTGGAGCACCAATTCATAACACTATTGAAAAAGCTTTGCTTCCTTATGAAGAAGGAATTAAAAAGGTCCTACTGTTATAGCATTTGGGCTCTGGTTGGATGATTTGGGGAAGATTTGAGTAAAAGGTTTTGTCTAGATTTGGTGCTGTTCAAAGATGAAAAAACACAACTAGGTATTTTGTGGATGTGGTGGTTTGAATAAAAATGACTCCCATAGTCTTATTATACTTAAATGCTTAGTCCCCAGCAGTGGCATTATTTGAGAGGTTTAGGAGGATTAGGATGTTTTGTGGTCTTGTTGGAGGAAGTGTGTCACTGAGAATGGGCTTTGAGGTACCAAATTCCATGCCAGGCCCAGTCTCTTTCTCTTTCAATCAAGAACTCTCAGCTACTTCTCCAACACCATGCCTGTCTGTGTACCACCATACTACCTGCCATGATGATAATGATTAATCTCTGAAACTGTAAGCAAGTCCACAGTCAAATTCTTTCTTCTTTACGAGTTTCCTTGGTCATGGTGTCTCCTCACAATAACAGAGCTGTAACTAAGACAGTGGAGTATTGGAATGACCGTACTCTGTCCGCATTTTTATAAAATCATGAAGTGGTCTCAGAGTGACCTTGTCTGAGGTTGACATTCTATAAAACTGTTTATGTCCAGTAAGGGAATACAGCCTGGCTGCACAGTCAGATTGCTTCTGGACATGAGGGATTGCTTTTGCCTTTTTCATAACTTCCTCCTTTTATGTAAGAAATGTTGCTATTCTGGGATACCATATGGAGCGACCCCATAAATATGGAAAAGAAGGGTGTAGAGTCCAAGCCCCCAACAATTAAAGTAGTCTCAATCCAGCTGACAAATCTTTGAGGGAAGAAGACTTTGATAAAATCACAGCTATAGCTAGTTTGACTACAGCTTTGTGAAGGGGAATTGCTTAGCTGAGCCAGGTTAACACCCACATTTGTAATTAAAGGAAATAATTATCATGAATTTACGCGACTCTTCTCAAGTGACTTTTTACACAGGGATAACTTATACAGCTGTCTAGAGTGCAGCATGAACATCTGGCCTACGCCCTTACATCAGGAGGATTTTTTTAACAAGAAGTAGGTGTTTGAAGTGACTTGAGAGGAAGAATAACAATGGAACTTAGTAAAGAGGCAGAGAGGACTAGGCAAAAAGTACTCATTTACAAAGAGACAGGGAAATGGTAAGGCTTAGATGATGTATAAAAGGTGATGCTCAGGAAGTCGGCAATGAGAACATTCCAGAAAGGGGGCTGATATTGAGAATTCTAGCTTTGGAAGGAGATCCAGTAAGAAGCTGGAAATGTCCTTTGGATTTAGCAGCAATGCATTTTCATTGTTGAGAAGAAGTGGGGCATAGGCAATGTTGCAGGCAGAAGTCAGTTGAAGTGTGACAACCAGAGAAGAGAAAACGAGAAAGAAGAGCATCAGACTCCACGCTGTTTTACCATGCATCATGGTACTGTTGTTCTGACCATTTGTTGATGGAGCTTTATGTCCTGCATGATCCTGCAACTGTTCAGTCCCAGATAAACTCATAGAGGCTTGTATTAATTACAAACTGTTTGGCCTCTTTGCTCAGTTTTATTTTTTACTAACTAACTGTTACTATTTAAATTAACCCATAATTCTTATCTATGTTTAACCATGTGGCTTGATACATTTTCTCAGTAAAGCATTCTTGTATTGCTTCCTCTGCATCTGGCTGATGACTACGCCTCTGTCTTTCTTCTTTCCAGAATTCTCCAATCTGGTTGCCTTGCCTATACTTGCTGCCTGGCTACTGGTCAACCGGCATTTTATTAAACCAGTACAAATGACAAATCTTTACAGTGTACAAGAGCATTATCCCACAGCAACTATTTGTGCCTATATAATTTCTTTTTTACCATTTAATAACACCTGAACCAATCACATCATGCCATGAGCCCTAAAATTTCACAACAGCTTGTATAGGCCATCTCCTGGGACATATTATTGCTGGACTTTCCAGTCATAAATGCACTACTGCATCATTGAGTGTTTTAGTCTGTCATTATAAGCACTTTCAATCTCTCATGTTTATTTCTCTGGCAATTATAATAGGCCATCATTTAGAATAGTACCCGGTGTTCAGTGTTCACTGGTGCCTTGTAATTATTTCAGAAAAATAGTCTCGGTTTAAAAGTTATAAACACTGCAGAAATAGCTTACTTTTGCCAGAAAAGTCTGGCTAATCATTTTAGTTATACCCTGCTGACTCACTGGCCTGCTAGTCAGGACGCCCAGTCTAGTGTGTTCTCCTAGCAGGCGATTCTGATTACAAAATGGGAGTCAAGGTCTCCTTGGTGACCGTGAATGAGTTACTAGGGATGGTGGATAGAAATCCCTCTCCTTTGAACCCATAAGTAGGTCCTGCTGTAAAGACATTGTCCTCCTCCATTGAATCTCTTTCTTTCTTCCTTTTAGGGTCTCATCTATTCCCTCATTACTTGTCTGTGCTTTCCTTGCTAGAGATGCATAGAGGAAACAACCAGGGCAAGGATGGCAATGGGTGGGATCAAAGCTTTAAAATGAAGTGTTCATATTTTAAAGAACTTAAAGTATATGTTTAAAATGCCAATTATAAATGAGACTACACAGACAAAAACATGATTGGTATGTTTTGAAGACAATATGTAGCACACATTTTAAACTGTGGTCATATTTCTGGGCAACATTGAAGTCAGCCTCTTTTCTATATCCTATAGTTACCTTGAAATATTACCACCAGAGTATATTGTTTGTGAAAATACTCTTTTGCATGTATGTAAAGGTATAAAAAGTACATGCCGTGAGGCAAAACTATTTGTGCATTTCTTCCTATTTTTAGGTTATCAGCAAGGGCCAATATGGAAGTTTTCTACACATTCCTCAGGATTTCAGGAGACTTGCTTTGAGCTACAACTCTGACCCAGTGGGGGAAGGAAACACTTGTAGAAAGTGAGTAGAGACGCTAAGAGAGCTTGTCACAGAAGTGACTTACAGGGTGTGTTTGAGTGCCTAGTGCTACCCTGGAGATCTTCACACAGCGCATTTAGTCATCTACGATTGCATGGAATGTGCCCTGGGACTGTGACATCCTGAGAGAGATAGTCTGAGCTGTCATCTTAAGGGAAAACTGTAGAATGCGGGGCCAAAACCAGCCTGCGGTGGGGTTTGGGGGTAGAAGAGAGGGAAGGATCTTGGCAAATGGCTCATGTAAAATAGTTGTGTCATCTTCATTTGTATAGTTCTTGTGACTCATTTCCAGGCTCATATGGTGGGCAGATGGGTGCAAAATGCCTCTTGGTACCCTTGGCAGGTTCTTAGAAGGGACATACAAATCACAGTGGCATGGTGTGACAAACAGACACAGCCAAGTTTCTGAGGGCTTCTCATGTGTGTGCATGTAGGCATGTGTGTGGACACATCTCTGTGCTGACATGTCATAAACCTGAATCTGATTTCCAGATCCCCAAATTGCATATGCCTCCTTGGTATGCCGGAGAGAATGCCTCTGTAGAAGTAGAAAGCAAGATGAGTACAAAGCTCTTTCTTCTCTCTGCCATCAGGGACAACACTAGTTTTAGTTATAGTGATTTGGGGGCCTCAAATACCTTCAGCAGTATTGATGGTGCAAACACAAAAGGTAGCAGATGATTTGACCCTGTGTTATTTTATAGAGCATTTGGTTTCTTTTACCTTTACAAAGTATAAAACTCATTTTAAAATGAGCTTGAATTTTTAATTTTAAATCTTTAAAACTGTGATCAAATCTAATTCTTTCTTCTTACTTAGAAGGAGCAATCTCATCTGGGAAACCAGAGCCCGTGTCTTACCATTGACATTTTCACTTTTGCACTTGTTATTTCTTATTATTGTGGAAATACTCATTCTAAACGTAAATAGCTAGAACAATGTTTTCTGTTTACTTCATCCATCTCTGTACATATTTCTTATCTCATTTCTATTCAGTGAGATCCTACTTAGCATAGTTTACAATCCTTTCCTATCCTAAAGAAATCTCAAGGATGCTGAGATGGTATAAGACACAGTTCCAAGGACACATGCTGTTAGCAGCATCCCAGCAAGAAGCTTGAACCTTGGCCTGGTGAACTTATTGCCTTCTTGTTCCACCAAGCAGTCCCTCCAACTGATGGCATCACCAGGGATAGTCCTCACTTCTTCTAGGAAGATGTGATGACTAGTCTCAGTTGTTAACTAGACTACATCTAAATTTAACTAAAACCCAAACAGCTGGGAACATCTGTGAGGGATTTTTTTCTTAATTAAATCATTTGAAATAGAAAGATCCACTTTTAATCCAGATATTTTAAGGTGTAATGATACACCATTAATCTGGGTCACAGCTTCTGCTGGCAGTCTATAAAGGACATGGAAGAAGGAAACTTTGCCTGCTTGTTCTCCCTCTCACTAGTAAGTCTATTTTTTGCATTGGCATTAGAGCCTATTTCTTTGGGATCCTGGCATATATTGAAGGTCAGCTGAGATATTTAGCTCTGTGAACTGAAAATCTACTATATTATTGGATCTTCCATTGGTAGACAGCCATGGTTAGAGTAGCTGGATTACAGCCTGTAAGTCATCCTGATAAATCACACACACACATACTCACATGTGCACGCATACACACGCACATACACATGCATGCATGTATGTTTTATTAGGATCTACAGTGGGATCTACTCATAAATTCAATTATGGAAGCTCACACACATATGTATGTATACCCATATATATTCCTTCTATAAGTTCTATTTCTCTAGAGAACCCTGAATAACACAGATTTTGGTATCAGGACTGATTCAGAATTAGTCATGCAACCATGCAACAGTGCATAAAGGTGCAGAACCAGTCCTGTAACCATGCAACAGAAGCATGAGGATGAATATTTTAAGTATCTGGAACAGGCTTTCCAATTTGCCAACACCTACAGTTACTGAAGTCTCTCCAATTACTGAAACCTGTCCAAGAAGCTTGGAGAGTACTTAAATTCATGGTGTGAACTATTTTACAAACTTAAAAAAAAACAAATACATTTGTTTATCCTGATTTACTCACTAAGAGAGGCAATGCCTCTGTAAATAAAACTTTTGACAATTTGTGGGAAAATAAGGAAAACGATGATGATACTAGTTGGTTGCTCATAGCATGTCTTATAAACTGACAAAGGAAGAGAATGAGCTCCATGATGGAATTAGCCAACTTCTAACATCTCAGAATACAATGAAGGAAAACAACAAACTCAGGAATAAAATTAACCAACTCCATATGTTCATACACAGTCTAAAATTTTTAAGTGTGCCCTGGAAGAGAATCTTCTTTCTGGAAACCGCAGAACTCAGGAAAGCAAACTGAAGCCCCCCATTATAAAATTAACTGAATTAGAGCAAAAACCCAAGTCCCACCTCAGAGTGTGGCAGTCCTTAAAGTAAAGATATTAGTTGATAAGGAATTGGATCCTGTAACATGAGGGTGGAGATGTGCAGGAGAACCTTATTGAAGCTGAGAACTTTGAATCTTCAAATTCTAAGGGTTTATCTCACCTGAGGAAGTAATCTTTCCACCCTCACTGGAAGATATCCTCCCATATCCATCCCTTGAAATATTGCTTTTAAAGCTTTGGACTGAGGAATAATTCTTCTTTGTCTGCTAAACCAGCAGTGATTTTTTTGGAGGGGGAAGAGATGCAAGGAAAGCCAATACCAATGTTCTTCAGGGCCCACCAATAGTTACCTATAGATCTATAACCAGACTTAAGTCTAAAAGACTTTTAGAGTATAGACAGAAGTTTCTGTTACACCTGATCTCACAACCATTCAGTCCCAAAGAAACACACAGAGGCTTATATTAATTATAAACTGTTTGCCCTATTAGCTGAGGCTTATTATAAGCTAGCTCTTACAACTTAAATTAACCCATAATTCTCATCTATGTTTAGCCATGTGGCTTGGTACCTTTTCTCAGTGCATCATTTTTGTCTCACTTCCTCTGTGTCTGGGTGGTGAACAGTGTGGTCCTCATGAGATGTTCAACTCTGCTCCAGGGTTTTGCTTCACCATAGTGGATAACGGTCTCCATTTGGGTGTAGTCTCTTGCTTGGGGGTAATTTTGACTTCCACCTAACAAAGTGTTCACAGAATTTGAAATGAGAAAAAAAAAGTTAAGAAGGTAAGTAAAGCTAGAGAGGGACAAGATGAAACTAGTCATTCTAGTGACCCATGTCCTCCTCCAGAATTTCTGTTATATTTTTTTCAGTCAATAATGAGAAGAAATATAGAGCAAGGCAAGACTGCCTTTGGTGCTTAGAAGTCCTTGGGTCTGTGTTATTCTTCTGCTGGTTGGGTAGGTCTTTTGACTGACAGAGAATAGAAGTAAGAAAAAAATGGTTCTAAAGTAAAAGAAAAGAAAAAATGCAGAAACTTGCTACAGTATGTTCCTATTGAAGAGAGAATAGGCATGAATAGAAGCACATGTTTTCTTTTTATGGTATAGGTTTGATTATGGTCACTGGTTTTGAGTAGGTTTGCCTAGAGTTTCTTTATTTGATTTACTTACTTGCCTGCAGCTGAATCAGTTGGACTTGCAGGCTTCCTGCTTCAATTTAATGCATTTGCTTATTGAGTGTCAAGTACTGTGGGTGATGAAACGTCTAGAAACTTCATTCAAGTCTCAGCTCAAATGCAACTTGCAGGATGACTTCTTGCAAACGTCTCATTCTCTCTTTGCCTACTACCTTTCGTGCTATCCCAAGCCTGCTCTAATGTACCTCTTTGTATAACTATAAGAATCCTATCCATTTCCTCATACATTAATGACCTGTAGCTCTCACTTCTGAGATACTATAATACGTGACTTCCGTCTCCATGGAATGAACTTGGGGCCTTCCTTCATCTTTTGAAACTTTTATTTCCTCCCACCTGTAACTCTGATTTGTCAGGTAGTCTTGACTGTTCTATTCCGAGCATCTTGAACTCTCCCACTGTCCCCTACTGTCTCTCTTGTCCAGGCTCCTTTGAGGCATTCTAATGTCAGCAGCATCTTGAAAGCTCTCTTACCCTCACTGTGCCTGTGGTGGCTAGTTTTATGTCAACTTGATTCAAACTAGAGTCTTCAAAAAGGAGAGAACGTCAGGTGAGAAAATGCCTCCATAAGATCTGGCTATAGGGCATTCTTTAGTGATTGATTGGGGAGGGCCAAGCCCATTTTAGGTGATCCTATTCTTAAACTGGTGGAACTGGATCCTATAAGAAATCATGCTGAACAAGCCATGATGGGCAAGCCAGTAAGCAGCACCCCTCCATGACCTCTGCATCAGCTCCTATCTTCAGGTTTCTGCCCTGCTTAAGTTCCAATCCTGCTTCCTTCAGCGATGAATGATGGTATGTAAGGGTAAGCAAAATTTACTCCCTCCTTTCCATCTTGCTTTTGGTCATGGTGTTTTATCACAGCAACAGCAGCCCTAAGAAGGCAGCCTTTTTAGCCTATCTGACAAGAGAAGCTGCAAGGATATGATCCGAATGCAGAGCAGGCCATGCCTGCCCGGCTGAAGCGCCCACCCAGTAGTCTGTGGTCATAGCTGAACAGAACAGCCAATGAGGCCAAGTGACTGGCCAGAAAGTCTTTCCAGTCACACTTACAATGAGGGCTAGCAACAATTGCATCACGACCTGTCAGATTAGGGACTACAAATGCAGTTTTTCTTGAGCAGCCAAGGACTAATATATGGAAAATAATGCTGCCGGAGCTCTTCATGCCAACAAATTAGAATTTTATTTCACTTTAACGCACAATAATTTTTAGTTTTGACAAATTGTTATTTACTTGCCGCTGAAAGCAAATTGAAGAGCTCAGAAAATATTGAAGAGCTTAGAAAATAGGAGCAATTTATAAATTAGTCAGGTCTGTATTTACTTTCAGCTTTAGGTTTTTCCGTGCCGTGGTAACATTTATTTATCGAAAGTATGCATTTATTTTTATAGCAAGGAGATATGTGAAATAATTTAGCTGTGTTGTGAATTTTATTACCAGAAGCTAATGCTGATTATTCTTAATGCAGTTCATTCCATTTCATGAGGTTTCTCTTTGGGAACTTTGTGATGTGAATTTTCATAATGCATGGGAAGACATTTTAGAGAATACTAATGAGACATTTCAGAGACTTGACTTCATAATTTTAAATATGAGTTATATTATTATTAAGATAACTTTGGCATTGTATGCCTAACCCAAAGAATTTTTATAGCAACTTTTTAAGAAGTAGAAAAAAAAAAAGGTAAAACAAACTTTGTCACCATTTTAATTAGGAAAAGGTAGGTTTGCATAACCCTGTGAGGTGAAGTGAACCATGACCCGGGCAGTGCTGAAGCATGCTTGGGCAGCTGTTTATATTGGGTTTCATGGTCTGAGTTGATGAGGATGACTGTCTCTTCCTCAATGAACAGGTTCCACTGAGATACGACCTCAGATGACTGGATTCAGAGTCTGATGTGGGATTCCCACATTGAATGAATACCACTGGTTAATAAAGAAACTGTCTTAGGCCTGTGATAGGGTAGAGTAGAGCTAAGTGGGGGAAACTAAACTGAATGCTGAAAGAAAGGAGACAGAGTCAGAGAGAAGCCATGGAGCTGCCACCAGAGACAGACATGCTGAAAGCTTGCTAGTAGGCCATGATCCTCATGGTAAAATATAAAATTATGGAGATGTGTTAATTCTAGATATAAGAGCTATCTTGCAATATGTTTAAATGATTTAATTTTACAGTTTCTGTGTGCTTATTTTGGTTCTGAGCAGTCAGGAACAAACAAACAACTCTCCTTACAACAAGAGTCTAGCATATTAACCATTACACAATGGGACCTGGTGTGCATAACTCTGTAGCTCTCTTTAAAGACACATGCACACATAAACACACACACACACGCACATGCACACAATGTTGGACTTTCCTATGGATTTTATGCAAAAAATGCATATATAAGATATATTGCTTATACATAATATTTTTATATGTAATCTTTGCAACTGTTTGCACATTTTATATCTGTTTTTTCATGTGTATTGATAGAGTTGTTCCTGTGAAATGTACATTCAAAATATATTTAATTTTTTTAAACTTGTCACTACAATAAGCATTCTTACCTAATGTATAGAAGAATAAATATAATTTAATACCAAAATTATCCTTTTCTTAATAAAGCAAGAATGAATTATTTATTTTAGCATAGTATGACATGTCAAACTCAAGTTGCCTTCAAATGCAATTTAATTTTCCATTATCTAGCTTTTCAAATTGCCATAGGGTCTTTTTCATCTCTTTTCTTCTTTTAGGCACTGTCTGTTCTCCACCTCCAATATTTAAAATCAATTTCAAACTGTATCAAAACAATTTGAAATGATCAAAAAATCTATTTTATCAAATTTTCAGGATCAATCTATAGCATTAGTAAAATATGTATTTGATGCTACTAATTTATTTTTTTTCTTTTTTTTTCATTTATTTATTTATTTATTAAAGATTTCTGTCTCCTCCCCACCGTCACCTCCCCTTCCCTCCCCCTCCCCCGATCAAATCCCCCTCCCTCAACAGCCCAAAGAGCAATCAGGGTTCCCTGCCCTGTGAGAAGTCCAAGGACCACCCACCTCTATCCAGGTCTAGTAAGGTGAGCATCCAAACTGCCTAGGCTCCCACAAAGCTAATAGGTGCAGTAGGATCAAAACCCCATTGCCATTGTTCTTGAGGTCTCAGTAGTCCTCATTGTCCGCTATGTTCAGCGAGACCGGTTTTAACCCAGTCTTTTTCAGACCCAGGCCAGCTGGCCTTGGTGAATTCCCGATAGACCATCCCCTTTGTCTCAGTGTGTGGGTGCACCCCTCGCGGTCCTGAGTTCCTTGCTCGTGTTCTCTCTCCTTCTGGTCCTGATTCGGACCTTGAGATTTCAGTCCGGTGCTCCAATGTGTGTCTCTGTTTCTGTCTCCATTCATCGCCTGATGAAGGTTAATATTCAGGAGGATGCCTATATGTTTTTCTTTGGGTTCTCCTTCTTATTTAGCTTCTCTAAGAACCCGAATTATAGGCTCAATGTCCTCTATTTATGACTAGAAACCAAATATGAGTGAGTACATCCCATGTTCGTCTTTTTGGGTCTGGCTTACTTCACTCAGGATAGTGTTTTCAATTTCCATCCATTTGCCTGCAAACTTCAAGAAGTCCTTGTTTTTTACTGCTGAGTAGTATTCTAATATGTATATATCCCATACTTTCTTCATCCATTCTTCAATTGAAGGGCATCTAGGTTGTTTCCAGGTTCTGGCTATTACGAACAATGCTGCTATGAACATAGTAGAGCATATACTTCTGTTGTATGATACGCCCTCTCTTGGGTATATTCCCAAGAGTGGTATTGCTGGGTCCATGGGTAGGTTGATCCCGAATTTCCTGAGAAACCTCCACACTGCTTTCCAGAGTGGTTGCACAAGTTTGCATTCCCACCAGCAATGGATGAGTGTACCCCCTTTCTCCACAACCTCTCCAGCAAAGGTTATCATTGGTGTTTTTGATTTTAGCCATTCTGACAGGTGTAAGATGGTATCTTAAAGTTGTCTTGATTTGCATCTCCCTGATCGCTAAGGAAGTTGAGCATGACTTTAGGTGTCTTTTGGCCATTTGAACTTCTTCTGTTGAGAGATCTCTGTTCAGCTCAGTGCCCCATTTTATAATTGGGTTGATTAGCCTTTTACGGTCTAGTTTCTTGAGTTCTTTATATATTTTGGAGATCAGACCTTTGTCAGTTGTGGGGTTGGTGAAGATTTTCTCCCAGTCAGTGGGTTGCCTTTCTGTCTTGGCGACAGTGTCCTTTGCTTTACAGAAGCTTCTCAGTCTCAGGAGGTCCCATTTATTCAATGAGGCCCTTACTGTCTGTGCTGCTGGGGTTATACGTAGGAAGTGGTCTCCTGTGCCCACTTGTTGTAGAGTACTTCCCACTTTCTCTTCTATCAGGTTCAGTGTGTTCAGACTGATATTGAGGTCTTTAATCCACTTGGACTTGAGTTTTGTGCATGGTGATAGATATGGATCTATTTTCATTCTTCTACAGATTGACATCCAGTTTTGCCAGCACAATTTGTTGAAGATGCTCTCTTTTTTCCATTGTATACTTTTAGCTCCTTTATCGAAAATCAGGTGCTCATAGGTTTGTGGGTTAAAGTCAGGGTCTTCTATTCGATTCCATTGGTCAACTTCTCTGTTTTTATGCCAATACCAAGCTGTTTTCAATACTGTAGCTCTGTAATAGAGTTTGAAGTCAGGGATGGTAATGCCTCCAGACGTTCCTTTATTGTATAAGATTGTTTTGGCTATCCTGGGTTTTTTGTTTTTCCATATAAAGTTGATTATTATCTTCTCCAGCTCTGTGAAGAATTTTGATGGGATTTTGATGGGGATTGCATTGAATCTATAGATTGCTTTTGGTAGAATTGCCATTTTTACTATGTTGATCCTCCCAATCCAAGAGCAAGGGAGATCCTTCCATTTTCTGGTGTCCTCTACTATTTCTTTCTTCAAAGACTTAAAGTTTTTGTCAAATAGATCTTTCACTTCCTTGGTCAGGGTTACCCCAAGATATTTTATGCTCTTTGTGGCTATCGTGAAAGGTGATGCTTCTCTGATTTCCCTCTCTGTTTCTTTATCCTTAGTGTATAGGAAGGCAACTGATTTTTTGGAGTTGATCTTGTATCCTGCCACATTACTAAAGATGTTTATCAGCTGTAGAAGTTCTTTGGTAGAGTTTTTGGGGTCGCTTATGTATACTATCATATCATCTGCAAATAACGAAAGCTTAACTTCTTCCTTTCCAATATGAATCCCCTTGATCCCCTTATGTTGTCTTATTGCTATTGCTAGAATTTCAAGCACTATATTGAAGAGGTATGGAGAGAGTGGACATCCTTGTCTTGTTCCTGATTTTAGTGGGATGGCTTTGAGTTTTTCTCCGTTCAATTTAATGTTAGCTGTCGGCTTGCTGTAAATAGCTTTTATTATATTTAGGTATGACCCTTGTATCCCTAATCTCTCCAAGACCTTTATCATAAAGGGGTGTTGAATTTTGTCGAATGCTTTTTCAGCATCTAATGAAATGATCATATGGTTTTTTTCTTTCAGTTTATTTATATGGTGGATTACATTGATAGATTTGCGTATGTTGAACCAGCCCTGCATCTCTGGGATGAAGCCTACTTGATCATAATGGATAATTTTTCTAATATGTTCTTGAATTCGGTTTGCCAGTATTTTATTGAGAATTTTTGCATCAATATTCATGAGTGAGATAGGCCTGTAATTCTCTTTCTTGGTTGGGTCTTTGTGTGGTTTTGGTATCAGGGTAACTGTAGCTTCATAAAAAGAATTTGGCAATGACTTTTCTGTTTCTATATTGTGAAATACATTAAGGAGTATAGGAATTAGCTCTTCTTGGAAGTTCTGATAGAATTCTGCATTGAAACCATCTGGTCCTGGGCTTTTTTTGGAGGGGAGATTTTTGATAACAGCTTCTAGTTCTTCACGACTAACCGGTCTATTTAGATCATTCACCTGGTCTTGATTTAGCTTTGGTATATGATACTTATCTAAAAAGATGTCCATTTCTTTTGCATTTTCCAGTTTTGTGGCATACAGGCTTTTGTAGTAAGATCTAATGATTCTCTGAATTTCCTCTGTGTCTGTGGTTATGTCCCCCTTTTCATTTCTGATCTTATTTATTTGCGTGTTCTCTCTTTGTTGTTTAATTAGTTTGGATAGGGGTTTGTCGATCTTGTTGATTTTCTCCAAGAACCAACTTTTTGTTTCATTGATTTTTTGAACTGTTTTCTGTGTTTCTATTTTGTTGATTTCAGCCCTCAGTTTGATTATTTCTAGTCTTCTACTCCTCCTGGCCGCATCTGCTTCTTTTTTTCTAGAGCTTTCAGGTGTGCTGTTAAGTCCTCAATGTATGCTTTCTCTGTTTTCTTTAAGTGGGCACTTAGTGCTATGAACTTTCCTCTTAGCACTGCTTTCAACGTGTCCCATAGGTTTGAGTATGTTGTCTCTTTATTTTCATTAAAATCAAGGAAGACTTTAATTTCTTTCTTAATTTCTTCCTTGACCCAGGTGTGGTTTAGTAGTTGACTGTTCAGTTTCCATGAGTTTGTTGGCTTTCTAGGGGTAGTATTGTTGTTGCCTTCTAACTTTAATCCGTGGTGATCTGATAAGACACAGGTGGACACTGATATATTTTTGTATCTGTGGAGGTTTCCTTTGTTTCCGAGTATGTGGTCAATTTTTGAGAAAGTTCCATGAGCTGCAGAGAAGAAGGTATATTCTTTCCTATTTGGGTGGAGTGATCTATAGATGTCTGTTAAGTCCAATTGGTTCATTACCTCCAATAATTCTCTTAATTCTCTATTAGGTTTCTGTCTGATTGACCTGTCCATTGGAGAGAGAGGTGTATTGAAGTCTCCTACTACTAGTGTGTGTGGTTTAATGTCTGCCTTCAGTTCTAGTAATATTTCTTTTAGATAAGTGGGTGCTTTTGTATTAGGGGCGTAGATATTCAGGATTGATACGTCATCCTGATGACTTGTTCCTGTTATAAGTATAAAGTGTCCATCTCGATCTCTTCTGATTGATTTTAGTTTGAAGTCAGTTTTGTTAGAGATTAATATGGCCACACCTGCTTTTTTCTTAGGACCATTTGCTTGAAAGACCTTTTCCCAACCCTTTACTCTGAGCAGATGCCTGTCTTTGTGGTTGAGATGTGTTTCCTGCAAACAGCAGAATGTTGGATCCTGTTTTCGTATCCAATCTCTTAGCCTGTATCTTTTTATAGGTGAATTGAGACCATTTATATTAAGTGATATTAATGACCAGTGGTTGTTTACTCCAGTTATTCTTATTGTTTTTGGTAGTAGAGTTTATGTGTCTCCCTTCTTTGAGTTGTGCTGGTGAAGGGACTCTAGATGCCTGAGTTCTTGTACGCAGTGTTGACCATGTTGGATTCCTTGGGTTGTGATTTTCCTTCTATTATTTTCTGGAGGGCTGGATTTGTGGCTATGTATTGCTTAAATTTGTTCTTATCCTGGAATGTCTTGTTTTCTCCATTGATAGTGAATGATAGCTTGGCTGGGTAAAGTAGTTTGGGTTTGCATCCATGGTCTCTTAGCTTCTGCAGTACTTCTATCCAGGACCTCCTGGCTTTCATGGTTTCCATAGAGAAGTCAGGTGTAAGTCTGATTGGTTTACCTTTATAAGTTACTTGGCCTTTTTCCTTTGCAGCTCTTAATATTCTTTCTTTAACCTGTATATTCTGTGTTTTGATTATTATATGGCGAGGGGATGTTTTTCTTTGATCCAATCTGTTTGGTGTTCTGTATGCTTCTTGAATATTCAAAGGAATTTCTTTCTTTATGTTGGGGAAGTTTTCTTCCATAATTTTGTTAAAAATATTTTCTGGGCCTTTGAGCTGTGACTCTTCTCCTTCTTCAATTCCTATTATTCTTATGTTTGGTCTTTTTATTGTGTCCCATATTTCCTGCATGTTTTGTGATGAGGATTTGTTGGCTTTGCTGTTTTCTTTGATCAGTGTGTTTATTTTCTCTATGGTGTCCTCAGAATCTGAGATTCTTTCTTCTATTTCTTGTATTCTATTGATTATGCTTGTTTCTGTAGAATCCGCTCGTTGACCTGGGTTTTCCATATCCGGCTGGTGCTCAGCTTGCATTTTCTTCCTTGCTACCCTTTCAGATTTCAATTCTTGAACTGTTTCCATTACCTGTTTGATCGTTTTTTCTTGATTTTCCAGGGTATCATGTATGTATTTATTCATTTCTTCAAACTTTTTGTCGTACTTCTCCTCTATTTCTATAAGGGTGTTTTTTACATGTTGTTTAAGGGACTCTATTGCTTTCATAAAGTTAATTTTTTCCACTTCTTCTGTGTTAGGGTGTTCAAGACCTTCTGTTGTAAGATCATTGGGTTCTGGTGTTTTCATGTTGTTTTTCAGATTATTGGGTGAAATTCTGCCTTGGCGCCTGCCCATGTCCTCCTATCAATGCTACCTAAACGGTCTTTTAAAATTGGAACAGGTTTCTCTGCTGGCCAGAGGGTCCTCTTACAAATTGCCCCTGCTCTGTTTCCTGGCTCCTGCCGGGGGCCAAGATTCCTGTCACCCCTCAGTAGGGTCCTCAGGGACAGGTCCCGGCTCCTCGTCTGCGCGGAACCTCGTCAACCAAAGGCCTACCTCCTTGATTCAATCGCGGTGGGGTGATTCCTGCGTCCTCTGCTGCCGTCCGGTTGCAGTCTGTGGCTGCAGCCTCTGGCCTACGTCGCCCGCCCGCGTCTCCGCTCTGCCGGCGCTCGCGTCTCCGCCTCTGCCGGCGCCCGCGTCGCGTCTCCGCCTCTGCCGGCGCCCGCGTCGCGTCTCCGCCTCTGCCGGCGCCCGCGTCGCGTCTCCGCCTCTGCCGGCGCCCGCGTCGCATCTCCGCCTCTGCCCGCACGCCCGCGTCGCGTCTCCGCCTCTGATGCTACTAATTTAAAACTTTAAAAAAGTTTTTAACAAAATGCCTAGAACATTAAAATACTTCATAATGTACAGCAATGTCTTTAGCATGATCTATTTTTTATGCTTTTCATATCAAGTCTAAGAACTATATATACAGACCCTGAGCCTCAAGATAATTTTCTATGATTTTTTTTTAAATCCTTATAGTTTAATTGTTAAAATTGGCTTAGTGAGATATTGTGTCAATTTTTAAAGCTAAGGTTTTTTTTTTATTCTTTGAGAACTTTATACAATCTACTTTAAACATATTTGTACCCTTCCCCAAACATCTTCCAGATTTCCTCCCACTTCCCTATCAACTTAATTTTATGTTCTATCTTCCCACACCTCTGCATTAAAAAAAAGATACCATTGAGTTTGGCTTCTTTTGACTGACTATTATTGGACATGGGAATGAAGCTTCCATTTGAGTATCAACTACATTTTTCTATGTTCTATGACTCAAGTGTGTGGGGTCTCAGCTATTGGGTCTTACCATCAAGTTCTGAAAGGTAACTGATGGCACTGGGATATTCTATAAAGTTTGGAGGGGGAATATCTATAGGACTGCATTGCTCAGCAACAACTCAAAAAGAGGTAACCCCTTCTTGTATTGGAGTTTTAGTTAGTAGCATATGGTATCTAGTAAAATTATTGTTCTTCCATTATAGGGTAACTCCATTTAAACTCCTTTTACACACACACACACACACACACACACACACACACATGCATACCCACATTTTAGGAAATTCTACAGTAGTAGGCTTTCATATGGCCCTGCAAAAGGCCTTTAGTGTTAGTTCTCTGACCCCATATTTGCCCCTCCACCTTGCCATTCCACCTCCCACCCCATTTGATTATTATTGTTTTATACCCCCCTCTTTTACCTGCCTACAATACTACATTACCTTTTTCCTTCTTTGGAAGATTCCTTCCTCTCCCATGGTCCCTTTGTGGGAATGTACCATATTTTGATTTCATCATTTATTGATGAACATCTAGACTGTTTACCATTTTTATTACTACAGTTCTATAGTATAGTTTGTACAGCCAGGAACAGTGATACCTCCAAAGTTCTTTTATTGTTTGAGATTGTTCTAGCTGTTGTGTTTTGTGTGTTGCTTTGTGATGTTTAAGCTTACTTTTCAATGTCTGTAAAAATTATGTTGAGATTTTTATGGAGATTGCACAAATCTTTGTATTGCTTTCTGGTAGGATGGCCATTTCCATAATATTAATCCTACCAATCTATGAACATGGAAGCTCGTTCTATCTTCTGATGTCTACTTAAGTTTCTTTCTTCAGTGTCTTAAAGTTTTAGCATACAAGTCTCTCACTTGCTTAGCAAGATTCATTTAAAGATATTTTTGAGGCAGTTGTGAAATATATTGTTCCCCTGCATTCTTTCTCAGTATAATTGTCCTTTGTGTATATCTTCTTGGTAGAGTTGTTTCTCTTTAATGAGTGTGCAATGTTGTTCCCTATCTCTTACATTGCAGGGTTCCTGAATGACTGAATAGATCTTGTACAGTACAAAGTCTTATTTTTCTTTCCAGCCAGCAATTCTAGACAAGTTTATTCACAGCTGCAGAACAAACCATGCTAACAAAGTTATTGACCTAGTTCTAAAGGGATTCAGTCCATATCTCTCATTGGAGATTGGACAAGTTATGTTCCATACACAGCAAAATCAGTAGGTAGAGACTGTGTGCTCAGAAAAAAAATGGTTGCCTTGCTGGC
The DNA here is from genome assembly GCA_963919715.1 of Microtus obscurus. Classification (NCBI taxonomy): domain Eukaryota; kingdom Metazoa; phylum Chordata; class Mammalia; order Rodentia; family Cricetidae; genus Microtus; species Microtus obscurus. The sequence goes on from CAWTZC010002514.1 coordinate 40,786,271, forward strand.
TATAAAGGGCTTATTGTCATATAATTTTTAGTCATTGATGAACATCTGTATTACTTGCTTTAAGATTTAGAGACTCCAAGAGCCAGAGGAGGGGATGGTCTGCTATATGGTGCTATCCTCTAAATTCCAGCATGCCCTCCAAACTGAAACTTTTCCTTCAGGAAACAACTGGAGATGATCAGCTTTGATGGGGAGCTTCTAAAAGTGGGTTGAGAGAAGGAGAATCCTCTCTTAGAACTGTGCACATGGTCCTACCACAGAGGGATCTGATGCCTCCAGATATGGACCCATAAGTCTCTATGTGGCTTTTCCTGATGTTCTACTCACTCTGTGGGCACATCTGCCCAACTGAGCATGTTCTCTCACTCAGATTTGCTCCAGACACCTCCATGTTATCCCCCATACTCTCTTCAGATGTGTGTTGATATTTATTCTATATGCCCCAAACCTCAATTACTCATTTTGAGTAAAGATTCAGGTTAGATTTAAGCACCATGATGTGAAGAATTTTTGTTTTGTTTTGTTCCTTGGTGTTATTTGAGCCTTTTATTGATAGAAAAAGTCCTTCTTGACCTTTTGTAAACTTTCCATCCAGTTCTCTTGATATATGTTGTATATCTGATTCTTTCTGGTCCCTGTGGGGATTTCATTTAAAATGCCAAAATGAAGGATAGCACAATTGTGTGTGCTGGCTCATTTTATGTCAACTTGACACAAGCTAGAGTCATCAGAGAGGATTGAGCCTCAATTGAGAAAATGCCTCCATTAGCTCCAGCTATAACAAGCCTATAGGGCACTTTCTTAATTAGGGATTAATGGGGGAAGGCCCGATGCATTATGGGTGGTGCCATCTCTGGGCTGATGGTCTTGGAATCTATAAGAAAGCTACAAGGATCAAGTCAGTAAGCAGTACCCCTCCATGGCCTCTGTATCAGCTCCTGCTCCCAACCCCTGACCTGGTTGAGTTTCTATTTTGTCAAGGAACTGTGATGTGAAAGTGTAAACTCAATAAGCCTTTCTTCCCCAGATTTTTTTGGTCATGGTGTTTCATTACAGCAGTAGCAACCCTAATTAAGACAAGGTGACTTTCAAGAACATGGAAGGCACAGCTCCAGCCCAGCCCCTCAGTTGCTGATCTCAAATTTATATGTGTACTGTGTTCCAAAACTAGTGAGTGGTATTTCCTGATACCTTAGTGATATAAGTCACATAGAAAATAAAAATAGTGCTCACTTTTATTTAATCTATTATTTAATTTATTTTATTTTATATAACTGAAGATAACCTTGCCTGTCTTCCTGCCTATCCTCCTGCCCCCACCTGTCAAGAGAACTCACTTTTCCAATCGTTTTTTGTTTCTTTGGCAGTACTTTTAGGGGAGGTTGAGAAAGCCTTGGGTATGGAGTTGAGTTGGAGGAATTGTAATCATGGGATGCCTGGGGGATTGCCAATGCAGCAAACAAGGGTCCTTACTCTCCTGCTGCCTGTGCCATCAGTGGGTACAACCAGGTCCTTACTTGCCCTTTGAGATCCTCAGTCAAAACACTCTGTCTCCCTTAAGCTGCATCTTGCCATGGTCACAGCCATGGGAGAAATAACAGTTCTTGGTGACGGAAAGTAAGAAGAACTGCTTTGGCTTGTGCACAGTTAGACTGGTTCCTTCCTTGCTGTGATGTCACAAAGAACCATTGTGAGGAATGAGAAACACTAGGGCTTCTAAGACACTGGCTGGGTGTCTTCTACAGCAGAGAAGTTGCTGGTTGTTACAAAGCAGTTGGCTTAAACCTTGGCTCTGAAGGCTCCTGTATTATTCATCTTTTGGAAACAGACATCAGTAATCTGTTTTAACAAAAATCATGGTGAGTTTGTTTGCTGATTGTTTTGTTTTGTTTTGTCAGCTTGGGTCATATTTTGATTTGTTAATTTTGGTTTTTAGCTTCATTTGTGTTTTCATTTCAGTTTTGTATGATTAGTTCACTTTTCTTTTGTTAAATATCCATTATTTTTTTTTTTTGATTTTTTGAGACAGGGTTTCTCCGTAGCTTTTTGGTTCCTGTCCTGGAACTAGCTCTTCTAGACCAGGCTGGCCTCAAACTCACAGAGATCCGCCTGCCTCTGCCTCCCGAGTGCTGGGATTAAAGGCATGTGCCACCACCACCCGGCTTAAATATCCATTTTTATTTGACTTTTTTACTTGCTTATTTTAAAACTTCTTTTAGTAAATAATGACTGTGGAAAATAAGGAGTTTCATTGTGGCAGGCCCTTTGAACATATCTATATAGCTGCTCTTACTTCCATCCTGTCCTTCCACGTACCTAACAGTTCAGCAGCAGCCAGCATGTCCCTCTGACATGTCCTTATTAGAGAAAATACCCTGGAGTATCTTGAGCAGAAGCACATTCTGTTACATCATCAGTATCATGCAGAGTATTCCTTCCTTTGATACCCAAAAAGGCAAGAAAGGAACTGAATATCTTAAGTATTAGAGATGATTTTGTTGAAGGCAAAGTTTCTGCAGAATTAGGACCAGAGTGAGAAGGACATGGCTCAAGGTGAGTTCACTATCTTGTCACTAGCACTTCTAATAACCCAGGGAAGAGTGGTGCTTTCCAAGTCTGTTACTACTGTAATTATGATGACAGTCCAAATGTCCCCATGGTTTGAATGTGAAAGATCGCATGACCTGTCATGTGCTTGAAAGCTTAGTCTTCAGCTGGTGGTGGTGTTTTGAGAAGTAAGGAAACTCTTGGGAGGCAGAATCTGTTGGGACTGGAGTTGGGTCAGTAGAAGGAATGGGGGTTTGCCAACCTGAGTTTCAGACCCCATCTCTCAGTCACTGTTCCTGCCACGACAACGCCGTCCCCATCCTCTGAAATCCTGAGCTAGAATAAGCTCTCCCTCTGTTAAACTGCTTCTTGCCATGGATTTGGTCACAGCCATGAGAGAAGAACTAAAACATTCCTGGGAGAGAGCATGTGAAAAATAAATTATGCGATGTGTGTGACCAGCTATGATTGGTCCACTTCTGTGGTGACCTCACAAGGAGCTGTTGGGGGATGGCAGATGCTCACCTACATAAACATGATTATGGCTGGGTCTTGACTTATACAGCAGAGAAACTGTCAGTTGGCTGCACAGGGACTGGACTTACTTTGGTTCTGATAGATTTGCATAGCAGTTTTTGAAATTGAATACCGGTGATTTGGTTTGACATCAATGTGGTGAGTTTGTTTCTTGATTTATTGGATCTGGTTGGTATTCTGATTTAATGTTTAATGATCACCCATTTTTCTCTGAGCTTTTTCTCAAGTACTTTTTTTTTTTGACATTTTTTTGCTGTAGAGGAAGCAAGATGAGAATGCCTCACTGAGAAAAGGGAGAAGGTACCATGCCATGGGGCTAAACATAGGCAAGAATTATGGGTTAATTTAGGTCATAAGAGCTAGTTAATAATAAGTGAATAGCCAAATAGTTTATAATTAATGTAAGCCTCTGTGTATCTGTTTGGGACTGAATGGCTGCCAAACCAGGCTGGGCAGAAACTTCTGTCTACAAATGTGACTGAATGGCTGAGGGACTGGGCAGGACAGCAGTCCCTGTCAACATTTTGCTTTGGTTTGTTTGTTTGTTTAATTTTAAAATGTTGTTAATATATGTTACCTACATAAAATAAGGAATATCATTATGGCGTCACTTGGATCATATTCACCTGTTCTGTTACTTACTCCCAGTCTTTTTGTGTACTAAAAATTGCCTTAGAGCATGGTCTTTCCTCTCCTCACCTTATTAGACATATCACTGATCAGACATGCTTTTGGGTGTCTTGAGGGTAGAACTACCATCTTGTTGATGCTCATAAATATGAGTTTGAGAAAAAGGAATTCAGTAGCATAACTTAAGAATGATGATGTGGTCTACAGAAGGCAAAGTCTGTACAAAATTTTCATGTATAAGTCAAGAGACCATTGAATCAGTCTGTATGCTCACTCTCTTCTCAATATCCATGCCCATACCCCAGGGAAGCACAAAACTTAGTCTGTCTTCATTGTTGCTACTATTTTTGTTTGTTTTGTTTTTGTTTGTCAAACACCATGCAACTTTGGCTGGCCTGGCACTCACTATATAGAGCAAGCTATCCTGAAATTCAAGAGAGCCCTTCCTGCCTCTGCTTCTCAAGTGCTGGGACAAAAGACATGTGCAAACAAGCTTGGGACGTCACTGCTATACTTATAAGTTAAAATGTTCTTGTGTTTTGTATGTAAAAGTCCTCATAACATCTCGTGTGTTTCAATGCTTGATCACTAGCAGGTGGTGCCATTTGGGGGCATAAGGAAACTCTCGGGAGGTAGAATCGTAGCAGTAAGAATTGGGGTGACTAGGAAAATAGGACCCTAACCATCATGTCACCAACTGCTTCAGATACATTCCCAGGGCCACCAGCTCCACTCACAGCAGTGTCTTCCCAGTCCTCTGAAATTCTGAGTCAAATTAGCCACTGCTTTGTTACTTCTTGGTAAGTATTTGATCACAATCATGGGAAATGGAACCAGTGAAGCTCTTGGGGAAGGAAGGTAAGAGAAACTGCTTTAGTTTGTGCCTAGCTGGATTGGTTTCTCCCTTGCTGTGACATCACAAAGAACCATTGTGAGGAATGATAGACCCCTGAGCATACCTGGCAGGGCTGGGAGATGCTATTGTTGGTTGGAGAGGAGCTGGACTCCAGCACTGGTTTTGATGAACCGGACCTTCCCAATCGTTGGAACATGACACAGTGAGTTTTACAGTTTGCTGGTTAGGGTGTTGATGTTTGTTTGTTGCTTTTTATCGCTTTAATTGCTTTTGCTCTGGAGTTTGGCTTCATTGTTTTCTTTGATGTTTTATTTTCAAACAATTTTTGTTTGCCTTTTTCACTTTGGATTCATTTTTCCTAATGTAAAACATGTATTTATATTAACTGTGCAAAATGACTGATTTCAGTATATTTTCATACATGCATATAATAAATGCTATTATCATATTTCCCAGCTCTGTTACATTTAATTTGAATGTGTCTAAAAGTCTCCATTTTACATTAAGTCTTTATTCATCCACTCATGCCTCTAGCTAAACAATACATGTTTTTATGTAACTGGTTTATTTATATAATATAAACCATTTTTTCCATATATATCTCAGAATATGACACAGTTTCTTCTTCATGGCTGAGCATGAAACTATTGCTTTGAATCTGATCATGTATTTTTTGTTGACGAGTTTGTGAATATGAAATTATCCCAGTATTCCTTGCTGAACCCTTGTTGAACAACTAGGCAACAGTGGTTCATGCCTTATCCCAGCACTTGGAGGCAGAAGAAGGAAGACAGATCTCTGAAATTGAGGCCAATCTTGTCTACAGAGCTAATTCCAGGACAGCCACGGCCACACAAAAACCCTGTCTTGATAAAAACTAACTAACCAACCAACCAACGAACAAAACCATGAAGCATTATCATTGAAATATGTGCAGTAAACTGTGTGTCAAGTATTAAATATTCAGGATTTCCTGTGCATATTCTTAAAGAATATAGGCTTATATTTTATTATTTTTGTTGTGTCTTTATATGCTTTTGGTATTGGGTAATATTGGCTTTGTAGAACAAGTTTAGAAGTGTCTACCCCTATTTCATAGAATAGTTCCAGGAGTATTGTATCTTTTACTCTTTTCCTTTTCTTTAAAAGCTGGTACAATTCATCAGTGAATCTGTTGATTCTGGGATATTCTTTGGTGGAAGATAACTTTATTACAACTTTAATCTTGTTTCTTATATTGATCTCTTTAAGTGGTTTGTAACATCTTATTTCAATTTGGGTGTTGGTTGTAAGTCTAGAAATTTATCAATTTTTTTTCTTTTTTTTTTTTTAAGATTGTCAACTCTCTGAAGTGTACGTTTGCAAAAGATCTGCCTGGGAGTAGGAATGCATACTTTTCTTCCCAGCACTCAGTATATAGGCAGAGGAAGGTAGATCTCCATGATGTCTGGGCCAGCCTGGTATACATAGCAAGTTCCATACCAGCCAAGGCTACATAGTGAGATCTCTAGTGACCATATGGTTTTAGTAGTGTCTGTTGAATTTTTATGCCTTTAACTTTATTAATTTGCATCCTGTGTCTGTAAGTTTGGGTAAGAATGTATCAGTTCTATTTATTCTCTGGAATCAGCAGTTTCTTTGGTTTTTGTTTTGTCCTTTGTCCTTACAGTGTGCATTTATTCTAGCTCTTGCCTCTACTGTGCTTTGTCATCTACTGCTTTGGTTTGAGTTGTTCTGCTTTGCCTATGAGGTTGTTTGGGGTACCTGGGATTTTACTATGTAGGAAGTTATAGCCATAAACTTCCTTCCTAGAGCCCTTTAGTTTTTTTTTTTTTTTTTTTGCATTGTGTGATGGTGATGGTACATTCTTTTTCGTGACTGAATAGATATGCATGTGTTGTATCTCCCCAGGAAAAAAGTCTGTCACACAATATTTGGTACCCAAACAAGGATTTGATAGAAGTAAACAATTTTGGGAACAGTGAGTGTGTGGTCCTGGCTATGGGCATCATGACATACTACTGAGGCTGAGCAGCCTAAGGGTAGAATATCCATAGAGAGAACTCTTTTAGAGCTGTCCTTAACTCTGTGTGTGTGGTGTGGTAGTATACCGTTTTGCAAAGGCAACAACTACATGGCTCCTGATGTGAGTAGTGAAACATAAAGCTAAGGTTGAGTCATTGGGGATTGTAATTGTTGCAAGGAGCTGCTTGTTTATCCTGGCCACCCAGAACCAAAATAACCATACAGAAACTGCATTAATTTTTTTTTTCGGTTTTTCGAGACAGGGTTTCTCTGTGGTTTTGGAGCCTGTCCTGGAACTAGCTTTTGTAGACCAGGCTGGTCTCGAACTCACAGAGATCTGCCTGCCTCTGCCTCCCAAGTGCTGGAATTAAAGGCGTGCGCTACCACCGCCCGGCCAGAAACTGTATTAATTAAAACACTGCTTGGCCCTTTAGCTCTACCTTCTTATTGGATAACTCTTACATCTCAATTTAACCCATTTTTAGTAATCTGTGCATCACTACGAGTTGTGGCTTACCAGCAAAGTTTCAACAGATCTGTCTCCAGCGTCTCCATGGCTTCTCTCTGACTCCACCTTTCTTCCTCCCAGCATTCAGCTTATTTTTCCCTGCCCACCTAAGTTCTGCCTTCCTATAGGTCCAAATAGTTTCTTTATTCATTAATGAAAATCACAGAACACATCATGTAGTATCTGTGTGTGGGATAGGGGGAAAGAAGGAAGGGGATCCTTACTTTGGCAGTCTTCATCTATGTAGCATGCCTACCTCATGAGCTGGGTCCACATTGTGAGTGTTAAGAGGCCCTTAAAATAATTCAAGGTTTAGAAAAAAAGTTTCAGTCTTTGAGAGTAACAGCAAGACAGATACTGTCAGCAAACAGTGGTGAAAGTTGCCTGGTCACCACTGTGTGCAGTAAAAAATGTGTCTGAGGAAGAGATGGTTGTCAAGCAGGAAGTTGTTAGTGCAAAAGAACTCATTAGTGTACAATGAGAAAGGGAGCTCTGGCTAACATCGAACATTTTCTCTCTGATTTATCAAATAAATTAGATAAACAAGAGGATAAGTTAGTGTGTTGGTTTGCCATGTCTGATGTCTTGGCAAGCCAAAGGGAAAGGGCCCTGTGCTAGACCTGTTCTGAAAGCCCTTCTTGAGACTCAAGAACTTAGAACTCATGGGAAGAATTAGACAATAATAATTTCGTACAAGTGGAAGAAGATGTCCATGGGATTTGACCTTTAATAGAAAATAATGGGGGCGGGGTGGTATCTGTGATCCAATATACAGATGGGACCTATAAAAAGGGCCCAGTATTAGAAACTATGGTAACTAGAGAATACTTGGCATTTGAACTGACAGAATTGGGGAAGAATCTTAAATATGAAATGAAAGAACCTGTCATAGCCTCGCTCATGAAGCTGTGGAGCATGGGAGCAGGGAGGATCCATCTGACTCTTGTGGAGGTAGAAAACTGAGTAACGTAACTAACCTTCACAGAGGCTGCTTCCCCTGAGACAGCAGGAGATAACTCAGTCCCTGAGAGAGTGGACCGTTATCTTGAACTTATTTGCCTTCGTTTTTCCCTCTGTTGGTCAAAGACCTGTTTAAATCTCCTACACGTTTTCTATTGAGCTGTGTGTTCTCATAGCTTTAGGGATTGGCCAAGTTCCTTGCCAGCCATTTAATTCACAAACACTTCCCCCATCTGTGATTATCTTTTCCTTTCCTTTCCAGGGATTTTGGAAAAGCACAGGTTCTGAGTTTTAAAGTTTAGTGTTTCTTTTATTGTTTGAATATTTCACATTTCAAGAAAACCCTGCGTGTCTCAGTTTCCCATGTGTTTTCCTAGGAAATTTATAGAGGTGGGTCTTATATTTGGTCTGCGGTACATTTGAAATTAACTTTTATAAATAAATTACCAAGTGTTCTCTATTTGGATGGAAAGAAAAAGCCTATAAGCAAGGAATCAGTTTTCTAGTTTTGGTAGCCCTCGACCCTTGAGTACCTGAGGCTTGTAACCTCAGAGGCTCTAGGCCCGAAGAACCAAAAGCTATAATTCCAAAGTTTAAAAACAAAAGACTTAAATCTAGGTACTAAAATCACAGCAAGTTCTGGGTTTTTCACAGACAAGTACTGGGGGCTTCTTGATCCAAACTTTCCAAATCGTGCCTACAGCTTAGAGAATTACTGTTCCAGGCTTTGGTTGCTGGTGAGCCAGCATCTGGTACCTGGTGTTTCAGCATCTTAGCTTTGGGGGCAGGATCCTCATCTTTAACCCTTGGTGGTTTCCAGAAGCTGTGGATTGTAACATTTCAATCCTTAGCCCTTGTCGCTCTTTTGCTCTCAGATTTCACAACTAACTTCTGCAGTTGCAGCCTTCCACACAGGTTCTGCTTCTGTACTCTGGAGCTATTCTGCTACCTCTAGCTGTTTGCTGAATTGAGGGCTCAAAGAACTGACAGTCCCAGGAGCTGATGAAAATCACTCTCTGTCTGCCTTGAGGATGCGGATATCAGTGGCATTGTGGTGGAAGCCCGTTTTGTCTGTCATATTTCCAGGTCAGCACTCCACCCATAGTGGAGAGCACAAGTATTAAAACATTACTCAGGAGAAGCCTTTATGAGGACTTACGGTTTTAGTGTTGGTCTGTAAGACACTGAATGAAAGTTTCCTGAACTCATCAACAGCATCCAGCTCCACCAATCACTGCCTTGAACATATGATCTGGATAGTTTAATGTCAACTTCGCACAAGCTAATATCATCCGAGAGGAAGAAATCCTAATTGAGAAAATGCCTCCAGAAGATTAGGTTGTAGGGCATTATCTTAGTGATTGATGTGGGAAGATACAGCCTATTGTGGGTGATGCCACTCACAGGCTAATGGTTGTATCTGGCTATAAGAAAACAGGCTGAGAAACCATGAGGAACAAGTCATAAGCAGCAATCCTCCATGGCCTCTACATCTGTTCCTGCCACAAAGCTGAGCTTTTTATTAACTAAAATGTTGAATTCTTCTAGCCATTTGCTTGAAAAGACTAGCATTGTTCAACAATATTGTCTTTGACTGCGGGACACTTAGCGGTATACGTGTGGGTGTATTTCTGGACTCCAGAGTCTCCATGTTTTGCTGCATATCTGAAGGCCAGTGTGTACTCCACTATGTTTACTACACTTGTCTGGTGAAGTCTTGACATCAAGGAGTGTGTCTGCAACTACTGTCTTCTTTTCCTAAGTAGTATTTTCTCTTCTATGCAATTAGTATTTATAAACAAAGTTTTTGAATTGACTTATCAGTGTGTTCATTTTTACTATTAGATTCCATTCTGCTCTGTTTAATGTTCTTAAATTGTTAGTTTATAGATATATGTTTTTGTCTCTGTGTTTTTACTATCCTTACCATATTGTGAATAGTGCCTTCTCTTGAGTATGTGGGAGAACTTTTTGTGGACAGTCTTCATGGCAGAGCAAATTTCCAGCTTGATCGGATGTTGGTGCATCTCTTTCCAGAGAAGCTGAGCTCAGACATACTCCCCATGCAGACTATTTAAGATACCGTTCATTGCCATTTTTGGCATCACCAAACTTCTGTTTTACCATTTAAATAGAGAAAAGCTAAATGTCACTTTGGTAGTCATCATGATTTCTACTACCCAAGATTGAGCTTGGGCTCCTTTCTTGTGTGTGCTAGCTGAGATTCTCTTTAAAGTGACCTATGTTTCTGTTCCTTTTGGGGCTTCAGGTCACATTATACCTAGGAATAACCTTATTCTGTTTTCTCCTGTTGCAAGGTTCATCCTGCTCATGTTGACAGACTTTATTTCTTCTGCTAATACTTGTGGCCTGCAGTGGCTCTACACGACAGCTCCCACTTTAGTTTACTTTGAAACATGTTGACTAACAGATATTTTACCTTAATGTAGCTTAATTATCTTCAGATCTTTTTCCATTATCGCTAAAATTTTTTTCACTATTATAATTTTGTAGGAGCAAAGCTTGTAGAGCACCTTTTGTTAATTTATACATTCATTACTTTTTGTTAGACTAGTTTTTAGAGCCATTTTGTATTTATGCTTTTTTTTAAATATAGGTCAGGTCAAATTCTACATTACTCTCAGTCTAGATTATAAGTCAGATAGTCTGCAATAGAGCTCATCTCTTTATAGAACCACCCCGAATGTCTGTTAGCTGTCTAACAATCCCAGTTCAGTGCCCAGCAAAGGAACCATCCAGAAGCTCTTTTATAAGCAGAAGTTGATTTCAAGCTGTTGTTTGGAGCTTGTTAAAGTCTGCACATTACTCTGTTCATTTCCAGAAGCATCATATGTGAGCAGAAATCAATTTGCAAAGCCAGAGGCTTCTCTGATGTACATGTGCCAACAGGATCCATTTCACAACATCGCTTCCTCTTGCCAAGGTCAGCACACCAGGCCTGTTATCACCAAAGTAACCAGAGAATGCCGGAGTCCTCGGGCTCAAAACCCAGCTTCTTTTGCAACATTCCATTTTAACACTTTTTGTCCCTTTCATTCTTTTCAGTGGCAGAAAACCTTATCATTCTAAAATGTAGTTGGCTTCTTTCTCATGAGAATTTTAAATAGAGAGAGAAAAAGTTATACACCCTCTGCCTGTCCCTGCTCTGAGACTATTTCCTCATGTTCGGGGGAGTAGAGTTTCACAAAAGTTGAAGAAAGGGGTACAATGTGTCATGCCATGCCCCCACACTGAAGACAATTGTGAAGCTGAATGCTCTTAGCTTTGCCCCTTTGACCTGGAGTCCAGGTGTGGGCGCAGCTTCGTTACTTACTCATTTAATTTACCAAGTATACCTGGCAGCTAGTATTTCTCACCTTTCTGAGAGTGAGCTGACACGGCCCTCCCTATATGTAATTAGGATAAAGCCCTGGGCTTTATAAGGTAGACAGGAAGTCTAGGCATAAATGGAAAGAAGACAGATTTAGACTGAAGATGACATAGAGGATCACACTAATTTCATTTTGAGTGTGAAGCTCTCGAACAGACACTTTTGACCTGAGTACTTCATCCTTAAATGGGAAACTAAACAGCCATGAAATTTTAATAGTGAGGAAATTAGTGCCTTCTTACATTTCAGACTGTGAAATGGCACCAGGGAGACTCAGTGGCTGGCCGTAGGCAGTGTGTGGAGATTCTAGATCAAACCTGAAAGTTTTGCCCTTCAACTTGCAATCCCACTCTGCCCAGCAAGCCCCCCACGGAGACATTCTGACCGGACACCTCCAGGATGCCACCCAAAAAAGGTATTTCAAAATAATTGTCTGTGAAATTCTGTATATTGCTTAGAAGGACATGTTTTCTTCCAAATTTTGTTTCAGCATTTCTAGCCCCTCATTGTTTTTCTGTGGTTGAATTCCTTTGTTTCTTGAGAACTTGGGAAGGTTTTTAATAGATCTTCAATGTCTTTTCTTGTATGGTTGTCCAATTTCTCCACTGGCAAAAGTGGCCACATGTATTTATGTTCATGAAGACAGAGAGGAAGCAATGTACAATGAGATTCTGGTGAGGCAGCCCCCAGGATTTCTGTAGCAGAGACCTATCTATGGTCAGATCATCATGAGGGCTTTTTGCAAAGTACCTACACTGCTTAGATTTACACATTAATGTCCCTAATTAAATGCATTTAAGAACAGAAAACAGACTAAGACAGAGAAAGCTAAGAGACATGAAATCACATATTGGGGGGTTATGAATGGAGATGAGAAGCTGCCACTGGCCATGAGGTCTGTCTGTATTTTGAAGTGTTGACTAGCTTTTATTTTGATCTGTTTCTGGCAATATTTAAGGACCCCTAAAGACAAACTGGTAGAATTTTCAAATGGCAAAAACCTGGACATGCTTTTGGTCTTGTTATTAACTAATTCATTTAATCTTAAAATTAAGAGTGAAGGCTGAGACCTCATGGAGAGATAATCTATGAAAACTATCCAACCTCTGGCTGGTATCTTGGGGATCTGAGAAGTAGCCTACTTAATATGTTTAGTCATTTTATTAATGTCCAACATTTGGAGAATCATAGGCACATCAATATTGAAATTATTTCTTTCAGAAAAGAACAGAGAGAGAAAGAAGAGAAGAGAAGAGAAGAGAGAGAGAGAGAGAGAGAGAGAGAGAGAGAGAGAGAGAGAGAGAGAGAAAGCAGGGCAGCAGGAGAGAGAGTTTGCCAAATCTTTCCCAGAAATCTTTAGAAAAATATCACAAAGTCACGTATTAACTTTTAGCAGCATGGAGTTGATTTCCTAGTAATAAAGATAAGATTCACATCTCAGGTAAAATTTTCGAACCTGGGGTCCTCAGGCTTCTGACGCCATTTTGTTTGTTAGGGTGTTGGAAGACTTTTGGTTTTGTTTTGTTTTTATTAGCTCTTTAATAATACTTTCAAATCCTAGTAATGGAGATTCTTGGGCTCTCTGGGTCATCTTCTTAACAAGTAGTATCAAAATTAATAATTTCTTTACTCAAATGTGGTGCTGGGTATCTAAACCAAGAGCTCCACAATTGCCAGGCAAGGGTTTTACAACTGAGTTTCTTCCACTGTGGTCAAGTGGGCTGTTCTTGCTTATGGTTAATGCTTTCTATTGTATTTCATCTACTAACTTTTCTACACAATAATATATTTTAAAGTTTAATAACTTTGATTAAGGATGCAATATGCTATTGTACAAAATGTATAAAATTTACAGAAAAATGCTTTAGGATAGTTCAGTGAAAAGCCAGAACCCCACTACAGAAAGATCAGCATAAACACTTGGCTGTCTTCCAGATGTTTTATATGATAATTATGTTTGGTTTACACTTAATAAAATAGGCATAATGTAAGCATCACTTTGGATCCCATTAATATATAACATATGTAATTATTCTTTGTCAAATAAAAATGGAATGAATAAGTGAAGCAGATGCAAATTAATTTAATAAGCAAATTAAAGCAGTTTTGTAGACTTCAGTTAGGCTTTTCAAGGAAAGGATGATAGCTTTCCCTCTTTTGGTTGATGGACTATCAGAGCATCCTGATGATTGTGTCTGTAATTGAGTCTTTGTAACATGCCAGGCTCTAGACAATGACCAGTAGTCACTCACAATGGTGGCTAGATGTGAAACAATGGCAAACAATTATTACCTTTCTGTCACTTCCAAAACCTGTGAAGGACTGTAGTGTACATGGCTCGGTGTGAGGGAAGGCACCTGTGCCTTTGGGCGATGGAGAGGTGAAGGCAGGCACATCTGTCTCTCTGGGTCCCTCTCAGGCTTTGGCCCAATTGAGAAAAATAACAACAAAAGGTAACCTTAGCCTTTTCACTGGGGGCATCATTCTAACCTGCCACATCCTGTACTCTATCATCTGGTATTCCATCCAATGACTGGGATGGCAGAGGCCCTTAAACTCTGGAGGTCCATGTCGTTATGTGCTTGGCACTTCAACAGCAAGTGATTAGTTGGACAGGGATTTGGCTGGAATTTCGAGAAGGCACATTTGAGGAAGTTGGAAGATGTACTTAAGGTTTATAACACAGAAAAGTAGAACTCCAGAAACATCTGATGCATCATAACCCCTAGTTCTTTGTGAGGTTTAATATGGAAAAACGAGAGAGGGAAGGCGCCACAAATGCCCTTCTAACTTCCAAGTCAACTGAGCAGAATTAAATTCCAGTAAACAACCAGAACACAGCAGAAAGGGAAAGTTTATTGGGAATGTGACCTGTTTTCTGCAAGGTTTTCCTTAAGGACCAGTGGAGAGGTGAGCTTTCATGATGGGGTTGCAAAGAGTTATTTTAGTACTCTTGGAGATCATGAAGTTAGTGTAACTATGTAGATTACTTTAAATTTTTAAAAAAGTATTGTAGATTGAGCCTCCAGCCTTGTGCATGTCAGGCAGGCACTCTGCCCCTGGGTCACACTTCAGCCTTCATGTGGCTATCTAAGAGAATATAAAATGATAAGAAATGAGAAACAAACAAAAAAGTAGGTTCTTGGACAGCTGCAACACTGAGTGGTAGGTAGGGAGAGTCAGTGGATGGCAGACCAGAGGAACCGAAAAGATGAACAAGAGAGTTGAGAGATCATTTAGAGATGAAAACTCAGAATCTGGGGACTGAGGGAAGACGGGTGATCAGTGAAAACCTTCAGGATGCATCAGAGAAACCTGCAACACAGAACCATAAGGGTGTGTGTCTGTGTAAGGGGGGGGGTGAAGGGAGGGCGGGAGGGAGAGGAGAGAGAGAGAGCACGTGCACATTTAAAATGTGGCTACTCTTTCTTACCATTTTAAACAGATTAACAGAGTGCTAATGAGCAGAGATGTTTAGAAACTTTCCACCAATATGTCAGTGAATCCTGAAGATTAGAAACTGTTAGTGGTTAAAGGGTGTTCCAAAATGAGACCACGAGACCATGCTTATGCAAACCATTTGTAAATTCCAAAGTGATATGGTAATAATGGTTTCAGGCACCACTATGTTACTATGCTGTTGTTTGGGATAAGAATGGTTTCTTAACCATGCAAAGATAGGCCTCTTTTTTGCTTGAAAAATTAGTCAAATATATGAATTTCTGGTACTCCAATGATGCTCTTTAGTATTTAAAGGCAAATAGGACACATTTCCTATAACAGATGTTGATGTGTGTATATACATATTATGGTTTGATAAATTCTTATAGAAAGTCACTCCGTTAAATAATTTATTTGACTATTTTTTTTTAGTTCACTTGACAAATAATTCATTTGTTCTTGTTATATGCTTTTGGTGGCTTGAATGAGGATGGTCCCCATAGGCTAATACGTTTTGAATGCAAGTTGGTAGAACTGTTTGGGAAGGCGTGTCCTTGATGAAGGAGATATGCCAGTAGGAGTGGGCTTTGAGGTTTTAAAAGGTCATAGCCTCTCTCTCTCTCCTCTCTCTCTCTCTCTCTGCCTCTCACTTGTGGATCAGCTACTGCTCCAACATCATGCCGGCCTGCCTCCTGTTGTGCTCCCTGTCATGATCATGCATTCACTCTCCGGAACTATAAACCAATAAATTCTTTCTTCTATAAGTTGCCTTGATCATAGTTTCTCTTCCCAGCAATAGAAAAAAAACTAAGACAATGCTCCAGGAAGAATGCGATGTGACAATGTCACAAAGAATTCATAGATTAAAGTGCTGAGGGGAATACTCAACAATTATTGGAACAAAGTCAGTCAGAAACACCATGTTACAAGCTAATATCTTTGAAAATTTGTAACACGATGTGTTTGCTTCTCATGTGGCTTGGGTTCTTAAGGTTCCTCTGAACTGAGAGCATTTCCTGAGCTTGGAAGTGAAAGGGTAGTGTCCTACTACCTGATGAAATCTTGTTGCGTCTTCATATTTCAATCTACTTATTCGTGGAGGAACTTTATGCCTAACAAACTGTATACATTTAAAAAGTACAAATTGAAAGTCTTGATAAATACTTATCCATTAGAATCACAACCAAGGTATTTCATGTCTTTTGTTGGCAGAAATTTTCAAAAACAGTCACAATGTCCCTGTATACTCTACAGCAGGACCCAAGGAATTATTAGCTGACATTGGCCACTATTGAATAGTTTGTATTTTCTACAATTTTACATAAAGGAAAATAATAAAACTGTTTTTTACATCTGAAATCTTTAAAAGAATATTTCAATCGCCCTTATTGACTTGTGGTTTATACCTACTTAGTGTGTGTGTTTAAAAGACAAAGTCAAACAGCTTTAGATCCACATGTATTCTGTGAAAGTGCAGCCATGAACCAGGGCCCAGCTCTTGCCTGTACTGAGCGACCCCCCCCCCACTGTATTGTCAGACATCTTAGTCCTTTGCTGCTTTGTATTGCCAAGCACACCCCACCTTGTATTTCACACTTGGCTTATCTATTCACCTGTTGGTGAGTAGTGGAGTTGTTTTTAATTTGGGGATGAATGAAGCTCTGAGTGTCTGACTACAACTCTAGATGAACCTGCAGACCAGAACAGCTGCGTTTGTGGGATTGTTGAATGACTTCTCAAGTCCTGATCCAATTGCTTTTCAAGGTAGCTGTGTCATTTGTCCTCTATATGTGTGGTGGAGCCTCACTGTGGTTTTAATTTGAGTTTTACTAATGCCTAATATGTTTAATATGCATTGATTCTTTTTTCTTTTACTCTCATCTGTTCTTTGCCCTTCATTTTTTATCTAAATTTAGATTAAGTACTTTTTATTGCATTCCATCTCTACTGTTGGTATTTTATCTATAACTGTCATTTTTTTATTCTCATAGGTTTACAAAAAATCTGTTTGTTACTGTCTGTCTCCAAATAACAGTAGACCATTTTATATATATAAAAAACCTTACTATACTATATACATCACCTCTTGTGTCTTGTTATTATTTTTATCATAAATTGTAAAATCTGTCATTATCTTTGCTTTAAATATCAATTACACATATCTATATATCTATAGCTGCATAAATATTTATTGCTTATTTTATCTGGTGCTGGGGATAAAACCCTCAGCAAGTACCCCTGAGCTGTAGTTCCAACCCTAAACTTCCTGTGTTTTAAAATATTTTGAAAAATGAGAAAGTTTTCCTATTTTTCTACTTCTTTAGTGTTTCCAGTGTTTCTTCTTCAATTTCAGATTCAAATATCCACCTGGTATTATTTTATTTCTTTTTAAGGGTTTTTATTATTATTTGTGTATTTGTGTGTGTGTGTGTACATGACACACACAAGTCACAGTACATATATGGAGGTGAGAGGTGTACTCATTTCCTTCCTTCCACCTTTACGTGGGTTTCCAGGATCATATTCAAGCCACCATATGTAGTGATAGTTCATTTGTGTTTTAATAAATAAAGTTTGCCTGAATAACAGAATGCAAAGCAGTCATAGTAGTCATCCATATAGGCCAGGCAGTGGTGGCACACACCTTTAGTTCCAGCAGCCACACTAGATAGCCATAGGGCCAGGCAGTGGTGATGCAGGCCTTTAATCCAGCACTAGAGAGAACTATAAAGTGGGATGAGACAGGAACTCCCTCTTTCAGTCTGAAGATTTCTTAGTGGTAAGAGCTCTCTAGTAGCTTGGCTGCTTTGCTTCTCTGATTAGGTTGAACTCCAATATTTGTGTCTGGCTTTTTATTATCGGTGCTGTAACCCTGTTTATTCTTTGAGTCAGCAAATGCTTTGTCAGCTGAGCATTTTTTTTTTTTGTCACCAGCCCCCTGGTATTATTTTCTCTCTGCTGGAAAACATTCCACTGATGTTTCGGATAGTACGGTCTGTTGGCTATCATTTTTGCAACCCCTCAATGGTTGAAAGTCTTCACGTTGACTAGTTTTTGGAGCTCGGGGGATGCAGAGTTCTGGATGAGGGCTGCTCACTCTCCCTCAGTGCTGGAAAGATCATTTTGAGCTACTAACGAGAAATGATGCTATTCCTGGTTTTCCGTGTCATGCTGTTAGATTTATTCATCGAGCGTTTTAGAGTTTTGATATATAGTTGCTGTCAAACTTAATATGATTAGTCAGGATCTTCTCATGTTCTCAGATTCTCTCTTCTGAGGCAAAAATTAC
The DNA here is from genome assembly GCA_963919715.1 of Microtus obscurus. Classification (NCBI taxonomy): domain Eukaryota; kingdom Metazoa; phylum Chordata; class Mammalia; order Rodentia; family Cricetidae; genus Microtus; species Microtus obscurus. Next base: position 40,804,455 of record CAWTZC010002514.1, read on the forward strand.
CCAGATCCTTGGAATTACTGGAATGCTCCTGAGACTTGCTTTTGAGTTTTGTTCTGGTGAGCTCAGAACTCTGCTAATTTGGTCTGGGATTCTGAACAATGGGATGAGTTTTCTTCTCGCTCACGTGAACAACATAACGTGTTTCTAAGCTTTGTAAGTTCTGGGAACTGTTTTGTTCAATCTGTCCAGGGCATCCTTCTCTGGATTTCATGCAAGTGTGGCCCATTTGTATATGTATACACACCATACTGCTCAGTCAACGTATGAAAGGTATTAGTCAATTAATTTCTCCTCAGGAAAAAGAGCAGTGTGGAGCTCATCTCATTCACCTTTGTCCTTCCAGAGGTCACAATTTGGGACTGCCTATTGAACCAGCTATGAAAAGAGATATCACATATATTTAGTCTGGCTTCTTAGTTGTTAAAGAAAGTAGAGAATTCCAGTTGCTTCAGTTGTACTGAAAATGAAACTCTAATACTCTTTTTAATGATTTTGCCTAATTATGTGAAGATTCTTTTTAATTATTTATTTTTAAATTGTATAAATAGGCAAGTGTGAATCTTTTTAAAACCTGTTTTATCGTGTAAAGAATAGAGTTCTTACAGCCTACATCTTACCAAGGATATTAATTTCTAATATCTGACATCCTCTGTGTCTGTAAATATTAGCTCCTACTCATATGATAGGAGAAAATGATGATAGGTATTCTGCTCATGACTGACATCTTCGTAGGACTTGGAGAGACTTGAAAGAGGGTAATGCGGTTTATAATTCATTTTAAGTGATAAACATTAATGTAAGCTAAGCCACACTTCAGTTACTCTAGGCACTGAAAAAAAAATAGCCTCATGAAGAAATTAAATCCCTTAAACTTTTTTCCCCTTCCTGTAATTAAAATTCAACAGCGATTCTATTTGGAAGGGAATTCTTAACATTATTTTAGATGTTTCATTTTAGTATGTGATAATTCACCTGCTCTTCTGGCTGTGATATAGTCAAACGTCAGTTTCCATTAAGGCAAAGAGTTATGGTGTCATGGCTAAGTTATGCCATCATCTGCTTTTGTTTGAGCAAGTGTATATATTTAATTTGAATTCATGTTAAGACAGTGTCCAATATCTAGTGATTATCAATTATCACAAAAAACAGCTTCTCACTAAGTTTAAGAAACTCATAACTTGTGAATGAGGCAAATACATAGGGTAAGTTGAAAGCCGCATACCATCATGGTAGAACAGTGTTTTGGAAGAGTAGAGGCAGTGTGGACAGATTGTGTAGGTGATGAAGTAGCCTGTTACCGTTTTCCCTTTTCCAACCCTGTTTTTTCCTGCTTCTCTGATGAAGCGCTTCAGCAATGTAATGGACATTCTTCAGTTTGTCTTTGTCATCTCTCAGATGCAGAGCTGAAACAGCTGCTGGGAAGTGGATCTGTTCGGATTCTATTAGGTGATCACAGTTCTCATTGCTCCTGTCTTGTTCATTTGTCCCAGGCCTATGCTTGCTTGGGTAGCAGAATCAATACTAAAATCATAAGTATCAAAGTTGAGTCTGTACAACCTTTATACTTTGAGTTGCTATGTTAGTGAAGCACAAGTTGGTTAAGAAGAAAATATTCTAAGAAGTCTAGCCTAGCCTTCAAGAAGACAGCAGGAAGTAACTCATGAAACATACAGATAAAAATGAAGCTGAGCCCCTAGTATTAGTTAGAGCCAGAAAATCCATAGCAGAGCCAGGGAAAGTTCTGATGTTTGCCAGTCTGCTTCGTTTGTCCTGGCTACATAAGCTTTCTTCTCTTTTGTAGTACACATGATAGGAAGACCATAAGTGTGTCCATAGCACTCAGTCTGTCAGTCATGTGCCTAAGTATGTGTGTGTATGATTATGTCAAGGTTCACGTTACAGAAAATGTTAGGGTAGGGAAGAAGAATCCCATAAATATAAGAAGCTGACCCTAGAAAACTGAAGACTGTTCACTAATGTTAAATATTTCATACTGTCAGTCCCTCTTACTCATCTGTAAAATGGTGATGATGCCTACTTTATAGCGTGAGATCTGATATAAAGCAAGAATTCTATGGACCCTAGGTTCTTTCCTAACTCTCCGTTCTGTCTGCCTAACTTTTCATTCTTTATCTTAGATAATCCTCTGCTAAATTTGTTCACTCTAGAACACTTACAGCTGAGAAAATGTCCTGATAAAACAGAATTATTATAGATAGCTTACTTGAGGAAACTGCCTGACTCCATTTTGAAGGCAGGGGCCATTGTGCTAGATTGTTAAAAATCAGTTTCTATCTGCTGTAAGAGCTGAGTTGCTCTCCATTTCCTGGATCCTGACCTTCTCCGCCCATGATCTTCCTGACCCGCCCTGATCACATCCCTAATCACATGGGGACCACATGGTGCCTTTTGGAGATTTTTTTTTCTGTGTTTCCATATTGCCCCATTGTCCCTCTTCTGTAAACCTGCTTTGCAATTACTCATGGTTTTACTCCTTAAAAGGGCCCCAAGATTTGGATGTGGGACTGCTCTCTTTAACTCAACTTAGGCGGCAGTCGCTGGCCAGTTCTTGGGTGCACCCCAATAACAATCAAGCTTGCTTCAAATATGGCTCAATTTGTGGTAGTGGTCTTATTCTTGCCAGCAGGATTAACATACTGTCCTATCAGTTTCAAAGTAAGAATTGGTATTTTCCTCCTGAGCCAAGGACATGCAGATGGCAGAGCTGGGTTGAGAGCTGCCTTTTGAGTGAAGGGGGCAGCTAGAGGGTTAGCTTTGGGAGAGTACTTATAGAGGGTTGTAAAAAGCGCCTAGAAGAAACCACAATGTGAGGGCTCCCTGTGGGCAGCAGGAGACAGCTGTAAAGGGGTCACAGCAAAAGCTGCGGGATGGTGGGGGGAGGGGACCTTATTATAGAATGTGAGCTTGGACTGGATATTTTAATACCTGAAAATGCATCTGAATTTTCAAAGTGAAGTGGTTCTTCCCACTGAAAACGGTCAGAGAGCTACGGGATATATCTGAGAGATACACATTTACAGCTGGAATAGGACTGGGGATGGTTTCTTTACATTTAAATAAAGTATCTGTGTTTACCAAAATGAACCGTATGCTCAGTTGTAGGGGCCATACTAGACTTTGATTAAAAAGTTTCTTCCTTTTATGAGGAGTAGTTAGACCATCAGATCAAAGAATGTCTTATGGGTAGTTTATCCACTGGCCTGCACCCTCTATTCAGCCTTTGTTCTAATCTGAGCTAAGATTTCCATTTGACCTTAATTACTGATTGCTGAGCATTGTCCGGCATTGCATTCTAACCTTGAGAATGACTGCCTGATGCCCTGAGTCCTTTTCTCTTCCCAGTGCTTGTGGTCTGTTAGTTTAGCCCACACATCTTCCCTTTCTTCTTGCAGTGGTGGGTGGTCCCTAGGCTGTGTCTATTGAACAGACCTTCCTAAAGGCTGGGTTGAAAGCGTGTCCCTAATTTGTGAGAACATCATGACCTTTTTCTAAGTAATAAACAGCTAAGCATCCTTGCCAGCAGTCTTGGCTGTTTTGTTTTTAAACTTCACAGCCAGTATTGTGTGCAAGTTATACTTGTGACTAGCCCGAGGCTTCAACATATGGTGATTTTCATGAAATCTAATTCTTTACTTCATATGTATTCCCTTCTCCTTAGCTTGTATTATATTCAAATCAGTTGTCCAGTTCTTAGACATCTAGATTTTGGGAAGTAAGACTAACACAATAACCACCCATTATCCCAAATTCTCTTTTGTGTTTTTAGTCAATAGGAGGGGAAGATTCTTCTCTACTTCTGCTACTTCCCAAAGACACAATTTTTAAAAGTGTTTCTAAGTGTCTGACTGTACACATTAGATTATGAATAGAGAGATGTGTTGACAATACTAACCTCCCACTGAATCCTTGGAGGAATAAATTTATTCTACATCTTAATGTTTTCCTAGCTGTATGAATAGACAATGTTCTTGGAAAAGTATTTCTCAGGCCATGGTAAAATGTTTGGAAGCCCTGGTCAAAATTATGAAGCAGCCAAGATCTGTGCCTCTTGTGGTTTCCCTGTCTTATTATAACTCTGTTGTTCAGGACCCAGTGCCCATGAGTTCTTTGTCCTTCTTCTTTCATGTTAGACTGCCTTCATCCAAGTATCTGTATGGAAAATATTGGCACATCATCTGTACCCCAGAATTGTACCAGGCTTTCTTTTGGGCTACCAACCTGCTCCCAAATCTCGACATGATGTGGGATTCCCCTCTGTATGCTGAAAATACTGTTGGTTAGTAAAGAAACTGCTTTGGGCCTATGGCAGAGCAGAATATAGCCAGATGGGAAATATAAATAAATATATTTATTTATTTATTTAGAGAGAGAGAGTAGGCAGAATCAGAGATGCCATGTAGCTGTTGAAGGAGAAAGACACCAGCCATCAGCTAGAGCCTTACTGGTAGGCCACAGCCTCATGATGATATACAGAATAATAGAAATGGGTTAATTTAAGATGTAAGAGTTAGTTAGAAATACGCCTAAATTATTGTTCAAACAGTGTTGTAATTAATATAGTTTCTGTGTTATTATTTGGGTCTGGGCGGCTGGGGAAACAAACGAGCAGTCTCTGCCTCCAATGATATAGAGACTTTTTAGTTGTAAATGTTCAACTTTAGGTTAGGCTTGTTTCTTGCTAGCTCATATAACTTAACCTGCTTCTCTTCATCTACATTTTGCTTTGGGACATTTTACCTTTCTTTCCTTCTGTATATCTTACTTTCACTGCTTCTTTTGTCTGGCTTACTGGAGATGGACTGACTTCTGGCTCCGGGCATGTTCCTCTTTTTCTTCCTTATTTTCTCTTCTTTCTTCTCTCTCAAACCTATATTTCTCCTCTTTATTTTTTCCCCCACCAGTCCTGCCTATCCTTTCTCTGCCTACCTATTGGCTAGTCAGGTCTTTATTAGACCAATCAGGTGCCTTAGGTTGGCAAGGTGAAACAAATGCTACCCATTTTTACATTGTTAAATATTCCACAGTGTAAACAAACACAACACATTTTTACATATTCCACAACACAGGATATAGAAATTTCTGGTTGCCTACTGTTGTATTTACAACCATGGTTCCTGTTTATCAGACTAATCCTTCTAGAATAAGTCCGTGGTGTTGTTCTCATCATCGTGAGACCAGATGCTTTGCACTGCAATTAGTTGCTTCTTAGGGCTCTCCAAACCTGAATGCCATAGTTTGAACTTGGTCTTTCTTTAGTTCATACTTGGTTTGTGTGATTTGCTTTTCATTCTCTGCAGGCCCATACATGTTCCAATCTGTTAGTCTTATTTCGTTGATGCAATTGCTGTAGTCCCTCTCATTTTTTGATTGAGTCCTTCTGTACTCAATTCAGGACCACCTTCTCTGTGAGGCTTTCCTGGATGACCTCAGTAACACATGATTTCTTCCTTTTCATACTTCCTGTGGCATTAAATACCTGTTGTTTATGTGCCACTCCTCCTTTGGAGTAGAACTATCAATTCCTTTGTGTGACTGTAGAACTTCCTTTAACAGAATAGATGCTGAGACATTTTGGCTAGACGATTTTTTTTTCTAAGTTTGTGAGGTTCTTTCTCTAAAGTATTTTATATGTTTATGAAATTAAATCTCGTTGTCAGGATGGGTTGAGTTTGTAGAGTTCAGTGGTCTGGTTGCTAGGCTTACTGATGGCTTACATCTGTTGGCCAGGATGGATGGAATACTTATTCTGTGTGAGTCCTGTTTACCATGCCTGGGTAGCTTCCATACCCCATGTACAGTCAAGATGGAGCAACACGCTTGAATGCTTCTTCCAGACTGATAGAGTGTCTGCGGAACAGGTTCTAATGTTTCCTCCAGATTAATAGAGTACCTAGGTTTCATCAGTAGGAAAGAAAGCATTGCATTGCTTGTCTTTTCCAGAACTACATCTTGTTCTGTGCAATAACATTGAATAAGCATGAACGTTGCTTCCTTTTTGGGTTCCCATTGTCGGTGCATCTTTCCTCATTATCTCTCTGTTGAATCCTGTTATCTTTCTTTATGTGTTCCAATTGCCTTGTTTGGCCTTTGTTCTGCTTTGGTGTCCTTGCTGTTTCCCCTTCCTTCTTTTCTTCCCTCTTCTCTACCTCTTTTCCTTTTTCATTTGTGGAGTTGAGGCCAAAGCCTCACACATTCTAGGTGAGAACTCTACCAGTGACCTACACCTCAGCTTTTATATTTCAATATTTAATAGCACTAAAAGGTTTTATTTTTATATAAATTATATAAAAATATGTTCACTCCATAAAATTTATATTTAAAATGTGTGTGTGCATGTGTGTTTAATTTGAAAGACAACAAGGAGGAGAATATGGTAGGATTTAGATGTAAAAGAAAGGATAAGTGATACAATTTTATTATAATCTCAGAAATGAAAGAAAAAAGTGTTTTCTTGAATAAACAAACACATTTAAAAACTCTGAAATGGTAATTTTAGCCATGAAATGGTTGTCATCAAGAAACCTCTTGAGATTCCAGGAAGCCTAGTTCTGAGCTATTTTATAAGACAGAATGTTTTTGCCTCCATGGAAAAAGCTCTGTCTATGTAGACATGTGAAATAGGGCCTCAGTTGCTGAACTCAGAGGGAGACTATAGTACTGCTTTGAATTTTTGCTTGGTGTTGATCTACTTAAATTGTCAATGTCCTCTTACTTTGTTTTAACAAGTTCCCTGTGTCTGGGAACTAAGTTTATTTTCTTAGATTGTCCAGTATTTTTGAAATATGTTTGTAAACTACTTCCTAATGACCCTATAGATGTTGTTGGCAACTGTTGTTACCACCCCCCCGGTTTTTTTTTAACTCTGAATTTTATTAACTGGGCTCTTATATCCTTTGGCACAGAGTTTGTCAATCTTCCTAATGGCTTTAGAAAACCAGCTCCTTGTTTGATTCTTTGTTTTATTCTTTTAGTTTCCATTAACTTTTGCCCTCATCTTTGCTATTTTTCCATGTATTGCTTTTGAGTTGGCATTACTTTTGTTGTTTACCAAGACCTTAAAGTATATCAAGTTAATCATTCAAGATTTCTCTGATTTTTTTAGTTAATTAAAAATAATCTGTGTATATTCATTGTACATGGGACTGTGTCATATATGGACATTTTTATGGTTGCTCTTTTTCTGTGGTTTCTCTTGCTATTGATTTCTAGTTATATTACACTATGATCTGAAAAATGAAAGAAATTATTTTGATTCTTTTGTATTTGTTATGACTTACTTTATGACTTCAAATGTTATCTACTTTGAAGAAAGTTGCATGGGCTTCTGAGAAGATCAGATGGAACACTTGGAGTATGGCTTTCTTTCTCTGCTTATGACTCAGGTGTCCCATCACTGTCTTGGAGTATAGGATATACTAGATCTATAGTCATGGCGACAAAATAATCAAAGCAATAGATAGAGAGTTCTGTTTATGGTAATCTTCACTGAGCCACTAACCCTCCACAACAGGAGGGATGGGAGGGTCACAATACCCTCCCATGGTATTCCAGGTATTAGGTATTCCTAAGCAAACCGCAGTTACAAATGATCTTAGGAGATACTAATTTATGGGAAAAGTTGAAGGCAAACTGAAGGTGTGAACCCATAATTTATATTTGAGTCTATAAAGTTGCCATCCATGATGAGGTGACTCTTTGGAGTGATGCAGCTGTCTTGAGGTCACCTGGGTGTCTATTAAAAACTTCTCACCCATGCACCTTAAGAAAATCCAGTGAACTCATTGGTGAAATGCTTATTTTGGTTTGTTGTCAGTGCCTAATATGGAGATAAAAGACCTTTGTTCTTTCTGTATGAGAAAAATCAGTGCAGCAGCAGATCGTGTATAGATACCTATGGTAAAGATTGACTTTGAAATTTTTTTATTTAATCCTAGTGTGGATGAACTAAATATTAAAAAGTCTAGGTTATTAAAATGGTGGCAGAGTCTTCTTTATGCCGTGCTGTTCTTGTTTCATGCTTTGAAGATTGGGATGGATGTGTGGTCTATGAGAAATAAGTAAGCAAAGAGAGCTTTATTAGTCAAAAGGAGAGGGTAAAACTCTTGGCTGCTGAGAGAGGACCCTACAGCCAGTTGCAGGGAAGGGTCATTTCCAGGGGCATATATCTCAGGGTAAGAAAGACTGTATTTGTTAATAAAAGTCATTGTTCTGGAGGGTTATTAAAGAGCCAAAGTTCCTAATGCATTCATTTGTGTGTGCATCCCTTCCTCCTTCCATCCCTCCGTCTCTCTCTCTCTCTCTCTCTCTCTCTCTCTCTCTCTCTGTCACACACATGATATCTGAATGCAGTGTTTCCTTAACCTTGTCTTCCATCCCTGATACTCTTTTTTCCAACATGATGCTTATCAGCAGTTTTTATTTGGTTTACTAAACACTTCATTTATAGTGTTTCTATTTTTTTCTTTTCAAAAATCTTACTTTCCTTGCTTAATTTCTCATAGAAAAAAATAAAAATAAAAAGCAAGATATCAATAGGCTAAAATGACACTAATATTAAACATATGCTAATGGGATAAGAGATAAATTCAGATGATGCCAGACAGGTATTCACAGAAAATGTAAAAAGAAAATTAAACTCCAGTTAAAAGTTATAAATGATCAAATTTAATGAAGAGATAAAATCCAATTATAAGCCTTTCAAAGAACAAAAGAGGTTGAAGATATAAGATGTAAGAAATATATTAAACTAATAAAAAACCTAGAATGGTCAAATTAGTATTAAATTAATTATATTATCAAGTAAATAGTATTACCATGAATGAAAAATTCCATTTTATAATGAATGAAATTTATCTATTAGAGCTTAAGATATATAAACAAACAAAAATATTTATGTAACTGCTGATAAAAATAGACAAATTAGCCAGGCATTAAAGGCAACATGCCTTTATTCCCAGTACTTGGAAGAGAAGTGCATTTATCTGTGAGTTTGAGGTCAGCCTGATCTAATGAATTCCAGACCAGCCAAGGCTAAATAGTGAACACTTCCTCAAAACCATAATAATTATATCTATGTGTGCATATATGCAAATGCACCATTGTATTTTTACTAAATCATATCTCTGTAATAGAAAACTAAAATATCAGAAAACACATATAAGACCTTTAGAGTACTATTGGCAGCTTGATGTAATTGACATAATAGTCCCTTCAGAGAAGCAAATACACATTTTCTTTAAGTGCACACAGAACATTTAGAAAGATAAATGATATTGCAGGCCAAAAATAAACCTCATAGATTTAAAAATGTTCAAACAATACGAAACATTTTTATTCAAAGTATTAAATTTGAAATCAATATAAAATATCTTTTTAAAATCTCTATTTTGAGACTAAATATTGCACTTCTGAATGACTCGTTAGTCAAATAAGAATTAAAAATTGTTTTCTTTCTTATCCTTTTCCCTCTGTTTTGCTTGTTTGTTTTTTAAAAAGAAGGTATATTTCGACTCACAGTTTTAGGGGATAGACCTTCACAGCAGACTAGTTGTGGCAGGGGCATGAGGTAGCTGGTCACATTATATGTGCAGTTAGATAGGGAGAAGCAAATGCTGCTGCCTAGCTTGCTTTCTCTTTGCTACTCTGTCTGAACAAATTGCTTGCATGACACAACTTACCAGCATCACTCAAGACATTTTGTACCTCTTAGAGAAGTTAAATTTATGATTAAAAGATTCCATGAAAATCTCTTAAGGCCTAGTTACATCATTAGAATATTCAATTAAATAATTGAGGCAGAAGAAATTCTGATTATGTAAAAACTTCTAGGAAGCCAGAGCGGGGAGTCCCTGCCTTCTGGACAGGTCTCAAGGTTCCCTGTGGGAGAGCTTGGGCACCTACAGCTGGGGCTCCAGGATCTCCGGTGGTCTACTGGACCCCGCGCTCCCTCCCACCCCCTACCTCTTGTCCCGGGATCCTTGAGCTACCAGACGGCCCTGGTTAGGAGCTGAGGAATTCCATCTGGAAGGGTGAGTGTCTACTAGCCAGGGGCGGTGTGTCCCAGAAGCTAGCACAAACCCCCCTCCCCCAGCTCCTTCTGCAGGGCTGCCTTTCTTAGGCAAGACCCAATCCCCCCCCCCCCCCCCGGCAACACACCCCACCCCCAACCCTGCACTGAGGCTTGCTAGGACCAGTGCTCAAGAACAGTTTTAAGTTCCTTCACTAAGGCTATCCACCCAGAGCGGGGAGTGCCTGCCTTCTGGGGAGGTCTCAAGGTTCCCTGTGGGGGAGCTTGGGCACCTACAGCTGGTGCTCCAGGGTTGCCATCTGAGTTGTTGTGCTGAGGAGTTCCATCTGGACGGATTGGTTCCTGTTTCTACACTGAAGAGATACACCCAGAGAGTCAGTCACAGCAAAGTCTGGACCAAGACACCAGGCCTCTCTGGGCTCCATTTGAAGCAAGAGATGGGAAGGCGCCAATACAAGAACTCCTCCAACAACCTGAAAGACAACATGACATCACCAGAACCCAGGGATCCCGAAACAAGAAGAATTGTACACTCTACTCCAGAAGAATTAGAAGAATTTGACTCAAAAGTGAATTATATGAAAATAATAGAGGACCTTAAACAGGAGGTGAAAAACTGCCATAAACAATTAGAGATGACAAACAAAAAAGTAGAGGAAATGAATAAGTCGCTCAAAGATACCCAAGAAAACCAAGAGAAGCAAGAAAAAGCAATCAAACAGATAAGGGAAGCGGTTCAAGACTTGAAGAATGAAATGGAAGTAATGAAGAAAACACAAACCGAAGGAAGGATGGAGTTGGAAAACCTGGGTAAACGATCAGGAACCACAGAGACAAGTACTACCAACAGATTACAAGAGATAGAAGAAAGAATGTCAGACACTGAAGATACCATAGAGAAAATAAACACACTGATCAAAGAAAATAGCAAAACCAACAAATTCTCATCACAAAACATTCAGGAAATATGGGACACAATAAAAAGACCAAACCTAAGAATAATTGGGATAGAAGAAGGAGAAGAAGTACAGCTCAATGGTCCAGAAAATATATTTAATAAAATTATAGAAGAAAACTTTCCCAACCTAAAGAAAGATATTCCTTTGAAGGTTCAAGAAGCATACAGAACACCAAATAGACTGGACCAAAAAAAAACATCTCCTCGCCACGGGATGATTGGGATAAAGGAAGGTTGGTTAGGGGAGCAGAGAAGCACACATCTTAATTAAGGGAGCCATCTTAGGGATGGCAAGAGACTTGGATCTAGAGGGGCTCCCAGGTGCCCAGGGTTATGTCCCCAGTTAGTTCCTGGGGCAGCTGTGGATAGGGAACCTGAAATGACTCTATCCTATAGCCATACTGATGAATATATTACATATCACCATAGAAACTTCACCTGGCGATGGATGGAGATAGAGACAGAGACCCACACTGGAGCACTGGACTGAGCTCCCAAAGTCCCAATGAGGAGCAGAAGGAGGGAGAATATGAGCAAAGAAGTCAGGACCACAAGGGGTGCGCCCACCCGTGGAGACAGTGGGGGCTGAGTCTTTGGGAGCTCACCAAGGCCAGCTGGACTCTGACTGAAAAAGCATGGGATAAAACCGGACTCTCTGAATTTGGCGGACAATGAGGGCTGCTGAGAAGCCAAGGACCATGGCACTGGGTTTTGATCCTACTTCATGTTCTAGCTTTGTGGGAGCCTATCCAGTTTGGACGTTCACCTTCCTAGACCAGGATCGAGGGGGGAGGACTTTGGACTTTCCACAGGAACCCTGACTGCTCCTCAGGCTGGAGAGGGAGGGGGAGGAGTGGGGGGGAGGGGAGGAGGGGAGGGAGGAGTGGGAGGGAAATGGGAGGCGGGGAGGAGGCAGAAATTTTTTTTTCCAGTAAAAAAAAAAAAAATTCAAAGAAAACACAATAATATACATAAAAAAAAAACTTCTAGGAAGTAGAAGAGCTAAGAATATTTCCCAACTTTCTCTGAGATGGCATTATTTTAATATCAAAATCAGACAAATGCGTTAATTTTTATTTGCTTATTTGTGTATATGTGTATAGGTAAATGCATGCCCAAGACAGATTTTAGGAGTGGATTTTTAAATCATGTTGAGGGACAGGGTCTCTTTTTATTTTTTTAATTAAAAATATTTCTTTTATTTTGTGAGATTATAATATAATCACATAATTTCTACCTTCCCTTTTCTCCCCCTGAGCCCACCTGTATGCAAAGTTAAATGTCTACAAATAACTGTCAGAAATAGAACTTGAAAAAAAAATAGCATTTACAATATTACAAACAAGAATTGTATAGTAATTAGGCACAAATTTGAAAAGAAAGTAGTGCAAAACTTGAACATTGAGGGCTACAAAATATGGCTTAAAAATTAAAGATGGTAGAATTAAATAAATACACCCAATTTGTGAATGAATTTGAAATTTGAAATTTATGCCCTGGCAATGCTGAAGCATGCATGGGCAGCTCGTATGTGGCGGTTCTGTTGAACTTGTCCATATTAGGTTTCATGGTCTAAGTTGATGAGGATGATTGACCAGGTCTTTTTCTCAAGAGGGCACCAGGTCTTATCACAGATGGTTGTAAGCCACATTGTGATGGCTGGGAAATGAATTCAGGACCTTTGGAAGAGCACACCGTGTTCTTATCCGCCAAGCCACCTCTCTTAACCCCAGAGAAGATCAATATTAAGATCTCTGCGATTTGAATCAGTTAACACAGTTTCATTTACTATTCTATGATGCCTTTTAAAATGTTTATATTAAGTCAAAACCCAACCTCAAAATTTAAAATACAAAGGACCTTCAAGAGGCAAATAAAGTTTGAAAAGAACAAAGAAGGCCAGAAGACATATATGAAGACACATGATGACAAAGACAGGTCACTCCAGGACAGAAGAGCTCTGCTTCCTCAAACAAGGTGGTAGTTGGTTCTCCTAACCAGTCCACCAGGCTGTCTCAAAGCAGTGGTTCACAAACACTCACTCTCAGCTCCACTGTGTCCTGGAAGCATTTAAGATAAGGCAGCTACTGGGTTTATGAAAGAACTAGCAAACATACTTTCCGAGGTAAGATGCTGGCGTCTTGTTTCAGAGGTACTCTCTGGGACAGTGTTGCATGTTAAAGATGGGAAAGAGTTGCCACAGTTTCTTCTGGCTAGATATATGCCAGGATTTGGGAGACAAAAGAGGTCTTCAGACAGTGGCAGGCTTCATTGTCTCTGAATGAAGAGAGTGCTGATGGCCTTTGTCCATCGAATCCATTAAATTTTACATCAAATGTTGCTGGGCTGAACTGATAAATAAAAAATAAGATAATCTCATGTCTATCCATGAGGGCACTGACAATAATTAAAGCAAACAGCTTTACCAAACACAATTTGTTGCTTTGAACCAACAGTCTGCGAAAAGATTCTCAAAAATAATGTAAAAGTTGTGAAAAGAAACTGAGGATTCTAAACCTTATACTATCTCTTTAAAATTCCCTTCTTATACACTCACACAATCTAAGCAGACATATTTGCTATAACATATCATAACTCACAAGACAGGATAAAAGGACAGTTTGATTCTTCAGTTATAAGATCACTCTTAAAAACCAGAAATGAAGGTCTATGGGAAGATGTCTTTGAGCTGCGATCCAGTTTCTTGGGAGCATTTAAGTGTATTAGGAAGTTGAGGGGTCTGATAGTAACATACTGATTCCAGGTCTAACTCAAACATCTGAAAAATAAACAAGATTGAAGGAGTAAGCTGGTTAAGGGTCTGCTCTTACTGTAAGCCCTGAGAACCACAGGAGTGATCAGGCCCCTCCCTTGATGGTCAGGTTTCACCTGCAGACTAACTACCCTAACTGCTGAATCCTGTCCCCATTCTACAGAGTACAAAGCCCAATCCATGTGCATGAAATCCCATCAATCTCCACCCCAGAAAGCTCCACCCTGAGAAGTTCCACTCCCTTCCCAAGAAGCTCTATGTAAGCCCTGTATCCTGTTCAGTTTGCTGCTATTTCTCACTGAAGCAAAGGAAGCCATCCTTCTGGTTTTTTTTTTTCCTCTCCCAATAAATCTCTTATGTGAGGTTTGTTGTGCAGTGTGCCTTGTGGCTTTGTGGTATTCCTTGGCTTCCAGCTGCTAGGATAAGGGTGTGGTTTGTTCCAAGAACCAAATGATGTCATCTCACATAAAACAAAGGAAGGACAAGAGATAAGAAGCACCGATGACCTGCACTCTGTTTCTTTAGAAGGGACTCTGCTTTTTCCACACCAGTCATCACCTTTCTGCTCTCTTTCCAACATCAGAAAATTAATGAATTCATTAATTAATGAATTAATTAGATAATTAATTAATTTAATCTTAGACCACCATCTTTCTCTGCATGATGTGATGGTTACCATCATAGTCTCAGTCTTCTGGCATTTAATCAAAGTGGAATTGATTGCCATAAACGGAAAACAGAAACTGTCTCTTATAATCATAATGCAAAATGTATTAGGACGGAGAAGGTCCAGACTTCCACGGGCTTGGCAGTCAGTCAAGCCCCTACTAAGTGCCCCCTACCTCGCATCTCTTTTTTTCAGTTGACACATAGTCATGATAATTTGTCCTGTGGGTACCAGAATACTGCCAAGAAAAGGGATTCTGAATTGTGTGAGGAAGAACAAAAAATCTCTTCTTCTAAACGCCATTGACTGCTGATCTTCGTATTGAACTGATTTAGTTGTTGTACTGAAAGACCTAATGGTTACCTCCTGTTTATTGATCAATGTCTGTACCACAATCCTTCCTCTAACAGCTAAAAAAATAAAATAAAATAAAATAAATTGGACAATGATGCTGACTCCAGGCTAGGTGACATAAGTTTGAGTTTGGCTGCCTCTGCTTTCAGCATTGGTTATGGCCATTAGCAGGCATGCGTGTCAGAGGAGCTCTGAGTGTTAAGAGAAAGAATTTAGTGTGATATATTTTTCTTAGTCAGTAGCCTCTAATATTATCTCAGACCAAGTATGATGACAGTTTTCCTATTTGTAGAATCCAAAGTATGAAGATAATACAAAATAGATGTATCTTCTAGAATTTTAGATGAAATTTGCCCCAAACATGGAAATTTGGTACTATGTTGTTTTGTGATATATATATATATATCACTTAGTTTGCACAGGATCCCCGAGGTCACCTAAGCAGCATAAAGAAAGAAGAAACAGTAGTGCTGCATTACAGAAACATGCACAATCACAATCAGTTAAAACAAACCCAAGCTGTCTAGAACCTATACAGTCAACAGAGCCCTTTGTATCATCCCTCCATCATTAGTTTTTCAGAATGATTTCTATGATGTATCTAATGCCACAGCATAACAACAGCCTCACATATGGATAGAAAAGCAGCACAGAACACCTTCTGGAAGAGACCCAGGTCTTTGAAGAGTTTTCTACCTTTCCCTCTTCCTCTTTAACTCAGGAACAACTCAGGAATTATGAGGGTGCAGTGAAACCAGCAAACTGGATAACTCTGTGGGTAGAAAGAAAAGTTTATTGGTAGAACAATCTGCCAGTCGGCCTTCAAGAATAGAGGACAGCAGCTTGATGGGAAAATAGAATTTATATGGTAGCAGGATGGGAGTCTGAGCTGTTAGGATGAATCCAGAACTAGAAGGCCTTGCCCAAGGCCGTTGACCACTGGGGCAGTAGGGAGTTTTCCTGGTAAAAAGAAACCAGTCCTGTGAGAACCCTGAGTTTAGGCTTCTGTTTACCCAATAGCAGCACTTCTGTTTATCTCGTCAGAGTCCTTCTGTTTAGGACATTGTTACCGGCACTGCCATTTTGGACTTGCCACAAATAATACTTCCTGTTACCACTTTTTCCCCCACAGTACTTTTTTTTTTCCTAATGAGCTTACTTCCTCCAGATTTTTACTTTGTATTTAAGTTCTCAGATGCTGACAAGAATCTGGAAACACCTGGCACAGGTCTTTCTCATCTAGTCTTTCTATTGTTCCCTGAGACCTTCTCACACCTCATCATCTATAACAAGCCTATGTAAAGGTTATTTATCCTTTAGTTCACTAAGGCATAGAGAATTTAATCTCTAGGCTTTTCCTAGGAGAACTGGCTGTCAGCCTAAGACCTCAGAGCTGTTTCTCCTCACTAAATTCTATGACACAAATCCTATAGTTAACTGAAGAGACAGAGATGATAAAGAATCTTTACTTATCTACTATCTAAAAAAATATTTACTTGGTACCAGACAAGTCAGGACCTGTTTTCCATCTCCAGTATCTTCAAGAAATAGGGATTATCTCAAAAGGAATAAGTAGTTAAATTCATACTGATTAACCTTTTGCTTGGTTTTGTAAATGTTTGAAAAACTATAACAAATAGGAAATAGCTTGAAACATCAACTAATAGGTTTTCTGTCCCCCAGTAATAAATTTCTCTGCCAATGCAGTAAGCTAGATCAAGCCAAATTTGAAAAGATATAGCAGGTTTATTTGACCAAACCAACTTCCGGATGAGTTCTCCAGTCCCAGAGATTGAGGTCAGAGAAGTTGTGACCTGAACTAAAGCAGGGAGAATAGGTTGTGGGCAAGGAGTGGTGACATGTCTGCCACAAGCTGGGTTTGTGCCTAAGTATGGTTAAAAGCTGAGTGTTTAGGCAAAGATTTGGGCTGCTGATGACAATAGAGGAGAAATTGTAATAGTTGCTAAAAATGTAGAACTGGGATTTTTTGACTCATTTCTTTGTTCAGAGGATCTGTTAGTGGGTAGGGTTTGGAGAGAGAAAAATAGGAACAGTGACTTCCAGATTGTGCAGGGGGTGAGCTGATGGCACCCTCCATCTCCCTGTCCCTTCCCTAAACCCCACTGTGCCATCCTCCACCTCTCACCTCTGCTAATAAACCTCATGTGCTACTTTTCCCACTTTCATGGGTCTTTTGTGAATGTTTCCTTGGTGGGATTTGTCGACCTATATCTTACATCTTTTTATTTTTGTGATTGTGTCTGTTTCAATTTATGTGTTCACACGCATACGTCAGTGTACAGATGTATACATGCATGCATTTGTGTTTGTATAAGTCAGAGGACAATCTCAGGTATTAATTCTCAAAAGCCATTTATCTTATTTTTCATTTAATTTTTTTTTATGATACTAAGGCTCTTATTGACCTGGAACCCAGTGACTCTTCTAGGATATCTGACCAGCAAGCCACATCATTCAACTGTCTATGCCTGCTCAGGACTGGGACTGCAAGTGGCCACCATCAAGCCTGAATTTTTAAAGTGGTTCCAAAGAATCAAACCTAGGTTTTAATGCTTTCTCAGCAAGCACTTTAGCCATGAAGTTATATCCCTGACCCATACTTGTATCTTTCTAGTACAGTTGTCTGATTCCACCGAAGTATATGAACACCAAGATCATCCACATTGTCCAGGTTTCTTCAAAGAAACAGAAATATGATGTTTTAATCATATAGGATAAATACATAATTTTTATTACACATAAATTACATTCACACACTGGCTGATTCAGGGCAACTGAGAATTTCCAAAACTGGTCAGCCCAAAGGCCTGCAAACTAGATGCTCCATTGATATGAGTTTCAGTTAGAGTTTGAAGGCTGGAGAAAACCAATTGCCCACAGATTCATGTAGGGAACACAAATGCTTTCTTGTTCAGCATTTGCTTTATTCAGGTCTCCAATGGATTAGATGATGTTTTCCACACAATGGGAACAGAACCTTCTTTACCTAATCTGCCATGCCAAATGATGATTATGTCCAGAAACAACTCTTGTGAGATACATGATTTAATTATACTGACTTTCATGTTTCAGAAAATTAGAAAATCATAACTCCAAATCTAATCTCCAAGTCAAATATTTAAAAGCCATGACTAAAATGATTTCAGAAATACATCTCACATAGACAAATTCTTTTCTTATTTTTATAATGTTGACTTCAGTATCTATTGTTAGTAATAAGTATACAAGTTGTAAAAGCCATATATTGTACTTATTTGTAACATTTTTACCTGTCCATACCTACCAGTTTGCATATACCTAGTTCTTTGCTTATTCCTTCCCCTAAAGTCTACTATATTTCAGTGTTCTTCTATTTTCTCCGGACCCCACTGTTGTAAGGAGAGTGGGCCCTTTGTTTCGGCTGCCCATCTATCTTATACCCAAAATAATCACACAGAAATTGTATTATCTAAAACATTGCCTGGCCCATTATCTCTAGCCTCCTATCAGATAACTCTCACATTTTGATCTAACCCATTTCTATTAATCTGTGTTCACCACGAGGTTGTGGTTTACTGGGAAAGATTCAGCATGTCTGACCTAGCAGCTTTATCGTGGCTCTCTCTCTGCTCTTCTTCTCAGAATTCAGTTCTGTCTACTCTGCCTACCTTAGCGCTGCCCTATCAAAAGGCCAAGGCAGTTTCTTTATTCATCCAATGAAAGCAACACATAGACAGAAAAACCTCCTACACCACCCTACCTCTTGTTCCAGAATACTGGGAGCTTACACTTCAATATGCAATTTGGGAAAGAACATAAATCTATCTAATCATTTTTAGGATAAAGTTTTACTGACTCATTACCTTATAAAATGAAATGTGACTGTAGTGGTGTTACAGGGAGCCCACCAGAGATGATTACTCGGGCACAGTTTATAGCCAATAGAAGTTTTATTCTAGTCATCTGGAACCACAATCAGGTATTTGCGACCCAAGTGTACCATTGACCATCGAGAGCAAGGGACTTTTAAATACAAAAACTCCCTGGTATCTAGCTGCAAGAGAATGTTTTTCACAAGCAAGTATTTAACAGAAACTGAGATAAGTTAGCTGGGCATCTTGACCCCGGGTTTCCGGAATAGAGTTGGGTAATTTTTCATGGAGTTCTCCATCAAGGAGATCAAATGCTAGTTAACCCTGGAATGGCCTCAGCAGGAACCTTTCACTGTCTTACCTTGTCACATTCCCCACTGGTTCTATGTGTATGAGTCAAATTGTTGGCCCATCCTATTTATGAGGACATAGTTGGTCCTAAGGAGAGGAAGCTTACGTGAGTTTCTTCTATGTTTGATATAGTTGGCCATGCAGTTGTGGGTGCAGAAATGCACCATTAGCCCAGTGAGAATAAGAATCAATAGTCTGGCTAATGTTGACAGTAAGGTGTTCATCCATAGAGACCAAATAAATAAAAACTGATAACCAATTTTCTGATCTATGCCTCCTTTCTTCTCTTTTATTGAGACTTCTCTGATCAAAGCAAGGTTTTCCCTGATTACTGCTGATTGGTTGGTATAGAAAATGCAAGTTTCTCCTAAGCCCATGCAAAGCATTCCTTGCTACAAAGTGTGTGTGTGTGTGTGTGTGTGTGTGTGTGTGTATGTGGTGGTGGTGGTGGGGGCATCCATCTTCAGTTCTATAAGACTAGCTCTGTGAGGGAGTCAACTTGGCTTTGCCTATGGAAATAGAATTTTTCCGATGTCTAAGTTTTGCCTCTCAACAATCAAGGATGCAGGGCCTTGTCACTCACACAGATAGTAATACACAAAGAGACACATAGAAACATATACAGAGAGATACAGCCATACAGAGAGACAAATAGTAAAGACAACTAAGGGTGTCTGCCACACTTCATATACCTGAACTGACTAGGGGAGTCTGGCGACATCCCATATGGACACTAGGTACAGGATCTATGGTCATACCTGCTCTCCATTCTTGTGTTCAAACCACATGGTGTCTCCTATACACTAAACTTAACTTCATAGGTATTCAAACCAGATGACTTTTGAACCTTTCTGTTCTTTTAAGTGGCAGTTGCAGTGCCTCTGTGGAACTGGATTTTTCTGGGGCCCTAGAATATCTCAGGTGGTGTATTCACTAAGAGTCCTCTACAGCCACTCTTTCCTGCTTCTGGGGGTCCCAAGACTCCTAAGTGTTGGGGTCCAGTCTTTAGGAATCTTACTGGATCCTTCACAGTGTTATGGGGAGCCCACCAGAGATAACCACTCAGATACAATTTTCAGCCAATAGAAAGTCTTTATTCCAGTTAGCAAGGACTACACTCAAGCATTCGGGACCTAAGTGTGGCCTTAAAAACTTAGAGCTAAAGGGCTTTTAAAAGCAAAAAGACATACTATTGTCTTGCTTGGCAGCTACAGGCGGGCTTTTGTGAAAGCAAGCAGTTTAACAGGAGCTAAGATAAGCAGAAGGTGAGGTTTGCACAATCAAGCAGTTTAACAGAAGCTGAGATAAGTTATCTGGAGCATCCTGGTCTTGGGCTCTTAGAATAGATCTGAGTAAGTTTCCATGGGATTCTCTATTAAGGAGATCAAGTTCTAGTTAAATCTGAAATTGCCTCAGTAAGAATACAAGATGGAGCATCTGCATTGTCTTGCCCTGTCCAATGGTTTTTAAAAAAAATTATATATATATTTCCTATGAATATCAAAGTTCTGTTTTCAATTTTATTTTACTTCTCTTTTCACCATGTATAAAATACAGAGATGACAATATTTGTCTCGTTGGATATAAAGAAGCATCAGTGTCCAGAAAATATGTATTATGTATATTGACCAAATGAACATAATCTGATCAGCAAAAGTAGATTTGTGTTCATGTTCTATGTAATGGTATCATACATTGTGATAATTTCATGGGGTCAGAGAACCTGTATTAGTATTCTTGGACTGAGGATATGGTAACTTCTGTGTAATACTGACAGTGATCAAGACGATAAAGCCTGGGTTTTAGATTTGGGATGACTTCAAACCTCAGGCCTATAATTTATTCTCTCTGTGAGCTTAAGGTTACCATTTTATAATCTTATCCACCTTGTAGTTCTTTGTTTTTCTCATCTGGAAAATGAAAAGAATAATTAGTTCAAAGAATATTTATCAGAATACAAAAGCCTCCATTAATTGGCAAAGTTGCGCATTATTTGAACTTCTTGGTTCAAGAATACCTACTGTTACAAAAGGATATGATTAAAAGCTGGTTTGTTTCTCACCTGATGCATATCAAGGTAAAGGGTATTGAGATGATGTTTTACCCAAGCTACACAACGTGATCATCTTTAACTAGTAAATTTTGCTTCTGATAAGTGTTTTTCCTATTAGTATGCCAACCTGGTTACCTGAGAAAGAAGGTGAAAGTGCTTCTGACTGAGTCTTTGAGATGCTCGTCTCCATTCTAACACTATGGGGGGACTCACTAGAGGACTCCTAATGTTAGTAGCTGTCCTAGATATAGGTAATATACATGCCACATCTCAAGCACAAAACTTTAGTAAGATAACGAATCAATTACAAATCAAGTAGAAGTCTGGTGTTTTTAAGCATGGTTGAATCTGGGAGGAAGAAGTAGGGACGAGTGGATGAATGGATCTCTTATAAATTTATAAAAACCTTGGATTCAGAATTATTTTTTATGGTCAGTATTGAGTATTGTCCCCACTGGATAGAAAATTCTATAAAGAGTAATTTTTACCCTTAAAGAACAAAACTCAGAAAAAAAATTCAATCTAGTACTCACTGGACTTGCGTTTTCTATTCTTCCCTTTCTTTGTTGTTTAGAAGAAAATTAACTAACATGAGTATGTCTTTTTCTTGGTGTTAATACTGTTACCAGAAAGAGAAGGGGAATAGTAAAAATTCCAACAAGGACATTACCCCCCTCCCAATTCCTTTCTCCCTCCATCCCCTCCCCTAGTCCTGTCTTCAGTTGCAATCCTTCCTGAACTATTCACCTCCATCCTGACTCTCCCTGCACCCACTGCATTTTGTTCTCTGGAAGATGCTGATTAACATTTGCTAATGTATGCTAATGAGTGTTAATTACCATCTCTGATGTGAACAAAAGCAATGCCACAAAGGAAGGATAAAAATGGGGGGAGGGTGTTCCTACATCCTCCTCTTGCTTCTCTATGCTCACAACCTTCTGCTTCCATGCCTCTTTCAAATTTCCTCAGTATTTTTTGTTTCCTTCTGTTTATCCAGG
The DNA here is from genome assembly GCA_963919715.1 of Microtus obscurus. NCBI lineage: Eukaryota > Metazoa > Chordata > Mammalia > Rodentia > Cricetidae > Microtus > Microtus obscurus. The sequence goes on from CAWTZC010002514.1 coordinate 40,826,529, forward strand.
ATTTCTGACAGCCATTCTTCTTCACCACTTGGGATACTGCAGATGTGCTCTGGAGAGCAGAAAGATTTTCTTTTTGTTCTAAATAATATGAAGATCTAAGCTTAGCTGCTATGGGTTTTATAGCAGACATTTGTATTTTCATTTGGTTGTTATTTTGGTATCTTAATACTATAAAAGACTGTAGCCACAAGAACTCCTAAGGGGATGATTTTCATTTCACTCCACTTATTTATGGGGACTACCCTGTATGGAGGGAATTGCTATGCTAGAGCACACATTCTGATTATGTATTATGACAACATGGTTCAATACAAAACGCCCCCTCCAAACAATCTAAGCAAAGAACAGAGTACACTCACCACTGACTCTTGTTTTTTTTTTTTTGTTTGTTTTTTTTTGTTTTATTTATTTATTTCATTTATTTGCAACAACAAAGAAATCTAAATGTCTTCACAAATAGCTATTTATTTGTTCATTATGTATGGTTTAAAAGAAAAAAAGCCAGTAACTAAACCACACAGAGTAAGAAATGGTTTTTAGTCTTTTTTTTTTTTTTTGTCGACCATTGGTATCGTGAAGAATCTAATTGCAGCTTTCCACACTTACACCAGCATGTAATTCACCATCTGAAGAACTCCACCTCAGCATTTCATCCTCCCTTCCAGTGTAGGGGTGGGGAAAATTTGGAAGCACACCAGCTATTCTCTTCAGTCAGCCTAAGTTTAATTATAATTTATGGTGCAATGAAAGCAAAAGGGAAAATGACAAGCATTTTATGTCTTCCTTTCTTTTCCATAGATATGTGTGTACATATATATATAAATAGAAATAACTCATTTATTCAGTAATATATGTGCACCAATTTAGATATAGCTATAAATTCAAATATACATAAATTTTGAATTACTTCCATTTTAAAAAATAGAAAGGGGATCCGTATCTCAAGTGGCTTTAGTTCCTTGTGTTTTTCTAAGTGTTAATAATCCTTTGTCTTTAATCTCATAGTAAAATGTGTTTTCCCGCAGACTTCTTCCTGTTCAATTTAACAACTGCAATATTTTGTATTGTGTTTCTAGTAAGGCAGACATCAGTAGCTAATTATTTTCTTCTTCTGGGTGTCCCAGATTCTCAGAAAAATGGGCACAATTCAGATGGAAGAACACTGGAGCAGAACCACCATTATGACAGTTGTATCCCTCCTTACCCAAATGCCAGCTTATTATTCGCTTTATAAGTTTAAAGCTACAGAAATTTAAAATAGCTATGCAGCATTGTTAAGGCATTATAACATTAGAAAATGTGAGCCATTTTAAAAGCATTTTTAATGTAAATTTTTATTAGGAATTTTTTGAAGTATTTTGTTCATTCACTTGCTGGTTTCTCCCTCTCTTCCTCCCATTATGGTATTTTCGAATGTGTGTGCCTTATGAAAGTTGAGATCTCTCTTAAGGAAGATAAGACACTGGTACACGTAAATGGAATATCAGACTAGCTCTGTCGAATTACATTCTTTTCCAGTGTTGGTGATATTGAAGTATAATGATCTCATTTTCATGATCCATCCCTGAGAATTTTGAAATGTCTTATAGTTTGCAAGTTTATTAAGACAGTTTATTGATATGAGAATCAAGGAATTCTTCTCTTCACCCAATGGCTTTCAAGATTATCATGCTCTATCCCATCACCAAGAGGAGTAAGAATGCCACAGTGAGAGCAACATGCATCTTTTCTTGCCTAAAAACATCAAAAGTAAAGGAAGTAGAGGAAGAAGTTGCCCAGTCTTTCATTTTCATTCAATTTTGTTAACTGAAATTCCTCTGCTTCATATCCACAGATAGTGTTATAATAAATGAATGGGAACTGACAGTTGGGCTTTTCTCTATGAAGAGTGTTAATCCTGAAATTCTTAAGAGAAAAACCAGTTCCAAAATTTGAAGCAAGCTTTAATTAAACACTGGCCAGGAAGATGGACTCTGACCAGATCCACCCCTGGGTTCCCAGGGAATGGCAGCTAGTCACATTGTGCAGTAGCTTATAAAGGCAAAACCCATAATCCACTGCATTTTCCATTGGCGTTATTTAGGGCCAAGCCTATCCTCTGACTTATTTCCTGCCTATGTACCTGCTGCCTACATGTGATCGAGCACATACAGTGTAGTTGGTTCAAACAAACATGTTTAGGGGAGTGAAAACATGTGGCTTCTTATTCTCAAGAGCTATAGCTCCCAACATTCCAGGAAGTTGTCTTGTTCTTGGGCAAGTGAGGCTTACAGAATAACTTTGGCTCTTAGAGGAGATCACACCTGACTATGGTTTGGTGACTGACTTGAGTACACAAGGCTCACAGTATGGAAATCCTACTTTAGAGCTAAATTAATTCATACACTTTGAAATTTATATTTATTTGTTTTTTGTTTAATTTTTAAGAGAAACAGGATTTAAATTGTTCTTTGGGAAGGCATGTATATGTGCACATGCATGTGCACACACTACACATAAAGAAGTATCAACTGTGTTCTATGTATCATTCTCTGCATCATGCCAATTTTGTCACTGTGGGGAAACATAGTTTATTATTTAAGGGACTGCTGGATGGTTGAAGATCTGGAATATTCAGAGCATTAAATTTTCCAACTAGCCTATTAACGAGGATTCTACAAGTTTAGAGAAATTTAGAAAATAGCTATTTTCTATTGGTTTTCTGACCTTTCCCTGATAAAGATATGAATAATTTGCATTTGTATAAATTTTGCCTTATTGATAGAAATTTAAGGTCAATTGTGTTATATGTATATGTATTTCTGATATTGATTAAGGCATTTTGATTGTGTAGTTCATTTAAAAATGTAATGTATATAGGTTGTTAATGGATAATCAATAATAAGCTTTTAGTCATGTTAGTTAGATTTTCTAGATGTGCATAGATATATTTCAGATAGGCATTCTTCATATCTTTCAAAGATTACAGAATAGGACATTTAATGTTTTAATAACTTAGGGCTTTTTATGACAATGAGACATGTCTGTTCCTGGCAGCACCAATCTATTTCAAAAGGAAGATTGGCATCGAAGAGGCTCCTTATGGAGTTGTTTAGCCATTTGGGCAAGAAACTGCTCTTGCCTGGACTGTTTCATAAATTGGACATAAAGAACCCACAGAGAGAGGACTGCTGAACTTTCATAAAGGTGAGATGATCTTTTAGGGTTCCTTATTCATGAAAGAGTCTGCGAGACAATCTGCAGGGCACAGCAGATAGTGACTGAACTGCCTTTGAAATTTCCTGCTTCATGGAAATGTCTGCTGGAAACTATGGTCCTGTAGGCTGAAGATGGATGCCCCAATGGTACAGAGGAAGTTTGGATGACTGTCCAGGCAGCAAGATGTCTCTGTGATTTCTAGAGTTTTGTAAGTTGCTTACTTCTCATTTACTTAGGTAATATAATATCCTTCTGGAATCCTTAATGGAGTTAAAGAATAGATAGATAGTTACAGTTTTCCTTTGTTATGATAAAAGATAAAATAGATATAAATACTGTAACTGTAATTCTTACTTGATTACTGTTTTGTTATGTGTAGTTTTGCTATGTTAAAGTTAAAGCCTTTTTGTTTAAACAGAAAAAGGGGGAATGATGTGGGATTTCATTGGTCAATATAAAGAAACTGCCTTGGCCCATCTGATAGGGCAGAATTTAGATAGGCAGAGTAAACAGAAAGAATGCTGGGAGGAAGAGGAAGTGAGGCAATTGCCACACCTCTCCTCTCTGGGGCAGACGCGATGAAGCTCTGACCCAGGATGGACGTAGGCTAGAATCTTCCTGGTAAGCACACCTCGTGGTGTTACACACATTAATAGAAATGGGCCAAGCAGTGTTTATATGAATACAGTTTGTGTGTCGTTATTTTGGGGCATAAGCTAGCCAGGGGGACGTGAGTCGGGCAGCAGGAATGCAGCCAAAGCTCCTATACTACATTTCCCCTTAAATGAAGGGATCTCAGAATTTTGTTAAGGGGTCATAAGTCTTCCTTATTTCATTCACTCTGCAATACACCATCTTGTCCCCGACTTTCAATTTCTCATTGAAGAAAAGTAGGTGTTTTGTTTGTTAACACAGATAATTTACAAAATACATGATACGTGACTTTAGATTAGAGATAAATTATTGTTTTGTTTGGGTGGGAAGTCATATACCCAAAGAGTCTGGAATGTTTGGATTAAGGCTTTACCCCAGTTCCTATATCCAAAGAGTCTGGAATGTTTGGGTGGAAGTTGCATCCCAAGCTCTTTCCGCTGGGAGTTGCCTCAGTCCAGACTTCACCTCTGAGAAAGCCTGTTAAACTATGACCCCTCCCCAGAGATGCTCAAGACTACTCCCATAGGGTATTTAAACAGCAACCCAGAGAACAAACACATGGTTTTCTGGCCTTCCTTCCCCAGCCACCTGGGAGTGCTGGCATCCATTAAACCTGGGCTTTTTCTAATTCACTTTGATTTGGTTTGATTTGGATTATTACATTGGTAGAGAGGTTTATCGGAGTGCAGAAACTTTTCAATTATAATATTAGCTCATGTAAATGTCATTGGCCCTATGATCTGTCTTTCACATCTCCGAATCTAAGCAACACAGACCCACACTGTTAGAAGAAACATGCACAGGAGACTGGGGAGGAGACACAGCAGTGAACACTTCCTGCTCCTGCTCCAGCAGGACCCCAATCTTGTATGATGTTTTGATTATGTTCTGCTTGAAGTAAGAGGGTGGAGCTAGATACTGGCTGACCAAAATTAACCATAGAGGTTTGGAGAACTGTAGAAAGAGAGAAGACAGGAAGTAGTAAGGTGGGGTAGACAGGTTTGCAGCCCTTTTGGATGGGGAATGGAAGACATAGGAGGTGACTGGTGGCTTCTTCCTGCTTCTCTGATAGTTCAGGTTCTTATCCCAATATTTGACTCCTGATTCTTTATTGATAAAGATTCATTAGATTAATAAATCCACATTGGATGGCTCAAAAATGCCTGTAACTCCAGCTCAGGGGAATCTGAGTCCCTCCTTTGGTCACCATGGCACCTTGACAAGTGCTTTTCCATTGGCACAGAGGAATATTCTAAGTAGAAAAACTATCTGCTTTCTATACTGCAAGGCCCATTGCTATTTAGTTTTTATTTGTGTGTACACTAATGTATATGCACATGTACATATATGTTTTGAAGTCAGAGGAAAAATTTCTGAGTAGTTTCCCCCCTTTCACCTTGCTGAGACAGGTATCTATCACTGTTGCTGTACTTCTTAGTCCAGGCTAGTTGGCCCTTGAGAGTATCAGTGATTCACATTTCTACCCATCACCCCCCTTTAGGAGTGCTGGGATTCTAGATGTGTGCTACCACATCTGCCTTTTCACAGGATCCAGGTACACACCAAAGATGGCCTTTACCCACTGAGCCATCTCCTCCAGCCACAGCCAATTATCTTTTATTGCCATAAAACTCAGGCTTTGTATCAGAGAAATGCAAATCAAAACATCTCTGAGATTCCATCTTAAACCCTTAAGAATGGCCAAGATCAAAAACACTGATGACAACTTATGATGGAGAGGATGTGGGGTAAAGGGAAAACTCCTGCAATGCTGGTGGGAGTGCAAATTGGTACAGCCCCTTTGGATATCAGTATGGCAATTTCTCAGAAAATTAGGAAACAACCTTCCTTAAGACCCAACAGTACCACTTTTGGTACATACCCGAAGAATGCTCAATCCTACCACAAGGACATGTGCTCAACTATGTTCATAGCAGCATTGTTTGTCATAGCCAGAATCCGAAAACAACCTAAATGCTCCTTGACCAAAGAATGAATAAAAAAAAAATGTGGTACATTTTCACAATGGAGTACTACACAGCAGAAAAAAATAACGACAACTTGAAATTTGCAGGCAAATGGATGGATCTAGAAGATATCATATTGAGTGAGGTAACCCAGGACCCAGAAAGACAAAGATCATATGTACTAATTCATAAGTGGCCTTTAGACATAAAGCAAAGAAACCAGCCTACAATTCACAATTCTAGAGAACCTAGACAACAAAGAGGACCCTAAGAAAGACAAACATATATGGATCTAATCTATATGGGAAGTAGAAAAAGAGAAGATCTCCTGAGTAAATTGGGAGCATGGCAGTCTTGGGGGAGGGCTCAAGGAAAGGGGAGAGGCAGGGAAGGGAGCAGAGAAAAATGTATAGCTCAATAAAATCAATTAAAATAATGAAGAATAAAATTTCCATTCAGAAAAAAACCCTCAGGCTATGTCCACACCACATCCCTGATTCTATGACCACCATATTGGTTGATTGATTGACTTCCATGTTGCCCAATCCACTGGTCAATTTCCAGTTCAAAGTGTGGTTAACTGGCAGTCGTGACAGATTTCTTTGATATACATCACTTGTCTTCCACAGCATCTTATTTTTGCCAGAAATCCTGGGGAGCCCCATAAGTTACCCCTGCTACTAGACACATCAGGATCCTTTCTTGAGGTTCTTAGTCTCACAAATAAAGGAATTTAGAATGGACACAAATGGAAGCTCAAAGACAATGTCACAATTTCAAAGAAAAATACCAGGGCAGGCAAGCTTACTTTTTAGCAGCTGACCAGAAGCAGACGATGAAGGGAGGGAAAGGCTCATGGAGAATAAGCAGCCCCATGACAGAGAAGAAAAGGTCCTAGAAACGTGTTCTGGATAGCCTCCTAAAGTAAGAGAAAGGAAAACAAGCAACAACAAAACTCCATCCAGCCAAATAGACAAACAAAAAAACAAGGAAAATTTTTACCTTTACCTTGCTCAGAAGGATCTTTGGATTTATCAGAACCTCACGGTGGCTGGTAGGAGATTGCATTAGGGGACAGAATTCTGATCAGAAAAGTACTGAAGTACCCTGCCTTGTTAAAGGCCTGCTCATTTCTCCTATCTCTTCAGCACACCCTAAGCTGAGTCTGTCTTTATGAGAGTGGTCCCACTTTCCTGAGGGGTTCCGCTTTTGCTAAGTCATTGATCTGTCCACTTTGAATTTCAGGTCTTGACCCAGGCCTGAAAATTTGTTTTCTTGATCAGAGGAGAAGCTGATGTTTTTCAATGGGCCTTTATTGCTACTGTGACATGCCCTTCTCTGACTTGACCTAACATCATTTGGGAGACAGGTCAGGCATGAAGCGCTCAAACATTGACATTCCTGGCCTTCAGCCAGGACAGGTCCATTAATGTTTTCAGTTTATAGCCAGAAGCAGGAATGGAGGCCCCTGTCCCCAGCTACCCATTTCTCTCACCTCTATTTTCCTTGCATCTCATTACTGTTTGCTTTTTAATTTCTTAGTGTTCTACCTGAGCTTAAGGCTTTAAAGATTTCCATGTTGATTTCAAGTTCATACTTCCAGCCTACACTTTCTTCAGAACTTCAGGCTGAAATACTCAACTGCCTATTTAATGCCATGCCTGAATGTCTTAAAGGCATCTCATGTACAAACCCGATCTCAAAGGAAATTGTTGCAAAGGCATTCCCCCCCCCTCGCTTGGATCAAATAGAAAACTCCTTAAATCAAGGGCATTTTCTATAATACTTTATACATTCCTACCCCAGAATATTTCTGTGTATCTTTGCAGATATATAACCACTAGTTGAAAAAAAAAATTAGATTTTTCAGCTTTCAAAAAACAACCTGGTATGACAACATCACTTTAAGAGCTGTCCTTGGTCAGAGGAATAAACAATATTGAATTCTTCTGCCCACTTGGTTACTGTCACCCTGAAATACAAAGAACGACTTTCAGAGACGCAGATTAAATAAGAAAGCCCCAGACAACATCCGCTTTTCTGAACAAGTCCAATGCTTCTGAAATATGACATTTTGCTGTTGTTTCCTTTTATGGTTGTTTTAATTACTGACTTTATTTGCATGAAATGAGGATCTGGGTTGCCTAGGAGTTCATCTGTTCCTACTGCATATTCTTCTCTTAAATAGGCACCCTCTGATGTAGTTTCCCTCGCCGCCTCCAACATTTGACAGAGCTTGCTGTCTCCCCCCCCCACTGTCTTCGCGTTACTACCAGAGAGAAGGGCTATTTTAAAAGAAGATCGATAGGGCTTTTGAAGGAGCCAGTGAATAAGAGAGTCATAGGATTGGAAAAAGCTATAGGGGACTGCTAGGTAAAGGATGGCAGTTCTTTCCTGAAGATTGTATATGACAGGAAGAGCAATCTTTTACACAGGATTTGGCCTTAGGTGTCTTAGCTTGGTTCCTCAGTATTGTTTTCAGTGGGATTGAATACAGAACCATATTGATGGATATTCTAAAGACCCTGCACAGCTCCATTAAAAGAAAACTTGGGCTAAGAATTTTGATAGAGTCTTAAATCTTGTTGTAGTTTTTGATGTTGATGATGTCTTAGTTGAGGGTTTGGGTTAATAAGAAAAATCAGTGATTACATCAGTCCCTATAAAAAATGGTCCTGTCAGAAAAAGGAAGGCTAGAGCAAAGACCTTACCTCATGAGAACGGGAAGTGATCACACACAGACTGGCCCACTCAGGAGAAGAGAATGGCTGTATCTGCAAGATTCATGACATCCCTTAGAAATCACAACTCTTTCTTAGTTTCTTACTTGACACCACATTTGATGGCCAGTTAAAATAGTTCTTTCTGTACCAGGGAAGATGTTCCTTGACTCCAGTTTTGCTCTCTCTACCCCCAACCCACCTGGAGTTAGAGAAAACCCAATTGTTTCTGATGTTGTTTTTGTTTAGTTTGTGGTCTTTCCTAAATATGGGATTACACTTTTCTTCACTTCATAGTTTTCCTGTCTTGTCTTATTTTAGCCATCAAATCCTATTCCAACAAACTGATCATTATAAAGCACCATAATGTATTATTCATTTTAGTTGCTTCAAAATAGATGCTTTGGATAAGTTGTTGTGCTGGATAATTTTATGTCAGCTTGACACAGATAGAGAGTTATATGACAGGAGAGAAGCTCAATTGAGAAAATGCCTCCATAAGATCAGGCTGTAGGATATTCCTTAATTAGTGATTGATGGGTGAGGGACCAGCCCATCGTAGGTGGTGTCATCCCTGGACTTGGGGTCCTAGGTTTTAAACAGTGGATCTCACCCTTCCTAATGCTGTGACCCTTTAATACAGTTCCTCATGTTATGGTGACTCATAGCACAAAATTATTTTGTTGCTACTTCATAACTGTAATTATTGCTACTATTATGAATTGTAATGTAAATATCTGATATGCAGGATATGTAATATGTGTCCCCCCAAAGGGGTTGCAACACACAGGTTGAGAAACACAATTCTATAAGAAAGCAGGCTGAACAAGCCATGCTGAGCAAGCCAGTAGGCAGCACAATTCCAGGGCCTCTGTGCCAGCTCTTGCCTGCAGTTTCCTGCCCCGTGTGAGTTTCTGAGCTCACTGCTTTTGATGATGAGCTGTTATATCAGTGGTTCTCAACTTTCTAATGCAGTGACCCTTTAATACAGCATTTTGTGTTGTGGTGCCCCAAATATGAGATTATTTTCATTGCTGCTTCATAACTGTAATTTTGTTGTTGTTATGAATTGTAATATAAACATCTGTGTTTTCCTGTAGTCTTTGGGGAGTCTCAACCAACAGCTTGAAAACTACTGGGCTAATGGAAGTACAAGCCAAATAAACCTTTTCCTCTCCAAGTTGCTTTTGGTCATGGTGTTTCATCATAGCAATAGTAATTCTAAACTAAGGCAGTGGGTTGACATTTGCTATTGTCTTCAGCTGTTTCCATATTCTGTATTCTGATTAGACCCTGCTCTAGGAGCAATCTTACACAATCAAAATGTCTTCCTAGAAAATTCTTTAACGAAAGAAGCTTGGAGGTGGCATTAATTGCAAATAAGGAACATGACCTCTGTCAGACTGTAATCTTCTCAAATTTGCCTTCATTACTACAAAGTCTTTGTAGTGACATAAAAATTCTGCTAGCAACAGAAGGCATGTGTCCACCCTGAACAAAAGGACATTGAGTTCTGCAGTCCAGGGCTGATGTTGATAGATAACATTTTTGCATATCTTAAACTTTTTATGGCGATAATATTTAAAAGCAAAAAGTGCTTTCATAATAGTCTGCTTTGTGAATGAAATTTACATCTTTGGCCTGTGTTGCCTTTTTGATATGTCTGTCAGGAAAAAGAGAACGTTTTGTTTTAAAGATAGAATCTCACTAGGTAGCCTTAGCTGGCCTGGAGTTTGCTATATAGAGCAGGCTGCCTTCAGACTCACCAAGATAGGTCTGTATCTGCCTCTTGAATGCTGTGATTAAAGGTCTTACCTTTGACAGAGAAAATCAGCAACACAGCCAGAAGCTGTTTGACCCACTCATACTAACGTTGTTTGCCATGATGGCATTTTTAGATTTATGCCAGTCCACCTTAAATTATGACAAGTTTTTAGACTCTGTTTTTTTTTCTGTTGTTAAATTTTGCTTGCATGTTTATAGGTGGTATGCCTCTGTATGCACGCGTGTGTATGTGTGTTCTCATGTTTGAATGCATACATGTGTACAAGCCTGTATAGACCTGGAGTCGACGTTGGGTGTCTTTCTCAGTTGCACCGCACAATTATTTATGGAGGCAGAGTTTCTCCCTGATGCCTCAACTCGTGGACTCTGGTTACTCTAGCTAGCCAGATGGCCAGTCTGCCCAGGACCTAAGACCTCAGCCTCAGTGCTGAGATATAAGGAGGGTGCGACTCATGCCTGACTTTCCCCTGTGTTCTGGGGTCCAAACTTCAGTCCTTATACTTCGCCAGCAAGTGTGTGACTGAGCCACCCTCTGGCCCCTAGCTCGTAGTTTCCATAAGAACTTGCTGAGCTCTCCTTCTAGAAAGTAGTGATGCCTGCAGCGATGAGTTCAACTTTAGCATTAGGGAAAACACTAGGAAGATTCCACCAATTCCCACACATTTCCCATATTATTTTACTGTTAAAACTTTTTATAAGAATGTTATTTGTCTTTCAAAGACCAAATGTAATATGTACTCGCTCATAAGTGGCCTTTGGACATAAAGCAAAGGAAAATCATCAGCCTACAATTCACAATCCCAGAGAACTTAGATGACCGAGATGACCCTAAGAGAAACCTGCTTGGATCTAATCTACATGGGAAGTAGGAAAGATAAGATCTCCTGAGTAAACTGGGAGTGTGGGAATCATGGGAGAGGGCAGAAGTGGAGGGAGGAAGAAGGGAGAAAAACAAATAGCTCAATAAAAACAATAAAAAAGAACATTATATTCCCTTATAAAAATGAACCATGGCTGACATCAAAATGTTTGAGAGTTTGGGTATGGGATAGATAGAAGGCTTGAGTGGTAAAGTCATAGGTTCCCACGTTGACATGGAGGACCACATGCTGGGACATTTAGGCTGCACTGATTCGAGGCCGTAACCAAAATAGGGAAGACCCAACTTTTCACATGTTTATACAGAATTTATTTTTTTGGTGGGGGGGGGGAGGATACTTGGACAACTAGGTTGGAATGAATTATTCTCCATTTTACAGTAGTAAATTTGGTTAAATCGTGATTAGGAATAGGAGGCTGATACACAGACACAAGTGTCCTAGCTGTGCAGGCGATAAAGCCTGAACTTGTGTGGGGGTTTGAGTCAGGGCCTCTGATATAGCCCTGAGTGACCTTGAACTCAGCCTTTCTGGCTCACTCTCTGGAGTGCTGTGATTCTGAGTGTGTTTTTAGTTTTGTCATTGTGTGTCAGTTTGTGCCCAAAGATGATCTGAGGAAACACCAAATGGGAAACAGCAATAATCTGGGGATCTCGGCAGGACTGGAATTGGGTCACATATTTAATAACAATTGGATTTTATAATGTTTTGAAAAGCCATATATTTTGTAATAGTTAGATTTTTGTATTTACTATATAATAGAAAAGAACTAGTTTAAAAAAATAGAAAAAAGTTTTAAAAATATTCATTTCTTTGTGTGTGTGAAGGTTTTACCTGTATGTTTATGTACCACTTGTGTGTCTGGTGTCTTTGGAGACCAAAAGAGGATACCAGGTCCCCTGGAACTGAAATTACAGATAGTTGTAAGCTGCCTTGTGGGTGCTGGGATTCGAATCTTGGACCTTCTGTAAGAACAGAAAGTGCTCTTGCTGCCTGCACCATCTCTCCAGCTCTCATTTTTTTTCTTCACCCGCACAAAACCCTTATGATAAAAATGATGACAGTAGAGGCAGTGGCTGACTGTTCCACAGGCATTGAAGTGATTGCTGTTCATGTCTTTCTTCAACAGTGCAAATCAAAGTGGAGGAGAAAGAAGACGACACGGAAGAAAGCTCAAGTAAGGAAGGGTGGGCTCCTAGGGAAGAGTTTCCGGCCCGTGGTAGGGCACGCACCTGCCATCTTGTCTCCTGAGCCACTGCATAAAACTACACGAGTGTGTGGGCGTGCTTTCTGCCAGTCTCATTGACCAGTGAATAGAATCCTCACAACCTCCATATACACACACACATGTGCATACATGAATGCACACATCACACACACACCTTACAAATGGTTCGCTGTGAAGAAAATAGTAATGTTTAACATTTTTCTTTCTATTTCTGTTCTATTTTTACTGGGAAAACCTTGACTGATGACAAAACAGATTGGCTTTCCTGAACTGTAATATTTATTTCATGCCTGGCTTGGTGATACACGAGAGGTAGCACTTTGAAAGCAGAGGTAGGTTAATCTCTGTGTGTTAAAGGCTAAACTAGACTGTGTAATAAATTTCAGGCCACTCTGTAACACACACACACACACACACACACACACACACACACACATCTGTTTGCACATTCCAGGTTGAATTATATAATAGAATGTTTGGGCTGACCAGATGATTCAATTAAAACAAAAGAACATGTCTGTCTTGTGTACCCAGTTCCTAGATAGTTTGTATGAACTGCTACCTTCTTCTCACTTTGGAGAGGCTCAGCTCAAGAACACGAATCAGGTCCCTTTCCAGGCACCCAGGCCATTCATGGGCAGGAATGTTAGAAATATCATTATATGAGCAAACATTTTGAATTTTTTAAACAAAGAATGAAAGAGCAGTATCTAAGGAAGAGTTCATTTTTAGGGACACTGGGCCGACAATTTAATATCCATACAGTACAAGCAGACCACCAGTGGTACCCTACAAGCTCCATCCCCAAAATGAAAACAACCTAAAACTTCTCTATGTCTTGGTTTCATTTGCTTAAAAGAATTGACTTGAATTGACTTATTTTTTAGCATTTGCAATTTTGTCTATTTGTAAAATTCGGCCCTTTCTGGCTCTTCTAGCCCCTGGCAACCACAATTCTATTGTTAACTTCTGAGCCTGAAAAATTTAGGCATCTCATGTAAGTGTAATCATGTGCTTTTTTTCTTTCTGCCTGGCTTATAGCACTGGATGTAGCATCTTCAGTGTTCACATGCATTGTATGAAACAGCAGTGTTCCCTACATTTTACAGCTTGAATAGTACATTTCTTGAGTCTGATGATGAATGTTTCCGCTGTTCCTTTATCTTGGCTGTTGTGAAGAGTGATTCAGTGACTATGAGGGAATCAGACTTCTACAAGATCTCATTGGGTTAATGCCTGTGACTGGCATTGCTGAAGCATCAGATACTTATATTTCCTATTGAAGAATTCCATGCTTTTTATGGTGGTTGTACTGTGTTACCTTCCTATCAGCATTGCACGTGGGCTCTAATTTCTCCATATCATTGCCATCATTTATTGTATTTTTGATGAGTTATCCTAGTAAAGATGAACTGATGATATCTTACTGCAATTTTGGTTCCCATTTCTCTTATGATTAAAAGTATAATACATACCTTCATGTCTGTTGGCCATGTTGAATGTCTTCTTTAGAGAGATCTTTATTAAAGTCCTTTAATTATTTTAAAGCATAGACAGTTACTATTATTTTATCTTAAGAGTTCCTTACGTATTTTGGACATTAGTCCCTTTTCAGATACATGGTTTTCAAATATGTATTTTATTAGAATATTTTTTTAGTGAACTATTTCCATTGTTGCATAAAAGCTTTTCCTTTGATGGGTCCCCATGGCTAAGCACAATGGTTCATTTTTTGGTGAGTACAAAGCAGATAAACATGGCCCAAAGGGAGAGGAAAGGAGACAGGTGTACTCTCTGCACTGGAATAACTTTTGGAGTTATTCCAGAAGTCTTCTTTGTATGAAGGAAGCCTGAGGCTCGCAAACACTGAGCTTAAGCCTTTTGAAGTAAGACAGCTCTTCAGAGGTGGTACATCTGGCGCCTGCTCAGTTTATGCTATACATTCTAGAGCAAGCTCTGTTTAAGGGTATAAGTCAAGGAGAAAAAAATAGTCAACATATTCTTGGGCCTGATTAGCTCAAGGTCATGGGCATATGTATAAAAAATTACAATGTAGACAAAAATATTTCCAGCCATATTTAGCAAGCATCCTAAAGATGACTGGCAGAAATATTTCTTGGTATGCTAAAGCACTTTTCTTTAAAATGGTTTTAGCTGAACCCATAGGAGAAGGAGATATTGCAGTAGTATTAATGGAGGACTTTGCCCTAGAGGGCGACTCCTCTCTCAGCTCCTAACTGTACATAACTACTTTTTGTTTTATTGCTTGTACTTTAGATGTCAGGTACAAGAAATCAATACTAAAAGCAGTTATTATAAAGCCTTTCCAGCATATATTCTTTGGAATTCTACAGTTTTATATCCTATTCAAGGCTAATACATTTTGAATTGATATTTGTTATAGTGTAGACTAGAGGTTTAGATCTATTTTTCACAGAGCTATCTGGTTTTTCTAGTGTCGTTTGTTCATGACCTCATTTTGTATTCTTTGGCATATTTCTGAATATCACTTCACTGTACATGTTCATGTTTCCTTTGGGACTCTCTGTTCCCTTCTATTGGGCTACATGGATGTTCTCTATGTCATTAACATTTTGGTTTTATTTATTTATTTTTAAATGAATATTTATTTATTATGTGTACAGTGGTCTGCCTGTATTTATGCTTGGATGCCAGAAGAGGGCACCAGATCTCATTATAGATGGTTGTGAGCCACCATATGGTTGCTGGGAACTGAACTCAGTATCTTTCGTTAAGTGCTTTTCTACATCTATTGATGTGATCTTTGTCCTTCATTCTGTCAAGGTAGCAGTGTCACATTATTTGAATTTTGCATTGAACTGTCTTTATATCTCATTGATTAATTTTACTTGTTACAGTACGCAGTCTTTTCACTATGTTGTTACATTGAGCTCACTAATGCTTCATTGTGAAAATTTCATCTATATTCATCAGAAATAATCTTCTCTAGTCTCTTGAGTATGACAGTAGTGTGGGTCTCATGGAATCAGTTAATATTCCTCCTTTTCAATTTCAAAATGTTTCATAAGGACTTACACTAATACTGAAAAACACCTACTAGAACCATCAGACAGCATTAACTTTTACTTAGACTGTGGAATTCACTAGTAAATCAAGTAAATATACAATATATATATATATATATATATATATATATCTTAAAGGATGAAAAAATACAATTTCAGAAAACTAAAAGAATTACTTGGAAATAACAAAGAAGATGAGTTTGGTATGGTACCTGTAGTCCAGGAGCTTGAAAGACAAAAGCAGGACAATCCATTGAACCCAGTAGTTTGTGCCAGTCTGGTCAAATTAAGCAGACTTCTAAAATGAATACTAAATACCAAAACAAGGGTGGATAATTTGAACTAGGAAGACTCTCAGGATTTAATCAATTTCTTTAAAACTGTTTCAGTTTGTAGACATTTCCTTGTAAGTCCTGGTTTCTGTCCTAGGAAAACAAACTAGTAATAAAAGCACAATACTTTATAATTTTACATTACATGTTACATGGTAGTCTTCAAACTTGAGGCTACTTTGAATGGTTTTAGAAATCATAATATAGTGCTAAACTTCAAGTTATCTAT
Organism: Microtus obscurus; assembly: GCA_963919715.1. Taxonomy (NCBI): domain Eukaryota; kingdom Metazoa; phylum Chordata; class Mammalia; order Rodentia; family Cricetidae; genus Microtus; species Microtus obscurus. The sequence continues at coordinate 40,842,567 of CAWTZC010002514.1, forward strand.
TTATCTTAATAAATTAGGACTGAAACCATAAGGATTAATTATAACAGAGAGACCCGTATTTGCGTATTTGACTAGAAGAACCACAGAGCAAATTAAGTTAGGTATGTGTGTGTGTGTGTATGTGTGTGTAACATACAATTTCATATTACATTGTGGGGAACTAGTAGTTGCACTCACTGATATGTGGCACATTTATTAAAAAGTAAGAATAGACTTATTAGTGAGAGAAAGCAGGCACTTTCTGATGCTTCTTATTGATGAGTCAACTGTCGTGGTCAGGTGAAGAAGAAGACAAACTACCTAGGAGAGAGAGCTTGAGACCCAAGAGGAAACGGACTAGGGATGTCATCAACGAGGATGATCCAGAACCCGAGCCAGAGGATGAAGAAACAAGGAAGGCAAGAGAAAAAGAAAGGCGGAGGAGGCTGAGGAGAGGAGCGTAAGTTATTCCTCCTGTATAGCTGGTTCTATTATTATATAAAAACACGTGAAAGAGGATTGCTCTATGTGGGGACTCACTGGATTTTACATCAGTCATTAAAATTACTTCTAGTAAGATAGGCTTAAAGTGATTCTGCCATTTTCCTCCACTTGAATATATGTAAATACTAAAATATACTTTTGAAAATGAATACACAGTGAGAATGCACTCTGAGAAATTCTCCCATGAAAGACTTAAATTATTACAGGTTGTTACAATGTTATAGTTGTTTTAAATATTTGAAAATTGTATAGAAAGATCCAGAAGAATGAGCTCTGGTCTCTTTAGCTTATGGAGAAGTATTTGGTAAAATTCTACTAAATGTAGTACAGGAGCTATCCACACAACCTTTTACAGTTTTATAGCGTTATTAATAAAGAAAGTGGGCAGTGGTGGTGCACGCCTTTAATCCCAGCACTTGGGAGGCAGAGGCAGGCAGATCTCTGTGAGTTCGAGACCAGTCTAGTCTACAAGAGCTAGTTCCAGGACAGGAACCAAACAAAAGCTACGGAGAAATCCTGTCTAAAAAATCCAAAAAAAAAAAAAAGAAAAAGAAAGAAAGAAAAAGAAAATGAGTATAAGACAGAGTCGTATGTAGTATTCAAAGCCTAAAATATTAGCTGCTGGGAATTTTGTAGAAAGAAAGTGTGCTGGCTTTTGTTATAGAAGGTTAGGGACACATACACATACACACACACACACACACACACACACACACACGAATTTAATTTGTTTCTTGTTTTTTTGAAGACAGGATCTCACTATTGGTTGCCCTGAGACTCCCTGTGCAAAACACGCTGGCCTCTGAAGTGCTAAGATTAAAGGTGTGAGTCACCACAGTCAGTTCATACTTAGGTTAAAAAAATTCAGCATCTTTCAGCTTCAGACTTTTATTTCTGACACTGTAGAGAGTAATGTATTTAAATGCTATTTTTAAAAGATCCAAGAAGATTAGTTTTTGGGTTACTGGAAATTTGCCCGTGGCAAGAATTGAGGGAAAGCGTGCCTGCACACATCTAGTCTGCAAAACCGAGGCTCTGTGAAAGATTCAAACAAAGAGTTAGCCTGTTCTATACCTGCAGGTTATGGGCTTTGTGCACTACTATCAGGCACTACGACTCAGTACTTTTCTTAACATTGATGAATGTCCTCAGTTCATCCTCCCAAGATGGTACCTTTCAATGTTCAATAAGTCTATTGCACTAACCCTGGAAATAATCATTATTTAATGAAACTATATGGAAAGTTGTCAGGTAGGGAGAAAAGCTCTGCCTTAATAGACTGTACTTTTTTTTTTTTTTTTTTTTTTTTTAGAAATGTTTTAGCTTAAGTTTTGAGTTTCCCTTCCACTGTTACTTCTTTTTTCCTCCTCCTTAAATACTATGGTGTCATTTGCTTTAGATTTTAGCTCTGATATTTTTTATTTGCATTTTCTTTTTAACAAGAAATTTTTAAAAAACTTAAAAATGTAATTCAATAAAATCCCACTTAATGTTATGCTGGTTAGTGCTATATACAGGAATATGTCCTGTTAGCAAAGCTTGTTTTATTTTAGGAGGGATTTCATGAAAACATCGCCAATGTATGCCGCGCACTGCGGCCCCCGTCTGGGCTCTATGTGCTAGAACCCAGTTCGCGAGCTTCGGGCAAGGGGCTGGAGGTTGAAGAAACACACACAGAGACAGACCGATACACAGACCTTTCAACACTGGTACCAAAAAGCCCTTCTTTAATAGCACCATGGAGGCTTAAATACACTGCAGTCAATGGCCAACAGGTGAAAATCCCATCCTCTGATCCTCTAAGCTAGGCACAACTTCTAGTAACTTCAATTAGAAGGCTCTAGACAGGGAAGAGCAGCTGAAAGCCAGGACTCAATTAGTCCCAACAAATGTAGACATGTGTTCCACAAATTCCACAGAATTTGCTTTTCCTCCTCATTTATACCTGGGAAAAAGAATTTAAGAAGATATATCGGGCTGGAATTTTTCTGCGTGCCTGCCCTCCTAGGGCTCTCATACAAAATGCCCAGCCTCTGGGAAACAGGTCTATAAGACTATCTCATCTGAGTTGGTCTCATTTCCATTTTGGTTCTGAGGATTCTATAGTTACTCCTCATCTCCCAAACCTTCCCCACAGATAACTTTAATCTCCTCAGAATTTTCAAATTATATTGCCAAAGCCATAGTGCTCTGTATATTTAGTGTTGGCATTCTGACTAATACTTTAGGCTCTATTTTTCTCTTCGTTACTTTATAGAGAAAAATCTTCTGTTAAAAAGGAAAACATACTTTTAAAACTTATTTTGAAGAAAATTAGTAGGCAAATGAGGACACACTGGTTTAAGTGAATTAATTCAGAATCTTTCTTCTTTAAATATTCAAGCAAAGCCTTGGGGAGTTTCCCTTACCCTCACAAACATTTAAAACCAAGTAAATCTAATACTGTAATGCTATCTTTGGTGATGGTTAAGACATATTGCCTTGTTAGATACTGTAGATTATTTCTAGTGATATCACAGGATTTTCCTGACCCACTTTTGAAAGAGTAAGCAAAACGTTGGTAGTAGTGAAAATTCAGTACATTAGCCTTTCTTTTTCCTCACAACTGTTGGTAAGCTCAAGATAGAAAGCCTTTCTTGCACAGAGCAGTTCTAAATTTTAGGAGGTAGAACATATGTCATATGTATTATATTATATATATATATATATATATATATCTTTTTTTGAGTGGTTCCCAGATAAGCAGTTTCCTTGTAATTCCAATGAGCATAATTTAGGTGCTTGGGTATTTGAAGGTAACTTATCTGCCAGCCACACTCTGAAGCACAGAAAGATCCTCTTGGGACTTACCAACAATTAACAACAAAGTCTTACAAATATACAATTTTGGGTCACTTCCTGTAAGAACAGACCTCTTCCCATGTCATGGAAACATTTCTGCAGAGCATTGCTGTGTTTTAGGACACTTTAATTAAATTATCAGGTTCAGGGTGCGAACTCAATGTTATGCAGGAAAGTTTGATACATAAACATTTCTTCAATAAATATTTATTCAGACCCCCAAATTTATAGTCCAGTAAAAGAGAAACTACTCAGATACAAACTATTATGAAATAAGATAGAATATACATGCTGGAGAAAAAAGATGAACAAAGTATTTGGAGACTGAGAGAAGAGAAAGTTCCTAGAAAACCAGAGCTACACAAAAAGCCGATTGGTGTCAGGAAGTTCTCTGTTAGATGGTCGCTTATATTTGGCATGTAAATTCATAAGCTTTGAGGCCATTTATACATCGATTGCTCATAGCTCATTCTTTTATCCCTACTGAGACTTTCTTATATAGTGGAACTTAGTAATGTAGTGCATTATTGTACTTACTGTACACATGGGATATTCGGGAATAAGGGGCTAGTTAATGATTTGAAATATCAGAAAGCTAAGTTACTAATCTTAAAGTCTTCCCATTGTAAACTGACTCCATCCTTAGAGTTTCATGTATCTAGTTACTTTTGCAAGCTTTTTTTTTAATTTTCAAAAGGAACATGTCTTAGGATTTGTATTTGTATCTATAGCTATGTAAAAACAAGTTCAATTATTTTTGTCAAAACATTTCTAACCTTTTTGAGACTAACCACCACAACCTATATATTGCTTCAGATTGTCACAAGTATTTTATGTCATTGTTATACAGTATCACAGGGTTTTGTATAATAAATACCAAATAATTAAAAAAATCCCGATGATAATCTAAATTTTATCTTAGTAAATGCCCATACATAGTTTTTTTGAGCCAAGATTGTTATTTTAAGTAAAATTTATGTACTAGTTTGCTTCCTGTTGCTGTGAGAAAACACTGACCGAAAACAGCTTGTGAAGGGAAAGGGTTTGTTGAGGTCAGTGGTTCTTAACCTTCCTAATGCTGTGTCTCTTTAATATAGTTCCTCATTTTGTGGTGACTCCAACATAACAATTATTTTTGTTGATACTTTATAACTCTAATTTGATACTGTCATGAAACATAATGTAAATATATGATACGCAGGATAGTTGATTCACAATTCCTGTGAAAGGGTCATTTGACCACCAAAGATAGTTGTGACCCACATGGTTTAAACATTTGCTTCACAGTCTGTCACTGAGAGAAGTCAGGGAAGGAAATCAAGCCAGAACAAAGATAGGAACCATGGAGAAAAGCTGTTTACTGACTTTTCCCCTTTGGTTGACTGGTGAAGCTACCTTTCTTGTACAGCCAAGACCGATCTGACAAATGTCAGCTAGGCGTTTGTGTATCAACTAGGAAACAAGAAAATTCCTAACACACGTGCCTACAAGCCAACCTGATAGAGACAGTTCCTCAACTGAGCTTCCCTGTTCTTAAGCGTGTTGAGTTGTCAAGCAAGGTTGGCATACTACCACTAGAAAGTGTTATTTTACAGGGGCAATCTGAAATTTTTTTGAGGAGGCATGATTTTTCTAATCAATAGGAAATAAGTAGGAGATTACAACAATCATTGTGTTCTTTTACATTATAATTAATCAATTAAAAATAGCTTTCCCCCATATTCCTATTGTATCTAGCAATAAACTTAGTCAAGTATAAAATATGTTTTTCAATAATAATGGTTTACAATTTTTCAATCTGTGTCTAGTGAGGAAAGAAACTTCAACAGTGAATTGAATCCTGAGAATTATATATGAGAGTTGTTAGGGGTTATATATAAAGACTTGTTAACTAGGTCTTTGGAAACTGAAATATGATGGCAACAGCTGTAGAAGTCAGACAGCATTCATAAACTGGTGGTGTAGGAAGTCCTTCTGCCTTTGTGTTGCTTTCATTGGTTAATAATGAAACTGTTTGGGCCTGTTGATAGGGCAGAACTAAGGTGGCTGGAGAGACAGCCGTGGGTGCAGGGAACCAAACTTTTACATTTTTGGTTGTGAGCCTAGCCTTTATCAGTTTGGACAAAACTATGCCCATATTCCCAAATATTGTTTATAATTGCTTGTTTACATTTAATGGGGGATATGATATAGATATGAATAATTTGCATTGGCATGATTCTTGGTTTATTGATACAAATTTAAGGTCAATTTTGTTATATGTATATGTATTTCTGATCTTGATTACGGTATTGCACTTGTGTAGTTCAATTACAAAAATGTAATGTATAATTAAGAAATATAGGTTAATAGATAATCATCTATAATAGTCAAGATTGTAGTCATTTAGTTAGATTTTCTAGAATTATAGAGATATATTTCAGTTAGATAGGCATTCTTCAAATCTTTCAGAGACCTTCAGAATATGGCATTAAATGCATTAAGAACTTAGGACTTTTCATGACAGTGAGACACATCTGTTCCTGGCAATACCAATCTATTTCAAGAGGAAATTGGGCATCAAAAAGGCTCCTTATGGAGTTGATTAGCCATTTGGGCAAGAAACTGCTCTTGCCTGGACTCCTTCATGGCATGCTGTAAAAACCGGATATGCAAAACCCACAGAGAAATGACTGCTGGACTTGCCTAAAGGTGAGATGATCCATTGGCGTTCCTGCTTCATGAAAGAGTCTGCGAGACATTCTGCAGGATACAAAAGAAAGTGATTGAACGGTCTTTAAAATTTCCTGCTTCATGGAAAAGTATGCTGGATACTATGTGCCTGTAGGCTGAAGATGGATGTCCCAATGGTACAGAAGAACTTTGGTGACTGTCCAGGCAGCAAGATGTCTCTGTCAATTCTAGAGTTTTGAAAGTTACTTACAATGCACTTCTTGTTTACTTAGGTAATAGTATATCCTTCTAGAGTCTTTGATGGAGTTGAAGAATAGATAGTCATAGCTATTGTTTTCCTTAGTTCTGATAAAAGATAAAGTAAATAGAAATATTGTAACTGTAATTCTTGCTTAATACCTGTTATATGTGATTTTACTTTGTTAAAGTTAAAACCTTTATATTTAAACAGAAAAGGGAGGTGACGTGGGAGTCCCCTCTGTGTGTTGTTTGTATTGGTTAATGAATAAAGAAACTTCCTTGACCTAATAGGGCAGAACCTAGGTAGGCAGAGAAGACAGAACTGAATTCTGGGAGGAAGAAAACAGTGTCAGGAGACGCCTTGGACCCATCGCTGGAGATAGACATGCTGAGACTTTGCTGGTAGGCCACGACCGCGTGGTGATATACAGATTAATAGAAATGGATTAAATTAATATGTAAGAGCTAGCCAATAGAAATTAGAGCTAATGGGCCAAGCAGTGACTTAATCATACAGTTTCTGTGTGGTTATTTCTGGGCTAAGCTAGCCCAGCAGCCAGGACGAACAAGCAGGCCCTTCTCCAACAAGTTGGAACCCTGGAAAGGATTAAAATGAAAACGTGATGTGCAGAGGAGAGATTCAGGGAGCTGAACCCTGAAGCTCCATGGAGGACTGATGCACAGAAGGACTGGTTCCACTGGGGGGGGAGGATGAAGCTAATTCTTCTAGTATTGGAGAAATGACAGAATAGACTCACCTCCAGATATGGAAGGGCCATTCAGCTTCTGGAGTAAAGTGTTGCCAAGGAGGAAGTGTCAGTCTAGGAGGCAAAAGGAAGTAGACAAAGAAGTCAAAGATGAGAAAGTAGTTAGTGATTCCTACAGTCTGAATATAAAGTTGAGTCTGCTTATAAAGCGAAAATATGACTTATAGAGTTCCAGTCTCAGTACTATAATATTAAGTATGAAAGGGTGTATTTAAAATTGATACACTAGCCTAATAATTAAAACAATCTATTGCCAACAGTTTGATTTCTATAATATAGTATTATGTTGCTCCACTAAAACCATGTGACTCATGGTTAGATTTTGTTTACTTTTGCTTCTAGTTTTGTAACAGTAGGATCACAGAAAAGAGAACGCAGTATCTGCTTAGTGAGAAGCAAAATTCCTTTGAAGGCGTCTTCAAAGCATTTGCCTCCACCAAAAGCATTTCAAGTTGAATTTTATCAAATGAAGTTTTGGGTGTAATTAACAGATTAGGCTTCCTCTGAGAAGCAGAGTTTCATTTTTTTCCCGTGTTTCAATTTTTCCCCTTTTCTCTTGAGACAGGGCTAATTTAAAATTTCTAAGGACACTTCAAAGATGTCTTCACCTTTAATTCATTATCCTTATTGAAAAATAAGGTTCTTAAATGAAATATAGACTTGGAGAGGATAGCTGCCAAGGGGAACAGAGGAGAGAAGTGTGTATCTTGATGAATCTATAACCTTCCTTTCCACAGTTCCCTTGTTCTGACAGCTGGAGGCTGAGGACATAAAAGAACAGTTCCATTTTAAGCATTAGAATGCAAATAGCATTGTTGAAGGTTATAATAATCCCCAAGCTGGATGGACGTCAGTGCAGTGTTGAGATGTGAATTCTCGAGCTTAGGGGACTCCTCATTGACTTTGGGCAGCTGAGTTTGAAAAGGGGGCTTGGGTATCTGACAGGAGCTTTTTTAGGTTTGGAAATGAAACAAAGTTTAACCTTTCATTTTCCTTTAAAGGGAAGAAGAAGAAGAGATTGACGAAGAGGAATTGGAGCGACTGAAGGCACAGTTGGATGAGAATAGACAGATGATTGCTACTGTCAAATGCAAACCTTGGAAAATGGAGAAGAAAATTGAAGTCCTCAAGTAGGTTGCTGCTTTCACACGCAGAAACATAACTCTCAGAAATCTGATTACCCATGTACTATAGATAATGCCATAGTCACATGTGTGCATATGTCAGAGAGCTTTGGGATTAATAACTATAAACTGAACACAATTTTGAACATTAGCATGTAGGCTTGTATAACTTCTGTGGTCACCTTGAAATATCTACTCCTTAAATTGGGCTTGCTTAGTTACTATTCTGTGCAAACAATGAAGTTTATAGGTCTGTGTGGTCCTTTGCTTTTGTTTCTCTATAGCTTCCAGATCCCAGTGAACTTTTCCATCATGGCTCTCATGAAAGCACAGGGAGGCTACCACAACACTAGAATGGTGAATAGGATTAAGTTGAGGCTTATGCTACCAGCTAGTCCTTGGTCACATGTGAGTTACCCGTTTGCACTCGCATGTAGACTGCTGAGGTGGGTGTAAACACAGGCAGCACATAGCTTTCTAAATGTCTCGTGTGCAAAATCAAGTGAGCATCTCTTTCTGGGGCTGGGGTGGGGGTGAGGAGATAATGTTTTCCTTGCTGTGACCTTCGGAGTGGCAGGCTGTGCAAAAGAACATGGGTGTGTTGATACCTATGTCTGCATCTTTCGATTCTGTCACAGATGTTGTTTTCACAGGAGACAGTTTTATATATGGTGGTGAGTTTCCCAAACTATCTTCTCTCCAGCCCATCTCACCAGTAATGCTGTCATGTGGGGGGGTCACCTAATTGGTGACGGCAATGATTAAAGGAACGGAAGGAAATCTCAGGACTATTCTCTTGTAGACCTTACTCTGCTAGAGTCATCGTATTATTTGAGGAAATTATTTAGTTATGTCATTAAAAAAAATAAAACCACCTTTTGTTTTTGGATCTGCCTGTCCTTCACAGAATTTGTTTGGCTTTACCTTATATATTAAGGTTGTCTAAGCTCCAACAATATTGTCTCTGGTGGCAAGCACCATTCCATTCTGTGTATGTGTATGTGTGGGTGTGTGTGTGTGTGTGTGTGTGTGTGTGTGTGTGTATAGTATCTGTGAATATCTCTGCACATGGCCCATGCACCTGTTTGCATATCAAAATACTTTTAATGTAATGAAATGTTAATGCTGTTTTCATAGGTTTAGAAGTGTCCTTATTGACAACCTACAAGTCCCTTCTGGCTCCTGAAATATATTTTGAGATATAAACAGTAAATGAAATTCCTAAACCTGGGATACACACACAGAGGGAGACACACACAGACACACACAGACACACACACACACACACACACACACACAACTAAATAGAGAAGTTTAGGCATTATAAAATAATGTCATGGACTTTAAGAGAATAAAATTGAGGAAGAATGCCAAGGAGCAGCCTGATGCTGTAGAAAGACCATTTCACCCTAATCTCCCCCACACCACAACCACACAGCCCCCCCACAAACAAACACATATACACACACCTTTACCAGCAACTCCCATGTGGGACGGTAGAGTAGATACAGGATTCAAACTTGAGTTTGAATTTCTTGTCTTCAATTTACTGTCTTTTCAAACTCGAAGGAGATGTAGAGTTTTTCTGACTCTGTTTCTTATAAAATTATATTTATAGCATGATATGGCATAGAAAATATGTGGGACAGTGTCAGCACACAGCACAAATCTGGGAAGCACCCCTGAACTCCAAAATGTATAAAATTTCTAAAAATGATTCTAGACAGGATTAACGGTTTGGGGCTAGTCAAAAGAAAAGTCTAAAAAATAGCTGCTTATAGTTCTGAGGGTGTTGGGAGTCATTCAGTAATCATTCCCAAATCTTTACTATTTATATTTTAATTTTTTGAGATTGTAATATAATTACATCATTCCCCCTTCCCTTTATTTCCTCTTTTCAAATTCATAGCCTCTTTTTTTCATGTGTTTCTTACATACGTTAATACAACCTGCTTAGTCGATAGAATGTTCCTTGTGTGAGCATTTTCGGAGTTGAACATTTAAAGAACATTTCACACTAGGAAAATAAACAACTTCATGGCTCCTAGTCAAAAGACAGTAATGGAGTTAGGAGCATAACCCAGTGGTAGAGCACATGTCTTGTGTATGTGAAGGTTCTTGGTTCAAATGCCAGCACTGCAAAAGTGGATGGGGGAAAGATAGTTAAGCAGTTGCCATGTAGGTAGGCAGCTTTGGAAATGGTTGTGTCTCTATATGAGCGCTCTAGCAAGACTCAGGAGTGGGTGGTTTGCATGTTCACAGCAGTGAATTTGGTTCTATAGAGACGAAAGAACTCCTTCACTTCATCGCCCCACCCATGCATAACTTGCTTCTCATATGCTCTTTGTGTGTATTCAGTTTAGAATATATAGTCTCTACTCAAATACACAGGACTCTACATAGATGGCTCAAGACAGAAGTCTTTATTTCTTACTCTAAAAACCGCTGATACGAGAGCAAGAACTAGGGACACTAGTTCTGAGACACAGAAACTATCACTAAGTACATCACTCTGCATAGATTACGTGTGTAGGGAGAAGGGGAAAGCGTGCACCATTTTTTTCATTTACCTAAAAGTCAAGGATAATTTATATTACTTACCTAAAAAATTTCTATCACTGCGAATATTAAGTATACTCCATATTTTAGTCAGTCACGCATTTTGCACAGAGGTTGAGTGACTAGATCTTCCTGCTTATAAAAGGCAGTCACACCCACCAGGGGGGAAATAACACACCTGGGTGGAGGATACCTGCTGTACTTCTTACTCACCAGAAACCAAAACCTTTGGCTATAATACAGCATTATAACTAAAGCTAACTGAGAAACCGTCTTATTATGCTGCTAGGATGTAGCCTTAAAAAAACAAAACAAAACAAAACAAACCCAAAAACCAAGGGCCTGGATTTTGATCTAAAGCTACCTGTAACTCCAGCAATTTACAAATCCAAAAATGTGGATTATGGTCCATAGTTCTCTAATTGTGGTCCTCAGAGGTCAAGCAGTTTGGTTAAATCAGTTCAGGGTAAGGACGGCCTGAGATAAGAAGGGGGGCATCATGTGGTTTCAAGCCAGCTATACCCAGGAGAGGTCTCAGCTGTGCTTGCTGTGTACCGTGCTTGCATATGAAACACTCACTGGAGAATGAATGCCTCCATGGAGGTTAAAATAAGAAACATTACAAAATGGATCCTATCTGGGTGCTTTGAAATGCTTAGTTAGGAAAGGAACAGTTTTCATAAATCCACAAGTTCTAACTTTTCATAAATCCACAAATGAGAGTGTATAAATTCTTCAGGTTTCCTTTTTCATGGAGTTGGCTCATGATAAAACACCAACTAAAGTAATGTACTTCAGATAACAAAAAAAAAATTCGATGTCATATTAAATAATTTCTAAGTTTTGCAGAACCCTGCCCCAGTGTTTTCAGAATATGTCCATTGTATCTGGCTGTAACTGTGATTTATTAGTTAAGAATAAGAAACCAAATAAAGTACCCTTAGCATGTTGTCCTAACATGAACAGGAACTGGCCAATATAGGCCATAAACGTACCAACTTTGCTTGCTTTTTACTAATTTATGTTTGCTTTAGTTTAGGAATGAGGAAGTTAACATCTTTCTAGAAAAGGGAGATCAGACTAGCTTAATTTTCTGTGCTGGGCTCTCAGCCCCACCTCCTTTCGTAAGATCATTGTGTCAGCTGTCAGGAGATATTGAGGTACACATTTTCTTCACCTGACATTATAAAGAAATAAAAGGTTGCACAAATGAGGACTTTTAAGCACACACACCCAAGAACACATATTTCATCACGCTTGTTTCTGTTTCTAGCTAACACCTATAATGATAAACAGGCCTTTGTTTCCTGTGTTTTCTTTGGTGATGACAGCCTCTTTAGGTTCATTCAATACCCATATAAATGCCTTCATTTTATATCCCAAAATTTTTCTCTCAAATTGCTTATTGTGGATAATTTGTCTTTCTCCAGTTAGCTTAACTTTCTCTTTTTTCATTCTTTATAAAATCAAAGAAAACATGTTATTGAGAGAGAAATTAGATCCAGATTAATATCAGAAATCTCTTATTATTTATATGAGAGTTTAATTGTGTCAAATGCCAGTCTCATTACTATTGCTTCAGAATGTGTCTTTCCGATCAGTAACAAGCATGAACCTCACAAACTACAGTTAAACAAGAAAAATGTGCTTGTAACTTCCTGTCTTAGGATTTAGCCTACTGATAGATAATCCACATGCAAATACCCAACAATTTTCTTTTTGTACTATTGGTGCAATTGTGTCTAGCAACTTCTTATCAAATATCTCACTTAGAGTTTATTAAAAGGAGTAATAACAACAACAAAAATCTGATTCTCTTTCTCCTTGGGACTTACTTTTTATAAAATTTCCTTTGCTGAGATGAGCTTTGAAATGCATGATCAATAGATTTTTGTCTGTCCTTAAGAACTCTTTTCTGCTTCAGGATTCGCCTTCCATATCTCCCCCGCGCCCTTTGCCCCACAGAGTCTTACAGGTGTACTTACCCTTGCTTTGGATGGGAAGGAGTCTCAGGTGGCACCAGGGCTACTCCTCCTGTTTCTTTGGGAAAATGGTGTAGGTGATTATTCTTGTGTGCCTGCATTGAAATCTCATTCATGTGGGCTAGTTAAACCAGCCAAAATTCTTCCCAAAGGACAATGGAAAGATAGGAGTCAAGGAAAAAAATGACCCTAATCTTTGCTAATATTCAAAGATATTTTTTTAAAATTGTTGATAATAAGCTTTACTCAATAATTGTCACATTTACTTATGCAAAGGTGAAAAAGCTTATTATTTTATCCATAGTTAGAAAACTATGAACTTCAAAAAAACAAAACAAAACTATGAACTTCAAAGAAGCAAGACTTTTATGTAGCACCATTTTATGGTAATAAATAATAAGTGATATAGATAAGAAAGTCCTAAAGTTTTCTTCCAGATAAATAAAGGCATGGTTACTGCCATGTGGTTTTACTATTGTGGATGGTATCCAGGGACTCTGGACACTAAACATATGGTCTATCACCCAGTTATACCTGCAGCTATCAGCATAATTGCAAATCAGCTTTGCCTATTTCCTGCAGCCTTATCCATCAGTGCATGGATAAAACCCACTGAATCAGTTTTCTCAGCATTCCAGAGCTTCCTACTTTACAAGTTCTGATGAAACTCAGATAGCTGGACTTACCTTCCTCAGCAGTTTAGCTGTAAGTAACAGCTAGTTTTTGCAACTTTTTGTAAGACTATAAATATAATGTTAATTTGAAAGGTGACAAAACAAGACACATTAGTTAGCACTTAAGATTATCTAGGAACGACTTTGAATATATTTGATCTAATGCATTTAGCAGTAGAAAGAAAGCATATGTGGTCCTGATAAGCACAAATGCAAATAATTAGAAAAATGAGATTTTGCTGTTTTTGGAAAATCTTATACTGACTTCATGTAAGACATATATTATAGATATAATGTAGCTTATAATATCTTTAGGGTAAGATGAAGCAATGGCAAGTGACGTACTATTTTGGGGGTCTTTAAGAATGTTTGTTGTTACTGGATGATACAATTGTTATACTTTATTAAGATATACATGCTAAAATACATGTTTGGAGAACATTATTATAATATCATAACAAATTGAGATGAGATTAAGAAATGGCAATAATTGTATATTCCCAGTACAAAATGTTTAAGATGTCCATCCTTTAGTTACACAAATTAGAAAATGTTAAATAAAATGAATCAGTTTTCAAATAGTTATATTGATAGTGTCACAATACATATATACATAGGTTTACATATATATTTTGATATATTACATATATAAATCATTCATATAGTCACTGTGATAGTCACATGAAGATTTATGACTCCTATTGATTAATTTTTATACTTTTGCAAACAATGTTATTGTATTTCATGGCAAGGAGTTGGTCATAGGGGTCAGGATAGTCTAGGGGGGAAGCCATGAAAGAACACAGTGAAGCAGTAATTCAAGTCAGCTCATGTAGGATTCGTGTACTCTTTGGATGACCTTATCTAAGCTTTGGTTTTCCTAAAGAGGATGGCTCTCTCTTCTGAATTTGTCACGTTGAGATCAATCAGATTCACCAGGTAGTCCTGATTACTTGCAAGATGGACTGGACTACAATGATTTTGAAAATATCATTTTAAATTGCTTGCCTACTCATGAACCAAAATACAGAACACACAGTTCTAACAGATAATGAAAAGTTCTGTTGGAACATTTTAGAACCAGTAGTCCCAGACATCAGTGAACAAGTTGGAAAAAGAAAACCTTAACTCTTACAAATGTTTTAAAAAATAATCATAGGACCACATCATTATTGTGGTGAAGTATTTATTCTGCCAATCTTTCCATGCAGAATGCTTCTTTGTCAAAGACAGCATCCCGAGAATGCTTCTGTTTCACAGTATTCAGAATTTATGAAAAAATGCTTAATTAGAAAGCACATGCCTGAATCAGAATAAGTAAATTCTTTTTCAAGCCATATACATGATCTTGTAGAGAGTTGGGTATTAATATAAGAATATTAATCTAAGATTATAGATGTGTGTCACTCATGGTGGAAATACGATCTTTGTTAGAGAAATCCTGCAAACCCATGCCTAGAATGCCTTTTGCTTCCTACTCGAATTCTATCAGCCTCATACTTTCCAATTCAGTTATTATCTACAATGTCTACTGCATGCCCCACAATTTTAAAGCCTCCATTGTCCTTGCCCCTGAATTATTGTTGTAAACATTTTACAGGCCTATATCTCATTCTTTCTAGTATAGTTTAAATCACAGAAAGAATTCCCCAGGTTTTAAAAAGATTTTTCAAACACTTAACACAGTGAAGAAATGGTGGCTAAATAGAAGAGAAAATGAAACAATGATAGAAATAAAGTCAGGATCTGGAAAGATGACTGTGCTTTTAAGATCATTTGCTGCTCTGCTAGAAGGTCTGAGTTCAGTTCCCAGCACCCATGTTAATGCCTTGTTACTGTACTGAATGCTTCACACACACACACACACACACACGCACACGCACACGCACACACACACACACACACACACACGAATAAAATAAATGTCTTGACTAGAATTTGAGGGCATCAGCTTTGTAGTTATACATACGCAAGTATTGTATTGGCTAAAGTTATAGTTTAAATTTAAATACTGTGCCTAAGAAATCGATAAAACAATCACTCCAAGCTGTAAGCATCACTTGCCCAAGGACACATAACTTCCTGGAATACTGGGGGCTGTTGTTCATGTAAGATAATAAGCCACATTTGCTTTTGTAAACAAGCTTGGTTGTCCCAACAATATTTAATAAAGTTTGCTTCAAATTTAGCTCAAAAATTGTGGTAGTGGTCTCATTCTTGCCCAGCGGGGTGAGCAGCATCTGCCCCAGTGTGGTATGCCTGCTGCTGGGAATAATTTTCTCCCCGTGAAGTGGCATGCAAACACTACCCTTGGCAAAGTCTTGGCTGGTGAGCGCAGTTACAGTGATGTCTTAAGTTTACTGCCTTCATCCTGAGAATTTCAGATTTTAAGACTCATTTCTAGCATTAGGGTCACAGTCTCACCAAACCTCATTTCTGTTCAAACATCAGATCCATAATAGATGGTCCAGATGGTTCAGGGGCTGATCCAGTACTCCACAGCCCTATACTCCCAAACCTTTAGGATAGAATATTGCTTTCCTGATCCTCAAGGGACTCATTAAAAAAAGCCCTCAAAAGCCGGGCGGTGGTGGCGCACACCTTTAATCCCAGCACTCTGGAGGCAGAGGCAGGCGGATCTCTGTGAGTTCGAGACCAGCCTGGTCTACAAGAGCTAGTTCCAGGACAGGCTCCAAAACCACAGAGAAACCCTGTCTCGAAAAACCAAAAAAAAAAAAAAAAAAAAACCCTCAACAGCAGCGGCAGCGGGGCAAATAGACATAAAACCTTCTTATACCAGTCAGCAAAAGTATATAGTGAGATGTTCATAAAATCAGCACTCTAGAGTTTTTCATACTATATGTCAATAGTCTGGTTTGTATTGCGCTATAGAGAGAGAAGAAAATAAACCACACTTTTCCTATTCCTTCTATTGTTAGGTTGGTTGACTTGGACTCTGTAAGTGAAATGAACCAAAAGCACATTAGCATGAGGAACACAAAGTTTATTGCTGTGGGCATTGAGCTTGCACAGATGACCAATGAGTGAGGAGTAACTCAAGGAGTGGTTCCAGTGCGTACTTAGAATCTTAGTCATAGTACACATGTCTAGAGAAGTCGGGGCTAGGAAAAAGGACTTTGACTACAGAGTAGCAAACTGGAAATCAGCTACCATGATGGCACAATGGAAGATATAGTCCAGATAGTAAAATTCACTGTTGAGCCTTCTGAGTTGATAAAAGGTAGGGAATGGGGGTGGGGGTACCTTATCTTCCCTGCTTTTAGCCAAGTAAGGGCACAGAAAACTTACATTTGTTGCTTCTCATTTGCTTCAGCTTAAAATTGTCCTGTTCTATTTTTTGCACATTTTACGGTATTTTGTATATTACGGCATATACATAAGTGACATATTTTAGGGCACTGTATTCTGTTATCTTTCAGTTCCTCCTGCTGACAAGAGTGTTGATAGTTATTTGGTGTTTTTCTACAGAGGAATGCCAGACAATATTTGAAACCCAGGGTAGGCATATAGCTCCAGGGGAAGAATGTGTGTTGTTCTGTTTCCTGCTATGGTAATACAAAGAATTCTTTAGAAGATATAAATTGAATCTTAATTAGGTACAGAATAGGGGTAGGAAAACTTAATTACAAGCAGAAATATTATCTTCTAATATTTAAAGTATTAAACACAAACCCCACAGCACTCGGGAGGCAGAGGCAGGCGGATCTCTGGGAGTTCGAGGCCAGCCTGGTCTACAAGAGCTAGTGCCAGGACAGGCACCAAAGCTAACAGAGAAACCCTGTCTCGAAAAACCAAAATAAAAAAAAAAAAAAGATAAAAACACAAACCCCACATCTGTTGTTATTGCTTCATTTCATCTCCTATTGCCCGGAGATGCTTGGCTGACCTTCATGGTGCAAATAAAACTTGCATTTTCTTTTGACATTTGAGCCAGTCCTGAAAATCAGCACTGTTTTAGAGATTCGGCATCTTAGTGTGCTTCCTCTTATTGTGATAAACACCATGATCAAAACAACCAGGGCAAGAAAGGGTTTATTTCATCTTACAGCTCTCAGGTCTATCACTGAAGGAAGTTAGGACAGGAGTTCAAGGCATCTGGAGGCAGGAACTAAAACAGAAACCATGGAGGGGTGCTGCTTACTGGCTTGCCTTCTTTGGCTTGCTTGGCCTGCTTTTTTATATAACCAAGCACTACCAGTTCAAGGTTGGCATGGACCACAGTGGGCTAGGACTGTCTACACACCAATCTTATGGAGGCATTTCCTCAGCTGACATTTCTTCTCTCTAGAGGACCCTAAAGTGTGTCAAATTGACACAGAACTAACTAGTATACCTAGGGGACAAAAACATCTATCTTAAATCTGAAATATTTCCGTTACAGTAACTTTGATCCCTAAAAATCCGACCACCCTAAGCTTTGTTTGTAACACATTTCCACGTGTTTTATTAGTGTCAGGGAAAAATTACTTTAAAAACTTTTTAAATGCAGGTTTTTCTAGAATTCTTTTGTGGGGGAGGGGGCTAGCATAAGCAGTATCTTCCTTTTTCCTAAGGCTCCAATGATAAGCAGGGAGCACAATCTCACCACAGTCCATGCCGAGGAACTACTGAGTTTATTGAGTTTCCTCACAGAGCATGGGTAAGGGATTCCTTACAGGGGCATGAGTACTTCTTCTCCATGTAAACCACTCCTGGAAAGCCTTACCCACCAGACATAAAGGCTTCCCTGTGGTTGAAACCCCTGCCCTTCCTATCCCCAACCCATATCCTCTCATGGCTTCCCTCAAGCCCCAAGGCTACATTCAATTAGGACAGAATTAGATGCAACTGGTTGTGAGTGGTGGGTGGATGCCCCCAGTAGACCCCCCAGCTCTGTCCTTCCTGCCTCACTCCTAGGAGGGAAGATCTATAGGCCCAGCTGTGCCAAGTCTTTGCAAAGAGATCCAACAGAATCCTTGAAGATGGCAGCCTGACTAGGAGGATAGTCCGGCATGTTGGAAGGTCACTCAAAAGTTGCTAGTAAAAAGTTTAAAGATCATTGGTCTACTGGGGAATAGCGATTGTCTTGTCTTTGGGGCTCTTCGTCTCCTTATACAAGGATTTAAAAATGAAGGATGCTTGAAGGCAGTATTATTAGAGTTTCAGAGAAAAAGTACATATCCGATGAGATCTGAAGGCCAGCAGCTGTTAAAGGAGAGACAGAGGAGAGAAAGAGAGTCATGCCCCTTGGTTAGGGTCAAATAGAGGTGTGTTCAGCAGTAGAGAGAAGCAAGCAGAATGAATGAAGGAGGGGGGGAAGGATGAGGGGCTTCACAGATAGAGTGAGAACGCATATTAAAGCTTTTGATCAACAACCAAAAAGCGAGAAGAGGAAGGAAAAGAAAAAAACATGATTAGTTATAGGCCATGGGCCCAAGTTCAGAGGGCATTGAATTACAGGTTCCTGACTCTCGAGACAAAGACTGCACCAGGGACGCAGGGTTATAAGTAGAAATAGAGACAATTTCTTAAAAAGGAGGATCCCCGAGAACAGGAGTAGGCTAGTGAGCTGAGGTAAAAAAGTCCTCAAGGAAAGGATGGTCTCTCACTTCTACTTGTATAACATGGGGTTTTGTAGTGCAGGCTCAGAGCTTGCAACCTGCCCCGAGCATGCTCCATTTCTTATCATGTCCACATAGACTTCTCATGTTTTTCTGCCATTCTTTTATATTCTAATCTTTCAAAAATGGTGTTTTTTTTTTTTGAGAGTGAGATAAAACAAACAAAACACCAAAACCAGGCACATGTGTGCAGGTGGCCATTGAAGCCAGAAAAGGTCATGGGATGTTTGGAACTGTAGTTAAAGCTAACATGGGAGCTGGACCCAGAAGTCCAGCTGTCTGCATGGCAGAAAACTTCTGTGCTATTGAGTGCAGCCTCCAGCCCCTTGATGTTCTAGTCTCCAGTCTCAGCTCCTTCATCTCGTGCCATGAAAGTCTGAAACACATATATCTTAAATGTGAAGTGGAATTGATCTAAAAGTATACTAAAATAAACCAGCTATACAAGCCTAGACGTTATACGAAAGCATATGAATTCTTGTGGTTCTTTCCAGTTTTGCTCCATGCTATCAGATGGTCAGTTAAGTGGTTTCTCTTAAGCATTATGAGATAGTGAGCTAGGGATATGAAAATGAATTTCTTCACATAGACTCATAATATACAGAGTACTTCTTCCCCAAGGGCACATCAAAAGAGTTAGAAATATACTGAAGCTTATCAGCACAACTCTCTGAAAATTAGTCTACCATATGAAACTCTTTTAAACATGGTCTCAGCCAGTGATATTTGATTCAATACCAGATATTGCCTTTAAGTTGCACATCTGAATTGTTTGGGACACTGTAGAGACACTGACCCGCATCTCACTCCTAGAGAACACAACATAAGTGATCGGAGGTTGCAAAGACATAGGCCTGGAAACTGCTAAAGAACCTACAGTGATGCCAAGGTGCAGGTATCCAGAAACCAGCACTCTCACCAATGATAATGTAGTCAATTAGAAGTGTTGAAATTCACTTGTGTGCAATGTGTTGTATCATATACTAGGAAACTGGAGGGAAAGTCAGCCCTGTTAGTAAAGGGCTGTTAAACCAGTTACTATTTTATAGCACACATGTTAGTTGTCACGAACTAAGCTAAGCATCTTGTATTGTCTTGGGAGCTATGAGAACCCTCCAATGTGTTCTCTTTGTCATTTCCATTTTGCAGATGAATCTATTGAGACCTCAACTATTCTTATTATGGTCAATAGAATCCCCTTTAAAGTAATACATGTCTTGACTCATTACTTCCAGAATCAGGATAATTTAAATTATATGTAATTGTATTTATATGTAATATATATGTTATCTAGGAAGTTTAAGGTGTTTATTTTCCATCGTGGTGTATGAAAGCAACTTCTCACTTCTGTAATTCTGTTTTAATTACTCATCAATATTTCATAAAAGTATGAGTTTTATAGATAATTTGGCTAATTAGTTTTGAAATATCGGTACTTATTAACAAAAGACCTTCCATTCTTCTGATTCCTTCCCTGGGAAATATTTATGAACAACATTTTTGGTTATACTTAGCCTAAGCAGCAGTTTTGAAAGTCTCTCAGTTATCTGAGCAAGAAATTGGTTGCTTCTCCAAGCTATCAAATTGTAAGCAAGAGGAAAGAGAAGTCAACTTAAGCCTAATCCAACGCCAACTTGTTTCAGGAATGAAAATGTGCCAAAGGCAGAATAGCTTGTTCTGACTTCTCTGTGTACTCAGGGCTGTATCATATGCTGAAGGTAAATTATCTGTTTTGTAAGTTAGGTCAAAGTGTGCTCTTTCAGGTAACTGTGAAAGCATTCTCGAAAGCCCATGAAACCTTATTATTCTAATTACCATCACAAGGGGTTGGTAAATGAATGATGAGGCCAGGTATTATTGTCATTAAATAGACCGTACTCAATAATTCATCTCCAAGTCTGGGGTTACAGTCCAGAGTGCAGTACACACTGTACCAGGGCTCTGAGACCCAGAGACCAGATTACAGTCTTGGTAGAAAGCATTTGTTGAAAGCAGTTCAGGGGGTTGGCACACATCTTTCAGCCAGACATTTGGGTGGTTTACAGCCAGAAAATATTCAAGGCTTACATGTGAAGTACAATTTCATTTTATTCATATAGTAAAGATTCTTTAACTAATCTAGAAAACTACACACAGATAGGAAAGTGAATTCACTATAGGAAAAAAGATAACGATGTTTTCTTAACTTTTGGTTTTCTAATGGCTATTTTCTCTGCATTCTGCATTCTACTCAGGCACCGTACTCTGAGGGACACTATCTCCATATCTGTGCATTTTCTTTTTGTACTTTGAATCTAGCTGCACAGTGCAAATGTTGTTTTTGGTTAAGAAATCTGTTATCAGGGAGGACCTGATTGGTGGGTACTTGTTTTTTTTTACCCTAAAGTTGCAGTTCATGCAGAAGGTCATTCATAAACACAATGTTAAGAAATGTTCTTCCACTGTGTTCCTGATCTGTATCCTCTGATCATGTACATTCTTCTGGATCTCTAAGTAACAATGAGGCTTCTGTTACCAGGCTGGCATCAGATGTGAGCGGAAGGCAAAGAAGCTCTTCCTTGTAAACAGTTATTCTCAGTACACTTTGGGGCATTTGGCTCTGTTTTTAAAGTATCTTCAGGATTTCTGATAAATTATATCTAATAGCTATTTTGGCCATGGGGAGCTAGAGGTAGCGAAGGTGTTCTGGGATCTTTTTTGTTCTGTGGGTTGTGTGTGTGTTAGAGAACAGAGAAGGAGCAGGGCATTAGGAAAAAGAGGAACTTGTGTTAGATTATGTGATGCCCAGCAGTCTAGACTTTCTCTGAAAACCAGACAGAATATACATATTAACAGTTGAGTAGGATGATGCTCTTCATTTGCTGTGATAAAATATACTGGTAAAAGCTACTGAAAGAGAAAGGCTTTACTCTGACTTACGGTTCTGGAGGGACAGAGCACATCATGCCGGGGAAGACACGGTAACAGGCAGGAAAAGTGTGACAGCAGGAACAGGAAACTGGGTGATTACATCTTCATCTACACACAGAAAGCAAAGGGAACAGGAAGTAGTTGGGTCAGTCTATTAAACCTCAAATCCCCTGCCCGCCTCCATGTCAGTCTCCCTTCATTAAGGCTATACCTTCTAAAGGTTCCATAACCTCACCAAACAGCACCACCAGCTAGGGACCAAGTACTTAAATGCAAGAGCTTCGGGGGACATTTCCCATTCAAAGTACCACAGATGGTTACTGAAAGACAAACTTAAGAATATACTTGGGGTCAAGAAAACTATCAGTAGCTAATGAAGGAAGCAATAAAACATCTTTCTAATATGCAAACAAAAATGTATCTTTAATAACTATGAAAATCTTTATTAAAGACACACAAATATGGGTTCATAGTATTAAGTGAATTTGGAATTAATTTTGTAATGGTTATAATTCGGTTTACTGATTTCATGCTCATCAATTCATAAAATTAGCATAACTATCTACTCACACAATTAAAAACCTTGGCTCAAATAGATAATAGAATAGGTATTTCTTATACTTCTGGGGCTTAGATAAAAAATACATTCTTTCTAATGGTCCATTCATGTAGAAAATGTTCTAAATACAATGTAAACAAAATGTGGTTCATAATAAATACGAAGTATCTGCAGTGCTGGATAGGTGTTCAGAGAATGATCAATGATTGCTGAATTTTTGGTTCTGAATGAGTTTAAGCATCTAGCAAGCAATGTAAATGAACAAATAGTGGCGGAGGGAAGTAGCAAGACAGATAAGTAATACCCAGTACAGAAAACTAGAGTAGCCTGATCGACTGCACACCAAGGTAACTTTGTCAACTCAAGGCCTTGCAGACATCAAGCAGAAGTCAACCAGGGAAGTTGAAAAGATCAGGTACAGTTCCAGATTGGACTGTGGCTCCATGGGGGGACTCCTGGCTTCTCTTACCCACAGAAGACATTTTTGTAGTAGAGATCAACAATATCTCTGTTAGAAAGGTAACCTGTTCATTGTTCCTGAGGATGTAGTGTTATTACTGCCCTCCACTCTTGCTTTTTGTTGTTTGTTTGCTTGTTTTGTTCTTGTTTTTTGTTTTCCCCATTACAGAGCTGGGGTCAAGCCAGCCCTAGGACTAGGACATGGGGTTTTAGAGGAGACAAGGAAGGGTGTCTTTGCTTCCAATGTTCCCTTTCAACAAGCTTACGCAGCACAGGACAGTTATATCTATAAAGATATAACTGGCAGTAAAGTATGCTTATAAAGTGGTTGTTTTCTTACATTTGAATAACAAATTATGATTTTATTACCCAGAACCTTTTGTTCTCTATATGTATTTATTATAATAAACAATGGTATGATAACTCCTACATATATTTGCTTTTTTAGATTTAGAAATTTTTGATGTCAAATAATTGAACAATAGTTCTACAGTAATACAAGATATCAATCAGTTCCTGAAAGAGCTCACTACAGTAGATGAACTTGAATAATAAATACCACGAGTTTTATAGGGAACCCACAGATAGAATACAATTATTCAGAAACATTTCTGGTGGCACATTAAAAGAAAAAGAAAAGAAATTTGAGAAAAGTGGCATTAGTATTCAAAACAGGTTCATGGTTAAGAAATTGCATATGGCAAGATGCTTTGGGAAGAACTTGGACCTTACTTGTGGAAGTGGTTCTGAAATCAGAACTCATGATCACAGATACAGACACTATCATAAGTATGTACAAGGCTGCAAAGTCAAGTCACAGAGGCTGCTTAGGACTGAAGGAAGATCATCTGTGTTTTACAGCCTTTGGTTCAGCATTTTACATAGTGTGTGCCAGCTACTGCCCTCATTCTAGTCTGAAAATTTATATAACAAATGGTGTTTAAACACAACGCTTTCTTTGTTGCATGGGCCTGAAAATAAGTCATGAAAGCTCAGTTTATAGTATTTTACACTTTTATTAAATATTATAAGAAGTCTCAAGTGCTTAAGAAATTATTTTTCAAACAAACTTCCCAACCCAGAAGGCATGCCAGAGTTTTTGATAAAGCTAGCCCCAAATTTTTCTCTATTTCTAGGGCATCACCAGTTAAATTTCAGAGAAGAATAATTATGAAGATCACAATCTAAGTCATGGGACTAAATGTCCTTAACATTTGTGAGCATGGAGAATGAAATCATTAAATACAATTTTGCAGCCAGCTTCATATCATTTTATCAAGTACCTTTCATTGTGAAGATCAAAACCATAGGGTGGTGTGGCCTGCTCTTCAGATTCAGCAGGTGTTGGGTGTTGTTTGTTGACCAAAGAGACTTCACCATGGTGCTTGTGTTTGTATGCCAGACTGTAGGTGGGCACTTGCCCACATGTTTATAAGGAAGGTCTATTCCTATCTCAAATTAGGTAGTTGGTGTTGGGTAGTTTTGATCACTGTGTATTATGAGATTCTATGCTTAGCATGGATACTAAGGAACATCCTATACAAAACTCCTTCTCTAAATTTCATCTTAAAAGACTTACTCCATATGGTAAGTATGTACATAGTCATGTGTGAAGGGTCTTATCTGCAAAACAGTTTTAGGGGCCACCAAACTGACCATCACATTACAGTTGCAGAATCACAACCTGTTTGAATTGTCCTTCTCACTCTGGTCCTTCAGAGAAGAAAAGCTGGAGCCACCTCAAATTTTAAAGTTGTTTTCATTGAACAGACAACAAATAATGACAAAGTTAGCCAGGTAGGGGTAATAGAGCAAATTAGATTGGGTAGCAAAAACAGCAAACATTTATTTCTCACTGTTCTATTGGCTGGGTATCCATAGTCAGGATGCTAGCACCATTCCAGTTGCAGATAGCCAACTGGTTCTGTTCTTATTAACCTCTCCCATCCTCACATGCTGGACAGAGGTTAGCTAATTCTGGTGGTTAGACAGCAATCCCTTTTACCATCTACGGGTTCTCGCTTCACAGACTAATTAGGCATTCACTGTGTGATAGTTCCTTTGATGTCCTCAGATACCATGGTGTCCCATAGAATGACATCGCCTGGTGGCATTGTCAGCATATGCATTTCTACATGTTCACTTTATGACATTTGAACAAACACAAAATGTGTCTCTGTTAGAGCACAGCCTTATTGTTCATTGATGCAGGGCTGTAGCTCCTGAAGTGGTCACTCCATGTTCTGACATACTGGAATTAACAACAGGGTGGTGTGGGGAGGGGCAAGTATTCAGTATCTAACAACAATAAAAAAAACACGTGTTTTTAACATGTTCCCATTATTCATTTTTGATAATTTAATATACTTTTTAATGGACACTGATGTGAATACTGAACATGTATTACTATCTGGGAGTCATGTTAAATTTAATTTAAATCCCTGTCTGAATTTGAGACTCAGATTCTTCCTTTCCCTACTCTTCCTCAACCTTATCTGCTTTGGAGTGTGACTTTTGTTCTCTGAGCCATAACTACTGTTATAAAATTAAATACCAGGTCAGCTTGTCCTCAACTATTTGTTATTTTCTTTTTCCTCCTTTCTTTTATTTTATTTTTAAAAAAAAGGGGAAAAAAATTCAAAATAAAGATTTTGGTTGCCAGAACCTGAAATAAACCTCAGGTTTAATTTTATATATGATGGGAATGGGAAGAAAGATCCCCCATCTTTACATTTGACACAAATACCCCACTTTTCAGTGACTCCAGCTGATATGTGAGACTAAATATATCTTACACTTCCTGACCATTTTTAAAAAAAAATTAAAAATGCATTTAATGTCTCTGGGTGATAGATTTTTACAAAGGTGCCTAAAATCATGAATGCATACTTGACACAAAGGCAGAAGTCACACCATTTAGGTGTTCAAATAGGGGTGTACAGGAGGCGGGATGCAAACCCAGAATTGGGGGCATTGCAAAATATGTTGCATGGACCCAACACTTGTGTTAAAAAAATTAAAAATCTCTAAGTTATAAAATCCAACTTTGGTTTAGTCGCTGAGGGCATGAAGAGTGTAGAAGAAAGAAGGTAGACCACCTAACCAAATTAAATGTCTCCTACTTGTATGTCAACATGCTTGCCCACTTCTTCCTTTCTTTTCCCAGGGAAGCAAAGAAATTTGTGAGTGAAAATGAAGGGGCTCTTGGGAAAGGAAAAGGGAAGAAGTGGTTTGCATTTAAGATGATGATGGCCAAGGTAAGCATTTTCATGATTCAGTCTGACCAGTGTCACAGTGACCCTGCAGGAGAGAGGGAGAGAGAGAGAGAGAGAGAGAGAGAGAGAGAGAGAGAGAGAGAGAGAAGAGAAGAGAAGAGAAGAGAAGAGAAGAGAAGAGAAGAGAAGAGAAGAGAGGAGAGGAGGGGAGGGGAGGGGAGGGGAGGGGGAGGGGAGGGAGAGAGGAGAGAGGAGAGAGGAGAGAGAGAGAGAGAGAGAGAGAGAGAGAGAGAGAGCATTGTTTCTGTTCTGTAGGGCCAAAACCAATCTTAACTCTACACATGGATACATACAGCATAGACTCATATGGTATATGATGTTGTATTAAAATTTTTGGGGGGATTTAAGATTATCCTTTAAGATATACTAAAAAAAATAAATAGTTGCAAATGCTGATTTATGCCGAGGGACTAATTTGATTTTACCACTTCCAGATGTAAAAGACTGGACGCCCATTTTATTTTCATTTTCTAGAGGTTACAGGGTCTCTTTTCAAGGCTTCTTTCCCTAAATGTTTCTAAGTTAAACTGCTATAAAACCCCTTCCTCAACCCCTTTTCTTTTGCTATCAGGAACCTCAACTAGACAGCACAAAGAAAATAACAAAAATGATAGCTTCATAAAAATACAGATTTGGGAGAAATATAGGCAAGAGGCTTACTTTTAAATGCACTTGCTGTGGGCCACACACAATACCAAATCTCTCTATCAAGTTCCATTTCTTACAGTGAAGTAGGTCCATAGATTTTATGCTGTAAAAACTGTAGCTAAGTGTATTCAGTGGAGAAAGAGAGCTTTGCAAGGGCAGTGTGAAGATCTTCGTTTTCATTTAATGCACACGAATAGCTAACTTTACTTGCTCTTTATCTTTTATACGCATTCAGTCATACTGTGTGTGACAGCTTTGTTTGTGCCTTCTTTGTTGTACGATTGGTGTCACGAGATATAATTCTGTTGCTGGGGGTTTACAGTTCATGTTTAAAAGCAATACATTATGCATTGTATGAAGATGCCATAATTTACATATTCACATATTCCAATGCTGATCGGCATTTGAACCCTTCCTACTTTTGAAAAATCGTTTGAACTTCAGGGTTGGACGGTTGTGTCTACTTATCTCTCACAAAGTCCAGCCATAATGAACACATATGGAAGGTTATCTGCCTCATTGCCATTTTCTCCTTAGTCCTCTTGACCATAGCTCACCCAACACTACAAAGTAGAAGGCAGACCTTTTGGAAAATGAATTTGTTATATTCTGTGATGCCCTTTATATTTTGTTGACTATTCTCTTTTATCAAAATGAGGAGTCTCGTGTATGTGATAATTGTGAATCAAATTGGCCTGTGTTCACACAGTCTGCTTAAGGAGACTAGAGATCTTTCTAGAAAAATATTCCATTGGTTCCTCATGCACTGAATATTAAACACAGAATTTATATCAATCACCCTAATAATGTGATTCCTATTCTGCTATTGTCTGAAAGAATGAGCAAATCTTTCTGATTGGTTGGTATACTCTGCTTGCTTTTGACCTGTGTGTGACTATTGCTCAGGCTGTCCTTGACTTGCTATCCTTGTGTGCCAGTCTCCCAGGGATTGTAAGCGTGTTTGATAATATGATTTTGTTAAGTTATGTAGGAATGGCTAGAAATAGGGAAGGACATGGATCCTGTTGTTTTTCCTAAATAGCACTAGTTGGCGCTAGAGCTCCCTTGAAGACACTTGTGATCTGGGGAATGGGGAAAGAAACATCTAGAAACACAGGAGACTGACTACCTTACTAGTGTTTGGCTTTGTTTTCAGAAATGGGCGAAATTCCTCCGTGACTTTGAAAACTTCAAAGCTGCTTGTGTCCCGTGGGAAAACAAAATCAAGGCAATTGAAAGTAAGTGTTCACCGGCTGTAATGAGATGTGGGAAAGCTCCCCGAGAATAAAATCTCATGAGCTTTTCACGGACCTTTCCCTGTTTGTGGACTCTTGGGGAAATTGAAAACCAAACCATCAATGCAACAAACTAGGCAGACCTCGACCCTGTCATTGTGAAGCTCTGTGTTAGTCGGCTGGCTGCTGAGATGAGACACTTGATGTAGTGAACGCAAAGGGACAGGATGTTTATTTCGGCTCATGGGTTCAGCTTTCTGTACATAGTCACCTGGCCCTGTAGCACTGGGCCCGCAGTGGTGGTTCGCCATGTAATCTTGGGGTTGTGTGGTAGCCACAGCCTGATCACTTCAAGGCAGGGGGGCTGTGAGTGAG
The DNA here is from genome assembly GCA_963919715.1 of Microtus obscurus. Taxonomy (NCBI): domain Eukaryota; kingdom Metazoa; phylum Chordata; class Mammalia; order Rodentia; family Cricetidae; genus Microtus; species Microtus obscurus. The sequence goes on from CAWTZC010002514.1 coordinate 40,870,992, forward strand.
AGACTCACTGTATGGTTCTGTATCCTTTTTGGAACTGTGTTCTAGGTGACTTAACTTCCTTACTCTGGGCCCCCACCTCCTAAAGATGCCACTACCTCCCAGGAATCCCACAGCTGACAACATAGGACGTGGGGACATTCCAGACCCGACCTGTGCATGTTGTACCAGCACTTATCAAGGAGAGCACTGGAGACTATCTTCCTTGTTTTATTCTGGGCAGAAGCAATTGTCTCTTAGCCAGGAAAGGAAGTATTTTATACAGTGACTCTGCCCCATATTGGGAAGGCAGTGGATAATATGTTACAAATATATACTGTTGGGAACCTTAGACAATAATCAAAGCAACAATTTTAAAGAGGAGTCTTAATAGATCACATTCAATCTTATAAATGTAAGGAGGCCGCTTGTTTGTTTCCTGGCTGCCAGGCAGCTCAGACCCAAAATAATCACACAGAAACTATATTATTTAAAACACTGCTTGGCCCATTAGCTCTCACTTCTTATTGACTAACTCTTATATCTTAATTTAACCAACTTCTAGTAATCTGTGTATCTCCACTTGGCAGTGGCTTACTGGATAAAGTTTCATCAGCTCTGGCTAGGCTACATGGCTTCTTTCTACATACCCTTCTTTCTCCCAGCATTCACTTTAGTTTTCTTCACCTAACTCTTTCTGCCCTACTCTGCTTTAGGCTCAAAGCAGTCCTATATTAACCAATGATATTCACAGCATAGAGAGGGGGATCCCACATCACAAAAAGAAGACTAAACACAAAAAATTTGCTACCTTGATGTTCATAATGGACCTTCATTTTCTGTGCAATGCTCAGTAAGTACAGAAAGGCAAAGAATTGTTTAATATAGCCATGTTTGCATAGAATAGAACAATTAAAATTTAAATATTGTAAAAAATCAGTGCATCAGTAAAAATACTCTACATAGAAAAAATGAATATTTGGGGGAAATCACAGTTATGGCAGGTGTGGTTCCTAGGGTTATGGTAAGGATATGACTTTCACCAATGCCTGTTCAGATCTGAACCTGGCTGTCCTGATGGCTAAATATGACATTGTATAATTGATATAGAGACTCCACATAAAGATAAAACAGCTGATGCCATTTCCCTGACATGATTGGGCATGTTTGGAAGTGGCTGTCTCTCAGTTCTTAGTCCCTCATTAACTGACAGTTGTTAATGACAGTGAATTAAAATACATCAACTCCTGATTTTCACGTCTCTCCACACAGTCTTCATAGTGTACTTTCTTGCCAGATTTCTGTTCAGCTCTTCCCCTTATTCAAAATGCTACCTTTTAAAGTGAATCTTTTAATTATATTCTCACTATACTTCATGCTTATTTTTCTTAATAGATATGAAAGTAGGTATTTTTGATCATACCAAAAGCCCATTTAGTATTCGACAAACATGCACTGAGTAAAATTACAGATGTATTTTCCAAAGGTCCATATCACACTAGATATTAATAGAAGGAATTTCATGAACATGAGGAACATGAGGAAAAAGGGAGATATTATAGAATCCTTAGGGTTCAGCGGCACAGCTGAGATGTCTAATGTAGCCCCTAAGTACACAGCGTGTGGAGCATTAAGGTCCTGATCAAGGGCCAGCAAGATGGCTGAGAGGGTAGTTTCACTGAGCCGATGACCTGGGTCCAATACTTGGGACCCACAAGGAGGAGGGAAAAAGCTTCATAAACTGTCATTTGACTCTTTATGTGTGCATCACAACATGAGCACACACAAGATAAAAGTTTAATATAATTTGAGCATTAGAAACACATTTAAAGAAAACCCTTGAGGTGAGGTTAGTTCTTATTCTGCCCAAGATTGGCTGTGTACCTTTCAGCAAGTGATTTAAATCCTCTGGGCTTTACTGCACTTCTGGATCAGCTGTGAGATGTGTTCTGAGAAACTTGGTATCGATGGGAAGAAAACATACAGCAATAGAGCGATTCTTTTTAAAACACCCTGGAGCATGTAGGTTCCAGCCTATTTCCATAGCAAAGCCATGCTAATTTGTGTTTTATCGAAAGGGTGGGATTATTTTATTGATTAAAATTGTATATAGGAATGAAATATGTATGAATTATTTACACACACACACACACACACACACACACGCATGCATGCACTCACATCACCAGCTATCAGGAGTGTCATACACATGACAAGAGCTACTCATAGTTCTCTCAGCTGTGTTCCTTCTTCCTTTAGTAAGTTTGAAGCAGTTAAGTGGGTCAGCTAAGTGTGACTATTTCCCTTTTCTTGTATAAGCTGCTGTTTCTGTGGTGCCCTGTTTATTCACGGGGACTGAGCCTTTCCATCAGCTGTGAAGGACCGGCCTCCTATCTGCCACCATCTTAACTATGACTTACCCATTGTCACCATGGGCCCGACACTCTACCAATGTCCCTTCACCTGATCTTATGTATGTCTGTGGGTGTACATTTCTTTCCTTTATAGCATAATAGTGTTGAATGCAGCTGTAGCAGAGCTGCGAGAGAAAGTCTGCCAGGTTTCAGCCTGTGTAACTTTTTCGCATTGAGCAAGATTTTAGATGCTTTTTCTTTTCATGCCTGACTCACACCTCTGCCAGGTCAGTGGGGGAGGAGTGCAGCAGAATCCACTGACATTTATTGTATTTGGGAATTTGTTTTCATTTTTCATATGTTTACTCTGAGGAAATTATTTTCATTACACATGTCTGTTCTGTAATATTCCAGTGTGCTAATCATGGTCACAAGCATACCAACTCCTTTCAGATTATGGTCTGAGGCAGAATTTATGAAATATGAAGGACTATATTTTCTGAGCTGTTTAGTGGACTAACCATCTTATAGAAATTACTCTGCTAGGCCAGAAAAAAAATGTATTTCTAATATCGTCTTTGAAGCTGAAGTGAATGGAAAAGCAAAAGCAATGTGGCATGGAACCAGTTCTCTGCCATTTGCACTCTCTGGATGGTCCTTTGCATCTCTGCTCCTCTATTGCTATATCCATGACTTCCTATCAATTCTTCAGGTCTGGCTAGTTGTTATACATAGTCATTTCCAACCAAACAACACATGATGGAAACTCATACTGAGTTTTAGATGTGTAGTGGCATGTATAACCATTTATGCTTTTGAGGAAAATTTTTTGCACAATTTAAATAGAAAACAGATTGTTACTATTTCCCTATCTAATTATCTTCTCATATTTAGAATAAAGTTGACTAAATATGTTCCCAATTTATAAAATACATTTCATTAGAAAAACAACATTAATGCCTTTCTTTGAAAGGAATGGCAGTTTAATTATATGGAAACTCCAGACACATTATTTTTGTTGCTTTGAGTATTATAACCATTTTAATATATATATCATGTTATTTTCAAGGAGATCTTGGCTTTTATTAATGATTTCAAAAATGCTCAGGGAAAGTCCATTGTGTTCTAGGTATCTTTTCAAGCACCATTGATACTGAAAAAGACAGACTAAACTGCCTTTCTTGACTTAGTTCGGCATGTGTTATATATTGTGGGTGGTTGAGAGGAGGGGACGCAATAAAATGAGGCTGTAATGGAGTTCCAAGTGACCAGCCTCCACTGAGTTTCTGCAAAGGTTGGCTAGCAATTGGCAGAATCAAGGAAAAACTCAAGTCAGAGTTTGAACTTCATGTCATTACCGTCTTGATTACAGGGAAGCCTGGATGGCTTCATTAGCATGGGCCAGATACTCCCCTGGTCACTCTCCAGTTTTTCTAATTTAAAGAACTGATCTGATAATTCTAGCCTCAGAGTATGCAGGGATGGTCTATATTCTGGAGAAATACAGTAAAGTTTTACAGGACAGCCTTTTAAGGAAGTCAGTGCTTATGACTGCAGGCTCACTGTTACTGGCATTGTTGAAGAAACTGAATCAGATATTATCTATACCCACTAAGATGCTGGCTGACATTACTATTAAAGCTATGAATTAAAAAAAGCTGAATATCTTTCAAATGGAGATTATAACTTTCAGAATAAAAGTCTACTTTTATTTAATAGTAGATTAGAGCAGGGCTTGCCAAACGTTTTCTGTTTGTGATTCCATTTTGTCAATGTCCCTGGTATATATAAAATAGTTATACAAATCAAATGGTTACTGAAAATAAATAATAAAGAAAAAAATTTCTGTTTTGGGTTTTTGAGACAGGGTTTTTCTGTGGAGCCCTGACTGTCTTGGAACTAGCTCTGTAGGCCCACAGGGTAGCCTCAAACTCAGAGATCTGCCTGCCTCCGCCTCCTGAGTGCTGGGATGTAAGGTGTGCACCACCATACCTGGCTTAAGAAATTGTTTTAAAATATTGCTTTGTACATATATGCTTTTACATATAAAAGGTAAAAACAAACTTTATATTACTAAGATGGATGTGCATATATTTACATAATTCAATGTCAGCTGAATAATTGATATTGCAGGACAGAGATTATCAACATTTTCCAGAGCGGATTGATATTTTGATCTTATAAACATCAACACTGAAAATGCTTCTCTGTATAAATATGCAGTACATAATGGCAGAAGTATATTTAGGGCCATTTAAAAAATTGTCAGAAATTCTGTCCTAATCCTGAGCCAAAATTCATTCAATAATTTTTTATGCAGTTCTAGTTAGTAACTGAAATAGAAATTCTTAACATCAAGTATTCCAACAGAATTCAATATAAATATATACTAATTTACATGCTGGGCAATGATGGAAGGAGAACGTGGAAAGTCTTTGTTTTATATAACTAAATGATTTTGTTTCTCTAAAACCAGAAGCTTTCTGTCTCACTGCTTCTCAGATCCAAAGAAGACATCTCAGGCAACGCTCACTGGCATTGTTGGCATGATGGCATTCGTGGTGCCAAGCGGGAACATGTGCTCAGAACCAAGGCAGCTATAAAGTCATACTGTGCAACACAGGCCAGCATTGCCAGAGGCTCTGCGGGATCATTGCGAGTTTGATTTTGAGTGAAATTTTGGTCACCGTGTACTCATAAGCCTTTTATTGCTGTTAAGTTATTCATGGCTACACTTCAGTTGTGTGACCCTGGGGTCATGACCTGGAGTTTACAGAGTTTGGATTGACTACAGTATCAAAAATATGCCACGGTAGCTTTGTTTCTCAGACTAGAAATAACTTCAAATAGGCAACCCAAAGCACAGAGTCTAAACGTCATACTATCCTGCTGGTCCATGAACTCCAGGAGACACAAAGTAAGCATGTCACTTAATTTTCTACTCCTAGACTCATTTGAAAAAAACATTGCATCATATAAGAGTTGAATGATGTTATTTACATTGTACTCATAAAATGAGCCATTTATTTGGCCTTTCTCATTTAGAAACGTGTGTGTTTGTGTGTGTATGTATGAGTGTGTGTGTGTGTGTGTGTTATTACTCATCTGTTCAAGCAAAAATTCTATGTGGTGATAGACTACAAATTACATTCCTTAATAATAAATAACTAGAGGGAGAGGTAAAGCCTTAATCTTTAATTTAAAAGAAACACAAGAAAATTTATGACAAGAATATGCATGCACTTAATTTTCACTTTGAAACACATGAAAGAATTTTGACACATTTATAATGTACTATGAAAGCAGCATTTATCAGTTGTGTTAAAAAATATTAAAAGAATTAGCTATTTATGGATGCAGACCAAATTGTGAATTTGAATAGCCTTAGCTTCAGAAATTATTTATATTCTTTCAGATACACATGTTCATTCCATAATTATTTTACATATTAATAATTTAACTATAGTTCTACTTGAGGAGCCATCACATCATGATTAAGAGAGATCTAGATTGGAGGCAAAGAATTACAGATGAGGACTGCCTTGGAGGCGAGGCTTGTTACTAATCACCCACATCTCCAAATCCTAGGGACTGGTTGACTAAACAGGCTAGCACACTGAGATCAAGCAGGGAACCAAAGCACCAATTCATTGCATTTCGGTTATAATTAATCAACCCTGCTTCTCTCAGTGTCCCTGTTTCAATTTTCATGAACTTAACTAATAGAACTTAACACCATCAGCATTAGTAGCAGCTGAAGTGGATGTTGGTAAAGTTCTGACTGGCTGACCACTGAGGGATGCAAGCTAGGATCATCATTGTCATCGTTATCCTGATGGACACAACTATTTTCCACTAACACTCTTTCAGCTGTACAGCATACATAAAAGTTTTCTCTTTAGCAAATGCCAGCAACATCCAGTATTACACAACATCTAGAATTATATATAGAGAGAGGCCATTGTTTCTCCCTTTTTGTATTGAGAGAGGAAAAGGTATCTTGGTGCATGGATGTCACCAATTGTCCCCTGTACCAGCTATAGTATCTCTGTCTTGTTAGTTCATTTCTCCCACTGTAGGTTGAATATGAATGGAACATGGCCTTCTGGATCCCTCAGTCCTCTGACTGTGTCTGAGTCTTTTCTAAACTCATGCTAGTTTTGATAAAGTCAGTTTTAGTGAGGTTCATTTTCTTTATACTTAGGATTTTGTAAAGAAATCACCTTCCAATGCTACACAGAGAAACCCTGTCTCAAAAGACAAAAACAAACAAACAAATAAATTCGCCTTTAAATAAGAGTTATGAAACTGCTTTAGAAGAACCCAAATTTTAGTTTGGATGCTTTTGTCTTAGAAATATGTTTTATCTGTAATGTAGCTATTGGAGGAAGGGATGACTTCTGAACTATGTATTTTGCTTTCTGTATTTAATCAGTTAAAATCTATTATCAAGGAGCTTGTTTGTCTGTGGTTGTGTATGAGAACTGATAAGGGTCACGATGGCAACCAACTAAGAAAAGCTTAATAAAAACAAGCAGGTTAGGGAGGAAGGAAGGACAGAAGAAAGGACAGATGGAAGAGGGAAAAGAAAAGGGAAGGAGCAAAGGGGGAAGGATGAGGGAGAAGGGAGACTCCATACTCTGCTCAGGTGTCTACATCAGGGGTCCCTCATGTGTTTATACAGAGATCCTTACACAGCTGTCTGCAGGCAGTTGCTTGTTCTCTTCCAGTAAATGAGGGTTGTTTCACTAAAACACTGTTAGTGAGGCTGACTGAGCAGCCCTCAGGTAGTTGTTACCAGAGAACAGAGATAAGAGCTGTGCAATGGTATGAAATCACTGGGAGCCAGGTCTGTGATCAGATGTCCCTGGCTGGGGGGAGTTCAGGTCTGCTTTAGTGCTGTGCAGGCAGGCCAGTGTACATGGTTGCAGTATCCTGGCAGGTCAGGTCACAGATAACCCTTACAAGGATCCGTGAGTCTTAGTTCTCTTATAAACATGAACCCATATTCTTGGACATCGAAATTGATTCCTTCCTAAACACCCATGTAGTGACTGACCACTTTTCAAGTTTCTAACTGCACCCCTTAAAAAAAAAAAAACAAAAACAAACAAACAAAAAACAAAAGCAAAGACACAAAACAAAGAAACCAAAACAACATAAGCCTGCTCCTGTGCTGTGGGAACAAACAAACTGATAACTGACAAAAAGACTAAGTGTCCGAATGAGTACTATTATGGATGTGACACTGACCTCTCCTTAGCAAACAGAGGCTGCGATTGCTCTGTTGGAGCCTCCCCTTACCTGTTGGAAGCCTTCTCTAATGGGGAAGCTTCAAAGCAACAGGGCTAAAGAAGAGCACTGGTTCTCTATGGGGACTTTGCTCAATAAAAACGATCAACGGTACTGATGTGGGGTTGCTGTGGCTGTGTGCAGATTCTCTGAGGATGAATGAAAGGGGTAATCAATAAGTCTGGGGGAACAAGAATCTAGATACTGTGAGTGAGCCTTCTCTCCAGCCTGTAATTCTTATTCTTATTTCACTGATATCAGCTTTAAGAAAATGTTGTCTGCTTATGCGTTTACGTTCTTCTCAGTCAGCGAGAATCAGACAGACCTCTGCTCTCCCCTAGGGTAGGTGTGAGTTGACAGAGTCTCACCCGTTGCTGTCTACTGGACCCAAAGCTCACATGTGATTGTGAAGAGGCATGCCGGTCTCACCTCCACTCCCACTACAGAACACCTGTTTGTTAACTAGCTCTTACAACTTAAATCAACCCACAATTCTTGACTATGTTCAGCCACATGACTTGGTACCTTTTCTCAGTAAGGCAGTCTCATCTTGCTTCCTCTGCATTTGGCTGAAGACTGACTCTCTGCCTTTTGTCTTCCCAGAATTCTCATAGTCTGGTTGCCCCACTTATGCCTAGCCAATGGTCAATCAGTGTTTTGTTAAACTAATTCAAGCGACAAGTCTTTACAGTGTACAAGGGTGTTATCCCACAACAATACTACTGTTGGGTTGGGGCACCCTACCTTCAGCTGCACCTTCCACCATTTCTCTCCTCCTTTAGATTCCAGACATGCAGGCTTTAGTTTTATTTGACTGCCCAAAGCTCCTGCCTGTCTCAGGATTTTGCAGCTTGGCATATTGCTGCCTCTGATGCCCACTCCAATATCATCTTCTCTAATACCTTTTTCATAAAACTGATCTAAAGCAACTCCTCTCAATACTCTCCCTGTAGGACCTGTCTGGCTCCAATTCTCACTCACACACCCTCTATGTAATCCTCATACATGTTTGGATACATATAGTATATTTGCTGTTCCTGCTCCTCACTGAAACTTTTCACTCCTCAGAGCAGCTACAGCACCTGTGATACTGGGCTCTGTCTTGAGGAAAAGCTCTGCCAGAATGCACTTAAGCTGTGTGGTGTGACTTACAGCATCTGTACCATCTCTGTAGCATCCCAGTAGTGATGAGAAACAGCACCAGATGGTCTTAGACCCACCCATGAGGATACAGTCGACGTTTTTGGAGAAGGGTGTGCTTATCATGAGTCCTAGAAAAATAGCACTGTAATCACGGTGATTGTCCCCAGCAGGAGTCATGGAACTAGAGCTACTGTGTCCACATGTCTCCTTGCTAAACTCAAGGACTAATGCACACACTATGTGTGGTAATTGTAGCTTCTAACCGAAGGGAAACCCTTCCTTAGATGGACCCTGAAGGTGTAGGCTGCACTTTGCTTTTACTGTAAAGCTACAGATTCATTCTGTTCCCTATGGAGTGCTGCCATGCCTTTGAAATATTCTCTCCAAGAGAAAAGAGTGGGGGAAATTACCAATATGAAATGGTCCAAAGCATGTCAGTTAGCAGATATACTTCCAGTTTTTAAATTTTATTTTTATTTGTGTGTGTGTGTGTGTGTGTGTGTGTGTGTGTGTGTGTATGTGTGTGTTGGGGATGTGTGTGCAGATGTGTGCAGGTTGTTGGTTAGCCAGAAGAGGATGTCTGATTACCTGGATCTGGTGTAATAGACAATTGTGAGTTGTTTGATGTGGGTGCTGGGAGCCGAATTCCTCATCTGGTGGAGCAGAGTAGTGAGAGCTATTCACTGCGGAACCATCTTTCTATTTCTGACTAGATTTACTTTGGAGGGCCACTAAGATAAAGCTACTGCTTTGTTGTTGTTGTTTTGACTTTCTTCCAACCTTTGCACTTTCTTTGCAATAGGTCAGTTTGGTTCATCAGTGGCCTCATACTTTTTGTTCCTACGGTGGATGTATGGTGTTAACATGGTTCTCTTCATCCTGACATTCAGCCTCATCATGTTACCAGAGGTAAGCTGTGACTTCCTGCTTGTAAGAGATACTGAAAAATAGTTTTACGTGAATGTGCTCCTTCTGTCCTACCCCCAAACCTCCCTGCTCCTTTTAGAGTAACATGACAGACTAGCTATGGTCATTTCATAACTGATAGGATTAACAGATTAATAGGATTTCAAAATAGTGCCCATAGCCAAAAGTCCTTGCTCCAAGAGTATGTGACCCTCATAGAATTATATATAACAAGCTGTGTTTATGTCTAAGTATGTGCTTTAGGTGGGGAAAATCATGGTTTAATCAAAATCACATTGGTTTGTGGTTCAGTGTTAAGCACTGTTGGTCAGTGGGATGCCTACTGAGCTGTCTTTACTTTTTCAAAATTTGCTTTCCAAGTTCTTCTTCACACAACTGAGAGGCCTAGCTTTGTAAACTGGAGGAGCACAACAACAGCGGGATTCTCCGACAATAAAGCTTCATTTGTCTCATGCACACAGTTGATGGGGGTCACTGATCATGGAGAGTTTTAAGAGGAGAAACAAAACCCTGAGCTGAAGTGGGAGGACTGAGTTGAGGCCAAACCACCAGGGTGCTTGCTGGCACCACCACATGAAGCCACTCAAGTGTCTTGGGGTGCTTATCCTTCTAAAACTGGGTGCAAATTTGTTTACCCTGCACAGAACCTGTTCTGCTACCAGTATTTTAAAACCAATTTGTTCAATACAACATTGTCAGTAGTCAAGACAGGGTGTTTGAATGGCATTATATCCACCCTGTTTAAAGTCAATGAGTTCTCCAACGTTTGTCACAAGGCTCCTCGGGAGCAGAAGAATATTATCTTAGAACCCTAAAGAGATGCTGGCTTCCCACAGAGCAAAGTCCTTTCACATTCTGTATACAGAGCCTCACAAGATCATGAGGAGATTGTAGAGATTTTCGACCTGTGTATGAAATAGCCTCAAACACCTAGATTAGGTTTTCCATAAGTTATTAATGATAGCTAAGTTATTTAGTATTTTTGGTAAATTGGCCTGCGTTTAGGACCCATGTTTCTTTTATCATCCAGATTTTCATTTTAGTCAGCTAGTTTTATAATTCCCCCTGACAATTCTGGGGCTTCGAAGTCTGCTTGGCTCAGGAGACAGTGGGAATAGATTCTTACCCAAGTTAAAAGTTTCAGGCAGTGCAGCCAATGTGCGTATCTCACCCATCTCAGATGAAGCCATGCTTTATTTTTGCTCCTCTATCTAAGGAAACCCGACACTCTGCACTCCATCTCTGCCTGCTGCTACTCTCCTTGGCTTCAGAGGCAGGTAGAGCCTGGAGTCTTTTCCTCACATGCTGGGCCAGCTCCACACAGAGGGAATGAAATGCTGTTGTTAATTCTTTGAATTCTACAAGATTATGTAAGCACAGTGCACACACTGATGGAGTGAACTGGGAATTATCCTGTCTTTGGATACCTGTGTGTGTGTGTGTGTGTGTGTGTGTGTGTGTGTGCATGTACATGTATGGAAAATACTAAAGGACATCTTGTTTCCTGGAAGATGATTTCTGACTTCTGAATAGGAACAAAAGATGACTAGCTCCCTGTGTGTTAACTGTGCAGAAACACCAGAGACCAGAGCTAAGCGTGTTCCAACCACACAGTCATATTTCATAGCTGTCTTTACCCAGCAGCCCCACCTAGCATTGTTCTGAGGCATGTGGTCTTTTGTCCCAGACTTACATGTCTCTCTACAAGCCCAACAACTCGATTATGTTTGTTCTCTGTGCCTCTCAACTTTGGAGTGAAGCCCTGTGTGGAGAAAGCCCTTCTTCTTCTGTTCAGTTTAGGAAGCCGAAGAAGCCAAAGTACTGTAGTGCAAGATCATGCCCTTTGTACAAAAGGAACCACCAGGGATTAATTCCTAGTGTTTGTCTGGTCAGCCTCTGAACCCAGGTTTTAACCTGCGCTTACTAACTCACTCAAAGAGAGGGAAAGTTCGCTTCACATCTGAAGCAGCTTTTGCTTGGCCACCTGTTGGGTATGGATGATGCTTTACAGTGCTTTCCTGTGAACTTGCCTTCTTCCTAATCCACTGCTCTCCCGTACTCTTCTCTATCACACGGCTTCTCTGCTAGCTCATAGCATAGATTCCAATGGAGATGGCACCGGGACTGCTGTAGTCAGGACGTGAGTGTGTGCTCCCAGGAGATCCCCTCTGATTGATTATAGGGTTGGTTTGGTCCCTTCCATCGAACCCTCCTTCTACCTCCTCTCCTGAAACTCTCCTCTCCCATGAAACTATGGGTTGTACCATTTTGCCGAACACTGAGGTGTCCCCCAAGACTACCTCTCCTTTTCTACATGTGGCTACTACCATGGTGGTCGTGAGCATGGGCTCCCCAGCAAGCCTCCTGGTGACTGTGGTTGGCCTGCTCTGCTCTTCATCCAGTGAACTGAGGGTGCAGGGGCTTTCCTTCCTTTGTTCTTAATTCTGGACTTTGTGAATTCCCAGAAAAACGAGACCCCACATGGAGACCCGCAGAGTCCAAATGCAAAGCGTTCAGAAGTGTTTTTAAATGAAACCATTTGTGATCACATGTGTAGCTCAGAATTTGTGTCCAATTGTTAACTGCTCTTTTTTGCTTCAACCAGTACCTCTGGGGTTTACCATATGGCAGCTTACCTAGAAAAACAGTCCCAAGAGCTGAAGAGGCATCTGCAGCCAACTTTGGCGTGTTGTATGACTTCAATGTAAGTGTTTCCACACATATTCATGACCATTTAAAAATCATTTGGGGATATGATACAACTCTGTGATGATGCAACCATTCATAGGGGAAACAGCTTTTCTCTGTTGCTTTTGTCCTGAAACACTGTGGCTTCTTACAGGGCTAGTAAAATGTCTTAAGAGATATGTCCCTGCCTCCTGTTATAAAAGACTATATGTGTAGAAGTGTGTGTTTGTGTATGAATAAGGTTTACATACATTATATGATTATGTAGGAATATTGACTATGGGTTAAAGATGAGTTCAGACTCCAAAGATTTCAGTCAAATATTCCTTATTCTCCATTTGGAAAAGAACAAAGGAAGAAGAATTGGCAAATGTGCTTTTGAAAAAAAATCTCATGGGATTCTTTGGGAGTTCATTTTTCTACTTGATATTAACCTCTTCACAATTCTATATAAGATTCATACATAATATTACTTGTCACTGCTAAATCAAGTTAAACATTTATATCCTGAGAAATACCAAATTCTAATAGTAAAATAAGTACTACTTTGCTGTAGTACTGAAATAAATAATATTCTATTATAGTACTGAAGTTAGTCTTATTCACTACCATTGTCTGTTTCAAGAAAGAACCTAAACTAAGGAATTACATCTATCAGGTTAGCCTATGAGGAAGTCTGTGGGGGCATTTTCTTAATTTATGATTGATGTGGGAGGGCTCAGCCCACTGTGGGTAGTGTTACTCCTGGGTAGGTGGGCTTGGGCTATTTAAGAAAGGCAGCAGGCCAAGAATGCCCACAGGCATTTTTCCTCCATAAATTTCTACTTTGTTAAGTTCCTTCCTCCAGGTTCCTGCCTTGAATTCTGCCTTGGCATCCCAGGATGATGAACTACAATATATCAGATGAGATAAATCCTTTTCTCCCTAAGCTGATTTTGGTCAGTGTTTTAGCACAGCAACAAAAAGCAAGTTAGAACTTTTCATTACTGTAGCACAGACTTATTCCTGTCAATTAAAAGATTGTTTTGGGGTATGACTCAAGTCTGTAATGATGCAATTCTATGAATTGTTTTCAGAATACTAACCAGATCAGAGATGCTTGGAAGCATGTCAGTAGGAAAGTTCTCAAGCAAAGTTTAGGAAATTGATAATTAGATCTTTTTTTTTTTGAAAAATTTCGACGAAGAATCAAATTTTGCATATTTGACATGCTAAGGATATAAAAACCTGATTTCCTCTTCATTGTCAACATGTGAATTCACAGAAATTTTGGTTTCTAAATTTTGATCTTCTTAAGGCAGGAAGATGGCTGCTCCATATTCTCTCCAGCTCTTAATATGGTCCTCACCAAACTGCTGGATGGCTCTCACGAACCCTACTTTCTCTATGGTTTGACTATTTGTAGACCTTTTTTCTCAAATTAATGAAACAGATGACATTTAGCATTGTGACTCTCATGACCAGCAATCCTGAGTGAGGCAAAGATTTTTTAGATCTATATGATAAAGACCACAGAAATGAATTTATGTGATCAGTACCAGAAGACCCAGATTTTCAGATGGAAATCCAATTTCTAGGAGGACATGGTGAGCTACCAAGGAAGCATAAAGCATAGACTAAGAAGTAAAGGTGCCATTTTGAATCTTTGGTCACTCTAATTGGACATTTCAAGTCAGCTTTTATTCGATGAATATAAGCATGCATCGACCTTATAAAAATAGAGTGATGTGGATCTTGACTGATTGTACTCATGGTAATAGGAGGAAGATAGGTAACTAGTATGTGGTGTCCATCCACCATGTTTGCACAATGGGAACAAGAATAACAATCAGAGGGTCCTGGAGAGTCCTGGTCAGGGGTGGTGTCTTAGTTACTTCTCTCTAGCTGTGGTAAGATACTATGCCTAAGGCAACTTATAAAAGTTTAATTGGGCTTCTGGTTCCCAAGGGCTATGGTCTATGATGGTGGAGTGAAAATGTAAACATAGGCAGCAGGAACAACAGCTGAGACTGCACATCTTAATCCTCAGGTAGGAGTTAGAGCATACACTGAGAATAATGTGAGTCCTTTGAAACCTCAAAAACTGTTCCTAGTGATGAACCTCCTCCAGCAACCTCACACCTCCTTGTCCTTCCTAAACAGTTCCACCAACTGGGAACTGAGTAGTCAAATGTAAGAGCCTGTGGGGACCATTTTCTTTCAAGTCACCACATGTGATTAATTCGACTTGAGAAGAGCTGAGTTTTAACTCGAGATAGTCTTTGAATGGCACTTCTAAGTTTGAGACTTTAAACTTTTGAGTTTCATGGTGGTATAATTTACATACCATTAAATTCACTCACCAATGTAAGTGTATATGATTTAATAATTTGAAGTGAGTCTAATCAGCAGGAATCACAATTGAGCATTAAAACACTTTCCTCCCCTCCCACGGAGCCTGTCTGTAGTCTAGCCCTAGCCCTTCACTTCCCTATCTCACACAACTACTGCATCTATTTCTTTTTCTTTACACTTCTGCCTTTTCTAGAATTTTTAAAGGAATAAATGTAATAATGTGACACTTCATATTTGTAGTTTTATATCTTTCATTTATTATATTTTAGGTTTCCTTAAATTACACATACATTGCAATTTATTGCTGAGAACACTGCATTCCATGGCTTTAATTTCCTTTGTTTGTCCATTTACTGTGTTTCCCTGATGTTTTGGTTATTTTGAGTAATTATATCTGCTGTGAGTATTTGCTTTAAATGATGCTTGTGGACATACACTTTCCTTTCTGTTGACTGGAGAAGTCTGAGTGGAGTTACTGGATATATATGTGCCTAACATTTTAGGAAATTACTGGTGTCCAGAGTAGCTGCTGCACACTAAGTGTTTCCACGACAGAGCTTAAAAAACATATTCCTCCTTATCTTTACCAGTTGACATTCTTATTCCTTTTGATTTTAGTGTTCTCTATTGAAATTGTAACAGTATTTCTTTGTAAATTTAATTGGCATTTTTCTTATCATATATTGACAGCATAGTTGCATATTTTATGGGGTACAAAGTGATGTTACAATGTTTTAATACAACATAAAATGATTAAATCAAGCTAATTAACCTATCATGGATGTCAAAAATCTAATGATTTTTGTGATGAGAACATTTGAAATTAACTACCTTAATATTATTTAAGTGTCCAGAACTTGGTTATTTGTTATGTCTGTTGTGTTTTGCAACAGATGTAAAAGTCTCATACATAATCTTCCTGCCTGAGTGAGGTTCTGTGTCCTTTAATTATCATACCCAGATCTTCCCTTCCCTATGCTCCATTCCACTTCTCGTTTCTTTGTGTTTGCTTGATTAGGCTGCACATAAGTAAGAACATGTGGTATTTGTCTTTCTGTTTGGCTTAGAAAGCAAACAGCAGTTAGGAAACAGAATGGCTGCACAAGGCTTATTGTATCAGACAAGGCTGGATTTGTGGTTAGGGCAAGGTAATGAGAGGTCTTTTATATTATAATAACCAAATAAATAAGTGCAGTCAGAATCTAATGAGGATTTGCTGAAGGATCCATGGGAAATAAGATTAGCTAATTGCTCATCAAATATGATTATTTCTACAGAAACATTAATATTGTTATTTTATGAGATGTTTAAGTTTTATGGGTCTTGAAGTTTGGGAACCATTTTCTGTATTGATTTAGTCAAAGATTTTATTCTAACTTTGGCAGGGAAAGACTTTGACTAATGTCAGGAGTATTTGTTTTTTTTTCTATTTGTGTCAGGAAAAAGAATTCACCCACCCTAGCATAAACAGAAATGACTGGGGTGGTAACAGTTGCATAGATAACTATGTAGATAATGATAACTATAGATTAATAGATTACAGAGTATATCAAAACTAGTAATTTAACAACCAAAAGATAATTTTATTTATAACTAATCTTTATTCTAGGAAAGGTGAACTTGATCATTCCTGCTTTACAAATGGGGAGACTAGGGGCTCAAGGGCCTTGCTATTTTCCCTCAGTTCCTCTGGTAGTAAATGACAGGGCCAGAGTCTTAGCACAACCCTGCAGTTGTCTCTGTGTGTACTGCCAGAGGCCCTGAAGGAATTAGAACTTTTATTAGGAATGCAGAATTTTATACATGGAATTACTGTAGAAATCATCCACTCCATGCCCAAGATTAGACATGGGGGAAAAGTGAGCTCAGGTTGATTGAGCAAGTCCTAATCTAATTTTCTACTTGTGTTCTGTGTGCCAGCAGCAACTTTCCTGTCCTAATTTTCAGTAGAATTCTCATGGCTGTTTCTAGAAAA
The DNA here is from genome assembly GCA_963919715.1 of Microtus obscurus. Taxonomy (NCBI): domain Eukaryota; kingdom Metazoa; phylum Chordata; class Mammalia; order Rodentia; family Cricetidae; genus Microtus; species Microtus obscurus. The sequence goes on from CAWTZC010002514.1 coordinate 40,887,681, forward strand.
TTGACTGGCTTTATCAATGCTGTGTCCACCCCAGAGGGAAGGGACCAAAGCAGTTTGATCCCCTTTCCTACCTCAATAGTAAACTTGTTCTTTACAAATCTGCACCTCAAATGAAAAGACAGACTTCTAACATCTTGCCCGAGTTTTGACTTGTTCATCTGTACAGTGTCTTTTATGGAGGGATTTTCTCTATATCATAAGGTGAGTTCAGAATTCCATCATGCTTCCTCAGAGGAGAACATAGGAAACTCTTCATTCTGGCTTCCTTAGAAGTACCAGGAAGGAAAAGTGTGTTCAAGTCCAGGGCTGAGATGACCAATGGATGAGCAGTTAGGCCATGGATTAGATAGCTTCTTCCAGGCAAAGGAAGGAAAGCAAGTCCTTAAGTCTGCAATTACAGAACACTAAAAGTAGATGCAAGCATGACCTCTTGTGGTAGAAGAATCTACTAAATAGAAAGGGTCAAAAAAACTGGGGAAGAAGTAGGAACGTTCTAAGGAACTTCTAATATAGTGAACTCCAGTTGGAAATCTCGGAGCCTCCACTCTAGCTCAGCTGTCTCTTGAAAGCACGTTCTTCAACTCATCAAGGCCTCTCATTAGTATAGACGCATATCATGTGGCAGTATGAAAGTAACCAGTTTTATGGTTCCTCAGAGTCAGGAATGATCACTCACAGAGCAAAGTGGTTTTGATCCGTTTATTGAGTGCCTAATGATAGGTCATACTGTTCAGGAGGGAAATCTATTTTATGAAAATAGCAAAAAACAGAGACATATATATATATATCATACATATATAGCACAAAGATGGAAAATACACAGAGAATCTCGATACTGTATGCTATTATGCTCTGTTTGAATCATTTGAATGCTGAGGAAGGAGCAAGAGCTGCTAAAAGATATTTGTCTATAAATGCTGCTGAACTAACCCAACATAGATATTGTGAAAATGCCTTGATTTTGAAATTTGGATCTAAGGATATGATACTTTGGAAAGGAGTTTCTTGTTTTGTTTTCACAGAGGATGAGACCCTGTTCATTTCTTCTATTCCGATATGGTATGATGGACCACGCCCTCCTGAAGGGTTGCTGTGAACGCCTTCAGAAAACTGCTTCGCTCAACTGCCAAATGAGATGAAACTAGCACACAGGTTATACCATGAAAGACATAATTAACAACGCCCCCATTCAGCAGGAAGCAGTTTGGAGAGATAACTGCGCCCATGTTCCCAAATATGGTTTATAAGTGTTCTTTTACATTTAAAGGGGGAAATGGTATAGGTATGAATAATTTACATTGATATGGATTTTGCTTTAGTGATTTAAATTTAAGGTCAATTTTGTTATATGTATATGTATTTCTGATCTTGATTAAGGTATTGTGATTGTGTAGTTCATTTAAAAATGTAATGTATATAGGTTGTTAATGGATAATCATCGATAATGGTCAAGCTTGTAGTTATGTTAGTTAGATTTTCTAGATATATAGAGATATATTTTAGTTAGATAGGCATTCTTCATATCTTTCAAAGACTACAAAATATGGCATTTAATGTTTTAATAACTTGGGACTTTTCATGACAATGAGACACTCTGCTCCTGGCAGCACCAATCTACTTCAGGAAGAAGATGGGCATCGAAGAGGATCCTTATGGAGTTTGATAGCCATTTGGGCAAGAAACTGCTCTTGCCCGGACTATTGCATAAACTGGACACAGAGAACCCGCAGAGAGAGGACTACTGAACTTGCCTAAAGGTGAGATGATCTTTCAGGGTTCCTGATTCATGAAAGAGTCTGCAAGACATTCTTCAGGACAAGCAGATAGTGACTGCCTTTGAAATTTCCTGCTTTGTGGAATGTCTGCTGAAAACTATGGGCCTGTAGGCCGAAGATGGATGCCCCAACGGTACAGAGGAACTTTGGGTGACTGTACAGGCAGCAAGATGTCTCTGTCATTTCTAGAGTTTGAACGTTGCTTATTTCTTGTTTGCTTAGGTGATATTGTATCTTTCTGGAGTCTTTGATAGAATTAAGAATAGTTAGTTATAGTTATACTTTTAGTTATGATAAAGATTATTGTAATTTTTACTTGATAACTGTTTTATGTAATTTTGCTATGTTAAAGTTAAAGCCTTTCTTTTTGTTTAAACAGAAAAAGGGGAAGTGATGTGGGAGTGTCATATACCAATCTGTTTATCAATCTGTTGATTTCATTGGTTAAAATAAAGACACTGCTTGGCTGGTCCTATAGGTTAGAACATAGGTGGGTGGAGTAAACAGAATAGTATGCTGACAGGAAGAGGAAGTGAGGTCAGAGAATGCACGCAGCTCCGCTCAGAGAAGTCAGCCTCCTCTCTCGCGGGCCGGAGGGGATCGCTCGGCTCTCTGAGGCATGCTCGCGATGAAGCTCCGACCGACCCAAGATGGACGTAGGCTAGAATCTCCCCGGTAAGCGCACCTTGGGGTGCAACACACTTTATAAGAAATGGGCTAGTCCAGGTGCGAGAGTTAGCCATATGTATGCTATAAACTAAATAGGCAGAAATGTTATAATTGGAATTAGTTGAATTAGAAAAGGGATTCTGAGTCTGTGTTAATAATCATTCTATCACAACAAGGAAATAGCTGGGATAATTGATTTATATAGAGAAAAAGCTTACTTTGCTTGTTGCTCTGGAGAGTCTGTCCCAAGGTCAGAGAGACTTGTGGCTTTCCTTATCTGGTGCAGGTGACAAAGGTAGGGAGTTGGTTGTGGAGCACACTGCTCATCTCCAACCTCAAAGCAAAAGCAGAGGAAGAGGCCATCCCTTGACAAGTTTACTTCCTGACTCTTCGCAATGAGCTCTCCTTAGAGACTGTCTCCCACTGGTCTTGGCCTGAAAACCTTTAACACATGGGCTTTGGGGCTGGGCAATCCACATGCAGACTGCAGCAGTTGGGAAGAGAGAGGATGCCTCTGTTGGCAGAGTTCTTGGAGACACAGGGATGATGTGGGAAAAGGGGGAGAAACCATAGTTTCAGTATCCTAGTAAGGAGAAGGAAGGTGGAGCAAGGTTAAAATTTGTAAGGTTTTTAAGCTGGCAGTGGACACTGAAATCACAGCTTTGAAAGAACATGCTTAGAATAAAAAGGAATGCACTCAGCTTTTTAGCTTGAAGGTGTCTTGCACAGTGTGGATGGGTAAATAGTGAGTTGACTTTGCCTTCCATTGTACTGGTCATAAGGATGTTAGGGCATTTAGAAGCCTTTAAAGGGCCAGGAGAGAAGAGATAACAGAGCCATGAGCATTAAATTTTATATTTAACATTGCATTTTGTCTTCATAACAAGTCTTCAGGATAGAGGCTATTAATATATTTACAGTTGCCAAAGACAACACATAATTAACGGGCGTGCTGAAATTCTAACTAAAATCTGGTTGACTTCCATGTCAAGTTGTTTGTTTTATTTTGACATCTCATCTCAAGCCTGGTTCCTTTATATCCCCTCCCTGAAGCTTGTCCTCATAGGACCGTGGTTTGCAGTGGTAGGAATGTTGAGAGATAGGGGTTTGGTTTCATGTTTACCCAGTGTCAACAGCTCTTTCCAAAGGAACACTGTTTACTCTGGACACAGCTCAGGTCAGCTTCTTCTTCTCTTACTGTGTTGACCACAGTCAGAGAGAGTTTTTGTGACTTCTACATAGGATAATATATTCTCTATTTAAGTATCCCAAATGCATCTTTATTTTCAGGGAGTAAATTTAAATACAAATGGCTTTAGTTTTCTCAAGAAATAGGAAACAAAACCAGGCTACATGAGAAGGTATTTGAGGGAGAAATTTTTATAGAAAAGGAAGGAAAAGGAGGCAGGGCCTAGACAAAGAGAGCAACCACAAATCATGGCAAGTCTGACCCATGCAAAGGAAACTGAAGAGGAAATACTGTTTGGGGGAGTCTGAAGCTTGAGGGAGTCTGTACTGGTCCACCATAACCTGCTTCTATCAAATATGCCCCATATGTTCAGCGACTGGCTGCGCATTGTGTGTGCATCATATGTGGCCTCAATGTGAAGCGTCATGATGGATCCTAAGTATGAAAGCTGGAGACGGTTTTTGGAAGGAGCTGAGCAGCACACCTGCTCCCAAGAGGTCTGCTGGCCTGAAAGTGACTTAACCTTCTTTTAACTTCAACAGAAATAAAACCCTGGCAGCATGGTCGCTTTGCCACAGTCATTGTTTAAGCCTACTTCCAGGGCTGGGTCAGCAGGCATCCACCTCTTACATAATCCTTCCTTGGTAACATGACCCCAAACAGCAGGCTCAGCTTCTTGGGGAGAAAGACAAGTTTGTACATTTCCACACAGAAATCCGGGTCTTCTCTTTGATAGCCTTTGACCAGAAAGGGTGAGGAGCATCTCATCTGTGGGTCTAGTGACATTCATGTAGCCTTCATGGAACAGGGTAGAATGCTGTAGGGACACATGGCCAGGGACTGGCAGTATCTAAGGCTGTCCACCCTTAGCTACCATATTTGCCTCACTTCCTCAATATCCAGCACCATTTGCTCAATGGGCTCTCCTAGGGTCTTTAAAGGAAGAAACAACTTACTCTTTATTTTACAACCAAGATCTTTTTCTTGGTCCTTTAGTTGTTCATCCTGTTACTCCAAGACTTCATTAAAACACGCGTAACTAATGAGAGAGCTTCTTTGGTATGCTTTTAGATTTTTTGCTTTCCTAGATTGTGGAGTTGAGATCTCATGTCCTATTGTGCCTTCCTTTGCTTTGGGCAACAAATTCCAGATTCCATTGCTACAGTTCAAGTCGCACCTGGCCAGCAAAGATGAGGCTTCCTGCTGAAAATATCTGTGAAGCCTTTAGGGGCTGAGGCTTGCTGTGCTGACCTGGTGAAAACAACATTCTTTCTTTGGGTGTTATAACAGAAATGAGTCATCTTTTGAGTCACTCAGCAAACATTTGGGAAGCCTTAGCCAGGTGAGAGGCAAAGCTGAGCAAAGCCCAACCAAACTTCTGTCTTCAGGAATATGAAAAATTAGCAGAATAGCCAAATAACACCACCAAACCAAACCAACCAAAACAAAACCAGTAATAGCAGCTGCTATGGAAGAAACATAGAATTTTAGGAGAGCTGTGTTGAGGAACCTGACAGGGCCAAGGGAAAGACATCAGTGAGAGGAAGAGTTATTTCTGAGAAAATAACCCTTTGCATGCTGGAGAGTCACATGCTGTCCTGACTTGAGAAAGGCCAAGCATGCTAGTACGTACAGCAGCAAGTGCAAAGATCCTGTGGCGGGGATGGGTTGCTTCAGTCTAGGCCTGACTCAGAGCAGTGAAAGTGGAGCTCAGAAAGAGGGAAAGCAGGGTCCCAGGGCACTGGAGAGATGTGAAAGGGTCGAACTGTGTTACAGTCTCACAAATCTAAAATATATTTTTTCCTTAGTGTAACTGAAAGTAATTTAAGCAAGCCATTGGTGGATAGTGACATAAGGCTTCATTTCAAGAGGTCAAGGGACCTACTGGATTGAGAGTGGACAGGTGACTAGGAGTAGAGTAGGGAGAAATCTGTCAGTATGTTCTGATGAGTTACTGGAATTGTGTCAAAAGCTGGGCTTGCCTGGCAGGGTTCCCTGGTATTTAAAAACCAGTAAATTAGATTATAACCCCAGAACCTACTAACTTACATCCACAAGTGCAGAAGACAACTGACCAACACTCCCACATGTGATCTTTTCAGCCTCCAATTTTCAGAACAAACAAACAAACAAAAAATCTGTGTGTGCACATGTGTATACACGTGTGTGTGTGTGTGTGTGTGTGTGTGTGTGTGTACTGCTATAGATCAAACCCAGAGCCTTGTACATCTCGTGCTGATGGAAAGAAACAATACTCACACTGTATCTTTGCAACACTTGAGATCGTCTCAACTTTTTAAAATATGAGTTTTAGATGGTGCAGACAAATTGGCTTTTTTTTTTTGCAACTTTAGTGTCTCTTGGATACCTTTTGATGGTTTAATTCACAAAATTGGAACATGAAATTATGCTTGTCATGCTACTGGGTTGAATGATACCTGTGATTTATGAAAAGGAAGAAGCAGAGAGCAGGTGTCTAGAGAGGGTGATTTAGATGACAATCTTCTGGTGCTAAATCTGACTGAGGGCTGCTAACGATCCCTGGAAGTGATTTCTTTCTTCACTCAGCCATTGCCAAACACCCTGAGTGGGAGAAACTGGGAGTGCCGAGAAAACCAACCTGTCCCTGCCAATGGTGATACTATGGTCTAATTTGTTGTTCAAACCTTCAGCTGTTACACAATGCTACATTCTCAAATGATCAGATACACCTTCTGGGCATTTTAAAGTACAGTACTGTTTCAGTATGGATCCAATATTCAGGTTTACTGCAATTTTATTATCTAGAGTTTTGAGAGAAATCTGTCAAATTGTAACTATTTCTGAGTTCTGAATGATGTGGAAAGGAGAGGCAGATCGACATAAAACCCCATATCCATTGCTTATAGAATCACCAATTTCAGAGCCATTGCCAGATGGTCTCACTAATATGGAACTATGAATTAGACCATTTTTTACCATGAGGTTTGCTTCTTTGCTGCAGGAGGGAGTTACCTTTGTGCTGAACCAGTTCAGTAAATTTCAGTTTACCAAGCAGAGAAGTCATCGCTCCTCCCTAAACTGGAGTGAGAAGAGGAATAGAGGAGGGACATTAATTGGTGGAGCCCCAGGTACCTGAAGATTCTTAGAGAATGTTTCTCTAACACCTGGCTCTTGAGAAGTCAGCAGAAGCCCTAGCCCAAGAAGACAATTTGATTATGCTAAGAGACTGACTGTATCCAACAGGAAGTAGATGGCTAGAAGGGCCTTCTAGCAGGATGTGAACACATTCAGAGATTTACCTAGTGAAGACCCCTGTGATCATGACAGTCACTCTCTGTATGACTTGTATGACATTACAAACATGTATTTATTGTTGTATACATTTGTTTACTTCTCTGTATATGCACCTTGTGTGTACTGGTGCCCACAGAAGCCAGAAAAGGCATCAGGTTTCCGGGAACTGGAGTGCAGGTGGCTGTAAACTTCTAGCTGTGGGTTCGGGGAACCAAACAAAGGTTTCTGCAAGAACAGCACAGGTGCTCTTAACCACCAAATCATTTCTTCAACCTGAGACTCAGCTCTTGTGTGGATGTTGAAAGCTTTTGTGCTTTCATGGCAGACATTTGACAACTGAACCGTTTCCCAGTACCCATAAGACGATGGCTTTTTAAAGTCAACTGAGGAGCCTTCCAGAGACAGCAGGGCGGAGAAGGTGTCCCTGTGCAATATAAAAATGAAGCAGAAACTATAGGATTTAGCTACTGACTGGAAGAGGGACAACAATGTAAATGACCAGTTTTCTAGCAGAGGTAAACTTGGTGCCACTCTCTGAGAAAGGAGCGAGAAGCCTGTTTGAGAAATTGTTTGGAATGTGCTAATTCACACCTGTGCGTCATCATGGTGGATGAGATATGCCATAGACACTGGGCTATGGGCTCAGATTCATATTCAAGTGATAGTTGTAGACACAAAAGTATCTGGGCATGGTGGTACAAGCCTTTAATCCAAGCATTTGAAAGGCAGAGACAGGGCAGGGGCAGGGGCCGGTAAATGCAAGTACTTTTTAATAAAAGGCAGAAGAGTTATAATACAGTGCAGTTAGTAAAAGAAGCTCCATTATGGAATTCACATGCACCTCAGTTGGAATCTTACTGCACACTGCCTTTGAGATGCGAGACAATAATCCTGATCTTTTGATAACCACATTGAAAATATTTTACTTGTAATATAAGCCAGGCTGGTAGGAAAACTAAATGAGATTATGTCTGTTAAGTATTAGTGCAATGTCTTCCACTTGGTAGATATGGTGGTTTGAATAGGAATGGTCCCTAATAAACTCATTTGTTTGAATGCTTGGCCCATAGGGAGTGGCACTATTAGGAGGTGTGTCCTTGTTGGAGTAGGTTTGACTTTGTTAGAGGAAGTGTATCTATCACTAAAGGGTGAACTTTGAGGTTTCAAATACTCAAGCCAGGTGAATGTGACATTCACTTCCTCCTGTCTGCTGATCTGGATGTAGAACTCTTAGCTGCCGCTCCAGCACCATGTCTGCCTGCATGGCACCATGCTTCCCATCAGGATGATAATGGAATTAACCTCTGAAACTATAAGCCACTGCAATTAAAAGTTTTTCCTTATTAGAGTTGCTGAGGTCATGGTATCTATTCACAGCAATAGAAATTCTAAGACAGTAGGTGTTTTATAAACACCTGCTTTGAGTATCTAGCTCTGAAAATATTCTTTTGTTGGAGGTAGAAAATACCTCAAAGATAAAAACCTGATATCTGCAAGCCAGAAACCAAAGAAAGCTGTGTCAGCATCTCTGGTCTGTGCAGGAGGCAGAGACAAACGCATTGATCCACAAGTAGACACCAAAACAAATGGATTTTGTCACAACTTGGAGGGACAAAGTCTTTGACATGAACCTGCTGATGAGAAAGTCCGTGGAGGCTAAACCCTGCCTTGACTCTCTAAGACACACATTATATCAAGAACCATGTAGTAAGTCACTTGTGGTATGACATAGAATAGTGTCAGGAGTGGTACAAACTATGTCATACGGGAATATTATTTTGAGTTTTCAGAGAAACCTCTGTACTGATTTCCACAGTGGCTACATGGGCTTATAGTTCCACTGCAGTAAATAAGGGGGCTTTTCTCCACATCCTTGGCAGTATTCATTGTTACTGTTAGCCACAGATGAATGAATGAGTAAGATGTGGTATATACCCAATGGGGTTTTATTCCCCTGTAAAGAAAGATGGCATCACCATACTCAGAGGAAAATGAAAGGAGCTGGAAATTATTCTGTAAGAAAAGTTTTGACTCAGAAAGAAAGATATCTGTGTGTGTGTGTGTGTGTGTGTGTGTGAGAGAGAGAGAGAGAGAGAGAGAGAGAGAGAGAGAGAGAGAGGGTATAGACCATTAAACCACACAAGGAAGGGCTGGGAAAGAGAAGGACAAAAACAATGAATGAAGACGTCATTTTGAAGTCTGTTACTTTGTATACTAGTTAAACTACTAATAACTAAAAAAAAACACACAAGCCATAAGGTGTCTGGTCTAGGTTTCTGGATCTGCATTTCTATAGGAAGAAAGGAAGTGTAGATGTGAGCAAAACACTGGGCTGGAGACAGTGGATCTTGTTAGGATCGTGGGGGTAGCTTGGTGGCTCACAGTATACAGTGTGTCAGGGCCAGTCTGTTCCTGCGACATTAACTAAGGCTCCTATTAGGTGTTATCAGCATCCACACCCTTTGCTTTTCTGAAAGTGGTCCTGTCCTTCTCTTCCACTCACGCTTGCAACCTCCTTAATTGGAAGATGTAAATGATCAACAGCTATTCAAAGTAGAAATGAGGGTGGCCTCAGTTCCTGCAGGACCACCTCCTCCTCATGTAGCTTCTGTGCCATGCTTCGTAAAGCCTACCTTCATTTAAACCAATTTTAACTTTATGAGCTTTTTGCCCACAAAATAGTCATCTGACAGTTACTACATATTAACCAGAGTTGCTAAAAATAATGAAATTCATTTACCATGCAGGGGGATAGATTTTTGTCTTTTGAAGGCATTATTTATTTAGTGTTATATGAAATATGTAAGAGATAGAGATACAATTTTAAGTAACAAATACTTCTGATATGGGTATTTTGCATGCAGAGCTCTTGAGTTCAGTAATCCAGTTTTCTCCTCTATCTGTGTCTTATATTTGCCAAATGCCGAGTTATCAGTAAATATTACATAAACACACAAGCTAATTCCTAGTGACAAGATAATCAAAACTTCTAGCCTTGCTTTTTCTGGTGATTTGTGGGTGGCTGTGGACCATGGCAATTGCAGCCTTCAAAAAGACATAGAAGGCATCGTGCCCCGGATTTGGAAAGGCATTTTCTGTGTTGATTTGGAGCTTGGCTCTGACTGTAGTTTATCTGTCACAGATTTGGGGAGGAGAGGACAATCCTCCCACAGAGAAATCAGGGCCCACTAACATAGCAACAGAATACATCCTTGACTGGGGTAGGAGTCGCTGCTATTTTGGTAACTTCCAGATGTCTGCTGCTGTAGAAGGGGAAAGACATGTGGCATGCCCACTGCATGGCAGGGGAGGTTATTTCTCTTCGAGGACTCTCAACTCATATTTAACCATCACTACACTTCTTAGATGAATTTGATAAAGCTTTTGAAATTAGAATTGAATTTAGTCCTGCATTTATCCACTTCCTTGCACATATAGCATTAGGTGAATTGAAGAAAGCTTGTGAATAATCAGCAACCCAACCTCCCACCACACACATGAGCATCAGAAAGGAGTTTCTCCTACTTTGGGATGATCTACTATTTATGAAGTGCCAGCTTTGAACATATATTGAATGGGACAGGCACTAGATGAGCCAGCTGTCTCTAATACCTCTTGTGCTAACCTAGCCAGATGCTCGACATGGTCTGTGTTCGCTTCTCATGCTATTTTCAGGGCATCTTCTTAGCTCTCATAGTAGTGATCATGAATTATAGAAGATGTTAGACTGTAATATTTACAGATGTGGAGATGAAGCTCTCTGAAACCTTTTAAAAAATGTCTAGGGTCTTTTCAGAGAGTCCCAGGCAACACAAAGCATCATCTCCTGTTTGATGAGTAGCATGCCTTTCTTCTTTCTTCTTTTGGGAAGATATGGTACTCACATGATCCACTTCTTCGAAGACAAAGGAAGTACAAGGAGAAGTGGATAGCTCAGTATTCAAAAGCATGGGATTTGCGCCAAAGTGGGCTCATGTTTAGATTCAGTCATAGACCTGCTGTGTGAACTTGGCCAATTCCTTAACTTCTTTAAGGTTGAATTTGTTTACCTAAAAAATACATATCCGTGAAGCAGCTACTGAATATGTGTTAATTGAGGGGCAATGTTGTGGTAAATGACTCCTCCATTACCTAACCAAGTTGTGAGGTAGCCAGAGGAAAAAATAAGGTTAAGCCAGATGTGAAAAATGTGGTATCTTTTCTGGAAAATTAGGTTTTGCAGTCAGACCTTGTGCCAGGACAGGTGTCCTTTCGCAGGGGTAGAAAAAGCCAGTGTATGCTCCCAGAAGGGAAGAATAACATTCCATTTTATCACTTGGGCTCTACCCTCAGACTTGTTTCTGGTCCTTGGGCTTCAGTGAGGAATTTGAGACTGTCTGGGAATGGTATACATAGAGAGTTTCTACTTATGAAAGAAACATCAGGATGGGGAAGAATGAGTGACCCAGAAGCAGCAGCTTCTCAGGGCTCACACAATGGCCCTGTAGGATGAAATAAGGTGCTCTACTGCTACTAAATTATCAACAAAAGAAATTGACTGGTACTGCTGCCGGGGCATTCGGTAATACTCACCATATTCATTGGATGGGTGCTCCATGTTGGAAACGGCAATTTGTTTTACCGAATTTACCTACACCAATGCTAATCTCATCAGATACGTCTCCAATGACACACTCAGAAACTCTTTCATATAGAATTTCTGGGGACTTAGCCATCACAGAAGGGCTTCATTTTGTAAGATAAAGGATGAAGGTGCAGCCTATGTGGTACAGGGGGGCTTAGCGCATCTTTGTCTACAATTGTCACATCCAATCTTGGCCTAATTAGATCCACAAACCCATCTGAGATTTTGAACTTGTGTAAAAATTTTATTTCCTGCTGATTCTCATGGTATTAAAAACAAAATTCGAAACAAGTAATTTAGATCCTTCCAACATTGTGTTTGAACTAGGCATGATCTTTGTTTATGTCAACTTTCTCAATTTTTTCTCTTTGTTCTCCTTCTAGGACTTTCCCTCATCTCTCTCTTTGTTGCCCTACCCTATTTCTTCTTTCTCCCCTGATAGGTCTTACAGTCCTCCCACTGGGTTGATGTAAATGATAATAAAGATAGTTAACTGGCTTTTGTCAGAGTTATGAAAGTAATTCAACTGATTTCAAGAAGATGCCCCAAACTGTCCAATTATTTAACAAAGTAAGATGATTATTTCAGTGATTCCCTAAGAAGAGAAGGCAGACAGGAGCTGGGGAGTGGATATATCACATGATGTTATGGAAACAATGGTTCAATATTGAGAATGACAGTGTGAGAGAGAAAGTGGCATCAGACAGCATCAGTGTTCTGGGTACAAAGGGGGGGGGTATTTGGTGGCTTTGGGGGAATGGTGACTCTTACCCAGGCAGGTAATTTTTGATAAGATGTGGTGCACAGATGAACATGGCTGTTAAGAGAAAATGCTGCCAGTCTGCCTGAAGGAATCTCATTGCTACCAATATCATCTCATCTGCTTAGTTTTGCTCACAAGTATCTAAGACACAGTTCTATGGCTAAGGAGAATGGATCTAATTATGGCTGAAGTGACAGGAAACAGACCCTCTGCAATATTTTAAGGAGGCACATTCCAGAGATCTTCTACATGTATATTATGTAAATTCTTTAAATGGCACCATTTAAAGTTTGTTTGATGTTTAACTCAATGGACCCTTCACAGTAATAGCTGCACATTGAAGCAAGCCAATACTTGGTTAATGTTTTGTCTATTTAGAAGTCACTGAATTTCAGATAGCTATCAATCAATATGACAACTGTAACATTAACTCTATGGGACAAAACAGTAGGGCTCACGTCAAACTGTGCCCTCAGTGGAAATCAATGTCATTTCATTATTCTTTTTAAAGTCCTTCTTTTCCTTTGTGTTGCTCTTAAAGACGTCTGCTAAGTAAGTGACTTTGTTGTTGGATTTTAGGGCCTGGCACAGTACTCTGTCCTCTTTTATGGCTACTATGATAATAAACGCACGATTGGATGGCTGAATTTCCGGCTACCTCTCTCCTACTTCCTGGTGGGCATTATGTGCATTGGATACAGCTTTCTGGTTGTCCTCAAAGCGTAAGTTTTTAATATGATTTCTCGAATGAGTCAGAATCATTTTGAGAGCTGGCTATAATATTGATATTTCATGTCTAGAGAATAGCAAACATGTAAGAGATGAATGAGCATTGATGTTAAACTCTTCCATCCTGAAAACCAAAGGGTTTAACATCACAGGTCTTTGGGAGCACTCCTCAGGGTTAGAATGTGGCAACACACAGGGTTGGGGATAGAAACTTGCATATCATGTGCAAGGCCCTGGGTTCCTGGCGTCATGTCACCTTGCCTGTACTTCAGCATCCTTATTCAAAAATGGAGGCAAATCTCTATTTTAAATTATCTAGTTGAAAAATTAGAACGTAAAAAAAAAAAGAAACTACTTTGTGCATTTCAAATAGAAGGTCTTTGTTAGCCAAGACTGTCTGAAAGTCATGGGAATTCCTGGCAAATGGATGACTGGTTACCATAACTTTAAGTCTTTGCCTTCCTTCTTTTTCAAAGCTCTGGAGTCCGGACACTAAATGCAATGCCTAAGCTTTGAAGGCAAGCTTGAACAGTTGAACGCTTTAATGTTAGTGGCTGGAAAATCATCCGTTTCTTCATAGTGTTTGTAGTTAATAATCTCAAATTCAAAGTGATTTGCTTCCCAAATGTAGCTGTTCTCATCCAAAGCAATTCCATAAGCTAAAACGTCTGAATTTTTCCAGCGTATTTCACATCTATCAGACTGCTGAAGGAGCTGAATAATTCATTGACTGTATGCCTAGTGAGAAGCTTATTAATGCCAGTCTATTCCAGGGGGCTTTCCCAAGACTTCCCTGTTGCAAGGTTCCCTGACAGCACACCTTTACCATTTACAAGCCTGGCAATAATGCTATGCTTAGAATAGACTAAAAAAATCCTTCAGTACTTTATCTTGCCATGTGTAAGTTGTAAATGATGTTGAGATTTGTCTCCATATACTGTCCTACATGTATCATAAATTAACATATATCATAAACTGGTATAAACATAAATATACAAATATTTCTTTAAACTGGGAAAGTTGGCAATATTCATATTTCAGAATTCCTAACAAAAACTATAATTTATACTTCAAATAATATTTGCCTAAAATGTACCATGCATCATGGAAACCATTAACTGTTGCTTCTTTTTTTGTTTGATTTTTGGTTTTGGTTTCTTTTTTATGAGATGGGTTTCACGTACCCCAGTCTGACTTCAAATTTACTTCTTCTAGAGTGATGGGATAGCAGGTGTGTCCCACCATGCCAAGTTTGTGTGGTGCTAAGGATTCAACACACAGTCTCATGTATGCTAGGCAAGCACTTTATTGAGCTACATCTCAATAAAGTGAAAGCCTTTACCTCTTAACTACTGTAGAACAGCTCTAATACTATTTGACAGGCTATGAAACGAAGGGTGTAGAAGACCATCTCCCCTTAGGGCCTTTGGAACCCAGATTTGCTGATGAAAAGTTTCCTGCTGCACCTGCCCTCCCTCTGTGTTCCTCCTTAGCTTTCGTAGGACCAAGTTGTTCCTCCAGTGTGTCTTGCATAGTGAGTGAGGACGTGCCAGTTACTGTCACGAGAGAGATGATGGATTTAAGGTTCAGTAGCTTGGTTATCAGACCATGCTTACACAATCAGAACAGAATTTTGGACACTGTTCTCTAACTTAGTATTTCTCAACATGTGAGTTGCAACCTCTTTTGGGGAAGGTTGTCAAATGATCCTTTCACAAGGGTTGCTCAAAACCATTGGAAAACACAGATATTTACATTATGACTCATAACACTAACAAATTACAGTTATAAAAATAATTTTATTGGTGGGGGTCACCACAAAATGTATCAAAGGGTCACAGCACTCCTGCCTTCACTGCATTCTTCTGTTTGTTTTTGTTTTGTTTTGTTTTGAGACAGGGTTTCTCTGTGAAACAGTCCTGGCTGTCCTGGAACTCACTCTGTAGACCAGGCTGTCCATGAACTCACAGAGATCCTCCAATGTCCACTTTTCTTTTTTTCTTTTTTTTTAAAAAATATTTATTTATTTATTATGTATACAATGTTCTGTCTGTGTGTATGCCTACAGGCCAGAAGAGGGCACCAGACCTCATTACAGATGGTTGTGAGCCACCATGTGGTTGCCGGGAATTGAACTCAGGACCTTTGGAAGAGCAGGCAATGCTCTTAACCGCTGAGCCATCTCTCCAGCCCCCCAACGTCCACTTTTCAAGTGTTGGGATCAAAGGCATGTGCCACCACCGCCCAGCCCTAATTGCATTCTTATTTCCCCAGTCTCTGAGAATTTATTCATTTCATGATGGCAAAAATACATCTCTAGCTTGTCCTAGGTGGCCTTTTACAGTTTTAAAATCCATTTTAAAAAAGATTGCTTTGTTGTAAAATCCCTTTGAAGTTAAATTGCCTTGATAAGACTCTTGTACTATTTTTTTCTTAAAAAACTGAATTGATCAAACGTAAATATATGACAAGACCCATTAATATTCCAGACCACATTAGGAGTGGGGCCACCTTACACCCAAATGAGTAAAAACATTTCTATTTGTCATTGTCCAAACTTCTTTCTTTTTATTTCTTTTGAATGTACTTAACCAGAATATCTATGACCCACCTCAAACTCAACCTAAATGTCTTTCATATTTCCTGACATGGAATTTTAGTATCAAATTTTGTCTCCCTCCTTCTTTCCCCACCACTAATTACATTCCCTTTTGTTGAGAGATCCTCTCATATACATAGAGGAAAAAAAAAAACAGAACCCCTCATGGACTCCACGTTGCTATTTTATTTGTCAGCAGTATTATATGATAATATCCACTGTTTCTAATGATGAAATTCGGACCCTAAAGGATGCCTTGGAAGGCTCTGTGAGGCCGACTTATGGGAACATGACCTTGCAGCAGATCCAACATAGCACATGACTGTCTCCTCTTCCTCCCTAAACCACAGTTGGCCATCTTTCAAGAGTTCTTGGAACAAAAGGACAGTGATGGACGAAAAGTCTAAAGTTACTGCCTTCCATTTCATGTCCCCGCTTCTTTATGAGCTGGATCTAGAATTATGAGATTCAAAAAGCAAAATTCTCTTCTTACAAACAATTCCCAGGATGAATGGCAAATATTTACAAAGTGAAGATGACATTGTCAAAAGCTTTTAAAATGTCAAGGACAGAACTGGAAAGCAATCCCATGGCAAGCATGTATGCAAAAGGCTAGTCGTGGTATATCTGCTTATTGGCAAACCTTCTTCTGGTGCTGTTTCTTTCTATTCTATTCATTTAAAAGCAATGTATGCACTAAGGC
The DNA here is from genome assembly GCA_963919715.1 of Microtus obscurus. Taxonomy (NCBI): domain Eukaryota; kingdom Metazoa; phylum Chordata; class Mammalia; order Rodentia; family Cricetidae; genus Microtus; species Microtus obscurus. The sequence goes on from CAWTZC010002514.1 coordinate 40,904,008, forward strand.
TATCCACCCAGAGCGGGGAGTCCCTGCCTTCTGGGCAGGTCTCAAGGTTCCCTGTGGGAGAGGTTGGGCACCTACAGCTGGGGCTCCAGGATCTCCGGTGGTCTACTGGACCCCTCGCTCCCTCCCACCCCCTACCTCTTGTCCCCGGATCCTTGAGCTACCAGACGGCCCTGGTTAGGAGCTGAGGAACTCCATCTGGACGGAGATACACCCAGAGAGTCAGTCACAGCAAAGTCTGGACCAAGACACCAGGCCTCTCTGGGCTACATTTGAAGCAAGAGATGGGAAGGCGCCAATACAAGAACTCCTCCAACAACCTGAAAGACAACATGACATCACCAGAACCCAGGGATCCCGAAACAAGAAGAATTCTACACCCTACTCCAGAAGAATTAGAAGAATTTGACTCAAAAGTGAATTATATGAAAATAATAGAGGACTTGAAACAGGAGGTGAAAAACTGCCATAAACAATTAGAGATGACAAACAAAAAAGTAGAGGAAATGAATAAGTCGCTCAAAGATACCCAAGAAAACCAAGAGAAGCAAGAAAAAGCAATCAAACAGATAAGGGAAGCGGTTCAAGACTTGAAGAATGAAATGGAAGTAATGAAGAAAACACAAACCGAAGGAAGGATGGAGTTGGAAAACCTGGGTAAACGATCAGGAACCACAGAGACAAGTACTACCAACAGATTACAAGAGATAGAAGAAAGAATGTCAGACACTGAAGATACCATAGAGAAAATAAACACACTGATCAAAGAAAATAGCAAAACCAACAAATTCTCATCACAAAACATTCAGGAAATATGGGACACAATAAAAAGACCAAACCTAAGAATAATTGGGATAGAAGAAGGAGAAGAAGTACAGCTCAATGGTCCAGAAAATATATTTAATAAAATTATAGAAGAAAACTTTCCCAACCTAAAGAAAGATATTCCTTTGAAAGTTCAAGAAGCATACAGAACACCAAATAGACTGGACCAAAAAAAAAAACATCTCCTCGCCATATAATAATCAAAACACAAAACATACAGAATAAAGAAAGAATATTAAGAGCTGCAAAGGAAAAAGGTCAAGTTACTTATAAAGGTAAACCTATCAGACTTACACCTGACTACTCTATGGAAACCATGAAAGCCAGAAGGTCCTGGATAGATGTACTGCAGAAGCTAAGAGAACATGGATGCAAACCCAGACTACTATACCCAGCCAAGCTTTCGTTCACTATAAATGGAGAAAACAAAATTTTCCAGGATAAAAACAAATTTAAACAATACGTAGCCACAAATCCAGCCTTACAGAAAGTAATAGAAGGAAAATCACAAACCAAGGAGTCCAACAATGACCACAATATCTCAAACATCTAGAGACCCTTCACCAGCACAACTCAAAGAAGGCAAACACACAAACTCTATGACTAAAAATCTGACCAGAGTTAAAAACACTGGTCATTAATATCCCTTAATGTCAATGGACTCAACTCACCTATAAAAAGGCACAGGCTAAGAGATTGGATACGCAAACAGGATCCAACATTCTGCTGTTTACAAGAAACACACCTCAACCACAAAGACAGGCACCTACTTAGAGTAAAGGGATGGGAAAAGGTTTATCAAGCAAATGGACCTAAGAAACAAGCAGGTGTGGCCATACTAACTTCTAACAAAGTGGACTTCAAACTTAAATCAATCAGAAGAGATGGAGAGGGACATTTTATACTCATAACAGGAACAATTCATCAGGATGAAGTCTCAATCCTGAATATCTATGCCCCTAACATAAAAGCACCCACGTACGTAAAAGAAACATTACTAAAACTCAAGGCTGCCATCAAACCGCACACACTAATAGTAGGAGATTTCAACACTCCTCTTTCACCAATGGACAGGTCAATCAGACAGAAGCCTAACAGAGAAATAAGAGAATTAATGGAGGTAATGAATCAAATGGACTTAACAGACATCTATAGAACATTCCACCCAAATAGGAAAGAATATACCTTCTTCTCTGCAGCTCATGGAACCTTCTCGAAAATTGACCACATCCTCGGCAACAAAGCAAACTTCCACTGTTACAAAAAAATATCCATAACCACCTGTGTCTTATCAGATCACCATGGTCTAAAGTTAGAATTCAACAACAAAGCTACCCCCAGAAAGCCTACAAACTCATGGAAACTGAACAGTCAACTATTGACCCACACCTGGATCAAAGAAGAAATAAAGAAAGAAATTAAAGTCTTCCTTGAATTCAATGAAAATAAAGAAACAACATACTCAAACTTATGGGACACTTTGAAAGCAGTCCTAAGGGGAAAGTTCCTAGCCCTTAGTGCCCACTTAAAGAAAACAGAGAAAGCATACATTGGAGACTTAACAGCCCACCTGAAAGCTCTAGAAAAAAAAGAAGCAGACTCACCTAGGAGGAGTAGAAGACTGGAAATTGTCAAACTGAGAGTGGAAATCAACAAAATAAAAACACAGAAAACAATCCAAAGAATCAATGAAACAAAAAGCTGGTTCCTGGAAAAAATCAACAAAATTGATAAACCCCTATCCAAACTAATCAAACGGCAGAGAGAGAATTTGCAAATTAATAAGATCAGAAATGAAAAGGGGGACATAACCACAGACATAGAGGAAATTCAGAGAATCATTAGATCTTACTACAAAAGCCTGTATGCCACAAGACTGGAAAATGTAAAAGAAATGGACACTTTTTTAGATAAATTCCATATACCAAAATTAAATCAGGACCAGGTGAACAATCTAAATAGACCTGTCAGTCGCAAAGAATTAGAAGCTGTTATCAAAAACCTCCCCACCAAAAAAAGCCCAGGACCAGACGGTTTCAATGCGGAATTCTACCAGAATTTACAAGAAGACCTAATACCTATACTCCTTAAGGTATTTCACAATATAGAAACAGAAGAGTCATTGCCAAATTCCTTTTATGAAGCTACAGTCACTCTGATACCAAAACCACACAAAGACTCAACCAAGAAAGAGAATTACAGACCAATCTCACTCATGAACATCGACGCAAAAATCCTCAACAAAATACTGGCAAACCGTATCCAAGAATACATTAGAAAAATTATCCATTATGATCAAGTAGGCTTCATCCCAGAAATGCAGGGCTGGTTCAACATATGAAAATCTATCAATGTAATCCATCATATAAATAAACTGAAAGAAAAAAACCATATGATCATTTCTTTAGATGCTGAAAAAGCTTTTGACAAAATTCAACATCCCTTTATGATAAAAGTCTTGGAGAGATTAGGGATACAAGGGTTATACCTAAATATAATAAAAGCTATTTACAGCAAACCGACAGCTAACATCTGTCGGAGAAACTCAAAGCCATCCCACTTAAATCAGGAACACGACAAGGCTGTCCACTCTCTCCATACCTCTTCAATATAGTGCTTGAAGTTTTAGCAATAGCAATAAGACAACATAAGGGGATCAAGGGGATTCGAATTGGAAAGGAAGAAGTTAAACTTTCGTTATTTGCAGATGATATGATAGTGTACATAAGTGACCCCCAAAACTCCACCAAAGAACTTTTACAGCTGATAAACACCTTTAGTAATGTGGCCGGATACAAGATCAACTCCAAAAAGTCAGTCGCCCTCCTATACACAAAAGATATGGAAGCAGAGAGGGAAATCAGAGAAGCATCACCTTTCACAATAGCCACAAACAGCATAAAATATCTCGGGGTAACTCTAACCAAAGAAGTGAAGGATCTATTTGACAAGAACTTTAAAGCATTGAAGAAAGAAATTGAAGAGGATACCAGAAAATGGAAGGATCTCCCTTGCTCGTGGATTGGGAGGATCAACATAGTAAAAATGGCAATCCTACCAAAGGCAATTTATAGATTCAATGCAATCCCCATCAAGATCCCATCAAAATTCTTCACTGATCTTGAAAGGACAATAATCAACTTTATTTGGAATAACAAAAAACCCAGGATAGCCAAAACAATCTTATACAATAAAGGAACTTCTGGAGGCATTACCATCCCTGACTTTAAACTCTATTACAGAGCTACAGTAATGAAAACGGGGTGGTATTGGCATAAAAATAGAGAAGTCGACCAATGGAATCGGATAGAAGACCCGGATTTGAACCCACAAACCTATGAATACCTCATTTTCGATAAAGGTGCTAAAAGTATACAATGGAAGAAAGAAAGCATCTTCAACAAATGGTGCTGGCACAACTGGATGTCAACCTGTAGAAGAATGAAAATAGACCCATATCTATCACCATGCACAAAACTCAAGTCCAAATGGATCAAAGACCTCAATATCAATCTGAACACACTGAACCTGATTGAAGAGAAAGTGGGAAGTACCCTACAACAGATGGGCACAGGCGATCGCTTCCTAGGTATAACCGCAGCAGCACAGTCATTAAGGGCAACATTGAATAAATGGGACCTACTGAAACTGAGAAGCTTCTGTAAAGCAAAAGACACTGTCACTAAGACAAAAAGGGAACCCACTGACTGGGAGAAGATCTTCACCAACCCCGCAACAGACAAAGGTCTGATCTCCAAAATATATAAAGAACTCAAGAAACAAGACTTTAAAATGCTAATTAACCCAATTAAAAAATGGGGCACTGATCTGAAGAGAGAATTCTCAACAGAAGAAGTCCAAATGGCCAAAAGACACTTAAGGTCATGCTCAGCCTCCTTAGCAATCAGGGAAATGCAAATCAAAACAACATTGAGATATCACCTTACACCTGTCAGAATGGCTAAAATCAAAAACACCAATGATAGCCTTTGCTGGAGAGGCTGTGGAGAAAGGGGCACCCTCATCCATTGCTGGTGGGAATGCAAACTTGTGCAACCACTTTGGAAAGCAGTGTGGCGGTTTCTCAGGAAAGTTGGGATTAACATACCCATGGACCCAGCAATGCCACTCTTGGGAATATACCCACGAGATGCCCGATCATATGACAAGGACATTTGTTCAACTATGTTCATTGCAGCATTATTTGTAATAGCCAGAACCTGGAAACAACCCAGATGCCCTTCAATGGAAGAATGGATGAAGAAAGTATGGAATATATATTCATTAGAATACTACTCAGCGGTAAAAAACAATGACTTCGCGAATTTTGCATGCAAATGGATGGAAATAGAAAACACTATCCTGAGTGAGGTAACCCAGACCCAAAAGGATGAGCATGGGATGTACTCACTTATAATTGGTTTCTAGAGATAAATAAAGGTCAGTGAGTCTTTAATTTGATACCCTAAAGAAACTAATTAAGAAGGTGAACCCAAAGAAAAACATACAGCTATCCTCTGGGTTATGAGAAGTAGACCAGATTGACGGGCAAAAATTTGGGATCTTGGGGGAGTGGTGGGAGGGGGAATAAGGGGAGAAGGGGAGAGAAATGTGAGAAGGGGAGGGTGGGGGGGAACTTGGGGCAACGGGATGATTGGGATAAAGGAAGGTTGGTTAGGGGAGCAGAGAAGCACACATCTTAATTAAGGGAGCCATCTTAGGGTTGGCAAAAGACTTGGATCTAGAGGGGCTCCCAAGAGCCCAGGGTGATGTCCCCAGTTAGTTCCTGGGGCAGCTGTGGATAGGGAACCTGAAATGACTCTATCCTATAGCCATACTGATGAATATATTGCATATCACCATAGAAACTTCATCTGGCGATGGATGGAGATAGAGACAGAGACCCACACTGGAGCACTGGACTGAGCTCCCAAAGTCCCAATGAGGAGCAGAAGGAGGGAGAATATGAGCAAAGAAGTCAGGACCACAAGGGGTGCGCCCACCCGTGGAGACAGTGGGGCTGAGTCTTTGGGAGCTCACCAAGGCCAGCTGGACTCTGACTGAAAAAGCATGGGATAAAACCGGACTCTCTGAATTTGGCGGACAATGAGGGCTGCTGAGAAGCCAAGGACCATGGCACCGGGTTTTGATCCTACTTCATGTTCTGGCTTTGTGGGAGCCTATCCAGTTTGGACGTTCACCTTCCTAGACCAGGATCGAGGGGGGAGGACTTTGGACAGGCTGGAGAGGGAGGGGGAGGAGTGGGGGGAGGGGAGGAGGGGAGGGAGGAGTGGGAGGGAAATGGGAGAAGAAAAAAAAAAAGCAATGTATGGTATCTTTTTTTTTGAATAAATAAATACGTAAATCTATTTTTTAATAAAAGAAAATTGAAAAACTATTTCAAAAAAGTTCTTACCATTTAACATTCCTAGCAAAAATTTATCACTATCCCAATTTCTCCACACCTTAATCTGTACCTAGTATTCTGAGAATTTTAAATGTACTGTAATTAGGTGTTGAACTTAAATATATTATTTTCACTTCATTACTTCTCCTGGACTTTGATGGTTAAAGCATCCATTAGAGTGCTGAGGAAAAGTGACAAGCAAGAACACACCTCTCTACCTTGCTCCTTCCCTTAGTGGGGAAGCAGTCTAGTTTTCAGTATTACTTAAAGCACTCATTGTAAATATCTCACAGATCTTTTTTCTCAAGTTGAGAAAACTTCCTTCTGCTCATTTTAAGTGTTTTAATCAAAACCCAGTGCTAGATATTATCAAATTACTTTCCTATATCAACCAATAATATCATATCCATTTTCCTCTTTAAATAAATTCTTGTGGATTTATAAATGTCAAAGAAGACTAAAATAAATCCTACTTTATATATCGTATAATCCTTTTGCACATTCTTGATTTTTATTTTCTTATATTTTGTTCAGTATCTATCTATGTCCATGATAGCTGTTTCTATTTTTTTCTAAGAATCTTAATCTGCTTTTAGAGTTAACCTCTTGGTCATGTAGTTATTTTATCCAAACTGAATCATTACCCCTGAAGGAGGAGGGAGGTTCATAAGGTTAGGACACTAAAATCATTCTCAGAATGCAGGATTCGTAAAGTTCTTCTCTAAGACTTTCTAAGCATCCAGGTGTTGCCCTGGAAGAGACACTTAGAAGTAGTTGTCTAGAATCTATGCAGGGAGTTCTAGAGACATATTTTGGGAGTCCTCACCCAGGCTGGGGTAAGATATTTGGTGAAGCAGCTGCCTTTGAGTAACCCATGGCTCTGTATATAATCTCTCACTTCTAAACTCGTAAGCAACTCCAACTTATTTACTGGTTCACAGGTTAGGCTTGGAATGAACTGCTCCATCCATCTGGGTGGATGTTTGTCCACATCTCCCCAAGAAAAGTCATTCCCTAATTTTTTTTTATTTACTGAATCTTTTGAAATGAATTGGGGTGTTTTCTTGTTTCATTCTTTAAGTGATAGTATTCATTTTATTTAATTTATTCCCTAAATTTTGAGTAGAATTCACCTTTGAAAACAGCACTATGGTAGAAATTTCTATTAAAATTATGTATTTTATATAAAAATTAAACATTACCAGTATTTGAGGCCCACTAGAAGTATGCAGAATTTGACAGAGATTGTAGCTGTATCTTAATATATGAAAAAAATTCACTGAAAGTGAATGAGGTACTTGGTGAGAACAACATCTTTAGACGTGAACTTGAGAGTCTTTGATCTATATCTAAAGGAACTGCGCATTAAGTATGGGATACTTCCCCTCAAGGTCTTTGTGTAAATAATCCTTTTTTTTTTTATTGGATAAGAAAAAGAAATTTCTGCCTCCTCCCCGCCTCCCATTTCCCTCCCCCTCCTCCCCCCCTCCCCCTCCCTCTCCAGCCTGAAGAGCAGTCAGGGTTCCCCGCCCTGTGGAAAGTCCAAAGTCCTCCCCCCTCAATCCTGGTCTAGGAAGGTGAAAATCCAAACTGGGTAGGCTCCCACAAAGCCAGAACATGAAGTAGGATCAAAACCCGGTGCCATTGTCCTTGGCTTCTCAGCAGCCCTCATTGTCCGCCAAATTCAGAGTCCGGTTTTATCCCATGCTTTTTCAGTCACAGTCCAGCTGGCCTTGGTGAGCTCCGAATGGATCGGCCCTACTGTCTCCGTGGGTGGGTGCACCCCTTGTGGTCCTGGCTTCTTTGCTCATATTCTCCCTCCTTCTGCTCCTCATTGGAACATTGGGAGCTCAGTCCAGTGCTCCAGTGTGGGTCTCTGTCTCTATCTCCATCCATCGCCAGATGAAGGTTCTATGGTGATATGCAAGATATTCATCAATATGGCTATAGGATAGGGTCATTTCAGGTTCCCTATCCTCAGGAACTAACTGGGGACATCGCCTTGGGCCCCTGGAAGCCCCTCTAGGGCCAAGTCTCTTGCCAACCCTAAGATGGCTCCCTTAATTAAGATGTGTGCTTCCCTGCTCCCCTAACCAACCTTCCTTTATCCCAATCATCCCGTTTACCTAAATTTCCCCCCAACCTCCCCTTCTCACATTTCTCTCTGCTTCTCCCCTTACCCCCCTTCCACCACACCCCCAAGATCCCAATTTTTGCCCGGCAATCTTGTCTACTTCCCATAACCGGGAGAATAGCTATATGTTTATCATTGGGTTCACCTTCTTATTTAGTTTCTTTAGGATATCAAATTATAGACTCACTGACCTTTATTTATCTCTAGAAACCAATTATGAGTGAGTACATCCCATGTTCATCCTTTTGGGTCTGGGTTACCTCACTCAGGATAGTGTTTTCTATTTCCATCCATTTGCATGCAAAATTCGTGAAGTCATTGTTTTTTTACCGCTGAGTAGTATTCTAATGTGTATATATTCCACACTTTCTACATCCATTCTTCCATTGAAGGGCATCTAGGTTGTTTCCAGGTTCTGGCTATTACAAATAATGCTGCAATGAACATAGTTGAACAAATGTCCTTGTCATATGATCGGGCATCTCGTGGGTAAATTCCCAAGGGTGGCATTGCTGGGTCCATGGGTAGGTTGATCCCGAATTTCCTGAGAAACCGCCACACTGCTTTCCAAAGTGGTTGCACAAGTTTGCATTCCCACCAGCAGTGGATGAGAGTCTCCACAGCCTCTCCAGCAAAGGCTATCAATGGTGTTTTTGATTTTAGCCATTCTGACAGGTGTAAGATGATATCTCAGTGTTGTTTTGATTTGCATTTCCCTGATCGCTAAGGAGATTGAGCATGCCCTTAAGTGTCTTTTGGCCATTTTAACTTCTTCTGTTGAGAACTCTCTCTTCAGATCAGTGCCCCATTTTTTAATTGGGTTAATTAGCATTTTAAAGTCCAGTTTCTTGAGTTCTTTATATATTTTGGAGATCAGACCTTTGTCTGTTGCGGGATTGGTGAAGATCTTCTCCCAGTCAGTGGGTTGCCTTTTTGTCTTAGTGACAGTGTCTTTTGCTTTACAGAAGCTTCTCAGTTTCAGTAGGTCCCATTTGTTCAGTGTTGCCCTTAATGACTGTGCTGCTAGGGTTATACCTAGGAAGCGATCGCCTGTGCCCATCTGTTGTAGGGTACTTCCCACTTTCTCTTCTATCAGGTTCAGTGTGTTCAGATTGATGTTGAGGTCTTTGATCCATTTGGACTTGAGTTTTGTGCATGGTGATAGGTATGGGTCTATTTTCATTCTTCTACAGGTTGACATCCAGTTGTGCCAGCACCATTTGTTGAAGATGCTTTCTTTCTTCCATTGTATACTTTTAGCACCTTTATCGAAAATGAGGTGTTCATAGGTTTGTGGGTTAAAATCCGGGTCTTCTATCCGATTCCATTGGTCGACTTCTCTATTTTTATGCCAATACCACACTGTTTTCATTACTGTAGCTCTGTGATAGAGTTTGACGTCAGGGATGGTAATGCCTCCAGAAGTTCCTTTATTGTATAAGATTGTTTTGGCTATCCTAGGTTTTTTGTTTTTCCATATAAAGTTGATTATTGTCCTCTCAAGATCAGTGAAGAATTTTGATGGGATCTTGATGGGGATTGCATTGAATCTATAAATTGCCTTTGGTAGGATTGCCATTTTTACTATGTTGATCCTCCCAATCCAAGAGCAAGGGAGGTCCTTCCATTTTCTGGTATCCTCTTCAGTTTCTTTCTTCAATGCCTTAAAGTTCTTGTCAAATAGATCTTTCACTTCTTTAGTTAGAGTTACCCCGATATATTTTATGCTGTTTGTGGCTATCGTGAAAGGTGATGTTTCTCTGATTTCCCTCTCTGCATCCGTATCCTTTGTGTATAGGAGGGCGACTGATTTTTTGGAGTTGAACTTGTATACGGCCACATTACTAAAGGTGTTTATCAGCTGTAGGGGTTCTTTGGTGGAGTTTTTGGGGTCGCTTATGTACACTATCATATCATCTGCAAATAATGAAAGTTTAACTTCTTCCTTGCCAATTCGAATCCCCTTGATCCCCTTATGTTGTCTTATTGCTATTGCTAAAACTTCAAGCACTATATTGAAAAGGTATGGAGAGAGTGGACAGCCTTGTCGTGTTCCTGATTTAAGTGGGATGGCTTTGAGTTTCTCTCCGTTTACTTTGATGTTAGCTGTCGGTTTGCTGTAAATAGCTTTTATTATATTTAGGTATAACCCTTGTATCCCTAATCTCTCCAAGACTTTTATCATAAAGGGATGTTGAATTTTGTCAAAAGCTTTTTCAGCATCTATTGAACTGATCATATGGCTTTTTTCTTTCAGATTATTTATATGATGGATTACATTGATAGATTTTCGTATGTTGAACCAGCCTTGCATCTCTGGGATGAAGCCTACTTGATCATAATGGATAATTTTCCTAATGTGTTCTTGGATTCGGTTTGCCAATATTTTGTTGAGGATTTTTGTGTCGATGTTCATGAGGGAGATTGGCCTGTAATTCTTTTTCTTGGTTGAGTCTTTGTGTGGTTTTGGTATCAGAGTGACGGTAGCTTCATAGAAGGAATTTGGCAATGACTCTTCTGTTTCTATGTTGTGAAATACCTTAAGGAGTATAGGTATTAGGTCTTCTTGGAAGATCTGGTAGAATTCTGCATTGAAACCATCTGGTCCTGTGCTTTTTTTGGTAGGAAGGTTTTTGATAACAGCTTCTAATTCTTTGCGACTGACAGGTCTATTTAGATTGTTCACCTGGTCCTGATTTAACTTTGGTATATGGTATTTATCTAAAAAAGTGTCCATTTCTTTTACATTTTCCAGTTTTGTGGCATACAGACTTTTGTAGTAAGATCTAATGATTCTCTGAATTTCCTCTATGTCTGTGGTTATGTCCCCCTTTTCATTTCTGATCTTATTAATTTGCATATTCTCTCTCTGCCGTTTGATTAATTTGGATAGGGGTTTATCAATCTTGTTGATTTTCTCTAGGAACCAGCTTTTTGTTTCATTGATTCTTTGGATTGTTTTCTGTGTTTCTATTTTGTTGATTTCAGCCCTCAGTTTGATTATTTCCAGTCTTCTACTCCTCTTAGGTGAGTCTGCCTCTTTTTATTCTAGAGCATTCAGGTGGGCAGTTAGGTCTCCAATGTGTGCTTTCTCTGTTTTCTTTAAGTGGGCACTTAGGGCTATAAACTTTCCTCTTAGGACTGCTTTCATAGTGTCCCATAAGTTTGAGTACGTTGTTTCTTTATTTTCATTGAATTCAAGGAAGACTTTAATTTCTTTCTTTATTTCTTCTTTGATCCAGGTGTGGGTCAATAGTTGACTGTTCAGTTTCCATGAGTTTGTAGGCTTCTGGGGGTAGCATTGTTGTTGATTTCTAACTTTATTCCATGGTGATCTGATAAGACACAGGAGGTTACGAATATTTTTTTGTAACTGTGGAAGTTTGCTTTGTTACCGAGGATGTGGTCAGTTTTCGAGAAGGTTCCATGAGCTACAGAGAAGAAGGTATATTCTTTCCTATTTGGGTGGAATGTTCTATAGATGTCTGTTAAGTCCATTTGATTCATTACCTCCATTAATTCTCTTATTTCTCTGTTAGGTTTCTGTCTGATTGACCTGTCCATTGGTGAAAGAGGAGTGTTGAAATCTCCTACTATTAGTGTGTGCGGTTTGATGGCAGCCTTGATTTTTAGTAATGCTTCTTTACGTGCGTGGGTGCTTTTATATTAGGGGCATAGATATTCAGGATTGAGACTTCATCCTGATGAATTGTTCCTGTTATGAGTATAAAATGTCCCTCTCCATCTCTTCTGATTGATTTAAGTTTGAAGTCAACTTTGTTAGAAACTAGTATGGCCACACCTGCTTGTTTCTTAGGTCCATTTGCTTGATAAACCTTTTCCCATCCCTTTACTCTAAGTAGGTGCCTGTCTTTGTGGTTGAGGTGTGTTTCTTGTAAACAGCAGAATGTTGGATCCTGTTTGCGTATCCAATCTCTTAGCCTGTGCCTTTTTATAGGTGAGTTGAGTCCATTGACATTAAGGGATATTAATGACCAGTGGTTGTTAACTCCGGTCAGTTTTTTAGTCATAGAGTTTGTGTGTTTGCCTTCTTTGAGTTGCGCTGGTGAAGGGTCTCTAGATGTTTGAGTTATTGTGGTCATTGTTGGACTCCTTGGTTTGTGATTTTCCTTCTATTACTTTCTGTAAGGCTGGATTTGTGGCTACGTATTGTTTAAATTTGTTTTTATCCTGGAAAATTTTGTTTTCTCCATTTATAGTGAACGAAAGCTTGGCTGGGTATAGTAGTCAGGGCTTGCATCCATGTTCTCTTAGCTTCTGCAGTACATCTATCCAGGACCTTCTGGCTTTCATGGTTTCCATAGAGTAGTCAGGTGTAAGTCTGATAGGTTTATGTTTATAAGTAACTTGACCTTTTTTCCTTTGCAGCTCTTAATATTCTTTCTTTATTCTGTATGTTTTGTGTTTTGATTATTATATGGCGAGGAGATGTTTTTTTTGGTCCAGTCTATTCGGTGTTCTGTATGCTTCTTGAACCTTCAAAGGAATATCTTTCTTTAGGTTGGGAAAGTTTTCTTCTATAATTTTATTAAATATATTTTCTGGATCATTGAGCTGTACTTCTTCTCCTTCTTCTATCCCAATAATTCTTAGGTTTGTTCTTTTTATTGTGTCCCATATTTCCTGAATGTTTTGTGATAAGAATTTGTTGGTTTTGCTGTTTTCTTTGATCAGTGTGTTTATTTTCTCTATGGTATCTTCAGTGTCTGACATTCTTTCTTCTATCTCCTGTAATCTGTTGGTAGTACTTGTCTCTGTGGTTCCTGTTCGTTTACCCAGGTTTTCCAACTCCATCCTTCCCTCGGTTTGTGTTTTCTTCATTACTTCCATTTCATTCTTCAGGTCTTGAACCGCTTCCCTTATCTGTTTGATTGCTTTTTCTTGCTTCTTTTGGTTTTCTTGGGTATCTTTGAGCAATTTATTCATTTCCTCTACTTTTTTGTTTGTCATCTCTAATTGTTTATGGCAGTTTTTTACCTCCTGTTTAAGGTCCTCTATTATTTTCGTATAATTCACTTTTGAGTCGATTTCTTCTAATTCTTCTGGAGTAGGGTGTACAATTCTTCTTGTTTGGGATCCCTGGATTCTGGTGATGTCATGTTGTCTTTCAGGTTGTTGGAGGAATTCTTGTATTGGCGCCTTCCCATCTCTTGCTTCAAATGGAGCCCGGAGAGGCCTGGTGTCTTGGTCCAGTCTTTGCTGTGACTGACTCTCTGGGTGTATCTCTTCAGTGTAGAAACAGGAACCAACCCGTCCAGATGGAACTCCTCAGCACAACAACTCAGACGGCAACCCTGGAGCACCAGCTGTAGCTGCCCAAGCTCCCTTACAGGGAACCTTGAGACCTGCCCGGAAGGCAGGCACTCCCCGCTCTGGGTGGATAGCCTTAGTGAAGGAGCTTAAAACTGGTCTTGAGCACTGGTTCTAGCAAACTGCAGGGCAGGGTTGGGGGGGGGGGTGCTGGGGGATTGGGTCGTGCCTAAGAAAGGCAGCCCTGCAGAAGGAGCTGGGGGAGGGGGGGTTTGTGCTAGCTTCTGGGACACACCGCCCCTGGATAGTAGACACTCACCCGTCCAGATGGAATTCCTCAGCACCTAACCAGGGCCGCCTGGTAGCTCAAAGATCCGGGGACAAGAGGAAGGAGGTGGGAGGCAGCGTGGGGTCCAGAAGACCACTCCATGTATGGTATCTTTACTGTGAGCTGTCTAGAGAGCTATCTAATGCCTGGAGACTCATGCTGAATAAAATGAGTCCTTCATTGTCGTAGTTCTCAGTAAGGGAAATGGACTGTAAGCAAAGGCATGGCCCATGCTTCTGCCTTCACCCTTATGATTTCACATTGCACTGTTTTCCAATCCAGTCTTTGTCTTGGTTTCTTTTGAAGAACAGAGCTCAGAGCTTTGTATCATTCTTAAAATAATCCCACCTTTTTCTCTGCAGGCCATTTATTCTGTCAGTCCCTATAGGTATTAAAATCATCCGTGTGTAGTAGTTTTTGATTACCACAAAATGAGAGAATTAAATTAAAAATGCATAAAATTTAAAAATCAAAATACCTATTGTCTATTTACATGAGTACCCTGTTTAAAAATGTTTTCCAGACTTCGTATATCCAATGTACCCATGACTGCCGTTTTGTCACTCCCCTTGCTGGCCTTTCTTACTTTTTCCTGGCTGCTGTATTAAACTACTGCTTTCTGCAGGATGACCAAAAATATTGGTGATGATGGAGGTGGCGATGACAATACTTTCAATTTCAGCTGGAAGGTATTCTGCAGCTGGGACTATCTGATTGGTAACCCTGAAACAGCTGACAACAAATTTAATTCTATCACAATGAACTTTAAGGTAAAAGCACAGATATCCAAAACTTATATTCTTTGTATGCTAAGAATATTGCTGGGAAGCATGCCGTGAAAATTGTCAGATCTCTTGACAGTTGTGAGAAGGATGCTCTCATCATTGCTGCCTGCTATGATGTAGACACAAGTCTGATTATGACGGAAATATCCCTTGACCCGTAACAGCTGTATTTTCTCTTCAGAACTTTTCTTCTCCAAATTTAGTAATAAGATACAGCTATTTGACTCAAATAGGAGTTGGCAGAATCAGACAGTTCAAATACCTTGACAATGCTCACCAGCTATTTGCAGAAACATGTAGGCTCAGTATATGACTTGATTCTAAAGCATTACAACATATATTTAAAACAATACTAGGCGAGCAGGGCATGACTGAACAGACTTGTAACCACAGCGTTTGGGAGATGAGAGGCCCAAGGATCAGGAATTTAAGTATAGCATCAGCTACAAAGTGAGTTTGAAGCCATCATAGGCTACATGAAATTGTTTCATCAAAGCAAAGCCCTACACGCTGACCCACCCCACCCTCACTGTAAAAAATAAGTACTGAAAGAGGGTATCTTATTGAATGAAGATTCTTTTGCTGTTGTTATTTATAAAAGGGTCTCAGGTAGCCCAGACCAGCCTCAAGCTTGCTGTGTAGCATATGCTAACACCAAACTTACCCATTCTCCTGCCTCTACCAATTCACTTACTATACTGTTCTGTCATTATTCAATTACTTTATGGAATTTCAGATTTAATTTGTATTTTGTTTCTTGTTTTTCTCAATTCACAACTGTGGTTTTTTTTTTTTTTTTTTTTTTTGGTTTGTTTGTTTTGCGTTCTGTTTGCCTGGCTACAGGAAGCCATCATAGAAGAAAGAGCGGCCCAGGTGGAGGAGAACGTCCACCTCATCAGATTCCTGAGGTTTCTTGCTAACTTCTTCGTGTTCCTAACACTTGGTGCAAGTGGATACCTCATCTTTTGGGCTGTGAAGCGATCCCAGGAATTTGCACAGCAAGATCCTGACACCCTTGGGTGGTGGGAAAAAAATGAAGTTCGTCTCTGCATGCTTGGAAACTCATACTTGCTGTTTTGTGGGTTATGTTTCTGCAGTTGAACACGAGACAACGCTGCTTCCTGCCTGATGCTCTTTTCTACTCTCCTGCTTACCCATCACACTTAACATTCCCCACCTTCTTCCCGTCCTCTTTCCAAATCCATGCTGTTGGGTTTTCAAGATGGAAAGTTAGAATGAGAAGAGAAAAAGAGAATATTTTATAGAGGGAAGGGTGGATCTTAGGAGATGGTATGACAGGCAAAGTTAGGAAAACCAGACTGACAGCCTTGACATTTTTATTTCGATTCTGAGACTCTTCCTATAACCCAATATTGCTTTTTTGGAAGATGTTACTTCTACAACTGAAAGGCCAGTTTCCTGGCTGTTTGTTTATAGTTCCTATACCTATCTTATAAGAAGCACCCAGATTTTCTGGTTAATTTTGTGTTTCCAGGCTTTTCACAAGAATCCCAGTGACGCATCTCCATCTCTTTCTTGCCAAAGCCTGTGTTCCTCAGTTATTCAAGTGGGGAAGGCCAGCTCGTGGCCAGACTTACCTGCAGAGAATCTGGCAATCAGTGTGTAGGAGAGCGTGATTAGAACACAGATTTTACAGCAGGAAATCATTGGTTCTAAGTTATTGCTAGAGTCTGCGGTACCTGAGGTATTTTTGTGTGCCACACGACATCAGCTTGAACTTGGGCGTTTTCGAAGCACGTGCAGATTTATGCTATGAGATGCTTGGGTACCACAGATGGAAACTTTCCCAAAGCTGTGTAGATGGAAGAGTTTTGAGATAGTGCTTCAAAAAAAATACCTAAAATACATAAAAACAGTGTAAAATCTTCAGAAGTAATAACAGCAAAACTGAACCACATATTTAGAGATCACAGTATCACAGTTTCCATGGAAACCTGTAAAGTGGCAGTTATTAACCAGGGGAACTTTTTTCTTTTAAAGGATTTTCAAAATATTCTCATAATGCTGATAGTAAATGTAAGAAAGACCATTCAGCTTTGGCCCACGGCCCAATGGTTCTATTCTCGTGTAAATGAATCATATCAAATGATGAATGGTTGCTGAACATTAACTTCTTCCCATCACTCGGGGGACAGAAAGCTAGCGAGCTTGAAGCTACCTGGACGACTCACTGGATTCTAGGCCAGCCTATCTCAGTATCCCGAAAAGAATAACTCTTTAAAGAACGCATTTAATATCTGTTTAAGAGGAACTCTGAGCTCTGGATACAGATGAAGATAATAATGGAGAGTCAAAATGACCCCACACATCTACTGGCACAAAAGCTAGACTGTCTTTATATGGAGGTGTACAGAGTCTGCCAAATTTTAATGTCAGTTGAGATATTTCATGCTGATTTTATATCATGCTGAGTTGTACATCCTCTTGATAATTCTAATAGGGTGTTTTTAGTAAAAAAAAAATCTAAAAGATAGCTATTACATTCTAACTATATTCTGGTAGTTCTAATCATTCAAAATATGGAGTATACAAGGGGAAGTAAGAAAATGGGTGGTGCCGACAGTTTGAGCCATGTGTTTAGAGAACAAGTTGCAGGAGTTACTTCTAGTCTTTTCTTCCTCTTTACCTCATTTTCAAAATGCCATGCATTAGCATATCACAATCGGTAACCACATAGACCAGCATGTTCTCTGGCCAGAGAGATAAATTGTGCACTCACTATGCCAGAGAAACATGATCATGGGCAAGTTCATATGCATAGCTTATAAATATGAGTCGAATATAGTCTTTGTTGTTTTATTAAGACCAAATGCTAAAAAGGCGTGGCATATTCTTAGCTTTTTAAAGTATCAAAGTAACCTAGCTGAAAATTTTCTCGACTTCCAGAGGCAAGCCGTAATAACTGAAACGCCCTGATCTCCTTGTAGATGAACATGGTTATGTCTCTCCTGGGGATGTTCTGTCCCACACTGTTTGACTTATTTGCTGAATTGGAAGATTACCATCCTCTCATTGCTCTGAAGTGGCTCCTGGGGCGCATTTTTGCTCTTCTTCTAGGCAACCTGTATGTATTTATCCTTGCCTTGATGGATGAGATTAACAACAAGGTGAGCCTTGTGTCTGGATTGTCCTTGTCATCCGCATGCTAATTGCCCAGTCTAGCCTTTGAAACTGTGCTGTGTGATTTTCCTTTCTACCTTTTGGATGTCTAGATTGAAGAGGAGAAGCTCGTGAAGGCCAATATTACTCTGTGGGAAGCCAACATGATTAAGGCTTACAATGACTCCCTCTCTGGGAACACCACAGGACCACCATTTTTTGTTCATCCTGCAGATGTACCTAGAGGACCCTGCTGGGAAACAATGGTGGGACAGGTAACGTTATGAAGAAAAGTTTATGTTGTTAGGGGGCAAATCTGGCTGAATATTTCCTCCAAATTACGGTGTTTTTGTTTATGGTTTAATAATAAAAATAGAGATGGTTTATTGAATATTTAGTGTCTGCTGGCTCCAAATTTCATATGTATTGACTAAAGGCTAATGAGACTCAAATGAGAAAATAATGGAGGAGTAGTACAAGAATAACAGAAACAGCTGTGTGCAGGGCCCCCTAGAAGGATGCGGAACTGCTTGCCCCAGTGATGAGAGGTTTTAAAACACCTATGAGCAAAGGCTTTCTTTTCTGTCATTTTTTTCTTTCTTTAACTCTACTTTGAGTTAAAATGTTCTACTGCTTCCAGGCCTTTTTCATTGGTTACTTTGCAGGAAAATTAATGTTAAAATAATCCTAAAATACATATTTAAAATTTCAATAATCTTTTGTTTTCATCATATTTACATTGTAGTAAACTTATACCTAAGACAGTTGATGTATATATTTAACTTTAATATATTATAAAATAAATATTAGTTATTAATATTTCATATGGTATGCAAACATGGCAAGGAAGGTGTTGATGGCTTATCATGCCAGGAGTTTAGGGGCCCAGCTCTGAAGCATGAAACTGGAAATTCACTGATTACTCTCTCAAATGCTTACTTGCCCTTTGAGATAATTAACTTGTTATTTTAGAAAGGAGACCATCTAGACAAATGGAAGTCAAAAATCAAAAGACTTTTTACAGAATAGTGGTATTTCTTTTTCTTATTTTTTTGAACACAGGGTCTCATGGACCCTAGCCTCAATGTGAATTTACTGTGTAGCTGAGGATGGCCTTGATCTTCAGATCTTCCTGCCTCTGTCTCTTTAGTGCTGGGGTCACTGGTTTCACCACTGCTGGTTAACATGGTTCTAGGAATTGAACCCAGTGTTTTGTACATGCTGGGTGAGCACTTTGTCAACTGAGTCACATCCCCATCCTTGACCAATAAGTAGTACCTCTCCAAAATTATGACTTTATATATTCAATGCCATTAATCTTCAGAGTACAATTTATTGGAGAGAAACAGAAAAGGAACATCAGAAATCAACTATGATGAAGAGTATTTAAATTATTTGCCATTTTTATTAATGGTTGTTGTCATATATTTCCATGAGGTAATACTAATCTTCCTGCCCAACTCACAATGCATATAATTTGCATTTAATTTAATTTAATTTCAAACCCACACCACAGAAGTGACTTGCCTTTTCTAGAACACACACACACACATACACTATATATATATAGTGTATATATGTATACTCATAGACATATATATGTATACCTACATGAGTGTTTTGTTAAAAATAAGTTTATTCCACATATCTTATCCTATAGATTTTTTAAAAACTTGTGTTGAAAACAAGTTTTTAATATTTTTAAAAGTATCACTGTTGTGGTTTGAATGTGAAATATACTCTACAAGGTGTTGTGTTTGAAAATCTGATTGCAAGCTGGTGGCACTGTTTTGAAAGATGGTAGACTCTTTAGGAAATAGAGCCAAGCTGGAGAAAGCAGAGCATTGGGGGAAGGTCTGGGGTAGGGTTTGCCTGAACACCACTGATGTTCATTCTTTGCTTCCTTACTGTGTTAGCATTGTGACCAGCTGCCTCACACTCATGCCACTATGCTTCCCGCATAATGGACCGTGTCCCCTTTGAGTGTAAGCCAGAGGAAACTCTTCTCTTTTACGTAACCTCTTGTCATGTATTTGGCCAACACCAAGGAAAGAAACTAATACAAGCACTTTTTAAAGCAACCTCATTGAAGTTCCAGCCACATACCATATACACATTACACTTTCAAAGCACACAATTCAATGCCAGATACAAACCTAAAATGCATGCATATTGAGTATTTTTCCACTTGTTTTTAAACTTTGGTGTCACAAAGTTTCTCAGGAAAAACAAGAAGCTGGTAGGAAGATTTGAGGATGGAGCTGTTTATTTTAGGAGTAACAAAATACACAGGAGCTCTTTTTCATTTACTCGATGTGCCTACTTGTCTTTTTTTCTCTTTTATCATTAGCTTTAGTCTTCAAGCCAGTGACTTAGAAACATCACAGTTTTGATATCAATATTAGGGTCATCTGAAGACCAAAATGTGTTCATTAATAAAGACTGTATTGTACCAGGAGTTTGTACGACTCACCGTTTCCGATGTTTTGACCACTTACGTCACGATCCTCATTGGTGACTTCCTCAGAGCATGCTTTGTGAGGTTTTGCAACTACTGCTGGTGCTGGGATTTGGAATACGGATATGTAAGTATGGTGTTGACTTCTCCTTTATCAGATTTCTGCTCTGTGATTCATTTACACACACAGCATGAGTGGCAGGATGCCTCAGAGTTACATGAGTGAGGTCACCTCGTGAGGTGCCAATAAGCAAATATTCATCAGTGCAGTTATCTGTTAATGAGACTTTCTCTGTCTTGCCAGCAATATCCAAATAATGATAGAGACTTTTTTCCATTTTTTTTTCTGAGAGAGTTTCTCTGTGTAGCTTTGGAGCCTGTTCTGGAACTCACTCTGTAGCCCAGGCTGGCCTTGAAATCAATCAACTCTGCCCAGCTCAACATGGTTGAGGCATGTTCCCAGTCTTTGAGAGCCATGCACATTGCACCATTTTCAGGCACACAGTGGGTCTTATGTTGCCATTAAGCAAGGTGTAGCACTTTGCTTACAAATCTCATTTTAATGCTCTGTACCTGGACCTCCTGAAAGAGACAAATCCATTTGTGCTGGCAAGCCAGGAAGCTGCTGTTTTTAAAGTAGTCATGCAATTTTTGCTGCTAAAGCTGAGTCAGGAAACCTCTTAAAGGAGTTACTATATGGTACATGAGGTAATAAGAGGGTGCAGAGAATGTGGGGTTTGCTTTATGTGGCTCACAGGCTAACAGTAGCCTGACAGAGACAACAGTGGGGGACTGTGGAGGTTTCAAGGAAGACTCAGTTTGCTGTCATGACTTTGCTTAAATGGAGCCCAGGGGCAGCCTAGTTTTCTGAAACAATAGCACAGGTTCCCCTGAACCTCTGTGGGTTGTCTTTATCACCAGCTTTTCTTCTATGCCCAAGTTAAAGGCACCCTTATACTTCAGGAAAGAGGAACAGCGTATGTACTTGGTTCTTGGTCTAGAATGTCAACATGCCCTTTTATACAAATAAAATTGTTTTCAGCTAATCCATAGAAACAGGAGTTGCAGAAATTATAGTGTCCCTATGTATAAGCCCTCTGTGGCTTTGTGAGCACCCGAATGTGCCCCAGATACCTTTCTAGGGCTCTCAGGCTCATTCAGTTTCCTTCTTTTCTTTCTGTTTCAGCATAGTTGTTGGGTTCTAATTTACACAAATATAAACTCTTAAAATTTTCCAACACAAAAAGGTCTTTTCATTTGCACTTATTATTTCTTCCTTAAAGGGATGCTGTTGTCCACTTCCTTCTTGTCATTAAGCATCCCTGTAGTAGGTCACCCCCTCAGACTCCTTCTCTGACCACCATTCTAACTCAGCTCATCTAATGCTATGGCAACTTACAGTTTTGTTTTATGAACAAAATGTACAGATACTCGACATTTCCTTTTAAATTGCTTACTACCTGTCTCCCTTGACAGTGAGGCATACATGAAAAAACTAATATCTGTTGTTTGAACCAGGCTAGTCATGTGGCAAATCCTCTCTGTTGACTGTTGATGAACGTGTACCTCCACACCCTGATACTATCAGGGCAGTGGTGGCAGCTGGAAGAACTCTTCCTTTTTATAGGCTGGGCCCAGGACATTGTTCTGGTCATGTGTTCTAAGCCAGCAATGTTTCTCTTCCCCGCCCCAGAGAAGAAATCTTCTGCACAGGCAGTCTCACTTCTATCTCAGGCTTTCTTGTATCTAGACAAAGCCAACATTCGAGTTGCTGAGCCCCATCTTTTGGCTGCCTGACTTTGAGACAATATCTTTTATTAGATAATCTCTGCCGCCCTCACTTAAAGTGCCCCCTACGATGAGGCAAAAGCAGTTAGGTAATGTTCTCTGGTCCATAGCTGTGAGGTAATGCAGCAGATCCTGGATGCCCCTGTGCAGCTCTCCTATTATTGCTTACTATGAAGTATTCATCTGGTCTGGATTCGTTTCTATTTTCCCTGTTTGATTCAGCTCCTTTGAGGCAGACATAAAAACTGCCATCTCTTTCTTAGATCATGGTTTGTCTTTTGTTTGCGTTTTATCCCTTGCTACTTTCTTCTTAAGTGGTAGAAAAGTTGACTATGAATGCAAAGTCAATATAACATGACCTGGATGCATAAAAGCTGTAATTAAATGACTGTAATTTATTATTTATTGTGTGCTGACGGTGCTCTTGTGTTAGTACAAAGTACAGGAAACAAGTTTCTGTTTTTAAGTCATAAAGGAAGACTTTTCTCTCTTTCTAGCTTTGGAAGGTTCTTTGAAGGAAAGCTCAGAATCAAAACAAGTTATTAAATGTTAATGTTGGGTCATGTATCTTTGTTGTGAATTATATCATGCTGCCAATTGACTGACTTCCTTGGAAGCCTTCAGGTGCTGGTGACTATAAGCAATTCTGTGCAAGGTACTGAGGGGTATAGAGGAGATGAGGAAGCTGGAGTCCACAGAGAAGCTTCAGCTTGAGCCTGAAGTCTTGATTTTAGTTTGCCTGCTTGGATATTTTTAATGAGCTCACTCTTTTAAAACTGAGAATTTCTACATAATACATTTCATTTGTTGACATGTTAGAAAACCTGCCCATATTAGACTCATTCCCCATTGGGAAAACAGGCAGAAACCCCCCCACCTTCAGGCAGTAGGACAGTCATTCTTCAATTCTACAAGAACCACTACCTATATCTTGCGAGCAGTAAGAATCAAAAAAGGCATACAAGGTAAATAGCAAAGGACAGATCAATTGTTCTCGGACTTTGGAGTGTATGTGTGAGAAGACAGTAAATAAGAGAAGAAGAGAGAGAGGAAAGAGGGGAGAAGAAAGAGAGTGAAGAAGAGAGAGAAGAGAGGAGAGAGAAAGGAGAGAGAAAGAGAGGAGTATCTTCAGAAATTGAAAAAAAAGTGATCATTTCTGTCACAAAAATATTATTTCTTTGTTTTTCAGAATTTCAAAAATATCATGAGATTTTTGTTGAAAAATTGAAAAATACAATAAAGTTAAATATAAAAATAAAAACTACAAATAATCCTACCATTAGTGAGAACATTTAAATTATCTGAATCAAATAATCTTAATATTGCATATATGTGCATAAATATTATGTTTTTATATGTCCCATTATAGATTTAACATATGTGTTTGTGTATATATATATATACATATATATATATATATACCTGTGTGTCTAGAGAGACAGGGAATCTACATGCCTATTTTGTGTCAACTCATTGGCTTGCCACCACATCTTCATGTTACTGCTAGATTATAGCGCGATACTTATTTGTGAGTTGGGGACTGAGTCTAAGGTCTTGGTCATGCTAACTTGTGCTCTACTACTAAGCCAAAACCTTAGCCCTCTATAACGAAAATTTATTTTTATAATCAGATTTGCTATGATATTTAAATATAGCATATAATATATTTTATCATAGTCACCCTTTGCTTAGTCTCCCTCCATCTTCCCCTTCAACACCCCAGATTGTCTAAATTTTAATTTCATGTCTGTTTTAGGCCCCCCTACCTTGCATAATGATGGGACGCCTTCAGTTCCTATTTTTATGGATCTAGTTTATTTTTATCATGAAGAGCTGCACTTTCATCAATTTTTCCACAAATGTAATATGATTTTTAATTTAATTAATATTAATTTTTGTAATATTCTACAGTTAGATTTAGAAAAATTTATAGTAGTTTAGTTTCATCAGTTGAACTATATTTTTATTAAAATAACTGTCATGATGACATTTAGTTATATTAAAGTAGGCAAACATCATCATCTATACATCATAGTGCTGTCCACACATTTGTTCCTTACAACATATTTCTCTAAGGTGGTTTGCTTGGTTAGAGAAAAGGTTCCTTTTCTGTCTTCTGTTCTCTTTTATTTTTGTCATTGCTCCCTAGTTACAACGAATGTGTTAAACTAACGTTTAATTTACACTGACAACAAGCTTAGTATTTATCAGCAAAAAGAGTCAAGAGTATGTGAGAAGATGTAGAATTATATGTCAGTATGTGTGAACAAGTTCTTCATCTTCTTTATATTTGTATTTTTAAGGAGATCTGTGTTGTATTAGTACAAACCAAAACCATGAGAGTTTTCCTTGAGATCTGATGAAGAGGCTCGAGGTTATCCATAAAAATGTATACTAGTCAGACCATCCCATCTGGGTCCCCAAGAGATGAGTGACTGGCCCTGCTCAAGCACTCGGGAAACACTGGGGCAGAGCATACTGCTCAAATGTAATTTCAAGTTAAGTGTCCATACAGAAGACAAGCACAGAGGACACCCTTACAGCCTCACTGTTTCCTGTCAGTTTAGAAAACCAACAGCTTATTCCTTCAGTTGCTTCTGCTGTCTTGGGGACACGAGCAGATTCCCAGTATGTCCCTTATGCTTTTCTTATAAAGATTTCTTTTTATTTTTTGTGATGTGTGAGTATCTACATGTTCGAATGTGTGGTGCATGTGTATTAGTACCCTCAGAAGCCAGAAAAGATGTTGGGGCTCTTAGACCTGCAGTTACAATTACTTGTGAGGTTTCCCAAGTGGGTGCTGAAACTGAACTGAGGTTCTTTGTCACAGGTGCTCTGGACCACTGAGTGGCCTCTCCAGCTCCTCTGTTGTGTTTTTCTAGTCAGCAAGTTAGGTCTCAAATATCTCATTCAAAATGACATTGTGGGAAAATGTAGGAACTTAAAGGGTTGAATTTGTTACATGCCCCATACTTGGCTAAATCCTGATGCCAAAAGCAACCACAATTGAAGGTTTGATTCTTAAAAAGGCAGCAAGAAGCCGTTCCAGGCCACAGATGATGCAGATCACCTAACTAAACAGCTTTCCACTGTATTTGGGGAATCACACCGGCTCTGGGCAAAAATCATACTCCAGGCAAAAGGCTTCGGTGGCATAGGACAGAGCCCTCCAGTGAACAGAGAGATTTGGAGTGCATATTGTCCAATTAGAGGAATTCTTGTTTCTTCCCCTGCCCTCTTTTCTTACCCCTCCCTCCCTTCTTTCCTTCCTCTCTCTTTCCCTTCCTCCCTTCTTCCCTCCCCCTCTCTTTCTTGACTTCCTTCTATTCATCCTTTCCTTCCTTCTGTCTACCTTTCTCTTTCTTTCTCTGTCTCTCCCTTCGTCCCTCTGTCCCTCCGTCCCTCCATATCTCTCTTTCTCTCTCTCTCTCTCTCTCTCTCTCTCTCTCTCTCTCTCTCTCTCTCTCTCTCTCATTTTTCTTTTTTATCTATACAGGGTCTTCCGTATAAAAAGCTGGCTTTTGACTTGCTATGTAGCTAAGAATGATCTTAAACTTTCTGATCCTTTTTCCTCCACCTCCCAAATGTGCAGATTACAGGCATGCACCACTGAACCCATTTTATTCTGGAGCTAGGGTGTACAGCTGGGCTTTTGTATGTGTCAGGTAAGTGCTCTATCAGCTAAGTTAGATCTCTACTCCCACAGACTTGTGAGGTGAAGGATACTTTTTGTTGTTGATTTTAGAACACAAGATTTAGGCTAAACCTTTTGTATCCTGTGAACATTATGCTTCCAGTAAAACTTCAGACTAAATAAATAATTTGCATGTATCCTCTAGCACTGTCTCAAATAAGTTTATATTGAAATTATCCAGGTCATCTTTGAACACACAGGGCTTTTCTTCCTTCTGTCTCATCTTGCCATTTGATCTTGTTTAAACATGATTATTCTGGCATGTTTTCTATTTATGCCCTGGATTTGTTTCAAGGTAGACTGTCCATATTTATAAGTTGTGAAGGAAAAATAGTTTTGTTTTACGGGGAAAGTGATATGAGGCTTGAATTCATACGGGTTTTGAGAAGAGGCCATGATAGAGATAGCTTTGTTGGGTATTCAAGTCAAAGACCTATTCTATCTTTTTACATGTGCCCTCCAACATGATTTAAGTTAGATCTTTGACCATTTCAGACATGTATACAATGTATTCTGGTTATCCTTTCCTTCCACCCTTTTATTTCCATACTGCCCCTTGGTTCTCGGGCATAAAAACTGAGATACTCTCTTGTCACTATGGTATGTTTATGTATATGTGCTCATGTGTATACATGTATAGATGTATGCATGTATGTGTATGTATCATGTATGTGTATATGTGGATGAGTGTGCATGTATTTGTGTGTATATGTGTGCATGTTAATATGTGTGCACATTTATGTGTATGTGTGTATATGTGTGAGTGTCTTGAGGGATGGAGTTGTTGTTATGGCTGAAGAGAGTAGGATCTGCAGTGTTTATAGGAACCTGCCACTCCCATGTTTCTCTCATGCAATCTTCTTGACCCTCTTAATTCCTATGCTCAATTTGTTAGTCAATTAGATCGTGCTAATTAACATTGATTTAGAAGATTTCCTACTAGGATGGATAATGTCTTATGAGGAAGCCTTTGGATAAGCTGCCCTTGGACAGGCACCTACTGCAATAGTATTGGGGATCTCTGTGCCAGAGCAACTTGGAGGTGCTGCACTGAGTTATGTCATGATAGCTAGGCATTTCATTTAGTATTTCTTTTTCTATATTTACTTTATTGTAAAGTTAGTTCACATTTTTTTTGAAAAATTTTTAAATATACAAGATTCTGTGTCACTCCCATTTGCTGATGACTTACTGGTCTTTTTTCTACTGACAGTTCCACATGAGATTTCTTTAAAAAATTTATACTAATATAGTAGGCTATTATATATTTTTATTTATCATTAGAACACAATTTTCACTGATTTAATAGTCTTCCAAACTGGTGAGAGTTATCAGCAACAATATATCATGGTACAAGTATAGGTATGTATCTAATGTTGGCCACATAAATGGTTTCATCATTCCTCATTAAAGCCTTTCTGATGACATTGTTAAGACAAATTCCTACCTGTGAACTTACCAGATCAAAGAAAGCGAGGTTTTGAAAGCCTTTAAAATAACTGTCATCCTGTTTCTAATGATTAGATACAGTTTTTACTCTTGTCATCAGGTAGATGACAGTGCTCCATCATACTTTCATTTGGGGATGTCACACACATACCCTGGGGCACATGTGTGAAGGTCAAAGAATAGCTTCAAAGATTTGCTGCTGTTTTTCTCTTTCCATCATGTGGGCCTTTGTCAGGCTTGGTAGCAAGCACCTTTACCCATGAAGCCATTTTGCCAACCCTATGACTGTTTTTTTAAATGAGTCTTTGTGTATTGAAAAGTGTTTCATCCTTCTAGTTTTATGTATTCCAGTTGTTACTTTGCTACTGTTGTTGAAGGGAAGTAGTGGGCTTAGGTATATTGATGGGAAGCTACTTGCTAGTTGTTTTCAATTTAAAATGCTAACACAAGTGTGTGTGTTTTCTTTAGCCCTCATACACAGAATTTGACATCAGTGGCAACGTCCTCGCTCTGATCTTCAACCAAGGCATGATCTGGTATGTCAGCTGTTGGACATCTAAGCACATAAGGAATTGTCTCCCAGGTCATTGTTGTAGAAGGAATTGCAGCTGGGTGTAGAGAAGACTCCATTCTGGGAATTCTAGCTCTTTATTTTCCTTGGTAGAAATGGGTGGTGTGGATAGCTTAATTTTTCCAGATAATAAATCATCAGCCTGTTTCATCAGTTCTCCTTCAATAAAAATTGAGAGTCTATGCTCTTTCTGCTGGATTGATTTAAAGATTCTCTTCTTACATCCTGTCACACCAGGATCGAACAGGAAACTATCAGTCATCAATAGTCAATCCCATTAGTTCCTGTTAGGAATGAACTATGTTGTTGTACATGGCTTTTGAGAAAAACTGGCAACATTTTCTTTCCACCTTTAAACATAGTAAAAGCATACGTGACAACTATATTTTAAAAAAAAAATATCGTCAAACCCAGCACCTTATAGATTTAGATAAAACACATATTTTAGGAAGTTCAAGTTAAAAATAAGATCTTCATTTTGTAATGTGTTGAACAGGGCCATTTGCACAAGGAAATTTTTATTTTGTTGTGAAAAGGCTGTCATATCTTCTATTAAGTGGAGGCATTTTCACTATCAATTCTGACAGGTTATGATAAGTTGATAGAGTGAAAGCCAGCTTTGAGTTTTAAAAATTGAATCACAGCATGCAATTCATCTGGGGATGCTGTGTCTTAGAATCTGTCGCTCTCTGCTGAGCACCCCAACCCACACACCATTACAGGGAGGCTGCTCTTTCTTCCTGGGGACATGGATTGAGGGCTAACTATACCACTGTCCTGTCACAGGCACCAGAATAGCTTTAGCTGGTGTTTATTCTCTTCTTTTAAAAATTAGCTTCATATAGCATGCACATCTTTCAATCAGAATCATTAGACCCAATGCATGCTGACAGAGCCTGGAGCTCTCTGCAAACAGGAAAATCATTTTGCTTCAGTAACATAAGGGCCACTTCCAAGCCTCCATCATTCCATCAATGGGATCTGTTGAATTTATGCCTCCATAGGTGAACTAGTACAAATTAAAAAAAATATATATTTTCATAGTTGTCACGTCAGACATGGTTAAGAATGTAATTCCTGTCCCCTCCCTTGCTTTCTATGTTTTGTAAATATGGATCCTGTGTCCAGAGAGTTGCTTTATTTTCTATGTAGGGAAGAATGACAAGGAGGTCTAACCTAAGCACTCACAGACCCAGGAGAGGGAGGGAGCAGCCTCCATGGAGGAGAAGCTTCTTCCATGGCAGGAAGTAGACAGCACAGCTACTGGAGTGTTGTAAAACCCATTCCTTCTACCTGCAGCATCCGTGCAATGCCACCAATGCCGCTGGACTGCTGATGCCACCAGTGTAGACTTACACTGAATGTCTATTGTGTTCTTCTCGAGCTAACACAGCAGAAATCACTGTTATTGTCCAAAAAGTCTTTGTAATTACTACCCTGATTGATTTTGCTTGTAATTTTGTCACGAGTCTGCTATTGTTCATACTACAGTACTGAGAAGATATAATTGTTTTTTTTTTTTACAGTTTGTTAATGGACAGCAAACTGCATGCTTGAAATCTCTGTATTGCCACTTAGTGTTCAATCTTCACACTGGTCAGGCTTGTCTCTGGTGAATTCAATTAGGACTTTAGGTACAAGGGTATATAATTTTAAGAAAGTCTAGGTTTTAAATTACATACCAATTTTTGTCTTTGAGTCAAGTAGACTAAACATAAATGAAACATCTCTCCAGGTCAGGAAGTGATTTGTGTTTTGTGAATGTAACAGAGAGGCACACACTCCTGAGTTTATCCTGAGGCAAAATAACTCTTATTCTTCCCCTTACCATGAGGTCAGGATGTGGCATGGATATTCTTTGCCTAACTTCCAGGAAGTTGATGAGGGGATGGGGATATAATGTGGTCAGAAGGTGTGGGGAGGGTAACATGTGAGAATAATATATTCTTTCTGCACAAGGTCCACATACACTATGATCCTGCTGGTTTATAAACGTGAGGAGCTAGTGCCTATTAGCCATTTTCTATTGAAATAATCAAAACACGATAGGGATTTTTATGTTCCATCCCATCAGTTTGTGACTCAAGACCTTCAGTTATTGTGTTAAGAGTTGCTGAAGACTGTAGATCACTTGCACAGATATTGCCAAAGTGAAAACATTTGTTGTGATTTAATTCACTGATACACTTAGTTTGAAACTAAATACTATATATTTCTGTAATATGCTGAAATGGGAAAAGCACATAATAATTTTAAAAGATCAGGATATAGAAGGGGCAGTAGACGCTGTTTAGTGAACAGTGATGGGAAAGTGGAGTTTTAGATCCATTAGGCATCATCCTTCCAGACCTGTCACCTTTACCCCATCACGTGCTCATGGTTGAGTAATTTACCTGATACGTGCGTGCCCTTGGAGCAACAAGCAGGGTCAAATAAAAATGCTTTCCTTTGCTTTTATCATCTTAGAAGAAAGTCATTTTATAAAGCTAAGATGGCTAACCGTTTTTTTTTTTTCTGAAAGATGATGGCATTAGGTCTGGGTAAGGGACTTAGTGGGAAAAGCTGATTATAAGTCACAAACCAAGATGGGGTGACGACATTAAGACTGAGGCATTATTGTGCCAGGGCTTGTGTTTTTAAGTTATGCCTGTCAGTCATGTGCATATCATGTCCATGTTTATTATGAAATTATTGTGTACCTACTGTGTTAGTCAAGGTTCTCTAAGGAACAGAACCAATAGATTAAAATACAAATATATACATATGTATTTATTATATTTATAAATATTTTATCATATAAAATATTATAATAAAATTTTATTATATTTATATTATTATAAAATACATATATGTATTTTAAAAATAATTTGAGTGGCTTACAGGCTGTGTTCTGAGTAGTCCAGCTATATAGTTGTATCCTGACAGAAAGGCCAAAGATCAGCTGATAGTTCTGTCTACTAGACTGGAAATCTTACCAGTCCCAATCTGATGATGGAGTCTCAGAAAGGTTCTATACAACTACAAGCTTTTAATTAATGTTGGGATTCCAAAGAAGTAGGTTCTAACACCAGGGAAGGGATACCTCAGTATAGATGAGATTGAGAGCCGGTGAGATCAAGGGCAAGCAAACAGAAAGCACGAGCTTCGTTGTTCCATGTCTTTTCATGTCACCAGAAGGTGTGGCTTAGATGTAAAATGGAGCTTCTAATTTCAAATGTTGAAGATTTGGGCTGGGTCTCCCAGCTCAGATAATCCAACCAAGAAAAATCCTTGGCAGGTATGCTAAGTTGCTTGGGTCACTTTCAAATGTAGCAAGATGGCAACAAAGAATAGTCATTAAAAGTCTATTTGTTATCAGCTTTATACACAATCATATCTCCTTATATTATGCTTAACTTTCCAAACAATAATCAAATCATAATTATGCATAACACAACTATCCCACATTCAACCACCAATGCATCATAGAGTAAGTGGCTATAGGCTTTGATGGACATTCTTCTAGTTTTATAAATTACTTACATATGACATATGTTTACATGTGCACACACATGCACACACAGAGGTAGGTAGATTTAAGAAAATCTAGAGTTTGAATTTTGTGCAAAATTTCATCTTGGGCTCAGGTTGTACATAAGTGAAACACAACCCCTCACATCTTCATGACATAGAAAAATAAAATATCTGGTGTAAGCTGAGGGAGAGCTCTGATACCATGCCTTATCCTTACTTTATAAGTGTTTGCTGATGGAATAGCCTCTACCTGGAACATTACTCTCAGGGCAGTTGGAAGAGAACACAAAACCACATAGGACTGGTCAAGTTTTCTCCCAGCACTGAGGGATCTTATATGTAATCATCTTTTATTGGTCCAAACAAGTCACACATACAACCCTGAGTTTTAGAACAAGGTGGACCTGATCATCCCAGGTGCTAAGCTTTGTAATTCTAATTAACTGGAACAATTGGTAACTTATTATCTTTTTAAATGCCAACTTCTCTCTTGCTAGTTACACAGTGATGTGTAGCAAAGGTACACAGTGATGTTTTAAAATCTATCTTCCCATTAAAAAATAACTTCTTACAAAGTTTGCGGTCAGTTCATTATGACATCATTCAGATTTGTTGCTTGGCATCCTACAAGCAAGATAATTGCAATTGTGGCAAGATTTCACTTTTCAAAGGAAAGGATGAACTTTAGGATGGTTAAAGTGCAATAAGATAACTTCATCTTCCATTTTAAAAAATGTTTCTTAAGTATACAAAATTTTCACCGCCTTAGTTCCTCTGTTTTTCTCCCTGTTGTGATTAAAATACACTTACAAAAGCAATTTACAGGACCAATGACTTATTATAGCTCACAATTCTGGATGACAGTCCATCATATCAGGGATGTCAAGGTAGCAGGAACTTGAAAAAGCTAGTCATATTTTGTCTATAATACAAAGCAGAAAACAATGAATGAATATATAAATACACATGCTCATATTATTTTAGTTCAAATTTCTTGCTTAGGGGATGGTACCACCCATAGTGTGTGGGTCTTTCCAAATTAATGTAATCAAGATAATTCTCCACAGACATACCCACAAGTCAGCCTGATCTAAATAATCTCTGATTGATATTTTTTCCCAGCTGATACTAGCTTGTGTTGGGGTGACAATTAAAAGTAACCACACTTAGTTAAACAGTTACTATGTGCACTTAGGAAGTACAAATTATTAAAACTAAAGTTCAAAAAACATAAAGATTTTATTATAAAATGAAGATTTTATTATACTTGGGACAGTTTAAAAATAGGTCTCTACCCTGTGAGTAAGTATAGTGTTCTTTCTGGTTTTTATTGATATATTGAAACTCAGATTACTGTGCAAATGATCTTTCTCATCAAACTAAATGAGTTATTTTTTTCTAAATGGGACTGTTGATAAACGTGGTATTTATGGTTGTGTCTAGCAACATGGTTTTTGATTTTGGTAAGAGAAGCAATGTAAAATGAACAGGTCGTGTGCAACTTGGCATTGGACTTGGCATTGAGCAGTGTTCTGATTCCTTTCTAGGATGGGCTCCTTCTTTGCCCCGAGCCTTCCAGGCATCAACATCCTCAGGCTCCACACATCCATGTACTTCCAGTGCTGGGCTGTGATGTGCTGCAATGTTCCTGAGGCCAGAGTCTTTAAAGCTTCCAGATCCAACAACTTCTACCTTGGCATGCTGCTGCTCATCCTCTTCCTGTCTACCATGCCAGTCCTCTACATGATCGTCTCCCTCCCACCATCCTTTGATTGTGGGCCTTTCAGGTCTCTCATATTTCAGATTTGACTTGAACATAGTATTTATTTTGGGTTGAAATGGGGTTGGTCATTCACTGTACTGGCTTTTAAAAACTATGACATTTGTCATTGATAGAAATGAGATTCTTTGGTAGTCATGTCATCATGTGACCTGGAACATCTCAGACAATTCCCATCTGTTGTCTCTCTTGAGAGTCATAAAGGGGAAATATTTTGTAAGGATAAAATATAGATGCTAAGTCTTGCTCTTTCCATATTTGGGAGAGCCAAAAGCAACATTTGACTACGCAAGTGCAGACATGAGTGTTTTCCTGATGCTATAGCATCATTAGATTCACACATATATCAGCTTTGGCTAGATTTCATGTGGACTTTGAAAAAAATAATTTCTCATTGATTAAATAAGAGGTGGAATCACTATTAAATAATGATGCACATTGAAAGAGAGTGGTATATATTGTGATCAAAGGGATTTCATAAATTAAAAATTGGTATGCCCCTTTCACAGTTTTTCTACCCATGTGTCACTCCAATCAATAATCAAGAGTCAGAAAGCACTTTGACTCATTAAAGCTAGCTGAAATACACATCAAGAAACAGTGTCTTTGGGATCCTGAGGACAGGATTTCATTTTCTCAATGTTACTCATGAACCCACAAGTCCCCCAGTTATCTCTACATGTTGTTTCTCGTAGGCATGCATTTGACGTGAAGAGGGTGTAAAGGCAGGAAGTCTTGTAAATGCTAGCCCCAATGTTCTAATGGTCAAATACAATTTTCCCTGTGTGTTGTCACACCCAAGGGATTTCTCAAGTCAGAATGTTTGTTGACTAAGACTAAGATTTATTTACTATGTTTTCACACCAATAATTCCCTCAGTTATTGTTCCTAAAATAGTTCAGAATTATCTTGTATCTATCAGACTTGGGAAACTGACTGATAAGCCTTGTACATCTCTCTCTGTTGCTCTACGTGTTTCCTTGTACACTTGAGCCTACATGTGCAAGCATAAATATGCTCACATACCTGTTGGTAAGTAGGCTGAAATAAATAATGCAGACAGTGACATCTGGAGACGAAATAGGAAATTGCAGCTTGAAGCTGACATTAACCCAAAAGCAAAATTCAAATAACAAACCCTTGAAAAGTCTACCATTAATGAAACTTACCCATGTGAGTTTGTATCTAAGGTACATTATAAAGATGTTTTTACCTTTCACTCAGAAGTTGGTCTTCATCCTCCCCAGCAAAACACTGGAATGAACTTTTACTCTTTTATGCAAAGTGAAGGAAACCTAAATGCCAAACTGGGTGGTGACACAGCTGGATCCAGACTTGAATTACCAGGCAGAAACATGCAATGATTATACAATTTTAGGTTCTTAAATTGCATTCCCTCTGGCTTTCTGGTTTCTTGGGTTTCTCAGCAAAACCAGCTTACACCAATTTTTACTAGGAAACAAGGGACAGCAAAAATGGCATAGTATGTGACTTTTACCATATATTTCTGATTGACACATTTAGGTGCAATGATTATCAATATTGTTATTTTTGAGATCAGAAAGCACCGCATGTTGGCAGTGGGCATCAGAAAGAGGTTTGCTGTTTCCTAGTAGCTTTCCTGCAACTTCCTTCCTGTGGAGCAAGCCAATGCTCAACTCCCTCTCTCCCAACTCCAAGGGTCAGAAAGGCTACTTTGTTCTAGAATGAGACAATCACAATTCCTGTAGTTTGCTACCTTTAGGAAGTGGGTGTTTCCGGTGTTACCCTTCTCAAGTGAAGGTTCCTAGACCACATCTGGTGCCTGGGCCTGGCAGCAAACCAGCAACAATGCATTTAAAAGAGGTTAATATGAAACTTGAATTTTGACCTCGGATTTGAATTTGAGGACACTAATGCTGTCTGGTTGTTCTCGGGTTATTGGTGTGTCTTCAGCTAAGGTGTATATAGCCCACTTACCTACCCAGCAAAACGATTTGCTGGACTTTCCCAACACATTCTGCTAAGTTTTCTAGAAAATTGTTAAAATCATTATTTAGAGGATTTAATGTAAATTGTTGGTAATTTAAAAACTATTTCTTTGATAACAATATGAGGAGAATGTTTCTAAATGTTCAACCATGTTTCCTCCAATCTGATAGCCTCTTCCTGTCTTCATCAATAATTCTGAACAGTCTATAGTTCTTCAGTTCCCCTACCTTCTTTTTACATTGTATCAATTTTATATTTTTCCTATAAAGCAATCATTCTATATGGCATAAAAAATTAAACATATTTATCCATTAAATGCTGTTCATTCTTCCACAGACCTAAAACAATAACAGCAAGCATGTTGGCATTTGTTCATGCTTGTTCATGTTCAATTGTTCATGTTCAGAGGTCTCAATCTAAGGTCATACACTGGATCCAAGCATGTGGAGCTTTAACAGTGAGCACAGTGCTTGACATTTTCATCGCCATTAGTCCCTTTCAGTTAGATTTATGAGTCAGCTCTTATCTGTCTGTTGTAAAGGAAAACACTGTAATCCATAGTCTGATAACTACTTGGGGTTACACCTTGTCTCTTGAAAGACAGTATTTGTCCAATCTGAAGTGGGGGAAAAAACTCCATCTGATCTGGGGATTGTGGGGCATATCCATTTTGCTTAAGTATCAAAAGATTAAAAACCAAAAATAAACATATGTAATACTATACTAACATAACTGAAAACATGCCTGTTTCACTTTTCTGTGAATTACAGCATTTTATAGTAGGATCAATATACATATTCAAAGGAAGTAACTTGGCACCGTGAGTAGTTCACCGATTCTAGACATTCCACACTAAGTGAAAGCTTTCTGTTCTCACGGTTCTAGTTCAGAGGAGCTGATTTTCCTAGACCCTAAACCCTCAGGGGGTCCTCACTGGGAGCTGTCCAGCATGAGGGATCTGTGCGTTCAAGGCTGCCACTTAGATCTCTGATAAATGAAGTCAGCTGGGTGATGAGTAGAAGCCGTGGTGTGGGATGATATTTTGGGTTATTTGCCGATTTTTATCCCTCCAGTCTATTTCTTGTGTTCATTTCCAAAGCCAATTAAAAACCGAGTGTACTGAATACGGAGTTCAGAGAGAGCGTCCTCCCAGAGCAGCTGTCTTGGGAGCGTTTGAATTGCTACACATACAATACCACTCAATCAAAATTTTAGAAGTACATTATTAAAAATTCTTCTGAAGCTGTGAGTAATTTTTCTAAATACTTTGCTTCTCTGTGTGTACTAAGATGAGACTGCTCTGTTCATATTGTACCTGTTAACAAGATGTGGTCAGAGTGTTAGATGGACAGCTCACCATCAGATCCTTAACCCACAAGAGAACCTTTGCAGTGTTGGAGAAATAGTTTCTTATCTCACTGTAGCCATGTTTTACCTTTGTTTTAAATTCAACCCCCCTCTACCACCACCAGTGGTAAAAACAGGATGTTTGAAGTCATTGGCGAGACCCTGGAACATGATTTCCCGAGCTGGATGGCGAAGATCCTGCGGCAGCTCTCTAACCCTGGGCTGGTCATTGCTGTGGTCCTGGTGATGGCGTATGTGTTTATTCTCCGTCTCCATTTGAGCCCCTTCTCCTCCAGATTCTTTGCTGACTGCGTGATGGTAGGCGCTGAATGGCGCAAGTCATCTTCTGCTCCTGCTGGATGCGATTCACAGCCATCTGCATCTCTCTCTGCCTCCCTAGGATTATAAGATTGTTCCCAAGTAACCAAAATAATTATCAGTAAACAGCTAAAGCAAGGGAAACATGAGGGCTAAGCGCTAAATCTAATCAGCATGTGGAATTGCCCTTTGCGGCATGGCCCCCACCTCTTGTTCCATAAAGCAGATGGCTGTGAATACAGAAATTAGGAGCCTCTGTGTTAATATTCCCTTGGGGACCCCTAGGCCTTATTTCAGGACTAAAGACCAAAGGAACATAAAAAACAAACAAACAGGAAAAAAAAAAAACCCTACCCCATTCTTTTTTTTTTTTTCTTAGCGGGCTGTCAATAACTATGCATTCGCAGTAACAGAATCAGAGGAGCAGAGCGTTCCCCAGTTACCCCAGGCTATCCCCGAAAAGTCAGAGTGATTTATAAAAGAACATTTAGCTGAAGGATTTTGTCCCTATTTTCCTTTCACTTTGGGCTTGAGCAGTATCAAATATTCGTCTTCTGGAAGAACTAGGAGAGATACTCTCCTCTTTACCTGCCAGCACCTCCTGGAATCACTGTTGCTTTGGGTCAGTGGCAGCAAGCATGAAGTCACTTCTAGGGATGCTGTCTCTACAAGGTTGCTATGGAGGATTGAATCTACAGGTGAAATGAGCAAAACATAGAGCTGAAAATCCAACTAGCTTGGAATAAACAAGCTGAATGCTGACTCAGTTATCGTGACTGTTCCTCATGGCCAGGTTCATGGCCGTAGTCACAGAAAGGGATGAGAACAAGGCCCATCTTCTCTTCTATAAATGAACAAACATGACTGACATGCTCGTTTCTAAGTGAGCTTCATACTAACATAGTAAAGCGGGACCCAGGCAGTCCCCAGGAAATTCAGTGGCCACATCATTTCTATGGCAGCAGCTTCCAGGTGGGAGTGATAGCAACTCAGAGCTCCTGCAACAGTAACAAATGTTACAGTCATATGTCACAGAGCCTAATTAAGAATCAACGCTGGTCTCTAGATTATGCTTCTTAGAAACATCATTTGCCAGGTGGCCCTTGAACTGATTATCTTTCTCTACAATTTCTTGAGAGTGCGGTTTCTGAGAGCATATTAATAAGGATTGTGTGGCCTTTGGTTCAGTTTCTTTAATAGTACAAATGAAATCTTGTCTGATAGACAAACAGACAGATAGGCATACAGGCCCCAAAGGGCAGCTTTTGCTACCACATTCATAACTTATTGTGAGATTTGCTTTTAAGCAAAGGGACAACAGTATTAGAATGCCTGTCTCTAAAGATCTGCCAAATTTCCTCAGGACTTTATGCTACTCCTGTTTCAGGGACCCCAGAGTGACTCATTTTTCCCACAATCATCATAAGGAAGAGCTGCACTAATCACATTGTCATTAGCACACGGATGATCCGCTCCGGAATGAAGTGATCGATCAGTGGGACAAAGACTCACCTGTCCCTCTTGCTTTGGTTCCTTCTGTTCATTTGCACCAACAAAAGTTTGGAATCGGTGGTACTGCCAGAAGGTCTAAAATTTGCTTGTTGGGAATGGTTCAAGCGTGTCCAAAAACAGCGGACACAGCAACACGACACTGTAGACTACACAGGTGTTGAGTCTCACCTGTAGCTGTCCTAGGACACTTATGACCCAACAGAAAAAATTGGCATATCAGGCAGACTTATGGCATACTCTTAGCGATGTAGAAGTAGATAGTATAG
Source organism: Microtus obscurus (assembly GCA_963919715.1). Classification (NCBI taxonomy): domain Eukaryota; kingdom Metazoa; phylum Chordata; class Mammalia; order Rodentia; family Cricetidae; genus Microtus; species Microtus obscurus. Next base: position 40,942,542 of record CAWTZC010002514.1, read on the forward strand.
GAGGAGAGACAAAATTGGTCATGACACATAGTTGAACATCTAAAGATGCAAAGAACATCCTTGGTATAAGAAGTAAAGAAAACACTCTGGGGTGCCGACTCTGATGTGTGAGCCATAGTTTCACAGTTCTTAACAGAGAGGAACGTGGCAGCAAAAGGGTTAAAAAGATTTCCTTGAAGGGGTTAAATTTTGCTTTAAGACCATGGACTTTAAATCCAAATTGCAGTTTACTACTGATGTTTTTCCCCAAACTCCATTGCCCCACGTTCTTCTTTAAGAGGCCCCAACAATTTGCTCAGATTTTTATTACCATTAATTAGAGAATGTTGCAAGCGTTTTGAATTTCCCAGTAGACTATATTAAATCCACTTGGATTTGTTTTCGGTATTCACATAGTGTTTGGGTTAGTTTTCTGTAGGTGCTGTCAGTGAAAATGTGAGGCTTAAGGAATCCCAGAACTGAGAACTTTACATTAACCTATGTCCAGAAACTTTTCCAAGAAAATTCTTATTCTACACACACACACACACACACACACACACACACACACACCACACACAAGTTCATGCCAGATGCTGCCCCAGATGTTTTCCTATATGTAATTTCAGGCAAGCTCTAGCTAACCACAGAAGAGATAAACCCAACTAAACCGTGTCAATAATTATGCTGCCAGCACCAGATGGCTCATAAAGGATATTCTCTGGCATGTGGGTAGGCAGAGAAAACATGTTTAATCTCCAGTTATTTGTAGTGGGGCCAGCACCAGCTATCTTTCCTTTTTACTACAGTTCCCCTTTGCTGGTTCATTTTGCCCAAAGAGAAAATGAGGATATTTATTTTATCAGAATCGTTGAGCTGGAATTTGCTTTTTCTAGAAATGTAAATGCCATTTAAAATCCAAAATTATTCCTTGGTGAAACAGTTTCTTTTTGAGGGAGGAAGAAAGGCAAACATTGTATTCTGTGGGGGGAAAATTCATGTTAATGAAGTTATGCCCTTGAGGATTTTATTCTTGATTGTAAAAGCTAAAGGCCAAATAGTGAGTTCAAACATTCAGCCCGTTCCCTAAACTTCAGAAGACCTGCTGTTTTCATTGAGGCTCTTGCCATTGTTCAGAAGGTGACTGTAATTATAATTTAAACTGATGATAATACACTTCCAAGAAGCTAACACTGGGCCTTGTGGAACGATGGATAGCATGCTAGGTGGCATAATCTAAAACCTTTGGGTCAGCTTTCTGGCTTCACCCTAGTCATTGTCTAATTTTAACAGTGCTTCATTTTAGTCATATTGGGGATTGAACCTATAGCTTTACTCATGTTAGACGAGTGACCTGCTATTCTACCCCCAAGGTCTCACTCTGTTTCCTTACCTGGCCTTGAACTTCCAATGTAGCCTAGCCAGTGAACATGAAATCCTCTCGCTTCATCCTCTCTGCTAAGTAAATGGGCATTTCCAAACACGGGTTCTAAGTGTACCACTTTACTTCTCTGGACCTCAGTTCTTACATTCAGAATATCACCCTTTGAGTAGAAAGTACCTTGTGTTCCATTTCATGCTATCATTGGTTAATATAGTCTTAAGGAGAATAATGGGAAACTAAGAAATGCCATCAATTTTATTTTATTCTATTTTATATTTTAATTTAGTTTGACCATCTATTATCTCAATGCTACTGCCAAAGGACAGAAAGCAGCAAATCTGGATCTAAAAAAGAAGATGAAAATGGTACAATATAATTATATATGTATTATATATGTATGTTTTATAATGTCTTTACCAATGTCAATTAGAAGAAATCTGAATGTACTCTTTTTTCCCTTTCTATTGTGTAGCAAGCTTTGGAAAATAAAATGCGAAACAAGAAAATGGCAGCTGCTCGAGCAGGTTGGTGATATGTTTTGTTTGGATGTTTAGTGTTCCTAAGAGTACACTTTTCCTTCCTCCATATAAGGTGCGTTTGATGGCCAATGCATCGTTGCCCTCAACAGCTCATCCCATGGTTCCTACCACCCATGGTCTCAGATCTTCCCAAGTTTCTAGCCAAGGTGTTGATTATTTCTCTTCCATGGAAGGTGGTTAGAAAAAAGGATGGAAAAATTCAACAGTGTAAACTTAGGGGCACAGATGAAAAAGTGATCTTAACACCTGACAGAAAAATGATAAATACTTCCCTCTGGTCATGTGCAAATAGCAAATGCATTAGGGCTTCCTTTGACTAGTTTTATATATGGGGAAAATGAATCCCCTTCTGAACTCATCATAGTCACCATCAGAAGTTTTTTCTATCCTATCACATTTCACTTTTCTTAACACTGAGGCTTAACCCCAGGATCAACCTACACAAAACTGTGTCCTCAGACTTTTTATTTGCTTTTTTGGGTATGTGCTATCACTGGGTTTTTAAGGCTGCCCTTGTATTCACTCTGCAGCCAAGGCTTTCCTTGAATTTGCAACCTTCTGGAGTTGACCTATCAAACAACTAGGATAGCAGTTGTATGTTAGCAGGCTAACTATATTGTCTTTTTAAACCTCATCAGTGTTTAAAATATACTCTAATTGCTGAGTGACTGCATCTACAGATGTAACCAGCTACGTGCTATAAGTACTCAGAAAAATAAATTACAAACATACTGGGCATAAAGACTTTTTATTTACCATCACTAATCAACAATATTGCAGCTGTAGCTAGGATTTGTTTATCTACGGTAATGAAGTTAGACCTAATCCCCTGAAAACAAGACAGTGCATCATTGTTCAAATAAAGGGTACTTTTATTGGCAAAAACTAATGATGGGTCTTGATCCAGCACCACAACCTCCACCACCAACACAATGATAGTAAAAAGATACTGAACAACTTGAACAAAATCTTTCCTAACTCATAACTTTTTTAATAAATTCTTTCTAGTAGTAGAACTTTAATCTCTTGTTAACAATTTTGAAAAATATTCAACTCAAAATGATTTAATTTTTAAAAGAGACACTTATAAAAGCACGTGAACTTGGCCTTGTAAATCTGCGGAGCACTTGTTTTTTGTTTTGCTGAAACTGGGGGTTGAAACTCCAAGGCCTTGTAAGTTTTGAGCAAGATCTCGCATTGAGCCAAAATTCCATGCTTCCTTCCTTACAAACTGGTGTTTTCATTCTTTGTTTGTTCTTATCTTTTTCAAGATTTTTGAGACAAGGTCTAAGTTGATCAGGCCGGTCTTAAACTCACAATAGAGCCCAGGTGGCCTTGAAATTGCTATTCTGCTTCATCCTCTCCAGCAGTTGGGATCACATGTCTGGATCTTCACTTAAAATCCGCAATGAGGGTGTGCTCAACACCGAGTCCACTTCCTTGTGACTCAATTGAGAGCAGGCTGCTTTCACTGGAGCTGACATCTACCAGGGTGCTATTGGATCCACATCCAAGTCCTTGACCACATATTAACTCCCAAGAGAACTGAGCCTTTAATTTAAATAGCTTCCTGGGAATGATAAGGGAATTTCTTTCCTTGTAATTCTGTGTGATTCTGTCATTTAAGGTCAAGCCCACTTGGGTCATAACCTGTGACCCCTCAGTCAGTATCTGGATCTGGGCAAGAGTTTAATAGATGGTTGCAGCCAGTGAGGACTTGTTGCAGAAGATAGGCCTGTTCGGCTTCTTGATGTACATAAAACGCACCAAGGAGGGCCCAACAGTTTAAGAAAAGGGAAAAACTGCTGGATGACGCTAAAGAGCATGACTCAAGACATTGCTTTCTTGTCTCCTTTAAGCTTAAAGTTTTAAGCTATTTATTTTCTCCCAGCATGCAGAAATGTAAGAGGAATCTTGAGAAGCTGACATGAGTGAAGACGATGTTGTACAAGTTGCAGACTAGTCTTGCCCCAACCAGTGCTACAGAGGAGCACTGCAGAGATGCACAGGATTATGAACTCATCCCCTTTCCCCTACTCTAGACAGTTGTCTCCCGCTCTCAGCTTCCAAACCCAACTACACCAAGACAAACTTTTCTAGCTCTCTTACTTGGTTCTTGAGGTACTCATCTTCAAATGGCACATTTTTGCTGTTTCTTTACCTCTTCTTTTTATTGTCAATTAATTATTGATTTCAATACAAATAAGGATTTGGCTCTCTTCACATCCACTCTCTAAGCATTCTGCTCATGTTACTCGTTTGGTTTGGGATATTATTATTTCCTATACTAATTTTCTCAAGATTAATATTTTTCTATATTTCACCAATCCAATATCTAAATTTCTGCTACTCATCCAATTACACTCTTCTACATTCTGTCTCTGTTGTAGAAGCTCCACCACTCTGGAAATTCAGGCACTTTAACTGCATGCAATTATCTCGATTTACTTGTTAGTGGTTTCTTTCTATTCATTTTCTACTTGTGGAATTCCTAACATTTGGCATCTTAGATAAGTTTGTAAAATTCCTATTTATTTCTTATTCTATGTCCTTTTACTTTAACAATTACTGCTTTTCTTAGCTTTATTTTTTAAAATTTCTTTTGGTCTTTTTACTTTAGCCATCATAGCTTGACTTTTACCAAATTATTTTAGCTTCTAAATGGCATCCCATTCTTTTTAAAAATAGTAATATCTTCTCTTCATGAAAATACTAATTTCTCATTTTGAAGTTTCTGAGCTTTTCTCTAAGCTGCTTTGTTTTCCTCTGACATTGGTCACCATTAAAACCTTCCCTCTGTTTGTCTGTGGCTCCTGACATCCAAGGTACAAATCAAATTTGTATGCTAAGAGTATATGAATGGGGTATGGGCAAAGAACTCCATGAAACCCTGTCAGTATATTTAAGTTTTTCTGTCCCAGAAAAATCAGCACCAAATGTCAGCCTAGCAAATGGGGGGATGAGGGTGTGGGTGGGTCTCAACTTCAAGCTTATAAACCACTCATGTGAGCTTCTTGTCTTCACTGTGGAACTCCTTGTAGTTTTCTAGATATTGAACACTTGTATTTTACTTTTTCCAGGAAGAAAAAGAAAGTCCCCCAATCGTCTGCTCGTATGAGAAGTTATACATTGGTGCTAAGAAGGGAAATTGATCTGAGACTCTGATTGTCTTTTGTTTTATTTGTTGGTTTTCTGAAACAGGGTCTCATTTTGTAGCTCAGACTGGTCTCAAACTTTTTAGGTTTCTCAAGACTGGTCTCGAGTCTTGAACTCGCCGTCTGCCAGCTTCAGCTTCTGAAGTCCTGGGATAACTCGAATGTATCACCATCCTCCTCATCCATCTTCTGACTGCCTCTTAGATACCTGAAACCCCATCCTTATCTTGCGTTTTCATTTCTAGAAGATGCTGTTCCTGATCACTGTGTCTTTGGGGATTTTTCTGTGTAAATTCCATTCTTTCTCATCTTCTTTTTTCCCCACTGGTTTAGTATTTTTGTTTGTTCTGACTAACAAGTTTCTTGTTTACCCATTAGTTCTCCTGTTCCCCAGCTCTCAGGTGCTTCTGATCTCTCCTCCATGGCAGGCATTCACATTGCCTCCCAAAGGTTCTGCTTGTTCAGTCCAGTGCACTCTCCTTTGCAGTCTAGGCAAACATTATGCTTTGCTAAGGGGGAAGTGAGTTCATTTTTTCTCAGTAATGATTCTGCTTAATCCACACAATTACTCAGAGAGTGTTTACCTACTGGGATGCAGTTTGCCTTAGGGGATTGGTGAGCACTGCCTATTTTTATTGAAAGATGAAGGATTAGAAGCATCCTGATATAGTGTGTCTAAGGAATTCATGTTACTAGATTAGTTTTTAAAATTGTGAGTGGAAAGTCATGATTTCTATGACATAAATTCTAGTTAAGATTTACTATTATCTTTATTGCTAGCTATAATGTATAACATGATAGTTATCTGGTTCCCATAATGTTGAGAGTTATTGAGAAATGTGCACTGAGTGTCTAATGACAAAAGAAACTTTTATCTGAAAAAATTAAATGAAATGGGTTTCTATACTTATTGCATAAAGTCATTGTGGACCAAATATTGTCACTTGTATTCTTCTTTCCCTAGAATTTGTGAGAACTTTGTAAAATGACATAGAGATATTTTGACTACAAAATTCCAAATATTGTATTAAAGTGGAACAAACTGGAAAGATAATAGGTTTTAAACTACCTCATTTAGAATCATTATGTGCACTAATAGCTGAATTTTCATTTGCCTATTTTTTATCTCTCTCTTTCTCTCTCTTGTTTTAAACAGCTGCAGCTGGTGGTGGCCAGTAACTTCAGCAAACCGCCTGGGAGGCTCTGAAGTACTCTTCACTTCTCTTTATGAATATAGTGAACAAGATGGGAAGGGCCAGTGACCTAGCATTGGGGAACCACTGCCCTGTATGCTACCACTGCGCGGTCATCAAGGCCATAACCTCGAGCATTTACGAAGGGCTCATCAGCTCTCCTTGAGCAAGAAGAATCTCATCATATTCTGTATTTCTGTGGGTTATGATACTTTCTCTCTTACTTCCCCCACATGTTCTGAAACTGAGTTTAAGTGGGTGCGTGATCTAATGATACAAATTACTGAGTATAATTAATATTTTTAAATGTATCAATTTTAAAGGATACTTTTTAAAAAGTCAACATTTCCTTATATGGTCTATTTTTTAGTTTCTTCCATTGGTAGTGGGAATATAATAGCACCATTTTCCCCTCCAAATTTGGAACTATCTAAATGAAATATTCGTTGTGACCATTGGTTGGCTCACTGCTTTATGTATACTCTTTTTATTAATTCATTGATATGATTAAGTTGATGTCTTTCTCACCCATATAAATGTCATATTTATATAATACTAATTTAAAGAGACTTGGTTCACTTTAAAAATATGACATCCTTCCTCCTTTTTTTGTATTTCTACCCATCAGCCCTCAGATATGCCCAGCACCTTTGTATTTACAAATGGATTCAGTATGAAAGGAAAAATGCTTTTCAGGAGATATTTATCACATGTAATTTGATATTCCCTGCAGTGCTGGCTTAACAGTAGTTTATCACCATAAGCAGGCATGTGGTTCTTAGACAAGCTGGCCCTTTATGAATTCAACAAAAGAAGATAGCATTAATGACTGGTGTCCTGTCAGAGTCTCCTCATTTAACCTCCAATGTATATTCCTGAAATTTGATTGTTGTAGTTTGTGTTTGTTCTTTGCTTTTGTTGTTGTTGTTGAGATTAGGAAATCATGCCTTCATTCGGAGCTTTAGTTTATAGTGTCGTTTAAACATTATGTTTATCTAAAGTTTGAGTTCACTGAACGGCAGCACGCAGAGCCCTTCTTGCCTTGTGCTGTAGCCTGGGTAGTGTCTCCTCTCGTAACTAACAGCATCCCTTTCTAGAGCTGAGCTAACCTCCCATCCCTCCAGACTTTCAGGCTTTTGTTGCCCTTTGACTTTACTCCTTCTCTTTAACCTCCTACTGGCTGTGAGTGGTCAGACTGTTCTCTTGCCAATTCTCAACTCACTTCCCCCAATTCCCTTGTCCAGATAGCATCTATTCCCAATCTTTTCCTATTTCGTGACACTCTCCTAATGGGGTTCCTTAGAATGTTACATCTGTATCTTCAGTGTAGCATCTGTAGTGATTTTCTGTGATTTTCCATGGTGGTTATTGTCTCTTGCATGCATGACTAATCTTTCCTGTCTAGACCATAGCTCTTTAGGAGCAGGGATCGTATCTCACTCTTTTATATGTCTCATACAGTGCTGTGCACAGTTGGGCACTGCATAAATACTTGTTAATTAAATTGAATCAATTTGACTTATAGCAGTTGCATTACGAAAGAAAAGACTTTTATTAGGCACATGAAAAATGTTCCTAAGCTGTATGAAATGGAAGAACTCCTGCCAGGCTTTTGTTATCATTAGACTGTAATGCAGATGAGCCCTGTTGGAAATCAAGTATTACCTATATTTTCAAGCCTGCTAATGTGCTGTCTGTATTTAAAGCATTTGATCATAGTTACATTTCTGTTTTGAGTGTAACAATATCTTTATTGTTAAACATAACTGGTTCTAAATCATTTCCCCCAATAAAACAGGTAAACTTCCTAATATTTCTTTTGCTGATGTTTTTGTATTGCTGTAACTCACAAAGGCCACATTTCTATAGTGAATATTACCATTCAAAAGAAAACCTCAGGTGTAATGAATGTGACCTCTCTCCACGTTGGCAGGTATCAGGTACTTTCCTTCCAGAACAACACTCTGTTGGCATCATGTGCAAGGCAACAGAAATGATCTAAATTCAAATGAAGTCATAAAGTAATTTATAGCACAACAAATTGCTGTCTGGTCACTTCAAGTGAATTGCAGTGTGTCCAATGTTTTGAGTTAAATTCACAGGCTGTTCCGGCTTTGAAGGTCCCCATGGGCCATCAGGAAATTTTGCCAAAAAGGAAAACAGGGGAAAATGGCATTGTAAAAACTGTTTGGAATAACCTCACATTCTAGGTAAAACACTGAAGCTGTAATTATACATATCACTCTACCAATTGACTCATCATCTTTCGTACCTGTGTCTAATTTTGACAGCATAAGAGGACATGTCCTTGTCATCTGCAAAACTCACGGTCAAGAACACAAGTTACTAAAATATGCAAAAATATTTTACATAAGTTTATTAAGCTTTGTTGATCACATTAATAGCTATCCTGTGATACAGTAGCCCATGGGCCCCAGCTGAGCATATCTGGAGAACTTCATTATCACGGTCGATTTTCTGAGAAAATTTTCCTCCATAAACTAAAATGTTCACACAGACAACACATAACATTTAAGGGAGTAAGGAGGATTGCTGAAAAGAAAATTAGAAGCTATTAATTACTTCAGATAGAAAATACACACTAGTTTGTTATAATAACATTAGCAGTTATTTTGGAAAATTAATCTTCAAAAGTGAAATTCCAAGAGTATGATTTCCACTGGGATTGGATAGAAGGTATTACTTGCATATAGTCAACAATGTTGGCACCATAGTGGCATACAGACAGCAATGTGTGACATCATGGTGGCATATTGCCCTTATAATTTTCTAATGGCTCACAGACCTAGTGCTCCAGACCTAGATGCCATGTAAACTTAGATGCCATGTTTTCATTTGGTGTAGACTCACTCTTCCATATCTGACTGCTTCCTGTGGGCTTGAGGTAAGGGATGAGCTGCTGTGTTTGCAGAAAAGGTACCCATGAGCAGTAGTGGGAGCTCTATGTTGTGGCTGTTCAGTGCTACAGACCAGATCATGGAAGACAATCAATTTGTTCCCTATTGCTTCTTTCTCCATTCATCAGTCACACCCTGTTTCTTTTGTTTTCATTATAGTCTTATTTTGTTTGCATGTTTGTATGTTTGGCCATGTGCATGCCATTGCTTACATATGAGGGTCAGAGGACAATGATCAGAAGTTGTTGTTTCCCTTCCATCATGTAGAACCCAGTGAGGGGATTTCAGGTTGTTAGATTTAGCAGCAGATACCTCTATCAACTGAACTATTTCTCTGGCAGGCACAATTTTTAAATTGTATGTTAAAGCTATCAAATAGTCACCAATATCAGATTGCTCATGTTAAATACTAAAGCAGGCAAGGGTAACATACGATGTGTGATTTAAAGGAAATTATTTCAAGTTCTGTCTTAGTTAGGGTTTTATTGATGTGACGAAACACCAGGATCCAAACCAACTTGGGGAGGAAAGGGTTTATTTCACTTACACTTAAGCAACACAGTTCATCATTAAAGGAAGTTAGGGCAGGAACCTTGGATACAGGAGCTGACACAGAGACTGTGGATGTGTACTGCTTACTTTCTTGCTCTTCAGACATGCCCAGCCTGCTTTCTTATAGCACTCAGGACCACCAGCTGAAGGTGGCACCACCCACAGTGAGCTGGCCACGCCCACACCAATCCTCCCAGTTAACAGGATAAGGTTCAGGAGTGCTAAATTCCTACATGCTATATTCTTTGCCTCCGGGGATCAGGGTTATTTTTCCACTTGGATATTGCTTAAATTTGATAATAGAAGTCGATCATGGAAATGGATTCAGTACAAGCTTTCAGAAATCATTTACGTGTGAAAGCAGCTCAAACTGCAGCAGAGTAAGACAGATTTTTTCCTGTGGTTTCATTTTGTCAAACATGGTGAGGATAATTGAAAAACAGACCTAAAGATTAAGGTACCTGTGTCACCGACCTCAGACATACAAAATTTATTGGTAATGGAATTCCAATTTCATTGGATACCAAATAGTAATAGAGCCACCAGCAGATGAAAACAAGCCTCCTGCAAAAGAATCCTGGAGACTCGCAACCAATCTCAATGAAACACAGTACAAGATGAATCTATGAAACATATTCATCTCAGGTACAGCAATAGATCAGACCCCTCTGGAAATATTCCTCCATTAGACTGTGTGGAGCCACCACATGTTTCCTTTCTGTAGACTCAGGTAGCTTTGTGACTGGAAGCATTGTTCTGAAGTCTCTGCTAAGATTTGCCTCACAACTGTGTTCATGACTGTTGTCTCTCATTGGCCACTGATTTTTATACTATCATTAGTCTTTTGACCTGAACTCAATGACCTCATTAAGTAAACGTCAATTACATCTTCTTTAAGACAAATTTTAAAAAAATCATGCTCAGTATGGCTTCTGATGGAAATGCATGAGATGATGTTCCAGATCACGGAGCACTAAGCTCAGCGTGTAGTTGAGTCGCAGTGAGGTGACATCATACATGAGCTCCCATTTTGTGAGTCAGAATTTTTTTTTAACTTTAGAGATTTAGTGAATAATTAGTTAAAATTTAAGTCTAGGGAAATGGTTCTATGGATGAGAGTGCCTGTTGTGCCAAGAGACCCTACATGCTTTTTATCTGCATTTATAGTACATGAGACCATGTCCAAAGTAGGCTGGTAATTAAGGGCTATTGGCTGGAGGAGTTCCCACAGCATCTCCCCCTGTTGTCTAAATAATAGAGTTCTAGACCTAATACAAAACTATATACAATAAGAAGGAATATCAAGTATTATCCATGGAAAAGAAGAGGCAAAAACATACATAAAAATTAGAATTACAAGCAGCATGAACAGCATCAAACAAGAAACATATGCTAAATGTTTCAATAGATATCTTAAGAGTCTAAGTCTTATACTAAAAATGGCTTGGCTAAGTCATGAGAGGAAAGTAACTATGACTATCTAGTCTTTAACCCCATTAAGACCTGAGAAGCAAAATAATATTACTTGCGTAAATAGAAAGTGCAATCAAGCAACTTCCAAAAGGAACAAGAAATGATAAAGACAACTGGCTACCTGGGCAATCACCCAACGTCTCACTTGCAATGTTATTTAAATGCCATATTCTACAGTTCTTTGATGTGGTTGGAGATTACCTGTATATGTGGAATATAGTCTCTATGCACCTAGAAAACCTATCATGACTACAAGCTTGACTATTTAAGTGACTACCTAATAATGTACAATTTTAATTATACATTACATTTTAAATGGGCTGTCTAAACACAATATCTTAAAGAACAGAAATACACATAATAAATTTGACCTTAAATTTGCAGTCAGCAAACAAAGCCTATCTGAAAAATTGCAGCTACCAAGAAGCTGTGCTTGGCTTCCATTTTTATGGGTCTAGGAGCCTCTTTTTTTCTTAAGCTTTTTGTTTTTAGGTCTTATGTGGACCCATGCCCCAGATGATGGGTGCCAATTTGTTGGAATACAAGAGTTCCACAATAGCCTGGGATGGAGTATAGCAAAGGTTTATATATCTGAGGATAAACTCAGAGAAAGACTAGTGATCCACAGTCTTCAATGTGTACTGGGAGCTGGAACTGAATCCAGCAGCCAAGAGGCGTATGCATGCTTTTCATCTGCATTTATAGTACATGAGCCCATGCCCACAGTGGGCTGATATCTTAAAGGCTATTGACTGAAGAGGTTCTCATAGCAGTTGCTTCCCTGGCAGCAAGGATGTGTGTAAAGTCAGCTGAAAAATTGCAGCTACCAAGAAGCTGTGCTTGGCTCCCATTTTTGTGGGTTTAGGGGCTCTCTTTTTTTCTTAAGCTTTTTCTTTTTAGGTCTTATGTGGATTATGTTTAGATTTTAAATGTCTCCCAAGGGCTCTTGTTGATAGTTCAGGGAGGCTGGGCTTATGGGGGAGCATGTAGGTGAGCAGGGGTGAACCCACAGAGTGCATTGGAAGATGCTAGTCTCTCTCCTCTCCTCTGCATGAGAATATTAAAGAAACGTTTACAACATCCCTCTGCTTCTTTTTCTTCTCAGACATGAGTTAAATGGTTTGATTGCCTTGGGTATTTTGCTAGGGCGATGGAAAGCTGCTGAACTCATGTAGCAGTCGGCTAGGATTGAGTGCATAGGAGACAGGGCTTCCAGATGAAACTGATGGAGCTGTTTGGGGAGGTGATTCTGAGGTAGGGAAGCACATAGGAAGCGTTGTGGTGGTTAGGAAACAAAGCCTGGCACTGCCTCCTTTGAAGAGAGCATACATACACTGTGACAACCATGGGCTGGCTGTTTGATAGCACAGGCAGTGGTCTATTTGAAATGATCCTGGCTTTCTCATGACACCAACGAATGGCAGGTACTTCCCAGGTACTGGAACTAAGTATAGGGAAAGTTACATAGGAAACCTAGCCTGTGAATCAGAAACTGTGGACTCCAGATATAAAAAGAAAGCTTGCATAGTGCCAATGTCTATGACTCAGAGCATTTGTCCTGGATCCCAACAATGGCTGAAAAGATCTAGGAAAGTGGTTTTTAATTTTTAATTTTAGGAAAACAACAACAATGACCTTTAAAAACTGCCTTGTCTAGAGAGGCCATGGCCCAGTAGGTTTCCTAAACTGTCAATGAGAAAGATTAAGAGACTAATGCGTGCCAGTCTCAGTGTCCCCTCAGAATTGAGAAGAAAACTCACAGCAAGCTCAAGACTTAAAAGGATCTGAGGGTGAAAATGAACTCTCTGCTATGTACTTTTCTGCATCAGTGTCTTTATTCTTCTGCTATCCTCTTCTATTCGGTAAAGTTTTCAGTTTATATACACACCCAAAACAAAGGCAATTCTCTAAGTTTGAATGTCCCTTTATCTTTGAAGGTCCCAAATGTGATCTATATGAAAGACTCCTTTCGTGACTGCATGTCCTGCCAAATGGAAGATAGTCGCAGGGAGGAGGCTTCTGATGTATCTCAGGGAACAGAGTGGAGATATGGTTGTGGGAACCAAGGTTATTGACTGCATTACTAAATTTCCCACTGGAGGTTCCATAGAGTAGGGAGGGAGTGACCCAATATACCAGTATATGGGAAAGAATTGTGGTCAATAATCCATACCCTGCTGAATCTTGCACCAAGGGAAAGTGCTTATGGCTTCACAGGAGATCTAATGTAAGAACCGCCAATGTATAAAAAGATGGTAGGTCCAGCTCCTTGCAAATCTGGGTTCATCTCCATCAGAACACATTCATTCTGGTGGGCAAGCCTTTTGCTCTATCAGCTAAAATATCACTGCATGATTCCTGCAGGCTGCAGCAAAAGATCATGATGACTTAATTGTCTGGCTGAGAGTGTGGAGTGTGGGAGAAGTGCTACAGTCATGCATGGCAGCTTGGCATTTACTGCTCAGTTTGAAAATCTGAACTATGGTATTACAAGCATGCCATCTTTCTCTGGGATGTACAAATCATATTCTTGAGGCAATGTCAAGATTCAGTTCTGACATGTACTGTTTTCTCAGGCCCATGCTCCTGAAACAAAACAAAACAAAACACTTTTTGACATGTACAATTTTTTTCCTAAATGTGCTTGTCCCAGGCTTCCTGAGTGTGGTCTATGCTGCTGATGGAGGAGCTGAGCTGTGAAGAACTGTAACATTCCAAAGTGGCCTGGCCCTAATACTAAAGCACATGAGCTTTTCTCCCAGTTTTCAAAAGGATGTGAATTTTAAGTTTTGGGTTGGGTCAGAAACAAGAAAAACACATTTCAAAAATCCATAAAATAATAGGTAGTACTAAGAATTCTTGGCTAAACCAGTAAGTATCTTGGAGTCACATTCATGGCCAGGTTGATATGATTCCCAATTTCCCAACTATGATTCCACAGTGCAACAGATCTAATTATTACTTCCCACTTTTCCACATTATTTATACACTTGCTACTTATTTATTTAGTGTGTGTGTGGTGCACACATTCAAGTGCACATGTTGATGCTGATGACAATCTTCAGAGGAGTCCATTGTCTCTTTCCATGCTGTGTTCTGTGGCATGGCAGCAAGCATCTTTCCTGCTGAACCCTTTTCCCCACCAATGGCAGAGATAGACGCATGTGATTCACTGTTTCTGATCTCACTGGAGAGAGCATGTATGGATATGTCCACATGTCATCATCTGGTCTCTAGATGAGGTGAAGAACATTGCCCATAGGGTCAGAAAAGTGCATGGGCGATGAATGCCTGACTCTGGATTAGTCTTTGGAACCCAGCATCAAGCATCAGATCTCTTTCTATAGGGAGGACATAAACCACAAACCATCACAGAAAAAAAAACCAGATTAAACAAATGCCTGTACAATTTTAAAAATTCACAATGATAATAGCTAAAGCAATGAGTTCAATATTACAGAGTACTTGGAGAAGTGCATTTGAGGGGGCCATGTTCCACTGAAGACACAGCTTCTATGAAATGAATGGTTGGAGTTCATTGCCTTAAGGGATTTTGATTGCTTAAGACCCCATGGAGAGTAAAAAGTATTCCCCCTAAAAAAGCTTTAATCACTACAAACTAGTTTTGCTTGCTTCAGAGAAATAAACACTACTTTATAAATGTTGTAGAAGCAAATGCAGGTAAGGATAAGGTGAGTAGGCAGGAAACAATCCATGCTCTATATTGTTGGAATGTAAATTATGGAAATCACTATGGAGATGTTTGTATGAACTTTCCCTGGAGAGATGTGAACAAATGCTTGTCCATTCTAGATAGGGTTCTGTCAGCAGACCAAATTCTCCACAAGTCTAGTTTAGTGACCTAGTGAGTTTACTGGATTTGCTTATAAGATGATGACTTATTTATGTGAGCATGGATGACTCAAAGATAGCTGCATCACTTAAAGACCCACCCAAGCATAGGTGATGAGTCTCAGAAGCTGCATTTGCAGAGCTCTCTGGACCACTTGCAGTCAGCTCATAGGAAAGTCTCCTTACCCCAGCAGGTATTTTGCTGCTTTGAAAATCTCTGGCAAGAGCCTTGAGCACTTTGAGACATTCTTGGCCCTTGAGCCTTATGGGTCTCAATCTTCCCTTTGGAAGTGAATGTTTTAAGCCAACAGAAATTTCAAAAACAAAACACCTCCCCCCCCTCAAAAAAAACTAAATAGAACTACCATGTGATCTAGCTATACTATTTTCATAGACATAGGCCTAAATCAGTATACAACACAGTCACTTGTTCATCTGAGTTTATTGTGACACTATTTGCCGTGCACCGCGCCCCGTGTCTGCGCTCTGTGCGCTGGCACCCAGTTAGCGTGAGCTTCAGGCAAGGGGGCTGGAGGTTAAAATACACAGACACAGACAGAGAGACAGCGACACTGGTCATCCTTGAATTCCTCAAGAATGCCCCCTTTTTTGTGTTCAGGGGCAGATTATATAGAGATAGCCATGCCCCAGCCAAACCCACCAGAAATCACTCTCCTGCCACCAGGAACTCCTGAAGGTCTCGTGCTCAGAGCGGCTATAGGCACTCAGATCAGGGGATTACAAGAAATTCAGGATCTGGGGTCTCACTGCTCCCAACAACTATTCACAGATATATCTATGTTTATATACACGTGCACACATGCCTATGCCCACTATGAAGTTTCATTGATTCTAAAGAAGTCACGTTACTTTCAGTAAAATATCTGAAACCAAAGATGATCATGATAATGTTATCAAAGCAAGTCAGACTTGGAAAAGCAGGTATTGTTCATTATTGCTCACATCTAGGGCAAAAGATATGAAAGTAGAAGCTGTATATTATGGAATAGGATGAGGGTCACGGAAACGGAAGAAGAGCACTAGAGGGTAACGAGGGTGAATATGATAAAAGTGCATTTCGTACATGTGTGAAAATGTCACAGAAACCCCACTATTTTGTGGTTTTGTACACACTGATAAAAATGTAGGCTATACTGCATAGTACTCTCCTCCTAACCCTGTCTAATCCAAAGCACAGCAGCATAGATTCATTATTTCAGAATAAATTCATTATTTATTTTTAATATTTTTGTAGTTTTTGACCTTTTGAAAAATTATTTGATCACAGTCTTTCCAAACTTAACATCATATTGTTTCTCTTAAATAACTCCAAACCAAAAAATAAAAATCAATGAATCAATCAAACAAACAAACAATAAAACAAAACATAATACCAAAGCAAAAACAAGAAGTATGGAGTCCCTTTTGTGTTGACCAAATACTCCTGGGCATGGGGACTGCCTTGGTGTATAGTTCATATACCCAGGGAAGCTCCACTGGAGAAAACTGATTTTCTCAGCAGCTATCTGTTTCAAACAGCTTTTGGGTGGGGTTATGGCTTTGCTTCCACCTCCAATTCTCGGTGCTTGGATTTTATTTAGCAGGCTTGAACTTGTCATATTCTTCTTGAGTCCATGTGTGTATCAATCTCCTTGCAGTCATCCATCACTTCTGGCTCTTTTCTCTTGCTCTTCCATACAGATCTCTGAGCCCTAAGGAGAAGGCCTTGATGAAGACATCCTGGTTAGGGTGGAGTGCTCCAAAGTCTCTCACTCTCTGTCCTTGTTTAACTGTGGGTCTTTGTGTTAATTATCACCTATTGCAAGAAAAAGCTTCTCTGATGAGTCTAGAGTGATGTACTATCCTATGGGAATAACAATATATCAATAGGAGTCATTTTATTGCTATGTGTGGATCTCCCTCCTCCTCAGGGATTATTGGCCATTTGTCTGTGAGAGAGAAGAGAGCAGAATCAGGACACAGGGTTCAGACGATTGTGAGCATGAGTGGAAATTGCCTTCAGGGACACTGTTTCAGTGTTATAGCTCAACTTTATTCCAGAGTGAGGAGAAATATATAGGATGGGAAGAGCAGCAGGGGCATCATCTAATTTGCATTTGGCAGCATAGTCCAATCATACAGCTGGGAGCACAAAACCTAATTATATGGGAGATCATCTGTGGGGATTTGTGTCAAAGGTCATGCTTGAGATAGGTCAGACATGCAGACTTAAGAAAGGTTCCAGATAAGATCACCTGAAGACCAGGCCTAAAGACACTATCCAGGTAGTGAGAAGCACTGCTGGAACGGGAGTCTTCCATTTTTCACTAAGCTCAGACAGCTGTCCGGATACGGTAGACTCCACCTTTAAGTACAGGGTACTCCAACAGCTATATTCATTTAGCAAAATGATAGTAGTAGATTTTACCCTGTGTCAGGTTGTTGGCCAATTTATCAATGCCAAGTATCAGTTCAATCTCATGGAGTGGGCCTTTAATTCAATAAAAAAAAAAACCTGATCACTCCGGTAATATTTGCATCACAATTGCACCTGTGTATCTTGCAGACAGGTCTCTGTTGTAGATCCCAGGATTCGTAGCTGTGTGAGAGTGATGATCCTTTGGTAGTACCTCCCAACACTGTGAACACTAATCAGTAGGGTGAAACTCCTAGTTAACCACCAGCTCAATTTCTCTATGTTTGATGACATAAGTAAATGGTGTCTCTAGCAACAGGGCCTTACTGTCAGGTTGTGCAGGGTGAGCAACAGCATTACCGAGAGTCTATGGTGTTTGGGGGCATCTAGGGGACCCTTTGCCAACAACTCAACAATCCATAATTGTTGCTCTAGTTGGGGCATTGTTGTTTCCATTGCATGGTGACTCCATTTAAATTCCTTTTATGTATGTATATATTTAGGGACACTTTCACAGTAGTAGACTACCATAAGTTTTTCAAATGGTCTTTAGCGTCAGTTGTCTCTCCTCGTTTTCCCTCTTTTACCCTTCTTTCTCATCCTTCTCCCCATTTCCTCCTCCTAGTCTACTTTCCCCTTTCTCTCTTTATAACACGTTACTCTATTTTCCCTTCCTTGGAAGATCTCCCCCGCAGCCCCCATCCTTTACTAGCTACTTAACATCTGTATCTTTTGGATTGAAACACACGTGTCTAAAACTTAAAAACTAACATCCATGTGGAATATTTTTCTCTCAGGTCTGAGTTACCCATCTCAGTATGATTTCTTCTTCTTTTTTTTTTGCTTCAATCATTTATCTATAAACTTCATAATTCCATTTTTCTTAATGATTGAATAATATTCTATTGTGTAAATGTACCAAATTTTTATTATCCATTCATCAGTTGATGGACATCTGGGCTGTTTCTAATTTCTTTCTATTATGAATAGAGCAGTAATGAACATGGATAAGCAAGTATCAATAGAGAATTTTTTTATTTTAAATTTCATGCTTCCAACTACACAGGAGATTTTTTTTCTTGTTACATTTCCTCCTGTGAGCTATAACATGGACTAAGACCTCAGTAACAGCCAGTAGACTTACACAAAACATGAAGTTCTCTGCTGTGGGCTATAAAATAATAAAGACAGCAGGTTCAATTTTTATGTTTTTCCACTACCCCTATGCTGTAATTCTGCATCACAGATTGAAACTGTAGGTCATATGCAAGAGCTCTCCCTATCATTGTTTTCTAAATGACACAGTCTAGTGAAGCACGAATATTAAAAGCCCAAAGACAGAAAATGGGGTTCAACCCGAAAACCAGAAAAGCAAACAGCCAAGCCACTAGAGAAGCTTTTCTCTACCAAGGCAGGGTGATGGAAAACTAAGCAGCCTAAGCCTGTGTCTTCTCTCATTTAATAATCCCTCTAGTGCTGGGATTAAAGGTGTGTGACTCCCTAGTACTGGGATTAAAGGTGTGAACCACCACACACCTGGATTTTTTTCTGCATTTATCAAGTATAGAGCAGGGTGGCCTTGAATTCAGAGATCCATCTGACTCTGTGTCTCTAATCCTGGGATTAAAGGCGCATGAAACCAATGCCTGTCTGACCTCTAGTGGATTTAGCTTTGCCTCCGCTCTCCAGGCAAGATTTATTTATCAAAATAGAAATAATATACCACTACAGTTTACCTCTTTGCACACCATTTATAGTGCATTAAGTGATAGTTCCTGGTGGCTATTATGCATGAAGAACTTCCAGATCTGAGTTTAAGGAGAATCTGAACACCTTTATTATTACATCACATATTAAAATATTAAATACGGGGGCCTGGGGAGATGGAAAGCAAAGTGCTTTCCACACAAGCGTGAGGACCTGAGTTTGCATTGTCAGAAACCATGTAAAACTAACCCTGTAGCATGTGTCTGTGAGCCCAGTGTTCTGATAGCAAGATAAACTGTGGAGACAGGAGGATCATGGGCCAGGTAGCCTGACTATGCCACTAAAATTGACAAGAGAGGAATTGACGAGAGACACTGTTTCAAAAAAGGCATTAGGCAAGAAGAAACACTGGTGTGCGCGTGTGTGCAAGCATACACAGAGCGAGACTGGTGTGCGCATGTGTGCAAGCATACAGAGAGAGAGAGAGAGAGAGGAAGGGAGGGATGGAGGAAGAAAGGGAGGGAGGGAGGGAAGGAGGAAAGGAGGGAGGGAGAAAAACTATAATACTTTAATATTAATTATTATATGCGAAAGCATTCAGTCTACTGGGAAGATTCTGTACAAATCAGATTCTAATATTTCTAATAATAGAAATTCTCTCAGTAAACAATCTGTTTTTGCATATTTGTCAAAGATTTTTTTTATTTGCATTTTTTGTTTGTTCGTTGTTGCTTTTGTTTAATGTAATTTCTATCCTCCACAGGCTTTCTTCTCAGTCTAGGATTGGGAGTTTAGCTTGGGTCTCAAATATGTTAACACAAGGTGGCGCTCAAACTTCTCTTAAAGTCTTAGATGGCGCAAAAGACACAGAAAGCTAGAGGAATTACTTTAACTGTATCCTGACCATCTCGGGCTGCAATGTAAGATACATACTTCTAATCCTCATTAGTATTTTTATGAGCAACATAAACATGAACTTTGAAGTTTTATCTGTGATGAAGATGAGAGAATGGCGCCGGGACTCTCAGTTGGGTTTTCATACATTTGAGATTATTATTAACCTCTGCTGAGATAATTCTTACAGTATCTTCAGAGACACTTGTTTCTTTTAAATTTGTTTTGCAATATCTTTATTGGCTTGTATTCATTGTGCATGGTTCTGAATTACTTAAGAATATTTCCATACAAGCACATAGTATGCATTGCAAATAATCTACTCATAAGCCAAACCCTCCTTTCCCTCCCCCCTCTATCCTCCTGTTCATCCTCTTTGCTCATCTAGGCAGTTTCAACTGTTTTCCTATCATATAGACACATTTGATTTTAAGAGTCTATATAAAATTTGATCTATAAATAAGAAAATATATGATATTTAACAATGTGACATTATTCTTCTTTATAGCTAAAATTTTCCATGGTAAATATAAATCATAGGTTTTTTTTGTTCATTGTTTATGGACTCTCAGCTTGCCTCCATATTGAAATTCAGAGTAAGCAACATGGGATGTCCCTCTCACCTCTCCTGATAGAACCTTCCTTCTCACCTCTCCTGCTGGAATCCTCTCATGCTTACCAAGGAGCCCAGTCCATTAACTTGTTAGCTTTTTTGTGCATTCAGAACATCTCTTCTATATAAACCAGGGAAGCTGCATTTATGAAATCTCAATAATGTGGTTGCCTAAACAAGACCTGTACTGTACAATAACAACACTAGTTGGCATGCCAACATGGAAGAAGGAAATCTCACAGGGCCTCATCTTAGATGAAGAGTTGTAGGCAATCAACATCTACTGAGGGGAATCAGTCTTCTCCAAAGATGAGACCCTGATAGGTTATCCAATGACAAAGTGACTGTGATTTGATTTAAGCCATGGTCCACACAATGAAACCTGTACTTGGCACCATTGTTGGGCCAAGGGTATGCGACTAGATATGTCATAGGCTTAAGGGAAGAACTACTATGACTCTCCTGCTTAAGAGACAGGGTGTGAAACTAATGTCTCATTATACATATCAACACTCAGCAGAGAAACCTCTAAGGAAAGTAAGTGACTGATAGTTGCTTGTGGAGGTAGAGTTAAGTTTTCTTTAAGAATGTATCCTTCATAAATTAACTGTAGTCCAGCTAAGGCCACACACTCAAGAAGGTAAGGGCATCACAAATTGGACATTATGAGTATAAAAAAAGAAAGAATAAAGGGAAGGGATGGAGGGAGGGAGAAGACACACCAAGTTGCTTAGGGTGTTAAGCAGGGGGTGGAACTAAGGAATTAGGGAAGGGAGTGGATATTGTAAAAATTCATTGTACAGAATTATCAAAGAACTAATAATATTGAAAAGATCTGTGCCTTAGTATGTGTTTAATATTTGCTTTTGTTGTGCTGACAAAGATCATGGCAAAGTGGGATGATATTCCTAATAACATGTTTGTTTTAATTAATTTTATGAAGAGAATATTATAGATTAGATAACTTAATTGTGGTTTGAATGTGGTATATTCTCCATGGTCTTAAGTTTTTAAATACTTTGTCCCCAGGTTATGACAAAGTTTGGGAAAATTTTGGCACCTCTCGGTAGAACCTTACTAGAAGAAACACATCTGTAGGGGCAGGTCTTAATGTTCAATAGTCCTGGCTCTCTTCTGTTTTTCTTTCTACTTCCTTGCTGCTGATCACTGTGACCAAGCTGGTCTCCTGCTTATCTTAGGGTCCCTTCTCTGTGTGAATCAGACCTTCTCCACCATGACAGAGCACTCTTCTCAAACTAACCGGAGTAAACTTTTTCCTCCTAAGTTGCTACATGTCGTGTAACTAAAAATAACAGAGAGAATTTCACAATTCTGGAGGCTAGGAAGTCCAAGACTGAGGACCCAAATCCTTCTTTCTGTATCATAAGGTGGCATTGGAACACAGTAACAGGAGAATGCACAGGGATATGAACTCAGTTTTAAAAGAGTTGCAACTTCTGTGACCCACTTCTGTGTGAAAACAAAGCTTAGTAATGTGGGCTTGAGTCGTGTTTTGAGATCCATACCTCTTCATTCAGTTGCACTGGAGATTACATATTTTAGCATTATGAAATTTGTGGGGCATTCTGATCTTCACTGTTGTGATATTTAATTTCAGGGTTCCCAAGAGCCAGAAAAATAGGTACTGGGGAAGACAAGAGCATTTGAGATACCGAGGTAATTTTTCTTAGTGCTGGTTAGAGTGTGTGGGGTTAATTCACATGGCTGCCCATTTGTTTTGCAACCCAGGAAACCCAAAGGCAGCTTGAAGCATAAGAAGGTGATGACACAATGAATGACTGTCATCCTTTCTTCTCTGGAAACACAGCATGTCAGCTTGCAAAGAGAGCCCAAATCAGCTCCTAGTGTTGAGATGGAGTTGCCTATGACTAATCATTTTACTTGCATGAACTTGGGGAATATGTCAGAGGTATTGTTTTAAAAAAAAGTAACTATCATATGCGTCTTAAAACCAGAATCTAAAAATTATCAAAAAGCCAACGGCACTGTTCTGTTTAAGTGGACCAAATTTTGATAATGAAGCCATCAGGCTGCTCACCTGATAGGGAGTGACTGCTGCAGGTGAGGATGTCAGAGGGAATTAGTTCAGACCGACAGTCTCTAGAGGAGCTGGGTAAGCATGGAAAAACCTCTGCATCAGGAAAGTTTTCTTGACCATGGTAGAGTACAAACCCAAGAAGGATTAAGACATTGTTTTGAAACAAACAAATCTCACGCCAGGTTACTGGCATCACTTTTTGAAATGGATGCGAAAAATATCCACAAAACACAGAAAGTTCCAGCCTCCACCTTTGCATTGCTTCTTTACGCTTTGTCAATGCTTTCAGGATTTAAAAAAAAAAAAAAAAAAAAAAATTGTCTCCTTTGAACTCCTTGAAAACGTTCACTGACTGTTTAGTAGGTGTTAGGGTGCGGGAACAAAATTTTGCACAAACCTCAGAGGAACTAATAAGTGCTGTTTTAAACTCAGGTTTAAAAGCCCTAGACAAGAGATTCAAAACGGTCCTGGGTGATCACTTCTGCCATGTTCCATCTTCTTTTTACATAAGAATCTTGGGAGAAATAAAAACCCACAAAACTGAAATGGTATGGCTCTACTAATAATAATCTTAAAGTAGCTGAAGTCTCAGCCAGCTAGAGTTGCTGGTCTCAGGTAGATAATTATCTTTAGCACTGGTTAAAGAAGACACAAAGGAGTCAGCAGGTTCTCCCACTCACCCCAAAAAATAATATGTCATCGTCTCTGTGTATGGATTTTTACAGATACATAGGCATGGATAAAGTCTTCAGTTCCACAAGGCATTCTTTAATTTACACAAAATATTTACATATTCCCCCTTTTTGTTTAAATAAATGCAAAGGTTTTAACTAACATAGTAAAACTATATATAATAAATACAATGATTAAATACAAATATATATATATGTGCAAGAATTACATTAATAATGTTCACTCCATTTGAATTGGACAAGTTCAGAGAAAATATGCCATTATCTATTTTATGTTGGTGAGTCCAAAGTGTTGTACTTAATTCATCTTTTATCTTAACTGGTATTACCAACCCAAAATTATCTATTTATGTTTCTCGGCCTTATATAGTTTACACCTTTTTTGTGAGCTTCTTATCTGAATTTCATAATAAGGAAACCTAAAACTATAACTGTCTAGTCTTCAACTCCATCAGAGACCTGAGAAGAATATAATATTACCTGAGTAAACAGGAAGTACAGAGTAAACAACATTCAAAACTAAGAAATGAAGGAGACAACTGGCTGCAGGTTCCTCTGTAACATTGGGGCATCCTTATTCAGCTTGCAGGCCTTGAATATCTGACTGATTTTTCTGGAAGCATGAATTTTGAAAGACTGTCCCACTTGTCTTTGCAAATTTTGGCAGTCACTTTTGTTTCCTGCTTGTCTAATTTGGGCAGCATACTGTCAGCAGTTAAAGCAAGCAGAGTTTCCTGCCCACTATCTAACTTTTGCCACAAAGAAAGTAAACTCCATATGGATTTTCTTTGATACCCATCATCTCTGTAGTAGATTCGCACCGCCAGGAGCAGTTAATTCTCTTTGCCATTTCAAGAAAAAGCAACTGTATATTCCTTATCCGTCAGATGTCTCATTTGTACATTGGTTTCAGATCCTTTACCTGGGTGTCTACATTTCCCTGAAAAGACAAAAACAAAACCTTATCTAAACCCTGATTTGGGGGATGTTGCATTATGGCAAGTTATATCTGATCAAATGAAAATCATTTGTTAGTTTTAAAAATTAGTTTAGATTGAATGGTCATGCTCTTTGTTAAACTATCTCTTCTTATAATCAAGCAATCACCCTTATTCATATCTAATCTTTATAATATTTGCTTTATGTTTCTCCTGCAGTTTGTTTTATCTTATAAAGCTGTTCTATTCAGAGCAGTAGGTTGTGGGGTTTTGTTTGTTTTTATAATAGATATTAGGTCCTTTAATTGTTCTGGGGAGGAATTTACCCCATGGAGAAACCCTATACACATTTTTCAAACACACTGTAATCCATTCAGAGTTTTATTTCTGTCTGAACCTGTCATTGCTGCATATCTGTAATCATTTTCTAACGAGAAATGCTTTTAAAATGATAACTATTTTGTTCACAGTGGCCCTGGATTCTGACTCTGCTTCTCTTTGTCTTTTAATATAACAGAGGTACATTTACTGACAGCTCTCTGAGCCATGTTCACTACCCTAGCTCCAGAGACACAGGGGTTGTATGTCACCATTTAAGGGCAGGACCTCCAAAAAGGGCCAAAGTTAGAGCTCCCAGCATGATTTAGGAAGCTGACTCTCAAAGAACTTGCACAGTTTTTGTTGCTAATGCTGAGAGGAGAAGACTTTTCTTAATGAAGTCATGCATCTGCTCAAAATAAACAAACAGAGCCTATCTGAAAAAAATGTGGCTACTAAGAAGCTGCACATAGCTCCTGTTTTTATGGTTCTAGAAGCCCCCACTTTTTTCTTAAGTTTTTTTATGTCTTATGTGGATCCATGCCTCACGTTACGTGCCATTTTGTAAATGGAAACTGCTTTTTGTTCTGGATGCCCAGAACCAACTAACAACACAGAAACTATATTAATTACAGCACTGTTTTGCTTATTAGATCAAGATTCGTATTAACTAACTCATATATCTTAAATTAATCTATTTATCTGAATATTACCACAAGGCTATGGCTTGCCAGAAAGTTTCCAGGATTCTTTTTAACTAATTCTTACATCATAAATTAACCCATTTATTTTAATCTGTATCACCACATGGCTATGGCTTACCAGAAAGTTTACAGCAGCAGCGTCTTTCTCCTTCTGCAGCTACATGGTATCCTCTTGACTCTTGCCTACAATCTCTCTATATCTCTGTTTGGCGTTCCCACCTGGCTTTGCTCTGTTAAACCATTGGCCCAAACAGCTTTATTCATCAGTCAATAAAAGCAACACATACAAAAAAATCACATATAAATTTACCTATGAGATGATATTATCAAGAATACACAAACATCAGTGTGCTTAAACACAGTTATTAAAGAGAGTAAACTGTGATTGAAAGTCTCAACAGTCTTATGTGGCATTGCCACCTAGTGAACAACAACTCTTTCAGGACTTTGGAGTCAGGTATGCTACTGTACAGCCCTGAGTGTTGTCCAAGACAGTGCCAGAACCTGGAGCATGGGAGCCACTTCAATGGAAGAATGGATGAAGAAAGTGTGGAATATATACACATTAGCGTACTGTGCTGCGGTAAAAAACGACTTCTCAAATTTTGCATGCTAATGGATGGAAATAGAAAACACTATCCTGAGTGAGGTAACCCAGACCCAAAAAGATGAACATGGTATGTACTCACTCATAATTGGTTTCTAGCCATAAATAAAGGTCACGGAGTATATACCTGGTGAATCTAAAGAAGCTAAATAAGAAGGTGAACCCAAGGAAAAACATATAATTATCCTCTTGGCTATGGGAAGTAGACAAAATGGCCGGGGAGAAAATTGGGATCTTGGGGGTGGGTTGGGATGGGGATAAGGGGGGATGGGGAGAGAAAAATGAGAAGGGGAGGATTGGGGGAACTTGGGAAAACAGGATGATTGGGATAAAGGAAGGTTGGATAGGGGAGCACGGAGGCACAATTCTTAGTTAAGCGAGCCCCCTTAGGGTGCGCAAGGGACTTGAACCTAGAGGGGCTCCCAGGGGCCCAAGGCGATGTCCCCAGTTAGTTTCTTGGGCAGCTGAGGATAGGGAACCTGAAATGACCCTATCCTATAGCCATACTGATGAATATCTTGTATATCACCATAGAACCTTCATCTGGTGATGGATGGAGATAGAGACAGAGACCCACACTGGAGCACTGGACTGAGCTCCCAAGGTCCCAATGAGGAGCAGAAGGAGGGAGAACATGAGCAAGGATGCCAGGACCACGAGGGGTGCACCCACCCACTGAGACAGTGGGGCTGACCTATTGGGAGCTCACCAAGGCCAGCTGGACTGTGACTGAAAAAGCATGGGATAAAACCGGACTCTCTGATCATGGAGAACAATGAAGGCGGATGAGAAGCCAAGGACAATGGCACGGGGTTTTGATCCTACTTCATGTTCTGGCTTTGTGGGAGCCTAGCCAGTTTGGATGTTCACCTTCCTAGACATGGACGGAATGGGGAGGACCTTGGACTTTCCATAGGGCAGGGAACCCTGACTGCGCTTTGGCCTGGAGAGGGAGGGGGAGAGGAATGGGGGGAGGGGGAGAGGAGTGGGGGGGAGGGTGAGAAGGGTGGGAGGAGGGGGAGGGAAATGGGAGGCTGGGAGGAGGTGGGAACTTTTTTGTACTTTTCTCAATAAAATAAAATTAAAAAAAAAAAGAAACACAGCAAAAATGACAATCTCACTGAAAGCAATTTACAGATTCAGAGTAAATGTCCATTAAAAATTATAGCAACATTTCTCATAGAATTCAAAAGAACAATCCTCAACTTTATAAGGAAAAGACAAGAACTCAGGATAGCCTAAACAATTTTTAAAATTCTCTGAATGTATTACAATCTTTGATTTTAAAACTTTCCCATAGAACCATAGTTTATATGCCTACAACTAAAGATTTTTTACCAAGAAGCAAAATTTTTAAATGGAAAAGAAGCATATTTACCTTCCTTTTACTGTCCTGAAGCTGTAGTTTTTTGAGGTTAGTTTTCTTTTTGCAAACCTGCCTGGAAGCTTCTGCTCCGTATGGCAGGGGGTTGTTCTTTAACTATTATGATTGGCTTATTCAAAAAGGCTATTACCAATAATTAGCTGGAGAGTGGATGTCAGATCAGATGAAGTAAAGGGAAACTTCTGAAGGTCACTTTGCCCCTAACTGAGTCAACACCTAAGGGTTATCATGCCCCTATTCAGAGAGATGGAAAGTTTCCAACATCTCAGTACTTGCTTGTATAGCTGTTATGTCCTTGGTTTCCAGGGGAGGTGGGGAAGTACTGAGAGTCGTCAGAAATGGCTTCAGATTTTTCTTAAAGTTTTACATTTCCCCTCCTTATTTGGCCTAATATCCCAATCCTGGGATATTAGTAAATTTGGGGGACTAATTGGATCAGTACACAGAAATTAGCAGTATCATCAGAGATACAAGGGTTAAACCAATGTTGTAGGCTCATCATAGATCAATAGAGAGCACCAGGTACCAGTTTCATGTCCTCTTAAGATTTGGGAGAGTTAGGTTACACAGGTATTGATATTGAGGGGTTGGAGTCCCCAAACATACTTTTGTTAAAGTTAACTTTTTCTGTTGCTCCCATCTACAGGATGTATGCGTGTTGAAACTGCCAGATGAGGCTATTTTCTCATAATAGGGAGAGCCTGCTGACAGGCTTAGCCAGCAAGATTGTGTCAAGCTGGGGTCAGTACTATTTAGCAAGATAAAGGCTCCCTGCACAAGGTTGAATAGTCCTTGGCTGGTGGTGGGAGGTGCCAGCAGAGAAGCAGGGAGAGTAGCTTAGTCCAGTCGGCAGCAGCAGGCCCTGGTCAGATAGTACTGGTTCTCTACCTTAGCATAATGGTGAAGGTTACACCTAAATCTTGCTGCTGTTTCCTGTTTGGGAAATACCATGGCATGCCCCAAGTCCTTCCTGACACCCATGGAGACAGTCCTGCTGCTTGCTCCTGGGAGACAAGTGTGAGAGATGTCACAGGTTCCTGTGTTCCACATGGAGCTTTGCTTTGGAAGTATAATTTTTATGAACAGTTATCAAGTCCCAAGAAGAACTAGGTTTTCAATAAGCATTTCCAGTAGCTTTACATTTTGTACCACAGTACAAAAATCTAGCTTTCCCAGGTAACGATGTAGGGAACCTGGTCTGGGTGGCCATGTGGGCAGGTTTGGAAGATTTTTTTTCCTTGACCTGTAAGATAGTATCCAAGTTAAATGTCCCATCCCATGGCCAGCCCACCTCAAAAGAGAGCCATTTTGAGGAACAGAACGTCTGCCAGTGTTTCTTCTGGATTTTTACAGATTAATTATGAGCTTGATCTTTAACCTCCTTCTAATGATCTAAAGTCAGGGTTAAAGTG
This sequence comes from Microtus obscurus, assembly GCA_963919715.1. Classification (NCBI taxonomy): domain Eukaryota; kingdom Metazoa; phylum Chordata; class Mammalia; order Rodentia; family Cricetidae; genus Microtus; species Microtus obscurus. The sequence goes on from CAWTZC010002514.1 coordinate 40,971,331, forward strand.
GTAGTTAATTGTTGTCCCATTTTATCAAAGACAAACTGATACACAAGAACAAAAATCAAAGAGACAGACACAAACTCAAATCCAGAAGTTGGTGCTCTTACCACCACTCTGGTGCAGAACTGAAAATACACAAGAACAAAAAGACAGACATAGACTCAAAATCAGAAGCCGAGCGGCAGCAGATCCAAAAATACAGATGGAGGATCACGACTCCCCCGGGGACTAGGGCGAGCGGCCTGATCACTCCTCATTCCCACAAATGCCCATGAAACGTCTTTCAGGGCTCAGGGCCAGAGGTCTGGGACATGTCTGCCCCCTCTCTTGGTCCTGTTTCAATACAGACCCTGCGCAGGTACAATTTTCAAATTATTGATTCACAATTACACAGAAACAGAAACACAATACACAGACAGACATAAAATGAGCTCATTCAGGATCTCCTGTTTACCAAATGCTTGCCCTATGCCTGGGGGTGAATTCTTGGCACTATCAACACCAACCAGGGGCATTTCTCATCAATAAAACACAAGAAGTCTATTAAATCTTTCTTTTTAACTCTTATTCCTCTCTCCCTGAATGATTGCTTAAATTCTTGTCTGAATTTCTATTCCTTGAAAATGCCCATGTCTATGGGGCGACAATGATCCTACCTTGTCCTGCAGATCTGTCCGAGTCCCGGGGTGCACTCCGTCACCCGATAGGAGGCCATGCTTCAAGTCCCTGGTTCGGGTGCCACTTGACCTGCCCAGCAGGTCCTAAGTTACTCCAGGGTCTTGAAGAGGCACTCTCTGAAAGACATGGGGGGAGAGAGAAACGGACGCCAAGCAGTATTCCTTGTCAAGGCATCCCCTTTATTGAAGCAAGTTTTACATCTTATATACTCCTCAGTGAGGAGCTAGGGTAAGGGGGAACTGAGGACAGGGGGAAGGGAAGGAGGAGCTCAGTAGCTAGGCAACTAAGTGAGGCAGTTGCAAGGTCAGTGGCTAGAACACCTGTTGTTAGTGATAAGCAGCAAGCCGTGAAGACCTCTGTGGTGCTTCCCAGAGCTCGAGTCTCCACGATCAGCATGTAATGTTTTGGCTAACTTTAAGTTTTCTGTCTCATGATTTTTACTTCAAGGCCCTGTGAGATGTGAGAAAGGGGAAGCCTGAAATGGCTCCTGACAATTCATATCAATAATAGTCTCTCATTAGGTATTCAGATGAAGCAGAGAAAGGCATTTTAAAGTAATAAACACATTTTTTTTTAAAACTAAGGACTTTAGTAACAAACTAGCATGACCCCAACATTACATGTTGACAAAGCAATGTGAGTCTAGCATTGCTCAAGTCTGGAGCAAGGGTTTCCCACTAAGCAATTGTCCCTGCTATCAGGCTTTGTAAAGGTCATGCAAACGGGTTCCCATCCCTTCCTTTCACAAAGTGCTGTGTCATTGGGATACCTGATCACAGAAGGACTCACCCTCAGCTTCAATGCTCACAATGCCAGCAAGTGAAAATCACCAGCTACCTAATTCTTGACCTTGAAGCAAAGATTATTCAAGGAATACTGAAAGCTGCTTAGTCTTAAATGTTTTAACAAGGCAAATGAAAATGATATCTGAACACAGATATGGCTGTGGACATAAACTGTCCACATTACATTAAGCAGAGAGTACACTCCACAGTTGTTACTGAACCATTCACAGAAGTATGACTTACTCTTCTCCTGCTGTGACAGAACCCCTGACAAAAGCATTTGGAGACGAAAGGGCTTATCTGGACTCTAGCTTCCTTCTCATTCAGGAAGTAGAGTGATGAATGCTGCTTCTCTGCCCCTCCCTCCTTTATCCCCACCCCACACTCTGAACTATCTCCTCTTCCAAGTTACAACTTCCTTTTTTTTATATAGAGGCTTTACACAGATTTAAAGAAACCAGCATTTTTTTTATGTTCTGTAAGTTCTGGACTGACTTTCCTGATTTATAGAGTCCAAATAATTAACATACATAGTTCGGGTATTTCATCTTACTCTATCCAGTCTTTTTCATCTTTATCATTGCTTTTTTTTAAAATTTAAAGGTAAAAAAATTCCTAAATTTTCAGGAATTAAAATAACCTAGCTGAATTATATGTGTTTTCTACATTTCAGGGTTGTACATTTCCAATTATTCCTTGGCAATTTGAGAAAATTAAAAAATATTTTTCTTTTCTTGAAGTTTATTTTTCATTCTAAATGATATTCCCATTGCCAGATTCATCACATTTATATATCTGTCAAATGAGAATGGGAAGTAGATAGGTACTCAGTTAATACTAGATACATAAACAGTGTATGGATTCTGTTATTACCGATCGGGCTGGTGGAGCTCGCCATGAGAAAAGCGGCTGCAAGGTTCCCAGCAGCAGGGGGGCACGTGCCTCGCGGCCGGTGGCGGAGGAACAGACACGTAAATGCAGGAAATAGCCATAAGTATTTATTGAGGGAGAGAGAAAGGAGAGAGAGAGAGAGAGAGAGAGAGAGAGAGAGAGAAGGGGAGAGACAGAAAAGCCCGCGTGTACACCGGGAAAGATGGCAAAGAAGAGAGCGAGATCTCAGGCGGGGTTCGGAGGTTAAAGGGTGTGGGCGTGGCTAGGGCGGGACCAAAAGAATAACATTTGCACATCTTGCTTTTAATAAAAAAAAGCAAATTAGACGCTCCAGTTTGAAGGAATTGGGGCGGCGAATTCTCAAGACTGCTTCCGGCTGATTGTGGGCGTCGTCTTGGGGGGGGAGCACGAGAGAAGGCTGGGAGCATCCTGGCATAGCTGGTCCCTTTGCTTTTGACCGGTGTTTGTGGCATGGCCTAAGGTATTGGCAGGACAAAGAACAAAGTTAAATTAAGGAAAATAAATTTAGGACCAGGGAATTGAGGGGGTATCTGACCTGTTTTAATTCGGCTCCCTGGAACTCAAGAGAACTCCTTGGGTTTGTGAAAACAGAAGTTTTAGACATATAATGACTGTAGCATAAGAGATAAATTTGATTTGAAATTTGTTTGGTGAGGTCACCTTACAAAAACCTCAACCTGGCAAAACCTCTCAGCTGTCAGACTGTCAGAGATCTTTGAGAAGTATAAGATTTTACTTGAGTTACTGATTAAAAAATGACAGAGAACTTACTTGGTTGGCACCCAGAGCTACTCTTTTCTGGGTCCTCCATGGTCGCTGAAGATTGTACTTGAGCTTTGCTGTTTAGTGCAGGGCCTGCCAGGCTCCAGAAGATCCTGTGGGCTAAGAAATCTGTAGGAAGACAGGCCTACCTTGACCTGAGCAGCTAGGCTGTCGATTCCAGCGATTCCATCCACGTCTAGAGATCTCTAGTTTAGATGAAAGGCAGGTTGGCCCAATGGTTAGCGCTCTGCAGTCGAAGCGAAATACAGAAGGACGTTGTTCTCCGTGTGTCTGTCTTCTTTGGAGGGAGCAGAGAGCTGCTGCTAGGAGCCAACCTGTCTCTTTTTGTTGTTGTGAAGAGTTTTTAAATATTAAATACTTAAATATCACATTCCCCAGATCTCTGAGCACTTGAGGGCTGGATTAAATATAGCTGCAGTATACTGGCTCTTAACAGGTAAGGTCCACATTTGTAAAAGGGCAGAAAGAAGAAACTTCTGGCAATGGAAGAACTGACAATGGTAGAAAACAGCTTAAGAAACTTAAAGGTACATACCAGCTTAAAATATGAGACTCATGATTTTGTAGTCTGAAATGAGATGTAATAAACAATTATTATGCATTGAGAGAGTGAACAAGAATTGAGCGACGTGGATGCCTCTGACGGGCCCTATCAGAGACATTTGCCATTGCTCAAAACATATTTAACAGAGTTAGCATGAGGATTTTAGTGAAAACCGGGTGAGAAGGCAGGGTAAAACCGGGAGAGTGAAACCGGGAGAGTGTGGTCACGTGATCTGGCTCTCAGCTAAGATGGCCACCGCCACGTGTAGTCTGCTCTGTTGGAAAGCCCGCCATGCCATAACAAAAGCCACAGAGGGGAGGGACAAAAGGCTGGAACCGAAAAAACTCGTCATTTACAGAGACTGATAAGTGTGAGGCATTTAAAGCATGAGGCCAGAGTGATAGGTCTGGATGGCTTGGCTCCCGTGGTTAAGACCACGAAAACACTCGCAAAGACCGTGGCACCTCAAGCCTACAACGAGAACGGCTTCCCGTTAAGGCGAGATGCAGATGACACGAACACTCACAAGCCCTATGAAAAGGCGTCCGATTTCATAGGGGGGAGTGCTATGACCTGGCTGAACCCACTCAAGCCTCCAACGGAAGAGGGATTCAGCCAAGGTCAGGCCACACCGTAGCGGCCGTGCTGCACCAAGCAGCCTACTGCACCGTAGCAGTAGTCACGACGAAGAGAAAAAAGAAAAGAGAACTGGAGACCCTGGGCCTCCAGGCACGAGTGAGCTGAGGGGCTGGCTAACGCCATCCCAGGCACGGGCTTAGCACAGGAGACAAGCCGAATTGAATGCCAGCGAAGGGAACAAGTGGAGGTCCCCCCATCCCTAAAAACCGCTAAGAGTTGCCGGGAGCTCAACGGTCAATCCCTTGGGTCAGAAGAGATGGTTAAGCTGGCAGGAAGGGAACACTCACGGTTGGCTGATTAGTTGTTTGGAGGAGCTGCAGCAGATGGAACACGTGGGTCGTAGGCCGGCGAAGTGGAAAAGAACCTGGTTCGGGAGTCACGCGGCACCATTTGTTATTCATTAAAAATGATTACCGATCAGGCTGGTGGAGCTCGCCATGAGAAAAGCGGCTGCAAGGCGTAAATGCAGGGAATAGCCATAAGTATTTATTGAGGGAGAGAGAAAGAGAGGGAGAGAGAGAGAGAGAGAGAGAGAGAGAGAGAGAAGGGGGGAGACAGAAAAGCCCACGTGTACACCGGGAAAGATGGCAAAGAAGAAAGAGAGATCTCAGGCGGGGTTCGGAGGTTAAAGGGCGTGGGCGTGGCTAGGGTGGGACCAAAAGAATAACAGATTCCTTCTTGTGGAGAGGACTTTAAGTTAAATCAAACATTCATTGGCTAGTACAACAAATTTTGTGCCACCATTTCCCTAACATATTTTCTAGGTTGGAAAGATAATAGGACAAAGGTTTTGCGACTATGTTGCTGTTTACATTTCTCTTTTGGTATTTTTTTTTCACACCAAAGAGACTAGAATATAGTGATCAAGGCTTCATGTAGGCACCAGCTTGACTTCTCCATGTTCAGCGAGTTATTTGTGGATGTTGTGCTTAGCAATGGGGTTCTTCTGTCAGTTTTCAGAGAGTAATCCTTTTAGCAATACCCCTGGTTGTTTAGGGATTTCCATGGATCCCTTGGCAGACAATTCAATTTAATGAAACCCAGTTCCTCCCATGGCGTTGGGAGCAGTGAGACCCCAGATCCTGAATTTCTTGTAATCCCCTGATCTGAGTGCCTACAGCTGCTTTGAGCACGAGACTTTCAGGAGTTCCTGATGGCAGGAGAGTGGTTTCTGGTGGGTTTCACTGGGGCTTGGCTATCTCTATATAATCTTCCCCTGACACAATAAAGAAGGGCATTCTTGGGGAATTCAAAAATGACCTGTGTCGCTGTCTTTCTGTCTGTGTGTGTTTGTGTATTTTAACCTCCAGCTCCCTTGCCGGAAGCTCAGAACTGGGTGACAGCACACAGAGCACAAACACGGGGGCACGGTGTGCAGAAATTGGAGGTCTCCACCGAGATATTGGCACCCTGGAAGTTTTGCCTAGCTATAAGAGGTGGTCACTTGAGATTCTATATTCTTCCTAAATACAAGTCATCAATAAGATCACCTTCACAGATTTCATGAAGTTTCTACACCACTATGTATCCACTTCCAAGTTTCCCCCAATTCCACAGATCTCTTCCATCCTCTTCTCCTCCATCTCTTCTCCCCACTCTCAACTTGATCCATCTTGCTACCATCCCTACTAGTCAACATCAAGTTAAATGGAAGTAAACTCAAAGCATATCCACTAAAATCAGGAAAACGAAAAGACTGTACACTTTCCTTTCTATCCAAAATAGTGCCCGAAGTTTAGTTAGAGTAATAAGACTAATGAGAAAGATCAGGAGACACAAATTATATAGAAAGAAGTCAAAGCATCATTGTTTGCAAATGATATGACAGTATATACAAGTGATCCTAAAAAAGTCCACCAGGCAACTTCCACTGAGTAAACACTTTCAGTTAAGTGACTAGATACAATATCAACTTAAAAAAGCAAACAAAAATAGTAGCCCTTCTATAGACAAATGACAAATGGACTGAGAATGAAATCAGGGAAACAATATCTTTTACCATAGCCTCAAATAATAAAAATATCTTGGGGTAACTGTCACCAAGCAAGTAGAAGACTTGCATGATAAAAACTTCAACTTTTTGAAGAAGATAATGGAAGATGGAGTAACGTCCCATGCTCATGAACAGTAGGATTAACATAGTAAAAAATGACCAGCCTATTAAAAGCAATCCTCATTAAAATATCAAAAGAATTCTTTACAGATATTTAAAAAACAGGATAGCTAAAACAATCCTGAGTAATAAAAGATATGATGAAACTTTCATCATCCCTGATTTCAAGCTGTACTACAGAACTATAGCAATAAACACCACATGGTATTGGATGGAAAACAAATTAAAGAGCCATTCATAACTCCACACAACTCTGGACACCTGATTCTGATGAAGAAGCCACAAATACATACTGTAAAAAGGACAACATCTACAAATGGTGCTGCTCAAACTGTATGTGTGCTTGTAGAAGAATGCAAGTAGATCCATACATATCACCCTGCATTAAATATAAACAATCTGCAAGAGAATACATCTGTGCTGGTTTTGAACAAATTCACAACATTGACCGTCAAATAACATACTACTAAACGGAAGCTTGAGTTCGGAGATGCCCAAATCACCTCTATCCTTGATGATGATACGAACCAATTTTCATATCATTAGTTCAGGAATTAAAAATTAAAAGATAAGAGCAAAAACCTCATGTTAAATACTTTATAGAACAAATTGGCACATTGAGCTTCATGATTATGGAGAGTTTCAGTGTTCCAGAGCAAGAGACAAATTATGTCAGGCCATCCACAATCCCATAGCTATTCATTGTCAACCTCTTTTTCTAACCTGGCAACCTTGAAATTTTCAGGTAACATCTTTCAGAATATATTACACCTTCCAACAACTCAAATTTCAGAATTTCATCAGGTAGCTCTGAGACTGACTGCAGAGATTTCCCATTTTTCTGTAACTGCCTATATGACACACCCATCAATATATCTGAAAATGTCTTGATTTATGACTTTCTTTGTTCTATTATGTTGTGTAGAAGATTTCTCTGTAAATTAAACATTGTAATTTTCTAGAAAGCTCCTTAACACAGAAGATAAACCTGTCATAAAGAACTTCCTGACACTGACCAGATTCACTGAATTAGTCCCTCCCTCCCAAAAGTAAATAGCAGAGACTGCTAAAAGTTACTTGAGAAAACAAACTGGAAACAAGACTCTCAGAAGATGCAAGCTGCAAAGAACACTATGAGACAAGACCAGTCACCTGGAAAAAACAGAAACCAGGCCTGCAGGCTAGAAGTGATTTAGACCTACTGAGTCGCTTGGAATGGGTACTTTTGAATATGTTAAGCTGCCTACAGAACATACAGTGTGTTCCAGGTTCCAGGTTTGTGATCTGTGACCCATCCTAGGATACATTTCACTGATACATCTGTCTTCAAGTCATTTATACTCCTGTAAGCAACCTCTCATCCATATTCCTATAAGTAATCCTAAGAAATCTTTGGTTCACCATGTTGGACTTTAGTGGTGGCTGTGCTTTGGTCTGGCACGGACTCCCTAAAACATTTACCTATAAAATGAAAACATTTTCAAATTGGGGCTTGTTATTTGGCTCAATTCATGTCTCATTTGAGAATAATCTGTCTCTTATTTTCTTTGAAGTGAGAGACATTTTGAGTTTTAGTTTTGATGATTTAACACAATGCACCTTGACTATAAGAATAGGCTGGACACATATACCAGAATAAACCATTGTTCATTCATTGAGATGACAAGCACACTGTCTTCTCCTGTGTTGCCACATTGGTAAATCATTTCTGGGACCAACTCTTTCCTTTGGTTTGGTAGAGAGACTATATGTTTATCCTGAGCAAGCTGGATATCATTTTATTTTCACCTGGAGTGTTCATTGTTTTAACCTAATAACCCAATAATCAAAGTAATTATAAAAGAAAAGTTTGGTTTCAGAGGATCAAATCAGTCTAAAAGGTTAAGAACAGCATTTTGAAAATTAAAATGCAGTAGAATATAGTATGTACCTGTGCATTTTATGTATTGTAACTCAATATCATTTCATAAACTTTTCTTCAAATACACTGCTAAAAATGTTATATATATTACATAATATATAAGTATATATTTTGTTCAGGATGGCATGAAAATATGCACCTTATGCATTATATCTATAAGTATTTGTTGGAAATAAAGTTACTGTAAGTCATAATCTCTGGAAACTAAATGCCAGGTTGATTAACATCCCAGAGTAGGATTTAAAAGAGATCATATGACACATTGAATGGTGTAAACTTCTGGGAAGGGATGTCACAGCTGCACGATCAGCATGGTGTTCTGAACTATTACAAACCTTCCAGCCATAAAAACCTGTTAGAGTCTACAAATCTCACAATGAAACATTTGATGGAAAGTGTCAGTGTTGGGTTCTTGGAGGATCAGGCTCAGCTTCTTTCAGGTCTTTTTTTTCTTTTCTTTTTTTTTTTTACCCAGATCCTAGTGATATTGCGGTTTTCAACATTCACAGATATATTCCCCAGGTTCCTCTGTAATCTCATGTCTGAATCTATTGTAAACCAACCCAGGCTGCTTCGTTTTTCTAAGACTTTGAGAGGAATAATAATTCATCTTTGATTAGATATACCTATGGATTAGAAAATTGATGAATGAACAACTTTGGTTAATATTCCCCAGGGATTACAAAATATTAAAACAATAATGCCAAAATGTTATTTCAAGATAGATTATTTGAAAACACACACTGTTGAACATTTACCTAGCTACTGACATCACTCAGCACAGAAGGATGTTAAAGCACAGGATCATCTATAGAGGTCAATGGCTGAATTAAGTGACTAGAATACAAATGACTTCCAAAATGTTTGATATCAGCTAACTCTTAAAAATGTGATTTCTTTCTCAGAATGTCCATTATTATATAAAGGTGTTACTAAGAAGGAGCATTAATCACTCTACATCTTGATTAGAAGGAAGCTGGAGTCAAGAGAAGCCATTTTTTTTTCTCCAGGTGCCTTTGTCAGGGGTTCTGTCACAGCAGGAGAACAGTAAGTCATACTTCTGTGAATGGTTCAGTAACAACTGCATATGATATTCTCTGTTTAATGTAATGCGAACAGTTTATGCTCAAAGCCATATCCATGTGCACATAACATTTTCATTTCCCTTGTTAAAAACATTTAAGACTAAGCAGCTTTCAGCTTTCCTTGAACAATCTTTGCTTCGGGTCAAGAATTAGGTAGCTGGTGATTTTTACTTGCTGGCATTGTGAGCATTGAAGCTGAGGGTGAGTCCTTCTGTGATCAGGTATCCCAATGACACAGCATTTTGTGAAAGGAAGGGATGGGAACCCATTTGCATGACCTTTACAATGTCTGATAACAGGGACAATTGCTTAGTGGGAAACCCTTGCTCCAGACTTGAGCAATGCTAGACTCACATTGCTTTATCAACATGTAATGTTGGGGTCATGCTAGTTTGTTACTAAAGTCCTTACTTTTTAAAAAAAAATGTGTTTATTACTTTAAAATGCCTTTTTCTGCTTCAAATGAATACCTGATGATAGACTATTATTGATATAAATTTCCTTTCCTAAGGTAAAAATTTAGCCTTAAGAGAAAACTAAAGAAATGGTTATTTTCTAAGATAGTGTTGCTTTTGCATATTTATCCTAAGCTATAAGAAAGGAAGTTATTTAAGGGGTTAGTTCCCTCAGATACTTCATATGAACACTTGATATGTAATACAGGAGCAAAAGAATTAAATATTGAGTACAGGGTCAGAATGGACCCTACCAATCTTCCCTCCCCTTTTCTTCACAAATTAGGATAAACTCTGTGAAGTCCACATCAATTGGCTCCCACTACCATGTGAAATATAAAATGTAAGCTTCTTGGCATGTGTTAAATATGCTTCATGGTACACCTGGCTCACCTCCTACTCCTTTCTCAACTCCTTTCCTCATAAATGCTGAGCTTCAGATTGCTACCAAGAAGAGAAGTCTCTGTCTTGAGTGTGTGAGCTAGACTATGCTGTCTTCCTATCTGAAGGCTGCCCACTTGTCTTCTCATTCCCTCCTCCCATATTTGTTCCCTCTCTCAATCCTTCCCTTCTTTCTGGGATTACAGGAGTGATCCATCATGCTCAGCAAAGTGCTTCATTTCCTCTTACTTTTGTTTCTTCTTTGCAAATTTTGGCTAAATCCTTACTGTGTTAATTACTACTTGAGGATTCAGTCTTGATTCTAGGAAATATTTCCAAACCCCTAAATCCACAGTTCATTTGCATCCTTCAAGATCTTACAGAGTTAATTGATGGAAATTCCCCTCCTTTTGGTGACTATTGATCTATTACTTCCCTTGAGTCCTTGAAAAAAAGAAACAAACATTCTGCAGGTAAATTAGTAAAGGCCTGGAGAAATGCAGCTCAGTTTCTCTCTTAACCTTTCCTCAGTTTGCAATATCCTAGTACTAGGGTCTGAAAGTATGCTTAGACCACTTTCAGAAATGTATGCATTGACAGTGGTTGCTAAACTAAGACTTAAGATTTGGAAGCAGTAACCCACTATGTACATTTAAACTGTAAGGTGTGGGGATCCTACAGGGATCTAGGACCTGATGTAGGCAGGCCCATTTTGCCTTGGTGCTGCTTTCGCCACAGGCTTGAAAATAACTATGTGACTTTGCAACCATCTTTTTTATTGACATCACCAGGTTTGGAGCACACACATGGCGCCAAGATGGAGACGATCACATGAACCAAGATGTCAGCACTCACATTATTGCCTAAGATTCCTGATTCACCAAACCCTCAACACACCTCTTTGCAAAACTGGTAATTCCCATGTCATTGGTATTTAATCCTGCCTTTCAATCTTCTCCTAATTTCTTTCCTCCTTTCATCGTCCTAAATGTTCCTGCACAGAAATGGCTATAATGCTCCAGGTGCTGGCACTGTCTTGGACAACACTTACTGCTGTACAGTAGGATGCCTGACTCCAGAGGCCTGAAAGAGTTGTTGTTCACTAGATAGCAATGCCACATAAGACTGCTGAGACTTTAAATTATGGTTTACTTTCTTTAATAACTATGTTTAAGCACACTGATGTTTGTATATTCCTGATAATTGTACTAATGTCTCTTCTACCCTAGATGATCTAGAGATTCAGCCTTAGGCCATGCCAAGCATACCATCTTAGCGGTAAACTTATATGCGATGTGCTTCTCTATTTATTCTTTTATTGGCTGATAAAGCTGTTTCAACCAATGGTTTAACAGAGCAAAGCCAGGTAGGAAATCCAAACAGAGGTATAGACAGAGAGTAGGCAGAGTCAAGAGGATGACATGTAGCTGCAGAAGGAGAAAGATGCTGTTGCTGTAAACTTTCTGGTAACCCATAGCCGTGTGATGATACAGATTAATATAAATGGGTTAATTCATGATGTAAGAATTAGTTAATAAGAAGCCTGAGCTAAGCCGGGTGGTGGTGGAGCATGCCTTTAATCCCAGCACTCGGGAGGCAGAGGCAGGTGGATCTCTGTGAGTTTGAGGCCAGCCTGGTCTACAAGAACTAGTTTCAGGATAGGAACCAAACAAAAGCTATGGAGAAATCTTGTCTAGAAAATCAAAAAAAAAAAAAAATCCTGAGCTAATAGGCCAAACGGTGTTGTAATTAATATAGTTTTTGTGTTGCTGGTTGGGTCTGGGTAGCCAGGAACAAAAGAGCAGTCTCCATTTACAAAATGGTACCCAACGTGAGGCATGTATCCACATAAGAACTACAAAAGCTTAAGAAAAAAGTGGGGGGGGGTCTTCTAGAACCACAAAAACAGGAGCCATGTGTAACTTCTTGGTAGTGACATTTTTTCAGATAGGCTCTGTTTGCTGGTGGTGAGCAGATGCATGACTCCATTAGGATAAATCTTCCTGACTCATCATTAGCAGCAAAAACTGTGCAACTTCTTTGAGAGACAGCTTCCTGGATCATGCTGTCAGCACAAACTCTCATGTTTTGGGGAGGTCCTGCCCTTAAATGGGTTGATGATAGTGTGCTACTAGTTACTTGATGGTGACATAGAATCCCTATGTCCCTGGTGCTGAGGTAGTGAACTTGTCTCACAGAGCTGGCAGTTAATGTACCTCTGCTATTTTAAAAGGCCAAGAAAGGCTGAATCAGCATCCAGGGTCACTGTGAACAAACTGGTAACCATCTTAAAACCATTGCTGGTCAGAAAATGATTACAGATATGCAATGAAAACAGGTTTAAACAGAAATAAACCTCTGAATGGATTATAATGTGTTTAAAAGATGTGAACAGACGTTCTACATGGGATAAACTCCTCCTCAGAACATTTTAAGGACCTAATACCTATTATAAAAACAAAGAAACAAACAAACAAAAAAACGACAATATACTACTTTGAATAGAACAGCTTTATAAGATAAAAAATAAGAAACATAAAGCAAATATTATAAAGATTAGATTTGAACAAGAGATCTCTTGATTACAAAATGTGTTTCCTACTCCAAAGAATGTTCTCCCCCTTTGCTCCAGTTAATTCTTCTAGTAAACATTCTGCAAGACTGACCCAGAAGTAAGTTTCTTATTTTTAGATCTAATCAAACTGACAACTGTCACACATCTATCTTCAATGATACAGTTTTCTACCTGAGTACCCATATATCCCTGCTTAACTGTCTTTGGAAGGCTTTATGTCTTTTGCAGCAGACAAAACAGGCTTCTCTATACACACATGGATTTATACTTTTCTAATTTATAAACCAATTTTCCAAAGCTTTACCATATCCTTTGAAGTATTTTCCCTTTTTTTTGTTTGAAAAATGTATGGTTTATTGAATCAGTTAATAATTTTTAAATTTAAAAATGATACTGAAAGAATTGATCTTTCATTTAACTTGTACTTCTTTAACCAGCACATTTAACCAGCCACTCAGCTAGGCAGAGAACACTGGAACTCAGAACTCTCTGCTCTACCAAGAGAACATGAGAATATAACAAACAAACACATAAATAGATAAACATGTATTGTGATATGTGCTCCTAACTTACAAGTATTTGATTATTTTTATGAACTATTATTTTAAAATGGAGACATTAGCCGGAAAAACTGGTGACATAGTTAGGTGTTGGGATGCTTGCCCATCAAGTCTGAGGCTCTGGGTCCCATCCATAGTACCAGAAAAGAAAGAGAGATGGAAAAAGTCAAAGCAATGAGGCCGGGACTAGAAAAAAGGAAATCACCAAGAGCCTTTTTCTGGGTTCTTTCTTATAAAGTCATTTTTCTGGGTTCTTTCTTATGAAGTCATTGATCTCACTGATAAGGTCTTCCCTTTCATGATCCATTTTTATCCCATAAATACCACTTCTCAAAGCAGCACACTGAAGGTTATGACTTTAGCACGTGCACTTTGAGAGGAAGCAAACATTTGGCCCACTGCAGAAGAGTGTATTCCACTATTCAGTTATGTTTTGTGCCTAATTTTATTTTAATTTATTATTCTTATTAGTAGAATGTTCAACTACCTATGTAAGGAAGAGCTTTGCTTTCATAAAAAAATTGCTTGTTCAACGGAACTGTGTATTGATGTGTGCCTGTCGAGCTGGTTTCAGTGATGGCAGAAGTCATGGTCTGTCCATTTCTTGGTACAGGAGTTGGAAGCCATCACTTAAATATAACCCTGTATTTCTTTATATGTATGTGTGTATGAGCATGAAATTTAGCTTACCATTGAGAAGGAAGTGATTAAATATTAATTGCAAGGACCCCATGTTTAAAAAGTACCAGCTTGCACAGGGCGGTGGTGGCACAAGCCTTTAATTCCCGCACTCAGGAGGCAGAGGCAGGCGGATCTCTGAGTTTGAGGCCAGCCTGGTCTATAACAGCTAGTACTAGGACAGAGATACCTTATCTTAAAATGTCAAAAAAAATACATAAATAAAAAAATAAAAAAGGTACCCGCTTTTTCATCAAATGAAAGCTCAGGGTCTAGTCATGAGGAGGGCCTACCCAGTTCCCATCATTTTACTAAAACCTTATTTTCCCTCTTTAAGGAGAAAAATGAATGAAAAAGTCTTTGACTTTTGTAATCATCCTTAGAAATAAACTTTTGTATGAAGTAAATTCTGGGCTTGGCAACAGTTACATTGGAAATTCCTGCCATAGTCCAGTACTGAGCAGAAAAAAAAACATCCTGGCAAATGAAGCCAAAGTTTTGAAAAGCACACATACTGGTTAGTAAGAACTTGTTGAAAATTAATAGACTGTCATTGGTAGCCGCCTCCAAAGTCTTTTTTGACTACAAGCTGCGATTCTCGATTTAAGGAGTACATTACTACATAGATATCTAGTGAAAGACAGTGAATGATGTACCTACTCAGAGAGTAAGTGAGAATGCCAAGAATGTTTTGCAACATGTGGTTTTACCTTCTCGGCATCAAATAAACAAGTTTTGGATCCACAACCAACTATGACCCTTGCAAAATGCAGTTGTTTGGGCATTGTCCAGAGCCCTAGTCTGCATGTTATACAATAGCTGTTGTGCAATTGTGCATTTAACTCAAAGGGCATTTGTAAAGGAAAAAAAAAAAAAACATGTTTCCAAAATGAAAAGGGAGCAAAAGATTAGAGGAGCAGAAGTTTCTATCTTAATTCAAATGAGAGGCACAGGGTACTCAAAGACAACCAAAACGTACTGTCTGAGAATCTAGAAGAATGTTCTATTCCCCTGGCCTGATATGTCTCCTATTTTCCCCAAAATACAACTATTTTAAAAACATAATCACTCTGACTACAGGGCAAGTCAAGTTAGGCCCCCCTTTGCTCTATTGCTTAGCTGAGGTCATCCTTATGGATTCTTGGGAATTTCCGTAGAGCCAGGTTTCCTGATAACCCTATAATGACTCTCTCAACTATCTCTTTCTTGCTCTCATCTCTGTCTTTTCTCCATCTCGACTATCCCATTCCCTCAATTTCTCCTCACCCCTCCTCTTTTGCCCTCCCATTTCCTTTCTACTCTGCCTTTTCCTCCATTCCCATGCTCCCAATTTTGTCATGTGATCTTGTCTATTCTGACTTTCCAGGTGGATCTATTTATATTTTTCTTAGGGTTCACCTTATTGCTTAGTTTCTCTAGGATTCTGAACTATAGGCTCAATATTCTTTGTTTATAGCTAGTATTCACTTATGAGTGAGTACCTACCATATTTATCTTTTTGGGACTGGGTTACCTCACTCAGGATTGTGTTTTCTAATTCCACGCATTTGCATGCAAATTCAAGATGTCATTGTTTTTTGTTTTTACCATTTTTTTAACCTCTAACATGTAAATGTAACACATTTTCTTTATCCATTCTTCTGTTGAGGGGCATCTAGGTTGTTTTCAGGTTTTGTCTATTACAAATAATGCTGCTATGAACATAGTTGAACAAATGTCTTTGTAATATGATTGAGTGAGTATCTTTTGGGTATATGCCCAAGAATGGTATTGTTGGATCCTGAGGTAGGTTGATTCCCAATTTTCTGAGAAACCACCATACTAATTTCCAAAGTGATTTTACAAGTTTGCATTCCCACCAGCAATGGATGAGTGTTTCCCTTACTCCCCATCCTCTCCTGCATAAGCTGATGAATATTTTCAATATCACCATAGAACCTTCATCCAGCAACTGATGGAAACAGAGGCACAGACCTACTCCAGAGCACTGGATTGAGCTCCAAAGTCTAGTTGAAAGGTGGGAAGAATGAAAATACGAATAAAGAAGTCAAGACCATGGTGGGTACACCCACTGAAACAGTCTACCCGAGCTAATGGGAGCTCAGCAACTCCAGTCAGACTGGGAAGGAACAAGCATAGGACAAAACTAGTCCCTCTGAATGTGGTTGGCAGTTGCATGGGCAGACTGAGGGACCACTGGCAGTGCCACTGGGATTTATCCATACTCCATGTACTGGCTTTTTGGGAACCTATTTTCTTTGGATGGATATCTTGCTCAGCCTAGATATAGTAGGGAGATCCTTGGTCCTTCCCCAATGTGCCTTAACCTCTCTGAGGGTTGGATGGGGGTGGGGTGGGAGGGTGTGTGGAGGGAGTCAGAGGAGGGGAGGAAGTGGGAACTTGGATTGGTATATATAATGAAACAAGATAGTTTGTTTTCTTTTTTAAAAAAATAAAATTCTATATAAAAACATAATCACTCATTTATTCATGTGTTGTTTAGTCTTCCTTTCTGTGAGCATAGACTAAGTTACAATAGAATTGACATGTCTGAGAAAGATGAAAATATTTACTACTTGTTCCATAAGAAAGGTGCCATTCTCTGCTCAGATGAATAAAACGTTCAACATAATTTCCGTGTGTGTACCTACTTATGTGGAGGAACCAAGCTGATCTTTCCTATGATGTGGGAAGTCCTTCATATGTGTTGCTTTTATTGGATAATGAATAAAGAGTATGTCTTGGGCCTCGCAGGGCAGGATAGAGGTAGGTGGGAAAAACTAAACTGAATGCTGGGAGAAAGAGGTCAGAGTCAGAGAGACTCCATGGAGCCTCCAGAGGAGAAAGATGCAAGGCACCAGCCGGAACCTTGCCAGTAGGCCAAGAGCCTAGTGGTAAAATATGAAATATTAAAAATGGATGAATTTAAGAGATAAGAGTGAGCTAAATGTATACAAAAGCTAATAAGCCAAGCAGTGATTTAGTTAATACAGTTTTTGTGTGGTTATTTTGGGCTGATCAACCAGGAACAGACAAGCAGCCTTCCTACTACAAGCCTATGTGGGGATCATCTTAGAGTTATCAAGGTAGAAATAAAAAGGAGGAATAACAGAGAGGGATGCTTTGCCTGGAATGAGATTTCAGCCTTATCCTGTGTGGTCTATGATCATAAGCTGTATTCCTTTCTGTGTTTAGCAAATGAGAAGCTCAGGTTAAGATGAAAAGGTAATCAGGTTCCCAAGCTCCTGTTCCTGTCCTAGCTAAGTCCCCATGAATGGGAGATGGCAACTTTACTACAAAAAGGTTGCCATTGTTCATTCTTAATAACCAGAGCATCCAAAGAATGTTATCTAGTTCCTTCCATCTCTTGTGCTAGAGCATCTACACAGAGTAGCATTGTGTTCAAAATGAAAACACTGAAGGTCAAAATGATCATTTACAAAGTTCAAGGCTTAAAACATTCAGGATTCAAACTATTAGGGAGTGATAATTACAGTCTTTCTTGGTACACCACCTAGACTTAGTGGAACTCAGTGGTTCTCAATCTTCCTAATGCTGCAACCTTTAATACAGTTCCTCATGTTGTAGAGACCCCCCCAGTCATAAAATTATTTCACTGCTACTTCATTACTGTAATTTTGCTACTTTTATGAATTGTAATGTAAATTTCTTATATGCAGAATATCTGATGCATGGCCCCCCCTCCCAGAGGGTGGTTACCCACAGGTTGAGAACTGCTGTCCTAGAATAATTATTCACAAGTATAAATCCTTCCAAAATGACATTCCTTTCACTTTCAAAGATTTTTCCTTTTCAAATAGTATAATGCTCTTTGAGGATCTATGAGTGACTGTGTCCTCTGACTAAAAGGCCTCCACAATTTTCTCTTTCCACTGAAAAAGCAAAGATAGTCTGAGGATCTGATTTTACTCAGAGTGGAAATAGACCTGATTGTCTGAATTTTTAAAGGTGGCCAAAGACAGTCTAGAGAGAGGACCTTTCTCCCCAGCAGCATTCTAGTCTGGGACATAGTATATTCTGCCAGCTTTGGCCAGAAAATTCATGGTCTTCTGTAGTTGGTTGTTTTTTACTTTTTTGTCTTTTGGAGCACCGCCACCCAGCTCCCAAATAAATCATATGGAGACTTGTTGTTTTTTATGAATGCACAGCAATAGCTTGGTTTATTTCTAGTCAGTTTTTCTTAGCTAAAATGATCCCATCTACCTTTGACCTCTGGGCTTTTATTTTTCTCTGTTTTCACCTTTCCTTACTTCTTATTTTGTGGCTTGCTGTGTAGCTGAATAGCTGAACCCTGATACCCTCCTCCTCCTTCTCTTGGTTATCAATCTCCCTCCCATATTTCTCCTATTTTCTCTCTCTTCCTGTCAGCCCCACCTATCCTTTCTCCTGCCTTGTTATTGGCTGTTCATCTTAATTAGGCCAATCAGGTGTTTTAGAGAGGCAAAGTAACACAACTTCACAGAGATAAACAAACACAACATAAAATCATGAGATCCACCAGGTTACACAGTAGATCAACTGACATTTAGAAGGCCAACCCACCAGACATTTACACATCTGATGGATGATAAATTCACACAAGGATGGCCTGTGAAAAATGCTGCCTTTTGAGTAGCTAGCTGTAAATTCTCTTCTGTGATAAGATAATATATTCCCCTTCTAACTCAGCTTTGGGATTCTTAAGCAGTGTATGCCTCATATGTTGGGCACAATTTTCCTGTGTTTTGTTAGTAGAATGACTTTTTTTCCCCAAAGTATGCAATTCTGGTGACTAAAACAAGACAGTCAAACCTTTTGTCCCATACTGCAATAAAAAACAAACAGATGAAAAACAAAAACAAAAACAGGAAGCCTGTTCTCTATAACTCATCAACAGTACGATTTGGTAAATCAGACGTCCTTGTGGGGTGATCACAGGGGAACTTTCAGATAGCAGAATTGCAGGTATCTATCTAACCTTGCTAGATCTAAGCCTTTCAAAGATTTATGCTAAATTAGGTTGATATTGTAGGTGTCTGTCCTTGTTATATCATAGGCCTTCAAGAGATCAATAGCACCTATGTTAACCTACGTTTCCTTCACTGACACCTTCCTGCTTTGATTCAGAATAGCAATTAACTCTTTGTACCAGCTTTTGATGCAATAGACTAATTGCTTTTGATTAGGTCCTGGGATTCAGGTGATAATAAAGGTTGTTAATTTACTAACCATGTTCAGATATTATTAATCATACTTAAGAAATATAGAATAATGCACATATTCTTTGCCTATTCCTTAGTTCTCTCAATGGTTTCGTTTTCTCCCTTTGTAACTTTTGTGGAGGCCCCTTTAAGAAACGGCAGGATCCTCCCCACAGCTGCTGGGATGGTTAGCTACAAACTAGTTAATAAATTTTGCTACATATCTTCACAAAATGCCTGTGTCCCTGAGAATTTTCCTTGTACTTTTTTCATTACTAACAAGTTGTTAATGAATGGAGATATATATATATATATATATATATATATATATATATATATATGAGTTTGTAATGGAGAAGAACTAAGATTGAAGAGGAATGAATGTAGAAGGATAAAAATGTAGAAAAATGAAGAAGAAAAAGAATGCAGAGTAATTAGAACAAGAATGAACTGGAACAGAGTGTATAACAGAGAATTGGAATTAGAATTGAGACAGAGAGTTAGAGCACTGGACTGAGCTCCCAAAGTTCAGATGAAGAGTAGAAGGAATGAGAACATGAACAAAGAAGTCAAGACCATGATCACCCTCTGGAACAGTCTACCTGAGCTAATGTGAGCTCACCAACTCCAACCGGACTGGGAAGCCACAGGCATAGGATCAGACTAGTCCCTCTGAATGTGGCTGAGAATTATGTGGCTTGGACAGACTGAGGGGGCACTAGCAGTACCACTAGGATTGATCCCTACTGCGTGTACTGGCTTTTTCGAATCCCATTCTCTTTGGATGTATACCTGCTCAGCCTAGATATAGTAGGGAGGGCCTTGGACTTTCCCCAAAGCAATGTGCCTTACCCTTTCTGAGGATTGGATGGGGGTGGGGTAAGAGGGTGTATGGAGGGAATGGGAGAAAGAGAGGGAGTGGGAACTTGGATTTGGTACTTTTTTAAAAAATCTAATAAAATAAAAAAATGTTCCCCAGCAAAACCAAATTTAATACATCTTAAAATAATATTGTATATCTCTCCCCCAGCTGCTATTGACAACAGAACCTCTCCTTTACTTCACAAATTCCCAGTTTCCCAGTATATCCAAGGAGGGAACGTTACGAGTTGTTTCCGGGGCGGTCGGAGGAGTAGGACTCCGATGGGTCGTAGCCGTAGCCGCTCCCCGCGGAGGGAGCGTAGGCGATCCGGGTCCACATCCCGAGATCGAGAAAGAAGGCGCCGAGAAAGGTCCAGGTCCCGGGAGAGGGATCGCAGAAGGAGCCGCTCAAGATCTCCACACCGAAGACGCTCCAGGTCTCCAAGGCGTCATAGGTCCACATCTCCTTCCCCTTCTCGACTGAAAGAAAGAAGAGATGAAGAGAAGAAAGAAACTAAAGAAATAAAGAGCAAAGAACGTCAGATTACTGAGGAAGATTTGGAGGGTAAAACAGAGGAAGAAATAGAAATGATGAAATTAATGGGATTTGCCTCTTTTGACTCCACAAAAGGGAAGAAGGTAGATGGTTCTGTAAATGCCTATGCCATAAACGTGTCTCAGAAGAGGAAATACAGGCAGTACATGAATCGGAAAGGCGGATTCAACAGACCTCTGGATTTTATTGCATAAGACTTGAGGTGTTGGAGGATTTCCTCCCGCTCATCTGGGTCAGAGAGTATTTTATATTTTGTATTTCATACACCTCAAAACAGGATCTTGGTTCTTCCCTCTTGTAAAGTAAGAAAGTCTTATTTATGACCCTGGTGTACCTGTTTCCTCAGGAGGTAGCACACTTGCCACGGTCCTGCAGTGCTCACAGCCCGTTTGTCTTGCTCCTTTGAGTCTGTATGTGCTTTCTTCCTGGATGCTGTTAGGAGTTCTTAAAAACTGAAAGTGACGTAGATGTGAGTTTCTTCAATAAAACAGTATTTCTACCCATTTAAAAAAAAAAAGAAGAAGAAGAAGAAGGGAACGTTACATGGTAACCTAAAAAGTCATGAAAAACGTAGAAAATGAAAACTGGCTTTGCGTGTCCAAGCTCCTGGTCAAGTATTCTCTTAGCACAGGTTTGGCCTGGTGAATTAATTCATCTGTAAATAGTGAGCAGTCTCCAGATGAAATTTCAGGGCTGAGGTGCAGGTTCCTTAAGGATTCACATTTAAAAGCAAAGTCTCCCTGCCAGCCTTAGATGTTCCAAGAGAGTAGTGTTCTTTCTGCCCTGCTCTGAGTCTGCCCATCCAATCATATCCGAATATGCAAATGACCCTTAGTGTATGCAGAGTCTAAAAAGGAGCAAGTGCCCTAACAGAACCAGACTGCTGAGCCTGTCACCAGTGTTCCAGGAGCCAAACCAGCAATGTCTTCCCCTGAACAACCTGAAATCCCTGCCCCGCTGAGCGACTTGAAGATTCAGTATACCAAGGTAAGAAAGACACTTGCAGGTGGGGCTTTCCCTGGGGTCCTGGTTAAAGCATGGTCAATTGGGGCTTCTTTGCAGACACAAAGACAAAATGCTTGCAAATAGAGTGGCCTGATTTAGTGGTGAATTCTAAGCCATATCAGGCATCTTCACATAAGACATACATCCAAGGAAAAGGCTTTCACTCTATGTGAATGGTTCTTGTGCCAGAGTGCAGTGAAGCAGACTGAGCTGCTTAGGTCTATTAAGTCTGTGCAGTGAGCACTTATGGTGAGAAAACAGAGGAACTTACTGGAAGGAGCCAGGCACATGGGAAGTTCTCTCTCTGGCCCTCTCTCTTAAAATAGCACAGTGGAACAGGAAAATATGGCTTTATGTTTGTTGACAGTGTTAAGGTTGGAGGACTTAACCCTGGACCTTAGATGGAGGCTGCTGCCAAATCCCCCGAATGGAACTGAGTTATTTTTCTTATTTTGAGATAGAAATAGTAGTTGATTATTTCTCCAAGCAGGCTTGCTGTTGTAGGAAAAAACATTCCATTGTTAACTGCTAAATATTTAGAGACACAAGAGCAGGAATCTGACCCAGGCTTGGAAATCTGCAGCCAGGGAGGGCAGGTGATTAGGCTGGGCTCGTCCTGAGGGACTCTCGTCATTTTACCTACTGAAAAGTTTCGTGTGTAATTCTTTTACATATCTTAGGATTCAAAATTAAGAACAAAAACCTCTCTCTCTCTCTCTCTCTCTCTCTCTCTCTCTCTCTCTCTTTCTCTCTCCACACACACACACACACACAATCAAGTCATGGCAAAGTCACTTAAAATTAGCTGTGTTATTGCCTGATTCAGAAAACAAAGGGAGACACAAACTATTCGACTTTGGGGAAAACCATACTGGGTTCTGAACCAAACAAGGAAATCAGAGAGTGTTAAAGTTAGTGAGCAGACCTGATTTCTTCTCTTATCTATTTTGTTTTCTTTGTGAGCAAATATAGTTGCTTTCGAATCCCTGAAGCCTTTTGCATTTTCCCAAGCACCTGAAGTGAGGGAGCTGCCTGATTTAAGGGCTCTTTGCTTAGGCTCTGGTCTGTAGCGAGGAGTGGACCTTGGCCATGGTCCATGAGCAGCTAGACATGCCCTGAGACTGATTTCACCAGGCTTTCTTGGACAGAAAATGCTTTCAGTGTAGGTTTTGACAAAGGAAAATATATGAACTAGGATGTGTGCATACTCTCCAACAGCTCACAGGTGTCAAAGTGTGTGCACTCCATAGACTTTGACCCTCTTCTCATTTGGAAGAAATACCTGTCACAATCTACAAATCAGGAATTCCAAGAAGATGGGAACTATCCACAGTGTTTATATAGTTACAGTTTAATCACTAAGAAAAGTTTGCTTTGTATAAATTCAAATGGAAACGTATTTTGAAAGCCCCTCCCCTTTCTTTCATTTGTCTTTCATGAATTTTCCTAAGATTGTGTTTGTGTGTGTTAGTCTATCTCAAGGGAGTTTTAAAGTGAGCTGTCTTTTCTCTGGGTTATTTCATTTAACACTTACTAATTAAAAATGAGGTGAAAGTACTAGAAAAATAAGCTATTCCTAAAAGTACCATGTACAAATGCAGGTAGGACCAGTAATCCCTTAACACAGACCGATGTTTGCAGACTGAAACTTCTTCACTGCACATAGTTCATAAAGACATCCTAGGGAGAATGGAGAGACTATTTAAGAGTCAAGAACACATTTATTTGATGTTCAAACACTTTTCTACTTAATAATAAACAACACCATCCAGTGAATTTTGATTTTCTATGTATGTTTGGTCTACTTATTAAGCATTGTATTATTTGATGTGCTGGTTACAGCATTGTCACACTTGGGAGGACACCAGCTATGGATGCAATTAAATCACATTGAAGAGCTTTCTCTATCCCTCTGCATGTTCCTTTACTGAATCCCCTGGAGAATTATATTTGATTTTCACTCTAAAGAGGGGTTGAAATAATGACTGTTAAATAAGTTTCTAGTTGCAAACCAGAAAGGAAGGCAAGGGTGAGAAGTATTTGTCAATTTGCTTTGTCTGACCAGTGTCTCAATTTTTGTATTATATTTCTCACTGTTTTAGTTTTTTTCTTTATTATTGTAAGAGATGTATGATATTGATGTCAGGGAAATTCAGGGTTATTCCTTGGGGTTCTCAGATTCATTGATGGAATAATTTATGAATAGAATCAAATGGAATCTGGAGGACGATTATTGGAACTTAGAAGAAAAACCCTAACGTAAACCAGATGTGAAACCTCAGCAGCTGCTCAGAGTAGAAGACTGAAGGAGGAAGGGAGCATTCTCATCATTCAGACATTGACTGAAGTGGAACACAGGGCCAACAAAGAGACACAGTGTACCGTGGGCAGGGAAGTTTTGGGGGAAAGAAGTTCAAACTGTTGGGAGAAAAGATCAAACTGTTAAGAAAAGTATTCTCAGAAGAGAAATAGAAAGAGGAAAAGAGAAATTTATTTAATCTTTTCTAAATAATTCAAAAAAGCGATTGGATTTATCATCCTACAGTGCTTTGGTCCAAACTTATGCATTAGGAGTGGGTTTTCTGGGAAGAAAAAGTACAGTATTTTGACTAATTATTCTCCTTATCTCTTTGTTTTGGGTTAAGGGGAGCCCAGCTTCCTAGGGGTGGTCTACTGTCCAAAGTGATTGAACCAGTCCATCTCTAATGTTAAGTCTTCACCCAGGTCTGAGATTCTATTCTCGACCAGGAGATTTTTTTTCCTACTCTAATAGTGTTTAGTCCATAAGGAAAGGAATGAAAAAGCAGATTAATAACAAAAAGTGATAGAAAAACAGGTATAGTCAGATAATCACATAATCTTAACTTTCAGAATGTTTTTTTGTTTTGTTTTGTTTTCTGCACACAAAACAAGCCATCGCTGTATCATTGCGTCTCCTATCCAGGTTTCATCTCGTAGTTCAGTTCCTCTTTGACGGGAGTAGGTAAAACGGAGTTCAGTGTTTAATAATTATTTTTCTTTTTCTTTCTTTTTTTTTAATATTTTTTTATTGGAAAAAAAAAAGAAATTTCTGCCTCCTCCCCGCCTCCCATTTCCCTCCCACTCCTCCCTCCCCTCCTCCCCTCCCCCCACACCTCCCCAACCCCTCTCCAGCCTGAAGAGCAGTCAGGGTTCCCTGCCCTGTGGAAAGTCCAAAGTCCTCCCCCCTCAATCCTGGTCTAGGAAGGTGAACATCCAAACTGGGTAGGCTCCCACAAAGCCAGAACATGAAGCAGGATCAAAACCCGGTGCCATGGTCCTTGGCTTCTCAGCAGCCCTTATTGTCCGCCAAATTTAGAGATTCCGGTTTTATCCCATGCTTTTTCAGTCACAGTTCAGCTGGCCTTGGTGAGCTCCCAGATAATCAGCCCCACTGTCTCCACGGGTGGGCGCACCCCTTGTGGTCCTGACTTCTTTGCTCATATTCTCTCTCCTTCTGCTCCTCATTGGGACATTGGGAGCTCAGTCCAGTGCTCCAGTGTGGGTCTCTGTCTCTATCTCCATCCATCGCCAGATGAAGTTTCTATGGTGATATGCAAGATATTCATCAGTATGGCTATAGGGTAGGGTCATTTCAGGTTCCCTATCCTCAGCTGCCCCAGGAACTAACTGGGGACATCGCCCTGGGCACCTGGGAGCCCCTCTAGATCCAAGTCTCTTGCCAACCCTAAGATGGTGCCCTTAATTAAGATGTGTGCTTTTCTGCTCCCCTAACCAACATTCCTTTATCCCAATCATACCGTTTCCCCAAGTTCCCCCCAACCTCCCCTTCTCACATTTCTCTCCCCTTCTCCCCTTACCCCCCCTCCCACCACACCCCCAACATCCCAATTATTTGCCCGGCAGTCTAGTCTACTTCCCATAGCCAGGAGGATAGCTATATGTTTTTCTTTGGGTTCACCTTCTTATTTAGTTTCTTTAGGATATCATATTATAGACTCACTGACCTTTATTTATCTCTAGAAACCAATTATGAGTGAGTACGCCCCATGTTCATCCTTTTGGGTCTGGGTTACCTCACTCAGGATAGTGTTTTCTATTTCCATCCATTTGCATGCAAATTTCACAAAGTCATTGTTTTTTACCGCTGAGTAGTATTCTAATGTGTATATATTCCACACTTTCTTCATCCATTCTTCCATTGAAGGGCATCTAGGTTGTTTCCAGGTTCTGGCTATTACAAATAATGCTGCTATGAACATAGTTGAACAAATGTCCTTGTCATATGATCAGGCATCTCGTGGGTATATTCCCAAGAGTGGCATTGCTGGGTCCATGGGTAGGTTGATCCCAAATTTCCTGAGAAACCGCCACACTGCTTTCCAAAGTGGTTGCACAAGTTTGCATTCCCACCAGCAATGGATGAGGGTACCCCTTTCTCCACAGCCTCTCCAGCAAAGGCTATCATTGGTGTTATTGATTTTAGCCATTCTGACAGGTGTAAGATGATATCTCAATGTTGTTTTGATTTGCATTTCCCTGATTGCTAAGGAGGCTG
Organism: Microtus obscurus; assembly: GCA_963919715.1. Classification (NCBI taxonomy): domain Eukaryota; kingdom Metazoa; phylum Chordata; class Mammalia; order Rodentia; family Cricetidae; genus Microtus; species Microtus obscurus. Next base: position 40,997,594 of record CAWTZC010002514.1, read on the forward strand.
AGCATGACCTTAAGTGTCTTTTGGCCATTTGAACTTCTTCTGTTGAGAATTCTCTCTTCAGATCAGTGCCCCATTTTTTAATTGGGTTAATTAGCATTTTAAAGTCCAGTTTCTTGAGTTCTTTATATATTTTGGAGATCAGACCTTTGTCTGTTGCGGGGTTGGTGAAGATCTTCTCCCAGTCAGTGGGTTGCCTTTTTGTCTTAGTGACATTGTCTTTTGCTTTACAGAAGCTTCTCAGTTTCAGTAGGTCCCATTTATTCAATGTTGCCCTTAATGACTGAGCTGCTGGGGTTATACCTAGGAAGCGATCGCCTGTGCCCATCTGTTGTAGTGTACTTCCCACTTTCTCTTCTATCAGGTTCAGTGTGTTCAGATTGATATTGAGGTCTTTGATCCATTTGGACTTGAGTTTTGTGCATGGTGATAGGTATGGGTCTATTTTCATTCTTCTACAGGTTGACATCCAGTTGTGCCAGCACCATTTGTTGAAGATGCTTTCTTTCTTCCATTGTATACTTTTAGCAACTTTATCGAAAATGAGGTGTTCATAGGTTTGTGGGTTAAGATCCGGGTCTTCTACACGATTCCATTGGTCAACTTCTCTATTTTTATGCCAGTACCATACTGTTTTCATTACTGTAGCTCTGTAGTAGAGTTTAAAGTCAGGGATGGTAATGCCTCCAGAAGTACCTTTATTGTACAAGATTGTTTTGGCTATCCTGGGTTTTTTGTTATTCCATATAAAGTTGATTATTGTCCTTTCAAGATCAGTGAAGAATTTTAATGGGATCTTGATGGGGATTGCATTGAATCTATAAATTGCCTTTGGTGGGATTGCCATTTTTACTATGTTGATCCTCCCAATCCACGAGCAAGGGAGATCCTTCCATTTTCTGGTATCCTCTTCAATTTCTTTCTTCAATGCCTTAAAGTTCTTGTCAAATAGATCCTTCACTTCTTTGGTTAGAGTTACCCCGAGATATTTTATGTTGTTTGTGGCTATCGTGAAAGGTGATGCTTCTCTGATTTCCCTCTCTGCTTCCATATCCTTTGTGTATAGGAGGGCGACTGATTTTTTGGAGTTGATCTTGTATCCGGCCACATTACTAAAGGCGTTTATCAGCTGTAGGAGTTCTTTGGTGGAATTTTTGGGGTCGCTTAAGTACACTATCATATCATCTGCAAATAACGAAAGTTTAACCTCTTCCTTTCCAATTCGAATCCCCTTGATCCCTTTATGTTGTCTTATTGCTATTGCTAAAACTTCAAGCACTATATTGAAGAGGTATGGAGAGAGTGGACAGCCTTGTCGTGTTCCTGATTTAAGTGGGATGGCTTTGAGTTTCTCTCCGTTTAGTTTGATGTTAGCTGTCGGTTTGCTGTAAATAGCTTTTATTATATTTAGGTATGACCCTTGTATCCCTAATCTCTCCAAGACTTTTATCATAAAGGGATGTTGAATTTTGTCAAAAGCTTTTTCAGCATCTAATGAAATGATCATATGGTTTTTTTCTTTCAGTTTATTTATATGATGGATTACATTGATAGATTTTCGTATGTTGAACCAGCCTTGCATCTCTGGGATGAAGCCTACTTGATCATAATGGATAATTTTTCTAATGTGTTCTTGGATACGGTTTGCCAGTATTTTGTTGAGGATTTTTGCATCAATGTTCATGAGTGAGATTGGCCTGTAATTCTCTTTCATGGTTGAGTCTTTGTGTGGTTTTGGTATCAGAGTGACGGTAGCTTCATAAAAGGAATTTGGCAATGACTCTTCTGTTTCTATATTGTGAAATACCTTAAGGAGTATAGGTATTAGGTCTTCTTGTAAATTCTGGTAGAATTCCGCATTGAAACCGTCTGGTCCTGGGCTTTTTTTGGTAGGGAGGTTTTTTTTTTTTTTTTTAATTTTCTATAAATTTTTTTTCCTCTTTTTTTTTTTATTGGAGAAAAAAGAAATTTCAGCCTCCTCCCCGCCTCCCATTTCCCTCCCACTCCTCCCTCTCCTCCTCCCCTCCCCCACTCCTCCCCCTCCCTCTCCAGCCTGAAGAGCAGTCAGGGTTCCCTGCCCTGTGGAAAGTCCAAAGTCCTCCCCCCTCATCCTGGTCTAGGAAGGTGAACATCCAAACTGGGTAGGCTCCCACAAAGCCAGAACATGAAGCAGGATCAAAACCCAGTGCCATGGTCCTTGGCTTCTCAGCAGCCCTTATTGTCCGCCAGATTTAGAGATTCCGGTTTTATCCCATGCTTTTTCATTCACAGTCCAGCTGGCCTTGGTGAGCTCCCAAAGAATCAGCCCCACTGTCTCCACGGGTGGGCGCACCCCTTGTGGTCCTGACTTCTTTGCTCATATTCTCTCTCCTTCTGCTCCTCATTGGGACATTGGGAGCTCAGTCCAGTGTTCCAGTGTGGGTCTCTGTCTCTATCTCCATCCATCGCCAGATGAAATTTCTATGGTGATATGCAAGATATTCATCAGTATGGCTATAGGATAGGGTCATTTCAGGTTCCCTATCCTCAGCTGCCCCAGGAACTAACTGGGGACATTGCCCTGGGCACCTGGGAGCCCCTCTAGATCCAAGTCTCTTGCCAACCCTAAGATGGCGCCCTTAATTAAGATGTGTGCTTCTCTGTTCCCCTAACCAACATTCCTTTATCCCTGTTTCCCCAAGATCCCCCCCACCCTCCCCTTCTCACATTTCTCTCCCCTTCTCCCCTTACCCCCCCTCCCACCTCATCCCCAAGATCCCCGTTTTTTGCTCGGCAATCTAGTCTACTTCCCATAGCCAGGAGGATAGCTATATGTTTTTCTTTGGGTTCACCTTCCTATTTAGATTCTTTAGGATATCAAATTATAGACTCACTGACCTTCATTTATTTCTAGAAACCAAATATGAGTGAGTACATCCCATGTTCATCCTTTTGGGTCTGGGTTACCTCACTCAGGATAGTGTTTTCTATTTCCATCCATTTGCATGCAAATTTCACAAAGTCATTGTTTTTTACCGCTGAGTAGTATTCTAATGTGTATATATTCCACACTTTCTTCATCCATTCTTCCATTGAAGGGCATCTAGGTTGTTTCCAGGTTCTGGCTATTACAAATAATGCTGCTATGAACATAGTTGAACAAATGTCCTTGTCATATGATCAGGCATCTCGTGGGTATATTCCCAAGAGTGGCATTGCTGGGTCCATGGGTAGGTTGATCCCAAATTTCCTGAGAAACCGCCACACTGCTTTCCAAAGTGGTTGCACAAGTTTGCATTCCCACCAGCAATGGATGAGGGTACCCCTTTCTCCACAGCCTCTCCAGCAAAGGCTATCATTGGTGTTATTGATTTTAGCCATTCTGACAGGTGTAAGATGATATCTCAATGTTGTTTTGATTTGCATTTCCCTGATTGCTAAGGAGGCTGAGCATGACCTTAAGTGTCTTTTGGCCATTTGAACTTCTTCTGTTGAGAATTCTCTCTTCAGATCAGTGCCCCATTTTTTAATTGGGTTAATTAGCATTTTAAAGTCCAGTTTCTTGAGTTCTTTATATATTTTGGAGATCAGACCTTTGTCTGTTGCGGGGTTGGTGAAGATCTTCTCCCAGTCAGTGGGTTGCCTTTTTGTCTTAGTGACATTGTCTTTTGCTTTACAGAAGCTTCTCAGTTTCAGTAGGTCCCATTTATTCAATGTTGCCCTTAATGACTGAGCTGCTGGGGTTATACCTAGGAAGCGATCGCCTGTGCCCATCTGTTGTAGTGTACTTCCCACTTTCTCTTCTATCAGGTTCAGTGTGTTCAGATTGATATTGAGGTCTTTGATCCATTTGGACTTGAGTTTTGTGCATGGTGATAGGTATGGGTCTATTTTCATTCTTCTACAGGTTGACATCCAGTTGTGCCAGCACCATTTGTTGAAGATGCTTTCTTTCTTCCATTGTATACTTTTAGCACCTTTATCGAAAATGAGGTGTTCATAGGTTTGTGGGTTAAGATCCGGGTCTTCTACACGATTCCATTGGTCAACTTCTCTATTTTTATGCCAATACCACACTGTTTTCATTACTATAGCTCTATAGTAGAGTTTAAAGTCAGGGATGGTAATGCCTCCAGAAGGTACCCCTATTGTAGAAGATTGCTTTGGCTATCCGGGGCCTTTTGTCATTCCATATAAAGTTGATTATTGTCCTTTCAAGATCAGTGAAGAATTTTAATGGGATCTTGATGGGGATTGCATTGAATCTATAAATTGCCTTTGGTGGGATTGCCATTTTTACTATGTTGATCCTCCCAATCCACGAGCAAGGGAGATCCTTCCATTTTCTGGTATCCTCTTCAATTTCTTTCTTCAATGCCTTAAAGTTCTTGTCAAATAGATCCTTCACTTCTTTGGTTAGAGTTACCCCGAGATATTTTATGTTGTTTGTGGCTATCGTGAAAGGTGATGCTTCTCTGATTTCCCTCTCTGCTTCCATATCCTTTGTGTATAGGAGGGCGACTGATTTTTTGGAGTTGATCTTGTATCCGGCCACATTACTAAAGGCGTTTATCAGCTGTAGGAGTTCTTTGGTGGAATTTTTGGGGTCGCTTAAGTACACTATCATATCATCTGCAAATAACGAAAGTTTAACCTCTTCCTTTCCAATTCGAATCCCCTTGATCCCTTTATGTTGTCTTATTGCTATTGCTAAAACTTCAAGCACTATATTGAAGAGGTATGGAGAGAGTGGACAGCCTTGTCATGTTCCTGATTTAAGTGGGATGGCTTTGAGTTTCTCTCCGTTTACTTTGATGTTAGCTGTCGGTTTGCTGTAAATAGCTTTTATTATATTTAGGTATGACCCTTGTATCCCTAATCTCTCCAAGACTTTTATCATAAAGGGATGTTGAATTTTGTCAAAAGCTTTTTCAGCATCTAATGAAATGATCATATGGTTTTTTTCTTTCAGTTTATTTATATGATGGATTACATTGATAGATTTTCGTATGTTGAACCAGCCTTGCATCTCTGGGATGAAGCCTACTTGATCATAATGGATAATTTTTCTAATGTGTTCTTGGATACGGTTTGCCAGTATTTTGTTGAGGATTTTTGCATCAATGTTCATGAGTGAGATTGGCCTGTAATTCTCTTTCATGGTTGAGTCTTTGTGTGGTTTTGGTATCAGAGTGACGGTAGCTTCATAAAAGGAATTTGGCAATGACTCTTCTGTTTCTATATTGTGAAATACCTTAAGGAGTATAGGTATTAGGTCTTCTTGTAAATTCTGGTAGAATTCCGCATTGAAACCGTCTGGTCCTGGGCTTTTTTTGGTGGGGAGGTTTTTGATAACAGCTTCTAATTCTTCGCGACTGACAGGTCTATTTAGATTGTTCATCTGGTCCTGATTTAACTTTGGTATATGGTATTTATCTAAAAAAGTGTCCATTTCTTTTACATTATCCAGTTTTGTGGCATACAGGCTTTTGTAGTAAGATCTAATGATTCTCTGAATTTCCTCTATGTCTGTGGTTATGTCCCCCTTTTCATTTCTGATCTTATTAATTTGCAAATTCTCTCTCTGCCGTTTGATTAGTTTGGATAGGGGTTTATCAATTTTGTTGATTTTTTCCAGGAACCAGCTTTTTGTTTCATTGATTCTTTGGATTGTTTTCTGTGTTTCTATTTTGTTGATTTCAGCCCTCAATTTGACTATTTCCAGTCTTCTACTCCTCCTAGGTGAGTCTGCTTCTTTTTTTCTAGAGCTTTCAGGTGGGCTGTTAAGTCTCCAATGTATGCTTTCTCTGTTTTCTTTAAGTGGGCACTAAGGGCTATGAACTTTCCCCTTAGGACTGCTTTCAAAGTGTCCCATAAGTTTGAGTATGTTGTTTCTTTATTTTCATTGAATTCAAGGAAGACTTTAATTTCTTTCTTTATTTCTTCTTTAATCCAGGTGTGGGTCAATAGTTGACTATTCAGTTTCCATGAGTTTGCAGGCTTTCTGGGGGAAGCATTGTTGTTGAATTCTAACTTTAGTCCGTGGTGATCTGATAAGACACAGGTGGTTATGGATATTTTTTTGTAACTGTGTAAGTTTGCTTTGTTACCGAGGATGTGGTCAATTTTCGAGAAGGTTCCATGAGCTGCAGAGAAGAAGGTATATTCTTTCCTATTTGGGTGGAATGTTCTATAGATGTCTGTTAAGTCCATTTGATTCAGTACCTCCATTAATTCTCTTATTTCTCTGTTAGGTTTCTGTCTGATTGACCTGTCCATTGGTGAAAGAGGAGTGTTGAGATCTCCTACTATTAGTGTGTGTGGTTTGATGGCAGCCTTGAGTTTTAGTAGTGTTTCTTTTACATATGTGGGTGCTTTTATATTAGGGGCATAGATATTCAGGATTGAGACCTCATCCTGATCAATTGTACCTGTTATGAGTATAAAATATCCCTCTCCATCTCTTCTGATTGATTTAAGTTTGAAGTCAACTTTGTTAGAAATTAGTATGGCCACACCTGCTTGTTTCTTAGGTCCATTTGCTTGATAAACCTTTTCCCATCCCTTTACTCTAAGTAGGTGCCTGTCTTTGTGGTTGAGGTGTGTTTCGTGTAAACAGCAGAATGTTGGATCCTGTTTGCGTATCCAATCTCTTAGCCTGTGCCTTTTTATAGGTGAGTTGAGTCCATTGACATTAAGGGATATTAATGACCAGTGGTTGCTAACTCCGGTCACTTTTTTAGTCATAGAGTTTGTGTGTTTGCCTTCTTTTAGTTGTGCTGGTGAAGGGTGTCTAGATGTTTGAGTTATTGTGGTCATTGTTGGTCTCCTTGGTTTGTGATTTTCCTTCTATTACTTTCTGTAAGGCTGGATTTGTGACTACGAATTGTTTAAATTTGTTTTTATCCTGGAAAATTTTGTTTTCTCCATTTATAGTGAATGAAAGCTTGGCTGGGTATAGTAGTCTGGGCTTGCATCCATGTTCTCTTAGCTTCTGCAGTATATCTATCCAGGACCTTCTGGCTTTCATGGTTTCCATAGAGTAGTCAGGTGTAAGTCTGATAGGTTTACCTTTATAAGTAACTTGACCTTTTTCCTTTGCAGCTCTTAATATTCTTTCTTTATTCTGTATGTTTTGTGTTCTGATTATTATATGGCGAGGAGATGTTTTTTTTTTGGTCCAGTCTATTCGGTGTTCTGTATGCTTCTTGAACTTTCAAAGGAATATCTTTCTTTAGGTTGGGAAAGTTTTCTTCTATAATTTTATTAAATATATTTTCTGAACCATTGAGCTGTACTTCCTCTCCTTCTTCTATCCCAATTATTCTTAGGTTTGGTCTTTTTATTGTGTCCCATATTTCCTGAATGTTTTGTGATGAGAATTTGTTAGTTTTGCTGTTTTCTTTGATCAGTGTGTTAATTTTCTCTATGGTATCTTCAGTGTCTGACATTCTTTCTTCTAACTCTTGTAATCTGTTGGTAGTACTTGTCTCTGTAGTTCCTGTTCGTTTACCCAGATTTTCGATCTCCAACCTTCCCTCGGTTTGAGTTTTCTTCATTACTTCCATTTCATTCTTCAGGTCTTGAACCATTTCCCTTACCTGTTTAATTGCATTTTCTTGTTTCTCTTGGTTTTCTTGGGTATCTTTGAGCGATTTATTCATTTCCTCTACCTTTTTGTTTGTAATCTCTAATTGTTTATGGCAGTTTTTCACCTCCTGTTTAAGGTCTTCTATTATTTTCAAATAATTCACTTTTGAGTCGATTTCTTCTACTTCTTCTGGAGTAGGGTGTACAATTCTTCTTATTTCGGGATCCCTGGGTTCTGGTGATGTCATGTTGCCTTTCAGGTTGTTGGAGGAATTCTTGCATTGGCGCCTTCCCATCTCCTCTTTCAAATGAAGCCAAGAGAGGCCTGGTGTCTTGGTCCTGTCTTTGCTGTGTCTGAGTCTCTGGGTGTATCTCTTCAGTGTAGAAGCAGGGACCGTCCTGCTGAGCTTGAACTCCTCAGTACCCAAACATGAACAACCATCCAGATGGGACTCCTCAGCACCACCCCCAGTGATGTCTCTCCTGGTACCCGGATCTGATCTCCCTGCTGCTAGGGTGTCTCGCGAACAAAGGGACGACCCCGCTTGGTGCAGGCAGGCCACCTAGATAAAGGAGCCACCACCCACCCGAATGCCCTCCCAATTCAGACCCTGTCCCAGCGCCCAAACAGGCTGAGCTGGGAGCTGTTGTGTGGTTCAAAGAGGGGATGGGGGTCAGAGGTAGTGGGGGTGGGCCTTGGATGCAAGCTGGGTGGGACAGTAATGGAGAAGAGGTATCAAGGAGTACAGCCCCCGCAGACTGACCAGGGAGTGCAGGAGGGGTGGGGAACGTCTGAGCTCCCTGTCCCGGGCTGCCGCCGCGGCCAGAAACTCACTCACCCCAGCGATGGCCCTCCTGGCATTCGGATCCGATCTCCCCGCTGCCTGGGCGTCCCGCGAACAAAGGGCCGGTAGGGAGGTTTTTGATAACAGCTTCTAATTCTTCGCGACTGACAGGTCTATTTAGATTGTTCACCTGGTCCTGATTTAACTTTGGTATATGGTATTTATCTAAAAAAGTGTCCATTTCTTTTACATTATCCAGTTTTGTGGCATACAGGCTTTTGTAGTAAGATCTAATGATTCTCTGAATTTCCTCTATGTCTGTGGTTATGTCCCCCTTTTCATTTCTGATCTTATTAATTTGCAAATTCTCTCTCTGCCGTTTGATTAGTTTGGATAGGGGTTTATCAATTTTGTTGATTTTTTCCAGGAACCAGCTTTTTGTTTCATTGATTCTTTGGATTGTTTTCTGTGTTTCTATTTTGTTGATTTCAGCCCTCAGTTTGACTATTTCCAGTCTTCTACTCCTCCTAGGTGAGTCTGCTTCTTTTTTTCTAGAGCTTTCAGGTGGGCTGTTAAGTCTCCAATGTATGCTTTCTCTGTTTTCTTTAAGTGGGCACTAAGGGCTATGAACTTTCCCCTTAGGACTGCTTTCAAAGTGTCCCATAAGTTTGAGTATGTTGTTTCTTTATTTTCATTGAATTCAAGGAAGACTTTAATTTCTTTCTTTATTTCTTCTTTAATCCAGGTGTGGGTCAATAGTTGACTATTCAGTTTCCATGAGTTTGCAGGCTTTCTGGGGGAAGCATTGTTGTTGAATTCTAACTTTAGTCCGTGGTGATCTGATAAGACACAGGTGGTTATGGATATTTTTTTGTAACTGTGTAAGTTTGCTTTGTTACCGAGGATGTGGTCAATTTTCGAGAAGGTTCCATGAGCTGCAGAGAAGAAAGGAAGGTATCTTTCCTATTTGGGTGGAATGTTCTATAGATGTCTGTTAAGTCCATTTGATTCAGTACCTCCATTAATTCTCTTATTTCTCTGTTAGGTTTCTGTCTGATTGACCTGTCCATTGGTGAAAGAGGTGTGTTGAGATCTCCTACTATTAGTGTGTGCGGTTTGATGGCAGCCTTGAGTTTTAGTAATGTTTCTTTTACATATGTGGGTGCTTTTAAATTAGGGGCATAGATATTCAGGATTGAGACTTCATCCTGATGAATTGTTCCTGTTATGAGTATAAAATATCCCTCTCCATCTCTTCTGATTGATTTAAGTTTGAGGTCAACTTTGTTAGAAATTAGTATGGCCACACCTGCTTGTTTCTTAGGTCCATTTGCTTGATAAACCTTTTCCCATCCCTTTACTCTAAGTAGGTGCCTGTCTTTGTGGTTGAGGTGCGTTTCTTGTAAACAGCAGAATGTTGGATCCTGTTTGCGTATCCAATCTCTTAGCCTGTGCCTTTTTATAGGTGAGTTGAGTCCATTGACATTAAGGGATATTAATGACCAGTGGTTGCTAACTCCGGTCACTTTTTTAGTCATAGAGTTTGTGTGTTTGCTTTCTTTTAGTTGCGCTGGTAAAGGGTATCTAGAAGTTTGAGTTATTGTGGTCATTGTTGGTCTCCTTGGTTTGTGATTTTCCTTCTATTACTTTCTGTAAGGCTGGATTTGTGGCTACGTATTGTTTAAATTTGTTTTTATCCTGGAAAATTTTGTTTTCTCCATTTATAGTGAACGAAAGCTTGGCTGGGTATAGTAGTCTGGGCTTGCATCCATGTTCTCTTAGCTTCTGCAGTATATCTATCCAGGACCTTCTGGCTTTCATGGTTTCCATAGAGTAGTCAGGTGTAAGTCTGATAGGTTTACCTTATAAGTAACTTGACCTTTTTCCTTTGCAGCTCTTAATATTCTTTCTTTACTCTGTATGTTTTGTGTTCTGATTATTATATGGCGAGGAGATGTTTTTTTTTTTTTGGTCCAGTCTATTCGGTGTTCTGTATGCTTCTTGAACCTTCAAAGGAATATCTTTCTTTAGGCTGGGAAAGTTTTCTTCTATAATTTTATTAAATATATTTTCTGAACCATTGAGCTGTACTTCTTCTCCTTCTTCTATCCCAATTATTCTTAGGTTTGGTCTTTTTATTGTGTCCCAAATTTCCTGAATGTTTTGTGATGAGAATTTGTTGGTTTTGCTGTTTTCTTTGATCAGTGTGTTAATTTTCTCTATGGTATCTTCAGTGTCCGATATTCTTTCTTCTAACTCTTGTAATCTGTTGGTAGTACTTGTCTCTGTAGTTCCTGTTCGTTTACCCAGATTTTCGATCTCCAACCTTCTCTCGGTTTGAGTTTTCTTCATTACTTCCATTTCATTCTTCAGGTCTTGAACCATTTCCCTTACCTGTTTGATTGCATTTTCTTGTTTCTCTTGGTTTTCTTGGGTATCTTTGAGCGATTTATTCATTTCCTCTACCTTTTTGTTTGTAATCTCTAATTGTTTATGGCAGTTTTTCACCTCCTGTTTAAGGTCTTCTATTATTTTCAAATAATTCACTTTTGAGTCGATTTCTTCTACTTCTTCTGGAGTAGGGTGTACAATTCTTCTTATTTCGGGATCCCTGGGTTCTGGTGATGTCATGTTGCCTTTCAGGTTGTTGGAGGAATTCTTGCATTGGCGCCTTCCCATCTCCTCTTTCAAATGAAGCCAAGAGAGTCCTGGTGTCTTGGTCCAGTCTTTGCTGTGACTGAGTCTCTGGGTGTATCTCTTCAGTGTAGAAGCAGGGACCGTCCTGCTGAGCTTGAACTCCTCAGTACCCAAACATGAACAACCATCCAGATGGAACTCCTCAGCACCACCCCCAGTGATGTCTCTCCTGGCACCCGGATCTGCTCCTCCTGCTGCTTGGGTGTCTCGCTAACAAAGGGCCGACCTTGCTGCCACAGGCAGGCCACCTAGACAAAGGAGCTACTACCCTCCCGGCTGCCCTTCCAATTCGGACCCTGTCCCAGCACCCAGACAGGCTGAGCTCAATTATTTTTCTTTTTAAAAGAAAATACAGACCATTTGTATTGAAAGTCTTTATAGCTCTATAAATCCAAATGCACCCATCAAATTTCTGTCCGTAACTCCCGAGGAGCAGTGAGGAAACACTCCATGTGCCCTCCATTCCTGCTACAGAGCTTCAGCAAGAGGAGCTCATTTGAACATGACAGGGCCACTGGTCAGTCGCCTCCACCTGCCTCTGTCTTCTTACCATTGATAAAGGATGAGGAGGAGCCCCATTTCCTGAGGGGGTATAACAGCCAGAGCATTTGATTGGTAAAGAAGCACTTGAGGCAAGAACTGGCTCATAGAGAATAGTCTACATTAGCTATATTAGCCCTGGTGTATTTTTTTCTGAATAGTTTTTAACTTCTAGAGTAGTTTTACCTGACTTTTCCCAGATCTGTTTCCCACCATATCATTTTCCTCTCATTTTCTCCTAATTTTCAGTCAGTCTGCCTTGCACAGTCATGTCTTGTCTGACAGAGACATGATCAGAGAGAAGTTCTGAGTGTTCTCCAAGGATCTCAGGAGTGAAGGAGTTTGTTTCCTGGGATTTGGCTCTTATTTCTCCTTTCTTATTTCACACACCTTAAACACTTTCCAGTTCCAAGGCAGCCAAGGCCGTCTGTCCTCCTGCACCTGCATGCATATGAAACTCACAAGGAAAAACACATATGTGTAAATAAAAAATGCCCACAATCTTTAAAGAATTTAAGTTAGCAAGGGACAGTACTTTCCAAGTTCACAAACATGTCAGTAGCTAGTAATATTTTTGTGCACAATGAATAAGCCACAAGGCTTCTGTTAGCTTTCACACAATGGCCCTATTATAAGGCTAAGATTTTTTTTATACAGAAGAAGAAATGGAGTCAAATGCACATAAAAACAGTTTCTTAATAAAACCCAAGTTCAGAGCACTTCCAGGGATCTACGGCTTCCTCTCCAAGTTACTATGTCCCTAGTAACACACACCTAAATTCCCAGTTGTCTAACCTCTATTTTTTTTCTTTTTTTGGTGTTAAATGACACACATCTAAGCATTTCTTAGACAGAAAAAAGCCTCATAATATTTGGGCAGCACTTAATGCCTCAGCTCTAGTTTATCAAACCCTTCACCGTAGTGCGTATTTAAATGCTTTTGTCTGCATTGCTGCATCCTCACAGATCTTCATCAACAATGAATGGCATGACTCAGTGAGTGGCAAGAAATTTCCTGTCTTTAACCCTGCAACTGAGGAGGTCATCTGCCATGTGGAAGAAGGGGACAAGGTGAGTTTTCCAACACCCGCAGGTCCAGTTCACACCAGAAGTCTTTGTTTCTCACCATTCTGAGCTCACAGCCCACTGCCAGTTCAGTGAAAGACATGAAAACGTGGCTGCTCAGGCAATTGGGTAAATGTTCTGTTGTTCTTGGCATAAGAAATTGCCTCATATACATCTGGTAGAGAATAAATATCTATAATACACAAGAACTTAAAAAAAAATATCAAGAGACCAAGAAACAATAAATTAAAAAAAAAACCCACAGGTTATAGATCTGATGTTAGCATTTCTAAAGTTACCTGTGAATCTAGAATAGGGAGGCAGGGTTCAAAATGTTGATGTTCTGAGGCTACTGTAGCATAAAGAAGTATTAATTTTTAAATGCTTGTCTCTTTTCTTAAGGGTTAGCATTAGCATTTAGTATGGGACATGGAGATTTAATAATATTTAGTAATAACATATTTTAGGTGCCTTCTGTAGTTTTTTTTTAAATTTTTTAATACCTCTTTGGCTCTTGGCTCTTTGATTCTTTGAGGGGCCCACCACCCAGTTCCCAAATAAATATAGTGAGACTTATTCTTTCTGGTCTTAACTCAGCTTGTTTCTAGCCAGATTTCCTTAACTTATCCCAGCTCTGTTTTGCCTCTGAGCTTTTATCTTTATCCGATGGGCCTTTCTTAACTTCTTACTCCTTGGCTTGCTGTGTAGCTGGGTGGCTGGCCCCTTTCATCCTCCTCTGCTCCTTTTTCTCATTCCTTGACCTTTCCCCTGAGATTCCTCCTCCTTTTTATTGTCTCTGCCTGCAAGCCCCGCCTATCCTTTCACTTGCCCTGCTATGTACCATTCAGCTCTTTATTAGACCAATCAGGTGTTTTAGACAGGCAAAGTAACACAGCTTCACAGAGTTAAACAAATCCAATGTAGAAGAATGCAATAAATCTTTGTATAATTAAACAAATGTTCTCCAGCACAAAAAATTGTAACACTACATCTAACTCAGCGAATTATGTCTTCTCCTTGAGAATAAAATGACACTAAAAAAATAAGACTATGAGTCTGTACATATAAGGTAACAAAAAGTCATATTATCAATGCTTTAACATTGAGGCCTTGAACATTTAGTTTCTATGGGACATTTTGCTCTGATATTGGTGTTAGTTCCATCAGGAAAACAACTCTCTACCTGGGTTCAGTAGAAACTTTGTCAGGCAGGCTGAGGACTTTTCTAGGGGAGTGAGTGAGGTTTACTTTCTTCCAAAGGCACAGATGGGAAAACTGGTGACCATCCCAGCAGCCTTGCCAGTGAGCACTGATCTGTTCTGTGCTTAGTGACAACTGCCTCTCTCATAGAAAGATCAGGTGTCAAGTGAATAGAGAAGCCGCAAAGCTCAACTGCAAGATCAAAGGCCAGACTGGGTCTAGGACAGAAAAGAGCAGTTCAGACATGTGAGCATGTATATGGGCCGGCTGCCCAGTAGGCTGGACAATAGCAAGGGCCCAGTTGAGCCAAGGAGCCCTTGGTACCTGACACCCACACTGGGTATCAGACCATAGTTTGTTCAGAAGCCATGCATTGCCGTCTTAGCCATCTATCAATTTTTATGATCCAGGCAAGGGAGTTGTACTGAATGTTCTGTGACTTCCAGGCAGATGTGGACAAAGCCGTGAAAGCTGCACGACAGGCTTTTCAGATTGGCTCCACATGGTGCACCATGGATGCTTCAGAGAGGGGGCAGCTGCTGAACAAGCTGGCTGACTTAATGGAAAGAGACCGGCTACTGCTGACTGTGAGTATTAACTTACACCAAAGGGAGACAGTGGAGAAGCTCCTGGGAGCATTCATAGTTCCAACTGGATGGTCAGTTTGATTGAGAGCCAGACTGACAAAACTTGCTCCTGCCTTTTTTCTAGAACTTCTCAGAGCCCAGAACCCAGTTTTGCTATACTCATGAAATCTTTTTATGCACTCAGGACCTATATATATGTATATTTTTTTTTACTTTCAATAGTTAGGTAAGTCAGTACAGAATAAGGGTGGAGAGTATAGTTCCTAGTCTTTTCAGCTTTGAATTTTAGTAAAGTCAAATGAAAACAAACTGTTATACAGGTTACAATTCAGAGTAAATATTATTAGCGTTAGAATCTTAGGAAACAATAAGATTCAAGCCTTAATTTTATTAAAATATTAGCATTTCATCAATTATTAAAAATCACTTATTCTTTTAGGATTCTGCATTGTTCAAAACATGCCAAAATATATTTCAAAGCTCTGTAGTAGAGGAAATATTCTATTGAAAGTAATTGGCATTTCCCAAAGTTTATTTCTTTTCATTTGTCTTAATTGCAGAGTGAAAAGTCTTAACTTTCTCTACCAGCTTGAGAACAATAGGGATAGAAGAATAAATATGAAGTAACATTTGCATTAATTTAAGATAGCGGACAATATCAAACCTGTGCATCTTGCCAGGTGACACCCAATGGATTGTATGATATCAAAGCATCCTTTAAAGTCTGCATAAAAGGGCAAGGAGAAGATACTGCTAAGATAAGAAAATGTGGAACTTCATAATCTTTTATTTTTCCTTTTATTAAAATAGATTCTTTTCTCATACAATATATTCTGATTTTATTTCCCCTCCCTCTATTGCTCCCAGTTCCTTGCCCCCCAACATGTGGATCCACTGCTTGCAGTTTCTCATTAGAAAAGGACAGGCTTCTAAGAGATAACAACCAAACATGAAAAAAAATAAAGTATAATTAAGTAACATAAACACCATCATATTGAAGTTGAACACAGCAGACAAACAGAAGGAAAGGAGTCCCAAGAACAGGCATGAAGAATCAGAGACTTACTTGTTCTAACAGTCAGGGGATCCCATAAAATGAGAAGCTAAAAACTTTAATATATCTGCTGAGGATGTGGTGCAGATCCACAGGCCCCATGCTTCCTGCTTCAATCTGTGAGATCATGTATACCTCGTTTAGAGGTTTTAACTGTTTTAAAGGGCCTCATCCTCCTGGTATCTTCCATCTTCTCTGGCTTGTATACCTTCTCTGCCTTCTCTTCCATGGTGGTCATTGAGCCCTGAGAGGAGGGATTAATGAAATATTTATGACAATATTTCCCAAACAAGCGGTTAATAGCTAAATTCTTTGCTCTGGAGGTGTTGCGATTGTGTGAACACACAGGTATGGATATCACAATTGTACGAACAGACCTTTTTATACATGAGAGGAATAGGATGGTGATAGTGACATTGTACATAGATGCAGACCTTGAACTGTTGTTACAATCAGATGACAAGTGCAAACTTGTTGGAACTAAGAATCATTTTCACAGCTTAGTATTCATGTAACCAGTTTTTAGACACGCTTAGCCAGAGGTGCTTAGAATTGAACAGAAAGATTAGTGGGATCAGGCTATCAGAATGTCACTACCTCTCTCATCAGTATCTTGTTATGTGACCACAAGCAAGTCATTTAATTCTTTATTAAGTTGCTTTCATGGGAACATTAGATTTAAGAATCCTTATATTTCTAAAATTCTAGTACGTAATTACTAAAATCATTGACTGTATATTCTTGATGTAATTTCTATTGTTGAATGTTTAGACTTTGATATTACTACCTATTTTTCAGACAATGGAATCAATGAATGCTGGAAAAGTATTTCCTCATGCATACACGATGGATTTAGAATTCAGCATAAAAATATTAAAGTACTGTGCAGGCTGGGCTGACAAGATCCATGGCCAAACAATACCAAGTGGTAAGTACAGTTGGGAAACTACCTGCATGATGGCAGAAGTGGAGGCCATTCATGCAGAACTGAATACCTTCAAATTCTCCCTGACAAATGTGCCCACCAACTAGGTAAATAATTACTTTACTTTTCACGTTGACCCAAAAGATTTCTGGTGGCTGGATGTTCTGTTAAGAGTAAACATTGTGGATAGTATAGACAGAATTCAAGTAAGAACATTGTCATAGACTCACCTACTAATTTGAGTGAGACGCCTTAGGGTCCCAAGTTTTCAAAATGGTCACAGAAATTATTTATTGAGTGCCATTCCCATAATGATATTTGTATTTTTTCTGTAATATTATTACCTAAGACTTTGCATGTCTGGAATGAGTAAGCTGTGCTGATTTGTGCCCAGTATACATAGTTCAAAATACTTCAACAACCCAATATATACTAATGTGTTCCAAAAGCATCAAAACAAGATGAGTTGATAATTACCAGCAGGATTAAGAATCTTTGCACGGAAGTGTGGTGTATTGCTCAGTGGAGTATGCTAGCAGCAGAACAGACACAAGGCAAATATTTCATGTGAGAAAAGAATCGGTTTGGGAAGGGTTGGAGGCAGTTTCACATCTCTATCTACAATGACTTCAGGAACTCAAATAATCCACTTCACGTTTTTCCTCTGATGTGCACTTCCACTCAAACTAGAAGATATAGAATAAGATATATTAGCTTCTTATATCCTTATAAGATATAAGAATAGAATGAGACAACATGGGTACTATGAAACAGGCTATTTTGTAGCTCTTATTCTTCTCTTGGGAAACATAGAAGAAGCTGTTCAGAATACCTGTAGATCTGGACAGGGAAAGTGGTTGTGTGCTAGCATTAGGTTCCTGTGGAAGCTAGAACAAAACATACAACAGCAAAACTCCAAATGGGACCGCATCATAGTGAGTATTTGCTGTGATAAAACACTATGAACAAAAGCAACTTGTGAACAAATGATCTCTTTCACTTGTATTTCCACACTATATTCAGGACAGAAATCTAGAGGCAGTAACTGAAGCAGAGGCCATGGACAAATACAATGTACTATAGGGTTACTTTGTATGGCTTGCCCAGCCTGATTTCTTAAGCAATCCAGGATCATCTGCCAAGGTTTGGCACTACTTACAGTGGGCTCGGCCGTCATGGGTCCAACAATAATTGAGTATATGTTGCATTCACTTGCATACAGAACAATCTCATGGGAGCATTTTCACACCTACGTTTTCCTCTTCCAAGATATATTTAGGTTTGTGTTGATAGGGAGGCAGAAGAGTAAATGAAATTAAGATAGAAAAGAACCACATTTCATTTCAAATATTTCATTCAGAGAATAAGAGATTGCATTTATGTTTGGTAGGAAAAAGGAAACCGCAAAACTATAACAATTCCAAGAGAAAGACTTCTTGTTCCTTGGGAAAGTTTTACTATTTTAAATCATGTACCTGTTTAAAAGTTGGAGCTCCTAGGACATTTGAGTACTGAGAACTTTTGTGTGTGGTTCTACATTTATCCAGAGGGGACCTCACCTCCCAGTTCCTTTCTGCACCACACCACTCTGTGTTTGAGAGTGATGTAGAAGGCAGCCATTTTGGAATTCAAGGAATGGAGTTAACAGCCTATGGATCTTCCCCGATCCTGTCACTTATTTTCCTGTACCTGGGTCTTTCGAATGAAATTGCTGTTTGAGAGTTTCATGGCTTATGTGATTAACCTTGTAGATAGGATGTTTTGTTTCCCTTTTGCTACTCACTGTGAACCTCCTCTCCTACCAACCAAACATCACCCTACCCCGAGTGGATCCTGCATTTGCCTTTATTGGATGGTGTGTTTGCTCTGTTTTTCAGATGGAGATATTTTCACTTATACAAGACGTGAGCCTATTGGGGTGTGTGGCCAAATCATCCCTGTAAGTCTTACTTCATGAATCTCATAGGGGAATAAAACTGTAATTCCATTTCATCTGAAGCCCATTCCCACACAAGTGAAGCTTATGTGATGATTATGTGTGAAGTAAATTCAATAAGCCTGACTACTTGAAGCACTCATTCCTATAACTTCTCCGATATGAGCTGTCTTGTCCAGAAACCCCTCAATATAATGCTTTAAACTTTGCGGGTGCTTCAATATTGACAAATAAGCCTTAAGAATTTATTGCATTTTTTGTCGGGAACTTGTGCTTTGCTCTGGTTTCATGAGCTGTGCTTTGTAACTATATGACAAAGCTTTATCACAGCTCATCCATGTTTGAACATTTCTATGGAACTCAGCTCCCAGCACTTCTGTCTCCTCCTTGAGACTTTCCACTGTGGACAGTAACTGAAGCAAGATATTTTAAATCCTGAAAAATGTTTTTTTTTAATTTTAGTTGAAGGAATAATCTCTATAACAATTGGAAAAGTATGTGGCCTATATTTAAGTTTAGGTAGCATGTTTGGGTAGTCAATATTCTTCTTCCAAAAAATCATGTTCTGGATTTTCTTGAAAGTTAACACAGGACACTGACCACATACAGCTGACATAGTTTAAATGGCTAAATTAAAATACTGTGAAGTATCCCAAAGGCTTTGGAACAACAGTCACTCTCTTTTAGTAAGACTGAACATACCAATGTATTCATGAAACTGTTCAATACTTCAAAGGCTTAAAAAGCACTCAAACATATCTACATCACTCTACCAGCTAGGACTATTGAAAAAGTTTAAACTTTAATATTCCCCCTTTTGTCCTGTTTTTCTCTGAGGATCAAACACTGGGCTTCACACATGATACACCGATGTATGCTATGCCATAACCCTGAATTTCTTGATTAATCCTTAAAACATCCATCTAAAGTAGAGTGGACTGTCTTCAGGACTCCCGGGTGGCGAATGCCTTAAATAGAGAAGAAGCTGTCACATATTTTATTTCTTCTGCTGGCCAGCAGGTTTGCTGGGATGATCTGAACTCAAACACTCACCATCGGGAGGGGAATTTGACACCTCTTTGCCTTTAACAATTTTCCCCCCCTGGACTGAACCTAGCTCACTGGTGTGGAGAACACATTCAATATAATTACATCCTTGGGATCACTCCCTAGCACACATACACCCAAAGTCTCCTGGATGTGGATTTTTCAGAATTATTATATTGGATAAAATAGTATAAGTGCCTCTCAGGAAGAAAGAGGGAGAGGACTTCACACTTTTAAAACAAAAGTAAATTACAACATGCTTAACTATATGTGAAGCCATGAAGTAGCATTTTCTTGTAAAATCACAGTTCAGAATAATAAGACTTGATTGCATTTGGTAGCTCTTTCCTGTTCCCTTCTTCTACATAGTTTGTTTTGAGCCTAGGTAAAACAAACTAAAACTTAGGTAAAATAAACTAAAATTATACACAAATTCTACAATACTAGTCAACTGATATCAGCGTGGCAAGTATTAATAACAAATGTAGTTTCAAGTGATACAAAGAGTCCATTGTTCAATTTTGCTTTATAGTGGAATGGTCCCTTGTTGGTTTTCTCTGGAAAGTTAGCCCCTGCCCTTGCCTGTGGGAACACGGTGATCATCAAACCAGCAGAGCAAACCCCTCTCACTGCTCTTCATATGGCATCTTTAGTAAAAGAGGTAAGTCTCCAGAGTCTAAACGTGCAGGCGAATTCAGGGTCCCCCGTTCACCTTACAGCCTCAGTCTCATCACTATGAGCTTCCCTGATCACACGCTGATCCTGTCCAGTTGTGCAGATGAAAGCAGCAGAACTACAGGCTGGAACTTTTGTCAGTCAGCAAAAATGTGTGTCTATCTAAATAATGACAGAGGCTCATAGCCAGTCACCTTGTAACGGGTCACTTACATTGTTCAAATCTCATGAATGTAAGTAAATTAGGAAATGTAGCATTTTTTCAAATGGTGAAATACTGAGCTTTATCTACATTATCTAGCTTATAACTTGCCTGTTTGCTTCTGTAAACTTCTTTGAAGTTATTTTAGTTTTAATATCTTTAAATGTTGGAGGCTTCTCTGCCAATATGTCTGCTGTTTCAATATGTTTCTAGTTTTGATGGTGGTGACTGTAAAATCTGTCTTTCTGTGCAGGTAATTGAACATACATTCTGATATTCTATCTATTTGAGTTTCTTTTATAAAATTTGATGCAGTCAATCATTGGAGTGATCAGTTGTTGCAATTTTGTTGTCAACGTGACAAACCTAGGAAGAGGGTATCTCATCTGAGAAATTGTCTTCCTCAGATTGGCCTGTGGCCATGTCTGTGGGGGTTATCCTTGATCACTGATTGATGCTCAGCCCACTGTGGACAGTGCTATCCCTAGGCAGGTTGGCCTAACTCCATAAGAGAGGTAGCTGAGCCAGCCAGAGAAAATAAGGTAGTACATATAGTTTCTCCGTGGTCTGTGCTTTAGTTCCTGGCTCCAGGTTCTTGGATTTCCTCAATAATAGACATAACCTATAAACCAGATAAATTCCTTCCTTCCCAAGATTGTTTTGGTCAATATTTTATCATAGCAAATGTGAAGCAATTAATAAGCCAATGTGGACAGATTTGTCCATAGAACATAGTGTCCTAAGGGATTACCACCTTTAGAAATAATTTCATATAGATAAGAAATTAAAGACAGTAACGAATAAAGGACAGATACACTTAGGTGCATTTTCTTGAGAGAATAATCCCCACGGTGAGCATAAAGAAATAGCTCCAATTTCCCCACTCAGGTCTTTTATAAATTGAGTTCTTGGTTTATTAACTGCTTGCTTCTTATCTTGTAGGCAGGATTTCCTCCTGGTGTGGTGAATGTTGTCCCTGGTTATGGACCAACTGCAGGGGCAGCCATCTCCTCACACATGGACATCGACAAAGTGTCCTTCACAGGATCAACAGAGGTAGAGCCATTTTCAGAATATCTCCTCTTTAATAAGCAGAATCTCACTCTCTGTAGCTGTCTTGCAGCCAACACTTTCTTTAGAAAAGTTGCTGTGATGATTTGCTCTTTATTCTAGACTCCAGATATGTTTATCAAGGACAAGTGGATGAATTTTGAATAGGAAGAAAATGCTGTTATGATTCTAAAAGATTACAGTAAATGATTTGTAGTGTAATCACTACTGTCTCTTGGAGAAATATTGTGTTTGAGGCAGTCAGATGATTAGCTAACTGTATGGTAGGAAATAAAAGTTAGGCCACAGTGATTTGTTTGAGTTAATTTAATTACTGCCTCTAGATTAAGAAAAGTAAACGGTAGATTCTCAACTCTAGCTCCTGTGTGGAACTCTGTCTACCCAGCACACCCTGAGAGGGTGATACATTCCAATTTCTTCCATGTTCCTGCCTGGAGAGTCTTGGTTTTCTGTGTGCCTTGCTATGCCCTGAGTAGATAAAAGTTGAAGAATGGGAACTAGCCACAACCATAACAAGACTCAGTAAGGGGAGAGGGGGCACTGGAGGAAGAGATGTAAAATAGAATTCTGGGGGTCAAGGGAGTTTCTATTACAAACAAAAGAATATATAGATATTAAGCTGTTTCTAGCAAAGCCATGCTGGTGTCACCCTGCCAAGTTAGAATGCTATTAACTATTGATAGAAAAGATACTGCATGATAAATTGGCATAGGTGGGAAAGGTGAGCTTGAACAGAACTTGCCAGAGTCCAGCCTCAGCTTGAGTTCAGGTCCTGAGGCAGAAAAGGGGTGTCAGTGCAAAGAAAACTTCTGACCACAAAGTGGATTCCACTCAAGTGACCCCAAATAGTTCATGCCATTTTTATTTATACCTAAACCGAGTTTTTTCTTACCAGGGGTACATAAAGAGCTTAATTATTGGCTTCTAGTTTAGCTTTAGGAAATACATCACAATTTAAGGAATACATTGTGATCATTATGAAAGTCCCCTATGTTCCCTTTTATGCTTCCTCAAATATACATTTTTATTCCCTATATAGCCTTCTTTAGTTCAGCATTTTTGCAGGCTAACCTAAATATCGAGTCAGACACATCCCACCCTAGCAGTTCTTATGCCTGATGGCAGCTAACTGTGGTTACAAAGTTCAAAAGTATAGACGTGGGTACAATGCTTTAAGGACAACCATATTCAAACTCAGACAATTCTCCTTTTTTTTCTTTTTTTTAAAATTTATTTATTTTTATTGAAAATTTCCACTTCCTTCCCTCCTCCCACTTCTCTCCCCTCCCCCTCCCTCTCCAGTCCAAGGAGCAGTCAGGGTTCCCTACCCTATAGGAAGTCCAAGGTCCTCCCTGTTTCCTCCAGGAAGGTGAGCATCCAAACAGACTAGGCTCACACAAAGCCGGTCCATGCAGTAGAATCAAAACTCAGTGCCATTGTCCTCGGCTTCTCTGTCAGCCTCCACCATCAGCCACATTCAGAGAGTCCGGTTTGATCACATGCTCCATCAGTTCCAGTCCAACTGGATTTGGTGATCTCCCATTAGATCGGTCCCACTGTCTCAGTGGGTGGACACACCCGTTGCGGTCCTGACTTCCTTGCTCATGTTTTCCCTCCTTCTGCTCTTCATATGGACCTTGGGAGCTCACTTCAGTGCTCCAATGCGGCAGACAATTCTTTCAGGCATGCAAGATATGCTTTTATACAGTTCCCTTTTCTACAAGTGGTTTCCATGTCTCAATCTCTGTATAAAAGGCAGGCTTCCATAAAGCACTCTTTGCCCATCTCGTTATACCATGCTTCTTCCACCAACATAAGCTCTGGTGTATAGTAAAGATGAATCTGCCCATCACATAGTTTGAATTGTAGCTTTTACTCTCAGAGCATCCCAGATCCTACCAATGATTCTATAGTTGGTGTCCAGAAATGTACTCTCAACAGTGGCACTATGTGTGTTCCTGAGGTTTTTCCCCTATTCTGTGTCTGCATGCCTTGCTCTCCTTTACAAAACTTTGAGCCATTGCTAATGTTCCAAGTGTTGTTTCCTGGGCTGGAGAGATGGCTCAGTGGTTAAGAGCATTGCCTGCTCTTCCAAAGGTTCTGAGTTCAATTCCCGGCAACCACATGGTGGCTCACAACCATCTGTAATGAGGTCTGGTGCCCTCTTCTGGCATGTAGACATACACACAGACAGAATATTGTATGCATACTAAATAAATAAATATTTAAAAAAAAAAAAGAAAAGAAACCAAGTGTTGTTTCCTCAAATGTATCTGCCTGTCTCTATTCGGTCAGAAAAGTTCTCAGGATTAGGAGTTGTAGTTAGTAATCAGATAAGAGATTTGAGAAGCATTTGCCCCTTAGGGGAGTTTTAGGGGAAAATATCCTAGAAAGAACAGAATTTCCAGGGGGAAATTACAGCTATTGCATGTGTGACTGGAAAACTAAAACTAAAAACCATCTAGAGAACCACCAATATAACAAGAGAGAAAAGAGCATGCAAGCCTCATGAATTTTGCAAATTCCAGGCTGTCCCTGGTCCTTGCCAAGTAAGTGAGAGTTTATTTCCACAGGTGTTTTGCCCTGAGACAACCTGCTGGACAGATAGCTATATGCTCCTCTGAGACTAGGCTGCATGGCTCCCAACAACACCTTACTGCCAATACAAGGAACTGGTAGAATAAAGAAGGCGATTGGAAACTTACAAAGTTCTATTCAAGGATCAAGAGAAGGAAACTTATGTGAACATGGAACTTGTTCCAGGTTTTAAGAGATGTAGTGATTGAGAATAAGTCAATTTCCTTATAATTGCAGTTAGCTACATAGCTAAACTGCACAGAGAATTGAAATAAGACTTTGAATTTTGATTTTCTTCATCTTTCAAATGTGTGTATATTTGTTTGTTATTGACAGTAAAATAGTGTATCATGTAAATCTCTGATTGAGATAGGTTAAATCAACCACACAGTCATGATTTCCTTTGGAAAAAATATGCGAGAGTACCCAAGACATACTGATAGTTTTAGCAATGGTGATGCCAGTAGGTAGTAGGATTACAGCAAAGTTAGATAGAACAGGCAGGCAGAAGGAAGCCTAGAATTCCACATGCTCTGCACTAGGGATGCGATGAGCACATCTGAGCCCAGATCCTAGGTTCACTTCTCCAGTTCGCCTCTGCCAGAGCCTGATGTTCCTTCAACCTGGGAGCAGCTTTGTTGTGTGATTGTCTTAACTAATCCTCAACTTGGTGCCATTTTGATATTCCTGTAATGCTATCCCTATGTCCATTTACCTTCTAAAAAGGAAACAATGAAATTATGGGACTAGGGAACTTTTGGCTTTAAGTAGGAGGGGTGTATCTCAGAAAAACAGAAGAATCCTTTCCCAATGTGAGATTCTTTATTTGAGAAACACAGGCACTGCAGTTCCTACTTTATTTTCACACAGTAAAAGTGAGAGCTAGTAGAAGATATTTAGCACCCTACTGAGCACTCAGGACAATGTCTGTGAAGCATCCTTAGCTTCTGCTTCCTCCTCTCACTCACTTTGTCATGTTAATTTAGGAGATGTGTCAATGTGCCCTCTCATCTCCTGATTAGTCCTTTACATTTGCCCAGGCTTTGGCATGAATATGTCATAATCTCCTCTACCCTTACTCCCATTGATTCTGTATTGCCAAGATGCTAGCATCTTTAGGTCTGAGGGAATCATGAACAATAAGCCTTTTCATCAGTGTTCTTTTTATCGAAGATGTAGTCATGGTCATGAATGTCCTCGCCTCATAGCTAGTCTCTCACACTTGCCTGGTTAGTCTTGAAGACTGTCTTATTCTGTGTTAGCCAAAAAAAGATGTACAACTGCTTGTGAATTAATACTGAATAATAACATGTTATCAACATGTTTTTAGACACCAGAGTGACCAAAAATAGCATTAGTCCTACTCAAACTCATTGTGCTTGTTTCTTTAAAGATACTGGTAATTGTGTAAGAGGCATAGACAGTGTCTTTCATGGTGATAACAACAAGACCCATTCTACTGAAACTCTTATTACATTCATTTAAAATATATCTTCAGCCACAAAGTAACACACAGTCATGTTGTAGAGGTGGCAAACACTGGCTACATTTGCCCTACATGGCAATGCAACTATATGATGAACACATTTTTTCACCACAGCCTTAAGAGTTCTGTTTTGTCTTTATTGAAGATCTCTTTAGGAGATTGGTAACACTTTACTACTTGTTCTGTGAACAAAAGTGAAATTGTAGGCTAAAAACAATTTTCTTTTTTTCTGTGAAAATTCAAATCCACTTCTTATTAGCTGTCTGGATATACACACCTAGAATTAAACAATTACCTTATTTTTCTGGTGAAATAGAAAGCCTGTCAATAAAAGAAACACAATGCAATGGTTGCCTCAAAGAGAGAAAATAGACCATCTTAGCTTTTTATGCTCAATATATAATGAAGAATCAATAATAATCAAAACAGGATGCAAAAGTCAAAACAAAAATAATCATAGATAATATACTTTACAGGACAAAATCCACAGGCAAAATAAAATAAAACAAAAGCAATATATTTTTCTTCAAAGAAGCAACTAGAATTAAAGAAAAAATGAGAATGTTGAATGTTGGGGTTCCAGCTAAGTGTGGTAGGAACAAAGAGCTTAGAGCCAGTTTCCGTTTTGTGAAAAGCAACATGTTTTTGATAAGGGAAAGAGTGGTTGGGGAGATAGAGAAAGGGGGAGGGAGAGAGAGAGAGAGAGAGAGAGAGAGAGAGAGAGAGAGAGAG
The DNA here is from genome assembly GCA_963919715.1 of Microtus obscurus. NCBI lineage: Eukaryota > Metazoa > Chordata > Mammalia > Rodentia > Cricetidae > Microtus > Microtus obscurus. The sequence goes on from CAWTZC010002514.1 coordinate 41,023,739, forward strand.
GAAGAAGAGGAGGAGGAAGCGAGGGTAATAATGAGTGAGAATACTGTGATAAATAAGTGGAAAATTAGGTAGTTACTGGGTATTTATGAGATTTACACAGCTAGATATGACATCATTTGAGGCTGACGACTCAGAAACATCTTTATGAGCATTGTGAGATTAGGAGAAAATAATCATTTTTTTTTTCTCATTAGAACAAGACTCAAAGAGGAGCTATGCCAAGGGCTGATCCCAAGTAAAGAACCAACCTGGAGGCAGTCCAGGCTGGGAGGGTATAAAAAAAAGGAGGAAGAGGGTTGAGATCTAGATGATGGACAGAATACTATTTCGACTGGACAGAATTCCCTGAATGTCACTAAAATGATGAGAAGTTAATACATGAGGTGCTTGGGGGGCGGTATTTCTGATCAAATCTAGAAAGGATGTTCTGTCAAAAATCAAAATAATCTTTTATCTGTTCACACATAAAGTCAGCTCTCACATCTGCCCATGAATATTTTCATCTCATCCGAATAAAATTAACTTGTTGTGTAAATGTCCTACAAATGAAAAGTATTAAAATATCCTATCCACACGAAAACAAACTAAGCCTCCTCCTCTGCGATGCTTGATTTCAGGTTGGCAAATTAATCAAAGAAGCTGCAGGGAAAAGCAATCTGAAGAGGGTCACCCTGGAGCTGGGGGGAAAGAGTCCTTGCATTGTGTTTGCAGATGCTGACTGTGAGTATAAGTCCCTTGCTAGTGTCTTACCTTCTTCCTCCCAATGTCTGATGATATCACAGTCACCTGGAGTAAAAATAAATTCAAGGTAAAAAGGAATTGACAAGAGTCTGTGATGATTCTGCAAAGCTTCCGAACTGTTCCTATAGCACACAGCTGATAAACACAGAGAAGATTTTTGTCCTGGGTTGGGATAGATTGCTACTTCCCAGTGTCAATCTGAGGTAGTAAAAATGGGCTGCATCTAGAATATATGATGTGTTTTTGATAATTCCATACCTGTAATTGTATCAAGGTCATAAGATACTTGAGACATTTGGAACCAAAAATATCCTATTCCGGTTGCCAGCAAGTTCCTATTTTTCCCCTGCTTTCACTCTGGACCATCATCTTAAGAGGGCCAGGAAAAAATTGAACCTGTGAAGTCATTTCTTTCTCTCTTTTCATTTAATATTAAATTAAAGATATTCTAATGTAAAGCTCTAGACATATTGGACCATCTAAACTACATTTTAGTTTGCTTGTGTTTAAAGCTTTAGCTAAATTTTAGAAGAATTTTTCCTGGAGTAAGGATGGGAAGGTTAATTGTTATGATGTAGTGAGTATTAGTTGTTTGAATGTCACTTTCAGAAAGACAACATTTTTTTATTGAAAAAAGTGTTCAGGGCTGGAGAGATGACTCAGTGGTTAAGAGCATTGTCTGCTCTTCCAAAGGTCCTGAGTTCAATTCCCAGCAACCACATGGTGGCTCACAACCATTTGTAATAGGGTCTGGTGCCCTCTTCTGGCCTGCAGGCATACACACAGATGCAATATTGTATAGATAATAAATAAATTTAAAAAAAAAAAGAAAAGAAAAAAGTGTTCAGTAATGTTTGAAATTACTAAAGACAATAGATAATTCAGTTTTCTTTTATTAGTTAATTAAAAACTGACACCTAAAAGAAATATAATTGACTAAAGAATTATAAAATGGAAGTAGTTGTAAAATTATTTGCAATGATATTTTATCTTCTAATTAAATATACGCTCTTCAGAAGTCATAACAGGCACCATCTTGTCAGAGTTCCCTTGTTATTATTTCCATCATAAATAAAGGATCAAGAGGCCTATTGTTTCATGGCTTCCATGCAGTGCAATGTGTTAAATCTATATCTCATTAGATGATTAATCATTTTTCCTATCACCATATTGCATCTGAAAAATGTGTGTGTGTGTGTGTGTGTTGTGTGTGTGTGCGCGTATCCTTTAGAAAACGTTCCTTCTTTCCTGTGAATGTTTCCTTTGCAGTGGACAGTGCTGTTGAGTTTGCACACCAAGGCGTGTTCTGCCATCAGGGTCAGATTTGTGTAGCAGCATCCAGGCTTTTTGTTGAGGAGTCAATTTATGACGAGTTTGTGAAAAGGAGTGTTGAGCGGGCTAAGAAATACGTTCTTGGAAATCCTCTGAATGCAGGAATAAATCAAGGTCCTCAGGTGAGTAAACATTAGAAAGGCAAGTGTTTTGGATGTAAAACTAATCTTTTTAGGTCTAATTTTGGTTAAGTGAGAGTAACTTCTTTTTATGATCATTGGTAGCTGATATTTTTTCGATCTGGTTTCGATAATGAAACTATTTTCAAACAACAAAGATCAATCTGTTTTGTCTTGCCATTTTTTTTTTACTTTCTATCTAGAATCATTCTAGGAGCCATAGCTGGATTTAAGCAAAAAAAGAAGGGCTTATGAGACAGATCAACACAGAAAACATTTGTCACACAGCCCCGAAGACCAGAGTTCTGATTCTAACACCCATATAAAAGCTGAGTAGTTAGACTGGAGCTTTGAGTTCAGTGAGAGAGCTTCCCTAGGTAGGAAAAAATGAAAACCATTGAGGAAGGCATTCAGTATCAACCTTTGGCATCTGCAAACATGTACATACATGTATATGCACCTGTATACACTTATTCCACATGCAGGTGCACACACATGTGCATGCATTTGCTCCTACCTATATATACATGCATGCAAACACAAACCCCTGCACACTGCACTCATATAACACACAAAAAGGGAGGAAAATTTTAAAATGGTATATTATTTCTTGAATTCTTTAATTGATAAATTCTTAATTCCTACATACCATTTTTTAGTCTGGAAATGTATACATATCTGCAAATTTTGCCTCATAATCCTTCATCTCAGTTGCCATTTTATAAGCAGTAGAGCACTCCCTAGCCCTCTCAGGGTCCTCAGTTTATTTGATGTAACAATAACGTATGTGTTTTTGAAGTTCCTGGTTTCTGGACCAGAAAAGTTTCTTCTATTTATCAAAATCCAGGCATTCTATGGGGTCTCTGAGTTTCTTCTTTGTAGTTACATTAACTGTAAATATGAATGTCTTTGTCTCTCACCCAATGTAAACTTTTGCTCTTGGACAACTATTGCTCATTGACGATTGTTTAAGCTCTTGGACCTTCTGAGCTCACCCCTTCTTGTGGATATCACAATAGGGGCCATTGGTCTTATCTGGAGACAGATTAAATTGAAAGGGATCTGCTTAAACAGTGAGCAGAAGAAAGGATGTTACTGAGCAGCCAACAGTGAACAGGAAAACCTCACAACAAAGAGTTTACTCTCCCCAAGTGCTTCACCATTGAGTTGTAACCAAACTTCATTCTTGAATTATTTAATAAATAAAACTTTAATTCAATTAAAAAAAACTTAGAGTATGTTACAACCATTTGAACCCTAAGAAAGGAGCCTGGCAAAGTCAAAAAACCCAAAGAGGACAAGGTCACTGCTTTCTCTGGACATAATTGGCTTGCAAAATGTCTTATAATTTTCTACTTTGCACAAGTATACAAATAGAAAAGCTTTTGTACAAAAATAATACAGAGTAGTGAAACCTCAAAGACATAAATAAGGTAACTGTCAAGTGAAAGAATTATTGTGTTGTTCAATATCAATTATTGTTATTGTTCACAGATTACGTAGAAGTAGTTATGATTTTCCTCACATTGGTAATTTTTCAGATTTCTATTTGTGCTTCTCATAGACCTGAAAAATATATAGTTCTGAGTGGATTTGTTGTTACCATTCCTCATTCTAAGTATCTACTGGTCTGTATATATAGCATGAAATATTTTTATCATTAGATATATAAATAAAAACATAGGAGATGGTGAGAGTAAATGAATGGAAGACACATAAATGCTATACTGATAGCACAGTGGTGCATGCTTAGAGGATATAAGGAAAAAGAGAAGCCATGGGTATCTGTAATATGTAATACTGAATGAGGAACTATATTTTCCTTCACCTGGAAAGAAATCAATAGCCTCAAAAACTAAGTTTTAATATTTCATAACTTACAAGGGGGAATACATTAAAACAGACTTAAAACATTAACTCATAGAACTGGAAAGCACACAATCCCATCTTCTAGGTGAGTTCATAGCTGCTTGTGACAAGTAGTGCTGTACAAGTAGAATAGACAGGCATGCTGGGAATTTGGCCAGCGTTATGGGGAAATTCCAAGCATCCCAATGCTTCTCTCTGTCCCTCTTTATCTGTAACAAGAAAGAGCTTATGGAAGAGTCATTGAGTAGACACTTGGCTAACAGTTCATCCATTGCTAGTTTAGTCATCAATTCTTTTAAAACAGAGTTTGGGAATTAATATTGTATCACAACCAAATACGTATGGGGAAGGCAAAAGCCATATATACTTGTATAGGAGAAATAACTTCTACAATTTTGGAGGTTCTTCTTTATTATGATTACCAAATTACTGTACTTGAGTTTTTCAGCAGTTAAAATAGGTGTGTTACTTATTTTATAATACATATTAGAATTTATATAAAAATATTGTATTTATAAAACTTTCCCTCCTAATTCGTGAGAAAAAAAACATAATGAAGAATTATGTCACCTATTCTGAAACACTGGATTTAATATGAATATCCTGGAACTTTGAAGTCTTCATTTGCAATATGTTATCTCTATTGTCACTCATTTTATTGTGATTTCTTTCAATTAGATTGACAAGGAGCAACTTGATAAAATACTTGATCTCATTGCGAGTGGGAAGAAAGAAGGAGCCAAACTGGAGTGTGGTGGTGGACGCTGGGGGAACAAAGGCTTCTTTGTTCAGCCCACAGTGTTCTCCAATGTTACCGATGAGATGCGCATTGCCAAAGAGGAGGTAATGGTCCTACCTGTTTCTATTTCTGGGCTTGTCACGTTCTTCTGTGCATAACCTGTATGTTCTCCTAAAACCCTCAGCTTCTTGAGTCACAACACCCTGAAATGCTTGATGATAAAGTCTAAAGTAATTTGTGATGAAGACTAATTAGTGAGGAGTACAATGGGCTACAAATAGTTAATATCAAAACCAGAACGAAGTCCACAGCAGCTTTTAATTTACAGTCTTAAAGGAATGGGAAATGATCCTGTCCTTTGTAAACATAGGAATAAATGGGGACATATTGTGTTACATATTCCAGGCACGGAACAGCGTCCACTGCATTATCTGTATTGTCCACCTAAAACAGTCAACCAACAGAGACAGAGTGAACTGGCTATGTAAGGGAAGTGAGGATAAGTCCTGGGGAGCACAATCTAGGTAGCATCAATAATGACGGTACCCAGATATTCAACATATAATTAAGAGGAACTAGTTTGTGATAAAAAATGTCAGCTAATATACTTCACAAGTATGAGGGCTTTTAATATATGCAGAGATAAGAGCACTTGCCTTGAACAATGAAAGTTTCATGTACTACAGTAAAATAGGAAGATACAGTGACTCAAAGGCACTCATTCATAATTTCAACATTCAATGCATCTATACATATGTCCCTGATAATGACAGAGGATCTGAGGGGTTATGTTCTTTACCTCCATAATGTAAACAAGTAAAGAGAAAGGGGGACTATCCAGCTTTGCGGAGAGATGAAATAAAGAGAAGAATAAAAATAAAATGTGTGTGGATCATCCAACACACTTAGGACACCTGCATTAATTCAGTACTCAACTGCATTTGCATTTCTGCACTTATTGGTCAATTCTTTGATCAGATTTATTGTGCTTATGAATTTTGGTTAATATTTCTACAAAGAACAAGAAAGCAGAAAATAATCTTCATTTAAGGAAACATTTATTGTGCTCCTATAGTGTGCTCACTGGAATATCTCTTTGGCTGTGTCACAATAGGAGCCTGGAGCCCTTACAATGTCAGCTAAGTTACTAAAACACTGAGCAAACCCCCTGTCTTCCTGCTCCACCTGCTTCCCATTGACAGTGTTAGCTTTGCTATGCTTCCCAGAAAAATGTGTTCAATCATTGCCATGCTTTTCTTCCACAGTGAATAAACAGCAGTTTGTATGAAACCTTCTTGTATTCTCATGTCACCAAATACTGCCATGATGATTCGTGTCTGCTCCGTAAAAAAAAAAAAATCACACATGATCAGAACATGTTTCTGGCTTCTGTTTTTATCCTTACACATAGGATAAAAGAGAGAGGCAACATCTTCCTCCACGGAGAATGGCTTCTAAGAAAGCATAGGAAGGGTATTTAAAGCATATGCAATGTGTATAGTGTTAACCTGTGTTTGTGTCACTCTTGTGTAGATATTTGGACCAGTGCAACAAATCATGAAGTTTAAATCTATAGATGATGTCATCAAGAGAGCGAACAATACTTCCTATGGTCTGGCAGCTGGAGTCTGCACAAAAGACCTGAATAAGGCCCTCACTGTGTCTTCTGCTCTGCAGGCCGGACTAGTGTGGTAAGTGCATCTGAAGTAAGTTGTGCCCTTCCTGTATCAGCCAAATGGGCAGGCCGAGTTGTCCTCCTTTAGACTTGAACTTTCCTAGAAATTATCTGACCTGCTAGAAAGATAGTTTCTATACATAAAAAATAAAAACAAATTATCGTCTTTCACTTTGCAAGTTACTTATGTAGAATATTGACCATTTTATGGCTGTTTGATTAATACAATATATGTATTATTAGATAATGCCAGGGTACTTGGTACTCTGCTATATAAACGGGAAGATGAAAATAAAATTCTATTATAATCAACTATACATTAGATAATGTATATTAGTACCTTATATGCACTAGACATTATTGCTATTACTATCATTTACCATATTTGAAATTGAACTGAAGGTATTACATTAGCTGAGCATATGCTCTACTTGTGAGCTCTATCCTAGTCTGCTTTATACTGTTTAATACAAGATAAGAGCTCAGTTTCTCAGTCTGGCCTTGAACTCACTCTGTGGCCCACTACTCATACTCCTGCAAAATGCTTCTGAGAGGCTGGGATCACAGGTCTACATCCATAGACTTGGTGCTATTTAATTATTTTTTTAAATTAATATGTGTGCATGTGTACTTTGCTTGCTTGTACGTCTGTGCTCCATGTGAGTGTCTGGTGCATGCAGAAGCCAGAAGAGGGTATCCAATCTGTTGGAAGTGGAGTCGTAGACAGTAAGGTGGAATCCACAGGATATGGGTACTGGGGCCCAGCTCAAGTCCTCTGTTAGAGCAGCAAAGACAGTTAACACTGAGCTATCTCTCCAGCCCTTTCTCTAGATTTTGACTTAGTTTGTTCTTTGGTTTTTGGATTTTAACTTTAATACAAATTCTCAGGCTGTGCCTCTCACCCTGAATCTTTGCCCATCATCTCCTTTCTATGCACTGTTTCCGCAGCAGCCTTTTCCTTACCAAGCCTCCCTTCCCTCAGTCCTGGAAACAGCACAAGCTGTTTTTTCATTCTCTCACCTAGTCCAGTTAAAGAAAACTAGACACTGAAAAGCATCCTAAGGGACACAACGAGGCAGTTCTTGAAATACCTTTTCCTCCTATCAAAGTGACAGTCATCATCTAGTTACCATTGACTCAAAATTGTAATGTATTTCTTACACTCAACATTTTATCTTATTCAACAACTACTCTTTGTTATCTCAAACCTTGTCTGTGATTAAAAACTAGGAGCTTGCTGATATTTAGGAAGTTATCAATAGCGTACAATGATTAGCAGAGTGAGAGCTATAAGCTCTAAGACATCCTTCTCCACACATGTCTATTTAGTGTGAGTTTAGCCAGCTTCACAGTAAAATGACAAATCCAAATGCCAACATAATATTAAGACAGTTTGTATTCTGGGGTATTTAAAGGTTTGTATTTTCAAATACGGATTTTCAACCAGTACAGTCAATGTGAATGATCCATAGACTGAAAAAAACCTCAAACTGAAACACTTCTGATCCACTGAATTCCAGAGAAGCATGAAGCCTGTATCATTGAAAGCTTAAGTACTTGTAATATGGGGCTAGAGAGATGGCTCAACAAGGAATGTACTTGGTGTGCAAGAGTAAGAAACTGAGTCTCATTCTAGCTTCCAAGTAAAAGCAAGATATGGTAGCCTGTGCTTGGAAGTTTATCACTGCGGTCTGAGACAGAAGAATCCCTGCACTTCACTGGATTTAGCAAAATTGGTGGGCCTGAAAGATAGGAGTGGAACTGAAAAAAAGAAAAAATAATACTTTACCTTCATCTCTTCTCTGACCTCCTTGTGTCTTCCCCATGAACGCATAAACACACACACACACATACATGCTTGTATACACACACACACATTCATACATACACACTCATGCATATAAATTAGATGAATGAAAAATATATCTGAACAACCAAATGAGGGATGCAGTTGAGAATCAGATATCTTAATCACCCTGTCTTTGGGGTTTACTCTGAGCAAAGGTTTTTAACTCAATGAAACATATTAAAACTGCTGTAAAATAGTAATATACAATCATCACTAAAAGCCTGTTTTTTTTCTTATCATAGCATTTCCACCAAAGTCTCTTAAAGGAAATTAATCAAAGTCCCATCTAGTTAGTATAACCAATGATCAATATAGATTTTCCTTTGATAAAAATCCCAGTAAATTCAGCATTACTAACTCATATATATTCATATTCTACATTTGCTAAAGACTTACTGTGTCCCATGTATTTTTATCAAGAATCTGTCAGAGGTCAATAGCAGCTCTATCAAATGTAGAATATTATTTTATCTGCACTCGTATTAAAATAATTGTTCACAGCCTGCAGAACTGCGCTCCAATCACTCTCTCCCATCGCCTTGATCTACTACGACCTTCTCTCTAGTTATAGTCACAGTTTTTACTGTGTGTTAGAAACATCTTCAAAATATTACTAAAAACTGGTTACTAGACTGATAAGTAGGCTCAATTCCTGCCACCACTTCTGTTTAAACTGTCTACTTATCAATGAATAAACAAATTAAGTACTGACACATATAATAATCGCTGAAGAGAGTTGATTAGACTGCTGAATGTATACAATTCAACATTGCCACAAGGCTTCATGCATATAAGCCATTAAAGAACTCCATTCAATCTCAGCCTCAGACACTTCCTTTTATGGCATATTCGTTCTTCCCTCTGCCATGATTCAAACTAAGAGTGTGTGCGTGCATACATGCATGCACATAAATTCACACTCATAATTGTATCATTTATTTCTAGGTATATATGCATGCTTTCTGCATTCTAGATTATAGTACCGCTTTTAATGTAAGTGATCATACTTGATCAAAACAAAGGAGTTCTTAAGGAGATTTCCGAATTTTTTAAATTTTCTGCTTAGAAATTATGGATGTGCTAAGTTTTACCTACGGTAGCCACCTGTTCTTTGTTTTAGGGTGAACTGCTATTTGGCTATGGCTGTCCAGTATCCTTTTGGTGGATTCAAGATGTCTGGAAATGGGCGAGAACTGTAAGCTAAACTTTATATTACAATGCATACATATTTTGTGATAAGAATTGCTGCTCCCAGGAAACTGTTCTGTTTTCACTACACCTATATTTAGCACCAAATAGTTTTTTACATGTTGGGAGTACTTCCTAAGTGCAGAAAAGCAACAGCAGATGGATTACACTTAATTAAGCTCCTACTACCCATTCAGGGCCATGGTAGGTACACCACCTTGGTAAATAAATTGTTGCCTGTTTTTAGGATTTCCTATGGTATATGCAAATAGAAACTATTTTCAGACAGCAGGTAAAATGGTAAACATTGAGATGAATGAAAATAAATATTGAAACACTCAAGATATTTAAATATATTTCTTAAATAACTTAAAGTTGCCTCATCACAAGTTGATTTGCTTCTGGTGAAGTCTACCTAATAACTATAATGCATCTGTTAAATAAAGCATTGGCTGCAAAATGTCCCCAGAGAATTACTGAGACAATTACCTAGAATGACTCCATTCAAGAGTGGTGAGTTATTTTCAAAGGCAGAAAAGCCAAATTCTTGAATTTGAAAACATGGTTTCCTAAGAATCCCAAATAGTAAACTCAGATGAATTTTATTTTCTTGATTGTATTTGTCAAATCAGCTTAGCAAATGTTTCCCTGAACTTTCATTAAGGCTCATCTCTTAACACCTGGGGTGAAGCAGACATAGCTTAGTCGCATACTGTTTTATGCATTGGGTGGTCTGTCATGAGAAGCAAGGATGCTATGTGCAGGCTTACCAGAGATCACTCAGATCTGCTTAGTCAGAATCAACACTTGATGACGAGCCAAGGGGATGATTGGTATGCAGAAGACTTAGAAGTCAGAGGCAGTAATGTATAGTCTTTTCTTAGCTAAGAAGAAATTTAAGGAGGTAGATGCTCTTATGGTCTGCATTAAAATTATTTATATAGTGTTTCTGAGGAAGATGGCTCAGGTCAGCCTGGGTGTGACAATACACATAGAATTCTGTTAGTGTCCAGTGTCCTAGTAACCCTAAATACAATGGAAAGAAACTTGATCAAAATTATGGACTAAGTTCTCTGCCTCTTTGATATTAATTACTTATTAAAACACTACATTTTAGGGACTTTAGACAGCTGGGTCAAACCGTTTAATTATGTTGAAAAACATGATTTTGAAGTTTTTAAGAGCTAGTTCCAAAAGTTTAAATTATCCACACAAGCTACCAATATACGGCATTATTGATTGCTTAGGAGAATAAGACATTGTCTATATACAAAACTGAATCTGGAGCAGAGTAGGTAAAGAATCATCAGAAACTAGCTCCTTTGCAAACCTGTGTGTGTATAGGTTTCATGATCCTGGAAATAGTCCTATATACATGCAATGTGATCTTATTAAAATGATGGAGATCACAACTGAGTGTGGTCCTTATCAATTAAATCATCCATCATGTGGAAAGAAATCATGATTTCCAAAATTGTCTTCAGGTAGAACCCTAATAAATCACTGTGGCATCTACACATGGACTCAATTCAGCTTCTGATCACTTGAGATTGACTTGAAAATTTTGAAGTGTATTGTTAACATTGAATAATAGAGAAAACCAACATGTGCTGAAATCTCAAAAGTCTGCATCAAGCTAATTTTTAGTTTTTTCCTCCTTAAAAGGAAATACAAGTATTCTAAAAACAAAATTAAAGAAAACAAAAAGAAACAAAGAAACAAAATCCTACCAATGAAGATTAGGGGTTGTTTGGGCTAGATTAAAAAGTTCCTGTTAAAAGTACAGCTTCAGAAGAACAGAGCCCTGAATGGAGGAGGAAGGATCTGGGTCATCTACCTGCTCACTTCTTCTGTGACAATGCAGATTGTGAATGCAGGCTCAAGTGAAACAATGTGAACTTCTTCTCCTTATTCATTAGTCCAATAAAATATAATCAGGTTGAATTATAAATTAGTCATATGGCCAAATAAACTAATTTAAACAGTGGATTTCTTCTCTGAAAATAAGCCGAACACATAATTATTTCAAATAAAAGACATGTTTATGAATTTTTTTCTTCATTGGAGAATTTGTGTTTGGTCATAAAGCTTATTGTCAGCTAGCAACTATATGAACTACTCAGTATTCAGTAAATATTTTCATTGTCCCTACTCAGATAAGCAAAAAAAAATCTTGTACCAAATTATTTTCAGTGCGCAATTATGTTTCTATGCAATTTTCTTTCCTCTCTAGGGGTGAGCATGGCATTTATGAATACACTGAGCTAAAGCCAGTCGCAATGAAAATATCTCAGAAGAACTCATAAAGAAGCCAGCAGAGTGACGAGAAACGATTCAGCAATTGGACACATCTCCTATAGTCATCAATACAGTGACTCTTTCTTCTATCGACTTTTTTAAAAAAGTGATTCATCAGTATTAATGTCACACATAGAAAACATGTAGCTTGATCTGAAAGAATCAGTAGCCTTCTAATATGTGACCCCAATTCCTACTCCATATGAAAAGGATTGATTTAGGTACCTGCTCCTTGTGACTCTGTCATGATCAGGTGCTTTCCAGTGTAGACACTTGTTTAGAGTATTTACTTGGTAAGGGGGACCAGTAGTGTTTTAAGTTCTGTCCCTCAGTGACCCTTTGTATGCCTAATGACTACAGAGTAAGTTGTTCTGTTTCCTATGGTTATCCCCTCTGAGTATTGTGAAATGTTTTCTGGAATGCCTAGCTGTAATTAAAATATGAAGTTTAATAAAGGCAATCTCACAAGATTTTTGTTTAACTTGAGTTTTTAAAATAAATGTGTATCCTTTGAAAATTTCATATATGTGTACAATATGGTAGGATCATATTCAAACCATCTCTTCCCAGGTCTGCATCCATGTACATCCTCCTCCCAATTCCACGTACTTTTAAATTTATTGTCCCTCACTGAATCCAGTTAACACTGCCCACATGCACACGAGTGTGGAGCCATTCACTGGGGACATAGTCAGTGTAGCAGGAGCCAATCTACCTAAGGAGAAAACTGACTTCCCTTCCACCAGCAGGCATCGTCTGCTAATAGCTCCTCTTACAAAGGTGACTTTAGTGGTCCGGCATTCATGCTGTAATGTTGACTGGTTTTTTCTTGTGCAACTCCACAATTACCATGAGTTCAAGAGTACAATGACCTGTCTGTTTTAGCACATTTGTCAAAGCTGTTTTATCTGTATTTTTTGTTTGTTTGTTTGTTGTTGTTGTTGTTTAATGTAATTTCTATCCTGGTCCACAGGCTTTATTGTCAGCCTAGGATCGAGACTTTGGCCTGGGTCTCAAATATCTTCCCACCAGGTGGCGGTAAAACTTCACTTAAAGTCTTTTTAAAATTACTTTATAAATAATGCCATTCAAAATTTCCACTTCCTCCTCTCCTCCCGCCTCCCTCCCGCTGCCCCCCCCCCACCTTGTCCCCTCCAGGTCTAAGGGAGGGCAGGGTATCCTGCCCTGTGGAAAGTCCAAGGCCCTCCCTCCTCCATCCAGGCTTAGGAAGATATGCATCTAAATAGAATAGGATCCCAAAACAGCCAGTACATGCAGTAGAAAAAAATCCCAGTGGCATTATCATTGGCTTTTCAGTCTGCCCCAATTGTCAGCTATATTCAGAGGGTCCAGTTTGATCCCATGCTCAATTAGTTCCAGTCCAGCACACTGTCTCAGTGGGTGGACCAACCCCTCCTGGTCATGATTTCTTTGCTCATATTCTCCCTCCTGCTCTTCAACTAGACCTTGGGAGCTCAGTCCCGTGCTCCAATGTGGGTCTCTGTCTCTATCACCATTAGTTGCTGGACAAAGATTCATATTCATATTTTTGGGTTTGAGTTATCTCATTCAGGATAGTGTTTTTTATTTCCATCCATTTGCATACAAAATTCAAGATGTCATTTTTTTTCCATTGAGTAGTACTCTAATGTGTAGATATGCTTAAAGTCTTAAATGGCACAAAAGATACAGAACTGTAGACTGTAAACTGTAACCTGGCCATCTCAGGCAATTATTGCCTGAAGCAATTCTGAGCATCTTTGTTTGGTTCAGAATTGTCACTGTTTGGTAAAAGCACCAGCAAACAAAAGTACCCTAAAATCCAGCATCAGCCTTTATTAATTGTTTTTATTTTATCTGTATGTTACGATATGCGGTATTGTTACGAGCTGGGGGACTTCCGCTCCAGGTTCTTTTCGAGTAATATCTATGAGGACTCCGTGCCCTTCTCCCCAGAGAGTGATGAGTAACCAGACCAAGCAAGAGAATTGTTTTTATGATGATTCTTTACTAGCAACTTCAATATCCAATGCATCAATGGGGGTTACAATCTCAATAGGTATGGGGGATTGATAATGGGCAACACACAGGCACTTCAATATCACAATTATTAATCCTACTAAACCTAATACATAAAACCAATTCATATCCTTAATCTTACTTATCACTTATTCATAAAACACTTCTTAACCTAAATACAACTTATCCATTACTTATCTATAACCTTAATACAACTTACACATTACTTATCTATAACCTTAATACAACTTATAAAACACTTCTTAACCTTAATACAACTTATCCATTACTTATCTATGAAACGCTTCTTAACCTTAACTTATCCATTAATATTTCCTAATCTTATCAATTATCCATAAAATATCTCTTAACATTTCACACACTAGACATATGTATCAACACATCTATGATCTTCTCTTAACCTCTCATACACACATGAAGTAGCATCATACGACCTGATATTCCCTGGCTTAAAAAGGGCTTTTTGAATTTCTTCAGGCTGGGCTCTTGTCCGCACTGGGAGCTGGGTAGTGAAGATCGACTCTTGACCCCGTAGTCTGCACTCAGGAGATAAGGTCCTGATGTTCCAGGCTGGTATCTGGTAGGGCCTTGGACTCAGCTTTCGGGTGACCGAGTCTCGGGAGACAAGGCTCTCAGTTCTCTACTCTCGAAGATGAGGCTTTGCTCTCGGGATGGCAAAGCGTTCTGTCTGCTCAAAAGACGAAGCTTTGCTTTTGGGATGGCAAAGCATTCTGAAAGGCAGAGTATCCAGTCTGTTCTCGGGAGACAGACCTTCAATGTCCACTCTCAGTGAAATGAGGATTTGCATTCGGGATGCAAGACGTTAAATGTCTGTTTTCGGGAGACAAAGATCTGTGCTCGGGAGACAGAGCATTAAATGTTTAGGCAAGGCATTCAATATTGCTGCTTTTTGGGAGGGAGGCAAGGAGGATCTCTCTTTTCACGGAGGCCTGGTGCCAGAGCCATTGTGAGAAGTGAGATAACCACCCTGCTTCAGCCACCTCTTTTAAGTCAGTTCACAGTTGCCCCTCGTTTGATCCTTCCGATAACCAGATGTCCTAGGTTATCAGTATCGACTGGCCACAGAAGGGTGGGGGTCCCTCTTGTGTGGCAAGATTATTTCGTTGCCACGGTTGCTGGGTGCAGCCCCCACATCTGGCAGGGCCAGATGGGTGTGGCAGCCTTCAAGTGGGCAAATGTTCTCCCAATATTTCACCTTAGTTATTTTCCATACCACACACAAGAAGAAATGCTTTTACATTACACCAAGTTACATTCATTCTTATTCTATAAATTTCCTGCTCTATCTACACTACAGATTCCCCTTTATTTATTCATTCAGAGGAATCTGCTTCCATGCTCATTACATTCCATCCTCTGACTCCTGACATGTTGTCAACATTAAAGGAGTCACTATGAGGCTCGCAGGCCTGAGGATTTACATAGGCTATCGGTCGCCTTCTATATGCTATGTAGGCCATCTGGTCATTTACTGATCCTAAATTCCGATCTCCAGGTGTGCATGCTGGTATACTCTGTAGGGTGCATCCTTTATGGCAATTTTGTGTGCATTTTATGGGCATGAAGCTAATAACCCTGCAATTCCTACTCTTCCATGTTTTATATCTATCATACCAATCCAAATAAGCACAATATTCAAAAAGCATATCTTCTAAAAATGTTTTTGATATTGCTGTGATGCAATAACTTTCTAAGCTCTTAGGTGTATGAATTCTATCCAGTTTACTCATTTCACTATACCAGTCTCCTTCTAGTAATGCAAATGCTCCCCATCTATCATGTCTTATCAGACTTCTGATTAATTCATAATGTGTATAACTTCCTTTGCTAAGAAAGCAACTGACTAAACTAGCTAAGATATGAAGCATATGATCAAATGGGTGTTTATGCACTCTTTCTTTTACTCCATGTTTCATGTGCCAAACTATATGATTAAGTAAGCATGCCATCAAATCTTGTTTAACACTCATAGTTCCTAAAAACATCATACTATATTTACTCTTACAAAAATGACATCTATCTCTATCTGTCCCTCTATCTATTCCCATTCTATCAAACAAGTCCACAAGTGCACTCCAGTGTTTATTATAATAGTGCCAAATTACCCTTCTAATACCTCCTTTAGCTAGTAGGTCCAAATTCCTTTTAGAGGGTCCATTTCTTCCCATTGTGGCACCTTAAAAAGAGTAATGCAATCTTTATGCCTACACAGGCTATTAATATAATCATTACAATCCATGCTGCCTCTTTGATCATTGCCCACCATGTTGGAAATGGTGTGCATATGAAATCTGATTGTATTAGTCTAGCAATATAATCAAAAAAACTGCACTGTTTTGTCTTTTAATCCAATCTTTATGTATATATGTATTGGCTCTTAATACTCCAACTATATTATGCAACTTATCTTGGTTGTATGCTAGGTTGGAATCATATTTCTGCATAGTTTTATGTATGCTATCAAATTGTTTCTGATTAAATTCAGCTATCTCCTGTATTTTTATCATTGTTTTTACATAATTATTGTAGTGATCCCTCTCTGTTTTATCATCCCATATGGATTGTCCTGTCATTACGTGGTGTTCCTCATAAGATAATGTAGTCACCATCTCTTGTCCTTTCTCAGTTGTTACTACAGAGCAATTATGTAGCATCCAGCATCCTCTTGTTATGTTAAATGTGTCAATAACCTCTTCTGTTGTGTCTTCCTGGTAATTTGTACAATTTATTATTGTGTTTTTATTTGTACAAATCAACCATGTATAATCCCCTGTGTTTGTTATTGTATCTGTCATTATTGTTGCTGTAAGTCTTGTGGTTTCTATTTCATGTTTTGGTTCATGTGGGCATACATATGTGCTAAGACTAAGATGGAAACACTCTTCTATTGGAATATATACTGGTGTATCATTTAATGACACCCAGCGATATCTGTCTATAGGTGTGATCCATTTTACCTGTAGATCTGAAAACGGATCCAGTTTATTTGACCATGGTTGCGCCACAGGTTTTGTATTGTATGCCTGATATGCATTATCTGTGTATATTTGTAATAGGTGTATTATGCATATTCCTGCCTCACAGCCGCTTTTTTTGTGTGGATTTAACATGGTCTGATATTCTGGGGTCCTTCTTCCTGTTCCTGTAGTAAATAGTGCATTTAACTCATCGGGTAAGCCTCTTAAATGCTCTTCATATGCTGTACACATTTTTCCATTATGTGTACTTTTCATTAATGACTTTATATTTTCTATATTCCACTGGTTTTCTTTTTGGAATATGTGGAATTCTGCTCTCATTTGTTGGGTTATTAGTTGTAATGCATCTAGACTATTCACTACTGTACTTATTGCTGAGGCTGTTTGTACGTTTACTTCTTGCAAGTGTCTTATTTCTGCCTTAATTGGTTCCAGCATTACAGCTGATGTTCCTCCTCCTGCTATTGCTCCCATAATTGCTCCTGCTATTAATCCTCCTACCAAAAATCCTACTTGTAGAGGTTTCCTTCCAAGTCTTATGGGGCTATTATATTGTAATGCCAGTGTATCTATATTGAATTTATCACAATAATATTCAGGAGGCTGTAGTATTGTTAAATCTATATCTAACGATATTTTTCTTATTCTTGGGTATAATATAACTCTAGAAATTATTGTTAAGTCTGGGACCAATAGTGGAGCTGTAACTATGCCTGCCTTTCCAGGAGGTGGATTTAAATATCCTTCATGGTAATGGACTGTATACAGAGGGTACGTCTTGTTGTTATTATGGATTGCTCCTCTATATACTGTTCTGGGGTCTGTTATTTTATAATCTGGCCAATGAGAAAATGTTAGTGGTACATATATTACGGATTCTCAATCCTGTGAAAATGAAGTGTTTGTTCCTTTTGGCATATGGGTTACCCAGTCTGTGATACACCATTCATTATATTCTGGATTTATAGTTAATGATGAGTGATAATATGGTACCCCATAATGGTTATAGATTATGGTATTTTCTTCTGTTATGTTTATCCATCTAAACCAATTTATTTCCTTAGTGATACCTGTCCTATAATGTGCTGTAGCCCTGGTATATTTAACTTTTCATCTAATGATAATCCTATTGCTACTTTGGAGTGATTATTATTTCTATAAATTTGTATTGGGTTTTCTATAACAATTTTAGCTGGCACATATGATATATTTGAATATCCATAATAGGTAACATCATGAGTAATTTCTTGTGTGGTTCCATATTTCATCTTAACTGTTACATTCTTAATTTCTGCTTCAATATCCCATGGTATGGGATACACATCTGTTATAGATTCCCAATGGCATAATTGTATGTCTGTTCTTATGATCCCTAGTTTATTTCTTGTGGTCATACTTTTTCCTCTATCCCACAATCCAGATCTAAGATATGGGAGTGTGTCTTTTAATATATATATTATATACATATTCTGTCTTACAATATCGTTTTTTGTCCACTTTGTTAAATCAATACTTATGTGTGTTTCATCATATGTGCTTTCTCCTGTTGAGCCCTTGATTATATGAAGTTTTAGTAACTTCTCTGCTTTTACTGTTACATATGGATAACTTTCCTCTGTAAAATTTCTTATATAACTTGTTAAGTATATTGTGCTGGCTATTGATGTATTTTTCACTATTACTGCTAGATGGCCATGTGTATCATTAATATATACAAAGGCCTCAGTTATATTCATTTTAATATCTTGTATATTCGCTACACCTGTTGTCATATTGTGATGTTTTTCGATACAAGCCCATACCATATCATGATGTGATGTCTCATTATGCTTATCCATTGTTATAGCCAAATAGCATCTATAGGTTGCAATTTTACAAATAAATCCTATAGATTCGTTGTATCTATTCATATGCCATGGTTGTGGAATTACAGATGTTAATACTAGTGGGAACCTCCAGTGTTCCACACCTGTCTTTAACAACTTTTTCCATGTTTCCCATTGCCATTTTTCATTGCTTTCAATATATGGATACATATTTTGCAAAACTACTGTTTTACCATTAATTGTTGTATTGTATGTTCTAGGTAATTTCTCCAAATTGTATCCTACTGGTGTAATATTACTGAACCATGGTAGATTTGGAAAATCTGTTACACACAGGAAATTTGCTGTTTTATTGTTAACCTGTGTGTTACTAATTTTTGACCATAGGCTGTTTGGGCATTTATTTCCATATGGTTTTGGTATTGTCATGGTTCCATATTTTACTAGATTTGGTTCTGCAAACATTCCTTCCATATCTGTACTGGTGAGGGTGTTGTAGGTTTTGTTGTGGTGCTATGATCCTAACTATCTTCATAATTATTATAATTAGGATATTCATAATTTTGCTCATCAAATCCTTCTGATGTTTTGTTGTACCAATAACCTACCATTCCCTCATCCATTTCTTTATCTAGTAGTACTGCGAAATGTCTTCTTACATAAGAGGCATTCATTGCTGCTCCACACGTAAATGTGGATTGTGCATCTGTGTCAGTATATCTTGTTCCTGTAACTATAATTGTTTTATACTTATTATTGACTCTAACAACAAATGCATCTGGCTGGATTTCTCGCCAGTGCACTGCATAATGTGGCATTGTGTCTGTTTTATTAACCCAGATTTCAATCCAATGGCATTTGTGTGGATTCATTTCCGTATCTAAATTGGAAGCATTTTTTGTCATGTCCTTCATGTAGGCTAGTGTGTGTGCATTTGATCCTACCACCTTTCTATATTGTTCAAAGCCCGGTTGCCATGCATATTGTACACAGTATGCATATTTTTGCCAAAAGCTGTGAAAAGTATTGGTCACTCTGACCCAATCTCTAAAGGATGTCCAATATTCTGGAAATATTGCAGATTCATTATGTCTTGGCCTATTTGCTATCCTTCTTACTTCTTGTAATCTTGTTTTGCTTATAGTGTTGGTGCTGGCTATAATTATTTGCCAACAAAATGCCACCAACAAAAGGTAATGTTTATAATTAAATCTTTTGCGTGGTACTGTTTTGCTCCCTTTATTTCTATTGAATGATTGTATATATTCAAACATAATTTTCCCTTTATGGTTACATCGATTATTGGTATCACCAGGTATATGCTGATTAAGCACAGTGTTTTCCATGAGGGCCACTTGCATCCCATTCCTCATGCAAGATTTTCTAACCTTACCAATTTTAAGTCACCTTTACCTTGTGATATCCACGCGTTATTTGCGTGCCCTTCTGTTATTATTTCTGCAGGTGATATTTCCTGGTTTTTCGGGTTCCTGTAAATGGCGTGATGAGGTCTAATTAGTTTGTTATCTTGTACTTCTGGATATTCTATTCTTAAATTTTATGAATGGCTTCCTGTATTGGTGACTGTTTGTTTAGCCTTGGTCTTTGATTTAATTCTATTACTGCTAAATGTAAGGCTTTCCATAGTGGTTGCTCTTTATTCAACAGTTGTGTTTTAATAAGCCATTAAATCTTTCTATACTTCCTGCTGCTGTGGGTGTATAGGCTTGATGAAATTCCCATAGTATTCCTAATTGTTTGGCCAATTGTTGCGTTAATTTTCCTGTAAAATGTGTGCCTTGATCATTCTGTATTATGTCTGGCTGTCCATATGCTGCTGTCCATGCTAATATTGTTATTATGCATGTTTGCTGATCTGGTTTAGGTCCGTCTTTTGCCATCCCCAGACCTGTACAAATATCTACCATTGTACATGCATATCTGTTCCTAAATTTTGCTAGTGGGCCTATAAAATCTATTTGTACTATTTTATTAAAGTACCATCTGGGTCCCACTGTACCTCTATAATTATGTGTAAATCTTTTACTTTGTGATGGACAATTATTGCAAAATCTTATTGCTGATTTAATTTGGGACCAACTTGATTTTATATTTCATTGGTCAAACCATTGTTTTAGTGCATGTGTTCCTATGTGTCCCAATTCTTCATGTAATTTTAGAATTTCTTGTAGGTGTACCTCTTTAGTTAGGTCTGGGTTCGAGACTTTAATCCAATCTCGTTTTATCTTTATTTTGTTTCCTTCCTGGGGTATTGTTTTGTAAATTGCCTTTAATTTAATTGCCGCTGCTGCCAGCTTATCTACAGTGTCATTATATTTATGCATTTCATCTGTTTTACCTGTATGTGCATCTACATGGAACACTATGATTTTCATTGTTTTTGCTGCTTCTGCCATTTCTAGCCATGCGTCTTTGGACCAGATATCTTTACCTGCTATTTTCCAATTATTTTGTTTCCATTTTCCTGACCAAATCGCTATACCATTGGCTACACACCAAGAATCAGTAAATATATGTATAATATTCTGTTTTTCTCTTTGAGAGTGTGCTATAGCTAGAGCTGCAGCTGTAACTTCTGCATGTTGTGCTGACTTGCTCATACCACTGTCTGTTAATATTGTGCCATCTTTGGGCCTATATGCTGCTGCTTTCCAATGTATAATATTATTTTTTGAGATTGAGGATCCATCTGTAAACCATGCATTTATCATCCCTGGATTATATTCTTCTGTCCCCCACAGCCCTATCGGCTTTGGTGTATCAGGGGTTTTGGTTATTTCTGGCAATTTTAATGCTGGTTTTTGTAAAATTTGTTCTGAAATGTTAGGTATATTTCCCTTTTGGGATATCTGGTTATTTTTCAAAAATTCTTGTAAATACCATTTCCATTGTAGGACTTTACCATCCATTGGTAATCCTGACCATGCTTCTCCTGGTGCCTTAATCCAGTCCATTATTGGTGTGATTGTTCTTATGATTATTGCATTATTTCGTAGTAATGAATGTATTGTTCTTAATGCCTCATATACTGTCCAAATAGTTTTTTCAAATAAACTAAATTTATTTTCAGACCAGGGAAAACACCTACTATAAAAACCTACTGGTGTAATAGTTTTATCTGTTTTTGTAAAAATATTCCAATTGCCATATCCTTGATAATATAAAATATCCAATATTACTGTATGTTCTGGTTGTATAAATGTTAATTTACTAAATTCCTTAACATATTCCTGGCATGTTTTTAGTGCCTCTTCCTGTTCTTTTTGGCACATAAAATCCTCTGATTTTCTTATTATTTTATATAAAGGTTGTATAATAAGCTGTAAATAAGGAATGTGTTGTCTCCAATACCCAAAGATTCCTATAATATGTTGTACCTCAGTCTTATTTTTCGGTGGTTCTAGGGCTTGTATCTTATCAATGACATTGTCTGGTATTTTAGGTCCATCAGTGCTCCAGTGGACTCCTAAAAATTTAACTTGTTGTGCTGGCCCTTGTATCTTATCCATATTGATTGTCCACCCATTATCTCTTAAATGTTGGACTAAAATTCTTAATGTTTCAGTAACATCTTCCTTTAGTTGTGCTATAATTAATACGTCATCTACATATGATAATATTTTACCTTTAACTTCTGGTAATGTTTCTAATGTTGTCATCAGTGTTGCATGTGCTATAATTGGACTATTTAAATATCCTTGTGGCAATCTTTTAAATCTATATTGTTTATTTTGCCATGTAAATGTTGTAATTTCCTGGCTTTCTGGATGCAATGGAATCCCAAAGAACATATCAGTCAAGTCTATTGTTGCTAGCCATTTTGGTGCATATTGTCTTATTTGTAGAAAAATATCTTCTACGTCTGGTAGATTATCTGGCATTCTGGGGGATTTTTCATTGATCCTCCTGTAATCTACTGTAAATCTATATTTTCCATTTGGCTTCAGTATTGGCCACACTGGTGAGTTGTAATTAAAAGATTGTGCTTGTTCTATAATGCCCTCTTCTAAAAGAGTCTGGACCATATCTGAAATTTCAGCCATACCTCCTTTTATGGGGTATTGTGCTGTAAAAGTTGGAGGAATTTTTGGTAATTTTACTGGTTCAATTTTTACTTCTGCTAAATTTACATAGTATTTCCTTATGGACTTGTAATTCAAGAATAATGGGAATAGTTTATTAATTTCTTTTTTTTAAAATATTTATTTGTTATGTATACAATATTCTGTCTGTGTGTCTGCCTGCAGGCCAGCAGAGGGCATCAGATCTCATTTCAGATGGTTATGAGCCATCATGTGGTTGCTGGGAATTGAACTCAGGACCTTTGGAAGAACAGGCAATGCTCTTAACCGCTGAGCCATCTCTCCAGCCCTATTAATTTCTTTAATTCCTAAAATATTTAGTGGTACAGAAAAACTAGCTACTTCTATCTTATGCTTAACATCATAACTTTGAATAATTATTTCTATTACTGGTACTGTCCTTTCTGTATTAACTCCTTGTATTCTAATCTGTTTTTTATTTTTATAATTATCTGTAAATTCTGTGTAGATACTTATTTCACTTCCTGTATCTAAAAGCCATTTTGTTGGTACTATTATTCCTTTTTTAACTACTGGCAGGTTTATCATTGGTCTTAGTGGCTGCTGTTCCTGGGTGTGGCATTTTGTCTCTGCCACCTGTTTTGCCACCTGTTTTTCCCCCTTGGTATGGGTATTGATCTGCTCCTGTCTGGTTGCCATCTGTTTTGTTGGATTTGTATGCGAGGACCAGGATTTGCTGGTCCTCTGTTGTACCCTAAAAAAGGTCTCTGTGGGAATGGTTTCCTTCTTTGTCCTACTGCAGCCCTCCATGGGTTCCATGGTTGATTAGGTCTTATGGGAAGCCCTGTTCTAGTCTTTCCAAGAGGTTTAATTTTCCTTATATTTTGCAAAAATCCTCTTGGTTTCTTACTGACTGGAAATGACAGTACTTTATCATTATCCATCTCTCTGAAGTTTTTGAAAAAAATCTATGGCTTCTGCTACTGTTTGGCAATTTTGAATTGGTCCTGCTAAACTCATTCTGAGGTGTGGTGGCGCTCCCTTAATTATCATTTTCTTAAATTGTGGAATTAGTGGAGCCGCCTGTGGTGTGTTTGTTTCATTGTATATAAAATACAATATGCCTAATTTTCTTGCTAGCTGTATACTTTCATGATAGGTCGTCCATTTACCTGCTGCTTCAAACTGGGTAAGATCCATAGTAGGGAATGCATGTCTCCAAGCTGCTGTAATCCAGTCTAATAGGGGGTGGGTATCACCCCGGCTTACGTCCAAACAATGCTCTAGAGCTTCTGCTATACTCGGATTTTCTACTATATTACAGATTTTCCTCATTTCATGTTCTGTCAACATAACTGTGTCTGCACCTTTTTCCCACAGTTTCACTATCCATGTGGCATCTTTCATGCCATTTTGGGCATATTCTCATCTTAACTCACTTAACTCCCCTGGAGTAAATGGTCTTAGCTCCTCTACCCGTTCACCTCTGTGTGGTGCAGTATCTTCTATATTTGGTCCATCCCCTGATAGGGGTACCCACCATGACCGTCCTTTTAATTTTGCCAATAGAGGAATCTTTTTCGTTACTGTACTTACTGGAAAAGAGGGAATGGCTTCAGACTGTGGCTGACTGGCCAGGTCTGCTCTACGTCTGGTAATGTTCAAGGCTAGCCTTTTGCCCATTAATCTATCTTTATCAATATCTTGTATTGTTTTTACCAGTATTGCTGGTACTTCTTTCTTGGGGGCCCTATCTAGAATTGGATTTAGCAACTGTGGATCTGTTAATTCCATTTTTACGTCTGTTGGTTTCATATACCCTATCTTGTCTTTTATTATTTTTGCTGTATCACACCATTTTTGTTCTACCTCTGTTGTTGGTTCTTTTCCTGTTACTGGTGTTACCTTGAGTTTCCTCAATTTTTTGGTTAACTTATTCATTTTAGTAGGTCCTATCTGCCAACCAATACAGAAATTTAGTATACTTCTTTCCTATATACCATGTAATATTTGAAGGATTTTTCTTATTTATTAATTTTTCAAATTCTAAATCTGCCTTCCTTTCTATTCCTTTACTTAGCCAGTGACTCATGACCTCTGGGGTTGCACAGAAAATCCTTTTTACTCGTGAAGCCAACTACGCCAATCTGTTACGAGCTGGGGGACTTCCGCTCCAGGTTCTTTTCGAGTAATATCTATGAGGACTCCATGCCCTTCTCCTCAGAGAGTGATGAGTAACCAGACCAAACAAGAGAATTGTTTTTATGATGATTCTTTACTAGCAACTTCAATATCCAATGCATCAATGGGGGTTACAATCTCAATAGGTATGGGGGATTGATAATGGGCAACACACAGGCACTTCAATATCACAATTATTAATCCTACTAAGCCTAATACATAAAACCAATTCATAACCTTAATCTTACTTATCACTTATTCATAAAACACTTCTTAACCTAAATACAACTTATCCATTACTTATCTATAACCTTAATACAACTTACACATTACTTATCTATAACCTTAATACAACTTATAAAACACTTCTTAACCTTAATAAAACTTATCCATTACTTATCTATGAAACGCTTCTTAACCTTAACTTATCCATTAATATTTCCTAATCTTATCAATTATCCATAAAATATCTCTTAACATTTCACACACTAAACATATGTATTAACTCATCTATGCTCTTTTCTTAACCTCTCATACACACATGAAGTAGCATCATACGACCTGATATTCCCTGGCTTAAAAAGGGCTTTTTGAATTTCTTCAGGCTGGGCGGCTCTTGTCCGCACTGGGGGCTGGGTAGTGAAGATCGACTCTTGACTCCGTAGTCTGCACTCAGGAGATAAGGTCCTGATGTTCCAGGCTGGTATCTGGTAGGGCCTTGGACTCAGCTTTCGGGTGACCGAGTCTCGGGAGACAAGGCTCTCAGTTCTCTACTCTCGAAGATGAGGCTTTGCTCTCGGGATGGCAAAGCGTTCTGTCTGCTCAAAAGACGAAGCTTTGCTTTTGGGATGGCAAAGCATTCTGAAAGGCAGAGTATCTAGTCTGTTCTCGGGAGACAGACCTTCAATGTCCACTCTCAGTGAAAGGAGGATTTGCATTCGGGATGCAAGGCGTTAAATGTCTGTTTTCGGGAGACAAAGATCTGTGCTCGGGAGACAGAGCATTAAATGTTTAGGCAAGGCATTCAATATTGCTGCTTTTTGGGAGGGAGGCAAGGAGGATCTCTCTTTTCACGGAGGCCTGGTGCCAGAGCCATTGTGAGAAGTGAGATAACCACCCTGCTTCAGCCACCACTTTTGAAAGACCCCTGCTAATAGCTTGCAGCCTACAGTAACGCCATTTAAGCAAGGCTTGTACCGGTTACAGAGTTCAACTTAAGGCCAACTTATTTCCTACCAGCTATCTGGCTCTCATGAGAACATCTTGTTTTCCTAGGAAAGCAGGATGCCTATAGTTGGCACATACGTCAAACTTAAAATATCAAGAGTTTACAAAAGAAACAATTCCCCCTATGAGGGACTCCAGCTTAACTGCTGTAACATCATTTCACAAGGCCCTTGACAAACACATGTGAGTGCAGAGTGAGGTCAGGGCATCTGGCTGCAGAGCAGGATATATAGATCAGGTCAGGACCTCTGACTACAAAACAGGCTATTTGTGACACACATCTGTGTTGGGAACCAAGAGAAAACAGGATGTCTGTCACCATACATTTACTGTCTGTCACCATACATTTACTGTCTGTCACCATACATTTACGCAGGGAGGAACCAAAAGGAGACAGAATGTCTCTGGGAAAGGAAGAACCCTCGTGCCCCCTGCCCCATTCTAATCAAGACCAATAATCACACATCTGCTTCTGTAAATTGCTTTGTGCTGTACTCTCCCCCTATAAAAACCCCTCGCCCCAGCCTGACGGCGCGCAAGTCTTCCGAGAGACTTTGTCGCCCCAGGTACCTGTATATCTGAATAAACCTCTTGCTGTTTGCATCCGCACTGGTGGTCTCGTTGATCCTTGGGAAGGGTCTCCTCAGAGGGAAGACACTCACTCTGAGGGTCTTTCATTTGGTGCATTGGCCGGGAAACAAGGAGACCCCCACCCAGGACCACCGACCCACTATCGGGAGGTAAGCTGGCCAGCATCTGATATACGTTGTCTGAGTCTAAGTTTACGTCTTACGGTTGTGTTCTGTCTTGTGCGCGCCCCCGTGTTCATAGGAACTCAGTGTGTGGCGGACCAGTGGAGGAGCTGACTGGCTCGTACTCCGCCCCGCAGCTCTGGAAGACGTTCCAGCAGCTGGAGCCAAGTTTTTGGCTCACCAGGATGTGACTGACCACGTCTCTGTGGCAATCGGACTGTTCGGGGCTCCTCCGTTGTCCGAGGGATACGTGGTACTCAGGGGAGACGAGAGGTCCGGACTCTCATCTGAGTCTCCATCGAAATTTTTGCTTTCGGTTTTACGCCGGAGTCGCGCAGCGCGTTTGTGTTGTCTGTGTCTGTTGGATTTTTGTATTTAATGTTCTTTGTTTTTGTATATCTGTTTGTACTCGAGTCTAAATCTGGTACCATGGGGCAGTAAGTAACCATCTCTTTGACCCTAACTCTGTGAAAATCCAAAAGGAACGCTGACAGTCTGCCCCTCCTTTACTTCCCTAGGCTGTGCCTTGCTGAGGCTGTGCTGCTGAACTGCCCTGCTTGCTGTTGCGAGGGGGGAAGGAGCAGGGCTGTGATCTCCTGCGGCACAGCCTGGAGCCAGGCCTGGGCAGGGCGACTAGCACCAGCTCAGAGCAAACTTCTCCGCAGGGCGCAGGGCGCGGCATGGCGGTGATCCTGGCCCGAGTCAGAGAAGGGGGCAGCCATGGCCCCACATCTGCACGTGAGTCCCTGGCCCAGCAGCGGCCACCTCAGCTGTCACCATGGGCAAAAATGCAGGCCCCGGGAGGATTCGCCACGGGCTCCAGCTACAGTTGCCCAGGCGAGAAGCCTCTGCTATGGGCGCCGAGGCAGAGACGCTTGAACTCCTTAGCATCATCACAGGAGTTTAGGGAGCATAACTCTCCTCTCAGTGCCAGGTCCTGGAGTGACACTGAGCCTCTGCCACACCCCACTCCACAGGGGAGCTCACTAACGGGGGAGCCTTCTTAGCTGTGTTAAAACCAAACAAAGGCTTTAGCTCCCTCAGAGGCTGCTCAGAAATAAGCCCAGCTGATGACTCATTGGGCCATGTAATCCTGCCCACCTCTGCTCACAACTAACTTTCCCTGCTACAGCAGGGAAATACTGGGGCGGAGCATCCACAAGAAGGGAATGCTTGCCCCCTGTAGTCCCTGTGCTGAATGTGACGTCCTCCCTTGCTGACCTGGAGTCCACCCGCACCATACAGGAGGACTGGGGGAGGAGGGCTGCCTTAGACAGTCCAGGGTGTTCCCTCCCCCTACAGCCAATGCAAAGGTCTTCCCAGCTGCTATTGGCAATATGAGGGCTAAAGAGGAGCCTCCATGGTGACCGATGTGGCATCCCCAAGAAACTGAGTTGAGGCTTCCAGAGGACTGACCAATCCGGACCTGACAAGTTCCAAGGAGGGAAATGCCTCCTGGGGCTTCTGGAATCCCATTCAGAGAAAAGCTGCTAGGTTGCTGTGAGTACTGAGGTGGGGGTGGGGGAAGCTTGTGCTATACAGCTAGGAGTTCACTGTGGATGGAGCTGAGGCTGGGGCCAGATCCTGGGAGGATTCCCCCAATGGGGTTCCCTGTGGGGTCTCCTTTCCAAAGAGAAGGCTTGTTTTCCTTGGAAAATGAGGTGCTAGGGACTGAATGGCAGCCTCCCTTCTACAAATGCCATGTGGAGCCAAAGATCTGTGGCCCTTGCCCAGGGGAAGTCACTAGTGTTAGCGCCAGGGTCACAGAAGTAAGGCCTCCTGTGGAGACATACATGCCAGCCTATGGGGTCCAAGCTGGTGCTAATCCCTCCCCACAGGACCCAGTAAGCCTGGGAACCTGCAGTAGGCTGTTTCTCTAGGGTCGGATACCCTATTAGAAAGCAAAGGTCCCGTAAAGAGCCTGGACCTCTTCACTTTGGCAGCAGGGCTGGGTGACAGCAGATAGAGAGATTGCAAGTAAGCATCCCTGTGGCTGTTGGTAAATGGCGAATGTGGATTCAGAAGTGGCAGGTAATGGGGCAAGCCGACATTGGAAGGGCCTACCAGCCCTGATAACATCTCTTTTCTGGGGATGCTCTGTTCCAGTCATCATGTGCTGCATCCAGGGTAAAAGCCTCTGGTTTAAAAATTGGAAAAAATTAAGCTAAGTCACTCTAAAATAATGTGCTTATAAAAGAACTACAGATTGTTGGTTTCTCTATTTCTTACTACGCAGTGTATCCAGAGAAAGGTAAATTCCCAGCTCTGTTTAGATGGGTGCAGGACTACACTGTCTCCAAGAACTATTGCTATAAAAGCCCTGGCCCAGGGCCAGGGCCATATAAACAGCCCAGCTGAGCTTCTAAGCCAGCCCATGTTTAGATCTGAATTTAACATTTGTCTGCTCACAATGCTTGTGATAAGATGGGGGCCCCAAGTTGCCCCACATGACAAAGATCTGCTAAAGCCTTTCACCCCACTACAATGGCAAATGGGGTGTTACTGAATGATGAGGTTGAGTTAAAATGGCCCTTTTGACTCTTTATAAGGTGGCAAAGATTCTCATTTATTATTGATTTAAAAAAAGGGGACATTTTGGGTTGTTTCCAAATTCTGTCTATGATAAAATAATTCTGCTATGTAAAATAGGTCCAAAAGGGATATCACTAAGTTTTAAGGTAATTTGTTATCTAATTCTGAAAATCCACCATACTAATGTTCAAAGTGGCTATAAATGTATATTGTCAAATAATATTTTTAATCTTGGTCATTTTTACAAGGATAAGATGAAATTTTAAAATTGTTTGATGTTATGTTTAAACAAATCTTAAATATCTTTTAGTTAAGTTCATTTGTTGAGAGTTTACAGTTCTGGTCTGTGACATAAATGTATTGAAATATTTGTTTTTTTTATGAGGATTAAGCTTCTAAGTTCCTTATATGGTTTTAAAATAATTGATAAAGATAGCTTTCCTATTCTACAGGCTGATATATGTTCTGTTAATTATATCCTTTGTTATACAAAAAGCTTCTCAGTTCTGGAGATTTCATTTACTGATTGTTTCCTTTAATGTCTATGCTACTGAGGTTATGTTCAAAATTGTATTTATATTGTTGGGTTTATATTAAGGTTTTAATTCGTTTGAGTTTCAGTTTTGTGCATAGAGGTAAATATGAATCTATTTTCATTCTTCTACATGATGATGTCTAATTAATTCTTAAAGGGAGAAACTGACAGTCAAAATGCTGGGCTCATGGCAAATCTTAGGGGCAAGGCACCCCACTAATTAGGCCAAGTTAAAAGAGGTTCTCCAGGGGCCAGTTAGAATCTGTGTTCCTTAAATGTTTAATGGAGGTTTACAGGCATTTTACCCAACTTCTGAAGGTCAACAGGCAGCGATAGCCATGGCCTTCATAGGACAGTCAACATCAGATATAAGACGAGAGAGAAAAAGGGAAGTGAAAGAAAGAAAAAGGCAGAGAGGCAGAGAAAAGAAAAAACCAGAGAAATCATAAACAAGAAAGAAATTTGACTAGGAAAAAAAAAAGACAGGACTCAGACAGATAAGGAGCCTGGGCAACAGAAGATCAACAACAAATTAAGATGGAGAGATACCCCTTGGACAAAGGCCAATGTGCTTATGACAAGAAAAAGGATATTAGATACCTCTATAAATTTTCTAAGGGACACAGGAACTGAGTACTCTGTGTTAAAACAACCATTGAACAAACTGGACACTTTACGAACTATAAATTTGGAAAAAGAACAAATAAATTACTCGTTCCTCTCTGGTCACCCCTGAATGTATGATCAAAGCCTTTTGTTGACCAAACAAGGGGCTTTTGCTTTCCCTGCTGTTCTCAGTTCTGCAGGAGACACAGGCTGCTTGTCTGCCTCTGCCACGCCCTCCTCACCAGGATGACCACCTCTCCCTGCCATCACCATCACCGCTGAAGAAATCCTCACCTCCTAGCAACTGCCTTGGTGCTGTGCTTGCTCTAAAGCCTGCATGAGCCCTGACTGCTCACCCTACAGTCAATGCTACCACAGGTGCCCTGCTGTGCCAGACTACTGTTCCTGTGCTGGACTGATGTCGATGGACTATGGATCCTACCAGCATCTGCAGAAAGGGCAGGCGGCTGGCAGAATGGCAGTCAGAGCTGTGCCAGGCAGAGCCGGAAATGATGGCAAAGCTTGCCTGGGGCACAAGGCTGGGGGTCCGAGCTGAGCAGGTACACAAGACTGAAGGTAAGCGGAAGGTGGGGGCAACATTGGTGGACAGGAAGCAAATGATCTGGGCCAATAGCCTCCCTTCAGGGATGTCAGCCTGACCAGAAAGCTGAACTTGTGGCTTTGATACAAGCTCTACTGATGGCAGAGGGGACGTCTATACTGGCAGCAGGTATGCTTTTGCCCTCACCCATATACATGGAGCAATATACAGACAAAGAGGACTGTTGACATCTGTGAAAATTTTGAGCCTCCAGGAGGCCACACATTTGCCAAAGAAGATAGCCATCATACATTGGCCAGGACTGAGACACCCAATGTAATGGCTAAGAAGATCATAAAAATCTTCCTGAGGTTTGGGATGCCCAAGGTAATCATGTCCAATAATAGACCTGCCTTTGTTGCCCAGGTAAGTTAGGGTGTGGCTAAGACATTGGGGATCAATTGGAAATTGTGCTTACCAACCCCAAAAGCTCAGGTCAGATACATAGGATAAATAAAATTCTAAAAAAACAGATTGATGTAATTGGCTCTGGAGACCAGCAAAAATGACTGGACAGACCTCCCTCCCTCCTGTCCTGTTCTGGGTTCAAAACACCCCGGCAATCGTTGCCACTAGTTCTGTTGCCTGGCTAGTGCAGCTCATGTATCTGCTGACAGTGGCTGACCCTGGTAATGGAATCCTGAGCTCAAGGCTTGCACAGGGCAGGCACATCTGCTATAAGGTGGGCTTACATCACCTTTAAGGCTCTTCTTTCCTAAAGTCAGAAACCCACAGGGCTCTGTTCATTTTTTTAGTGTCTTTTGAAGCAATTCTCTTCTGTTCCTCCTCTAGGTGTCTGGGACCTATTGACAGGAATTATTTTGTACAGTTTGAGCTTTTTCCAGATCAGACCATTTTGTGCAGATAACTGCAGAGAAAAGCAAACACACCTAAAGCTTCCTTACCTCTTGACAGGTTTTGTTTTTCTACAAGAAAATCTTGCTTTAATCTGTGGGGTTATAAAATAATATGGTTTTCAGAAGATAAACAGATATGGTTTTATATGTTAATGGGATATTAAAACTTTTTTTAATGATATACTTACAAATGTAAAGCCTGGCTAAGGTCAGGCTCAAAAAAAGGTATTTATGTCCTCATTGGCTGTCCTCTAGCTTTAGTGCTTTTTGTTTTGTTTTGAACATTTGTCATCTTGTATTGCATTTTCTCTCATTGTTTGTTAAAGTTCTCACAATGGACACAACCCTGTACATTTGGATGAAGCTGATGCTACAGGATGCAATGAAAACCCGTGAATGCCATGTGGTGCCAGCTGGACTGAAACTGACATCTCCGGCACATTCTCTGGAATTGAGGATCAACACTCCTGGTGTCTACAGCAAAGGAAATTTGTCTTCATAATACTGAACTTGCCTTTTATGAGAAGGCATCCATGTGTTTCTTAGGGCTGAGTTAAGCTCTTTGTAGTCAATAGACTATTATTGCCACAGTGTTGGGTGCTATTCCCGGGTCTATAGTGGTTCACAATGTCTACCATGTAGTTACTTTCAAGCCTCATTCAGATGATTTTGCTAAGAGCTATTCTGCACGCCCTAGAGATGTTTTACTATCTTCTCCCAATACTGCTCTGTAAAGTATGAGTTATTTTGTCCCATCAGTCGTACTGGTTTTCATATGGCTATTGTCTGAGCAAATCTTTCAGAGGTGGTGCTCCATAACAAGAGGGGCCTAGATCTGTTGTTTTTAAAGAAAGGGAGTCTTTGTGCTACACTCAGGGAAAAATGTTGCTTTTATGCTGACCATACTGGATTGGATAAAAGATCCATGACCCCAAATACATTTATAGCCACTTTGAAGGGAGACCCCGATTTAAACGTGAGCCAGTCTCCATAACACTGGCCCTATTGCTGGGGGGAATAACTGTAGGAGGGGTCGCTGCAGGGGTAGGTACCGGTACGGTGGCCCTAATGGAGACTAGCCAATTCAGACAGCTGCAGGCTGCCATGCATTCAGACATTAAGGCATTGGAGGAATCAGTCACTGCCTTGGAAAAATCTTTAACTTCTCTCGCTGAGGTCGTTCTCCAAAACAGGCAAGGTTTAGATATCTTATTCCTACAGGAAGGTGGGCTCTGCGCAGCCCTAAAAGAAGAATGCTGTTTTTATGCAGATCATACTGGGCTGGTGAGGGATAATATGGCTAAACTGAGAGAAAGGCTTAAGCAGAGACAAAAACTATTCGAATCACAACAAGGATGGTTCGAGGGATGGTTCCACAAATCTCCTTGGTTCACCACTTTGGTATCCTCCATTATGGGGCCCCTTATCATTCTCCTCCTGATACTTCTCTTTGGGCCCTGCATTCTTAACCGATTGATCCAATTTATGAAGGATAGGCTCTTGGTCATCCAAGCATTAGTCCTAACCCAACGATACCACCAATTGCGGCAGATTGATCCCGAGACCGAGGTGCCCTGATGCTTGAATGAAAGATTCCATTCAAATTAAGAAAAGAAATGGGGGAATGAAAGACCCCTGCTAATAGCTTGCAGCCTACAGCAACAGTAACGCCATTTAAGCAAGGCTTGTACCGGTTACAGAGTTCAACTTAAGGCCAACTTATTTCCTACCAGCTATCCGGCTCTCATGAGAACATCTTGTTTTCCTAGGAAAGCAGGATGCCTATAGTTGGCACATACGTCAAACTTAAAATATCAGCAGTTTACAAAAGAAACAACTCCCCCTATGAGGGACCCCAGCTTAACTGCTGTAACATCATTTCACAAGGCCCTTGACAAACAAATGTAAGTGCAGAGTGAGGTCAGGGCATCTGGCTGCAGAGCAGGATATATATATCAGGTCAGGACCTCTGGCTACAAAACAGGCTATTTGTGACACACATCTGTGTTGGGAACCAAGAGAAAACAGGATGTCTGTCACCATACATTTACTGTCTGTCACCATACATTTACGCAGGGAGGAACCAAAAGGAGACAGAATGTCTCTGGGAAAGGAAGAACCCTCGTGCCCCCTGCCCCATTCTAATCAAGACCAATAATCACGCATCTGCTTCTGTAAATTGCTTTGTGCTGTACTCTTCCCCTATAAAAACCCCTCGCCCCAGCCTGACGGCGCGCAAGTCTTCCGAGAGACTTTGTCGCCCCAGGTACCTGTGTATCTGAATAAACCTCTTGCTGTTTGCATCCGCACTGGTGGTCTCGTTGATCCTTGGGAAGGGTCTCCTCAGAGGGAAGACACTCACTCCGAGGGTCTTTCACTTTTAAGTCAGTTCACGGTTGCCCCTCATTTGATCCTTCTGATAACCAGATGTCCTAGGTTATCAGTATCGACTGGCCACAGAAGGGTGGGGGTCCCTCTTGTGTGGCAAGATTATTTCGTTGCCATGGTTGCTGGGTGCAGCCCCCACATCTGGCAGGGCCAGATGGGTGTGGCAGCCTTCAAGTGGGCAAATGTTCTCCCAATATTTCACCTTAGTAATTTTCCATACCACACACAAGAAGAAATGCTTTTACATTACACCGAGTTACATTCATTCTTATTCTATAAATTTCCTGCTCTATCTACACTACAGATTCCCCTTTATTTATTCATTCAGAGGAATCTGCTTCCATGCTCATTACACATTTTCAGGCTGCAATTACCATTTCAGAGCAGTAAGACGGAGGCCGCGGAAATCTTATTTCCACAGCTGCTCCCCACCCACAGACTTAACACAGACCCCTTCTTCCAAGATGAGCTCACCCACACTTGCCGACTCCACCTGTCACCCATAGCGTCGTGAAGGACCGACAGTTTGGCTGTCCACTAGCACCTTGGCTCTAGGCTGGGGCTGTTTAACTGCTCCTCACGTCTCCGGGCAACCTATCCCATGGTTTCAACTTCTGGCCTCCTGCTCTGGGTCAGAAATTCATTGTTGACTTTGGGTTCCCCCCACCTGGGGGCTGCTGTGATGAGGATTAGTGGCTGCAAGCAACCCATTAAGATAAATTAGAGGCTCTGTGTCTGCGGTGACTCCAGCAGCCTACAGTCCGGGTGCAAACCTGTCCCTCACTGAACACCATCCTGTAACCACCTCGTACACTTCTGCAGGGTGCCTACGAGTGAGCAACCCCCATCTCCCTGTTTCCACCTAGTCTTCCTGTCACCATTGATGAAATAATCAGATCACCTGGTGGGGGTCTCACAAGACACAGGGCCATCACACAGATAAGTCCTGGCCCCAGGGTCTGGAAGGTGCTGCTGGTGTTCCCTCAACTGTGACTGTGTCCACACCAGGTTTCCAGCCTTGTGAATTTGCACAGAATGCTGTGACAGCTGCTCCACATCTGGTAGCAGGGCCCAGGTCGACTTGTTGCCAGGACAGGGCCTTTGGAGTGAATCAGTAGTCCTGGGTTGATGCCACCAGGCTCCTATCCATCCTGGCATTGCAGCGCCATCCCCCCTCCCCCACCCCCCAGCTCTTCCATCAGTGTAGAGAAGCCGTGGAGACAAGTTTTGTCAATGTGGGTGGCAGGAGTCTGGTCTGATGAGACCAGGTCCTCAGAACATTCCTTCACATGCTTCTACCTGCCCTGCCGCTACCCAGCAGCCACCTGGGCAGCCTCGTTTACTCACCCTTGCTCACACCTACTCAGAGCAGAAGCGCCTTTCTCCACAGAGGTACAGCTGTGCACCGCGTGGGGCCAGTGTGAGCATGGGTTTTGTACACGTGTCACCCGTACTCTGTACTCACCTGGTCCGGTGAGACTGTCTCTCTCTCTCTCTCTCTCTCTCTCTCTCTCTCACACACACACACACACACACACACGGGGGGGGGGGGGGACCTTAACCACTGAGCTGTCCATGTTTTATCTAGTGGGTTACTCCCAGGTTTGACAGTGCGTTTCCAAATACAAAGTATTTTCCAGGAAACACAGAAATTATGTTTTAAGACTGAAGCAGTCCTCTGAACCTGTCCCACATGCAGCGTGGCTGCTGCTCACACCCCAGCATGGGCTGGGCTTCTGTTGTCTGAATCCCTGCGCGTGAATCTAGCTGAGCTTAGAACAAGGTGGGTTTCTGAGCTGACTCATCTCTCAAGCTTTGCTTTGGAAAGAGTTTGACTTTTATATCCACACCGTCCTTTGTTTTCTCTGTTGGTATTGCCTGTTTTTGAGTCAGGGCCTGAATCTATAGCAGAGTGGGGTCAAGGCTCTTGACCTCAGCCTCAGCCTCCCCCACACTGGAGTCGTAGGCGCACACTGCCATAGCATGCATTGGCTCTTACACTAGAAAAGAGGAAGTGTTTTGCCTGTGACTCTTAGCTCTTGCTGGTGTTAGTCTGCAAGTAGCAGAAGTCGCCATTCATCCCAGCAAAGCTGCTGTGAATCTTCTTTGATCGCTAGCGCTTTCTCATTAGGAGACGTGATTGAGGGTATAACGCATGCCCCACAGGTGTTCTGAGCGGCTGCTGTAGGGCCAGACCTGCACCAGGCCTGTGCGAATAACAAAGGAAGTGATCCAGGAGTCTGCGGCCAGGCTGGATATGGAGTTCATGAGGAGAGGTTGCCCCAAGGGTACTGGAGATGGCAGGCAG
Source organism: Microtus obscurus (assembly GCA_963919715.1). Taxonomy (NCBI): domain Eukaryota; kingdom Metazoa; phylum Chordata; class Mammalia; order Rodentia; family Cricetidae; genus Microtus; species Microtus obscurus. Next base: position 41,060,465 of record CAWTZC010002514.1, read on the forward strand.
TGTAGGAAGAAACTGAGATCCCACAGTGTGGGCAGGACCTACAAGCCAGTTTGTTGCTGTCCTAGGACTGGGCCCACCTTCCTGTCTGACTAGGACTCCTGGAGAGGCTCTCTGAAGGGGCTGCTGCACATGTGTGAATATAGCCCAGGGCAGGGGCAGGAAGAAGGAAGTGAGGGTAAAGTGTGTCTCTGGGAGGAGATAAAGTCCGGTTATTCTTGTGATGAGGGGTGCAGTCTCAGCCTCACCGGCCAAAGCCCAGGGAAGGGTAACAAACTAGGAAACGAGGCTCCGTTCAAGGGGCTCAGCTGTCCTCCTTTGAGTCTCTGGCATCGGTTACCTGGCAAGGGTCACCTGGCAAGGAGGCACAGTATGAGTACGGTAGGGTCTGTTCCTGGGAACAGAGCTGGGTGTGGGGAGGCCGTCCAGGCCCTGTCCACACACTATACATCCTTGTGGGGGCAGACCAAGACAGCCTCCATAGTGCTGGCTTTAGAGTGTGGCCAGAAGCAGCTGCTGTGGGCACAACACCCAGACTAGGGCTCTACTAATCACTAGGTTTTCTTGTCCAGGTAACATCAGGGAAACTGCTGCTTAGCATCAGATACAACCAGCCAGGCCCCCAGGAGGCCATCCAAATAGGCCCACTCGGGGGTGCCACCTCAGGGTGCCACAGAAGCAAGGAGGCCGAAGGGCTTCTCCCTCCTGCCGCCTGTGCTCCTGCTGAGCCATACTTATGTAAGCCTCGGGATGAATGCTATTCTTAGCCACCATCTGTGCTACCTCGTGAGTTTGCATTTCCTCCTTCGGGGTGATCTTTTTCTTTTCTGATGCCTTCAGTTTGGCTTAGAAATGAAAAAAGGGAAAAGAAAAGAAAGAAACTGGAGGAGCCCAAAACCCAGTCTCCTTAAAGTCAGAGTCCTAGTGCTTCTGTCCAGAGTAAAATGTGTGTCCATCTATCTGCCCATGTGTGTTAATGCTCCGAGTTCCTGGGCTCCATCCGTGAGCAAAGACAGAGATGGCAGGCCCAAGCTGAGACATCTCCTCACTGATGAGTAATTGGCTCCAAGTTTTGAGGAGCCATCCTTACAGGGATACAAACCTCTGAGTGGGAGCTCTGTCAACACCTCCCTGTCCCCTACCATACACTGTGTGTTTCTGCCTGTGTGTCTCATGGGTGTGTTACAATTGATGTCACTGTCGTGGAGTATACACATTTGTGCTCATAGGTAGCCTAGTTCAAACTAGATATATGCTCTAGCATGTTTTACTCAAGGAAGTTGATTCTGTGTCTGTGTATGTATGAACCTGTCTGTGAGAGAGAATATATTTATTATGTATGAGTGAGTGAGGAGACCAAAGTTCAAGGTCACGTATCTTCTTCAAATGCTTTTCCACCTTAGTCTTTGAGACACAGTCTCACCTTCCTAGATCTGGATGGAGGGGGGAGGACCTTGGACTTTCCACAGGGCAGGGAACCCTGACTGCTCTTTGGACTGGAGAGGGAGGGAGAGGGGGAAGGGAGAAGAGGAAGGGGGAAGGGAGGAGGTGAGAACTTTTAATAATAATACTAAAAAGATGTTTGTATAAAGAGATTTGCACACAGGTGCACACATACATGGGCACATGCAAAGGTGTGTGTGCACACATATCAACTTATGCACACACATGTACATAGCCCAACCTGCACCCATATAGGGGCACATTTGCACACACAGATGTGTGCCTGGATATACAGCCCTAACATACATACATATGTGCACACAGATACACATAAACACACATGCACAAAGGTACATGCATGTATGTGCCACACACACATATGCTGACTCACCTGCACATACATACCACACTGCTTGCTGAGACCATTTGAGAATGTTTGCACCAGTGTGATAAGTTGTCCGCACATTCTCAGCTGTGTGTCTACTGAAAACAGCACTGTGCTTGTGTGTGACCGTCATGTGTGTCCACTGAAAACAGCACTGTGCTTGTGTGTGACCATCATGTATGTCCACTGAAAACAGCACTATGCAGGTGTGTGACCATCATGCACGCTGACAAAGTAATGCCGACATTATTGCAACCACTGAGACAGTAAAAGTTGTCTGTAAACTCGGGGGTATATTATTGAAACTTTATTTCCTAGTGAACTGTGGTTTCAGATTCCCCATCTCTCAGAAATACTTTTTATGTCTTCTACTAAAATCCAAGGTTGGTGACAGGAAGGGCACATCCAGTTTTGCCACTTCAGCGGTCAGTTTGCGTTTCATGTTAGGTCCTATGGTGTTGATACTTGTGATGGCTGGAAGCCAGGGCTTTGTAGAAACCCTTAGCTTGGTGTCTGTGTGTCCAGCTTCAGCTAGTCACCGCAGCAGGAGCCTCTAGCGTTGGCTACAGGACACTCATGTATCCATCAGGTCAAGTCCCTGACTTCGCTGTGCAGATGCCCCCTCTGTTTGTGACTAGCATGTCATGTTATCTATAGTGATCCTCTGGGGCTCACCAGCAGCCTCTTCCCCAATACTCTTCCTGCCTGTGTCTGCAGCTGTGGAGATTCTTCAACTCTTACCTACATTGAGGGTGTACTGGTGTGTTTTTTCGTGAATGTCTTCCCTGTGTAGCCTTGTGCCAGGTGGTGTTGGGTTGTCCCCCCCCACCTTCTGGTTCCTACGCAGCCTGCACCGATGTCTTCACAGCTGTGCCTGCCCATCAGTGATTAGATGATTCCATACTCTCTGCCTGGAGAGCAGGTGTGGGCTCCATCACTGCAGAAAGAAATCGGGGTTACAAACTGAACAGAATAGGGTGGACAGTGCCTTTCCACTCCCAGTGTGAGCATTGTAGTCCCCATTGCTCCCTCTAGGGGAGCTGTGACAAGAGCCAGCTGGAGCTTCTGGACTGCAGAGCAGAAAGAAGAGGTGCAGGCACCCGCTTGAGGTGGGGTGGGGACAGGAGAGCCAGCTGCTTCCCTGACAGTATCATATTGTCCCATTTTCTTCATAGCTCCCGACATAATGTCTCCTGGGTTTGTGCAGTAGGGTCCATGTGTTTGTTTTCCCAGGTCTAACTGATCTCAAGTCCGTGAGGATGTGCTGCATGTCACCTGTGGGAAGCACAGCTGGGTGGCATGGTGATGCCGACCCACTCTGAGATCTCAGGCCCAGAAGGCCTTGGGATTTGTTAACATTGGTTTCATGCATGCTCCTTTGGCTGGTGTCTGTGAACCCTCATCATAGGTGCCACAGCCAGCATTTAGCTTCTGGAGAGGAACCTCAGACTCAGGCCCAGGGTTTTCCGGCTGGTTAACTCTGAGATACAAACTTTGATATGTTCACATTAACTTTTGTTTGTTGGGTGCTGTCAGACAAGAGTGCTGGGCACACCTCACGCACACAGAGCACCAGGCTGGGCACACATCAAAGGCTGGGCACACCTCACAACGGAAAATGAATGATATTTCTGTTAGATAAGAACTTACTGTCGTTTCACAGTTCACAATTATTGAGTATTTTACAAAACACCAATATCAAATTCTCATCTGTCTAACCTGTTTTAGAAGTGAAGGTTTCATTTTAGCCTTTCTGCAGTTTTAAACGCCAGTGGTTGGTTCTATAGCAAAGAATATTTACTTCACTGCTGATGGCCTTCACAGTAGGTGTTTGCGCGCATCCTTCAAAACCTCTCCCACATGGCTTGCATTTCTTTTAATTTTTATACAACTATTTAATATGAAAATTCAATAGCGTAACAGAAACTAAAACAGCTTAAGGAAGAGAAAATGGCTTCCTGTGAGACTGAAGGTCACCTCTGGCCAGTGGCAGGGCACCTCACCGGAGGAGCCTTGTATCTATTACAAGGTGCAGGTGTTGTTGATCTTTTAAGGGTCCAAGCGTTAAGCCTGCCCTACAGAACCAGTCTTCTGGGAGGTGTGAGTCTGGGTGACAAAGCTAATTGAAGTTTACAGAAGCATGACTCATTGTCACCCCAAGGAAAGCTGCCTGCCCTGACAGTGCCTCCTTAAATAGTGGTGTCCAATTTCACAGAGAGGACAAGTCTGGAAGCCCTTGTGTTAAGTAGCCCAGAATCTGCCCTCAGCTTCTGCATTTGCAGGGCTGTGTTCTGTCCTTGGTCAGAGCTCTCACCCTCTCCCAGGGCACCAGTGACAAAGCCCGATTACTGGCATGGCTATGGCATATCCTCTGACACACGCTGGGCACACCTCACGCACACAGAGCATCAGGCTGTGGATAGCGGCATGTCTCGGCATCCTTGTCATGGCAGGGCCGAGGGCAGCCTGGTCACCAGGGCAAGAGCATGAGTGGGAGGGTGTGGTCCACAGCAGGGCCCTCAACAGTTCCCAGCACCCTGTTCCCTTATCCACTCAGGAAGAGCCCTGACCAGGCCCCTGTCTCTCAGCATGTCTCTGACCAAAAGTGACATAGCAGGTGATGTGAACATCACCATGTTGAAGGTCCTGTGAGGACTAAGGGCACGGGGTTCAACAGATTTTCTTCCAAGGCAAGGCCAGTGGGAGGCCGGCTGCGAGTGATGGACGCTGATGCGCCCTGTCCCGGGTGGGTACCACATGACTGGACTCACTCCCTCATCCTGTGGAATGAGGCAGGCATCAGCTTCACTTCCCACTTCACATATAGGAAAAATGGAGGCAGTAACTTATCTAAGATCAAACACCTCTCAAGAGGCAAAGAGTAACCAAACACAAAAAAAACTAACTATCCAAGGGTATGCATTTGCATGCACGTGCTGGGCGAGTTTATATGGATCTTGGTTTCAGCCGCTCCACAAACGTATTTTCTTGCTTTTTTCTTTAATAAGTCCATAGTGCCCTGTGGCTGAAGTGACAAGGTGCTGTAGATGGGGTGGCTTGAACAACAGAACCTTAAGTCTGTGATGCAGGTGCCTTACGTGTGGGAAGACCCTGATACTGGAATGAGCAGAAGACCCTCACTTAACCCTTGACAACTAGAATATGCTTCTGGCTGTTCAGTTTTAAGCGGCAGCATTCCCCAGATGCCCACCATTAGCTACAGCAGCTGGTCCGTTCCATGGCCTGGGCCGCTCATAGCAAATGCTCCAAGCCCTCTTTCCGTTTCGCAGGCGTCTTTCCCAGCAAACCTGCAGCTCGTCCTTGTTCTCCATCCCACGGGATTTTCCAGAGGACTCTCTCAGACATCGCCTTCAAGTTCAACAGAGATGAATTTAAGATGAAAGTTCCGGTGAGTGCTGAGCCTGTGCCTTTGGTTCTGTGTCAGCAGAACCAAGTGGAAGAGCATTCTTGGAGCATGGCAAACTCTTAGGTAGTTACTGCCATTCTGTGGCCATAAGTATAGTCCCAGTCGATCTGCACAGAAGTTACACTTCCCTGTGTTCTGGTGGCAGAAGCTCTATGCGTTTGCCTTCCCTAAGTCCTGCCTTGCCCCAACTAGTGGTCTATACATGCAAGGCCACTGCCTTGGATGGGTCCCCTGGGATAGCTCTGTCAGAATGCTCTAAGTCATGGGACAGTCCTACACTAGTTCACAGCACACCCCAAATGTTTCAAGGAAAAATGAAGGCTAATAAAGAAAACATGAGTATCTTCTGAGTCCTTAGTCAGAGCTTCAGCTGCCAGCCACACAGGTGCTGGACCTCAGCCAGGAACAACCCAGCAGGTAGTCCCTACCAAATAGCCATGTCTCCAGCCAGCATGGGCCAGCCCCTTCCTATCATCTCCAGAGAAAGGACCCTAATCTTGATTCTACTTTCCCTCAAAAACCAAGACTGCTGGGCAGTCGTGGTGCACGTCTTTAATCCCAGCACTCAGGAGGCAGAGACAAGTGGATCTCTGTGAGTTTGAGGCTAGCTTGGTCTACAAGAGCTAGTTCCAGGACAGCTAGGGCTGTTACACAGAGAAACCCTGTCTCAAAAAACCAAAAAAGAAAAAGAAGACAAAACCAAGATTCTATAGAGTTCCTGAAAGCCCACACTCCACAGTCAGTGGAGCTCGGCCATGACCTGTGCACCCAGGAGTGACCAGAGAACAGCCCTGTGAGTTCATTTCTTTTTCACAAAGAGAAGAGGAACACCAGGGCCATCACCAGGCTGTGGGATTCCCCTGCAGTGACACCCTTGCTTTTGGAAATGGAAGAATCTGGGCTGGTTAGCTGTCCACAGTACTGTCTGCTGTGTCTCAGTATTTAGGTAGCACATACTCTCATTCCATACTGTCTAAAGCCACTGCCCATCCCCCATGACCAATACCGTCCTCTGTCCCAAACAGGCTAGAACCCTTCTCTGAGCAAAACAGGAACAGTGTAGCCTGGGTTCCTACACTCGATCCTGTCTCCACAGCAGTCTTCCTTGAGAATCAGAGATGTGGCCCAAGGCCTCAGAGGCGACCGTGACGCTGAGAGTCACATCTTGGTAGATCTAAGCATATGGCCCCCAGGTCTGTGGGAAGATACTACACCTCATGTCTTGAGGCATCTCTTTCTGGACAGCCCATTTCTTAGACCTAGTTAAGGGCAAAACCATTCAGGGCAATTGCTCACCCAGCTAGAGGTTCGAGTCCCGATCCAAAACTAGACATGGGAGTTGTGTCCCTGACTCTTGCCTCAAGTCCTGCGGATGCTTGTAGTTACAATGCATTCCTCCCTCTTATGATCAGTTGACCTCAAGGCACCAGGCCCTTCTCCACCTCCAGCAAGTGAACCGCACTAATAACAGCTTTCCTTGCCTCTGAGCATCATGGGAGAAAGGTTGAGGTCATCTATGATGGTGTATGATCTCTTTTATAAACTCTTCTGTAGTATTATGTTAATAGGTGTCAAAAACAGGTCTCCAGAAACTGTTATGGCACCTGCCAGCTCACAGACCAATCTTAGATAAATTCAAGAGTTAGCGAAGGACTTGACTTTTAGAAAGTCTCTGATGCCTCTCCACTGTACTGACCTCAGGCAAGGGAGCTCTCTAGGAGCATGCCTGGGCTCCTAGGCTTCTCTACTGTGGTGGGAAATGCATAGCACATGCACACGTGTGCGCACGCACACACACAAACAAATACGCATGCGTGTGTGCACACACATGCCCCAGTACTAAGGTTAAGGAAGGAGGTAGCATGCTTCCTTGGATCAGCTAATCCTTCTTTGGCTTACTGGCCATGAGCCAAGGTTGTTTGGCAGCATGTGGAAAAATTTATTAGAAGAACCAAGAGAAAATGGGACAGTTCTGTGAGAACTGTTTCCTAGCTCAGACTGAGAGCCTGATACTTCTTTACCTTCGGTCAGGCCTTAGCATCATACTGCTTCTCGGCAGTGTGAATAGTTCCTTGCTGGTGGCCAACCCATGGGTGGGAGGGTTCCCAGCAACCCTGACTTCTGCCCAGCAGCCGCCAGGAGCATTTCCTCCATTGTAACAAGCCAGGTTGTCTGCAGATGAGCCCCCACCTCATCCCAGTGTTGAATAATATATGTCATAGCATCAGATGACATCTACACTCAGCCTCTGGAAGACCGCTCTGAGTATCTCTCTGGCAGCTTACAAAGAAAAGTCTATATTTTTATCTAAAACACATGGGCAGAATAGCCTTCAAAATGACAAGAGAAAGATGAAATCGAGCCATGCAGGAAGAGGCCGACTGGCCACTGCTACCACACCAAGTAGAACCTCTTCAGAGTTGTCAGTCAGTCTGAGGAGATGGGAAGTGCTAAATTGATCATCACCATACCTAAAAGGATGTTTGTCGTGTTCTCAGCAGGAGCAAGCACAAACTGGCTTCTTAGGAAGCAGAGCTCTATTTCCTCCTCATACCCAGCTCCCCTCGTCAGAGAAGGTGCTGACAGCCATTGGTTATCTGTGACGGGCCAGGTACCCTATGCAGGGTTTGCTCATGCCCAGTGACCTCACTGGGTCCTCACCATCACCCAGTGAGAGTCATCATAACATGCCTGCCATGTAGACAAGGAAGCCAGAGCTATGTTGGAGTCCAGGGCAAGCTGCCTAGTGACAATCCCCTCTCTCTCACAGGTCATGATGCTAGGCTCAGTGCCATTATTACACGGCTACATTGACAAGTCATAGCTGACCGAGGACCTCGGGGGGACCCTGGACTACTGCCACTCCAGGTGGCTGTGCCACCGCACAGTGAGTGGACCGGGTGCAGTGTCACCATATTCTCACTAGTTCATAGTTAACCCAGCGGAATTCTTTTCACATGACAGCACTGCCTTTTAAAATACATGCTCACTGAAGACTCTTTTCCGAGAATGAGGAGATGGTCCCAGTAGACCTTAGTCATTGTAAAGAAGTAGCTTGAGTAATAACCTCGGGTGTGGCTTTCTGGGCTCGGAGAAGAAGAAGAAGAAAAAAAACCTACCAAGCCCTATGTTGTTGTGGTTTCCAACACTCACAAGTCTCCTAACTAGGAGGTGGAGGCAGAGACCCTGAGCCAAGAATGACCCTGGGTGGCAGGGACATTTCCAAAGCCTTCCTGGTACGTTTCTGAGGGAAGCCCGAGATAGAGACACTCCTGGGAAGGTATTTGCTGGCACACTGTGTCCACAGGGCTTGGGGGCCACTCTCTCCTTTCCAACAACAGTCATGGTATCAGCTTTCAGGGCTGCAGGCCGCAGGCTGTGTGCAGGATTCTGTGACTGTCTTCTCTCTTCTCCCAAGGCAATCGAAAGCTTTGCCCTGATGGTGAAGCAGACAGCCCAGATGCTGCAGACCTTTGGGACTGAGCTGGTGGAGACAGAACTGCCGAACGACGTCCAGTCCACCAGCTTGGTGCTCAGCGTTCACACAGAGAAGAAGGCGAAGGTGGGTACCATTCAGGAGCCCGGGTTCTGAGCAGGGAAATGCGATACTAGAGGCAAGATGTCAGGTGAGTTACCACACGGGAAGGCCAGGGGCAAGCAAGTCTCTGAGACGCTGGAGATACTGAGAACTGACCGTAACTGCTTTTCAAAGCTCCCTGTTAAAACGTGTTGTGTCCGTGGGCGGCACCCCTCAGCCCAGAAACCCCAATGGGTTTCAGAGTCCCTAAAACCAAGACCAGAGCAGTTGCCGATGGCTGTGCACTGTGGGAGGTGGGGGGACGGGGAACAGTTCCAGTGTAACCAGACAGGGTCTCCACTCTGGTTCCTCTCACCAGTGACTGGTGAGGTTATGGTTGAATTTGCTGCTCCCAGCACCATTGTGCTACCAACTCACATGGCTCTCTAGGGCAGAGACACTCTCCATCACGTGCTGTAGATATCTGCATTACCGGTGGTGTTGACAGCGGTGTTTGGGTGGGTACTGTGTGTCCTAAGGGTGGTGCTCCATCTCTGCCATGTGTGTCACCCACTCCTTAGAAACGGATTTTTGCCTGTCCAGCAGGGCCAACTCCAGGAGAGGGGTGGTTAGAAAGCCTAGTTTCCAGTTTCCTTTTGACCTTATTCCCATGTCCTGAGTGTCCTGTAACCCTAGCTTTGCGGCAGCAAGCAGGAGTGTGGCAGTTTATATATGTATATGATTTAATTCTTTGAGAATCTCATATATGTGTGCAGTACACATATACAGTTGGCAGTTTTCAATGCACTCTATGGTCAGACAGAAGGGTCAGTTTGCACCCACAGGGCATCATGCCCCCATCCCAGGCTGTCCCCACTTACTCAGCATTGAGACCTGAGCCCAGCTAGCTGGCTGCACTACAGGCCCTGTGTGCACTCTCTCTGCAGGAGGATCTTCAGTTGGCGCTGAAGGAGGGGAACAGCATCCTTGAGAGCCTCAGGGAGCCACTGGCAGAGAGCACGTCCCACAGCATGAACCAGGACCAGCTGGACAATCAGGCCACTGTGCAGAGGTAAGGCCTGCACCCTCCTGCCCTACCTTGCCCTGGCCTGACTTCTGCAGATACACAGCCATTGTGAAGGCATTAGACTAATACCCAAGGTTGTTGCAACAGATCCCAGCAGCTAGCCTTCTGGCTCGTTTCCCTCTCGGGCTTGGAATGGACCCCAGCACCCATGATAAAGGGGATGGGAATGGAGAGCAGACAGTCTCATAGACAGGAAAACGCTGGGCAAGCAGCAGCAGCCCCTTATACATATACTTATATGGCTCCTATATCCCCAGTGAGTCTTTGTAGGCCAGAGAGTGGCTCAGGTACCTGTGTTCCAGCCTTGTGCATGCATCTTATGCTCGCAATAAAGGATCCTGTCTGTATTTCTCACTGGTTCCCTGTGTTTATAGCAGAGCACAGGACAGTGCCATCAGTCAGTGTCTGTTGGTGCTTGTAGGCGCATATTTCGATGTGTGGCACAAAGGCCATCCTGATTTGAGCTGACATAGTTTACTGGAGACTAAATGTCTGTGCCCTTCACAAAAGCCAGGATGCCTGCTCCTAGCTTCTTTTGTTAAAGTGTGGATTACCTGAGGAGAGGTGTCGGATTGAAGCTGGTCAGGATGTTTGGAGTTTCTTTCCTTATGCAATTTGGAAGTGGTCTTATAGAGATGCTAATTCAGGGCCTACCTGACTGCTAGATGCAGATGTGACCAGAGCCCGAGGCACCTGGTTGCCTAGGTGACAGCCTTTGTGTGTTCCCACTCATTTGGTGTGGGTATATAAGTGTTTGGAGAATAAACGGAGGAGAGGCCTTTTCCATGATGACTGTGTGAGCTGTGTCTGCTTATTCCTCCCGACTCCGTTCCAGCCAAGTTAGGAAGTTTGTGTTGGACCCACACGGGCTCCGACATAATGGCGCCATAACGTGTGGCTGACCACTGAACCCCAAGATTAAAGACAACTGGAACTGACCACTGAACCCCAAGATTAAAAACAACTGGAGCTGACCACGGAACCCCGAGACGAAGGCCGGAGGAAGAAGTAAGAAAAAGGAACGCGGTGCTGACCACCGAACTCCATGACCCCAGAGAAGGGACAACACGAAAGAGATGGTGAATGCTGTCTGCTAAACCCCAAGAGAAACCGGAGAATGGACAGAGGAGAACGTAAGGCTGATCCGCGCTCCCCAAAGAGCAAGGAAGAGATGACCAGACGTGAGGAACCCACGAGAGAAGAAATCGGTGGATGCGTGAGTAGTGACCACTCAGAACTAGAGATGTAGAATAGAGAAAGAAATGTAGAAAAGCGGGACAAAATTTAAATCGGGTGTAAAAATTTGTAAATAAGTTAGATGTGGGATAAGGAAAAAGTATTTGGGTGTATATGTTGGTAAATCAGAATGGAGCAGAACAATGGCAGAGTTATTGAGAATCTGTAAGCCTTATAGACGCAGAATTGCAACTTTTATTGATTGCTAAATGAGTAGGAAAGGTAAAGGAAAAATTACTTTTGGCCCAAGAATCACCAAGTTGCTGCAGAGACTGAGGTGCCACGTGCTCACAGTAGCCAGTTAATCTAACCCACCTGTAAGTAAAAGGCAAGGAGGAGCAAAAGTAAGTTCAGAGAGCAAATTTAACCTCACACAGTCTATAGAACAGGAGAGAATTCAAAAATTCTCCTAATTTTATGATTTACAAGTTAAAATAAAAAGATAGTTAAAAATCCGCCCGCCAGAGCTCAGGAAGGCAGTCTAATAGACAAAGAGAGCCTGTGTCCTACCCCCTGCCGTGCAGCGCAGCTTCAACAGAAAGAAAAAAGCCAGGTTTAAATTAAGGTGGCCTCTGAGATAAGCAGGTTAAAATGCTTGTTTTTCATTTCACAATTTTGCCTTTTCGTCAAAAGTCTGCTGTTTGTAGGCAAGTGAATTCGTATCCAAGGTGGATTGATTTCAGTACTGTGGCTGTAGTAAAGTTTGAAGTCAGAGATTGTGATGCATTCAGAAGTTCCTTGATTATACAGGATTTTAAGATTGTTCAGGCTAGCCTGAGTTTTTGTCTTTTCTCATAAGGTTGATTTTAGGAATATTTCCTAACCGAGCTCTCTGACAACACAAAAATTCGCAATCAAGCCAAATCAAAACAAACCAAATTAAAAGATATCCAGGTTTAATGATAGATCTGCGCTCTCGGATGGCCCGAGGGGGAAACCGGGAAGCCGCAGGAACGTGACCCCCGGGAGGAAAAAAGAGGGACCACGTGTTCTTCTTTTGGGGGATCATTTAAGTACCCTGAGGAGTGGTCCTGGCCCCACCCCCAGGGAGGGGTCAGGACCTGGCCTGCTGGGATTTGAAGTCCAGACCAGGCCTGGGGACTGAGATAGATGACAGGGACTGGGGCCTAGGCTCCCAGCCTAAGATTCCAGACTCTTTGTCTATAGGGGTGACAGAAAATTGGAATGGTGTTTATGACAAACACTTAGGCTCTCTTGGAAAAAGGGCGTAGACTCAAATCTGGCTGCTTCCTGTGGGTACGGGGCGGCGTGGGGAAGGGGAGAGCAAGGTGTCCACGGTTAGCGAGGTGTGACTGGAAAGGCATCCCATGAACTGTCATCCCAGAGAAGGCAGGCAGCTGTTCCTTGGAAGAGATGAGAAGGCAGGTGGCTAAGAAAAAAAATTTTTCTATTAATAAAGATGAGTATGCCAGAATGAGGAGCAGGTAGGCCCTTCATTGTGGCATCCTGGAAAACTGGAGGGTGGAAGGTCCTGTCTGCTGGACAGACCATGTGTCTTGAGTAGGTGCTTGCTTGAGCCTGGAGAGATGGTACCATGATGGATGGCCCAAAAGCTTGGCAGCCAAGGGTGTGGTGAGGATTACCATGTGAGGTCCTGTCCATCGAGGTTCAAGGGTCCTAGGAGTTAACTGTTTGAGGAGTACTCTGTCCCCTGGGGAGAGCGGGGCAGGTTGAGGGGCATTAGGGTCCACTGGTGTGGGGGCAGGGAGACAACTGTCAGCATGGGAACGGAGAAGGGACCTTAAAAGGGAGAGGTAGGGGAGGTACCCTGCCAGTGGAGGAGTTTAGACTGGGAGGTGATGGTTAAGGAGAAAGGGCCTGCCATAAAGCAGTTTAAAAGGGCTCAGGGCCGTAGGGGAACATGCGGTGGCCCTGAGGCGAGGGCCAAGATAACCTTAGTTCAGTTGAGAGCTTGGTAGGTTGTTGTTTGATGAATCCCATTGTCCAGGAGATGTGAGCTTCTGACACGAGCTCCATGACTCTAAGCCACCACATCTGTTGTTTCCCTGGAGACTGGAAACACTTCTATCCATCCTGTAAAAGCATCCACAAGTGTTAAGAGACAATGAAGTTTTTTTTATGAGTATGCATATGGGTGAAATTAACCTGCCAATCTTTGTCCAGTTGTGTCCACGAAGCTGGTGTATGTGGAGAGCTCCTTGTGGGCTGGCCTGGGCACACATCTGGCAGGAAGACTGAACCTGTAAAATAGAATCTTGGAGATGGGAGGAGTTAAAAGAGGCTCCAAGAAGTGGAACAAAGCTTTGGGGAAGCGGCTAAGGATATCTCCACACAGTAAATGTGCTGGGCAAGCCAGTATCGATAAGAAAGAATGAGAGAAAAAATTGTCCTACAAGAATATATAGGGCAGTGGCAAATTTTTTAAGTGGGGATGAACAGGTCCCGTCCACCCCCATAGCTGAAATTGGTGAGGGAAACTTAAGGCCCGAGTGAGAATAAAAGTAATGGACTTACCCGCCACTTGTAGCATGACCCTAGGCTAGGAGAGGGTTACGGGGATATACCACGTTTGGGCAGCGTCAATCCTCTGCAAGGCTGAGACGTTTGAAGGCTGGCACAGTTTTACCTGCCGATCGTGATGAGGCCAGACCTCCGTGGCTTGGCATAGAGGACAAGCCCCCACGGGGGCACTGTGATTTCCAGTGTCTAGGTTGCTGGCAGATAAGGCACAACCTCGGAGCAGGTGTAGTGCAATATCGTGCCACGTGACCATTTAGGCCACACTTGATAGAGCCCTGTGATTGACTTCTCTTGCCCCCCTTCCTGTGACCTTAGGGCAGCTGGTAAGGCCTGGGCCTGTAGATTGTAGCTTTGTCTGTCGGGAAGACTCAGCTGATTTTTTTGGGCATTAAAACTTTAAAGGCCATTTTCACCAATTCCCGTATAGGAGTTTGGGGACCATCCTCAACTTTTTTTTTTTTCTTTCTAAAATCTGGTACTGACTGAGGAAGCAGAATGATTAGTAGAAAAGGAAGCTAGCCACTTTTTTTTTTACCTGAGATGGATTTGAAAGAGAAAACAGAGCAGGGGAGGGACTAGCCCAGTGCTCAGAGGGGGTCCAGGAGTGGAGCAGTGAGGTAGGAGGGGGAGGGGAAGGTGGAAGTTGACTGTGAACCTCCGAATTGGGAAAAGGAGGGGAAAGAATGTTGCTCCACAGGAGGGGTTTGGAGTGTGGGCTTGAGGAAGTGGGGGAGAGGCCAGTGCCTCTGGCAGCATGGGGAAGGGGCGAGAGCACAGAGACCAAAAAACCATGGACAAAAAACCCATATATATGTAAGTTTTGTTCATCTGTATCAGACAGGCTCAATTTAAAAGATTTTTTTAAGAGGCTTACAGGGCCAAGAACAGACCTGGCTTCGAACTGGGAGTGCCAATTAGAGTCTATGCCCAACCACGTGACCTAAGTTCATTTCAGAGCATCCTCCAAAGTGGCTCTTAGGTCCAAAAGGGGTCGCGGAGATTGAGTGTCCGGCGTCCCGGTACAAACATATCTCAGCCTCGGCAACCCCGATCCCGCAGGATTGACCGCAACCTGACTCGAATTCCCAGCGTGAGCTCACGACTTCAATGGAAATCCGAAAACGGCAAAAATAAGTACGAATGGGTCCCCCCAAACACTATAGCATAGACAAGAAAAGGGACTCACCAAGACGCAGCCGCTGCAGCCCAGAAGCCAGTTTTAAGCGTGGTGTAGAGAGCTCGGAACTGCAGACTAGGGGCCTTTCAGCACGAGGCCTGCCATGTGGAAAGGACCTGCCCTAGCTCGGTGGGAACCTCCAAATGTTAGGAATATTTCCTAACCGAGCTCTCTGACAACACAAAAATTCGCAATCAAGCCAAATCAAAACAAACCAAATTAAAAGATATCCAGGTTTAATGATAGATATGCGCTCTCAGGTGGCCCGAGGGGGAAACCGGGAAGCCGCAGGAACGTGACCCCCGGGAGGAAAAAAGAGGGACCACGTGTTCTTCTTTTGTGGGATCATTTAAGTACCCCGAGGAGTGGTCCTGGCCCCACCCCCAGGGAGGGGTCAGGACCTGGCCTGCTGGGATTTTGCGACCACCGTAGGTAGGTCACTAGTCTAGTAGTTGTGACCTGCCCTGGCAGCCTGTTACTCCAGGGTCTCGGAGGGGCGCTACCTGGAAGAGATGGGCTAAGATAAAGAAATAAGGCCAAGCAAAGATTTGTCAAAGCCTCCGTTTATTAGGGACAGGGTTGCAGTTTATATAGCCCCTGGATTGGGGGGCAGGGGGGCAGGGCACAGGAGCATGGAATCTGGCCGCGTGGTCCCAGGTCACGTAACCTACGTCCCGTCAGGTAGGCCAAGAAGTCAGGAGTTGCCACACCTAGTTCTCTCTAGATTGTCTGGAATTTGGGATGGGTCTGCTAACAGATTAAGTTCCTTAGCAATTAGCGAATAGCTAATTGGGTGTGGAGCAGGTTTTGCCAATAGAACTATTCTTAACATAATTATGGGTGTGGGGTTCCCGGAAGGCCCCCTAAGGTGATTCCTGGAATAATCTTTAGTGGGGAAACGGCTTCTAACACATTCTTCCTTTCTTATATAAAGGCAGGTAGCTGTAGGTGGAGGGCACCAAGTCAGAGTCAATCATGGTGTCAGATCTAAAGGAGAAGGGACTGAGATAAGGAGAGACCCTTCTTCGACTGGTGAAGCAACTTACCTCTCCTGGGAACAGAGGGGTGCCTGATGAATCTTAGGTCGAGTAGGGACCAGGCCTTTTTTCTTTCCCCCTTACCCGTCCTAGGGTTCCCAGGTCCCTGTCTTAGGTTGGGGGCTATCCTGCCATAAGTCGCCTGTCCTTGGAGCTCCTCAAATAAAAGGTATCTAGCAGGATTAAAGTAAGCAGATCACAGGGCACCCTGTCTTAGGCTATGTGGAGAGCGCCCTCATACCTAAAAACCATGCCATGTTGAGCCGGCCTGTATGGCCTCTGTATGGTTTGAAATTTAGGCAAGGATCCACACCAACTCCCATCATTGGGCCCCTGTGTCTATCATTAATGAAAAAACTGTGAGGAGTTCCTCAAACAAAAGATATATAATTTTGGCACCAATAACTCCATCTTCCAGACAAGAAGAAAGGGCTTTTTCCAAACCCAGTATTCACCTTTTAGTCTGGCCTTTGGTATCCTCCTTCCTAAATGCCTACTCCACAAAGTTATGTGTGCTGCCTGCCAAAACTTAGGGCAGTGTAAAAGGGATCAAAATCTAAAATTTTTAACATATACATTAAACCCAAACATTTTACAGCATGTGTCAAACCTTTCCCAACATCTACAAGCAGTTACAAATATCATTAGATCAATTTCAGTAAGAGTACAATGACATACATTGTTGTCAAATACCACCATTTCCAGACTCTGAGCAACAGTGACAGGAACCCCAATCTTCCCCCTTCTTAAGTGAAGAGGCATTAATATTTTAATTAAAATGAGTTTTGTGTCCCAAAGATTAAAACAGTCTGATGTCTAGTCTGCATCTCAGCTCCAAAGAAGACCAGAGTTCAAGCTGCAGAAGCAGTTTAGCACTTGTGCTTCGGGGCAGGTGGGATTCCTGGGTGAGGTGAGCTGGATTCAGCTATCTGAAGCACATCCTGGCATTATCTCAGCCAGGTCTCCCTGGACTCAGGAGGCAGAATTGACACCCTGCAGAGTGGCGTAGCAGGTTCTGTTATCAGGCACTCCTTTCCTTGGGGGTAGGGAAGACCGGACCAAGGACCTCTCAGCAATCTCTCTCCAATCGCCTCTGGAACTCCTCTGTGTCTGCAGCCTCGACATCAGGTCCAGCTTTTATTTTTTTTTTCTGTGAAAAAAGCATAAACATACCCTCGACCCCAAATATATATAGGACGGGTTTTTTCATAATGCATTGCAAGAGCTTTTCCACCTTGCCTTAGCAAAGGTCAGCTTGGTGTTATCATGCCAGATCCGCTTGCATCAGGATCTGCTTGCAACTTCTATGAGTTATTTTGAAGGAGCCTTGTTATGCTCCATATTTTTTTATTATTATTAGCCATATATGCAGTTCTTTCATTAGAAGAGCCATTTGTAAAATTTAGCATAAAATCCTGTAAGGGATTCTATACAGTTGTGAATTGTAGCAATAATCATCTGGGGAAAGATTGTTTTTGCCTTTGAATTGAGCAAAGGCAATTGTCCAGGAATCAATCTTAAAATTATCAATGAATCTATTGTTTAGCATAAGAAACATTGATCATAGTCAATATTTTGTCAAACCATTTTTAGCTTTTATCCTGCCCTTTTGTATCAGACAGGCTACTGATTTAAATTAAGAGTTTAATATCTTAACTAGCAAAACTGAGAAGGTTTAGCCATAAACAGTATTTTTTTTAAAACTGTTGTAGAATAAGTTTTATATTTAATATACACATTTGCCATAGCTGAATTATAATTAATATACTGTATTTGTTGATTATTGTATACTTTACCTGTGATTTATATTTTATCTGCTTGAGTACCTGTTAGGCAGCTTTAAGCTCTCTCTATTGAAAACTGCTTTTTGAAAGAATTTTACCTAGCAGCTCAAGGTCTCCCATAAGTTTAAATGAGCCAAAGGCCTCAGCATATAAAAATTTTGTTGAACCTCACAGAGAAAAATTTTTGAAGTATACTTTAACACAGCCTCAGTGGCACAAACATTGTGAGAAACCATAAATTATATCTCCTGAACTGAGAAACTTTTGTATAATAAGACTATAGAGTGGGAAAAGATCTTTGCTTATCATAAATCCATTTTAAAAATATATGAAGAACTCAGGAAATTAGTTATTAAAAATTTATACAATAAAAATATTTGTTATAGATCTAAACTGAAAACTCTCAACAAATGTATTTAACAAATGACTGAGAGACACCTAAAAAATGTTTAAACATAACATCCTTTAACCGCCAGAGAAATGTAAATCAAAACTCTGAGACTTTACCTTATCCTTGTAAAAATGACCAAGATTAAAAATTATTGTTAACAATTTATGCTTAAGAAAATGTGGGTAAAGAAAAAACTTTATTGCTGGAAGTGCAAACTGGTGTTGGAAGTGCATACTGGCACAGCCGCTTTTGGATCACACATAGCATTGAAAAGCCTGAACAAATCCAGACTCTTCCAGCAGGAAGAGAAAAATTAAAAATCTAGACCTCATTCCAGATGGTTGTGAGCCACCACGTGGTTGCTGGGAATTGAACTCAAGGCCTTTGGAAGAGCAGGCAATGCTCTTAACCACTGAGCTATCTCTCCAGCTCCCCAGCAGGAAGAGGAGAATTAAAAATCTAGGGCTAGCCTGTTCAGCAACCCTGCACCAGGAACCAGCTGAAGACAAAGCCAGACTTTAACCTTGAAAAACAGGTTTTCTAGCTGCAATTATCACAGTTTTAGGAACTAGCTGATAACGACCTTGGGAGTGGTCCCAAGAGGCAGGGAGCCATCCTCCCGTGACCATCATAGGATTTTTGGAATTTATGACCCTTTTAGATTACTGGGCTGTGCCCCCCCCCTTTTTTTTCAGGTCACTCGGGTCGAACTCTCCCCCCACGTGGGCTATGAGCCTCGGCCCCAGTGCAATGGCCGCTGCCTCATCAAAGCCCCACATGATCACAGCAAGGCCCATCTCCCGCGAGCCATGGGGGGGCCGCGCTATCCTGAGACCCAAGTGAGAGTCTCCTCAGCATTGAGGGACCCTCATTTTGTCTATTTTTTAAAATTAGGCAAATATCTACCTCAAAACTTAGCAATACCCCTTCTGGGCCTAAATACAAAGTTGTTTAACCATACCACAAGGACACGTGCTCAGCCATGCCCAGAGCAGAACTACTTTATCATAGCCAGAATCTGAAAATCCAAATGTGTCTCTTTTACACCTAGGATAAATGAGACATCCTCCTTCTAAATATCCATGAATACCATAAAACATTTTGGAGTAACTTTAAGCAAGCAGGACAGAGTCCCGTCATCTCTGCCTGTGAAGGCGGAAATTTTTTTTTTTTTTAACCATTATCGCTTGTAACTCTGGCCCTTGATAAATTTAATGAGAGGCTGGAGTCTCAGCAATCTAGCCTGAAGCAACACCTAGCAGCAGGGAAGAACCTCAAGCTGAAACAATGACTCCCACCCAAGAGCGGGCCGTGCAAACGAAAAAACTTGTAGGATAAGAACTTTAAGTCTTGAAAGATCCCCTACTTTCTTGGGAAAGCAGAAGAAACATAGCAAAAATGACAATTTCACTGAAAGCAGTTTGCGGATTCAGTGTAAATGTCCATCAAAAATTACAGCAACATTCCTTACAGAACTCACATACAGATTTAATGTAAATGCTCATTAAAATTATAGCAAAACTTTTCACAGAACTCAAAAGAACAACATAGAACTCAAAAGAACAATCCTCAACCTTATACGAAAGAAATAAAAACTCAGGACAGCCTAAACAATTCTAAAAATCCTCTGAATGTATCACAATCTTTGATTTTAAAATTTCCTACAGAAACATAGTACTGAAATTAATCTACCTTAGATATAAACTTTTATACACCTACAAACTAAAGATTTTTGACCAAGAAACATGATTTTTAAAATGGAAAAGAAGCATATTTACAGTCCTAAATGCAGCTGCAGCTTTTTGAGTCTAGACTCCTTTATAGCAAACCTGCCTGTCAGCTTTTGCTTCATACGGCAGGCTCTCTAGCCCTAACAGCCAGCCTGCTTGGCAGACGTAGCTGTGTGGATTGTACCCTAACTTTTCCCATTTCGAGGGACTCCCTTTTGAGTCCGCAAGCAAACATATAAAGCAAACATATAAATCTCATTTTTTGACTCTTACCCTCCTTTTCCTGATTGATAGATTAAATTACTGTATGAATTTTTCTGCCTTTGGCCAGGTAAAGCTAACTAGGGGCATATTTCATCTATAAAACAGAAAAATGCAACTAAATCTCGTTTTTTAACTCTTACTCCTTTATCCCTGAGCTTAAATTCCTATATAAATTTCTCTTCCTTCGAAAGTGATTGTCCCATCTCCTAATAGACAACGGTGAGTGCGCCTACCTACCTCTCGTCCTGCAGACCTGTCCGAGTCCTACAGCTGCAGAATCTTTTTTTTTCTTCTTGATATCCCAGGACTGCGCGATGTTGTCCGATAGCTAACCGTACTCCAATGCACTAGTTCGGGCGCCACTGCGACCGCCGTGGGTAGGTCACTAGTCTAGTAGTTGTGACCTGCCCTGGCAGCCTGTTACTCCAGGGTCTCGGAGGGGCGCTACCTGGAAGAGATGGGCTAAGATAAAGAAATAAGGCCAAGCAAAGATTTGTCAAAGCCTCCGTTTATTAGGGACAGGGTTGCAGCTTATATAGCCCCTGGATTGGGGGGCAGGGGGGCAGGGCACAGGAACATGGAATCTGGCCGCGTGGTCCCAGGTCACGTAACCTACGTCCCGTCAGGTAGGCCAAGAAGTCAGGAGTTGCCACACCTAGTTCTCTCTAGATTGTCTGGAATTTGGGATGGGTCTGCTAACAGATTAAGTTCCTTAGCAATTAGCGAATAGCTAATTGGGTGTGGAGCAGGTTTTGCCAATAGAACTATTCTTAACATAATTATGTGTGTGGGGTTCCGGGAAGGCCCCCTAAGGTGATTCCTGGAATAATCTTTAGGGGGAAACAGCTTCTAACAGGATTTGAAGTCCAGACCAGGCCTGGGGACTGAGATAGATGCCAGGGACAGGGGCCTAGGCTCCCAGCCTAACATTCCAGACTCTTTGTCTATAGGGGTGACAGAAAATTGGAATGGTGTTTATGACAAACACTTAGGCTCTCTTGGAAAAAGGGCGTAGACTCAAATCTGGCTGCTTCCTGTGGGTACGGGGTGGCGTGGGGAAGGGGAGAGCCAGGTGTCCACGGTTAGCGAGGTGTGGCTGGAAAGGCATCCCATGAACTGTCATCCCGGAGAAGGCAGGCAGCTGTTCCTTGGAAGAGATGAGAAGGCAGGTGGCTAGGAAAAAAAAATTTTTTATTAATAAAGATGAGTGTGCCAGAATGAGGAGCAGGTAGGCCCTACATTGTGGCATCCTGGAAAACTAGAGGGTGGAAGGTCCTGTCTTTTGGAGGTTCCCACTGAGCTAGGGCAGACCCTTTCCACATGGCAGGCCTCGTGCTGAAAGGCCCCTAGTCTGCAGTTCCGAGCTCTCTACACTACGCTTAAAACTGGCTTCTGGGCTGCAGCGGCTGCGTCTTGGTGAGTCCCTTTTCTTGTCTATGCTATAGGGTTTGGGGGGACCCATTCGTGCTTATTTTTGTCGTTTTCAGATTTCCATTGAAGTCGTGAGCTCACGCTGGGAATCGAGTAAGATTGCGGTCAATCCTGCGGGATCAGGGTTGGCTGAGGCGGAGATCTGTTTGTACCGGGACGCCGGACACTCAATCTCCGCGTCCCCTTTTGGACCTAAGAGCCACTTTGGAGGATGCTCTGAAATACTTAGGTCACGTGGTTGGGCATAGACTCTAATTGGCACTCCCAGTTCGAAGCCAGGTCTGTTCTTGGCCCTGTAAGCCTCTTAAAAAAATCTTTTAAATTGAGCCTGTCTGATACAGATGAACAAAACTTACATATATATGGGTTTTTTGTCCATGGTTTTTTGGTCTCTGTGCTCTCGCCCCTTCCCCATGCTGCCAGAGGCACTGGCCTCTCCCCCACTTCCTCAAGCCCACACTCCAAACCCCTCCTGTGGAGCAACATTCTTTCCCCTCCTTTTCCCAATTCGGAGGTTCACAGTCAACTTCCACCTTCCCCTCCCCCTCCTACCTCACTGCTCCACTCCTGGACCCCCTCTGAGCACTGGGCTAGTCCCTCCCCTGCTCTGTTTTCTCTTTCAAATCCATCTCAGGTAAAAAAAAAAAGTGGCTAGCTTCCTTTTCTACTAATCATTCTGCTTCCTCAGTCAGTACCAGATTTTAGAAAGAAAAAAAAAAAAGTTGAGGATGGTCCCCAAACTCCTATACGGGAATTGGTGAAAATGGCCTTTAAAGTTTTAATGCCCAAAAAAATCAGCTGAGTCTTCCCGACAGACAAAGCTACAATCTACAGGCCCAGGCCTTACCAGCTGCCCTAAGGTCACAGGAAGGGGGGCAAGAGAAGTCAATCACAGGGCTCTATCAAGTGTGGCCTAAATGGTCACGTGGCACGATATTGCACTACACCTGCTCCGAGGTTGTGCCTTATCTGCCAGCAACCTAGACACTGGAAATCACAGTGCCCCCGTGGGGGCTTGTCCTCTATGCCAAGCCACGGAGGTCTGGCCTCATCACGATCGGCAGGTAAAACTGTGCCAGCCTTCAAACGTCTCAGCCTTGCAGAGGATTGACGCTGCCCAAACGTGGTATATCCCCGTAACCCTCTCCTAGCCTAGGGTCATGCTACAAGTGGCGGGTAAGTCCATTACTTTTATTCTCACTCAGGCCTTAAGTTTCCCTCACCAATTTCAGCTATGGGGGTGGACGGGACCTGTTCATCCCCACTTAAAATATTTGCCACTGCCCTATATATTCTTGTAGGACAATTTTTTCTCTCATTCTTTCTTATCGATACCGGCTTGCCCAGCACATTTACTGTGTGGAGATATCCTTAGCCGCTTCCCCAAAGCTTTGTTCCACTTCTTGGAGCCCCTTCTAACTCCTCCCATCTCCAAGATTCTATTTTACAGGTTCACTCTTCTTGCCGGACGTGTTCCCAGGCCAGCCCACAAGGAGCTCTCCACATACACCAGCTTCGTGGACACAACTGGACAAAGATTGGCAGGTTAATTTCACCCATATGCATACTCATAAAAAAAACTTTCGTTGTCTCTTAACACTTGTGGACGCTTTTACAGGATGGATAGAAGTGTTTCCAGTCTCCAGGGAAACAACAAATGCGGTGGCTTAGAGTCATGGAGCTCGTGTCAGAAGCTCACATCTCCTGGACAATGGGATTCATCAAACAACAACCTACCAAGCTCTCAACTGAACTAAGGTTATCTTGGCCCTCGCCTCAGGGCCACCGCATGTTCCCCTACGGCCCTGAGCCCTTTTAAACTGCTTTATGGCAGGCCCTTTCTCCTTAACCATCACCTCCCAGTCCAACCTCCTCCACAGGCGGGGTATCTACCCTACTTCTCCCTTTTAAGGTCCCTTCTCCGTTCCCATGCTGACAGTTGTCTCCCTGCCCCCACACCAGTGGACCCTAATGCCCCTCAACCTGCCCCGCTCTCCCCAGGGGACAGAGTACTCCTCAAACAGTTAACTCCTAGGACCCTTGAACCTCGATGGACAGGACCTCACACGCCACCTGCCTTCTCATCTCTTCCAAGGAACAGCTGCCTGCCTTCTCCGGGATGACAGTTCATGCATGCCTTTCCAGCCACACCTTGCTAACAGGGGACACCTGGCTCTTCCCTTCCCCACACCGCCCCTTACCCACAGGAAGCAGCCAGATTTGAGTCTACACCCATTTTCCAAGAGAGCCTAAGTGTTTGTCATAAACACCATTCTAATTTTCTGTCACCCCTATAGACAAAGAGTCTGGAATGTTAGGCTGGGAGCCTAGGCCCCTGTCCCTGGCATCTATCTCAGTCCCCAGGCCTGGTCTGGACTTCAAATCCCAGCAGGCCAGGTCCTGACCCCTCCCTGGGGGTGGGGCCAGGACCACTCCTGGGGTACTTAAATGATCCCCCAAAAGAAGAACACGTGGTCCCTCTTTTTTCCTCCCAGGGGTCACGTTCCTGTGGCTTCCCGGTTTCCCCCTGGGGCCACCCGAGAATGCAGACCTATCATTAAACCTGGATATTTTTTAATTCGGTTTGTTTTGATTTGGCTTGATTGGGAATTTTTGCGTCGTCAGAGAGCTCTGTTAGGAAATATTCCTAACAGTTGAGGATTGTTTTTTCAAAGTCTAAAGAATTTTGTTACAAGTTTAATGGGTATTTGCATTAGATCTATGGATTGCTTTCAGTATTTTGCTGTGTTGGTGCTGTTTTTACAAGAGAGTAGGAGATCTTTTCATTTTCTGATGGCTTAAGTTTCTTCAGAGATTTAAAAGTTCTTGTTATACAGGTTTTCTGTTTGTATGGTCAGAGTTACTCAAAGATATTAGTGGTATTTGTGGCTATCTCATCATGTGTGTAGAAGAGACACATTTGAGTTGTTTTCAGATTCTGTGTATGATAAAGTAATTCTGCTGTGAACGTGGTTGAGCACGTGTCCTTGCTGTATGGTTGAGCATCTTTTGTATATAGGCCCAGAAGAGATAGCTGAGTTTTAAAGTGGTTTGTTGCCTAATTTTCTGAGGATTTAACAGCAGTGGAGAAGTTTCTCTTAAGCATAAGTTGTGAATAGTGTTTTTGATCTTGGTCATGTTACAGAGATAAGATGGAGTCTCAGAGTTATTTTGATTTACAGTTTTCCAATAGTTAAGGATGTTATATTTGAGCAATTTTTGAATGTTTTCAGTCATTTTAAGTTCATCTATTAAGAGATTTCAGTTCAGGTCTGTTGCATATATTGTTAATGGATTAATTGTTCTTTTGGTGACTAATTTCCAGAGTTCTTTGTATGTTTTTGGAATGGATTAATGATTAGTGAAGATATTTTCTGGTTATATAGGCCGTTAAGTCTTGTTGATTATATCCGTTACTGTACAGAAGCTTCTCAGTTCAAGGAATCTGGTTAATTATTTCTCAATGTGTATGCCACTGAGATTGTGTTAGAGTTGTTCCAATGCATTTAAATGTTAATTCTAAAAATTTTTCTTCAATGAGGTTAAGTATTGTTGGTTTTATGTTGAGGTCTTAAAAATAAAAGAGAGGAGAAGATAGATTTGGTTCATCTGATGCATTTTAGGTACAGACCATAAGTCCTCAGAGACAAGAACTCACTTTGTTTATAAATAAAAAAAGATTTTCTGGCCTCCTGGATACTGGCGCGGATACTTCCATCATAACCGCCAGTCAGTGGCCTTCTAAGTGGCCAAAAACAGAGACTATTACACAGCTACAAGGAATAGGTCAGACTAGAAATCCTGAACAAAGTAGCAATGAACTGCATTGGAAAGATGAGGAAGGACATGAAGGAACCTTAAAGCTGTATATTATTCCCCATTTACCTGTGAACTTATGGGGCAGAGATATCATGTCCAGAATGGTAGTATATTTATATTCTCCCAGCATGGCTGTTACTAATCAGATGTTTCAACAAGGATTATTACCTAATCAAGGTCTAGGAAGAGATAATAAGGGAAAGATTGATACTGTCATATCAGACAGTAGACCTTCTAGAGCAAGATTAGGGTATTTTTAGGAGAGGTCACTCAAAGACCTGCACTCCATGCAGACCCGATAATATGGAAAAGTAATGACCCTGTATGGGTGAGTCAGTGGCCTCTAACACAAGAAAAGTTGCAAGCTGCCCAGCAGTTAGTGCAGGAACAGCTGGATAATGGACATATTTCACCATCTAATTCTCCATGGAACTCTCCAATTTTTGTTATTTAAAAGAAATTGGGAAAGTGGAGATTAATTCAGGATTTAAGAGAGGTTAATGCAACCATGCACCCAATCGGAGCATTGCAACCAGGATTGCTGTCCCCGGCAGCCATTCCAAAAGGCACGTATAAGATTATCTTAGACTTGAAAGATTGTTTTTATACAATTCCCTTAGCGCCACAAGACTGTCAAATATTTGCTTTTAGCATTCCTTCAGTTAATTTCAAAGAGCCAATGAAGAGATATCAATGGAATGTCTTACCCCAGGGTATGTTAAATAGTGCGACATTGTGCCAAAAATTTGTAGCCCAAGCTATACAGGAAGTTAGAAATCAATTTCCACAGGTGTATGCAATTCATTACACAGATGACATCTTGTTGGCTCATAGAAATGAAGATACTTTACTAGAGGCATATGGATTGTTACAACAGTGTCTAAGCCATGCAGGTTTGGTTATCGCTCCTGAGAAAGTACAGAGGCACCTGCCTTTTCAATATCTAGGTCATATGTTATACCCCAAAGAAATTAAGCCTCAAAAGATAGAAATCAGGAAGGATGACTTAAAGACTCTTAATGACTTTCAAAGGTTATTAGGAAATATACAATGGCTAAGACCTTATTTGAGGTTTCCTACAGGAGACCTTGAGCCTTTAAGTGAGATACTTAAAGGAGACAGTGATCGAAATTCTAGCAGGCAGCTTTCAGAAGCTGCCAGACAGACTCTCTGTTGTTCCAAAAAGAAAGGGAACGGAGGGGTGCTGGCGGGATGCCAGCAAGGGCCGGAGGGATGCTGGCGGGATGCCAGCAGGGTGTGTGGGTGAACACGCGAGACGAACGGACACGTACAACGGGGACAAAGACAACTTTAATGGAAAGGGAATAGCACACAAGGAAAGGGGCAGGAATGTGAAACACACGGAAAAGGGGAGAGGGAGGGGAGAGCAAACAAGAAGAAGGGACGAGTGGGCCTCGTGGCGTCTTTTTAACAAAGGCCGCGGGGATATTTGGGAAGGTGACCTCACATCCGTGAGCACCTGTGGGCAGGTAATACTGGAGGATCCTGGGAGCTGTAGTTTCCCAAGGAACGGCACTCTCTCACAGATAGAGCAGGCTATACAGGAACAGCAGGTGTGCTATATTGATTATAGCCAGACATGGCAAGCATGTATTTTACCTACAAGGCTGACTCCTACAGCAGTCTTATGGCAGAACGGACCACTTTTATGGATGCATCTGCCTGTATCACCAGCAAAAGTATTAAATCCTTATTTTGAAGCAGTAGCATGCTTAGCACAGAATGCAGAATGGAATCTAGAAAATATTTTGGTAAAGAACCAGCTGTAATCAATGTTCCTTACACTAAGCAGCAAATTGAATGGCTATTTCAAAATAGTGACTCATGGGCAATTGCATTTGCACAGTTTCAAGGTCAGATTAATAATCTTTACCCTGATGACCAGTTACTGCAGTTTGCACAACAGCATTCATTCATTTTTCCTAGAATAGTAGCAAAGAATCCCTTAAAGGATGCTTTGTTGATTTTCACTGATGGCTCATCTAATGGAAAAGCTGCTTATGTTGTCAATGGCAAAGGACACGTGGTACAGACAGAACCAGCTTCAGCTCAAATAGCTGAACTGTGTGCTGTAGCTCTGGTATTTAAGAATTTTGATAATAAGGCTTTCAACTTTATACTGATAGCCGGTATATTTATGAAGCGTTAAGAATCCTCGAAACAGTGTTGTATATAGCAACTGGAAATGAACAAGTTAAAATATTGTTTCAGCAGATTCAGAAAGCCATACAATGTAAAAAGTTACCATGTTTTGTTGGACATATCAGAGCGCATTCAAATCTTCCTGGTTCGTTAGCTGAAGGTAATGCTCTAGCTGACAAACTTACAAAAATAATTGCTGTATCTCAGGTTGAACTTGCATAGCAGTCACATGCTTTACATCATCAAAACAGCTTAAGTTTAAGAAAACAATTTAAGTTGACCAGAGAAGCTGCTCGGCAAATTGTTAAACAATGTGAAAGATGCCCACAATATCTACCAGTGCCTCATTTGGGGGTAAATCCTCGAGGACTGCTGCCAAATCATATTTGGCAAATGGATGTAACTCACATTACTGAGTTTGGAAAATTGAGATATGTGCATGTGACAATTGATACTTACTCAGGATTCATAATGGCCACAGCACAAACTGGAGAAGCTGCGAAGCATGTAATATCTCATTGCTTAAAATGCTTTTCATGCATGGGAACCCCAAAGGTAATAAAGACGGACAATGGATCTGGATACGTTAACAAAGCTTTTCAAAGATTCTGTACTCAATGGAATATTGTTCATAAGACTGGTATTCCATATAATCCTCAAGGACAAGGAATTGTGGAGTGTGCACACGGCTCCTTGAAAACACAACTCCAAAAAATAAAGACAGGGGAGTTGTATCCTCAGACGCCACACAATGCTTTAAATCATGCATTGTTTACGCTAAACTTTCTAAATACAGATGTCCATGAGCTATCTGCTGCAGACAGATTGTGGCATAACGGTACAAAAACCACATTTGCTAAAGCAAAATGGAAAGATCCTGCAAATGGGACTTGGAAGGGACCCGACCCCATCCTAATATGGGGTCGAGGGCATGTCTGTGTTTTCACACAGGACAAAAACCAAGCGAGATGGCTTCCAAAACATCTAATTCGATGCATTCAGCAGAAGGACAACGGACCTAAGGACAACGTAGCTGACAACCGCCCCGCAGAAGGAAGGGAAAGAAATCAGCTCCAGGAGGAATCCAGTAACCCAGCCCACAGAGAGTCACCTGATCCAGACCTGCAACTCAGAGTGCTGCAAGGAGACTTCAGACAAAG
This sequence comes from Microtus obscurus, assembly GCA_963919715.1. Lineage (NCBI taxonomy): Eukaryota > Metazoa > Chordata > Mammalia > Rodentia > Cricetidae > Microtus > Microtus obscurus. Next base: position 41,089,015 of record CAWTZC010002514.1, read on the forward strand.
AGATCCTGCTGAGAGGAACTGACTGTGGTGTTTGCTGCTGGCTGTGGTATGAAACCTGTTGCTTCAAAACTGAGATACAAACTGAACATTTGAGTGTTCTCAGTTTATGGGACAGGACTCATTTTGAAGAAAACATTAAACCTAAGAACTAAGACCTAAGCTTTCCCCTCAGGGAAAGAAAGCTGCAAAATAAAGTATGTCTAAAACCCCCCTTCACTTAACAAAGGGACAGACTGAGGTTTTAACAGCTACACAGAGACTGAAAATAAGATTTAATAATCAGCAAATGGTATTGTGCTCTTAACGGTAATGACCTGATATTTACAGCTGCATATAAGGTGATGGGAAAAATCTGGTAATGACCAGTGGTGCTGAATACATCGGTAATGACCAAAAGGAATATGAATTTATGGTAAAGAAAGTTATGAAATTATAAACAATTGGAGAGCTGGTACTGACCGGCTAAACATAAAATTATGAACAATTGGAGAGCTGGTACTGACTGGCTAAACATGAAATTATGAATAATTGGAGAGCTGGTACTGACCGGCTAAATATAAAATTATCAATAATTGGAAGAGCTGGTTTTGACCGGCAAAACACGAAAGTATGAAAATTGGAAGAGCTGGTTTTGACCGTCTAAACATGAAATTACGGTATTAGAAATTTAAAGATCGGTATTGACCGATAATGATGTGGAAAAATCATGATTGTGAGTGAGTTGCTGTGATTGACAGTTGGCTGAAAGAGGTTGCGACAATGAATGTTGAGAGTTGATAAGCATGCTGAGAAAGTAAACTCTGAATGATGATCTGTACCAGTGGAAGAAACATCTTCAACTCACGTGATTCTACTCTCCTTTAAGATAGGAGAATATAGTCTTTGGGAGCATAATTATACATAAAGCTTTGTGATGCATCCTGACAAGATATGGCTGATACACAGGGCCTGAAAAGTATATTTCTCTCCACTAATCTCTTCTCTTTACAGAGGTCGGCAGTCAATGACAGGTTTGAAGCTTCTTCCCCCCAGATGCCTAAGACAGGGGCTTGTATAAAAGATGCCTGTTCTGATGACGGGAAAATTTGGGTAAATGAAGAGGACTTTGCCCAAGGCAGATGCGACGTTATCTGTCCTGTTGCAGAAGCACAGGGTTTATTAAATTTAATAAGAGAGAGTGGATTGTGGGCACATATTTCAAGATTACACAAAAACCATTGCCCTGGTTTGAGCTAATTACCTAGCTTTGGAGACAAGCTGTCTCTGCCCTTAATAAAAGCCAGGATGCCTGCTTCTAGCTTCTTTTGTTAAAATGTGGATTACCTGAGAAGAGGTGTTTGGCTGAAACTGGTCAGGATGTTTTGGGGTTTCTTTCCTTATGCAATTTGGAAGTTTGTCTTATAGAGATGCTAATTCAGGGCCTACCTAACTGCTAGATGCAGATGTGACCAGAGCCCGAGGCACCTGGTTGCCTAGGCGACAGCCTTTGTGTGTTCCCGCTCATTTGGTGTGGGTATATAAGTGTTTGGAGAATAAACGGAAGGAGAGACCTTTTCCATGATGACTGTGTGAGCTGTGTCTGCTTATTCCTCCCGACTCCGTTCCAGCCAAGTTAGGAAGTTTGTGTTGGACCCACATGGGCTCCGACATGTGACATATGTTTCCATGAGTGCAAATGTCAGGTCAGTGCCAAGTGTCTATCACTGTCCACATATTTTTTTGAGGTAGGGTCCCTTTACTGATTCAGCTAGATGGTCTGGAGCAGAGTTCTACCTGTCTCTGTGCTCCTAGAGTGAGGATTACAGACACAGGGCTGTGCCTGGTTTTTACCTTTCCAGCCCTTTTTCTTTTTCTTTCTTTTATTTTTTTAAACACACTATCTTTTTTCAGTTTACATACCAATCCCTGTTCCCACTCCCTCCCTCCTCCCATTTCCTTCAACTTAGTCCCCCCACATCTCCATCCAATCCTTAGAGAGAGTAGGGCACATTGCTTTGAGGAAGGTCCAAAGCCCTCCCTACTATATTTAGGCTGAGCAAGGTATCCATCCAAAGACAATAGGTCCCCCCCCCCCCAAAAAAAAAACAGTACAAGCAGTAGGGATAAATCCTAGTGCCATTGCCAGTGACCCTGTAGTCTGCCCCAGCCATACAACTGCCACCCACATTCAGAGGCTCTAGTTTATTCCTATGCTGATTCCTTCCCTGTCTGGCTGGAGTTGGTGAGCTCCCATTAGCTCAGGTAGACTGTTTCAGTGGGTGTCCCCATCATGGCTTTGACCTCTTTGCTCATATTCTCACTCCTCTCACTCTTCAACTGGACTTTTGGAGCTCAGCCCAGTGCTCTGCTGCAGGTCTCTGCCTGTTTCTATCAGTTGATTGATGAAGGTTCTATGGTGACATTTAAGATAGTCATCAATCTGACTACAGGTCAGTTTGGGTACCCTCTCCATTATTGCTTAGGGTCTTTGCTGGGGTCATCCTTGTGGATTCCTGGAAATTTCTCTACAGCCAGGTCTCTTGCTATTCCCTTAATGGCTCCCTCACTCAAACTATCTCTTTTTTTTCTCTCCTCTACTATACCGTTTCCTCAACTTCTCTTCCCCCTCCCTTTCTTCCCTTCTCCTCTTCCCCCCTCCCTTCTCCCACCACACCCATTCTCCCAATTTTGTCAGGAGATCTTGTCTATCTATTTTGCCTTCCCAGGGGGGAATTTATATGTTTTTCTTAGGGTTCACCTTGTTACTTAGCTTCTCTAGGGTCATGAACTATAGGCTCGTTATCCTTTGCTTTACAGCTAGTATCCATGTTCATCTTTCTGGGTCTGTCTGGGTTACCTCACCCAGGATGGTTTTACTGAGGGTATTTATCAGCTGTAGAAGTTCCCTGGTAAAGTTTTTGGGGGTCACTTATGTATATACTATCATATCATCTGAAAATAGTGAAAATTTGACTTCTCCCTTTCCAATTTGAAGCCTCTTGATCTCTTTTTGTTGTCTTAGTGCACTAGCCAGAACTTCAAGAACTATGTTGAATGGATATGGAGAGAGTGGACAGCCTTGCCTTGTTCCTAATTCTAGTGGAATCACTTTGACTTTCTCACCATTTAATTTGATGGTGGCTGTCGGCTTGCTCTATGTTGCTTTTATTATGTTTAGATATGTTCCTTGTATTCCTGATCTCTCCAAGACCTTTATCATGAAGGGGTGTTGGATTTTGTCAAATGCTCATATTTTCCGTAATGAGATGACCATGTGTTTTTCTTCTTTCAGTTTGTTTATATGGTAGATTACATGGATAGATTTTCATATGTTGAACCATCCCTGCATCTGTGGGATAAAGCCAACTTGATCATGGTGGATGATTTTTTTGATTCGGTTTGCCAGTATTTTATTGAGTATCTTTGCATCTATGTTCATGAGTGAGATAGGTCTGTAATTGTCTTTCTTGGTTGAGTCTTTTTGTGGTTTTAGTATCAGGGTAACTATAGCCTCATAAAAAGAATTTGTTTATGTTCGTTCTGTTTCTATTATGTGGAACACTTTGAGGAGTATAGGTATTAGCTATTCTTTGAAGTTCTGGTAGACTTCTGAACTGAAACCATCTGGCGCTGGCCTTTTTTCAGAGGTTTCTTTCTTTTTTTTTTCCTTTTGAAAATTTATTTATTATGTGTACAGACTTTGCTTTCATTTATGCCTGCAGGTCAGAAGATGGTATGAGATCTCATTACAGATGGTTGTGAGCCACCATGTGGTTGCTGGGAATTGAACTCAGGACCTCTGGAAGAGCAGCCAGTGCTCTTAACCACTGAGCCATCTCTCCAGTCCTCTTTTGATATAGTATTATATAGGCTAGGGTGGCCTAGAACTCAATAAATAGCCCAGGCTGACCTTGAATTCCTGATTGTTCTACTTCTACCTCCCAAGTGCTGGGACGGAAGGTGTGTGCCAGCACACCTAACCAAACCATTTGTTTAAAGGGTTTTTATGTTTTGTTTTTAAGACAAACTCTCATTACATACATGTGGCTAGCCTGAAACTCACACATAGCCTCAAACTTACAAGGTTCTCCTGAACCTACCTTTTGAGTGTTGAAATTAAAGATTTATACCACTGTGCCCAGCTAGCTTGAAATTTTTAATGCTTTCAGTTCTTTTGGAACATGATTTTGGAAAAGACTTAACTAACAAAATTTTACCTCATTGGTAATATTTTTGTGTGTTGTTAGATACTTGCAATTTCGTCAGAAATCCCTAAAAGAATCCAAAGTGCTTTAAAAGATGCAGAAGTATCCAGACACGTTCTTAGTCAGTTTCTGAAGCAAGAAACTCCTCTCTTCAGCTCCATCACCAGCCATTTGCTGACTGCATGGCCCTGGATGGACAACCTCGGTGCCATGATCAGCCAGATAGAAGAGATGGAGCAGCATCTCATGTACCTTAAGTGGGTTTCCCAGATCGACGAGCTAAGGTAAGTGGGCATTATTCTCATAATTATTGCTTCCTTTGAGCCTCTGTCTCAGAGAGTGTGTATATGCTGTTAAATAATCGAGTTAATTAAAGATTATAATTTTTATTAGTTGTTAGGAAAATGGCATTATGGTAATGAGTAGTCTGCTCTGTGGTGAATGAACATAAACTTTTCAGGGAGCTTAATTTGTGTTTGAAAGAAAGTACTCTAAATAAGTTAAAAATTTAAGGCTACGCATGCCTTTAATCCCTGTACTTGGGAGGTGAGGCAGGTGGATCTCTGTGAGTTCCTGTCTGGTCTACAGAATGAGTTCTAGGACAGCCAACACTACACAGAGAAACCCTGCCTTGAAAAACCAAAAAAATTAAAAAGTTAAAAAAATATTAAGGCTCAAGCAATTGTGTTTTGAACACATGGACAAAACTACTGTTTCTTTTCTTATCACTGTATGCATATGGTGCGCATAATATACATGCAGGCAAAGCACTCGTAAACATAAAATAAGAATAAATAAATAATTGGCTGTATGGTGGTATTTTATACCTTTAATTCCAACACTTAGGAGGCAGAGACAGGCAGAGCTCTGTAAATTCGAGGCCAACCTGGTCCATAGTGTGAGTTTTCAGGACAGCCAAGGCTACACAAATCCTGTCTTGAAAAACCAAAACTATCAATCAACCAATCAATCAATCCTGTCTCTAAAAACCAAAATAATAAGTAAAGGAATGAATAAATGAACGAGCGAATGAATACATAAATAAATGCTTAAAAAGAACTGTGAGCCTAACATATAATCCCCACCTTGGGACTGAAGCAGGAAGATTGCTGCATGTTTTGGGTCAGCTTTGTTGACATAGTGACTTCCAGAAAACCCAGGATACTTACTGAGACCTGATTTCCAAAACAACAGCAAGCAAAAATAACTACATAATTTGGCCAATGTGATGGTTCAAACATGACATTTTAGTTTTGGGGAGGCCAAGGCAGAAGGATAGCAAGTTCACTTCAAGAGCAGCTTAGGGCTTCATGGCCAGACCTTGCCTAAAAACAAACAGACAAATACCCACCCCCAAACAATGCACTATTATTAGATGAATAATAGAGTGAAATACCTATGAATAGGGAAAAATAAGAAAGAGAAATAAAGTTCACATCTGTTTTGTGAACATCACAGGTTGATTATATCTGGTCAGAGCAACGTTTCTGCCTAAATGGGGAGATTATTCTGCTTCATACATTGGTTGTTTTCATTTATTTTATTTTTATTATTATTATTGCTTTTTTGAGACAGGTTTCTCTGTGTAGCTTTTGTGCCTGTAGACCAGGTTGGCCTCCAACTCAGAAATCTGTCTACCTCTGCTTCTCGAGTGCTGGCTTGAAAGGCATGCACCACCACCACCTGATGCTTTTTATTTTTAAGACAGAGCCTTACTATTTAACCCTGACTTCTTGGAACTTACTATGTAGACCAGGCTTCTGCTTTGTCTTACAGTGATAACATTCAGCAATACCTGATGACCAATAATGTGCCAGAGGCAGCCTCTATCCTAGTCACCATGACAGAAGTTGACATCAAGCTTCAGGAGTCATCTTGTGCTCATCTTTAGTTTCGTGAGAGTGACAGTTAAATTCTGGCATAAAATTCTCAAGGACAAGCTTACCAGGTAGGAAATATCTCGTGGTGATTGTTTTCTGATGGATATTTGGTAATTTAATAGCATCATATGAAATAATATTTCTTTTCTGTTACAGTGATTTTGAGGAAATTTTAGCACAGCTTCATTGGCCATTCATCACACACACCCAGTCTCAGACTGTTGGCATAAGCCGGCCTGCTGGTGCGTCTGAGGTGTATGGTACCCTGGAGACCCTGTTTTGTCAACTGTTGAAACTTCAAGCCTCGTATCTTTGTTGGAGTGGAAAACTTAATAAAACTTCTTCCTGTAGTAGATTTGTGGCTAGTGATTAAAGCATTCTGGGCAAGTGACAGAGTGGTAGAGTATGAGGAGGCAGTGGAATTATCTCCAGTACCAGGGGAAAGTTTTCAGAATGTCCATAAGCCAAATCAAGGGTCCTGGGTTAGACTTGATATGCTTGTTGGAGAATATATATTCTCTTTAAAAAATGAATTTTCTGGGAGTGGGAGGGCTGTAAAAAAAGAATTCTGAGATCAATAACTGTCTTAGCCAGTGTTCTTTTGCTGTGAAGAGACACCATGGCCACAGGAAGTCTTATAAAGGAAAACCTTTAGTTGGATCTGACTTAGTTTCAGAGGTGTAGTCCATTGTTGTCATGGCAGGAAACATGGTGCTTGAGAAGGAGCTGAGACAGCAGGAAGAGAGAGCGGTTGAAACCCCCAAAGCCCACCCTTAGTGACATACTTCCTCCAAGGCTACAGCTATTCCAGTAAGGCCACACACCTAATCCCTGTCAAATTGTGTCCCTTCCTAATGACCAAACATTTAAATATTTGAGCCTGTGTTGGCCATTCTTATTCAAACCACCACAGTAACTGGTCAATGTTGGCATTACAGGTCTTTTAGAACAATAAAACAAATAGGCAATAGGGAAAAAAAAAACCTTGGAAAATATTAATCAAATGATTGTGTAAGTTGATTTTCTTACCATTGATTGATTCTAAAAACCTTTTATATTTTCATTTATTTTTTATTTTGTGAGTATAAATGCTTTGCCAGTATCTGTGTATCATGTGCATGCCTTGTGCCTGTTGAAGTCAGAAGAGTACATCAGATCCCCTGATGCTATGGTTAAGGATGTGGGTGCTGGGAATCCAGCCTGGATTCTCTGCAAGAGCAGCAAGTGTTCTCTCTCCCTCCCTCCCTTCCTCCCTCCCTCCCTCCCCCACCCCCTCTTTGGTTTTCCGAGACAAGGTTTCTCTATAGCTTTGGAGCCTGTCCTGGAACTAGCTCTGTAGATCAGGCTGTCCTTGAACTCACAGAGATCCTCATGCCACTTCTTCCCGAGTGCTGGGATTAAAGGCATGCACCATCACTGCCTGGCTGCAACAAATGTTCTTAACCATGGGGTCATGTCTTCAGTCCCATAAACATTTTTAGGTTTAAATTCAATATAAAGTTAGATTTTTCATTACTTGTATTAAACCTTTTGCTAAGTATTAATATATTTGATGGAAATTTTTTTTGTGTGTATGTATGTGTGTACACTTAGGTGTATATATGTGATTTTGATTCTTTTTCCTTGACTTGACTGTGCCAGAGATGAATTATTAACTGAGCCAAAACAACTCCCAGAAAAATATTCTCTTCCTGAATGCCCTTCTGTGATCCTGCCCATCCAGATCATGCTGACTCCCCTTCAGAAGAGATTCAGGTACCACTTCAGAGGAAGCCGGCAGACGAACGTCATCAGCAAGGTGTGCTTCTCTATTTCCTCTTTTCTTTTCTTTTTGAGATGATCCGAGAAGAACCCCAGACTGGCCCCAAACTGAGCTCCCTCTGCATCTGCCTCCTGAGCACTGGGATTACATGTATGTGTCATGATATCCCTTTGCTGTGTTTTCATTAAATGTTACCTGTGCCAGGGTGTTTAAGTTAAAAACTGGTCTCTCTACATGTTTCTGTTTTCCCTAAAAGGCTAAATACCTGCCTCATGACTGCCCTTTGTAGCCTTCACACGTTGTCAGAATTGCTGTTCTCTTTGGGACATTGACCAATTTCTCACATTTACATTGGGCAAACAGACTTTACAACCAGATCTATGCCCAGTCTTCACTGTACAGACCACTTCTGTAGATGCATAGAGTAAATAACTGTGAGTTCTACAAGATATTCATTGGCTGATGAATAGACAGGCCAGTGCCAAAGTGACTCATAGCTGCAGAAGAGACATCATGGCAGTAAGTGATGGAATAATTTAAAGGAAATTGTTAGCAGCATTTGAACTGAGGGACCACATCAGTGTATCCTGTTGGTGCTTTTCTGTAATTATAATCTACAAGGATGAGGGCACTGTCTTGTTTATTCTTGATGTTTGCTGCAGCCAATGCAGCTCATGGAGCAGGGTTCCAGGTTCACCATGTCATATGAATGAACTTAGTGTTTGTACTTTATGGGTTTCCTTTTTGGATAGAGTGTTGTTGGAATAGCAGAATAATTTAGTACTCAGTAGTAAATGAGGCAAAACATAAACCGAACATGTAGAAAGGCAATAATATAATTTGGTGTAAGAAAATTTTGAGTTGTGTTGGCTTAATTTAAAAGTGTGATCCTAATGAAGTTAGTGCACTGTCACTAGACCTAAAATGAGACAATCCTTGAGATTAGATGCTGCCCTTATTTGTATGCCCAACCTTTAGAACACCATAGGCATTATCAGCGTTTGTTTTCTCAGTGCTGGGGACTGAACTCAGGGCCTTGCACATGCTAGGCAAGTGTTCTATCCCTGAGTTATACCCCCAGCTTTGTATATGTTTTTGAGTTCTTGTCTAGAAAAACTTGAGATGTTTGCAGAATCCTTTCTAAAGACAATTTAAAGTGCTTTATGTGGGGCTGGTGAGGTGGCCTAGTGGGTGAAGCCATACATACCTCCAAGCCTGGCAGCAGGAGTTTGATCCCCAGGACCCACACTGTGGCAAGAGAGACTACTAAGGTTGTCTTCTGAGTGCCACTGTACACTGTGTCTCTGTGTACCCCCATACACACAAGTGCAAATGTGCATATCTACACAGAGGAAAAATGTAATATAAATTTTAAATTCTTGGTACATTTTAAGGCTTGGATATATTTTTAATGTAGACCAGCTGACTTTCCCCCTTTATGTTTTGAAAAGAGAAAGCTGAAGAACATCATGTTTAAAACTTATGTGGGGATGTAGCTCATTCTAAGTATTTAGCATGCTTGCCTAGCTCACATGAAGACCTAGGTTTACTCCCCAGCACCAAATAAACCACAAGAAATCCTCAAATGAGGGAGGTAGAGCAGAAGATCAGAAGTTCATCATCTTCAGAGTTTGAGTCTAACATAAGCTATATGAGATCCTATCCCCAAAACCTTTTTTTGAAATGCTATTTCAACAAACAATTTCAAAGATATTAGTTGTTTGTAGTACCTCACCATGCTCAGTTTGGAGGACTGTAAAATAAACCAGCGCTTTATTTCTTTCTCCTGTGTAGGTCAGAGGAGCGGCCTGTGCTAGTTGACTCTTGCCCTCTACCACGTCAGGTTGCTAGGTTTGCTCGCAGGCCCCTTTACTCACAGAGCTGTTGTTTGTTTTGTTGTAGAACCTAGGGCTTTGTGTGCGCTGGGCAGATGTTAGTTTCTAAGTGTGTTTGACTGTCTTTTCTTCATTATTGTTGTCATTATGCCCTCATCCTCTTTTTTGTGGCATTGGGGGTTGAAACCAAGGCTTTTTACATCTAAGTGAATGTTACACTACCAAGTTATATGTAGCTCCAATGTGGTATTTTAAATTTGTGAGTTTACTGAGTTAAGCCACATTATTGGAATTTGTTGAGAGTATATTGGGAAACATTTGATTATGAAGTCTTTTGTGAGTTTGAAGTGCAGGGTAAGAATTATTTTCTTATGTACAGGATTTTTTAAACTAATTTTGTGTCTGTTTACAATTAAATGCACTTAATTAGAATTTTTATAACTAAAGAGTAAATAAAGAATAGAAACCATTTCTTTTCCCTTAGCCATATGAGTACTTGACTCAGGTACTCATCTGGATTGGAAACCATGCTCACTTTCTGGATGAGAAGATTCAGCCAATATTGGATAAAGCAGGCTCTGTAGTAAATGCCAGGGTAAGAGGCTAAGGCCTATGCATTTCAGCTTCATTAGAGTTGTTCACGTACCCCACGGACATGATCCCTCATACCTGTCTGTTTCTTTCAGCTCGAGCTGGCTTCTGATATACCTTGCCTGCTCTATGATGACAATCTCTTCTGCCATTTGGTGGATGAGGTGTTGTTGTTTGTGAGGGAGCTGCACAGTGTTCATGGCTATCCTAGCACTTTTGCCAGTTGTATGCATATTCTGTCAGAGGAAACCTGTTTTCATAGATGGTTGACTGTGGAGAGAAAATGTAAGTGCTCACTGAGACTGAGAAGCTTCTGTAAAGCAAAGGACACTGCCGCTAAGACCGAAAGGCAACCAACTGACTGGGAGAAGATCTTCACCAACCCCGCAACTGACAAAGGACTGATCTCCAAAATTTATAAAGAACTCAAGAAACTAGACCGTAAAAGGCTAATCAACCCATTTATAAAATGGGGCACTGAGCTGAACAGAGATCTCTCAACAGAAGTTCAAATGGCCAAAAGACACCTAAGGTCATGCTCAACTTCCTTAGCGATCAGGGAAATGCAAATCAAGACAACTTTAAGATACCATCTTACACCTGTCAGAATGGCGAAAATAAAAAACACCAATGATAGCCTTTGCTGGAGAGGGTGTGGAGAAAGGGGTACACTCATCCATTGCTGGTGGGAATGCAAACTTGTGCAACCACTTTGGAAAGCAGTGTGGAGGTTTCTCAGGAAATTCGGGATCAACCTACCCCTGGACCCAGCAATACCACTCTTGGGAATATACCCAAGAGAGGCCTTATCATACAACAAAAGAATATGCTCTACTATGTTCATAGCAGCACTGTTTGTAATAGCCAGAACCTGGAAACAACCTAGATGCCCTTCAATTGAAGAATGGATGAAGAAAGTATGGAATATATACATATTAGATTACTACTCAGCAGTAAAAAACAAGGACTTCTTGAAGTTTGCAGGCAAATGGATGGAAATAGAAAACACTATCCTGAGTGAGGTAAGCCAGACCCAAAAAGAGGAACATGGGATGTACTCACTCATATTTGGTTTCTAGACATAAACAAAGGCCATTGAGCCTATAATACGTGATCTTAGAGAAGCTAAATAAGAAGGTGAACCCAAAGAAAAACATATAGGCATCCTCCGGAATATTAACCTTCATCAGGCGATGAAAGGAGACAGAGACCCACATTGGAGCACCAGACTGAAATCTCAAGGTCCAAATCAGGAGAAGATGGAGAGAGAGCACGAGCAAGGAACTCAGGACTGCGAGGGGTGCACCCACACACTGAGACAAAAGGGATGTCCTATCGGGAACTCACCAAGGCCAGCTGACCTGGGTCTGAAAAAGCCTGGGATAAAACCGGTCTTGGGAAAAAACATAGAGACAATGAGGACTACTGAGAACTCAAGAACAATGGCAATGGGTTTTTGATCCTACTGTACGTATTGGCTTTGTGGGAGCCTAGGCAGTTTTGATACTCACCTTACTAGACCTGGATGGAGGTGGGTGGTCCTTGGACTTCCCACAGGGCAGGGAACCCTGATGGCTCTTTGGGCTGAAGAGGGAAGGGGACTTCATTGTGGGAGGGGGAGGGAAATGGGAGGCAGCGGTGGGGAAGAGACAGAAATCTTTAATAAATAAATTTTAAAAAAGAGTCATAGAAAAATAATTTATAATAATGTAATAACAATAATATATTTAAAATATATAGAATATTTTTAAAGTTATTAAAATATTTTTCAAAAATAAAAATATTTTTTCTCAAGTAAAACATAAAAAAAAAATGTAAGTGCTCACGTGGCCATTGCGTTGGGAGGGCTGTCTCAGTTGTTTTGTTTGTTTGTTTGTTTGCTTGCTTCCTTTTTGTTTTATTTTTAGGCGGGGTCTCACTATACAACTTTGGCTGGCCTACAACTCTCTATGTAGACCAAGTTGGCCTCAAACTCATTGAGATCTATATGCCTTTGCCTCCTAAGTGTTAGAATTAAAGGCATGTACCACCATGTACCACCACTGTCTGGCAATCTGTCTGTTTTTGGTGTGTAAATTTTTTTTTCTTTCTCTTTCAGCTCTGAGCAGGAACTATAGGAGCCTGTTTTCCTGGGAAGGATCTATTGAATTACCTTCAAAGACAATCTTCTTTTCTTTCCATGAAACCTCAGGGTTCCTCCCCCCCTTGGAATTGCATTCTGCCTGTTAAAATATTGAGTCAGTAGAGGATATTGCTGTTTTATAGATTTTTGGCATATATTGTTTCTGTACTATTTCTACCTTTTGTTGATTGTTTTTGGATGTACCACATCTAGGCAGCGTAACTATTTTGAGGATTTGAGAGGAGAGAGAATAAGGTATTTTGTTTAACTCTAAAGTAGAACATTTTAAATATAGTGCAATTAGTTAGAGATTGCAAATTTATTTTGTATGAAAATAATAATTGCTAAAAAGTATAAGCTGATAATTTAAGGATGACTATAACTCCTTAACATGGTCTTTCTTTCTTCCTGTTAGTTGCTCTTCAAAAAATGGACTCGATGCTTCATCAGAGGCTGCTTGGGTATCTCAATATAAAGACATCACTGATGTGGATGAAATGAAGGTTCCAGACTGTGCAGAAGTTTTATGACTTTACTTTTGGTTATAACTGGTAATTACTGGTCTTTTAATGTATAATATTAGTTTAAAATTAAGTTTTTAAGCTGTGTGTGGGGACACACACTTGTAATCCCATCTTGGGAAGTAGAGGCAGAGCAGGAAGACCAAGAGTTCAAGGCCAGTCCCAGCTACAAAGCAAGCCAGGGAGATATGACTTTCAAACAAAAACAAAAACAAAACAAACCAAGGAGCAAACAAACAACAAAACTAAGTGTAGTAAGTTTGGGGCTTGCGAGGTAGCTCAGCAGATAAGAATCTTGCTGCTTTTTGTAAGCTCCCAGTTTGTAACCTGCTGTAACCTCCTCAGACACCAGGTGTGTGTGGTGCATATGTATACATTCAGGCACACATTCATAAACATAAAAGTGCTAAATTTTTAAAGTAGTACATTTTACCAGGAGGTAGTGGTGCATGCCTTCAATCCTAGCACTTGGGAGGCAGAGGCGGGGGGCTCTCTGAGTTCAAGGCCAGCCTGTTCTACAGAATAAGTTCCAGGATAGCCAGGGCTACACAGAGAAACCTTGTCTCCAAAAACCAAAAACCAAAACCAAATAAACCAAGTAGTACGTTTCACACGGAAGTTTTGTTGTTGTTGTTGTTGTTGTTTGATAAATAAGGGATCATGGTATAGTAACTTCAATTTTTTATTCTAGGAAAAAAAGGACAGTAGTCTCATGTTTGGTTTTATAATAATTTAGGACTGAGCCAGGTCATATCTCAGCATTATGGAAGAACAGTCTAGAGGATATGTGACTTTGAGATCATTCTGTTTAATGAATTCCAGTTTACCCCAGATGTATACTGAGATGCTGTCTCAAAATAATGAAATAATAGTAAATGTTAATAATAATAGTAGCAATAATCAGGCTATTTGAAATGCTATCTCAAAATAATGATAACAACAACAGCATCAGTAACTTAGGATGTAAACATTGGTATACATATGAAGGGAAAAAGTCTTGAATAAAGGTGGTTCATGCCTTTCTTTAATCCCAGGACTCACGAAGCAGAGGCAGGCAGATAATTTATGAGTTCTAAGTCAGCCTGATCTACAGAGTGAGTTCTAGGACAGTAAGGGGCAACACAGAGAAATCCTGTCTCGAAAAACAAAAAACAAACAAAAAAAAAACAACAAAAAAAGTTTAAAAAAATTCATTGTCATTCTTTTTACAAGTCTTCAGATTTCATTTTATTACTATTATTTTAAAGACTCGATGTGTATGAGTATATGCCTGTATGAATGTATGTGTACCATGTGTGTGTTTAGTGCCTATAGCGGCCAGAAGGAAATGTTGGATCCCCTGAAATTGGAGTTACAGATGGTTGTGAGCTGCCATGGAGGGGCTGAGAACCAAACTTGTATCCTCTGTAAGCAAGTACTCTTAACTGGCAAGCGTCTCTCTGAGTCCTTTTATTTTACTTAAATTCTTTAGCTTTATGTGTTTGAGATGTTTGCCTGCACATATGTATGTATACCACATGCATGCTTAGTGCCTGTGTAGCTCAGAAGAGAGCACTGGATTCTCTAGAATGGGAGTTGTATATGGTTGTAAATTGGGAAATCTCAAAACAGCCTAGTGTTGACTCTGTCATGTATTTACTAGTGTTTGTGTTTATAAAGATTTATAATGAAAAGGAGCAAGCTGAGCAAGGAAAAATATAAGATTGAGCACAATTTGAGGAGAAAGGGGGTTCCACAAAGTAGAATGAAGCTGAATCCTCGTTCAAGAAGATAAAATGATTAAGAAATGGAATATTGGGAGTGATGACCTCAGGGCAAAATCCCACTGGTCTAAATTTCCAATTTGTGAAAAGGAACTAAAGAAAAGCTTATAGCAGGTGTGGTGGTGCACACCTTCAATCCCAGCACTGGGAAGGCAGAGGCTGGTGTATCTCTTGAGTTTAAGGCCAGCCTGGTCTACAGAGCAAGTTTCAGGATAGCTAAGCTTCTACAGTGAAGGACAGAAAGCTGTTGAAGATGTAACTGAATAAGGGGGCCATGTTCTAGCCCCAGTAAGCAGCAGAACTTGGCAGCTTTAGCCACATGGTTGTGGGTTTAGAGTTAAAGATAGAAGAAATGGGTTATGGAATTTACCTCTGAGCCTAAAGAAAGCCCCTGACATGTGACAGGGGTGTTCCTGAATGCAGGCCTAGTAGAGAGGTCATTGCATGAAGCTGTGAAGTTGAAGCCTGCGTTTCCTTGGAGATGGCAGAGTTGTGGATACCTGTGCTGTGCCTTTGTCACAGGCAGCCCCCAAACGGAACCACCACAGAGCTGGTGCCTGACGCAAACGCACTAGGTTTTACTGAACACAAGCTAACGGATTGGTTAGGGTATAGGGGAATTTCAAAACAATGACTGTCAGCAGACAAGAATTTCAAAACAGCAGTCAATCAGATACCAGCAAGGACATTTGAAGCAAGCAGTAAACAACTGTTGTTTGGACACTTTGGTGGGTCACTCTGACCAGGCTGGCACAGCTTCTTGGGAATGCATATGACTTGCTGGGCTGCATTAGCCCCCACCCCTAGTTAGGTCCTGTCTGAATGGAGTTCTTCCTTTCTTCTGCTTCTTCACCTGCTGAGTAGCGCTACTAACAGGGCGTAGAAGCAGCCCACAAAAAGCTGAACAGAGTTGGAGAATTGAAGAGTGTTTTGACATCAGACATGGAGATGCAGAGTTTAGAGCCTACCCAGCTGGTTTTTGGTCTTGCTTTGGTCTAGTTTCCTTGATATGCTCCCTTCCCTGTGTTTTGGAATAGTAATATATATCCTGTGCCATTATGTGTTGGAAGTATGTGATCTGCTTTTTGATTTTAATTTTATAGGGGATTACAGTTAAGAGATTGCCATGATTTTAGACTTTGAAACAAATTTGAGACTGTTATAGGCTATGGGGACTTAGGAAGTTAGATTAAATACATTTTTGCATTATAATACAGCTACAAGTCTTTGGTTGCCAGAGAGTGGAATGTGACAGTTTGAAAGAAATGACCCCCAAAGGAAGTGGCACTTTTAGGTGTGACTTCGTTGGAGTTTGGTGTGGTATGGTCTTTCTGGAGCAAGTGTTACTGTGGGGGTGGGTTGTGAGGTTTCCTGTGCTTGGGATACCTCCCAGTGTCTCAGTCAACTTCTTATTGCCTGCAAGATGCAGCAGTCTCAGCTACTCCAGCACCACGTCTGCCTGCATGCCTCCATGCCACCCACCATGGTGACAAACTGTAAGGGAGCCCCAGTTACATGATTTAATTAATAGGGATGGGCATGGTGTTTCTTTACAACAGTAAAATCCCTAACATTTATTTATTTGTGTGCTTTGTTAAAATTGATTTTTATTGAGCTCTACATTTTTCTCTGCTCCCCTTCCTGCCTCTCTCCTCCCCTCTTAAACCCTCCAAGGTCCCCATGCCCCCAATTTACTCAGATCTTGTAGCATCCACATGTTTGAGCTTTATGATAATCTGAAGAAGTTTCATTCTGACCCAATCAATAATTACCTATTTTGACTATAGGAAAAATGTCAAACACTTAAAGATAAGGGAAGAGACCTGGGCTGCCCAACTTGGCTGCCCTCTGGGCCCAGATTCAGCACTTTGAGTGGGTCCACCTGAACATCTCTTCCATCTATGAGCTACTGGAGTTCATGGAGGAACCTGTCTTACAGAATCAGATGAATAGGGCCTGTTCTTGGCCCATGCTCCCGGCATGGAGCTACTGTGGCTGCTGGGAGAGCACAGGGCAGTGGTACTGCTTGCAGGCTACAGGCACAAAGGTCAAGCTTGGTGAGCCTTGGGTTGGATGCAAGATCACCCTGACTCTGGGCAACCGCAGGATATCCAAGGTGAGTTTCTGGCAGTGGTCCAGTATTTATGGTATGTCAGAAACCAGAAATCTTGAAACAGATTAGTGACTCAATGGAATGAGTATTTGCACTATTTGGGCAAATATATAATACACTGTGTGACACACTGCAGTTTCCAATGCCACTATTATCAATGGATATGAGATGGAGAGATGGGAAAGATGGAGGCATGGAGCAGTGTGTGTGTGTTGGAGAGAGATGAAACTAGAGGCGTCATGGTGATGACAGATGTGACAGAAAGACGCAGTTGAACATGTTGCCATTGCCAGGTAGGACTGGTGGGGTGATGTGCAGCAGCCTGGAGCTTGCTCAGACTCAGCCCCCAAACATGCTGCCCAGCCACAAGATCTCTCTAGCTCTGAGCAACAATAGGATGTCAGAGGTAAAGAATGATTCATTTTCTGGGTTCGGAATACCATTTAAGATCTTCATGGTCCATCCTGCCCCCAGAGGCTATGTTGGCATCTGTGGTCTATGCTGTGGTCCCATGCTGTATTGAAGCCTAAGGTTCATGTATATATCAGTGGACTGGGCTGCCGGTGGAGGCCATGTTGATGACTGAAATCCATGCTACCATGGTAGGCCAGATGTATGTCCATAGTCTGTGCTAATGCAGAGGCCATGTTAGTGTCTGTGGTCCTAGTTGCCACTGGAGACCTGTGTTTTATGTTGATGTGTGTGGCCTGTACTGCCACCTGAGGTCATGTTGATAGCCATGGTCTGTGCTGCCACTGAGGGTCAAGTTGGGGTCTGTGGTCCTGCTGCAGCTGGGAGCCATGTTAATGTCTGTGGGCCATGTAGCTGCTGGGGGCCTTGTTGACAGAAGTGACCTGTGCCTGTTGATATAAGTGGGCTGAGGCCATGTTGATGTCCATGGTCCATGCTCCCACTGACTGTACAGGACAAGGAAGCTGCTTTTGGAGTGGAATCAATGCTGGCAGACACACAGTTGAGAGCCATAGAAGGCGTATGAAAGCACCTACCACATCCTACCCTATCCCCAACAAAATAACAGCCTAGACAACCAGCCATCAACGAGAGCACTTAAAAATTCTGATAAAGACGCTGAAGTATTTTTTTCCACAATTGATGACTTCTGGCAGAAGTAGGACTTCTGGTAGGAAGGACTGGATTTTCTTTAAGGGGCTGAGCACTGGGAGTTTGACCATGCTCCAGTGGGTATATGAGCAACACAAATTGGACTTGTGTGTTTTTATTTTTTCTTCTTTTTTGGGGGGGTGGTTACAAAAGTGGTGGAAGTGGACCTTGGGTGCATTGTGTGAAATTCCCAAATAATCAATAAAAATATTACATTGGAAAAAGAAAAGGATAGCCAGATATGATGGTACATACCTTTAATTCAAAATACCAGGATTTTAGAGGTAGCGGCTAAAGGATCAGGGATTCAAAGTCATCCTTAGCCACATAGGGAATTTGAGACCAGCCTGGGCTACATGAGCCCTGTCTCAAGTCCTGCTCACCAGAGCTACTAACTTAAGGGACAGTTATTTTTAAACATAATATGTGCTGATTGGTGGTGACACACACCTTTAATCTCAGCATTCGGAAGGCAGAGGCAGGCAGCTCTCTGTGAGTTCGAGGCCACCTTGGTCTACAAGAGCTAGTTTCAGAACAGGCTTCAAAGCTACAGAGAAACTGTCTCAAAAACAAAAAAAACAAAAAACAAAAACAAAAACAAACCAAAACCAACCAAACAAAAAAAAAACCCCATAATTTCTTTTTTGTAAATGAGACATGATTTATATGTAGTAAAACACACAGATCTAGATTTTTAAGTATTTTTAAGTATACTGTTGGATGAGCCCTGACACATGTTATACCCTTGTAATCTTTAAGCGTTTAGGAATGGTCATTTGAGATTTTTCATAAAGGCAATAGAGTTGAATTTTAGGGAAAACTGTCATGACAGTGCCAAACTCTATCATGTGTTCTGTTAATTTTCTCCACAGACAGGTATAAAAATCTTCCCACAGCTTCCCGAAAGCTACAGTTCCTGGAATTATAGAAAGATCTAGTCGATGATTTTAGGATACGATTAACGCAGGTCATGAAAGAAGAGGCCAGAGCTTCACTTGACTTCCGTTGGCCGGGCGGTGGTGGCGCACGCCTTTAATCCCAGCACTCGGGAGGCAGAGGCAGGCGGATCTCTGTGAGTTTGAGACCAGCCTGGTCTACAAGAGCTAGTTCTAGGACAGTCTCCAAAACCACAGAGAAACCCTGTCTCAAAAACCCAAAAAAAAAAAAAAAAAAAAAAAAAACACTTGACTTCCGGTACTGTGCAATTCTTAATGCTGTGAACTACATCTCAACAGTGCTGGCAGATTGGGCTGACAATGTTGTGAGTTAATATGCTTTTATGTTTATATAAATAATATATTGTACCTTGATCTTCTTTAACCTTTGAAATGTTGACTCTGTTACAAGCAAAAAATTATGTTTGACAAAAAGCATAATGATGCCAAATTTAGGAGATGTGAGTAAAGATTTTTCTCAATCAAATCTAAAACAGTTAAATAATACTAATTATTTAATAACTTTACTCATAAGAGGGCTAGAGGTATAGCTCAGTTGGAGCATATGAGCCCACCAAACTTGAGCAAGATCTTGAGTTTGATCCCTAGGACCATAAACTGAGAGAAAGAAAAGACAAAAAGAAGAAAACAGGCAGACATGGTAGGGAGGGATGGAGGGAGGGAGGGAGAGAGAGAGAGAGAGAGAGAGAGAGAGACAGAAAGAGAGCAGACGGACCAGACAGACATTGGGCCTAGCATGGGCTTTTGAAATCTCAGAGCCCACCTTCTCCAACAAGGCCACACCTACTCCGAGAAAGCTACACCTCCTAATTATTCTAATCCTTTCAAACAGTTCTGCTCCCTGGTCTAAACATTCAAATATATGAGCTTATAGGGGTCATACTCATTCAAATCACTATGGTATATGTTCATAGATTTAAGTTTTAATCTTGTTATTAATCTAAACAACATATATTAACTATTAGCTAAGTGAACGTAACCAGATTTTCTGGTATGTACTTCCATTCGAATATGCCTTTAGAGACTGGGGCTGTGGCTCAGTTGGTGGAATCATTACCCCCATGCGTAAGTCCTGGGTTTGATCCCACACAGCATAAACTGGGCATGTGGAGGAGTCTGTGATCCCATGGGAGGTGGAGGAAGATCAGAAGTTCTAGGTTATCCTCAGCTACACAGGAAGTTCAAGGTCAGCCTAAGGCACATGAAATCCTGTCTCAAAAAAGAAAGCCTTTATATATAGTCTCAATATTGGTTAATTTCTTTAGATATATTAGATACAGTACTAAAGTGATTTCAGAGGGCCTTCTGGGCTAACTTCTTAGGCAAGAGTGCTGTCCAGCTAGGATTCGGTGTTTTAAGAACATTTATGAAGGTACAGCTATGTATTTGGCTTTATAATGTATGCTTCATACAGTGCATTTCATGACAGAAACCATTGCATATGATGGCAAAATATACATTAAAGCATAAAAACTATGATGGACAGTTAAGTACATTATAAATATAAACTGTTATATATTATCATAAAAGCAAAGTAGACAATATAGTGTGAATATATTTTAAAAATACCACTTTAAAAATACAGTATGTAAAGGGGAATTAAAAATTATAAAGTTGAGGTTGGGATTTTGTTCAGTGGCAGAGTCCTTGCTTAGTAAAAATGAAGCCCTAGATTCAATCTCTTGCACAAAGGAAAATAAAGTAGAAGTTTTTACATAGTGTTGAGAACGTAGCTCAGTTGGTAGGGTTCTTTTCTAGTAGCACACAAAGCTCTAGGTTCAGTCTCCAGTTCCACCAAACACAAAAACAAGTTAACTGAAGGACAGGAGTGTAGTTTAGTGGTAGTAGAGTACTTGCCCAGCATGTATAAGACTGTTGGTTCAGTTTCAAGCACCATCACACACACACACACACACACACACACACACACACACACACACTTAACTGAAATATATGTGCATGATGTCATTTGCTGGAGCAAGGAAATGAATATAATGCAGAGTGCAGTGATTAATGCATTTATTTTTATAAAGTCAATCAGCATTATCTGTTCATTTTGCGCTTTTGTGTCGTGTTCTACTTCCAGTCAGCACTTCATATCCAGCTCCCACACTGATCCACTTGCTGCTAAGACTTTTCAAAGCATGAAACAAATTGTCATTCTTATGCTAGATGATCCAGTGAGAGACTCATTCAGGAACAGATTTTTAGTATCAATGAAATTCTTTGTAGAACATCACAGCTATTTGGTGCCACTGTCTGTTAATGAAGATGGTTTGGCTACCATCTTTACCTAAAGAAAATTAAAATATTGTTTCTAGGAGCAAGAGAAAGAACAAAATTAAGAGTTGACTCTTAAGTATGAATGGATTCTGGATTTTATGGTGCTGATTTTATCTTCCCTTCAAAAGTCCTTCAATTATTTTCACAGTGCTTCAGACTTTAAATGCTTTAAGTAAATGTCATCAAAGTTTTTGTGTTGTATAGTTCCATAACCAGAAAGAGAAAATGACAGCTCACCTTCCATCTGTTTCTGATTGTCTGTTGATAACCATCTGTTGTTGGGTTATGCCAAGCCTGAAATATCCAAGCATTCAGAAATTTCCTTTCAGTTCCAACTGTCCTGAGTGTGGGAGTTGGGGAGGGGTAAGTGAAGGATTTGTGTAAATGTGCTCATTACATTAGGCATGCCTTCTCCACAGTTCATCTCTGCTTTCAGACTTTGGACATGTGGCCTAGGAAGCTCTTGGGCTAGTACTGGAAAAAAAATGACATTTTAATTCTCTGACTGTTATAATTCCAGGTTTATGACAACCTTCAGTTTTTTTTTAAAAAAAAAACTTGAGTATTTGGAGCATGATCATGACCAGGAAATAAAAGTTTACAAATAAAAGCCACTGTAGTGAGAAAAAGAAACTGTCAGGGAAGGAACACCCCTTTCATTTTAGCAATGGGGACCACACCTTCAAGGCCAGCTTCATCTGCACAGAGAGTTTTGAGCCAGCTAAGACTACAAGTACCACAGTAACACTTTTAACCAAATGCTTAGGAGACTGAGGCAGGGTGATTATGAGTTGGAAGATACACTGGACTACTATTTTGAGACCAGCCTGAACTACATAGCAAATTCCAGTCTTAAAACAGTGCAAAAAAGAAAACAGAGAGTTGGCCGCAGGTCTGAAGAGCAGTTGCTGCTCTATCTGAGTTTGTTTCCCAACACCCACACTGGGAGGCTTATATCTGTGTCCCCGTCCCACTGGAACCCATTCACCATGGGGACTGCATCTTCTTATGAGGAATGCAGATCTGACCTCCAGACCTACACCTTCAAGGGGCCTGTTCTGTGTCCATTCAAAGGTGAATGTTAAAGTGCCCCACCTGCCAGAAGGAAGGGAGTACCACTTAGAATAGAGACTGGAAGAGGGTGCTCTTCACATACAGAACACAAGGCAAGTCCAGAGGTCCTACGTAGTATCTCCAGCTAAGGGGTGGTGTGAGTGGGCGTGGCTTCAAAACGTCCCTCTAATACCCCTCAGGCTTCAGAGCAAGCTAAATTCTTGAGTCCTAAGCTGGGAAGGAGGTATGGCTACTATAGCGCCCTGCTCCTCACAGCTCTATGGATCCTGTACCAGGAAGAGGTGCACCTACACACATCCGAGTCCTGGGGTGTACAAGAGGCCTGCTGGGGACTCAGAGAACAGGACAAAATTTGTGGCACTTCTATATTAGGCATGAAACTTGCAAAGGCTGGACCTGAAAAGCCACAGAAGAACTGCTCCTAAGAGGGCCCAAAGAGGGGAAAGGAGGAGGAAAGAGCTCCAGCAGCCCAGGAGATGATGAGGTGCAGCCTCTGGAAAGTCACCTCCTCGTTCCTTCATTGGTTAAATATAGTACAGACTTTTCTGTCTCCTGCCCTGCAATTCTGGTAGTAGAACATAGAGCACTAAGCATACATGCTGGGTAAGTGTTCCACCATGGAGCCATACCCCCAGACAGGTATCCAATATGCTTCTCCAACAAGTGCAAAGTCTGGCTTGGACCTCCTAGTTGGGCAAAACCCTCTTTCGAGTCCAACTGGTGACTGTCTGGGTCAAGGGGGGGACTCAGGACTCCTGGTTTAACTCCCCTCCTGACAAGGAGGCTCCCCTTCTCTCAACTCTCTGAAGTAGCATGTGCTGGGTGGGTCCAAAGTCCAATCCAGAAACACCTGCATGTGCCCACTTCTTGGCTGCCTCCTGAGAGCAGAGCTGAGCCAGCCGAGATCTCCTTATGCCGCAGAGGTACAATAACTACTGTCCCTTTATAAGGAAAGAATGACATTTCCATCAGACAGGTCCTGATAGTGACAGGTGGCATGCATTATAACTGGGGCAGAATTGGGGACACAGGGATAAAGGCTTGGAATGAGGGGAGTCTATTATGTTTCCTGTGAAGAGGGGGCTGACTCCAGCCAAACACAGAAAGCCATGTCAAGGATTAACCCATGATGACAAGAGCAGAGGCTGTCAAACTGTCCTGATGCTGGGTCCTTCTTTGACCCCAGGACCACCCTTTGCACTATGTGGTGCTGTAGTGTTTCCAGCTTGCATCATAATGAGTGTGGTGACCAAAGATGATGACAGTTTTGTGTAGAATGGGCCACATGGAATGGACTGAGGGCAAAAATAGATGCTGTGTATGAAGTCTGGCTAAAGTTCCTACTGGTCTCAGTGTACCTCTGGGGCATCTGCAGGAGTCAGGGGAGAGGTGGGAAAAGCATGGTTTCTTGTGGTGGTTGCTGGGTGGCAGAAGGGATTGCCCATGAGTGACCATGGAAGGAATGCCAGCTGAAGCAGCCTGTGGGGCACAGTAGGGCCATTGTCTCTCTAGCTTTTGTATCACCACTAACCTGGGTTTCAGGATACTCGGTCCCCATCTGGGAACAAACTGTCACTTTTCTTGCAGGATTAGCTGTGTGAGACTCCATTCTCAGAGATTGCCTGATCACCATGCCTCTCATAAACTGCATTATTTCCTCCACAGTCCCAGCCCCCCAAGGTACCCATCTTTTTCCATCTGCCTAGAGTTAAGGTTGTGTGTATATGTGTGTGTGTGTGCACATGCTCCTCCATCTCCATTGCAGTCCCTTCTCTGCCTGTTTCTTTTGACAACTTCCTCACCAATGACCATGATATTGCTGCTTCACCTTAGTTGGGGAAGGTCGCCTACTCTGGGGCTCACAGCTGATGATCCTCTCTCAGATGTGGCCCGCCCATGTCCAACCTACCAGCACTTTTTGTCTTTGAAGTCCCCAACCCACCTGTGCTAGGAAGCCCCTGCCCTCTAGTGGCTGTCCTTGGTTGTCAACCTGACTGCAAAGGAGATAAACACAAATGACTGGGTACAGTTCTGAGAGATTTTTTTCTTAATTTATTTCATTTGGCAAGGCACAATTCTATTCGAGGCCACAGGAATTATGTTGTCCCTGGCTCCTCACAGACTGACCACACAGAATTTAGTCACAAAGCCAAAGGGCACCTGAAACTTCCAGCCAGAACTCTCAGTGTGAACCGTAGGTCTTTTGTCTATCTCCCTCGCCTATTGACACTTCTCAGACACTGCCAATCTCTTACTCTAGCATAAGCACTGTGTAGCCCACTGCTGTTTCCATCCTAGACAGACAGAATCTATATGTTTTATTTTAAGAGGCAATAATCAGAAATCTGTTCCCCAGCACCTTTGCTGGCCTTTTCTTTGGGGCACCATATCCCCTTCTGTGCCTTTTCTCCTGGGTCACAGATAGAGCCAGGCTCCACTCTGAATACAAACCATGGGCTGGCCAGACACCCAGATGATATCAGAGACTTTCCCCTAAGCAAGCATCCATGAACATCACCCTGGGTTAGCCTCCGATCAAAGAGATTATTGTTTCCAAGGCCACCAGGTAGCCGCTCCCTTGTCTGTTTCTTGAAGAGCAGTATTTTTCCTTGTGCTCATGAATGCTTGTGATTCACTGTGTTAACAGGCAGTGTCTGGTGTCCAGAGGGGAGCTTTGCTGGGTTGATCAGTGTTTGGATTTTTGAAAAGTTTGTAAATTCAAAATTGGATACATTCAGAATGGAAACTTTGGTCCTTTATTAAAACACCAGTTTCATGAAATAGAAAATACTAAATGAGCTAGCAATCTTGAACACTAGCTCAGTAGATATTTCATCATCCCTTTGATGTCATTACTTCATGCGTAAATAATCCTGGTGGTTGATGTTTTTCCTACTTAGTTTGTGACTATTCTTTGTAAACCCCTATTGCTTTAGTCAGGTTTTCTAGAGACCTGAGACTAGAACTAGAGATATATCACATTGGTTTAGAGATTAAAAATAATTTTGCCTATTGCCTAAATCTTGTGGAACAGCTGTTCCTGGTTGTAGAGGAGCAATTTAGACAACCAGGGATTTGGAGGTGTGACTACCTCCTCCAGACTGGTGACTTTGTGAAGGCTATGCTGGTCCCTGTGAAAATAAGCAGATGATAGTGTTGCTTAGAGGAGTAACGGTGTTGCTGGAGAGCACCAGGAGGAGGCAAAATGCACAAGGAGTCTGTGTGTAGATCAATATGAGTTGGACTCAACAGATAAATAAATAGATAAATAGATGCTTCCTGGGGAGCAAAGTGTCAAGAACTGCTTCTCAGGTACAGAGAGGAAGAGGGAGGACTCCCTCTGTCAGGAAAATGTCTTTTAAGTCTTGTCTTAAACAGAATGGGTTCTCTTGAAACTAGTAAGCTCCTGTAAGAAGTCTGAAGTTCTCTGTTGCAGTGAGTTCTAGCACTTAGAGTTAATGATGTATTGCACCATATTCAGTCCTGCACCCTTCCTCATGTACTGACTTCTTCTCCTTCTTGAAGCACTGATGATCCAGATTAATCCAGCCCCGGAAAAGGCAGAATTGAGGAAACCTTCTTATGGGAGGTAAGGAATTCTTCTTGATAACAGGAAAATAAATTTCCTCTCAGTGGGAATGAGGAAGTGGCAGAGCCCCTGCTGTGGATTGATGTGCCTTGGTGAGTAGTGTGCCTTTGCAGATTTGGTTGGGAGAAGGGACACAAAGCTCTCCTCTTTTGCCAGGCAAATTTCAGAGGGTTTTGTGGACGTGTTTCTCCCCAACGACTGGTTTATTCTTGTCAAGCTGTGTCTGGAATAGATCTGACTTCTGAGACTCTAGGTGAGTCAGAGAGTAAATGTGTGGAGGTGGGTGACAAACCAGGGCTTTTCAAAGCTCAGCTATAACAGGGGAGTAGACGTTTGACTGGCTTTGCCTTTCTCTGACTTTGTTTTGCAGTGCTTGGTACTAAACCTAGGCTTTGTAAATGTTAGATAAGGGGTTGGAGAGTGGCTCAGCAGTTGAGAGCACTGACTGCTTTGCCAGAGGCCATGAGTTCAATTCCCAGCAACCACATGGTGGCTCACAACCACCTGTAATGAGATATGGTGCCCTCTGCTGGCCTGCAGGTATACATGCAGACAGAACACTGTATACATAATAAATAAATAAATCTTTAAAAAAATGTTAGATAAGTGCGCTCCCAATAAACTATATTCCCAGGCCTCCACGGGAACTGTGTAAACATATCTTCAATTTGGAGTGAGTCTTCGGGCCTGCAAGTGCAGTGGTCTGAGAATGGTGCATTTAGGCGCATACATTTCAGTGTTTAGTCTGTCCTTGTGCAACTGTTTGGGAAGGTGTGACCTTGAGGGAGGTGTGTCACTGGGAGTAGGCTTTAAGGTTTCAAAAGCCCACGTCATTCTCAGTTACTTCTCTCTGGCTCTTGCTTGTGAACCAAGTTGGTACAAGCTTTCAATTATTGCTCCTCCATGTGCCTTCCTGCTGCCATGCTCTCCACCATGATGGTCATGGAATCATGAGCCCAGAATTAAATGGTTTCTTTTTGTGAGTTTCATTGGTGCCAGTGCCTTATCACAGCAATAGAAAAGAAACTAAGGCAGCAGGTGAAGGCACTTACTACCAAGCTTGATTCCTAAAACTTGGAGATGGAAGGAGAGGATGAACTCCCACAAATTGTCTTCAGACCTGCACACATGCCTCATGACACATATGCACCTATACATATATAAACAAATCAACAAATTTAAAAATACATATTTTAAAAATTGTCTTAAAGGACTTTAGGGCATTTGAATGTTGAGATTAATATTTAAATAATCTTTTGACCTTAGAACAAAACATATGACTACTTACATATGGTGCATTTGGGTTTCTCAGTAATATCTGTAGTTTTAGCATACGGATCTTTATCTGCTCAGCACATTTATCTCCATTAATGATAAAGTATAGTTCTAAACTCTGCTTATACATTTTTCGGGTTAAATAATATATGGTAGTATTTATCATGTGGTCCAATATGGCATGCATGTGTCCCGCATGGGTGATTAAGTGTGAGTGGTTGTCATATCTCTCGCCTCATACATTTGCCATTTCTATGTTGTCATAGCACCATCAGTCCACTCTGTTATTTTGAAATAATCAGTCAGCTGTCGTCATTCTTAATGATCTTATTTTTCTATGTTATATGGGCTCTCCATATATAGCTTTAGGTCCTGGGGATCTGATTCTTTCTTCTACTTCCATGTGCACGAAAAATTCATGTGATGCACAGATATACATGCAGGCACAACATCCGTGCACATGAAAATAAAGTCTTAAGGTAATAGAAACAATTAAAATTATTGTTGTAAATGCTATCCATTTTTAGATACAATATTTCTAATAATGAAATTACTATTCCATTCTTCCAAAATGAGAATATCAATATTATGACTGTTTTCATGATTCTGATACTATTAATACTTCAAGAAACATAATTTATATATTTTATAGTATTTATTTTGGATGGATGCTTCAACATAATTATTCACTGAAAAATGTAGGAACCTTTCATAAGGGATTAAGTTGTACCCAAGTTAGTTCACATTAATTTTAAGTATACCACAAGAACATAAATGATCATTTTCCTGAACCAAGTTTATTTTCCTAGAATATAAATAGTTGTAATCTTTAGCTAACTTCACTGCCCAGGATCAACTATATGATAGACAATCCAGACCATTTAGACACTTTTCTTTTCTGCTGTTTTCTTTTATCCTTATTTTTTTCTCCGTTGGTTTTTTGAGACAGGGTTTCTATGTAGCTTTGGAACCTGTCCTGGAACTAGCTCTTGTAGACCAGGCTGGCCTCAAACTCAGAGATCTGCCTGCCTCTGCCTCCTGAGTGCTGGGATTAAAGGTGTGTGTCACTACCACCCCACTCAAAAAGGTGATTTTTAATTTGCACCATGGCTGAATAATTACAATATGACTTTTAAATATTCTCTACCAGAGTTACTTTAAAACAAACTTACCAATCAATAAAATGTTATTATTACCTGTTAAGTAAACATGACATTTCAAAGATTCTGAAGTGAGAAGTAAAATCATGAGAATTAAATGGGAAAAATATTGGTGACAAAGCAATTTTATTAAGTACATAAGGATGTTGATTTATTAGTGTAATGAAAGTCTCAGTTATAAAAATGAATATTTCTGGTGATTACACCATCCTGTTTGACAAAGCAGAGGCAGACGAGATCTTCCGAGAGTTGGAGCAGGAAGTGTAGTATTTTACCGGTGCACTGGCCAAGGTCCAACTATTTGGAAAGTGGCACAGCGTTCCCAGGAAGCAGGTAGGCAACCTACAGAGATGCTGGACTGACATACACCTTCTCTGGCCTTACACTGACACCAAAGCCCTGGATTCCAGTTCTAGAGCGTGTTCGAGATCTCATCTTCCGGGTGACAGGGCAGACCTTCAACTTTGTGCTCATTAACAGGTACAAAGATGGTTGTGACCACATCCGGGAACACAGGGATGATGAAAGAGAACTGGCTCCTGGGAGTCCCATCGCATCTGTCTCCTTTGAGGCCTGCAGAGCCTTCCTCTTCCAGCACAAAGACTCTCGAGGGAAGAGACCCCGGCAGACAGTGGAGGCAGTCAAGCTGCAGCTGGCCCATGGAAGCCTACTGATGATGAACCACTGCACCAATACCCACTGGTACCACAGTCTCCCCATCCGCAAGAAGGTCCTGGCTCCTCAGCGCAACTTGACTTTTCAGAAAATTTTACCTACTAAGAAATAAAACATTTTCTGTTAAAAAAAAATGAACACTTCTGTTATAAAATATGAATGTTTTATTTACTTTTCTATTGCCATAACAAAACATCATGACCAAGGCAACATTTATAGGAAACTTTTATAATTGAGGTCTCATGGTTCCAGAGGGTTAGAGTCTATGACTATTGTAGAAAGGAGAATGACATCATGAAGACAGGCATGATGTTAAAGCAGTAACTAAGATCTTACATCTTCAGACACAAGCTTAAAGCAGAGACAGAGTGTGAGCTAACTAGAAATGGTATGGGACTTTAAAATTTCAAAGCCTAGGGCTGGAGACATGGCTCAGAGGTTAAGAGCATTGCTTGCTCTTCCAAAGGTCCTGAGTTCAATTCCCGGCAACCACATGGTGGCTCACAACCATCCGTAATGAGGTCTGGTGCCCTCTTCTCGCATGCAGACATACAGACAGACTACTGTATACATAATAAATAAATAAATAAATAAATAAATAAATAAATAAATATTAAAAATTACATAAATAAAAAAAATAAAGAAAATGAAGACTAACTTAAGAGGTAGGGAGAGGCAATAGCATGAAGTCCCCTCCTGGGACTGACCTCAGGTCACCAGGTCAATAAGAGACCACATGTGGAACTTGTGAAAACTCGTTCTGGTGCTCGCAAAAGTGGTGGCATGTTGGAGGCTTGCCACAGCACCTCTCTTCCCCAGGGACAGAGTACTCCTCGAACATTTAGTTCCCAGGTCTCTCGAACCTCAATGAACAGCACCTCACACAGTGAGGGGTCAACACTTCAGCTGCCAAGCTTCTATGACACCGTGCTACTACCATTTCTCCAGTCTCAAGTGGGCACATATTCAGGATACTTGGTCTGTTGCGCAGTTAGTTCTTACCACCCTCCAGTTTTCCAAGATGCCACAATGAAGCGCCTATCTGCTCTTCTTCCTGGCACACTCATCTTTGTCAGTACAACAGAAAAAGATGATAACAATCTATTTTTTTCTCCTAGCAACCTGCCTTCCCATTTCCCTCAAGGAACAAATGCCTGAGGTCTCCAGGAGGGCAGTTAACTGCATATCTCTCCAGTCACACGTCCCATTGAGGGTGAGTCCACCAACTCCCAGCCCTCCCCCTCCCACACATCACCCATGCCTCCAGGAAGCAGCCAGATATGAACCGGTGTGAGTCTGGGATGTTTGGGTGAAAGTCGCCTCAGTCCCTGGAATCCATATACCTAAAGAGTCTGGTATGTTTGATGGAAGTTTCATCCCAAACCCCCTCCCCTGGGAGTTTCCTCAGTTCAGACTCAACCTCTGAGGAAGCCCACCAAATGATGACTCCCTCCCCAGAGATGCTCAAGACCACTCCCATGGGGTATTTAAATTGTACCCCCCCAAAAAAATAAGCACATGGTTTTCTGTTCTTTGTGCACTTAGGAAAATAATAAAGAGATGAGCACTTATTGCTTCTTTTTTTTTAGATTGTTTATTTTTCTTCAAGAGGCGAGATGCTGTTTTGTCATTGAAAGAAGGGGTGCATTCTCTGATCTGCTGTGGACTTTATTGTCCAGGAACAGTGTATAATTTAAGGCAAAAATTTAAAAATGCATGTTTTCTGAAAAGCTATTTTCATGAGATGATGTTGAATAAAATAAGTTTGAAAAACACTCCATCTGTTGTCCATTTCTTTTTTAGATTTATTTATTTATTATGTATGCAGTGTTCTGCCCACATATATACCTGCTTGCCAAAAGAGAGCACCAAATCTCATTATAGATGGTTGTAAGCCACCATGTGGTTGCTGGGAATTGAACTCGGGACCTTTGGAAGAGTAGGCAATGCTCTTAACCATCTCTCCAGTCCTGTTGTCCATTTCTTGAGCATTGATATTCTTTGTTATTCTTCCCCCATTGTGTGTATACATGCAATGTGCATGTGCCCATGTGTTAATGACATGAGCTAACATTTCTTTTTTTTTTTTTTTTTTTTTTGGTTTTTCGAGACAGGGTTTCTCTGTGGTTTTGGAGCCCGTCCTGGAACTAGCTCTTGTAGACCAGGCTGGTCTCGAACTCACAGAGATCCGCCTGCCTCTGCCTCCCAAGTGCTGGGATTAAAGGCGTGCGCCAC
Organism: Microtus obscurus; assembly: GCA_963919715.1. NCBI lineage: Eukaryota > Metazoa > Chordata > Mammalia > Rodentia > Cricetidae > Microtus > Microtus obscurus. The sequence goes on from CAWTZC010002514.1 coordinate 41,120,155, forward strand.
CACCGCCCGGCCGAGCTAACATTTCTTGATGTTCTAAGGGACATTGTAGGTAATCCTGGGCTGAGAAATGCAGGAAAAGTATATGGAACAGCATTTACTAGTGGAAGACTAGACAGTCTATATTTAAGAAATTTACAATTTAATATTGTCCATTTTGATAATATCTGAGATAACAAAACTTATTGTTAAAAATTTATTTTTTATGTTAGTAGAAACATTAAAAGTAAATAACCGAAAAAGTGTGTACTTTGCTCATTCCTTTAAATTATAAATCATACTTTGTGTAAAGAAACATATATATACATTAGAGATTAATTGGGGTATATACAAAGAACTCAAGAAATTGGTTATCAAAAGAACAAATAATCCAATAAAAAATGGGGTGCGGACCTAAACAGAGAACTCTCAACAGATGAATCTAAAATGGCTGAAAGACACTTAAGGAAATGCTCAACATCCTTAGTCATCAGAGAAATGCAAATCAAACCAGTCTGAGAATGGCCAAAATTAAAAACATGGATGACACCTCATGCCTGAGGGGCATGGTGGGAGTGCAAGCTGGTACAGCCGCTTTGGATATCAATATGGCAATTTTTATTTGTTTGCTTTTGGTTTTTGTTTTTTGAGACAGGGTTTCTCTGTAGCTTTGGAGCCTGTCCTGGAACTAGCTCTTATAGACCATGCTGGCCCTGAAATCACAGAGATACACGTTCCTCTGCTCCCCAGAGTTGGGATTGAAGGTGTGCACCACCACCACCACCACCACCCATCATTATGGCAATTTCTTAGAAAATTGGGAAACAGGCTGGAGAGATGGCTCAGAGTTTAAGAGCACTGACTGCTCTTCCAAAGGTCCTGAATTAAATTCCAGCACCCTCATGGTGGCTCACAAGCACCATTAATGAGATCTGGCACCCTCTTCTGGCCTGCAGGGACATATACAAGATATAGGCAGAACAGTGTATACATAATAAATAAATCCTTCTTGACAATTAGGAAAACAACCTACCTCAAGACCCAACAATACCATTTTTGAGTATATACCCAAAATGATACTCAATCGCACCTGGTCCCACCCAAAAAATATTCCTACCCAAAAGATGCTCAAGGCCAGCCTGATCTACAGAATAAGTTCCAGGACTGCCAGGACTGTTTCTCAGAGAAACCCTGTAAAAAGAAAATCGAGTAAGATGAAGCAGAAGACAAAAACAAAAAACAAAAAAAAAAAAGGAAAAAGCACGTGAAATACCCACAGATACAATGGCACACTTGTATAAGTCCCAGAAAATGTACAACATCAGAGACCATCATACATATGCAAAACATTTGAGAGAAAGAGAAAAAAGAACAAAATGCCCAGACAAATCATTATGAGACAAGCAACCTGCAAAATGCCCCTGAGTTCTTTTTGTCTTGGCCATCTACTGCTGGGCATGGGGTGTCTCCTTAACAGTGGTTGTTATATACAGTGATACTCTGCAGAAACAACTAGTTTTTTACTTTGTGAGTAGTATGGTGGTTTTAAAGAAATATCCCCTGTCTTAGTTAGGGTTTCTACAGGAAGAGACACCATGACCATGCCAACTTTTTAAAAGGAAAACATTTATTTATTTGAACATTTTCAAATGTTTAGTCCATTATCATGGGAGGAGCATGTTGGCATACAGACACACATGGTGCTGGCTACATTTTGATTAGAAGGCAGCAGGAAGTGGATGGACACAAGGCTGAGTCTTGGCCATACTTCCTCCAACAAGGCCAATCTAATGCCTTAATCAGGGTTTCTGTCGCTGTGAAGAGACAACACGAGGCTTGTCCTGGATATGAATGGTCACTCTACTGGAGAACAGTGGTTATCTCTCTCCCAGCAGGTATAAGTGACAATTCAGTTTTTAACCTTTATAGTAGTGTCTTAAAAGTGTTTTTATTTATTATCATTTATTAATTTTTTTAAATTTATTTATTTATTTATTTATTTATTATGTATACAATGTTCTGTCTGTGTGTGTTCCTGCAGGCCAGGAGAGGGCACCAGACCTCATTACAGATGGTTGTGAGCCACCATGTGGTTGCTGGGAATTGAACTCAGGACCTTTGGAAGAGCAGGCAATGCTCTTAACCGCTGAGCCATCTCTCCAGCCCCTCATTTATTAATTTTTAAAATTATAAAAAATTAAAGTATCAGATAAAGCAACAGTTATAACATCAAAGTTGACAAAACAAACCAGCAGTAGGCAAAGATCCCAAGAGAAGACACAAGGACCAGAGCCACACTCATTGCCACACTCTGAAATCCCATGAGCTTTGCTCATGCTTATTTATGTGACTTAGTTATCTTGGTGTCCACCATTCCCTCAGTATCATAAACTATTTTCCAACTCCACTTTCATGGGGTTCCCTGACCTCTAAGTTCTTGGATTTCATGGAGATATCCTCTCACTCTCTGTGCAATTCCTGGCTGTGGGTCTGTGTTTGTTCCCATCTGCTGCAGGATGAAGCCTCTCTCATGATGGCTGACCAAGGAATTCATAGATGAGTATACAATATCATTAGATTCACTTTATCAATATGTTTCTTTTTGTTTTCTTTTTTTAATTTATTTATTATGTATACAATATTCTGTCTGTGTGTATGTCTGCAGGCCAGAAGAGGGCACCAGACCTCATTCCAGATGGTTGTGAGCCACCATGTGGTTGCCGGGAATTGAACTCAGAACCTTTGGAAGAGCAGGCAATGCTCTTAACCACTGAGCCATCTCTCCAGCCCCCTTTTTGTTTTCTTTTAGACCAGCATTAATTCATTTTCCAATAAGTTCATAGACTGTTGGTTGATGGAGGGTAAGTATATGATCAATTGTGTTGTGGCTTCCTCTTCTAGCCAAAGGTTGTTATGTGCTTGTCCTGTGAAAATGATGTTCGTACCAGGTACTGTGTAACATACCACCTGTGGTAGGAAAAATTTGGTGCACCTGAGCAGTGTCTTCTCCCACATTTGCCTTGGCCCACAAGAAAACAAGTTTCCTCTCCCAAATAGAAACCCAACCTTAACCCTAGAAGACAGGCACATTTGTTCTCCATTGAGGCTCATGCTCACCCCTCTACCTGGCACAAATCCAAAGCTCAGGCCAGGGTCTTCTGTCTAGTCCGATGTGACACTGTTCTCCAAATACCCAACTCAAAGTTGTGTTAGAATTGTAGTCATTATCCTGAATCTCACAATCAATGGTATATGTTATACTGATTAAATAGGACCATGATTGTTTGTGATTGTACGTCACCAAAGAGAAACCGGCTGCCGTGGTGGTGCCCACTATTAGTTGGAGAACTCGAGGAGGAGGATAGAGGCAGGCAGGTATCAGGGAGTAGGACATCCTGGTCCACATAAATAGCTCTAGGCTAAATACATATGAAAGAAATCTGTTGCAAAATACATTTATCAGTAATTGACACCCAAGATGAACACGTCATTGCATATGTTATACTGTGTGTCCCTTCTGCCTGCAGAGTGAGATATCAAACTTTATCATGCTAAGAGAATGGTTATGACAAACTCAGAAATCCAAGCAACCAGGAAGATAAGAACAAAGGGGGCTGGAGAGATGGCTCAGAGGTTAAGAGGACTGGCTGCTCTTGCAGAGGTCCTGAGTTCAATTCCCAGCAACCTCATGGTGGCTCACAACCATCTGTAAATGATATCTGGTGCCCCCTTCTGGCCAGCAAGCATACAGACAGAACACTGTATACGTAAAAAAATAAATAAATCTGGGGCTGGAGAGATGGCTCTGTGGTTAAGAGCATTGCCTGTTCTTCCAAAGGTCCTGAGTTCAATTCCCGGCAACCACATGGTGGCTCACAACCATCTGTAATGAGGTCTGGTGCCCTCTTCTGGCCTGCAGACATACACACAGACAGAATATCCTATACATAATAAATAAATAAATAAAAATAAATAAATAAATAAATCTTTAAAAAAAGAACAGAAGGGACTGAAACATTAAGATAAAAATATAGGTAGGTCAGGCAGATGCCTTAAATCCCAATACTCGGGACAAGCAGGTGGTTCTCTGTGAGTTCAAGGAAGCTTGGTGTACAAAGTGATTTTCTGAACAGCCAGGACTGTTACACGAACAAATCCTGTCTCCAAAAAATGTAACCAGGGCTGCAGGGCTCAAGGACATTTGACGCTCCTCCTAAGGACTTGGTTTCAATTCCTAGCACCCAAATGCTGTTCACAATTGTTTATAATTCCATTTCCAGAGTACCAGACACTCCTGGGAAAATACCATAGCACAGTTTTTTAAAAAGATATGATTTTTTTTTTTTGGAAGCCAAAGTAGCTAATCTCATACTATTACTAAGCAAAAACAGAACCAAAACCAAAACAAACACCCAGTTAGGACTGGAGAGATGGCTCCACAATTAAGAGAATTTACTGTTTTTCAGTAGGACCCGGGTTTAACACCAATGTACATGAAACTATAAAGTTCATTAAAAAGAAAATATCAGGGTAGAAAGTCTCCATTTACTTTGTTTAGATCTATAACTAAGTTATAGAGTATAAGTTAGATATCCTTAAAGGCAGATTTGAAAAATTAATATTTAAATTCAAAATATGAAGTGTATAGGTACACTTTACTCCTATGTAAAACTGAAAAAAGGACACTGGGTGATGATGGCAGACACCTTTTTCCCAGCATTCAGGAGGCAGGGAGATTTCTGTTACTCTGAGACCAACCTGGCCTACATGGACCTAGTTACAGGACAAGCTCCAAAGACACAGGTACAAAATGCAAAAGCAAAACAAAAAAAGAAAAAGTTAAAAACCTAGCTGTTTATCGACTTGCTGGTCTCTGAATATCCATGCAGAAGGAGTTCTCTTTCAGTTATGGTGAGCACCTTTGCCTACCATTTCCCATCGAGCAATTCTTTCCATGCAAATTAGGCTATTACCGATAATTCTGATTGGCTGCCTGCTCTGACAATTTTGTGGCCCTAGTTGAGTAAATAGAAATTCTGGGTTTTCTGCCCAGAATACTTCTAATAAGTTGGTTGAAGCTTGGATATGTACCTCATGTGCTTTCTCCCTCCACCAACACCTTATTATTTTATTTCTATAAATGTTTCACCTTTTTTTGTTGTCAGTGGGTGAACCACATGCTTGCCCAGGCTGGGCTTGAACTCACAGAGATTCACTTGTCTGTGCCTCCCAGGTGCAGGGATAAAAGGCGTGAGCAACCACCACTGGCTTTGCTTGTTTGTTTGTTTTTTTAAGATTCTGTTTATATATCACCAAGCCCTGCCCAGAAGCATTTTTATCCCTTAAGACAGTGTTTCTCTGGGGAACAGCTGTATTGAAACTAGCTCTGTAAACCATGGTGGCCTCAAATTCCATCTGCTTCTGCTTCCCAAGTGCTAGGATTAAAGGCATGCACAACCAGTGCTCAGAAACACAGGGGATCCAGAATGTTTTATGCCCAGCATTCTACGACTCATTAAGTACACCAGGCCGAATTTCAAATAAAAAATCTGTTATCCTCGGAATCCTCAGTGTTTGGATTAAGGCATAGCTACCACACCCATCCCAGGAAATATTTTTAAAGGAATGTGAGTAAAGTCCTGAAAACCCCTCCCACCTGTGTGACTAAGCAATCACAGTGAGATTTTCTTTGCCTTTCAATGGATGTTATCAAAGTACTTAACCTTTGACAAGTAAGTTCACCAACACGTGATTCTACCCAGCACTTCACTATCAACTGAAGGCTCCTGGAAGGAGTGTGTGGTCTCTCATGGAGCATATGCCAATCACCAAAGACATCTTCCAGGACAATGATTCAGGTAAGATACATGCGTATATTGATTGCTGTAACACCTCATTATAAAATTTCTGAGGCAAGTGAGATGGCTGCCTGATGACCTAATTTGATCATTTATTTGTTTATTAGTACTTTTGCCTGCGTGTCTGTGAAATTCTCAGAGTGTCTGGAAGTAGTTTCCTGCGCCAATGCTTTCAAGGGTAACTTCCGAATTTCTCTTCTGTCTGGTTCGGTGTCTTTCAAGTTTATTTGATTTTATATGGTTCTTAAACTGGAATTCATTTTATCTGCTAGGCAGCAAATCCTATGGATTGTGTGTGTGTGTGTCTATGTTAGGTTAGATGTCTTTCCAGTCAACGATGGTGTAATTACTGTGCATCTGTATATTCAGTACTCTGATGCTTTCAAATGGTTGTGAAGGGAGCCCTAGCCTAGGCCCTCTCCAAGAAATGACTAAAGTGACCTGTTTATTTTTTTTCTGTCCTAAGTGAAAATGTTGACAACACACCACTCTGACGATATTATTCCTGGAAATGAAATCCAAGTGGGATTTTTTTTAAAAAAACTGTTTTTACTTTATTATTATTTTTTAAAAAAAACTATTCCACGACTGTTTTAATTTTCTCCGACTCGGTATTTAATCTGAGAAGTGTGGGCTGAGGGCGTGGGGTGAAGAAAAAGAACCACAAAGTAAGCAAGCAAGCAAGCAAGCTAGCTAGCTAGCAAGCAGTGGCCATGGTGAAAGGAGACTTAGATGGCAGGGAACTGCCATTGCCGCCCCCCTCCCTCGGTCCTCCTCGGTCCCCCTCGGTCCCTCCCTCTCACCATGCCCTAATGGTGGCAGAAGCCCCTGGCCCACCTAGTGCTGTCACCGATCGGTGAGACACGCTCTTTGTTTCCCAGTGAGTGAGCGAGTGAGTGATCGATTCGCCTGTTTTCCTAGCTGCCTGTGGTCTCGGTCGTACTTTCGTTTTCTTAGCCCCTAATGTCCAGCCCGGCCCGCCGTGTTCACCGAGTTTGGGAGTGGGGTGGGGAGGGGTTGGGGAACCGACAGGGGAGTTCCCTGTCCTGTTGTGGGCCCGTGCTTCCCGACCATGGGGCCGTGCTCCTTGCCAATTCCCGACTTGGTCAAATCAACTATCGTGAATCTTTGATGTGGATTGGCCCTTTAGGAACTCATACAGCCCTATTGCACCCCAGAAACCTCCCAGTTCCTGAGCCCTAGCCCTGGAAGTCTCAAAGCCATCACATCCAGAAATCTCTCTCTAGTCCCTGCTAGTGGTGAACTCACTTCGTCTTCCCCAGGACCACTAATGATTTCTCCATGTTTTCCTGTGAGATCTGGGGCCAGCTTTCTTCTTCCTCCCTCTGGCCTCTCCACGATCTCTCTCCATTCTCTAGACAACATGTCTAGAAGCGAGTCTTATAGGCACCGAGAGAGTGTGTCTTGGGGGCAGTTGGCGTTTCTAGGACACGAGTGACATCACAAAATTCCGAGAGCTCTCCGGGATACCGTAGAATTTCCAGAGAAGGGACTGCTGATGTCGTGGTGTGAGGCATGCACAGCCTTTACCTCCTTGCTAATATTTCTCCCCGAACTGACCTGAGGTTTCCTTTCCGGGAGTCAGTCTCTCCTGCGACACAGAGGGAGCCAGCCGTTCAGGATCTCCTCCTTCCAAAACCAGAAATTTCTCTCTGCTTCATTAAAATCTTTCACTCACTACTTCCTTCACCCATGAGGAGTTAGTTAGTTGAACACTCACTTTTTTCATGAATGACACTTCCTCCCTCTCCTGAACAGATAGATATTCATACTCAGTAATATGAGAAATTAGGCCAGGAGGATACGGAGGATGAGGGTTGAGTGCTTTGAAGTGAACAAGCACTTAGGGAAGGCTAAACTTAAGGGAACTTGACTCTGAGTGGCAAGAGATGAATAATAGCTGCTGCCAAGGCACAGATGCAGGCATCGGGCTGAGGCACCAACTGGGCTCTCGGTATCCTCCTGCATCGTCAGAGCTGTGTGGGAAACTCAACCCAAAGGAGGGGCCGTGTTCAAAGGGAGAGGGCATTTTCTAGGACAGCACTGTTTTCTTTTTCCTTTCTTTCTTTCTTCCTGTCCTGGAACTACCTCTTTTTTGGGAGGGAGGGGAGGGGTTTCGAGACAGGGTTTCTCTGTGGCTTTGGAGCCAGCCTGTCCTGGAGCTAGCTGTTCTAGATCAGGCAGGCCTCAAACTCACAGAGACCAGCCTGCCTCTGCCTGCCTCCCTGAGTGGAGTGCTGGGATTAAAGGCGTGAGCCACCACCGCCCGGGCCGGCCAATTTTTTTTTTTTTTGACTCAGACAAAACTTCACCCAAAATATCTTACAGGGTTGGAGGTCATTAAGTTACTTAGTCTAATGCTGTTGGAGACTGTGTTGAGCTGAGGTAGAGTATAAGGTTGATGGTGAGTTATTTTTGAGAAGATTGCGTGCTAGCTTCTCATTAAGTCTCATTCTAAAGCGGTCAACTTTAAAATGAAATCCTTAAAATGCATTCTCTATGGCTAGGAACACACAGGGCATCCATCATTCCTTGACATATGTCAGAGCGCAGCAGCTCTGATGTCCCTGTCACTCTGGGGATGCGGCACTTCTGAATTAACTTTCCCCAGCCTACTTTCTTAGGGTGCAGTCTCACTTTTTTTTTCGAGACAGGGTTTCTCTGTGGCTTTGGAGCCTGTCCTGGAACTAGCTCTGTAGACCAGGCTGGTCTAGAACTCACAGAGATCTGCCTGCCTCTGCCTCCCGAGTGCTGGGATTAAAGGCGTGCGCCACCACCGCCCGGCTGCAGTCTCATTTTTAATCAATATTTGGAGCAGGGTATTTCAATTTTAAAAACACATTCTAAGACCTTAAAACCATGACTCTTATATTCCTGGGTTGTTGTTGTTTCTACAGTGGTGATTTTGCTTAAATTATTTCATGGGTGAAGAGTCTTGTTATTTTAGTATAAGAGTGTGTCTATGAAATTTGTGGTATTTGTGTACATGTTCTGAGGAGGACAGATCCCCTGGAGCTAGAGTTACAGGCAGCTGTGATCTACTGCTGTAGCTATCTACTGCTAGGGAGTGAAGGAAGGAACAAGAACCCTGATCTACTGAGGTGTGTCTGTCTCGCGGAGGGCCCAGCAAAAGGTCTTAGGTCAGAACATACATCTGTTTCCTGAGTTGAAGCTTTAGCTGTTGTTTGTCTGAGGAGAGTGTCAGGCTCTGTGTGCAGCTGAGCTTATATACATATATATTCCTAGACCTGACGGGTCGACCAGTTGGCTCTCTGTGCACTCTCTTTTTCACTAAAGTAGAAGGGGGTCGACCAATTGTCCCATAAAGTGTTTGGCCTTAAAAATGCAAAGTTCCGAGGTCGACCAGTTGGCCCTGTGAACGTGGGTCGACCAGTTGTCTTTTTCCATGTCTTGATTGGCTGATGGCATTCCTAAATGTGTTGGTGGTTTATCTGTTGTCTCTTTTTCTATCCCATCCCGCCTTACTGACTCACATCTTTTTTTTTTAATTTATTTATTTATTTATTTATTTATTCTATCCATCCATCCAGATGGGGCAGGGAGAGGAATGTGCTAGGTGGTCATCCAGTGGTAGACAAGGCTGGGAATAAATAGCTGAATATTAATTCATTCGAATAATATTACAACTGTTCAAGTCGAAAACAATTGCTTTCTTTTCTGTTTGCCCAGAGATCTGACTGACTGCAACTTGGAATGAAGACGGCCCTGCTGGACAGAGACCTCCCTCCTGCTTTGGGTGGGGTGGGTGGGTCGGTCGACCAGTTTACATTTTATTTCCATGTTTTGTCTTTTATGGATTGGATGGATTTGTCTCATTTTTTTTCATGATTGCTTGCTTGATCAAGCAATCTTTCCTTGCTTGCTTGCTTGCCTACTTACTTATCTATCTGTTCAGCCCATCTCATTTACTTACTTCTTTAAAAACAATGACCCACCTAGTTATTTACTTATTTATTTGTTCATTCATTCTTATCTTCTTTCATATATCTACTTATTTACTTATTGAATGTTTCAATTATTTATTTTTATTCATTTATTCATTCTTTATGTCTATATAAAGTTTATTTAATTTTTTCTTTTTTTACTTTTTAAAATTAACTTAAGCACCTGGCGATGGTGGCACACGCCTTTAATCCCAGCACTCAGGAGGCAGAGGCAGGCAGATCTCTGTGAGTTCGAGGCCAGCCTGGTCTAAAGAGCTAGTTCCAGGACAGGCTCCAAAGCCACAGAGAAACCCTGTCTCGAAAAAACCAAAAAAAAAAAAAAAAAAAAACTTAATTTTTTTCTTTCTTTGGGAATGTAGATCCTTCCTTCCTTTCTTCCTTTCTTTCTTTCTTTCTTTCTTTCTTTCTTTCTGTCTCCTGACTGTTGCTGTCTAAGAAAATGGTGGCCTCCATCTCACTGGTTCTGAAATGGAATTTGATGTGATGCGCATGCGCTCACACACACACACACACACACACACGCACGCACGTGCATGACATGTACAGATGGGGGGGTTCCAATGTTTTCAGAGGAAGGTGCTCGCTGGTAATAATAAATGTGCTGGTAAATAAGGCTGGAAATAGCTGAATATTAAATCAGTAAAACTCTTCACATAAAAAGCAATTCCATTTCTCTCTCTCTCTCTCACCATATACCAGCACATACAAAAGAAGAAGAAACATGGAAAGAAGACGACATCCCTGCTGAACAGGATCTGATCTGAGATGAGAATAAATTCATCGAATGGCTGCCAACAGCATTTCATTGAGAAGAGATTCCACATTTTATGCTGTATAGTTAGTTAGATAGATAGATAGATTAAGAGAGGCCTGTGAGGGGAGGAGACAGAAATCTTTAATAAATAAATTAATTAATTAATTAAAAAGAAATTTCAGCTTGAAGACGGAAAAGGCAAAGAAATTAAAAATTAGTTGGAGGTAAAACTAAAAAAAAAAAAAAAAAGAGAGAGAGAGAGGCCTGTGAACTGGGGTGGGGTGTGGCTTCTCAGGTCACTAAAGGTAAGGTCAGGGAGGGGCTGAGGAGTGTACCACCAGCCTTGATGATAGGCACCAGTCAGATGTTAATGTCAGGGCCTGACCTGAGAGTTCCTCAAAGGGAATGAATGGAGACCCTTGCTTATCTAAAAAAAAAAAAAATGCCTGACCTTGGAAAAGGACCTGTGGACAGCAGGCACTTGAAACTGTGATTTCACAGCTTACCAGGAAGCTTCCTCTGGGAAGGGAAAGTCATCGTGATATCTTACTCTTTTCCCAAGGATATTGTACCGTTCTGATCATTCTGTACTGAATTAAGTCTTCCACTGTAAATAAAATAAATAAATAAATAAAATAGAGTAAGTAAGTAAGCAAATTACGTGGATGGATGAACAAACAAATAAATACAAAGTTCACTGTTGTTGACTGACTTTTGGTTTCATAATGAATCTCTCTCACACACACACACAAATACAATAAAAGGAAGCATAACACCTTTACTCAGGGGGCAGAGTGAACTCTGAAAGTTTTCCAATATCCAACTTCAGCAAGAAGGTAGTGTTTAAAGGTTCAGCAAGGAGTCCTAGCTGTTGGGAAGGGCTGGTGACCTTGAACTTTACTAGTCTCTGAAATCTACCTGCCTTCTTACTTTTACCAGGTGCCCTCAGGGGACAGGAGTGGAGGCCAGGCCCCTGCTACTGGAGATTTCCTAGATCACCTACAGGCGCTTATGATTCCTTGGCCTGCTTAGAGAAAGACACAGGAGACATGAGACACAGAGAAAAAAATTTTATATATATATATATACACAGAGAGAGAGAGTTAAAGGTATTATACAGAAAAACCCTGCACCAAAAATAAAAAATAATAAAAGAAGAAAACAGAAAAAAAAACAACAGTTGTTTCCTTTTTTTGTTTATCTCAGGTTATTTTTATTTTAATTTATTTTTTTTAATTGCAGCAGCAGCAGTATATTTTGGGCAGCTGCCTAGCTGGGTAATGGTGGCAGCACATTTCTTTATTCTCAGCCCTCAGAAATCAGGAGAGGCACAGGCAGACAGATCGCTGTGAGTTTGAGGCTACTTTGTTCTGCACTGTGAGCTTCCCCTGCCCCTCTGACATAAGCCAGATACATAAATGATTACCCAGCAGCAGAAGCATGGAATGAGCTTCTCAGACCCTTTACAGCTCCTGAGTAATGGGGTACTGGGGTTACAGCAGACATGGCAGAGGATGCAACCAGGCCATGGCTCCCTTCTTAGCCACCAACCGGGGCCCTAGCTCTGCCTTCCTTTGTTATTTTTTTTCTTCATTTTCTTTCTTTTTATCTGTCTTTCTTTTCTTTTTCTTGGTTAATGGTGGTACACGCCTTTAATTCCAGCACTTGGTCTGGTCTCCAAAAGCTAGTTCCAGGACTGACTCAATTAGAGAGAACTGGAGAGAAACCCTGTCACAAACAAACAAGCAAACGAAAGAATAAAGCATTACATAAATCAATAGATGCATACATAGATGGAAGAATAGATGGACAGATAGACAGACAGACCCACACCCCATTTTCTGTCTTCTGAAGGTACCAGGCTCTCACAGGGGTCAGGCAGAAACACAGGCAGTGTATGTGTGTGATATCAAGCAAGCCTAAATGTGATATATAGGGTATGATAGGATAATGACAGTATTAAGTTGGGGTAGGTCTCAGGAGCACAAGAACCCAAATCTGTGCTGTACTCCCTGTGACCAGAAGAGGGCACTAGATCCCCACCATGTGGTTTCTGGACATTCCAGAAATTCCATCTCTCCAGTTCTCATTCTTTCATTGTTCCTCCTGCATCTAGTCAGAGAGAGTGGGCACCTTTCCTCCCTGCTTCTGTGTATCTGTGTCTGTCACGTCCTGGATAGCCAGAGTGCCTGCCACCTGTGCCTGAGATAGATGTGGCCGGCAGCTCTGGGGCTGGGGGAAAAGGGAGAGAGTGGGTCCCCTGGAGAGCCTTGGGCAGAGGCTCTGTGGATTCCCTGCAGGAGGCCTCACTGCCTCTGAGGAGCCCATGTGGGGGGAGGGGAGAAAGGGAAGGTCAACCATACAGTCCTGTCTGGCTTTTTGTTTGCTTTGCTTTGTTTTGTTTTTGTTTTGTTTTGTTTCCGGGTTCAGCTGTGACCAGGTCTGAATCCAGGACAGACTCCAAAGCTAGAGAGAAATCCTGTCTCAGAAAACAAAAATAAATAAATAAATAAATAAATGAATAAATGAATAGATAGATAGATAGATAGATAGATAGATAGATAGATAGATAGATAGATAGTCAGACAGAGAGATGATAAAAACACCTCCAAGATCAGGGAGACCAAGGCAGGCAGATCACTATGAGTTTAAGGCTCCCTTGTTCTGCAGATTGAGATTCAGGACAGGCAAGGTAAAGTGGCACAGAGAAACCCTGTTTTCAAAAAAAAAGGTTGGGGGCTGGAGAGATGGCTCTGTGGTTAAGAGTACTGACTGCTCTTCCAGAGGACCCAGGTTCAATTCCTACCACCCACATGGCAGTTAACAGCTGTCGGTAACTCCAAGATCTGACACCCTCAGATACATGCAGGCAAAACACCAATGCTGATAAAATAAAAATAAAGAAATTATTAGAAAGAAATATATAAAAAAGGTTCTTTAGTGCATGCCTTTAATCCCAGCATTAGGAAGCAGAGGCAGATGGAGCTCTGTGAGTCTGAGGCCAGTCTTGTCTACAAAGTAAGTCCCAGAGCATACAAAGGTACACAACGAAACCCTATGCTGAACAACCATAAATAAACAAACAAAGAGATAATGCAATAAAAATGTTTGAGAGCCGGGCAGTGGTGGCACACGCCTTTAATCCCAGCACTCGGGAGGCAGAGGCAGGCGGATCTATGTGAGTTCGAGACCAGCCTGGTCTACAAAAGCTAGTTCCAGGACAGGCTCCAAAACCACAGAGAAACCCTGTCTCAAAAAAAAAAACCAAAAAAAAAAATGTTTGAGAGTTCAAATAATTGACGACTTCATCCACAATAAAAGAATATAAAAATAAAAATATCAAATGCACTTGAACACATTGGCACAGGAGACCGCTTCCTAAATAGAACCCCAGTCGCACAGACACTGAGAGAAACAATTAATAAGTGAGACCTCCTGAAACTGAGAAGCTTCTGTAAAGCAAAGAACATGGCCAACAAGACAAAATGATGGCCTACAGAACGGGAAAAAGATCTTCACTAACCCCACATCAGACAGAGGTCTGATCTCCAAAATACACAAAGAACTCAAGAAATTGGTCATCAAAAGAACAAATAATCCAATTTAAAAAATGGAATACAGACTTAAACAGAGAACACTCAACAGAGGGATCTAAAATGGTTGAAAGACACTTAAATGTTGGGTCGAGGGGGGGTGGGTCATGCAAAGATGAAAACACCACTTTCTCTTCTATAAGGTTCAGTGTGGCTGGCTTTATGTTGAGGTCTTTGATCCATTTGGACTCGAGTGGGTCTATTTTCATTTTTCTACGTGTTGATATCCAGTTACGCCAGCACCACTTGTTAAATATGCTTTCTCTTTCCTATTGGATAGTTTTGGCTTCTTTAGCAAAGATCAGGTGTTGGAAGATGTGTGGAGCTGGGCGGTGGTGGCGCACGCCTTTAATCCCAGCACTTGGGAGGCAGAGGCAGGCGGATCTCTGTGAGTTCGAGACCAGCCTGGTCTACAAGAGCTAGTTCCAGGACGGGCTCCAAAACCACAGAGAAACCCTGTCTCGAAAAACCAAAAAAAAAAAAAAAAAAAAAAAAGAAATGTTAGCTCATGTCATTAACACATGGGCACATGCACATTGCATGTATACACACAATGGGGGAAGAATAACAAAGAATATCAATGCTCAAGAAATGGACAACAGGACTGGAGAGATGGTTAAGAGCATTGCCTACTCTTCCAAAGGTCCCGAGTTCAATTCCCAGCAACCACATGGTGGCTTACAACCATCTATAATGAGATTTGGTGCTCTCTTTTGGCAAGCAGGTATATATGTGGGCAGAACACTGCATACATAATAAATAAATAAATCTAAAAAAGAAATGGACAACAGATGGAGTGTTTTTCAAACTTATTTTATTCAACATCATCTCATGAAAATAGCTTTTCAGAAAACATGCATTTTTAAATTTTTGCCTTAAATTATACACTGTTCCTGGACAATAAAGTCCACAGCAGATCAGAGAATGCACCCCTTCTTTCAATGACAAAACAGCATCTCGCCTCTTGAAGAAAAATAAACAATCTAAAAAAAAAGAAGCAATAAGTGCTCATCTCTTTATTATTTTCCTAAGTGCACAAAGAACAGAAAACCATGTGCTTATTTTTTTGGGGGGGTACAATTTAAATACCCCATGGGAGTGGTCTTGAGCATCTCTGGGGAGGGAGTCATCATTTGGTGGGCTTCCTCAGAGGTTGAGTCTGAACTGAGGAAACTCCCAGGGGAGGGGGTTTGGGATGAAACTTCCATCAAACATACCAGACTCTTTAGGTATATGGATTCCAGGGACTGAGGCAAAGCTTTCACCCAAACATCCCAGACTCACACCGGTTCATATCTGGCTGCTTCCTGGAGGCATGGGTGATGTGTGGGAGGGGAGGGCTGGGAGTTGGTGGACTCACCCTCAATGGGACGTGTGACTGGAGAGATATGCAGTTAACTGCCCTCCTGGAGACCTCAGGCATTTGTTCCTTGAGGGAAATGGGAAGGCAGGTTGCTAGGAGAAAAAAATAGATTGTTATCATCTTTTTTTGTTGTACTGACAAAGATGAGTGTGCCAGGAAGAAGAGCAGATAGGCGCTTCATTGTGGCATCTTGGAAAACTGGAGGGTGGTAAGAACTAACTGCACAACAGACCAAGTATCCTGAATATGTGCCCACTTGAGACTGGAGAAATGGTAGTAGCACGGTGTCATAGAAGCTTGGCAGCTGAAGTGTTGACCCCTCACTGTGTGAGGTGCTGTTCATTGAGGTTCGAGAGACCTGGGAACTAAATGTTCGAGGAGTACTCTGTCCCTGGGGAAGAGAGGTGCTGTGGCAAGCCTCCAACATGCCACCACTTTTGCGAGCACCAGAACGAGTTTTCACAAGTTCCACATGTGGTCTCTTATTGACCTGGTGACCTGAGGTCAGTCCCAGGAGGGGACTTCATGCTATTGCCTCTCCCTACCTCTTAAGTTAGTCTTCATTTTCTTTATTTTTTTATTTATGTAATTTTTAATATTTATTTATTTATTTATTATGTATACAGTAGTCTGTCTGTATGTCTGCATGCGAGAAGAGGGCACCAGACCTCATTACGGATGGTTGTGAGCCACCATGTGGTTGCCGGGAATTGAACTCAGGACCTTTGGAAGAGCAAGCAATGCTCTTAACCTCTGAGCCATGTCTCCAGCCCTAGGCTTTGAAATTTTAAAGTCCCATACCATTTCTAGTTAGCTCACACTCTGTCTCTGCTTTAAGCTTGTGTCTGAAGATGTAAGATCTTAGTTACTGCTTTAACATCATGCCTGTCTTCATGATGTCATTCTCCTTTCTACAATAGTCATAGACTCTAACCCTCTGGAACCATGAGACCTCAATTATAAAAGTTTCCTATAAATGTTGCCTTGGTCATGATGTTTTGTTACGGCAATAGAAAAGTAAATAAAACATTCATATTTTATAACAGAAGTGTTCATTTTTTTAACAGAAAATGTTTTATTTCTTAGTAGGTAAAATTTTCTGAAAAGTCAAGTTGCGCTGAGGAGCCAGGACCTTCTTGCGGATGGGGAGTCTGTGGTACCAGTGGGTATTGGTGCAGTGGTTCATCATCAGTAGGCTTCCATGGGCCAGCTGCAGCTTGACTGCCTCCACTGTCTGCCGGGGTCTCTTCCCTCGAGAGTCTTTGTGCTGGAAGAGGAAGGCTCTGCAGGCCTCAAAGGAGACAGATGCGATGGGACTCCCAGGAGCCAGTTCTCTTTCATCATCCCTGTGTTCCCGGATGTGGTCACAACCATCTTTGTACCTGTTAATGAGCACAAAGTTGAAGGTCTGCCCTGTCACCCGGAAGATGAGATCTCGAACACGCTCTAGAACTGGAATCCAGGGCTTTGGTGTCAGTGTAAGGCCAGAGAAGGTGTATGTCAGTCCAGCATCTCTGTAGGTTGCCTACCTGCTTCCTGGGAACGCTGTGCCACTTTCCAAATAGTTGGACCTTGGCCAGTGCACCGGTAAAATACTACACTTCCTGCTCCAACTCTCGGAAGATCTCGTCTGCCTCTGCTTTGTCAAACAGGATGGTGTAATCACCAGAAATATTCATTTTTATAACTGAGACTTTCATTACACTAATAAATCAACATCCTTATGTACTTAATAAAATTGCTTTGTCACCAATATTTTTCCCATTTAATTCTCATGATTTTACTTCTCACTTCAGAATCTTTGAAATGTCATGTTTACTTAACAGGTAATAATAACATTTTATTGATTGGTAAGTTTGTTTTAAAGTAACTCTGGTAGAGAATATTTAAAAGTCATATTGTAATTATTCAGCCATGGTGCAAATTAAAAATCACCTTTTTGAGTGGGGTGGTAGTGACACACACCTTTAATCCCAGCACTCAGGAGGCAGAGGCAGGCAGATCTCTGAGTTTGAGGCCAGCCTGGTCTACAAGAGCTAGTTCCAGGACAGGTTCCAAAGCTACATAGAAACCCTGTCTCAAAAAACCAACGGAGAAAAAAATAAGGATAAAAGAAAACAGCAGAAAAGAAAAGTGTCTAAATGGTCTGGATTGTCTATCATATAGTTGATCCTGGGCAGTGAAGTTAGCTAAAGATTACAACTATTTATATTCTAGGAAAATAAACTTGGTTCAGGAAAATGATCATTTATGTTCTTGTGGTATACTTAAAATTAATGTGAACTAACTTGGGTACAACTTAATCCCTTATGAAAGGTTCCTACATTTTTCAGTGAATAATTATGTTGTAGCATTCATTCAAAATAAATACTATAAAATATATAAATTATGTTTCTTGAAGTATTAATAGTATCAGAATCATGAAAACAGTCATAATATTGATATTCTCATTTTGGAAGAATGGAATAGTAATTTCATTATTAGAAATATTGTATCTAAAAATGACTTTGACTCAGGTCAGATGGGTCAGTGACCTGGGGGTTTGGGGCCAGCTTCGGGCTTGGCTCGCCGTGGAAGGCCTCTCCTCCTTGCACCCTGATCCTGGCAGCACACAAACCTTTCTACTGGGAAGATGGCTCCAGTTGGGGGGTGGGGTGGGGGAGGGGAAGGCGCATACTCCTTCATTACAAATACATCACAGCGGAGATCAAGATTTCAAAGGAAATTTATTGTTTTTCAAAGGTCTGAGGGGACTTTACAAGAGTCTGAAGCCAGTAACTACAAAGGGTGATAAATAAAATACAAAGCCAGTATGTTGTGGCAAATTTCCAGAAAACACATTGAAAATCTTTACAGTTCAAAACTGTTTCACTTTATACATAATTACAAATTACTATACAACGCTTGGGTTTAACCCAACTTTTATTTAATAGGGCTTAGAACAGAAATGTCCGTACAGCATTTGGAGACGACTTAACAAGAACAGAGGTATAGGTGTATCTTGCCCACCTTCTGTAGTGCCCAGGCCTCAGGAAGAGACCCGAGACTAACCAGCTGGGTAGGCCCATCCCAGCAGGTGGAAACCGAGGTGGGGCAGCTGATGCTAGAGGGTCTAAGGCATGGGTCTGGTGATTCCTGCAGAGGCCCTCAGGGGTCTGTGGCAGTGGCACCTGCATGGTTTCGAGGCAGGGCACACTTGAAGCAGTGGGGCCACCCACCTTACACCTTATGAGATGGAGAAGTAACTCAGGACCTGTCAATCTCTTGACAAATTAAATCCTGTGAGTGCAGGAAAAGGCCTCTGCTGCCAACCCTCCCCTCTTTCATGGCAACATTAGAATACTTTGCATATCTAAACCTGGCCAGCAGGCAGCAGACTCCAAAGCTCTGGTTACCTAGGACTGTTATGCTACGTGAAAGAAAGCATGGAGCCAAACACACTGTGCCTTGGTCTCCGCAGGAATGGCCAGGGTCACCGCTTCACCCAAGGGCACTCATGCTCAGGTGTCCAGGCATGGAAGCCCACTCTCCAGGACTGTCCTCTGGGCACAGGTTGGAGTCAACTAAGTCCTATGAAATACTGGAAGCCTTGGCAAGAGAGCCTCAGGGACAGAAGGACACCAATTAAAGGCCTGTACGGGCAACTCTGGGCAGTCTCTGGTCTAGGGGCCAAGGTTCTCAGCCTTGTACTAAGCCTGTGCATACTAACACGAGGCTGCGAAGAGAACCAGTGTGGGGCAGACAGGGCCTAGCAAACGTTAGCGTTAGTGGTGTGACCCCTAGAAGATCCAGTTCGTACCTTTCCCTGCAAGAGACTCTCGAGGGGGGTGGGGCTTGCTGGCGCTGCCGCTTTTGTTTTAGCCTTTGCACTTCCAGAAAACAGTAAGTAGGTCTGATTGTCACACAAATGAAGCCAGCTGAGAGGCCATTTAAAGTGCACACGTCACCCAGATGGGATGACAACTACTGAGATGATTTTAATTTTTGAGAGAAGATACAACCTCTAGAAAGTTCACTAGATTCCACAATGCAGGGGGTGGGGCACAATTTACTCCCATTGCCCAAAGCAGTGATTTCTTTAGCTTGATGAAGAAACACCCTTTCCTCATATGGGCAATAGGACAGGACACAACCCCGGTCCCTAGAAAACCACCCTTCTCTTTGAGAGTCCCACATAAGGCTTTGACTCAGCTATAGCAGTCTTCAGGGTCCTAAGCAAGAGCACAAGCGGCAATTCCCAAAGTGCAACAGACTTCTGAGGGGGCCAGATGGTGCAGGCAGGTAACACAGTTCTTGGCAAATGGTTCTCTTCCTGGAGGAAGGTGGGTAGCTTAGGGGAACTCTATTGATCTGAACTTCTCCCAACTCTCACTGACCATTGTTTTGGGGAGTGTGGGTAAAGTAAAATTGGTTTTTAAAAACAACCAAAGCAAGCAGAACACAACACAGCTGGTTGGGTAGAGAGGACACTTGAGGGCAGGAATGAAGTTTCCCAGCGGTGTACAGTGGCTAACTGGTTAGTCAGAGGGGACCTGGAGGGCGGCTATTGGTCTTCCTCTGCACAGGACGAGGGCAGGAGCTGGTGTGATTTTCCTTCAAGTCTAGGCGGTATCAGGTCCTTCCCTCCTAGCAGATGGGCTCTGCTGTGGAAGGGTACAGCCTCTCTGACAGGGCATTCAGAGGCACAGACAAGGACTGCCACCCAAACCCTGCGGTGGATCTGAGGCATGGCAGGCTCTGGACTTGGAGAAGGAAGCAACTAACTTCTTGCTGTTGAGGTTCTTGAGGGAAGTATATCATAGCTTTAGTAGGGAAAAAAAACCCACCCAACAACAACAAAAATCAGGCTTTAAAGAGCCAAACTGGCTTCATTAAAAAGAGGCAAAGGGAACCGACGGGCAACGTTTAAAATCTCCAAAGGATGAACACATTCCTTATGAAAAAATGGGCATGGGAGGGAAGGGTACCGCTCACATCTCAACCCTCCAGTTCACAGACACTTCATTCTCTGTACTGAAAAGATGGTTCAAGCTGTTGGGCCAGTACTGGTTCACTTTCAAAATAAAATAAAACAAAACACAAACACAAAATACATAAAACAAATTTAAGCTAAA
Organism: Microtus obscurus; assembly: GCA_963919715.1. NCBI lineage: Eukaryota > Metazoa > Chordata > Mammalia > Rodentia > Cricetidae > Microtus > Microtus obscurus. The sequence goes on from CAWTZC010002514.1 coordinate 41,140,799, forward strand.
AAATTTAAACCAGAACTCTTTCAAGTAAACTGAAAGATAAATATCCGTATCTGCAAGTCCAGCTTGCAGGTCATCAACAAGCACCGAGTTACAGGTTTGTTTCTGCACAACTATGTTCAAAGCCCTGTGCTTGAGGGCAAAACCAGGAACTGAAGGCCACATGTGAACCAGAGACCTCAACACGGCCTTCATGGGCACCCTGAGGGCAGGTACATGAGCCTCCAGGGTCCATTACCAATGAACTGTGCTGCACACACACAAGCTGGTGAGAGCCTCAAGCATGCATCAACACATGGAGGGGGAGCAGGAGAAGAGAGACAGGCGACATTTGACAGCTTCAAGGATAGGAGCACAACCAAGCAAACTGCATCTGAAAACCGTAAAAGGAGGCCTTGTGACTGGAGAGAGTACACATAATCCTCCTGGATTACGGACACCTGCGCATGCAGGTGTGCGCAGGTGTGGGACATTCTTCCCAGCCACCCCTGCGCTCTCTGATAAAAAGCAGGGCTTGCCACGAGCTCGCCCCTTTTTTCTATGCCCCCCCATCCTTCTGTGTCCCGCACACCTTGCTCCTTATTGTGTGACCCCTTCCTATTAAAAGCACCCACGTGGGAGCCGCGTGTCTGCGTCTGTTTCGCCATGCGTGTTTGTCTGTCTCGTGTTCGTCTACACACCCGCCAGCCCATATATTTTTTAAAGAACAACATTTTGGTGCCGAAACCCGGGCCGTTAGTCCATTCTACCTTACCTGAAGACTGGGGACTGAGGGCGATACAGTATGTGGAAATTCCAGGGAATTAAACTCTGGGCCATTATCTTTGGCGGATCTGGCAGGAGGCTGCTGTAGCTTTCAGGAACCTGATATCCTTAGGTGAGAGTGTTTTAAATGAACAACGGGAAAGAGGTGGTTAGTGACGGTGGGAGCCTAGAGGAGGCGTAGGATGGGAAGGGGGAGGAGGAGTCCGAATATTCATGTGGGACTCTATCGGAGGGGCCTGGTAAAGTCCTTGCAGCTCTGGAACGGGACTTTCATGGGGATCTAGAAAGAAAGCAGTTAGGTAACCTGGGGGGGACTCTGTCGGAGGGGCTAGGCGAAGTCCTTGCAGATCCGGAACGGGAATTTATTGGGGATCTAGAAAGAAAGCGGTTAGGTGAGGTGCTTGGCGGGAAGGGGCGGTCCCTGGGGGGGGTTGGAGTCTGCCGAATCCATGGCGGGAGCAGAGACACATCAGCATGTGTTTAACCTGACGGAGGGAATCAAAGCATGCGACTTTAGAGATTCCAAGAGTTGACCGAGTGGGGAGTTCGGGGGGATGGGCTGTGAGTTCCTGGCATCCATGGTTGAGCGGTAAGGCTGCCTGCAAAAGGCACACTGGGTGCCGCGAGCGTAGCAAGTCCCAAGGTGCAGGCGTCCCCGGACCTCGGAGGCCGCGCTATAGGCAGGGTCTTCCCGAACCTAGCTACCGACAGGGAGACCCCGGCTAAGAGGAGAAGACCAAGCCTTTTGGGGGCTGACCGGACAGCCGGAGAAGGTGCTTGTCGAAAACAAGCCCGCATGTGAAGAGAGAAGAAAGGAAAGAAAGAAGAAGCTAGGGACACCAAATCCCTAGGGAGAAAATGGGGACACCAAATCCCCAGGGAGAGAAACTGAGGACACCAAATCCTCAGCTGTGGATAGAATTACCGTCAACCAAGGATGGGAGGAAAGGAGAAAAAAAAAGGGGGGGGCAATCAACCCAGAACGCACCAGAGAAAGCTGGCTAGGCGTTCTCGAGGCGTAATAGGGAAGAGCCCGCGGGGCAAACTCACGGATTGGTTGGTGTCAGAGATGGCCATGGGGAGAAGACACGGAGGTGGTCGCAGGTCCCGGTTCGGCTTCGTGCTGGGCAGGTGGCCCCAGACTCCGGGAGGCGCCAAAAGCCCGGAGACCAGGCCTCGGATAGAGGGCCCTGGATGGAAGTCCCCGAGTTTAATGGCACCAAAATGTTGTTCTTTAAAAAATATACGGCCGGGCGGGTGTGTAGACGAACGCGAGACAGACAAACACGCACAAGGAAACAGACCCACTGCTCCCACGTGGGTGCTTTTAATAGGGAGGGGTCACATAATAAGGAGCCAGGTGTGCGAGACACAGAAGGATGGGGGGAGCATAGGAAAAAAGGGGGCGAGCTTGTGGCGAGCCCTGCTTTTTATCGGAGAGCGCAGGGGTGGCTGGGAAGAATGTCCCACACCTGCGCACACCTGCATGCGCAGGTGTCCGTAATCCAGGAGGAATCTGGGAGCTGTAGTTTCCAAAAGAACAACACATGCTTCAGAGCCAGTTCCCCTGTCTGTACTGGCAAAAGCACCAGACAGACTTAACTCCTGCACCTGAACCTATGTTTCAGCCAGGGCATGGAGAAGCCCGGGGGACATTGTAGTCCCAGGCAGGTGGCTGGGAGCACCACCAGGGTGCATGCTTTCCCACAGGGAGTCCAGCAACAACTAGAAAGTTGTTCCTGGGGACAGTGCTGCAGAGTCCTCTCTCCTTCTTCTGTGCCCAGAGCATTTAGACAGGCGCTGAGGACAACAGTATGTGTCTTCCTGATTTGAATATGAGCGAGACAGTTAGTTCAGCCTAGAATATGGAGATCTAGAATACGGTGCAGACCATGTGCTTTTCGTACACATCAGACCTCTAACTGGTTTCCCAAACATTTTGTTCTTCTTCCTAAAATAAAATGAGGAATACATACTGCTGTTCTTTTGGAAACTACAGCTCCCAGAATCCTCCCGCATGACGTATACCTGCACCGCGCAGGCGTGAAGTCATCCTTCCCAGATACCCCCGCGGCCCCGTTAAAAGACCTGGCCCGTCCCTTCCCCCCCTCCCCTCTGTGTCAATTACTGGTCCCCTTTCCTGTGTCATCCTTCCCATTAAAGGCACCCGCGCGGGAGCCGCGTGTCCGTGTGTCCGTGTTTGTCTCCGCCGTAAGTGTTAGTTTGTCTGCGTGTTCGTCCACACACCCTGCCAGCCTTACCGCTGGTATCTCTCCGGCTTTTTAGAACAACATATATAAAGAGGGGTGGTGTGTGCACAGGGGCCATTTCCAGGAACCCAATCTCAGAGGCCCACAGAGTGAAATACTGTGCGTCCGCATGCCACCTGGTCAGTCAGGTGCTTGCTCTTGGCCTAAGCTACCCTGATGTGTAAGAACGGCTGTGAGCACAGCTGGTGTATTCCACACACACATGGAGGTGGTCACTGCCCACAGATGAAGTCTGCACTATCTGCTCTTTGATTCTGGTTGCATTCCCTCACATACAAGGCAGGATGTCAGACCTCATTTGGAAAACCCCTTTGAGTCTCTAGGGAACCCTGACATGTCTCAAACTATCACCTATATCTAGGGTCACTATGTTCAGCATAATACCCTGAGTAAGGCCAGGCCCACCCAAGTCCTGGGCAGTCATGGATCATGGCCCAAGTGGAGTCTGCGTATCCTTCCCCACCCTGACACGCAGGTGTTGCTCTTTCTTGTCCAGGACCTGGGATAGCTCAGGAGGACTGGACGCTGAGGGTCAGTGGGCGTCCAGTGTAGGAGACTTGCGCACAAGGGCAGCAGGAGAGCCGCCGCCGTATCAGGGTTGGAGGGTGGCTGTCCTGGCAGACGAAATGGGTCAACAGAAGATCTCTTCACCCTCTGCTGATACTTCCAAAGCAGGACCATCTGCAACCATGAAATCAAGGGTGAAAACATGGCCCCTCTGACGCCACTTCAACCCCACCAAATTTCTGTGTTGTGACAGGTGACTAGGCTGATTAACTTCCACAGAGTACTAGTTAGTGTTCATGTGTGTAAAGGGAAGCAAGAGCTCAGTCTCAACTGTAGGCAAACCCAGCAAAGTATCAGGGAAATGTGGACTACGACAGAGGTTCTGGTCCTAATTCCTCCCAGGGAAAGTGCTGTGACCTGCCTGAGGCACCTAGGAGGTCAGCACCCAATCTTGCTGCTGTATTGGTTACAAGAACAAGTGCCTAGCAGCCAGAAAATCTCCAACTAGGGGAGTTAGTTCTTCAACTGGGAGAAGGCTCAAGAAATGAAACCTGCAGTCCATATGTAGAGGACCTAGAACACAAGGTCCTGGATGCTCATTGCACGAGCATTCTTTCTGAAAAAGATCAGGCATGTTTTCCTGCATGTGCAATAGGTTCATGCATACATTCAGCCCACAGTGGCCAGAAGAGGGCATCAGAGCCTCTCAAACTGGAGTTACAAGTGGTTGTGAGCTGCTATGTGGGTGTGGGGAGCTGCACCTGAGCTTTCTGTAAGGGCAGTGACTGCAACCTCAGAGCCACCTCTCCAGCCCTTGCATGAGCATTCTTTTCATATGTCTCATACACAAATGCCTTATTATTTTATATTATATTTTTTACAAATATATATATATATATATTTAAAAATGGCTAATTATTATAATTATTATTTTATCATTGATCATTAATTTGGAGACTAGGTCTCTCACTGAACCTGGAGCTCACCAATGTGACTATACTAGCTTGTGGGTGAGTTCCAGGGTTCTCCTTCCTCTGCCTCCCACTTCTGAGGATTCAGGTCCTCATGTTTGAATGGCAAGCATGTTACCAGCTGGGCAGCTGGGTCATCTCTGCAGCTCCTGCAAGTATTCTTTTTTCTTTTTCTTGGTTTTTTGAGACAGGGTTTCTCTGTAGCTTTGGAGCGTGTCCTGGAACTAGCTCTTGTAGACCAGGCTGGCCTCGAACTCCCAGAAATCTGCCTGCCTCTGCCTCCCGAGTGCTGGGATTAAAAGCGTGTGCCACAAGTGCCCAGCATGCAATAAGTATTCTTAACAAGTGGGCTTGGTGGGCAGTGGGCGTCTTGGCTTTTGTACATCTAAACTGTCCCCCCATACCAGCCTATCACTACTCTCTCTTGTAGAATGCAGACTCCATGGTCACAGTGAGACAGCGTAGTGTGGACAACTCACCACCAGGCTGAGATCGGCTTCCTTTGCTCTTCTTTTTCTTCTCCTTCTTTTCTTTTGGCTTAGCTAACCCAAAAAGGTGGGTGGAAGTGGAGGTACTAGAGGGGGCCTGGCTTTGCCCCTCTGGTACTTTTGTCTGACTCGTTGAACTCAGTATATGAAAAGGCCCCTTATCTTTGTGCGTCCGAGAGATGCTGTTCCTTTTAGGAGACACTGAAAGTTCTGAGTCCAATGACCCTGACTTTGTTATGAAAGATGCAGATGGCAAGGAGGACTCCTCCGGATTGGGCAAGAAGGACGGGACTCGCATCAGCCTGCCATGTTTATTTGAAACCTGCATATGTTCAAGAGAAGCCATGAGCATTGTGGTAGCCACACTCTAAAGAACTTCCTCTAAACAGGGCTTCATGGAATGGCTCCTTCCCAAGTCCTACCTATTTATAAGCATGTTAAAACCATTACATCCAATACTGATGTCATCCTTATCTTTGATGAGGCAAAGTTAAAAGAACTCCCACTCCCTGAAGAAATGGGATAGCTACTCATTTAAAGACCGGTTCACACAAGAGTGCAGCCATCACTTCGGGGCAAGAGATTATGGACCTGGCCAGGCTAGAGTGCTAACAGAAGAGCATCAACTCATCTGTGTTCTCTGCTGCCTGGGAACCAGCCCTCCCTGTCAAAATTCTGCTGATTTTATTGGAATATGAGTGGATCTACCCTTCTGTGTGGGCACATATTTCGAGATTACACAAAAACCATTGCCCCAGTTTGAGCTGATTACCTAGCTTTGGAGACAAGCTGTCTCTGCCCTTAACAAAAGCCAGGCTGTCTGCTCCTAGCTTCTTTTGTTAAAGTGTGGATTACCTGAGGAGAGGTGTGGACTGAAATTGGTCAGGATGTTTGGGGTTTCTTTCCTTATGCAATTCGGAGGTTGCCTTATAGAGATGCTAATTCAGGGCCTACCTGACTGCTAGATGTGAATGTGACCAGAACCCGAGGCACCTGGTTGCCTAGGCGACAGCCTTTGTGTGTTCCCGCTCATTTGATGTGGGTATATAAGTGTTTGGAGAATAAACGGAGAAAATGACCTTTTCCATGATGACTGTGTGAGCTGTGTCTGCTTATTCCTCGCGATTCCGTTCCAGCCAGGTTAGGAAGTCTGTGTTGGACCCACACGGGCTCCGACACTTCTGTTAGAAAATACAACAGAGCCACTGGCCGTTCCCTGCTTTGTATTTGAGAAGCTCTGATGTGGGAGTGTCATATATCAATCTGTTGTTTTATTGGTTAAAATAAAGAAACTGCCTAGGCCCATTGATAGGCCCACCCTTAGGTAGGCGGAGAAAACAGAAGAGGATTCTGGGAAAGAGAAGCTGAGTTAGGAGTCGCCATGATGTTCCCAGTCCCTGCAGACGCAGGCTAGAATCTCCCCGGTAAGCACACCTTGGGGTGCTACACAGATTATCAGAAATGGGTTAGGTCGATATGTAAGAGCTAGCCAATAATGGGCCAGGCAGTGATTAAATGAATCCAGTTTGTGTGTTGTTATTTCGGGGCTTAAGCTAAGCCATGTGGGCCGCCGGGGACACAGCCCTGCCGCTCCTCTTACTACAAAGCTCTTCTGAAAAGGCAGTACTGCCCAAGACATCACTTCAGTCTCCTTTCATGGCCCAAGGTCAACCGCAATAAGTTTTAAAAGACAGGGAGATGTGCACACTACCAAACTATCTATCTGCCTCCAGAGTTCATGTTCCAGGGCAATCACAGATTATCTCATTACAGTAGCATCACACTTAGCATGCTGACTGACAGAAAGCCTTCCTGAACAAGCAGCAGCTACAGAGAAAGAAGAGCATGGAAGAGCATCAAACCAAATCAGGTTTTATATGGAGCATAGGTGTCTGAATATCCCTGCCCAGACAAGAGAGGACCACTTTCTATCACTTGCTGGGCTCTTCCCTCTGTCACTGACCCCTGCTGATCCTCCCAACAGGTTCTTTATCTTGTAGTAGAGCTAATCTTTGCTGTCTCCTGAGCACAGGCACATAGGACCTAAGGGCTCCTCTATCTTGGTATATTTCCTATTTGTGGGGACACATGCCTGATTTACCATGTGCTCAACAAGACAAGGGCTAATTGCTACTCTCTCAGACATGCTGAAGTGACTCTGGCCTACGCTGGTGGCTGGGAAAAGTGCTTGCTAGCTTGATGGAACCATTGACTTCTCTGTGCTACAATCTCAAGTGTCTGCCATCCTCTTCAATCTCCTTGAGTGAGACTCACGTCCGCCCCTTGATCAGCCGCTATATAACATGAATCTCTCCTCTGGTCTCTTACTGAGGATCCTATCATCACCCTCAGTCGCTGCCTTGCCTGGTCTTCGTGGTAGGATGCCCCTTCCTCCCCATCTATTGGCCTGGCACAGGTTCTAGGTACCTGGCAGAAGTCTTGATCCATCTGCCTCTGGCTGAGCCGCTCTGCATCCCGCTTCAGTTGCTCCTGTTCTCTTTCCAGCTGTTTCTGGGCAGCCCGTAATCTTTCCAGATCACACTGGTAAGTGCCCATCTTCTGCTGGAGGTCTTCGCGGTCCCTCTCCAGGTCCTGCTGCCTATGGCGAACAGCCTCCTCCCGTTCTGCCACCTTGGCCTCCCGGTCTCTCAGTTCCTGCTCCCGGGCCTCCCACTCACGCTCACGTCGGCGCTTTTCTTCCAGGTGCTGTGCCTGCTGCTTCTGCAGGTTGGCGAGGTCCTGACGCTGCTTCTCCAGGCTCCTCTGTTTCTCCTGCTCAATGAGAGAGCTGGGGCGGGACGCACTCCTTGTGAGTACCTTCTCAGTCAGCACCAGCTTCTGGTCCTCGATGTAGCTATCTTGTTGGAGCACAACTCCCTGTCATGGCACAGAGAACAGTCATACAACTCAGGCCCAGGAGAAGAGCCACCTGCAAGGATCCTCCCCTGACTCCACACTAGGGTACTGGAACAGAATGACGCCCTGCCTCCTGTTTCAAGGGTTGCTCCTGGGGAACTTGTCAAAAATATGGGGATTCAACATTTGACATGATATAATTTCCATATATTTTGTGTGTGCATGCATGTGTGTACCGAAGAGAGCCTGTGAAGGTCAGGGATAACCTGTGGGAGTCAGTTCTGTCCTACAGTGTAGGTCCTGAGGACTGAACTCAGGTTGTCAAGGCAGGCATGTTTACCTGCTGAACCCCCTCACTAGCCGTGGTCACCCATTTTCTGGAATTCCTTGTGGTACTTTGGGGTGGGAGCAGTGTGTCTGCGGTGCAAGAGGGAGAAGGTAGGCAGGAAACAGGTAAACTCTTCATGAAAGGAAGGGACCAGAAGGAGGGAGAAGCACCAGAGAGTATGAGAGAGCCACTGTATGAAACAGCAGAGAGAGCTAAGGGAAGGTTTTCTGAGTTAGTCTCTGGGGAAGGTCCCTAGAGTCAACCAGCTGCTCTCAGACTGTGGTCTTGGAAGGCACACTGTGATGTCTTCATTTCCTTTTTTTTTTTTCTTTTTTTTTTTTTGGTTTTTCGAGACAGGGTTTCTCTGTAGCTTTGGAGCCTGTCCTGGAAATCGCTCTGTAGACCAGGCTGGTCTCGAACTCACGGAGATCCGCCTGCTTCTGCCTCCCGAGTGCTGGGATTAAAGGCGTGTGCCACCATCGCCTGGCCGTCTTCATTTTCTTAACCAGAAGCTAATCTTGGGGCTTATTTCCCAACAAGTAACTTATAAATCCTAAAGACTGAGGTCAACAACATCTCTGTGCTATGTTCCCTAAACAAGCAAATAAGCACCCAGATAAAGACGGCACATTACCTGCAGCATGCTGAGGAGTTCGTGGAGGTGAACGATGCTCTGGACCACCTGCTAGCAAGGGAATGAACATTCATGTCAGCTTCTCTGACTGTAAGAAATACCACATGGCTACAACATCTTCAGAACACAACAAGACGTTACATTTTAATGAAATCTTCTAAACTGGAAAACCCGAGAGAGTAACTAAGAGCAAGCAGCCAAGGCTAAAGATATGTGAGTGTGCACGTGTGCACGCATCTATTAAAAGGTGCGACACAAAGCTTCCACTTTTTAAATTGGTTGACATAAAAACAGTATATACTTCAAAGTTTAAAAAGGACACCCTGGGGGCTGGAGAGATGGCTCAGAGGTTAAGAGCATTGCCTGTTCTTCCTGAGGTCCTGAGTTCAATTCCCAGCAACCACATGGTGGCTCACAACCATCTGTAACGAGATCTGGTGCCCTCTTCTGGCCTGCAGGCATACATGCAGGCAGAATGCTGTATACATAATAAATAAATAAATATTAAAAAAAAAACTTTGGTTCATACACACACTGAACAAAAATACAATATATCTCACTTAAATTACAAGTATAAGGGCTAGAGAGATGGCTCAGTGGGTAAGAACACTGGGTTTGATTCCAAGCACCCACATGGCAGCTTCTAATTGTGTCACTCCAGTATCTGACCTATTCTGGCCTCTACAGGTACTGCATATATTCACAGACATACAAGGAGGCAAAGTACCTAAACACATACAATAAAAAAAGAAAGAAAAAAGTCATGAAAGAATTAGAAGAGAGTAGAGGAGGATATAAGGGATATCGGGATATCCTAGTTGAGAAACAGGACAGAAATACAAATAGTTAATTATATGAAACACTGAAAAGCATTCAGGGAGTAGAAGCACAGCTCAGTGGTTGAGGCTCCGTTTCAATCCACAGAGCATACACGCACAAACTAAGAAATGCTGTTTGAAATTATCAAACCAACAAAATGCCAACTTAAAAATGGTAGTGCTCAGTTCTGGTAAAAGTAAAAAGAAGATACGCACGCCTGGCTACACAGTAGCTCCTACATGCAGTCATATGGTGAAGAAACTCAAAGAGCCATGTAATAAGCATAATGTGTAAAAGAGTGGAAGAGGGATTAACCACCAGAAAGATCCACTCTAGACATGACAGACTTAGCTAACATGCACTTACTGAGCACAGATTGTGCTCCTGTGAGTCTGGGGAAAATGCCTCTGATGCACTGAGAGATCTCTGGACAGTCGCACATGACCATGAGATGGATGAGAAAGGGGCAGACACAGACACCTAACAGTCATTACTCTTCAGTGATGGGTTATACTTAAGTTTAGATGATTTATGTTACTAGTCTTTACGTTTTTCTTTTTATAATACTTAAACCAAGCTTAGTTCTGACAATTCTTTCTTACTGCTCACACTGAATCTTTACAGAAGGCGCAGAAGCCTGCGGACTGCAGCTGTGCAGTCCCAGTGTGAAGGCCAGGAACATTATTTCCCACGGACTTCCTCACTAAGTACAGGGGACCTTGTCAAATGGAAGAAATCAGCTGAGAGCTCATTTCAAGAGACAGCAGTCTACAGGGCCCAGGTCCTGGTTAGATCAGGGTGAGTCCCTCAGCAACCTCCTCTGCCAACAATCAGAAAACAACATCCTGTGGATTTTTTTGTGGGGGGGGGGGAACAGGGAGGAGGAAGTAGTTTAAAATTTCAAAACAAAACTCGCAGGGGTTTAAGATAATAAACACAAAGAAGAATGAAATGTAAGAAACAGCCTTGAGAAACAGCCTAAAAAGCAGGGTTTCAAATGTGCAGGATACACAAAAGCAAGGCTCAGCAGAGCACTTGTCTAGGAGACAGCAGTGACCCTGAAACTGATTCCAACACAACAGGCCTCAGAGGTGGGGCTCAGTGACAGCAGCGCTCCAGGGAGCAACCAAAGCCTATATTCCCAGGGTCTAATTCCCTGTCAGGCTCCCTTGTAGGAAAGGAAGTGTTCAAAGAGGCAAACTCAGTAAAAATAAGAAATTACTAAGGAGAATTTAACTCCCATACTCTATAGACTAGTGGCCACTGGGATCCTTTACTCTACAGGAGAAGCTGCTACAAATTCTAGTCAGCCGGCCCAGGCTGAAGGCACTAAGGGGGCTCCCCAGTTCTTGTACAGACAAAGCTATACAGTTGTGGTAGCTCTTGCCTTAAACCCCAGAACTCAGGAGACAGGCACACGGATTTCTGTGAGTTCAAGGTCAGTCTGGTCTACAGAGCCAGTTCAAGGACAGCCAGGACTACACAGAGAAACCCTGTCTCAAAAGCAAGCAAGAGGAAAGGAGGGAAGAAGGGAGGGAGGGAGAGGGATAGAGAGAGAGAGAGGTCTTCATTCACAGTGTATAACACTCACTGAAGGAAATGCACAGCTGTTCTTCTTAGTTATAAAACATTAAAGACACAAGAGACTTGTAACAGCAAAACAAAGATATTCTAAACTCAATAATAGTTCATGGAATCCTTACCTCACTGTTTCTTTTAAGCATAAATACCAGATTAGCATTTCCACCCTATAAAATAACAACAAAAATGCATTTAAAAATGAAACTCTTGATGTAGAGACTATACTCAATGCATTTCTAAGTTACATGTACTTCTGGATTTCCATTTTTTCTACCATAGCATCTCCCTGGAGGGCATGATGAAAAGTTGAACTGGTTTTTAACTAAAAATCCTGTAGAGCAAAATCACAATGTCACGGGGCATCAAACAGGCTGTTTAATAAAACTGGTCCCGCGAGGGCACAGCAGAACCGGGTGTGTAAAGAGGACACTTGAAGCCAGGGGGCCCAAAGCACCAACAACATGGGCCTCTCAACTGTATAGTTTGCTCTAAGAGTGTGCTTTCCCTAGAAAATGAAATTTCATTACGAGTGGCAAGCTGATTCCTGAGCCAGATCAAGGAAAAATACTTCCAAAAGGGTGATGAAGTTCAAGGAGGTTCACATATAAGAGTGTTTTTCTAGGAAATCTTACCTTTTTCAGACCACTGTCTGATTCTGTTCTCCTAAGATCCTGGCCATCATCACCCTCTTCTTTCTCACCTCCTAAACAAAACACAAACAAATGAAAACAATATAGATAGCTTAGGGATATTAATAGTTCTGGATCCTATTAATACAAAAAATAAAAAAAGAGGCCAGGGAGCCACTCGGTGGCACTCAGCCACTAGTCACAGCTTCGCCAACAGAGAGTAAGAAAACAAAATCCAGACAGAACCAAACCAAAAAACAACCACCAAACACAGCTTAGTACCCCTTATTTGATGCTTGGAACCAGAAGAGTGTGAACTTCAGATTTTTGGATATGTGTAATAATTAGATGATTGGCAGTTGAGACTCTTGTCTACTGAATGTCTCACAGACACTTGCACACAGCCTAGAGATAATGGTATACAATGTTTGGAGCATCTTTGTGTTCTCAGTGCAACTTCCCAAGTGTGGAGTTTGTAGTGTGACATGTCAGAAAGTTCTGAACTATGGAGCAGCATGAATATCAACTTTTCACATTAGAGATGCTTGAGACCTCTGACCATAGCTAGTTCAGTTGAGGAATAATGAACATGGTTCTCACAGGAATTCCCGAGTGTCTGAGACTCTTCTGAAGACATTTACTGAAGGGACAGAGGAGACTGTGTGCTGCAAAAGGATACTAGATGGATCACCTTTGGAAGCATTCATCTGATGACAGTCAAATCCTCCAAAGGTCTCTGCTCTCCAGGGCAAGGAAACGGGGCCAGCCATGACTTCCTGCTCAACAGGGCTGCTGATGGACTGTCCAAGTGTGCCGCCGAGACTTCCACTCACCAAACCCTGGAGTGAAGCAAACAAAACACTCATGTGGATATCTATCTTTCATTAAGAGGAAAAAATGTCATGGCAACATGTGATATGTACAGACTGGATCAGAACATCCCAAAGAATAGGTAAATTTTCCTGCCTAGGGGGCTCTACTGGAAATGTAGAGACGAATTCCACGCTTCTATCCATGGGCCTGAAAAATCGACAGGCAAACAGGAAGGCAGAATAGTTGACTGGGAGGATTATGGGTTCTAGAAGTAGAGCCAAAGCAGTGGAAAGGTCTCTGGAAATGTGAGCCAGTGTGAGAACAGCAAGTAAAACTAGTAGGAGCAGGTGGGCACCAGGGGCCAGAGCAGCCTAAGCACCTAGATCTTCTAATCTAAGTTTACTGCTAACTTGAGATCTTCCCCAGGGCAGGGTCTGTGGGGAAGACATTGACGTGAGAGGAAAGAAGAACAGGAGAGGAACAGGGGTGAGTGAGAAAGAAGGCCCAGATAGGATAAGAGGCAGAAAGAAAAAAATATCTCTTAACAAACATCAACATTTTAATAAGGCATAAAAACAATAGAAAAATAAAAAATAGAAAATTAAAAAAGGTGCTTGAGTCAATTTTTTTCCCCTTAGCTTTTTTTTTTTTTTTTTTTTTTGCGGGGGAGGGTAAATCAATGTTATTGAACTCAGAGATCTGCCAGTCTCTGCCTCCCGAGTGCTGGGACTGAAGGAGTCTGCCACAAAGCCTGGCAAAAAAAAACAATATTTAAAAGAAAAATTTCATGAAAAAAAAAGAACAACTAAAAAATACTGAAGTCAAATGCCATATAAAGAAAAGAGGTGGTAAACAAGAATGTAACTTTCTATAGACTGGAGCACAGCAGAAAGTGTTTCCATTAAACAAATGAGATAAACACACTGAGGAAACGATGCAAAACACAGAAGAATTTAAGTCAAGATTAGAGAAAACAAGGTTGATGCAGTAGCACCTCTGCTATCTCAGCTCAGGAGACCGAGGCCACAGATGCAGGTGGAGGGCAGGGTGGTCTCCATGACAGGGCCTTAGCTTAAAAACTAGAAAAGTTGAATAAGTGAAACTCAGAACAGGCAGGAAAAGTAGTCACAGAAAGCCAAATGGAGCTAACACATAAGAGCTTGCTTATGTGTACCCCACAGAAGTTGGCTTAGTAGGCAGAGGATCATTAAAAGTGGCAAATAGTGACTGTAGGCAAGGAAGGCGCATGGTTGAGGAAGAAACCAAAGTCAGAGAACAGAGGAAATACAAAGAATTGCAATTCAAGAAAATTTTCCTGAAATTGAAAGTATTTGTAACCTCGTTAGACAGTGACCCCACAACAACCAACCATATAGTATACTTTGTTAAAATATTTGTAGTTAAAAAATACCCCTCGGGGTCCTAAGCAAGGAACACGTGACTTATATGGAGAGATCATGTGGTTACTACCCTCTAAGAATGATAGAAAATGATGTAACATGAGAACAATTAACAAACTCAGATAAGAAAATATGAGCCAAAGACTTCATATCCAAAGAAACCTTCAAGCAGAAAGAGCAGGAATCAATAAAGAAGACAGAAATATCATTTTGATGGCTTTGAGGACACTTTAACGATGGGGCTCTACAAGCATGTGTTTAAAGAACCAATACTACAGGCCAGGCGTGGAGCAGACTGTGAATGAATGGCTCCAGATGAGGCACACAGACACAGTTCTTTTTTTTTTTTTTTTTTTTGGTTTTTCGAGACAGGGTTTCTCTGTGGCTTTAGAGCCTGTCCTGGAACTAGCTCTGTAGACCAGGCTGGTCTCAAACTCACAGAGATGCGCCTGCCTCTGCCTCCCGAGTGCTGGGATTAAAGGCGTGCGCCACCACCGCCCGGCTACAGACACAGTTCTTAAGAAGGAATGGAGGGGCTGGAGAAATGGCTCAGTGGTTAAGAGCACTGCCCGCTCTTCCAAAGGTCCTGAGTTCAATTCCCAGCAACCACATGGTGGCTCACAGCCATCTGTAATGAGATCTGGTGCCCTTTTCTGGCCTGCAGGCATACACACAGACACAATATTGTATATATAATAAATAAAATTAAAAAAAGAAAGAAGGAATGGAGACTGGGATACGGCCTTGTATGTGGAACTGTGCTGGCAGGAATAGCAGTATTATTCTTATTCAATTACCAGTGTTAAAGCAGAAATAAGACATTAATATAGAATATTCTTTTTAATGTATTTTAATTAAAAATAGTCTCTGTGTGTGTGTGCGTGTGCATGAGCTCACACTTGTGTAGAGGGTGGCCTATGCATGTGGGAGAGGGGGCCAGAAGATAACTTGCGGGAGTTGGTTCTTTAATTGTATGGCTTCTAGGAATCAAACTCAGGTCATCAGGCTTTGCAGCAGGTGCCTTTACTCACTGACCCAGTAGAGGATATCCTAATTCCATAATGTATCCCAGAGAAGGAATATCCCTACGTGGAAAGGACACAGACATGTCTAAGTGATTAGGATATATATATATATATATATATATATGTATATATATATGCATATATATACATATATATATATATATATATCCTGTAATCCATAATTTGCTTCGCTCATTCAAGTGAATTTACATTATTGAAGCCCCTCTCTAGCTCGGTCCATGGAAAAGGACAACAGAGTAATGACTAAAAATCTCAAAGCAATGACAATAATTCCCAGGTCCTAAATAATGATCTTAAAATACTTTTCGCCAGAATTCTCAAAGGAATGAATGGAACAGCAAACAACCAAGAAAAGCTTAGCTCTACAAGCAAGCTCTGTACTGTGACCATGCCACAGACAGAAGCCACAAGAATACTAGGGTCAGGTGGGGGGACAGTGCGCTTTATATGAGGTTGAGAACTGCTCGGTGACCTAGAACCCATCAACTATGTTTAAATCCATGAATCCATAAGCAGCTAATTTTGGAGCTGGGTACTGAACACAAGGCCCCTCACGCATGTCTATCTCTGAACTACAGCTGCAGCCTCATAACAACACGTGCAAAATAGTGCAAGTCCTACCGGAGGATCCAGAAAGACCAGTTTACTGAAGACTGGCACCAAAAGGAAGAGCCCCTCCCCTGCAGGATTCATCCTTTTATCCCACTGTCCCCATGTCACAGAAAAAGAACTAACTTCCTGATCTGAACTCAACACCACAGGAACACATCTTATGAAATACACCAAGTATATGGAAAAATCCAACCAGTGGTTCAAAAAGCTCAGCTAACCCAAAGATTAACTGCATGGCACAGATGGGGATGGCAGGCTTGCAGGATGGCTCAGTAGGTATGCGGGAGCCATACCTGATGATCTTGAGTTTGTTTTCTAAGACCTAATGCCCCAAGTTGTCCTCTTACCTCCATAAACCTTCATATTCATATCACGGGCTGTGTATACCCACACACATGTATGTGTACAGCAGACACACTAATGTAACTTTAAAAATAAAAAAGGGGAAAGTACTTAAGTGATTATTGATACAAGTTAGGGCAGCTGCTTCTGTTAGGAGGAAGTTAAGGGTGATGGGGACATGCAAAGGCTTTTAGGGTGTCTGCCACGTTTATTTCTTAGCTTGGGTAGTGACTGTAAGGGATGTTTACTTGACAATTTAACTACAGCGCTATTGGGAAGCTTTTTATACTGGAGTTTGATAGCAGCAGCAGACACTGGCAGGGGACATTAGTGTGCACATCTCTCCAGGACAGGACAGAGACAGCAATGCTGTGTGTAAATTATCTTCACTTATTGCACTTTTCATCAGCGATCCTCCTTAGAAAGCCTCCTCTGTGTTGGAGCGGAAGAGGACTCTTGGGTTGTGCGTTGGGGAGCAATTCTTAGGCAGGGGAGTGCTGCATTCAGTCATATCCCGGAAAATCATCTCCTTCTCTTCCAGCAAGAGGAGGATCTGCTGGTCCTTATGTTGAAGTTGTTCTGCAGGACAAACGGAGAAAACACCTGACTTGCCTGGAGCCAGGGAACACAAGATGACTGAGAGGTGAGCACCACCTAGTGGTAGTTATGGAAAGGCCCACGACAGAAGAAGGGTTCTTTCCTGTGAGCCACCTTTCCTGAGCCATCTCACAGTTCATCCGTGAACACAGCAAGAGAGAAGGCCAGGGACTGCAAAGAGTAGATGAGACTAACTGGAGAATATCTTCCTCATTTTAACCTTACTCATGACTATAAAGTGTGGCGAATTCTCTGTGACAAGGCATGGATAAAGTCCCCACTGTCCAAGGACAAAGAATCAGAGATCAAGAACTTTGTCCAAACAACCAAGATCAGAGAATCCATATTCCCCAGTGCTATTTATACTACCATTTTTATTTGTATAGGGCAGGCATGTTTGTCTGTGCATCACATGCATGCCCAGTGCCCACAGAGGCCAGAAGAGGTCACCATATCCCCTGAAATGGGAGTTATAGACAGGTGCTTGGAATTGAACTCAGATCCTCTGGAAGAGCAACCAGTGTTCTTAACTGCTTAGCCATCGCTCCAGTCCCACTAGACTATTCTAACTGCCATTCTCCTTTGGAAACTATTTGTTTCTGTAGTTGAGCTGACTGAGACAGTTCAATGCCATCTCCAACATTTTACCTTTTAACTCTCGGGCTCTGGTATCCAACAATTTCTTTTCTTCTTCATTCTCACTAGGAATCCCTTCATCTTCATCTCTGTTCCTAACATAGCCAAAATAAAGCAAGATGAAACAAACAAACCATCCAAGATGTCAGTCACATGTCACTGCCCTGTGCACATGAAGTCACACAGAGGTATGAAGAGGGAGGAAAGGCGGGCCTTGGTGTCTCACTTACAGGGAGTTGATTGTATCCTGAATGATATGAATCCAGCTATTCCGCTCCTCTTTGGAGCTGGCGTGGAACTCCACCATCTCTGGATCTTTCACTCCCATACTGATGAGGAACAGACCTTTCTCTTCATGTGCCACTTCTCTTACAATCAGCTTCTTTAAGGAGATCACAGTTGACTTATGGTCCTGGACAGAGGAGAGAGGCAAACATAAGACATGCATGCAGTACACTCACTCTTGAAGACAACTCTCACCTGAGGTAGGCTCAGACAGCTTTAAATGCATGACTTAAAAAAAAAAAACAAAATAAAATCAATTTAATCCTTTTCCAGAAAACCCCTTCAGTTTTCATCTAATTTTTTTTAATTGTTTATTTATTATGTATACAATATTCTGTGTGTATGCCTGAAGGCCAGAAGAGGGCACCAGACCTCATTACAGATGGTTGTGAGCCACCATGTTGTTGCTGGGAATTGAACTCAGGACCTGTGGAAGAGCAGGCAATGCTCTTAACTGCTGAGCCATCTCTCCAGCCCCGCCCCTTCAGTTTTCAGATAAGCATTTCATCATTCGCCTCAAATGTGAACAAGAGATTTCCACACTGGAGATTAGAGGATCATGGCCACTAAACTTCTGTTTTCTGCATGATGAATCTGGGAGACACATTTCATAAGTGGAGTTCTAGTGTGATCAAATCATCAAGTGTTCAGGGCATTCAACAGGATTGTGAAGGAACATGAAAATAATTTTGCAGTGGGAATGAAAAACAACAAAACACCACAAGGGCACGTGAGGAATTGATCCCAGGGATCTCTGTGAGTCAGGTGGTTTTCAGTGGGCAGGTAAGCCACAGCTGTATGACAGACATGGTGATGCTAGCTGGTTAGACTTTATACCCAAACTAGCTGGAACAGAAGAGAGAAACAGTTCAGCTTACCAAGGATGCAAACACGTATTTCTGGTCTTTTTCTTGAAGGAAAACTAAAATGTCAGTGAGGAGAACTGCTTGAACCTCTGCAAAGTAGAAGTGGGAGAGAGAAGGAGAGAAGCCGTTCATCAAACTGGTGTAGCAATGCACAGTGACTGTGTCTGAGATCACACCCACCCCCTGCAACAGTTTTGTAATTCTGCAGGATTCAGAGTTGACCACTGGAGTTTTAGAGGCATTTTATTCTATCTTTAAAGTGTTTATAGTTGCCGGGCGGTGGTGGCGCACGCCTTTAATCCCAGCACTCGGGAGGCAGAGGCAGGCGGATCTCTGTGAGTTCGAGACCAGCCTGGTCTATAGAGCTAGTTCCAGGACAGGCTCCAAAGCTACAGAGAAAGTCTGTCTCAAAATTTAAAAAAAAAAAAAAAAAAAAGAGGGTACAATTCAACCAATGTGTTAAGTAACGAGCAACCTTTACCAACATACTCCAGGAAATATTCTTCAGTACTCCCCCCCAATATTGGAGAGGAAACTCTGGGTTCTATACACAATAGGTAAGCAGCCCACCTGAGCTACACTCATAGCCCACAGTTTGTTTGTAATCTTTCCCAGTTTCTCATAATATTAATGGGAAATGGCAGCCAGAAAAGTACCCAGAAGGGATGTATAGCAGAGACTTTCTCCATCCTCACAGTGAACAAGACTGGTGGGTTCACAGACACTAATCTCTGGGTTTACTCCCCAAATCTGCATAAAACAGGGTGTGGTGATACACACCTGTTAACCCCAGCACTTGGGGAGTTCAAGGTGACTCTCAGCTGAGTTTGTGATTAGTCTGGGATACCTGACATTCTCTTATCTGCTACCCCTCAAAATCAGGACAGCAAAAGATTAAGACTCCCCCATCTCACCCCATCACAGATAGTGTAACTGTCAACCTGACGTCATCTGAGAAGAAAGCCTTCACTGCCTAGATCAAGAGGTTCATGGTCATGTTTGGGGGAATGGTCTGAATATTAATTGTTGTAGAAGGCTCCAGCTCACTGTGGGTGACACCATTTTCTGGGAAGGTGATCCTGGGCTATGTAACAAAGGTAGCTGAGCAGGAGCCCATGCACAAATGATGTGAATCAGCATCCAGTGTTTCTTTGGGGCCCTTTGTTCCTCTCCTGATGTACTTCAGTGATGGGCTGTGACCTGGAAGTGTAAGCCAAGTACACTCTTTCCTCCCCACTGCTGCGCCTACTCAGAGCGCCTTTAATCACAGCAACTGAACGGGAACTAAACACTCCAGTTTCATAGGAAAAAGTGAATTCAGCTCTCTTCCAGTCCATTAAAACAAAACCACATGTAGAAGCAGAGTGCACAAGTGGGGGAGGTGAGCCAGGTAGGTGAGCCATGTAAAATACCACGTTTTCTCTCACATGCAGATGTAAATTTAATTATTTGTAATATAGGACATGAAAGGTGAAGAAAGACAGTTTGGGGCAAGAAGGGGACCAGCAGGAGGTGCTGGTGGAGCAAACAACCATGTATGTTGTATTGAAATATTATAATGAAACCCATTGTTTCGTATGCTAAGAAAATTAATTTAAGAAATATGTAGGGCAACACAATTCGTTTTGTCTAAATTATGGTCAAACTAAGTTAAGTGTAAACTGTAGAATATAAAATATGGCACATAAAAACCAAAACCATCAGACTGATGTGTACTTGAGCGGTGCCTAAGACTCTAGCAGATCTAGATTTTATCACCATTGTCACCCCAGAAACGGAACAAAACAAACATCTTTAATTGGATCCAGGAACTTCAAAAGAATTCATCAACTCATGATCTGACTAGTCCTCTAGGCATGCACAGGGCCATTTTCCTCTGTTCTCTCGAGGGCAATGCATATCTCCTAGCCAGCTACTCAGAACTACCAGGCCTACCCTTACACGTTTCTCCCTTCGGAAAGCAGAGCCTATAGCTCTTTGGGAAACAGATTTATGCACACCTCTGCCACAACTAGAATTTCCTACAAAGCTACATAGCAAACAGAAGCAAATGAGGTCTCAATTTTCAGGCTAGACAGCAGTAATTTTCCATGTACTATCATTAGTTTTGACAAGTTATTTTAAGTTTACTTTAAAATAATTCAGGTGGGGCTGGAGAGATGGCTCAGTGGTTAAGAGCATTGCCTGCTCTTCCAAAGGTCCTGAGTTCAATTCCCGGCAACCACATGGTGGCTCACAACCATCTGTAATGATGTCTGGTGCCCTCTTCTGGCCTGCAGACATACACAGAGACAGAATATTGTATAATAAATAAATAAATATTAAAAAAAAAAGACTGAGAAACTAATTTAAAAAAAATAATAATTCAGGTGTCTGCCAAAAATAAGTTCGAAAAGCTTAAGTTTCAACTTTGTTGGATCCTGAGGTTTATGATCAGTGTTATGGATCAGAGAAATAACAATCCTACCCCTTCCACAGGGTGTTCAATACAGTACTGGCTGTTCTTGGCAGGAGTTCATGGGGGTGTGAAAAAGACTAAATAGCAACCCGTTCTCGCCAGTGCAGGCATTTCCAGCCAGAAAACTATTGTTCTGCTATTGGTTTGACCACAGCTTTATTCCAACAGCTGGAACCCATTTGTTTTTATTTTCAGAATAAGCTGCCATGTAAAGGAAGAGAATAAAGTGTTGGCTCCAGGCAACAGCAGTTCTAGCAAACCTAGGTCCTCATGAGAAGGACAGGTATTTCTGAGCTGCCAGTCTGCTTGAAAGGCAGCCTCAAAGGGGTGGTGTGGAAAGAGGTCTGGGCTAGCATCTTCAGACCACCACAGAGCTGTGAGGGCTAGAAGGAAGGAGCACCTTAATTCACCACAGGATATCCTACACACTCCTGATCAGTGGTGAGGGACATGGGAGCATTATCCCATGCTCCATTTCCGTGTCTTCCACTGCTGTCCAGACACTGGTGGTGACAGTTCCAATGCCTTTGCCACTTCTGATGTTCTCTACATGACTCCCAGTTGTGTTGAGAAAACGAAACAACAAAAAAACCCCAAACCACAAAACACCTAACTCATCCCTTGTCCATGTGATACCCTCTCATTGTGAGCCTATTCCATGCCCACAACCAGCAAGAACATCAAGAGCCAGCTCCTCACTGTGTGGCAGGCATCTCTGGCAGCCAGACCCCAGCAGGTTCTTCGTTCTCCTTTTTCTCATCTCCTATCACTCTCTTCAGCCTGACTGGGAGTCCTGATGATTTAACTTTCTCTGGGTTCCAGGCTCTCTTCAAGACTGACCTCCACAGTCACTCATGCTCCCTCTTCATTCTGGCCCCCACCACACTACAGAAGTACCCTCTTCTTGCAGGTCTGAAGTCCCCTACCTGGAGGGGACTTCTGTACTACTGTCCTAAGCATACATAATAGGCTAAGCACCTGAGTGCTCTGACTGAAGACCTATGGCATCGTTCCTGATGAGACGGGAAAGGAAATGTTCCTTCTCATCTCAGTGTGCTACTGGGACAACAGTGCACCCAGGGCTTGTTCCGCATCCTCAGCTCACTTAGTCCAGGACTGTGGCGGGAACACCAGCAGCTGCTGTGAGGGTAGAGCTCACAGAGGTAGGATGCCAATCTAGTAAAGTTCTGATGAAACCGATCACTTTCCTAAAAGTAAGATGTATTCAATAATTAAAAATAGGCCGGGCGATGGTGGCACACGCCTTTAATCCCAGCACTCGGGAGGCAGAGACAGGCGGATCTCTGTGAGTTCGAGACCAGCGTGGTCTACAGAGCAAGTTCCAGGACAGGCTCCAAAGCCACAGAGAAACCCTGTCTCGAAAAAACCAAAAAAAAAAAAAAAAGTAAAAACAAAAAATGCTTAACTTCCTTAACTTATTGTAGGTGACTGATGAAAATTGAGAAATAACAAATAAAATGAACAAGTTACTTTTGCTTTAGAGAAAAATGACAGACATGAATCAAAGTAATGAGGAATGTAGTTGAAATGAGTTAGACTTGCCTTTCTCTAAGGTTTCAGAAGGTCTTGGGGAGTGATAAGTTCTCAATTCTTATGGACTAACAGTCCCTGACTCAGACAGTTCTGCCACTGACCCCATCCCACAGTGGCCACTCAGCACCTCTCTGGGGGAACACGTCACTGCAACAGTCTACTATATGTATTAATTTGATCCTTTGTGTTCTAAATCAATTTGCCATTTTTCCTGAGTGTATCTTTTCCTTACTGCCACATTTCATAGGGCTTTGTAAATCACTTCAAGTGAGTCTTTTTTTGACATATTACTAAATGGTTGTTGCCCTGGGTGATGTCTGGGTATAGCTCTCTAGAAGAAACCTGGTGGTGAAGTTCAGAAGCATCTGGATTCTTCTTTTTCTCCCCAGGCACCCAGACACGGAGGCAGTCTTACCTTTTAGCCTTCCTGTTGCACTCTTCAGAAACACACTCCCATCCCGCACCAGCTTCTTCTGTTTCAGATCCTCCTTGGCGAACATCTGCCCACTCTTCATCCTCATGATCAACTTGCTATCGGTCTTCGTGTAAATCTCACCGAGACGGACTTTCTTCTCATAACTTGCCACTTTGCTGTCCACGGCTCCAATCACATCCTTCACCAGGCTCAAGGACTGAGCCAGGTCTTCCTGCTCCACTTCATTGTCTTGGGGAGGAAAGAAGTACTTTGAATGGCTCCTTGCACATAAGAGCACACAGGAAGGAGTCTACACTATCACATTCCCCAGCTGTTATACTTCACGCTGGAGCCAACACACCAAGTCACATGCTGACCTTTCCTGCTGCCGAAAGTTTAATTCCAAAGGAAGTTGGGTATTCTCAGTGCTATGCAATTATATGCTCCAAAGCCAAAGAAACTAATGTTTTAGGGAGAGAGAGCAGCAGAGGCATGTAACAAGCTACTTAGCTGTATCTTTGCCTACTCTTTAATGTGATTGCCTCATAACTTTTAATGTAACTGCCTAGGAGAAGCAGCTGCTGAGAGAAACCTCTACATACTGATTAAACAAGACAGAGTAACAATTTTAGCACTTATGGGAAGAAAAGGTGGGAACTGCTGAACTAGTCCATGCTCAGGGCACATGATGCTTTAACAGAACCAATACATGGTCCCTCCTCGGTATCGTCCATCTACCCCAACTGTAGTGATTTAACACTCCAAGTGGTATTCCAAGGATCGAATCCAGGGCCTTGCACATGCCTGGGAAGTAATCTAATACTGAGCTGTACCTCCAGCCTGCTGTTCTAGGAACTAAATCCAGGACCTTGTGATTATCCAGGAAACACTGCAGCACCCAGCTGTGCCTCCAGCTCCTTCTCAGTTTTTGCCTTGATACAGATAGACCTCACTGGCTGCCCAGGTTGGACTCGAATCTGATCTAAATCCTAGCAGGCCTCAGATTTGCATCTCCCCTGCCTTAGACCAAGAATCTAAGTCCACACAACTGTATCGCTGGGCCTATTTCCTTCCATTCAAGAAAACTGTGCAGGGGCTGGAGAGATGGCTCAGTGGTTAAGAGCATTGCCTGCTCTTCCAAAGGTCCTGAGTTCAATTCCCAGCAACCACAACCATCTGTAATGGGGTCTGGTGCCCTCTTCTGGCCTGCAGGCATACACACAGATAGAACACTGTATACATAATAAATAAATAAAGATTAAAAAAAAAGAAAAGAAAACTGTGTATCAGGTGGGTATAATTTTGTTTCCCTATAATTCCAGCACTTGAGAGGCTGTGCAGAAGAATCAGGAGTTTGAGACTAGACTATCCTACACAGTGAAACAGGATCTCAAAAACTAAAGACAGCAACAAAATAAATAGCCATGAAAAGATGCTTACAAGATAAGATACACCTGTAATCGTGACACTTTTGGGGGAGGTGGAGGAAAAAACGGTTGTGAGTTTGAGGTCAACCTAGGCCAGAGTGAAAATCTGTGCCCCAAAATAAATAAACCATGGAGCTAAGCACAGACACCTTGGCAGGTCTGCTAGGGTATGGCAGAGCTCTGCTGCACTGGTTTCTAGGGCTATCTGGATCTGAGTTACAAGCTCACCTTTGGTACTCTGCAGTATCCTCTGGAATAAAAGGGGGCCCTTCACCTTCATTGCGCCACGGCGGCTTTCGGACGAGCCCCTGACTCGCGCACGCGTTAGACTCCTTGGTCCATGTTTCAAGACGGGTTGGGTGGGTAGCCGACATCGCCGCCGACCCAGTGCGCTCGGCTCCGCTCCAATCCATATGTCTCTAGTAAAGTATCTTCATTTTTATGACCCAATAAGATGTCGTCTGTGTAATGAATTGCGTACACCTGCAGAAATTGATTTCTAACCTCCTGTATAGCTTGGGCTATGAATTTTTGGCATAAAGTAGCACTATTTAACATACCCTGGGGTAAGACATTCCATTGATACCTCCTCATTGGCTCTTTGAAATTAACTGAAGGAATGCTAAAAGCAAATCTTTGACAGTCTTGTGGCGCTAAGGGAATTGTATAAAAACAATCTTTCAAGTCTAAGATAATCTTATGCGTGCCTTTTGGAATGGCTGCCGGGGACGGCAATCCTGGTTGCAGTGCTCCCATTGGCTGCATGGTTGCATTAACCTCTCTTAAATCCTGAATTAATCTCCACTTTCCCGATTTCTTTTTAATAACAAAAATTGGAGAGTTCCATGGAGAATTAGATGGTGAAACATGTCCACTATCCAGCTGTTCCTGCACTAACTGCTGGGCAGCTTGTAACTTTTCTTGTGTTAGAGGCTACTGACTCACCCATACAGGCTCATCATTCTTCCATATTATCAGGTCTGCATGGAGTGCAGGTCTTTCAGTGACCTCTCCTAAAAATACCCTAACCCTGCTCTAGAAGGTCTACTGTCTAATACAACAGGATCTACCTTTCCCTTATTATTTTTTCTTAGACCTTGATTAGGTAATAATCCTTGTTCAAACATCTGATTAGTAACAGCCGTGCTGGGAGAATATAAATATACTCCCATTCTGGACATGATATCTCTGCCCCATAAGTTCACAGGTAAATGGGGAATAATATACGGCTTAAAGGTTCCTTCATGTCCTTCCTCATCTTTCCAATGCAGTTCATTGCTACTTTGTTCAGGATTGTTACAAGGACCAATTCCTTGTAACTGTGTAATAGTTTCTGTTTTTGGCCACTTAGAAGTCCACTGACTGGTGGTTATGACGGAAGTATCTGTGCCAGTATCCAGGAGGCCAGAAAATCTTTTTTTATTTATAAACAAAGTGAGTTCTGGTCTTTGAGGACTTATGGTCTGTACCCAAAATGCGTCAGATGAAACAAATCCATCTTCTCCTCTCTTTTCCTTTTTACTCTGATTATTGGTTTGTACAGCTGGAAGTAAGATTAATTGTGCAAGCCTCTGACCTGCCTTTACTACAGAAACTCCCTTAGGTGAATGAACCATCATTTTGATCTCCCCCTCAAAGTCAGCATCTATGACTCCAGGAGCCACTAAGAGCCCTTGCATAGTTGAGCTACTTCTCCCTAGCAGTGATCCTACAGTACCTTCTGGTAAAGGCCCATAGATCCCCGTGGGGAGAGCTTGCATCCCCATCTCGGGCGTTATAACCGTGTAAATGGCTGAACTGAGGTCAAGCCCTGCACTCCCTGGTGTGGCTCTGAAAAGGTCCTGTATAGATCTCCTTGTTGGTGTGCAGATTGCTGGATTGTCCCATAAATTTGTCTTGGGGCCTGAGGCTGGCCCCTGAATCCATTTCCCGAAAGGGGATTTTTGAGATCATCTCTTTTTGATTTACACTTGCTCTACCAATGTTTTCCTCTTTTGTATCTCCTACATAATCCTGGTTCTCTCCTAGTTCTAGAGCTTGTTCTCCTTTTAGGACATCGTCTGATCTGGTGTCCCATAAGACCATATCCAAAACAGCCTCCTGGCATTCCTGTGGCTTGAGCTCTCCCTGGGGCTAGGTCTTCCTGCTGGGATAAGACATCATTAATTGTCTTTCCCTGTAAAGCAGCTGCTAATGCCATTCCTTGTGTATATGATTGGCCAATATCTGAGCAGATTTGGATGTAATCTGCAACATTACACTGATTTTTAAAAGGCATTATAGCTGCCTTACATATAGCATTGGCGTTCTCAAATGCTAAGTGCTTAATTATTATTTGTGCTGCTTCTGAGTCTCCAATCAACCTATTAGATGCCTGTGTCAGTCTGGAAACAAAATCCTGAAATAACTCATCTGGACCCTGTCTTATGCTAGACAACTCCTCAGTCTGCTCTTTTGATGATGGAAGCTTATTCCAGGCCTTCTTGGCCGTTGTACTGATCTGGACATAAGCTACCATATCATATTTTAACTGCTGATTTGCTCCTGTATAGGGTCCTTCACCTGCCAGCATCTCATATGAAGTAGGAATTTGCTGAGTCCTGTTTCTCTCAGCTGTGGCCTGACACTGTTCTGTAAATTCAGTTTTCCACAATAGATAATCTCCTCCTGATAGGCAAGCTTTGGCTATCTGCTTCCAATCCGCTGGTGGCAGAGCTTCTACAGCTACATTTTCCACCAGTGTCTGGGTAAAGGATGCCGTGGCACCGTATTGAGCACAAGCAGATTTTAATTCTTTGAGTAACTTAAATGATATAGGAGTATGTACTCTAAGCAGATTTCCTTGCATATCACTCTGCTCGATAACTGGGAACAATTGAAATCCTTGCACCTCTTCTCCTCTGCTAACAGCTTCTCTGATACAAGCTCGTAGAGGAGATTCATTGCTATCGTTATGCCTCTGCTTTACCCTCGGTGTACTCTGAGCTGAGGGTGGCTCTAAGCCTGCCATTGCTGTAGGAAGACTATCATTCTTCTGACAAGAATCCTGTATCTGCATAGCTCCTAATCTGCGTGATAGCGAGGTTACCATCCTTCTCAGGCCTTTTATTTCTCTCTGAACTCTGTCCTCGTGTGCCTGCCTCTCAGCATTGCCGTTTGCTAGAGAGAGGGATGAGAACTCCCTTTCAAGGCCTGAATCATTAGTCTCCGGCCTCTGGTAACTGCTCTGTTCTGAAAGAGTATCTAGCAACTCCTCAGGTGGAGCGGATGGAACTGCCTCCTGTTGATCAGGATCTGAGTCCAACCTCTCCTGTATCAGCATCCAAAAATAAGGCGTATCCTCAGGGATGCTTTTTGGCCCATAATTACAATAATGTTGTTGGATTCTCATTTCTACTTCTCTCCATACAGCTATGTCTACAGTGTCCTATGCTGTGAAAACCAAGGGCATATCTCATCTATGTATTCTAAAAATTCCTGTATCTGATGCTGCTGTACCCTCTCTCCTCTGTCTTTTAAAATATCTTCAATTAACTGCATGGCCATTCGATTGCTTTTTCCTTGTCCCATATTTTTATATTTACCAGCTTTACTCCCGATATTACAATCCCGTTTTGTTATCTAAGCGCACTTTACTCACGCATCCACCGATTTTTTTCTCGAGGGTTCTGGTCACTTCTTCCTTACTTTTTGGGGAACACAGATCAGCCTGGTGTTCTCCTCCGTGCTTTGTCCGGTTTCCCTCTGGGATCCAGCGATCAGCATTCACCGTGTCTCTCGTGTTGTCCCTTCGGCGGGGTCATGGAGTTTTGGCGGTCAGAACCGCTCCTTTTCGTACTTCTTCCTCCGGCCTTCATCTCTGGGTTCAGTAGTCAGCTCCACGTTGTCTTTAATCTCTGGGTTCAGTCGTCAGCCCCACGTTATCGGCAGGCGCCAATTATGTCGGAGCCTGTGAGGGTCCAACACAAATTCCCTAACCCTGTTGGAATGGAGTCACGAGGAATAAAACTGACACAGCTTACAGGGTCATCATGGAAAATGTCAGAATCACCCTTTATTCTCCAAACATCTTATATACCCACACCAATCGAGCGGCAACACACAAAGGCTGTTACCTAGGCAACCAGGTGCCTAGGCTCAGGTCCTCTCCGCACCTGGCAGTCAGGTAGGCCCTGAATTAGCATCTCTATAAGACATCCTCCAAATTACAAAAGGAAGGAAGCACCAAACATCTGCTTCAGTCAACATCTCTTCTCAAGTAATCTACATTCTAACAAAAGAAAGCTAGGAGCAGCACATCCTGGCTTTTGTTAAGGCAGAGACAGTTTGTCTACAGAGCTACATGATCAGCGCAGACCAAGCTAATGGATTTTGTGCCATATCGAAATATGGGCCCACAATCAGACTTGCGGATATTGTGCCTGCTTTCAAATTTCAAATATGAGTAGGGAAAATAATAGACATTTAATAAATACTTAGTAGAAAAAAAAAGGCAACCTCACAGATGTTGTATTTTAAAGCTTTGCAAAGAATGTCTGTTTGAAGTTCCCTGACTTTTGTATCCAGGCCGTTTTGTCTCTTCAGTCCCAATTTTGGGACATATAAGAAACATACAGGTAAAAAGATTCCAGAGATCAGAAACCTTGGGTGTTTTGAAAGATTACAAAATGGGGCTATGACCTTTGCTTCTTCTCTAATTTGTGGGCAGATAAATAGAAGGCAACTCTACACATCTATCTCACTTTGTTTTCAAAGTGGTCTGCTTGCCATCCAGTCTTGCACAAAGCCTTGCACTGCAGAACCCTTCTGAATACTATTAAGTACTCTCAGTGCAGGTTTACATTAAAAATGCCTTGAGGTTTGTAACCTTCAAAAAATGCATCAGTAAGGACAGAAGAGTATATGGGTTTGTGCTACTGGGAAAGAAGAGAACTTCAAGAGTGGATAGCACCTCAGGGCCCTGTCTCTTCCCCAGTGCTGTGTTGGCCTGGGAACCTGATTTTTCCCTGCTACTGCCATGAGTCCTCCACCAGCACCCGACTTGCGCTGGAAACAGAAGCAAGACATGGACCTTTTTAGAACTCCCCCCAAGGGGCTGGAGAGATGGCTCAGTGGTTAAGAGCATTGCCTGCTCTTCCAAAGGTCCTGAGTTCAATTCCCAGCAACCACATGATGGCTCACAACCATCTGTAAAGAGGTCTGGCGCCCTCTTCTGGCCTTCAGGCATACAGACAGAATATTGTATACATAATAAATAAATAAATATTAAAAAAAAAACTCCCCCCAAATGGGGACAGTCTTTCCACACAGTATTCCTAGTCTCCTAGATGGGAAGCCAAAATGTACAAAGGATCCTCTCAAGAACATTGGAGACAAGAGAGAGCGCCTAACAGGAGAGCTGAATACAGGGGGAAGTGCCTGAGAGGGGGAGGAATCTTTCAGAACCAAAGGCTGAATTTGGAAGACAGCCTCAGCAGGATAGCTTTTCCATCCAGAAGGTCCCCAAAGCACACACCTCTGGGTCCTCCCCTTGAGATCAGGTAAATCACCTTCAAGATGAAGGATAAAGCCCACCTAATCACCTCTTGGGATCACCTGCCCAGCACCTGATCACAGCTATTTACATTGAAATAAATAAATAAATAAATAAATAAATAAATAAATAAATAAATAAGGGCGGGGAGGCACAACAGAGAGAAACCGCCATAGGCTAAGCAGAGCTTGAGAGGAATCTGTGACCAGAAAACCCAGGAAACAGGCAACCAACGGAAGAGAGGTGAGGCGGGTTGCCCAAGACTGGTTGCTAGAGTGAGGAGGGGTCTCTGAAAAGCCAAGGGACTGGGTGACTAGGACTTGGAGCGCCCTGCCAGAGGCCAAGGACAACAGATGCATTGGGGTCTGGGGTACTTGGGACAGCTGGATCAGAAACCTCAGCGCACCCATCCCCAGTGCACCCAGCTAACCTGGTCCGAATTATCCCTCCGAGAACCTCTTACACTGCTGCTCTTCTTAGGCATTCCTTCAGGTGTCCAGAGATGCTCCAGCACAGACCCAGGACCCCTTAGGCGCCTCTTCCCTCTGCCAAATTGCAAAGCCTGTACTTTTCCAGCTCCCTCTTTCCCTCTTGAAAAAGAAAGTTACTGAGGTCGCTCGGGGCTGTTGCAGTATCTCCGCGCTCCCTGGCCCTCTGCCGCTATCCATCTCTTCCCCTCCTCTCCTATGAGGTGCCCCCCCCCCCAGCTATGCCCAACACTGGGACGACTCCTCCTGGGGAAAGCCAGAACGCCAGAAGCAGCTCGGGTTTCTCCAGCGCCCCTTCGCCATGGCTGCAAAACCCGTGGCGTCAGCTCCCCGACGCTCACGGGTAGCGAACCACTGCTGCAGCCACCACAGCCTCTGAGACCCAAGGGTCACTGCTCTCCGGGACCACGCCCACCGCCCTGCACAGCCAATGCTAACCTGCCGCCAACCAGCTGGGAGTCTCCAGCAACTTTTTCTCAAGTCGACAACAACCACCTTAGAGCAGCCTGCCTTGTTCCGACATTTTGAGAATATAGTTGTTTGTTTCCCTGCCGACCCGCCGGGTATCGCATACCATCACGCCTGTGGGATCTCAGTGGAGAAGTCTCGCTGCTCTGGTTCTTCAGTGCTCCATATAGACATGCCTAAAACCTAGGAACATAATTTTAAAAATCCATTTAACATAACTAACAGTCAAAAGAAAAAGAAGGGAAACATCACTGGGTTCCTATGCATATGCAACTGATTTCTTGATTTTTTTTTTTTTCATTTTGAACTGAATGGAACACATTGGCAGCCAAAACGCCTCCCAGGGATAGCGCCAGTAAAGAAGAAAGTGCAGGGTTTGCCTTTGGGTTTGGGGTTTTTGTTTTGTTTTGATTTTTGTTGTTGCTGTTGTTTTGGTTTGTGTTAAGCATTTGCTCCCTTCCACCGCATTCACCTGGGGTCTCCTTGCCTGTCCAGAATCAGCTGCCAGAGGAAATAGTCCTTCCATCCTCCATCCTATGCCTCCCATAGGAAATAACAGTTCGGACACGGGCTCTCCTTCTCAAGGCAGAGCTTTAGTCTGTGCACCCAACACTAGCCTGGCTCCAGCCCCCTTGTAATTGGGGATCTGGAAAAGTTTGTTTCTGGCTTAGATTCGTTCTAGGGATGTGTGATTTCCTTTTGAGACTCCCACGGAGGCCTAGAGCCCCAGGCAGCTGTGATGCCCGTCCAGCTTTTGGGTGGCTTGATACTGGCCCAACGCGACACCAGCACACAGCGAGTACCGCTTGGTTCAGGGGAGCTTTGGCTGGGTCCCCAGGTTGCTTTAAGGAAGTCAAGGCAAGCATCCTGGGGCATATCTGGGGGGGGGAGCACCTGAGCTGCCTCTCTCTGCCACTTGCTAGTAGAGTAGGGGCACTGGAGCTTCCAGGACAGCCTGCAGAGTTGCCCAGCATCTCATGCTCTGGGATCTGAATGGAGAGGAACTCCGGAGGTTTGGAACTCCAGTTACCTTCTTGCCTTGCCACCTGAGGCTTTGGCCATCTCAGTCTTTCAAGTGGGTCCCCTGAGACAGGCACACACACAGAATGGGGTTCCCCTGAGCTAATCTCCTCACTGCTCTTTACTCAACTACCTAGAAGAGTGTTCTGTCCAGGCTGCATGGAGAGCTTTCTCTGGAATTAGTTGGAGCCATACTTGACAAAATACCAGTGATACTAATTATTATGCACTACTATTTTCTCTTTAAAAAAAAAAGAAGAAAGAAAAAAAGAAAACCCACAGTGCTTTAAAACAGAAGTCTTGTATTTTTAAATATCTGTGTATTACGGCAAATAAACAAAAAAAAGTACTGAATTTGATTGATATATGGTGCTCAGCGATGACAAAATAAATTTATTCAGGATAAAATGTAAAGTCTTTACTCAAAAGAAGCTACCATCCAGCAAGATTTTCTAGCAGCAAGTCCTAGATCTGGATCATGGGTGCTAATTTACAAAACATAAACTCCATCTTTAATCTCCTTTACAGCTTGTGAGCTTTTTCCTTGGAAGCTTGGTAAAAACCAAACTTCTAATTTTGGTTTGCATATTAATAAAATTTAAGCATCATCTTATCATTACAATCGCAGTTCCTTCTTAATTTCACAAGATGTCATTTGGATGGCATTGATCTTGCTTCTGCAGAGAATGAGGTTAAAAATAAAAACCCAAGCAGCCTCCCAGAGAGTCAGTGAATGAAGCTCGTCTTCTCCCATGAATCTCCCTGTCCTTTATAATTTATACTATGTTCTGACCCTGCCTTAGATAGGGTATCAGACTATTAGAATAATTAACTTTATGATCTCCAGATTGTCATTTTCCCAATATGTTTAGAGAATAAGCTATTCTGCTCAAATAGCATAATCTTGATAACTATTGCTACAACATGGACAAATGTCAAATATTGCACACCAAACTTGCTCAACATTATTTGATTATCCAAAGGGCTCTATAGGATGATACTGACCCAGAGCGTTACTGTCAGAAGCTGGCCATCGGGGACGAAGATGCTCTTCAAATATGAGCATCTATTATTTCTTCTTAGTGTTTCACACTCTACAGCACAGCATGCATGTTTTAGAAATTCATTATATGTCTAACAATTAAAACACAGTTATAAATATTTAGAGAAATGTGAAAAAGAAGCAAAAATACAACAAAATAATTACACTGATAATATACCTAGTGGAATATATTGATCATTGCTTAGGACAGTGTAGCAAATGCTGACTTATGGTGTAAGGTTCTGATGCACTCTTGGTGATTTTACTGCTGATACTGGAAGACAGGTTAACAGATGAAAGAAGAACACACTGATATTTTAAGATGTTAATTTGAATGTTTCATTTGGAGGTTGAGAACAACACATTTTTTCCTCACTGGACTACATTCGTCACCTATATGCCTTAGTTTTGAGAAAAATAGCTTGACAGAGATATGAGCAGAATCTGTTGGAGAAAGTGCATCTAAGGCATATCATATAATATGAATGAAAATCAAAGATAAATTCAATTTCCCAGGAAGTGGTGCACACAAAAATAGAAACAAAATGCATTTTCCTTTCTAAGTTCTAAGGGAACCATCTTCAAACTAGAAAAGTTGTTTTCCATAATGCCTTGTTGCTACTGTATTTTAAATCTGTGTTTACTGTGTCAGTAGAGAGATTTTCCTATGCACTTGAAAAATGGTAATTTGAAATACTGTCATTTTAGCCTGTGTCACTCTAAGCATTGAGGATATAAGAGCAAGTTGTAGTAGTGGGACAGAGGGCCGCTTCCTGCCGCCTGGCTTCTGCAGGGCTAGCTTTATCCAAAATAATTACACGGAAACTGTACTCTTTTAAACACTGCTTGTCCCATTAGCTCTAGCCTCTTACTGGCTAACTCTCACATCTTGATTAATCCTAATAATCTGTGTAGCACCACGAGGTGGTGGCTTACCGGCATTTCTTAACCTATATCCATCTTGGAGTGGAGAGCTATAGCATCTGTCCCCCTGCCTTCTTCCTCCCATCATTCAGTTCTGTCTACTCCGCCTATCTAAGCTGCTGTCCTATCAAAGGCCAAGCAGTTTCTTTATTAATTAACCAATGAAAGCAACAGATAGGCAGATGACCCGCCTACATCAGCAAGTGAAAAGGGTGTACCGCAAACATTCCAATATCCCTTTGAACATCACTGTGAGCAGTAGCTAAGCTTGTAAGTAGATAGGCTTTACTGAGCCATTCCTCCATTAAAGAGATCTATGGTTTTTAATGTTCTACAAATTAGGTCTCCAGAAAGCAATGAATTGAAAATACAACATGCAGCAAAATTTGATTTTCAAGTTGTTCTAGGAAAACCTTTGGTAAATTACTACAAAACAACTTTATTAGACATTTGATCCTTTTAGACTATTTGAATCTGGGTAGGAATCTCTAGGTTGCTAGTAAATGATTTTCTAGTTAAATATCTAATTGTTAATCCTTCATGATAAAGCATTTCAGAACCTTACATCAAGTAATATTGACATAGTACTCTGAAATTACAAAAATGAACTTTAAAAAATACAATTGTTACAGATATTGTAACTTACTATTTTTTCTCCTTATCTTCTTTTAAAGCACCTTGCTATAATCTAGGGAAAACTCCATGTAAAACCAGGCAGAAGTCTGGGCTTGCTGTCAGAGCTCAGTATGCTTGTTAAGGGGACTTTTTGGGAAAATTTGGGTTGAAAGGAGTCACTAGGCCAAATCCCATTAACCACAATTGCCACAAGTAATTAGACAGAAGAAAGCCAGGCTCCTTGGGAGGAGGGTCATCACAGCATGCTTGAGACATTGCTCCTTGCTCAGACCTAGATACTTGTCCCTAAGGACTGGGAGCAATCAAGAGCTATAGAAAGCAGGAAACTACCCAAAACAATGCTTTCCCACCAGCTTTCTCTCACTAGGTTGTCACCCCAAGCATTCATGAGATGGAAAGGTCGCCCCCTCCCTCCCCGCACTGTCACGGCACAGTACAAATCACAATCCTTGTAAACCATCTGTCTGCAATAGTGCAAAACCCACACAGAGAAGGCCTGCTATGGTCATGACAAGTCTGCCTCCTCCCTTCCCCAGCAGGTAAAAAAAGAGCCCCGGGAATTCAGTCTTTGTAAAAGAATTATCTGAGGGGGAAAGAAAGGAAAGAGAAAAACAAATCTCCATAAACATCCTCAGGTCAATTTAGACACAATATTACTGAAAGGACTTTTAATGATAAGAAGATGGTAATACATGCTGATGGCAGGACAGCAGTGCTAAAATCTGCAGTTAGAAAAGGCCAAGGGCAAATTTAGGATTCCTGTACTTAATTAAACTAACCCCTTTCAGAAGCCTGGTGACAGATAAGTAGAAATTATCAACAAAGAAGTGGAGCTATCATTTGAAAGTTTCAGTATAAGAAACAGAAAGACTGTTAAATCTTCCCATGCAACAGCACAGAGGGATCTGCACACAATAATCCAGGGGACAGTTTGCTTCAAAGCCATTACCATGTCTGGAATACTCAGGGTGTCCCATTGCCTCCTGGGATGGATCTTTAATTGAACAAAACCATAATGATCCCAGGGCTCACTGTCCTTAAAGTTGCCAATTCCTTCCTAATTTAGAATGAATTCAGTATATTTCTGAAGGCCTAATCCACGAACAATGCCACACCAGTTATGAATTATTATTAATAGGGTAGTATTTATTTAAAGAGGAAAAACTTACAGATCACGATCCCAGACAACAGCCCTTTTCGCAATCATGAAGCGAGACTAATCGCCAGCCGAACAGGAAGTCAAGAGACCAGCGGAAGGAAATAGAAGCCTTTTGAAGGGAGAGAAACCACGCCCCAATGGGCTGGTATTTCAGCAGCTATTGGTTGGAGGGGCAGGAAGACCTCCCGCAACACCTCCCCCTTTTGTTTAAATAAGAGAGTTCTAAACCTACTATGAAATTATATACAATAAGTACAAATGTCCTATTCTAACTAGCTTAGGACTTGTATAATAAATAACTTGGCCAAGTCATGAGAGAAAAGTAACTATAGTTATATAGTCTTCAACCCCATCAAAGATCTGAGAAGGGAAATAATGTTACCTGGGTAATTAGGAAGTTAAGTAAAACAACTTCCAAAACCTGCAACAAATCATAGGGACAACTAGCTACCTGGGCAATCACCCAAAGTGACGTTTGCAGCGTTGAAGCAACCAACTTTGGCTAAGGCCTAACATAACTGACATACCATTTTCAAAGGCAAGCAACTTTTCAAAACTATCTTACCCTGTCTTGGCAGGATATGACAGTCCTGTTTTATCCATTGATGCACGCTCTGTATCTCTGTCAGTGGTTGAGGTATGGGCATTTCTTTGCTCCAAGGCCAGTTCTGCCAAAAAGAAAGGCTCCAGGTGGAGTGTCTTTGGTGCTCAACATTCTCTCGGGAATAGAGCGGTGTTGCCAGGAGCAATTGTGTCTCACTACCACAAAACTCTGAGTTAGATTAAAGGCCATTTTCTACAGCTCTTTGAAGAGGTTAAAGATCATCTATCTATACTGAGTATAATCTCTATATATCTAAATAACCTGATTAGTCTAATTATAAATGGCAAACTTAGATGACTATTAATCTATATAATTCTCAATATCTATCTAACTTAAAGACTAAGACAATAAACATCTGTGTAACAAATGAGGATAATGGCCTCCAAATATAAACAATGTACAAATATACATTGCAATATGGTAAATATATATCAATACACAAACAATATATAAGTATCTTAATCAAAGGTAGAAATGTACACTGCAATATGGTAAATATATACAATACATATATATCGATACAATATATGTCAATACATAAAAAATATTTTAAACAGAGGTAGAAACATGCATGCATACAATAGTCAATATAATTTAACTTTGTATCAATATACAAGAATCAATACCAATATTTGTCTAAAAATTGTAACTCACAATTACAAATCTATTATCCCATCATCCCTCTTTTTTTTTTTTTTTAATTTGATCCCTGAGCTTATAAAATTCCTCCCCTAACTTCCCAACCCCTAAATGATGTCCCTAAACCCAGGGGCAAACTTTACTGGGAGAGGGGACGTCGTCCTCTAGAATTACTTCCAGCTGTCATAGGGGCGACGTTCTTTCTGGGGGATCCTGTGAAAGCAAAATGATGGTTAAATTTCAAGATCAATGTCTTAGTCTCTGAGTATTTTGTGGAGGTCTGGCCAGAATGTTGTACAAGATGTGCACCATTTCACCTAAACAAGTTGGGATCTTCTTGTGCAGCTGGTACCCAAAACAGGTCTTGTAGTAGCGCTATCAGTATCATGACGTCATATCAACCAGGTAGAGTTGTTGTTGTGGGGCCCCATCTTCTTCCTGGAAACTTCAAATGTCACTTCAGAAAAGACTCATTGTTTATTGTAAAAATACTTAAACATTAATTATATAGACATATGTATATTCAGTGAAAGGCATGATAGATATATTCAATGGAGGTATGATAGGTATGAAGAAAAGCAAAGATGTTTTCTAAACTCATATTTCTTTCTGTCCCATATCATGGCTCTTGACATGAGACAGAAACTCCAGAAACTCTGGGTTTTTCTCTTACTAACAGGCTTGGATTTGGAGAGGGACTGAGCCAGAGTCCAACTTCAAAACCAGCTCTATAAATTTAGAAATATGGTTTAATATGTTTTACTTACACAACCCATTCAGTTTTCTTGATATTTCCTATTGGGCAGGTATTTTTCCATCTGTCAGTATCCAAATATCCAGGGTCCCTTGAATTTTTCAAAGGTGAGTGTTTTCCTGTGGAGATAAGAACAGAACCCTGCCCCCATTCTATATGTTTTTCTTACCACCTGTATGAATATCATTGTGGATGAGTTGTCATTTCTCCTTTCCAAGAGGTTTCTCCTCTTCAAATCGAAACTTTATTAATTTTGATGGTATCCACAATTTTTCTTCTCCTGTGGAAACAAGAGCAAAACCCCTTCCCCAACGTAGCACATCTCCTGGCTTCCATTGAGAGGTCAGCACATCTTTGAAATAAATCGGTTGATTTAGTTCAGCAGACTTTTCCATTATCCAGTGTCTTTCTGCTGCTGTCGTTCCTTTCTCATTAGCGTTAAGAAAATTCAAGGTTAATAAAGCATTATGTAATCTATTTCTGGGGGTATTTTCGGTCCCTTTCTGTTTGTTCAGCATATCCTTTATAGTACGATTTGATCTTTCTATAACTGCCTGACCTGTAGGATTATTTGGTATACCTGTAATGTGTTTTATATTATAATAATCAAAAAAGCGTTTCATTTTCTTAGATACATATGCTGGACCATTATCTGTCTTTATTTGTACAGGTATACCCATGATGGCCATAACTTCCAATAAATGTGTGATTACTGAATCTGCCTTTTCTGAGCTCAGGGCAGTAGCCCATTGAAAACCTGAATACGTGTCTATGGTGTGGTGTACATATTTTAATTTACCAAACTCCATAAAGTGGAACACATCCATCTGCCAGATTTCATTTCTCTTAGTACCCTTTGGGTACTCCCTGCAGGCAATGGTGTTTGATTATAGAAAGAACAAGTAGGACATCTCTTTATAATGTCCTTAGCTTGTTGCCAAGTAATGGAAAATTCTTTCTTTAGGCCTTTACTATTGACATGATGCTTTTTATGAAATTCCGAGGCCTGCAACACGCTTCCAATCAATAATTGATCAATCTCAGCGTTGCCTTGTGCTAGAGGACCAGGCAGACCTGTATGGGACCGGATGTGTGTTATGTACATTGGACAAAGCCTGTTCCTGATTATGTCTTGTACCTGGATAAATAATGAAGTCAACTCTGTGTCATCTGGTATAAATTCAGCGGTTTCAATATGCAAGATAACTCTTTCTGCATATTGTGAATCTGTAACTATATTAAGAGGTTCTTTAAAATCCCTTAGCACCATAAGAATGGCATATAATTCTGCCTTCTGGACAGAATTATAAGGGCTTTGTTCCACCTTACTCAATTCATCTGACTTGTAACCTGCTTTCCCTGATTTATTTGCATCAGTATAGAATGTACGGGCTCCAGTTATTGGAGCATCACGTACAATTTTAGGAAGAATCCAAGAAGTTCTCTTTATGAGGTTAAGTCTACCACTTTTGGGATAGTTGCTATTAATTTCTCCCAAAAAATTAGCACAAGCTCTTTGCCACGGTTCATTGTCTTCCCATAACTTTTTTATTTCTTCAGTAGTAAAAGGCACTATAATTTCTGCTGGGTCTATACCTGCTAGTTGACGAAGTCTCAGCTTACCTTTTATAATTAATTCAGAGACTTTTTCCACATAAGTTTTTAATTTTTTACTCGGTTTATTAGGTATAAATATCCACTCTAGAATAATATCTTCCCTCTGCATTAGAATCCCTGTAGGAGAGATTCTGGAAGGCAATATGACTAGGATGCAGCTAAGATTTGGGTTCACCCTATCCACATGTGCTTCCTGTAATTTTTCCTCAATCATTGTCAGTTCCTTTTCTGCTTCAGCTGTCAGTTTTCTTGGACTATTCAAATCCTTATCACCATCTAAGGTTTTGTTTAAATGAACTATTAGATCAGGTGTTATCCCAACAGCTGGTCGTAGACTGGAAATGTCTCCCAACAATCTTTGGAAGTCATTAAGAGTCTTTAACCGGTCTCTCCTAATTTGTGCCTTTTGCGTTTTAATTTTCTCTAACCCTATTCTGTAACCTAGGTAATTAATAGAATTTCCTCTTTGAATCTTTTCAGGGGCAATTTGTAATCCCCACCTAGGCAAGACTTTCTTTACTTCTTCAAACATCCTTTCTAAAATATCTTTATTTGAATCAGATAATAAGATGTCATCCATGTAATGATAAATTATGGACTTGGGAAATTGTTTACGAATTATTTCCAATGGCTTACTTACAAAATATTGGCACAATGTAGGACTATTGAGCATACCCTGTGGGAGGACAGTCCATTGATATCTCCTATTAGGCTGAGAATTATTATAAGTAGGCACCGTGAAGGCAAATTTTTCTCTATCCTTTTTTTTGTAACGGTATAGTGAAAAAACAATCTTTCAAATCAATAACTATAAGAGGCCATCCCTTTGGTAATAGAGAAGGCAAAGGAATTCCAGATTGTAGTGGGCCCATAGGTTGAATTACTTTGTTGACAGCTCTTAGATCTGTCACCATTCTCCATTTACCAGATTTCTTTTTTACAACAAACACAGGAGAATTCCAAGGGCTGGTTGATTCTTCAATATGGTGAGCATCTAATTGCTCTTGCACCAGCTGTTCCAATGCCTGTAATTTATCTTCAGCTAGAGGCCACTGTTTGATCCATATTGGCTTCTCAGTTAGCCATTTTAAAGGTAGGGCTGTTGGTACCTTTAAAGGTTTGGTATTTTCTATATGTTCTTGTACAGCCTGAATGGCTGGTGACCTTTTTCCATAATACCTCATCATATCTTTCCCAGAATTATGAGTTCCTGGAACTGCAGGAATGTTAATCTGGGTATTCCATTGCTGTAACAGGTCACGGCCCCATAAATTTATTGCAATATTGGCTATATATGGCCTTAGTCTTCCTATTTGCCCTTCAGGCCCTATGCATTCAACCCATCTTGTGCTTTGTTTTACACGAGATAGGGTTCCAATTCCCAGAAACTGAACATCTACCTCTTGAAGAGGCCAATTTGGATGCCAAGATTCTGGGGTAATGATACTTACATCCGCACCTGTGTCTAATAAGCCTTCAATAAAAATGCCATTTATACAGACTTTTAGCTTTGGTCTTTGGTCGTTAATAGAAGTCTGCCAAAATATACGTTTACTCTGTCCTACTGGGTTTTTTAACTCATCCTCCACACGTAATTCACCATTTAGACTAGTATTACTTTTTACAGCAGAAATTGGAGCTTTTAGATTTCTTGGTGAGTCACGTTCTCCACTGTGACTGGGAAAGACTGGGCCACTGTTGGCTTCGGGGCCTGCGAGAGGCCCCTCAAGGAGTTTCCCAATGGGATCGGGTTGCCTTGTTTGTCTGTTGTTGACCTGCATTCGTTGGACCAATGACGGCCTTTACCACATCTCCTACATATACCTGAAGGACTGGGTCTCCTATTTTTGTCATTCCCAGAGGAGATATTATTCCTAGAAATTCTGTGCCTGCAGTCCCTTTTGAGATGTCCTAATTTACCACAATTAAAACACCTGGCAGTTTGATGTCTCCTCATTGCTGTGGAAATCGCTTCTCCTACCCAAGATTCATCATTATAGCTAAACGTCTCAACATTCATCGTATGCTGAATCCATTCATCCATAGGTGCTGATCTAGACTTTAAAGGCCCAATTATCTTTTTGCATTCTATGTTTGCATTCTCAAACGCTAGAGATTCAAGAAGTATTCGTCTGGATTCCGGGTCTGGTACCCCTACGTCCAGAGCCTTAATTAATCTTTGCAAAAAGTCAATAAAGGATTCTCTCTGTCCCTGCCTAATTCTGGTATATGATTCAACCCTTTTTGCTGGATCTTGTATCCTATTCCAAGCATTTAAAGCTGCTTGGTGACATAGATGCAGTACTTCATCGTCATAAAGAGCTTGGACCTGTGGATCAGCATATTCTCCTGCACCAAGAATTTGATCTTGGGAAACCTCGATACCTTTTGCTCTTCCTTGCTGTTCCATATGTTTGGATTCTTCTCTGAAATAAATTCCAAACATCAAGGAAGGTCCCTTATCTAAAACTGCAGACACTAACTGATGGAAATCATAGGGGGTAGCTCTAGCATTAGAAGCCCAAGTCCTTATCATTTCCTGTACATATGCATTTTGCAAGCCAAAAGTAACAATAGCCTGTTTAATTTCTTTCAGATCATTCATTGCTATTGGCATCCATCTAGCTTCTCTGACTCCCTTTGAGCCTTTAGAAGTTGACGCTTTGTCAGAATCAAGTATAGGGTATGCCGCTAAAACCCTGGGTAAGCCAGTTCTAATAGCTGGTGTTGGCTTTGTATCCTGTCCTTGTGCCTTATTACTCTGTTCACCAGTTCCAATCATTTTTTCAAGCATTTCAAGTCTTTTTATTATTTTGTTTATTATTACCTCTTTTGAATCCTGAATCTCCTGAATCTCCTGAATCTCCTGAATCTCCTGACCTGCATGAGTTCTTGAGAGTACCATAATCTTCCTAAATGATAGAATATTCAAAAGAATACTAAAACCTAGTAACCAGTAAATTAAGTTATCCTCATAGTCATATAAATTTTGCATGATTAGACCCATTGTATTGGTAGCCCAAACAGAGAAAGTCATGTTGGAAACAAAAACTGCCATATCACCTATTATCCAGCTGGCTTCGAACTCACCGAAATCCGAAATCTGCCTGTCTCTGCTTCCCGAGTGCTGGGATTAAAGGCACCACCACTGCCTGGCTGGCCTTGAACTCACCGAGATCCGCCTGCCTCTGCCTCCCAAGTGCTGGGATTAAAGGCGTATGCCACCACCACCTGGTCGGCCTCAGAGATCTGCCTCTCTGGATGTAATGGGCCTGAAGGCCAAGTGTATCTCTGACTCGGCACTGGGGCCTAAGTCACAAACTAAACAAAAAACGGCGTACACGGAACCATAAACCCAGAATCCAGGGGTAGAGAAGAATAACCCAGAAGCTGTGTATGCCTCCACGTGACAGAGTCACCCTGAGGGGTTGCAGCTTCCGCACAGCTGAGGAAGGGAAGGCTCGCACCAAGCCGAACTCGCGGCTGGCAGCCTAGGGGTCCTAAAAGCCAAACGTTCGGGCGCCAGGTGAAGGCGTAATCCACGAACAATGCCACACCAGTTATGAATTATTATTAATAGGGTAGTATTTATTTAAAGAGGAAAAACTTACAGATCACGATCCCAGACAACAGCCCTTTTCGCAATCATGAAGCGAGACTAATCGCCAGCCGAACAGGAAGTCAAGAGACCAGCGGAAGGAAATAGAAGCCTTTTGAAGGGAGAGAAACCACGCCCCAATGGGCTGGTATTTCAGCAGCTATTGGTTGGAGGGGCAGGAAGACCTCCCGCAACATATTTCTTTATTCCTTTGATCTTAGGCTACTAGATCTTTGTTTAAACATATGGAAACAAATACCACTATTTTAAATACGCAGATGAATTCATTTGCTGGTCAGATTGTTTTAGCAACCGGCAATCTGCAGGTGTCTTGGCAGATGTGCTGTGTTCTCATACATGTAATGAAATAGAATTAGCTTCTTCACATTGCAACTTAGAAGAGCCATAGAATTCATTGGATTTCTCAGGAATTTGCCAGCAGTCTAGTAATAGAAAAATCCAGTTTTTCTCTCCCAGCTAAGCTGCAGAAGGACTTTGAATGATTCCTAATACCACAGCCATCTTCAGCGTCCAGAAACCCATGACAACGATTTATCAATAATTTTTAATATACTGTTTGTGATATAAAGAAAATGTTTATAATTCTGCAAATTTGTATGAAATCGTTTTTAGAGCAACCACTTAATTTATGGGCTATTGGGGAGAAGCGATGAAATTCAACACAAGCATGCTGCATTTATATTGTCTCAGTGGATGGTAATTCTCTCACAATCAATGTGTGAAGCTTTCCTGCTGGTTCCACATAGAGACTGCCTTTCAAATCACAGCTCAGAATGAGTTCAATGATTTGCCATTATTCAGTCTCTGAAAACTA
Source organism: Microtus obscurus (assembly GCA_963919715.1). NCBI lineage: Eukaryota > Metazoa > Chordata > Mammalia > Rodentia > Cricetidae > Microtus > Microtus obscurus. Next base: position 41,184,412 of record CAWTZC010002514.1, read on the forward strand.
TGTGTTTTCTCTTCTTTAAACCTGGAAACAGTGGTGAAGTCCTTTTTACAAAAGCAATAAACTAAAGTGGTTTTTCAAATATCTTACTTGACTTTCTTTTGGTGCTGAAGTACCTTTTGTTAATATAAGCTCATTAGATTCTAGCAGGAAGCTCCCTAAAATTCTAGGGCTGCTTGAAATTATATAATCAGAAATCTCCTTTCTCCCCAGCTACCAGCCCTCTCCTTCTGGGAATATGCCAGCAATTGTTCACGATTCATTCTGACAACTGTTCTGGTGTAAATATTTAGAGAAATCCTTTCCATTAGAGAGTAGATAAAGTATAAGTAAGTTTTTTGAAATGATAGGTCTTTATTAATGGTTGCAAGAGCAAACCTTCTTATTTAATCTAATGCATAGATGCCAACACCCTCCCTTACGACCGAAGAAAACAGAACCAAAATCAAACCAAAATGGATCGGTGTCTCCATGAGATATAGGAATCACTTTTCCCACGTTCCCTAGGCGAATGCCCAGAATTTAGGGTTTAAGATGTACACTTGCATGAGATCCCAAATGATCACAAAGTACATGCAAGTTTCAGACTTTATTATGCATTCTTCCAGTCTTGAAAAGAGCAAATTAAACTCTGCACAAGTTTAAAACTTTTTTTTTCTTGCCCTGTGGCATGTATTCAGCCCCTGGGTAGCAATTGGTATGAGACCAGGGCCCATTCTTTAGCAGCCATCACATGGTGGATTCGCTATTCTGAAAATTGCCTTAGGAAAAAAAGAAAAGTGCAAGAGTAGACAAAGAAATCTAGAAACTTCTCAGTCTTTCCCATTTGTTAGGGCCATTCTGTGAACAAGCTCCAAAGCCCCAGGGAAAGGATATACCTGAACCAGTGTTTGAGGGTGGCTACCTTGGCCTAGCACCTCGATTTCTGCTTTCTAGCAGTCCAAGGCTTAGCTGCTGTAAAGGGGAAGCCAGAGCGAGCCTCCCTGAGGGAGCACCAGCACAGTTTCCCCTCTCTTGAGTCTGTTTTGGAAGTGCACTTGAGTACTTGAGAAACGTGCTTGCAGCCAGTGGACCATTTGTCAGGAAGACGCATGAGAAGAAGAAGAAGAGAGAAAATTTGGGGGTGAGAAGCTACTGATTGGATGTAATCTCTAATCCACAGCTCGGCCCATGCTAAAGCCATATATATATATATATATATTAGGTCTAGGTAAGGATGAAAGTGCCAAGAGCTAGAGAGGGAAGCTCATCCTGGTCTTGGGAAAGAGATCAGGGAGGGGAAGGAGAGAAGGGGTTTCTCTCCCACTTTGCGCTTTTGGGAAAGAGGACAAAACTTAATTGGGGGGGGTCAAGGTGGGCAAGTTACTTGGAAGCGACTGGTGGGGGAGTCTGTGGGCATATCACTCTAAAGTAGCGAGTGCGAAAGAAGAAAATAAAGAGTGAGAAAAGGGAAAGGAAAAAATGAGGGAAAAGAGACTTCTACTTTTTCCTTCTTTTGCTTGTATAAGGAAAGGGTGTGTGGGGCCATGCGGGAGGGAATTGACCAAGTTGGCTGCTTCGGGCTGTCTCAGGTGCTGCTGGATGCATAAGCGCCCCGCCACACCTGGCTCGTCAATTCGACTGTTTTTTTTTTAATTTTTATTTATTAAAGATTTCTGTCTCTTCCCCACGGCCACCTCCCATTTCCCTCCCCCTCCCCCAATCAAGTCCCCCTCCCTCCTCAGCCAAAAGACCAATCAGGGTTCCCTGCCACGTGGGAAGTCCAAGGACCACCCACCTCCATTCAGGTCTAGTAAGGTGAGTATCCAAACTGCCTAGGCTCCCACAAAGCCAATTCGTGCAGTAGGATCAAAAACCCATTGCCATTGTTCTTGAGTTCTCAGTAGTCCTCATTGTCCTCTATGTTCAGCAAGACCGGTTTTAACCCAGGCTTTTTCAGACCCAGGCCAGCTGGCCTTGGTGAGTTCCCCATAGAACATCCCCATTGTCTCAGTGTGTGAGAGTTCCTCGCGGTCCTGAGTTCCTGGCTCGTGCTCTCTCTCCTTCTTCTCCTGATGTGGACCGTGAGATTTCAGTCCGGTGCTCCAATGTGGGTCTCTGTCTCTGTCTCCTTTCATCGCCTGATGAAGGTTAATATTCAGGAGGATGCCTATATGTTTTTCTTTGGGTTCACCTTCTTATGTAGCTTCTCTAGGATCACTAATTATAGGCTCAATGTCCTTTATTTATGGCTAGAAACCAAATATGAGTGAGTACATCCCATGTTCCTCTTTTTGGGTCTGGCTTACCTCACTCAGGATAGTGTTTTCTATTTCCATCCATTTGCCTGCAAACTTCAAGAAGTCCTTGTTTTTTACTGCTGAGTAGTACTCTAATATGTATATATTCCATACTTTCTTCATTTATTCTTCAATTGAAGGGCATCTAGGTTGTTTCCAGGTTCTGGCTATTACAAACAATGCTGCTATGAACATAGTAGAGCATATACTTTTGTTGTATGATAAGGCCTCTGTTGGGTATATTTTGACTTTGGGCGCAGGGTGGCAGCTGATTGCGCTGCAAAGGGAGTGTCTGCTTAGGGAGATGATCCTGAGCAGTGACAACTTGATGCCCCACCTTGCTCGCAGCAGAAGAGGGTGCGACTGAGCGAACTACCGCATTAAGTTCAAGTGCCAGAGACCTAGACAGTGCGAAAGAGGCCGGACCACTTCATCACGTCCCAGCTCGGGAGAACGGACCTGTTGACTGCGGTAGAGGCGCTTCTCGCCGTCCGTGTGTGTGGGTTTGTGTCCGTGTGTCCGTGTGTGTCTGTGTGCGCGCTCCCGTGCACAGCCGAGCCACGGCAGGGCAGGCGGCCAGAGTTCGCGTGTGCTCTCCCCGTTCGCCACCTCTCGCGCCGCAGACTGCGGGAGAATTTTCTAGAATTCGCCTCTAATTTTCTGCCATTTTGGGAAAGTTGCACGGAGAAAAAAAGAAAAGAAGGAAGGAAGGAAGGAAGGAAGGAAGGAAGGAAGGAAGGAAGGAAGGAAGGAAGGAAGGAAGGAAGGAAGGAAGGAAGGAAGGAAGGAAGGAAGGAAGGAAGGAAGGAAGGAAGGAAGGAAGGAAGGAAGGAAGGAAGGAAGGAAGGAAGGAAGGAGGGTTTTTTCCTATCGGGGGCAGGAAAGTGCTTTTTAAGGGGGCGCAGTCGACGGAGCCCGCGGCGCTAAGGGGTCCGCTCTTGTAGAAGGGCGCGGTCCAGTAAGAGAGCACTCGCGCCTTCGGGGCAGAGCTCTTCTCAGTGCGGCATGGGCGGGCGAGCTTGCGGGTGCGGAGGGTGCTGGGAAAGCTGACGCCGTGGGGTGAGGCGGGATGAGTATTTGGAAAGACTGGAGCCCTGGCATCAGCGCGCCCCGCCAGCCGCCGACCAGAGGGGGAGGTAAACTTGAGGGAGCGGCAGGCCGAGGAGCGCGCTGGAGGAGAGAGAACTTGATCGCCTCCCGGGGTGGGAATAAAAAGACAAAAAAGGGGGGGGGAGGTAGTTTTGGGTCCGAACCCCGCGATCTCTGGCCACTGGGCGGCCCAGAGAGAAAGTTATCCGCCCAGCGGCTTGTTCTGCGCCCAGCCCTCTGTCTATTCGTTCTGTCCCTCTGCGCTCTTATTTACAATGAGTTATTTTATTGTGTGAACTTAGAATATGGCGATGATGTGAATGATTAAAATTAATTTTGCCCCATGTGGTTGACTTTATTCTAACACACAGAGCGATGCCTTGTGGACCAATGCATGTTGAGTCTGAATGTGAAGGCTTGAGGAGAGGGCTGTGATTTTTCATTTCTTCCTTTATTTTCCTCTTTTATTTTTTTTATTTATTAAAGATTTCTGTCTCTTCCCCACCGCCGCCTCCCATTTCCCTCCCCCTCCCCCAACCAAGTTCCCCTCCTTCCTCAGCCCAAAGAGCAATCAGGAAATGTGTCACTGTGGGACAGGCTTTGTGGTCTCATATATGCACAAACCACACCTACCCAGTGACCCAGACCACTTACTTTTTGCTTCTGAGTCAAGATGTAAGAACTCTCAGCTCCACACAAAAATGAGGAATTTGGGTCTTCAAAAGATGCAGTGTTTGTTTTGTAGCAAGCAGAATTAAAAGATTTTGATAAGCATTTGGACTGGCTTAGCTGAAAAGAAGATGAATTTCACTCTGCCTGACAGGCTCTCTAGGGGTCACACCTAGAGAGTTTTCTTTTCTTATTTTTCTATTTTATTTCTTTGTATTTAATGCTGTATCCGTATTTCTCCATTGTATTCTTTTTTTGCCATCTGGGAGAATTCCTCTATGCTTGGACTTAAAATGAAGACTTCTGCATGTTTGACCCTGGGTAATTGCTGCAGTTGTGCTTTCTCCCCCAAAAATTGTGAGAATAGATTACAAAGAGATGCATCTTATTTTGTTCAATATTTTCTTTCCCACTGTTATTCAATGACAAGATCCAACACTACCATGAAGGAAATTGGAATTGTGATTGATTTCTTTGATCAGGACTCCTGAAACTCACTTCTTGAAGTGTGTTGTCAACCCCAGCGCATCCATGATAAAGGATGGCATCATCAAACCCCTGGAATCAATGGATTCTGCATAAAAGTATTGTGAGCTGCTTGATCCTTGAAACAAGGCTCTAGTGTCCATTGTAAAAATAAAAACCATTTGTGAAACAATTATCTTATTCAAAAAAAATGAGGAACTTCTGTGGATAGTAGGTAGAGTTGTTTTTTTAGATACAGGAATTTGACTGGCTTCTCACTTTGAGAAGGCAAGAAACACCATAATTCTGCAATGGAAGAAGTAAAGATTATTTTAAAATACACTTAAATATTCTCTATAACAAAGGCTCTATTCAACAGGGCAAAAACTTAACCAGTGTTTTATCTTGAAGGAGCACCCCCACCAACCCTACACAGTGGGGGTTTTCTCCGGCACCCCAAACACCTGTTTTCACAGAGTGATCCTTTATTTATCATGGGAAAAAGTTAGAGTGGCTCTTTTCTGATTCAGGTGGAAAAACAGTAGCAAAAGACCTTGCAGGTGTAATTTTTTTAAGAAGAGAAAAAAGGGGGAGATCTGTGTTAGAATGGGCTAGGATGCATATTTTGATTGGACATGTTAATTAGGCAAGCCATGCTCCCCATGCTCAAGCCAGGCAGAGTCGTATCTGACTCAAGGAAGAAAGTGCCCATATGTAGCCCTCTTATCTTCCCGTGTCACCTAAGTAATGCTGTGCTCCTCTTGTAAAAGGAACACGATGTTTGCCAGAAACTTGAAAGTGCATGCAGTAAGAAACAAACACGCGGAAGAAGCCATGACTTAAAGTAGTTCCCTTAATTTCTTATTGGCAGTTAGTCTATTATGGAGCTATTCCGAGTTATGAGAGTAACATCAGGTTGGGGAGTTGTAATACACAGCAGTAAGGGCTTCGGAATGTGACTGTAAGGACCCCGTGCCACTAGGAAGCTGGGCAGTGTAAAGAGGTGGGAGGAGGGCTGGGACTCAGAGGTGAGCAAATATAAACAAGACACAGCGATATGGAAATGCCATATGAGGAGCTGGAGAGGGGGCTCGCTGTTAAGGGTGTATACTGCTCTTGAGAGGACCGAGTTTGAATCCTGCAACCTATTGTAAGTAAGGTGGGCCACAACTACCTCTAACTCCAGCTTTGGTGGATCCAGTATCTCTGGCCTCTGAGCGCATCAGCACTCCTGTGCACATATACTCGTATGCATATAATTTAAAATAACAAGGAAAAATTGTAAAGGGAAAATGTTTTAATGAAATTCATTATTTTCCATGCTAATATTAATTTTAAAGGATACTTGTAAATTTTAAAAATCTGGAATAATGACTTTAAAAATTATTGAACATGTTGCGAATTTGTGTGTCATCTTTGTTTAATACGGGTACAGTGGTAACTCCTTCAGCCAATAGCCTTTAAGATACTGGCCAACTTTGGGCGTGGTCTCATGTATTATAAATGCAGATGAAAAGCGTGGGTGGGTCTCTTGGCTGCTGGATTCCGTTCCAGTTCCCAGCACTCACAGAGGACTGTGGATCGCTACTCTTTCTGCGAGTTTATCCCCAGATAAATAAACGTTTGTTATGCTCCATTCTGGGGTATTGTGGAACTCTTCTGTTCGCCAACAAATTGGTGCCAATATGGTCTGAATCCATGCCACTGCTGGGTCCTGCCCAGGCCCCCACGACCTTCTCCCACACCACGCGGCTGAACTACCCCTCTGGGCAGCTGTACAAGGGTTGGTTCCGCTGGCTCACCGTGGTGAATTGGCAATTTCCTGCCAGCACAAGTCCACATAGCTTGGTCCCACCTACTGCTGCCTATGGCCTGCATTGGTACAGTCTGCTACTGCCGCCTCGCTGATCTCTACAGCTTCTCTGGCTTCTGCCAGGCCTGTTCTGATCAGGCGGGGCTCTGACTCTGGAACAGGGGCTATAACCATGTACCTGGAACACAGGCTTGCATTCCCAGTTTAGATCTGCGAATGCCTGACCTGAACTTTGGCCATTAACCTCGCGGCTCTTTACTGCCTGCAAGCCCTGGGTTCCTTGATATTCTGCCCTCAGTATGATATTCAAACTTCAGTATGCAGACGTGTTGCTCTTAAGTAATTAACTAAATTTGTTAGTATTTCTAAGTCTCAGGTACTAATCTAGGACCTGCCTTAGTGCTGAAACTGCGACACCTGCTGACCAGTCAAGATTATTACACTTACAATAATTTCCTGAAAATTATAGCGGAAGTTAATTTGATTAATAAATCAATTTTAAAATTGTACACCAACACCAATATAATGCAGACAACATCACCATCCAGGAATTTAACAACCTTTTTTTCTACTATGGATGGAATTCTGTAAGAACTATATGAGCTACCTTGTACATATATTTTTGTGACGATGGTGGCTAATAGCTTTGTTCTTCATATTATATCCTTTTTTTTTGGTTTTTCGAGACAGGGTTTCTCTGTGGCTTTGGAGTCTGTCCTGGAATTAGCTCCTGTAGACCAGGCTGGCCTCGAACTCACTGCCTCTGCCTCCCGAGTGCTGGGATTAAAGGCGTGTGCCACCACTGCCAGGCCCATATTATATCCTTAAAGAAATGGTTTAATAACAGAGTCATGAGTGAGAAATTTTTAGGAATGGTACAGTCTTTAGCTGAAAGGATTCATACTATTGAAAATGATAGCCTGAATTTGACAGGCAAAATTCAACCCATGTCAATGGGTTATGAAATCTTACAAAATGGTACTGAGAGATTATCTGAAGGGATTCATACTGTTGAAATTGACAATCGAAATCTGCTAAAAAGTTATGATAAGCTATCAGACAGAACATCCCTCCAGGAAGGCAATCAACATGCCATCCAAATAATAGCTAAGGATGAGGAGATATCATTAATGGAAAAATTTAAAAACTTGGAATCACATGTGCAGAATGAGAATCAGAAATTAATTGATTTGATGAAATCATTACAAATATTCACAGGTCAAGAGATTCAGGCTTTACAAAAGATAGCGATAATAAGATTTGATTTGATTGAGGAACTGGTCAGAACTGATAAGCAAGGAGAGGAGGCACAGGCAAAGGACTTAGCATTGTGAGTACCTCTCAGAGGCAGAGGTACTCTGACTTTTCCTCTTAAATACTCAGTACTCAAATGGATACAAAGAATTATGAAATGAATGACTGAGCCAAACCTTTTTTTTTCTTTTGGATTTTTGAGGCAGGGTTTCTCTGTAGCTTTGGAGTCTGTCCTGGAACTAGCCCTTGTAGACCAGGCTGGCCTCAAACTCACAGAGATCTACCTGCCTCTGCCTCCTGAGTGCTGGGATTAAGGAGTGTGCCACCACCGCTGAGCAATTCTAATTTTTTAAAAGATATTTATTTATTTATTTATTTATTAAGTATATAATATTCTGTTTGTGTATGTGCCTGCAGGTCAGAAGAGGGCACCAGACACCATTACAGATGGTTGTGAGCCACCATGTGGTTGCTGGGAATTGAACTCAAGACCTTTGGAAGAGCTGGCAATGCTCAGACAAACAAGACAACCCGATACCATCGGGAAACTCCTTGAGGGGCCTCTCGCAGGCCCCCAAGCCAACAGTGGCCCAGTCATTCCCAGTCACAGTGGAGAACGTGCCTCACCAAGAAAATTAAAAGCTCCAATTTCTGCTGTAAAAAGTAATACTGGTCTAAATGATGAATTACATGTGGAGGATGAGTCAAAAAACCCAGTAGGACAGAGTAAATGTATATTTTGGAAGACTTCTATTAACGACCAAAGACCAAAGCTGTCTGTATAAATGGCACTTTTATTGAAGGCTTATTAGACACAGGTGTGGATGTAAGTATTATTACCCCAGAATCTTGGCATCAGAATTGGCCTCTTCAAGAGGTAGATGTTCAGTTTCTGGGAATTGGAACCCTATCTCGTATAAAACAAAGCACAAGATGGGTTGAATGCATAGGGCCTGAAGGGCAAATAGGAAGACTAAGGCCATATATAGCCAATATTGCAATAAATTTATGGGGCCGTGACCTGTTACAGCAATGGAATACCCAGATTAACATTCCTGCAGTTCCAGGAACTCATAATTCTGGGAAAGATATGATGAGGTATTATGGAAAAAGGTCACCAGCCATTCAGGCTGTACAAGAACATATAGCAAATACCAAACCTTTAGAGGTACCAACAGCCCTACCTTTAAAATGGCTAACTGAGAAGCCAATATGGATCAAACAGTGGCCTCTAGCTGAAGATAAATTGCAGGCATTGGAACAGCTGGTGCAAGAGCAACTAGATGCTCACCATATTGAAGAATCAACCAGCCCTTGGAATTCTCCTGTGTTTGTTGTAAAAAAGAAATCTGGTAAATGGAGAATGGTGACAGATCTAAGAGCTGTCAACAAAGTAATTCAACCTATGGGCCCACTGCAATCTGGAATTCCTTTGCCTTCTCTATTACCAAAAGGATAGCCTCTTATAGTTATTGATTTGAAAGATTGTTTTTTCACTATACCGTTACAAAAAAAGGATAGAGAAAAATTTGCCTTCACGGTGCCTACTTATAATAATTCTCAGCCTAATAGGAGATATCAATGGACTATCCTCCCACAGGGTATGCTCAATAGTCCTACATTGTGCCAATATTTTGTAAGTAAGCCATTGGAAATAATTCGTAAACAATTTCCCAAGTCCACAATTTATCATTACATAGATGACATCTTATTATCAGATTCAAATAAATATACTTTAGAAAGGATGTTTGAAGAAGTAAAGAAAGTCTTGCCTAGGTGGGGATTACAAATTGTCCCTGAAAAGATTCAAAGAGGAAATTCTATTAATTACCTAGGTTACAGAATAGGGTTAGAGAAAATTAAAACGCAAAAGGCACAAATTAGGAGAGACCGGTTAAAGACTCTTAATGACTTCCAAAGATTGTTGGGAGACATTTCCAGTCTACAACCAGCTGTTGGGATAACACCTGATCTAATAGTTCATTTAAACAAAACCTTAGATGGTGATAAAGATTTGAATAGTTCAAGAAAACTGACAGCTGAAGCAGAAAAGGAACTGACAATGATTGAGGAAAAATTACAGGAAGCACATGTGGATAGGGTGAACCCAAATCTTAGCTGCATCCTAGTCATATTGCCTTCCAGAATCTCTCCTACAGGGATTCTAATGCAGAGGGAAGATATTATTTTAGAGTGGATATTTATACCTAATAAACCGAGTAAAAAATTAAAAACTTATGTGGAAAAAGTCTCTGAATTAATTATAAAAGGTAAGCTGAGACTTCGTCAACTAGCAGGTAGAGACCCAGCAGAAATTATAGTGCCTTTTACTACTGAAGAAATAAAAAAGTTATGGGAAGACAATGAACCGTGGCAAAGAGCTTGTGCTAATTTTTTGGGAGAAATTAATAGCAACTATCCCAAAAGTGGTAGACTTAACCTCATAAAGGGAACTTCTTGGATTCTTCCTAAAATTGTACGTGATGCTCCAATAACTGGAGCCCGTACGTTCTATACTGACACAAATAAATCAGGGAAAGCAGGTTACAAGTCAGATGAATTGAGTAAGGTGGAACAAAGCCCTTATAATTCTGTCCAGAAGGCAGAATTATATGCCATTCTTATGGTGCTAAGGGATTTTAAAGAACCTCTTAATATAGTTACAGATTCACAATATGCAGAAAGAGTTATCTTGCATATTGAAACCACTGAATTTATACCAGATGACACAGAGTTGACTTCATTGTTTATCCAGGTACAAGACATAATCAGGAACAGGCTTTGTCCGATGTACATAACACACATCCGGTCCCATACAGGTCTGCCTGGTCCTCTAGCACAAGGCAACGCTGAGATTGATCAATTATTGATTGGAAGCATGTTGCAGGCCTCAGAATTTCATAAAAAGCATCATGTCAATAGTAAAGGCCTAAAGAAAGAATTTTCCATTACTTGGCAACAAGCTAAGGACATTATAAAGAGATGTCCTACTTGTTCTTTCTATAATCAAACACCGTTGCCTGCAGGGAGTAACCCAAAGGGTACTAAGAGAAATGAAATCTGGCAGATGGATGTGTTCCACTTTATGGAATTTGGTAAATTAAAATATGTACACCACACCATAGACACGTATTCAGGTTTTCAATGGGCTACTGCCCTGAGCTCAGAAAAGGCAGATTCAGTAATCACACATTTATTGGAAGTTATGGCCATCATGGGTATACCTGCACAAATAAAGACAGATAATGGTCCAGCATATGTATCTAAGAAAATGAAACGCTTTTTTATTATTATAATATAAAACACATTACAGGTATACCAAATAATCCTACAGGTCAGGCAGTTATAGAAAGATCAAATCATACTATAAAGGATATGCTGAACAAACAGAAAGGGACCGAAAATACCCCCAGAAATAGATTACATAATGCTTTATTAACCTTGAATTTTCTTAATGCTAATGAGAAAGGAACGACAGCAGCAGAAAGACATTGGATAATAGAAAAGTCTGCTGAACTAAATCAACCGATTTATTTCAAAGATGTGCTGACCTCTCAATGGAAGCCAGGAGATGTGCTACATTGGGGAAGGAGTTTTGCTCTTGTTTCCACAGGAGAAGAAAAATTGTGGATACCATCAAAATTAATAAAGTTTCAATTTGAAGAGGAGAAACCTCTTGGAAAGGAGAAATGACAACTCATCCACAATGATATTCATACAGGTGGTAAGAAAAACATATAGAATGGGGGCAGGGTTCTGTCCTTATCTCCACAGGAAAACACTCACCTTTGGAAAATTCAAGGGATCCTGGATATTTGGATACTGACAGATGGAAAAATACCTGCCCAATAGGAAATATCAAGAAAACTGAATGGGTAAGTAAAACATATTAAACCATATTTCTAAATTTATAGAGCTGGTTTTGAAGTTGGACTCTGGCTCAGTCCCTCTCCAATTCCAAGCCTGTTAGTAAGAGAAAAACCCAGAGTTTCTGGAGTTTCTGTCTCATGTCAAGAGCCGTGATATGGGACAGAAAGAAATATGAGTTTAGAATACATCTTTGCTTTTCTTCATACCTATTATACCTTTCATTGAATATATATATATCATGCCTTTCATTGAATATATATGCCTATATATGTCTATATGATTAATGTTTTAAGTTTTTTACAATAAACAAAGAGTCTTTTCTGAAGTGACATTTGAAGTTTCCAGGAAGAAGATGGGGCCCCACAACAACAACTCTACCTGGTTGATATGACGTCATGATACTGATAGCGCTACTACAAGACCTGTTTTGGGTACCAGCTGCACAAGAAGATCCCAAATTCGTTAGCTGAAATGGTGCACATCTTGTACAACATTCTGGCCAGACCTCCACAAAATACTCAGAGACTATTTGCAATTTTAAAAGACATTGATCTTGAAATTTAACCATCATTTTACTTTCACAGGATCCCCCAGAAAGAACGTCGCCCCCATGACAGCTGGAAGTAATTCTAGAGGACGACGTCTCCTCTCCCAGTAAAGTTTGCCCCTGGGTTTAGGGACATCATTTAGGGGTTGGGAGGTTGGAGGAGGAATTTTATAAGCTCAGGGATCATTTTGAAAAAAAAAAAAAAGAGGGTGATGGGATAATAGATTTGTAATTGTGAGTTACAATTTTTAGACAAATATATTGGTATTGATTCTTGTATATTGATACAAAGTTAAATTATATTGACTATTGTATGCATGCATGTTTCTACCTCTGTTTAAAATATTTTTTATGTATTGACATATATTGTATCGATATATATTGTATATATTTACCATATTGCAGTGTACATTTCTACCTCTGATTAAGATACTTATATATTGTTTGTGTATTGATATATATTTACCATCTTGCAATGTATATTTGTACATTGTTTATATTTGGAGGTCATTATCCTCATTTGTTACACAGATGTTTATTGTCTTAGTCTTTAAATTAGATAGATATTGAGAATTATATAGATTAATAGTCATCTAAGTTTGCCATTTATAATTAGACTAATTAGGTTATTTAGATATATAGAGATTATACTCAGTATAGATAGATGATCTTCAACCTCTTCAAAGAGCTGTAGAAAATGGCCTTTAATCTAACTCAGAGTTTTGTGGTAGTGAGACACAATTGCTCCTGGCAACACCGCTCTATTCCCGAGAGAATGTTGAGCACCAAAGACACTCCACCTGGAGCCTTTCTTTTTGACAGAACCGGCCTTGGGCCAAAGAAATGCCCATACCTCAACCACTGACAGAGATACAGAGCGTGCATCAATGGATAAAACAGGACTGTCATATCCTGCCAAGACAGGGTAAGATAGTTTTGAAAAGTTGCTTGCCTTTGAAAATGGTATGTCAGTTATGTTAGGCCTTAGCCAAAGTTGGTTGCTTCAACGCTGCAAATGTGACTTTGGGTGATTGCCCAGGTAGCTAGTTGTCTCTGTGATTTGTTGCATGTTTTGGAAGTTGTTTTACTGAACTTCCTAATTACCCAGGTAACATTATTTCCCTTCTCAGATCTTTGATGGGGTTGAAGACTATATAACTATAGTTACTTTTCTCTCATGACTTGGCCAAGTTATTTATTATACAAGTCCTAAGCTAGTTAGAATAGGATATTTGTACTTATTGTATATAATTTCATAGTAGGTTTAGAACTCTCTTACTTAAACAAAAGGGGGAGGTGTTGCGGGAGGTCTTTCTGCCCCTCCAACCAATAGCTGCTGAGATACCAGCCCATTGGGGCGTGGTTTCTCTCCATTCAAAAAGCTTCTACTTCCTCAGCTCGCTCTCTTGACTTCCTGCTCGGCTGGCAACTAGACTCCCTTCCTGGTTGTGCAGAGAGCTGTTGTCTGGGACGGCGATCTGTAAGTTTTTCCTCTTTAAATAAATACTACCCTATTAATAATAATTCCAAACTGGTGTGGCATTGTTCGTGGTTTACGCCTTCAGGGTCAGTTTCCTTTCTCATTAGTTACTGAGACAAAATACCTGATCAAAGGGAGAAAGGGTTCATTTGGTTCACAACTTGAGGTTACAATTCTTTATTGTGGGGAAGTCAGGGAGGCAGGCACTGGAATCAGCTGCCATATTACATCATAGGCAAGAGCAGAGAACAGGGGATTCATACAACTTGCTGGTGCTCAGACATCTTTCTTCATTATTTTTAAGTGTGTGTGTGTGTGTGTGTGTGTGTGTGTCTACGTAGGCATGCTCACATGAGTGAAGATGCCTGTGGACATTAGATCCCTCAGAGTTGGAACAGTGAGCTGCCTAACTTGAGAGCTAGAAACAAGAGCAAAACATGCCATCTCCTCAACAACCCCCTTTAATATTTTAAGTTTTCTTTATTTGTGGTTACTGGAAAACTCAGTTACACAGCCCCTCTTCTTCAGCTTGGGTTTCAGTTATTTGTAACCAACTGTTATCTGAAAGCCCAGTCCAATGCAGTAAGATGCTGTGGGAAGAAAGAGCACATGCATCCAAATCTTGTAATATTATTAAAATTGTTCCATTCTCTTATTTCTAATCTAAATGTGGCCTTATGTTTGGATAAGAAAAAACCCACTGTGTCTAGGGTCACAGCCATCCAAGGCTCAGGGTCAGGAGTCATCCTCGTGCGGATGGTACTGCGTGTGGCTCACATTCTGTCTCTCTTGGGGAGAGCCGGCCTAAAGAAATGTATGTTTTTGAGTGGGGTGGTAAATATATACCAGGAATCAAAGGTCACAGTTTCCAGTTGTCTCTTTTCACATATTGGTGAGTTCCCAGGAGTCTTTAGCACAGGTGGAAAAGTTACAACACAATGCCAGCACCGCATTCTCCCAAGACACCACCACAACATGGTCCCTGTACGCGGCAGTTGTCAACCTGTGGGTCTCGACCCCTTTGTGGGTAGAATGACCCCTTCACAGGGTCACATAGCATCAGAAATAACAAATTTATATTGCGATTCAGAACAGTAGCAAAATTAGCTATGAAGTCACAATGCAAATTTTATGGTTGGGTGTCACAACATGAGGGATTGTATTAAAGGGTCGCTGTATTATGAGAACCATTGACCTAGAGTCTAGACACAGTTTCCAACTGCAGTGAAAGAGGAAGTTTCTATCGTTTCTGTTTTGAGACAGGGTCTTTCAATGTGGCCCTGGCTGTGGCTATCCTGGACGGCACTATATAGACCAGGCTGGCCTGCACCTCAGGCATCCTCTTACCTCTGCCTCCATTATGCCTGGCTAGGGGGAAGAAGTTCTTAATTTCAATAGTAAAGATTTTCTGGAGAATACATTTTCAGTACAGAGCAAAGCAACCCAGCTTTAAATCTGCTTTGACTAAACCTGTGGATGTTGGTATCTAGTGGGAAGGGTGGACAGAAGAAATAACAGGTGATCCTAGAGGAAGTCGGAAAAGCAGCCTGGAAGCATGGTGAGTTTAAGGGAGACTCCTGAAGTGAGGTCCCTTCCTTCCTTCCTTCTTTCCTTCCTTCCTCCCTCCCTCCCTTTCTCTCTCTCTTTCCTCCCCCCTCCGTTCCTTCCTTCTTCTTTTGTTTTTCCCAGATAGTGTTTCTCTGTGTAACAGCCAGCTCAGGCTATCCTGGAACTCACTCTGTAGGCCAGGCTGGCCTCTAACTCAGAGATCCACCTGTCTCTGCCTCCCAACTGCTGGGATTAAAGGTGTGCAATACCATGCCCTGCTGGGGTCTATTTCTTTCTTTTATTTTTTTGGTTTTCCAAGACAGGGTTTCTCTGTGTAGCCCTGGCTGCCCTGGAACTCAGAGATCTGCCTGCCTCTGCCTCCCTAGTGCTGAAATTTAAGTGAGCTCTATTTCAAGTGGGAGATCCTGAGCCTTAGTATCTAATTGCAATTGAATCCCACTTGCAGTGCCGTACTGGAACTCAGTGCACTTGCCTTTAGCCATCAGCATCACAGGTAAGACCTGCCCTGAGTAGAAATGTGTCTTGGCCGACTGTTTGTCAACTAGGGCACTACTCTCCAATGTGGAGTCGCTGCCTACATATCCGGTTGTGAAGGGCTGAATTGTTGCTGCTGGGACGGAGGAGCTAAAGTCGGCAGAAATACAAAAGCAAGCCTCTCTCATTCTTCTCTGGAGACAGCGTATCATTCTTCTCACCAGATTTTCCAAAGAGTTCATGATCACAAACCAAAAACTCCTCTCCTGTGGGAACGCAGCACCATAAAGTGAGAAAGGTGATTTCACTGAATAAAGAAAAAGCTTTGTCATCCTTCACTGTGTAAGCAAATTCTTTTTTTTTCCTTACAGCGTTTACTGTGTGTGTGTGTGTGTGTGTGAGAGAGAGAGAGAGAGAGAGAAAGAGAGAGAGAGAGAAAGAGAGAGAGAGAGAGTGTGTGTGTTAGGCTGGAAGACAGCTTGTGGAGGGCAGTTCTTGCATCCCACCATGTGGGTTCTGGGGATGGAACTCACGTTATCCATTTTGGTAGCAAATGCCTGGCCAGATGAATTACCCTGCCAGTCCCACAAATCCCTTTCAATAAACAGGTCAGACCTTGGCCACACAGCTTGGGAACTTCTCTGCTCCCATCTCACCTCTGATGTCTGAAACAAGACATGGTTCATGTTCCTGACCGCTTTTATTTTCATTTGAGACAGGGTCACATCTAGCATGGGCTGGCTTAGAATTCACCACGCAGCCTAGGATAACCCTGAACCTCTGATCCGCCTGCCTCTACCCAACATTACCCAGTTTTAAGTAGTGCTGAGAACGGAACCTGGGACTTCTTGTATGTTCAGCGAGCCTCCCACACCTGAGTCTATTCTCAGCCCTGGTCTTAACTCATTTTCATGTTTCAAAAACGTACATTCTAAATCTGGGCATGGTGACACATGCCTTTAATCCCCACACTTGTGGGGTGGTGCAGGAGGATTGCCACGAGTTCAAGTGTAACCAGGGACCCTGTCTCAGAAAAACAAATAAAAAGCACATACACAATCAGGCATGGTGGTACACACTTTTTATTCTAGCACTTGGAAAGTTATGGCAGAAGGAAACTGTGTTTAACAACAGCCTAGGCACAAGTTAATGAGGCCCTGTTTCAAAATACCAAGATAAAACAAAACCTCAAACCAGCATAGTCTGGCACCCAGATCACATTTATATGCAGTACTTGGGAAACTTATTTCACTTAGTTTTTGCACATTCTTTTCATTCAAATTGGCCACAGAATCTATCCTAATATAAATACTACATGTACTATTGCAGCTGAGGCCAAATTCTGGTTGATCTAGGAATCAACCAGAAGCTTATTTATTTATCCATTTATTTGAGCTGGGGTTTTGCTCACTATTGTTGCCTGGGCTGGCTCCAAACTCCTGTAATTAAGCAATTTTCTTGCTCAATTTCTCAATTCTCTTGCCTCAATTTCTCAGTACCTCAACTACAGAAATTCCCATATCTGCTAGGAATCGTTTTTTTTTTTTTTTTTAGATTAATGGCCACCTACACGAATATTTGAAATCAACCATCTTTAAAACACTTGAATTAAATTTGCTGTTTGACAATTTCACATACATAAAAATGCATCGATTACTCTCACTACTTCATAGATCAGTCTCTGGTCACCCTTCCACCTGTGAATCTCTCCGCATTGTATGATTGGCCCTTGACATACAGTTGCGACTTATGTTGTAATGGCCATGCCATTCCAGAAGATAGAACCTCATAGCCCTTCTCCTCATCTTCTGGTTCTTATATTCTCCCTGCCTTCCCTTTGATAATGATAATTCAATAATCGCTAAGCCTCGGAGAACTAGGAGTTTTGTTTCTTGTTTGTGTCTGTTAATTGTAAATAGAGGTTTCTCTGTTCCAACCTGTCCCAAGCCACTTTTAAGTAATCACTCAAAATTCTTGGCCAAACAGCTCAGGCTTATTACTAACTGGCTCTTACTTTTAAATTAACCCATTTCTATCAAATCTATGTTTTGCCATGTGTCTTGTGGCTTTACCTGTGCTCTGCCTGGCTATGGGCCAAAGCAGCTTTTATCACTTATTTATGTATTTGTTTTTTCAAGACAGGGTTTCTCTGTGAAGCCTTGGCTGTTCTGGAACTCACTCTGTAGACCAGGCTGGCCTTGAATTTAGAAATCCTACCTTTAAGCCTTTACCTCTGGGATCAAAGGCCTGAGCCACCACCATCAGACAGCAGCTTTACTATTTAACCAATGAGAGCAACATACAGTCAGAGTTTATGGAAGGATCACCCTACAGTAAATAACGGCTACCTAGGACTATAATTGTCTGTAATATGAAACTAAAAATAAAACATTTCATAGGAGCCAGGTATGTAGCTCAGGTATGTAGCTCATGCCTGTACTCTTGGGCTTGGGAAATCCAGCTAGGACTGTTGAATTTAAGGCCAGATTTGGCTACATAGTGAGTTCCAGGGTAGCCTTGGGTAGAATTTGTTCGTTTGAAAATCAAACCAAATATCTAAGGCTGACCAAATAAAAATTGTCATTTTCTTTTCTTTGTGAGCAAGTCTCACTGTGTAGCCCTGGCTGGTCTCTAGCTCACTGAGTTCCGCTCGCCTCTGCCTAGCATGCTGGGATTAAAGCACGAGCCACCAAGCCCTGCCTCTTTAAAACTCACTTATGCAGCTCTCAAGTATACACCCGGCCTCACACTCACGGCAATTCGGCCTCAGCCTCCCTACTGCTGACCACAGGTCACCACACTAAGCTTCACCATACTTTTGCGTTAGGAAACGTTCCAGTTTGTCCTTTTCCTGTTAACGCAAGGAAAGTGTTCTGACTTCCATGCCAAGGTGATGGCTTATCCAACATCAAATTTCTATAGCTAAACATATATTCTCAAGTCTCAAAACAGCTTGAAGAATCTGACTCATATCATTATTTTTTTAGTTAATAGATAAAATGATGCCTATACAGGAAGCCAATGAGATGGTTCAGTGGACAGAGGTGCTTGGTACCAAGACTGATGACTGGGTTTGGTTCTGAGACTCCATGATGGAAGGAGATAACTGACTCCTGCAATTGTTCTCCGACATCCACATGTATGCTGTGAGATGTGTACATGAACACACAAACAGGCATGCACACACATACAATAAATAAGATGTAATTTTAAAAAGATTATGTGTGGCCGGGCGATGGTGGCGCATGCCTTTAATCCCAGCACTCGGGAGGCAGAGGCAGGCGGATCTCTGAGTTCGAGACCAGCCTGGTCTACAGAGCAAGTTCCAGGACAGGCTCCAAAACCACAGAGAAACCCTGTCTCAAAAAAAAAAAAAAAAAAAGATTATGTGTGCACATACAATAAAATGTAATTTTAAAAAGACAAAGAGACATAAACATATTGGTGAAATTGGCTGACATGACCAGGAAAATTAACTCTGCACATAGGCCTCAAAGTATTTCCCAGATGAGGACTGTAAGCTGAGCTTCTTTGTTTAAATTCTAATTTACATGTAGTACTGCAAACACTTCCAACAGGAGACCAAGTCTTCTCAGTTATTGGTTCTGTTTCTCACTCCTCTGGGGTCTTAGCAGCGGCATAGGCCAATATAAAGAAAGGTTCTCAGGGGTGTTTCAGGGTCAGCTCTAGGTCACACGCTAGTCACCCTTCCCCAGTCATTTCTCTACACCCCAGAAAGCACACTGGTAGGGATGCCGTGAGCCCAGGCCATGCCGTCAGTCACCCCAGTGGATGCTATTGTACCTGATTCTCACATTCCACACCTCGGCACGTCACCTCGGCCAAGGATCCTTCACTCACTGAGTGCCTTACTTTCCTTTAGTCTGGGACAAGATGTTTACATGCACTCAGTTTTAGAATATTTATTTGATTTATTTAAATAATTAGAAGAAAGGAATTCTCAAAAAAATATTTATTACATTTGTTTCTCGAAATAATAGAAAATAAAATAAGTAGAGTCATGTCATACAATTTTGCAAAGGCATAGCCATTCCTTCAGAGAAAGGTTTTTTTGGTGGCGTCCAAGATGGAAATGCTGAAGCAGCTGGTGACAGGTTAGCATTGCTGACGGGAGCCCTTGTAAGTTTTCCATGTTTTCTTTTTGATCACTAATTACTTTAGGCACCTAGAGAAAAATTATACCTTAACCAATAATATTTTTTTTTCTTTTTTTGGTTTTTCGAGACAGGGTTTCTCTGTGGCTTTGGAGCCTGTCCTGGAACTAGCTCTGTAGACCAGGCTGGCCTCGAACTCACAGAGATCCGCCTGCCTCTGCCTCCCGAGTGCTGGGATTAAAGGCGTGTGCCACCATCGCCTGGCTTTTTTTTTTTTTTTTTTTTTTTTTTTTTTTGAGACAGGGTTTCTCCGTAGTTTTGGAGCTTGTCCTGGAACTAGCACTTGTAGACCAGGTTGGCCTCGAACTCACAGATATCTGTCTGCTTCTGCCTCCAAGTGCAGGAATTAAAGGCTTGTGCCACCACTGCCTGGTTAGTAAAACTACATCTCTCCATCAAGAAATAAACCTCCCCTGAAATGCACTGATGCTATCAACATGAGAGCCACTCAAGATTAGATGTATACAAACGCTTACCTGAATCTGACACACAGCCACACAGTGAAGACCATGTCATATTTATAGACCTGTGGGTGTTTTGTTACCATTGGACCAACATGAGTACAGTGGGTTAAGTATGGACTCCAATTTCTAGTTGAGATCTGTTTGCTACAATTGCTCTTGAGACGAACCACTGTGTACTCCAATTAAGGACTTATAAAATTTCCTGGTGTTTGTACTTCAGGTGCACAGCAAAACCTAAAACTGCTACTTTAAACCAAAGTCCCCCTTTTATTGTTATAAAATCATAATGCTGATAGTGTACTAGGATTTAAGTACCTAAAGTATATTCTGACCAATAATTAGGATCCTCAGGATTTGTGTGTGTACAAATATTGCAAATTATTTCTTTATGCTGACAAAAAAAAATTTTTTTTTAAAGATTTGTTTATCATGTATACAACTTTCTGCCTCCATGTATACCCACACGCCAGAGGAGGGCGCCAGATCTCATTACAGATGGTTTGGAGCCACCATGTGGTTGCTGGGAATTGAACTCAGGACCTTTGGAAGAGCAGACAGTGCTCTTAACCACTGATCCATCTCTCCAGCCCCTGACAAAAATTTTTAAAAAATACAAATAATCCTTTACTATAAAAGTTTTAAAAATCAAATATGGGTCAACAATTAAAAGAGCCGGGCGGTGGTGGCGCACGCCTTTAATCCCAGCACTTGGGAGGCAGAGGCAGGTGGATCTTTGTGAGTTCGAGACCAGCCTGGTCTACAAGAGCTAGTTCCAGGACAGGCTCCCAAACCACAGAGAAACCCTGTCTCGAAAAACCAAAAAAAAAAAAAAAAAAAAAAAAAAAAACAATTAAAAGAGAAAAGAACAGGTCATCGAGCAGGCACTTGTCTGTGTCTCTCTCTGAACAACTACTCATCGGAGCCAGTTTGTATTCAGCTGGGTCTGCTTCTTGATGCTGGTGTCCATTTTTAGCACTTCTCGAATGGCCATGGTGGCATAAGTAGAAGGAGGAAGAGAGAAATCCATCTTCAGAGCCCGGTATTTGCCCTCTGCCAGGCAAGAAAGAAGTGCATGGTCAAAACTTTTGTGGCTTCAGGCTGACCAGAGATCCCAAGATTCCCCCCAAAGCTACACCCTTTCCTTAGGATTATTCTCCCCAACGGTCCTCAGAGAATAACAGAAATGAGAGCACAGGAGGGTACAAACGAGTTGGGTGGATGCAGTAACTTTACTCAGGATAACAGGGCAGGCGGGCTGGCAAGACGGCTCATCAAGTCAAAGTACCCGTCACTAAGCCTGATGACTTGAATTTGATCCCTAGGACCCACATAGTGAAGAGGACTGGCTCCCGCAAGTTGTCCTCCAATCTATACGTGTGTGCCATGTGTACACAGACATAGACAGACAGGGAAGACAGACAAATAGACAGACACACATCTTGCTGATTTACCAGTAGCAAAAACTGGTGGTGGTTTTCCTTCTAGGTTGTCCACATCCGTGTTGAAAAGTGGAATTTTAGGATCATCATATGCAATGACTTCCCTTCAAAATAATAAAGATGAGCATGAATGTGAGCACTCACAAACGCCACTAAGCTCTCTATCCCCCTTTGTAGAGCCAGAAAAACATACAGGTTGACTAGTTAGGTGTCCCCCAGAACAGAATAGGCCAGATTCTATGCATGACTGCTTTCTATTACTTCATAACAGATGACAAATGCTATCGGGTGATGGAATGACTTGGAAGGTTTCCCTAGCATGGTGGCTTTACTTCGTACAGGTGAACTGGAAGTAACCATGACATTAACATATCCTCCACAGTGAGCACCACTGACATCACCTTTATTTTTATATTCTCCACCCCACCCCCACCTTCTTATGAGAGAAACTGCTCTCCAGAGTGTGGAACGTAAAATCCAACTTTGCCAACTCCGTGCCCATTGTCAGGAAAGAAAAGAGAGAGGGAGAGAGAGAGTGGGAGGGAGGGAGGAAGGGAGGGAGGGAGAGAAAGGAAAAAGAATTTCCTGGAAATGGGCAACTAGTTCAGGATTACATTTTAAAATTAGAAAAGCTTCAGCAAATAATAAAAATATCAAAAGTATCATATATATGTATAAAATTCTAATTTTATTTCGTATGTATGAGTATTTTGCCTGAATATGTATCTGTGCACTATGTGTGAATACCAGAAGAGGGTGTGGATCCCCTGGAACTGGAGTTACAGACAGAGCTGCCATGTTGGTGCTGGGAATTGAACCCTGGTCCTCCAGAGGAACAGTCAGTGTTCTTAACTGTTTAACCATCTTTCTAACTCCAGGAACAAATGGATGTTTTACAGAGAAAGGTAAAAAAGATCATTTTCTGTATATCAGTAAGTCAGGGATACCAACAAAATATAAAAGAAGAAACTTTTACTATATGACTTCGGTCAACACTAATTTCTTGGTCACTTGAAAAATACCAACTGGTGGCAGTAGTAACAGCAGTAATCAGGACAGTCAACAGCTACGGAGCACTTACACTCACAGAATCACATACACACAAAGCAAAAACCTGTGGTTCTATAAAATGCCCCAGTTCTGTACTCACCAGCTGACATTCTGAGGCCAAATAATGATCTTTCGATAGGCACCTGATAAAGAGTAATCTCGAATTGTGTGTCTCATGTTGTCAATATCAAGATTGTCTGCAGTGAGCATTTCCCTGTAGGCTTTGCTAACTGGTACAAAACACAAACAGTTAATTGGAATGCAGTCTATCAGCAGGTTAGCTTGAACTATAGTAGAACTGGCATAATATGTGGTAAGTCCGGTCAGACTGTCCTAATAAAGTTAGTTAACTCTAGTTTGTAACCCATAGGGAATAAAACTTAGCAACCAGGCCTAAAAGATACCTCCAGCTTTAGTGTAGTCACCCTGTGGCTTTATTTCTGTAATCAGCTATAGGGCTTGTGGCATAAAGTTCCCAAACTAACTCCCAAAGGTCACTCTACATGGAGTTTCTAAATAAAATTTATACAAAGTGACTCTAAATGTTTAAAAACATAAGACCCTAGAAGCCATCTGGTCTACCCCATGCCATGACTCTCTAATGTTCTCTTAAGTGACATCTGTGGGGACTATTACACAAGCTACAACATGAGAAAGTTCCTCCTATTGCAAACAGGTTGTTTTCTTATGGGCTTCTATTGTTTTCTATTGACTTCTCAGAACATGGTGGATTAGCTGGCCTCTACATACACCCATAAGCACTGGAGCCATAGGTTGTTTCATCTGACTTTGGTTCTTTCAACTGTCTCTCCTCTAATGTTTTTGGTTATCTGCCCCAGGTTACAGGACTCAACAGTAACTCCAGATACTTAATTTTTGTTGTTGTTGTTGCTTTTCTATTTATTTGAGAGAGTGTTTCCCTGTGTAGTTGTAGTTGTCCTGGAACGAGCTCTGTAGGCCAGCCTGGCCTCAAACTTGGAAAATCACCTGCCCTTGCTTCCTGAGTGTTGGAACTAAAGCCATGGGCCACCACACCCAGCTCAGATACATTTAATTCAATTTTTTTTCATTTTATTTATTGTGTGTGAGTGTGTGTGTGTGTATGAGTGAGCACAAGCGCGCTGTGTGTGGAAGACAGGGCACACATATGGAGGTTAGAGGACAACACTGGTGTTGGTCCTTTCCTTGACTTCACATGTGTTCTAGCGACACAAACTTAGGTGTCAAACAGCAAGTGCCTTTACCCGTCTTGCTGGCCCTTAACATTTTTCTTTCTTGGACACAAGGCCTCACTATGTACCCCTGGTTGGCCTCAAAGTCAGTGATTATTCTGCCTCTACCTCCAGAGTCACCAAGCACAGGATTCATGGCCTTTAATTTTTTATAAGCTACCATCAAGCTAATTTTTCTTTTCATGGTTAAACAAATTCAGTTTTATTTATGGAAATGTATGTATGTTTGTTTGTTTTTTTTAGTTTTTTTTGTATGTATGTTTGTGTGTAAATATATGTATATGTGCATGTGGGTGTCTAGGGAGGTCAAAAGGTGGCCCTGGAAACCCTTGGGGCTTAAGTTTCAGGCTCATGTGTGCCACCTGGGTGCTAGAAACTGAACTCAGGTTGTCTGGAAGAGTAACAACCTTTCTTGACCACAGGGCCATCTCTCTAGAATGTTGCTATGTAGCTCAGGAGCCTTTTCCCGATTACTAACATTAACTTCATCTTACATTATTACAAATATAAGACGACTTAGAAACACAGTCAACTCATTTCTTTATTCAAATTAGTCATTACAAATGCTTGAAATACAGGGACAAGGAAAGAAGACAGTCTCACCATACTCCCGAGAACTTATAGTACTAGATGTGCCCATGTTATCAAAGGCCCAAATGCTTAACTCTTCCTAGTGTCCCTTCTATCTCATCAATGGCACTGTCAAATGTTCTGCTAAATTTATTTTTACTGGAACCAGCCAAGTTACAGATTCTGAGAGGAATAAGAGAGGGGGGAACATTCTTTGCCTTTTTTGTGATGGCTATCAGCTTGACGTGGTGTACCAATCAGTTCTTCTTAACTTGATACAAACTAGGGTCACCTGGGAGAAGGGACCCTCAACTAAGAAACTGCTTCTTCAGACTGGCCTGTGGCATCTCTGTGGCACATATTCCTGATTTCTGGTTGCTGAAGGAGGGTCTAGCCCAGCGTGGGCGGTGCTTTCCTAGGACAGGGTGTCCTGGGTTGTCCTAAGGAGGCAGCAACCCAGTAAGCCGCTCTCCTCCAGTTTCTTTATCTCCTCCTGCTTCAGTTCCTGCCCTGACTTTTCCCAGGGCTCGAGTGTGATCGGGCTGTGTGAGCCAAAGATATCTTTTCCTCCCTAGGTTGCTTCTGATCAGGGTGCTTTATCACAGGAACAGAAACTAGGACACTCGGGCAGCAAACCGGTAAACATCAGTTATTCTCACGTTTCAGCTGAGCCTGTCCCACTGCTACTGAAGGGGAAACCCAGGGGATCTGCTCTTGATCAGACCAACAAAGGGGTGCACCGCAGCCATGTCAGTAACAGTGGTTCTGGAAGAAACTGGCAAGTGAGTCAGTGTGGAAGATTCACTCTTAATGTAGACATGCCCTGAACAGACCAAAAGGCAAAGACCTGGAACACTACCTTTCTCCTGCTCCTGGACTTCATGACCCTAGGTTGTACCGCTAGCCCCAGACTGACAGTCAGGACAATGCCTTCTCTGGCCCTCTAGCAGACAGACAGCCTGGAACTTCCCAGTGGCTATCATCAAGTGAGCCAGGGCCTCATAAATCCCTTTCTTAGCTCTATGCTATCTGTTCCAGAAGGATCCTGACTAAAACAAGGGTTTGCATGTTTCTTTTTCTTAAAAGCATGAGAACAATTTTATCAGAGTTTAAAAGAAAAACTCTAAAGAAGGTAAGCTGTAGATCTCAGTAGCTGTCCAGGAGGGAAATGGAGAAGAAGAATACAGTAAGCATGCCATGAGTCAGGCATGGAGGTCAGCCACACGGCAAAAACAAGTGAGGTGGTGTGCTCAGAGAAAGCACAAAGAAATCCAAAGTACCAGAAAAAGTACACTTGTGGTCTGGCCTGCATTTAAAATAAAGGGGGGGGGGGGAGCTACACCTCAGAAAGGGGCAGAACCAACAGACCCTCATGGCAGCTGTGTGGCAACTGACAGCTTTAGCATCTTTCTTCCTTCTTCTTCACCTTTGACATGGATCATTTTTTAGTGGTGAGAATGTTACATATCTACCATTATAGGAATTTTTTCCATTATTTTTAATTAACTAAATTTACATACCCACCACAGTTTCCCTTCTCTCCTCTCCTGTTCCCTTCCTCTTCCTTCCCTATCTCTTCCTGCTCCATCTCCATTCAGAAGGGGTAAGACCTCTCAGGGGATCTGAGGCAGGACCAATCTCCTTCCCCTTGTATCAAGGCTGAACAAGGCATCCCACCATAGGAAATAGGTTCCAAAGAGCCAGTTCATGCCTCAGAGACAGGTACTGGTCCCACTGCTAGTGACTCCACAGAAGACCAAGCTACACAACTGTCACCCACATGCACAGGGCCTAGGTTGGTCCCATGCCGGCACCCTAGCTGTTCATCCAGAGACTGTGAGCTCCCAAAAGCTCGGGTCAGCTGTCTCTGTGGGTTTCCCCATCACATTTGGACCCCTTGCTCATATAACCTCTCCTCCCTCCCTTCAACTGGACTCCTAGAGCTTGGTCCAGGGCTTGGCTGTGGATCTGTGCATCTGCTTCCCTTAGTTACGGGATGAAGGCTCTATGATAACAATTAGGGTAGTCACCAATCTGAGGAAGGCCAATTCAGGCACCCTTTCCACTACTGCTAGAAGTCTTAGCTGGGGGCATCCTTGTGGATTTCTGGGAGTTTTCCTGGCATGAGTTTTCTCCTTAACCCCATAATGGTCTGCTAACAGCTTTAGCATCTTGAGCCCTCTCCTTGGCTGCTGCCAAGAGAAATAACTATGCTCTTCCCTGCCCACCTTCCTTATTCTCTCTTATACCAGTCCACACTCCCTTCTCCTCAGCGAAGTCCTCCCCCTTACCACCAATGACATCCACAAATGTAACAAAAATAATGGCAAAAAGTCTGGAGAATGGGAAGTAATGGCAGAGGATTCTAACTTTCATTTCCTCTTCTCGGGCTGGCATCCAACTTATAGGCTGAAGCAGTCCTCCAGCCTCAGCACTTGGGATCACAGGCCCATGATACTGCAGTGGGGTAGCTTTTAATTTATTCTCCTGACTACATTCCTTTCCAGGACCATAAAATTATATATATTATACATATATATGTGTGTGTAATGTGTATATTATAGTACATATATAATTAGAGAAATTTATACACACACTCACACTTACACACACTTTTATATAGAGCTTTCTATGTAGCCCTTGGTGGACTGGAACTAGCTTTGTAGGCCAAGCTAGCCTTGAACTCACAGAGATCTACCAGCCTCTGCTGGGATTAGCCATTACATGTGCTATAAAGAAAGTTTTAAGACTATAATTCAAATATTTATTTATTTTTCCCTTGCTTTACTCTTGGTTACTGATAACTTAATCACATTACACTTGTTTTAAATATTTGGCTCAAACATGGAACTTACTTTTATGTTTGGGGTAGATAACATTAAAACCAGGCAGGGGCATCACCACATCATGGATGGAGTAATTATTAACATCATCTTCCTCAATATAGGTGGCTGTGGCTGCAAATCCACAATCATAGCAGGTTAAGAAAAAGCATTTTTATGAATTCACGATCCTAAAATTATATATATCTCAGTGATTTGAAAGCACAAGGTGTCCAGGTGCAGAGGCCCAGGAAGCTCAGAATCCCTCCTTTTTTAATCAGCTGGAATCTTGAACAAGGAGCTAAATCTTGTAAAAATCAGAATACTTCCCAGTAGCACTACAACAGAACAACGCAGGGAAAGTGACTGGTATTAAGACCAAAACACAGTTAATGTTTGATAGCGGACAGGATATTAGCATTATCTTGTGTGTAAGGATGCCTTGCCTGCATGTATGTTTGTGCATCATGTGTGGTAAGTGTCCCCGGTGGCCAGGAGAGGACACTGTATCTCTGAAATGCAGTTATAGACAGCAGTGAGCTACCATGTGTCCTGGGAATCAACCTGGCTCCTCTGGAAGAACAGTCTATGCTCTTTATAGCCGACTCAACGCTCTAGACCCATATTAACATTTATGTTAATGTTTCAGACCATTCTGTTACATACTTAGTAAAGAAACTGCCTGATGACACGATGAGATGCTGTGGCACATCCACAAATATATAAATATATATTAAATATATAAATATACGTATTTTGAAGACCCAGATTCATGCTTGTAAAGGGCTTTGGGCAATTGTAGCCCAAAGGTTATTCTGTTATACTACCCAGACTTAGGTGCTTATTCAAAACACATACGTATTTTTTCACTGGTGATTAAAAACTATCTGCCTGACCTCATGTGACCTTCCAACTCCCACTTACTACACATTTCTTTCTTAACTAGTAGCCACGATGGATTTCAAAAACACTGCTATAAAGTATCTGAGTCCTAATCTGTCTGAATAACAAGAGTATATATGCCATACCTCCTTTGAGAACAAGGTCCCCTGGGACAGGTTTCAGCCCATAGTCTTCTATCCGTTTGCTTACCATATTATTCCACACATAGCTCTGATAACTATGGATATACATTAAGCGATTATTTCTTGGTATCTGCAGAGAAGGGAGAAATAGGCAAAACCAGAACAATCTTGAGCATTTAAAGTGTTGTTTCCCCAAATATTTTACTCATTTAATGGTAATCCCAGCACAAGAAACTCAGACTGGGTCTGACTGTGGGGCTGGAAATGCAGCTCAGTGAGGAAGCACTTCAGAGTGTCCTGTGTTCTACACGCAGATATGAACTGTGCTTACCAATATGGCACCTTGATTGAAAACATGCTAACAGGAAACCACTTAGCCACTTCCTGTTGAACTCCCTTCCTGAGGCACTCTAAAGCTCCAATGAAGATGGTTATACAATGGAGTCATATCGATGGCTCAGTAGGTAAAGGCACTTGCCTTGAACTGACCACCTGAATTTGATCTCTGGGGACAGACGTGCTATAAAGAGAGAATGAACTCTTGAAGGCTGTCCTGGCCCGTGTGCTCAAGTCCATGACCATGCTCTGCAAAGCACAGACACAAATTAAAGTTCTAAAAGACATGACGCCCCCCCTCCCTTTCGGTTTTTCTTTGTAGCTTGGAAGTTTGTTTGTCTTGGAACTTGCTCTGTAGATCAGGCTGTCCTCAGATTCACAGAGCTCTACCTGCCTCTGCCTCCCAAATTCTGGGATTAAAGGCGTCTGCAACCATCGCCCGACTGAGTTCTAAAACTTTCAAATCCCACTCAATTACATTAAATTCAATTAGCAATTATACTTTCCTTAGACACTTTTTTCTAATAAACAAGACCAACATCCCCTCCTCTACCAGCTCATCACCTTTCAGGGTCAGAATGAGGTACACTCGAATACATTTCTTTGAAGACCACTGAAGGATTCTTACTTGATGTCCTTTCAAGTGTTTTAAAGATTATGTTTAAAAAGCATTAACCGCCTCGAGTCATTGCCTGACTTCACAAATTGCACTCACTATGCCAAATGCAGAGACTATATTCTTCATTCCATATTTTGAAAGTCCTCGAAGCAGCTGCCCTTCCACACACCTTTTGACAGGTAGCTTTTTGAGGGCAGAGGCTGGATCTTTGTTCTTGGCCCATTCTTCTCTGCATTTCACCAAGTACCCCTTTTCAGCTATGGGAGAAGAGAAGCTACGATCAAACTTGGCCAACAGAAGAATGTGCATCACTTCACTTGCCTCATAGGGAGCATAGAACTGGGGGAAAAAAGCACTGAAGGAGCTCATAGCTGCCCCAAAGCAAGACCATGGGCCCCATACATGAACAGCAAGAGTTCATCATCATCTCAGCTAAGGAGGTTTTTCCTTCTCTTTGCCTCTGTACTGCTTGCTTTAAAATTAAAAACAGATTTTTTTTTAGCTTGAAAATAAATAGTTACCTAAAATGAGTACTAATATTTTGACATTTTATAAAGTATCAGTGAAATCCCTTTTTTAAGTATAGTTTTAGAGATATTTCCTGGAAAAATTTTAGTCATTATACTATGCTTTAACAAAATAGCCACACATATATATATAATCTATAAACTCAGAGAATTTGTAGTAACTGAAGAGAAATGAACATACATTTTAAAAAAATAAAGAGCTAGAACCAGGAGATAGTTTTTAAAATTTCAAAATTATGTGTAAATTGTGAAAATGAAATGGCATTTAAAAATTAGAAAAAAAAACACTAAGAACTTTAAAATAACAACCTTCAGTTACTTTTACTTAAAGTAATTCCATGAATATCTAGCTATACATTCTATGCATTTTATTTCAACACAAATCTTTTTCTCACCTCCAGAATGGGGTTTCAGTATTAAATCCATGACTTCTGTCCAGGAATTCTGTAGAATAGCTCTAGAATTAAACAGGATTTACTGGCTTATCTTTGCATAAGATAAGCTTTAAATGCTCAGTTGTTAAGACGGTAACAAGAAACACTTATTAGCTCATTCAATTTAAAAGCATGTAGGAAAATGATGACACAGACTTTAGTGACCATTGTCTACCATAAAAGGCTTCTCTGGGGCTGGAAGGAGGGCTCACTTATCAAGAGTGCTTACTGCTCCTGCAGAGGGCTTGAGTCTGGTTCCCAGCACCCACATCCAGCAGCTCACAGCTGCCTGGACTCCAGTGGGTCTGCTGCCCTCCCTATATTCAGCACGCACAAACCCACACAGGACAAACTCTGCAGAAGACCTGGATTCAGTATCTGAATGCCCAGTCATACACGGGACAACTATTTCATCTCCTCCAAAGAGCAGGGAGCACCAAAAGAGGAGTGGGAAGAATGTAAAAGCGGGAGGCAGAGCTGAGGAGAGAGCTGACGTCTGAGCATGAAATGACTGTCGCACTCCTGAACACACAGCAGCTGGGACTGCTCACAAATGGTCACAGAACGGAGTCGGGTCATGCACATTCAGCGAGGAGTGGCCCATGCTTCTGTAAACAACTCTAATGAAGCTCAATGGGACACAGCTGGGATACACGTAAGTAAATGTGGAGAAAGCTGGGAAGGAGCAGATGATTAGAGGAGGGAGGGAGGGAGGAAGAGGGTGTGTGGGGAGAGTATGAATGAATAGGTACACATACGAAAATAATGAAACCAATTGGAGTATGTAATTAATACATGTCAAGAAAAAAACATTTAAAAAAGCTCCAGTTGTCCTTTTGGTATGGGGTGGAAGAGATTTTCATCTATTGTCTTGATATATTCTGGATTCATCTTCTGTTTGACTGTATGCTGAGACTTGGCATTTCCCCTTAGGAAATCCTATGGTGATATTGTAAGTTCTATGAAGGCAGAAAACAGTCTGATGCTGTGAAAATGAATTGTTTGGAACTAAGTTGGGCACATTACACAACTTCTGTTTCTGGGTAAATCTAACAGCATTTTACTAATCAATTATTTGTACTAATTCTCTTTGGGATACAAAACTATAGAGTCATATGGCTGGGCTTCTGCTTTACCTAAAAATGCAAAGATTGATAGAACCCTTCCTTAAAGTATCTGTGCTACAACAATCAGCATCTGTAGTATGCTTATCTGTATTGTCTATTAGTTATTATAGTGGCTTTTCCTTCCGCAGTGCTGGTCATCTATCTGGTCTAGGGCTTCGTGGGTGGTAGGCAAGCACTCTATTAGCTGAGCTGTGGGAACCCAAAAATGTGAGCCTATTCCACCTTGTGTGAAGATCAGAGAGTTTGAGCTTATTTTTGCTCTTTCAAAGTTTTTTTTTTCTTTTTTTCTTTTGGTGGTTTTTTGAGACAGGGTTTCCTTGTAGCTTTGGAGCCTGTCCAAGCCTGTCCTGGAACTAGCTCTTGTAGACCAGGCTGTCCTCAAACACACAGAGATTCACCTGCCTCTGCCTCTCGAGTGCTGGGATTAAAGGCATACACCACCACCACCAGGCTGGCCTGGCTCAAAGTTGTTGATAACAGGTAGGCTACAAGATGAGCTATCCTGACCTAGGGTGTGGTTATTTGGTGTTTTGGACCTGGTCCATAGAGATAGAGCCGTTCCACCCTGACCAAACATCAGAGAAGTCCAGAATCTTCTGCTCCTTCTTTTGAAATAGGAGGTTTGACTTAGGGAGTGGCTGATTGCAGGATACTTGGTCTAGGGCGTGTTCACTGTCCCAAACATCAAACACTTTTCTCAGGAAATAATGGCTTGAAGTCTCAAGTATTGAAGCAAGTAACTGTACTGGTCATCCTTTGTGTTCTGTTAGAGCAGTCTTTTGTACTGGGGTATAAAAGTGTATGGAAGATAAATGTGGGGGAAAATTTAGTATTCAGTAATTTGCCGAATCCTGTGTCTGTTTCTGCTGTACCTCTGGTCTTTCTATCTAACATTTCTAATCCTCACGCTCCTAACCTGAAAAGTAGAAGTCACCCAAAAGGCGGCATATGACTCTGAGCCACATTCTAGTCCTAAACTTTCCTCTTGCTGCTCTTGTTCTGAATTAGCAGACAGATCCTTCTATGCTGCCCAGGCTGGTCTGGCCTTTCACAGTCCTCATCGGCTGCCCAGGTAGCTGTCCTGGACTCCACTGTGCCTGTCTGGCCTTACTTTAGAGAAATTTCTATTTATTAATGACTTAGCACATTTTAAGCCTAGAAACAGGTGCTGCATAAACACCGTCTGCATTCCCAGCCTTCCATGGAGTTGGCATTATTTCTACTTCACAGGGGAGCAGTCTGAGGCTCAGAACCCAGTCCTCACTTTACAACACTGCCCAAGAGGGAAAGGAGCTGCTGCACAGCAGACCAATCCCTTGGCCCTTGTAAAATCATATAAGCAGATACAACTTGATACTGAAAAACTGGGCAGAATGAAGAACAAATGTTCTCAGAGAGCCTTCAGTTTGTAGCCCGTATCACTCTAAATCCTGTATGAATAGTTACTTTACATAACAGTCTCTGCTGAACAGCAGGATTCTCACAGTATGTTTGTGAAACCAAGTAGTATTTATTGATGAGATTTCTACTCTAGTTTACTCTGGAGAGCATGCCTTGAGTCTGTGTTACCAGCTTTTTACACTTGGCCTCTTACCTGCTGAAAA
This sequence comes from Microtus obscurus, assembly GCA_963919715.1. NCBI lineage: Eukaryota > Metazoa > Chordata > Mammalia > Rodentia > Cricetidae > Microtus > Microtus obscurus. The sequence goes on from CAWTZC010002514.1 coordinate 41,217,342, forward strand.
GTAAAAGAGAACCCAGGTGTGGTGGCACACACCTTTATTCTTGGCACTCAGGAGGCAGAGGCAGGCTGATCTCTGAGTTTGAGGTCAGCCTGGTATATACATAGTTGTAAGGGTCTGTCCTGTCCGTTTAAGAGAAAAGCCAGGCCCACTCACCCCTCCACCCCCACCCCAGTCTGCTCTCCTCCACCCAATTTCTCTCTCTCTCTCTCTCCTTCCCTCCTCCTTCCCCTCCCCCCTTTTCCCTTCATAATCCACTAAATAAATATCCAACCTCACTCTGCATGGCATGCCTATCCGTCGTCTGACTCTTATCCTCTCGTGGGACTGGCTGCCCCGCTGAGGTCTCTCACCTGCCGCGTGGCTCCCTGCCTGGGATCTGTTGCCCCTCGGGGAACAGTGCCATTTTACTTTTACCATTACACAGAGTGAGTTCTAGGACAGACAGGATTACACAGAAAAACCCTGTTTCAAAAAACAAAAAACACCAAAAAGAAAAACAAACAAACTAAAGTAAAAGAGACCCCTTGAAAGGGCGGTGAAGAGTGGTAGGAAAGACTTACTATTTAGGTTATATCTTCAACTGTGCACATGTATGTGTTATATATGTGCCTCTAGAAGCCAGATACCCTCCTCACGGGCTCTCTCGCTGAAAGGCTAGTCTTGTTGGCTAGAGAGAGTAAGGGATCTGCTTTGTCTCCACCTTCCCAACACTGGGGTTATAGATGTGTCCTACCACACTCAGCTTTTGAGTAGCAGTGGGATCTGAACCTAGGACCTTATGCTTGTGTAGCAAGTGATTTACTGAGCTGTCTCTCCAGACCTCTTTTTCTTTTTTAGAAAACATACTGTTGCATACATTAACTGAAATAAAACAAATCTTACAAAGAACTTATGGATCAGTAGTACATTTGTCCTAAACACGACAGAATCCTGAAATAATCAATACACCATTAACAAAAATTTTACTTCTCTGTTATGTGAGAATAAATAATATCCTTTAAATAGAAATTACAAAATTAAATACAAACTTTTTGACCAACGAAAACTTTTTGAGTCTTCTTCTAGATAAACATTAGAGCTGATTATGGTGGCGCACACCTTTGATCAAAGAACTCAAAAGTTAGAGGTAGGTCATTCTCTGTAAGTTCAAGTCCAGCCTAGTCTACACAGTGAGTTCTAGAACAGCCAGAGCTACACAGTGAGACAATGTCTCAAAAAACCAAGACAACAAAACTCCAAAAAATAAAAAGCTAAAAGTTAGAAATCAATTACTTACCTTCCAACTTGGTACGTAGGGACAGCTGTGGTCCCAAACCTTTGCATACCATAGTAGTTAATGAAGCCGGTCTCCTTCAGAGACTGCATGGCTTGCTGTACTTGCTCTTCAGTTCCTGTTATATTCCTGTAGGGTCCCAAATTGACCAGAGGAAAAAATGGTCAGTAATCTCATTTTATGATGCATACCATAACAGTGGCTTCTATCTCTCACCTCTGCAACCTTTTCTAACCTTCTGAGGACTTTGCTGGTTTATTATTTTAATCAAGTTTTTTTTTTTTTTTTTAAAAGACAGGATCTCTCTGTCCTGGAACTTGTGTTGTAGATCAGACTGGCCTTGAACTCACTAAGACTGCCCTGCCTCTGTCCTTTAACCCTCAGTGCTGGGATAAATGACATGAACCACCAATGCCCATCTCATTTTAATCAGTTTTAAGTGAAAATTATTATAAGATGAAGAACACGTACAATGTGGTGCAGATTTAACTACGTAGTTACCAAAATTGGAGGGGCTGGAGAGATGGCTCAGAGGTTAAGAACAGTGCCTGCTCTTTCAAAGGTCCTGAGTTCAATTCCCAGCAACCACATGGTGGCTCACAACCATCTGTAATGGGGTCTGGTGCCCTCTTCTGGCCTGCAGGCATACACACAGATAGATATTAAAAAAAGAAAGGGCTTGAGAACATGTGACTATTCCTCATCAGTGACACCCCCCCCTCCAGAGATGGAGTTTGTTTCTTTGTCTTTCTCATTCTTTCTCTCTGTCCTGTTTGCCTTTTTCTTTCTCTCTTTCTATGTCTCTCTCTCTATGTTTGCTTGTAGAATGTGGGCCTCAACCTCATGATATGTCTGTCTTGACCTCTCAATGGCACCACACCTGACTTAAATCTCTCTAAAGTCAAGATATGGCTCACAGCAATTATTCAGATGGGCGAGTCTTTGTGCACTTATCCTTTACAGAAAAAAGGAGCAGAGAAAGGATCATGAGATCCTGCAGAAGGCAAGGGCACACGCAGAAGGCATTAGGTGCACTTTTCCTTCCCCCTTGGATTTGTCTTATGGGTACCAGTACTATAATGAAGAGATTTCAACACCAATGGGAACATAGAAGTAAGAGATGTAGAGGATTCTAGGTTCAAGGGATGAACCAGTGGATTTTCCTTCTTCTCGGTGTTTTTGTGTTTTCCGAGGTTGTCTTTTGGTTATAGGTTTACAATATTTTTTCTTACTGGACCAATTATGACTAAACCTTTTTTAAATGTTAGAACCCACTCTTTACCGTTCTGTGGGATTGCTGTTTGTTACCGTTCCCTTTGTTACCTCCTGCCTACAGAAAGTAGTGCATTTCCTCATCCTTTCAGAACATATTGAAGATGTCCATAGCTACAATCATACAAACCTGTATCCTACCATTTTACAGAAGTGTTCTCATGCTGTTAAATTGTTTCATTAGAAAGTCTTTATCTTGGGGCTGGAGAGATGGCTGAGTGGTTAAGAGCATTGCCTGCTCTTCCAAAGGTCCTGAGTTCAATTCCCGGCAACCACATGGTGGCTCACAACCATCTGTAATGTGGTCTGGTGCCCTCTTCTGGCCTGCAGACATACACACAGACAGAATATTGTATACATAATAAATAAATATTAAAAAAAAATTTAAAAAAAAAAGAAAGTCTTTATCTTCCTCAACAGAAAACCTACACAGAACAGCAATTACTACACTGAAAAGTCTTTGTTCTTTCTTTAACTCTCCTGAGTTGTAGCACTTTCTTTCTTTTAAATACTTTTATTTATTTATTTATTTAAAAGATTTATTTATTTATTTACAACATTCTGCTTCCATGTATGCCCGCACGTCAGAGGAGGGTGCCAGATCTCATTACAGATGGTTGTCAGCCACCATGTGGTTGCTGGGAATCGAACTCAGGACCTCTGGAAGAGCAGCCATTGCTCTTAACCACTGAGCCATCTCTCCAGCCCTATTTAATTTTTTATTTTATATTTATTTATTTTTATTATTTTTTGAGACAGGGTGTCTCTGTAGCTTTGGAGCCTACCCTAGAACTTGCTCTGTAGACCAGGCTGGTCTCAAATGCACAGATCCACCTTTCTCTGCCCCCTGGGTGCTGGGATTAAAAGTGTGCGTCACTATCGCCTGGCTTATTTAGTTTACTTTAATTAAGTGTATGTGTGCGTTTGTCTGTGTAAATAAGTGCAGGTACTCCCGGAGGCAAGAGTCACCGGATCCCCTGGAGTCAGAGTTCCAGGAGGTCATAAATCACCCAAAGCTCAGGTCCTCTGCAAGAACAGCACACACTCTTTACTGCTGAACAAACTCTCTTGCCTCCTGGCCTGGAAAAGTTTTAAAATAAGATTAAGACTTAAACTGCCATGTGGGTGCTGGGAATTGAACCCTGGAAGAGCAGCCAGTGCTCTTAACCACTGAACTTCCTCTCCAATCCAGCACATGCTCAGAGTGGTATATTACTTGTGTATGAATAAATAAAGCTTGCCTGAAGATCAGAATGAAAAGCAGCCACATTGGTCAGCCATACATTCCAGGCAGTGGTGGCACACACCTTTAACCCCAGCAGTTATGCTAGTTAGTCATACAGGCCAGGTGGTCGTGGTGTATGCCTCTAATCCCAGCCCAAAAGAGGAATATAAGATGGGAGGAGACAGGTCTTACTCTCAGTCTCAGTCTGAGGATTCATGGAGGAAGGATCACTTATTTTGATCAGAAGTAGAGGTAAGAGCTAGTTATTGGCCGCTTTTCTTTCTGATCTTCAGCTTGAACTTCAATATCTGACTCTGGGTTTTTATTATTCATGCCACATTTGCTGTTCTTACGGAGGACTAGGGTTTGATTCCTAGTACCCACTGGTGGTTTATAACCATCTGCTCTCTTATGACAGCCATAGGCACCAAGCCTGCATATGGTGCACATGCATGCAAAATATTCATACATAAAATAAGATGAATCTAAAAACAACAAAACAAAACACACACACAGACACACACACAAAATACCCAAATCCTGTAAGGGCTATAAAGAGGCCATCTTTGGCTATATAGCCAGCCAGTCCTGGTTAGCCAAGGTTACATAGTGAGACCCTGCAGAGCTGGAGAGATGGTTCAGATTAAAAGCACCTGCAGCTTTTCCAGAGATCCTGAGTTAAATTCCCAGCAACTACATGGTTGCTCACAACCATCTATAATGAGATCTGGTGTCCTCTTCTGGCCTGCAGGTATATTTGCAGAGCACTCTTACATAAAATATAAATTAAAAAAAATATAGTAAGACCCTACCTAAAGACAACCAACGCATCCAACAAACAAAAAACAACAGCAAAAAAAAAACTTTTCAAAGTTCAAAATACAATATAAAGTTCAATTTCCAGGAACCACATGGTGGCTCACAACCATCTATAAGACCTGGTGCCTACTTCTGGCCTGCAGGCATACATGCAGACAGAACACTGTACCATATAGCACATCACAGTGCCTAAGAATATGGTTTTAATTTTTCCTGTGTCCTTGTTTCTTTTAAAAAGACAGTTACTTCGTCATGTAACAGAGGCAAGGGGCTGAGTTTGGCCTGAGTCTCCCAGTGGCTTCCAGTATATTCATGTTTGTGTGTACACACAGTATATATATGTGTGTCTATATTTGTATATTTATGTCTATGAATATGGGACTGGGGAAGGTCTGGGTGTGGACCTCAGCAACTGAGTTCTACCCCAAAGTTTCAAGTCATCAAACTGTTCCATAGGCCTCTCAAGTTCTAACACACGGGGAAAAGTAATGGTGCACTCTTGCTCTACAGACAGACACACACACACATACATACACACACACACACACACACACCCCTGCATATACACAAAGTGAAGCTACGCAAATTAGAATTCACCTATATAGGGCAGAGACACGGCTCAGCATTTAAGAGCAGTACCCACACTGCACTGCTAACAAGTAGTTGCACCTCTAACTCTAGGGGATCCGATGGCCTCTTCTGGCCTCTGAAGGTGCCCCACAAAGAGTGCACATACGATTAAAACTTTCTCCTCAAGCTAGAGAGATGGCTCAATGGTTAAGAACTGTTTGGCACTCTTAACCATTGCTGAGGGCCAGAGGACTCAAATTTGATCCTCAGCACCCTCATCATGGCTCACAACCATCCATAACTTCCATTGCAAAAGATCTGACCACCTCTTCTGACTTCCAAGGGCACTCACTATATACAGTGCACATACACAGAAGCTGCAAAAACATTCATACACATAAAAATAAAACACAGCTTAAAAAAATCACCTATATAATATCTGAGCTCCTGGAATTCTTTTTATTTCAGTGTTGGGAATTGAGTTTATGGCTTCATACATGCCAGGCAGGCATTCCCCCCTTAAGCTCTTCGGGAATTCTTAAAGCAAAAATACCCCAATACTCTCTGAAGACAATCAACCCCTTGATGGACATCAGCCTGTTTATTTCCTCATCTGAAATGTAGGGAAGCAGACTACCCAAGCTTTTCATTGCTTAACCTCCTCCTCCACTTTTGGTCAGTGCTAGGTACTAACCCCAGGGCCTCACACCTCCAGCCTTGTAAAGTTAAAAAAAAAAGTAATAGAAAAGGTAGGAAGATAGCCATCAGAGTCAGGAAATGGAGAGAACCTGTACATCCAGTTCCATTACTCCCTATGCATCCCCAGGACCTCACATAAACCAGGGCAACCTCAAGTAGGGGAGAGGTGTGTTCCAGTTGTTAAGTCAGTGGCAGGAAAAAAAGGGCACCAGGCTCTTGAATTGAGATGTAAAGGGAAATGTTGAAAGTCAAAGGCATGAGTTAGTCCAGAAACTGTACCATAAATAATTCAAAACAGCACTGGGTTAGCATAAGAAGTGAGGATAAGTCAAAGGAGTTCTTTAGTCAGGAGACAATGCTAGAGAAAGTGACAATATTTCAGAGACGGGAGCAAAATAAAAAGATAAAATAGAAATAAGCAAAAGACAGGAGCAAGGGGCTGGAGAGATGGCTCAGCGGTTAAGAGCATTGCCTGCTCTTCCAAAGGTCCTGAGTTCAATTTCCAGCAACCACATGGTGGTTCACAACCATCTGTAATGAGGTCTGGTGCCCTCTTCTGGCCTGCAGACATACACACAGACAGAATATTGTATACATAATAAATAAATATTTAAAAAAAAAAAAAAGACAGGAGCAAAAATAATCAAGCTCCTGGCTGTCCTGGCAACCCCTGGAGATGGCTTTTAGCCAATGCCAGGAAAGTGTCTCTCCTCTCCCCCATCTCTCTGTTTGTCTGTCTCTCATCACAGTGTCTCACTATGTAGCCCTGCTGGTCTGGTACTGTGTAGATCAGGTTGGACTCAGGTATCTGCTTGTCTCTGCCTCTCAAGTGTGCGTGCATGTATGTGTGTTGGGGGAGAGGGGAAGGAACAAAGGTGAGTGCCAAGCCTTGTTTGTTGAAAGAGGAGCGGCCGGGCTGTGTTCCCGGCATCCGGCCGCCCACATGGTTAGCTTATGCCCCAAAATAATTACACGGAAACTGTATTCTTTTAAACACTGCCTGGCCCATTATTGGCTAGCTCTTCTCGGCTAACTCTTACACCTCGACTAGCCCATTTCTGATAAGGTGTGTAGCACCCCAAGGTGTGCTTACCGGGGAGATTCTAGCCTGTGTCTGTCTGGAATGGGAACATCATGGTGACTCCTCACTCAGCTTCTCTCTCCCAGCATCCTCTTCTGTCTACTCTGCCTACCTAATTTTCTGTCCTATCAGAGCCCAGGCAGTTTCTTTATTAGTTAACCAATGAAAGCAACAGATAAGATACAAGACCCACCTCCATCACTTGTTCTTCTTTAAAAACATAAAATTCACCATTTGGGGGGGGGGGCTAGAGAGATGGATCAGTGGTTAAGAGCACCAGTTGCTTCTTCCAGAAGACTTAGGTTCAATCCCCAGCACCCACATGGCAGTTTATAACTGTCTATAACTCCTGTTTCAAGGTATCTAACACTCTCAGTCAGGCAACCCAACATACATAAGAATACATAAAAATCACTTTTTTTCAAAAAGAGAAAAAAAATCACCATTTTATTTGTTTCCAGGGTTTTTAGTGTATACTCACAATGTGTGCAGTGTATCTCATCACCATGGTCACCCTCATCCACTCAGCCCTGACTCCATGTCTTCTGGCCTTCCCTGTAGTGTGTATTTAGCGTATACTCACAATGTGTGCAGTGTATCTCCATCATCACCACCCTCATCCACTCAGCCCTGACTCCATGTCCTCTGGCCTTCCCTGTAGTGTGTACTTATTTAGTGTATATTCACAATGTGTGCAGTGTATCTCCACCATCACCACCCTCATCCACTCAGCCCTGACTCTGTGTCCTCTGGCCTTCCCTGCAGCCCCTGTAGTTGTTAATGTACTTTTTGTTTACAGATTTTCCCATGTTGAACATTTCATGTGAACAGAAATCAAATAGTGATTTTTTAATAGCCAACTACTTAGTGTAATTTTCTTCCTCCCTCTCTCCATCTTTTAAAAAATATTTATTTATTTATGATGTATGTAATATATTCTTTCTGCATTATGCCTGCAGGCCAGAAGAGGGCACCAGACCTCATTACAGATGGTTGTGAGCCACCATGTGGTTGCTGGGAATTGAACTCAGGACCTTTGGAAGAGTACACAATGCTCTTAACTACTGAGCCATCTTTCCAGCCCCCTTCCCTTCATTTTTTAAATGTCAGGGTCCCCCTGTATACAGGCTGGATTCAAACTTGCTATTCTCCTGCTTCACTCTATAGAGTGTTAGGATTAATGGACTTTGCCAACATGCCCAACAACGCAAAACTCTTACGGTTTATTATGCTATAAGATATACCAGTATCTCACTCTTTTTATATTGAATAATATTCTCCTCCCTCAGTATACAATGGACAGTCATTTCTGCATCCATCCAGCAAAAGTACAGAGCTACTCTTAGTTCTTGAAGGTGAAGGTGCGTATTGACAGTACTATTCACCAATTTTAATGACTGCAGATCAAGTATTTTTAGTTGTAAATTCATATGTAACAATCTTGTTTTTAAGCAATAAGGGTCAACAAACACCTGCTACATAGTAGCCTTTAAAAACAAAGCCGGAGAAATATTGGCCCAAGCTCAGACAGGAGACTGGCACGAACAGGCAGGAAAAGAAACAAGTCAGTCTGAATAAGACAGTTGGAGATCCTGTTTGAAATTACCATGTATTTCAAAGTTGCAAGAAAGTGGACAGAAATGCTGTTCATCCCAGGACTGATCAACGCAGCAATAATTACAATCTCCGTGTGGCAGAATGGGCTTTTCTTATTCACCAGTTCTCATGGGAAAGGTCAATCTGACTACCACACAGATCCATTGAGCAAACGCAGGGTGTAGCCTGTATCTGCGAGATAACTGCAAAGTGCTTTTAAAAGAGCAGCATTTAGAAGGCCTGCTGAGATTACTGAAAGTCAACAGGAAAATGAAAACAAAAAGTCTATGAGGGTAGACCAGTACCCTGATCAAGTCTGACACCTGCTGGCTGGTGAGATGCCTGTTTTTAAACATCAAATTAGCATCCTCACCCAGTTCCAACCAAAGCAACACCTTCACACACACACACACACACACACACACACACCCATTACATGATGGAGAGGGGCCACTGCCTCAGGCCACAGAAGAGGACTGGAATACAAGCAACTGTAACACGGACCTCAACATAAACTATGTATTCCTTCAGGATCTGGATCCTGCCCTCCCTCCTTCTTTCCTTGCCTTCCACCCTCTTTCCTCACCTTCCTTAGCCCTTTCTCCTTCCTCCAGTCTTAATCTACTTTTATTTTGTTTTTTCCTTATTCTCCTTTTAAGTTTAGGATACAAAGTGAATGCGTTTCCTTATGTCATTTTCTTACATATATGTTGTTTTATCACTTATCCTTCCCACCTTCTCTACTGCCCAGTTCTTGCTGATTCTCAGAAACAGTCCCCACCTTTTACCACACATGTTCCTTTTCAATCCCTTTTCTCTCTCTTCCCTCTTGAGGTCTTTTCTTCCCCTCCCATGACACCCCCACACCAATACACTTAAAACCAAGAGTCCACATATGGGGGGGTATAATATTTGTCTTTCAGAGTCTTAGGCATTTTGCATAACTAATGTTCTTCTGCAGTATCTATTTACTGAAAAAATAACAATGCCCCAGAAAATTTGTCTTTCTTGTGTGGATGCTATGATAGCTCTTCTGTATGACTCCAATTTTAGCATATAAGCCATTGAAATGAGTAAATAGGAAGCTTTATTTCTTGCTACATGTCCACAAAACTGCTTACCAGGTAGTAAATGTGTTGTGTTTTGTAAGTCCTTCTAATATCTTCATAAGCTATTTTATTGGCTTGGAAATAACAACCTCCCATGCCCCAAGAATCATCCATCTCATCCTTCTAGAATCAAGACCATTATTAGTTCTCTACCAGAGGCAACACTGCCCCCTGTAGGGCATATTTGACAAGTCTGGAGATGGCTTTAATTTTCACAACTGTATGTGCAGCAGGGACTTATGTGCTTGTTGTACAGAAAGGACAGAGATCAGGGAGGCTGGTAAATATCTTATAACGAATAGGACCAGTTATCACAACAGAGACTTTCCCAGTTGAAAAAGCACATAGCGTAGAGATGAGATGCCTTTATTTAAATTAAAACCACAGCATCCCATCCCGTCATCTGTGCACACTTTCCCTGACTGTCCTTCATAGTCCCAGGTCTACAATCAAGACTAAGGCATACCCTAGTTCATCTCTCATCCCACTCTAGGAGGGTTCTACTTATTTTTCTGTCCTATAACTTTTTTAAAAGTAGAGACCTTCTTTTTCATCTGCATGTCTGTTACAAAATATATTATTCAGTTTTTTAATATTTAATAAACAAGAGAGAAAGGTGCACTGTGTGTGTGTGGGGGGGGGGGATATTTGCCCAGGCATAAAGGGCCTTGCTGGCTTAAACCAGACTAAACTGACTATCTGAGCATGCAGTATGTAACTTCCCTAAATTAAGCCAACATAGGTCTGCCAAGGGGCCCCAGCAACAGCTGCCATGTCATGAGACAAGACGACCCGAACCAGTCTCCTGATACCAGCGCTGCTGCTTCCCCTCCCTCAGGTGGGTGGGGGGCATAGAAGGTTTTCCCTTTTCTAAAATAAACTGTGCTTGCTACAGCCAGCCAGTCTCCCAGAGACCAAGTCATTGACAACCCCCACTCGTCCCCTTCCCCAAGGGAAAGTTCAGTGGGACAAAGCAGCAGATAAAAGCAACAGTGCACTTATTACCTCTCTTTCTCTCTTTTAATGAGCACTGGTGTTTTGTTTGCATATGTCTGTGTGAGGATGCCAGGTGCCCTAGAACCAGAGTTACAGACAGCATTGTGGGTGCTGGAAATTGAACCCAGGTCTTCTGGAAGAGAAGCCAGTGCTTTTAACCACTAACCCATTATTTTATCTATGTTAGCCACATGGCAAGTACCTTTTTCAGTGGGGCAGGTCACATCCTGCTTCTTCAGTGATCTGGGCAGGACTAGGGGAAGAGCCTCCTTCTTCCCAGAATACTCATGTTCTTATTGCCCCACCTCTACTTCCTGTCTAGTTTTCCCACCTATACTTCCTGCCTGGCTATCAGCCAATCAGTGTTTATTTAAAATATGATTGACAGAATATAGACAATACTCCTGCACCAGAGGAAGGTAGAGCACTGGGTCCACTTCAGATGTAGGAGTCTCCTCTGGCTCTGGTTTGAGAGCACCGCATATCTGAAGAAGGAGCAGAGGGAGCTGCCCTCCATCGTGACCGCTGAAGCATGAGGCTGCCTGCTCACATCCAGGTGATCAGGAGGTAGAGAAATAGGGATGGCACAGTTCTGTTAGTGTTTTCCAATACTGCACTCACGTCCCTGAGACGGTACTTAGGGTGGGTCTCTCCTTATCTCCCTCCCCTCGGTTATTCCCCTGTAGACATGCCCTCACAGCCACAGCCAAAGGTGTTCCTTGATAAAACCATAGGCGTTTCTTAACCATTATCAAAATCGACCATCACCATCTTTCTCATCAAAAGTCCATGTCCCTATATTGCCCTTCTGTTGAGCACTGTTCATGGTAGAGTGGTAACGTTCTCGAGATCTTACCCCATTGTTCAGCCATCATGGTGCCATCCCCATTACTTCTGGCATCAGAGTCCACATCTCTGGACTTGTTTCTTTGCTGAGCTGATTCTAGGTCTCGTTCACACCTAAGAACCCATGTGATGCCTTGGCTTCCTCATCTTTTTGTTTTTCTCTTCTATCCGAATTCCCCACATTTCTGATCTCTGTCAGTTCTGGATGGCCTAAGTGCTAAGGACAAAACAGAGTCTGGAAAGAACTTGTGAGCATAGCAGGCGGGTTGCTGCCTTGGTTAGGTAGTGTTGGATGCACCACAAAGGAACAGCCACTCACTCCTTCACGACCTGGCAGGAGGGATCTGAGGAGAAAAGCATCCTGTTGGCCACAAGGAAGAGCGAGCAAATTGTGTGGGAGATAAGAGTGGCCTCAAGCATCTGAGGGCCTGGCAGCTGGCCAGCAGAAAACTGGGGAACTCAGTCTAACGAAGAACCGAGTCCTCTCAATAACAAGTGAGGATCCCGAGTCCCAGATGTGGCCACAGTCCTAGCTGACATCTCACTCCAGATTCTTAAACTATGAGCAGAAGACCCCATTGAAATGTCCCAAGTTTCTGACCCACTGAAAACAACTGGGTTGATTATTTCAAAACTGGGTACAGCCGGGCGGTGGTGGCGCACGCCTTTAATCCCAGCACTTGGGAGGCAGAGGCAGGCGGATCTTTGTGAGTTGGAGACCAGCCTGGTCTACAAGAGCTAGTTCCAGGACAGGCTCCAAAACCACAGAGAAACCCTGTCTCGAAAAACCAAAAAAAAAAAAAACTGGGTACAATTTGTGGTGATTCAGTACACAGCAGTAGAAAACTTATGGAGGAGGTAATAAACCCATCCATTTGATTCTGGAGTTTTCCTACTGGGAGGACTTTGATGATCCAATCTCATTATCTGTTATTCTATTTTGGTCAAGTTTCCTGTTGCTTCATGACTCCGATTGACTAGATTACACCAAGCAGGCCAAGTCTAGAACCAGACTTTAAAAAAAAAAAAATCACTAAATCTCCTGAACCCCCGACCCACGGATGAAAATCCAGACCCTCAAGGCTCATGTAACAGAGTCAGCATTGCCTCAATACCGGAGCCAGATGAGGAACAGTGCGAAACAAGGAAACCAGAGCCCAGCAGCCTCCAGTGAACAGAGACATCAGCAGTGGTAAAAAATCAGATGGCAGCCGCTGGCCTCTGATGCCTCGCTCCTGTGGTGAGATGTAGTTTGAATGTGTCCCTTAGAGGCTCTTCTAATAAAAACTTGGTCCCAGTGGTGACTGGATCCTCAAGAAGCACCATCCTCCGAAGCCACTATCTTGGGACAGTGCTTAGTTTCCTTGAGAGTGAATTATTATGCAAAGAGCAAGACTAGCCCCCTATCGCTCTGACTTCCTGCTTTATCTCGGGTTAGCATCTGCCCTTCCCGGGTTATTGTAGTCATCTGACAGGAGACAGGTGAAGCTGGACCTTCAACAATGTATCTAACAAAAGCAACTTAAAAAAGAAGGAAAGGCTCGCCCCCAGGCTGGCCAGGAAGCAGAAAGGAAAAGCTCCTAAGTGAGCCAGTTTCCATCGCCCCTTTATTCCATCACGGCTCTCCCGCTGTGGGACAGACTGCCCACATTCAGAATGGGTCTTTCCACTAACCCTTTCTGGAAACATCCTTACAGAAAACTTCAGAAATCTGCTTTACTTTCCTAGGGCCTCTTCTTGGTGACGACAGCCTTCAATGCTTTGAGCTAAACACACTTTTCTTAATAAAGTACCCAGCTTTGAATATTTTGTTATACCAACAGAAAACAAACTCATACTACAATATCTGTTGGTTTTTAAGGAATAACAATTAAGAAAACATATTTATATTTACCCAGCATTAATAAAGAAGCTGCCTTGGCCTATGGCAGGGCAGAATATAGGTAGGTGGGGAAATTCTCCTGAATGTAAGGGAGAAAGAAGGCAGAGGAGTCAAGCAGATGCCATGTAGCTGCCAAAAGAGAAAGATGCCAGAAACTTACTGGTAAACCACGAGCCTCATGGTAAAATATAAAATAATAGAAATGGGTTAATTTAAAATATAAGGTCTGGCTAGGAATACGCCTGAGCCATTTGCCAAGGAGTGTTGTAATTAATATAGTTTCTGTGTGATTATTTGGGTCTGGGTGGTTGGGAAACCAATGTGAGGGTCTCCATTTACAAAATAGTATAGGTGGTCATCAGTGTTTCCACCAGTCCTAGGCATATGGGCACATATCAGTAAGGCCAGACTGTGTAGTTCCCTGAGAATGGTAAAATCACTGGGTTATGGACAGAGGTAGGCTTCAAGATCTAAATACTGTTCTTCGAATAACTTCATTTGATGAAGCAATCTAGTCTACCCTGGGCCACTTCTCAAGCAAGCATCATCTTGGCCAAGCTTCCCATTGTCTTTCTGCAGAATGGTTACCATGGAAACAAGACTGTCAAGCCCCACTCAATCCTGTGCAGGGTGACAAGTCACGTGGTTGTGCTCATCCTGTGTGCCTCATCCCTGTCCCCAGAGGTAATGGCAATGATCTCCGTTCCTGTACCCAAGAAATTGCTTCAATAGCAGTATTTATGACTACTACACATCAGCCAGGGGCCACCCTGTCACCCTGACAACTTCATCAAGGTCACCTCTAAAGTCATCTCCAAGACCCACAGCTACCTGACTCCCACCTTCAGGAAAGAGACCATTCACCAAGTCTTCCTATCTGGAGGAATTCACTGACCAGCTTATGGAAACTCACACCAGAGTCTCTGTTTAGAGGACCCTAGGCTTCAGCTGTAGCTATAACATAAGAGTTTTTATACCAGAAAGTATATCAAGTCTAGGAAGGAAGGAAGGGAAGGAGGGAGGGAAAGGAAGTCCCACAAGTATATTCTTGGACCAGATCATGAACATCCTAGCGTTTGTTTTGGGTCTGGGCTGAACTGACAGCTGTGCACGCACCCTGGCTGCATGGATGTCCTTTAAGAGAATGCTAATGAGCTTGAGGTCCCGCAGACTGCAGCCTGGGCTAGGCAGAATATTGTGAGTGTGAACATGTCAGAATCATGTAAGAGCCGAAATGGCCTACGGTTGTCTTTATAGCTCTGTTATCCACCTCATATCTGACGGCCTCGTAACTTCTAAGATAAAACTCTAGAAAGGTTTAGCCTCTATTAACCCTAAAACTAAGACCAACAAAGATAGTAGATTGCCTTAGTGTAGCCCACCTATCTGATCACCCAGATGTGTCTTTTATAAACTTGTGACTGATGGCTTTCTTTGTGACTATAAGTGGTGGCGCACGCCTTTAATCCCAGCACTTGGGAGGCAGAGGCAGGCGGATCTCTGAGTTCGAGACCAGCCTGGTCTACAAGAGCTAGTTCTAGGACAGTCTCCAAAACCACAGAGAAACCGTCTCGAAAAACCAAAAAAAAAAAAAAGTTCCTGTGACCTTTCCATGGTGGAAAGTCATTCTGATCCTTGGAATGATCATTTGAATCCATATTTTCTGACCTATCATGGTCAGAGTAAACCATTTTCTTATTTCCTAAAGCAGAGTTGATTTGTATGGTGACAAAGGAGAAAAACAAGCAGGTTTTGGAACCAGTGCTTAGTTGGGGTGCCAAACTCATCCTTTGGGCAAGCCCTCAAGAGCAGCAATTACTGTTAGGACAGCTTTTACCGTATAGGGGTCATATCACAATTAGTACAGTCACAAATATAGAACCTTTGGACCACAATAAACACTTATCTATGTAAGCAGTGCTACCATCCCATAGTAAAGGAAGTGTAGTGGGTGGGTTAGGATGAGGCTTGTATTTTACCAAGCACTTCCTGCTGGAGAGATGGCTCAGAGGTTAAGAGCACTTGCTGCGCTTTCAGGGAACCTGGGTTTGATTCCCAAACCCAAATGGCAGCTCACAACCATCTATAAACTCCAGTTCCAGGGAATTCAGGAGTCTCTTCCGGCCTACGTGGGTACCAAGTATGCACGTGGTGCACAGACATACATATAAGCTCATTCATACACTTAAAACAAACAAACAAACAAACAAAAAACCCAAGGGTGACCCAGAATGGGAGGGATAGGGATCTAAAGCAGGGAAAAAAATCCAAGATCTGCTGTAGGACTATGGCCTTGTACCCTGTAAAGATTTGTTACTTACTTGTATTTTAATAAAAAGCTGATTAGTCAGTAGCCAGGCAGGAAGTATAGGCAGGGTGACAAGAACAGGAGAATTCTGGGAAGACAATAGAGTCAGTCTGCATTCATCACCCAGCTGCAGAGGAAGCAAGATGAGAATGCCTCACTGATAAAGGTACCAAGCCACGTGGCTAACATAGAATTATGGGCTAATTTAAGATGTAAAAGTCAGTTAATAACCTGAAACTGAAAAGCTTCTGTAAAACAAAGGACATGGTCAACAAGACAAAATGACAGCCTACAGAATGGGAAAAGATCTTCACTAACCCCATATCAGACAGAGGTCTGATCTTCAAAATATACAAAATCAAGAAATTGAACACCAAGATCACATAATCCAATAAAAAAATGGAGTACAGACCTAAACAGAGAACTCTCAACAGAGGAATCTAAAAAATGGCTGAAAGACACTTAAGGAACTAACATCCTTAGTCATCAAAGAAATGCAAATCAAAACAACTCTGAGATTCCATTTTACACCTAAAAGAATGGCCAAGATCAAAAACACCCATGACAACTTATGCTGGAGAGGTTGCAGGGAAAAGGGAACACTCCTGCATTGCTGGTGGGAATGCAAGCTAGTACAACCCCTTTGGATGTCTGTGTGGTGATTTCTCGAAAATTAGGAAACAACCTTCCTCAAGACACAGTAATACCACTTTTGGGTATATATCCAAAGGATGCTCAATCGTGCCACAAGGACATGTGCTCAACTATGTTCATAGCAGCTTGTTTGTCATAGCCAAAACCTGGAAACAACCTAAATGCCCCTCGACCAAAGAATGGATAAGGAAAATGTGGTACATTTACACAATGGAGTACTACACAGCAGAAAAAAAATAACAACTTAAATTCTGCAGGAAAATGGATGGAGCTAGAAAACATTATTTTGAGTGAGGTAACCCAGATACAGAAAGACAATTATCACAAGTACTCACTTATAGGTGGTTTTTAAACATAAAGCAAAGAAAGCCAGCTCAAACCCAATTCCAGAGAACTTAGACAACAATGAAGACACTAAGAGAGACTCACATAGATCTAATCTACATGGGAAGTAGAAAGTATAAAAAGACAAGATCTCCTGAGTAAATTGGGAGCATGGGGACCTTGGGAGAGGGTTGAAGGTGAAAGGGGGGAGGCAAGGAGGGGAGCAGAGAAAAATGTAGACCTCAATAAAAATAAATAAGTAATTCTTTTAAATAAAAAAAAGAATTAGTTAATAAGAAACTCTGAGTTACTAGGCCAACCAGTTTATAATTAACGTAGGCCTCTGTGTGTTTCTTTGGGACTGAATAGCTGCGGGACTGAAAGGGACAAAAACTTCTGTCTACAAAGATCCAAGAAGCAGATTTCTGGGAATGATATTTTGTTTTGTTTTGAACAAGGTCTAGCACAGGAACAGGCTGGCCTTGAACTCTTAGTCCTCTGGCAGCGCTAGGATAGGCGTGTACCACACAGGCTTGAATAGAGATTATCTTAGCCCTCTGGCAGGAGTGTGTAGGAAGATGAGATGGCCGGCAACCTTTTGTGTAGCCAAAGCAAGCCTAGAGCAGTCATAGCACCGTTTCATCGCTAAAAGACATAAGCAGCAGAAATTGTTAGGCTACAGTAGACACTTGCAAAATCAATACATTTGAGGTCAATTTTAAATATTATTTCTGAGTAACGGTTTGGCTGGAATAAATGAAGCTGGGTACTGTGGCACACAGCTGTGATCCCAGCATTTGGGAGATAGAAACAGAAGGATTGAAGTTCAAGCCGTCCAGTCTGAGACACAAAGACCCTTTCAAAACCAAACAGATGCTAAAGGGGGAAGTAAGGAAAAAGGAAGAAATCACAACAATTTAAAAAGCTTAATTGGTTTTCTTGTAACTCTACAATCAAGCACACTTCACTTCATAAAGCAGAGGTTGGGTTTGTAGCCCGAGAAGGCTAAGGAAAGCAGGGAAAAACGAGAAAGTTTATGTACCGTTTCAAAGTCACTTTCTCTGCAAGGTGAGGGGCAGGAGTCAGAACCACAGAAAAGATAGCAGATTGGACAACGTCAGATTACAACTGACACTGGCCAGTTTGGGCAAATTGGCTGTTTTCTCTCAGTGTAGAAAAACAGTTCGGTGGCATTGAACATGTGCATGACCAACTCCATTTTGACCTCTCGTTGAACTGCTAGACCCAGTGAAGTAGCTTAGTCCAGTGATTTACAGAAATGAATTCTTTTCTTTCGTTCCTGTTTGGTCCCCCTCTTTTGCAGTGCTGAGGATAAACTCAGGGCCCAGTGCACGGAAGTGCTCTACTACTGAGCTACACCTCCAGCCCACAGCCACAATTCTTGACATTTATTTCTTCCCACAGCAAACAATTAATAAGCCAAGAAGTAACCAGTCTCCAAATGTACCAGGTATACACCCACCACACAAATCTTGGTGCTTAGTTATTTGAGGAATGGAAAAACCACCACAGCACGGAGCACACCAGGCAGTCGCAGCCTTCTGTGTATGCATTTCTGCTCTGCTCAGGCTGCGTAGATAAAGAGCAGTGTGGGTCGGGGGTGGTGGGATTTAACTACCACTCATTCTGAATTTTACTAAAGAAGGGACAGAGGCTGAGCAAAGAATTAAATGGCATGCATTTGTGCAGACGCGCAGAGAGAATTGAGGGACATGGGAGATGATGATTCCGAAGGAAGTTTCAAATGAGGGCTGTTTCTGCCATCCAAACCAATCCTTCAGAAATCCACAGTTACGAAGTAGTCACGTGTGACTGCTGTCCCTTTGTCAAGGCTTGTCATGAGCAATTTCCCTTTAAATTCTGACAGCCTTAACATAGATAGTATGATGTGATTTGCTGTGTGTGTGTGTGTGTGCACATGCGCGTGCTGACTTTTGTATTGACGGTACACAAGTAACAGGGTTAAGTCTGCTGGGAGCAGTACAAATCAAGCCAAGGACACCAAACCCCACTACTTTTCTATGTCTCCTACTCCGCCACGGTCCCTTGGGAAAAATAGAAGGCAGTTTCACTGAGGAATACTCTTGACAAGCAACACCAGTTATCGATGTTATTAGACCTCAACCTGGAAGTCTTTTCAGGATCTCCGTAAAGAATCAGGAAGTCCCCACAGTTCTGCTGTCTGCGAAGGAAGCTCAGAGGCTATTAATAGGAGAAGTATTTGTGCTATTCTGCCTTGCCAGATGAACCAGATGCATTTCCCCAACTTTTCTTGAAGGAACCGACAAACAATGATTACTCAGGCTTGAGTATTTTGCAAATACTTTCTAAAAATGAACAACTGGCTGGGCATGGCGCTGTACACATTTGCAACCCCAGCGCTCAGGAGGATGAGGCAAGAGGATGCCCATAAGTCCAAGGCCAACATGGCCACGTAGTCCACGCAAGTTAAAGTGCTAAATCCTGTCCCAAACAAAAACCAGCAAACAAACTAATTAATTAATAATAATTAATAAAACCTGACTCTTGGTGTGTTAGCTGGTTTAATGTCTTTTTTTAAAAGTGCTATAAACCACGTAAGTCCTTTTTTTCCCAAGCCGCTTCTGTTCATGGTGTTTCATCAGAGCAATTGTAACTCTCCTTGAGACAAGACCTGAAAGTCACCCTTTGACGTCCACAAGAAGGCATACATGCACACTTGCACAAGAGTGCACACAAGGGGCACACACATGTACCCACACCAATAAACAACGTGTAAGGTTTTTGAAAATGTCAACATGTAATACATGTCTTCTTCTCAAATTTTAACTATCAAAAAAGCTCTAAACTGGGTATGGCAGTGCACACCTATAATCCCAGTACTCGGGTGGCCCAGGCAGAAGCAGCCTGGGATACAAAGCAAAGCCCGTCTCAAGCAAAGATCTTTCTCCATGTTTTTGTTTGTTTGTTTTGGTTTTTCGAGACAGGATTTCTCTGTGTAGCCCTGGCTGCCCTGAAACTTGCTCTGTAGACCAAAAAAAAGCTGGCTTTAAACTCAGAGATTTGCCTGCCTCTGCCTCCCAAGTGTGGGATTAAAGGCGTGCACCACCACTGCCAGCTCTTCATAATGTTTATGTTAACATATCAAGAGTTTCCTATTGGCCTTTTGAAATAAATTATATTTAACACTTAATGGGGGGGGCTGATTCTGCAGTTAAGAGCACTTGCTGCAGAATATGGTTCTCAGCACCCACGTTGGGAGCTTACAACCATCACGAAGTCTAGCTCAAGGGACCCTGACACCTCCTTCTGGACCCCAGACGCAATCACATTCACATGTGCACATACCCACATAAGGATACACACATACCGATAATTACAAACAAAAGGTCCTTTAGGTCAGGGCATGGTGGTGCACACCTCTAGTCCCAGCATGCAGGAGGTGAGGCAGGCAAACAGAGCTTGTTGAGTTAGAAGCCAGGGAATTTCAGGCCAGCCATGACTACTACACAGTGAGACCCAGCCTAAAAAAAAAAAAATCTTTTAACGAAAGAGTTAATGTAGTTAACACACACACACAAAAGAAAAAGACCACCCAAATTTTCTTTCCAATACAGTAACTATTAGCAGCTAAATTCCATGAGATCTTTAAATTGTAAGAGTACAAAGGGTCCTAAGAAGACCCAAGGGGCGGGGCTAATGATGCGGCTCAGTGGGGAGAGGGCTTCTCTACCATGCAGTAGGCCCTGAGTTCCATCCCCAGCACCACACAACACCAGGCAGGGTGGCACAAGCCTACAGCCCCTGCAGCTGGGAGGTGAAGCAACTCCGATGCCAGTCTGGGATACACGAGGCCCTGTCTCAAGACAAAACAAAAGAGACTAAAGTGCCCAAAGGGCACCACACTGGCACAGGGCAGGAAAATCTGGCACCCGGAAGCAGGGTGGCAGAGGGAGCCTGCGACGAGACGCCATGGTGTGTGAGGTTTCACAACAGGGCAGAAAAAAAGAGGCCTGGAATGCGGCTGCTTCTCATGCTGGGGAGAGGCTGGGTAGGGTGGGGCTAAAAGGAAGAGGATGGCATATTACCTGCAGGATGGCCAGGCCAGGCCTGAAGCCAGGGACTTGCTCCTTCATCTGAGTTACCTGGCTCTTCAGTGGCTCCCTTATTTGCCTATGAGGAAAGAAAAGGTGTGAGTTTCCATTTCCTTCACTGGCAAGCTTAAGCAAGGGAGGTTACTGAATGCATCTCTTGGAAATTCAAGTCATCAGCTGTGGTGGGTTTTATCTGGTAGGCCATATCTCATGGCCTTCCCACCAATTCCCCAGGCCTTGGTTTAACTTGGATTGTTCTCTAACTTCTACTAACAGTGACTGAACCAAGAGGTAAGGATAGAGAAGGTTGTTTACAATATCTCAGTTGGAACTGGAGAGGTAGCTCAGCAGTTAAAGATAAGACCCAAGTTGGGTTCTGAGCACCCACGTCAGGCAGCTCACAAGCATCTGTAACCCTGGCTCCCGGGGGATTGGGTTTGATCCTGCCACACACTCACATGCCCACACACAATTAAGCAACAAATGTTAACATCTTAGTTGGGGCGGATACAGTGCAGGGGTAGACCACACGCCTAGTATTGCGAGGCCCTGGGGTCCATCCTCTAAAAACAGAATGAATCCATGGACACTCATGGCGCCGCAATCCCAGTGAGTAAAGGAAAACCTGGACACTTCTGGAAGGCTCTGCTCTTCTTCGCATTTCCACTCCCCACGTGCTGTCCTGAGAAGCCTTTATAGTAGAAAACTCCCGCTTATAACGCCGCTACGCATTTTAGCGTGACCACAGTCACGTGAGGCCAAGGGGCAGAGCAAAGAACGCTGCTCCAAACTCATCATGTATTTATCATACCCTAATTCGAGAAGCAGTTGTCCTTACGAAAGGATTTAGGTCAAGCATAGTGACACACACCTGTAACCCCAGCATCCGGGAAGTTGAGGCAGAAGGGTTGCAGCTTGAAGCCAGCCTGCTCTACACAGCAAGTTTCAAGTCAGGGCTATATGAGGTGAGACTGTCTCCAAAAAGATAAAATAAGAAAAAACCTAGACAGGAGTGGTGGCAAATGCCTGTGACCCTAGCAGGAGCAAAGCAGGAGGATCTGAAATTCAAGGCCATCCTTGGTTACAGAGCAAGTTTGTGGCCAGACAAGAATTCAGGAGACATTTCAGAGGGGAGGATAAGAAAGACAGAGAGAGAGAGAGAGAGAGAGAGAGAACGGAGGAATACCCTTTTAAGAAACCAAGATAGCCGGGCGGTGGTGGCGCACGCCTTTAATCCCAGCACTTGGGAGGCAGAGGCAGGTGGATCTTTGTGAGTTCGAGGCCAGCCTGGTCTACAAGAGCTAGTTCCAGGACAGGAACCAAAAGCTACAGAGAAACCCTGTCTCGAAAAATCAAAAAAAAAAAAGAAACCAAGATAATCAGTGTACCAGGATACGTATTTCCATACATCGAGCAGCCAGACAACTAAACCACACCAACAAATACACATCCAAATTACCCACGGGACCCACGTCTTTTGGAGAGCCGGTTTGTATTTGCCTTATTCGTGCCCACCTTAACTACATCTGACATAAAAAGTTGGCACTCAAGCCTGACTCTAGTTGGGACCCTCCCAGCTCTGCTTCTCCTTGCTTCCTCATCGCCGACGTTGGCAGGTGTAGACAGCACAGGGACGAGTTTATCCTAGTGACCACCATGATGTTAATGACCAGGCTTGGTGGCTCCGGTCAGTAATCCTTGCTCCTCAGGAGGATCAAAAATTCAAGGTCTGTGTGGGCTACAGAGTGAGTTTAGCGTCAATCTGGGCAACTCAGGAGACCGTGTCTTAAAATAAAAATAAAAAGCTGTATGCAGGGCGAGACTTCGATGAGACAGAAACAAATTACTTAAGTTACACAGAAGTATCAGGCCAGCACACATCAAAAAATGTCTCAGTAAAAAAAAATTTGCGTTTTACTCAAAATTTCCAAATTTTATTTCTAGTCAGTGATCTTATTTTTTTCAAAGCATTACTGAGCACAAAGATATAGCTCAAAAAAAAATAGATGGACCATAGGGGTTTTCTTTTGTTTTGTTTTTTGAACAGTGTTTCTCTGTGTAACAGCCCTGGCTGTCCTGGAACTCACTCTTTTTTTTTTTGTTTTGTTTTTTTTTAGCGAGATTTGACCTGGATCATGGCCACCACAGCTCTCCTATGAAATGGATCTCCGTGAGTTTGAGGCCAGCCTGGTCTAGAAGAGCTAGTTCCAGGACAGGAACCAAAAAGCTACAGAGAAACCCTGTCTCGAAAATCCAAAATAATAATAATAATAAAGGGCTGGAGAGATGGCTCAGAGGTTAAGAGCATTGCCTGCTCTTCCAAAGGTCCTGAGTTCAATTCCCAGCAACCACATGGTGGCTCACAACCATCTGTAATGAGGCCTGGTGCCCTCTTCTGGCCTGCAGGCATACACACAGACAGAATATTGTATACATAATAACTAAATAAATATTTAAAATAATAATAATAATAATAAATAAATATTTAATTTTTAGTAGGGGTGTGTGTGTGTGTGTGTGTGTGTGTGTGTGTCCTACTAAAAAAAACAGTTTGGGACCAATCCAAGACTAAGCCAGAAAGGCCCTTGTCATTAAGCATAATGATAATAAATTCAATCCTAGAACTCCCTTGGTAGATGGACTACTCAAGTTGCTCTCTGACCTTGAGTGTAGGTGCAGACACACCAAGTAAATACCTTCCTAAATGGGGAAAAACTACAAATTGTAAAATTAATCCATAAATAACAGTACTTTAACTGCATTAAACTATACTTTAAACTTAACAGATATCAATAGCTATAATCATTTTACCTACCTGATAATCCTGAGGTAATTTTGGGATTATATAAGCAAAATCCCAAGGCTTGCAGAGCAGCACTACTCAATTCTGAGTTCTGGCTGGAAATGTAAGCCTACAAAATCAAAATAACACTCACAGCAGAGAAACCGTTTCTAGAATCAAATCCAACTACAACCCAAATTCAATGCATTTTAATCCAATCAATCAGGCAACCTTTTGGAAGTAAGTGAAAACAGGCAACGTCTGGCAAAGGAGAAGGAACTAGAAAAAGATCTGACTGGAAGGGGTTGGAAAGATGATAGCTCAGCAGTTACTCTGGTAGAATGTCTTGATTTGGATCCCAGTGCCCACATGGCAGCTCACAACTTGCCTGTTAACTCCAATTCATGGGGTTCTGACACCCTCTTCTGGCTTCTATGGTCAAAGCACAGGTACACAGACATACATGCAGGTATTAAAATTTTTTAAATCAACTGAAAGAACATTTTTTAAAAAAGATAAATGACATCTCATGCAAAAGCAAAGAAAAGGCCAACAAATGAAAGATGTTAAAATTATTAGACAGGAAACAAATGGGGACATATCTCCACAATGAGTAAGCGAAGTCTCAAATGAAAAGATGCCATCCTAGGTTTAGAATGGAGCAATGCCGTCTTCCTCTAAGTCTAGGAGAGGGAAGCAGTTGCAGTGTAGCAATTCCCAAGTATCTACTATATATCAGGCATTTTATCTCAATCCTAAAGTTAAAAAAAAAATGAAGAAATTTGGGGCTGGGGATGTACTTTTCAGTTGGTATAGTACTCGTCTAGCATGCATGAAGCCCTGGGATCAATCCCAGGCACTGCATAAATGCAAAGTGGTGGCAAGTGCCTGTAATCCCAGCACTGGGGGGGGGGGGGACGCAGGAGGATCAGAAGTTCAAGGTCATCCTCAGCTAGATAGAAGTCCAAGGCAAGCCTGGACTAGAGACCCTGTCAAAAAAAATAGTAATAATTTCAATGAGGCTGGGATATTTAATTCAATATTTTCATTCTAAAAACAAAGTATTTGTTGAAAAGTGTTGATGGCACGTCATGAAGTCACTAAGTGGTGGAGAGGCTAAGACTACAGACTGCCCGATAGTAACTATGACCACTAAATAAAAGAGGAGCAAGCCAACTATAATTTTAATAATTTTTCAAGCAGGTATAATTATTAAAAATTGATCATGAATGAAAACAAATTAACATGTACTGTGGGTTTTGCTAGTCCCAGCCTATAATCCTAATATTTGAGCGGCAGAGGCAGGATTGTCACCTAACTACCTGGCTTAAGGCCACGGCTTTACTGGAAAAATGTCTCAAAAACTCCCTTGCTCCACCAAAAACATGTATAATTGCCATTTTCAGATAACATACTTGTATACTTGCAAAAAGCAAAGAGATTTTATCTGTGACAACTGTTTTAGGCTTTGAATTAAGGCAGTCCTGAAGACTTCAGCAAACAAACCAGTTTCCTGACCTGCTGCGGGTATAGCTTGATGGTACATAGAAAGCACTTCACTAGCATGCCAGAGGCCCTAGAGTACGGAAATTAAAGTGAGAGAACACAGAAGGTAATTAACAGTACCTGGTGAACCATACTTAATAAAAAAGAGAGCAATCCTGTTAATATAACCGCTGCTATGGTGTATTCGGGGTTAAAAATGTACTGGGTGATGCTAGAGCCCAAGTGAAGAATCATTTACTGGAAAGACAGTCAGGAGTTGCACCTGGAATCCCAAAGATTCAAAATTAAACACAGACCTTTAAAACTGTATAGAGCCGAGGAAGATTTTTCTCAATTTCTGCAATGACTTCTTTTCCTTCTTGTCCAGTCATACGACTTTAAAAGGAAACAGAACACAAGCTTAGGCAAAAAGGACAAACAGAAAAGTACTGTAATCACTTTTAAGAATTACTTTCAGAAGCCCGGCAGTGGTGGCGCACGCTTTTAATCCCAGCACTTGGGAGGCAGAGGCAGGCGGATCTCTGAGAGTTCGAGGCCAGCCTTGTCTACAAGAGCTAGCTAGTTCCAGGACAGGCTCCAAAGCTACAGAGAAATCCTGTCTCGAAAAACCAAAAAAAGAAAATAAATAAATAAATAAATTTCAGGATTGAAGAGGTAATTCAGTGGTTAAGAACTTATACCACTCTGGCAGCGGGCCCACGTTCAATTCCTAGCACCTGTCAGGTGGCTCACAACCACCTGTAGCTCACGTTCCAGATACTGGTATCCAATATTAAGAACTTTTAAGTTTCTGAAGATTGCTTTCAAGCCCTTGGAAAAAACCAATTCCTTAAAAATGCTTTAGAGTCTATAGAAAACATACTGTAAACTAATCAAAAATAAACGGTAACTTGATCCAGGTGGTGGTGGCACACGCCTTTAATCCCAGCACTCGGGGGCAGAGGCAGGGGGATCTCTGAGTTCGAGGCCAGCCTTGTCTACAAGAGCTAGTTCCAGGACAGCCTCTAGAGCTACAGAGAAATCCTGTCTCGAAAAACCAAAAAGAACAAATAAGCGATAACTTGCACAATTTATTCAATTTTTGACTCTTTTAGAAGAGAAAAGGAAATGACTATCCCTTTCCCTAGTCACATATTTTCTAATTTTATGGTCATTTGCAAAATTTTAGAAAAATCTCTGTAGTCTTTCAAATAAAGTAAAAACCAGGTTCCTGGCTCTATGGGGAGGGGGGTAAGTAGACGGGTGGAGGTGGCGCTTGCCTTTTATCCCTGCACTCGGAGGCAGAGGCAGGAGGATCTCAGAGTTGAGGCCACCAGGTCCCCGGGACAGCCAAGGCTATGACACAGGAGAACCCTGTCTAAACGGGGGAGAAGGGGACAATTCTGGGAGCGACTTGAAGGCTTGCGCACCTACACCCTCAACCCGGAGAAGGCGTCCGCAGGATCCTAACTTGGGGGCGAGCGGGGACCCCCTGCCCCTAACTACAGCAAACCATCCCGGACCGCCGCCAACTTTCGCACCGCGTCTGGGGCTCACTGGGAGAAGCGGGCTCTCTTCAAACTCCTTCCCAGCTCAAACTTTTCCTCAAAGCTCCCGCTTGCCAGCAAAACAAACAAAACAAAAAAAGCGCCTCCCCAAGAAGCCCTCAGGCGCCGCCGCTGCGCCCCGCATCGTCACCTGGCAGGCATGGCCCAGGGCGGCGTCCGTCTGCTCGCCGGGAAACGCCGAGGGGTCCTCCCAAGTCTCCAGGAGCCGCTCCAGGGGGCTGCGACCCGCGGCCGTCATCTCGGCCACCCTGAAGCGAAGCCGGAAGACACCGGTGACCGGTGGCACGGCTCGCCCGGCGCCCTCACCTGCACGCCGGGCCGCGCGCTCGCAAGGCCGCCCTCCCGCCCGTCCGCCCGCCTACCCGGTTCCCGCCGCCGCTTCTCTCAGGACAGCGCGGCCGCGAGGGGGCAGAGGCAGCGCCGGCCGAGCCTCCCTCCCGCGCCTCACCCCACGCAGGAAGTCCGCTCTGCTGCTTTCCGCCCAGGGCCGCCGTCCGCTCCGGCTCGCGCTATTTACTCACGTGTGCCGCCTGCTCCTCCACGACCAAGATGGCGGCGGAGGGCGGGCCCACAGCGGTGCGCGGGAGCCGGGCAGGCCTGGCGGGAGAGGCTCGAGCCAATCCAACGGGCGGCAGCGGTGCGCCAGGCTGCTCGGTGGCCTGCCGCCCGCCCCCGCCCCGTGGGTCACCTCCAGGTGGGGGGGTAGCCCCGGGGGCAGGGGCTGGAAATCGGGGGTGGGTGGGGGCGCTCGACTCCACCTGATCCAATCCTGGGCTCCGCCGACCAAGTTTGCAAACTCCCAAGGACGGCGCTTTCTAGAAAGACCAAGCCAATTTGATTGAAAAGTCGATGTCAGGCTGTTAGGCTTGTTGTTATTGTTGTTAGGTTTTTTGTTTCCTGGGAGTCCAATGCTGAGCCTTGCGCCTTGCAACCCCAGCTATTTCTAAGCCACACGCCCGAGCCCTAGGGGTAAGTCACGGGCACCCTGTTATTCATTAAAAATGATTACCGAGGGGCTGGAGAGATGGCTCAGAGGTTAAGAGCACTGACTGCTCTTCCAGAGGTCCTGAGTTCAAGTCCCAGCAACCACATGGTGGCTCACAACCATCTGTAATGAGGTCTGGTGCCCTCTTCTGGCATACACACAGACAGAATATTGTATACATAATAAATAAAACAAATATTTAAAAAAAATGATTACCGA
Source organism: Microtus obscurus (assembly GCA_963919715.1). Lineage (NCBI taxonomy): Eukaryota > Metazoa > Chordata > Mammalia > Rodentia > Cricetidae > Microtus > Microtus obscurus. Next base: position 41,245,129 of record CAWTZC010002514.1, read on the forward strand.
TTGGGCTGGTGGATCTTGCCATGAGAAAAGCGGCTACAAGGTTCCCACCAGCAGGGGGACACAAGCCTCGCGGCCGGTGGCGGAGGAACAGACGCGTAAACGTAGGAAATAGCCATAAGTATTTATTAAGGAAGAGAGGGAGAGAGAGAGAGAGTGGGGGGGGGGGAGACAGAAAAGCCCTAGGCGGGGTTCGGAGGTTAAAGGGCGTGGGCATGGCTAGGGCGGGAACAAAAGAATAACATTTACACATCTTGCTTTTAATAAAAAAAGCAAATTAGACGCTCCAGTTTGAAGGAATTGGGGCGGCGAATTCTCAAGACTGCTTCCTGCTGATTGTGGGCGTAGTCTTGGGGAGGGGGAGCGCGAGAGAAGGAGCATCCTGGCATAGCTGGTCCCTTTGCTTTTGACCAGTGTTTGTGGCATGGCCTAAGGTATTGGCAGAACGAAGAACAAAGTTAAATTAAGGAAAAAAAATTTTAGGACCAGGGAATTGAGGGGGTATCTAACCTGTTTTAATTCGGCTCCCTGGAACTCAAGAGAACTCCTTGGGTTTGTGAAAACAGAAGTTTTAGACATATAATGACTATAGCATAAGAGATAAATTTGATTTGAAATTTGTTTGGTGAGGTCACCTTACAAAAACCTCAACCTGGCAAAACCTCTCAGCTGTCAGACTGTCAGAGATCTTTGAGAAGTATAAGATTTTACTTGAGTTACTGATTAAAAATGACAGAGAACTTACTTGGTTGGCACCCAGAGCTACTCTTTTTGGGGTCCTCCATGGTCGCTGAAGGTTGCGCTTGAGCTTTGCTGTTTAGTGCAGGGCCTGCCAAGCTCCAGAAGATCCTGTGGGCTAAGAAATCTGTAGGAAGACAGGCCTACCTTGACCTGAGCAGCTAGGCTGTCGATTCCAGCGATTCCGTCCATGTCTAGAGATCTCTAGTTTAGATGAAAGGCAGGTTGGCCCAATGGTTAGCGCTCTGCAGTCGAAGCAAAATGCAGAAGGATGTTGTTCTCCCTGTGTCTGTCTTCTTTGGAGGGAGCAGAGAGCTGCTGCTAGGAGCCAACCTGTCTCTTTTTGGTGTTGTGAAAAGTTTTTAATAATTAAATACTTAAATATCACATTCCCCAGATCTCTGAGCAGTTGAGGGCTGGATTAAATATAGCTGCAGTATACTGGCTCTTAACAGGTAAGGTCCACATTTGTAAAAGGGCAGAAAGAAGAAACTTCTGGCAATGGAAGGTTAATGCCAGAACTGACAATGGTAGAAAACAGCTTAAGAGATTTAAGGGTACGTACCAGTTTAAAATATAAGACTCATGATTTTGTAGTCTGAAATGAGATGTAATAAACAATTATTATGCATTGAGAGAGTGAACAAGAATTGAGCAACGTGGACGCCTCTGACGGGCCCTATCAGAGACATTTGCCATTGCTCAAAACATATTTAACAGAGTTAGCATGAGGATTTTAGTGAAAACCGGGTGAGAAGGCAGGGTAAAACCGGGAGAGTGAAACCGGGAGAGTGTGGTCACGTGATATGGCTCTCAGCCAAGATGGCGAAAAGGTCACCTGACCCATCTGGATCTCAGCCAAGATGGTGACTGCCACGTGTAGTCTGCTCAGTTGGAAAGCCTGCCATGCCATAACAGAAGCCGCAGAGGGGAGGGGCAAAAGGCTGGAACCGAAAAACTGGCCATTTATAGAGACTGATAAATGAGGCATTTAAAACATGAGGCCGGAGTTATAGGTCTGGATGGCTTGGCTCCCGTGGTTAAGACTGCGAAAACACTCGCAAAGACCGTGGCACCTCAAGCTTACAACAAGAACGGCTTCCCGTTAAGGCAAGATGCAGATGACACGAACACCCAGGCCCTGTGAACAGGCGTCCGAGCTCACAGGGGGGGTGCTATAACCTGGCTGAATCCACTCGAGCCTCCGACGGAAGAGGGATTTAGCCAAGGTCAGGCCGCACCGTAGCAGCAGTCGGCCCGAGCCCAGCTACCAGCGGGGAAACAAACCCTGGCTGGGAGGGGCGAAGAGTGGGGGTACCAAACCCCGGTGAGAGAAAAGGGGGCACCAAACCCTGGAGAGAGAAAACGAGGCACCAAACCCCGCTGGGGGCACCAAACCCCGGAGAGAGAAAAGGGAACTGGAGACCCCAGGGCCTCCAGGCGTGGGTGAGCTGAGGGTCTGGCTAAAGACACGCCATACCAGGCACGGGCTTAGCACAGGAGACAAGCCAAATTGAATGCCAGCGAAGGGAACAAGTGGAGGTCCCCCCATCCCTAAAAACCGCGAAGAGTTGCCGGGAGCTCAACGGTCAATCCCTTGGGTCAGAAGAGATGGTTAAGCTGGCAGGAAGGGGACACTCATGGTTAGCTGATTAGTTGTTTTGAGGAGCTGCGGCAGATGGAACACGTGGGTTGTAGGCCGGCGAAGTGGAAAAGAACCTGGTTCGGGAGTCACATGGCACCATTTGTTATTCATTAAAAATGATTACTGATCGGGCTGGTGGATCTCGCCATGAGAAAAGCGGCTGCAAGATTCCCACCTGAAGGCATAAGCCACGAACAATGCCACACCAGTTTGGAATTATTATTAATAGGGTAATATTTATTTAAAGAGGAAAAACTTACAGATCACGATCCCAGACATCAGCCCTCTGCGCAATCAGGAAGCGTGTCTAATCGCCAGCCGAGCAGGAAGTCAAGAGAGCCAGTGGAAGGAAATAGAAGCCTTTTGAAGGGAGAGAAACCACGCCCCAATGGGCTGGTATCTCAGCAGCTATTGGTTGGAGGGGCGGAAAGACCTCCCGCAACACACACCAGCAGGGGGGCACGCGCCTCGCGGCCGGTGGCGGAGGAACAGACGTGTAAACGCAGGAAATAGCCATAAGTATTTATTAAGGAAGAGAGGGAGAGAGAGAAAGAGAGAGAGAGAGAAGAGAAGAGGGGTGACAGAAAAGCCCGCATGTACACCGGGAATGATGGCGGAGAGAGAGAGATCTCAGGTGGGGTTCGGAGGTTAAAGGGCGTGGGCGTGGCTAGGGCGGGACCAAAAGAATACCACACCCCTCAAGGGTGCCTACTTTGAAGTGTTGGGCAGTGAGCTTAGCAGATAACAGCTCAATTTTTTTCCTCTATCACATTTCTCTGCAAAGAAGTGGGGGGGGGGAGGCCAATGTCGTGCATAACAAAGGCCTGGAGAAGGGCGGTATTGATGTGCAGATTTCAGAATACTGCCCTTCGGCCTTGGGATTCCTCAGATTCTGGCCCCTGCCTAGAATCTTCCTTCGGTTTGACCCCAGGTGTGGAGGGTGAGCTTCGCTTGGCTTTCCACAGGTGTAGGGGAAACTACACTACAGAACGGTTTTTCTCATGAAAAGACTTCCGCGCGCCTCTCCCAAGATGGAGTATGCCGAGACCGGCAGATGAGTTGTTCAAGGTCCCCTGTCAACGTGGGGAGTTCCAGGCCAACTAGGGCTATAGAATGAAACTCTGTCTCAAAAAGAAAAAAAAAAACTTAGGGCTGGAGAGATGGCTCAGAGGTTAAGAGCATTGCCTGCTCTTCCAAAGGTCTTGAGTTCAATTCCCAGCAACCACATGATGGCTCACAACCATCTGTAATGGGGTCTGGTGCCCTCTTCTGGCCTGCAGGCAATAGACAGAATATTGTATACATAATAAATAAATAAATATTTTAAAAAAAACTTAAAACAATAAAAAATGCTAAGTCGGCCCAGGCCGGGTTCGGTAACTAGCATACACGAAGCACGCGGGGTTCCAACTTCAACACTATTGTCAACAATCCACCAAAACTTTTTTTTTTCCTCGTGAAGAACCCTTATTTTTAGAAAGATTCCTTTTCAAGAATTATGGTCCGTTAAGCATGGTGGTACACCCCTCTATCCCAGCATTCAGGAGGCTAAAGTAGACAAGATCCACATTTCCAACTCAAACTGACCTAGTCACAAAAGCAAAAAATACACACACTGCGTACTCAGCCCGGTTTAGGAGGATTTGAAATCCACCCTGGAGATGAAATCCTTCCCTCATTAACACTTTTACCACCCACATTCCTTCCAAGGAGATTTAAATTCTGCTGCCGCCATGCTAAAACTTATTGAGACCTGCCAGGCTCTGGCTCCCGTGCTGGGATCAAAGGCGTGCACCACCACACCTGACCTCCTAAAATGACTTTAATTTTGTGCGGCCTGATCGTGGGCACTTGCAGCATAAATATTGAGAAGTGTTGAATTTAAGTAGAGTGAGATCCAGCTACAAACAATCTCAGTGGGATCCCTGCTCTGCTCTTTGGTGTCATTTTTCCGTTTGATCTAAAAAGCTTAAAGATTAAAAAAAAGGGGGGGGCTGGAGAGATGGCTCAGTGGTTAAGAGCATTGCCTGCTCTTCCAAAGGTTCTGAGTTCAATTCCCAGCAACCACATGGTGGCTCACAACCATCTGTAATGAGGTCTGGTGCCCTCTTCTGGCCTGCAGACATACACACAGACAGAATATTGTATACATAATAAATAAATATTTAAAAAAAATAGCTGGGCAGTGGTGGCACACACCTTTAATCCCTTTACTCGGGAGGCAGAGGCGGGCGGGTCTCTGTGAGTTCAAGGCCAGCCTGGTCTACAAGAGCTAGTTCCAGGACAGGCTCCAAAGCTACATACATCTTCTGAAATGCTGGCTACCTCCAAGCTTCTCTTTTCTAGAAAACCTAGTCAACACAAATCTGTAATCCCAACATGTACAAGTCTGAGGCAGTAGAATGGCTGTGAGTTCCAGACCCACTTGGGATGTATAATGAATACCAGGCCAGTCAGAGCTATGAAGAAAGACCGTTCGTGTCTCCACAAAACAAGCCAGGTGTGGTGGTGCACGCATTTAATCCCAGCACTTGGGAGGCAGAGGCAAATGGATCTCTGAGTTCAAAGGCCAGCCTGATGATAAACACAGCAAGTTCCAGAATAGCCATGGCTACATAGAAAGAACCTGTTTAAAAATTAAAGATTTTATACTTATATATATACATAAATATAAAAATTAAAATATATTTATGTAAAAACTATATAATGCATCTATTAATATCTATAAGTTTACGTATACATGTATCTTTCAGAAGAGTCAGGCATAGTGGAGGGCCATGCGCTTGGGAAGTGGAGGCAGAAGGATCAAAAATTCATCCTCAACTAAACAGTATGCTAGGAAAGAATTCACCTATGCATAACAGAAATCTTTCTTTTAAATTTTTTCGTTCTTTTGTTGTTGTTGTTGGGGGACGGAGCTGAGACTGGATTTCATGATATAGCTTTTGCTGTCCTAGAGCTTGAACTCATAGCGGTCTGTTTGCTTCTGCCTCCTAAATGCTGGAATTAAAAGCATGTGCCACACGCAGCTTTTCCAAACTTTTTAACGTGTGTGTGTGTGTGTGTGTTTGAAAAAGAAATGTAAGTCAGAAAGTTTGAGGAAGATGGTTCTCTCCACCATGCGAGCTCCAGGCCTCCAACCCGGATTGTTAAGCTTGCTAATAAACACTTTTATTTGATGAGCCAACTCACCAACCCCCTTTTTCTGTATCTTAAATGTATTGGGGTGTGGGGGAGGATTTGGAATCTCAAGAGCTACAAAAATAATCGGAACTGACAATCTTGAGAAGAGGAAAAGCTGTTTTATTAGGTGTTGGGCCTTCTGAAAGAATAAGCCTAAGGGCTGGAGAAATGGCTCAGTGGTTAAGAGGACTGGCTGTTCTTCCACAGGTCGTGAGTTCAATTCCCAGCAACCACATGGTGGGTCACAACCATCTGTAATGAGATCTGGCGCCCTCTTCTGGTGTGTCAGCATACACGGAGGCAGAATGTTGTATACATAATAAATAAATCTTAAAAAAAAAAAGAACAAACTTAAGAGAATGAACTTAAGTCCTCATCCCTAGGAAAATGAACGGGTAATATTAAACATTGTTTTGATGGGGGCTCATCATGTATCCTGGGCTAGCCTCAATCTCCTGCCTTCATCTTTTGAGCGCTAGAATTACAGGTCTGTGCCACTGTGTCAGGGGTCAATCTTTTTTGATTGTCAGATTAAGAGTATTTTTCTTGGGCTGGAAGGTAGCTCCATGGATAAAGTGCTATAATCTTCAGGACTGGAGTTCAGATCTGGGTGGAGTGGCACATATGCATTCTAGCAGTGGGTGGGAGCAGGAATGAGCTATTTGTCTGTGATTCTAGTGGAAGTAGAGGCAGGAGAATCCGGTGTTCAAGGCCATCCTGGTACCTACTTAGTTCTAGAACAGCCTGAGCTACATGAGACCTTCTCCCAATCCCTCTGTCTGCCCCCCCCACACACAAAGAAAAGACCAAACACATGTTAATATAAACACCATATCGTATTTGTTTTCAAGACAGGGTCGCTCTGTTTAGCAGCCCTGGCTGTCACTCGGTAGACCAGGCTGGCCTCAAACTTACAGAGACTCGCCTGCCTCTGCCTCTGGAGTGCAGAGATTAAAGGTGTGTGCCACCACCACCCTGCTATTCTTTTGTTTTTTTTTTGTTTGTTTGTTTTTTGACAGAGATCTTGGTTGGCCTTGAACTCACATCCGTTCTCCTTCCTCAAACACACACACACACAAAATGCTGGGATTGCAAGTGTTCGATGCTTCTAACCCTTTTAAAGCACTTTATTTTGAGGCAGGGTTTTGATCAATCAGTGACCCAAGCTGACCTTGAACTTGTGATTCTCCCACCTCAGCCTCCTGAGTAGCTGAGATCAGAAAGCTGGGCATTAACACCCAGATTAATCTTTTAAAGTTTATTGGTATATAGTAATTAAATAAAACAACTGGTTTCCTTATGTCATTTTTATACATGTGTGTAATGTAATTTGATCCTATCCAGGCCCCATTACCTCTTCCTGTCTTTTTCCTGCTTTCCACTGTTCCCAATGAGATACCTTTCTAGTCTCAAAATTTTCTCCTCTCCTTAAGTCTGGATTCTGTGAAATAAATAAATAAATAAATAACTTGATGTTAATAACAAATAACAAGTGTTTTTCTGAGTCTAGCTTCATGTTACAGGAAGGTCTCTAATTCCACCCATCTTCCTGCAAACATGATTTCACTCTTCATTATGGTTAAATCATGGGGGGTTAAGGATGTAGCTAGATGTTGGATGTTAGAGCGCTTGCATGGTGCTATCATCTTATCCTGTCAGAATGGCTAAGATCAGGAAAAATAAGTACCAGTTCATGCTGGAGAGGATGGGAAGCAAGAAGAACACTCCTCCATCACTGGTGGGAGGGTAAACTTGTATAGACACTGTGAAAATCTATATAGGTTTGGGATTCAATCTACCTCAAGACCTAGGTATACCATGCTGGGCATATACCCAAAGTACAATTCATCCTACCGCTAGGATACTTGCTCAGCCATGTTTATTGATGCTCTATTCATAATAGACAGAAATTGGAATCAGTCTAGCTCTCTCAACAGAAGAATGGATAAAGAAAATGTGGTACATTTACACATTTTTTAAAAAAAATGGCATCATGAAATTTGCAGACAAATGGATGAAACTAGAAAAAAAATATCCCGAGGTAACCCAGACCCAGAAAAATAAATACGGTATGTATTTATATGTAGATATTAGCTGTTAGATAAATGATAACAAAGTTATAACCTATAGATCAAAAGAGGTTAGGCATGGAGGAAAGAACTAGAAGGAACACATAAATATCCCTGACAGGGAGAAATAGAATAAGTTTTGTGGGCGGACTGGGGATCGGGTTGGGGAGATGGGAGGGTCACATGGACATGGGGATGAGGGACTAAGGGATGGAATGCAGTGAGAGACAGAATTGAGGGGCATCTGAAGAAGGTAGGGAAATGTAGTACAGTAGAAACTCCCTAAAATATATGAAGGCAATCCTAGTGAAATTTCCAAATAATGAGGGAGATGGGGCCCCAACTAGTCATCTCTGGTCACCAAACTAGACTTCCATTACTAGGACTGGGTTATACCTAATTGAGTGGTTGACCAAAAGGGTCCCATGGAAATCCTCAAAAAATCTAGGCTATTGGCAAGACAATAGGTAGCTCTCCATAAAATAGCAAATCCCCTTTGCTGAAGATAACACCTTTACAACTCATTCAACATGGAGAGATAATGCTAGTGCCTACATAGAACTTCCACCCCCTTGTTCTAGTGTCTTTGATATAGGAAGGTACTCTGCAGGCTACCGAAAGAGGAGCATGGACATCAGTCCAGCCACAAACCCTGTGATCTACAATCTGTCCTGCCTGCAAAATCTGTTAGGGCAATCGTGACACATAGTTTGGGGGAGTAGCCAACCAATGTCTGATTTGACTGAAAACCCACTCTAAGAGATGGAACCCACACCAGACACCTCTTGGATGACCAAGAACCAGAGACAAAATAGTCCAGAGAGATAGGGCAAAACCAAACACTACTAGCCTAAAAAAAAATCAATAAAATGACCTCTGATGCTCTGATGATATTCTGCTATACTCATAGCCATAGTCAGAGAGGTTTCCTCCTACAGCAGATGAGAATGTTGGACTCTAGCGTCCAAACACCGAGGAGGAGTCACCCCCAGAGACCACCTCACATACCACGGCCGATGCAAAAGCATGAGGATTTTATTAATTCTGTCATGACAGGGTCCCCCAGCATTCAGGAAGCCAAGGGACTCCGAATAGTGGGCACAGGCTACTTTTAAAGGGGCCACAGAAGCAAGGGGGGTTGTTCTTTGACTATTCTGATTGGCTTATTTGAAAGGACTAGTACCAATAATTGGCTGGAGAGCTGTTGCCAGATCAGATGAGGTAAGAGGTCATTTTGACCCCGTTTCCCAGGGGACTGAATCAAAACATACGTATATGGGTAATTGTTCAGGAACTGAGTACGTGCATGTGTAGCTGTTAGGTCCTTGGTTCCCAGGGGAGGAGGGGAAGCACTATGGCACAGAGGCTGAGAGGATTCAGAATTGTCAGAAATGGCTTCAGAATTGTCTTACAAGAACAAATAGAGAGACTCATAGCCAGACATTATGAAGAGGAAGAGACCTTGGGACACACAACTCTAAATGAGATGTTGCCATCAAATCCCTCCACCCGTGGCTCAGGGAATCCAGCAGAAGAGGAGGCAGAAGGAGTTGGGAAGCCAGAGGGGATGGAGAACACCAGGAGAACAAAGCCCTCTGAATCAACTGAGCAAAGCTCATATGAACCCACAGAGACTGCAGCAGCAATCACCGAGCCTACACAGGTCTGCACCAGGTCTTCCGTGTATATTTCAGCTTTCAGTTTAGTACCTTTATGGGACTCTTGTGTGTGTGTGTTTGAGTGGGTCTCTGATTCTTGTGCCTTCTCCTGGGGCTCTTCCTTCTGTTGGTTTGCCTTGTCCAACTTCACTGTGATGATTTTTGTTTTGTCTGATTACATCTTAATTTGTTATTTTTTGTTTAAAAAATAGAAAATTAAAAAATTAAAACATGGAAAAAAAACTAATGCCCTCTGCTGCCAAGCATGCACCTGTATTCTCATGGGATGTGACCTATGATTAGCCGACTGAGGAAGAGGAGACTAGGGTCTGGTTTACAGATGGCTCTGAATGTTACTCAGGCAGGCATCACCCAGGAGTAGACAGCTGCAGTATTACAGTGCCTTTCAGGGACAAAAGACAAAGGAAATCTCCACAGTGGGCAGAACTTCTTGTGGTACACCTGCAGTTACATTTTGTTTGGAAGGAGAAATGGCATATGTGCAATTGTTCACTGATTCAGGGCTGCAACCAATGGACCAGCAACTTGGGAAGAGCATCATTGGAATACTGGAAGATATCTGGGGAAGAAGTTTGTAGATAGATCTCTCCAAAGGGACAAGGAATGTGAGGCTGCTTGTGTTCCAATGTAAATGCTCACCAAAAGATGATATCAGCTTAGGAGAAGGTCAGTAATCAAGTAGGTAGGAGGACCCATTCTGTGGACAGTGCACTGCTTTCCTTGCTACTGCTGTCATTGCTCAGCAGGCTCGTGAGCAAAGTGGCCATGGTGGCAGAGATAGGCATGATGCATGGGCTTGGGCTTAACAACAATGGCCTTCCACTTGCCAAGGCTGACCTAACTACAGCTGCTGCTGAGCACCAGATCTGCCAACAGCAGAGACCAACACTTAACCCCAAATAAGGCACCATTCCCCAGGGTGACCAGCCAATGACCTGGTGGCAGGTTGACCACATTGGACTACTTCTTCTATGGAAAGAACATTTTGTCCTTACTGAAGCAGATATTTATTCTGGCTATGGATTTGCATTTTCTGCACATAATGCTTCTGCCAACATCACCATCCATGGACTTATAGAATGCCTTATCCATTGTCATGGATAAGTAGTGTATTTCACACACTATTGCTTCAAATCAAGGAGTTTATTTCACAGCCAGAGAAATATGACAGTGGGCCCATGATCATATAATCCACTGGTCTTACCATGTTCCCCATCATCCTGAAGCAGCTGGCCTGATAGAAAGATAAAATGGGGGCTGGAGAGATGGCTCAGAGGTTAAGAGCACTGACTAGTCTTCCAGAGGTCCTGAGTTCAATTCCCAGCAACCACACGGTGGCTTACAGCCATCTGTAATGAGATCTGGTGCCCTCTTCTGGCCTGCAGGCATACATGGAAGGAATGTTGTATACATGATAAATAAATAAATCTTTAAAAAATGGCCTTTCAAAGACACAGTTACAGTTCCAATTAGGTGATAGCAGCCTGGAGGGTGTGGGTAGGGTTCTCCAGAAGTCAATATATGCTTTGAATCAGCATCCGATATATAGTATAGTTTCTGTGATAGCCAGGATACACAGGTCCAGGAATCAAGGGGTAGAAAAAGGGAATAAAAAAGGAAAAAAGGAGGGGGCTGGAGAGATGGCTCAGCGGTTAAGAGCATTGCCTGCTCTTCCAAAGGTCCTGAGTTCAATTCTTGACAACCACATGGTGGCTCACAACCATCTATAATGAGATCTGGTGCCCTCTTCTGGCCTGCAGAGATACATACAGACAGAATATTGTGTACATAATAAATAAATATTTAAAAAAAGGAAAAAAGGAAAGAAAGAAAGAAAGAAAGAAAGAAAGAAAGAAAGAAAGAAAGAAGAAAGAAAAAAAGGTAGATCTAGAGATTATGTGACTTAAAGGAAAGGAAAGATTACTATATTCAAGTAAAGTCTAAATTCCCTACAATGTGCCTTCAAGTGTGGGTCCCACTATTTTTAGAACACTTGTCAGCATCTCTGCTTCTGCCCTTCCCTCTCTCTAGACCAGAAGTTCTCAACCCTCCCAATGCTGCGACCCTTTGTTACAATTCCTCTTTTTGTGCTGACCCCGAACCATAAAATTATTTTATTGCTACTTCATAACTGTAACTTTGCTACTTTTATGAATCATAATTTAAGTATCTGATATGGGACCCCCAAGGGGGTCATGACCCACAAGTTGAGAATTGCTGCCCTGGACTGTTTTTACCCAGCAGCAGTCAGCAAGGCGAACAAATCCTACCAGAGAGATCTTCTGGAAATTGTGCACAAATGACAAGCTTTTGGCATGAAAGTGGGCTCACACATACATGGCCTTTAGTAACATCTAAGCATATTTTCTTGGACTACTGGCAAGAAGAGATGAACATGCTCCATAACAATGTCAGATGGTGGGCTGGAGAGATGGCTCAGCGGTTAAGAGCATTGCCTGCTCTTCCAAAGGTCCTGAGTTCTATTCCCAGCAACCACATGGTGGCTCACAACCATCTGTAATAATGAGGTCTGGTGCCCTCTCCTGGCCTGCAGGAACACACACAGATAGAACATTGTATACATAATAAATATTTAAAAAAAAAAAAAACAATGTCAGATGGTTTAAAATTCAGGGCCCAACCGATTCCTAGCAAATCCCCTGTAGCTTCAACCTTTAAAGAAAAAAAAATTATTGTTTTGGTTTTTTTCGATACAGGGTTTTTCTGTGTAGTCCTGGCTGGCCTGGAGCTCACTCTGTAGACCAGTTGGCCTCAAACTCAGAGATTTGCCTGACTCTGCCTCTGGGATTAAAGGCATGAGTCCCCACTACCTGACTAGCTTCAAGCTTTAATACTATAGAATTTATGCAAATAACATTAAAGAACTTGAGCTTGGCAAAGTGTACCCTAGCAGGATATTAAATTAGATAGATATGCAGAATGCCAATAATGCAGGATATAAGAGTTCAAGACATCTTTGGCATTAGTAATAAATAAATGGCATTAAAATTGCTTCTGCCATTCCCAGTCAATAAACTGTGCTATTACCAACAGCACTCCCTGAGGTAAATAAATCCTTTACTGAGGATACTTAAGGAAACTGTGGGCAAATAGCATGCTTGACTAGCATGCTCAAAGCCCTGAGTTCAGTACCCATTATTACTTTTCAAGCATATGGTGCATTCCTGTACTTCCAACACTTGGAAAGCCAAGCAGGAAGGTCAAGAGTTGAAGGTTATGCTTGGCTGCAAAGTAAGCCTGAGACTACCTTGGGCTACTGGAGACGCTGTCTCAACAAAACCAAAGCCATTCATTTGGAGATTAAGGGCACTAGAAAAGGTTCAGCAAAATAATCACACCACTTTACCTAGAAATCAACCACAGATGGAAATGAATATGATCTCCAAACCCTGTCTCTTTATGAAATCTTTAATCACTTACTAAAAGTTATATGAGAATTTGAAGGATCAGAGTCTCCTATGATGTGGCACGAATGATAAAAACTCAGAGACAGATACTGGGGTTCAAACTGAAGATCAGAAAAGCAAAATAGGCAGGGCGACAGTGGCACACGTCTATAATCCCAGCGCACAGATGGTTGTGAGCCACCATGTGGTTGCCGGGAATTGAACTCAGGACCTTTGGAAGAGCAGGCAATGCTCTTAACCACTGAGCCATCTCTCCAGCCCCAAAGTAAGCCACTTTTATCCATATTTCTAATGTAAGGAATGACCATATTAAAGTTGGAATGCTACTGGGATCTTCTAATAGGGTTGTCAAGAGAGTGACCCTATCTCTCCTTAAACAGCATATGCTGTAAAAAACTCTGCTGCACTTTGTGACAGGATGAAAAGGCTCTTGCCTTGGCTTCTCCTCTATCTGGAATTTACTCTGTAGCCCATTCCTTGTTGTCATTTACACATAAACGCTACACCAGTGGTGAAGTCATATATTGGTTGCAGCCTCTGTAGCAATAAGCATGATTGGCAACGTCTGTGTTGCTGCTGCTGCTCCTGCTTGCTGCATTTGGCTAGGCATAAGAAGGCCCGTCAGTACCAGGGCCCACGGCTCCTCTGCTTGCTACTTTCATGATTACAACCACAGGCAGAGCATACTGTAATGTAGATCTTTAGACCTAACTCCTTCTGAATCAGTGCTCTTTCCCTAACATCATTTTCCCTTGAGAATCTAGAATGTCACATTTTAGCTTCCATCTAGTATTAAGACATAGGATCAAAGGCCCAACCAACTAAGGGAGTGTCATCCTTCGCATAATTCCTTCTCAGAAGAAAGAAATGAAAGATGTGGCCATCTTACACAAACACTGCTGAAAAACAGCAAAAGCAGTTCTAAAATATACTTACTGTCCAATGAGATGTGGCTCGTGGAAGCAAGTATATAAAGCTACAGCAGCCGAGTACCCACCTGTACATAAAACTACATCCATCTTTAAGGTTGGGGATGTAGCTCAGCTGATAGCTTATCTAGCGTACAAGAAATACTGCAGAAAACCAGGCGTGGTGGTGATCTCTTGTAATCCCAGCACTTGGGAGGTAGAGAGAGAAGTCAGGAACTCAAGGTCCCTCCTTGGCCATTTAGCAAGTTTGAGGTAGCTTGAAATTCTGTCTCAAACAAGCAAACAACACAATGGTGGTGGTGGCAGTATCATATATTGTACCCGACCCTGTCTGTACTAGCTGAGCACAGGATCTGTCTTTGGTTGATAGTTTCTGCAGTGTTTGTCAGAGACTGAGCCCATAGCTGGGTAGCATAGCTCCTCTGCTTCAGCTCCTTGCATTTGAAGGTGGATTAACTTTGTATTTGAATGTGAACTGACTCTGAATTTTACTTCATCATGTTCTCTATTCTCTCCACTGAAATGAACTCTCTAATCACGGAGGATGGGCCAGGAAGTTCTGTGACTCTCCAGAGAGAGGAATGTCTCCTTTAGGAAGTTTGGCACCAGACTCTCTCTTCTGGCCAGTCTGGCCTTGCTGGTCTCCCTCCATCACAGAGTTCAGTTCCTTCTGCTCCAGTCTTTTTGGATGACCTCTGAGGACTGTCCTTCTTGCTTCTCCAGCTACATGTCCTTCTGTTTCAGCTTACTCAACGCTTTGAGCTCTCCTAAGCATTGCCTTCTCAAGACATGCTCTTCTGCAAAAAGGGGTTCTTGAGTTTCTTCGGGGCTGGAGAGATGACTCAGTAGTTAAGAGCACTTGTTGCTCTTGCAGAGGATCCAGGTTCAATTCCTAGCACCCACATGGTGGCTCACAACCGTCCATGACTCCAGTTCGGTACCAAGCATGCGTGTGACTTACAGATATACATGTAGCAAAACATTTGCACACATAAAATAAATAAATCTAAAAAAAACTTTAGGGAAAGAATTTCTTCAACTGAGGTGGATGATAAGTCTTCAAATTAATTTCATTGTCATAATGACATTTAATTAATATTCTAGCTGAACTGAACCTCCAAGCTTGCTATTTTGCTTGCCTTTGAGGGAACTATTGGCTGGCTTCAGATTCCCATGAAGTATGGTATGATCAACGTCTTTTGTCTGTAAGGTTCTTTTAGCACCAGTGTCTGATGTGGGAGTCCCCACTGTGTGATGTGTTCACTATTAATGAATAAAGACACTGCCGTGGCCTGTTGATAGGGCAGAACTTAGGTAGGTGGAAAAGACGGAACTCAATGCTGGGAGGAAGAAGGCAGAGTCAGAGATACAGCATGATCCAACATTAGAGATAGACGTGCTGAAACGACCTCGTGGTGATACACAGATTAATAGAAATGGGTTCAATTAAGATGTAAGAGTTAACCAATAAGAAGCTATAGCTAATGGGCCAAACAGTGTTTTAATTAATATAGTTTCTGTGTGGTTATTTTGGTTTTGGGTGGCTGGGATGAACAAGCAGCCCTCTCCTGTAACAAGTGTCAAAAGAGTAATATAGTTGTGTTAATGAGATCAAGTAATGGTTTGAGAGAGAATAGCTCCATACGCTCATATATTTGAATGCTTGGTCCCCAGTTGGTAGAACTGTTTGGGAAGAATTAGGAGGGTCAAGAACTTTCCAGACTGCTCTCTTGGCATCTGTCTGCCTTGGTATCTTTGGCAGCAGTTATAGAAATCCCTGGTGACACTGGAACTTCTCACAGCCTTTGCCTGGAGTCAGCAGGGCAGGCCACCTGCAGTACAAGTTAAGGAAGCTGCAGCAGCATTTGAGAGGTTTCAGAAGTTGTCTGAGACTCGAAGAACCAGTCCAATGTGGGATGTAGGTGCTACTGGAGCTCCCAAAATATATAGGTGCCATCTCACTGAACTTGCATCTATCTACTATCTATCTATCTATCTATCTATCTATCTATCTATCTATCTATCTATCTATCTATCTATCTGCTCCTAGCACTCTGCTTGCATTACTACTGTTGATAGATGTTTTACTCTCTTGGCTCTTTAGCCTTTTGACTTTCCTTGGGGAGGGGGAGCGCCACCCAGCTCCTAATAAACACACAGAGGCTTATTATTGCTTATAAATATTATTACTTATAAATCCTTGCCTTAACTTGGCTTGTTTCCAGTAGTTTTTCTTAACTTAAATGATCCCACCTACCTTTTGCCTCTGGGCTTTTTCCTTTTCTTACTTCTGTATGTCTTACTTTCGCTCTTACTCTGTGACTGGCTGACTGGGTGGATGGCCCCTAGCAGCTTCTCTCCTTGTTCTCCTGTTCTTTCTTCCTTCTCCCAGATTTCTCCCATTTATTCTCTCTGCCTGCCAGCCCCACCTATCCTTGCTCCTGTCCCACTATCGGCCATTCAGCTCTTTATTAGCCCATCAGGTGTTTTAGACAGGCAAATAATCACAGCCTCGTAGAGTTAAACAAATGCACCATCATCAAAAGCAATGCATCTTTACAGCATTAAAACAAATGCTCCACAGCATAGACAAAAATAATGCTGCTTAAAATTATATTCTACATCAAGTACTATTCCATGTTGCCTGCGTAATGGTCCATTTTGAATGTTTTCCTTTTCAATTTATTGTGCTGTGTCTGTCTTCTGAGTGGACCAGACTGATAGATATAAAACATGCATGCTACAGTCCTCGGTGTTCAGAATATGGAATGTGATTGCTTATATTAACCCAGACTTTCATTGTCAAGCTGTGCTGATTTTTAAACTGATTACTTCATTTTGGGCACGGGAATAATGCTAATTCTTTGCTCCATTTCATTGTCCCTCTGCATGTCAGCCTTTATGGAGACTGTGTGGGTGCAGCCATGCAAGAGAGCCACTGTTTTTAATGAAGCTTTCACTGTAGTGAGGGAGAGAAAGGAAGGAAAATGAGTTGAACGACGAATGGGGATCAGTTCTAGGGTTAAAGAAAATAGGGGATATACACTTTTGCAGAGAGAGGGTTGAAATAAAATACCCAGAAAGACCTCTATGGGACTTGTGATGGAAAGCGAGTAGAGACTGAAGTAATCTGGGGACTGCTCAATCTCAAGAGAATTGCAGCAGAGCCGGGGAGTGACGAGCACACCCTTTGAGAGCCTTTTCCGCTCAATTGGAAGGGCGTGTTACTTCGGATCACGGAAGTAGTCATGATTCATGGTCTCTCTCTTCCACCCTCTCCCGACTTGTTTTACTTGTTTTGTAGGATTTTGATTAACTTTACTTTCTCAGCCCCGTGCTACATAACTAGTTTATAATCTATGACTTTCCTGTTAATTATTCTCCCCCATACTCCTTCTCCTACCCTTCCCTCCCTTCCCCACTGTATTTAACCCTCCCGCTGCCATTATTCTTTCCCCTTTGCTACCAGTGTCATCCCATACCCCTTTAGAGTACCAACATTCCATACCCCTTCCCTTGAAGACCCCCTACTGCTGCCCATTGGCCTTTTCTAGTGTCCTGCCTTCTGTGGGTGTTTCAATTTAAATACCCATACCCAGAGATATAAAGCTAATATCCAGATGTAAGAGAGAACTTGTGGAATCTGTCTTTCTGGGTTTGGGTTATTTCACTTACGGTGATTGTGTCTGATGCCATTCATTTACTAGTGAATTTAATAATTTTATTTTTCTCCCTCCCCCCCCAAGTGGTTACTCTTCTTTTTAAATTGGCCTCGTTACAATTTAGATAACAATTTATGTATTTATTTATTTATTATGTATACAATACTCTGTCTGCAGGCCAGAAGAGGGCACCAGACCTCATTACAGATGGTTGTGACCAGGCTAGCCTCAAAGTCACAGAGATCCCTTGCCTCTCTGCCCATAGGGTGCTTGGATTAAAGGAATACACAGCCACATCCAGCTTTAAAACTTTATAGGTTTATTTAGTTTATTTTGTGTGTCTGTGTGTGGCTCACATGTATATTTATGTATCATGTATATCTTGGACTGGACTGATGGCCATTTATAAAACACCATTTGGGTGCTGGAAATTGAACCTGAGACCTCTTAACCACTGAGCAATTCTTCACAGCCCTCTTTAAATTTTTTTTTTTTTTAAATTTGGGCCTGGAGATAGTTCAGTGGTTAAGAGCACTGATTGGTCATCCAGAGGACCTAGGCTCAATTCCCAGCACCCACACGACAGCTCACACTGTCTGTAGCTCCAGTTCCAGGGAATCTAACACTCTTACATCTTTTCAGGCAAAATACCAATGCACATAAAATAAAAATAAATAAATTATTGAAAAAAAGAAAAAAATTTAAATTTACTTTGCGTGTATGAGAGTTTTGCTCCCATGTTTGCCTGTATATCGTGTGCAACCTCCAGCAAGAGTTATGGTTTCTTTCTTTTTTCTTTTCTTTTTGTTTTATTGAGACACTGTTTCTATGTGTATCCCTGGCTGTCCTGGAACTAGCTCTGTAGACCAGACTGGCCTTGAACTCAGAGATCTGCCTGCCTGTGTCTCCCAAATGCTGGGATTAAAGACATGTACCACCATGCCCAGCTTCTGCCTTTTAAAAATGTGTTCTTTGTTTTCATCTCTGAAGATGCCTGTGCACCATGTATGTGCCTGGTGCCCTCAGAGGCCAGCAGAGGACAACAGACCAACCCTCTGTCCTCTGGAAAAGCAGCTAGATGTTCCTCTTCCCTTCCTAACTTCTTTCTTTCTTTCTTTCTTTCTTTCTTTCTTTCTTTCTTTCTTTCTTTCTTTTTTTCTTTCTTGTTTTGTTTGTTTGTTTGTTTGTTTGTTTGTTTTTTGAGACAAGGTTTCTCTGTGTAGCTTTGGAGCCTGTTCTGGTACTTGTTCTGTAGACCAGACTGGCCTCGAACTCACATAGATCTGCCTGCCTCTACCTCTCAAGTGCTGGGATTAAAGGCATGCACTACCACTGCCTGGCTGCAGCCAGTGTTCTTCTTAATCATTGAACCTTATTTCCAGCTCCTAATCACTTTTTAAAATATTTAAATCCCAGCACTTGGGAGACAGAAACAGGCAGATCTCTGTGAGTTCAGGGCCAGCCTGGCCTACAAGATCTAGTTCCAAGGCAGGCTACAGAGTTACAGAGAAATCTGGTCTTGAAAGCAAAAACAATCAAAAATGAATGAATTATTATTGTTGGGCCTGAAGAACTCTTAGCTGTTAAGAGTCTGGAACCAGAGTTACAATGTGGTTATGAGCCATCTGACATAGATGCTAGGAACAACTCCTCTCTTAAGGGCACGCTCATCGTGTCAATGAAATTCACAGGAAGCTGGTGCTTGGCTTGAGCTCCAGCACTAGGCCCAACAGAACAGCCCAATGAGTCACCCAAGCTGACTACATTGTTTGTCTGACCCTGCAAGGAATCCAGAGAGAGCTAAAAGCCAAATAACCAACCAGACTACACTGTTGTGTCTCTTTTCTTTTGCTTTCAAAAATGAAAAGTTTTGGAACTAGAGATGTGGCTCAGTGGTTAACAACACTTGTTTCCAGAGGACCTGTGTTCCCGTCCCAGAACCCACATGGCAGCTCACAATTGTTTGTAAATCTAGTTCCAGGGGATCTGATATCTCTTGGATCTTCTGACTTTCACAGGCTCTTGCATATTCATGGTGTGTGCGAGTACACACACACACACACACACACACACACACACACAGATACACACACATACAACTCAACAAATAAACTTTTAAAAAATATTCCATTTTAATTAGCTTCTGTTTCATATTTCTTCTTTTTTTAAAAGCTTTATTTTATTATTTTGTATACTGCGTTCTGCCTGCATGTATGAACATATGCCAGAAGAGGGCGCCAGATCTCATTATAGAGGGATCTGAGCCACCATGTGGTTGCTGGGAGTTGAACTCAGGATCTCTGCAAGAGCTCTTCACCTCTGAGCCATGTCTCCAGGCCTGTTTCGTATTTCTTTATCTAGGCCCATGTGCCCATAAAATTAAAGACCTGCAAGATATTTATCTTCAACGGTATTTATTACAGAAATATTTATGAAAACAACCTAAAATCCAAATATAGATTTGACTTAAATAAAGCAGG
Organism: Microtus obscurus; assembly: GCA_963919715.1. Taxonomy (NCBI): domain Eukaryota; kingdom Metazoa; phylum Chordata; class Mammalia; order Rodentia; family Cricetidae; genus Microtus; species Microtus obscurus. The sequence goes on from CAWTZC010002514.1 coordinate 41,264,939, forward strand.
AAATAATCATACCAGGGGATATTTACAGCTACTCAAAGTCCCATTTTATAGAAAACTCAGCGATCTTGGGAATTGCTCGAATTATAAATGTTAACGTTAAAAATACCTGGTTTTAAAACAATACATAATGCAGAATGCCAAAATTTAAAAAAATACATATAGTTACATATATACATATACTACAAGTAGAAAAACAAATGAATGACAATTACTGAAAAATCTTAACACTAGTTACTTTTATGTAATAGAATTACGAGATTTTTTTTTCTTTACTCATTTGAAGTTTTCTGTGTTTTTTTTTTCAATTTTTCCCATAATTACACATTGCTTTCACATTTGGAAAAGTAATAAATACATGTTAATAATAAAAAATACGAAAGTGAGAACAAAGGAAGTCAAAGACCACAAACATAAATACTGTATGTTTTGAATATCTTTTAAAAAAATTTATAGATGGCTAAATCGTCCAGCTAAGAATTTTTTATTCCCAGTAGTACTTGTGTTTTTGGCTTGGCTAAATTTGGATGCAGGATCCACTGTGACATATTTAATCTGGAAACCTCCAGCTGTGACAGAGGTGTCACTCAGAAACTTTAAGGTCATGACGTTGCCTGTTCGGGGGGAGGGAGGCAAACGTTAGAACAAAAAGATGACTCCAGTTTGTTTTGTCTGACAGTTCAATGACATATCATCTCACAGAAGAATACATAAGATGGGAATAAGACAGAGTCCAGAAGTAGAATCTCAAGTTTTATAGTCCGTCTTTGTCTCTCCCAGTAGAGTCAGTGAGGGTTTCTCTGTGTAGACCTGGCTATCTTGAAACTGGCTCTATAGACTGCACTGGCCTCAAAACCCAGAGATCTGCCTCCCTCTGCCTCCTGAATGCTAGGATCAAAGGCCTAGACACCAATGCCTGGTGAGGGACCTTTATATTAACTCTGAACCTCTAATCTCATGTGGGAAATGTCTCTTCTATTTCAGAAGATTCTCCAGGGCTCAGTGCTCCTGAACAATTCCACCCCTCAAATAAAATAAATGAAATAAAATAGATAAACAAAATTTTAAAATAAGGTGCTTGCCTAGCACGTTGGGGTTCTATATATGATCCCTAGCACCATAAGGGGAAAAAAATCTCCACAGAATTATTAGAACATAACAGTAGTTCAAGCTCATGAGGTGTGGATGGGCTGTTTACTAACAAACTGATGGGGAGCAATCAGCCTTGTATTATTAAGAAGCAAACTTAGGGCCAAGTGTGGTGGCACATGCTTCTACCAGACGGAAGTCTGTGAGTTCAAGGCTTAGCCTTGTCTATATAGTGATTTCCAGGCCAGATAGGTCTACATGGTGAGAAATAGTCTGTCTCAAAAAGTAAAATCAATCAATCAACTAATTAATAAAAAAAAAAAGAAAAGCAAACCAAGAAATAAACCTAGATGTCTGCTTCTTAGAGTGAACTCAAAATTTACCTTAACATGTGGATCAGAAAATGCCCAAATACCATATAGGAATATTTCAGGGGGAAAGATTTAATAGAACATTTATTACTATTATTATTACATATATGGATGTGTTATTGGTGCTTATAAGTGTGAGAGCTTGCCATGGGGTACATGTGAAGTCAGAGGACAACTTTGTGGAGGTTTCTTTCCTCCCACTTTTACCTGTTGAGCCATCTTAAAAACATTTTTATTTTATTTTTGTATTTACTTGTGTTGTTTTATATGCATGCATGTTTGTCTGCGTGTATGTATGTGTGGGCACTACACGAACGCCTAGTACACTCCAAGGAAGAGTCAGAAGAGGGCATCAGAGCCTCTGGAGCTACAGATGTTTGTAAGCCACCACGTGAGTGCTGGGATCTGAACCTGGGACCTCTGCAAGAACAAATGCTCTTAACCTTTGAGCCATCTTGGTAGCCCAGGAAGCCTTTCTTTCTTTCTTTATTTTTTTTTAATATTTATTTATTTATTTTGTATGCAGTTAGCCAGAAGAGGGCACCAGACCTCAATACAGATGGTTGTGGACCAACATGTGGTTGTTGGGAATTGAACTCAGGACCTTTAGAAGAGCAGGCAATGCTCTTAACGGCTGAGCCATCTCTCCAGCCCCCAGGAAGCCTTTCTTAACTTCAATTCTCAATCCATCTTCCAATTAAAGTCCAAGAGACTGGAGAGATGACTCAGTGATTAAGAGCACCGACTGCTCTTCCAGAGAACCAGGGTTCAATTCCCAGCATCCACACAGCAGCTCACAACTATCTGTCACTCCAGTTCCAGTGGACCTGACACCCTCACACAGGCACATGTGCACACCTGCAAAACAAGTCTGTATATTACATGTCCTTACAGACATGACCCTGGGTCAGAGAGACCATGTGACCTTTGCCAAAGTCACAGAGCAAATGTCATGTAGCCGAGGCTAGCTCAAGCCCAAGCAGCCTGCCTTCCGGGTTCATTTTCCAGTTGTCACGCTGTATTTTTCTGACTCTGGAAGATTTATCTGAAGATGCATATTTTGGCACTGTAGAAGAAGCCCTGGTTAGCTGGGTCTGGCTTGAACTGTGTGGACTGAGACAGGAGGGTCAGGATTTTGGCTAGAGACTAGTTTCAGCTGGAATTCAAGGTCAATCTGCCTTGGAACCCTCAACACAAAATTACTAGGTGGTAGAGGAAGCGAAAGAGGAAGTAAAAACAAGAGAAAATAGTACCTCTAATATACAAAGAATAATCATGTAACCAAAGTACAAATGATTTAATAAAGGACTGCTAGACATAGTGTTCTAAAAACAGGCTGGTTTGCTTGTCCTCCATGCAAGTTACCTGTTTGGGGCTAAGCAAGGAATTAGTCAGATTTCAGACTCTTCCCACTAATGTTTTTTGTTCTTTCTGAGACAGAATCTCGTTAGCCCTGAGACTCTTTATGTAGCCCAGGTTAGCCTCAAATTCCTGGGTGATCCTCCCACTTCTGCTTCCACACCCCAGCTCTGCTGGTGGTTTTTTTAAGGAGAATTTTTATGTCCCAACTCCCTTGTAAAGCTCTAAAGCTTTACATTTTTCTGTTAACATAAACCATGTCCTTGAGATAAGAGAAGAGGTTTATAGTGGGTTTCCCTTCTTGGGAAGATCGTAGCAATGACAAATTAATAAGGTTTAAACAGTAATCATTCAAGGATAGAGCAGAAAGCTTCATAGCTTGTAAAAAATGACGCCCCAGGGGGCTGGAGAGATGGCTCAGCGGTTAAGAGCATTGCGTGCTCTTCCAAAGGACCCGAGTTCGATTCCCAGCAACCACATAGTGGCTCACAACCATCTGCAATGAGGTCTAGTGCCCTCTTCTAGCAGGCATATATGCAAACAGAATATTGTATCCATAATAAATAAATATTAAAAAAAAATGACGCCCCAGAACCCAGAGTGCTGCAAAGCAGGGCGTGGGAGGCAGTTAAAAAGGACTTAGTTGGCCTGCCTGTCTCTGGAGCAACTCTGCTCTTAGGTGCGAAGCGTTGTGATAATTTTACGGCTTGGTGAGAAAACAGAACCTATCCGAATGCCAAGTCATGGCGCTGGAAAGAGTTTTTTTTTATTATTTTTTAAAATTTTTTTTAATATTTATTTATTTATTATGTATACAATATTCTGTCTGTCTGTATGCCTGCAGGCCGGAAGAGGGCACCAGACCTCTTTACAGGTGGTTGTGAGCCACCATGTGGTTGCCGGGAATTGAACTCAGGACCTTTGGAAGAGCAGGCAATGCTCTTAACCACTGAGCCATCTCTCCAGCCCCCAAAAACAAAGGTTTTAGCTAAAAAAACAAGTTGCTAAAAGCGGTTTAGGGTAACTTAAAGAGTAGTATGGCCTATTGTGATTTATGTTACTACGAGGGCATTTTGAAAGGCCATTATTTCTTAGAACGTAACCATATGAAATAACTTGGGGGAGGGTGTGTGTGACTTAGCAAGCGTCGCCTATAATAGCTAGGATTGACTACATAAATTAGCATACTAAAATTTTCCTGTCGTTGCCAATAAAGAAATCTTCTTATCACTGTCTAGCCCAGCACTTCCCTTTTTTTATGCAATGGCTGCTGAAAGTATCACAAGCAACTGGAAGGAACGTCGTACTGAGACGGAAGTGTGATACAAACTATGGGGTCGTTTACTATGATGGGTGCTGTGTTTAACTCCCTGATAGCTCACTTCGGTCTTTTCTCAGTGACTATTTCCAGTTATCATTATTACTGTTATTGTTATTGACGGGGCTGGGAATAAAACCTAGGGTGTGGGCAAAATGAGTACTCCTCTGTTGAGCTCAGTGCCAGTCCCTACTCATTCACATCCACTCCAAACCCCCGAGGGTGCCAGCAGCAGTTTGTAGGAACTTGTGGATTAAGGCTGATGCCTGCCAATGAGAGCTGTCCATCCACACACCATTTTGATCACAGACTTGAGCAAAGCCGTAAGAATAAAAACTGACATTGTCACAGGCTAACGAACTGCCTCTAGTCTTAGTTCTCTTTGGTTTAAAGGGTGAATGATAATGATGTTGAGGGCATTATGAAAAGGCAAAATAACATTTTGTTGCAATTTGGGTCTTTCCTGTGCTGATAATGTCTCCTGGAAGTTCGTCACCACAGTATCTGAAAGAGAATTTTTAGGGAAGAGACGTCACACACAAAAGAAGCACATAACCATTGATGTGGCTCTTATTTTTGATAAAATACTCCTAAGCAGACAAGGCAGGGCTGGCCTAGAACTCACAGAGGACATGTATAATTGAAATAAATAATAACCCTTATAGAAAAACCTGCAAATAGGACTATCTCATTTTATTTAGGTCTGTAGTTGATTTTAGAATTAAAACATCTTCTAGTTCCAGGCTCAGGGGATGCTTTGTGTGTGTCTGTGTATGTGCTCATCTTCACGCTGGGGTACCAAGGATCAAATTCAGGGCTTCATGAATACTAGGAATACTTAAGAAAAGCGAACTGGGTTGCATTTCCTAGTCCCCAAAGTCCTCATCTCTCAGTCTCCTGTGTTGTTTGTCATAAATACTTTCAGTCAAAAATCCCCATAGTTTATGCAAGAAATCCCCAATTTTTAATTGTTTTTGTTTGTTTGTTTGTTTTCAAGACAGGGCTTCTCTGTCTTTGGAGCATGTCCTGGAACTAGCTCTTGTAGATCAGGCTGGCCTCGAACTCACAGAGATCCACCTGCTTCTGCCTCCCGAGTGCTGTTTTTAAGTTGCAAATTTCAACATAAAATAAAAACCGATTTTGCCCAAGCTGAGTGTGTCGGTGCATACCTGCAACCCCAATCGACAGGAGGACTGAGGGTTTGGGGTGGCCTGGACTTAACACAGTCAACTCTTGGTCAGACCCCACCTTAGACAAAGGGAAACACTGAGCCTGCCATTTTCTTTCTTTCTTTTTTTTTGGTTTTTTGAGACAGGGTTTCTCTGTGGCTTTGGAGCCTGTCCTGGAACTAGCTCTGTAGACCAGGCTGGTCTCGAACTCACAGAGATCCGCCTGCCTCTGCCTCCCGAGTGCTGGGATTAAAGGCGTGCACCACCACCGCCCGGCTGAGCCTGCCATTTTCAATTGCCCCCTCTTCCAGGTTCTTCTACTAAACTCCTGTCAGGTATGGTAGAAATTTGGCAGTAGCACAAGTTATTAAATGGGACCTGTATTATAAAACACCTAATTATTTACCTCAGTTTAGAAATGTTTAGTAAGGCACTCAAAATTTAAACTATATGAAGATATTGGAACATGTGTAAGATCCTAATTAACCTGTAAATCCCATCTGCCAAGAACAAGGTAACTTCCTGGAATGCTGGGAGTTGTAGTTGTAAACTCTAAAGTCCCAAGGACCAGGTAGCTAACTTCCTGGGGTGCTGGGAGTTGTAGTTCTTGGAAAATAACAACAAAGCTTCAAGGGGAAGTACGGAGGCCTCTGAGTTTTGCTCATAAGAGCCCCGACAACAGGTGTCTAGAGGCCGCTCAACTGGGGTATTTCTAGGCGTGGTCCTGACCAAAGTACATCTTGGTCAGTATTTAGTATTTTAATAAAGCTTGTTTCAAACTTGGCCCAAAATGCTGGAACTGAGTTTTCACCAGCGAATCTCAGGATTAACCCAGAGTTTCTTGGATCACACTCGTAATCCCAACACTCAAGAGTCTGAGGCAGGAAGATTTCCATGAATTCATCTGTCAGACAAGAAATCTAGATCATCTTCTAGGTCAAAATCCCAGACCTGAGTTCAATTCCCAACAACCACATGGTGGCTCACAGCCGTCTATAATGAGATCTGGTGCCCTCTTCTGGCATGCAAGCATACATGGAAGGAATAATAAAATCTTAAAAAAAAAATTCCAGACCCTCAGATGAATACACCAACCATACTGAGTCTACTTACTGTGCCAGTAGCAGATCAACCAGATTATGACCACACCCAGTTGGCCCTGTACAGAGCAAGATCCTTACTTTCCCACCTGCCCAAACTGGGGTGGGAACATGAAAAGACCGGGTCCCAGCATGTTGAAAAATAAAGGAAGATGGCTAAGGATTTGTTTCAGTTGGTAGAGTGGTTGCCTTGCATGTCCAAGGTCCCAGGTTCCACCCCCAGCATCTAATAAACCAGGCATGGTGTCACATACTTGTAATCTCAACACTTGGGAAGTGGGGGCAGAAAAACCAAGTTCAAAGTCGTTTTTCTTTACATAGTGAATTTGAAGCTAGCTTGGGCTATAGAAAACTCACTATGTACACAAAACAAGACTGAGAGGGTGAGAGACTGACTTGAACGTTTTAACCGTAATTTCATTTCCCATGCCTTTAGTCATGTGAGGTTTTGAATAACTAGACAATGAGGTTTTATAAGTCCACAATCAAAGGCAGCTTCTCTGCTTTTGTAATTAGTGTAGGGACAGCCAACTATGAGAAATCTTTGTTGATAAATTATATAGAAGTTGGCGAGAGTGGGGTGTTGAAGCACCCCTGTCATCCCAGCACTTGGAGGTAGAGGCAGGGGAGCTTAGCAATTCAAGGCCTGTCTGAACTACAAAATGAGATCAAGATCTCCCTTGATAAGGAAGAGGAGAAGAAGGTTGGGAAGGAAGAAGAGGAGGAAGAGAGAAAAGAGGAAAAGTGTATTTTCTGCTGGAGACAGTAGAGATACTGAGGTATCAACAATACTCAACAAAGAGGAACAGGGGAGAGAAAATTAAAGAAGCGTCAGACCAACACTGGAAGTTCCCTGGTAGGGAAGCATGACCCACCTTCCTACAAAGCCATGGACATCATTATAGCTGTCATATATCTCTACATAGTCAGCCAGGCAGCCTGGATCATCCTCAAGGTCGAAGTACAGAAAGCTCAGGTGAATGTGCTGACCGTACTTGAGTCGAATGTGCCAGTAGCAGACCTGGTTGTCGTCATACTCATTTGGGAAGCCTGGAGATTTGAAAATTCACTTTGGGTCTGTAAAGACACCACCACACTCCTTGGCTGCAATAGGAAAAGAAAGTTCACTTAGACATTATTGATTTTTATATTATCCATAGTATATTGTGTATGCTTATAGCTAATAACAATTTCCAAATTTTCTTTAAACTTAAATTTTTTTTGTGTGTGTGTGTATGTGTGTGTGTGTGTCTGCTTCCTTCAGGAGTCAGTCTCCTTCTACCATGAGCCACAGTGACAGTTAAACTCAGGTCATTAGGTTTGGTGACAAGGTCCTTTACCCATGGTGCCATCCTGCATGCCTAGTCCCTAAATTTTCTAAAATTTGAACGGGGATTGTAGGAGGAGGCTGCTTGTTGGTTCCCGGCTGTTTAGCCTGGAAATAACCACACAGAAACCATATTAATTAACTCACTGCTTGGCCCATTAGCTCTAGCTTCTTATTGGCTAACTCTTACATATTAATTTAACCCATCTCCATTAATATGTGTATTGCCACGTGGCTGTGGCTCACCTGGTAAAGTTCCCAGCATCTGTCTCTGGCTCCATGACTTCTCTCTGACTCCACCCTTCTTTCTCCCAGCATTCAGTCCAGCCTCCTTGCCCTGCTCTGCTCTGCCCCGCCCTGCTCTGCTATAGGCTCAAAGCAGTTCTTTATTCATTAAGGTAATCACAGCATACAGAGGGAAATCCCATATCAGTGAAAATAGCAAGAATAGCAACATTTGTGTTTACATTTTTCCGTGCTTTCATTTTTTTTTAAGTCATGAAATGTAAAAGCCCTTTACATATACTTTGGTGTATTTTTGTCAAAAACACCTTTATATTACCAACAGTCTCATCAAGATGATGGGGATTTTATCCTGTAGTTGGTAGACTGTGGCTTTAGGAACTCACTTAGACCAACAGATCCTGTAAATTCTGTTTGCAAGATCGTTATAAAAGTCACTTTAGCTTGGCAGTGGTGGCATACATCTTTGATCCCAGAACTCTGGAGGCAGAGGAAGGAGGAACTCTGTGAGTTCAAGGCCAGCCTGGTCTACAAAGTGAGTTCTAGGGCAGCCAGGGCTACACAGAAAAACCCTGTCTCAAAAAACCAAAACACCAAAACTAAAACAGACAAACAAAAAAGTCACTTTAATTAAAATAATTTGTAATCTATGTCCTCTATTTCTCTTTCTCCTTTTGAGACGGGATCTCCAGGCTGGCTTGGAACATGCCATGGTAGATCAGGACAGCCTTGAGTGTGGCAGTCCTTCCTACATCTACTTCTTGTACTGGGATTATTGGTGTGCTATGCCACATCGGTTTTCCCTTGCTCTTGTACTGAGGCTTCAAGACAAATTTAACATGTGCTAAGCGACACCCCCAGCCATAAATCTGTACTCTCTAGAACTCTAGAATTCAGGATTTGGCGGCAGATTTATGTTTTCCTTGTCACTTGTTTCATAGACTGCTTCAAATATGTATGTCATATAACCTGGTTAAGAAAAACGAATGAAAGACAAAAACTAAATCCAAAGAAAGTCAAGATTGATGATTTGAAATGTGATCTAGAGAAAAAACACAGAGGAGCCTAGGTCATTTTAAATTCTCTGTGAGTGAGGTGTCAGTCCAGAGGTGGTAGAAGGTGGAAGCTGGTGGCACACACCTTTAATTCCAGCACTCTGGGGGCAGAAGCCAGCGGATGTCTGTGAGTTCAAGGCCAGCCTGGTCTACAAGAGCTAGTTGTTTGGACAGGCTCCAAGGCTACAGAGAAATACTATCAAACAAACAAGGTTCTGAGTTCAATTCCCAGCAACCACACGATGGCTCACAACTATCTGTAAAGAGATCTGGTGCCCTCTACTGGCCTGCAGGCATTCGTGCAGGCAGAACATTGTATACAAATAAATAAATAAATCTTAAAAAAAACCCAACAAAATTCAGGTAAGTCAGGGCTACATAGATAGACTCTGTCTTGAAAAGCAAGAAACAAGATCATTACCAATGACAGAAAATTAGTTCTGGATCTTGTATTCAAGTCCTCACACAAGGCAAGCACTTTATTGACTAGGTTATCTTTTTGTTTGTTTGTTTGTTTGTTTTCAAGACTGGGTTTCTCTGTACAGCAGTTCTGGCTGTCCTGAAACTCACTCTGTAGACCAGGCTGGCCTTGAACTCACAGAGATCTGCTGGCTCCTGCCTCCCGAGGGCTGGGATTAAAGGCATGAGCTACCAGGCTCGACTAACTACATAATCTTCCTAGCTTGAAAACTTTTTCAAAAAAATATTATTTTTATTAAGAGACGGAAATTTCACTTGTAGCCCAGGTTACCCTCAATTTCCTGATTTTCCTGCTTCAGTCCATGGAGTACTAGGATTTAGCCAGGCGTCACAGGTCAAGTAGGAATATACTCATAAGTAGGTATTAATACTGTTACAGGTCTTTTAAAGACTGGGTCTCATAAAGCCCAAGCTGGCCTTGAACTTGCTACACAGCCAACACAGGCCTTGAACTCTAATCTTGCCGCCTATATCTTCCAAGTGCTGGTGGCACAGGCCTGACTAGGATGCTAATTGGTGAAGAGAGAACACACACGTATTGACAATAGTGGTGCACTTTGGAAGCAGAGGTAGGCAAATCTCTGTGAACTGGAGGCTAACCTGGTCTACATAGTTCAAGGCCAGCCAGGGGTGCACGAGGAGACCAGGAGTTAGTACTCAAGGCTATTCTTTGCTATGTGGCGAAACTCTGCCGTCAAAACCAAACCATTCACACATGAAATCAGTCCACATCATTTCACATGTTCTGCACGTGAATGAACAACTGTGTGATTGCACACTTTCATGTGCCTACCTGGGAGTAAGAAATGGGCTTTGGAGTCCCTGGCACTGGAGTTATGGATGGTTGTGAACCATCATGTGGATGCTGGGAATTGGAGTCAGTACTCTACAAGAGCAACAAGCACCCTTCACCTCTGACCCAACCCTCCAGCCCCCAGCTTCTGCACTGTGACAGAGCCTAGAATGTTGCTGTCACTCTCCTACTGCGAGATGGGATTCCACGTGAGGTAGACCCAACCAGCATGTCATCATATCAGCGTGTTAGCTGATGCCAGGAACGTAACACACTACACCACACTCTGTGGTGCTGTCTGGGAGAACAGATCTGAAAAGCAGAGTCTGATCTTCTCTCCAGAAGCACGAGCAAAGAATCACTCTCCTTTAGCAAGAACAGGAATGAGGGAATACAATGCCCCAAGCAGCAAGGAAGGGCCTATGAATGGCAGGGATAATTTTAGCATCGGCGCCACCTGTGAGGACCCACAGACACGAGCCTGTTCCACCTTGACAAAAGGTCAGAGAGTTTGAACTTATTTTTACTCTTTCAAAGTTGTTGGCAACAGGTGTGGCTACAAACAAGCGATCCTGACCTAGGCTGTGGTTATCAAGCGTTTTGAGTAAAGAGATGAATCGATTCCACCTTGTTAATCTTGCTCCTTCAGAGGAGATTGGCAGGAGGCTCCAGAGAGTAGCTACCTGCAGGATGCTTGGTCTATTCCTTATATCATGTTAATGAAGACTGTTGCGTCCCCCACCTCTACTTTTATAAGCACACGAAAATAAACGTGGGAATTCATTCAGAATTCACTGGACGTCTCTCCTGATGCTGTTCTGTGTTTGTGTCTCTTATTTCTCTCATATCTCTGTTCCTTTTGCTTAATAATTATAATCCTTACACTTTTACCCTGGAATTTCATCGCGGCTGGTCCCTGACAGATGACAGCCCAACGTGTGACTTCCGACAACCAAATTCCCTCATTTTTAGGAGGAAAAGCTGTTCCCTTTCAGTAATCTCTTGGTAGGTAACTGCTTTGCCACTGTTGTTTGTGTAACTGATTTTGCCAATGCAGAATGATTGTTTTAAGGAACAAACCATTTGGGTTGTAGCAATAGGCATCCCATCGCTCACTCCTGTTGAGCCGGATTCCATAATCGATAATACCAGTTTTCCCAAATCCGCAGTTGGGCCCGGGCTTCACGATGGGGTATCCAACTCTACCCTTGGCCATCCATCCAGCAGCACAGACGTGAAATCCTGAAAGAGGGAGAGAAGCTTATGAACTCATCCCCCCAAAAAGTCCCTAACCTGGTAGGAGGAGGCAGTCATTTCCTACCATAAGTTTCTCAAGTGGCCAAACCCACCTTGTGTAGAATGGGAAAACACCTACATCTGTAGCACTCTGGAGACCGACCAGCAGGATTTTCAGATCAAGGCCAGACTAGGCTACAGAGGGAGACTGGGCACCAAGCATGGGGCCTTAGGCTAAGTCCTTAGAACCACAAACAAAATGCCAAACCAAACCAAAGTTTGAATACAAATAAATCATACCTTTTTCCTCTCTCTCTCTCTCTCTCTCTCTCTCTCTCTCTCTCTCTCTCTCTCTCTTTTGAGACAGGATTTCTCTGTGTAACAGGCCTGGTTGTCCTGGAACTTACTTTGTAGACTAGGCTGGCTTTGAACTCACAGGGATCCATCTGCCTCTGCCTCCTGAATGCTGGGATTAAAGGCATGCTTACACCAAGTTCTGCTTACCTCCCTTCCTTTCTTTCTCCCTCCCTTCCTCCCTTTCTTTCTTTTTTTTAAGATGTGCATGATCTCATATAACCCAGGCTGGCTTCAGACCCTCCTTTTAGCTAAGGCTGACCTTGAACTCCTAATGCTCCTGCCTTCACTTCAAAGAGCTGCTAGGATTGCAAGCAAGCTGCACCACCACCCCTGGCTATGAACTTTGAATTCTGACTTTTACTAGCTAGTGGTCCTATTTGAAAACAAAACCAAATGCAGATAGACTAGGCTTAAGTTCCATGGTGAGTATGAGAACCGTCTGATTTCAGATCGGAAACTGAGTGTGCATTTGAGTGTGAGATCTCCCTTTGTTCCGAGGTCTCTGATGGCCTTTTCCATGGAGATCCCCGTCAAAATGTACAGGGTGCCCATCTCACCTACTCTCCCACTGAAAGACCCTACAGACCCCCCCCCTCAAAACCTGCAGCTAGCCGGCTCTCATGAGAACATCCTGTTTGCTTTAGACCCTCAGGACCCCCTCAAAACCTGCAGCTAGCCGGCTCTCATGAGAACATCCTGTCTTCCTAGGAAGACAGGATGCCTATAGTTAGCACATACGTCAAACTTAAAATATCAGCAGTTTACAAAAGAAACAATTCCCCCTATGAAGGACCCCAGCTTAACTGCTGTAACATCATTTCACAAGGCCCTTGACAAACAAATGTAAGTGCAGAGTGAGGTCAGGGCGTCTGGCTGCAGAGCAGGATATATATGAGGTCAGGACCTCTGGCTGCAAAGCAGGCTATTTATGACATACATCTGTGTTGGGAACCAAAAGAAAACAGGATGTCTGTCACCATACATTTATGCAGGGAGGAACCAAAAGGAGACAGAATGTCTATCATTTATGCTGGGAAAGGAAGAACCCTCGTGCCCTGTAGTAAGAGGGGCGGCCGGCTGTGTAGGGGCGGCCGGCTGTGTCCTCCCTGCACCCGGCCGCCTGCATGGCTTAGCTTAAGCCCCGAAATAACAACACACAAACTGTATTCATTAATCACTGCCTGGCCCATTAGTTCCAGCCTTTTATTGGCTAGCTCTTGCACTTGGACTAGCCCATTTCTGATAATCTGTGTAGCACCCCATGGTGTGCTTACCGGGGAGATTCTAGCCTGCGTCTCTCTGCAGTGGGAACATCATGGCGACTCCTCACTCAGCTTCTCTTTCCCAGAATCCTCTTCTGTCTACTCCACCCACCTAAGGGTTGGCCTATCAATGGGCTCAGGCAGTTTCTTTATTTTAACCAATGAAATCAACAGATTGATATAGGACAATCCCACATCACTTCCCCTTTTTCTGTTTAAACAAAAAGGAAGGCTTTCATTTTAACATAGTAAAATTACATATAGCAAAACAGTTATCAAGTAAGAATTACAGTTACAATATTTATATCTATTTTATCTTTTATCATAACTAAGGAAAACTACAACTATCTATTCATTCTTCAACTCCATCAAAGACTCCAGAAGGATATAATACTAAACAAGAAATAAGAAAACTCTAGAAATGACAGAGACATCTCGCTGCCTGGACAGTCACCCAAAGTTCCTCTGTACCGTTGGGGCATCCATCTTCGGCCTCCAGGCCCATAGTATCCAGCAGACATTTCCATGAAGCAGGAAATTTCAAAGACAGTTCAGTCATTTTCTGCTGTGTCCTGCAATGTCTCGTAGACCTTTTCATGAATCAGGAACCCCGAAAGACCATCTCACCTTTAGGCAAGTTTAGTAGTCCTCTCTCTGTGGGTTCTCCGTGTCCAGTTTATGCATCAGTCCAGGCAAGAACAGTCTCTTGCCCAATGGCTGGCTATCAAACTCCATAAGGATCCTCTTCGATGCCCATCTTCCTCTCGAAGTAGATTGGTGCTGCCAGGAGCAGACGTGTCTCATTGTCATGAAAAGCCCTAAATTATTAAAACATTAAATGCCATATTCTGCAGTCCTTGAAAGATATGAAGAATGCCTATCTTATTGAAATATATCTCCATATATCTAGAAAATCTAACATGACTACAAGCTTGACTATTATTTACGATTATTTAACAACAACCTATATTTCCTAATTATACATTACATTTTAAAAATGAACTACACAATCACAATACCTTGATCAAGATCAGAAATACATATACATATAATAAAATTGATCTTAAAATCCACACCAATGCAAATTATTTATATCTATATCATATCCCCCTTTAAATGTAAAAGAACATATATAATCAATATTTGGGAACATGGGCGCAGTTTTTCTCTCCAAACTGCTTCCTGCTGAATGGGGGCGTCGTTAATTAGGTCTTTCATGGTGTAACCTGTGTGCCAGGGTCATCTCAGTTGGCAGTTGAGTGAAGTAATTTTTTGAGGGTGATCACAGCAACCTTTCAGGAGGGCGTGGTCTATCATACCATATCGGAATAGAAGAAATCCATAGGGTCTGGTCCTCTGTGAAAACAAAAGAAGACCCTCTCCGAAGCATCATATCCTTAGACCCAAATTTTGAAATCGTAATACCCTTATATCCATTCTGGTTTAGCTTGGCAGCCTATGTAATGAAATGTCTGTCTGTATTTAGCTCCTTTACAGTCAAAAATTTTAAAGAAAACACAATGTACATAATCCAGATTCTCTGGGAATTTTCCATTTTTACGTGGCTTATTTTTATTTATTTCTTTTACTCTCTTAACTATCTGTATTCTGTCTCTTTAAAGACTTTACCTTTTTTATTTTTAAAGGCACTAACTTTATTTCCTCTCTCTCTCTATATATTTTTCTCTCTCAAGCCTACGTATATTCATCCAACACTGTGATCCATTTAGTGGTCTGTCTGAATCTGTTTTACTGTGAATCTGTAATTTTTTTACTATCCAGGAGCATTTCTTAAAATGTTAAGCACTTCTAAAAAACTTAAGTTGCACCATGTAGGGGTAATACGATACTGCCTGTGTCCTGTAAAGTCTAAACCTTAAGTGCGCTGTTATCACAGTAATTACGGTAGTTCCTGCTTGAGAGCAGCTCAGTTCATCATGGCTGAGCTGAGCTGCTCCTGCCTCAGAGCCTGAGCTAGCCCGGCAACCCCTCGATGCCCCAATTTCAACAGTGCCCCCTGCCCCATTCTAATCAAGACCAATAATCATGCATCTGCTTCTGTAAATTGCTTTGTGCTGTCCTCTTTCCTATAAAAGGACCTCCCCCTAGCCTGTAGGTGCGCAAGTTCTCCGAGAAACTTTGCGCCCACAGGTACCTGTGTTCACCTAATAAACCTCTTGCTATTTGCATCCGTGTGGTCTCGGCCTGGGCCTGTTCCTTGGCTTCAGGGGAGTCTCCTCTCGAGGGAAGTCCTCTTCTGGGGGTCTTTCACCACTTGAAGCTATCTCCAGGTCCTCCACAAAGCCTTATCTTTCTCTCTGGCAGGATGCTCTATCTCTTTGTTGATCTCTAACTTTTCAAGTCCCAGTCATGTCTCCCTGCAGCCCCTGATGCTGTCCAGAGGCTCTCTCTCCTCACCAGGCTCACTCAGATGGGTAATGTCCTATCTCGGCCATGACATTTCCTTGGTTCTCACTGGGTGGTAGGTACCCAACCCCCCATGGCAGACCGAATGAAGGAATGTCCAGAAAGCAAAGACATCCTCACAATATTCAGAGCAATCCCAAAGGCTAGAGAGAAAAGTCTTAATAAGGGTTACAGGAGAGGTGGAACCCCCACCCCACCAAGGCATAATAAGAAAAACTGTTATCAAGTTAGTTACCAATTTTTCTGGCTGCTTCCAGCTGCTTGTAGGTGGCGAGGCGGCCGCCTTCAAACTCACACACTGAATAGGTCAGCTTGTATCTGCCAGCCCGACCTTCTCAGTGGTACACGCCCGCAGCTTGTTCTGTGAATTTACAAAACAGCATCAACGCGCCATTAATTACTCATTCTTATCAACACACTATTATTCGTTCTTGTAGAATAAAGGAAATTTTGCCTCAGCAGGAAGATTACATCAGATACATGTTCTTGCAAAAGAAATTTCTAGGTCAGCTGCCATGATAGTTAGGTTTTTATTGTTAGAAAGCTTTGAGGAGAAAAAGAGCGAGGGGGAATCTTAGGGGGAACAGAGGGCATATAAAGACTGGCGTTTAGATTGTTTCTGATAACATGAATGAAAGTTGTTTTTTTTTTTTAAAGTTTTATTGCTAGACTAACCACAAGTGATAAAGTTTTGGTATTCTTTTGGCTTTAAGATATAAAAGCTTGGAAAGGTGGATAAAGAAGGAAGCTTAGAAGGCAAAAGAAACCAGGGACAATGACTTCATTGTGGAAGCTCACGAGGAAGCCAGACATGTCCATTTGAGGGAATGATTGAGATGATACAAGTGAGAATTTCGCAAAGAACTTTAAAGTAGTGAGGAAATCTGGTGGAACCCCAGCAAGCAGCAAGTTGAGCCCTAAAGAGAAGGGATTTGAACCCCGCAGAGAGGCAACTGGCATATTTCTACCTTTTTCTGATTTGTTTGTTCCCATGTTGTCCCCCAACATATTTTAGGCGATGACAAGGCACACACATCCTGTCTTCCAGTAGGTCACCATTTCAATGGGTTGTTTGGGGACTGCAGTCACATCTCCATAGAAACGATATGAAGAGGCTCCCCAGACAATAGTCACAAGTTTATCTACAATGTTGTTAGTAGTCCCACCCTGTTGTACTGATCTGCCTGCCCAGTCGGCCACTGTGGAGATGCTCCCAGTGGATTCTCGAATTCCTCAGTGCACAGCAAGACACAAATCCAGAAACGTGTCCTGATTCACTCGTTTTTCTCCTCCCCAAGCTAAAACCGACTCTGCCACAATTTGACGGGAAATGATGCCGGTTGTGTTTCGTGTTTCCTAGACTCCCTGGAGCCCGTTCTCATAAATTACACGGTAAAGGCCTGTCGCCTAGAGAAGACAACAGTCAATTTGATCCTTCTGTTTGTTTGTTTATTTAAATGCAAGTTCTCATGTTGACCTCTAGCTATGCAGCCGAGGAAGATCTTTGAATTCTGATCTTCCTGCCTTTACCTCTTGAGTGCTGGGATCACAGGCATGTAACTCTTGGTTTTATACGGTGTCAATGAATCCAAACAGGGTTTTTTGCATGCTAGGCAAACACTACCAACCGAGCTTACAACACTTACGAACCAGAAAATGCTAGCACAATCAGACCTTCACCAGTGGAGATGATTTTCGCTTTGTAAATGACCTGTTCCCAGGTCTTCATGTGCCAAAGCCTCAATACACTCGTTAATTACCACTTTTATTCTTTTAAGCTCATAGTTTGGTGAATTTTCCTGGGTGTTGTGGATCAAGCCCTGTCCCCTCAAAAATCTTAAACATGCATGAGTGGGCAACTGAAGTATATTTATGCGTTTTTTAAATTGATTTTTAAATTTATGTGTACTCATCTTTTCTTCCTGCACATATGCCTGTGCACCACATGTGTGCTTAGTGTTTGAGGAGTCCAGAAGAGGGAGTTGAATCCCCTGGGATTGGAGTTACAGATGGTTGTGAGCTTCCAGGTGAGTCCTGGGAATCGAATTCTCATCCTCTGGAAGAGCACCCACTGCTTGTGACCACTGAGCCATCTCTCTAGCCCTGTTCTTTGGTTTGGATTTTGTTTTCACATAGGGTCTTAGTATGCAAGCTGGGCTGGCTTAGACCTTGTGATTCTCCTGTCTCAGTCATTTAAGTATGAAAATTAAAATACCACCACACAGAACTAAGTATCTTTATCTTAGACACTATGCCTTTTGGTAGAGAAAAAGGATGCATGCTTAATTAAATTATTTATTATAAGTATCGTTGTTGGGGCTGGAGAGATGGCCCAGTGGTTAAAGGCACTGACTGCTTTTCCAGAGGACCTGGGTTCAATTCCCAGCACCCATATGACAGCTCACAACTGTCTGTAACTCCAGTTCCAGAGGCTCTGCCATCCTCACACAGACATATATGCAGGCAAAACATCATTGCACATAAAATAGTAAATAAATAATCACTGTTGAAAATGAAAATTGTACAAATTATTTTAATGGATGCCAGTTTTTCCTCAAGCTTGTTTCCTTAATATTTTACTCCAAACATGAAATATATTTCTGGGGAGAGATGAGCAAAGAGTGCTGGAAAATAATTTCCAATTTTCTTACCAGTAATTAAAAAAAACTATTGGAATCTGATGTCATATGTCTGGTAATAAAATTACTATAACTAAAACAACAAGCTTCATGTGCCTAATCTTAGTTTGTTAAACATTCCTATTTAATTTGCTTTATGGGCAAACACACTGAGAATTCTTGAGGTACATATTCAACTCTCTAAGGAAGTTAATGAAATAATTTATGACAAGGTCTCACTATGTAGCCTCTGCTTTCCTTGGAATTGCTATTATCCTGCTTCAGCCTCTTGAGTTTTGATGATTACAGAGCTTCTTCTTCTTTTTTTTTTTTTTTTTTTTTGGTTTTTTCGAGACAGGATTTCTCTGTGGTTTTGGAGCCTGTCCTGGAACTAGCTCTGTAGACCAGGCTGGTCTCGAACTCACAGAGATCCGCCTGCCTCTGCCTCCCAAGTGCTGGGATTAAAGGCGTGCGCCACCACCGCCCGGCACAGAGCTTCTTTCTCAGGAATAATTCTACATGAAGTTATTTTGGTTTCTTGTTCATTCTTTGAGACAATGTCCTTTTCTAGCTCTGGGTGGCCTGGAACTCACTATGTAGACAGGATTGACCTCTAACTCATTGAGATCTGCCTGCCTCTTGAGGGTTGGAATTAAAAGCATATACCCCTACACGTGATCCTGCCTAGGGATGATTATAAACAAGGCTTTTTTTTTTTTTTTTTTTTTTTTGGATTTTTTCGAGACAGGGTTTCTCTGTAGCTTTTGGTGCCTGTCCTGGAACTAGCTCTTGTAGACCAGGCTGGCCTCGAACTCCCAGAGATCCACCTGCCTCTGCCTCCCGAGTGCTGGGATTAAAGGCGTGCGCCACCACTGCCCGGCTTAAACAAGGCATTTTGTATGTGCATTTGTTTACTTTATTTATTTATTTATTTACTTTTTGAGTCAAATTTTTGTTACGTATCCCAGGCTAGCTCAGAACTTCCACCAAGTCTTCCCACCTCAGTCTCCCAAGTACTGTCAATACAAAAATATGAATACTATTACTTTAAAGTATTATTTGTTATTTAAAATATCTCTGGGTTTAGAATTATAAGCTATTAAGATGAAAGTAAGTACAACAAAACTCTAACTTTTAAAAGATGCGTCTGTCTAAAGAAGCAATATTTTATTAATTTTTCTTTAGTTTATACCACTTAATTTATAAAACTGAATTTTCCCCCCTCCTTTTGGCAAAGGAAAACAGTGGACCAAGGCTTTGGTGTCTGCTGGTTCTTCTGGGAGGAAGTAGGTAAGCTTGGAGACATCTCCACTCGAGCCTCAGTTTCCTCTTCTAACAAATGGGAATAACCATAACTATGCACCCTGGCAGGAGCCCACGGCATGCTACTTTCCTGTCTTTGGCAGACTTAGTACAAAGACTGGAAGTAACTGTTCTTTGTGTTTTCAATGTTCAGGATCCATGTTGACCGACTGACATCTCTTGTCCCTCGGCTCCTTTCTTGCTAAGTTGCAGTTAAGAAATTAGAAGTCACCGAGTTCCGATGTCCTGTTCTTCACAGTTGCTACCAGATCCAACTTCAAATCCAACTCTCTTTTCTCCCTAAACAGTTACTAATATTATATCGACTCAACCAACTGTAAACAATTTGTGCTGGGCTGACTGGTCAGTCCTTTGTTCCAGATGGAAGCATTTGACGGGGTCTGAAGCCCCTGAACCACAGTGCGCCCTTAACAAAGGTTTGGCTTGCTTCTCTCCGCTGTTGGGCAGAACCGCTTTTTAGTCACGTTTACATTTCTGTAGCGTACACATTCATTGCAAAAACAATGACTTCAAATGACTGTATCCCAGGAGAATTTGGTAGCATTTCTAAACATCCCCATATGTCTTGAATTCTGCCTAGCTGTATAGTGTTTCCGCATTTCTGACAAATGTGTATCTATTTCCTCAGCTGGATTGTGCGTACACATCTACATTAATTTCAGAACCCATCTCAACCAAACGGTCACACTGCAACTAGTTACTGGCTCAAGCTGGGAAAAGAGGCAGCAAGGCTGTGCCATTCAAATCCAGCTTCTTAATGAAACCTTCCTAGTTTCAATTACTTCCAAAGAGAACCCCGCTGAAAGGGAAAAAATAACCGACAACCATGTGTTGCCTCAGAAGCATAAAACCAAGATCTAAGTTAATTTTGCTTTCGCTTTATTTCTTTATTCTGTGCAAGAATAAGATGACCCCCTACCAAGCAATCAAAAAATTTTTCTCTACTAAATACAATAATGAGCAAAATGCAACACCAACTTGAATCATGAAGAGTCTTAACGTTGTTTTGAGTGCTATCATGGGTTAATATTCATGGCTGGACTAGTATTCATTATTGGCCTATTGGTCATCTTTAGTGTTTAGCCTATGTCATCCCTTACATTTAGCAAGACAAAAAGAACTTCCCTCAGTTAACCAAACGTCTAGGAAAGTTCTTACATGACCAAAAGAACCACAGCCCAATGAAGGCATGAAAGAGGACGAAGCATACTTATTTCCTTTCCTGTATCACATTCTAGTTTTGTTAAAATAGTTGAAAGATGGTTAGGAAAATTAAGATAGACCCAATAGCTCAGAGAACATGGAGCTCAGAAGTACTGGAGGAGTTCTGCCTCTCCTGCCTTACCTGAATTCTTTCTGTGAATACAGTTGAAATAACAATAATAATTATTAATAATAAACCAGTATTATACTGGTGGTTTAGTTTCATAAAGAAATACTCACCAGTGAGCTACCATGTCTGCTTTGAAAATCCTAAAATATATTTTCACCAGGACACACCTTAACCCGTGTTTTTTTGTTGAACAATACATTGTGTGAAAGGAGAGCCTTAAGTTTTAACAGCAAACTTCCTTTGTTCAGTGGCCTGCCAGTTCAACATATCTCTTTTTAAAGATTCTTCTGTGAAAACATCAACTTCGAACATGCTAGAAACTTTTACTCCTTCAATTCAGTCCTCTGTTGAGGTCAAAGGATCGACATTCCCAACTAGAAGCTCGTGAGTGAAATTTCTTACCAAGCCATATGGAGTTGTGAAAGATTCCATTCTTGTAGCCCCATCCGTGAACCTCTTCCCACAGCAAGACGCACAGGCAAAGGAGAAGGACCATGTCTCCAGTCGCCGAGCCGTTTACAGTGTCGGGGGCTGCCCACGAGAAATTTCAGAGTAGCGGCTGGAATGCGGCTGAAACATCTGGTTTCCACATCTTTTAAATAGCCCTTTTCGGCTGTGAGGTCAGCATGTACTCTCCAATGGCTCCTTCCGTTGCAGAGTTACACAATTAGTTCGCTGTCTGAAGCAAGCCCTCTGACTTATTTGCATTGGCAACCAGAGCGGAGGGTGCAGGATGAGCATCCACAATTTTAAATTCCCTTTCTCAGAAACATGTCCGTTTATCCTGTCGGTCACCAACACTTTTCTTTTAGGGAGTTT
The DNA here is from genome assembly GCA_963919715.1 of Microtus obscurus. Classification (NCBI taxonomy): domain Eukaryota; kingdom Metazoa; phylum Chordata; class Mammalia; order Rodentia; family Cricetidae; genus Microtus; species Microtus obscurus. Next base: position 41,286,615 of record CAWTZC010002514.1, read on the forward strand.
GTGTTATGGGGGGCGGGGGGGGGCAGATTCAGAAGACACTAAAGAAAACCAAACTCCGGCAGGAATCCGCAGAGAAAATCCAGAAAGTCCTTGTTTGCGCTGTTAATTTTGAGGTTTGTCTTAACATTAATCTTTAACTTGATTGTGATAGTATCGCATAGTTTTTCCTAAAGGTTGCCAAGAATGCCTGTGTGGAAAGTAAAAAATTTAAAACAAAAGTGTATGTCGTTTGGCAAACCTAGCAAGGAAGAACATTCTCTCTCTCTCTCTCTCTCTCTCTCTCTCCTTTAAGAAAAATAGTTCAATTTCAGAGAGTCTTAGGGCATTCAGGTCGCCTTGGAATTTCCTACTATAGCAAGGAGTATTTTAAGTTTATATTAGCAGACTTGGAGGACTTTGGGGATGGACACCCCCACTCCCCCTTATAGTTCACAGCCTGCCAGGCAATGGGCTGCAACGCTGCGTTACTGGTCAGAAGGATAGAACTTGAGTCATAGTTCTGGTCCTGGGAGGAGACCTGGCATCCTGAACTGTCTAGAAAGTTGTTGATGGATGGCTATCTAAGCCTGACTTCAGTATCCCTAAGCCTTGTGAGATTACTATATAGCAAGAGGCTTTCCACTCAGGACCAACTTGGCTGCATTGTAAAGAGTTATAATCTTGGCAGGCCTGAACTACAAAACTTCTCCTTCCAGAGATGCATATGTACCCACCCACTCGACAGAGATGTCTGTGCACCTACCCACTCAACTTGTTCTCATGCCTGTCACCACGGCCAGACCCATGGAGAGAGAGAGAGAGAGAGAGAGAGAGAGAGAGAGAGAGAGAGAGAGAGAGAGAGAGAGAGAGAGAGAGAGAGAGAGAGAGAGAGAGAGAGAGAGAGAGTAGGTCCAGTCAGCAGCACCATACAGACATAAACGTATGCCATTCTCCTTCCCATCAGAATCAGCACAAACTGGCTTGTCAATCATTTGAGGAGGACAAAGCCTTTCAGAGAAGTTTTGTCTAGAGGTTTTAGAAAGCATTAGGAAGCCGGTAAAACACAAACAACAATGAAACCACTGTAGGCTGGGGTAGTAGTCCCTCTGGACCCTCTGGCTATAGACTGTTTCTTTTTGTTGTTCATTTTTTTTGGGACAAGGTTTCTTTCTTTTTTTCCCATGATATTTATTGAGCTCTACATTTTTCTCTGCTCCCCTCCCTACCTCTCCCCTCCCCCATTCAACCTTTCCCCAAGGTCCCTATGCTCCCAATTTACGCCGGAGATCTTGTCTTTTTATACTTTCTACTTCCCATGTAGATTATATGTAAGAAGACGAGGTTTCTAAGTACTCCCAACAGTCCTGGAACTTGCTATGCAGACCAAGTTGGCTGCAAACTCACAGAGATCCGCCTGCCTCTGCTTCCCTTTAATCTCTGCTGGGATTAAAGGTTTGCTGCCAAGGCTTGTGGGCCACCATGGCAGGCTCGCTCTCACTCTTGAGAGTGTCCTGTGCCTTCTGATGCACGCTGCCGTTTGTCTACACTCTGATGCTTTGCCTGAATTCTTTTGACAGAGCTCACAGGGACCAGCGGAAAGGGAGACCAGACAAAGATTCCGGTATCAAGCCGATGAAAATAAAACTAACGAAAGTATGGCCCAGCTTCCCAGGATCAATCTAACTTGAATGAAAATGACCAAAATAATAGGTGAAGATCTGGGAAAATCACTATGCCTTCCAACTTCTCAAACTCTCCTTCTCCACAAAAATGCAAGACATTTAGGTGACATGTCTGGCCACAGTCTCACTGCTGCTGTTGGTTGACAAGCCCTCTATGTAGCTGTTGTTTCTCTCTCTTGTTGGTCTTTCTTTGTTACTTACATTCTCTATTCTCTTTTAAAAATTATTTTTAGATTTTATTCACTTTATTTTTGGGTATTTTGGGTATTTTTATGGGTAATATTTATGGGTATTTTGCCTCATGTATGCCTGTGCACCATGTACATGCAGTGCCTTGAAAAGCCAGAAGAGAGCATCGCATCCCCTGGAATTTGGATAACAGATAGCTGGAAGCCACCATGTGGGTTCTGAGAATGGAACCTGGGTCCTCTGCAAGAACAACAAGCAGGATGGATGATGATGGCACACACCTTTAATTCCAACACTCTAGAGGCAGAGGCAGGGGGATCTCTGTGAGTTTGAGATAGCCTGGTATACAGAGCAAGTTCCAGGACAGCCAGGGCTACACAGAATAACCTTGTCTCAAAAACAAACAAACAAACAAACAAACCAAAACAAAGCAAAACAAAACAAAAAAGGGAGCAGCAAGCAGGTTGTTCCATTCTCCAATCCCAGCTTCTCTGCTACTCTTGGTGCCACCCAATCTGGTTTCCGTTTTGTTTGTTTTGCTTGAGACAGGGTCTCACTATGTAGTTCTAACTGGCCTAGAACTCAGTCATATAGACCAGGCTGGCTTCAAACTCACAGAAATCTGCTTGCCTCTGCCTCCCAAGTGGTGGGATTAATGGCATGCACCACCATGCCCAGCTAATCCTGTTGTGCCCATCCGGTTTCATTTGCAGTATCACAGCCCTCGTTTCTACCAGACTTTCCTAGCCTCGTCAGTGATTTTTGTGTGTGTGTGAGGGGAGCAACCTTCTAGACTTGCTTTAGTATGAAGTTAGCTTTACGTTTTGGAAAAATTTTTTTGTTGGTGTTGTTTTTGTTTTGTTTTTGAGACAGGGTTTTTCTGTGTATTCCTGGCTGTCCTGGAACTCACTCTGTAGACCAGGCTGGCCTCGAACTCACAGAGATCCGTCTGCCTCTGCCTCCATAGTGCTGGGATTAAAGGTGTGTGCCACCAAGCCCAGCCTGGAGACATCTTTTTAATGGACAACATATGCTTTATCCTGGTTTCTTTCCTCGAAGGGAGTATCTATGGGGTAGAGAATTTACTGGACCCTATACCTATAATTATCATAATTTGAAAATTTAAACTCTGTGCCCTGGCAAATGTGAGACAGAGAAAAAGTCCACTGATTAGTTAGAGTTTAAATTTGGTGCCCATGTGGGAGAGCCTATAAGGAACAAAGATGGTCCGTGAGAATTGTAGCTGTCTCTGGAAAGTGAAATTACGTGAATATTTTTAGTTTGTGGTTTAGGAAGCAAACACAGCCCTGCAGCAGGAGTGTCACAGCCTCCCCCTCTGTACTGTGGCTTTGCCTGCTCACGCCGTTTCAACATCTCTCTCAAATATCTCATCTCCCCATTTATCAAAATCCCCCCTCACCCTGGGGAGAGCATCTGCAAAGATGCTCCAAGGACAGCAGGGTATGAGCGGTCAAATCGTTTTATATGAAAACTTCATGCATTTCTCTGATGGAGCAACCCAATGTGAGACAGAGGATTTCTTTCCTCCGTCTTTTAACAGCCGTGCATAACATAAAGATTTTCTTACTTCTTAAATACTTACAGTATTTGACAACCTTATCCCTCTTCTGTCATTAAGGAAATAGGAAACACTGACTAAGTCTGGCATGCTGGGAACACATAGAATCCTAATATTCAGAATTCCGAGTTCAAGGCAAGCATGAGCAATGTAAGTTAGACTCTGTCACAAGCAATGCCTAAGGATGTGGGTTCTGGTTTTGCGTGTGCTCAGTTCCACTGTGGAAGAAATGATGAATAAGGTTATATATGGAAGAGCTGTAGGTGGATAATTGGGGCTAGAGAAGGAGAGGGAAGGAGTGTTACCAGCGAACTTAATATGGAAACTGCCTAAGAAATGCTCGGCTCCAGGTCACACTACCCAGATCTTCCTTTTGGGGAGTGAAGAGAGGATGCAATAACAAAATGTCCTCTCAAGGCCAGGAGACTTCACCAGTAAAGACCTTTTGTACCTGCCATGGACCGGCGAAACCCAGCAAGGCTGCCTTTTGTATTAGAAACTGTCTTCTGGCATTTTTTCTATAAGAGTCCCATACTTACTTATAAGGCAATGGAGTTATTGGATACTTGAAGGCCTAGAGGAGCACTACGTATCAGAATAGGGGAGGTGGATAGAGCAAGCACTCAAGATCTCCTGAGCTGGTGTGGTGGCCTAACGATGCCATTTGTGTAAAAATCCGAAGGAGAAAATAATAAATAAAATAACAACAATAATGCTAAGGCAGAATCCAGACAGTCATCAGAAAGTGAGAAGGAGATGTTTTGTCTTCTTTTCCCACATGGTCAGTCTCAGCTGGGCAGTGTCTTGAACTTCTGTACTTCACTTCCAGGTTAACTTTGACACAGCCCCCCCACTCCCCCCCATTGTCCAGCTGCATCCGTTGTGTATGAAAACCCCATCGCAGCTGGACAGGTGGTGCTTGTCTGTAGAACAGTTATTTTTCTTACTTCTGAACACAAATTGACAACTTTGTCTCTCTTACCTTGGGAAGGAGAGACTGGAGTCTCAAGAGCTCGAGTTTTTCTTTGACTTGCAGAAAGTTCGAGACCAGTCTAGGCTACACGAGGCCATGCCATAAAAAAGTTAACAAAACAAAACAACAATAATAGCAACAAAACAAAAGCTGGGCATGGTATTGCATGCCTTTAGTTCCAGAACACAGGAGGCAGAGGCAGGCCGATCTCTGAGTTCAAGACCAGCCTGATCTACGTAGTGAGTTCTAGGACAGTCAGGGCTATGCAGTGAAACCCTGTGTGGGGTTTGAATAGGAATGGCCCCCATAGACTCATGTGTTTTAATACTTGGTCCACAGGGAGCCGCACTATTAGGAGATCTGACCTTGTTGGAGGAAGTGTATAACTAGGAGGTGGGCTTTGAGGTCTTAGAAGCTCAAACCAGTTCACTTCCTGTTGCCTGCTGGTCCAAATGTAGAACTTTCAGCTCCTTCTCCAGCACCATGACTGCCTGCATGCTGCCATGCTTCCTGCCGTGATAATAGACTAAACCTCTGAACAGTAAGCCAGCCCCGATGAAATGTTTTCGTTTATGAGAGTTGCCCTGGTCATAGTGTCTCTTCACAGCAATAGAAACCCTAAGACACCTTATCTCGGGAAAAAGAAAAGAAAAAGAGAAAAGGAGAGAAGAAAAAAACCTCTAAGTCTCAATGACTTAAAACAACAAAGGTTTACGGTTCGTATGTTACTATAAATACACGAGATACTGTGGTCTTTGGTACTATAACATCCAAGGGATGCAGATCCATGGAAACAGAACAACCACTATCTCAGATGTTTCCTGCCATGCCAGAAGGAAAAGGCATTCTGGATCTCTAATAATTTATTTCTTCATTCTGAGATGACATAGTCATCTCGTTGGTCAGAAATAATGATGCAGCCCCACCAAATCTGGCCATGAGTACAACAGTGCCACACACGAGGCCGAGAACTGGGACATTTGTCGGTTGCTAATGGCATACCCTGGAAGGATGTGAAATCCAGTATCTTTCAAACATCTGTTTTCCCATAACTCAAAAGCACATTATTCTGTTCAGCGCTGTGCATGGTCCTGTACTTGCTGTCCAAAAAGCGTTGGGAGATACAATTCTCTAACATTTCACTTCTTCAAGGATTTCCTCTTGTTCTGGTTTATGCTCCATCTTATGGCCTGGCCCCGAACAAGTTGGCAGTCCTTACTGATGGGTGGAAAGCCAAGTACCCATATAGTTTCTCAAATGTTTGAGAGACTGAAATGTTTCTCAAAGGGCTCCCGTTTTTAAAGTTTGGCTGCTGATTGGCTAAATTTGGGAAGTCATTGAATCATTTTTTAAATTAGTTAATATATTCCAAATTATATTGAAGAATTTTTTAAAATGATTTATTTAACTTTATTTTATGTGCATTGCTGTGAAGGTGTCAGATCTTGTGGAACTGCATTTTCAGACAGTTGTGAGCCACCATGTGGGTGCTGGGAATTGAACCCAGGTCCTCTGGAAGAGCAGTTGGTGCTCTTAACCGCAGAGCCATCTCTCCAGCCCATATTGAAGAATTTTTAATTGTCTGTGTATAGGTACCCTCTTGTGTGCAGGTGTGGCCCATCACACCTACTGTATGTATCGTCATGCTGGAACTGGAACACAGGGCTTTGTGCAACCAGACCAGCCCTCGGCCCTCTGAGCTCCTTCCCAACTCTGGTGAAGGGAGCAGGCAGGGAGGCCTACAGCTGTCACAAGGGCCTATGTTTTGGGGACATCACAATGAACTTCTACTTCTTGTAGCTAGTTGCTGAGAGGTGACAAAGGCCACTTGGGTTTCATGTACCTAAAGATTCCATCTAAGTGGGGCTTCTCAGCAAGAGGATTAAGCAGGGACAAAAGAAGAAGAACAGAGCAAAAAAAAAAAATTCAGGGAACTCTTGCTATAAATATGCTATTTATGTAGTAACTGAATGGGCTTATGATTGACGACATAGGCGTAAATGTACTGGCTTAATCACATGCCAATAGCAATGCTAAGAATCATGACCAGACAGAGTGTTCATATTTTGTAAGCTCCCAATGAAATGAGTAACTGAGCAGGTCAGTCCGGGAAAGGATTAACAGTTATTCTAAGGAATAGAGAAAGATTCATCATCGTAGCGTCAAAACCAGGTCGTAATTCACAAATCTGTGCTGCAGTCACATGGCACACAGATGTCAATTCTGGATCACGTTTGAGATGGCGTTTGAAAGGCATATCTTCTGTTCCCCCAAGACCTATTTCGTTACTATTGATGTGTCTGCGTATCTGTCTATGTGATTCTGTGTGGATCACATCTGTGTAGGCAGCCAAGGAGATCCGAGTGTCCATATCGCCCGAACTGGAGCTGCAGGCAGTTGCCTGATGTGAGTGCTGAGAATTGAACCCTGGACCTCTGCAAGAGCAGAAAGAGCTCTTAAACACTATGCTATCTCTCCACGCCTTAAGTTATTTCTTTATCTGGGCAGTGGTGGCTCACACCTTCAATCCCAGCACTCAGGAGGCAGAGGCAGGCAGGTCTCTGAGTTTGAGGTCAGCCTGGTCTACAGAGCGAGTCTCAGGACAGCCAGGGCTACACTGAGAAACCATACTTCAAAAAAACCAAAAATCAATCAATCAATATTTATTTATTTATTTTTATTGATAACAGAAAGAAAAGTGCTAGGAAACATGATCACAGCTCCCCACAGAGATTTGATTTTTTAAAAAGTGTTTTCTGAGAGTAGTTTCCATCCAGCCCTATGCTGTGTAGAAAAGTAAATAAAATAGTCTTGTAACCATCTGGCAAGAATGAAGCTATTCTAAAGAAGACACTGGAGACTGTTGAAACAATGAACCCACAGACATTGAAATTTCCCAGAAGTCTTATGCTGGGGGAAGGAGGAGGCAGACTTTGAGCTGGCAGCCAGAGGAGGAGGAACTTTTTCCCTGCAGATTTCACACAGTTCTGATGACCTGTCTTACGACCTTGCAGGGGAGACTGGAGCCCAGACAATGATGGTGGACAAAAGCATGTGGCTTCATAGTTATGCTCACTGCTTGTCCTCTATTTAAATAAAAACCTCAAGTCAAAATCCCAACAATGGACTAGTGTGTGTGTGTGTGTATGTGTGTGTATCTCTTTGTTCTTCTGCCACATTGAATAAATTCAATTTTCCTTCTTTCCCCTAGCAGTTTCTCTTTTTAATAATAGGTGAGTGAGCCTGGTTTGGGAAGTTCCCATGTTCTAGGTTCTGCCCCTAACACTATGGTAACGATTTAAAAGAGTTTACTCTTTCCTACCATGTCAGTTACCAAGCTGGTTTGATTCTTTAGTAGACGTTTGGGAAGGAGGTTTAATGAAATGGAGCACTATGCTCCATTGTCATCCCACGGCTTCCGTAGTGAAGGGATGGTATCCCGGAAGCTTCTGGGTCTCAGCATTTTTCATCCTAATAACATAGGTAGGGTACTTTTTTCTTATAAAAATAGTATAAAAATTTGTTATTGCCTGGCAGTGGAGGCGTACATCTTTAATCACAGTACTTGAGAAGCAGAGGTAGGCAGATCTCTGTGAATTCGCGGCTAGTCTGGGCCAGGCTGGTCTACAGAGTAAGTTCCAGGACAGCCAAGGCTACATAGAGAAACCCTGTTTTGAAAAACCAAAATAAGTAAGTAAACAAATAAATAATGTACATATGTGTGTGGTCGTGTGTGTGTGTGTGTGTGTGTGTGTGTGTATTTGGGGATGAGTGTGTGTGCTATGGAGCACACATCAAGGACAACTCTGTAGAATCAGTTCTCTCCTATTTATTTATTTATTTATTTATTTATTTAGTATAGAAAGTCTGCTTCCATGTATGCCTGCAGGCCAGGGGGCGCCAAATCTCATTACAGATGGTTGTGAGCCACCATGTGGTTGCTGGGAATTGAACTTAGGTCCTCTGGAAGAACAGTCAGTGCTCTTAACCGCTGAGCCATCTCTCCAGCCCCAGTTCTCTCCTTTATGTAAATTCTGGGAGCAGAACTTTTTTTTAAGGTTTATTTGTTTATTATATATACAGTATTCTGCCTGCATGTATGCCTGCACAGAAGAAGAGGGCATCAAATCTCATTACAGATGGCTGTGAGTTACCACATGGTTGCTGGGATTGAACTGAACCATCTCCCTGGCCCATGGTAGAATAATTTCTATCTTGCCTCTAGAGCCAATCACTATGCCCATTAAACATTACATATATACCATCGAAATCAGTAGGATGGGTCCTCAAAAACCTGAAGATAGAACTATCTTATGACCCCCTAGTAGATGTGTACCTAAGGAGTTCAAGCCAGCACAATACAGAGTCACTTGTACGTCTGTGATTTTTGCAGCACTGCTCATAATAGCTGCGTTATAGGATCAGCCTAGATGCCCATCATCAGGAGAATGGAGAAAATGTGGCATATACTCACAATGAACTTTCTTTAGCCATAAAGAAATGAAATTATGTCATCAGTGGGAAAATGGATGGAAGTCTGTTGCTATGGGCAAGACGTTTATATCTTCTTCAGCACATGGGTAAATGCTCCCCTCTCCCTTACTTTTGGTCGCAGGGTTCCACTATGTGACCTCAACTGGTTGACCTGGACCTTGTGATCTTGTTGCCTCAGGCTCCTGAGTGCTCACATCACAGGCCTGCCTCTCCTTGCCTGACTTTATCTCTTCTTTTGGTGCAGCAGACAGCCGGGCGGTGGTGGTGCACACCTTTAATCCCAGCACTCGGGAGGCAGAGGCAGGCGGATCTCTGGGAGTTCGAGGCCAGCCTGGTCTACAAGAGCTAGTTCCGGGATGGGCACCAAAGCTACAGAGAAGGAATCAAGCATGTTTTGTGTCTTTTCTTCTTTATCTTGAAGACGCATCACTGATAAGGGAAGTCCTAAATTTCATTTGTGACTCCCTTTCTCTCCCAGCAGTCCTACGATCTCTAGGGACTGCCCCAGGTGACTGCTGATGTCTAGCTGGTAGCTGACCCAGGAGGAGTTTGGATGCCCTCGAAAGCAGAGTCAAAGTTGAAAGTCTGTGGCCAGCAGGAGGAACCCACCAATCAGGAACCTCCAACAACATTCTAGTGTACTAAATCTCTGAGATGCAGGTTTAGTGTTACCCTGACTAATACAGGGTCACCAGTTAGTCTGGTCTTCTGTTTCTATGCTACTGTGGCACTGTGTTTCATGTTTCTGTTTCCACTATTCCAACAGCTTCCTATCTCTTAGCAACTGCCCTTGGTCCTCAGATTCCTTCAGAGAGCAACCTGGGTGGGTTAGGGATGGAGATCAGTGGTGGAGTGCATGCCCTAGATTAGACCCGTCAATAACTGCACACATCCAAAGCACAAATCAGACCCTGTAGGTCTCCTAATAAAGAGCCCACGTTTTCATATAACAACAAGACTAGCATTTCTTTTCTTTCATTCCTTTTTAATGATTTTATTTCATGTGCATTGGTGTTTTGCTTGCATGTATGTCTGTGGGAGGGGACTGGCTCCCCCTGGAACTGGAGTTACAGTCATGAGCTGCCATGTGGGTGGTAGGAATTGAACCCAGTCCTCTGGAAGTGCAGCCAGTGCTCTTAACCACTAAACCATCTTTCCAACCCAAGGATATCATTTATTTTATTTTTCTGAGACAGGGTTTCTCTGTAGCTTTGGAGCCTCCCCTGGAACTAGACCTCAAACTCATGGATATCCACCTGTCTCTTCCTCTGGAGTGCTGGGATTAAAGGTGTGTTCCACCACTGCCTGGCTTGATTAGCACTTTTTATCTGAGCATGTATGGAGGTTATTACTGGAGCATGAGCAGTTTATCATTGATTTTATCACTAAGAAAATGGCACTTCTTTCCCTAGCATCCATCAACCGCCATTGTTCTTCAAGGAGGGGTGGGACCATATGGCCTCTCCCTCATCCACGGTGAAATGACTGGCCCAGTCTTGTTCAGATCTTGTGCAAGTACTGACAGCTGCAATGGCTTCATGATCACAGAGGCTATGGCATGACCAGGAGAGTTCTATGTTCTTTCTGCCGCTCTTCCGCAATGTTCCTGAAGCCTGGGAAGGGATGATACGGCTGTCCCATTGAAGGCTATGCAGTGCACTGACACTCGGTGCTCAGTGTTTGACTAGCTGTGAACCTGTGTATTAACCATGATAGTTACAGCAAGAAGCTTCTTTGACCAAGGGTGAGCACAGCATTCATCTATGGATTTAAACCTGACTATTCAGAAGACAATTTGACAAAATGACAGGGTCATTTCTTTCTTATGGGAATTTATTTATTTATTTATCCATAGGCAGGATCTCATGTAATCCAGGCTGGCTTGAAACTTATTCTGTAGTTAAGCTTCCTCTGTCTTTGGAGAGACAAATTTCCAGGCTCCTTCCTGCCCCGGACCTTCACCTTGTGAGTTAAGGAGTAAGAGGAGGAATTCTTTGCTGTTTCATGTCTTTATGGCCTCAGTGATTCAGGGAATTGAAAAGATTTACGCCCCCCCCCCCCGCCCCAGCTTTCAGCAGTCCTGGCTCTCAAGGATTTACCCCCTTTCTATCTTTCCTTGACCTGAACCTGAAGGACATCAACACCCAACCGTCCACCTTGGTGTCCTTTCCAGAGAGACTATGTCATACACAGGTAACACTCACTTCGATGGGCTGCAAGGTTCTGATTTCCTGTGACATTTACGCTGTCAGGGGACTTCTTTCCTTTCTTTTTAGCTAACTCAGTGTGAAGACGACGCCTAGAGCACAAAGTTTCTGCTGTACTTAAAGCAGATCTAGCCGGGCGGTGGTGGCGCACACCTTTAAGCCCAGCACTCGGGAGGCAGAGGCAGGCGGATCTCTGTGAGTTCGAGGCCAGCCTGGTCTACAGAGCTAGTTCCAGGACAGGTTCTAGAGCTACAGTGAAACCCTGTCTCAAAAACAAAACAAAACAAAACAAACCCATATCTATCTTAGGAGGACATTTACCAGAAGCCATCATGATGTTAGCTAAACACTAGCTTCTGGTCATCTGGTCAGAACACAGTGAGTCTAAGGAATGAGAGGTAAGAATTCCAGTATCAAAGGCTTGTGGTGCACATCTTTAATTCCAGGACTCAGGAGGCAGAGCTGTCGGATCTCTGAGTTCAAGGCCAGTCTGGTCTATATTGCGCTATAGACAACCAGAACAGCGAGGGCTGCACTGTCTCAAGACAAAACCAAACAAAATTCCAAAATCTATGGGAGAACATTTGCTTATCAACATTATTTAAGTATTTAAAGTGGCAAAATAGCTATTGAATAATTGGTTAAATTTAGAAATGAAAAAAAATGATACGATTTGTTATGTAATTTGAGATCTAGGAGAAGGCATGTTTTTCTGACACTCTTATTTGGTAGACATAATATAAAGGGTCCCAAGACATTAAAGTGACTAGTCAAGGTCGTGTTTACCAGACTAGACCAAGAAGCAAAGTGTGCTGAGTAGTGTACACTCATCATTTATGGGGTCACAATGTTGTCTTCTAGAGGGGAAATAGAGTGTTTTCCGAAAGGCTTCTTTATAGTCACTGAGCCGCTGCATAGCCAAGGTTCATGAAGATCCCTGGCCTTTGGATGGGGAGGGTGGCTAGCTGGTCCAATGCTGCTCTGGCAGCCTTGAAAAGGAGATAGATAACACTGCACACACTGAGACGTAGTAGCTGCTGCCAGCAAGAAATGTAATCTTTAAGCAAAGAATTCTCTTTAAACTGTGTTGGTATTTTGGTAAGATAAACCTGCCGGGTCCAAAATGTTCTCTACAAAGGGAAGCATATGCACAGAAGTTGGAAGACCCAAACAGACCCATGGAGAACGCCAGCTGTCTGCTTCACAAGTACGGCTGGGGATGAAGGGCGGCTGGAGAGGAAGCATCGAGGTGGGAGGACAGCTTCTGAGACTCACACACTTCTCTGCCCAGTTTCTTTTCTCTGTTGCTTGCACTCCCACTTCTCAGAAGTCTTCTGATCTTATTAATTTGCATATTCTCTCTCTGCCATTTGATTAATTTGGATAGGGGTTTATCAATCTTGTTGATTTTCTCTAGGAACCAGCTTTTTGTTTCATTGATTCTTTGGATTGTTTTCTGTGTTTCTATTTTGTTGATTTCAGCCCTCAGTTTGATTATTTCCAGTCTTCTACTCCTCTTAGGTGAGTCTGCTTCTTTTTTTTCTAGAGCTTTCAGGTGTGCTTTTAAGTCTCCAATGTATGCTTTCTCTGTTTTCTTTAAGTGGGCACTTAGTGCTATGAACTTTCCTCTTAGGACTGCTTTCATAGTGTCCCATAAGTTTGAGTAGGTTGTTACAAATCTTCTGAAGTGAGTGCTGGGACCAGATGTCAGGTCCTCTGCAAGAGTGGCAGCACTCAATACTGAGCCATCTTTCCAGGCCATTGTTAGAAGCTGTTATCAAAAACCTCCCTACCAAAAAAAAGCCCAGGACCAGATGGTTTCAATGCAGAATTCTACCAGAACTTCCAAGAAGACCTAATACCTGTACTCCTTAAGGTATTTCACAACATAGAAACAGATGAAAAATCTTAAAGGTTATGTAATAAAAAAAATTTAGAAGGATGTATGTAGTAATTCACCCTTTAGAAAGTGTTCCATTTTATGAGCTTAGACAACCATGATAAAATAATTTTAAGGATAGTTATAAAATACTAAAAGTCAGAACGAATAGCTGTAATTAGCAGGGTGTGGTTTAAGCCCAACACTTGGGAGGCAGGGGCAGGTGGAGCTCTGTGAGTCTAAGGCCAGCTTAATCTACATAGTGAGCTTCAGGGCAGTCAGGGCTGTACAGTGAGACCCTGTCTCAAAAGGGTGTGTGTGTTATAAATGACTAAAATGCGCAAAATGCTAGCTAGCATACGTAAGGCCCAGGACTCAATCTCCAGCCCTTCAAATTAGTGGTGGAGCTACTGGTAAGGTGTTAATATTCCTATAAGTTAACCTTCTACTCATTCTCCTGTAAGCAATGCTAATAAAACATATGGGGTTATACACACATCACACACATACAAACACCATATACATACCACACACATACAAATTCCCACACAACCCCCTCACACTCATGCACACATGCCCCCCGACACAAATACCACACACACAAACACCACATACTGTATGTACACACACCTGCACACACATACCACAGACACACAAACACTACACACATATACACCACACACCACATGCACACACCACACATACACATACCACAGACACACAAACACCACACATCACATACACACACAAACACACAAAAATACCAGATACACACATAAACACTACACACACACCACACCACACACACAAACCACACACGCAACACATACCAGAGACATTCACACAAACATTACACACACCACACACACAAATACCACATACACATCACACACACACACAAACCCCCACTCAACCCCCCCAACATGTACGCACACAAACACCACACATTACACACACACACGCACACACACACACAAATACACACACCACTCAAAAACAGAAGGGGAATGAGTTGGGATGGGGAAGAGGATCAGCAGGAGGGGAAGTGGGGCGAGAGGTATGACCAAAATGAACTAGATACATGTGAAGACACAGTATATGCGGCCATGATAGGACTGCTGCACCATGTGAGTTTTACTCTTAGGGTATCTTTTTTTAATGGTATAAGTTTAATGTGCATACATGTCTATGAGTGTCTGTAGGCCTGATGTTCACACTGGGTATCTTTCTTGATTGCTCTCTATTTTATTGAAGCAAAATCTCTTAACTAAGCCAAGAGCTAGTAAGTCCGTGCTCAGGAATCCCAACTCTGCCTCGTAAGTCATAGAATTACAGACAAGGCCACACTTACTCAGCTTTATGTGGTTCTAGGCATCCATCCAAGGTCTGATTCTCATGTGTGAGTGGCAAATACCTTGTCTACTAAGCCATTTCCTCAGTCTTCTTTAGTTCCTGAGGAACCTTCACAATGACTACCAATTTATAATCCTAATAGTCTTTAGACTTTTGGGTCACTTTTCTCTGTATCTTTTTTTTTTTTAAATTAAGATCTATTTTAGGGGGCTGGAGAGATGGCTCAGTGGTTAAGAGTGCCGCCTGCTCTTCCAAAGGTCCTGAGTTCAATTCCCAGCAACCACATGGTGGCTCACAACCATCTGTAATAAGATCTGGTGCCCTCTTGTGGCCTGCAGACAGAGTACTGAGAATACTGTATACATAATAAATAAATAAATCTTTAAAAAAAAAAAAAGATCTATTTATGTGTATGTTTCTGTGTGAATTATGCAACATATGTGCCAATGCCCAAAGAAGTTACAAATCTTCTGAAGTGAGTGCTGGGACCAGATGTCAGGTGCTCTGCACTGACATTGGCAGCACTCAATACTGAGCCATCTTTCCAGGCCATTGTTTTGGTTAAATATACACATATAAAATTATATAATAATATTATTATTATTGAGTGTATATGTTAAGTGTGGGCACAGGGATTGCCATGGCACATGTGTGGGAAGTCTGTTCTGTTCTATTTAAGTTCAAGAGATGGAACTCAGGTAGACTATCACACTTGTTTGGTAACTACTTTTACTCAGTATGCTGGTCTGAATAAAAATGGCCCCCACAGGCTCATATATTTGAATGCTTGGTCCCCAGTTGGTGGAATAGTTCGAAAAGGATTAGAAGGTGTACCAGTGGGAGTGTGCTTTGATATTTAAAAGACTCTGGATTCTCTCTGCCTCATGGTAGTGGATCAAGATTAAACATCATGGACTCTAGACCTCTGAAATTGGAGATCAGACTTAATTAACACTTTCTTTTAAAAGTTGGTAATGGTGTTTTATCAAGCAATAGAAAAGTTAACTAAGACAGCTGGCCAGTTGGGCAGTGGTGGCAGTGCATGTCTTCAACCCCAGCACTTGGGAGGAAGAAATAGGTGAATCTTTCTGAGTTCAAGGCAAACCTGATCTACAGAGCAAGTTGAAGGACAGGCTTCAAAGCTATAGAGAAAACCTGTCTCAAAAAACTAAAAAAACAAACAAACACAAAAACCTCCTCAGATGTTTAAGGGTGCTGAGCACCTTTTATAAACCTGCTGACCATGTGTACCCTCTACCCTGGAAAACACTTATTCAGGTTCTGTAAGTTATTTAAACTTTCTTTTCTATTTTCTGAGAGGGTGGTGGTGGTAATGGAGACCGAATCCAGGACCACATGCATTCTAGACAAGCAAATACTACCCTCATATACCCTGATATACCCTCAGCTCTTAATTTTTAAAATGGTAAAAAAGAAGTTATATCAAGTGAAATTTACTTATTCTCATCATGCAAACAGTATTTCTTGATTCTAATAATCATTATACATAGTAAACAAGAAAGCACGAAAGTTTATCTGAAAATGCCATGCAATTCTCTAGGCTTATTCTTTATGTAAAACAGGCAGGGTAAACTTCAGAATCCCCAATTTTGTCCTATGATGCTCAGAGAACATCTGTATTGTGATGAAGGTAACAAGTCTGGGAAGGTTATAAGGTGATATAATGGCCTATGTCTGAACTATTGTTTTCAATTTTATTTAAGAAAAAAAGCAAACAAACCCTCCCCCTAAATTCTGAACTCAATTTTTCTATAAAAAATTAAATACAGGGCTGGAGAGATGGCTCAGTGGTTAAGAGCATTGCCTGCTCTTCCAAAGGTCCTGAGTTCAATTCCCAGCAACCACATGGTGGCTCACAACCATCTGTAATGGGGTCTGGTGCCCTCTTCTGGCCTACAGGCATACACACAGACAGAACACTGTATACATAATAAATAAATAAATAAAATATTTAAAAAAAAATTAAATACAGTAAACAAACAAACAAAAATTCAGATCCTACCCAGTAGCAATAACAGTGTTCTTTGCTCTTATTCGGTGTATGGACCCATCTTCTATGCACAGTGCAATTACACCACGGCATTCCCCACTTTCCATCAAAAGATCCAAAGCAAAATACTCCACAAAATAGCTGGTGTCATATCGCAGAGACTGTAAGAAAAAAGAGTCCACATTTCAAATTGTTAATTAAGATTAAGATTAAACAAACGACACTTAAAACCCAAGTGGTTAAACCACAAAAACAGTTTGAAGGACTTGGTTTAGCCCTGTTAACAAATGAAGTTTAAAGAATACTAGGGTTTGTAATGAAGTTACATGTGCTTATATGAGCATCAATACTGACAGCAGTACAAAGCAAAAAAAAGTTACCCTAGGTTCAGCAGTATATTCACAACAAAAAATGCAGAGAATAGAATGTGAAAGGCTCTGGGCTGCTCATATTTTAGTAACACCACTCTTATATTTACAAAAGTTTAGGAAGCACTCTAGAACCCTCAATGAGGTCCATGGATACAGAGTCATGACCCAGAAAAGCTGCTAGCTACATGTGGTCATAAAAAAATCCAGCTCAGCACAGACCAACCACATCTGTACCTGAAGTGGCCACAGGGGGTTGGTAGGAAGCAGACAGGGGAGTCAGCCCTGGACAATGCCACCCAGAGTGGATCTGATAGTCCTGATGGTGACTGCAAGGTGCTTTAAAGAGCTTAGATAAACTCTCAAAACAACCACAGAACAAGCACAAACTGTACATTTTTTTCAGAGTATTCAGCCTAAAGGAAGCTACTGATATTCTAATATTTTGATGCTAACTATCTGTCACTACTTTCTGAAAACAGAGTTCAGATTGTTGATTATCTGGACATGCCAAAGCAGACTGACTATCTAGTGTACTGGTTCTTAACCTTCCTAACGTTGCAACCCTTGAATACAGTTCCTCATGTTGTGGTGACCCCCAATCATAACATTATATTTGTTGCTACTTCATAATTGTAATTAAGCTACTGTAATGTATCATAATGTGAATATATATTTTCCAATGGTCTTTTATGGGTCGTGACCCATAGGTTGAGAACCACTGATCTAGTGGCTCCAGTCCCTCAAGACTTCATCCAGTTTAACTGGTATTAAAACATACCAGTAAGTTCAGGAACACAGAACTGATAAAAGCAATCTAAAATATGTCCTTTCTTCTTGGCACGTGACGGATCTCAAATGCAAGATGATAAGCAATGATTACCAATTCAACTTTCCAAAACAGACACAAGGAATAACATACTGTTTTAAAGACAGCTTTTCACAATACCTGTTTAATACTTCATATTAATAATTACTTAGGACACCTTACTATTTGCATTAGTTTTTGTCAATTTGGCACAGGCTAGAACCATTAAGGAGGGAACCTCAACTAAGAAAATGTTCCCATCAGACTGGATTGTAGGCAAGCCGGTGGGGCCCCAGCCCACTGTGGGTGGTGTCATGCCTGTGTAAGTGGTCCAGGGGTGTATAAAACGTAGGCTTAGCAAACCACAGGGAATGAGTCATTAAGCAGTATTCCTCCAAGGGTTCCACAGAGGTCTCTGCCTCAAGTTCTGGCCCTGACTTCCCTTCATAATGAACTATAATTATAGTGAAATAAATCCTTTCCTTCCTAAATTGATTTTGGTTATTCTTTGTCACAGCAATCAAAGTAGAATAATTGTCATGTTTTTTGTTTTTTTTTTTTTTTTTTTAGTAACTGCCTCCTGTCTTATGCCATGCCCACTATCAACCCTAACCTTCCTTTACAACCAAGTCAGCCTCACCCTTCCATACAAGGTGTGCAAGAGTGAATGGCCTGTTCGATCAGCCACACAGCAGCACCGATGAGCCTGCCCGCCTTTCCCAAACTTGAGGCTCTGTCCACCAAATGCACGCTGATAAATCTTCCCATCTTCAGTTCTGCTAAATGGCATACCATAATTTTTTAGCTGTGAAATGTAAAACAAGCAAAAATATGTTACTTTAAACAAGTACAAATATTCATGGTTAATTTGCACCAAATCTGAAATCTAAACCTTCCATACTACCATATTTTTTGAAAACACTGACAATTTGGGAAAGAAAAATCTTGTTAAATGAACTGAATACTTACAGGAAAAACTTCCTTACTACCAGGGATGGGATCCTAGAGCTCTAATTTGCTAGGCATGAACTCTCTCCAAGAGCCATATCCCCAACCCCTTCTTTTTACACTGGTTCTTTTGTAATATAAATAGAGCACATACAAAATGAACCAAAAGTTTCCTTTCAGTTACCTCGACCACGGAGGCAGGGGCTTGCTCCGTCAAGTAATGGATGGCATCCTGATCCCCCAGCCAGTCAGATCCTTTCACGGTGTCGTAGAAATGCCACCTCCAGTTGTCCTCTTCCATGTTTCCAAGAGCAGCACTGATGCCTCCCTGGGAACACCATGCCAATTGTTTACATGCTCTAAGTGTGAGACCCCAGCAGCCTCTGCAGCCCATCTTCTCACTGAGATCTGATTTAGAGAAAGTCAACTCCTTATATTGCGACTCTTTATGAGGGTTAAGGAATAGCAAGGCAGACCCCAAGTCATGAAACTTCCCCTCACTACATGGACTAGATGGGTGGCTTAATCTGTATCTGTGATGGGGATGCTGCTTGATATCCATGCTTATAAAGACTGGAAAAGGTCCTTATACCTTATCTATTGCTTATCTGACAGATATAGGCACTCAACAAGTCTGTCTAGAAATTTTATGATAAAACGTTTTCAATGGCATTTGTATGTGAATTAAAGTATTCCCTATCACGTAATGTGCTCCTCATTCAGTTAGATAATCATGCACTCTGGTTTCCTCATTTGTTATGTGAGTATCACTCTATCTTACTGCTCAGAATCACTGGGACAAATCTCTTTCCTTTTTCTTTCACATTTTATTTCTTTTTTTGGAAAAAGAGTCTTACTATGTAACCCTTACTAGCTTGGAACTTTCTTTGTAGACTGGGAGGCTAGCCTTTAACTCAGAGATTCTCTGCCTGTTTCTGCCTCCTTTGGTGCTAAGATCAAAGGCATGTGCCACCACACACAGTCTCCAACTTATATTTCAATTCATTCCTTTTAGATAATCTTCTTTTCACAAGGGAAGGCACCCTAGTATGACTTGATTGTTTCTCAACAGTTCATATATTGGAGGGAGATACAATCCACAGTGTGATATATTAAAAGATGGTGGAACCTTTGAGAATATGTTAGATTTTGGGGGACATGTACCCTTGAGAAGAATTAAAGAAGTTTTTACTGAACCTTCGTTAGTTTCTGTATGTGTTTCTGCAAAAAAAAGCAACACTAACCCCTCCTATTTTCTAGTTTCTGGTCTGGCCCAATGACTTATTCATCTCATAAGAGCTCATAATGCAAACTACCATGTTATGTTATAGGTAAGGGAGTCCTCACTGAAGACCAAATGCATAGGGCTATCCAATTTTTGGACTTTAAAAAATTTCCTTTCTTTATATGGTACCAAACATTGGACATTGTTTTATAGTAATGGGAAATAAATTCACACATCTTATTTCCTTCTCTTCTTCCCAATTGCTATTCAGTAAATTTTGAGCAGATGACCTATGCTAAATTCCTTCCCTTCTCACTATTGCTGTGCCTTGGTACTTCCAGTTATGGTATCTTTCAATTTGGATGAGTCACTAGGAAGAACTAAGAACCTTGTAACTGAATAAATGTTACAGTTACTTTCTTTTCTTTTTTATCTAACACCTCCAATTGTAAAGCCAAGATGATCCTGATAGCAAACTTTAAGTCACACACTTGTAGCAAGATATAACAGCTACTTTGAAAAAAAAATGTGTAACCAATAGTAGCCATCACTTTACTGCTACCTGAAAACCAGGGCCACAAATGCTGGTCCTCTGAGAGCTGTCAAACCTTTTGAAACCTCTACAACTACATACAGTCTTACTCTACCCCCAGCCAATTCTCCTTAATAACCAGTAGTCAAATTTCTCCTTTCTCCTATTGTTACTACTAACCTACCTTAACATGACACTACAACTTCTGTTCAGGTCTCCTAGCCCCTGGAAGCCATCAAACTCTGCTGTTGGCTTAGAAAAACAACAACAACAACAACAACAAAAAAAAAAAGACAAAAAAACCCAAAACACTCCAGATACTAGGAAAGATTGTCAAACATGAATATGCTAACCATATAAAGATCAGTGTTACTTAGTGATCCTAGGATAAAAATTATTGTAATTTTTCTCAATTTGAGAGCATCAAAGGCCAATATTTTCCCATTCTTCACATCCATGCTATCAAAGCTCACTGTAATACACATTTAGCATAGGAGAACTTTTAGGAGGCAGGGCCTAAGGAAAAGAATTTAAGTCACTGGGCATGCCCTTGAAGGTGACAGCACCCCCCCCTTTTTTTTTACTTCCTGGCTGCCTTGAGATGAGGCAAGCAGTATTCTCTGCCACATGCCCCTTCAGTGATATAATATGCTGCCATAGGCCCAAAAAGCACATCCAAATGATCTTAGCCAAAAATCTCTGAAACCATAAACCAAAATAAGTCTCTCTTCCTTTTAAGTTTATTATCTCAGGTATTTGTCTCGGTGATTAAAAAAAGCTGACTAAACTTAAGATCTGGCCTATGCAAACATTTTATACCAGGAGGAATTGTGGAGGAAATGAAACAATGATGGGGAGACAGATAGGAGGCAGGAGAGCTGGAAAAGACCCACCTGTGAGAATAAAAATAAGGTGCCAAGCCCAGAGTGGTCCCGAGGAGGAGACTGTAAGCACTGACTTGCAAAGTGAGAATGACTGATTAGGTGATAACAACTGTTGCTGGAGCTTGATGAGAAGGCTCCAGAATTATTCTTATGGAAGGAGCATTGAAAGAGTTTTTTTCTTACCTATGCTGCAACAGTATGTGACCGGGTAGGAAAGAGCTTTGTAAGACATGCAGTATTAAACCCTGCCTCAGAAAGGCCAAATGCAGCTCGCAAGCCTGCCCCTCCAGTGCCTACCACCACGGCATCAAATTCATGATCCACAACTGGGTACTGAGTAGAAATCTGAAAAGGAAATTCAGCTATTCATTACATATTCAACTTTATAAAACATTAAGGCTATAATTACAAAATAATCAAAGAAAAGAATAGTTGCTGTACATAGACGGCCTCAATCTTGTTCTGGGATGAGTATGTATTCTTGGTGTTGGAGTGTGTATAGTAGGAACAAAGGAACAGCAATCAGATTTTATGGACAAAACGTTTGTTCCCATGCCCCCCACCCAATTAATTACATTTATTCATTTATGATTTGCAGGCATTGTACTGGGTGATTTTGTCTGTCAACTTGACATTAGCTAGAGTCATCAGAGGAAGGAGCCTCAGCTGAGGAAATGCCTCCTTGAGATCCAGCTGTAAGGCTTTTTCTCAATTAGTGATCAATGGGGAAGGGTCCAGCCCATGGTGGGTGGTGCCATCTCTGGGCTGCTGGTCCTGGGTTCTATAAAAAGGCAGACTGAGGATGCCAGTGAAAGCAAGTCAGTATGCAGGGTCCTCTCCAAGGATACTGCATCAGCTCCTGCTTCCGGGATCCTGCCCTGACTTCCTTCAGTGATGAAGAGCAATGCTGAAGTATAAGCCTAATAAAAAACCCTTTCCTTCCCAAATTGCTCTCTGGTCATGGCATTTCATTGCAGCAATAGACACACCAAGACAGACATCTTGCTCAAGCTGGCTCAAAATTCATCATCTTCCTGTCTCTGCTTCCCAACACCTAGCTTTAAAAAACAAAAACAAAGTGTTTTTGAGACCACTTAAAATTACTAAAATTCCAGTCTTTCTATTCTGCTATCAAAACAAGGAAGTATAAGAGCAGAAGAAAGTATCAATACAATGAGCTCTACTTATATCTTTTTCTCAATGTTTTTACTCCTGTCTATGACAATATCCATTTATTTATAGGATATTCAACATTTCTCCACCTGTGTGTACAAGTCCCTCTTGAAAACAATGTTGCTTTTGTTTAAATTTCAGTTTTCCTGGGTGGAGACCACAACTACATTTCAGGCCTATATTTAGGAGCAGGGTCTGTGTTGGGTAGATTTATCACAAAGAAACTGTCAAGCAGTATTCTCTAACTCCTGCTAGCTCATATGATAAAAACTTGTAAGCAATGTTCAGACTAAAAAAAAAAAACAACAGAAAGCAGAACAGGTTAAATACGAAGGAATTTCAACTCCAGTAGCTAGCAGTCTTACACTGTTCATCACAGCATATACAATGTATTTTTATACTGTTAGTTTACTTGCATTTGGAGTTCAGATAAAGATTTTCTAGCAAAAATGTACCTATCTATGTAAACATTTTTATAAGTATTGCACTACACATATTTGAGCACACAATTAATACAGAAGAAATTCTTTTATTTTTAAAAGTTTAATTTTCATACCAATCCCAGTTCCCTCTCCCTCCTGTCCTCCCCATCTTCTCCCCAATCTACTCCTCAGAGAGGGTGAGGCCTCCCATGGGGAGTCAACAAAGTCTGTCACATTACTTGAGGCAGGACCAAGGCCCTCCCTCCTGTATCTAGGCTGAGCAAGGTATCCGCTCCATAGGGAATGGGCTCCAAAGAGCCAGTTCATGCACTAGGGATTAAATACTGGTTCCACTACTAGTTGCCCCACAAACTGCCCGAGCCACACAACTGTCACCCACATTCAGAGGGCTTAATTTAGTCTATGCAGGTTCCCAAGTTATCTATCAGTCCCACTAGCTCAGGTCAACTGTTTCTGTGGATTTCCCCATCATGATCTTGGTCCCTCTGGTCATAATATTTCCCTCTCCAGGAGTTTGGTCCAGAGCTGTGGATCTCTGCATCTGCTTCCATCAGTTGCTGGATATAGGTTCTATGATGACAGTTAAGGTAGTCATCAATCTGATTACAGGAGAAGGGCATTTTAGGTACCCTCTCCACTACTGCTTAGGATCTTAGCTGGGGTCATCTTTGGAGAATAGTGGGAATTTCCCTAGTGTCTGGTTTCTCACTAACCCCATAATGGTATCTCTTTTCTTGCTCTCCCTCTGTCCTTCACCCAAATTGATCTTCCCAATCCCTCAAGTTCTCCTCCCCACTCCCCTTCACCCTTTTTCCACTTCCCACTCCCCTACCACCTTCCCCTGTCCCCCAATGCTGCCATGTTACTTAAGAGATCTTGTCTACTGCCCCTTCCTGGGACTGGGGATGTCCAAGTATGTAGGGTTCTCCTTGTTTCCTGTCTTTTCTGGGGTTGTGGACTATAGGCTGGTTATCTTTGCTTTATGTCAAACATTCACTTATGAGTGAGTACATACCATGTTCATCTTTCTGTGTCTGTGTTACCTCACTCAGGATGTTTTTTTTCTAGTTCCATCCATTTGCTTGCAAATTTCAATGTCATTTTTTTTTATTTAACCACTGAGTAGTACTCCATTGTGTAAATGTACCACATTTTCTTTACCCATTCTTTGGTTGAAGGGCATCTAGGTTGTTTCCAGGTTCTGGTTATTCCGAATAATACTGCTATGAACATAGCCGAGCAAAAGTTCTTGTGGTATGGGTCTGCATCCTTTGGGTATATGCCCAAGAGTGGTATTGCTGGGTCCTGAGGTAGGTTGACTGCCAATACTGATATCAAAAGTGGCTGTACAAGTTTGTACTCCCACCAGCAATGGAGGAGTGTTCCCCTTACTCTACACCCCCTCCAACATAAGCTATCATTGGTGTTTTTGATCTTAGCCATTCTGACTGGTATAAGATAGTATCTCAGAGTCATTTTGATTAGCATTTCCCTGATGGCTAAGGATGTTAACAGAGAATTCTCAACAGAGGAATCTCAAATGGCCGAAAGGCACTTAAGGAAAATCTTTTCTTTAAATTTGTGCAATATTCAAATACATTAAAATGATTATAGATTACTATCTTTTGAAGCAGAAAAAGTTGTTTACACGCTGGGCATAATGACATACACCTTTAATCCCAGCAGAGTCAGGCAGATCTCTGTGAGTTCACAGCCAGTTTAGTCTACATAGTGAGATCCTGTCTTGGAAAAAAATTGTTTACAGTTGAGTAATGAACTTACCGCATCTGAAACCTTGGCAGATGCCTTCTTGCTCTCACCAACAGTGAAGTGAAAGCCACTGGTCTGTGTTTGGAACGCTGCTGGCCGCTGCAGAGATATGAATGGTGTTAAGATCTTAATGGAACATCAACAGAGATGAATCAATTAAAATTCTCTTTCTAAATTGCTTAGCTTCCTATGTACCATTTGCTTTTATTCTCCTAAAAGTTTACCTGGGACCCTGAAAGATAGATAGACCTAAGAGGGCAAGGACCCAGGTCTCATCCCCTCTACTCTGACTTGGCATTCTAGGAAGAGCCTTTTCCAAAAAAAAAAAAAAAAAAAAGCATTTCTCAATAGAAAACTACTACTGACACTTGCTTTGCCACTATATTAATCTATGCAACTCAGCGAAGAATGGCAAAGAAATCCGTGTTGCTATAGTTTGCAAATAATGAAGCATTTATACTGGATCCATCTTAACCCTTTGCATACTGGCTCTCTGAATGTCCTTCAAGAATTTTCATTCTAAAAAAATATGAATCAGATTATGGTGGTATGTGCTTTAACAAATAGACAGGGTGGGACAATCCTTCAAATATCCTGCTTCACCAGATGGTGTACTGAGAGACTTAAACTCTAGAACAGGTTACTGCTTATTTGAAACAAGAAAAACATTAAGCTTAAGAATGACTCAACTATCTCTTTACCCAGTATACCAAGACTATAGCCATACCCCTCTCATGGGTCAGGCCTGTTCTCCCAAATGGGTTATCCCTGGCCTTCCTCTGAAAACCTCTATAATTCTCCACATCCAAGATTAAGATAAGCACATACTCAGAAAACCTAGTGACAGTGTGAATCCAGTCTGACATTAAGGGAATCATTTTCCATTCTACTTGCTCTATTTTAAAAGACCAAAACATAATGAAGAGACTTGGACATAATAAGGAACAGTTCTAGGTTGTTAAGTTCACTTAGCAATTAAAAAAGGAAAACTCACAAATGATCTTAAGAATTCCATGTTTTGGTGGGGAGAAGGCAGAAATCTTTAATAAACAAATAAATTAATTTAAAGAAAAAGAAATGAGAAAGAAAAAAAGAGTTCCATGTTTTTTCTTAAAGAAACATTATGTGACATAAAAAAATCTGTAGGACAAGTAAGAGGTAATCAGAGAAAAATCTGACAATGTAAAATGAATAACTTCTTCGTTAAGTTGGAGGGCCTCAAGTCATGGTAGGTTCTAGTATTTACATTTATTTACTTAGTTTTTGATACAGGGTCTTACTGTGTAGGCTGGCTGGCTTTGAACTCAGAGACCCACCTGCTGCTCTGCCTCAAGAGTGCTGACATTAAAAAGATGCACTGCTAGGGAAGACACATTTTTTTTTAAATCTTTAAAAAAAAATCCCATAGTTGGTTAAGAGGAGGTGCATGTGTGAGAAACCAGAGAAAGATGCTGTATCTTTCTTGATTACTATCTTTTGTCTAGCATAGGTCAGACTTGTGCAGCAAGCACTTTTATCCACAGAACCATCTTGTTGGGTTTCCACCTTATTTTTTGACAGTCTCAATTAACCAGAAGCTCACAATATCAGCTAGGCTGTCCAGTCAGTGAACTCTCAAGATTCACTTGTCTCTACGTCTCAGCACGGAAGTTACGAAGTAACTGGCTATGTCTGGCTTTTATGTGGGTACTAGAGCTTGGAACTCAGGTCCTCTTGCTTTCAGAGCAAGTGTTCTTATACACTGAGATATTTTCTAATTTGGAAACATGAACATGAATGAGGACATTTACCTACACTGTAGCAAAAAGTCCACTTATACCTTGTCCAGTAGGACAGATGTTTTCATTAAGGAGGTTAGGGAAGCAACAAGAAGAGCAGAGACTACTAATTATCCCCAAGAAGCAAAGTGCCTCAATAAGCCAAGTGTCTAATCAGTTGAAGACTGGTACAAATCATCTTCTGCACAACCTTGCAATTATAAAATCACCCAATGAAGACTTAAAACTGGCTGGCACTAGGAGGGGCAGGAGGTGGTTTAAGTGAACTGAAGTTCTTCTATCACTCAGAAAACACAGAAATGGAGGTAAACACCAGTGCACAATGACAAAATTTAGAAATTGTTTACATTACTGAACAGTTTATTCCTTTTCATTTATAAATCTTTTTAAATCTCAATGATTTAAAAAAATTAACCATGTTGAGATTATTTTCATTAAGAATTGTATCTTTTAAGGCTAGTCAGATGATGCTTCTTGTTGAGCAAAAGAACCTAAGCTTGATTCCGCAGGACCCACACTTGTAAGAGAGAAGCCATACCTCCAAGTTGCCTACTGATTTCTATGTACTATGTGAACACACACAAATAAATGTAATAAGATTTTAAATCTTCATTATTTTTTAAGTAGAGAAGTTTAAAATAAAGTTCACAGGGATAGATATCCCTGACTTAGATGACTATAGCTCAAACTTTCAGAGCCTGCCCCACAAAATTCTCACAAACCACACAGGAAAACCGGTCAATAGGGACTATGGACCCAGATCATGTACTTACTTCACTTTTGATGTAAATCAAAAGAACTTTGGGAAAACCTCTGAGAAACTCCAAATTCAGATTAAAATGCTGGTCACAAATAAATGCTAAGTCACAAGTCTACAAATGAGTCAGGAACATAGAAAACACAGAACTGAATGTCATTGGTTCCGAGAAGCCAAACAAAATAGTATGACAATACAGGCCTAACTAACTCATGTAATTCTAGATATAGCACTAAAACATTCAAAACAATTAATCTAAAGAAAAGATTTATTCTACCATAATGTTTCATATATTTTTCCTAAGAATTTGGAAAATTTTATAGAAGGGAGCTGTTCTTGTTTTGAGTTTTCCTATACATTGAACAATTTCAAATGTTTGTAAGTCACATTAGTATACTGGGACCATGAAAAGCAAACCGAAGGCAAAACAAATTTGATGAGCTGATAACTTGAAAGCATTTGACAATACAGAATAGCTTATAGATATTATTATTATTATTATTAATAGACAGGAGTAAACAATTCTTTCTTCAGCATTTCTGTTGGTGATCACAAATTTCTTTTTTACTAACTTGATTCTGTTCTTTTGTAAACTCAAATTTTTCATGAAAAAAACAAACTTCAAATGCCAATGAATATTTAGTTTGAGGGCAGAATTTCTATAGTAATAGACATCTTCATGAAGAGACTAATTTAAAACCAAAAACCGTATTTTGAGAGGTCAATTGTCTTTTCTATCTTATTATCCTGTTTACTAGTACTTAACCACAGAGCATTATGAAGAGCCACAACAAAGATGGCAAAATGCTGGCAGTTAGCATGATTCAAATAAAGTTTGGGGGAAAAAAAGGCTTCCAACCAAGCCCTCATAAAAGAAAAGAGTTATGCAGTCTGATCTCACATGCTTAGAGTCTTATTCTCACTTTCAACTGTAATTCTACTCTAGTCTGAATAAAAATTATACTGATGTAGAAGAAACTTGCAGTGGTAGAATCAACATTATAAATGATTTATTAATAGACTTGCTTAGGACACATTAAGACACAAAACAGTATTTAGCTAAGGAAAATACTTCAAAACACTCCAAAGATGAGTATACTAGCCAGTCCTGTTACAGATAAGTAAAATTAAGGTTTCTGGAATGTAAATATTTTTTGACCAGGATTGACCAGCCACTAGGCTCCATTCCCACAACAAAAGGGACAACCTGACTTACAACCATTAGACCCATTTCTCTATCAGAATTGCTTCTAATATAATTGCCTCAAAACCCAGGGTGAAAACCATTTTTAAGTATGGTATGCCATAAAGCCAGATTTCTCTTCTTAAGAAAAGCCTATTTCTACCACCTAGACAAAATGACCATAGGTAACAACTATTTGGAAAAGAACAATGGTGTACTTAAAAAAAAACTCAGGCAATTTGGAATATCTTTGCTGTGTAAATCTCCCACCAGCATAAGTGGCCAGACTTATGCAGTCTCCAGTCTCTGTCTAAATTGGTCAAAGTGTAAACTGGACCTGGGAACTGAAAGGGATTTAAGGATGACAACACATGTGGAATGCATACCTAAGGTATAAACAAGTTAGTAAAATCTTCTATTCTTGACTGGCTCCTTTCTGGGCATTAGCCAGAGCTGGACTTTTTTATTAAAAAGCTTTCTCCTTATTTTTTCCTGAGTGTGTGAACTGAATCCTGGGGATGGGGTAGATTCACATATTTCGGCTACAATACAATCCTGTTATAACTACAGGTTGTTAATCTGTTATTTCCTGTAAAAGGCTTCAGTGATCAGTACTTATAACCCTCCTTTTATTGTTTTAAGAACCCAAGGGATAAAGGTGGAGGTCGAAGTCTATGGTAGTAAATACAAATTACTGAAATTATCAATTTTCAAGTTTGAATAGCAACCAAGAATAGCTGCCAAGTAACCCTTGAACATTTAATTGAACTTAATTTTTAATATCTATTTCAGAAAGGAGACAATTGCAGCCATAATTACAGGCACAGTGCAAGTCGATACTGTTCAATGTCTTGAGGCTTTTATTTCGTAATTAAATTATTAAGTAGGTAGGTGGGTCACTTCATTTAGTTTGCTTTAATAAAGCCCTAGAAATCTAACGCATAATATGTCATCGTCAAAAAGTACACTGGAACACAATCTGACAATCTGGCAAAGCCAACTCGGATCTTAGCATCCCAGGAGCACTGTGTGCCCCTCTTCCACTGCAATGCAAAATAGGGGTTGCAAGATCGGACGAACACGGTGCTTAAGGCTCACCTGAGATTTAAAAACAGTAGCCGAGGTCACTACACAAAGCCTATAAGCTCATCATTTACAATATTTTAGAGTCAACATCGAGGCTACCAACTATTAATCGCAGATTTCCCCGCAACCAGGACACAGGTCGGTCAACACCTTGGAGAATTTAGCTGGGACAAGACTGGGAAGGCCGGGCTCGACTCCCGCGACTGTGGAGTCGTGACCTTCGCCGAAAAGCTGTTGGCTCTGGTGCACTGCACCTTCCCAACCCCAGCCCAATTAGGGTGGGTTCGCGGGATTAGGAGTACACTCGGCTCTGGGCCACTCCTGGTGCCCGCTATCCCGTGGCACTGACTCACCGCCCCAGTTAGCGCCAAGCGCCGCCCGCGAAGAAGCCACGAAACTGCTCCTACGCCGGCCATGTCTCTGCTGTCCCACAAGCCTCAGCGACAGACTGCGATTGCGCACCACGCTAAGTCGGCGTCGGACTTGGAAAACTCTGCACCACGACGGGCTCCTGTAAAAGGTGGTACGCCTGCGTGCTGCACAGGCCGCGGTGGCTGTACTTTTGAGGTAGCTTGTTAGCTTCGCTGATGGACTCTGCTCCAGGAGTAAATGGGTACCAATATCTTTGAAGTGCTTCTCGGGTAGTTGTTCGAGTTTACCAAAACAGAGAGAATCGGAGGATCCGGACAGTTTAAACTGCGGTCTGAGGAGCAGCGACCTCAGCCCCATAAGAGCTCATTTTATTGGGTACTAGATCTCAAGGAATTGGTGGGAGCTACCGCCCTGGATTTCTGGAGTGGGTAGGAATGATGCCTTGGTGGATGAACCAGGGGGGCAGCTGCACTGGGCAGCGCAGAAGCCAAGATACTGAACCAGAAACAATATCAAAAGCTTTCGTCTTCATTTTAGCTTGTGGAAAACTCAGGACGAGGCCTGTTGTAGCTTAGATCATGAAAGCTGCTTCCATCATAGCTAGGACTGACATCCTAATTCTTGCAAACTCGCTCTGATTTGATCAGTTTCAGATACTATTTCTATTTTTCTAGTGAAATAGCTAAAATTTTCGGTGGAATTAAATGTCATAAAAAGTAAACCAATACTCACAGTTGTTTCCTGAATTTTTACTTAATATTAGATTAAGTTCTTCTTTTGGTGCACAATCTTTATGAGCAGAATTTTGAATTATTGTTTACAATGAATCATTTCCATTTAATTTCTTATATTTGTTTTTATTATAAAGAAATATGGAATATGTTTGTGCACAATGCTTTATATTTTGAATTATTTCCTTGGGACTTTTAACCCAGAAATGGATGTTATTGGTGTAGAGGGAATAAATAAGACAGTGGGCCCTCCGTATTGGTGGGTTCAACCAACTGCATATCATTTAGGAAAAATGAGTATGTACAGACTTTTTTTAAAACAAGAAATAAAGCGTATCAGCTACTTAAGTGCCTTTATACCTTATTAAGTATTGATGATTTAGAGATAATACAAAGTATTGAACAGATTATATTCAAATATACCATTTATATGGGAGTCTTTACTAGGCTTTTGGTATATGCTCGGGTTCCCCCACAGATATCTGAGGTATGGCTACATTTAGTAGGAAGATTTTTTTTTTTTTTTTTTTTTTGGTTTTTCGAGACAGGGTTTCTCTGTGGCTTTGGAGCCTGTCCTGGAACTAGCTCTGTAGACCAGGCTGGTCTCGAACTCACAGAGATCCGCCTGCCTCTGCCTCCCAAGTGCTGGGATTAAAGGCGTGCGCCACTATTGCCCGGCTCTAGTAGGAAGTTTTTAAAATTTATTTGCTTTAACTTAGTATGTATCTTTCTAAATTACGCATCTACCAAAATTTTTAATTCTGTGGTTTCTATAAACCATTAAGTTCTGAGCCATATTTTATGGTCATATATTAAGCAAGGTTTTTTAAAATGTTAAATTTTTCAAAAATTGTATTAGATTTCTTATTTTTACATGCATTCTTGTTAACTATTTTGTGATTATTGTATGTGTGAGGGTACATATAAGCAAGCTGAATATTCTTAGGACTTTATGAAAACAACCATTTTATTTAGTTGAGACAGGGTCTCTTTGCCTCTTGAATGCTGGGCTAGAATGGATATTTTGTAAACTAGTAGATTCATATTAACCTTGGTCTCCAGGCAAGTTTGGGAGTTATACTCTGAGGTGAAGCGAGGGATTTCTGTAATCCTGATCATGACAGCATGTAAATAGCTTTCCTTTGATTTTTATCTGCAGAAAGATACTCATTCTTCAAAACCCAGCTCATATGACGCAGATGTCTATTATAAATTCACTTTTATTGAATTGTCTATGTACAGCTGTTTTAGAGTTTTACAGAGACAACCAATAAGAGACATGTACAGTTATGCTTTACTTAACAGTGAATGTTGGGGGAGGCTGCTTGTTCATTTCCCAGCCACCCAGGCTCCCAAAATAATCACACAGAAATCTCTATTAGCTTATTTCTGACTAACTCTTATATCTTAAATTAACCCATTTCTTTTAATTTGTGTATCGCCACATGGTTGTGGTTTACTGGCAAGGTTCCGGTGCACCTGTCTCCTGTGGGCAGCTACTTCTCTCTGACTCTGCCTTCTCTCTTTCTCTCTCTCTCTCTCTCTCTCTCTCTCTCTCTCTCTCTCTCTCTTTCTTTCAGCCTGGCTTTACTCTGTTAAGCAATTGGCTGAAAACATCTTCTTTATTAACCAATGAGAATAAAACATATTCACAGCATACATCACCACCCCTTTTCTGTCGAAATAAAAAGGAAGATTTTAACTTTAACATAGCAAGATTACGTAGAACAAGACAGTTATCAAGTAAGAATTACAGTTACAATATTTATATCTACTTTATCTTTTATCATAACTAAAGAAAACTATAATTATAACTATCTATTCTTCAACTCCATCAAAGACCCCAGAAGGATATAATATTACCTAAGTTAACAGAAAGTACATTGTAAGCAACTTCCAAAACTCTAGAATTGACAGACATCTTGCTACCCAGATGTTCTTCTGTATCATTGGGGGCGTCCATCTTCACCTACAGGCCTATAATATCCAGCAGACTTTTCCACGGAGCAGGAAATTCCAAAGACAGTTCTGCCTATATTGGCAGTTTGTCACTCACTGTCTTCTGTGTCTTACAGAGTGTCTGGCAGACTCCTTCATGAAGTAGGAACCCTGAAGGACTGTCTCACCTTCTTTAGGCAGCTTCAGCAGTCATTTTTCTGTGGGTCCTACAAGTCCAGTCAAGCAGTTCAAGCAAGAGCAATTTCATGCCCAAATGTCTAACAAACTCCATGAAGAGCCTCTTCATTGATTGAAGCCCATCATCCTCTTGAAGTAGATTGGTGTTGCCATGAGAAGATTTGTCTCACTGTCATGAAAATTCCTAAGTTTTTAAAACATTTTAAATGCTGTATTCTGTAGTCTTTAAAAGTGTTGAAGATTATCTAATTGAAATTTATCTCTATATATCTAGAAAACCTAATATGTATATTTCTACTCTTGACTAAGGTATTGTGTTTGTGCAGCTCGTTTAAAAATGTATAATTAAGAAATATAGGTTAATAGATAGTCATCTATGATAGTCAAACATGTAGTCATGTTAATTAGTTTTTCTAGATATATAGAGATATATTTCAATTAGATAGATTATCTATCTAGACTACTATCACATGTGTGGTTCATTGTCAACCATAATTTTTTAGGGCTTATCATGGTATGAAAGTGAAGGGAGAACTCACCATATTTTGCTTGTACTTTACTTGAGACATACCTCTCATACTACAATATGACTTACTTCTTGAAATCACATAGGATGCAGTGTTGTGCAGCACACAGAGCTGAAAAGTATTTTGACAGAAATTTATGTAGATGATATAATCGTAACAGCTATACTCTGTTCCTTTTATATAATTAGTATCTTTTTCATTTTCTTCAAGGTATAGCTCCATGAATAACTTAAATGACCCCCCAAATTGGAACATCCAGCCCAATCCCAGGGCTGATGGGGGTGGTGGAAGCAAGTGGAATTATGCCCTCTTGGTGCCAATGCTGGGATTGGCAGCATTTCGTAAGTTATAATTTTCTTGACATCTCTGTTTCCTGATCTAAAAATTATGCTAGGAGTAGATTGCTGCAGGTACTGGACACACTAAAGATTGTCTTTAGTACTTGACCAATACAGTGCAGTTTTACCCTTATACCAACTCTGACAGGATTAGCTTAGGCTTGTTTCTGACTAGCTGTTATAACTTAAATTAGCTTGTTTCTATTAATCTACATTTTACTATGTGGCTCTTTACTTCTCCTTCATTCTAGATGTCTGGTGTCCTCCACATCTCGCTGGTGAAATCCTTGTGCCTAGATTCATACCCTGAGTTCTTTTCTCTGCCCAGAAGACCTGTCTAACCTCTCCTGTATAGCTATTGGCCATTCAACTTTTTATTAAACCAATGGCAAAGATACATCTTCACACAGTGTAAACAAATATCCCACAACAGGTTAGCTTTTCTGATCCTCGGTTTACCTATTCCTAGAAGGTAGCTTATCATCCTTTAATACTTTGTGAGCATTAAATAAGTCAAAAACATTTGGTGTGGGCTAAGTTTTAGTAAGTCTTAGCTTGTTCTCATTGTTTCACTATTCTAAAGGTACTTCTTTGCCTTACTTGCCCTCCTCAGTACTGACAGGAAAATTGACCTGAAAGAAAACCAGTTAGGATGTTTGTTTAGTATTTTAAAAGTCAGGTATTTGGGTGAGTTTGCCCATGAAAACTACCTTGCAGGCTAGAAATCCTCATATTTAAATTGACTGAATACCACTGAAACTCTTACCAGTCATAGACTATAGTATGTATGGGCATATGTGTGTTTGCAAATGTAGAGAAAGAAAATTTGCGAAAACCCTACCTCCTAACTGTGCTCCCACCTATGATCACTGATGTAGAAGACCTGGTTTATATTCCTTCATGTCTTGTGGTTCTGGTTGTCATCTAAAAATATGAGAAGCTGATGATTCAGTAAATGAAAAGCAAATGCTGTGCCATATGTATAGTGATCATTTTTATACAGGAGCTTTTTATGTGTCTAAATTTCTCAGTTCAGAAGTGTGCCATAGAGAAAGAGGAAGGAAGTTGAACGTCTTCACCTTATTCTTTTTTTTTTTTGGTTTTTTTTTTTTTTTTTTTTTTTTTTGGTTTTTCGAGACAGGGTTTCTCTGTGGCTTTGGAGCCTGTCCTGGAACTAGCTCTGTAGACCAGGCTGGTCTCGAACTCACAGAGATCCGCCTGCCTCTGCCTCCCGAGTGCTGGGATTAAAGGCGTGCGCCACCATCGCCCGGCCACCTTATTCTTGTAAAACGTAATAGCAATCTCACCAGACATAAGCTGTATACAGATGATAATTGGGAAAACCCAAGTATGACTTCCAACAATATTTGAAGCCTACTATATTAATTTTTTAAACATTGGCAATAAGTAATGGAGCACCAAGGCAGAGCACATAAATGATAGATTTGAAAACAAAACAGTGATAATTTTTTCCAGCCATGGAAGTTAGACACCAGAACACGGGCATTGAATGTACTACTTTAGGTGTCCAGTACTGATCTGAGTTTAGGATAAGAACTTTGCCTATTTTGTTATCTATGAAATTTCGGCGTCTTAGTACTTTGAATTCTTAGTCCTTTACTGAAATGCTGTCATCACTGTGTTATATATTTTCCTTTAGTAGTCATAAGATTTTAGTTGTGTCTCTTCATGTGTCTTTCTTATCTCTTCCTCCTGTCAGGTTGGATTTGGTCTAGGGAATCCCAGAAAGAAATAAAAAAAAAAGCAAAAGAAGCATATCATCAGAGAACAACTGCTTTCCAACAGGTTCTTGAAGCTAAATACCATGCTGTGATCTCAGAACATCGGCGTGCAGTTGCTCAACTATCTTGGTAACTGGAAAAGGAGCAAAATAGAACAACTAGTTTTCAAGAAGCTCTTATCTCTCAGGGGCGTAAGTTGGCAGAAGAAAGGAAGCTTCTTGAGCATGAATGAGCTCAGATAATGCAAGAGAAAAGCCAGCTGCAGCCTCTGAAAAGTGTCTATCTGAGCTGCCTGGAAGAAGAGGATGACTGGCAGAGGAGAGCCCAGCTTATGCTGAAGGAGGTGGGAGAAGCTCTCGTAGAACGTCAGAATATCTACTGCAGCCTTTCAGTATGCACCAAAGTTCCAAAGAATAGGCTCTCCTGCTAGTAAAGGGACGAACTTGGTGCCCAGAACTAGAGCAGGGAGGCAGAGAGAGAAAGAGAACTTCCTTCTTCAGTGTCATTTATATCTGTAGGCTGCTACGAAAAGGAGTAATACAGATTAAACGTGGATCTTATTCAATCTTTGGGGTGATTTTGGTGTTTTTGAGAAATGGTTTATCTCTATAGACCTGAAACTCACTCTGTAGTCCGAACTGCCCTGAAACTTAAGAAAGTCAACTGCTTCAGCCTCTTGAATGATGGGTAAAAACTGTGCACTGCCACCAAGATGCAATGGGTAAATCCGATCAACTCACATGATCAAGATTTGAAATGGACATGTTATTTCAAAACACTTAAGAAAACTGCCTCACAGAGGTACCCAATGCTTTGGGTTACAGTTAAGCCACAGTTACTCCTTTGATTACAAACAATTGCATGGGGGGGGGCTGGCTTGCAGGAGCGCAGGCCAGTGTTGCAGCAGCAGTAGGCTCTTGGGCACGACAGCTACAACACGCCTCCGTCTACGGCCATACCACCCTGAACGCGCCCGATCACCTCTGATCTCGGAAGCTAAGCAGGGTCGGGCCTGGTTAGTACTTGGATGGGAGACCGCCTGGGAATACCGGGTGCAGTAGGCTTTTTTTTTCTCCTCTTTCGCCCCCTTGTGGCCTTCGCGACCATGGGCTGAGGGCCAGCCCGGACCAGGACACCACCAGGACAATCCGCACCCCGGAGAGACAGCGCACCTCTCACAATGGTCCAAATCCACCCACCGCTCAGAGCCCTCAGGCAGGCAGGGATCCCACCCACGAGGGGAAACACCCGAGTGGGGAAGGAAATGCCAGGACCACTGAAGGAAGGTTAAGACTCACTCGCTGCGCGGGGTTGGTGTCACGGGTGGGAGCTATCTCCCAGAGCCAAGCCGAGAGGTCTGTGCTGTGCTTTGCTGCTTTGCTGTGGGTTTCAGATGCCAGCCAACAACATCCTTATGACAGTCCAGGCTGAGTTCTGGCCTGGGACCTGCCCCCGCCCCCACCGTCCACGAGCAGAGAGCGCCAAGACCCAAGTTCCAAGTTCCCTCGGCCCCACAGGTCGGCCCAGGAGAATCTTCCACGCCGGACAGCCTGCCTTTCTGTCTTCTCCCCGATGCGCAGGGTGGGGGTGCCGCCCACTTCGCGGTGCGGCATCTTCAATGGGGGACTGGATGGCCCCGCTGGCTGGCGATAGGGGATAGGAGTGGGACTGGGGGTGGGTGTGGACATGGGGCAGAACTGGAATTTTGGGAGCTGGCATTCCAAGTTCCAAAGAGAGAACCAAGGTTTCTCCGGACGGCGAGAAAACACACGAGCGCGCACAGGCACACAGTCTCTCTAACCCAATCTCAGGCTTTCTAGATTCTCCAGGAGGAGGGGGTTACTCTGGGGAGCGGAGGAAGAGGAGCAGAAGCAGCAGGAGGAGGAGGGGGCAGGTAGGGGAAGAGGTGGAGGAAGAGGGGATTCGGAGGAAACTACAGTTCCCCGATGATGAGAGACTAGCGCCTAGCCACTACCAGACCCGTCGAGGCACCACCGTAGGTAGGGCACCAGCAAGACAGTGTCTACCCCTGTCTGGAAGGATGCCCCAAGCGATCCGACCGCTTTGCCTGAGCCTATCTGGGCACCTCCCCCGCGAACTCCTCATGCCACCCCATGCCACCCCACCCCAGTCTCACCCCTTCCCGGGCGTTGCCCATCTCCCCGGACCCAACCCCCGTACCTCCACCAGAGGGGGGGACACAATTGGCCTGCGGGACCACAGAGGCAAGGAGCTGGCTGGCTACCTGGCAACAGTCCCCAGGTGGAGGGAGAGTCGGGGTCCAAAGCCGACCCCTGCCATGGAAAGCCCTGAGGCCCTGTCGAAGCCGACACCCATGGATTCCCCACCGAGGGAAGCCGAGGGAGGGCAAGGGAGGAGCCCGCTTGTGGGCCAACAAACCTGCCATGGGCACGATGAGGGCGCGATGAGGGTGCCCGATGAGGAAAGGGAGACAAGGTCAGTGGGTAGGGCTGGCTGGTGACTGCTGCTGGCCGTGGAGCCCGGCTCCAAGCCTGAGAAGAGGAGGCCTAGCTGGCAGGCTGGCTGGCGGGCGGGTTGGAGGGTCTCGTCCGTCGGTCCGTCCATCCGTCCGCCCTTCTGTCCTTCGGGCGTAGGGGTGTGGGGACGTGGGGGTGTGTGTGCGGGCTGGCGTGCAGGAGCGCAGGCCAGTGTTGCAGCAGCAGTAGGCTCTTGGGCACAACAGCGACAACACGCCTCAATCTACGGCCATACCACCACCAACGCGCCCGATCTCGTCTGATCTCGGAAGCTAAGCAGTGTCGGGCCTGGTTAGTACTTGGATGGGCCTGGGAATACCGGGTGCTGTAGGCTTTTTTTCCCCTCCTCTTTTGCCCCCTTGTGGCCTTCGCGACCGCGCGCCGCGCACCTCTCACAAGGTTCCAAATCCAGCCACAGCTCAGAGCCCTCAGGCACGCAGGAAACCCACCCACGAGGAGAAACATCCGAGTGGGGAAGGAATGCCGGGACCACTGAAGGAAGTTAAGACTCACTCGCTGCGCGTGGTGGGTGTCACGGGTGGGAGCTGGACGGCCACTGGCATGAGGGGCGGAGGGCGAGGGACGAGGGGCAAGATGCGAGGGGGCGCCTGGCATCTCAACCCCGCACAGCACAACACTGTGCATGTATTGAGGAAAAGTCCGCCACGCATCCTCCACGCAACCCTGAGCTATGCCTGAGCCTATCTGGGCACCTCCGCCGCGAACTCCTCATTCCACCCAATGCCACCACACCCCAGCCCCAACCAGCCCCACAATCACCCCTACCCCGTCGGACTCAGACTCGGACTCGGGAGGGCGTTGTGTGCGGGCTGGCATGCAGGAGCGCAGGCCAGTGTTGCAGCAGCAGTAGGCTCTTGGGCACGACAGCTACAACACGTCTCCGTCTACGGCCATACCACCCTGAACGCGCCCGATCTCATCTGATCTCGGAAGCTAAGCAGGGTCGGGCCTGGTTAGTACTTGGATGGGAGACCGCCTGGGAATACCGGGTGCAGTAGGCTTTTTTTTTTCTCCTCTTTCGCCCCCTTGTGGCCTTCGCGACCATGGGCTGAGGGCCAGCCCGGACCTGGAAAACACCAGGACAATCCGCACCCCAGAGAGATGGCGCACCTCTCACAAGGTTCCAAATCCACCCACCGCTCAGAGCCCTCAGGCACGCAGGAATCCCACCCACGAGGGGAAACACCCGAGTGGGGAAGGAAATGCCAGGACCACTGAAGGAAGGTTAAGACTCACTCGCTGCGCGGGGTTGGTGTCACGGGTGGGAGCTGGACGGCTACTGGCATGCCCTCGGGAGCCGGAGCGACGGGCGAGGGGCGAGGGCCGAGATGCACCTGGCATCGCAGCCCCGCACAGCACAACACTGTGTATATATTCAGGAAGCGATCGCCATGCTCCCTCCACTCAATGCACCCGGTGGACGCGGTCTAAGAGCAAGCAGGCTCCACACATCCACTCCCAGGGATGGGGATGGGGTGTGCGCCCGCCTGTGTGCATGTGTGCCTGCTTGCCTGTGTGTAATGTGCAATGTGCGTGCTTGTGTGAGAAGCCCCATGTGGGTGCACGTGTGTTCGTGTAGGCCACATTAGGCACCTTTGTGTTTGTGTGTGTGTTGTGCGTGCATGCTTGTGCGTGCGTATGTGTGTTAGGAGTTATGGTAACGTTTATGATTAGGGGTTATCGTTGATTGTTATGGTTATGTTTAGGGTTACGGTTTTGATTAATGGGTTTGGTTATAGTTAGGGGTATGGTTAGGGTTATAGATATGGTTAATGGTTACGGTTATGGTTAATGGTTATGGTTATACTCAGGGTTATGGTTCATTCTTATGTTTATGGTTACGGTTTAGAGGTTATTCTTATGTTTCAGGTTATGGTTAATGGTTAATGGTTTTGGTTTTGCTTATGGTTATGGTTAATGTTCATGTTCATGTTTATTGTTAGAGGTTATCTTTGAGGGTTTTGCTTATGGTTAGGGTTATTGTTAGGGTTAATGGTTATGCTTATGGTTAATGTTTTTGAGTAGGGTTATGGTTAGGGGTTATGGAAAGGCGTTGTTGTCAAGGTTAATGGTTATGTTTATGGTTATGTTTATGGTTAATGGTTATGTTTTTGGTTGTTGTTATGGTTAGCTGTTATGGTTATAGTTAGTGTTATGATTATGGTTAATTTTTATTGTTATGGTTAGGGTTATGGTTATCGTTAATGGTTATCGTTAGGGTTATGGTTAGGGGTTATGTTTAGGCGATATTGTTACGATTAATCGTTATGGTTATGGTTTGGTGTTATCGTTGATACTTATTGTTATGGTTATGTTTATGGTTAGTGGTTATCATTGATTGATATGGTTATTGTTTGGGTAATGGTTATGGATAATGGTTATGGTTAGGGTTATGTTTAGGGTTAATGGTTATGGTGATGGTTATGGTTAAAAGTTATCGTTATGGTTATGTTTAGGTTAGGGCTTATGATTATGGTTAGCAGTTATGGTGTGGGTTATTTTTCTTATTTTTTGGTTTGTGTTATTTTTATAGTTATAGTTTTGTTAGGGGTTATGGTTACTGGTTAAGTTTATGGTTGGTGATTATTGTTATGGTTATGATTACGGTTACGGTTATTGTTATGATTATGGTTAATGGTTATGGTTACATTTATGGTTTGGGGTTATGGATAGTCGTTATGGTTAGGATTATGGTTATGGTTTGTTTTATGGCTATGTTTATGGTTATGGATAATTGTTATGGTTAGGGGTTATGGTTAATGGTTATGTTTATGGTTGTTATGGTTAGCTGTTATGGTTATAGTTAGTGTTATGGTTATGGTTAATTTTTATGGTTATGGTTAGGTTATGGTTATTGTTAATGGTTATGGTTAGGATTATGGTTAGGGGTTATAAATAGGCATTATGGTTAGGATTATGGTTATGGTTAGTGTTATGTCAATGGTGATGGTTTGGTTTTATGGTATATGGTTAATGGTTATGGTTATGGTTAGTGGTTATGGTTATGGTTAAGTTTATGGTTAGGGGTTATCATTGAGCATTATAGTTATGGTTACGGTTATGTTTATAGTCATGGTTAATGGTTATTGTTAGAATTATGGTTAGAGATATGGTTAGGTTTAGCGGTTATGGTTAGCGTTATGGTTAATCGTTATGGTTAACGTTATGATCATGGTAAATGGTTATGGTTATTGTTATGGTTAATGGTTTTGGTTATGCGTTATTTTTATGGTTCATGGTCATGATTAGGTGTTGAAATTGGGGCGTTGGGGTTTGCATCCCCAACACCCCGGTCGCCTGGCTAGCTTTATGCCCGAAATAACAACACACAAACTATATTCATTTAAAGACTGCTTGGCCCATTATTTCTAGCTTCTTCTCGGCTAACCCTCGCACCTGGTCTAACCCATTTCTAATATTCTGTGTTAGCACCCCAAGGTGCGCTTACCGGGAAGATTCTAGCCTACGTCCATCCCGAGTCGGAGCTTCATCGTGAGCATGCCTCAGAGAGCCGAGCGATCCCCTCCGGCCCGCGAGAGAGGAGGCTGGCTTCTCTCAGCGGAGCTGCATGATTCTCTGAGCTCACTTCCTCTTCCTGTCCGCATACTATTCTGTTTACTCCTCCCACCTATGTTCTAACCAACTGGGCCAAGCAGTTTATTTATTGCTTATCCAATGAAATCAATAGATTGATATATGACACTCCCACATCACTTCCCCTTTTTCTGTTTAAACAAAAAAGAAAAGCTTTAACTTTAACAGCAACGTTCAAACCTTAGAAATGACAGAGACATCTTGCTGCCTGTACAGTCACCCAAAGTTCCTCTGTACCATTGGGGCATCCGTCTTTGGCCTACAGGCCCATAGTTTTCAGCAGACATTCCACAAAGCAGGAAATTTCAAAGGGCAGTCACTATCTGCTTGTCCTGAAGAATGTCTTGCAGACTCTTTCATGAATCAGGAACCCCGAAAGATCATCTCACCTTTAGGCAAGTTCAGTAGTCCTCTCTCTGCGGGTTCTCTGTGTCCAGTTTATGCAATAGTCCAAGCAAGAGCAGTTTCTTGTCCAAATGGCTATCAAACTCCATAAGGATCCTCTTTGATGCCCATCTTTTTCTTGAAGTAGATTGGTGCTGCCAGGAGCAGATGTGTCTCATTGTCATGAAAAACCCTAAGTTATTAAAACATTTAGAATGCTATATTTATAATCTTTGAAAGATATGAAGAATGCCTATCTAAAATATATCTATGCACATCTAGAGAATCTAACTAACATGACTACAAACTTGACCATTATCGATGATTATCCATTAGCAACCTATATACATTACATTTTTAAGTGAACTACACAATCACAATACCTTAATCAATATCAGAAATACATATACATATAACAAAATTGACCTTAAATTTAAATCACTAAAGCAAAATCCATATCAATGTAAATTATTCATACCTATACCATTTCCCCCTTTAAATGTAAAAAAAACACTTATAAACCATATTTGGGAACATGGGCGCAGTTTTCTCTCCAAAATGCTTCCTGCTGAATGGGGGCGTCGTTAATTAGGTCTTTCATGGTATAACCTGTGTGCTAGTTTCATCTCAGTTGGCAGTTGGGCGAAGCAATTTTCTGAAGGTGTTCACAGCAACCGTTCAGGAGGGCGTGGTTCATCATACCATATCGGAATAGAAGAAATGAACAGGGTCTCATCCTCTGTGAAAACAAAACAAGAAACTCCTTTCCAAAGTATGATATCCTTAGATCCAAATTTCAAAGTCAAGGCATTTTCACAACATCTATGTTGGGTTAGTTTAGCAGCATTTATAATCAAATATCTTTTGGCAGCTCTTGCTCCTTCCTCAGCATTCAAACAATTCAAAGAGAGCATAATAGCATACAGTATCAAGATTCTCTGTGTATTTTCCATCTTTGTGTGCTTTATTTTAACCTCTATTTCATTTATTTTTACTTTTAACTTTTTGTTTTTTAAGCGTATATCTTTGACCTGGACACTGTAGACCAGGCTGTTGTTGAATTCTCAGAGATCTGCCTGTCTCTGCCTCCCAGGCATTGGGATTAAAGGTGTATGCTACCACACCTTGAACTCACAGAGATCTGTTTGTCTCTGCCTTCTAGGCACTGGGATTAAAGGCGTGTGCTACCATACCTTGAAGTCACAGAGGTCAATTTCCCTCTGCATCCCAAGTGTTGGGATTAAAGGCGTGCACTACCACAACCAACTTCTCTTTTTCTTCCTTATTTTCTACTTTTAAGAACTTACTTTTAGCTTGCATATATTTTTAACACAGTGTAAGCCATTTAAAAATTTTCTTTATCTTTGAATCTCTTTTTACTGTATCTCTCTCTGTTTTTCTGACCACATAAGTCTTTAATTTACCAAGCAATCTCAGTAGGACTAAAGGCGTGGCTTTGTCAGCTAGATCCAGTCCATTCCTTAGCTTTCTGCCATTCCAACCTTGTGGTTGAGGTACCGGCCAGAGCCGCCTTCAGTGCCACAACTCTACAGTGTTTCAAGGTCCCTGCCAGCAATTAAGCTGCAACAGACAACACTCAAGTCCTTTCTCTGTAGTCTGCCCTCCTGCCTCAAACAGTCAGAGTTTGCCCTGGCAGGATGGCCCAGAAAGCCGGCATTTTTAAACGGCGCAGCTTTTTTTCTGCTACGGCTGAAAACCGAAAAGCATGCGTTCAGCTTTTCGTCAATACTGTTTCAGTGTTTCGTGGCAGGACCTCTTAATGAGCTGCAGGGTTTTGCAGCTAAAGCTGAGTCAGGAAAGCCTCTCTTAGATGAGAGCACATGCTTGCCTCTAGCAAACAGAGTATACCCGAGAAAGTGCTGCTACCAAGAAAACATGCTTTACTCTTTCCCAAGCTTTCTCAGACTTTCTGTGGATTCAGTTGTCCACACGTTGGGCAGCCATCTGTTGAAATTGGGGCGTTGGGGTTTGCATCCCCAACACCCCAGTCGCCTGGCTAGCTTTATGCCCGAAATAACAACACACAAACTATATTCATTTAAAGACTGCTTGGCCCATTATTTCTAGCTTCTTCTCGGCTAACCCTCGCACCTGGTCTAACCCATTTCTAATATTCTGTGTTAGCACCCCAAGGTGCGCTTACCGGGGAAGATTCTAGCCTACGTCCATCCCGAGTCGGAGCTTCATCGTGAGCATGCCTCAGAGAGCCGAGCGATCCCCTCCGGCCCGCGAGAGAGGAGGCTGGCTTCTCTCAGCGGAGCTGCATGATTCTCTGAGCTCACTTCCTCTTCCTGTCCGCATACTATTCTGTTTACTCCTCCCACCTATGTTCTAACCAACTGGGCCAAGCAGTTTATTTATTGCTTATCCAATGAAACCAATAGATTGATATATGACACTCCCACATCAATTAGGGGTTAAGTAATATTTATGGTTAGATGTTATCATTGATCGTTATGGTTATGGTTAGGGTTAGGCCTTATGGTTATGGTTAAGTTTATGGTTAGGGGTTATTGTTGAGCTTTGTGGTTAACGTTATTGTCATTGTAAATGGTTATGGTTAGGGTTATGGTTATGGTTTAGTGGTTATGGTTATGTTTAGGGTAATGGTTATGTTTAATTGTTATGGTTATGCTTATGTATATGGATAATGGTTATGGGTTATTATTATGGTTAGGGGTTATGCTTTGAATTATAGTATGGTTATGGTTTTTTAGGGGGTTATGGTTATGGTTAATGGTTAGGCTTAGTGTTAATGGTTATGTGTATGGTTAT
Organism: Microtus obscurus; assembly: GCA_963919715.1. Taxonomy (NCBI): domain Eukaryota; kingdom Metazoa; phylum Chordata; class Mammalia; order Rodentia; family Cricetidae; genus Microtus; species Microtus obscurus. Next base: position 41,331,055 of record CAWTZC010002514.1, read on the forward strand.
GCTTAGGGGTATGGTTAGGGTTAATGGTTATTGTTAGGGTTATGGTAATCTTTATGGTAAGGGGTTAATGTTGATTGTTATGGTTTTGGTTATGTTTATGTTTTGGGGTATCGCTGAGCATTATAGTTACGGTTAGAGTTATTGTTATAGTTTTGGTTAATGGTTATGGTTAGGATTACATTTAGGGTTTTGGTTATGGTTATGGTTAAAGGTTATGGTAATGGTTCCAGTTAGGGGTTATGGTTAGGATTATGGTTAATGGTTATGGCTATGGTGATGTTTAGGGTTATGGTTAGTTGTTATGGATAGGTGTTATGGTTAGGATAATGGTTATGGTTAGAATTATAGCCATGGTTAAGTTTAGGGTTAATGGTTATGGTCAGAGGTTATTTTTATGGTTATGGTTAATTGTTATGGTTTTGGCTCGGTGTTATTGTTATGATTATGGTTAAGGGTTACGGTTATTTTATGGTTGGGGTTATCGTTTATCGATATGGTTATGTTTATGATTAGGGGTTATCATTGAGGGTTATTTTAATGGTTAAGGTTATGGTTAGGGTTAATGGTTACTGTTAGTGTTATGGTTAATTGTTATGTTTATGGTTTCAGGTTAGGGGATATGTTTATGGTTAATGGTTATGTTTATGGTTTTTGTTACGGTTATGGTTAATGGTTATGGTTAATGTTACGGTTATGGTTAGGGTTATGTTTGTGGTTAATGATTATATTTATTGTTAATATTTATGGTTATGGTTAGGATTATGGTTATAGGTTATGGTTATTGTTATGGTTAATGGTTGTCGTTATTGATAATGGTTATGTTTATGGTTATAGTTGGGGATTATCATTAATCGATATGATTATGATTATGTTTATGGTTAGGGGTTTTTGTTGAGCATTATGGCTAGGGTTATTGTTATATTTACGTTTAATGGTTATGGTTAGAGTTAATGGTTATTTTTAGGGATATGTTTAAAGGTTATGATTATGGTTACAGGTTAGGGGTTATGGTTATGCTTATGGTTAGGATTCTGGTTATATTTAATGGTTATGGTTATGTTGATGGTTTTTGTTAACCGTTATGGTTATTGTTAGAGTTTATGGTAATGGTTACGGTTATAATTATGGTCAATGGTTATGGTTATGGTGATTGTTTTTGTTAGGGGTTATGTTTAGGGGTTAAGGATATGGTTAGGGTTACAGTTATGGTTAATGTTGGTGGTTATCTCTAGGGGTTAAGGTTCTGCTTCGGGTTATGGTTTTGGTTAATGGTTATGGTTATGGAATATTTTGGGGTTATCGTTGAGGTTTATGGTAATGGTAAGGGTTATGTTTAGAGGTAATGGTTATGTGTAGGGTTTATGGTAATAATTAAGGTTATGGTTAATTTTTATGGTTATAGTTTTGGTTCGGGGTTATGGTTATGTTTAGCATTATGGTTATGGTTAATGGTTATGGTAAGGGTTAATGGTTATGGTAAGAGTTAATGTTAATCGTTACGGTTAGGGTTATGGGTTAGGGTTTATGGTTATGGTTAGTGTTATGGTTATGGTTAATGTTTCTTGTTATGTTTATGGTTGTGGTTGGCAGTTATTGTTGTTCATTATGGTTATGGTTATGTTTATGGTTAGGGGTTATCGTTGAGGGTTATGGTTATTGTTAGGGTTAATGGTTACGGGTTAGGGTTATGCCTAAATGGTTGTGGTTATGGTTACGTGTTAGGGGTTATGGTTATGGTTAGGGTGATGGTTATGGTTCACGGTTATAGCTTTTGTTATGGTTATGGTTAATGGTTATGGTTAGGGTTAATGTTATGGTTAGGGGTTGTTTAATTGCTATGGTGAATTATGGTTATGGTTAATGGTTATGTTATGGTGATGGTTTTGTTTAACGATTATGGTTATGGTTAGGGTTTATGGTTATAGTTAGGGGTTATGTTTATGGTTAATGGTCATGATTATGGTTTTGGTTATGGTGATGGTTATTTTTAATGGTTATTGTTGTGGTTAATGTTAGTTGTTATGATTATAGTTATGGGTTATGATTTGGATTATTGTTATGTCTTTGTTAGGGGTTATGGTTAGGGGTTAAGGTTATGGTTAGGTTTATGGTTATGGTTAATGGGTGTGGTTATGGTTTTTGTTCTGGTTATGGTTAATGGCTATGGTTATGATTTTTCTTATGGTTATGGTTAATGGTTGTGGTTATGATTAATGGTTATGGTTATGGTTATTGGTAGTGGTCATGGTTATGGTTAATGGTTATGTTTATGGTGAGGGGTTATTGTTGAGCGTTATGGTTATGGTTAGGATTATGGTTATAGTTATGGTTAATGGTTATGGTTAGGATTATTTTTACGGTTAATGGTTATTGTTATTGTTATGGTTAATGGTTACTGTTATGGTTACAACTGAGGGGTTATGGTTTAGGTTATGGTTTTGGTTAATGGTTATGGTTATTGTTATGTTTAGGGGTTAAGGTTATAGTTAGTGATTATGGTATGGTTACGGTTATGGTTAGTGTTATGGTTAGCTTTTATGGTTAGGCGTTATGGTTAGGATTATGGTTAGTGTTATGGCTATGGTTAGGTTTATGACTATGGTTATTGTTAGGGGTAATGGTTATTGTTACGGGTTATCGTTAATATTTATGTTTATGATTATGTTTATGGTTAGAAGTTTTGGTTATGGATAGGGGTTATGTTTATGGTTAATGGTCATGGTTATCATTTTGGTTATGGTGATGATTATTGTTAATGGTTATGGTTATGCTTATGGTTAGGTTTTATGATTATGCTTAGGAGTTATGGTTTGGGTTATTGTTATGGTTATGGATTTTGATAGGAGTTATGGTTAGGGGTTATGTTTAGGGTTATGGATATGGCTAATTGTCATGGTTATGGTAATGGATATTATTAGGGTTGTGGTTATGGTTAGGGTTATGGTTATGATTAATGGTTATGGTTATGGTTAATGGTCATGGTTATGATTAGGGGTTATGGTAATGTTTATGGTTAGGGGTTATCGTTGATACTTATTGTTATGGTTATGGTTACGTTTAGGGGTTATCGTTGATCCTCATGGTTATGGTTTTGGTCATGTTTAGGGGTTATTGTTGAGTGTTATGGTTATGATTTGCATTATGGTTATAGTTATGAATAATGGTTATGGTTAGTAATATGGTTATGGTTAGGGTTAATGGTTAGGGTTATGGTTTAAAGTTATGGTTATGGTTCTGGGTTATTATTATGATTGGTGATTTTGGTTATGGTTATGGTTAGTGTTTGGGTTATGTTTATTGTTATGGTTAATGGTTATGGTTAGGGTTTATGAATAGGAGTTAGGTTTAGGATTATGATTATGGTTAGGATTATGGTATAGTTAAGGTTAGGGGTAATGGTTATCGTTAGGGGTGATGGTTATTGTTATGATTAATTGTTATAGTTAGGGGTTATGGTAATGTTTATTTCTAGTGGTTCTCCTTGATCATTATGGTTATGGTTATGAATAGGGGTTATCATTGAGCGTTATGGTTATGGTTTTTGTTATGGTTATATTTATGGTTAATGTTTGTGGTTAGGATTATGGTAAGGGATATGGTTATGGTTATGGATATGGTTAATCCTTATGTTTATGGTTACGGTTTAGTTGTTATGTTTATGTTTTGGGTTATGGTTAATGGTTAATGGTTTTGGTTTTGGTTATGGTTATGGTCAATGTTCATGCTTATACTTATGGTTAGAGTTTATCGTTGAGGTTTATGCTTATGGTTAGGGTTATTGTTAGGGTTAAAGGATATGCTTATGGTTAATGTTTTTGGTTAGGGTTATGGTTAGGGGTTATGGATAAGCGTTATTTTCATCGTTAATGGTTATGTTTATGGTTATGTTTATGGTTGATGGTTATGTTTTTGGTTGTTGTTATGGTTAGCTGTTATGGTTATGGTTAGTGTTATGGTTATGGTTAATTTTTATGGTTATGGTTAGGGTTATGGTTATCGTTAGGGTTATGGTTAGGAGTTATGGATAGGCGATATTGTTACAATTAATCGTTATGGTTATAGTTTGGTGTTATTGTTGATAGCTATTGTTATGGTTATTTTTATGTTTAGGGGTTATCATTGATTGATAGGGTCATGGTTTGGGTAATGGTTATCGATAATGGTTATGGTTAGGGTTAAATTTAGGATTAAAGGTTATGGTTAAGGTTAGGGTTAATGGTTATGGTGATGGTTATGGTTAACAGTTATGGTTATAGTTATGGTTATGTTTATGGTTAGGGGTTATGATTATGGTTAGGAGTTATGGTTTGGGTTATTTTTTTATTTTTTGGTTTGGGTTATTTTTATAGTTATAGTTTTGTTAGGGGATATGATTACTGCTTAAGTTTATGGTTGGTGATTATGGTTATGGTTATTATTACGCTTAGGGTTATTGTTATGATTATGGTTAATGGTTATGGTTACATTTATGGTCTGTGGTTATGGATAGGCGTTATGGTTAGGATTACGGTTATGGTTTGGTTTATCACTTTGGTTATGGTTATGGATAATCGTTATGGTTAGGGGTTATGGTTAATGGTTATGTTTATGGTTGTTGTTATGGTTAGCTCTTATGGTTATGGTTAGTGTTATAGTTATGGTTAATTTTTATGGTTATGGTGAGGGTCATGGTTATCGTTAATGGTTATGGTTAGGATTATGGTTAGGGGTTATGGATAGGCGTTATGGTTAGGATCATGGGTATGGTTAGTGTTTTGTCAATGATGATGGTTAGGTTTTATGGTTTATGGTTAATGTTTATGATTATGGTTATGGTTTTGGTTATGGTTAAGTTTATGGTTAGGGGTTATCATTGAGCATTATAGTTATGGTTAGGGTTATGTTTATAGTCATGGTTAATGGTTATTGTTAGAATTATGGTTAGGAATATGGTTAGGCTTAACGGTTATGTTTAGGGTTATGGTTAATCGTCATGGTTATGGTTAAGGTTATGGTTATGTTAAATCGTTATTGTCATGGTTATGGTTAGTGGTTATGGTTATGGTTAAGTTTATGGTTAGGGGTTATCATTGAGAATTATAGTTTTGGTTAGGGTTATGTTTATAGTCATGGTTAATGGTTATTGTTGGATTTATGGTTATGGATATGGTTAGGCTTAACGGTTATGGTTAGGGTTACGGTTAATCGTTATGGTTATGGTAAATGGTTATGGTTATTGTTATGGTTAATGGTTTTGGTTAGGGGTTATTGTTATGGTTCATGTTTATGATTAGGAGTGATAGTAATGTTTATGGTTAGGGGTTATTATTGATCATTATGGTTATTGTTAGGGGTTATGGTTATGGTTAAGTTCATGGTTAGGGGTTATCGTTGAGCATTATAGTTATGGTTACGGTTATGTTTATAGTCATGGTTAATGGTTATTGTTAGAATTATGGTTAGGGATATGGTTAGGCTTAACGGCTATGGTTAGGGTTATGGTTAATCGTTATGGTTATGGTAAATGGTTATGGTTATTGTTATGGTTAATGGTTATGGTTATGGTTCATGGTCATGATTAGGGGTTATAGTAATATTTATGTTTAGGTGTTATCGTTGATCATTATGGTTATGGTTATGGTTAGGCCTTATGGTTATGGTTAAGTTTATGGTTATGGGTTATCGTTGAGCTTTGTGGTTAACGTTATTGTTAGTGTAAATGATTATGGTTAACGTTATCATCATGGGTTAGTGGTTATGGTTATGTTTAGGGTTATTGTTATGTTTAATTGTTATGGTTATGCTTATGTTTATGGATAATGGTTAGGGTTATGGTTATGGGTTATTATTATGGTTAGGGGTTATTTTTTGAATTATAGTATGGTTATGGTTTTTTTAGGGGTTATGGTTACGGTTAATGTTTAGGGTTAGTGTTAATGGTTATGTTTACAGTTATGCTTAGGATTATGTTTAGGGTTAATGGTTATTGTCAGGATTATGGGAATCTTTGTGGTTAGGGGTTAACGTTGACTGTTATGTTTATGGTTATGTTTATGTTTAGGGGTATTGTTGAGCATTGTAGTTACGGTTAGAGTTATTGTTATAGTTATGGTTAGGATTAGGATTATGGTTATGGTTAAAGGTTATGGTAATGGTTCCGGTTAGGGTTTATGGTTAGGATTATGGTTAATGGTTATGGTTATGGTGATGGTTAGGGTTATGGTTAGTGTTTACGTATAGGTGTTATAGTTAGGGTTAGGGTTAGGGTTAGATTTATAGCCATGGTTAAGTTTAGGGTTAATGGTTATGGTTAGTGGTTATTTTTATGGTTATGGTTAATTGTTATGTTTATCGTTTTGGTTCGGTGTTATTGTTATGGTTAATGATTACGGTTATTTTTATGATTAGGGGTTATCTTTCATCATTATGGTTATGTTTATGATTAGAGGTTATCGTTGAGGGTTATTTAAATGGTTAAGGTTATGGTTAGGGTTAATGGTTACTGTTAGTGTTATGGTTAATGGTTATGTTTATGGTTTTTGTTACGGTTATGGTAAATGGTTATGGTTAGGGTTACGGTTATGGTTAGTGTTATGTTTGTGGTTAATGTTTATATTTATTTTTAATATTTATGGTTATGGTTATGGGTTATGGTTATTGTTATGGTTAATGGTTATAGTTATTGATAATGGCTATGTTTATGGTTATAGTTGGGGATTATCATTAATCGATATGATTATGATTATGTTTATGGTTAGGGGTTATCGTTGAGCGTTATGGTTAGGGTTATTGTTATATTTATTTTCAATGGTTATGGTTAGGATTATGGTTAGGGTTAATGGTTATTTTTAGTGATATGTTTCAAGGTTATGATTATGGTTACAGGTTATGGGTTATGGTTATGCTTATGGTTAGGATTCTGGTTATGTTTAATGGTTAGGGTTATGTTGATGGTTTTTGTTAACAGTTATGGTTATTGTTAGAGTTTATGGTAATGGTTACGGGTATAATTATGCTCAATGGTTATGGTTATGGTGATGGTTTTTGTTAGGGGTTATGTTTAGGGGTTAAGGATATGGTTAGGGTTACAGTTATGGTTATTGTTGGTTATATTTAGGGGTTAGGGTTATGTTTCATGTTATGGTTTTGGTTAATGGTTATGGTTATGGTAATATTTTGGAGTTATCGTTGAGGTTTATGGTAATGGTAAGGGTTATGTTTAGAGGTAATGGTTATTTGTAGGGGTTATGGTTATAATTAAGGTTATGGTTAATTTTTATGGTTATAGTTTTGGTTAGGGGTTATGTTTATGGTTCAGGTTATGGTTATGGTTAATGGTTATGGTTATGGTAAGGGTTATTGTTAATCGTTATTGTTAGGGTTATGGGTTAGGGTTTATGGGTATGGTTAGTGTTATGGTTATGGTTAATGTTTCTTGTTATGTTTATGGTTATGGTTGGGAGTTATTGTTGTTCGTTTTGGTTATGGTTATGTTTATGGTTAGGGTTTATCGTTGAGGGTTATGATTATTGTTAGGGTTAATGGTTACGGGTTAGGGTTATGCCTAAATGGTTGTTGTTATGGTTACGTGTTAGGGGTTATGGTGATGGTTAGGGTGATAGTTATGGTTCATGGTTATAGCTTTTGTTATGGTTATGGTTAATGGTTATGGTTAGGGTTTGTTTTATTGTTATGGTGATTGGTTATATTTATGGTTAATGGTTATATTATGGTGATGTTTTTGTTTAACGGTCATGGTTAGGGTTTATGGTTATAGTTAGGGGTTATGTTTATGATTAATGGTCATGGTTATGGTTTTGGTTATGGTGATAATTATTTTTAATGGTTATTGTTGTGGTTAATGTTAGTTATGATTATGGTTATGGGTTATAATTTGGGTTATTGTTATGGTCTTTGTTATTGGATATGGTTAGGGGTTATGGTTAGGTTTATGGTTATGGTTAATGGTTGTGGCTATGGTTTTTGTTCTGGTTATAGTTAATGGTTATGGTTATGATTTTTTTATGGTTATGGTTAATGGCTATGTTTATGGTTATGGTTAGGGTTATGGTTATGATTAATGGTTATGGTTGTGGTTATTGTTAGGGGTCATGGTTATTGGTAATGGTTATGTTTATGGTTAGGGGTTATTGTTAAGAGTTATGGTTATGGTTAGGATTATGGTTACGATTAATGGTTATTGTTATTGTTATGGTTAATGGTTACTGTTATGGTTACAAGTCAGGGGTTATGTTTCGGTTATGGTTTTGGTTAATGGTTAGTGGTATGTCAATGGTGATGGTTTGGTTTTATGTTATATGGTTAATGGTTATGGTTATGGTTAGTGGCTATTCTTAAGTTTATGTTTAGGGGTTATCGCTGAGCATTATAGTTATGGTTAAGGTTATGTTTATAGTCATGGTTAATGGTTATTGTTAGAATTATGGTAAATGATATGGTTAGGTTTAACGGTTATGGTTAGGGTTAATCGTTATGGTTATGGTTAAGGTTAATCGTTATGGTTATGGTTAACGTTATGATCATGGTAAATGGTTATGGTTATTGTTATCGTTAATGGTTTTGGTTAGTTTTTACGGATAGGTGTTATGATTAGGATTATTGTTATGGTTAGAGTTATAGCCATGGTTAAATTTAGGGATAATAGTTATGGTTAAGGGGTTACTTTTATGGTTATGGTTAATTGTTATGGTTATGGTTTTGACTCGGTGTTATTGTTTTGGTTATAGTTAATGGTTATGGTTATTTTTATGGTTAGGGGTTATCGTTGATTGTTATGGTTATGTTTATGATTAGGGGTTATCGTTGAGGTTTTTTTAATGGTTAAGTTTATGATTAGGGTTAATGGTTACTGTTAGTGTTATGGTTAATGGTTATGTTTATGGTTTCGGGTTAGCGGATATGTTTACGATTAATGGTTATGTTTATGGTTTTTGTTACGGTTATGGTTAATGGTTATGGTTAGGGTTACGGTTATGGTTAGGGTTATGTTTGTGGTTAATGGTTATATTTATGGTTATGGGTTATGGTTATTGTTATGGTTAATGGTTATGGTTATTGATAATGGTTATGTTTATGGTTGTAGTTGGGGATTATCATTAATCGATATGATTATGATTATGTTTATGGTTAGGGGTTATTGTTGAGCGTTATGGTTAGGGTTATTGTTATATTTATGTTTAATGGTTATGTTTAGGATTATGGTTAGGGTTATGGTTAGTGTTAATGTTTATTTTTAGAAATATTTTTAAAGGTTATGATTATGGTTACAGGTTAGGGGTTATGGTTATGCTTATGGTAAGGATTCTGATTATGTTTAATGGTTATGTTTGTGTTGATGGTTTTTGTTAAGAGTTATGGTTATTGTTAGAGATTATGGTAATGGTTACGGTTATAATTATGGTCAATGGTTATTGTTATGGTGATGTTTTTGTTAGGGGTTATGTTTATGGGTTAAGGATATGGTTATGGTGACAGTTATGGTTATTGTTGGTGGTTATGTTTAGGGGTTAAGGTTCTGTTTCGGGTTATGGTTATGGTTAATAGTTATGGTTATGGTAATTTTTTGGGGTTATCGTTGAGGTTTATTGTAATAGTAAGGTTTATGTTTAGGGGTAACGGTTATGTGTATGGGTTATGGTTATAATTAAGGTTATGGTTAATTTTTATGGTTATAGTTTTGGTTAGGGGTTATGGTTGTGGTTATGGTTATGGTTATGGTTAAAGTTTATGGTGAGAGTTAATGGTTATGGTAAGGGTTATTGTTAATCGTTATGGTTAGGGTTATGGGTTAGGGTTTAGAGGTTATGGTTATGGTTAATGTTTCTTGTTATGTTTATGGTTGGGAGTTATTGTTGTTTGTTATGATTATGGTTATGTTTATGGTTAGGGGTTATCGTTAGGGTTATGATTATTGTTAAGGTTAATGGTTACGGGTTAGGGTTATGCCTAAATGGTTGTGGTTATGGTTACGTTTTAAGGGTTATGATTTTGGTTATGGGTTATGGTTTTGGTTAAGGTTATGGTTATGGTTTTCTTAGCATTAGAGTTTGGGTTAGGGATATGGTTTGTGATTATGGTATGGTTATTGTTATAGTTATGGTTAGGGGTTATGGATAAGTGTTATGGTTAGGATTATTGTTATGTTTAGTGTTATGGCTATTGTTATGTTAATGAGTCATTGTTATGGTTATTGGTTATGATTATGTTTATCATTAATGGTTATGGTTATGTTTATGGTTAGGGTTTATGATTATGGTTATGGGTTGTGTTTTGGGTTATTGTTATGGTTATGATTTTGTTAGGGTTTGGGTTAGGGTTATGGTTAGGTTTATGGATATGGTTATGTTTACGAGTAATGTTTATGGTTAGGGGTTATGAATATGTTTATGGTTAATGGTTACGGTTATGGTGATGGTTATGGTTGGAAGTTATGATTATGGTTATGGGTTATGGTTTGGTTATATGGTTATGGTTTTGTTAGGGTTTGGTTTAGGGTTATGGTTTGTGATTATGGGTATTGTTACAGTTACGGTTGTGGTTAGGGCTTATGGATAGGTTTTATAGTTCAAATTATTATTATGGTTAGGTTTATGGCTATGGTTATGTTTACGAGTAATGGTTATGGTTAGGGCTTATGATTATGGGTATGGTTAATGGTTATGGTTTTGTTTATGTTTAAATATTATGGTTATGGTTAGGGTTACGGTTAGGGTTAATAGTTATGGTTAGGTTTATGGTTAATGGTTATGGTTAGGGTTATCGTTTATGGTTATGGTTACGGTTATGTGTTATGGTAATGGTTTTGGTTATGGTGATTGTTATTTTTAACCGTTATGGTTATGGGTAAGGGTTATGATTATGGTTAGGGGTTATGGTTTGGGTTATTTTTATGGTTTTGGTTTTTGTTAGGGGTTATGATTAGGGGTTAAGTTTAAGGTAAGGGTTATGTTTATGGTTATTGTTTTGGTTAGTGTTAATGGTTATGGCTAGGATTATGGTTAAGAGTTATGGTTATGGTTACGGGCTAGGGATTAAGGTTATGGTTAGGTTTATGCCTATGTTTAAAGGTTATGGTTACGGTTATGGTTTATTATTGTTCATTATGGATATGGTTATGTTTATTTTTATTGTTTACATTGAGGGTTATGGTTAGGTTTATGGTTAATGGTGATCATTACGGGTTAGGGGTTATGGTTGTGGTTAGGGTTATGGGTATATTTAATGGTTATGGTTGAGGCTTTGGTCATGGTTATGGTTAATTGTGGTGGTTACTCTTATGGTTCGGATTATGGATAATGGTTAGTGGTTATAGTTATTCTTAGTGTTATGGTTATGTTTAATGGTTATGTTTATGGTCTTGGTTATGGTTAATGGTTATGGTTAGGGTTATGGTTATGGTTAATAGTTACGGTTATTGTTAGGGATTAGGGTTAGGGTTATGGATATGGTTAATGGTAATAATTAGGTTTATGGTTAATGTTTATGTTATGGTTATGGTTAGGGGTTATTGTTGGTGATTATGGTTATGCTTATGGTTACGGTTAGGGTTATGGTTATTGTTAATGGTTATGGTTAGTGTTTTGGTTAGGTGTTATGGATAGGCGTTATGTTTAAGATTATGGTTATGGTTAGAGGTATGGCAAGGGTTATATTTAATGGTTATGGTTAGGGTTATGGTTAATGGTAATGTTATGGTTAGTGTTAGGATTATTATTAACTGCTATCGTTATTCTTATGGTTAGGGCTCATGGTTATGGTTATGGTTCGGGGTTATGGTTATGGTTAATTTTTATGGTTAGGGTTATGGTAACGTATATGATTAGGGGTTATCGTTGGTTGTTATGGTTATGTTTAGGGTTATGGTTTTGGTTAATGGGTATGGTTATGATTAGGGGTATGGTTAGGGTTATGGATATGGTTAATGGTTACAGTTATAGTTAATGGTTATGGTTATGGTTAGGGGTTATGATTATGGTTGGTGATTTTGTTTATGGTTATGTTTACGGTTAGTGTTGGGGTTATGTTTATTGTTATGGTTAATGGTTATTGTTAGGGTTATGGTTAGTGTTTATGGATAGGAGTTATGTTTAGGATTATGGTTATGGTTAGGGTTATGGTATAGTTATGGTTACGGGTAATTGTTATCGTTAGGGGTTATGGTTATTGTTATAATGAATTGTTATGGTTAAGTGTTATGGTAATATTTATTTATATGGGTTATCCTTGATCATTATGGTTATGGTTATGGATAGGGGTTATCATTGAGCGTTATGGTTATGGTTATTGTTATGATTATAATTATGGTTAATGTTTGTGGTTAGGATTATGGTTAGGGTTATGGTTATGGTTAATCCTTATGTTTATGGTTACAGTTTAAGGGTTATGTTTATGTTTCGGGTTATGGTTAATGGTTTTGGTTTTGGTTATGGTTATGGTTATGGTTAATGTTCATGGTTATGTTTATGGTTAGAGTTTATCATTGAGGGTTATGCTTATAGTTAGGGTTATTGTTAGGGTTAAAGGATATGCTTATGGTTAATGTTTTTGGTTAGGGTTATGGTTAGGGGTTATGGATAGGCGTTGTTGTCATGGTTAATGGTTATGTTTATGGTTATGTTTATGGTTAATGGTTGTGTTTTTGGTTGTTGTTATAGTTAGCTGTTATGGTTATGGTTAGTGTGGTGGTTATGGTTAATTTTTATGGTTATGGTTAGGGTTATGGTTATCGTTAATGGTTATAGTTAGGATTATGGTTAGGGGTTAAGGATAGGCGATATTGTTACGATTAATCGTTATGGTTATTTTTTGGTGTTATCATTGATAGTTATTGTTATGGTTATGTTTATGGTTAGGGGTTATCATTGATTGATATGGTTATGGTTTGGGTAATGGTTATTGATAATGGTTATGGTTAGGGTTATGTTTAGGGTTAATGGTTATGGTTAAGGTTAAAGTTAAAGGTTATGGTGATCGTTATGGTTAACAGTTATCCTTATTGTTATAGTTATGGTTATCTTTATGGTTAGGGGTTATGGTTATGGTTAGGAGTTATGGTTTGGGTTATATTTTTTTTATTTTTTGGTTTGGGTTATTTTTATAGTTATAGTTTTGTTAGGGGTTATGGTTAAATTTATTGTTAACGATTAAGGTTATGGTTATGATTACGGTTAGGGTTATTGTTATGATTATGGTTAATGGTAATGGTTACATTTATGGTTTGGGGTTATGAATAGGCGTTATGGTTAGGATTACGGTTATGGTTTGGTTTATGGATATGGTTATGGTTATTGATAATCGTTATTGTTAAGGGTTATGGTTAATGGTTATGTTTATAATTGTTGTTATGGTTAGCTGTTATGGTTATTGTTAGTGATATGGTTATGGTTAATTTTTATGGTTATGGTTAGGGTTATGGTTATCGTTAATGGTTATGGTTAGGATTATGGTCATGGGTTATGTTTAGTCAATGGTGATGGTTAGGTTTTATGGTTTTTGGTTAATGGTTATGGTTTGTGGTTATGGTTAAGTTTATGGTTAAGGGTTATCGTTGAGCATTATAGTTATGGTTAGGGTTATGTTTATAGTCATGATTAATGGTTATTTTTAGAATTATGGTTTGGGATATGGTTAGGTTTAACGGTTATGTTTAGGGTTATGGTTAATTGTTATGTTTATGGTTAATGTTTTGGTTATGGTTATTGTTATGGTTAATGGTTTGGGTTAGGGGTTATTGTTATGGTTCATGGTTATGATTAGGGGTTATAGTAATGTTTATGGTTAGGGGTTATTATTGATCATTATGGTTATGGTTATTGTTAGGGTTTACGGTTATGGTTAAGTTTATTGTTAGGGGTTATCGTTGAACGTTATAGTTATGGTTAGGCTTATGATTATAATTATGGTTAATGGTTATTGTTATAATAATGGTTAGGGTTATGGTTATAGTTAACGGTTATGGTTAATGTTATGGTTATGGTTATTGTTATGGTTAATGGTTTTGGTTAGGGGTTATTTTTATGGTTCATGGTCATGATTAGGGGTTATAGTAATATTTATGGTTAGGTGTTATTGTTGATCGTTATGGTTATGGTTATGGTTAGGCCTTATGGTTATGGTTAAGTTTATGGTTAGGGGTCATCGTTGAGCTTTGTGGTTAACGTGATTGTTAGTGTAAATGGTTATGGTTAGGATTATGTTTATGGGTTAGTGGTTATGGTTATGTTTAGGGTTATGGTTATGTTTAATTGTTATGGTTATGCTTATGTTTATGGATAATGGTTAGGGTTATGGGTTATTATTATGGTTAGGGGTTATGGTTTGAATTATAGTATTGTTATGGTTTTTTATGGGTTATGGTTATGGTTATGGTTAATGGTTAGTGTTAGTGTTAATGGTTATGTTTACGGTTATGCTTAGGGTTATGTTTAGGGTTAATGGTTATTGTTAGGGTTATTGTAATCTTTATGGTTAGGGGTTAACGTTTTTGTCATCGTTATGGTTATGTTGAGGGGTATCGTTGAGCATCATAGTTACGGTTAGAGTTATTGTTATAGTTATGGTTAATGGTTATGGTAAGGATTAGTGTTATGGTTATGGTTATGGTTAAAGGTTATGGTAATGGTTCTGGTTAGGGGTTATGTTTAGGATTATGGTTAATAGTTATGGTTATGGTGATGGTTAGGGTTATGGTTAGTGGTTATGGATAGGTGTTATGGTTAGGATTATGGTTATGGCTTGAGTTTTAGCCATGGTTAATTTTAGGGTTAATGGTTATGGTAAGGGGTTATTTTTATGGTTATGATTAATTGTTATGGTTATGGTTTTGGCTCAGTGTTATTGTTATGGTTATGGTTAATGTTTACGGTTATTTTTATGGTTAGGGGTTATCGTTGATCGTTATGGTTATGTTTATGATTAAAGGTTATCGTTGAGGGTTATTTTAATGGTTAAGGTTATGGTTAGGGTTAATGATTACTGTTAGTGTTATGGTTAATCGTTATGTTTATAGTTTTGCGTTAGGGGATATGTTTATGTTTAATGGTTATGTTTATGGTTTTTGCTACGGTTATGGTTAATGTTTATGGTTAGGGTTACGGTTATGGTTAGAGTTATGTTTGTGGTTAATGTTTATATTTATGGTTATGGGTTATGGTTATTGTTATGGTTAATGGTTATGGTTATTGATAATGGTTATGTTTATGGTTATAGTTGGGGATTATCATTAATCGATATGATTATGATTATGTTTATGGTTAGGGGTTATCGTTGAGCGTTATGGTTAGGGTTATTGTTATTTTTATGTTTAATGGTTATTGTTAGGATCATGGTTAGGGTTAATGTTTATTTTTAGGGATATGTTTAAAGGTTATGATTATGGTTACAGGTTAGGGGTTATGGTTATGCTTATGGTTAGGGTTCTGGTTATGTTTAATGGTTATGGTTATGTTGATGGTTTTTGTTAACAGTTATGGTTATTGTTAGAAATTATGGTAATGGTTACGGTTATAATTATGGTCAATGGTTATGGTGATGGTTTTTGTTAGGGGTTATGTTTAAGGTTTATGACTATGGTTATGGTTAGGGGTAATGGTTATTGTTAGTGTATATGGTTTATGTTTATGGCTATGATTATGATTATGGTTAAAAGTTATGGTTATGGATAGGGGTTAAGTTTATTTTTAATGGTCATGGTTATCCTTTTGGTTATGTTTATGCTTATGGTTAGGTGTTATGATTATGGTTGGGGGTTATGGTTTGGGTTATTGTTATGGTTATGGATTTTGTTAGGAGTTATGGTTAGGGGTTATGGTTATGTTTAGGGTTATGGATATGGCTAATTGTTATGGTTGTGGTAATGTTTATTGCTGGGTTATGGTTAAGGTTGTGGTTATGATTAATGGTTATGGTTATGGTTAATGGTCATGGTTATGGTTATGGTTATATGTTGGGTTTTGGTAATGTTTATGGTTAGGGGTTATCGTTGATACTTATTGTTATAGTTATGGTTATGATTACATTTAGGGATTATCGTTGATCGTCATGGTTATGGTCATGTTTAGGGGTTATCATTGAGTGTTATGTTTATGATTAGGAATATGGTTCTAGTTATGAATAATGGTTATGGTTAGTATTATGGTTATGGTTAGGGTTATGGTTTAAAGTTATGGTAAATGTTATGGTTACGGGTTAGAGGTTATGGTTATGGTTAATGTTTATGGTTATGTTTAAATGTTATGGTTAGGATTATATTTAGGATAGTGTTATGATTCTGGTTATGGTTAGGGGTTATGATTTTGGTTATGGGTTATGGTTTTGGTTAAGGTTGTGGTTATGGTTTTCTTAGTGTTAGGGTTTGGGTTAGGGTTATGGTTTGTGATTATGGGTATGGTTATGGTTACAGTTATGGTTAGAGGTTATGGGTAGGTGTTATGGTTAGGATTATTGCTATGTTTAGTGTTATGGCCATTGTTATTTTTATGAGTAATTGTTATGGTTATTGGTTATGATTATGTTTATCATTAATGGTTATGGTTATGGTTACAGTTATGGTTAGAGGTTATGGGTAGGTGTTATGGTTAGGATTATTGCTATGTTTAGTGTTATGGCCATTGTTATGTTTATGAGTAATTGTTATGGTTATTGGTTATGATTATGTTTATCGTTAATGGTTATGGTTAGGGGTTATGATTATGGTTATGGGTTGTGTTTTGGGTTATTGTTATGGTTATGATTTTGTTAGCGTTAAGGTTTGGAATAGGGTTATGGTTGGTGATTATGGTTATGGTTATTGTTACAGTTATGGTTAGGGGTTATGGATAGGTGTTATGGTTAGGATTATTGTTATGGTTAGGTTTATGGTTATGGTTAAGATAACAAGTAATGGTTATGGTTAGGGGTTATGATTATGTTTATGGTTATTGGTTACGGTTACGGTTATGGTTATGGTTGGAGGTTATGATTATGGTTATGGGTTATGGTTTGGGTTATATTGTTATGGTTTTGTTAGGGTTTGGGTTAGGGTTATGGTTGGTGATTATGTTTATTGTTATGGTTATGGTTATGGTTAGGGGTTATGGATAGGTTTTATGGTTAGGAATATTTTTATGGTTAGGTTTATGGCTATAGTTATGTTTACGAGTAATTGTTATGGTTAGGGGTTATGATTATGGGTATGGTTACTGGTTATGGTTTTGTTTATGTTTAGATATTATGGTTATGGTTATGGTTAGGGTTACGGTTAGGGTTAATAGTTATGGTTAGGTTTATGGTAAATGGTTATGGTTAGGGTTATCGTTCATGATTATGGTTATCATTACGGTTATGTGTTATGGTAATGGTTCTGGTTAGGGTTAAGTTTAGGGCTATTAGTTATGGTTAGGTTTATTGTTAATGGTCATGGTTGTGGTTTTTGTTATGGTCATGGTTATTTTTAACAGCTATGGTTATGGGTAAGCATTATGATTATGGTTAGGGGTTATGGTTGGGTTATTTTTATGGTTATGGTTTTTGTTAGGGTTTATGGTTAGGGGTTAAGTTTATGGTAAGGGTTATGGTTATTGTTATGGTTATTGTTAATGGTTATGGCTAGGATTATGGTTAAGAACTATGGTTATGTTTACGGGTTAGGGGTTATGGTTATGGTTATGTTTATGCCTATGTTTAAAGGTTATGGTTATGGTTTATTTTTCATTATGGATATTGTTATGTTTATGTTTATTGTTTATCATTGAGGGTTATGGTTAGGGTTATGGTTAGGTTTATGGTTAATAGTTACCGTTACGGGTTAGGGGTTATGGTTAGGGTTATGGTTATGTTTAATGGTTATTGATGTGGCTTTGGTCATGGTTATGGTTAATGGTGATGGTTATTGTTATGGTTAGGATTATGGTTAATGGTTAGTGGTTATAGTTATTCTTAGGGTTATGGTTATGTTTAATGGTTATGGTTATGGTCTTTGTTATGGTTAATGGTTATGGTTAGGGTTATGGTTAATAATTATGGTTATGGTTAGGGATTAGGGTTAGGGTTATGGATATGATTATTGGTAATAATTAGGTTTATTGTTAATGTTTATGTTATGGTTATGGTTAGGGGTTATTGTTGGTGATTATGGTTATGCTTATGGTTACGGTTAGGGTTATGGTTATTGTTAATGGTTATGGTTAGTTTATGGTTAGGTGTTATGGATAGGTATTATCTTTAAGATTATGGTTATGGTTATAGTTATGGCATGTGTTATGGTTAATGGTTATCGTTACAGTTAGGGTTATGGTTAATGGTAACGGTTATGGTTAATATTAGGATTATGATTAACTGTTATGGTTATTGTTTTGGTTAGGGTTATGGTTATGGTTAGGGGTTATGGTTATGGTTAATTGTTATGGTTATGGGTTATGGTAATGTTTATGAGTAGGTGTTATCGTTGATTGTTATGGTTTTGTTTAGGGTTATGGTTTTGGTTAATGTGTTTGGTTATAGTTAGGGGTATGGTTAGGGTTATGGATATGGTTAATTGTTACGGTTATGGTTAATGGTTATGGTTATAGTTAGGGTTATGCTTAATCCTTATGTTTATGGTTACGGTTTAGAGGTTATGTTTATATTTTGGGTTATGGTTAATGGTTTTGGTTTTGGTTACGGTTAATGTTCATGTTTATGTTTATCGTTAGAAGTTATCGTTGAGGGTTATGCTTATGGTTAGGGTTATGTTTAGGGTTAAAGGTTATGCTTATGGTTATAGTTTTTGGTTAGGGTTATGGTTTGGGGTTATGGATAGGCGTTATTGTCATGGTTAATGATTATGTTTATGGTTATGTTTATGGTTAATGGTTATGTTTTTGGTTGTTGTTATGGTTAGCTGTTATGTTTATGGTTAGTGTTATGGTTATGGTTAATTTTTACGGTTATGGTTACGGTTATGGTTATCGTTAATGGTTATGGTTAGGGTTATGGTTAGGGGTTATGGTTAGGCGATATTGTTACGATTAATCGTTATGGTTATGGTTTGGCGTTATTGTTGATAGTTATTGTTATGTTTATGTTTATGGTTAGGGGTTATCATTGATTGATATGGTTATGGTTTTGGTAATGGTTATGGATAATGTTTATGTTTAGGGTTATGTTTCGGGTTAATGGTTATGGTGATGGTTAGGGTTAATGGTTATGGTGATGGTTATGGTTAACAGTTATCAATATGGTTATATTTACTGTCATGTTTATGGTCACGGGTTATGATTATGGTCAGGAGTTATGGTTTGGGTGATTTTTATTTTTGTTTTGGATTATTTTTATAGTTATAGTTTTTGTTAGGGGTTATGATTACTGGTTAAGTTTATGGTTGGTGATTATGGTTATGTTACCCTTAGGGTTATTGTTATGATTATGGTTAATGGTTATGGTTACATTTATGGTTTGGGGTTATGGATAGGCGTTATTGTTAGGATTACGGTTATGGTTTGGTTTATGGCTATGGTTATGATTATATATAATCGCTATGGTTAGGGGTTATGGTTAATGGTTATGTTTATGGTTGTTTTTATGGTTACCTGTTATGGTTATGGTTAGTGTTATGGTTATGGTTAATTTTTATGGTTATGGTTAGGGTTATGGTTATCATTAATGGTTATGGTTTGGATTATGGTTAGGTGTTATGGATAGGCGTTATGGTTAGGATTATGTTTATGGTAAGTGTTTTGTCAATGGTGATGGTTAGGTTTCATGGTTTATGGTTAATTGTTACGGTTATGGTTATGGTTAAGTTTATGGTTAGGGGTTATCGTTGAGCATTATTGTTTTGGTTAGGGTTATGTTTATATTGATGGTTAATGGTTATTGTTAGAATTATGGTTAGGTTTAACGGTTATTGTTAGGGTTATGGTTAATCGTTATGGTTATGGTTAAGGTTATGGTTATGGTACATGGTTATGGTTATTGTTATGGTTAATGGTTTTGGTTTGGGGTTATTGTTATGGTTCATGGTTATGATTAGGGGTTATCGTAATGTTTATGGTTAGGGGTTATTATTGATCGTTATGATTATGGTTATTGTTAGGGGTTACGGTTACTGTTAAGTTTTAGTTTAGAGGTTATCGTTGAGCGTTATAGTTATGGTTTGGCTTATGATTATAATTATGGTTAATGGTTATTG
Source organism: Microtus obscurus (assembly GCA_963919715.1). Classification (NCBI taxonomy): domain Eukaryota; kingdom Metazoa; phylum Chordata; class Mammalia; order Rodentia; family Cricetidae; genus Microtus; species Microtus obscurus. The sequence continues at coordinate 41,351,201 of CAWTZC010002514.1, forward strand.
TTAGAATAATGGTTAGGGTTATGGTTAGGTTAAACGGTTATGGTTATGGTTATGTTTAATCGTTATGGTTATGGTAAATGGTTATGGTTATTGTTATTGGTTTTGGTTAGGGGTTATTGTTATGGTTCATTGTTATGATTAGGTGTTATAGTAATATTTATGGTTATGGGTTATCGTTGATCGCTATGGTTATGGTTATGTTTAGGCCTTATGGTTATGGTTAAGTTTATGGTTAGGTGTTATCGTTGAGCTTTGTGGCTAACATCATTGTTAGTGTAAATGGTTATGGTTAGGGTTATGGTTATGGGTTAGTGGTTATGGTTATGTTTAGGGTTATGGTTATGTTTAATTGTTATGGTTATGCTTATGTTTATAGATAATGGTTAGGTTTATGGTTATGGGTTATTATTATGGTTATGTTTTGAATTATATTATGGTTATGTTTTATTTAGGGTTTATGGTTATGGTTATGGTTAATGGTGAAGGTTAGTGTTAATGGTTATGTTTATGGTTATGCTTAGGGTTATGGTTAGGGTTAATGATTATTGTTAGGGTTATGGTAATCTTTATGGTTAGGGGTTAACGTTGATTGTTATGGTTATGTTTATGTTAGGGGTATCGTTGAGCATTATAGTTATGGTTAGAGTTATTGTTATAGTTATGGTTAATGCTTATGGTTAGGATAAGGGTTAAGGTTATGGTTATGGTTAAAGGTTATGGTAATGGTTCTGGTTAGGGGTTATGGTTAAGATTATGGTTAATGGTTATGGTTATGGTGATGGTTAGGGTTATGGTTAGTTGTTATGGATAGGTGTTATGGTTAGGATAATGGTTATGGTTAGAGTTATAGCTATGGTTAAGTTTAGGGTTAATGGTTATGGTTAGGGGTTAATTTTATGGTTATGGTTAATTGTTATGGTTATGGTTTTGGCTCGGTGTTATTGTTATGGTTAATGGTTAGGGTTATTTTTATGGTTAGGTGTTATCCTTGATCGTTATGGTTATGTTTATGATTAGGGGTTATCGTTGAGGGTTATTTTAATGGTTAAGGTTATGGGGAGGGTTAATGGTTCCTGTTAGTGTTATGGTTAATGGTTATGTTTATGGTTTCGGGATAGGGGATATGTTTATGGTTAATGGTTATGTTTATGGTTTTTGTTACTGTTATGGGTAATGGTTTTTTTAGCGTTACAGTTATGGTTAGTGTTATGTTTGTGGTTAATTGTTATATTTATGGTTAATATTTATGGTTATGGGTATGGGTTATGCTTATTGTTATGGTTAATGGTTATGGTTATTGATAATGATTATGTTTATGGTTATTGTTGGGGATTATCATTAATGGTTAGGGGTTATCGTTGAGCGTTATGGTTAGGGTTATTGTTATATTTATGTTTAATGGTTATGGTTAGTGTTAATGGCTATTTTTAGGGATATGTTTGAAGTTTATGATTATGGTTACAGGTTAGGGGTTATGGTTATGCTTATGGTTAGTATTCTGGTTATGTTTAATGGTTATAGTTATGTTGATGGTTTTTGTTAACAGTTATGGTTATTGTTAGAGTTTATGGTAATGGTTTATGGTTAATGTTTTTTTATGGTTATGTTTAGGGCTTATTGTTGGTGATATGGTTATGCTTATGGTAATGGTTAGGGTTATGGTTATTGTTAATGGTTATGGTTGGTGTTATGGTTAGTGATTATGAATAGGCGTTATCTTTAAGAGTATGGTTATGGTTAGAGTTATGGCAAGGGTTATGGTTAATGGTTATGGTTATGGTTACGGTTAGGGTTATGTTTAATGGTAATGGTTATGGTTACTGTTAGGATTATGATTAACTGTTATGGATATTGTTATGGTTAGGGCTCATGGTTATGGTTATGGTTAGTGGTTATGGTTATGGTTAATTTTTATGGTTATGGTTACGTTTATGATTAGGGGTTATAGTTAATTGTTATGGTTATGTTTAGGGTTATGGTTTTGGTTAATGGGTATGGTTATGGTTAGGGGTATTGTTAGGGTTATGGATATGGGTAATGTTTATGGTTATGGTTAGGGGTTATGATTATGGTTCGTGATTATGATTATTGTTACGGTTACAGTTAGTGTTGGTGTTATGTTTATTGTTATGGTTAATGGTTATTGCTCGGGTTATGGTTAGGGTTTATGGATAGGAATTATGTTTAGGATTATGGTTATGGTTAGGGTTATGTTATAGTTATGATTATGGGTAATGTTTATCGTTAGGGGTTATGGTTATTGTTGTGATTAATTGTTATGGTTAGGGGTTATGGTAATGTTTATTTTTATGGGTTATCCTTGATCATTATGGTTATGTTTATGATTATGGATAGGGGTAATCGTTGAGCGTTATGGTTATTGTTATGGTTATATTTATGGTTAATGTTTGTGGTTAGGATTATGTTTAGGGTTATGGTTATGGTTAGGGTTATGGTTAATCCTTATGTTTATGGTTACGGTTTAGGGGTTATGTTTATATTTCGGGTTATGGTTAATGGTTAATGGTTTTGGTTATGGTTATGGTTATGGTTAATGTTCATGATTATGTTTATGGTTAGAGGTTATCGTTGAGGGTCATGCTTATTTTTAGGGTTATTGTTAGGGTTAACAGTTCTGCTTATGGTTAATGTTTTTGATTAGGGTTATGGTTAGGACTTATGGATAGGCGTTATTGTCATGGTTAATGTTATGTTTATGGTTATGTTTATGGCTAATTGTTAAGTTTTTGGGTGTTGTTATGGTTAGCTCTTATGGTTATGGTTAGTGTTATGGTTATGGTTAATTTTTATGGTTATGGTTAGGGTTATGGTTATCGTTAATGGTTATGGTTTTGTTTGTTGTTAGGGGTTATCATTGATTGATATGGTTATAGTTTGTGTGATGGTTATGGATAATGGTTATGGTTAGGGTTATGTTTAGGGTTAATGGTTATGGTTAAGGTTAGGGTTAATGGTTATGGTGATGGTTATGTTAACAGTTATCGTCATGGTTATAGTTATGGTTATGTTTATGGTTAGAGGTTATGATTATGGTTAGGAGTTATGGTTGTGGTTATATTTTTTATTTTTTGGTTTGTGTTATTTTTATAGTTATAGTTTTTGTTAGGGGTTATGATTACTGGTTAAGTTTATGATTGGTGATTATGGTTATGGTTATGATTATGGTTAGGGTTATTGTCGTGATTATGGTTAATGGTTATGGTTACTTTTATGGTTTGGGGTTATGAATAGGCGTTATGGTTAGGATTACTGTTATGGTTTGATTTATGGCTATGGTTATGGTTATGGATAATCTTTATGGTTAGGGGTTATGGTTAATGGTTATGTTTATGGTTGTTGTTATGGTTAGCTGTTATGGTTATGGTTAGTGTTATGGTTTGAATTATAGTATGGTTATGGTTATTTGGGCTTATGGTTATTGTTATGGTTAATGGTTAGTGTTGTTGTTAATGGTTATGTTTACGGTTATGCTTAGTGTTACGGTTAGGGTTAATGGTTATGGTTAGGGTTATGGTAATCATTATTGTTAGGTTTTAACGTTGATTGTTGTGGTTATGCTTATGTTTATGTTTAGGGGATTCATTGAGCATTATAGTTACGGTTAGAGTTATTGTTATAGTTATGGTTAATGGTTATGGTTAGGATTAGGGTTATGATTATGGTTCTGGTTATGGTAATGGTTCCGGTTAGGGGTTATGGTTAGGATTATGGTTAATGGTTATGGTGATGGTTAGCGTTATGGTTAGTGGTTATGGATAGGTGTTATTGTTAGGATTATGGTTATGGTTAGAGTTATAGACATCGTTAAGTTTAGGGTTACTGGTTATGGTTAGGGTTATTTTTATGGTTATGGTTAATTGTTATGGTTATGGTTTTGGCTCGGTGTTATTGTTATGGTTACTGGTTATGGTTATTTTTATGGTTAGGGGTTATCGTTGATCGTTATGGTTATGTTTATGATTAGGGGTTATCGTTGAGGGTTATTTTAATGGTTAAGGTTATGGTTAGGGTTAAAGGTTACTGTTAGTGTTATGGTTAATGGTTATGTTTATGGTTTCGGGTTAGGGGATATATTTATGGTTAATGGTTATGTTTATGGTTTTTGTTACAGTTATGGTTAATGATATGGTTAGGGTTACGGTTATGGTTAGGGTTATGTTTGTGGTTAATGGTTATATTTATGGTTAATATTTATGGTTATGGGTTATGGTTATTGTTATGGTTAAAGGTTATGGTTATTGATAATGGTTATGTTTATGGTTATAGTTGGGGATTATCATTAATCTATATAATTATGATTATGTTTATTGTTAGGGGTTATCGTTGAGCATTATGGTTAGGGTTATTGTTATATTTATGTTTAATGGTTATGGTTAGAGTTAATGGTTATTTTTAGGGATACGTTTAAAGATTATGGTTATCGTTGAGGGTTATGATTATTGTTAGGGTTAATGGTTACGGGTTAGGGTTATGCCTAAATTGTTGTGTTTATGGTTACGTGTTAGGGGTTATGGTTATGGTTAGGGTGATGGTTATGGTTCATATTTATAGCTTTTGTTATGGTTATGGTTAATGGTTATGGTTAGGGTTAATGTTATGGTTAGGGTTTGTTTTAATGTTATGGTGAATGGTTTTGGTTACGGTTAATGGTTATGTTATGGTGTTGGTTTTGTTTAATGGTTATGGTTATGGTTAGGGTTTATGGTTATAGCTAGGGGTTATGTTTATGGTTAATGGTCATGGTTATGGTTTTGGTTATGGTGATTGTTATTTTTAATGGTTACTGTTGTGGTTAATGTTAGTTGTTATTATTATGGTTATGGGTTATGATTTGGTTATTGTTATGATTATGGTCTTTATTAGGGGATATGGTTAGGGGTTAAGGTTAGGTTTATGGTTATGGGTAATGGTTGTGGTTATGGTTTTTGTTCTGGTTATGATTTTTCTTATGGTTATGGTTAATGATTATGGTTATGGTTAGGGTTATGGTTATTGTTAAGGGTCATGGTTATGGTTAATGGTTATGGTTATATTTATGGTTAGGGGTTATTGTTGAACGTTATGGTTATGGTTAGTATTATGGTTATAGTTATGGTTTATGGTTATGGTTATGATTATGGTTACGGTTAATGGTTATTTTTATTGTTATTGTAATGATTACTGTTATCGTTACAAGTGAGGGGTTATTGTTTAGGTTATGGTTTTGGTTAATGGTTATGGTTATCATTATGTTTAGGGGTTAAGGTTATATTTAGTGATTATGGTTATGGTTATGGTTAGTGTTATGGTTAGGGGTTATGGTTAGACGTTATGGTTAGGATTATGGTTAGTGTTATGGCTACGGTATGTTTATGTCTATGGTTATGTTTAGGGGAAATGGTTATTGTTAGTTGTTATGGTTAATGTTTATGGTTATGGTTATGATTATGTTTATGGTTAGGTGTTATGGTTATGGATAGGGGTTATGTTTATGGTTAATAGTCATGGTTATCGTTTTGGTTATGGTGATGATTATTGTTAATGATTATGGTTATGCTTATGGTTAGGGGTTATGGTTTGGGTTATTGTTATGGCTATGGTTATGTTTACGAGTAATGGTTATGGTTAGGGTTATGATTATGTTTATGGTTAATTGTTACAGTTATGCTGCTGGTTATGGTTAGAGGTTATGATTATGGTTATGGGTTATGGTTTCGGTTATATGGTTATGGTTTTGTTAGGGTTTGGGTTAGGGTTATGGTTGGTGATTATGGTTAATGTTATGGTTACGGATATGGTTAGGGGTTATGGATAGGTTTTATGGTTAGGATTATTTTTATAGTTAGGTTTATGGCTATGGTTATGTTTACGAGTAATGGTTATGGTTAGGGGTTATGATTATGGGTATGGTTAATGGTTACAGTTTTGTTTATGTTTAGATATTATGGTTATGGTTAGGGTTACGGTTAGGGTTATGGTTAGGGTTAGTAGTTATGGTTAGGTTTATGGTTAATGGTTATGGTTAGGGTTATCGTTTATGGTTATGATTACGGTTATGTGTTTTGGTAATGGTTCGGGTTAGGGTTAAGTTTAGGGTTAATAGTTATGGTTAGGTTTATGGTTTATGGTCATGATTGTGGTTTTGGTTATGGTGATGGTTATTTTTAACCGTTATGGTTATGGGTAAGGGTTATGATTATTTTTAGGGGTTACGGTTTGGGTTATTTCTATAGTTATGGTTTTTGTTAGGGGTTATGGTTAGGGGTTAAGTTTATGGTAAGGGTTATGGTTATGGTTATTGTTATGGTTAGTTTTAATGGTTTTGGCTAGGATTTAAGTTAAGAGTTATGGTTTTGGTTACAGGCCAGGGGTTACGGTTATGGTTAGGTTTATGCCTATGTTTAATGGTTAGGGATATGGTTATGGTTTATTATGGTTCATTATGAATACTTTTATGTTTATGTTTATTGTTTATGATTGAGGGTTATGGTTAGGGTTATGGTTAGGTTTATGGTTAATGGTTATCGTTACGGGTTAGGGGTTATGGTTATGGTTAGGTTTATGGTTATGTTTAATGGTTATGGTTGAGGCTTTGGTCATGGTTATGGTTAATGGTGATGGTTATTGTTATGGTTAGGATTATGGTTAATGGTTAGTGGTTATAGTTATTCTTAGGGTTATGTTTATGTTTAATAGTTATGGTTACGGTCTTGGTTATGGTTAATGGTTATGGTTAGGGTTATTGTTATGGTTAATAGTTACGGTTATGGTTAGGGATTAGTGTTAAGTTTATGGATATGGTTAATGGTAATAATTAGGTTTATGGTTAATGTTTTTGTTATGGTTATGTTTAGGGGTCATTGTTGCTGATTATGGTTATGCTTATGGTAATGTTTAGGGTTATGGTTATTGTTAATGGTTATGGTTAGTGGTTATGAATAGGTGTTATCTTTAAGATTATGGTTATGGTTAGAATTATGGCAAGGGTTATGGTTAATGGTTATGATTACGGTTACGGTTAGGGTTATGGTTAATGGTAATGGGTTTGGTTAGTGTTAGGATTATGATTAACTGTTATGGTTACTGTTATGGTTAGGGCTCATGGTTATGGTTATGGTTAGTGGTTAAGGTTATGGTTAATTTCTATGGTATTTTTTATGGTTATATAACATTTATGATTAGGGGTTATTTTTGATTGTTATGGTTATGTTTAGGGTTATGGTTTTGGTTAATGGGTATGGTTATGGTTAGGGGTATTGTTAGGGTTATGGATATCCTTAATGGTTATGGTTATGGTTAATGGTTATGGTCAGGGGTAATTGTTATGGTTAGGGGTTATGATTATGGGTATGGTTAATCCTTATGGTTTTGTTTATGTTTAGATATTATTGTTATGGTTAGGGTTATGGTTAGGGTTACGGTTAAGGTTAATAGTTATGGTTCGGTTTATGATTAACGGTTATGGTTAAGATTATCATTTATGGTTTTGGTTACGGTTATGTGTTATGTCAATGGTTTGGGTTAGGGTTAAGTTTAGTTTTAATGGTTATGGTTAGGTTTATGGTTAATGGTCATGGCTGTGGTTTTGCTTATGGTGATGGTTATTTTTAACCTTTATGGTTATGGGTAAGGGTTAAGATTATGGTATGGGGTTATGGTTTGGGTGATTTTTATGGTTATGGTTTTTGTTAGGGGTTATGGTTAGGTGTTAAGTTTATCGTAAGGGTTATGGTTATGGTTATTGTTATGGTTAGTGTTAATGGTTATGGCTAGAATTATGGTTAAGAGTTATGGTTAGGGGCTAGGGGTTATGGTTATGTTTAGGTTTATGCCTATGTTTAATAGTTATGGTTACGGTTATGGTTTATTATTGTTCATTATGGATATGGTTATGTTTATGTTTATTGTTCATCATTGAGGGTTATGGTTAGGGTTATGGTTAGGTTTATGGTTAATGGTTATCGTTACAGGTTATGGTTATGGTTAGGGTTATGGTTATGTTTAATGGTTATGGTTGATGGTTGGTTATGGTTCTGGTTAATGGTGATGAATATTGTTATGGTTAGGATTATGGTTAATGGTTAGATGTTATATTTATTTTTAGTGTTATGGTTATGTTTAATGGTTATGCTTATGGTCTTTGTTATGATTAATGGTTATGGTTAGGGTTTTGTTTATGGTTAAGAGTTACGGTTGTGGTTAGGGATTAGGGTTAGGGTTATGGATATGGTTAATGGTAATAATTAGGTTTATGTTTAATGTTTATGTTATGGTTATGGTTAGAGGTTATTGTTGGTGATTATGGTTATGCTTATGGTTACGGTTAGGGTTATGGTTAATGGTAATGGTTATGGTTAATGTTAGGATTATGATTAACTGTTATGGTTATTGTTATGGTTAGGGCTCATGGTTATGGTTATGGTTACGGTTAGGGGTTATCGTTATGGTTAATTGTTATGGTTAGGGGTTATGGTAATGTTTATGATTAGTGGACATGGTTGATTGTTATGGTTATGTTTAGGGTTATGATTTTGGTTAATGAGTATGGTTTTGGTTAGGGGTATGGTTAGGGTTATGGATATGGTTAATGGTTATGGTTAATGGTTATGGTTAGGGGTTCTGATTATTGTTGGTGATTATGGTTATGGTTGTGGTTACGGTTAGTGTTGGGGTTATGTTTATTGTTATGATTAATGGTTATTGTTAGGATTATGGTTAGGGTTTATGGATAGGAATTATGTTTAGGATTATGGTTATGTTTAGAGTTATGTTATAGTTATGATTAGGGGTAATGGTTATCGTTAGGGTTTATGGTTATTGTTGTGATTAATTGTTATGGTTAGGCGTTATGGTAATGTTTATTTTTATGGGTTATCCTTGATCATTATGGTTATGGTTATGGTTATGGATAGGAGTTATCATTGAGAGTTATGATTATGGTTATTGTTATGTTTATATTTATGGTTAATGTTTGTGGTTAGGATTATTTTTAGGGTTATGGTTCTGGTTAGGGTTATGGTTAATCCTTATGTTTATGGTTACAGTTTAGGGGTTATGTTTATGTTTCGGGTTATGGTTAATGGTTTTGGTTTTGGTTATGGTTAATGTTCATGGTTATGTTTATGGTTAGAGGTTATTGTTGAGGGTTATGCTTATGGTTCACATTATTGTTAGCATTAAATGTTATGCTTATGGTTAATGTTTTTGGGTAGGGTTATGGTTAGGGGTTATGGATAGGCATTATTGTCATGGTTAATGTTATGTTTATGGTTATGTTTATGGCTAATGGTTAGGTTTTTGGTTGTGTTTATGGTTAGCTGTTATGGTTATGCTTTGTGTAATGGTTATGGTTAATTTTTATGGTTATGGTTAGGGTTATGGTTACCGTTAATGGTTATGGTTAGGGTTATGGTTAGGGTTTATGGATAGGCGATATTGTTACGATTAATCGTTATGGTTATGGTTTGGTGTTATCATTGATAGTTATTGTTATGGTTATGTTTATGGTTAGGGGTTATCATTGATTGATATGGTTATTGTTTGGGTAATGGTTATGGATAATGGTCATGGTTAGGGTTATGTTTCGGGTTAATGGTTATGGTTAAGGTTAGGGTTAATGGTTATGGTGATGGTTATTTTAACAGTTATCGTCATGGTTATAGTTGTGGTTATGTTTATGGTTAGGGGTTATGATTATGGTTAGGAGTTATGGTTTGGGGTTTTTTTTATTTTTTGGTTTGTGTTATTTTTATAGTTATAGTTTTTGTTAGGGGTTATGATTACTGGTTAAGTTTATGGTTGGTGATTATGGTTATGGTTATGATTACGGTTAGGGTTACTGTTGTGATTATGGTTAATGGTTATGGTTACTTTTATGGTTTGGGGTTATGAATAGGCGTTATGGCTAGGATTACGGTTATGGTTTGGTTTATGACTATGGTTATGGTTATGGATAATCGTTATGGTTAGGGGTTATGGTTAATGGTTATGTTTATGGTTGTTGTTATGGTTAGCTGTTATGGTTATGGTGAGTGTTATGGGTATGGTTAATTTTTATGGTTATGGTTAGGGTTATGGTTAGGATTATGGTTAGGGGTTATGGTTAGGATTATGGTTATGGTTAGTGTTATGTCAATGGTGATGGTTAGGTTTTATGGTTTATGGTTAATGGTTATGTTTAGTGGTTATGGTTATGGTTAAGTTTATGGTTAGGGGTTATCGTTGACCATTATAGTTATGGTTAGAGTTATGTTTATCGTCATGGTTTATGGTTATTGTTACAATTATGGTTAGGGATATGGTTAGGTTTACCGGTAATGGTTAGGGTTATGGTTAATCGTTATGGTTATGATTAAGATTATGGTTATTGTTATGGTTAATGGTTTTAGTTAGGGGTTATTGTTATGGTCCATAGTTATGATTAGGGGTTATAATAATGTTTATGGTTAGGGGTTATTATTGATTGTTATGGTTATGGTTATTTTTAGGGGTTACGGTTATGGTTAAGTTTTTGGTTAGGGGTCATCGTTGAGCGTTATAGTTAAGGTTAGGCTTATGATTATATTTATGGTTAATGGTTATTGTTAGAATCATGGTTAGGTTTATGGTTAGAGTTAACGGTTATGGTTAGTGTAGTGGTTAATTGTTATGGTTATGGTTTTGGTATATGGTTATTGTTATGTTTAATGGTTTTGGTTAGGGTTTATTGTTATTGTTCATGGTCATGATTAGGGGTTATAGTAATATTTATAGTTAGGTGTTATCGTTGATCTTTATGGTTATGGTTATGGTTAGGCCTTATGGTTTTGGTTAAGTTTATGTTTAGGGGTTATCGTTGAGCTTTGTGGTTAATGTTATTTTTAGTGTAAATGTTTATGGTTAGGGTCATGGTTATGAGTTAGTGTTTATGGTCATGCTTAGGGTTATAGTTATGCTTATGTTTATGGATATGGTTATAGTTATCGTTATTGGTTATTATTTTGTTTAAGGGTTATAGTTTGAATTATAGTATGGTTATGGTTATTTTAGGGGTTATGGTTATTGTTATGGTTAATGGTTAGTGTTGGTGTTAATGGTTATGTTTACGGTTATGCTTAGGGTTATGGTTAGGGTTAATGGTTATGGTTGGGGTTATGGAAATCATTATTGTTATGGTTATGCTTATGTTTATGTTTAGGGGTTTCATTGAGCAATATAGTTACAGTTAGAGTTATTGTTATAGTTATGGTTAATGGTTATGGTTAGGATTAGGGTTATGATTATGGTTATGATATAGGTAATGGTTCCGGTTAGGGGTTATGGTTAGGATTATAATTAATGGTTATGATGATGGTTAGGGTTATGGTTAGTAGTTATGGATAGGTGTAATGGTTAGGATTATGGTTATGGTTAGAGTTATAGCCATCATTAAGTTTAGGGTAATTGGTTATGGTTAGGGTTATATTTATGGTTATGGTTAATTTTTATGGTTATGGTTTTGGCTCGGTGTTATTGTTATGGTTACTGGTTATGGTTATTTTATGGGTAGGGGTTATCGTTGATCGTTATGGTTATGTTTATGATTAGGGGTTATCGTTGAGGGTTATTTTAATGGTTAAGGTTATGGTTAGGGTTAATGGTTACTGTTAGTGTTATGGTTAATGGTTATGTTTATGGTTTTTGTTACGGTTATGGTTAATGGTTATGGTTAGGGTTACGTTTATGGTTAGGGTTATATTTGTGGTTAATGGTTATATTTATGGTTAATATTTATGGTTATGGTTATGGTTATGGGTTATGGTTATTTTTATGGTTAATGGTTATGGTTATTGGTAATGGTTATGTTTATGGTTATAGTTGGGGATTATCATTAATCAATATGATTATGATTATGTTTATTGTTAGGGGTTATCGTTTAGCATTATGGTTAGGGTTATTGTTATATTTATGTTTAATGGTTATGGTTAGGGTTATGGTTATGGTTAATGGTTATTTTTAGGGATATGTTTAAAGGTTATGATTATGGTTACAGGTTAGGGGTTATGGTTATGCTTACGGTTAGGATTCTGGTTATGTTTAATGGTTATGTTGATGGTTTCTGTTAACAGTTATGGTTATTGTTAGAGTTTATGGTAATGGTTTATGGTTAATGTTTTTTTATGGTTATGTTTAGGGCTTATTGTTGGTGATATGGTTATGCTTATGGTAATGGTTAGGGTTATGGTTATTGTAACCTCATTACAGACATCTGTAAACAAACATGTGGATTTTGGGAAGTTAACTCAGTACCTTTGGAAGACCAGGCAATGCTCTTTACCACTGAACCATGTCTCCAGCCCTATCTCAGAAATTTTATTAACTAGCTCTTACAACTTAAGTTAACCCATAATTCTTGTCTATGTTTTTGCACTTGACTTGGCAACTTTTATCAGTGAGGCATTTTCATCTTGCTTCCTCTTTGAATGGGTGGTAACTGGCTCTTCCCGGAACTATCTGGTTGACAAGAATATTATTAACCCAATATGAGTGATAAATATTCACAGTACAGAAAAGCATTACCCAAAAACACGTAGAAGAATGGAGAGATGGCTCAGTGCTTAACAGGATCACAAGTCTCTAAAATCATAGCTTCATGAATTCCAATGCCCCTTCTAGTGTACAGATATACATGCAGACAAAAGCACCCACATACATAAATAAATAAATCTCTAAAAAATATTAATAGTAGAGCTGAAAAGATGGCTCAGTGGTTAAAAATGCTGATTCCTCTCACAGATTACAGAAGGCCCAGGTTTAATTCCCAGTACACACTCAGTGACTCACAACCATCTGTAACTCTAGGACCATGTGATCTGACACCATCTTTGCCCTCTATGGACATACTCATAATTCCAAAGAATTTCCTGGTTTCTGAGAATCATCTATCTTTGCTCACGTTACAGGCATTTACTATAATCCACAAGAATAAGATATTCTGAAATGTGATACAATAAATAATCAAAAACGAGGTAAAAAGTACATTATGGTATGGAATTAATATGGGATTTTCAGAATTAGGTGAGAGCCAGTTGTTCACATAAAGTTTACTAAAGATGCCGCATGTACATATTTTAAACAGCACAGAAACATTTCATAAACCACACAACTGCGTAATTTGCAAGGAAAATGGGACAAAAATGGCAGATATAAATGGAAGCTGGCATTGCTAATGGTAAAAGGGAAAGGATATAGTCTTCTCTCTCTGCAAAATGGGCATCAGTTTTGGATCAGGGATAGGAAATAAGCAAAAAGTAAAGACAGGATTGCAATTTGGTAACGATGGCCCTTTTGTCAAAGAAGACATCCTACTATTACCCAGGTCACAATTATCTCGATGGAATCAACCTTGATGGCATAGGTCCTCACCCTACCTGACATGGGGTCAGGTGAAATCTCTTGCAGATTAGGTAAAGATTATCATCCAGCAATGCAGAACACCTGTTATGGATGAACATCATTTTCTGGCCATGAGAGCTATAGTATCAGAACTCAGGTCTTCGGCAAGAGCAGCCAGCGATCTTAACTACTGACCCATCTCTGCAGCTCGAAACCATCCATTTCTATTCTGTCTGTTGGCAATTCCTTATCAACAAAAGCTAAAACATCAATATCATAGCTCTATTTGTTGGGTATTGGCTTTGGTGACCTCAGTTGGCTTTAATAACAGTAAAAGCATCTGTTCCTGGGAAATCATTAGAAGTTTGCTACTTGAAGCCAGGTGGCCTTAGAGCAGGCCTTTAAACCCAGCATTGAGGAGGAAGACGCAGGCAGAGAAGACTGGGTTTCAGGACAGGCTCCAAAGGTACAGAGAAAACCTGTCGCAAAAAAACAAAAACAAACAAACAAAAAAAAACGAGGAAGCCTACTATTTGAGCCTGGAGATGGTGGTGGCACCTAACTTTAATCTCAGCAACCAATAGGCAGAGAGGTGGGGAATCTCAGTAATTCAAGGTCAGTCTGGTCTACACAATGAGTTCCTTCACAGGCAGGAATACACAGAGAAAACACTATGGGGTGTGTGTGTGTGTGTGTGTGTGTGTGTGTGTGTGTGTGCGGGTGTATGTGTTAATATTTGGAGCTGCTCAAAACCTGTCTTCCCATAAAAAGTCAAATCAAACAATGATTTTATTTAATCCCCTCCCAGATTGTCAAATCATAACATAAAAGACAGCTAGGTTCTAAGAATATTTAGTCATAAGAAAACTTCCTTCAATAATAAACAAAACCAGCGGTGGAAAAACAAAGAACAAATACATTCTCTTTAAAATTGTAAAAAAAAAAAAGAATGAAATTAAAGTCTTCCTTAAATTTAATGAAAATAAAGGGACAACGTACTCAAACATGATGAAAGGAAAGTTCATGGCACTAGGTGCCCACTTAAAGAAAACGTAAACAGCATACATTGGGGACTTAACAGCACACCTGAATGATTAAAAAAAAAAGCATATGTGCCAAGAAGGAGTATGAAACTAGAAATAATCAAACTGAGGGCAGAAATAAACAAAATAGAAACAAGGAAAATGGTTCAAAGAATCAATGAAACAAAAAAGTTTGTTCTGGGAGAAAATCAACAAGATAGACAAACCAGTATCCAACAGAGAGAGAACACACAAATAAATAAGATCAGAAATGAAAAGGGGGACATAACCACAGACACAGAGAACATTCAAAAAATCATTAGATCTTACTACAAAAGCATGTATGCCACAAAACAGGAAAACGCAAAAGAAATGGACATTTTTTTAGATAAGTATCAAATGAAATTTCGCAAATGGTTGTTACTCATTACAGAACTTGGACGTTTACCTTTCCTCAAATTAACCATAGATAATCTTTGATCATTTATACGAGATACTCGTTTAGATGGAGAACATACAAGTTATACAGCAGTTATTAAAGACATTTTCCATCATGGAAATGCACTCTTTTACTAAAACAGATAATGGACATACTCATATATTTCAAAAGAATTTACTAGGTTGTGTGAATAATATATCGTTGCTTATGTTACAGGTATTTACTATAATACAATAGAATAAACTATTATTAAATGTGTGAGTGACACAGTAAAACAAATAAAAAAAATAAAAAACAAGGAAGAGGCTTTGGATTATGCACAGCTACAGCTGTGCTAGAACTCACTCTATGGACCAAAGTGATCTTGAACTCAGAATTCAAGTTCATCAGCCTCTGCCTCATAATTGAGATTAAAAGAATGTGTCACCACACCTGGCTTCACTCTTTGCTTTTAATTATTAAGAATTGCATTTAGTGCTGGGTGGTGGTGGTGGTGCATGCCTTAAATCACAGAATTTGGGAAGCAGAGGCAGGCAGGCCGCTGAGTTCCAATTTCTGAGTTCGAATCCCAACTAGTATCCAGAGAAAATTCAAGGACACTCAGGGCTTCACAGGGAAGCCATGTGCTGAAAATACAAAATTTAAAAAGGTAATTGATTTGACTGTGGGACTGTGGATGTGGATGCTGGCACACCAGGCTCCACATGCAGAAGTGAGAGTTGACTGCCTTGTTTCCATCAGAAAACAATAGTTCTCCACACTGGTTCCGTATCACAAAACAATACCTTCCAGCAACAGTTCCCCACACTTGCTCCCTATCAGAAAACCATACCCTCCTGCAAGAGTTCTCCACACTGGCTCCGCATCACAAAACAACACCTTCCTGCAACAGTTCTTCACACTATCTCCGCATCACAAAACAATACCTTTCTGCAACAGTCCTCCACACTGGCAACGCATCACAAAACATTACCTGATGTTCTAAAAAGCCGGAGAGGTACTGGCGGTGAGGCTGGCAACAAACACTCCGGAGACAAACACGGACCCGTGGCTCCCAGCGCAGGTGCATTTAATAGGAAGAATAAAACGGGGGGAACAGGTGTGCGAGACACAAGGGAAGGAAAAGGGAAGGGGCCAGGCCTCATGGCCGTCTTTTAAAGGGGGCTGCAGGGGTGTTTGGGAAGGATGACGTCACATCCTGCACGAGAGGATTCTGGGAGTTGTAGTTCTCCACACTGGCTCTTTATCACAAACCTATACATTCCAGCAACAGTTCTCCACACTGGCTCCATATCACAAAACAATACCTTCCTTCAACAGTTCTCCACACTGGCTTCGTATCACTAAACAATACCTTCCTGCAACAGTTCTCCACACTGGCTCCGGGCCGCAGGGGTGTTTGGGAAGGATGACGTCACATCCTGCACGAGAGGATTCTGGGAGTTGTAGTTCTCCACACTGGCTCTTTATCACAAACCTATACATTCCAGCAACAGTTCTCCACACTGGCTCCATATCACAAAACAATACCTTCCTTCACAGTTCTCCACACTGGCTTCGTATCACTAAACAATACCTTCCTGCAGCAGTTCTCCACACTGGCTCCGGGCCGCAGGGGTGTTTGGGAAGGATGACGTCACATCCTGCACGAGAGGATTCTGGGAGTTGTAGTTCTCCACACTGGCTCTTTATCACAAACCTATACATTACAGCAACAGTTCTCCACACTGGCTCCATATCACAAAACAATATCTTCCTTCAACAGTTCTCCAAACTGGCTCCTTATCACAAAACAATATCTTCCTTCAACAGTTCTCCAAACTGGCTCCCTATCACAAAACAATATCTTCCTTCAACAGTTCTCCAAACTGGCTCCTATCACAAAACAATACCTTCTTGCAACAGTTCTCCACACTGGCTCCATATCACAAAAACAGTTCTCCACACTGGCTCCGTATCACAAAAACAGTTCTCCACACTGGCTCCCTATCACAAAAACAGTTCTCCACACTGGCTCCGCATCACAAAACAATACCTGCCTGCAACAGTTTTCCACACTGGATCCGCATCACAAAACAAATACCTTGTCTAAACACCCTGCACTCACCATGGCATACCTTGTGGTCTTCCTTACAAGTCATTACAAGAGAAGCAACAAAGATTCATGAAAAAGAACAACCTCTATGTTAACCCACACTATCATTCCTGCTTGCTAAGCCTTCCCAGAATCCCTCACTGGCTACCACCACCCTGCTGGGCCTCAAAATTAATTACCTAATCTCAGCAACTGTTGAAATATGAAAGTTCTCAACCACTACCCTTTCTGTACTGTGAATCTACCAGCTCAAAGCTTTGTCTATGCACTCACTTCCAGCACAGATCCCTCTTTATCTGCAATCAAACACGAAAAGTCAGAGAGGACGGAGGTCACTCACTAGCTGGTTTATTTTTCTTTCTCCTAGACCAGTCAAAACATAGTCTTAAAAGCTAACTGGCACTGGGCAAAAGACACAGAAATTATCAATTAGATAGCATGAGGAAACAATATTGCAAGCTCACAGTCTCCCATGCAAGAATGGCAGAGCCTTCCCCACACTCAACAAAGATCAGAGGCCAAAAGCCGATACCCAGGTCACCACAAAGAACAACAGAACCTGTCTGGCTAATGGGTCATCCTTGAGACAAGTTCTCCACATCTTTGTCCAGGAGTTACTCTGTAGACCAGGTTGTCCTTGAACCCAAAGTGATCTGCACCCACTGTACTGAGATTAAAGGTGTCCAATAAAACACCATGAACTCAAAGTCATTGAGATTGAAGGTTTGTCCTGGCACACCTTGAAGTCAGAGAGGTCAGTCCACCTCTGCCCCTTGAAATTTCACAGGTAAAACTACTTCTTGGTACCAAGTGTTGGGATTAAAGGTGTGTAACATACCACCACACCCAAATACTCTCTTTTTTTACTACTCAGACTCCTTCCTGAAAGAATCAGGGTTTGCCCTAGCCTGACTGCATAGAAAGGTAGCATTTTAAAACGGTACAGGTTTTTTCTGCATAAAGAACAAAAGCTTACACTTAGCTTTTCATCAACACAATTTAAGTGTTTAAGCAGGACCTCTTAAAGAGTTGCAAAGCTTTGCAGCTAACACTAAGTCAGGAAGCTTCTCTTAGATGAGAGCACTTGCTTGCCTCTACCTCCACGAGAAGAGGTAGGGAAGGAGACAGTGCCTCAGGGAGCAAGGTGGTGAAACAAGCTAAGGTGTGGGAGTAACAATAGGACAAAGACCAAAAAAACATGCACAGAACCCATATATATGTAAGTTTTACCCATTTGTATCAGGCAGGCTCAATTTCAAACTATTTTTTTGTAAGAGGCTGGCAGGGGCAAAAACAGACCTGGCTTTGAACTATGAGTGACAATTAAGAGTTTATGCCCAACCACATGGCCTAAATCCATTTCAGATCGTACTCCAAAGTGGCACTTAGTTAAAAAAGGGGTAGCAGACATTAAATGACCAGCGTACCGATACAAACAAGTCTCTGCCTCAACCAACCCCAATCATGCAGGATGGACCGCAACATGACTCGAATTACCTGCGTGAGCTCACAACTTCAAATGAAAATACGAAAACAAAAAAAAAAATAACTACAAACCCTATAGCATAGACATAAAAAGGAACTCACCAAGACGCAGCCGCTGTAGCGAACAAAGAAAGACCACGTGTTCCTCTTTTGGAGAATCAATTAAGTATCCTGGGGAAGGGTCCAGGTGGTTGGGATAGATGTGAAGGACTGAGGCCTAGGCTCACAACCTAACACTTTGTGTGACTTAATGTCTCCAAAAGAACTGGTAATTACCTGTACCATTAATTCTATTATCTATCCTACTCTTCTAGATCACAGTTTAGCAGCAGAGTGCTACAAGCCCCACAAAATTAACAACAGAAAAATACTGAACATAAATGTTAAAATGGCAGAACTACTGAAGACCAAGTCTCCTACTTTGGCATATTTGGTGATATCTCTCCACATGCAACAAAATAAGCACTATTAATTAACACCACCATTTGCGAATCCAAAAGGCTATGCTCCTCTAAATTTCAATAACCACAATGTTAGTTTGGTCAACCAGACAAAAAATTTACAGAAAAATAAGGAATTAACAGATGGCATGAATGAAAAGGACTTAACAAACATGTACAGAACATTTCACCTCAGTAACTTCTCTAAAAACTTCTCTAAAAATCACCACGTAATGCATAGCAAAGCAAACATCGACAGATATGAAAAAAATGGATTAACACTATGCATCTTATTGGAGCACCAAGATTTAAAATTACTTAGGGAATGGAAAGAGGCAAGCCTCAAATAAAAATGAATAAAAAAAAATAAAGATAGCTCTCCACAGAATCTTCTAGAACCAACTAAAACACAAGGAATTTTTAACAAGAAATTTTCTGGATACAAAATTGTTGAAGACCCATCTTTTTCCACAGGAACAATGTAATAAAATAATAATAAAACTAACAATATGGATTACAACACTAGAAACAGAGACATAAAGACATAGCTACCAATATGTATTATAATATCGAAAACAGAAATGATAAGACTCTTATCAAAGTCAAACTACAGGAAATCACTGACCATAACTGATCCTTGGCTTATTATTATAGAGAATGGGTTGTATGAGCAGGGTTAAAACAAGCATGACAAGACTTTGATCAAAGACTACCTCAAATGCCCTTCCAGAAATGTCAGTTTGATTTCCCTGAGCCAGTGGACACTTCCACTGGTTCACCACTAGATGGCAACAATCATCCACCTTTGCCTCAGGCTCCCACATTCGGGCATAGTAAATGACACCTGAAACCTAATCACTCAAAGGTAGAGAATATTCTTAGGCTTGAATTCTCTACAGTGAGAGGGCCATGAATCCTGTGCTGTTTGATGGCTGACCTCTGAGTGTCCCCCTCACCTTCAAAACTAAGGGCTTGTAAGGAGAAGTAGCTGGACCTTAGGTACTCTTGGGTTAAAACTAACATTTTCTCTTCATTGATATGGGACAGAAGAACAATTCTACTGTCACCTCCAGCACAATGAGGAAAAAGGGACCATAAATATTTTGGGGTCCTCAACTCAGCAAGACCCAAGACTTATGACTTCAAAAAAGAATTACAGAGCTACGTACTAAGAAGCAGCATTGCAGGGTCATTAAAAAATATGACGAGGTAGGGCATGGTGATGCAAACCCTAAATCATAACACTTGAGAGGCAGAGGTAGGTGAATCCCTGTTGATTCTGAAACAAGCCTGATCTAAAAAATGAGTTACAAGGCAGCCAAAGATGCACAGACGAACTCTGTATTGAGGGGAAAAAAAAAAAAACCACACGCACAAAAACAAACTTTAAGAAGAGTATAGATGGAGGTTTCTGTCTCACCCAATTCTGCAGCTGTTCATTCACAAAGCACACAACACAACTCTTATTAAGAATACATTGTTTGGACTATTATTATCTCAGACATTTCTTTAAAGTTATTTCTTACATATACAGTCCTTTGTATGTGTATGTATGCATGCAGGCATGAAGAAGTCAACAAACCTCATTACAGACATCTGTAAACAAACATGTGGATTTTGGGAAGTTAACTCAGTACCTTTGGAAGACCAGGCAATGCTCTTTACCACTGAACCATGTCTCCAGCCCTATCTCAGAAATTTTATTAACTAGCTCTTACAACTTAAGTTAACCCATAATTCTTGTCTATGTTTTTGCACTTGACTTGGCAACTTTTATCAGTGAGGCATTTTCATCTTGCTTCCTCTTTGAATGGGTGGTAACTGGCTCTTCCCGGAACTATCTGGTTGACAAAAGAATATTATTAACCCAATATGAGTGATAAATATTCACAGTACAGAAAAGCATTACCCAAAAACACGTAGAAGAATGGAGAGATGGCTCAGTGCTTAACAGGATCACAAGTCTCTAAAATCATAGCTTCATGAATTCCAATGCCCCTTCTAGTGTACAGATATACATGCAGACAAAAGCACCCACATACATAAATAAATAAATCTCTAAAAAATATTAATAGTAGAGCTGAAAAGATGGCTCAGTGGTTAAAAATGCTGATTCCTCTCACAGATTACAGAAGGCCCAGGTTTAATTCCCAGTACACACTCAGTGACTCACAACCATCTGTAACTCTAGGACCATGTGATCTGACACCATCTTTGCCCTCTATGGACATACTCATAATTCCAAAGAATTTCCTGGTTTCTGAGAATCATCTATCTTTGCTCACGTTACAGGCATTTACTATAATCCACAAGAATAAGATATTCTGAAATGTGATACAATAAATAATCAAAAACGAGGTAAAAAGTACATTATGGTATGGAATTAATATGGGATTTTCAGAATTAGGTGAGAGCCAGTTGTTCACATAAAGTTTACTAAAGATGCCGCATGTACATATTTTAAACAGCACAGAAACATTTCATAAACCACACAACTGCGTAATTTGCAAGGAAAATGGGACAAAAATGGCAGATATAAATGGAAGCTGGCATTGCTAATGGTGAAAGGGAAAGGATATAGTCTTCTCTCTCTGCAAAATGGGCATCAGTTTTGGATCAGGGATAGGAAATAAGCAAAAAGTAAAGACAGGATTGCAATTTGGTAACGATGGCCCTTTTGTCAAAGAAGACATCCTACTATTACCCAGGTCACAATTATCTCGATGGAATCAACCTTGATGGCATAGGTCCTCACCCTACCTGACATGGGGTCAGGTGAAATCTCTTGCAGATTAGGTAAAGATTATCATCCAGCAATGCAGAACACCTGTTATGGATGAACATCATTTTCTGGCCATGAGAGCTATAGTATCAGAACCCAGGTCTTCGGCAAGAGCAGCCAGCGATCTTAACTACTGACCCATCTCTGCAGCTCGAAACCATCCATTTCTATTCTGTCTGTTGGCAATTCCTTATCAACAAAAGCTAAAACATCAATATCATAGCTCTATTTGTTGGGTATTGGCTTTGGTGACCTCAGTTGGCTTTAATAACAGTAAAAGCATCTGTTCCTGGGAAATCATTAGAAGTTTGCTACTTGAAGCCAGGTGGCCTTAGAGCAGGCCTTTAAACCCAGCATTGAGGAGGAAGACGCAGGCAGAGAAGACTGGGTTTCAGGACAGGCTCCAAAGGTACAGAGAAAACCTGTCGCAAAAAAACAAAAACAAAAAAACAAACAAACAAAAGAAAAAACGAGGAAGCCTACTATTTGAGCCTGGAGATGGTGGTGGCACCTAACTTTAATCTCAGCAACCAATAGGCAGAGAGGTGGGGAATCTCAGTAATTCAAGGTCAGTCTGGTCTACACAATGAGTTCCTTCACAGGCAGGAATACACAGAGAAAACACTATGGGGTGTGTGTGTGTGTGTGTGTGTGCGGGTGTATGTGTTAATATTTGGAGCTGCTCAAAACCTGTCTTCCCATAAAAAGTCAAATCAAACGATGATTTTATTTAATCCCCTCCCAGATTGTCAAATCATAACATAAAAGACAGCTAGGTTCTAAGAATATTTAGTCATAAGAAAACTTCCTTCAATAATAAACAAAACCAGCGGTGGAAAAACAAAGAACAAATACATTCTCTTTAAAATTGTAAAAAAAAAAAGAATGAAATTAAAGTCTTCCTTAAATTTAATGAAAATAAAGGGACAACGTACTCAAACATGATGAAAGGAAAGTTCATGGCACTAGGTGCCCACTTAAAGAAAACGTAAACAGCATACATTGGGGACTTAACAGCACACCTGAAAGATTAAAAAAAAAAAAAAAACAAGCATATGTGCCAAGAAGGAGTATGAAACTAGAAATAATCAAACTGAGGGCAGAAATAAACAAAATAGAAACAAGGAAAATGGTTCAAAGAATCAATGAAACAAAAAAAGTTTGTTCTGGGAGAAAATCAACAAGATAGACAAACCAGTATCCAACAGAGAGAGAACACGCAAATAAATAAGATCAGAAATGAAAAGGGGGACATAACCACAGACACAGAGAACATTCAAAAAATCATTAGATCTTACTACAAAAGCATGTATGCCACAAAACAGGAAAACGCAAAAGAAATGGACATTTTTTTAGATAAGTATCAAATGAAATTTCGCAAATGGTTGTTACTCATTACAGAACTTGGACGTTTACCTTTCCTCAAATTAACCATAGATAATCTTTGATCATTTATACGAGATACTCGTTTAGATGGAGAACATACAAGTTATACAGCAGTTATTAAAGACATTTTCCATCATGGAAATGCACTCTTTTACTAAAACAGATAATGGACATACTCATATATTTCAAAAGAATTTACTAGGTTGTGTGAATAATATATCATTGCTTATGTTACAGGTATTTACTATAATACAATAGAATAAACTATTATTAAATGTGTGAGTGACACAGTAAAACAAATAAAAAAAATAAAAAACAAGGAAGAGGCTTTGGATTATGCACAGCTACAGCTGTGCTAGAACTCACTCTATGGACCAAAGTGATCTTGAACTCAGAATTCAAGTTCATCAGCCTCTGCCTCATAATTGAGATTAAAAGAATGTGTCACCACACCTGGCTTCACTCTTTGCTTTTAATTATTAAGAATTGCATTTAGTGCTGGGTGGTGGTGGTGGTGCATGCCTTTAATCACAGAATTTGGGAAGCAGAGGCAGGCAGGCCGCTGAGTTCCAATTTCTGAGTTCGAATCCCAACTAGTATCCAGAGAAAATTCAAGGACACTCAGGGCTTCACAGGGAAGCCATGTGCTGAAAATACAAAATTTAAAAAGGTAATTGATTTGACTGTGGGACTGTGGATGTGGATGCTGGCACACCAGGCTCCACATGCAGAAGTGAGAGTTGACTGCCTTGTTTCCATCAGAAAACAATAGTTCTCCACACTGGTTCCGTATCACAAAACAATACCTTCCAGCAACAGTTCCCCACACTTGCTCCCTATCAGAAAACCATACCTTCCTGCAAGAGTTCTCCACACTGGCTCCGCATCACAAAACAATACCTTTCTGCAACAGTCCTCCACACTGGCAACGCATCACAAAACATTACCTGATGTTCTAAAAAGCCGGAGAGGTACTGGCGGTGAGGCTGGCAACAAACACTCCGGAGACAAACACGGACCCGTGGCTCCCAGCGCAGGTGCATTTAATAGGAAGAATAAAACGGGGGGAACAGGTGTGCGAGACACAAGGGAAGGAAAAGGGAAGGGGCCAGGCCTCATGGCTGTCTTTTAAAGGGGGCTGCGGGGGTGTTTGGGAAGGATGACGTCACATCCTGCACGAGAGGATTCTGGGAGTTGTAGTTCTCCACACTGGCTCTTTATCACAAACCTATACATTCCAGCAACAGTTCTCCACACTGGCTCCATATCACAAAACAATACCTTTCTTCAACAGTTCTCCACACTGGCTTCGTATCACTAAACAATACCTTCCTTCAACAGTTCTCCATACTGGCTCCCTAACACAAAACAATATCTTCCTTCAACAGTTCTCCAAACTGGCTCCCTATCACAAAACAATACCTTCTTGCAACAGTTCTCCACACTGGCTCTGTATCACAAAAACAGTTCTCCACACTGGCTCCGCATCACAAAAACAGTTCTCCACACTGGCTCCGCATCACAAAACAATATCTTCCTTCAACAGTTCTCCAAACTCCCTCCATATCACAAAAACAATACCGTGCTTCAACAGTGCTAAACACTGGCTCCGTAACACTAAACAATACCTCCCAGCAACAGTTCTCCACACTGGCAACGCATCACAAAACAATACCTGCTTGCAACAGTTCTCCACACTGGCAACGCATCACAAAATAATACCTTTCTGCAACAGTTCCCCACACTGGCAACACATCACTAAACAATACCTTTCTGCAACAGTTCTCCACACTGGCAACGCATCATTAAACACTATCTTCCTACAACAGTTCTCCACACTGGCTCCCTATCAGAACACAACACCTTCCTGCAACAGTTCTTCACACTATCTCCGCATCACAAAACAATACCTGCCTGCAACAGTCCTCCACACTGGCAACGCATCACAAAACATTACCTGATGTTCTAAAAAGCCGGAGAGGTACTGGCGGTGAGGCTGGCAACAAACACTCCGGAGACAAACACGGACCCGTGGCTCCCAGCGCAGGTGCATTTAATAGGAAGAATAAAACGGGGGGAACAGGTGTGCGAGACACAAGGGAAGGAAAAGGGAAGGGGCCAGGCCTCATGGCCGTCTTTTAAAGGGGGCTGCAGGGGTGTTTGGGAAGGATGACGTCACATCCTGCACGAGAGGATTCTGGGAGTTGTAGTTCTCCACACTGGCTCTTTATCACAAACCTATACATTCCAGCAACAGTTCTCCACACTGGCTCCATATCACAAAACAATACCTTCCTTCAACAGTTCTCCACACTGGCTTCGTATCACTAAACAATACCTTCCTGCAACAGTTCTCCAAACTGGCTCCGGGCCGCAGGGGTGTTTGGGAAGGATGACGTCACATCCTGCACGAGAGGATTCTGGGAGTTGTAGTTCTCCACACTGGCTCTTTATCACAAACCTATACATTCCAGCAACAGTTCTCCACACTGGCTCCATATCACAAAACAATACCTTCCTTCACAGTTCTCCACACTGGCTTCGTATCACTAAACAATACCTTCCTGCAGCAGTTCTCCACACTGGCTCCGGGCCGCAGGGGTGTTTGGGAAGGATGACGTCACATCCTGCACGAGAGGATTCTGGGAGTTGTAGTTCTCCACACTGGCTCTTTATCACAAACCTATACATTACAGCAACAGTTCTCCACACTGGCTCCATATCACAAAACAATATCTTCCTTCAACAGTTCTCCAAACTGGCTCCTTATCACAAAACAATATCTTCCTTCAACAGTTCTCCAAACTGGCTCCCTATCACAAAACAATATCTTCCTTCAACAGTTCTCCAAACTGGCTCCTATCACAAAACAATACCTTCTTGCAACAGGTCTCCACACTGGCTCCATATCACAAAAACAGTTCTCCACACTGGCTCCGTATCACAAAAACAGTTCTCCACACTGGCTCCCTATCACAAAAACAGTTCTCCACACTGGCTCCGCATCACAAAACAATACCTGCCTGCAACAGTTTTCCACACTGGATCCGCATCACAAAACAAATACCTTGTCTAAACACCCTGCACTCACCATGGCATACCTTGTGGTCTTCCTTACAAGTCATTACAAGAGAAGCAACAAAGATTCATGAAAAAGAACAACCTCTATGTTAACCCACACTATCATTCCTGCTTGCTAAGCCTTCCCAGAATCCCTCACTGGCTACCACCACCCTGCTGGGCCTCAAAATTAATTACCTAATCTCAGCAACTGTTGAAATATGAAAGTTCTCAACCACTACCCTTTCTGTACTGTGAATCTACCAGCTCAAAGCTTTGTCTATGCACTCACTTCCAGCACAGATCCCTCTTTATCTGCAATCAAACACGAAAAGTCAGAGAGGACGGAGGTCACTCACTAGCTGGTTTATTTTTCTTTCTCCTAGACCAGTCAAAACATAGTCTTAAAAGCTAACTGGCACTGGGCAAAAGACACAGAAATTATCAATTAGATAGCATGAGGAAACAATATTGCAAGCTCACAGTCTCCCATGCAAGAATGGCAGAGCCTTCCCCACACTCAACAAAGATCAGAGGCCAAAAGCCGATACCCAGGTCACCACAAAGAACAACAGAACCTGTCTGGCTAATGGGTCATCCTTGAGACAAGTTCTCCACATCTTTGTCCAGGAGTTACTCTGTAGACCAGGTTGTCCTTGAACCCAAAGTGGTCTGCACCCACTGTACTGAGATTAAAGCTGTCCAATAAAACACCATGAACTCAAAGTCATTGAGATTGAAGGTTTGTCCTGGCACACCTTGAAGTCAGAGAGGTCAGTCCACCTCTGCCCCTTGAAATTTCACAGGTAAAACTACTTCTTGGTACCAAGTGTTGGGATTAAAGGTGTGTAACATACCACCACACCCAAATACTCTTTCTTTTTTTACTACTCAGACTCCTTCCTGAAAGAATCAGGGTTTGCCCTAGCCTGACTGCATAGAAAGGTAGCATTTTAAAACAGTACAGGTTTTTTCTGCATAAAGAACAAAAGCTTACACTTAGCTTTTCATCAACACAATTTAAGTGTTTAAGCAGGACCTCTTAAAGAGTTGCAAAGCTTTGCAGCTAACACTAAGTCAGGAAGCTTCTCTTAGATGAGAGCACTTGCTTGCCTCTACCTCCACGAGAAGAGGTAGGGAAGGAGACAGTGCCTCAGGGAGCAAGGTGGTGAAACAAGCTAAGGTGTGGGAGTAACAATAGGACAAAGACCAAAAAAACATGCACAGAACCCATATATATGTAAGTTTTACCCATTTGTATCAGGCAGGCTCAATTTCAAACTATTTTTTTGTAAGAGGCTGGCAGGGGCAAAAACAGACCTGGCTTTGAACTATGAGTGACAATTAAGAGTTTATGCCCAACCACATGGCCTAAATCCATTTCAGATCGTACTCCAAAGTGGCACTTAGTTAAAAAAAGGGGTAGCAGACATTAAATGACCAGCGTACCGATACAAACAAGTCTCTGCCTCAACCAACCCCAATCATGCAGGATGGACCGCAACATGACTCGAATTACCTGCGTGAGCTCACAACTTCAAATGAAAATACGAAAACAAAAAAAAAAAATAACTACAAACCCTATAGCATAGACATAAAAAGGAACTCACCAAGACGCAGCCGCTGTAGCGAACAAAGAAAGACCACGTGTTCCTCTTTTGGAGAATCAATTAAGTATCCTGGGGAAGGGTCCAGGTGGTTGGGATAGATGTGAAGGACTGAGGCCTAGGCTCACAACCTAACACTTTGTGTGACTTAATGTCTCCAAAAGAACTGGTAATTACCTGTACCATTAATTCTATTATCTATCCTACTCTTCTAGATCACAGTTTAGCAGCAGAGTGCTACAAGCCCCACAAAATTAACAACAGAAAAATACTGAACATAAATGTTAAAATGGCAGAACTACTGAAGACCAAGTCTCCTACTTTGGCATATTTGGTGATATCTCTCCACATGCAACAAAATAAGCACTATTAATTAACACCACCATTTGCGAATCCAAAAGGCTATGCTCCTCTAAATTTCAATAACCACAATGTTAGTTTGGTCAACCAGACAAAAAATTTACAGAAAAATAAGGAATTAACAGATGGCATGAATGAAAAGGACTTAACAAACATGTACAGAACATTTCACCTCAGTAACTTCTCTAAAAACTTCTCTAAAAATCACCACGTAATGCATAGCAAAGCAAACATCGACAGATATGAAAAAAATGGATTAACACTATGCATCTTATTGGAGCACCAAGATTTAAAATTACTTAGGGAATGGAAAGAGGCAAGCCTCAAATAAAAATGAATAAAAAAAAATAAAGATAGCTCTCCACAGAATCTTCTAGAACCAACTAAAACACAAGGAATTTTTAACAAGAAATTTTCTGGATACAAAATTGTTGAAGACCCATCTTTTTCCACAGGAACAATGTAATAAAATAATAATAAAACTAACAATATGGATTACAACACTAGAAACAGAGACATAAAGACATAGCTACCAATATGTATTATAATATCGAAAACAGAAATGATAAGACTCTTATCAAAGTCAAACTACAGGAAATCACTGACCATAACTGATCCTTGGCTTATTATTATAGAGAATGGGTTGTATGAGCAGGGTTAAAACAAGCATGACAAGACTTTGATCAAAGACTACCTCAAATGCCCTTCCAGAAATGTCAGTTTGATTTCCCTGAGCCAGTGGACACTTCCACTGGTTCACCACTAGATGGCAACAATCATCCACCTTTGCCTCAGGCTCCCACATTCGGGCATAGTAAATGACACCTGAAACCTAATCACTCAAAGGTAGAGAATATTCTTAGGCTTGAATTCTCTACAGTGAGAGGGCCATGAATCCTGTGCTGTTTGATGGCTGACCTCTGAGTGTCCCCCTCACCTTCAAAACTAAGGGCTTGTAAGGAGAAGTAGCTGGACCTTAGGTACTCTTGGGTTAAAACTAACATTTTCTCTTCATTGATATGGGACAGAAGAACAATTCTACTGTCACCTCCAGCACAATGAGGAAAAAGGGACCATAAATATTTTGGGGTCCTCAACTCAGCAAGACCCAAGACTTATGACTTCAAAAAAGAATTACAGAGCTACGTACTAAGAAGCAGCATTGCAGGGTCATTAAAAAATATGACGAGGTAGGGCATGGTGATGCAAACCCTAAATCATAACACTTGAGAGGCAGAGGTAGGTGAATCCCTGTTGATTCTGAAACAAGCCTGATCTAAAAAATGAGTTACAAGGCAGCCAAAGATGCACAGACGAACTCTGTATTGAGGGGAAAAAAAAAAAAACCACACGCACAAAAACAAACTTTAAGAAGAGTATAGATGGAGGTTTCTGTCTCACCCAATTCTGCAGCTGTTCATTCACAAAGCACACAACTCTTATTAAGAATACATTGTTTGGACTATTATTATCTCAGACATTTCTTTAAAGTTATTTCTTACATATACAGTCCTTTGTATGTGTATGTATGCATGCAGGCATGAAGAAGTCAACAAACCTCATTACAGACATCTGTAAACAAACATGTGGATTTTGGGAAGTTAACTCAGTACCTTTGGAAGACCAGGCAATGCTCTTTACCACTGAACCATGTCTCCAGCCCTATCTCAGAAATTTTATTAACTAGCTCTTACAACTTAAGTTAACCCATAATTCTTGTCTATGTTTTTGCACTTGACTTGGCAACTTTTATCAGTGAGGCATTTTCATCTTGCTTCCTCTTTGAATGGGTGGTAACTGGCTCTTCCCGGAACTATCTGGTTGACAAGAATATTATTAACCCAATATGAGTGATAAATATTCACAGTACAGAAAAGCATTACCCAAAAACACGTAGAAGAATGGAGAGATGGCTCAGTGCTTAACAGGATCACAAGTCTCTAAAATCATAGCTTCATGAATTCCAATGCCCCTTCTAGTGTACAGATATACATGCAGACAAAAGCACCCACATACATAAATAAATAAATCTCTAAAAAATATTAATAGTAGAGCTGAAAAGATGGCTCAGTGGTTAAAAATGCTGATTCCTCTCACAGATTACAGAAGGCCCAGGTTTAATTCCCAGTACACACTCAGTGACTCACAACCATCTGTAACTCTAGGACCATGTGATCTGACACCATCTTTGCCCTCTATGGACATACTCATAATTCCAAAGAATTTCCTGGTTTCTGAGAATCATCTATCTTTGCTCACGTTACAGGCATTTACTATAATCCACAAGAATAAGATATTCTGAAATGTGATACAATAAATAATCAAAAACGAGGTAAAAAGTACATTATGGTATGGAATTAATATGGGATTTTCAGAATTAGGTGAGAGCCAGTTGTTCACATAAAGTTTACTAAAGATGCCGCATGTACATATTTTAAACAGCACAGAAACATTTCATAAACCACACAACTGCGTAATTTGCAAGGAAAATGGGACAAAAATGGCAGATATAAATGGAAGCTGGCATTGCTAATGGTGAAAGGGAAAGGATATAGTCTTCTCTCTCTGCAAAATGGGCATCAGTTTTGGATCAGGGATAGGAAATAAGCAAAAAGTAAAGACAGGATTGCAATTTGGTAACGATGGCCCTTTTGTCAAAGAAGACATCCTACTATTACCCAGGTCACAATTATCTCGATGGAATCAACCTTGATGGCATAGGTCCTCACCCTACCTGACATGCGGTCAGGTGAAATCTCTTGCAGATTAGGTAAAGATTATCATCCAGCAATGCAGAACACCTGTTATGGATGAACATCATTTTCTGGCCATGAGAGCTATAGTATCAGAACCCAGGTCTTCGGCAAGAGCAGCCAGCGATCTTAACTACTGACCCATCTCTGCAGCTCGAAACCATCCATTTCTATTCTGTCTGTTGGCAATTCCTTATCAACAAAAGCTAAAACATCAATATCATAGCTCTATTTGTTGGGTATTGGCTTTGGTGACCTCAGTTGGCTTTAATAACAGTAAAAGCATCTGTTCCTGGGAAATCATTAGAAGTTTGCTACTTGAAGCCAGGTGGCCTTAGAGCAGGCCTTTAAACCCAGCATTGAGGAGGAAGACGCAGGCAGAGAAGACTGGGTTTCAGGACAGGCTCCAAAGGTACAGAGAAAACCTGTCGCAAAAAAACAAAAACAAAAAAACAAACAAACAAAAGAAAAAACGAGGAAGCCTACTATTTGAGCCTGGAGATGGTGGTGGCACCTAACTTTAATCTCAGCAACCAATAGGCAGAGAGGTGGGGAATCTCAGTAATTCAAGGTCAGTCTGGTCTACACAATGAGTTCCTTCACAGGCAGGAATACACAGAGAAAACACTATGGGGTGTGTGTGTGTGTGTGTGTGTGGGTGTATGTGTTAATATTTGGAGCTGCTCAAAACCTGTCTTCCCATAAAAAGTCAAATCAAACGATGATTTTATTTAATCCCCTCCCAGATTGTCAAATCATAACATAAAAGACAGCTAGGTTCTAAGAATATTTAGTCATAAGAAAACTTCCTTCAATAATAAACAAAACCAGCGGTGGAAAAACAAAGAACAAATACATTCTCTTTAAAATTGTAAAAAAAAAAAGAATGAAATTAAAGTCTTCCTTAAATTTAATGAAAATAAAGGGACAACGTACTCAAACATGATGAAAGGAAAGTTCATGGCACTAGGTGCCCACTTAAAGAAAACGTAAACAGCATACATTGGGGACTTAACAGCACACCTGAAAGATAAAAAAAAAAAAACAAGCATATGTGCCAAGAAGGAGTATGAAACTAGAAATAATCAAACTGAGGGCAGAAATAAACAAAATAGAAACAAAGAAAATGGTTCAAAGAATCAATGAAACAAAAAAAGTTTGTTCTGGGAGAAAATCAACAAGATAGACAAACCAGTATCCAACAGAGAGAGAACACGCAAATAAATAAGATCAGAAATGAAAAGGGGGACATAACCACAGACACAGAGAACATTCAAAAAATCATTAGATCTTACTACAAAAGCATGTATGCCACAAAACAGGAAAACGCAAAAGAAATGGACATTTTTTTAGATAAGTATCAAATGAAATTTCGCAAATGGTTGTTACTCATTACAGAACTTGGACGTTTACCTTTCCTCAAATTAACCATAGATAATCTTTGATCATTTATACGAGATACTCGTTTAGATGGAGAACATACAAGTTATACAGCAGTTATTAAAGACATTTTCCATCATGGAAATGCACTCTTTTACTAAAACAGATAATGGACATACTCATATATTTCAAAAGAATTTACTAGGTTGTGTGAATAATATATCATTGCTTATGTTACAGGTATTTACTATAATACAATAGAATAAACTATTATTAAATGTGTGAGTGACACAGTAAAACAAATAAAAAAAATAAAAAACAAGGAAGAGGCTTTGGATTATGCACAGCTACAGCTGTGCTAGAACTCACTCTATGGACCAAAGTGATCTTGAACTCAGAATTCAAGTTCATCAGCCTCTGCCTCATAATTGAGATTAAAAGAATGTGTCACCACACCTGGCTTCACTCTTTGCTTTTAATTATTAAGAATTGCATTTAGTGCTGGGTGGTGGTGGTGGTGCATGCCTTTAATCACAGAATTTGGGAAGCAGAGGCAGGCAGGCCGCTGAGTTCCAATTTCTGAGTTCGAATCCCAACTAGTATCCAGAGAAAATTCAAGGACACTCAGGGCTTCACAGGGAAGCCATGTGCTGAAAATACAAAATTTAAAAAGGTAATTGATTTGACTGTGGGACTGTGGATGTGGATGCTGGCACACCAGGCTCCACATGCAGAAGTGAGAGTTGACTGCCTTGTTTCCATCAGAAAACAATAGTTCTCCACACTGGCTCCGTATCACAAAACAATACCTTCCAGCAACAGTTCCCCACACTTGCTCCCTATCAGAAAACCATACCTTCCTGCAAGAGTTCTCCACACTGGCTCCGCATCACAAAACAACACCTTCCTGCAACAGTTCTTCACACTATCTCCGCATCACAAAACAATACCTTTCTGCAACAGTCCTCCACACTGGCAACGCATCACAAAACATTACCTGATGTTCTAAAAAGCCGGAGAGGTACTGGCGGTGAGGCTGGCAACAAACACTCCGGAGACAAACACGGACCCGTGGCTCCCAGCGCAGGTGCATTTAATAGGAAGAATAAAACGGGGGGGAACAGGTGTGCGAGACACAAGGGAAGGAAAAGGGAAGGGGCCAGGCCTCATGGCTGTCTTTTAAAGGGGGCTGCGGGGGTGTTTGGGAAGGATGACGTCACATCCTGCACGAGAGGATTCTGGGAGTTGTAGTTCTCCACACTGGCTCTTTATCACAAACCTATACAATCCAGCAACAGTTCTCCACACTGGCTCCATATCACAAAACAATACCTTCCTTCAACAGTTCTCCACACTGGCTTCTTATCACTAAACAATACCTTCCTGCAACAGTTCTCCACACTGGCTCCGGGCCGCAGGGGTGTTTGGGAAGGATGACGTCACATCCTGCACGAGAGGATTCTGGGAGTTGTAGTTCTCCACACTGGCTCTTTATCACAAACCTATACATTCCAGCAACAGTTCTCCACACTGGCTCCATATCACAAAACAATACCTTCCTTCAACAGTTCTCCACACTGGCTTCGTATCACTAAACAATACCTTCCTGCAGCAGTTCTCCACACTGGCTCCGGACCACAGGGGTGTTTGAGAAGGATGACGTCACATCCTGCACGAGAGGATTCTGGGAGTTGTAGTTCTCCACACTGGCTCTTTATCACAAACCTATACATTCCAGCAACAGTTCTCCACACTGGCTCCATATCACAAAACAATACCTTCCTTCAACAGTTCTCCACACTGGCTTCGTATCACTAAACAATACCTTCCTTCAACAGTTCTCCATACTGGCTCCCTAACACAAAACAATATCTTCCTTCAACAGTTCTCCAAACTGGCTCCTTATCACAAAACAATATCTTCCTTCAACAGTTCTCCAAACTGGCTCCCTATCACAAAACAATATCTTCCTTCAACAGTTCTCCACACTGGCTCCGTATCACAAAAACAGTTCTCCACACTGGCTCCCTATCACAAAAACAGTTCTCCACACTGGCTCCGCATCACAAAACAATACCTGCCTGCAACAGTTTTCCACACTGGATCCGCATCACAAAACAAATACCTTGTCTAAACACCCTGCACTCACCATGGCATACCTTGTGGTCTTCCTTACAAGTCATTACAAGAGAAGCAACAAAGATTCATGAAAAAGAACAACCTCTATGTTAACCCACACTATCATTCCTGCTTGCTAAGCCTTCCCAGAATCCCTCACTGGCTACCACCACCCTGCTGGGCCTCAAAATTAATTACCTAATCTCAGCAACTGTTGAAATATGAAAGTTCTCAACCACTACCCTTTCTGTACTGTGAATCTACCAGCTCAAAGCTTTGTCTATGCACTCACTTCCAGCACAGATCCCTCTTTATCTGCAATCAAACACGAAAAGTCAGAGAGGCCGGAGGTCACTCACTAGCTGGTTTATTTTTCCTTCTCCTAGACCAGTCAAAACATAGTCTTAAAAGCTAACTGGCACTGGGCAAAAGACACAGAAATTATCAATTAGATAGCATGAGGAAACAATATTGCAAGCTCACAGTCTCCCCATGCAAGAATGGCAGAGCCTTCCCCACACTCAACAAAGATCAGAGGCCAAAAGCCGATACCCAGGTCACCACAAAGAACAACAGAACCTGTCTGGCTAATGGGTCATCCTTGAGACAAGTTCTCAACATCTTTGTCCAGGAGTTACTCTGTAGACCAGGTTGTCCTTGAACCCAAAGTGGTCTGCACCCACTGTACTGAGATTAAAGCTGTCCAATAAAACACCATGAACTCAAAGTCATTGAGATTGAAGGTTTGTCCTGGCACACCTTGAAGTCAGAGAGGTCAGTCCACCTCTGCCCCTTGAAATTTCACAGGTAAAACTACTTCTTGGTACCAAGTGTTGGGATTAAAGGTGTGTAACATACCACCACACCCAAATACTCTTTCTTTTTTTACTACTCAGACTCCTTCCTGAAAGAATCAGGGTTTGCCCTAGCCTGACTGCATAGAAAGGTAGCATTTTAAAACAGTACAGGTTTTTTCTGCATAAAGAACAAAAGCTTACACTTAGCTTTTCATCAACACAATTTAAGTGTTTAAGCAGGACCTCTTAAAGAGTTGCAAAGCTTTGCAGCTAACACTAAGTCAGGAAGCTTCTCTTAGATGAGAGCACTTGCTTGCCTCTACCTCCACGAGAAGAGGTAGGGAAGGAGACAGTGCCTCAGGGAGCAAGGTGGTGAAACAAGCTAAGTTGTGGGAGTAACAATAGGACAAAGACCAAAAAAACATGCACAGAACCCATATATATGTAAGTTTTACCCATTTGTATCAGGCGGGCTCAATTTCAAACTATTTTTTTGTAAGAGGCTGGCAGGGGCAAAAACAGACCTGGCTTTGAACTATGAGTGACAATTAAGAGTTTATGCCCAACCACATGGCCTAAATCCATTTCAGATCGTACTCCAAAGTGGCACTTAGTTTAAAAAGGGGTAGCAGACATTAAATGACCAGCGTACCGATACAAACAAGTCTCTGCCTCAACCAACCCCAATCATGCAGGATGGACCGCAACATGACTCGAATTACCTGCGTGAGCTCACAACTTCAAATGAAAATACGAAAACAAAAAAAAAAATAACTACAAACCCTATAGCATAGACATAAAAAGGAACTCACCAAGACGCAGCCGCTGTAGCGAACAAAGAAAGACCACGTGTTCCTCTTTTGGAGAATCAATTAAGTATCCTGGGGAAGGGTCCAGGTGGTTGGGATAGATGTGAAGGACTGAGGCCTAGGCTCACAACCTAACACTTTGTGTGACTTAATGTCTCCAAAAGAACTGGTAATTACCTGTACCATTAATTCTATTATCTATCCTACTCTTCTAGATCACAGTTTAGCAGCAGAGTGCTACAAGCCCCACAAAATTAACAACAGAAAAATACTGAACATAAATGTTAAAATGGCAGAACTACTGAAGACCAAGTCTCCTACTTTGGCATATTTGGTGATATCTCTCCACATGCAACAAAATAAGCACTATTAATTAACACCACCATTTGCGAATCCAAAAGGCTATGCTCCTCTAAATTTCAATAACCACAATGTTAGTTTGGTCAACCAGACAAAAAATTTACAGAAAAATAAGGAATTAACAGATGGCATGAATGAAAAGGACTTAACAAACATGTACAGAACATTTCACCTCAGTAACTTCTCTAAAAACTTCTCTAAAAATCACCACGTAATGCATAGCAAAGCAAACATCGACAGATATGAAAAAAATGGATTAACACTATGCATCTTATTGGAGCACCAAGATTTAAAATTACTTAGGGAATGGAAAGAGGCAAGCCTCAAATAA
The DNA here is from genome assembly GCA_963919715.1 of Microtus obscurus. Taxonomy (NCBI): domain Eukaryota; kingdom Metazoa; phylum Chordata; class Mammalia; order Rodentia; family Cricetidae; genus Microtus; species Microtus obscurus. The sequence continues at coordinate 41,387,778 of CAWTZC010002514.1, forward strand.
AAATGAATAAAAAAAAATAAAGATAGCTCTCCACAGAATCTTCTAGAACCAACTAAAACACAAGGAATTTTTAACAAGAAATTTTCTGGATACAAAATTGTTGAAGACCCATCTTTTTCCACAGGAACAATGTAATAAAATAATAATAAAACTAACAATATGGATTACAACACTAGAAACAGAGACATAAAGACATAGCTACCAATATGTATTATAATATCGAAAACAGAAATGATAAGACTCTTATCAAAGTCAAACTACAGGAAATCACTGACCATAACTGATCCTTGGCTTATTATTATAGAGAATGGGTTGTATGAGCAGGGTTAAAACAAGCATGACAAGACTTTGATCAAAGACTACCTCAAATGCCCTTCCAGAAATGTCAGTTTGATTTCCCTGAGCCAGTGGACACTTCCACTGGTTCACCACTAGATGGCAACAATCATCCACCTTTGCCTCAGGCTCCCACATTCGGGCATAGTAAATGACACCTGAAACCTAATCACTCAAAGGTAGAGAATATTCTTAGGCTTGAATTCTCTACAGTGAGAGGGCCATGAATCCTGTGCTGTTTGATGGCTGACCTCTGAGTGTCCCCCTCACCTTCAAAACTAAGGGCTTGTAAGGAGAAGTAGCTGGACCTTAGGTACTCTTGGGTTAAAACTAACATTTTCTCTTCATTGATATGGGACAGAAGAACAATTCTACTGTCACCTCCAGCACAATGAGGAAAAAGGGACCATAAATATTTTGGGGTCCTCAACTCAGCAAGACCCAAGACTTATGACTTCAAAAAAGAATTACAGAGCTACGTACTAAGAAGCAGCATTGCAGGGTCATTAAAAAATATGACGAGGTAGGGCATGGTGATGCAAACCCTAAATCATAACACTTGAGAGGCAGAGGTAGGTGAATCCCTGTTGATTCTGAAACAAGCCTGATCTAAAAAATGAGTTACAAGGCAGCCAAAGATGCACAGACGAACTCTGTATTGAGGGGGAAAAAAAAAAAAACCACACGCACAAAAACAAACTTTAAGAAGAGTATAGATGGAGGTTTCTGTCTCACCCAATTCTGCAGCTGTTCATTCACAAAGCACACAACACAACTCTTATTAAGAATACATTGTTTGGACTATTATTATCTCAGACATTTCTTTAAAGTTATTTCTTACATATACAGTCCTTTGTATGTGTATGTATGCATGCAGGCATGAAGAAGTCAACAAACCTCATTACAGACATCTGTAAACAAACATGTGGATTTTGGGAAGTTAACTCAGTACCTTTGGAAGACCAGGCAATGCTCTTTACCACTGAACCATGTCTCCAGCCCTATCTCAGAAATTTTATTAACTAGCTCTTACAACTTAAGTTAACCCATAATTCTTGTCTATGTTTTTGCACTTGACTTGGCAACTTTTATCAGTGAGGCATTTTCATCTTGCTTCCTCTTTGAATGGGTGGTAACTGGCTCTTCCCGGAACTATCTGGTTGACAAGAATATTATTAACCCAATATGAGTGATAAATATTCACAGTACAGAAAAGCATTACCCAAAAACACGTAGAAGAATGGAGAGATGGCTCAGTGCTTAACAGGATCACAAGTCTCTAAAATCATAGCTTCATGAATTCCAATGCCCCTTCTAGTGTACAGATATACATGCAGACAAAAGCACCCACATACATAAATAAATAAATCTCTAAAAAATATTAATAGTAGAGCTGAAAAGATGGCTCAGTGGTTAAAAATGCTGATTCCTCTCACAGATTACAGAAGGCCCAGGTTTAATTCCCAGTACACACTCAGTGACTCACAACCATCTGTAACTCTAGGACCATGTGATCTGACACCATCTTTGCCCTCTATGGACATACTCATAATTCCAAAGAATTTCCTGGTTTCTGAGAATCATCTATCTTTGCTCACGTTACAGGCATTTACTATAATCCACAAGAATAAGATATTCTGAAATGTGATACAATAAATAATCAAAAACGAGGTAAAAAGTACATTATGGTATGGAATTAATATGGGATTTTCAGAATTAGGTGAGAGCCAGTTGTTCACATAAAGTTTACTAAAGATGCCGCATGTACATATTTTAAACAGCACAGAAACATTTCATAAACCACACAACTGCGTAATTTGCAAGGAAAATGGGACAAAAATGGCAGATATAAATGGAAGTTGGCATTGCTAATGGTGAAAGGGAAAGGATATAGTCTTCTCTCTCTGCAAAATGGGCATCAGTTTTGGATCAGGGATAGGAAATAAGCAAAAAGTAAAGACAGGATTGCAATTTGGTAACGATGGCCCTTTTGTCAAAGAAGACATCCTACTATTACCCAGGTCACAATTATCTCGATGGAATCAACCTTGATGGCATAGGTCCTCACCCTACCTGACATGCGGTCAGGTGAAATCTCTTGCAGATTAGGTAAAGATTATCATCCAGCAATGCAGAACACCTGTTATGGATGAACATCATTTTCTGGCCATGAGAGCTATAGTATCAGAACCCAGGTCTTCGGCAAGAGCAGCCAGCGATCTTAACTACTGACCCATCTCTGCAGCTCGAAACCATCCATTTCTATTCTGTCTGTTGGCAATTCCTTATCAACAAAAGCTAAAACATCAATATCATAGCTCTATTTGTTGGGTATTGGCTTTGGTGACCTCAGTTGGCTTTAATAACAGTAAAAGCATCTGTTCCTGGGAAATCATTAGAAGTTTGCTACTTGAAGCCAGGTGGCCTTAGAGTAGGCCTTTAAACCCAGCATTGAGGAGGAAGACGCAGGCAGAGAAGACTGGGTTTCAGGACAGGCTCCAAAGGTACAGAGAAAACCTGTCGCAAAAAAACAAAAACAAAAAAACAAACAAACAAAAAAAAAAAACGAGGAAGCCTACTATTTGAGCCTGGAGATGGTGGTGGCACCTAACTTTAATCTCAGCAACCAATAGGCAGAGAGGTGGGGAATCTCAGTAATTCAAGGTCAGTCTGCTCTACACAATGAGTTCCTTCACAGGCAGGAATACACAGAGAAAACACTATGGGGTGTGTGTGTGTGTGTGTGTGTGTGTGTGTGTGTGTGTGCGGGTGTATGTGTTAATATTTGGAGCTGCTCAAAACCTGTCTTCCCATAAAAAGTCAAATCAAACGATGATTTTATTTAATCCCCTCCCAGATTGTCAAATCATAACATAAAAGACAGCTAGGTTCTAAGAATATTTAGTCATAAGAAAACTTCCTTCAATAATAAACAAAACCAGCGGTGGAAAAACAAAGAACAAATACATTCTCTTTAAAATTGTAAAAAAAAAAAGAATGAAATTAAAGTCTTCCTTAAATTTAATGAAAATAAAGGGACAACGTACTCAAACATGATGAAAGGAAAGTTCATGGCACTAGGTGCCCACTTAAAGAAAACGTAAACAGCATACATTGGGGACTTAACAGCACACCTGAAAGATCAAAAAAAAAAAAAAACAAGCATATGTGCCAAGAAGGAGTATGAAACTAGAAATAATCAAACTGAGGGCAGAAATAAACAAAATAGAAACAAGGAAAATGGTTCAAAGAATCAATGAAACAAAAAAGTTTGTTCTGGGAGAAAATCAACAAGATAGACAAACCAGTATCCAACAGAGAGAGAACACGCAAATAAATAAGATCAGAAATGAAAAGGGGGACATAACCACAGACACAGAGAACATTCAAAAAATCATTAGATCTTACTACAAAAGCATGTATGCCACAAAACAGGAAAACGCAAAAGAAATGGACATTTTTTTAGATAAGTATCAAATGAAATTTCGCAAATGGTTGTTACTCATTACAGAACTTGGACGTTTACCTTTCCTCAAATTAACCATAGATAATCTTTGATCATTTATACGAGATACTCGTTTAGATGGAGAACATACAAGTTATACAGCAGTTATTAAAGACATTTTCCATCATGGAAATGCACTCTTTTACTAAAACAGATAATGGACATACTCATATATTTCAAAAGAATTTACTAGGTTGTGTGAATAATATATCATTGCTTATGTTACAGGTATTTACTATAATACAATAGAATAAACTATTATTAAATGTGTGAGTGACACAGTAAAACAAATAAAAAAAATAAAAAACAAGGAAGAGGCTTTGGATTATGCACAGCTACAGCTGTGCTAGAACTCACTCTATGGACCAAAGTGATCTTGAACTCAGAATTCAAGTTCATCAGCCTCTGCCTCATAATTGAGATTAAAAGAATGTGTCACCACACCTGGCTTCACTCTTTGCTTTTAATTATTAAGAATTGCATTTAGTGCTGGGTGGTGGTGGTGGTGCATGCCTTTAATCACAGAATTTGGGAAGCAGAGGCAGGCAGGCCGCTGAGTTCCAATTTCTGAGTTCGAATCCCAACTAGTATCCAGAGAAAATTCAAGGACACTCAGGGCTTCACAGGGAAGCCATGTGCTGAAAATACAAAATTTAAAAAGGTAATTGATTTGACTGTGGGACTGTGGATGTGGATGCTGGCACACCAGGCTCCACATGCAGAAGTGAGAGTTGACTGCCTTGTTTCCATCAGAAAACAATAGTTCTCCACACTGGCTCCGTATCACAAAACAATACCTTCCAGCAACAGTTCCCCACACTTGCTCCCTATCAGAAAACCATACCTTCCTGCAAGAGTTCTCCACACTGGCTCCGCATCACAAAACAACACCTTCCTGCAACAGTTCTTCACACTATCTCCGCATCACAAAACAATACCTTTCTGCAACAGTCCTCCACACTGGCAACGCATCACAAAACATTACCTGATGTTCTAAAAAGCCGGAGAGGTACTGGCGGTGAGGCTGGCAACAAACACTCCGGAGACAAACACGGACCCGTGGCTCCCAGCGCAGGTGCATTTAATAGGAAGAATAAAACGGGGGGAACAGGTGTGCGAGACACAAGGGAAGGAAAAGGGAAGGGGCCAGGCCTCATGGCTGTCTTTTAAAGGGGGGCTGCGGGGGGTGTTTGGGAAGGATGACGTCACATCCTGCACGAGAGGATTCTGGGAGTTGTAGTTCTCCACACTGGCTCTTTATCACAAACCTATACAATCCAGCAACAGTTCTCCACACTGGCTCCATATCACAAAACAATACCTTCCTTCAACAGTTCTCCACACTGGCTTCTTATCACTAAACAATACCTTCCTGCAACAGTTCTCCACACTGGCTCCGGGCCGCAGGGGTGTTTGGGAAGGATGACGTCACATCCTGCACGAGAGGATTCTGGGAGTTGTAGTTCTCCACACTGGCTCTTTATCACAAACCTATACATTCCAGCAACAGTTCTCCACACTGGCTCCATATCACAAAACAATACCTTCCTTCAACAGTTCTCCACACTGGCTTCGTATCACTAAACAATACCTTCCTGCAGCAGTTCTCCACACTGGCTCCGGACCACAGGGGGTGTTTGAGAAGGATGACGTCACATCCTGCACGAGAGGATTCTGGGAGTTGTAGTTCTCCACACTGGCTCTTTATCACAAACCTATACATTCCAGCAACAGTTCTCCACACTGGCTCCATATCACAAAACAATACCTTCCTTCAACAGTTCTCCACACTGGCTCCATATCACAAAACAATACCTTCCTTCAACAGTTCTCCACACTGGCTTCGTATCACTAAACAATACCTTCCTTCAACAGTTCTCCATACTGGCTCCCTAACACAAAACAATATCTTCCTTCAACAGTTCTCCAAACTGGCTCCCTATCACAAAACAATACCTTCTTGCAACAGTTCTCCACACTGGCTCTGTATCACAAAAACAGTTCTCCACACTGGCTCCGCATCACAAAAACAGTTCTCCACACTGGCTCCGCATCACAAAACAATATCTTCCTTCAACAGTTCTCCAAACTGGCTCCTTATCACAAAACAATATCTTCCTTCAACAGTTCTCCAAACTGGCTCCCTATCACAAAACAATATCTTCCTTCAACAGTTCTCCACACTGGCTCCGTATCACAAAAACAGTTCTCCACACTGGCTCCCTATCACAAAAACAGTTCTCCACACTGGCTCCGCATCACAAAACAATACCTGCCTGCAACAGTTTTCCACACTGGATCCGCATCACAAAACAAATACCTTGTCTAAACACCCTGCACTCACCATGGCATACCTTGTGGTCTTCCTTACAAGTCATTACAAGAGAAGCAACAAAGATTCATGAAAAAGAACAACCTCTATGTTAACCCACACTATCATTCCTGCTTGCTAAGCCTTCCCAGAATCCCTCACTGGCTACCACCACCCTGCTGGGCCTCAAAATTAATTACCTAATCTCAGCAACTGTTGAAATATGAAAGTTCTCAACCACTACCCTTTCTGTACTGTGAATCTACCAGCTCAAAGCTTTGTCTATGCACTCACTTCCAGCACAGATCCCTCTTTATCTGCAATCAAACACGAAAAGTCAGAGAGGCCGGAGGTCACTCACTAGCTGGTTTATTTTTCCTTCTCCTAGACCAGTCAAAACATAGTCTTAAAAGCTAACTGGCACTGGGCAAAAGACACAGAAATTATCAATTAGATAGCATGAGGAAACAATATTGCAAGCTCACAGTCTCCCATGCAAGAATGGCAGAGCCTTCCCCACACTCAACAAAGATCAGAGGCCAAAAGCCGATACCCAGGTCACCACAAAGAACAACAGAACCTGTCTGGCTAATGGGTCATCCTTGAGACAAGTTCTCAACATCTTTGTCCAGGAGTTACTCTGTAGACCAGGTTGTCCTTGAACCCAAAGTGGTCTGCACCCACTGTACTGAGATTAAAGGTGTCCAATAAAACACCATGAACTCAAAGTCATTGAGATTGAAGGTTTGTCCTGGCACACCTTGAAGTCAGAGAGGTCAGTCCACCTCTGCCCCTTGAAATTTCACAGGTAAAACTACTTCTTGGTACCAAGTGTTGGGATTAAAGGTGTGTAACATACCACCACACCCAAATACTCTTTCTTTTTTTACTACTCAGACTCCTTCCTGAAAGAATCAGGGTTTGCCCTAGCCTGACAGCATAGAAAGGTAGCATTTTAAAACAGTACAGGTTTTTTCTGCATAAAGAACAAAAGCTTACACTTAGCTTTTCATCAACACAATTTAAGTGTTTAAGCAGGACCTCTTAAAGAGTTGCAAAGCTTTGCAGCTAACACTAAGTCAGGAAGCTTCTCTTAGATGAGAGCACTTGCTTGCCTCTACCTCCACGAGAAGAGGTAGGGAAGGAGACAGTGCCTCAGGGAGCAAGGTGGTGAAACAAGCTAAGTTGTGGGAGTAACAATAGGACAAAGACCAAAAAAACATGCACAGAACCCATATATATGTAAGTTTTACCCATTTGTATCAGGCGGGCTCAATTTCAAACTATTTTTTTGTAAGAGGCTGGCAGGGGCAAAAACAGACCTGGCTTTGAACTATGAGTGACAATTAAGAGTTTATGCCCAACCACATGGCCTAAATCCATTTCAGATCGTACTCCAAAGTGGCACTTAGTTAAAAAAGGGGTAGCAGACATTAAATGACCAGCGTACCGATACAAACAAGTCTCTGCCTCAACCAACCCCAATCATGCAGGATGGACCGCAACATGACTCGAATTACCTGCGTGAGCTCACAACTTCAAATGAAAATACGAAAACAAAAAAAAAATAACTACAAACCCTATAGCATAGACATAAAAAGGAACTCACCAAGACGCAGCCGCTGTAGCGAACAAAGAAAGACCACGTGTTCCTCTTTTGGAGAATCAATTAAGTATCCTGGGGAAGGGTCCAGGTGGTTGGGATAGATGTGAAGGACTGAGGCCTAGGCTCACAACCTAACACTTTGTGTGACTTAATGTCTCCAAAAGAACTGGTAATTACCTGTACCATTAATTCTATTATCTATCCTACTCTTCTAGATCACAGTTTAGCAGCAGAGTGCTACAAGCCCCACAAAATTAACAACAGAAAAATACTGAACATAAATGTTAAAATGGCAGAACTACTGAAGACCAAGTCTCCTACTTTGGCATATTTGGTGATATCTCTCCACATGCAACAAAATAAGCACTATTAATTAACACCACCATTTGCGAATCCAAAAGGCTATGCTCCTCTAAATTTCAATAACCACAATGTTAGTTTGGTCAACCAGACAAAAAATTTACAGAAAAATAAGGAATTAACAGATGGCATGAATGAAAAGGACTTAACAAACATGTACAGAACATTTCACCTCAGTAACTTCTCTAAAAACTTCTCTAAAAATCACCACGTAATGCATAGCAAAGCAAACATCGACAGATATGAAAAAAATGGATTAACACTATGCATCTTATTGGAGCACCAAGATTTAAAATTACTTAGGGAATGGAAAGAGGCAAGCCTCAAATAAAAATGAATAAAAAAAAATAAAGATAGCTCTCCACAGAATCTTCTAGAACCAACTAAAACACAAGGAATTTTTAACAAGAAATTTTCTGGATACAAAATTGTTGAAGACCCATCTTTTTCCACAGGAACAATGTAATAAAATAATAATAAAACTAACAATATGGATTACAACACTAGAAACAGAGACATAAAGACATAGCTACCAATATGTATTATAATATCGAAAACAGAAATGATAAGACTCTTATCAAAGTCAAACTACAGGAAATCACTGACCATAACTGATCCTTGGCTTATTATTATAGAGAATGGGTTGTATGAGCAGGGTTAAAACAAGCATGACAAGACTTTGATCAAAGACTACCTCAAATGCCCTTCCAGAAATGTCAGTTTGATTTCCCTGAGCCAGTGGACACTTCCACTGGTTCACCACTAGATGGCAACAATCATCCACCTTTGCCTCAGGCTCCCACATTCGGGCATAGTAAATGACACCTGAAACCTAATCACTCAAAGGTAGAGAATATTCTTAGGCTTGAATTCTCTACAGTGAGAGGGCCATGAATCCTGTGCTGTTTGATGGCTGACCTCTGAGTGTCCCCCTCACCTTCAAAACTAAGGGCTTGTAAGGAGAAGTAGCTGGACCTTAGGTACTCTTGGGTTAAAACTAACATTTTCTCTTCATTGATATGGGACAGAAGAACAATTCTACTGTCACCTCCAGCACAATGAGGAAAAAGGGACCATAAATATTTTGGGGTCCTCAACTCAGCAAGACCCAAGACTTATGACTTCAAAAAAGAATTACAGAGCTACGTACTAAGAAGCAGCATTGCAGGGTCATTAAAAAATATGACGAGGTAGGGCATGGTGATGCAAACCCTAAATCATAACACTTGAGAGGCAGAGGTAGGTGAATCCCTGTTGATTCTGAAACAAGCCTGATCTAAAAAATGAGTTACAAGGCAGCCAAAGATGCACAGACGAACTCTGTATTGAGGGGAAAAAAAAAAAACCACACGCACAAAAACAAACTTTAAGAAGAGTATAGATGGAGGTTTCTGTCTCACCCAATTCTGCAGCTGTTCATTCACAAAGCACACAACACAACTCTTATTAAGAATACATTGTTTGGACTATTATTATCTCAGACATTTCTTTAAAGTTATTTCTTACATATACAGTCCTTTGTATGTGTATGTATGCATGCAGGCATGAAGAAGTCAACAAACCTCATTACAGACATCTGTAAACAAACATGTGGATTTTGGGAAGTTAACTCAGTACCTTTGGAAGACCAGGCAATGCTCTTTACCACTGAACCATGTCTCCAGCCCTATCTCAGAAATTTTATTAACTAGCTCTTACAACTTAAGTTAACCCATAATTCTTGTCTATGTTTTTGCACTTGACTTGGCAACTTTTATCAGTGAGGCATTTTCATCTTGCTTCCTCTTTGAATGGGTGGTAACTGGCTCTTCCCGGAACTATCTGGTTGACAAGAATATTATTAACCCAATATGAGTGATAAATATTCACAGTACAGAAAAGCATTACCCAAAAACACGTAGAAGAATGGAGAGATGGCTCAGTGCTTAACAGGATCACAAGTCTCTAAAATCATAGCTTCATGAATTCCAATGCCCCTTCTAGTGTACAGATATACATGCAGACAAAAGCACCCACATACATAAATAAATAAATCTCTAAAAAATATTAATAGTAGAGCTGAAAAGATGGCTCAGTGGTTAAAAATGCTGATTCCTCTCACAGATTACAGAAGGCCCAGGTTTAATTCCCAGTACACACTCAGTGACTCACAACCATCTGTAACTCTAGGACCATGTGATCTGACACCATCTTTGCCCTCTATGGACATACTCATAATTCCAAAGAATTTCCTGGTTTCTGAGAATCATCTATCTTTGCTCACGTTACAGGCATTTACTATAATCCACAAGAATAAGATATTCTGAAATGTGATACAATAAATAATCAAAAACGAGGTAAAAAGTACATTATGGTATGGAATTAATATGGGATTTTCAGAATTAGGTGAGAGCCAGTTGTTCACATAAAGTTTACTAAAGATGCCGCATGTACATATTTTAAACAGCACAGAAACATTTCATAAACCACACAACTGCGTAATTTGCAAGGAAAATGGGACAAAAATGGCAGATATAAATGGAAGCTGGCATTGCTAATGGTGAAAGGGAAAGGATATAGTCTTCTCTCTCTGCAAAATGGGCATCAGTTTTGGATCAGGGATAGGAAATAAGCAAAAAGTAAAGACAGGATTGCAATTTGGTAACGATGGCCCTTTTGTCAAAGAAGACATCCTACTATTACCCAGGTCACAATTATCTCGATGGAATCAACCTTGATGGCATAGGTCCTCACCCTACCTGACATGGGGTCAGGTGAAATCTCTTGCAGATTAGGTAAAGATTATCATCCAGCAATGCAGAACACCTGTTATGGATGAACATCATTTTCTGGCCATGAGAGCTATAGTATCAGAACCCAGGTCTTCGGCAAGAGCAGCCAGCGATCTTAACTACTGACCCATCTCTGCAGCTCGAAACCATCCATTTCTATTCTGTCTGTTGGCAATTCCTTATCAACAAAAGCTAAAACATCAATATCATAGCTCTATTTGTTGGGTATTGGCTTTGGTGACCTCAGTTGGCTTTAATAACAGTAAAAGCATCTGTTCCTGGGAAATCATTAGAAGTTTGCTACTTGAAGCCAGGTGGCCTTAGAGCAGGCCTTTAAACCCAGCATTGAGGAGGAAGACGCAGGCAGAGAAGACTGGGTTTCAGGACAGGCTCCAAAGGTACAGAGAAAACCTGTCGCAAAAAAACAAAAACAAAAAAACAAACAAACAAAAAAAAAACGAGGAAGCCTACTATTTGAGCCTGGAGATGGTGGTGGCACCTAACTTTAATCTCAGCAACCAATAGGCAGAGAGGTGGGGAATCTCAGTAATTCAAGGTCAGTCTGGTCTACACAATGAGTTCCTTCACAGGCAGGAATACACAGAGAAAACACTATGGGGTGTGTGTGTGTGTGTGTGTGCGGGTGTATGTGTTAATATTTGGAGCTGCTCAAAACCTGTCTTCCCATAAAAAGTCAAATCAAACGATGATTTTATTTAATCCCCTCCCAGATTGTCAAATCATAACATAAAAGACAGCTAGGTTCTAAGAATATTTAGTCATAAGAAAACTTCCTTCAATAATAAACAAAACCAGCGGTGGAAAAACAAAGAACAAATACATTCTCTTTAAAATTGTAAAAAAAAAAGAATGAAATTAAAGTCTTCCTTAAATTTAATGAAAATAAAGGGACAACGTACTCAAACATGATGAAAGGAAAGTTCATGGCACTAGGTGCCCACTTAAAGAAAACGTAAACAGCATACATTGGGGACTTAACAGCACACCTGAAAGATCAAAAAAAAAAAAAAACAAGCATATGTGCCAAGAAGGAGTATGAAACTAGAAATAATCAAACTGAGGGCAGAAATAAACAAAATAGAAACAAGGAAAATGGTTCAAAGAATCAATGAAACAAAAAAGTTTGTTCTGGGAGAAAATCAACAAGATAGACAAACCAGTATCCAACAGAGAGAGAACACGCAAATAAATAAGATCAGAAATGAAAATGGGGACATAACCACAGACACAGAGAACATTCAAAAAATCATTAGATCTTACTACAAAAGCATGTATGCCACAAAACAGGAAAACGCAAAAGAAATGGACATTTTTTTAGATAAGTATCAAATGAAATTTCGCAAATGGTTGTTACTCATTACAGAACTTGGACGTTTACCTTTCCTCAAATTAACCATAGATAATCTTTGATCATTTATACGAGATACTCGTTTAGATGGAGAACATACAAGTTATACAGCAGTTATTAAAGACATTTTCCATCATGGAAATGCACTCTTTTACTAAAACAGATAATGGACATACTCATATATTTCAAAAGAATTTACTAGGTTGTGTGAATAATATATCATTGCTTATGTTACAGGTATTTACTATAATACAATAGAATAAACTATTATTAAATGTGTGAGTGACACAGTAAAACAAATAAAAAAAAATAAAAAACAAGGAAGAGGCTTTGGATTATGCACAGCTACAGCTGTGCTAGAACTCACTCTATGGACCAAAGTGATCTTGAACTCAGAATTCAAGTTCATCAGCCTCTGCCTCATAATTGAGATTAAAAGAATGTGTCACCACACCTGGCTTCACTCTTTGCTTTTAATTATTAAGAATTGCATTTAGTGCTGGGTGGTGGTGGTGGTGCATGCCTTTAATCACAGAATTTGGGAAGCAGAGGCAGGCAGGCCGCTGAGTTCCAATTTCTGAGTTCGAATCCCAACTAGTATCCAGAGAAAATTCAAGGACACTCAGGGCTTCACAGGGAAGCCATGTGCTGAAAATACAAAATTTAAAAAGGTAATTGATTTGACTGTGGGACTGTGGATGTGGATGCTGGCACACCAGGCTCCACATGCAGAAGTGAGAGTTGACTGCCTTGTTTCCATCAGAAAACAATAGTTCTCCACACTGGCTCCGTATCACAAAACAATACCTTCCAGCAACAGTTCCCCACACTTGCTCCCTATCAGAAAACCATACCTTCCTGCAAGAGTTCTCCACACTGGCTCCGCATCACAAAACACCACCTTCCTGCAACAGTTCTTCACACTATCTCCGCATCACAAAACAATACCTTTCTGCAACAGTCCTCCACACTGGCAACGCATCACAAAACATTACCTGATGTTCTAAAAAGCCGGAGAGGTACTGGCGGTGAGGCTGGCAACAAACACTCCGGAGACAAACACGGACCCGTGGCTCCCAGCGCAGGTGCATTTAATAGGAAGAATAAAACGGGGGGAACAGGTGTGCGAGACACAAGGGAAGGAAAAGGGAAGGGGCCAGGCCTCATGGCTGTCTTTTAAAGGGGGCTGCGGGGGTGTTTGGGAAGGATGACGTCACATCCTGCACGAGAGGATTCTGGGAGTTGTAGTTCTCCACACTGGCTCTTTATCACAAACCTATACAATCCAGCAACAGTTCTCCACACTGGCTCCATATCACAAAACAATACCTTCCTTCAACAGTTCTCCACACTGGCTTCTTATCACTAAACAATACCTTCCTGCAACAGTTCTCCACACTGGCTCCGGGCCGCAGGGGTGTTTGGGAAGGATGACGTCACATCCTGCACGAGAGGATTCTGGGAGTTGTAGTTCTCCACACTGGCTCTTTATCACAAACCTATACATTCCAGCAACAGTTCTCCACACTGGCTCCATATCACAAAACAATACCTTCCTTCAACAGTTCTCCACACTGGCTTCGTATCACTAAACAATACCTTCCTGCAGCAGTTCTCCACACTGGCTCCGGACCACAGGGGTGTTTGAGAAGGATGACGTCACATCCTGCACGAGAGGATTCTGGGAGTTGTAGTTCTCCACACTGGCTCTTTATCACAAACCTATACATTCCAGCAACAGTTCTCCACACTGGCTCCATATCACAAAACAATACCTTCCTTCAACAGTTCTCCACACTGGCTCCATATCACAAAACAATACCTTCCTTCAACAGTTCTCCACACTGGCTTCGTATCACTAAACAATACCTTCCTTCAACAGTTCTCCATACTGGCTCCCTAACACAAAACAATATCTTCCTTCAACAGTTCTCCAAACTGGCTCCCTATCACAAAACAATACCTTCTTGCAACAGTTCTCCACACTGGCTCTGTATCACAAAAACAGTTCTCCACACTGGCTCCGCATCACAAAAACAGTTCTCCACACTGGCTCCGCATCACAAAACAATATCTTCCTTCAACAGTTCTCCAAACTGGCTCCCTATCACAAAACAATATCTTCCTTCAACAGTTCTCCAAACTGGCTCCCTATCACAAAACAATATCTTCCTTCAACAGTTCTCCACACTGGCTCCGTATCACAAAAACAGTTCTCCACACTGGCTCCCTATCACAAAAACAGTTCTCCACACTGGCTCCGCATCACAAAACAATACCTGCCTGCAACAGTTTTCCACACTGGATCCGCATCACAAAACAAATACCTTGTCTAAACACCCTGCACTCACCATGGCATACCTTGTGGTCTTCCTTACAAGTCATTACAAGAGAAGCAACAAAGATTCATGAAAAAGAACAACCTCTATGTTAACCCACACTATCATTCCTGCTTGCTAAGCCTTCCCAGAATCCCTCACTGGCTACCACCACCCTGCTGGGCCTCAAAATTAATTACCTAATCTCAGCAACTGTTGAAATATGAAAGTTCTCAACCACTACCCTTTCTGTACTGTGAATCTACCAGCTCAAAGCTTTGTCTATGCACTCACTTCCAGCACAGATCCCTCTTTATCTGCAATCAAACACGAAAAGTCAGAGAGGCCGGAGGTCACTCACTAGCTGGTTTATTTTTCCTTCTCCTAGACCAGTCAAAACATAGTCTTAAAAGCTAACTGGCACTGGGCAAAAGACACAGAAATTATCAATTAGATAGCATGAGGAAACAATATTGCAAGCTCACAGTCTCCCATGCAAGAATGGCAGAGCCTTCCCCACACTCAACAAAGATCAGAGGCCAAAAGCCGATACCCAGGTCACCACAAAGAACAACAGAACCTGTCTGGCTAATGGGTCATCCTTGAGACAAGTTCTCAACATCTTTGTCCAGGAGTTACTCTGTAGACCAGGTTGTCCTTGAACCCAAAGTGGTCTGCACCCACTGTACTGAGATTAAAGGTGTCCAATAAAACACCATGAACTCAAAGTCATTGAGATTGAAGGTTTGTCCTGGCACACCTTGAAGTCAGAGAGGTCAGTCCACCTCTGCCCCTTGAAATTTCACAGGTAAAACTACTTCTTGGTACCAAGTGTTGGGATTAAAGGTGTGTAACATACCACCACACCCAAATACTCTTTCTTTTTTTACTACTCAGACTCCTTCCTGAAAGAATCAGGGTTTGCCCTAGCCTGACAGCATAGAAAGGTAGCATTTTAAAACAGTACAGGTTTTTTCTGCATAAAGAACAAAAGCTTACACTTAGCTTTTCATCAACACAATTTAAGTGTTTAAGCAGGACCTCTTAAAGAGTTGCAAAGCTTTGCAGCTAACACTAAGTCAGGAAGCTTCTCTTAGATGAGAGCACTTGCTTGCCTCTACCTCCACGAGAAGAGGTAGGGAAGGAGACAGTGCCTCAGGGAGCAAGGTGGTGAAACAAGCTAAGTTGTGGGAGTAACAATAGGACAAAGACCAAAAAAACATGCACAGAACCCATATATATGTAAGTTTTACCCATTTGTATCAGGCGGGCTCAATTTCAAACTATTTTTTTGTAAGAGGCTGGCAGGGGCAAAAACAGACCTGGCTTTGAACTATGAGTGACAATTAAGAGTTTATGCCCAACCACATGGCCTAAATCCATTTCAGATCGTACTCCAAAGTGGCACTTAGTTTAAAAAGGGGTAGCAGACATTAAATGACCAGCGTACCGATACAAACAAGTCTCTGCCTCAACCAACCCCAATCATGCAGGATGGACCGCAACATGACTCGAATTACCTGCGTGAGCTCACAACTTCAAATGAAAATACGAAAACAAAAAAAAATAACTACAAACCCTATAGCATAGACATAAAAAGGAACTCACCAAGACGCAGCCGCTGTAGCGAACAAAGAAAGACCACGTGTTCCTCTTTTGGAGAATCAATTAAGTATCCTGGGGAAGGGTCCAGGTGGTTGGGATAGATGTGAAGGACTGAGGCCTAGGCTCACAACCTAACACTTTGTGTGACTTAATGTCTCCAAAAGAACTGGTAATTACCTGTACCATTAATTCTATTATCTATCCTACTCTTCTAGATCACAGTTTAGCAGCAGAGTGCTACAAGCCCCACAAAATTAACAACAGAAAAATACTGAACATAAATGTTAAAATGGCAGAACTACTGAAGACCAAGTCTCCTACTTTGGCATATTTGGTGATATCTCTCCACATGCAACAAAATAAGCACTATTAATTAACACCACCATTTGCGAATCCAAAAGGCTATGCTCCTCTAAATTTCAATAACCACAATGTTAGTTTGGTCAACCAGACAAAAAATTTACAGAAAAATAAGGAATTAACAGATGGCATGAATGAAAAGGACTTAACAAACATGTACAGAACATTTCACCTCAGTAACTTCTCTAAAAACTTCTCTAAAAATCACCACGTAATGCATAGCAAAGCAAACATCGACAGATATGAAAAAAAATGGATTAACACTATGCATCTTATTGGAGCACCAAGATTTAAAATTACTTAGGGAATGGAAAGAGGCAAGCCTCAAATAAAAATGAATAAAAAAAAATAAAGATAGCTCTCCACAGAATCTTCTAGAACCAACTAAAACACAAGGAATTTTTAACAAGAAATTTTCTGGATACAAAATTGTTGAAGACCCATCTTTTTCCACAGGAACAATGTAATAAAATAATAATAAAACTAACAATATGGATTACAACACTAGAAACAGAGACATAAAGACATAGCTACCAATATGTATTATAATATCGAAAACAGAAATGATAAGACTCTTATCAAAGTCAAACTACAGGAAATCACTGACCATAACTGATCCTTGGCTTATTATTATAGAGAATGGGTTGTATGAGCAGGGTTAAAACAAGCATGACAAGACTTTGATCAAAGACTACCTCAAATGCCCTTCCAGAAATGTCAGTTTGATTTCCCTGAGCCAGTGGACACTTCCACTGGTTCACCACTAGATGGCAACAATCATCCACCTTTGCCTCAGGCTCCCACATTCGGGCATAGTAAATGACACCTGAAACCTAATCACTCAAAGGTAGAGAATATTCTTAGGCTTGAATTCTCTACAGTGAGAGGGCCATGAATCCTGTGCTGTTTGATGGCTGACCTCTGAGTGTCCCCCTCACCTTCAAAACTAAGGGCTTGTAAGGAGAAGTAGCTGGACCTTAGGTACTCTTGGGTTAAAACTAACATTTTCTCTTCATTGATATGGGACAGAAGAACAATTCTACTGTCACCTCCAGCACAATGAGGAAAAAAGGGACCATAAATATTTTGGGGTCCTCAACTCAGCAAGACCCAAGACTTATGACTTCAAAAAAGAATTACAGAGCTACGTACTAAGAAGCAGCATTGCAGGGTCATTAAAAAATATGACGAGGTAGGGCATGGTGATGCAAACCCTAAATCATAACACTTGAGAGGCAGAGGTAGGTGAATCCCTGTTGATTCTGGAAACAAGCCTGATCTAAAAAATGAGTTACAAGGCAGCCAAAGATGCACAGACGAACTCTGTATTGAGGGGGAAAAAAAAAAACCACACGCACAAAAACAAACTTTAAGAAGAGTATAGATGGAGGTTTCTGTCTCACCCAATTCTGCAGCTGTTCATTCACAAAGCACACAACACAACTCTTATTAAGAATACATTGTTTGGACTATTATTATCTCAGACATTTCTTTAAAGCTATTTCTTACATATACAGTCCTTTGTATGTGTATGTATGCATGCAGGCATGAAGAAGTCAACAAACCTCATTACAGACATCTGTAAACAAACATGTGGATTTTGGGAAGTTAACTCAGTACCTTTGGAAGACCAGGCAATGCTCTTTACCACTGAACCATGTCTCCAGCCCTATCTCAGAAATTTTATTAACTAGCTCTTACAACTTAAGTTAACCCATAATTCTTGTCTATGTTTTTGCACTTGACTTGGCAACTTTTATCAGTGAGGCATTTTCATCTTGCTTCCTCTTTGAATGGGTGGTAACTGGCTCTTCCCGGAACTATCTGGTTGACAAGAATATTATTAACCCAATATGAGTGATAAATATTCACAGTACAGAAAAGCATTACCCAAAAACACGTAGAAGAATGGAGAGATGGCTCAGTGCTTAACAGGATCACAAGTCTCTAAAATCATAGCTTCATGAATTCCAATGCCCCTTCTAGTGTACAGATATACATGCAGACAAAAGCACCCACATACATAAATAAATAAATCTCTAAAAAATATTAATAGTAGAGCTGAAAAGATGGCTCAGTGGTTAAAAAATGCTGATTCCTCTCACAGATTACAGAAGGCCCAGGTTTAATTCCCAGTACACACTCAGTGACTCACAACCATCTGTAACTCTAGGACCATGTGATCTGACACCATCTTTGCCCTCTATGGACATACTCATAATTCCAAAGAATTTCCTGGTTTCTGAGAATCATCTATCTTTGCTCACGTTACAGGCATTTACTATAATCCACAAGAATAAGATATTCTGAAATGTGATACAATAAATAATCAAAAACGAGGTAAAAAGTACATTATGGTATGGAATTAATATGGGATTTTCAGAATTAGGTGAGAGCCAGTTGTTCACATAAAGTTTACTAAAGATGCCGCATGTACATATTTTAAACAGCACAGAAACATTTCATAAACCACACAACTGCGTAATTTGCAAGGAAAATGGGACAAAAATGGCAGATATAAATGGAAGCTGGCATTGCTAATGGTGAAAGGGAAAGGATATAGTCTCTCTCTCTGCAAAATGGGCATCAGTTTTGGATCAGGGATAGGAAATAACAAAAAGTAAAGACAGGATTGCAATTTGGTAACGATGGCCCTTTTGTCAAAGAAGACATCCTACTATTACCCAGGTCACAATTATCTCGATGGAATCAACCTTGATGGCATAGGTCCTCACCCTACCTGACATGGGGTCAGGTGAAATCTCTTGCAGATTAGGTAAAGATTATCATCCAGCAATGCAGAACACCTGTTATGGATGAACATCATTTTCTGGCCATGAGAGCTATAGTATCAGAACCCAGGTCTTCGGCAAGAGCAGCCAGCGATCTTAACTACTGACCCATCTCTGCAGCTCGAAACCATCCATTTCTATTCTGTCTGTTGGCAATTCCTTATCAACAAAAGCTAAAACATCAATATCATAGCTCTATTTGTTGGGTATTGGCTTTGGTGACCTCAGTTGGCTTTAATAACAGTAAAAGCATCTGTTCCTGGGAAATCATTAGAAGTTTGCTACTTGAAGCCAGGTGGCCTTAGAGCAGGCCTTTAAACCCAGCATTGAGGAGGAAGACGCAGGCAGAGAAGACTGGGTTTCAGGACAGGCTCCAAAGGTACAGAGAAAACCTGTCGCAAAAAAACAAAAACAAAAAAACAAACAAACAAAAAAAAAAACGAGGAAGCCTACTATTTGAGCCTGGAGATGGTGGTGGCACCTAACTTTAATCTCAGCAACCAATAGGCAGAGAGGTGGGGAATCTCAGTAATTCAAGGTCAGTCTGGTCTACACAATGAGTTCCTTCACAGGCAGGAATACACAGAGAAAACACTATGGGGTGTGTGTGTGTGTGTGTGTGCGGGTGTATGTGTTAATATTTGGAGCTGCTCAAAACCTGTCTTCCCATAAAAAGTCAAATCAAACGATGATTTTATTTAATCCCCTCCCAGATTGTCAAATCATAACATAAAAGACAGCTAGGTTCTAAGAATATTTAGTCATAAGAAAACTTCCTTCAATAATAAACAAAACCAGCGGTGGAAAAACAAAGAACAAATACATTCTCTTTAAAATTGTAAAAAAAAAAAGAATGAAATTAAAGTCTTCCTTAAATTTAATGAAAATAAAGGGACAACGTACTCAAACATGATGAAAGGAAAGTTCATGGCACTAGGTGCCCACTTAAAGAAAACGTAAACAGCATACATTGGGGACTTAACAGCACACCTGAAAGATCAAAAAAAAAAAAAAAACAAGCATATGTGCCAAGAAGGAGTATGAAACTAGAAATAATCAAACTGAGGGCAGAAATAAACAAAATAGAAACAAGGAAAATGGTTCAAAGAATCAATGAAACAAAAAAGTTTGTTCTGGGAGAAAATCAACAAGATAGACAAACCAGTATCCAACAGAGAGAGAACACGCAAATAAATAAGATCAGAAATGAAAAGGGGGGACATAACCACAGACACAGAGAACATTCAAAAAATCATTAGATCTTACTACAAAAGCATGTATGCCACAAAACAGGAAAACGCAAAAGAAATGGACATTTTTTTAGATAAGTATCAAATGAAATTTCGCAAATGGTTGTTACTCATTACAGAACTTGGACGTTTACCTTTCCTCAAATTAACCATAGATAATCTTTGATCATTTATACGAGATACTCGTTTAGATGGAGAACATACAAGTTATACAGCAGTTATTAAAGACATTTTCCATCATGGAAATGCACTCTTTTACTAAAACAGATAATGGACATACTCATATATTTCAAAAGAATTTACTAGGTTGTGTGAATAATATATCATTGCTTATGTTACAGGTATTTACTATAATACAATAGAATAAACTATTATTAAATGTGTGAGTGACACAGTAAAACAAATAAAAAAAATAAAAAAC
The DNA here is from genome assembly GCA_963919715.1 of Microtus obscurus. Lineage (NCBI taxonomy): Eukaryota > Metazoa > Chordata > Mammalia > Rodentia > Cricetidae > Microtus > Microtus obscurus. The sequence continues at coordinate 41,408,782 of CAWTZC010002514.1, forward strand.
AAGGAAGAGGCTTTGGATTATGCACAGCTACAGCTGTGCTAGAACTCACTCTATGGACCAAAGTGATCTTGAACTCAGAATTCAAGTTCATCAGCCTCTGCCTCATAATTGAGATTAAAAGAATGTGTCACCACACCTGGCTTCACTCTTTGCTTTTAATTATTAAGAATTGCATTTAGTGCTGGGTGGTGGTGGTGGTGCATGCCTTTAATCACAGAATTTGGGAAGCAGAGGCAGGCAGGCCGCTGAGTTCCAATTTCTGAGTTCGAATCCCAACTAGTATCCAGAGAAAATTCAAGGACACTCAGGGCTTCACAGGGAAGCCATGTGCTGAAAATACAAAATTTAAAAAGGTAATTGATTTGACTGTGGGACTGTGGATGTGGATGCTGGCACACCAGGCTCCACATGCAGAAGTGAGAGTTGACTGCCTTGTTTCCATCAGAAAACAATAGTTCTCCACACTGGTTCCGTATCACAAAACAATACCTTCCAGCAACAGTTCCCCACACTTGCTCCCTATCAGAAAACCATACCTTCCTGCAAGAGTTCTCCACACTGGCTCCGCATCACAAAACAATACCTTTCGGCAACAGTCCTCCACACTGGCAACGCATCACAAAACATTACCTGATGTTCTAAAAAGCCGGAGAGGTACTGGCGGTGAGGCTGGCAACAAACACTCCGGAGACAAACACGGACCCGTGGCTCCCAGCGCAGGTGCATTTAATAGGAAGAATAAAACGGGGGGGAACAGGTGTGCGAGACACAAGGGAAGGAAAAGGGAAGGGGCCAGGCCTCATGGCTGTCTTTTAAAGGGGGCTGCGGGGGTGTTTGGGAAGGATGACGTCACATCCTGCACGAGAGGATTCTGGGAGTTGTAGTTCTCCACACTGGCTCTTTATCACAAACCTATACATTCCAGCAACAGTTCTCCACACTGGCTCCATATCACAAAACAATACCTTTCTTCAACAGTTCTCCACACTGGCTTCGTATCACTAAACAATACCTTCCTTCAACAGTTCTCCATACTGGCTCCCTAACACAAAACAATATCTTCCTTCAACAGTTCTCCAAACTGGCTCCCTATCACAAAACAATACCTTCTTGCAACAGTTCTCCACACTGGCTCTGTATCACAAAAACAGTTCTCCACACTGGCTCCGCATCACAAAAACAGTTCTCCACACTGGCTCCGCATCACAAAACAATATCTTCCTTCAACAGTTCTCCAAACTCCCTCCATATCACAAAAACAATACCGTGCTTCAACAATGCTAAACACTGGCTCCGTAACACTAAACAATACCTCCCAGCAACAGTTCTCCACACTGGCAACGCATCACAAAACAATACCTGCTTGCAACAGTTCTCCACACTGGCAACGCATCACAAAATAATACCTTTCTGCAACAGTTCCCCACACTGGCAACACATCACTAAACAATACCTTTCTGCAACAGTTCTCCACACTGGCAACGCATCATTAAACACTATCTTCCTACAACAGTTCTCCACACTGGCTCCCTATCAGAACACAATACCTTCCTTCAACAGTTCTCCACACTGTCTCCGCATCACAAAACAATACCTGCCTGCAACAGTTATCCACACTGGCAACGCATCACAAAGCAATAGCTTTCTGCAACAGTTCTCCACACTGGCTCCGCATCACAAAACAACACCTTGCAGCAACATTTTTTTACACTGGAAAAGCATCAGAAAACAATACCTTCCAGCAACAATTTGCACACTGGCAACGCATGACAAAACAATACCTTCATGCAACAGTTCTCAACACTGGCTCCGTATCACAAAAACAGTTCTCCACACTGGCTTCGCTTCACAAAACAATACCTTCCTGCAACAGTTCTCCACACTGGCTCCATATCACCTTCCTGCAACAGTTCTCCACACTGGCTCCATATCACAAAACTATACCTTCCTGCATCAGTTCTCCACACTGGCTCCATATCACAAAACAATATTTCGTTCAACAGTTCTAAAAACTGGGTCCGTAACACTAAACAATACACTCCTGCAACAGTTCTCCACACTGGCTCCGCATCACAAACAATATCTTCCTTCATCAGTTCTCCACACTGGCTCCCTATCAGAACACAATACCTTCCTTCAACAGTTCTCCACACTGGCTCCGCATCACAAAAACAGTTCTCCACACTGGCTCCGCATCACAAAACAATACCTGCCTGCAACAGTTCTCCACACTGGCTACGCATCACAAAAACAGTTCTCCACACTGGCTCCATATCACAAAACAATACCTGCCTGCAAAAGTTCACACTTGCTCCGCATCACAATACACCTTCCTGCAACAGTTCTCCACACTGGCTCCATATCAAAAAACAATACCGTGCTTCAACAGTGCTAAACACTGGCTCCGTAACACTAAACAATATTTCCTGCAACAGTTCTTCACACTGGCTAAGCATCACAAAACAATATCTTCCTTCAACAGTTCTCCACACTAGCTCCGTATTACTAAACGATATCTTCCTGCAACAATTCTCCACACTCGCTCCCGATCACAAAAAATACCTTCCAGCAACAGTTCTCCTCACTGGCAGGGCATCACAAACAATGCCCGCCTGCAACATTTCTCCACACTGGCAACGCATCACTAAACAATACCTTTCTGCAACAGTTCTCCACACTGGCAACGCATCACTAAACAATACCTTTCTGCAACAGTTCTCCACACTGGCAACGCATCACTAAACAATACCTTTCTAAAACAGTTCTCCACACTGGCAACGCATCACTAAACAGTACCTATCTTGACCACTTTTCTACACTGGCTCCTTATCACTAAACAACATCTTCCTGCAAGAGTTTTTTCCACACTGGCTCCACATCACAAAACACTATTTTCCTACAACAGTTGTCCACACTGGCTCCGCATCACAAAACACTATCTTCCTGAAACAGTTTTCCACACTGGCTCCCTATCAGAACACAATACGTTCCTTCAACAGTTCTCCACACTGTCTCCGCATCACAAAACAATACCTGCCTGCAACAGTTCTCCAAACTGGCAACGCATCACAAAGCAATAGCTTTCTGCAACAGTTCTCCACACTGGCAGGGCATCACAAACAATGTCTGCTTGCAACAGTTCTCCACACTGCCAACGCATCACAAAACAATACCTTCCTGCAACAATTCTCCAAACTGGCTCAGCATCACAAAACAATATCTTCCTGCAACAGTTCTCCACACTGGCTCCATATCACAAAACAATATCTTCCTTCAACAGTTCTCCACACTGGCTCCCTATCAGAACACAATACCTTCCTGCAACAGTTTTCCACACTGGCTCTGCATCACAAAACTATACCTTCCTGCAACAGTTCTCCACACTCGCTCCCGATCACAAAACAATACCTTCCTGCAACAGTTCTCCACACTGGCTCTGCATCACAAAACAATACCTTCCTGCAACAGTTCTCCACACTGGCTCCATATCACAAAACAATACCTTCCTGCTACAGTTTTCCACACTGCCTCTGCATCACAAAACAATAACTTCCTGCAAGAGTTCTCCATACTGGCTATGCATCACAAAACAACACCTGCCTGCAAAAGTTCACACATGCTCCGCATCACAAAACAACACCTTCCTGCAACAGTTCTCCACACTGGCGTCATATCACAAAACAATACCTTCCTGCAACAGTTCTTCACACTATCTCCGCATCACAAAACAATACCTACCTGCAACAGTTCTTCACACTGGCTCCCTATCACAAACCTATAATTCCTGCAACAGTTCTCCACACTGGCTCCATATCAAAAAACAATACCGTGCTTCAACAGTGCTAAACACTGGCTCCGTAACACTAAACAATATTTCCTGCAACAGTTCTCCACACTCGCTCCCGATCACAAAACAATACCTTCCTGCAACAGTTCTCCACACTCGCTCCCGATCACAAAAAATACCTTCCAGCAACAGTTCTCCTCACTGGCAGGGCATCACAAACAATGCCCGCCTGCAACATTTCTCCACACTGGCAAGGCATCACAAAACAATAGCTGCTTGCAACAGTTCTCAACACTGGCAACGCATCACAAAGCAATAGCTTTCTGCAACAGTTCTCCACACTGGCAGGGCATCACAAACAATGTCTGCTTGCAACAGTTCTCCACACTGGCAACGCATCACAAAACAATACCTGCCTGCAACAGTTTTCCACACTGGATCCGGATCACAAAACAATACCTTCCTGCAACAATTCTCCAAACTGGCTCAGCATCACAAAACAACACCTTACAGCAACATTTTTTTACACTGGAAAAACATCAGAAAACAATACCTTCCAGCAACAGTTCTCCACACTGGCAATGCATGACAAAACAATACCTTCATGCAACAGTTCTCCACACTGGCTCCGCTTCACAAAACAGTACCTTCCTGCAACAGTTCTCCACACTGGCTCCGCTTCACAAAACAATACCTTCCTGCAACAGTTCTCCACACTGGCTCCGCTTCACAAAACAATACCTTCCTGCAACAGTTCTCCACACTGGCTCCGTAACACTAAACAATACCTTCCTGCAACAGTTTTCCAAACTGGCTCCATATCACAAAACAATATCTTCCTTCAACAGTTCTCCACACTGGCTCCCTATCAGAACACAATACCTTCCTGCAACAGTTTTCCACACTGGCTATATATCACAAAACAATACCTTCCTGCAACAGTTCTCCACACTGGCTCCGTAACACTAAACAATACCTTCCTGAAACAGTTCTCCAAACTGGCTCCGCATCACAAAACAATATCTTCCTGCAACAGTTCTCCACACTGGCTCCATATCAAAAAAAAAATATCTTCCTTCAACAATTCTCCACACTGGCTCCCTATCAGAACACAATACCTTCCTGCAACAGTTTTCCACACTGGCTCTGCATCACAAAACACCTTCCTGCAACAGTTCTCCACACTCGCTCCCGATCACAAAACAATACCTTCCTGCAACAGTTCTACACGCTCGCTCCCGATCACAAAACAATACCTTCCTGCAACAGTTCTACAAGCTCACTCCCGATCACAAAACAATACCTTCCTGCAACAGTTCTACAAGCTCACTCCCGATCACAAAACAATACCTTCCTGCAACAGTTCTCCACACTGGCTCTGCATCACAAAACAATAACTTCCTGCAACAGTTTTCCACACTGGCTCTGCATCACAAAACAATAATTTCCTGCAAAAGTTCACACTGGCTCCGCATCACAAAACAACACCTTCCTGCAACAGTTCTCCACACTGGCTCCATATCACAAATCAATACCTTCCTGCAACAGTTCTCCACACTGGCTCCATATCACAAATCAATACCTTCCAGCAACAATTCTCCTCACTGGCAGGGCATCACAAACAATGCCTGCCTGCAACATTTCTCCACACTGGCAAGGCATCACAAAACAATAGCTGCTTGCAACAGTTCTACACACTGGCAACGCATCACTAAACAATACCTTTCTGCAACAGTTCTCCACAGTGGCAACGCATCACTAAACAATACCTTTCTGCAACAGTTCTCCACACTCGCTCCCGATCACAAAAAATACCTTCCAGCAACAATTCACCTCACCGGCAGGGCATCACAAACAATGCCTGGCCTGCAACATTTCTCCACAGTGGCAAGGCATCACAAAACAATAGCTGCTTGCAACAGTTCTACACACTGGCAACGCATAACTAAACAATACCTTTCTGCAACAGTTCTCCACACTGGCTCCTCCAGCAACAGTTCTCCTCACTGGCAGGGCATCACAAACAATGCCTGCCTGCAACATTTCTCCACACTGGCAAGGCATCACAAAACAATAGCTGCTTGCAACAGTTCTACACACTGGCAACGCATCACTAAACAATACCTTTCTGCAACAGTTCTCCACACTGGCAACGCATCACTAAACAAAACCTTTCTGCAACAGTTCTCCACACTGGCAACGCATCACTAAACAAAACCTTTCTGCAACAGTTCTCCACACTGGCAACGCATCACTAAACAACAACTTCCTGCAACAGTTTTCCACACTGGCTCCAAATCACAAAACACTATCTTCCTGCAACAGTTTTCCACACTGGCTCCAAATCACAAAACACTATCTTCCTGCAACAGTTTTCCACACTGGCTCCAAATCACAAAACACTATCTTCCTGCAACAGTTTTCCACACTGGCTCCAAATCACAAAACACTATCTTCCTGCAACAGTTTTCCACACTGGCTCCCTATCAGAACACAATACCTTCCTTCAAAAGTTCTCCACACTGTCTCAGCATCGCAAAACGTTCTCCACACTCGCTCCTGATCACAATACAATACCTTCCTGCAACAGTTCTCCACACTGGCTCTGCATCACAAAACAATAACTTCCTGCAACAGTTCTCCACACTGGCTCTGCATCACAAAACAATAACTTCCTGCAAAAGTTCACACTGGCTCCGCATCACAAAACAACACCTTCCTGCAACATTTCTTCACACTATCTCCGCATCACAAAACAATACCTTCCTGCAACAGTTCTCCACACTGGCTCCATATCACAAATCAATACCTTCCTGCAACAGTTCTCCACACTGGCAGGGCATCACAAACAATGTCTGCTTGCAACAGTTCTCCACACTGGCAACGCATCACAAAACAATACCTGCCTGCAACAGTTTTCCACACTGGATCCGGATCACAAAACAATACCTTCCTGCAACAATTCTCCAAACTGGCTCAGCATCACAAAACAACACCTTACAGCAACATTTTTTTACACTGGAAAAACATCAGAAAACAATACCTTCCAGCAACAGTTCTCCACACTGGCAATGCATGACAAAACAATACCTTCATGCAACAGTTCTCCACACTGGCTCCGCTTCACAAAACAGTACCTTCCTGCAACAGTTCTCCACACTGGCTCCGCTTCACAAAACAATACCTTCCTGCAACAGTTCTCCACACTGGCTCCGTAACACTAAACAATACCTTCCTGCAACAGTTTTCCAAACTGGCTCCATATCACAAAACAATATCTTCCTTCAACAGTTCTCCACACTGGCTCCCTATCAGAACACAATACCTTCCTGCAACAGTTTTCCACACTGGCTATATATCACAAAACAATACCTTCCTGCAACAGTTCTCCACACTGGCTCCGTAACACTAAACAATACCTTCCTGAAACAGTTCTCCAAACTGGCTCCGCATCGCAAAACAATATCTTCCTGCAACAGTTCTCCACACTGGCTCCATATCACAAAACAATATCTTCCTTCAACAATTCTCCACACTGGCTCCCTATCAGAACACAATACCTTCCTGCAACAGTTTTCCACACTGGCTCTGAATCACAAAACACCTTCCTGCAACAGTTCTCCACACTCGCTCCCGATCACAAAACAATACCTTCCTGCAACAGTTCTACAAGCTCGCTCCCGATCACAAAACAATACCTTCCTGCAACAGTTCTCCACACTGGCTCTGCATCACAAAACAATAACTTCCTGCAACAGTTTTCCACACTGGCTCTGCATCACAAAACAATAATTTCCTGCAAAAGTTCACACTGGCTCCGCATCACAAAACAACACCTTCCTGCAACAGTTCTCCACACTGGCTCCATATCACAAATCAATACCTTCCTGCAACAGTTCTCCACACTGGCTCCATATCACAAATCAATACCTTCCAGCAACAGTTCTCCTCACTGGCAGGGCATCACAAACAATGCCTTCCTGCAACAGTTCTCCACACTGGCAAGGCATCACAAAACAATAGCTGCTTGCAACAGTTCTCCACAGTGGCAACGCATCACTAAACAAATCCTTTCTGCAACAGTTCTCCACACTGGCAACGCATCACTAAACAATACCTTTCTTGACCAGTTTTCCACACTAGCTCCGTATTACTAAACGATACCTTCCTGCAACAGTTCTCCACACTGGATCCGGATCACAAAACAATACCTTCCTGCAACAGTTCTCCACACTCGCTCCCGATCACAAAAAATACCTTCCAGCAACAATTCACCTCACCGGCAGGGCATCACAAACAATGCCTGGCCTGCAACATTTCTCCACAGTGGCAAGGCATCACAAAACAATAGCTGCTTGCAACAGTTCTACACACTGGCAACGCATCACTAAACAATACCTTTCTGCAACAGTTCTCCACACTGGCAACGCATCACTAAACAAAACCTTTCTGCAACAGTTCTCCACACTGGAAACGCATCACTAAACAATACCTTTCTGCAACAGTTCTCCACACTGGCAACGCATCACTAAACAACAACTTCCTGCAACAGTTTTCCACACTGGCTCCAAATCACAAAACACTATCTTCCTGCAACAGTTTTCCACACTGGCTCCAAATCATAAAACACTATCTTCCTGCAACAGTTTTCCACACTGGCTCCAAATCACAAAACACTATCTTCCTGCAACAGTTTTCCACACTGGCTCCAAATCACAAAACACTATCTTCCTGCAACAGTTTTCCACACTGGCTCCCCATCAAAAACACTATCTTCCTGCAACAGTTTTCCACACTGGCTCCCTATCAGAACACAATACCTTCCTTCAAAAGTTCTCCACACTGTCTCAGCATCGCAAAACGTTCTCCACACTCGCTCCTGATCACAAAACAATACCTTCCTGCAACAGTTCTCCACACTGGCTCTGCATCACAAAACAATAAATTCCTGCAACAGTTCTCCACACTGGCTCTGCATCACAAAACAATAACTTCCTGCAAAAGTTCACACTTGGCTCCGCATCACAAAACAACACCTTCCTGCAACATTTCTTCACACTATCTCCGCATCACAAAACAATACCTTCCTGCAACAGTTCTCCACACTGGCTCCATATCACAAATCAATACCTTCCTGCAACAGTTCTCCACACTGGCAGGGCATCACAAACAATGTCTGCTTGCAACAGTTCTCCACACTGGCAACGCATCACAAAACAATACCTGCCTGCAACAGTTTTCCACACTGGATCCGGATCACAAAACAATACCTTCCTGCAACAATTCTCCAAACTGGCTCAGCATCACAAAACAACACCTTACAGCAACATTTTTTTACACTGGAAAAACATCAGAAAACAATACCTTCCAGCAACAGTTCTCCACACTGGCAATGCATGACAAAACAATACCTTCATGCAACAGTTCTCCACACTGGCTCCGCTTCACAAAACAGTACCTTCCTGCAACAGTTCTCCACACTGGCTCCGCTTCACAAAACAATACCTTCCTGCAACAGTTCTCCACACTGGCTCCGTAACACTAAACAATACCTTCCTGCAACAATTTTCCAAACTGGCTCCATATCACAAAACAATATCTTCCTTCAACAGTTCTCCACACTGGCTCCCTATCAGAACACAATACCTTCCTGCAACAGTTTTCCACACTGGCTATATATCACAAAACAATACCTTCCTGCAACAGTTCTCCACACTGGCTCCGTAACACTAAACAATACCTTCCTGAAACAGTTCTCCAAACTGGCTCCGCATCACAAAACAATATCTTCCTGCAACAGTTCTCCACACTGGCTCCATATCACAAAACAATATCTTCCTTCAACAATTCTCCACACTGGCTCCCTATCAGAACACAATACCTTCCTGCAACAGTTTTCCACACTGGCTCTGCATCACAAAACACCTTCCTGCAACAGTTGTCCACACTCGCTCCCGATCACAAAACAATACCTTCCTGCAACAGTTCTACACGCTCGCTCCCGATCACAAAACAATACCTTCCTGCAACAGTTCTACAAGCTCACTCCCGATCACAAAACAATACCTTCCTGCAACAGTTCTCCACACTGGCTCTGCATCACAAAACAATAACTTCCTGCAACAGTTTTCCACACTGGCTCTGCATCACAAAACAATAATTTCCTGCAAAAGTTCACACTGGCTCCGCATCACAAAACAACACCTTCCTGCAACAGTTCTCCACACTGGCTCCATATCACAAATCAATACCTTCCAGCAACAGTTCTCCTCACTGGCAGGGCATCACAAACAATGCCTTCCTGCAACAGTTCTCCACACTGGCAAGGCATCACAAAACAATAGCTGCTTGCAACAGTTCTCCACAGTGGCAACGCATCACTAAACAAATCCTTTCTGCAACAGTTCTCCACACTGGCAACGCATCACTAAACAATACCTTTCTTGACCAGTTTTCCACACTAGCTCCGTATTACTAAACGATACCTTCCTGCAACAGTTCTCCACACTGGATCCGGATCACAAAACAATACCTTCCTGCAACAGTTCTCCACACTCGCTCCCGATCACAAAAAATACCTTCCAGCAACAATTCACCTCACCGGCAGGGCATCACAAACAATGCCTGGCCTGCAACATTTCTCCACAGTGGCAAGGCATCACAAAACAATAGCTGCTTGCAACAGTTCTACACACTGGCAACGCATCACTAAACAATACCTTTCTGCAACAGTTCTCCACACTGGCAACGCATCACTAAACAAAACCTTTCTGCAACAGTTCTCCACACTGGAAACGCATCACTAAACAATACCTTTCTGCAACAGTTCTCCACACTGGAAACGCATCACTAAACAACAACTTCCTGCAACAGTTTTCCACACTGGCTCCAAATCACAAAACACTATCTTCCTGCAACAGTTTTCCACACTGGCTCCAAATCACAAAACACTATCTTCCTGCAACAGTTTTCCACACTGGCTCCAAATCACAAAACACTATCTTCCTGCAACAGTTTTCCACACTGGCTCCCTATCAGAACACAATACCTTCCTTCAAAAGTTCTCCACACTGTCTAGCATCGCAAAACGTTCTCCACACTCGCTCCTGATCACAAAACAATACCTTCCTGCAACAGTTCTCCACACTGGCTCTGCATCACAAAACAATAACTTCCTGCAACAGTTCTCCACACTGGCTCTGCATCACAAAACAATAACTTCCTGCAAAAGTTCACACTGGCTCCGCATCACAAAACAACACATTCCTGCAACATTTCTTCACACTATCTCCGCATCACAAAACAATACCTTCCTGCAACAGTTCTCCACACTGGCTCCATATCACAAATCAATACCTTCCTGCAACAGTTCTCCACACTGGCAGGGCATCACAAACAATGTCTGCTTGCAACAGTTCTCCACACTGGCAACGCATCACAAAACAATACCTGCCTGCAACAGTTTTCCACACTGGATCCGGATCACAAAACAATACCTTCCTGCAACAATTCTCCAAACTGGCTCAGCATCACAAAACAACACCTTACAGCAACATTTTTTTACACTGGAAAAACATCAGAAAACAATACCTTCCAGCAACAGTTCTCCACACTGGCAATGCATGACAAAACAATACCTTCATGCAACAGTTCTCCACACTGGCTCCGCTTCACAAAACAGTACCTTCCTGCAACAGTTCTCCACACTGGCTCCGCTTCACAAAACAATACCTTCCTGCAACAGTTCTCCACACTGGCTCCGTAACACTAAACAATACCTTCCTGCAACAGTTTTCCAAACTGGCTCCATATCACAAAACAATATCTTCCTTCAACAGTTCTCCACACTGGCTCCCTATCAGAACACAATACCTTCCTGCAACAGTTTTCCACACTGGCTATATATCACAAAACAATACCTTCCTGCAACAGTTCTCCACACTGGCTCCGTAACACTAAACAATACCTTCCTGAAACAGTTCTCCAAACTGGCTCCGCATCACAAAACAATATCTTCCTGCAACAGTTCTCCACACTGGCTCCATATCACAAAACAATATCTTCCTTCAACAATTCTCCACACTGGCTCCCTATCAGAACACAATACCTTCCTGCAACAGTTTTCCACACTGGCTCTGCATCACAAAACACCTTCCTGCAACAGTTCTCCACACTCGCTCCCGATCACAAAACAATACCTTCCTGCAACAGTTCTACACGCTCGCTCCCGATCACAAAACAATACCTTCCTGCAACAGTTCTCCACACTGGCTCTGCATCACAAAACAATAACTTCCTGCAACAGTTTTCCACACTGGCTCTGCATCACAAAACAATAATTTCCTGCAAAAGTTCACACTGGCTCCGCATCACAAAACAACACCTTCCTGCAACAGTTCTCCACACTGGCTCCATATCACAAATCAATACCTTCCTGCAACAGTTCTCCACACTGGCTCCATATCACAAATCAATACCTTCCAGCAACAGTTCTCCTCACTGGCAGGGCATCACAAACAATGCCTTCCTGCAACAGTTCTCCACACTGGCAAGGCATCACAAAACAATAGCTGCTTGCAACAGTTCTCCACAGTGGCAACGCATCACTAAACAAATCCTTTCTGCAACAGTTCTCCACACTGGCAACGCATCACTAAACAATACCTTTCTTGACCAGTTTTCCACACTAGCTCCGTATTACTAAACGATACCTTCCTGCAACAGTTCTCCACACTGGATCCGGATCACAAAACAATACCTTCCTGCAACAGTTCTCCACACTCGCTCCCGATCACAAAAAATACCTTCCAGCAACAATTCACCTCACCGGCAGGGCATCACAAACAATGCCTGGCCTGCAACATTTCTCCACAGTGGCAAGGCATCACAAAACAATAGCTGCTTGCAACAGTTCTACACACTGGCAACGCATCACTAAACAATACCTTTCTGCAACAGTTCTCCACAGTGGCAACGCATCACTAAACAATACCTTTCTGCAACAGTTCTCCACACTCGCTCCCGATCACAAAAAATACCTTCCAGCAACAATTCACCTCACCGGCAGGGCATCACAAACAATGCCTTCCTGCAACATTTCTCCACACTGGCAAGGCATCACAAAACAATAGCTGCTTGCAACAGTTCTCCACACTGGCAACGCATCACTAAAAAATACCTTTCTGCAACAGTTCTCCACACTGGCTCTGCATCACAAAACAATAACTTCCTACAACAGTTTTCCACACTGGCTCCCAATCAGAACACAATACCTTCCTTCAAAAGTTCTCCACACTGTGTCAGCATCGCAAAACGTTCTCCACACTCGCTCCTGATCACAAAACAATACCTTCCTGCAACAGTTCTCCACACTGGCTCTGCATCACAAAACAATAACTTCCTGCAACAGTTCTCCACACTGGCTCTGCATCACAAAACAATAACTTCCTGCAACAGTTCTCCACACTGGCTCTGCATCACAAAACAATACCTTCCTGCAACAGTTCTCCACACTGGCTCTGCATCACAAAACAATAACTTCCTGCAACAGTTCTCCACACTGGCTCTGCATCACAAAACAATAACTTCCTGCAAAAGTTCACACTGGCTCCGCATCACAAAACAACACCTTCCTGCAACATTTCTTCACACTATCTCCGCATCACAAAACAATACCTTCCTGCAACAGTTCTCCACACTGGCTCCATATCACAAATCAATACCTTCCTGCAACAGTTCTCCACACTGGCTCCATATCACAAATCAATACCTTCCTGCAACAGTTCTTCACACTATCTCCGCATCACAAAACAATACCTTCCTGCAACAGTTCTAAACACTGGCTCCATATCACAAATCAATACCTTCCAGCAACAGTTCTCCTCACTGACAGGGCATCACAAACAGTGCCTGCCTGCAACATTTCTCCACACTGGCAACGCATCTCAAAACAATAGCTGCTTGCAACAATTCTCCACACTGGCAACGCATCACTAAACAATACCTTTCTTGACCAGTTTTCCACACTAGCTCCGTATTACTAAACGATACCTTCCTGCAACAGTTCTCCACAGTCGCTCCCGATCACAAAACAATACCTTCCTGCAACAGTTCTCCACACTCGCTCCCGATCACAAAACAATACCTTCCTGCAACAGTTCTCCACACTCGCTCCCGATCACAAAAAATACCTTCCAGCAACAATTCACCTCACTGGCAGAGCATCACAAACAATGCCTGCCTGCAACATTTCTCCACACTGGCAAGGCATCACAAAACAATAGCTGCTTGCAACAGTTCTCCACAGTGGCAACGCATCACTAAAAAATACCTTTCTGCAACAGTTCTCCACACTGGCCACGCATCAATAAACAACAACTTCCTGCAACAGTTTTCCACACTGGCTCCACATCACAAAACACTATCTTCCTGCAACAGTTTTCCACACTGGCTCCACATCAAAAACACTATCTTCCTGCAACAGTTTTCCACACTGGCTCCCTATCAGAACACAATACCTTCCTTCAAAAGTTCTCCACACTGTCTCAGCATCGGAATACAATACCTGCCTGCAACAGTTTTCCACACTGGCTCCGGATCACAAAACAATACCTTCCTGCAACAATTCTCCACAATGGCTCCGCATCACAAAACAACACCTTTCTGCAATATTTTTTTACACTGGAAAAGCATCAGAAAACAATACCTTCCAGCAACAGTTCTCCACACTGGCAACGCAAGACAAAACAATACCTTCATGCAACAGTTCTCAACACTGGCTCCGTATCACAAAAACAGTTCTCCACACTGGCTCCGCTTCACAAAACAATACCTGCCTGCAACAGTTCTCCACACTGGCAACGCATCACTAAACAATACCTTTCTGCAACAGTTCTCCACACTAGCAACGCATCACTAAACAACAACTTCCTGCAACAGTTTTCCACACTGGCTCCACATCACAAAACACTATCTTCCTGCAACAGTTTTCCACACTGGCTCCCTATCAGAACACAATACCTTCCTTCAAAAGTTCTCCACACTGTCTCAGCATCGCAAAACGTTCTCCACACTCGCTCCTGATCACAAAACAATACCTTCCTGCAACAGTTCTCCACACTGGCTCTGCATCACAAAACAATAACTTCCTGCAACAGTTCTCCACACTGGCTCTGCATCACAAAACAATAACTTCCTGCAAAAGTTCACACTGGCTCCGCATCACAAAACAACACCTTCCTTCAACATTTCTTCACACTATCTCCGCATCACAAAACAATACCTTCCTGCAACAGTTCTCCACACTGGCTCCATATCACAAATCAATACCTTCCTGCAACAGTTCTCCACACTGGCAGGGCATCACAAACAATGTCTGCTTGCAACAGTTCTCCACACTGGCAACGCATCACAAAACAATACCTGCCTGCAACAGTTTTCCACACTGGATCCGGATCACAAAACAATACCTTCCTGCAACAATTCTCCAAACTGGCTCAGCATCACAAAACAACACCTTACAGCAACATTTTTTTACACTGGAAAAACATCAGAAAACAATACCTTCCAGCAACAGTTCTCCACACTGGCAATGCATGACAAAACAATACCTTCATGCAACAGTTCTCCACACTGGCTCCGCTTCACAAAACAGTACCTTCCTGCAACAGTTCTCCACACTGGCTCCGCTTCACAAAACAATACCTTCCTGCAACAGTTCTCCACACTGGCTCCGTAACACTAAACAATACCTTCCTGCAACAGTTTTCCAAACTGGCTCCATATCACAAAACAATATCTTCCTTCAACAGTTCTCCACACTGGCTCCCTATCAGAACACAATACCTTCCTGCAACAGTTTTCCACACTGGCTATATATCACAAAACAATACCTTCCTGCAACAGTTCTCCACACTGGCTCCGTAACACTAAACAATACCTTCCTGAAACAGTTCTCCAAACTGGCTCCGCATCACAAAACAATATCTTCCTTCAACAATTCTCCACACTGGCTCCCTATCAGAACACAATACCTTCCTGCAACAGTTTTCCACACTGGCTCTGCATCACAAAACACCTTCCTGCAACAGTTCTCCACACTCGCTCCCGATCACAAAACAATACCTTCCTGCAACAGTTCTACACGCTCGCTCCCGATCACAAAACAATACCTTCCTGCAACAGTTCTACACGCTCACTCCCAATCACAAAACAATACCTTCCTGCAACAGTTCTACACGCTCGCTCCCGATCACAAAACAATACCTTCCTGCAACAGTTCTCCACACTGGCTCTGCATCACAAAACAATAACTTCCTGCAACAGTTTTCCACACTGGCTCTGCATCACAAAACAATAATTTCCTGCAAAAGTTCACACTGGCTCCGCATCACAAAACAACACCTTCCTGCAACAGTTCTCCACACTGGCTCCATATCACAAATCAATACCTTCCTGCAACAGTTCTCCACACTGGCTCCATATCACAAATCAATACCTTCCAGCAACAGTTCTCCTCACTGGCAGGGCATCACAAACAATGCCTTCCTGCAACAGTTCTCCACACTGGCAAGGCATCACAAAACAATAGCTGCTTGCAACAGTTCTCCACAGTGGCAACGCATCACTAAACAAATCCTTTCTGCAACAGTTCTCCACACTGGCAACGCATCACTAAACAATACCTTTCTTGACCAGTTTTCCACACTAGCTCCGTATTACTAAACGATACCTTCCTGCAACAGTTCTCCACACTGGATCCGGATCACAAAACAATACCTTCCTGCAACAGTTCTCCACACTCGCTCCCGATCACAAAAAATACCTTCCAGCAACAATTCACCTCACCGGCAGGGCATCACAAACAATGCCTGGCCTGCAACATTTCTCCACAGTGGCAAGGCATCACAAAACAATAGCTGCTTGCAACAGTTCTACACACTGGCAACGCATCACTAAACAATACCTTTCTGCAACAGTTCTCCACAGTGGCAACGCATCACTAAACAATACCTTTCTGCAACAGTTCTCCACACTCGCTCCCGATCACAAAAAATACCTTCCAGCAACAATTCACCTCACCGGCAGGGCATCACAAACAATGCCTTCCTGCAACATTTCTCCACACTGGCAAGGCATCACAAAACAATAGCTGCTTGCAACAGTTCTCCACAGTGGCAACGCATCACTAAAAAATACCTTTCTGCAACAGTTCTCCACACTGGCTCTGCATCACAAAACAATAACTTCCTACAACAGTTTTCCACACTGGCTCCCTATCAGAACACAATACCTTCCTTCAAAAGTTCTCCACACTGTCTCAGCATCGCAAAACGTTCTCCACACTCGCTCCTGATCACAAAACAATACCTTCCTGCAACAGTTCTCCACACTGGCTCTGCATCACAAAACAATAACTTCCTGCAACAGTTCTCCACACTGGCTCTGCATCACAAAACAATAACTTCCTGCAACAGTTCTCCACACTGGCTCTGCATCACAAAACAATAACTTCCTGCAACAGTTCTCCACACTGGCTCTGCATCACAAAACAATAACTTCCTGCAACAGTTCTCCACACTGGCTCTGCATCACAAAACAATAACTTCCTGCAACAGTTCTCCACACTGGCTCTGCATCACAAAACAATAACTTCCTGCAAAAGTTCACACTGGCTCCGCATCATAAAACAACACCTTCCTGCAACATTTCTTCACACTATCTCCGCATCACAAAACAATACCTTCCTGCAACAGTTCTCCACACTGGCTCCATATCACAAATCAATACCTTCCTGCAACAGTTCTCCACACTGGCAAGGCATCACAAAACAATAGCTGCTTGCAACAGTTCTCCACAGTGGCAACGCATCACTAAAAAATACCTTTCTGCAACAGTTCTCCACACTGGCCACGCATCAATAAACAACAACTTCCTGCAACAGTTTTCCACACTGGCTCCACATCACAAAACACTATCTTCCTGCAACAGTTTTCCACACTGGCTCCACATCAAAAACACTATCTTCCTGCAACAGTTTTCCACACTGGCTCCCTATCAGAACACAATACCTTCCTTCAAAAGTTCTCCACACTGTCTCAGCATCGGAAACAATACCTGCCTGCAACAGTTCTCCACACTGGCTCCGGATCACAAAACAATACCTTCCTGCAACAGTTCTCCACACTGGCTCCTGGCTCCATCACAAAACAATACCTTCCTGCAACAGTTCTCCACACTGGCATCTGCATCACAAAACAATACCTTCCTGCAATAGTTCTCCACACTGTCTCAGCATCGAAAGTTTGCTCCTGATCACAAAACAATACCTTCCTGCAACAGTTCTCCACACTGGCTCTGCATCACAAAACAATAACTTCCTGCAACAGTTCTCCACACTGGCTCCGCATCACAAAACAATACCTTCCTGCAATAGTTCTACACACTCGCTCCTGATCACAAAACAATACCTTCCTGCAACAGTTCTCCACACTGGCTCTGCATCACAAAACAATAACTTCCTGCAAAAGTTTCACACTGGCTCCGCATCACAAATCAATACCTTCCTGCAACAGTTCTTCACACTATCTCCGCATCACAAAACAATACCTTCCTGCAACAGTTCTAAACACTGGCTCCATATCACAAATCAATACCTTCCTGCAACAGTTCTCCACACTGGCTCCATATCACAAATCAATACCTTCCAGCAACAGTTCTCCACACTATCTCCATATCACAAATCAATACCTTCCAGCAACAGTTCTCCTCACTGGCAGGGCATCACAAACAATGCCTGCCTGAAACATTTCTCCACACTGGCAAGGCATCACAAAACAATAGCTGCTTGCAATAGTTCTCCACACTGGCAACGCATAACTAAACAATACCTTTCTTGACCAGTTTTCCACACTAGCTCCGTATTACTAAACGATACCTTCCTGCAACAGTTCTCCACACTCGCTCCCGATCACAAAACAATACCTTCCTGCAACAGTTCTCCACACTCGCTCCCGATCACAAAAAATAACTTCCAGCAACAATTCACGTCACTGGCAGGGCATCACAAACAATGCCTGCCTGCAACATTTCTCCACACTGGCAAGGCATCACAAAACAATAGCTGCTTGCAACAGTTCTCCACAGTGGCAACGCATCACTAAAAAATACCTTTCTGCAACAGTTCTCCACACTGGCAACGCATCAAAAACACTATCTTCCTGCAACAGTTCTCCACACTGGCTCCATATCACAAAACAATATCTTCCTTCAACAATTCTCCACACTGGCTACCTATCAGAACACAATACGTTCCTGCAACAGTTTTCCACACTGGCTCTGCATCACAAAACAATAACTTCCTGCAACAGTTCTCCACACTGGCTCTGCATCACAAAACAATAACTTCCTGCAACAGTTCTCCACACTGGCTCTGCATCACAAAACAATAACTTCCTGCAAAAGTTCACACTGGCTCCGCATCACAAAACAACACCTTCCTGCAACAGTTCTTCACACTATCTCCGCATCACAAAACAATACCTTCCTGCAACAGTTCTTCACACTATCTCCGCATCACAAAACAATACCTTCCTGCAACAGTTCTTCACACTATCTCCGCATCACAAAACAATACCTTCCTGCAACAGTTCTCCACACTGGCTCCATATCACAAATCAATACCTTCCAGCAACAGTTCTCCTCACTGGCAGGGCATCACAAACAATGCCTGCCTGCAACATTTCTCCACACTGGCAAGGCATCACAAAACAATAGCTGCTTGCAACAGTTCTCCACACTGGCAACGCATCACTAAACAATACCTTTCTTGACCAGTTTTCCACACTAGCTCCGTATTACTAAAAGATACCTTCCTGCAACAGTTCTCCACACTCGCTCCTGATCACAAAACAATACCTTCCTGCAACAGTTCTCCACACTCGCTCCCGATCACAAAACAATACCTTCCTGCAACAGTTCTCCACACTCGCTCCTCATCACAAAACAATACCTTCCTGCAACAGTTCTACACACTCGCTCCTCATCACAAAACAATACCTTCCTGCAACAGTTCTACACACTCGCTCCTGATCACAAAACAATACCTTCCTGCAACAGTTCTCCACACTGGCTCTGCATCACAAAACAATAACTTCCTGCAACTGTTCTCCACACTGGCTCTGCATCACAAAACAATAACTTCCTGCAACAGTTCTTCACACTATCTCCGCATCACAAAACAATAACTTCCTGCAACAGTTCTCCACACTGGCTCTGCATCACAAAACAATAACTTCCTGCAACAGTTCTTCACACTATCTCCGCATCACAAAACAATACCTTCCTGCAACAGTTCTAAACACTGGCTCCATATCACAAATCAATACCTTCCTGCAACAGTTCTCCACACTGGCTCCATATCACAAATCAATACCTTCCAGCAACAGTTCTCCTCACTGGCAGGGCATCACAAACAATGCCTGCCTGCAACATTTCTCCACACTGGCAAGGCATCACAAAACAATAGCTGCTTGCAACAGTTCTCCACAGTGGCAACGCATCACTAAACAAATCCTTTCTGCAACAGTTCTCCACACTGGCAACGCATCACTAAACAATACCTTTCTTGATCAGTTTTCCACACTAGCTCCGTATTACTAAACGATACCTTCCTGCAACAGTTCTCCACACTCGCTCCCGATCACAAAAAATACCTTCCAGCAACAATTCACCTCACCAGCAGGGCATCACAAACAATGCCTGCCTGAAACATTTCTCCACACTGGCAAGGCATCACAAAACAATAGCTGCTTGCAACAGTTCTCCACAGTGGCAACGCATCACTAAACAAATCCTTTCTGCAACAGTTCTCCACACTGGCAACGCATCACTAAACAATACCTTTCTTGACCAGTTTTCCACACTAGCTCCGTATTACTAAACGATACCTTCCTGCAACAGTTCTCCACACTGGATCCGGATCACAAAACAATACCTGCCTGGAACAGTTCTCCACACTCGCTCCCGATCACAAAACAATACCTTCCTGCAACAGTTCTCCACACTCGCTCCCGATCACAAAAAATACCTTCCAGCAACAATTCACCTCACCGGCAGGGCATCACAAAACATGCCTGCCTGCAACATTTCTCCACACTGGCAAGGCATCACAAAACAATAGCTGCTTGCAACAGTTCTACACACTGGCAACGCATCACTAAACAATACCTTTCTGCAACAGTTCTCCACACTGGCAACGCATCACTAAACAACAACTTTCTGCAACAGTTTTCCACACTGGCTCCACATCACAAAACACTATCTTCCTGCAACAGTTTTCCACACTGGCTCCCCATCCAAAACACTATCTTCCTGCAACAGTTTTCCACACTGGCTCCCTATCAGAACACAATACCTTCCTTCAAAAGTTCTCCACACTGTCATAGCATCGCAAAACGTTCTCCACACTCGCTCCCGATCACAAAACAATACCTTCCTGCAACAGTTCTACACACTCACTCCTGATCACAAAACAATACCTTCCTGCAACAGTTCTACACACTCGCTCCTGATCATAAAACAATACCTTCCTGCAACAGTTCTACACACTCGCTCCCGATCACAAAAAATACCTTCCAGCAACAATTCACCTCACTGGCAGGGCATCACAAACAATGCCTGCCTGCAACATTTCTCCGCACTGGCAAGGCATCACAAAACAATAGCTGCTTGCAACAGTTCTCCACAGTGGCAACGCATCACTAAACAATACCTTTCTGCAACAGTTCTCCACACTGGCTCCACATCACAAAACAATACCTGCCTGCAAGAGTTCTCCAAACTGGCTCCATATCACAAAACAATACCTGTCTGCAAAAGTTCTATACACTTGCTCCGCATCACAAAACAACACCTTCCTGCAACAGTTCTCCACACTGGCTCCACATCACAAAACAATACCTTCCTGCAACAGTTCTTCACACTCCCTCCCTATCACAAACCTATAACTTCCTGCAACAGTTCTCCACACTGGCTCCATATCAAAACACAATACCATGCTTCAACAGTGCTGAACACTGGCTCCGTAACAATAAACAATATTTCCTGCAACAGTTCTTCACACTGGCTCCGCATCACAAAACAATATCTTCCTTCAACAGTTCTCCACACTCGCTCCCGATCACAAAACGATACCTTCCTGCAACAGTTCTCCTCACTGGCAGGGCATCACAAACAATGCCTGCCTGCAACATTTCTCCACACTGGCAAGGCATCACAAAACAATAGCTGCTTGCAACAGTTCCCCACAGTGGCAACGCATCACTAAACAATACCTTTCTGCAACAGTTCTCCACACTGGCTCCACATCACAAAACAATACCTGCCTGCAAGAGTTCTCCACACTGGCTCCATATCACAAAACAATACCTTCCTGCAACAGTTCTCCTAACTGGCAGGGCATCACAAACAATGCCTGCCTGCAACATTTTTCCACACTGGTAAGGCATCACAAAACAATAGCTGCTTGCAACTTTCTGCAACAGTTTTCCACACTGGCTCCGCATCACAGAACAATATCTTCCTGCAACAGTTTTCCACACTGGCTCCCTATCAGAACACAATACCTTCCTTCAACAGTTCTCCACACTGTCTCCGCAATACAAAACAATACCTGCCTGCAACAGTTCTCCACACTGGCAGGGCATCACAAACAATGCCTGCCTGCAACAGTTCTCCACACTGGCAGGGCATCACATACAATGCCTGCCTGCAACAGTTCTCCACACTGGCAGGGCATCACATACAATGCCTGGCTGCAACAGTTCTCCACACTTTCAACGCATCACAAAACAATAACTGCCTGCAACAATTTTCCACACTTTATCCGGATCACAAAACAATACCTTCCTGCAACAATTCTCCAAACTGGCTCAGCATCACAAAACAACACCTTCCAGCAACATTTTTTTACACTGGAAAAGCATCAGAAAACAATACCTTTCAGCAACAGTTCTCCACACTGGCTCCATATCACAAAACAATACCTTCCTGCAACAGTTTTTCACACTATCTCCGCATCACAAAACAATACCTACCTACAACAGTTCTCCACACTGTCTCCATATCACAAAACAATACCTTCCTGCAACAGTTCTCCACACTGGCTACATATCAAAAAACAATACAGTGCTTCAACAGTGCTAAACACTGGCTCCGTAACAATAAACAATATTTCCTGCAACAGTTCTCCACACTCGCTCCCGATCGCAAAACAATACCTTCCCGCAACAGTTCTCCACACTCGCTCCCGATCACGAAACAATACCTTCCTGCAACAGTTCTCCTCACTGCCAGGGCATCACAAACAATGCCTGCCTGCAACATTTTTCCACACTGGCAAGGCATCACAAAACAATAGCTGCTTGCAACAGTTCTCCACACTGGCAACGCATCACTAAACAATACCTTTCTGCAACAGTTCTCCACACTGGCAAGGCATCACAAAACAATAGCTGCTTGCAACAGTTCTCCACACTGGCAACGCATCACTAAACAATACCTTTCTGCAACAGTTCTCCACACTGGCAAGGCATCACAAAACAATAGCTGCTTGCAACAGTTCTCCACACTGGCAACGCATCACTAAACAAAACCTTTCTGCAACAGTTCTCCACATTGGCAACTCATCACTAAACAACAACTTCCTGCAAGTTTTCCACACTGGCTCCACATCACAAAACACTATCTTCCTGCAACAGTTTTCCACACTGGCTCCACATCACAAAACACTATCTTCCTGCAACAGTTTTCCACACTGGCTCCCTATCAGAACACAATACCTTCCTTCCAAAGTTCTCCACACTGTCTCAGCATCGCAAAACAATACCTGCCTGCAACAGTTTTCCACACTGGCTCCGGATCACAAAACAATACCTTCCTGCAACAATTCTCCACAATGGCTCCGCATCACAAAACAACACCTTCCTGCAATATTTTTTACACTGGAAAAGCATCAGAAAACAATACCTTTCAGCAACAGTTCTCCACACTGGCAACGCATGACAAAACAATACCTTCATGCAAGAAAACTATACCTTCCTGCAACAGTTCTCCACACTGGCTCTGCAACACAAAACAATAAATTCCTGCAAGAGTTCTCCACACTGGCTCCATATCACAAAACAATACCTTCCTGCAACAGTTCTCCACACTGGCTCCATATCACAAAACAATACCTGCCAGCAACAGTTACCCACACTATCTCCGCATCACAAAACAACACCTTCCTGCAACAGTTCTCCACACTGGCTCCATATCCCAAAACAATACCTTCCTGCAACAGTTCTCCACACTGGCAACGCATCACTAAACAGTACCTTTCTGCAACAGTTCTCCACACTGGCAACGCATCACTAAACAATACCTTTCTGCAACAGTTCTCCACACTGGCAACGCATCAATAAACAATACCTTTCTCCAACAGTTCTTCACACTATCTCTGCATCACAAAACAATACCTTCCTGCAACAGTTCTCCACACTGGCTCCACATCACAAAACAATACCTTCCTGCAACAGTTCTCCACACTGGCTCCACATCACAAAACAATACCTTCCTGCAACAGTTCTCCACACTGGCTCCAAATCACAAAACAATACCTTCCTGCAACAGTTCTTCACACTGGCTCCCTATCACAAACCTATAACTTACTGCAACAGTTCTCCACACTGGCTCCACATCACAAAACAATACCTTCCTGCAATAGTTCTTTACACTCGCTCCCGATCACAAAACAATACCTTCCAGCAACAGTTCTCCTCACTGGCAGGGCATCACAAAACAATACCTTCCTGCAAGAGTTCTCCAAACTGGCTCCATATCACAAAACAATACCTTCCTGCAACAGTTCTCCACACTGGCAACGCATCACTAAACAATACCTTTCTGCAACAGTTTTCCACACTGGCTCCACATCTCAAAACACTATCTTGCTGCAACAGTTTTCCACACTGACTCCACATCACAAAACAATATCTTCCTGCAACAGTTTTCCACACTGGCTCCACATCTCAAAACACTATCTTGCTGCAACAGTTTTCCACACTGACTCCACATCACAAAACACTATCTTCCTGCAACAGTTTTCCACACTGGCTCCCTATCAGAACAAAATACCTTCCTTCCAAAGTTCTCCACACTGTCTCAGCATCGCAAAACAATACCTGCCTGCAACAGTTTTCCACACTGGCTCCACATCAGAAACACTATCTTCCTGCAACAGTTTTCCACACTGGCTCCCTATCAGAACAAAATACCTTCCTTCCAAAGTTCTCCACACTGTCTCAGCATCGCAAAACAATACCTGCCTGCAACAGTTTTCCACACTCTCTCCGCATCACAAAACAACACCTTCCTGCAACAGTTCTCCACACTGGCTCCGCATCACAAAACAATACCTTCCTGCAACAGTTCTCCACACTGGCTCCGCATCACAAAACAATACCTTCCTGCAACAGTTCTTCACATTATCTCCGCATCACAAAACAATACCTTCCTGCAACAGTTCTCCACACTGGCTCCATATCACAAATCAATACCTTGCAGCAACAGTTCTCCTCACTAACAGGGCATCACAATCAATGCCTGCCTGCAACATTTCCCCACACTGGCAAGGCATCACAAAACAATAGCTGCTTGCAACAGTTCTCCACACTGGCAACGCATCACTAAACAATACCTTTCTGCAACAGTTCTCCACACTGGCAACGCATCACTAAACAGTACCTTTCTGCAACAGTTCTCCACACTGGCAACGCATCACTAAACAATACCTTTCTGCAACAATTCTTCACACTATCTCTGCATCACAAAACAATACCTTCCTGCAACAGTTCTCCACACTGGCTCCACATCACAAACAATACCTTCCTGCAACAGTTCTTCACACTGGCTCCCTATCACAAACCTGTAACTTACTGCAACAGTTCTCCACACTGGCTCCATATCACAAAACAATATCTTCCTTCAACAGTTCTCCACACTAGCTACGTATTACTAAACGATACCTTCCTGCAACAGTTCTAAACACTGGCTCCATATCACAAATCAATACCTTCCTGCAACAGTTCTCCACACTGGCTCCATATCACAAATCAATACCTTCCAGCAACAGTTCTCCACACTGGCTCCATATCACAAATCTATACCTTGCAGCAACAGTTCTCCACACTGGCTCCATATCACAAATCAATACCTTCCAGCAACAGTTCTCCTCACTGGCAAGGCATCACAAACAATGCCTGCCTGCAACATTTTTCCACACTGGCAAGGCATCACAAAACAATAGCTGCTTGCAACAGTTCTCCACACTGGCAACGCATCACTAAACAATACCTTTCTGCAACAGTTCTCCACACTGGCAAGGCATCACAAACAATAGCTGCTTGCAACAGTTCTCCACACTGGCAACGCATCACTAAACAATACCTTTCTGCAACAGTTCTCCACACTGGCAAGGCATCACAAAACAATAGCTGCTTGCAACAGTTCTCCACACTGGCAACGCATCACTAAACAAAACCTTTCTGCAACAGTTCTCCACATTGGCAACTCATCACTAAACAACAACTTCCTGCAAGTTTTCCACACTGGCTCCACATCACAAAACACTATCTTCCTGCAACAGTTTTCCACACTGGCTCCACATCACAAAACACTATCTTCCTGCAACAGTTTTCCACACTGGCTCCCTATCAGAACACAATACCTTCCTTCCAAAGTTCTCCACACTGTCTCAGCATCGCAAAACAATACCTGCCTGCAACAGTTTTCCACACTGGCTCCGGATCACAAAACAATACCTTCCTGCAACAATTCTCCACAATGGCTCCGCATCACAAAACAACACCTTCCTGCAATATTTTTTTACACTGGAAAAGCATCAGAAAACAATACCTTTCAGCAACAGTTCTCCACACTGGCAACGCATGACAAAACAATACCTTCATGCAAGAAAACTATACCTTCCTGCAACAGTTCTCCACACTGGCTCTGCAACACAAAACAATAAATTCCTGCAAGAGTTCTCCACACTGGCTCCATATCACAAAACAATACCTTCCTGCAACAGTTCTCCACACTGGCTCCATATCACAAAACAATACCTGCCAGCAACAGTTACCCACACTATCTCCGCATCACAAAACAACACCTTCCTGCAACAGTTCTCCACACTGGCTCCATATCCCAAAACAATACCTTCCTGCAACAGTTCTCCACACTGGCAACGCATCACTAAACAGTACCTTTCTGCAACAGTTCTCCACACTGGCAACGCATCACTAAACAATACCTTTCTGCAACAGTTCTCCACACTGGCAACGCATCAATAAACAATACCTTTCTCCAACAGTTCTTCACACTATCTCTGCATCACAAAACAATACCTTCCTGCAACAGTTCTCCACACTGGCTCCACATCACAAAACAATACCTTCCTGCAACAGTTCTCCACACTGGCTCCACATCACAAAACAATACTTCCTGCAACAGTTCTCACACTCTAATCACAAAACAATACCTAAATCACAAAAACTTACTGCAACAGTTCTCCACACTGGCTCCACATCACAAAACAATACCTTCCTGCAATAGTTCTTTACACTCGCTCCCGATCACAAAACAATACCTTCCAGCAACAGTTCTCCTCACTGGCAGGGCATCACAAAACAATACCTTCCTGCAAGAGTTCTCCAAACTGGCTCCATATCACAAAACAATACCTTCCTGCAACAGTTCTTCACACTGGCAACGCATCACTAAACAATACCTTTCTGCAACAGTTTTCCACACTGGCTCCACATCTCAAAACACTATCTTGCTGCAACAGTTTTCCACACTGACTCCACATCACAAAACACTATCTTCCTGCAACAGTTTTCCACACTGGCTCCCTATCAGAACAAAATACCTTCCTTCCAAAGTTCTCCACACTGTCTCAGCATCGCAAAACAATACCTGCCTGCAACAGTTTTCCACACTGGCTCCACATCAGAAACACTATCTTCCTGCAACAGTTTTCCACACTGGCTCCCTATCAGAACAAAATACCTTCCTTCCAAAGTTCTCCACACTGTCTCAGCATCGCAAAACAATACCTGCCTGCAACAGTTTTCCACACTCTCTCCGCATCACAAAACAACACCTTCCTGCAACAGTTCTCCACACTGGCTCCGCATCACAAAACAATACCTTCCTGCAACAGTTCTCCACACTGGCTCCGCATCACAAAACAATACCTTCCTGCAACAGTTCTTCACATTATCTCCGCATCACAAAACAATACCTTCCTGCAACAGTTCTCCACACTGGCTCCATATCACAAATCAATACCTTGCAGCAACAGTTCTCCTCACTAACAGGGCATCACAATCAATGCCTGCCTGCAACATTTCCCCACACTGGCAAGGCATCACAAAACAATAGCTGCTTGCAACAGTTCTCCACACTGGCAACGCATCACTAAACAATACCTTTCTGCAACAGTTCTCCACACTGGCAACGCATCACTAAACAGTACCTTTCTGCAACAGTTCTCCACACTGGCAACGCATCACTAAACAATACCTTTCTGCAACAATTCTTCACACTATCTCTGCATCACAAAACAATACCTTCCTGCAACAGTTCTCCACACTGGCTCCACATCACAAACAATACCTTCCTGCAACAGTTCTTTACACTGGCTCCCTATCACAAACCTGTAACTTACTGCAACAGTTCTCCACACTGGCTCCATATCACAAAACAATATCTTCCTTCAACAGTTCTCCACACTAGCTACGTATTACTAAACGATACCTTCCTGCAACAGTTCTAAACACTGGCTCCATATCACAAATCAATACCTTCCTGCAACAGTTCTCCACACTGGCTCCATATCACAAATCAATACCTTCCAGCAACAGTTCTCCACACTGGCTCCATATCACAAATCTATACCTTGCAGCAACAGTTCTCCACACTGGCTCCATATCACAAATCAATACCTTCCAGCAACAGTTCTCCTCACTGGCAAGGCATCACAAACAATGCCTGCCTGCAACATTTTTCCACACTGGCAAGGCATCACGGCATCACAAAACAATAGCTGCTTGCAACAGTTCTCCACACTGGCAACGCATCACTAAACAATACCTTTCTGCAACAGTTCTCCACACTGGCAAGGCATCACAAACAATAGCTGCTTGCAACAGTTCTCCACACTGGCAACGCATCACTAAACAATACCTTTCTGCAACAGTTCTCCACACTGGCAAGGCATCACAAAACAATAGCTGCTTGCAACAGTTCTCCACACTGGCAACGCATCACTAAACAAAACCTTTCTGCAACAGTTCTCCACATTGGCAACTCATCACTAAACAACAACTTCCTGCAAGTTTTCCACACTGGCTCCACATCACAAAACACTATCTTCCTGCAACAGTTTTCCACACTGGCTCCACATCACAAAACACTATCTTCCTGCAACAGTTTTCCACACTGGCTCCCTATCAGAACACAATACCTTCCTTCCAAAGTTCTCCACACTGTCTCAGCATCGCAAAACAATACCTGCCTGCAACAGTTTTCCACACTGGCTCCGGATCACAAAACAATACCTTCCTGCAACAATTCTCCACAATGGCTCCGCATCACAAAACAACACCTTCCTGCAATATTTTTTTACACTGGAAAAGCATCAGAAAACAATACCTTTCAGCAACAGTTCTCCACACTGGCAACGCATGACAAAACAATACCTTCATGCAAGAAAACTATACCTTCCTGCAACAGTTCTCCACACTGGCTCTGCAACACAAAACAATAAATTCCTGCAAGAGTTCTCCACACTGGCTCCATATCACAAAACAATACCTTCCTGCAACAGTTCTCCACACTGGCTCCATATCACAAAACAATACCTGCCAGCAACAGTTACCCACACTATCTCCGCATCACAAAACAACACCTTCCTGCAACAGTTCTCCACACTGGCTCCATATCCCAAAACAATACCTTCCTGCAACAGTTCTCCACACTGGCAACGCATCACTAAACAGTACCTTTCTGCAACAGTTCTCCACACTGGCAACGCATCACTAAACAATACCTTTCTGCAACAGTTCTCCACACTGGCAACGCATCAATAAACAATACCTTTCTCCAACAGTTCTTCACACTATCTCTGCATCACAAAACAATACCTTCCTGCAACAGTTCTCCACACTGGCTCCACATCACAAAACAATACCTTCCTGCAACAGTTCTCCACACTGGCTCCACATCACAAAACAATACCTTCCTGCAACAGTTCTCCACACTGGCTCCACATCACAAAACAACACCTTCCTGCAACAGTTCTTCACACTGGCTCCCTATCACAAACCTATAACTTACTGCAACAGTTCTCCACACTGGCTCCACATCACAAAACAATACCTTCCTGCAATAGTTCTTTACACTCGCTCCCGATCACAAAACAATACCTTCCAGCAACAGTTCTCCTCACTGGCAGGGCATCACAAAACAATACCTTCCTGCAAGAGTTCTCCAAACTGGCTCCATATCACAAAACAATACCTTCCTGCAACAGTTCTTCACACTGGCAACGCATCACTAAACAATACCTTTCTGCAACAGTTTTCCACACTGGCTCCACATCTCAAAACACTATCTTGCTGCAACAGTTTTCCACACTGACTCCACATCACAAAACACTATCTTCCTGCAACAGTTTTCCACACTGGCTCCCTATCAGAACAAAATACCTTCCTTCCAAAGTTCTCCACACTGTCTCAGCATCGCAAAACAATACCTGCCTGCAACAGTTTTCCACACTGGCTCCACATCAGAAACACTATCTTCCTGCAACAGTTTTCCACACTGGCTCCCTATCAGAACAAAATACCTTCCTTCCAAAGTTCTCCACACTGTCTCAGCATCGCAAAACAATACCTGCCTGCAACAGTTCTCCACACTGTCTCCGCATCACAAAACAACACCTTCCTGCAACAGTTCTCCACACTGGCTCCGCATCACAAAACAATACCTTCCTGCAACAGTTCTCCACACTGGCTCCGCATCACAAAACAATACCTTCCTGCAACAGTTCTCCACACTGGCTCCGCATCACAAAACAATACCTTCCTGCAACAGTTCTCCACACTGGCTCCGCATCACAAAACAATACCTTCCTGCAACAGTTCTTCACACTATCTCCGCATCACAAAACAATACCTTCCTGCAACAGTTCTCCACACTGGCTCCATATCACAAATCAATACCTTGCAGCAACAGTTCTCCTCACTAACAGGGCATCATGAAATCAATGCCTGCCTGCAACATTTCCCCACACTGGCAAGGCATCACAAAACAATAGCTGCTTGCAACAGTTCTCCACACTGGCAACGCATCACTAAACAATACCTTTCTGCAACAGTTCTCCACACTGGCAACGCATCACTAAACAGTACCTTTCTGCAACAGTTCTCCACACTGGCAACGCATCACTAAACAATACCTTTCTGCAACAATTCTTCACACTATCTCTGCATCACAAAACAATACCTTCCTGCAACAGTTCTCCACACTGGCTCCACATCACAAAACAATACCTTCCTGCAACAGTTCTTCACACTGGCTCCCTATCACAAACCTGTAACTTACTGCAACAGTTCTCCACACTGGCTCCATATCACAAAACAATATCTTCCTTCAACAGTTCTCCACACTAGCTACGTATTACTAAACGATACCTTCCTGCAACAGTTCTAAACACTGGCTCCATATCACAAATCAATACCTTCCTGCAACAGTTCTCCACACTGGCTCCATATCACAAATCAATACCTTCCAGCAACAGTTCTCCACACTGGCTCCATATCACAAATCTATACCTTGCAGCAACAGTTCTCCACACTGGCTCCATATCACAAATCAATACCTTCCAGCAACAGTTCTCCTCACTGGCAAGGCATCACAAACAATGCCTGCCTGCAACATTTCTCCACACTGGCAAGGCATCACAAAACAATAGCTGCTTGCAACAGTTCTCCACAGTGGCAACGCATCACTAAACAAATCCTTTCTGCAACAGTTCTCCACACTGGCAACGCATCACTAAACAATTCCTTTCTTGATCAGTTTTCCACACTAACTCCGTATTACTAAACGATACCTTCCTGCAACAGTTCTCCACACTCGCTCCCGATCACAAAACAATACCTTCCTGCAACAGTTCTCCACACTCGCTCCCGATAACAAAACAATACCTTCCTGCAACAGTTCTCCACACTCGCTCCCGATCACAAAAAATACCTTCCAGCAACAATTCACCTCACTGGCAGGGCATCACAAACAATGCCTGCCTGCAACATTTCTCCACACTGGCAAGGCATCACAAAACAATAGCTGCTTGCAACAGTTCTCCACAGTGGCAACGCATCACTAAAAAATACCTTTCTGCAACAGTTCTCCACACAGGCAACGCATCACTAAACAACAACTTCTTGCAACAGTTTTCCACACTCGCTCCCGATCACAAAAAATACCTTCCAGCAACAATTCACCTCACCAGCAGGGCATCACAAACAATGCCTGCCTGAAACATTTCTCCACACTGGCAAGGCATCACAAAACAATAGCTGCTTGCAACAGTTCTCCACAGTGGCAACGCATCACTAAACAAATCCTTTCTGCAACAGTTCTCCACACTGGCAACGCATCACTAAACAATACCTTTCTTGACCAGTTTTCCACACTAGCTCCGTATTACTAAACGATACCTTCCTGCAACAGTTCTCCACACTGGTTCCACATCACAAAACAATACCTGCCTGGAACAGTTCTCCACACTCGCTCCCGATCACAAAACAATACCTTCCTGCAACAGTTCTCCACACTCGCTCCCGATCACAAAAAATACCTTCCAGCAACAATTCACCTCACCGGCAGGGCATCACAAAACATGCCTGCCTGCAACATTTCTCCACACTGGCAAGGCATCACAAAACAATAGCTGCTTGCAACAGTTCTACACACTGGCAACGCATCACTAAACAATACCTTTCTGCAACAGTTCTCCACACTGGCAACGCATCACTAAACAACAACTTTCTGCAACAGTTTTCCACACTGGCTCCACATCACAAAACACTATCTTCCTGCAACAGTTTTCCACACTGGCTCCCCATCAAAAACACTATCTTCCTGCAACAGTTTTCCACACTGGCTCCCTATCAGAACACAATACCTTCCTTCAAAAGTTCTCCACACTGTCATAGCATCGCAAAACGTTCTCCACACTCGCTCCCGATCACAAAACAATACCTTCCTGCAACAGTTCTACACACTCGCTCCTCATCACAAAACAATACCTTCCTGCAACAGTTCTACACACTCGCTCCTGATCATAAAACAATACCTTCCTGCAACAGTTCTACACACTCGCTCCCGATCACAAAAAATACCTTCCAGCAACAATTCACCTCACTGGCAGGGCATCACAAACAATGCCTGCCTGCAACATTTCTCCGCACTGGAAAGGCATCACAAAACAATAGCTGCTTGCAACAGTTCTCCACAGTGGCAACGCATCACTAAACAATACCTTTCTGCAACAGTTCTCCACACTGGCTCCACATCACAAAACAATACCTGCCTGCAAGAGTTCTCCACACTGGCTCCATATCACAAAACAATACCTGCCTGCAAAAGTTCTATACACTTGCTCCGCATCACAAAACAACACCTTCCTGCAACAGTTCTCCACACTGGCTCCACATCACAAAACAATACCTTCCTGCAACAGTTCTTCACACTCCCTCCCTATCACAAACCTATAACTTCCTGCAACAGTTCTCCACACTGGCTCCATATCAAAACACAATACCATGCTTCAACAGTGCTGAACACTGGCTCTGTAACAATAAACAATATTTCCTGCAACAGTTCTTCAAACTGGCTCCGCATCACAAAACAATACCTGCCTGCAAGAGTTCTCCACACTGGCTCCATATCACAAAACAATACCTTCCTGCAACAGTTCTCCTCACTGGCAGGGCATCACAAACAATGCCTGCCTGCAACATTTTTCCACACTGGTAAGGCATCACAAAACAATAGCTGCTTGCAACTTTCTGCAACAGTTTTCCACACTGGCTCCGCATCACAGAACAATATCTTCCTGCAACAGTTTTCCACACTGGCTCCCTATCAGAACACAATACCTTCCTTCAACAGTTCTCCACACTGTCTCCGCAATACAAAACAATACCTGCCTGCAACAGTTCTCCACACTGGCAGGGCATCACATACAATGCCTGGCTGCAACAGTTCTCCACACTTTCAACGCATCACAAAACAATAACTGCCTGCAACAATTTTCCACACTTTATCCGGATCACAAAACAATACCTTCCTGCAACAATTCTCCAAACTGGCTCAGCATCACAAAACAACACCTTCCAGCAACATTTTTTTACACTGGAAAAGCATCAGAAAACAATACCTTTCAGCAACAGTTCTCCACACTGGCTCCATATCACAAAACAATACCTTCCTGCAACAGTTTTTCACACTATCTCCGCATCACAAAACAATACCTACCTATAACAGTTCTCCACACTGTCTCCATATCACAAAACAATACCTTCCTGCAACAGTTCTCCACACTGGCTACATATCAAAAAACAATACCGTGCTTCAACAGTGCTAAACACTGGCTCCGTAACAATAAACAATATTTCCTGCAACAGTTCTCCACACTCGCTCCCGATCACAAAACAATACCTTCCCGCAACAGTTCTCCACACTCGCTCCCGATCACGAAACAATACCTTCCTGCAAGAGTTCTCCTCACTGCCAGGGCATCACAAACAATGCCTGCCTGCAACATTTTTCCACACTGGCAAGGCATCACAAAACAATAGCTGCTTGCAACAGTTCTCCACACTGGCAACGCATCACTAAACAATACCTATCTGCAACAGTTCTCCACACTGGCAAGGCATCACAAAACAATAGCTGCTTGCAACAGTTCTCCACACTGGCAACGCATCACTAAACAATACCTTTCTGCAACAGTTCTCCACACTGGCAAGGCATCACAAAACAATAGCTGCTTGCAACAGTTCTCCACACTGGCAACGCATCACTAAACAAAACCTTTCTGCAACAGTTCTCCACATTGGCAACTCATCACTAAACAACAACTTCCTGCAAGTTTTCCACACTGGCTCCACATCACAAAACACTATCTTCCTGCAACAGTTTTCCACACTGGCTCCACATCACAAAACACTATCTTCCTGCAACAGTTTTCCACACTGGCTCCACATCACAAAACACTATCTTCCTGCAACAGTTTTCCACACTGGCTCCACATCACAAAACACTATCTTCCTGCAACAGTTTTCCACACTGGCTCCCTATCAGAACACAATACCTTCCTTCCAAAGTTCTCCACACTGTCTCAGCATCGCAAAACAATACCTGCCTGCAACAGTTTTCCACACTGGCTCCGGATCACAAAACAATACCTTCCTGCAACAATTCTCCACAATGGCTCCGCATCACAAAACAACACCTTCCTGCAATATTTTTTTACACTGGAAAAGCATCAGAAAACAATACCTTTCAGCAACAGTTCTCCACACTGGCAACGCATGACAAAACAATACCTTCATGCAAGAAAACTATACCTTCCTGCAACAGTTCTCCACACTGGCTCTGCAACACAAAACAATAAATTCCTGCAAGAGTTCTCCACACTGGCTCCATATCACAAAACAATACCTTCCTGCAACAGTTCTCCACACTGGCTCCATATCACAAAACAATACCTGCCAGCAACAGTTATCCACACTATCTCCACATCACAAAACAACACCTTCCTGCAACAGTTCTCCACACTGGCTCCATATCACAAAACAATACCTTCCTGCAACAGTTCTCCACACTGGCAACGCATCACTAAACAGTACCTTTCTGCAACAGTTCTCCACACTGGCAACGCATCACTAAACAATACCTTTCTGCAACAGTTCTCCACACTGGCAACGCATCAATAAACAATACCTTTCTCCAACAGTTCTTCACACTATCTCTGCATCACAAAACAATACCTTCCTGCAACAGTTCTCCACACTGGCTCCACATCACAAAACAATACCTTCCTGCAACAGTTCTCCACACTGGCTCCACATCACAAAACAATACCTTCCTGCAACAGTTCTTCACACTGGCTCCCTATCACAAACCTATAACTTACTGCAACAGTTCTCCACACTGGCTCCACATCACAAAACAATACCTTCCTGCAACAGTTCTTCACACTGGCTCCCTATCACAAACCTATAACTTACTGCAACAGTTCTCCACACTGGCTCCACATCACAAAACAATACCTTCCTGCAACAGTTCTCCACACTGGCTCCCGATCACAAAACAATACCTTCCTGCAAGAGTTCTCCAAACTGGCTACATATCACAAAACAATACCTTCCTGCAACAGTTCTTCACACTGGCAACGCATCACTAAACAATACCTTTCTGCAACAGTTCTCCACACTGGCAACGCATGACAAAACAATACCTTCATGCAAGAAAACTATACCTTCCTGCAACAGTTCTCCACACTGGCTCTGCAACACAAAACAATAAATTCCTGCAAGAGTTCTCCACACTGGCTCCATATCACAAAACAATACTTTCCTGCAAGAGTTCTCCACACTGGCTCCATATCACAAAACAATACCTGCCAGCAACAGTTATCCACACTATCTCCGCATCACAAAACAACACCTTCCTGCAACAGTTCTCCACACTGGCTCCATATCACAAAACAATACCTTCCTGCAACAGTTCTCCACACTGGCAACGCATCACTAAACAGTACCTTTCTGCACAGTTCTCCACACTGCAACGCATCACTAAACAGTACCTTTCTGCAACAGTTCTCCACACTGGCAACGCATCACTAAACAATACCTTTCTGCAACAGTTCTCCACACTGGCAACGCATCAATAAACAATACCTTTCTCCAACAGTTCTTCACACTATCTCTGCATCACAAAACAATACCTTCCTGCAACAGTTCTCCACACTGGCTCCACATCACAAAACAATACCTTCCTGCAACAGTTCTCCACACTGGCTCCACATCACAAAACAATACCTTCCTGCAACAGTTCTCCACACTATCTCCACATCACAAAACAACACCTTCCTGCAACAGTTCTCCACACTGGCTCCACATCACAAAACAATACCTTCCTGCAACAGTTCTCCACACTGGCTACGCATCACAAAACAATACCTTCCTGCAACAGTTATCCACACTACACTAAATACCTATCTGCAACAGTCCACAGAAAACAACACCTTTCTGCAACAGTTCTTCACACACTCTGCA
This sequence comes from Microtus obscurus, assembly GCA_963919715.1. NCBI lineage: Eukaryota > Metazoa > Chordata > Mammalia > Rodentia > Cricetidae > Microtus > Microtus obscurus. The sequence goes on from CAWTZC010002514.1 coordinate 41,446,024, forward strand.
TATCACAAAACAATACCTTCCTGCAACAGTTCTCCACACTGGCTCCGCATCACAAAACAGTACCTTCCTGCAACAGTTCTTCACACTGGCTCCCTATCACTAAACCATAACTTTCTGCAACAGTTCTCCACACTGGCACCGCATCACAAAACAATACCTTCCTGCAACAGTTCTTCACACTAGCTCGCATCACAAAACTATAACTTACTGCAACAGTTCTCCACACTGGCTCCACATCACAAAACAATACCTTCCTGCAACAGTTCTTCACACTGGCTCCCTATCACAAACCTATAACTTACTGCAACAGTTCTCCACACTGGCACCACATCACAAAACAATACCTTTCTGCAACAGTTCTTCACACTATCTCCCATCACAAAACTATAACTTACTGCAACAGTTCTCCACACTGGCTCCACATCACAAAACAATACCTTCCTGCAACAGTTCTCCACACTGGCTCCCTATCACAAACCTATAACTTACTGCAACAGTTCTCCACACTGGCTCCACATCACAAAACAATACCTTCCTGCAACAGTTCTTCACACTGGCTCCCTATCACAAACCTATAACTTACTGCAACAGTTCTCCACACTGGCTCCACATCACAAAACAATACCTTCCTGCAACAGTTCTTCACACTGGCTCCCTATCACAAACCTATAACTTACTGCAACAGTTCTCCACACTGGCTCCACATCACAAAACAATACCTTCCTGCAACAGTTCTTCACACTGGCTCCCTATCACAAACCTATAACTTACTGCAACAGTTCTCCACACTGGCTCCACATCACAAAACAATACCTTCCTGCAATAGTTCTTTACACTCGCTCCCGATCACAAAACAATACCTTCCAGCAACAGTTCTCCTCACTGGCAGGGCATCACAAAACAATACCTTCCTGCAACAGTTCTCCACACTCGCTCCCGATCACAAAACAATACCTTCCTGCAAGAGTTCTCCAAACTGGCTACATATCACAAAACAATACCTTCCTGCAACAGTTCTTCACACTGGCAACGCATCACTAAACAATACCTTTCTGCAACAGTTCTCCACACTGGCAACGCATGACAAAACAATACCTTCATGCAAGAAAACTATACCTTCCTGCAACAGTTCTCCACACTGGCTCTGCAACACAAAACAATAAATTCCTGCAAGAGTTCTCCACACTGGCTCCATATCACAAAACAATACTTTCCTGCAACAGTTCTCCACACTGGCTCCATATCACAAAACAATACCTGCCAGCAACAGTTATCCACACTATCTCCGCATCACAAAACAACACCTTCCTGCAACAGTTCTCCACACTGGCTCCATATCACAAAACAATACCTTCCTGCAACAGTTCTCCACACTGGCAACGCATCACTAAACAGTACCTTTCTGCAACAGTTCTCCACACTGGCAACGCATCACTAAACAATACCTTTCTGCAACAGTTCTCCACACTGGCAACGCATCAATAAACAATACCTTTCTCCAACAGTTCTTCACACTATCTCTGCATCACAAAACAATACCTTCCTGCAACAGTTCTCCACACTGGCTCCACATCACAAAACAATACCTTCCTGCAACAGTTCTCCACACTGGCTCCACATCACAAAACAATACCTTCCTGCAACAGTTCTCCACACTGGCTCCACATCACAAAACAATACCTTCCTGCAACAGTTCTTCACACTGGCTCCCTATCACAAACCTATAACTTACTGCAACAGTTCTCCACACTGGCTCCACATCACAAAACAATACCTTCCTGCAACAGTTCTTCACACTGGCTCCCTATCACAAACCTATAACTTACTGCAACAGTTCTCCACACTGGCTCCACATCACAAAACAATACCTTCCTGCAACAGTTCTTCACACTGGCTCCCTATCACAAACCTATAACTTACTGCAACAGTTCTCCACACTGGCTCCACATCACAAAACAATACCTTCCTGCAACAGTTCTCCACACTCGCTCCCGATCACAAAACAATACCTTCCTGCAAGAGTTCTCCACACCCTCTCCCGATCACAAAACAATACCTTCCTGCAACAGTTCTCCACACTCGCTCCCGATCACAAAACAATACCTTCCTGCAAGAGTTCTCCAAACTGGCTCCATATCACAAAACAATACCTTCCTGCAACAGTTCTTCACACTGGCAACGCATCACTAAACAATACCTTTCTGCAACAGTTTTCCACACTGGCTCCACATCTCAAAACACTATCTTCCTGCAACAGTTTTCCACACTGGCTCCACATCACAAAACACTATCTTCCTGCAACAGTTTTCCACACTGGCTCCCTATCAGAACAAAATACCTTCCTTCCAAAGTTCTCCACACTGTCTCAGCATCGCAAAACAATACCTGCCTGCAACAGTTTTCCACACTGGCTCCACATCAGAAACACTATCTTCCTGCAACAGTTTTCCACACTGGCTCCCTATCAGAACAAAATACCTTTCTTCCAAAGTTCTCCACACTGTCTCAGCATCGCAAAACAATACCTGCCTGCAACAGTTTTCCACACTCTCTCCGCATCACAAAACAACACCTTCCTGCAACAGTTCTCCACACTGGCTCCGCATCACAAAACAATACCTTCCTGCAACAGTTCTCCACACTGGCTCCATATCACAAAACTATACCTTCCTGCAACAGTTCTTCACATTATCTCCGCATCACAAAACAATACCTTCCTGCAACAGTTCTCCACACTGGCTCCGCATCACAAAACAATACCTTCCTGCAACAGTTCTCCACACTGGCTCCATATCACAAAACTATACCTTCCTGCAACAGTTCTTCACATTATCTCCGCATCACAAAACAATACCTTCCTGCAACAGTTCTCCACACTGGCTCCATATCACAAATCAATACCTTGCAGCAACAGTTCTCCTCACTAACAGGGCATCACAATCAATGCCTTCCTGCAACATTTCCCCACACTGGCAAGGCATCACAAAACAATAGCTGCTTGCAACAGTTCTCCACACTGGCAACACATCACTAAACAAATCCTTTCTGCAACAGTTCTCCACACTGGCAACGCATCACTAAACAATACCTTTCTGCAACAATTCTTCACACTATCTCTGCATCACAAAACAATACCTTCCTGCAACAGTTCTCCACACTGGCTCCACATCACAAAACAATACCTTCCTGCAACAGTTCTTCACACTGGCTCCCTATCACAAACCTGTAACTTACTGCAACAGTTCTCCACACTGGCTCCATATCACAAAACAATATCTTCCTTTAACAGTTCTCCACACTAGCTACGTATTACTAAACGATACCTTCCTGCAACAGTTCTTCACACTGGCTCCCTATCACAAACCTGTAACTTACTGCAACAGTTCTCCACACTCGCTCCCGATCACAAAACAATACCTTCCTGCAACAGTTCTTTGCACTTGCTCCCGATCACAAAAAATACCTTCCAGCAACATTTCTCCTCACTGGCAGGGCATCACAAACAATGCCTGCCTGCAACATTTCTCCACACTGGCAAGGCATCACAAAACAATAGCTGCTTGCAACAGTTCTCCACACTGGCAACGCATCACTAAACAAATCCTTTCTGCAACAGTTCTCCACACTGGCAACGCATCACTAAACAAATCCTTTCTGCAACAGTTCTCCACACTGGCAACGCATCACTAAACAATACCTTTCTGCAACATTTCTCCACAGTGGCAACGCATCACTAAACAATACCTTTCTGCAACAGTTCTCCACACTGGCCACGCATCAATAAACAACAACTTCCTGCAACAGTTTTCCACACTGGCTCCACATCACAAAACACTATCTTCCTGCAACAGTTTTCCACACTGGCTCCACATCACAAAACACTATCTTCCTGCAACAGTTTTCCACACTGGCTCCACATCAAAAACACTATCTTCCTGCAACAGTTTTCCACACTGGCTCCCTATCAGAACAAAATACCTTCCTTCCAAAGTTCTCCACACTGTCTCAGCATCGCAAAACAATACCTGCCTGCAACAGTTTTCCACACTGGCTCCGGATCACAAAACAATACCTTCCTGCAACAATTCTCCACAATGGCTCCGCATCACAAAACAACACCTTCCTGCAATATTTTTTTACACTGGAAAAGCATCAGAAAACAATACCTTCCAGCAACAATTCTCCACACTGGCAACGCATGACAAAACAATACCTTAATGCAACAGTTCTAAACACTGGCTCCGTATCACAAAAACAGTTCTCCACACTGGCTGCACTTCACAAAACAATACCTGCCTGCAACAGTTCTCCACACTCGCTCCCGATAACAAAACAATACCTTCCTGCAACAGTTCTCCACACTCGCTCCCGATCACAAAAAATACCTTCCAGCAACAATTCACCTTACTGGCAGGGCATCACAAACAATGCCTGCCTGCAACATTTCTCCACACTGGCAAGGCATCACAAAACAATAGCTGCTTGCAACAGTTCTCCACAGTGGCAACGCATCACTAAAAAATACCTTTCTGCAACAGTTCTCCACACAGGCAACGCATCACTAAACAACAACTTCTTGCAACAGTTTTCCACACTCGCTCCCGATCACAAAAAATACCTTCCAGCAACAATTCACCTCACCAGCAGGGCATCACAAACAATGCCTGCCTGAAACATTTCTCCACACTGGCAAGGCATCACAAAACAATAGCTGCTTCCAACAGTTCTCCACAGTGGCAACGCATCACTAAACAAATCCTTTCTGCAACAGTTCTCCACACTGGCAACGCATCACTAAACAATACCTTTCTTGACCAGTTTTCCACACTAGCTCCGTATTACTAAACGATACCTTCCTGCAACAGTTCTCCACACTGGTTCCACATCACAAAACAATACCTGCCTGGAACAGTTCTCCACACTCGCTCCCGATCACAAAACAATACCTTCCTGCAACAGTTCTCCACACTCGCTCCCAATCACAAAAAATACCTTCCAGCAACAATTCACCTCACCGGCAGGGCATCACAAAACATGCCTGCCTGCAACATTTCTCCACACTGGCAAGGCATCACAAAACAATAGCTGCTTGCAACAGTTCTACACACTGGCAACGCATCACTAAACAATACCTTTCTGCAACAGTTCTCCACACTGGCAACGCATCACTAAACAACAACTTTCTGCAACAGTTTTCCACACTGGCTCCACATCACAAAACACTATCTTCCTGCAACAGTTTTCCACACTGGCTCCACATCACAAAACACTATCTTCCTGCAACAGTTTTCCACACTGGCTCCCCATCAAAAACACTATCTTCCTGCAACAGTTTTCCACACTGGCTCCCTATCAGAACACAATACCTTCCTTCAAAAGTTCTCCACACTGTCATAGCATCGCAAAACGTTCTCCACACTCGCTCCCGATCACAAAACAATACCTTCCTGCAACAGTTCTACACACTCACTCCTGATCACAAAACAATACCTTCCTGCAACAGTTCTACACACTCGCTCCCGATCACAAAAAATACCTTCCAGCAACAATTCACCTCACTGGCAGGGCATCACAAACAATGCCTGCCTGCAACATTTCTCCGCACTGGAAAGGCATCACAAAACAATAGCTGCTTGCAACAGTTCTCCACAGTGGCAACGCATCACTAAACAATACCTTTCTGCAACAGTTCTCCACACTGGCTCCACATCACAAAACAATACCTGCCTGCAAGAGTTCTCCACACTGGCTCCACATCACAAAACAATACCTTCCTGCAACAGTTCTTCACACTCCCTCCCTATCACAAACCTATAACTTCCTGCAACAGTTCTCCACACTGGCTCCATATCAAAACACAATACCATGCTTCAACAGTGCTGAACACTGGCTCTGTAACAATAAACAATATTTCCTGCAACAGTTCTTCAAACTGGCTCCGCATCACAAAACAATACCTGCCTGCAAGAGTTCTCCACACTGGCTCCATATCACAAAACAATACCTTCATGCAACAGTTCTCCTCACTGGCAGGGCATCACAAACAATGCCTGCCTGCAACATTTTTCCACACTGGTAAGGCATCACAAAACAATAGCTGCTTGCAACTTTCTGCAACAGTTTTCCACACTGGCTCCGCATCACAGAACAATATCTTCCTGCAACAGTTTTCCACACTGGCTCCCTATCAGAACACAATACCTTCCTTCAACAGTTCTCCACACTGTCTCCGCAATACAAAACAATACCTGCCTGCAACAGTTCTCCACACTGGCAGGGCATCACATACAATGCCTGGCTGCAACAGTTCTCCACACTTTCAACGCATCACAAAACAATAACTGCCTGCAACAATTTTCCACACTTTATCCGGATCACAAAACAATACCTTCCTGCAACAATTCTCCAAACTGGCTCAGCATCACAAAACAACACCTTCCAGCAACATTTTTTTACACTGGAAAAGCATCAGAAAACAATACCTTTCAGCAACAGTTCTCCACACTGGCTCCATATCACAAAACAATACCTTCCTGCAACAGTTTTTCACACTATCTCCGCATCACAAAACAATACCTACCTACAACAGTTCTCCACACTGTCTCCATATCACAAAACAATACCTTCCTGCAACAGTTCTCCACACTGGCTACATATCAAAAAACAATACCGTGCTTCAACAGTGCTAAACACTGGCTCCGTAACAATAAACAATATTTCCTGCAACAGTTCTCCACACTCGCTCCCGATCACAAAACAATACCTTCCCGCAACAGTTCTCCACACTCGCTCCCGATCACGAAACAATACCTTCCTGCAACAGTTCTCCTCACTGCCAGGGCATCACAAACAATGCCTGCCTGCAACATTTTTCCACACTGGCAAGGCATCACAAAACAATAGCTGCTTGCAACAGTTCTCCACACTGGCAACGCATCACTAAACAATACCTATCTGCAACAGTTCTCCACACTGGCAAGGCATCACAAAACAATAGCTGCTTGCAACAGTTCTCCACACTGGAAACGCATCACTAAACAATACCTTTCTGCAACAGTTCTCCACACTGGCAAGGCATCACAAAACAATAGCTGCTTGCAACAGTTCTCCACACTGGCAACGCATCACTAAACAAAACCTTTCTGCAACAGTTCTCCACATTGGCAACTCATCACTAAACAACAACTTCCTGCAAGTTTTCCACACTGGCTCCACATCACAAAACACTATCTTCCTGCAACAGTTTTCCACACTGGCTCCACATCACAAAACACTATCTTCCTGCAACAGTTTTCCACACTGGCTCCACATCACAAAACACTATATTCCTGCAACAGTTTTCCACACTGGCTCCCTATCAGAACACAATACCTTCCTTCCAAAGTTCTCCACACTGTCTCAGCATCGCAAAACAATACCTGCCTGCAACAGTTTTCCACACTGGCTCCGGATCACAAAACAATACCTTCCTGCAACAATTCTCCACAATGGCTCCGCATCACAAAACAACACCTTCCTGCAATATTTTTTTACACTGGAAAAGCATCAGAAAACAATACCTTTCAGCAACAGTTCTCCACACTGGCAATGCATGACAAAACAATACCTTCATGCAAGAAAACTATACCTTCCTGCAACAGTTCTCCACACTGGCTCTGCAACACAAAACAATAAATTCCTGCAAGAGTTCTCCACACTGGCTCCATATCACAAAACAATACCTTCCTGCAACAGTTCTCCACACTGGCTCCATATCACAAAACAATACCTGCCAGCAACAGTTATCCACACTATCTCCACATCACAAAACAACACCTTCCTGCAACAGTTCTCCACACTGGCTCCATATCACAAAACAATACCTTCCTGCAACAGTTCTCCACACTGGCAACGCATCACTAAACAGTACCTTTCTGCAACAGTTCTCCACACTGGCAACGCATCACTAAACAATACCTTTCTGCAACAGTTCTCCACACTGGCAACGCATCAATAAACAATACCTTTCTCCAACAGTTCTTCACACTATCTCTGCATCACAAAACAATACCTTCCTGCAACAGTTCTCCACACTGGCTCCACATCACAAAACAATACCTTCCTGCAACAGTTCTCCACACTGGCTCCACATCACAAAACAATACCTTCCTGCAACAGTTCTTCACACTGGCTCCCTATCACAAACCTATAACTTACTGCAACAGTTCTCCACACTGGCTCCACATCACAAAACAATACCTTCCTGCAACAGTTCTTCACACTGGCTCCCTATCACAAACCTATAACTTACTGCAACAGTTCTCCACACTGGCTCCACATCACAAAACAATACCTTCCTGCAACAGTTCTTCACACTGGCTCCCTATCACAAACCTATAACTTACTGCAACAGTTCTCCACACTGGCTCCACATCACAAAACAATACCTTCCTGCAACAGTTCTTCACACTGGCTCCCTATCACAAACCTATAACTTACTGCAACAGTTCTCCACACTATCTCCGCATCACAAAACAACACCTTCCTGCAACAGTTCTCCACACTGGCTCCATATCACAAAACAATACCTTCCTGCAACAGTTCTCCACACTGGCAACGCATCACTAAACAGTACCTTTCTGCAACAGTTCTCCACACTGGCAACGCATCACTAAACAATACCTTTCTGCAACAGTTCTCCACACTGGCAACGCATCAATAAACAATACCTTTCTCCAACAGTTCTTCACACTATCTCTGCATCACAAAACAATACCTTCCTGCAACAGTTCTCCACACTGGCTCCACATCACAAAACAATACCTTCCTGCAACAGTTCTCCACACTGGCTCCACATCACAAAACAATACCTTCCTGCAACAGTTATCCACACTATCTCCACATCACAAAACAACACCTTCCTGCAACAGTTCTCCAAACTGGCTCCATATGACAAAACAATACCTTCCTGCAACAGTTCTCCACACTGGCAACGCATCACTAAACAGTACCTTTCTGCAACAGTTCTCCACACTGGCAACGCATCACTAAACAATACCTTTCTGCAACAGTTCTCCACACTGGCAACGCATCAATAAACAATACCTTTCTCCAACAGTTCTTCACACTATCTCTGCATCACAAAACAATACCTTCCTGCAACAGTTCTCCACACTGGCTCCACATCACAAAACTATACCTTCCTGCAACAGTTCTCCACACTGGCTCCACATCACAAAACAATACCTTCCTGCAACAGTTCTTCACACTGGCTCCCTATCACAAACCTATAACTTACTGCAACAGTTCTCCACACTGGCTCCACATCACAAAACAATACCTTCCTGCAACAGTTCTTCACACTGGCTCCCTATCACAAACCTATAACTTACTGCAACAGTTCTCCACACTGGCTCCACATCACAAAACAATACCTTCCTGCAACAGTTCTTCACACTGGCTCCCTATCACAAACCTATAACTTACTGCAACAGTTCTCCACACTGGCTCCACATCACAAAACAATACCTTCCTGCAACAGTTCTTCACACTGGCTCCCTATCACAAACCTATAACTTACTGCAACAGTTCTCCACACTGGCTCCACATCACAAAACAATACCTTCCTGCAACAGTTCTCCACACTGGCTCCACATCACAAAACAATACCTTCCTGCAACAGTTCTCCACACTGGCTCCACATCACAAAACAATACCTTCCTGCAACAGTTCTTCACACTGGCTCCCTATCACAAACCTATAACTTACTGCAACAGTTCTCCACACTGGCTCCACATCACAAAACAATACCTTCCTGCAACAGTTCTTCACACTGGCTCCCTATCACAAACCTATAACTTACTGCAACAGTTCTCCACACTGGCTCCACATCACAAAACAATACCTTCCTGCAACAGTTCTTCACACTGGCTCCCTATCACAAACCTATAACTTACTGCAACAGTTCTCCACACTGGCTCCACATCACAAAACAATACCTTCCTGCAACAGTTCTTCACACTGGCTCCCTATCACAAACCTATAACTTACTGCAACAGTTCTCCACACTATCTCCGCATCACAAAACAACACCTTCCTGCAACAGTTCTCCACACTGGCTCCATATCACAAAACAATACCTTCCTGCAACAGTTCTCCACACTGGCAACGCATCACTAAACAGTACCTTTCTGCAACAGTTCTCCACACTGGCAACGCATCACTAAACAATACCTTTCTGCAACAGTTCTCCACACTGGCAACGCATCAATAAACAATACCTTTCTCCAACAGTTCTTCACACTATCTCTGCATCACAAAACAATACCTTCCTGCAACAGTTCTCCACACTGGCTCCACATCACAAAACAATACCTTCCTGCAACAGTTCTCCACACTGGCTCCACATCACAAAACAATACCTTCCTGCAACAGTTATCCACACTATCTCCACATCACAAAACAACACCTTCCTGCAACAGTTCTCCAAACTGGCTCCATATGACAAAACAATACCTTCCTGCAACAGTTCTCCACACTGGCAACGCATCACTAAACAGTACCTTTCTGCAACAGTTCTCCACACTGGCAACGCATCACTAAACAATACCTTTCTGCAACAGTTCTCCACACTGGCAACGCATCAATAAACAATACCTTTCTCCAACAGTTCTTCACACTATCTCTGCATCACAAAACAATACCTTCCTGCAACAGTTCTCCACACTGGCTCCACATCACAAAACAATACCTTCCTGCAACAGTTCTTCACACTGGCTCCCTATCACAAACCTATAACTTACTGCAACAGTTCTCCACACTGGCTCCACATCACAAAACAATACCTTCCTGCAACAGTTCTTCACACTGGCTCCCTATCACAAACCTATAACTTACTGCAACAGTTCTCCACACTGGCTCCACATCACAAAACAATACCTTCCTGCAACAGTTCTTCACACTGGCTCCCTATCACAAACCTATAACTTAACTGCAATAGTTCTTTACACTCGCTCCCGATCACAAAACAATACCTTCCAGCAACAGTTCTCCTCACTGGCACCGCATCACAAAACAATACCTTCCTGCAACAGTTCTCCACACTCGCTCCCGATCACAAAACAATACCTTCCTGCAAGAGTTCTCCAAACTGGCTACATATCACAAAACAATACCTTCCTGCAACAGTTCTTCACACTGGCAACGCATCACTAAACAATACCTTTCTGCAACAGTTCTCCACACTGGCAACGCATGACAAAACAATACCTTCATGCAAGAAAACTATACCTTCCTGCAACAGTTCTCCACACTGGCTCTGCAACACAAAACAATAAATTCCTGCAAGAGTTCTCCACACTGGCTCCATATCACAAAACAATACTTTCCTGCAACAGTTCTCCACACTGGCTCCATATCACAAAACAATACCTGCCAGCAACAGTTATCCACACTATCTCCGCATCACAAAACAACACCTTCCTGCAACAGTTCTCCACACTGGCTCCATATCACAAAACAATACCTTCCTGCAACAGTTCTCCACACTGGCAACGCATCACTAAACAGTACCTTTCTGCAACAGTTCTCCACACTGGCAACGCATCACTAAACAATACCTTTCTGCAACAGTTCTCCACACTGGCAACGCATCAATAAACAATACCTTTCTCCAACAGTTCTTCACACTATCTCTGCATCACAAAACAATACCTTCCTGCAACAGTTCTCCACACTGGCTCCACATCACAAAACAATACCTTCCTGCAACAGTTCTCCACACTGGCTCCACATCACAAAACAATACCTTCCTGCAACAGTTCTTCACACTGGCTCCCTATCACAAACCTATAACTTACTGCAACAGTTCTCCACACTGGCTCCACATCACAAAACAATACCTTCCTGCAACAGTTCTTCACACTGGCTCCCTATCACAAACCTATAACTTACTGCAACAGTTCTCCACACTGGCTCCACATCACAAAACAATACCTTCCTGCAATAGTTCTTTACACTGGCTCCCGATCACAAAACAATACCTTCCAGCAACAGTTCTCCTCACTGGCAGGGCATCACAAAACAATACCTTCCTGCAACAGTTCTCCACACTCGCTCCCGATCACAAAACAATACCTTCCTGCAACAGTTCTCCACACTCGCTCCCGATCACAAAACAATACCTTCCTGCAAGAGTTCTCCAAACTGGCTCCATATCACAAAACAATACCTTCCTGCAACAGTTCTTCACACTGGCAACGCATCACTAAACAATACCTTTCTGCAACAGTTTTCCACACTGGCTCCACATCTCAAAACACTATCTTCCTGCAACAGTTTTCCACACTGGCTCCACATCACAAAACACTATCTTCCTGCAACAGTTGTCCACACTGGCTCCCTATCAGAACAAAATACCTTCCTTCCAAAGTTCTCCACACTGTCTCAGCATCGCAAAACAATACCTGCCTGCAACAGTTTTCCACACTGGCTCCACATCAGAAACACTATCTTCCTGCAACAGTTTTCCACACTGGCTCCCTATCAGAACAAAATACCTTCCTTCCAAAGTTCTCCACACTGTCTCAGCATCGCAAAACAATACCTGCCTGCAACAGTTTTCCACACTCTCTCCGCATCACAAAACAACACCTTCCTGCAACAGTTCTCCACACTGGCTCCGCATCACAAAACAATACCTTCCTGCAACAGTTCTCCACACTGGCTCCATATCACAAAACTATACCTTCCTGCAACAGTTCTTCACATTATCTCCGCATCACAAAACAATACCTTCCTGCAACAGTTCTCCACACTGGCTCCGCATCACAAAACAATACCTTCCTGCAACAGTTCTCCACACTGGCTCCATATCACAAAACTATACCTTCCTGCAACAGTTCTTCACATTATCTCCGCATCACAAAACAATACCTTCCTGCAACAGTTCTCCACACTGGCTCCATATCACAAATCAATACCTTGCAGCAACAGTTCTCCTCACTAACAGGGCATCACAATCAATGCCTTCCTGCAACATTTCCCCACACTGGCAAGGCATCACAAAACAATAGCTGCTTGCAACAGTTCTCCACACTGGCAACGCATCACTAAACAAATCCTTTCTGCAACAGTTCTCCACACTGGCAACGCATCACTAAACAATACCTTTCTGCAACAATTCTTCACACTATCTCTGCATCACAAAACAATACCTTCCTGCAACAGTTCTCCACACTGGCTCCACATCACAAAACAATACCTTCCTGCAACAGTTCTTCACACTGGCTCCCTATCACAAACCTGTAACTTACTGCAACAGTTCTCCACACTGGCTCCATATCACAAAACAATATCTTCCTTTAACAGTTCTCCACACTAGCTACGTATTACTAAACGATACCTTCCTGCAACAGTTCTTCACACTGGCTCCCTATCACAAACCTGTAACTTACTGCAACAGTTCTCCACACTCGCTCCCGATCACAAAACAATACCTTCCTGCAACAGTTCTTTGCACTTGCTCCCGATCACAAAAAATACCTTCCAGCAACATTTCTCCTCACTGGCAGGGCATCACAAACAATGCCTGCCTGCAACATTTCTCCACACTGGCAAGGCATCACAAAACAATAGCTGCTTGCAACAGTTCTCCACACTGGCAACGCATCACTAAACAAATCCTTTCTGCAACAGTTCTCCACACTGGCAACGCATCACTAAACAATACCTTTCTGCAACATTTCTCCACAGTGGCAACGCATCACTAAACAATACCTTTCTGCAACAGTTCTCCACAGTGGCAACATATCACTAAACAATACCTTCTTTTACCAGTTTTCCACACTGGCTCCTTATCACTAAACAACAACTTCCTGCAACAGTTTTCCACACTGGCTCCACATCACAAAACACTATCTTCCTGCAACAGTTTTCCACACTGGCTCCACATCACAAAACACTATCTTCCTGCAACAGTTTTCCACACTGGCTCCACATCAAAAACACTATCTTCCTGCAACAGTTTTCCACACTGGCTCCCTATCAGAACAAAATACCTTCCTTCCAAAGTTCTCCACACTGTCTCAGCATCGCAAAACAATACCTGCCTGCAACAGTTTTCCACACTGGCTCCGGATCACAAAACAATACCTTCCTGCAACAATTCTCCACAATGGCTCCGCATCACAAAACAACACCTTCCTGCAATATTTTTTTACACTGGAAAAGCATCAGAAAACAATACCTTCCAGCAACAATTCTCCACACTGGCAACGCATGACAAAACAATACCTTAATGCAACAGTTCTAAACACTGGCTCCGTATCACAAAAACAGTTCTCCACACTGGCTGCACTTCACAAAACAATACCTGCCTGCAACAGTTCTCCACACTGGCTCCACTTCACAAAACAATACCTTCCTGCAACAGTTCTCCACACTTGCTCCCGATCACAAAACAATACCTTCCTGCAACAGTTCTCCACACTCGCTCCCGATCACAAAAAATACCTTCCAGGAACAATTCACCTCACTGGCAGGGCATCACAAACAATGCCTGCCTGCAACATTTCTCCACATTGGCAAGGCATCACAAAACAATACCTGCCTGCAACAGTTTTCCACACTGGCTCCGGATCACAAAACAATACCTTCCAGCAACAATTCTCCACAATGGCTCCGCATCACAAAACAACACCTTCCTGCAATTTTTTTTTTACACTGGAAAAGCATCAGAAAACAATACCTTCCAGCAACAGTTCTCCACACTGGCAACGCATGACAAAACAATACTGGCTCCGTATCACAAAAACAGTTCTCCACACTGGCTCCGCTTCACAAAACAATACCTTCCTGCAACAGTTCTCCACACTGGCTCCACATCACAAAACAATACCTGCCTGCAAGAGTTTTCCACATTGGCTCCATATCATAAAACAATACCTTCATGCAACAGTTCTCCACACTGGCTCCATATCATAAAACAATACCTTCCTGCAACAGTTCTCCACACTGGCTCCATATCACAAAACAATACCTTCCTGCAACAGTTCTCCACACTGGCTCCATATCACAAAACAATACCTGCCTGCAATAGTTCCATACACTTGCTCTGCATCACAAAACAACACCTTCCTGCAACAGTTCTCCACACTGGCTCCACATCACAAAACAATACCTTCCTGCAACAGTTCTTCACACTGGCTCCCTATCACAAAGCTATAACTTCCTGCAACAGTTCTCCACACTGGCTCCATATCAAAAAACAATACCATGCTTCAACAGTGCTAAACACTGGCTCCGTAACAATATTTCCTGCAGCAGTTCTTCACACTGGCTCCGCATCACAAAACAATATCTTCCTTCAACAGTTCTCCACTCTAGCTCCGTATTACTAAATGATACCTTCCTGCAACAGTTTTCCACACTCGCTCCCGATCACAAAACAATACCTTCCTGCAACAGTTCTCCTCACTGGCAGGGCATCACAAACAATGCCTGCCTGCAACAGTTCTCCACACTGGCAACGCATCACTAAACAATACCTTTCCGCAACAGTTCTCCAAACTGGCAACGCATCACTAAACAATACCTTTCTGCAACAGTTCTCCAAACTGGCAACGCATCACTAAACAATACCTTTCTGCAACAGTTTTCCACACTGGCTCCACATCACAAAACACTATCTTCCTGCAACAGTTTTCCACACTGGCTCCTGATCAGAACACAATACCTTCCTTCCAAAGTTCTCCACACTGTCTCAGCATTGCAAAACAATACCGGCCAGCAACAGTTTACCACAATGGCTCCGCATCACAAAACAACACCTTCCTGCAATATTTTTTTACACTGGAAAAGCATCAGAAAACAATACCTTCCTGCAACAGTTCTCCACACTGGCTCCGTATTACTAAACAATTACTTCCTGCAACAGTTCTCCACACCCGCTCCCGATCAAAAAACAATACCTCCCAAAAACAGTTCTCCTCACTGGCAGGGCATCACAAACAATGCCTGCCTGTAACAGTTTTCCACAATGGCAACGCATCACTAAACAATAACTTTCTGCAACAGCTCTCCAGACTGGCAAAGCATCATTATACAATACCTTTCTGCAACAGGTCTCCACACTGGCAACGCATCACTAAACAGTACCTTCCTTGACCAGTTTTCTACACTGGCTCCTTATCACTAAACAACACCTTCCTGCAACAGTTTTCCACACTGGCTCCACATCACAAAACACTATCTTCCTGCAACCGTTTTCCACACTGGCTCCCTATCAGAACACTATACCTTCCTTCCAAAGTTCTCCACACTGTCTCAGCATCGCAAAACAATACCTGCCTGCAACAGTTTTCCACACTGGCTCCGGATCACAAAACAACACCTTCCTGCAATATTTTTTTACACTGGAAATGCATCAGAAACCAATACCTTCCAGCAACAGTTCTCCACACTGTCAACGCATGACAAAATAATACCTTCATGCAACAGTTCTCAACACTGGCTCCGTATCACAAAAACAGTTCTCCACACTGGCTCCGTAACACTAAACAATACCTTCCTTCAACAGTTCTCCACACTGGCAACGCATCACAAAACAATACCTTTCTGCAACAGTTCTCCACACTGGCAACGCATCACTAAACAATACCTTTCTGCAACAGTTCTCCACACTGGCAACGCATCACTAAACAATACCTTTCTGCAACAGTTCTCCACACTGGCAACGCATCACTAAACAGTACCTTCCTTGACCAGTTTTCTACACTGGCTTCTTATCACTAAACAACACCTTCCTGCAACAGTTTTCCACACTGGCTCCACATCACAAAACACTATTTTCCTACAACAGTTTTCCACACTGGCTCCGCATCACAGAACACTATCTTCCTGCAACAGTTTTCCACACTGGCTCCCTATCAGAACACAATACCTTTCTTCAACAGTTCTCCACACTGTCTCCGCATCACAAAACAATACCTGCCTGCAACGGTTCTCCACACTGGCAGGGCATCACAAACAATGCCTGCCTGCAACAGTTCTCCACACTGGCAGGGCATCACATACAATGCCTGCCTGCAACAGTTCTCCACACTTTCAACGCATCACAAAACAATACCTGCCTGCAACAGTTTTCCACACTGGATCCGGATCACAAAACAATACCTTCCTTCAACAATTCTCCAAACTGGCTCAGCATCACAAAACAACACCTTCCAGCAACATTTTTTTACACTGGAAAAGCATCAGAAAACAATACCTTTCAGCAACAGTTCTCCACACTCGCTCCCGATCACAAAAAATACCTTCCAGCAACATTTCTCCTCACTGGCAGGGCATCACAAACAATGCCTGCCTGCAACATTTCTCCACACTGGCAAGGCATCACAAAACAATAGCTGCTTGCATAAGTTCTCCAGACTGGCAACGCATCACTAAACAATACCTTTCGCAACAGTTCTCCGCAGTGGCAACGCATCACTACACAATACCTTTCTGCAACAGTTCTCCACACTGGCTCCACATCACAAAACAATACCTGCCTGCAACAGTTCACCACACTGGCTCCATATCATAAAACAATACATTCATGCAACAGTTCTCCAAACTGGCTACATATCACAAAACAATACCTTCCTGCTACAGTTCTCCACACTCGCTCCCGATCACAAAACAATGCCTTCCTGCAACAGTTCTTCACACTGGCTCCCTATCACAAACCTATAACTTCCTGCAACAGTTCTCCACACTGGCTCCATATCATAAAACAATACATTCATGCAACAGTTCACCACACTGGCTCCATATCATAAAACAATACATTCATGCAACAGTTCACCACACTGGCTCCATATCATAAAACAATACATTCATGCAACAGTTCTCCACACTGGCTCCATATCACAAAACAATACCTTCCTGCAACAGTTCTCCAAACTGGCTACATATCACAAAACAATACCTTCCTGCAACAGTTCTTCACACTGGCTCCACATCACAAAACAATATCTTCCTTCAACAGTTCTCCACACTGGCTCCGTATTACTAAACAATGCCTTCCTGCAACAGTTCTCCACACTCGCTCCCGATCACAAAACAATACCTTCCAGCAACAGTTCTCCTCACTGGCAGGGCATCACAAAACAATACCTTCCTGCAACAGTTCTCCGCACTCGCTCCCGATCACAAAACAGTACCTTCCTGCAACAGTTCTCCACACTGGCTCCATATCACAAAACAATACCTTCCTGCAACAGTTCTCCACACTGGCTCCATATCACAAAACAATACCTTCCTGCAACAGTTCTCCACACTGGCTCCATATCACAAAACAACACCTTCCTGCAACAGTTCTTCACACTGGCAACGCATCACTAAACATACCTTTCTGCAACAGTTCTCCACATTGGCAACGCATCACTAAACAACAACTTCCTGCAACAGTTTTCCACACTGGCTCCACATCACAAAACACTATCTTCCTGCAACAGTTTTCCACACTGGCTCCACATCACAAAACACTATCTTCCTGCAACAGTTTTCCACACTCGCTCCAGATCACAAAACAATACCTTCCTTCAACAGTTCTTCACACTCGCTCCCGATCACAAAAAATACCTTCCAGCAACATTTCTCCTCACTGACAGGGCATCACAAACAATGCCTGCCTGCAACATTTCTCCACACTGGCAAGGCATCACAAAACAATAGCTGCTTGCAACAGTTCTCCACACTGGCAACGCATCACTAAACAATACCTTTCTGAAACAGTTCTCCACAGTGGCAACGCATCACTAAACAATACCTTTCTGCAACAGTTCTCCACACTGGCAACGCATCACTAAACAATACCTTTATTGACCAGATTTCCACACTAGCTCCGTATTACAAAACGATACCTTCCTGCAACCGTTCTCCACACTGGTTCCACATCACAAAACAATACCTGCCTGGAACAGTTCTCCACACTCGCTCCCGATCACAAAAAATACCTTCCAGCAACAATACTCCTCACTGGCAGAGCATCACAAACAATGCCTGCCTGCAACATTTCTCCACACTGGCAAGGCATCACAAAACAATAGCTGCTTGCAAAAGTTCTCCACACTGGCAACACATCACTAAACAAGACCTTTCTGAAACAGTTCTCCACAGTGGCAACGCATCACTAAACAATACCTTTCTGCAACAGTTCTCCACACTGGCTCCGTATTACTAAACAATTACTTCCTGCAACAGTTCTCCACACTGGCTCCCGATCACAAAACAATACCTCCCAGCAACAGTTCTCCTCACTGGCAGGGCATCACAAACAATGCCTGCCTATAACAGTTCTCCACACTGGCAACGCATCACTAAACAATACCTTTCTGCAACAGTTCTCCACACTGGAAACGCATCACTAAATAATACCTTTCTGCAACAGTTCTCCACACTGGCAACGCATCACTAAACAATACCTTCCTTGACCAGTTTTCCACACTGGCTCCTTATCACTAAACAACAACTTCCTGCAACAGTTTTCCACACTGGCTCCACATCACAAAACACTATCTTCCTGCAACAGTTTTCCACACTGGCTCAACATCAAAAACACTATCTTCCTGCAACAGTTTTCCACACTGGCTCCCTATCAGAACACAATACCTTCCTTCCAAAGTTCTCCACACTGTCTCAGCATCGCAAAACAATACCTGCCTGCAACAGTTCTCCACACTGGCTCCATATCACAAAACAATACCGTGCTTCAACAGTGCTAAACACTGGCTCTGCATCACAAAACAATATCTTCCTTCAACAGTTCTCCACACTGTCTCTGCATCACAAAACAATACCTTCCTGCAACAGTTCTCCACACTGGCTCTGCATCACAAAACAATACCTTCCTGCAACAGTTCTCCACACTGGCTCTGCATCACAAAACAATAACTTCCTCCATTAGTTCTCCACACTGGCTAAGCATCACTAAATAATACGTTTCTGCAACAGTTCTCCACACTGGCTCTGCATCACAAAACAATACCTTCCTGCAACAGTTTTCCACACTGGCTCTGCATCACAAAACAATACCTTCCTGCAACAGTTTTCCACACTGGCTCTGCATCACAAAACAATAACTTCCTGCAACAGTTATCCACACTGGCTACGCATCACAAAACAATACCTGCCTGCAACAATTCTCCACACTGCCTCCATATCACAAAACAATACCTTCCTGAAACAGTTATCCACACTATCTCCGCATCACAAAACAATACCTTCCTGCAACAGTTCTCAAGACTGGCTCCATATCACAAAACAATACCTTCCTGCAACAGTTCTCAAGACTGGCTCCATATCACAAAACAATACCTTCCTGCAACAGTTCTTCACACTATCTCCGCATCACAAAACAATATCTTCCTTCAACTGTTCTCCACACTAGCTCCGTATTACTAAACGATACCTTCCTGCAACAGTTCTCCACACTCGCTCCCGATCACAAAACAATACCTTCCTGCAACAGTTCTTTACACTCGCTCCCGATCACAAAAAATACCTTCCAGCAACATTTCTCCTCACTAACAGGGCATCACAAACAATGCCTGCCTGCAACATTTCTCCACACTGGCAAGGCATCACAAAACAATAGCTGCTTGCAACAGTTCTCCACACTGGCAACGCATCACTAAACAATACCTTTCTGAAACAGTTCTCCACAGTGGCAACGCATCACTAAACAATACCTTTCTGAAACAGTTCTCCACAGTGGCAACGCATCACTAAACAATACCTTTCTGCAACAGTTCTCCACACTGGCAACGCATCACTAAACAATACCTTTCTTGACCAGATTTCCACACTAGCTCCGTATTACAAAACGATACCTTCCTGCAACAGTTCTCCACACTGGTTCCACATCACAAAACAATACCTGCCTGGAACAGTTCTCCACACTCGCTCCCGATCACAAAAAATACCTTCCAGCAACAATTCTCCTCACTGGCAGGGCATCACAAACAATGCCTGCCTGCAACATTCTCCACACTGGCTCCATATCACAAAAATATACCTTCCTGCAATATTCTCCACACTGGCTCCATATCACAAAACAAAATTTCGTTCAACAGTTATAAACACTGGCTCCGTAACACTAAACAATACCTGCCTCCAACAGTTCTCCACACTGGCAAGGCATCACAAAACAATAGCTGCTGGCAAGAGTTCTCCACACTGGCAACGCATCACAAAACAATACCTTTCTGCAACAGTTCCCCACACTGGCAACGCATCACTAAACAATACCTTCCTTGACCAGTTTTCTACACTGGCTCCACATCACAAAACACTATTTTCCTGCAACAGTTTTCCACACTGGCTATGCATCACAAAACACTATCTTCCTGCAACAGTTTTCCACACTGGCTCCCTTTCAGAACACAATACCTTCCTTCAACAGTTCTCCACACTGTCTCCGCATCACAAAACAATACATGCCTGCAACAGTTCTCCACACTGGCAATGCATCACAAAGCAATAGCTTTCTGCAACAGTTCTCCACACTGGCAGGGCATCACATACAATACCTTCCTGCAACAATTCTCCAAACTGGCTCCCCATCACAAAACAACACCTTCCAGCAACATTTTTTTACACTGGAAAAGCATCAGAAAACAATAGCTTCCAGCAACAGTTCTCCACACTGGCAATGCATGACAAAACAATACCTTCATGCAACAGTTCTCAACATTGGCTCCGTATCCAAAAACAGTTCTCCACACTGGCTCCACATCACAAAACAATACCTTCCTGCAACATTCTCTACATGGCTCCATATCACAAAACTCTACCTTCCTGCAACATTCTCCACACAAAGCAATATTTCGTTCAACAGTTCTAAACACTGGCTCCGTAACACTAAACAATACCTTCCTGCAACAGTTCTCCACACTGGCTCCGCATCACAAAACAATATCTTCCTGCAACAGTTCTCCACACTGGCTCCCTATCAGAACACAATACCTTCCTTCAACAGTTCTCCACACTGGCTCCGCATCACAAAACAATACCTTCTTGCAACAGTTCTCAACACTGGCTACGTATCACAAAATAATACCTTCCTGCAACAGTTCTCCACACTGGCAACGCATGACAAAACAATACCTGATGTTCTAAAAAGCCGGAGAGGTACCAGCGGTGATGCTGTCAGGGTGTGTAAACGAACACGCGAGACCAACAAACACTGTGGAGACAAACACGGACGTGCGGCTCGCACGCGGGTGCATTTAATAGGAAGGATAACTCAGGGGGGAACAGGTGTGCGAGACACAAGGGAAGGAAAAGGGAAGGGGCCAGGCCTCATGGCCGTCTTGTAACGGGGGCTGCAGGGGTGTTTGGGAAGGATGACGTCACACCTGCACGGTGTAAATGTACGTAATGCGAGAGGATTCTGGGAGCTGTAGTTTCCAAAAGAACAGCAATACCTGCCTGTAACAGTTTTCCACACTGGCTCCACATCACAAAACAATACCTTCCTGCAACAGTTCTCCACACTGGCTCCCTATCACAAACCTATACCCTTCCTGCAACAGTTCTCCACACTGGCTCCGTAACACTAAACAATACCTTCCTTCAACAGTTCTCCACACTGGCTCCACATCACAAAACAATTACTTCCTGCAACAGTTCTCCACACTCGCTCCCAATCACAAAACAATACCTTCCTGCAACAGTTCTCCAGACTCGCTCCCGATCACAAAACAATACCTCCCAGCAACAGTTCTCCTCACTGGCAGGGCATCACAAACAATGCCTGCCTGCAACAGTTCTCCACACTGGCAACGCATCACAAAACAATACCTGCTTGCAACAGTTCTCCACACTGGCAACGCATCACTAAACAATACGTTTCTGCAACAGTTCTCCACACTGGCAACGCATCACTAAACAATACCTTTCTGCAACAGTTCCCCACACTGGCAACGCATCACTAAACAATACCTTCCTTGACCAGTTTTCTACACTGGCTCCTTATCACTAAACAACACCTTCCTGCAACAGTTTTCCACACTGGCTCCACATCACAAAACACTATCTTCCTGCAACAGTTTTCCACACTGGCTCCGCATCACAAAACACTATCTTCCTGCAACAGTTTTCCACACTGGCTCCCTATCAGAACACAATACCTTCCTTCAACAGTTCTCCACACTGTCTCCGCATCACAAAACAATACCTGCCTGCAACAGTTCTCCACACTGGCAACGCATCACAAAGCAATAGCTTTCTGCAACAGTTCTCCACACTGGCAGGCCATCACAAACAATGCCTGCCTGCAACAGTTCTCCAGACTTTCAACGCATCACAAAACAATATCTGCCTGCAACAGTTTTCCACAATGGATCCGCATCACAAAACAATACCTTCCTGCAACCATTCTCCAAACTGGCTCTGCATCACAAAACAACACCTTCCAGCAACATTTTTTTACACTGGAAAAGCATCAGAAAACAATACCTTCCAGCAACAGTTCTCCACACCTGCAACGCATGACAAAACAATACTGGCTCCGGATCACAAAAACAGTTCTCCACACTGGCTCCATATCACAAAACTCTACCTTCCTGCAACATTCTCCACACTGGCTCCATATCACAAAACTATACCTTCCTGCAACATTCTCCACACTGGCTCCATATCACAAAACTATACCTTCCTGCAACAGTTCTCCACACTGGCTCCGCATCACAAAACATCTTCCTTCAACAGTTCTCCACACTGGCTCCCTATCAGAACACAATACCTTCCTTCAACAGTTCTCCACACTGGCTCCATATCACAAAACTATACCTTCCTGCAACAGTTCTCCACACTGGCTCCATATCACAAAACAATATTTCGTTCAACAGTTCTAAACACTGGCTCCGTAACACTAAACAATACCTTCCTGCAACAGTTCTCCACACTGGCTCCGCATCACAAAACAATATCTTCCTTCAACAGTTCTCCACACTGGCTCCCTATCACAACACAATACCTTCCTTCAACAGTTCTCCACACTGGCTCCTCATCACAAAACAATACCTTCTTGCAACAGTTCTCAACACTGGCTACGTATCACAAAATAATACCTTCCTGCAACAGTTCTCCACACTGGCAACGCATGACAAAACAATACCTGATGTTCTAAAAAGCCGGAGAGGTACCAGCGGTGAGGCTGGCAGGGTGTGTAAACGAACACGCGAGACCAACAAACACTGTGGAGACAAACACGGACATGCGGCTCGCACGCGGGTGCATTTAATATTCTCCACACTGGCTCCATATCACAAAACAATACCGTGCTTCAACAGTGCTAAACACTGGCTCCGTAACACTAAACAATACCTTCCTGCAACAGTTCTTCACACTGGCTCCGTAAGACTAAACAATACCTTCCTTCAACAGTTCTCCACACAGGCTCCGCATTACTAAACAGTTACTTCCTGCAACAGTTCTCCACACTCGCTCCCGATCACAAAACAATACCTCCCAGCAACAGTTCTCCTCACTAGCAGGGCATCACAAACAATGCCTGCCTGCAACAGTTCTCCACACTGGCAACGCATCACAAAACAATACCTTTCTGCAACAGTTCTCCACACTGGCAACGCATCACAAAACAATACCTGCTTGCAACAGTTCTCCACACTGGCAACGCATCACTAAACAATACCTTCCGTGACCAGTTTTCTTCACTGGCTCCTTATCACTAAACAACACCTTCCTGCAACAGTTTTCCACACTGGCTCCCTATCAGAACACAATACCTTCCTTCAACAGTTCTCCACACTGTCTCCGCATCACAAAACAATACCTGCCTGCAACAGTTCTCCACACTGGCAACGCATCACAAAGCAATAGCTTTCTGCAACAGTTCTCCACACTGGCAGGGCATCACAAACAATGCCTGCCTGCAACAGTTCTCCACACTTTCAACGCATCACAAAACAATACCTGCCTGCAACAGTTTTTCACACCGGATCCGGATCACAAAACAATACCTTCCTGCAACCATTCTCCAAACTGGCTCCGCATCACAAAACAACACCTTACAGCAACATTTTTTTACACTGGAAAAGCATCAGAAAACAATACCTTCCAGCAACAGTTCTCCACACTGGCAACGCATGACAAAACAATACCTTCATGCAACAGTTCTCAACACTGGCTCCGTATCACAAAAACAGTTCTCCACACTGGCTCCGCTTCACAAAACAATACCTTCCTGCAACAGTTCTCCACACTGGCTCCGCATCACAAAACAATATCTTCCTTCAACAGTTTTCCACACTGGCTCCACATCACAAAACAATACCTTCCTGCAACAGATCTCCACACTCGCTCCCGATCACAAAACAATACCTTCCTGCAACAGTTCTCCACACTCGCTCCCGATTACAAAACAATACATTCCTACAACAGTTCTCCAGACTCGCTCCCGATCACAAAACAATACATTCCTACAACAGTTCTCCAGACTCGCTCCCGATCACAAAACAATACCTTCCAGCAACAGTTCTCCTCACTGGCAGGGCATCACAAACAATGCCTGCCTGCAACAGTTCTCCACACTGGCAACGCATCACTAAACAATACCTTTCTGCAACAGTTCTCCACACTGGCAACGCATCACAAAGCAATACCTGATGTTCTAAAAAGCCAGAGAGGTACCAGCGGTGAGGCTGGCAGGGTGTGTAAACGAACACGCGAGACCAACAAACACTGTGGAGACAAACACGGACATGCGGCTCGCGCGCGGGTGCATTTAATAGGAAGGATAACTCAGGGGGGAACAGGTGTGCGAGACACAAGGGAAGGAAAAGGGAAGGGGCCAGGCCTCGTGGCCGTCTTTTAACGGGGGCTGCAGGGGTGTTTGGGAAGGATGACGTCACACCTGCACGGTGTAGGTGTACGTAATGCGAGAGGATTCTGGGAGCTGTAGTTTCCAAAAGAACAGCAATACCTGCCTGTAACAGTTTTCCACACTGGCTCCACATCACAAAACAATGCATCACAAAACAATATCTGCCTGCAACAGTTCTCCAGACTAGCAACACATCACAAAACAATACCTGCCTGCAACAGTTTTCCACACTGGCTCTGCATCACAAAACAATACCTGCCTGCAAAAGTTCTCCACACTTGCTCCGCATCACAAAACAACACCTTCCTGCAACAGTTCTCCACACTGGCTCCATATCACAAAACAATACCTTCCTGCAACAGTTCTTCACACTGGCTCCCTATCACAAACCTATACCTTCCTGCAACAGTTCTCCACACTGGCTCCATATCACAAAACAATACCGTGCTTCAATAATGCTAAACACTGGCTCTGTAACACTAAACAATACCTTCCTTCAACAGTTCTTCACACTGGCTCCACATCACAAAACAATATCTTCCTTCAACAGTTCTCCACACTGGCTCCGTATTACTAAACAATACCTTCCTGCAATAGTTCTCCACACTCGCTCCCGATCACAAAACAATACCTTCCAGCAACAGTTCTCCACACTCGCTCCCGATCACAAAACAATACCTTCCAGCAACAGTTCTCCTCACTGGCAGGGCATCACAAAACAATACCTTTCTGCAACAGTTCTCCACACTGGCAACGCATCACTAAACAATACCTTTCTGCAACAGTTCTCCACACTTGCTCCGTATCACAAAATAGTACCTTCCAGCAACAGTTCTCTCTGTACAGTGTGTACATTGTGCACATTTTGTGTACATTCTGTACAGTGTGTACATTGTGTAAATTTTGTGTACATTCTGTACAGTGTGTACATTGTGTACATTACATACAGTGTTTTCATTGTGTACATTTTGTGTACATTCTGTATATTGTGTACATTGCATACAGTGTACATTGTGTACATTTTGTGTACAGTGTGTATATGTTGTACATCTTGTGTACATTGTGTACAATTTTGGGTACATTGTGCACATTTTTTGTACATTGTTTACATTGTATACTTACTTTGTGTACATATTTTGAACATTTAGTGTGCATTTTGTTTACATTGTGTAAATTCTGTGTACTGTGTACTTTGTATACATTGTGTACATTTTGTGTACTGTGTGTACATTGTGTGCATTTTGTGTACAGTGTGTACTTTGTGTACATTTTGTGTATGGTTTGTATATTGTGTACATTCTATGTACAATCTGTGTACATTGTATACAGTGTGTACATTTTGTGTACAGTGTGTACATTGTTAGCATTGTATACATGTTATGTACAGTGTGTACATTTTTGTACATTGTGCACATTTTGTGTATATTTTGTTTCCATTTTGTACATTGTGTACAGATTGTGATCATTTATTGTGCATTTTGTGTACATTGTATACATTCTGTGTACAGTGTGTACTTTGTATATATTGTGTACATTTGTGTACAGTGTGTACATTGTGTACATTTTGTGTATAGTGTGTACAGTGTGTACATTTTGTGTACATTTTGTATATTTTGTGTACATTGTGTACATTTTGTGTACATTTTGTACATCTTGGGATATTGTGTGCATTTTGTGTACATTGTGCACATTTTGTGTATATATTGTGTACATTTTGTGTCCATAGTATACATTGGGTACATATTGTGAACATGTAGTGTGCATTTTGTGTACATTGTGTACATTCTGTGTATAGCTTGTACATTGTATACATTGTGTACATTTTGTGTACAGTGTGTACATTGTGTATATTTTGAGTGCATTGCGTACATTGTATGTACAGTGTGTACATTGTGTACATTTTGTGTCCAGTGTGTACATTGTGTGCATATTACACATTTTGTGTACAGTGTGTACAGTGTGTACATTCTGTGTACATTGTGTACATTGAATGTACAGTGTGTACATTGTGTACATTTTGTGCACATATTGTGTACATTGGGTATTTTTTGAGTACATTGGGTACATTTTGTGTACATTTGATGTACATTTCATGTCCATTGTATACATTTTGTACATATTGAGAACTTTTAGTGTGCATTTTTTGTACATGGTGTATATTCTGTGAAAAGTGAGTACTTTGTATACATTGTGTACATTGTGTACATTTTGTGTACAGTGTTTACATTGTGTACATTTTGTGTACGGTGTGTACATTTTGTGCATATTTTGTATACATTGTGTATATTTTGAGTACATTGTGTACATTGTATATACAGTGTGTACATTGTGTGCTTTGTATACATTTTGTGTACAGTGTGTACAGTGTGTACATTTTGTGTACATTTTGTACATTGTGTGTACAGTGTGTACATTGTGTACATTTTGTGTACATCATGTACATTTTGTGCACATTTTGTGTACATTGAATACATTTTGTGCACATTTTGTGAACATTGTGTTTATTTTGTGTACATTCTGTGTTCATTGTGTATAGTGTGTACAGTGTGTATATTTTGTGCACATTGTGTTCATTGTGTGCATTGTGTACAGTATGTACCTTTTGTGCATTGTGTACATTGTGTAAATTTTGTGTGCATTGTGTACACTGTGTTCATTCTGTGTGTATATTTTGTGTATATTGTGTACATTGTGTGGACAGTGGGTGCATTGTGTACATTTTGTGTACATTGAGTACATTGTGTACATTGTGTACATTTTGTGTACATTGTGTACATTTTGTGCATATTGCGTACATTTTTTATACATCATGTACATTGTGTACAGTTTGTGTACAGTGTGTACATTTTGTGTACATCGTGAACGATTTGTGTGCATTCTGTACATTTTGTGTATATTGTTTATATTTTCTGTACATTGGGTACATTCTCTGTACATTCTGTACATTGTGTAGAGTGTGTACATTGTGTGTGCAGTGTGTACAGTGTGTACATTCTGTGTACATTGTGTACAGTGTGTACATTCTGTGTACATCCTGTATAGTGTGTACATTTTGTGTGCGGTATGTACAGTGTGTACATTTTGTGTGTGGTATGTACAGTGTGTACATTGTGTGCATTGTATACTTTTTGTGTGCAGTGTGTACAGTGTATACAATGTGTTCATTGTGTACATTTTTGTACAGTGTGTACATCGTGTACATTTTGTGTACATTGTGGACATTATGTACAGTGTGTACATTGAGCACATATTTTTACATTTTGTACAGTGTGTACATTGTGTACATTTTGTGTACATGCTGTACAGTGTGTATATTGTGTACATTGTGTACAGTGTACATTGTGTACATTTTGTATACAGTGTGTATATTTTGTACATCTTGTGTACATTGTGTACATTTTGGGTACATTTTGCACATATTGTGTTCATTGGGTTCATTATATACATTGTGTACATATTGTGAACATTTAGTGTGCATTTTGTGTACATTGTGTACATTCTGTGTACAGTGTGTACTTTGTATAAATTGTGTACATTTTGTGTACAGTGTGTACATTTTGTTTACAGTGTGTACTTTGTGTACATTTTGGGTACAGTGTGTATATTGTGTACATTCTGTGTACAATCTGTGTACATTGTGTACAGTGTGTACATTTTGTGTACAGTGTGTACATTGTGTACCTATTGTGTACAGTGTGTACATTGTGTACATTTTGTGTACAGTGTGTACATTGTGAGCATTGTATACATTTTTTGTACAGTGTGTGCATTTTTTACATTTTGTGTACAGTGTGTACATTTTGTACATTTTGTGTACAGTGTGTACATTCTGTGTACATTGTGTACATTTTGTGTAGAGTGGTACTTTGTGTGCATTGTATACATTTTTGTATATTGTCTACATTTTTTGTACAATGCGTATATTTTGTGCACATTGTGTTCATTGTATGTACAGTGTGTACATTGTGTACATTTTTTGTAGAGTGTGTACATTGTGTACATTGTATGCATTTTGTGTACATTGTGTACAGTGTGTACATTTTGTGTACATTGCGTATATTTTGTCTACATTGTGCACACTGTATGTACAGTGTGTACATTGTGTACATTTTTGTAAATTTGTACATTTTGTATATCTTGGGTACATTGTGTACATTTTGTGTACATTGTGCACATTTTGTGTACATTTTTTGTCCATTGTATACATTGTGTACATATTGTGAACATTTAGTGTGCATTTTGTGTACATTGTGTACATTTTGTGTACAGTGTGGACATTGTGTACATTTTGTGTATATTGTGAACATTTTGTGCATATTGTGTACATTTTTTGTACATTATGTACATTGTGTACATTTTGTGTACATTGTGCACAATTTGTGTGCATTGTGTACATTTTGTGTATATTGATTACAATTTGTGTACATTGGGTACATTTTCTGTACATTCTGTGTACATTCTGTACAGTGTGTAGAGTGTGTACATTGTGTGTGAAGTGTGTACAGTGTGTACATTCTGTGTACATTGTGTGTGCAGTGTGAACAGTGTGTACATTCCGTGTACATTTTGTACAGTGTGTACATTTTGTGTGTTGTGTCTACAGTGTGTGCACTGTGTGTATTGTATACATTTTGTACACAGTGTGTACAGTGTGTACATTGTGTACATTTTGGATACATTGTATACATCGTGTACATTTTGTGCACATTGTGTACATTATGTACAGTGTGTACATTGTGCACAGGTGTGTAAATTACATACAGTGTGTTCATTGTGTACATTTTGTGTACATTCTGTACAGTGTGTACATTGCATACAGTGTACATTGTGTACATTTTGTGTACAGTGTGTATATTTTGCACATCTTGTGTATATTGTGTACATTTTGGGTACATTGTTCACATTTTTTGTACATTGTTTACATTGTATACTTTGTGTACATATTTTGAACATTTAGTGTGCATTTTGTTTACATTGTGTACATTCTGTGTACTGTGTACTTTATATATATTGTGGACATTTTGTGTACAGTGTGTACATTGTGTACATTTGTGTACATGTGTACTTTGTGTACATTTTGTGTACGGTGTGTATATTGTGTACATTCTGTGTACAATCTGTGTACATTGTGTACAGTGTGTACATTTTGTGTACAGTGTGTAGATTGTTAGCATTGTATACATTTTGTGTAAAGTGTGTCCATTTTGTGTGCACTGTGTTTATTTTGTGTATATTGTGTACATTGTGTGGACAGTGTATACATTGTGTACACTTTGTGTACATTGTGTAAATTGTGCACATTTTGTGTATATTTTGTGTATATTGTTTACGTTGTGTACAGTGTACAATGTGTACATTGTGTACAGTATGTACATCTTGAGTACAGTGTGTATATTTTGTGTAAATTGTGCACATTTTGTGTATATTTTGTGTACATTGTGTACATTCTGTGTACAGGGTGTACTTTGTATATATTGTATATATTTGTGTACAGTGTGTACATTGTGTATATTTTGTGTACAGTGTGTACAGTTGTACATTTTGTGTACAGTGTGTACAGTGTGTACATTCTGTACATTATTTGTACAATGTGTACATAGTGTACATTTTGTATATTTTGTGTACATTGTGTACATTGTATGTACAGTGTGTACATTGTGTATAGTGTGTACATTTTGTGTACAGTGTGTACATTGTGAGCATTGTATACATTTTGTGTACATTGTGTACATTTTGTGTACAGTGTTTGCAGTTTGTACATTTTGTGTACAGTGTGCACATTGTGTACATTTTGTGTACAGTGTGTACATTCTGTGTACATTCTGTACATTTTGTGTAGAGTGGTACATTTTGTGCATTGTATACATTTTGGGTATAGTGTCTACCTTTTTTGTACAATGCGTATATTTTGTGTACATTGTGTTCATTGTATGTACAGTGTGTTCATTGTATGTACAGTGTGTACATTGTATACATTATTTGTAGAGTGTGTACATTGTGTACATTGTATACATTTTGTGTCCATTGTGTACAGTGTGTACATTTTGTGTACATTGCGTATATTTTGTGTACATTGTGCAAACTGTATGTACAGTGTGTACATTGTGTACATTTTTGTAAATTTGTACATTTTGTATATCTTGGGTACATTGTGCACATTTTGTTTACATTGTGTACATTTTGTGCATATTGTGTACATATATTTTGTATATTTTGTGTATAGTGTGTACATGGTGTACTTTTTGTGTATATTGTGAACTTTTTGTGCATATTGTGTACATTTTTGTACATTATGTACATTGTGTACAGTGTGTACATTTTGTGTACATTGTTTACATTTGTGTACAGTGTGTACTGTGTGTACATTCTGTGTACATCGTGTTCATTTTTTGTACTGTGTGCACATTGTGTTCATTTTGTGTACATTTTTTACATGTTGGGTACATTGTGTACATTTTGTGTACATTGTTTACATTTTGTGTACATTTTGTGTCCATTGTATACATTGTGTACATATTGTGAACATGTAGTATGCATTTTGTGTACATTCTGTACATTTTGTGTACATTGTGCACATTTTGTTTACATTGTGTACATTTTGTGCGTATTGTGTACATTTTTGTACAATATGTACATTGTGTACAGTTTGTGTACAGTGTGTACATTTTGTGTACATTGTATATATTTTCTGTATATTGTGTACATTGTATGTACAATGTGTACATTGTGCACAGTTTGTGTACATATGTATGTGTTGTACATTTTGTGTACATTGTGCACATTTTGTGTACATTTGTGTACATTTTGTGTCCATTGTATACATTGTGTACATATTGTGAATATTTAATGTGCATTTTGTGTTCATTGTGTACATTCTGTGTACAGTGTGTACTTTGTATATATTGTGTACATTTGTGTGCAGTGTGTACATTGTGTACATTTTGTGTGCAGTGTGTACAGTGTTTATATTTTGTGTACAGTATGTACACTGTGTATATTCTGTGTACATTGTGTACACTTTTTGTACTGTGTGCACATTGTGTACATTTTGTGTACATTTTGTACATCTTGGGTACATTGTGTACATTTTGTGTACATTGTGTACATTTTGTACATCTTGTGTACATTGTGTACATTGTGCACATTTTGTGTTCATTGTCTACATTGTGTACATATTGTGAACATTTAGTGTGCATTTTGTGTACATTGTGTACATTTTGTGTACAGTGTGGACATTGTGTACATTTTGTGTATATTGTGAACATTTTGTGCATATTGTGTACATTTTATGTACATTATGTACATTGTGTACAGTGTGTACATTTTGTGTACATTGTGCATAATTTGTGTGCATTGTGTACATTTTGTGTATATTGTTTACATTTTGTGTACATTGGGTACATTTTGTGTACATTCTGTGTACATTCTGTACAGCGTGTACAGTGTGTATATTGTGTGTGCAGTGTGTACAGCGTGTACATTCTGTGTACATTGTGTGTGCAATGTAAACAGTGTATACATTCCGTGTACATTCTGTACAGAGTGTACATTTTGTGTACAGTGTGTACATTGTTAGCATTGTATACATTTTGTGTACTGTGTGTACATATTGTGTGCACTGTGTTTATTTTGTGTATATTGTGTACATTGTGTGGACAGTGTGTACACTGTGTACACTGTGTACACTTTGTGTACATTGTGTATATTTTGTACATTTTGTGTATATTGTTTATATTGTGTACAGTGTACAATGTGTACATTGTTTACATATTGTACATCTTGTGTACAGTGTGTACATTTTGTGTACATTGTGCACATTTTGTGTACATTTTGTGTACATTGTATACATTGTGTACAGATTGTGATCATTTAGTGTGCATTTTGGTACATTGTTTACATTCTGTGTACAGTGTGTACTTTGTATATATTTGGTACATTTGTGTACAGTGTATACATTGTGTACATTTTGTGTACAGTGTGTACAGTGTGTACATTCTGTGTACATTGTGTACATTATTTGTACAGTGTGTACATTGTGTACATTTTGTGTACATTTTGTATAATTTGTGTACATTGTGTACATTTTGTGTACATTTTGTATATCTTGGGACATTGTGTACATTTTGTGTACATTCTGTACAGTGTGTACATTGTGTACATTCTGTACAGTGTGTATATTGTGTACATTCTGTACAGTGTACATTGTGTACATTTTGTATACAGTGTGTATATTTTGTACATCTTGTCTACATTGGGTATATTTTGGGTACATTGTGCACATTTTGTGTTCATTGGGTACATTATATACATTGTGTACATATTGTGAACGTGTTGTATGCATTTTGTGTACATTGTGTACATTTTGTCCATCTTGTGTACATTGTGTACATTGTGCACATTTTGTGTCCATTGTCTAAATTGTGTACATATTGTGAATATTTAGTGTGCATTTTGTGTACATTGTGTATTTTCTGTGTACAGTGTGTACTTTCTATACATTGTGTACATTTTGTCTACAGTGTGTACATTGTATATATTTTGTGGACAGAATTTACATTGTGTACCTTTTGTGTACAGTGTGTACAGAGTGTACATTTGTGTACATTGTGTACAATTTGTGTACAGTGTGTACATTCTGTGTACATTTTGTACAGTGTGTACATTTTGTGTACATTGTGTGTGTGGTGTGTACAGTGTGTACGTTGTGTGTATTGTATACATTTTTTGTGCAGTGTGTACAGTGTGTACATTGTGTACATTGTGTTCATTTTGTATACAGTGTGTACATTGTGTTCATCTTGTGTACATTCTGTACAGTATGTACATTGTGCATATTTTGTGTACATTCTCTACAGTGTGTACATTGTGTACATTTTGTGTACATTCTGTACAGTGTGTACATTGTATACAGTGTACATTGTGTACATTTTGTGTACAGTGTGTATATGTTGTACATCTTGTGTACATTGTGTACATTTTGGGTACATTGTGCAAATTTTTTGTACATTGTTTACATTGTATACCTTGTATACATATTTTGAACATTTAGTGTGCATTTTGTTTACATTGTGTACATTCTGTGTACTGTGTACTTTGTATACATTGTGTACATTTTGTGTACAGTATGTACATTGTGTACATTTTTGTACAGTGTGTACTTTGTGTACATTTTGTGTACGTGTGTATATTGTGTACATTCTATGTACAATCTGTGTACATTGTGTACAGTGTGTACATTTTGTGTACAGTGTGTACATTGTTAGCATTGTATACAGTTTGTGTTCAGTGTGTACATTTTGTGTGCACTGTGTTTATTTTGTGTATATTGTGTACATTGTGTGGACAGTGTGTACATTGTATACACTTTGTGTACATTGTGTATATTGTGTACATTTTGTGTAAATTTTTTGTATATTGTTTACATTGTGTACAGTGTACAATGTGTACATTGTGTACATTTTGTACATCTTGTGTACAGTGTGTACATTTTGTGTACATTGTGCACATTTTGTGTTCATTTTGTGTCCATTGTATACATTGTGTACAGATTGTTATCATTTAGTGTGCATTTTGTGTACATTGTGTACATTCTGTGTACAGTGTGTACTTTGTATATATTGTGTACATTTGTGTACAGTGTGTAGATTGTGTACATTTTGTGTACAGTGTGTACATTTTTTGTACAGTGTGTACAATGTGTACATTCTGTGTACATTGTGTACATTGTTTATATTTTGTGTACATTGTGTACATTTTGTGCACATTTTGTGAACATTGTGTTTATTTTGTGTACATTCTGTGTACATTGTTTATAGTGTGTACATTGTGTATATTCTGTGTACAGTGTGTACTTTCTATACATTGTGTACATTTTGTCTACAGTGTGTACACTGTATACATTTTGTGTACATTGTGCACATTTTGTGTACATTTTGTGTACATTTTTTGTCCATTGTATATATTGTGTACATATTGTGAACATTTAGTGTGCATTTTGGATACATTGTGTACATTCTGTGTTCCGTGTGTACTTTGTACACATTGTGTACATTTTGTGTACATTTTGTGTACATTTTGTGTACATTGTGTACATTTTGTGCATATTTTGTACATTTTTTGTACATTATGTATACTGTGT
Organism: Microtus obscurus; assembly: GCA_963919715.1. Taxonomy (NCBI): domain Eukaryota; kingdom Metazoa; phylum Chordata; class Mammalia; order Rodentia; family Cricetidae; genus Microtus; species Microtus obscurus. The sequence continues at coordinate 41,482,032 of CAWTZC010002514.1, forward strand.
ACAGTGTGTACATTTTGTGTACATTGTGCACATTTTGTATGCGTTCTGTACATTTTGTGTATATTTTTTACATTGTGTGTACATTGGGTACATTCTCTGTACATTCTGTGTACCTTCTGTACATTGTGTACAGTTTGTACATTGTGTGTGCAGTGTGTACAGTGTGTACATTCTGTGTACATTGTATACAGTGTGTACATTCCGTGTACATCCTGTACAGTGTGTACATTTTGTGTGCAGTATGTACAGTGTGTACATTATGTGTGCGGTATGTACAGTGTGTACATTTTGTGCATTGTATACTTTTTGTGTGCAGTGTGTACAGTGTATACAATGTGTTCATTGTGTACATTTTGTGTACAGTATGTACATCGTGTAAATTTTGTGTACATTGTGGACATTATGTACAGTGTGTACATTGAGCACATATGTTTACATTTTGTACAGTGTGTACATTGTGTACATTTTGTGTACATTCTGTACAGTGTGTACATTGTGTACATTGAGTACAGTGTACATTGTGTACATTTTGTATACAGTGTGTATATTTTGTACATCTTGTGTACATTGTGTACATTTTGGGTACATTGTGCACATTTTTTGTACATTGTTTACATTGTATACTTACTTTGTGTACATATTTTGAATATTTAGTGTGCATTTTGTTTACATTGTGTACATTCTGTGTACTGTGTATTTTGTATACATTGTGTACATTTTGTGTACAGTGTATACATTGTGTACATTTGTGTACAGTGTGTACTTTATGTATATTTTGTGTCCGCTGTGTGTATTGTGTACATTCTATGTACAATCTGTGTACATTGTGTACAGTGTGTACATTGTTACCACTGTATACATTTTGTGTACAGTGTGTACATTTTGTGTGCACTGTGTTTATTTTATGTATATTGTGTACATTGTGTGGACAGTGTGTACATTGTGCACACTTTGTGTACATTGTGTACATTTTGTCTATATTTTGTGTATATTTTTGACGTTGTGTACAGTGTACAATGTGTACATTTTGTACATTTTGTACATCTTGTGTACAGTGTGTACATTTTGCGTAAATTGTGCACATTTTGTGTACATTTTGTGTACAGTGTGTATAGTTGTACATTTTGTGTACAGTCTGTACAGTGTGTACATTGTGTACATTATTTGTACAGTGTGTACATTGTGTACATTTTGTATATTTTGTGTACATTGTGTACATTTTATGTACAGTGTGTACATTGTGTACATTTTGTGTATATTCTGTACAGTGTGTACATTGCGTACAGTGTATATTGTGTACATTTTGTGTACAGTGTGTATATGTTGTACATCTTGTGTACATTGTCTACATTTTGGGTACATTGTGCACATTTTTTGTACATTGTTTACATTGTATACTTACTTTGTGTACATATTTTGAACATTTAGTGTGCATTTTGTTTACATTGTGTACATTCTGTGTACTGTGTACTTTGTATACATTGAGTACATTTTGTGTACAGTGTGTACATATTGTACATTTGTGTACAGTGTGTACTTTGTGTACATTTTGTGTACAGTGTGTACAGTGTGTACATTTTGTGTACAGTGTGTACATTGTGTACATTTTTGTACAGTGTGTACTTTGTGTACATTTTGTGTACGGTGTGTATATTGTGTACATTCTATGTACAATCTGTGTACATTGTGTACAGTGTGTACATTTTGTGTACAGTGTGTACATTGTTAGAATTGTATACATTTTGTATTCAGGGTGTACATTTTGTGTGCACTGTGTTTATTTTGTGTATATTGTGTACATTGTGTGGACAGTGTGTACATTGTATACACTTTGTGTACATTGTGTATATTGTGTACATTTTGTGTAAATTTTTTGGATATTGTTTACGTTGTGTACAGTGTACAATGTGTATATTTTGTACATCTTGTGTACAGTGTGTACATTTTGTGTACATTGTGCACATTTTGTGTACATTTTGTGTACATTTTGTGTCCATTGTTTACATTGTGTACAGATTGTGATCATTTAATGTGCATTTGTGTACATTGTGTAAATTCTGTGTACAGTGTGAACTTTGTATATATTGGGTACATTTGTGTACAGTGTGTACATTGTGTACATTTTGTGTACACTGTGTACAGTTGCACATTTTGTGTACAGTGTGTACATTATTTGTACAGTGTGTACATTGTGTACATTTTGTGTACTTTTTGTATATTTTGTGTACATTTTGTAACTTTTGTGTACATTTTGTACATCTTGGGACATTGTGTACATTTTGTGTACATTGTGAACATTTTGTGTACTTATTGTGTACATTTTGTGTCCATTGTATACATTGTGTACATATTGTGAACATGTAGTGTGCATTTTGTGTACATTGTGTACATTCTGTGTACAGCTTGTACATTGTATACATTGTGTACATTTTGTGTACAGTGTGTATATTGTGTACATTTTGTTTACAGTGTGTACATTGTGTATATTTTGAGTGCACTGCGTACATTGTATGTACAGTGTGTACTTTGTGTAGATTTGATGTCCAGTGTGTACATTGTGTGCATATTGCACATTTTGTGTACAGTGATTGCAGTGTGTACATTCTGTGTACATTGTGTACATTGAATGTACAGTGTGTATATTGTGTACATTTTGTGTACATGATGTACATTTTGTGCATATTTTGTGTACATTGTGTATATTTTGAGTACATTGTGTACTTTGTATGTTCAGTTTGTACATTGTGTACATTTTGTGCACATTTTGTGAATATTGTGTTTATTTTGTGTACATTCTGTGGACATTGTGTATAGCGTGTACAGTGTGTATGTTCTGTTCACATTGTGTTCATTGTGTGCATTGTGTACAGTGTGTACATTTTGTGCATTGTGTACATTTTGTGTGCATTGTGTACAATGTGTACATTCTGTGTGCCTTGGGTACATTTGTGTGCATTGAGTACAGTGTGTACAGTGTGTATATTTTGTGTGCATGTGTATATTTTGTGCATATTGTGTACATTGTGTGGACAGTGGGTACATTGTGTACATTTTGTGTACAGTGAGTACATTGTGTACATTATGTGTACATTGTGGACATTTTGTTTACATTGTGTGCATTGTATACATTTTGTGTACAGTGTGTACATTGTTAGCATTGTATACATTTTGTGTACAGTGTGTACATTTTGTGTGCACTGTGTTTACTTTCTGTATATTGTGTACATTGTGTGGACAGTGTGTACATTGTGTACATTTTGTGTACATTGTGTTCATTCTATACATTTTGTGTACAGTGTGTACGTTTTGGGTGCATAGTGTTTATTTTGTGTATATTGTGTACATTGTGTGGACAGTGTGTACATTGTGTACATTTTGTGTACATTGTGTAGATTGTGTACATTCTGTACAGTGTGTACATTTTGTGTGCGGTGTGTACAGTGTGTGCACTGTGCTCATTGTATACATTTTGTGTGCAGTGTGTTCAGTTTGTACATTGTGTACATTTTGTGTACAGTGTGTACATTCTGTGGACATAGTGTACATTTTGTGTAGAGTGGTACATTGTGTGCATTGTATATATTTTGTGTATAGTATGTACATTTTTTTACACTGCGTATATTTTGTGTACATTTTGTTCATTGTATGTACAGTGTGTACATTGTGTGCATTGTATACATTTTGTGTACATTGTGTACAGTGTGTACATTTTGTGTACATTGCGTATATTTTGTGTACATTGTGCACACTGAATGTACAGTGTGTACATTGTGTACATTTTTGTAAATTCATACATTTTGTATATCTTGGGTACATTGTGTACATTTTGTGTACATTGTGCACATTTTGTGTACATTGTATACATTGTGTACATATTGTGAACATTTAGTGTGCATTTTGTGTACATCGTGTACATTCTGTGTACAGTGTGTACTTTGTATACATTGTGTACATTTTGTGTACAGTGTGTACATTGTGTACATTTTGTGTACAGTGTGTACAGTGTTTACATTTTTTGTACAGTATATACAGTGTGTACATTCTGTGTACATTGTGTACACTTTTTGTACTGTGTGCACATTGTGTACATTTTGTGTACATTTTGTACATCTTGGGTACATTGTGTACATTTTGTGTACATTGTGTACATTTTGTGTACATTTTGTGTCCATTGTATACATTGTGAACATGTAGTGTGCATTTTGTGTACATTGTGTATATTTTGTGTACATTGTGTACATTTTGTACATCTTGTGTACATTGTGTACATTGTGCACATTTTGTGTCCATTGTCTACATTGTGTACATATTGTGAACATTTAGTGTGCATTTTGTGTACATTGTGTATATCCTGTGCACAGTGTGTACATTTTGTACATTTTGTGTACATTGTGTATATTCTGTGTCCAGTGTGTACTTTCTTTACATTGTGTACATTTTGTCTACAGTATGTACATTGTATATATTTTGTACATTGTTTACATTGTATACCTTGTGTACATATTTTGAACATTTAGTGTGCATTTTGTTTACATTGTGTACATTCTGTGTACTGTGTACTTTGTATACATTGTGTACATTTTGTGTACAGTGTGTACATTGTGTACATTTTGTGTACAGTTTGTACTTTGTGTATATTTTGTGTACGGTGTGTATATTGTGTACATTATATGTACAATCTGTGTACATTGTTTACAGTGTGTACATTATGTGTACAGTGTGTACATTGTTAGTATTGTATACATTTTGTGTACAGTGTGTACATTTTGTGTATATTGTGTACAATTTGTGTATAGTGTGTACATTCTGTGTACATTTTGTACAGTGTGTACAGTGTGTACAATGTGTGTGCACTGTGTACATTCTGTGTACATTGTGTGTGCAGTGTGAACAGTGTGTACATTCTGTGTACATTCTGTACAGTGTGTACATTTTTTGTGCGGTGTGTACAGTGTGTGCACTGTATACATTTTGTGTGCAGTGTGTACAGTGTGTACATTGTGTACATTGTATACATCGTGTACATTTTGTGCATATTGTGTACATTATGTACAGTGTGTACATTGTGCACATGTGAGTACATTACGTACAGTCTGTTCATTGTGTACATTTTGTGTACATTCTGTACAGTGTGTACATTGCGTACAGTGTACATTGTGTACATTTTGTGTACAGTGTGTATATTTTGTATATCTAGTGTACATTGTGTATATTTAGTGTACATTGTTTACTATTTGTGTACACTTTGTGTCCATTGTATACATTGTGTACATATTGTGAACATGTAGTATGCATTTTGTTTACATTATGTACAGTGTGTACATTGTGTACATTGTGCATATTTTGTGTCCATTGTCTACATTGTGAACATATTGTGAACATTTAGTGTGCATTTTGTGTACATTGTGTATATCCTGTGCACAGTGTGTACTTTCTATACATTGTGTACATTTTGTCTACAGTGTGTACATTGTATATATTTTGTGGACAGAATGTACATTGTGTACCTTTTGTGTACACTGTGTACAGTGTGTACATTCTGTGTACATTGTGCACAATTTGTGTACAGTGTGTACATTCCGTGTACATTCTGTACATTTTGTGTACATTGTGTGTGCGGTGTGTACAGTGTGTACGTTGTGTGTATTGTATACATTTTTTGTGCAGTGTGTACAGTGTGTAAATTGTGTACATTGTGTTCATTTTCAATACAGTGTGTACATTGTGTTCATCTTGTGTACATTCTGTACTGTGTGTACATTGTGCACATTTTGTGTACATTTTGTACAGTGTGTACATTGTGTACATTTTGTGTACATTCTGTACAATGTATACATTGCGGACAGTGTACATTGTGTACATTTTGTGTACAGTGTTTATATGTTGTACATCTTGTGTACATTGTCTACATTTTGGGTACATTGTGCACATTTTGTGTACATTGTTTACATTGTATACTTTGTGTACATATTTTGAACATTTAGTGTGCATTTTGTTTACATTCTGTACATTCTGTGTACTGTGTACTTTTTATACATTGTGTACATTTTGTGTACAGTGTGTACTTTGTGTACATTTTGTGTACGGTGTGTATATTGTGTACATTCTATGTACAATCTGTGTACATTGTGTACAGTGTGTACATTTTGTGTACAGTGTGTACGTTGTTAGCATTGTATACATTTTGTGTACAGTGTGTACATTTTGTGCATTGTGTACATTGTGTACATTTTGTGTGCATTGTGTACAATGTGTACATTCTGTGTACCTTGTGTACATTTGTGTGCATTGAGTACAGTGTGTACAGTGTGTATATTTTGTGTGCATGTGTATATTTTGTGTATATTGTGTACATTGTGTGGACAGTGGGTACATTGTGTACATTTTGTGTACAGTGAGTACATTGTGTACATTTTGTGTACGTTGTGTACATTTTGTGTACGTTGTGTGCATTGTATACATTTTGTGTACAGTGTGTACATTTTGGGTGCATAGTGTATATTTTGTGTATATTGTATACATTGTGTGGACAGTGTGTACATTGTGTACATTTTGAATCCAGTGTGTATATTGTGTACATTTTGTGTACATTTTGTGTACATTTTGTGTACATTTTGTGTACATTGTGTAAATTTTGGGTACATTTTGTGTACATTTTATGTACATTTCATGTCCATGTATACATTGTGTACATATTGTGAACATTTAGTGTGCATTTTTTGTACATTGTGTATATTCTGTGAAAAGTGAGTACTTTGTATACATTGTGTACATTTTGTGTACAGTGTGTACATTTTGGGTGCATAGTGTATATTTTGTGTATATTGTGTACATTGTGTGGACAGTGTGTACATTGTGTAAATTTTGTGTACAGTGTGTACAATTTGTACATTTTGTGTACAGTGTATAGTGTGTACATTCTGTGTACACTGTGTACATTTTGTGTAGAGTGTGTACATTGTGTACACTGTGTATATTTTGTGTACATTGAATATATTGTATGTACAGTTTGTACATTGTGTACATTTTGTGTACATTGTGTACAATTTGTACATCTTGTGTACATTGTGCACATTTTGTGTCCATTGTGTACATATTGTGAACATTTAGTGTGCATTTTGTGTACATTGTGTATATTCTGTGTGGAGTGTGTACTTTCTATACATTGTGTACATTTTGTCTACAGTGTGTACATTGCATATATTTTGTGGACAGAATGTACATTGTGTACCTCTTGTGTACAGTGTGTACAGTGTGTAATTTCTGTGTACATTGTGAAAACAATTTGTGTACAGTGTGTACATTCTATGTACATTTTGTACAGTGTGTACATGGTGTTCATTTTGTTCACATTGTGTACATTATGTACAGTGTGTACATTGTGCATATTTTGTATACATTCTTTACAGTGTGTACATTGTGTACATTTTGTGTACATTGTGTAGTTTGTGTACATTTTGTGTATATTGTTTACATAGTGTACAGTGTACATTGTGTACACTTTTTGTACATTGTGTACATTTTCTACATCTTGGGTACATTGTGCACATTTTGTGTACCTTTGTGTACATTTTGTGTCCATTGTATATATTGTGTACATATTGTGAACATTTAGTGTGCATTTTGTGTACATTGCGTACATTCTGTGTACAGTGTGTACTTTTTATATATTGTGTACATTTGTGTGCAGTGTGTACATTGTGTACATTTTGTGTACAGTGTGTACAGTGTTTACATTTTTTGTACAGTATATACAGTGTGTAAATTCTGTGTACATTGTGTACACTTTTTGTACTGTGTGCACATTGTGTACATTTTGTGTACATTTTGTACATCTTGGGTACATTGTGTACATTTTGTGTACATTGTGTACATTTTGTGTCCATTGTATACATTGTGAACATGTAGTGTGCATTTTGTGTACATTGTGTATATTTTGTGTACATTGTGTACATTTTGTACATCTTGTGTACATTGTGTACATTGTGTACATTGTGCACATTTTGTGTCCATTGTCTACATTGTGTACATATTGTGAACATTTAGTGTGCATTTTGTGTACGTTGTGTATATTCTGTGCACAGTGTGTACATTTTGTACATTTTGTGTACATTGTGTATATTCTGTGTCCAGTGTGTACTTTCTTTACATTGTGTACATTTTGTCTACAGTATGTACATTGTATATATTTTGTGGACAGAATGTACATTGTGTTCCTCTTATGTACAGTGTGTAATTTCTGTGTACATTGTTAAAACAATTTGTGTACAGTGTGTACATTCTGTGTACATTTTGTACAGTGTGTACATGGTGTTCATTTTGTGCACATTGTGTACATTATGTACAGTGTGTACATTGTGCATATTTTGTATACATTCTGTACAGTGTGTACATTGTGTACATTGTGTGTACATTGTGTATTTGGTGTACATTTTGTGTACATTTTTTGTATATTGTGTACGTAGTGTACAGTGTACATTGTGTACACTTTTTGTACATTGTGTACATTTTGTACATCTTGGGTACATCATGTACATTTTGTGTACATTGTGCACATTTTGTTTACATTGTGTACATTTTGTGCATATTGTGTACATTTTTGTACAATATGTACATTGTGTACAGTTTGTGTACAGTGTGTACATTTTGTGTACATTGTTTACATTTTGTGTGCTGTGTGTACAGTGTATACATTCTGTGTACATTGTATATATTTTCTGTACATTGTGTACATTGTATGTACAGTGTGTACATTGTGCACAGTTTGTGTACATGTGTACGTTTTGTACATCTTGTGTACATTCTGCTCATTTTGTGTACATTTGTGTACATTTTGTGTCCATTGTATACATTGTGTACATATTGTGAACATTTAGTGTGCATTTTGTGTACATTGTGTACATTCTGTGTACAGTGTGTACTTTGTATATATTGTGTACATTTGTGTGCAGTGTGTACATTGTGTACATTTTGTGTACAGTGTGTACAGCTTTTATATTTTGTGTACAGTATGTACAGTGTGTACATTCTGTGTACATTGTGTACACTTTTTGTATTGTGTGCACATTGTGTACATTTTGTGTACATTGTGTATTTAGTGTACATTTTGTGTACATTTTTTGTATATTGTGTACGTAGTGTACAGTGTACATTGTGTACATTTTTTGTACATTGTGTACATTTTGTACATCTTGGGTACATCATGTACATTTTGTGTACATTGAGCACATTTTGTTTACATTGTGTACATTTTGTGCATATTGTGTACATTTTTGTACAATATGTACATTGTGTACAGTTTGTGTACAGTGTGTACATTTTGTGTACATTGTTTACATTTTGTGTACTGTGTGTACAGTGTATACATTCTGTGTACATTGTATATATTTTTTGTACATTGTGTACATTGTATGTACAGTGTGTACATTGTGCACAGTTTGTGTACATGAGTACGTTTTGTACATCTTGTGTACATTGTGCACATTTTGTGTCCATTGTGTACATATTGTGAACATGTAGTGTGCGTTTTGTGTACATTGTGTACATTCTGTGTACAGTGTGTACTTTGTATATATTGTGTACATTTGTGTGCAGTGTGTACATTGTGTACATTTTGTGTACAGTATGTACAGCGTTTATATTTTGTGTACAGTATGTACAGTGTGTACATTCTGTGTACATTGTGTACACTTTTTGTACTGTGTACACATTGTATACATTTTGTGTACATTTTGTACATCTTGGGTACATTGTGTACATTTTGTGTCCATTGTATACATTGTGTACATATTGTTAACATGTAGTGTGCATTTTGTGTACATTGTGTACATTTTTTGTACATTGTGTACATTTTGTACATCTTGTGTTCATTGTGTACAATGTGCACATTTTGTGTCCATTGTCTACATTGTGTACATCTTGTGAACATTTAGTGTGCATTTTGTGTACATTGTGTATATTCTGAGTCCAGTGTGTACTTTCTTTACATTGTGTACATTTTGTCTACAGTGTGTACATTGTATATATTTTGTGGACAGAATGTACATTGTGAACCTTCTGTGTACAGTGTGTATATGTTGTATACATTTTTGTACAATATGTACACTGTGTACAGTTTGTGTACAGTGTGTACATTTTCTGTACATTTTTACATTCTGTGTACATTGTGTACAATTTGTGTACAGTGTGTACATTCTGTGTACATTTTGTATAGTGTGTACATTTTGTGTACATTGTGTGTGCGGTGTGTACAGTGTGTACGTTGTTTGTATTGTATACATTTTTTGAGCAGTGTGTACAGTGTGTACATAGTGTTCATTTTGTATACAGTGTGTACATTGTGTTCATTTTGTGTACAATCTGTAAAGTGTGTACATTGTATATATTTTGTGGACAGAATGTACATTGTGAACCTTTTGTGTACAGTGTGTATATGTTGTACATATACATATCTTTTGTACAGTGTGTACATTGTGCACATTTTGTGTACATTCTGTACAGTGTGTACATTGTGTACATTGTGTTCATTTTGTACAGTGTCTTCATTATGTACATTTTGTGTGCATTCTGTACAGTGTGTACATTGCGTACAGTGTACATTGTGTACATTTCGTGTACAGTGTGTATATGTTGTACATCTTGTGTACATTGTGTACATTTTGGTACATTGTGCACATATTGTGTACATTGTTTACATTGTATACTTTGTGTACATATTTTGAACATTTAGTGTGCATTTTGTTTACATTGTGTACATTTTGGTACATTGTGCACATATTGTGTACAGTGTGTACACTGTGTACATTTTGTGTACAGTGTGTACTTTTTGTACATTTTGTATACGTGTGTATATTGTGTACATTCTATGTACAATCTGTGTACATTGTGTACAGTGTGTACATTGTTAGCATTGTATACATTTTGTTTACAGTGTGTACATTTTGTGTTCACTGTGTTTATTTTGTGTATATTGTGTGGACAGTGTGTATATTGTATACATTTTGTGTACATTGTGCATATTGTGTACATTTTGTGTACATTTTGTGTATATTGTTTACGTTGTGTACAGTGTACAATGTGTACATTGTGTACATTTTGTACATCTTGTGTACAGTGTGTACATTTTTCTACATTGTGCACATTTTGTGTACATTTTGTGTACATTTTGTGTCCATTGTATACATTGTATACAGATTGTGATCATTTAGTGTGCATTTTGTGTACATTGTGTACATTCTGTGTACAGAGTGTACTTTGTATATATTGTGTACATTTGTGTACAGTGTGTACATTGTGTACATTTTGTGTACACTGTGTACAGTTGCACATTTTGTGTACAGTGTGTACAGTGTGTACATTCTGTGTACATTGTGTACATTATTTGTACAGTGTGTACATTGTGTACATTTTGTGTACATTTTGTATATTTTGTGTATATTGTGTACATTGTATGTACAGTGTGTACATTTTGTACATTTTGTGTACATTGTGTATATTCTGTGTACAGTGTGTACTTTCTATACATTGTGTACATTTTGTCTACAGTGTGTACATTGTATATATTTTGTGGACAGAATGTACATTGTGTACATTTTATGTACAGTGTGTACAGTGTGTACTTTCTGTGTACATTGTGTACAATTTGTGTACAGTGTGTACATTCTGTGTACATTTTGTACAGTGTGTACATTGTGTTCATTTTGTGCACATTGTGTACATTATGTACAGTGTGTACATTGTGCATATTTTGTGTACATTCTGTACAGTGTGTACATTTTGTGTAGTTTATGTACATTTTGTGTACATTTTGTGTATATTTTGTACATAGTGTACAGTGTACATTTTGTACACAATGTGTACATTGTGTTCATTTTGTATACAGTGTGTACATTGTGTTCATTTTGTGTACATTCTGTACAGTGTGTACATTGTGCACATTTTGTGTACATTGTGTTTGAGGTATATGCAGTGTGTACATTGTGTTAATTTTGTACAGTGTCTTCATTGTGTACATTTGGTGTACATTCTGTACATTGTGTACACTGCGTACAGTGTACATTATGTACATTTTGTGTAGTGTGTATATGTTGTACATTTTGAGCACATTGTGTATATTTTGGGTACATTGTGCACATTTTGTGTACATTGTTTACATTGTATACTTTGTGTACATATTTTGAATATGTAGGGTGCATTTTGTTTACATTGTGTACATTGTGTACATTTTGTGTACAGTGTGTACTTTTTGTACATTTTGTGTACGGTGTGTATATTGTATACATTCTATGTACAATCTGTGTACATTGTGTACAGTGTGTACCTTTTGTGTACAGTGTGTACATTGTTAGCATTGTATACATTTTGTGTACAGTGTGTACTTTTTGTGTGCGCTGTGTTTATTTTGTGTACATTGTGTACATTGTGTGGACAGTGGGTACATTGTATACACTTTGTGTACATTGTGTATATTGTGTACATTTTGTGTATATTTTGTGTATATTGTTTACATTGTTTACAGTGTACATTGTGTAAATTTTGTGTACAGTGTGTACAATTTTGTGTACGGGGTATAGTGTGTACATTCTGTGTACACTGTGTACATTTTGTGTAGAGTGTGTACATTGTGTGCACTGTATATATTTTGTGTACATTGTGTGCACTTTGTGTACAATGTGTATATTTTGTGTATATTGTGTATATTGTATGTACAGATTGTACATTGTGTACATTTTGTGTACATTGTGTACATTTTGTACATCTTGTGTACATTGTGCACATTTTGTGTCCATTGTGTCCATATTGTGAACATTTAGTGTGCATTTTGTGTACATTGTGTATATTCTGTGTACAGTGTGTACTTTATATACATTGTGTACATTTTGTCTACAGTGTGTCCATTGTGTACATTTTGTGTACATTGTGTAGTTTGTGTACATTTTGTGTACATTTTGTGTATATTGTGTACGTAGTGTACAGTGTACATTGTGTACACTTTTTGTACATTGTGTACATTTTGTACATCTTGGGTACATCATGTACATTTTTTTTAAATTGTGCACATTTTGTTTACATTGTGTACATTTTGTGCATATTGTGTACATTTTTGTACAATATGTACATTGTGTACAATTTGTGTACAGTGTGTACATTTTGTGTACATTGTTTATATTTTGTGTACAGTGTGTACAGTGTGTAATTCTGTGTACATTGTATATATTTTCTGTACATTGTGTACATTGTATGTACAGTGTGTACATTGTGTACAGTTTGTGTACATGTATACATTTTGTACATCTTGTGTACATTGTGCACATTTTGTGTACATTTGAGTACATTTAGTGTCCATTGTATACATTGTGTACATATTGTGAATAATTAGTGTGCATTTTTTGTACATTGTGTACATTCTGTGTGCAGTGTGTACTTTGTATATATTGTGTACATTTGTGTACAGTGTGTACATTGTATATATTTTGTGTACAGAATGTACATTGTGTACCTTTTTTGTACAGTGTGTACATTGTGTACATTTTGTGTATATTGTGTACAATTTGTGTACAGTGTGTACATTCTGTGTTCATTTTGTACATTGTGTACAGAGTGTACATGGTGTGTGCAGTGTGTACAGTGTGTACATTGTGTGTGCAGTGTGTACAATGTGTACATTCTGTGTACATTGTGTGTACAGTGTGAACAGTGTGTACATTCCGTGTACATTCTGTACAGTGTGTACATTTTGTGTGCGGTGTGTACAGTGTGTGCACTGTGTGCATTATATACATTTTGTGTGCAGTGTGTTCAGTTTGTACATTGTGTACATTTTGTGTACAGTGTGTATATTCTGTGGACATAGTGTACATTTTGTGTAGAGTGGTACATTGTGTGCATTGTATATATTTTGTGTATAGTGTGTACATTTTTTTACACTGCGTATATTTTGTGTACATTTTGTTCATTGTATGTACAGTGTGTACATTGTGTACATTTTATGTACAGTGTGTACATTGTGTGCATTGTATACATTTTGTGTACATTGTGTACAGTGTGTACATTTTGTGTACATTGCGTATATTTTGTGTACATTGTGCACACTGTATATACAGTGTGTACATTGTGTACATTTTGTGTAAATTTGTACATTTTGTATATCTTGGGTACATTGTGTACATTTTGTGTACATTGTGCACATTTTGTGTACATTGTATACATTGTGTACATATTGTGAACATTTAGTGTGCATTTTGTGTACATTGTGTACATTCTGTGTACAGTGTGTACTTTGTATACATTGTGTACATTTTGTGTACAGTGTGTACATTGTTTACATCTTGTGTATATTGTGCATATTGTGTACATTTTTTGTACATTATGTACATTGTGTACAGTGTGTACATTTTGTGTATATTGTGCACAATATGTGTGCATTGTGTACATTTTGTGTATATTGTTTACATTTTGTGTACATTGGGGACATTCTGTGTACATTCTGTACAGTGTGTACAGTGTGTACATTGCGTGTGCAGTGTGAACAGTGTGTACATTCCATGTACATTCTGTACAGTGTGTACATTTTGTGTGCGGTGTGTACAGTGTGTGCACTGTGTGCATTGTATATATTTTGTGTGAAGTGTGAACAATGTGTACATTGTGTACATTTTGTGTATATTGTATGCGTCGTGTACATTTTGTTCACATTGTGTACATTATGTACAGTGTGTACATTGTGCACAGGTGTGTAAATTACGTACAGTGTATTCATTGTGTACATTTTGTGTACATTCTGTACAGTGTGTACATTGCATACAGTGTACATTGTGTACATTTTGTGTACAGTGTGTATATGTTGTACATCTTGTGTACATTGTGTACATTTTGGGTACATTGTGCACATTTTTTGTACATTGTTTACATTGTATACCTTGTGTACATATTTTGAACATTTAGTGTGCATTTTGTTTACATTGTGTACATTTTGTGTACAGTGTGTACATTGTGTACATTTTGTGTACAGTTTGTACTTTGTGTATATTTTGTGTACGGTTTGTATATTGTGTACATTCTATGTACAATCTGTGTACATTGTTTACAGTGTGTACATTATGTGTACAGTGTGTACATTGTTAGTATTGTATACATTTTGTGTACAGTGTGTACATTTTGTGTATATTGTGTACAATTTGTGTAAAGTGTGTACATTCTGTGTACATTTTGTACAGTGTGTACAGTGTGTACAATGTGTGTGCAGTGTGAACATTCTGTGTACATTGTGTGTGCAGTGTGAACAGTGTGTACATTCTGTGTACATTCTGTACAGTGTGTACATTTTGTGTGCGGTGTGTACAGTGTCTGCACTGTGTGCATTGTATACATTTTGTGTGCAGTGTGTACAGTGTGTACATTGTGTACATTGTATACATCGTGTACATTTTGTGCACATTGTGTACATTATGTACAGTGTGTACATTGTGCACATGTGAGTAGATTACGTACAGTGTGTTCATTGTGTACATTTTGTGTACATTCTGTACAGTGTGTACATTGCGTACAGTGTACATTGTATACATTTTGTGTACAGTGTGTATATTTTGTATATCTAGTGTACATTGTGTATATTTAGTGTACATTGTTTACGATTTGTGTACACTTTGTGTCCATTGTATACATTGTGTACATATTGTGAACATGTAGTATGCATTTTGTTTACATTATGTACAGTGTGTACATTGTGTACATTGTGCACATTTTGTGTCCATTGTCTACATTGTGTACATATTGTGAACATTTAGTGTGCATTTTGTGTACATTGTGTATATCCTGTGAACAGTGTGTACTTTCTATACATTGTGTACATTTTGTCTACAGTGTGTACATTGTATATATTTTGTGGACAGAATGTACATTGTGTACCTTTTGTGTACAGTGTGTACAGTGTGTACATTCTGTGTACATTGTGCACAATTTGTGTACAGTGTGTACATTCCGTGTACATTCTGTACATTTTGTGTACATTGTGTGTGCGGTGTGTACAGTGTGTACGATGTGTGTATTGTATACATTTTTTGTGCAGTGTGTACAGTGTGTAAATTGTGTACATTGTGTTCATTTTCAATACAGTGTGTACATTGTGTTCATCTTGTGTACACTCTGTACTGTGTGTACATTGTTTATATTTTGTGAACAGAATGTACATTGTGAACCTTTTGTGTACAGTGTGTATATGTTGTACATATACATATCTTGTGTACAGTGTGTACATTGTGCACATTTTGTGTACATTCTGTACAGTGTGTACATTGTGTACATTGTGTTCATTTTGTAAACTGTCTTCATTGTGTACATTTTGTGTGCATTCTATACAGTGTGTACATTGCGTACAGTGTACATTGTGTACATTTCGTATACAGTGTGTATATGTTGTACATCTTGTGTACATTGTGTACATTTTGGTACATTGTGCACATATTCTGTACATTGTTTACATTGTATACTTTGTGTACATATTTTGAACATTTAGTGTGCATTTTGTTTACATTGTGTACATTGTATACATTGTGTACATTTTGTATACAGTGTGTACACTGTGTACATTTTGTGTACATTGTTTACTTTGTGTACATTTTGTGTACGTGTGTATATTGTGTACATTCTATGTACAATCTGTGTACATTGTGTACAGTGTGTACATTTTGTGTACAGTGTGTACATTTTGTGTGCACTGTGTTTATTTTGTGTATATTGTGTACATTGTGTGGACAGTGTGTATATTGTATACACTTTGTGTACATTGTGTATATTGTGTACATTTTGTGTATATTTTGTGTATATTGTTTACATTGTTTACAGTGTACATTGTGTAAATTTTGTGTACAGTGTGTACAATTTTGTGTACGGGGTATAGTGTGTACATTCTGTGTACACTGTGTACATTTTGTGTAGAGTGTGTACATTGTGTGCACTGTATATATTTTGTGTACATTGTGTGCACTTTGTGTACAATGTGTATATTTTGTGTATATTGTGTATATTGTATGTACAGATTGTACATTGTGTACATTTTGTGTACATTGTGTACATTTTGTACATCTTGTGTACATTGTGCACATTTTGTGTCCATTGTGTCCATATTGTGAACATTTAGTGTGCATTTTGTGTACATTGTGTATATTCTGTGTACAGTGTGTACTTTCTGTGTACATTGTGTACAATTTGTGTACAGTGTGTACATTCTGTATACATTTTTACGGTGTGTACATTGTGTTCATTTTTGCACATTGTGTACATTATGTACAGTGTGTACATTGTGTACATTTTGTGTACATTGTGTAGTTTGTGTACATTTTGTGTACATTTTGTGTATATTGTGTACATAGTGTACAGTGTACATTTTGTACACAGTGTGTACATTGTGTTCATTTTGTGCACATTGTGTACATTATGTACAGTGTGTACAGTATGTACATTCTGTGTACACATGTACAGTGTGTACATTTTGTGTACATTGTGTGTGCGGTGTGTACAGTGTGTACGTTGTGTGTATTGTATACATTTTTGTGCAGTGTGTACAGTGTGTACATTGTGTACATTGTGTTCATTTTGTATACAGTGTGTACATTCTGTTCATTTTGTGTACATTCTGTACAGTGTGTTCATTGTGCACATTTTGTGTACATTGTGTGTGCGGTGTGTGCAGTGTGTACATTGTGTTCATTTTGTACAGTGTCTTCATTCTGTACATTTTGTGTACATTCTGTACATTGTGTACACTGCGTACAGTGTACATTGTGTACATTTTGTGTAGTGTGTATATGTTGTACATTTTGTGCACATTGTGTATATTTTGGGTACATTGTGCACATTTTGTGTACATTGTTTACATTGTATACTTTGTACAAAGTATACTTTGTGTACATATTTTGAACATTTAGTGTGCATTTTGTTTACATTGTGTACATTGTGTACATTGTGTACATTTTGTGTACAGTGTGTACATTTTGTAGATTTTGGGTACATCGTGTACATTGTGTACATTTTGTGTACAGTGTGTACTTTTTGTACATTTTGTGTATGGTGTGTATATTGTATACATTCTATGTACAATCTGTGTACATTGTGTACAGTGTGTACATTTTGTGTACAGTGTGTACATTGTTAGCATTGTATACATTTTGTGTACAGTGTGTACCTTTTGTGTGCGCTGTGTTTATTTTGTGTACATTGTGTACATTGTGTGGACAGTGGGTACATTGTATACACTTTGTGTACATTGTGTATATTGTGTACATTTCGATTATATTTTGTGTATATTGTTTACGTTGTTTACAGTGTACAATGTGTACATTGTGTACATTTTGTACATCTTGTGTACAGTGTGTACATTTTGTGTACATTGTGCACATTTTGTGTAGATTTTGTGTACATTTTGTGTCCATTGTATACATTGTGTACAGATTGTGATCATTTAGTGTTCATTTTGTGTACATTGTGTACATTCTGTGTACAGTGAGTACTTTGTATATATTGTGTACATTTGTGTACAGTGTGTACATTGTGTACAATTTGTGTACAGTATGTACAGTTGTACATTTTGTGTACAGTGTGTACGATGTGTACATTCTGTGTACATTGTGTAAATTATTTGTACAGTGTGTACATTGTGTACATTTTGTGTACTTTTGTATATTTTGTATACATTGTGTATATATTGTCTGCATTTTTTACATCTTGGGACATTGTGTACATTTTGTGTACATTGTGAACATTTTGTGTACATATTGTGTACATTTTGTGTCCATTGTATACATTGTGTACATATTGTGAACATGTAGTGTGCATTTTGTGTACGTTGTGTACATTCTGTGTACAGCTTGTACATTGTATACATTGTGTACATTTTGTGTACAGCGTGTATATTGTGTACATTTTGTTTACAATGTGTACATTGTGTATATTTTGAGTGCACTGCGTACATTGTATGTACAGTGTGTACTTTGTGTAGATTTGATGTCCAGTGTGTACATTATGTGCATATTACACATTTTGTGTACAGTGTTGCAGTGTGTACATTCTGTGTACATTGTGTACATTGAATGTACAGTGTGTACATTGTGTACATTTTTTGTACATCATGTACATTTTGTGGACATTTTGTGTACATTGTGTATATTTTGAGTACATTGTTTACATTTTGTGTACATTTTATGTACATTTCATGTCCATGTATACATTGTGTACATATTGTGAACATTTAGTGTGCATTTTTTGTACATTGTGTATATTCTGTGAAAAGTGAGTACTTTGTATACATTGTGTACATTTTGTGTACAGTGTGTACATTTTGGGTGCATAGTTTATATTTTGTGTATATTGTGTACATTGTGTGGACAGTGTGTACATTGTGTACATTGTGTAAATTTTGTGTACAGTGTGTACAATTTGTACATTTTGTGTACGGTGTATAGTGTGTACATTCTGTGTACACTGTGTACATTTTGTGTAGAGTGTGTACATTGTGTGCACTGTATATATTTTGTGTACACTTTGTGTACAATGTGTTTATTTTGTGTACATTGTATATATTGTATGTACAGTTTGTACATTTTGTACATTTTTGTGGACATTGTGTACATTTTGTACATCTTGTGTACATTGTGCACATTTTGTGTCCATTGTGTCCATATTGTGAACATTTAGTGTGCATTTTGTGTACATTGTGTATATTCTGTGTCCAGTGTGTACTTTCTATACATTGTGTACATTTTGTCTACAGTGTGTACATTGTATATATTTTGTGGACAGAATGTACATTGTGTACCTCTTGTGTACAGTGTGTACAGTGTGTAGTTTCTGTGTACATTGTGAAAACAATTTGTGTACATTGAGTACATTCTGTGTACATTTTGTACAGTGTGTACATGGTGTTCATTTGTTCACATTGTGTACATTATGTACAGTGTGTACATTGTGCATATTTTGTATACATTCTGTACAGTGTGTACATTTTGTGCACAGTGTGTACATTGTGTTCATTTAGTGCACATTGTGTACATTATGTACAGTGTGTACAGTATGTACATTCTGTGTACATATGTACAATGTGTACATTTTGTGTACCTTGTGTGTGCGGTGTGTACAGTGTGTACGTTGTGTCTATTGTATACATTTTTGTGCAGTGTGTACAGTGTGTACAGTGTGTACATTGTGTTCCTTTTGTATACAGTGTGTACATTGTGTTCATTTTGTGTACATTCTGTACAGTGTGTACATTGTGCACATTTTGTGTACATTGTGTGTGCGGTGTGTGCAGTGTGTACATTGTGTTCAATTTGTACAGTGTCTTCATTGTGTACATTTTGTGTACATTCTGTACATTGTGTACACTGCGTACAGTGTACATTGTGTACATTTTGTGTAGTGTGTATATGTTGTACATTTTGTGCACATTGTGTATATTTTGGGTACATTGTGCACATTTTGTGTACATTGTTTACATTGTATACTGTGTGTACATATTTTGAACATTTAGTGTGCATTTTGTTTACATTGTGTTCATTGTGTACATTGTGTACATTTTGTGTACAGTGTGTACATTTTGTACATTTTGGGTACAGTGTGTACATTGTGTACATTTTGTGTACAGTGTGTACTTTTTGTACATTTTGTATACGGTGTGTATATTGTATACATTTTATGTACAATCTGTGTACATTGTGTACAGTGTGTACCTTTTGTGTACAGTGTGTACATTGTTAGCATTGTATACATTTTGTGTACAGTGTGTACATTTTGTGTGCGCTGTGTTTATTTTGTGTACATTGTGTGGACAGTGGGTACATTGTATACACTTTGTGTACATTGTGTATATTGTGTACATTTTGTGTATATTTTGTGTATATTGTTTACATTGTTTACAGTGTACATTGTGTAAATTTTGTGTACAGTGTGTACAATTTTGTGTACGGGGTATAGTGTGTACATTCTGTGTACACTGTGTACATTTTGTGTAGAGTGTGTACATTGTGTGCACTGTATATATTTTGTGTACACTTTGTGTACAATGTGTTTATTTTGTGTACATTGTATATATTGTATGTACAGTTTGTACATTTTGTACATTTTTGTGGACATTGTGTACATTTTGTACATCTTGTGTACATTGTGCACATTTTGTGTCCATTGTGTCCATATTGTGAACATTTAGTGTGCATTTTGTGTACATTGTGTATATTCTGTGTCCAGTGTGTACTTTCTATACATTGTGTACATTTTGTCTACAGTGTGTACATTGTATATATTTTGTGGACAGAATGTACATTGTGTACCTCTTGTGTACAGTGTGTACAGTGTGTAGTTTCTGTGTACATTGTGAAAACAATTTGTGTACATTGAGTACATTCTGTGTACATTTTGTACAGTGTGTACATGGTGTTCATTTGTTCACATTGTGTACATTATGTACAGTGTGTACATTGTGCATATTTTGTATACATTCTGTACAGTGTGTACATTTTGTACACAGTGTGTACATTGTGTTCATTTAGTGCACATTGTGTACATTATGTACAGTGTGTACAGTATGTACATTCTGTGTACATATGTACAATGTGTACATTTTGTGTACCTTGTGTGTGCGGTGTGTACAGTGTGTACGTTGTGTCTATTGTATACATTTTTTGTGCAGTGTGTACAGTGTGTACAGTGTGTACATTGTGTTCCTTTTGTATACAGTGTGTACATTGTGTTCATTTTGTGTACATTCTGTACAGTGTGTACATTGTGCACATTTTGTGTACATTGTGTGTGCGGTGTGTGCAGTGTGTACATTGTGTTCAATTTGTACAGTGTCTTCATTGTGTACATTTTGTGTACATTCTGTACATTGTGTACACTGCGTACAGTGTACATTGTGTACATTTTGTGTAGTGTGTATATGTTGTACATTTTGTGCACATTGTGTATATTTTGGGTACATTGTGCACATTTTGTGTACATTGTTTACATTGTATACTGTGTGTACATATTTTGAACATTTAGTGTGCATTTTGTTTACATTGTGTTCATTGTGTACATTGTGTACATTTTGTGTACAGTGTGTACATTTTGTACATTTTGGGTACAGTGTGTACATTGTGTACATTTTGTGTACAGTGTGTACTTTTTGTACATTTTGTATACGGTGTGTATATTGTATACATTTTATGTACAATCTGTGTACATTGTGTACAGTGTGTACCTTTTGTGTACAGTGTGTACATTGTTAGCATTGTATACATTTTGTGTACAGTGTGTACATTTTGTGTGCGCTGTGTTTATTTTGTGTACATTGTGTACATTGTGTGGACAGTGGGTACATTGTATACACTTTGTGTACATTGTGTATATTGTGTACATTTTGTGTATATTTTGTGTATATTGTTTACATTGTTTACAGTGTACATTGTGTAAATTTTGTGTACAGTGTGTACAATTTTGTGTACGGGGTATAGTGTGTACATTCTGTGTACACTGTGTACATTTTGTGTAGAGTGTGTACATTGTGTGCACTGTATATATTTTGTGTACATTGTGTACACTTTGTGTACATTGTGTTTATTTTGTGTACATTGTATATATTGTATGTACAGTTTGTACATTTTGTACATTTTGTGTACATTGTGTACATTTTGTACATCTTGTGTACATTGTGCACATTTTGTGTCCATTGTGTCCATATTGTGAACATTTAGTGTGCATTTTGTGTACATTGTGTATATTCTGTGTCCAGTGTGTACTTTCTATACATTGTGTACATTTTGTCTACAGTGTGTACATTGTATATATTTTGTGGACAGAATGTACATTGTGTACCTCTTGTGTACAGTGTGTACAGTGTGTACTTTCTGTGTACATTGTGAAAACAATTTATGTACATTGTGTACATTCTGTGTACATTTTGTACAGTGTGTACATGGTGTTCATTTTGTTCACATTGTGTACATTATGTATAGTGTGTACATTGTGCATATTTTGTATACATTCTGTACAGTGTGTACATTTTGTACACAGTGTGTACATTGTGTTCATTTTGTGCACATTGTGTACATTATGTACAGTGTGTACAGTATGTACATTCTGTGTACATATGTACAGTGTGTACATTTTGTGTACATTGTGTGTGCGGTGTGTACAGTGTGTACGTTGCGTGTATTGTATACATTTTTTGTGCAGTGTGTACAGTGTGTACATTGTGTTCATTTTGTATACAGTGTGTACATTGTGTTCATTTTTTGTACATTCTGTACAGTGTGTACATTGTGCACATTTTGTGTACATTGTGTGTGCGGTGTGTGCAGTGTGTACATTGTGTTCATTTTGTACAGTGTCTTCATTGTGTACATTTTGTGTACATTCTGTACATTGTGTACACTGCGTACAGTGTACATTGTGTACATTTTGTGTAGTGTGTATATGTTGTACATTTGTGCACATTGTGTATATTTTGGGTACATTGTGCACATTTTGTGTACATTGTTTACATTGTATACTTTGTGTACATATTTTGAACATTTAGTGTGCATTTTGTTTACATTGTGTACATTGTGTACATTTTGTGTACAGTGTGTACATTTTGTACATTTTGGGTACAGTGTGTACATTGTGTACATTTTGTGTACAGTGTGTACTTTTTGTACATTTTGTGTACGGTGTGTACATTGTATACATTCTATGTACAATCTGTGTACATTGTGTACAGTGTGTACATTTTGTGTACAGTGTGTACATTGTTAGCATTGTATAAATTTTGTGTACAGTTTGTACATTTTGTGTGCGCTGTGTTTATTTTGTGTACATTGTGCACATTGTGTGGACAGTGGGTACATTGTATACACTTTGTGTACATTGTGTATATTGTGTATATTTTGTGTATATTGTTTACGTTGTTTACAGTGTACAATGTGTACATTGTGTACATTTTGTACATCTTGTGTACAGTGTGTACATTTTGTGTACATTGTGCACATTTTGTGTAGATTTTGTGTACATTTTGTGTCCATTGTATACATTGTGTACACATTGTGATCATTTAGTGTTCATTTTGTGTAAATTGTGTACATTCTGTGTACAGTGTGTACTTTGTATATATTGTGTACATTTGTGTACAGTGTGTACATTGTGTACAATTTGTGTACAGTGTGTAGAGTTGTACATTTTGTGTACAGTGTGTACAATGTGTACATTCTGCGTACATTGTGTAAATTATTTGTACAGTGTGTACATTGTGTACATTTTGTGTACTTTTGTATATTTTGTATACATTGTGTACATATTGTCTACATTTTTTACATCTTGGGACATTGTGTACATTTTGTGTACATTGTGAACATTTTGTGTACATATTGTGTACATTTTGTGTCCATTGTATACATTGTGTACATATTGTGAACATGTAGTGTGCATTTTGTGTACGTTGTGTACATTCTGTGTACAGCTTGTACATTGTATACATTGTGTACATTTTGTGTACAGCGTGTATATTGTGTACATTTTGTTTACAATGTGTACATTGTGTATATTTTGAGTGCACTGCGTACATTGTATGTACAGTGTGTACTTTGTGTAGATTTGATGTCCAGTGTGTACATTGTGTGTATATTACACATTTTGTGTACAGTGTGTGCAGTGTGTACATTCTGCGTACATTGTGTACATTGAATGTTCAGTGTGTACATTGTGTACATTTTGTGCACATTTTGTGAATATTGTGTTTATTTTGTGTACATTCTGTGGACATTGTGTATAGCGTGTACAGTGTATATGTTCTGTTCACATTGTGTTCATTGTGTGCATTGTGTACAGTGTGTACATTTTGTGCATTGTGTACATTGTGTATATTTTGTGTGCATTGTGTACAATGTGTACATTCTGTGTGCCTTGGGTACATTTGTGTGCATTGAGTACAGTGTGTACAGTGTGTATATTTTGTGTGCATGTGTATATTTTGTGCATATTGTGTACATTGTGTGGACAGTGGGTACATTGTGTACATTTTGTGTACAGTGAGTACATTGTGTACATTATGTGTACATTGTGGACATTTTGTGTACATTGTGTGCATTGTATACATTTTGTGTACAGTGTGTACATTGTTAGCATTGTATACATTTTGTGTACAGTGTGTACATTTTGTGTGCACTGTGCTTATTTTCTGTATATTGTGTACATTGTGTGGACAGTGTGTACATTGTGTACATTTTGTGTACATTGTGTAGATTGTGTACATTCTGTGTAGATTGTGTACGTTGTATACAGTGTACATTGTGTAAATTTTGTGTACAGTGTGTACAATTTTGTGTACGGGGTATAGTGTGTACATTCTGTGTACACTGTGTACATTTTGTGTAGAGTGTGTACATTGTGTGCACTGTATATATTTTGTGTACACTTTGTGTACAATGTGTTTATTTTGTGTACATTGTATATATTGTATGTACAGTTTGTACATTTTGTACATTTTGTGTACATTGTGTACATTTTGTACATCTTGTGTACATTGTGCACATTTTGTGTCCATTGTGTACATATTGTGAACATTTAGTGTGCATTTTGTGTACATTGTGTATATTCTGTGTACAGTGTGTACTTTCTATACATTGTGTACATTTTGTCTACAGTGTGTCCATTGTGTACATTTTGTGTACATTGTGTAGTTTGTGTACATTTTGTGTACATTTTGTGTATATTGTGTACATTTTGTTTACAGTGTGTACATTGTGTACACTTTTTGTACATTGTGTACATTTTGTACATCTTGGGTACATCATGTACATTTTTTTTAAATTGTGCACATTTTGTTTACATTGTGTACATTTTGTGCATATTGTGTACATTTTTGTACAATATGTACATTGTGTACAATTTGTGTACAGTGTGTACATTTTGTGTACATTGTTTATATTTTGTGTACAGTGTGTACAGTTTGTAATTCTGTGTACATTGTATATATTTTCTGTACATTGTGTACATTGTATATACAGTTTGTGTACATGTATACATTTTGTACATCTTGTGTACATTGTGCACATTTTGTGTACATTTGAGTACATTTAGTGTCCATTTTATACATTGTGTACATATTGTGAACATTTAGTGTGCATTTTTTGTACATTGTGCACATTCTGTGTGCAGTGTGTACATTGTATATATTGTGTACATTTGTGTACAGTGTGTACATTGTATATATTTTGTGTACAGAATGTACATTGTGTACCTTTTTTGTGCAGTGTGTACATTGTGTACATTTTGTGTATATTGTGTACAATTTGTGTACAGTGTGTACATTCTGTGTACATTTTGTACATTGTGTACAGAGTGTACATGGTGTGTGCAGTGTGTACAGTGTGTACATTGTGTGTGCAGTGTGTACAGTGTGTACATTGTGTGTGCAGTGTGTACAATGTGTACGTTCTGTGTACATTGTGTGTACAGTGTGAACAGTGTGTACATTCCGTGTACATTCTGTACAGTGTGTACATTTTGTGTGCGGTGTGTACAGTGTGTGCACTGTGCTCATTGTATACATTTTGTGTGCAGTGTGTTCAGTTTGTACATTGTGTACATTTTGTGTACAGTGTGTACATTCTGTGGACATAGTGTACATTTTGTGTAGAGTGGTACATTGTGTGCATTGTATATATTTTGTGTATAGTGTGTACATTTTTTTCCACTGCGTATATTTTGTGTACATTTTGTTCATTGTATGTACAGTGTGTACATTGTGTGCATTGTATACATTTTGTGTACATTGTGTACAGTGTGTACATTTTGTGTACATTGCGTATATTTTGTGTACATTGTGCACACTGAATGTACAGTGTGTACATTGTGTACATTTTTGTAAATTTGTACATTTTGTATATCTTGGGTACATTGTGTACATTTTGTGTACATTGTGCACATTTTGTGTACATTGTATACATTGTGTACATATTGTGAACATTTAGTGTGCATTTTGTGTACATCGTGTACATTCTGTGTACAGTGTGTACTTTGTATACATTGTGTACATTTTGTGTACAGTGTGTACATTGTGTACATTTTGTGTACAGTGTGTACAGTGTTTACATTTTTTGTACAGTATATACAGTGTGTACATTCTGTGTACATTGTGTACACTTTTTGTACTGTATGCACATTGTGTACATTTTGTGTACATTTTGTACATCTTGGGTACATTGTGTACATTTTGTGTACATTGTGTACATTTTGTGTACATTTTGTGTCCATTGTATACATTGTGAACATGTAGTGTGCATTTTGTGTACATTGTGTATATTTTGTGTACATTGTGTACATTTTGTACATCTTGTGTACATTGTGTACATTGTGCACATTTTGTGTCCATTGTCTACATTGTGTACATATTGTGAACATTTAGTGTGCATTTTGTGTACATTGTGTATATCCTGTGCACAGTGTGTACATTTTGTACATTTTGTGTACATTGTGTATATTCTGTGTCCAGTGTGTACTTTCTTTACATTGTGTACATTTTGTCTACAGTATGTACATTGTATATATTTTGTACATTGTTTACATTGTATACCTTGTGTACATATTTTGAACATTTAGTGTGCATTTTGTTTACATTGTGTACATTCTGTGTACTGTGTACTTTGTATACATTGTGTACATTTTGTGTACAGTGTGTACATTGTGTACATTTTGTGTACAGTTTGTACTTTTGTATATTTTGTGTATGGTGTGTATAATGTGTACATTGTATGTACAATCTGTGTACATTGTTTACAGTGTGTACATTATGTGTACAGTGTGTACATTGTTAGTATTGTATACATTTTTTGTACAGTGTGTACATTTTGTGTATATTGTGTACAATTTGTGTATAGTGTGTACATTCTGTGTACATTTTGTACAGTGTGTACAGTGTGTACAATGTGTGTGCACTGTGTACATTCTGTGTACATTGTGTGTGCAGTGTGAACAGTGTGTACATTCTGTGTACATTCTGTACAGTGTGTTCATTTTGTGTGCGGTGTGTACAGTGTGTGCACTGTGTGCATTGTATACATTTTGTGTACAGTGTGTACATTCTGTGTACATTGTGCACAATTTGTGTACAGTGTGTACATTCCGTGTACATTCTGTACATTTTGTGTACATTGTGTGTGCGGTGTGTACAGTGTGTACGTTGTGTGTATTGTATACATTTTTTGTGCAGTGTGTACAGTGTGTACATTGTGTTCATCTTGTGTACATTCTGTACTGTGTGTACATTGTGCACATTTTGTGTACATTTTGTACAGTGTGTACATTGTGTACATTTTGTGTACATTCTGTACAATGTATACATTGCGGACAGTGTACATTGTGTACATTTTGTGTACAGTGTTTATATGTTGTACATCTTGTGTACATTGTGTACATTTTGGGTACATTGTGCACATTTTGTGTACATTGTTTACATTGTATACTTTGTGTACATATTTTGAACATTTAGTGTGCATTTTGTTTACATTCTGTACATTCTGTGTACTGTGTACTTTTTATACATTGTGTACATTTTTTGTACAGTGTGTACTTTGTGTACGTTTTGTGTACGGTGTGTATATTATGTACATTCTATGTACAATCTGTGTACATTGTGTACAGTGTGTACAGTGTGTACGTTGTTAGCATTGTATACATTTTGTGTACAGTGTGTACATTTTGTGCATTGTGTACATTGTGTACATTTTGTGTGCATTGTGTACAATGTGTACATTCTGTGTACCTTGTGTACATTTGTGTGCATTGAGTACAGTGTGTACAGTGTGTATATTTTGTGTGCATGTGTATATTTTGTGTATATTGTGTACATTGTGTGGACAGTGGGTATATTGTGTACATTTTGTGTACAGTGAGTACATTGTGTACATTTTGTGTACGTTGTGTACATTTTGTGTACATTGTGTGCATTGTATACATTTTGTGTACAGTGTGTACATTTTGGGTGCATAGTGTATATTTTGTGTATATTGTATACATTGTGTGGACAGTGTGTACATTGTGTACATTTTGAATCCAGTGTGTATATTGTGTACATTTTGTGTACATTGTGTATATTTTGGGTACATTTGGTACATTTTGTGTACATTTTATGTACATTTCATGTCCATGTATACATTGTGTACATATTGTGAACATTTAGTGTGCATTTTTTGTACATTGTGTATATTCTGTGAAAAGTGAGTACTTTGTATACATTGTGTACATTTTGTGTACAGTGTGTACATTTTGGGTGCATAGTGTATATTTTGTGTATATTGTGTACATTGTGTGGATAGTGTGTACATTGTGTACATTGTGTAAATTTTGTGTACAGTGTGTACAATTTGTACATTTTGTGTACAGTGTATAGTGTGTACATTCTGTGTACACTGTGTACATTTTGTGTAGAGTGTGTACATTGTGTGCACTGTATATATTTTGTGTACAGTGTGTACACTTTGTGTACACTGTGTATATTTTGTGTACATTGAATATTTTGTATGTACAGTTTGTACATTTAGTGTACATTGTGTACATTTTGTACATCTTGTGTAAATTGTGCACATTTTGTGTCCATTGTGTCCATATTGTGAACATTTAGTGTGCATTTTGTGTACATTGTGTATATTCTGTGTGGAGTGTGTACTTTCTATACATTGTGTACATTTTGTCTACAGTGTGTACATTGTATATATTTTGTGGACAGAATGTATTGTGTACCTCTTGTGTACAGTGTGTACAGTGTGTAATTTCTGTGTACATTGTGAAAACATTTTGTGTACAGTGTGTACATTCTATGTACATTTTGTAAAGTGTGTACATGGTGTTCATTTTGTTCACATTGTGTACATTATGTTCAGTGTGTACATTGTGCATATTTTGTATACATTCTTTACAGTGTGTACATTGTGTAAATTTTGTGTACATTGTGTAGTTTGTGTACATTTTGTGTACATTTTGTGTATATTGTGTACATAGTGTACAGTGTACATTGTGTACACTTTTTGTACATTGTGTACATTTTCTACATCTTGGGTACATTGTGCACATTTTGTGTACCTTTGTGTACATTTTGTGTCCATTGTATACATTGTGTACATATTGTGAACATTTAGTGTGCATTTTGTGTACATTGCGTACATTCTGTGTACACTGTGTACTTTGTATATATTGTGTACATTTGTGTGCAGTGTGTACATTGTGTACATTTTGTGTACAGTGTGTACAGTGTTTACATTTTTTGTACAGTATATACAGTGTGTACATTCTGTGTACATTGTGTACACTTTTTGTACTGTGTACACATTGTATACATTTTGTGTACATTTTGTACATCTTGGGTACATTGTGTACATTTTGTGTACATTGTGTGTACATTTTGTGTCCATTTTGTGTACATTTTTTGTCCATTGTATACATTGTGAACATATAGTGTGCATTTTGTGTACATTGTGTATATTTTGTGTACATTGTGTACATTTTGTACATCTTGTGTACATTGTGCACATTTTGTGTCCATTGTCTACATTGTGTACATATTGTGAACATTTAGTGTGCATTTTGTGTACGTTGTGTATATCCTGTGCACAGTGTGTACATTTTGTACATTTTGTGTACTTTGTGTATATTCTGTGTCCAGTGTGTACTTTCTTTACATTGTGTACATTTTGTCTACAGTATGTACATTGTATATATTTTGTGGACAGAATGTACATTGTATTCCTCTTGTGTACAGTGTGTACTTTCTGTGTACATTGTGAAAACAATTTGTGTACAGTGTGTACATTCTGTGTACATTTTGTACAGTGTGTACATGGTGTTCATTTTGTGCACATTGTGTACATTATGTACAGTGTGTACATTGTGTACATTTTGTGTACATTGTGTATTTGGTGTACATTTTGTGTACATTTTTTGTATATTGTGTACGTAGTGTACAGTGTACATTGTGTACACTTTTTGTACATTGTGTACATTTTGTACATCTTGGGTACATCATGTACATTTTGTGTACATTGTGCACATTTTGTTTACATTGTGTACATTTTGTGCATATTGTGTACATTTTTGTACAATATGTACATTGTGTACAGTTTGTGTACAGTGTGTACATTTTGTGTACATTGTTTACATTTTGTGTGCTGTGTGTACAGTGTATATATTCTGTGTACATTGTATATATTTTCTGTACATTGTGTACATTGTATGTACAGTGTGTACATTGTGCACAGTTTGTGTACATGAGTACGTTTTGTACATCTTGTGTACATTGTGCACATTTTGTGTCCATTGTGTACATATTGTGAACATGTAGTGTGCGTTTTGTGTACATTGTGTACATTCTGTGTACAGTGTGTACTTTGTATATATTGTGTACATTTGTGTGCAGTGTGTACATTGTGTACATTTTGTGTACAGTGTGTACAGCATTTATATTTTGTGTACAGTATGTACAGTGTGTACATTCTGTGTACATTGTGTACACTTTTTGTACTGTGTACACATTGTATACATTTTGTGTACATTTTGTACATCTTGGGTACATTGTATACATTTTGTGTACATTTTGTGTCCATTGTATACATTGTGTACATATTGTGAACATGTAGTGTGCATTTTGTGTACATTGTGTACATTTTGTGTACATTGTGTACATTTTGTACATCTTGTGTTCATTGTGTACAATGTGCACATTTTGTGTCCATTGTCTACCTTGTGTACATCTTGTGAACATTTAGTGTGCATTTTGTGTACATTGTGTATATTCTGAGTCCAGTGTGTACTTTCTTTACATTGTGTACATTTTGTCTACAGTGTGTACATTGTATATATTTTGTGGACAGAATGTACATTGTGAACCTTTTGTGTACAGTGTGTATATGTTGTATACATTTTTGTACAATATGTACACTGTGTACAGTTTGTGTACAGTGTGTACATTTTCTGTACATTTTTACATTCTGTGTACATTGTGTACAATTTGTGTACAGTGTGTACATTCTGTGTACATTTTGTATAGTGTGTACATTTTGTGTACATTGTGTGTGCGGTGTGTACAGTGTGTACGTTGTTTGTATTGTATACATTTTTTGAGCAGTGTGTACAGTGTGTACATAGTGTTCATTTTGTATACAGTGTGTACATTGTGCACATTTTGTGTACAATCTGTACAGTGTGTACATTGTATATATTTTGTGGACAGAATGTACATTGTGAACCTTTTGTGTACAGTGTGTATATGTTGTACATATACATATCTTTTGTACAGTGTGTACATTGTGCACATTTTGTGTACATTCTGTACAGTGTGTACATTGTGTACATTGTGTTCATTTTGTACAGTGTCTTCATTGTGTAC
The DNA here is from genome assembly GCA_963919715.1 of Microtus obscurus. NCBI lineage: Eukaryota > Metazoa > Chordata > Mammalia > Rodentia > Cricetidae > Microtus > Microtus obscurus. The sequence continues at coordinate 41,514,412 of CAWTZC010002514.1, forward strand.
ATTTTGTGTGCATTCTGTACAGTGTGTACATTGCGTACAGTGTACATTGTGTACATTTCGTGTACAGTGTGTATATGTTGTACATCTTGTGTACATTGTGTACATTTTGGTACATTGTGCACATATTGTGTACATTGTTTACATTGTATACTTTGTGTACATATTTTGAACATTTAGTGTGCATTTTGTTTACATTGTGTACATTGTATTCATTGTGTACATTTTGTGTACAGTGTGTACACTGTGTACATTTTGTGTACAGTGTGTACTTTTTGTACATTTTGTATACGTGTGTATATTGTGTACATTCTATGTACAATCTGTGTACATTGTGTACAGTGTGTAAATTGTTAGCATTGTATACATTTTGTTTACAGTGTGTACATTTTGTGTTCACTGTGTTTATTTTGTGTATATTGTGTGGACAGTGTGTATATTGTATACATTTTGTGTACATTGTGTATATTGTGTACATTTTGTGTATATTGTTTACGTTGTGTACAGTGTACAATGTGTACATTGTGTACATTTTGTACATCTTGTGTACAGTGTGTACATTTTTCTACATTGTGCACATTTTGTGTACATTTTGTGTACATTTTGTGTCCATTGTATACATTGTGTACAGATTGTGATCATTTAGTGTGCATTTTGTGTACATTGTGTACATTCTGTGTACAGAGTGTACTTTGTATATATTGTGTACATTTGTGTACAGTGTGTACATTGTGTACATTTTGTGTACACTGTGTACAGTTGCACATTTTGTGTACAGTGTGTACACTGTGTACATTCTGTGTACATTGTGTACATTATTTGTACAGTGTGTACATTGTGTACATTTTGTGTACATTTTGTATATTTTGTGTATATTGTGTACATTGTATGTACAGTGTGTACATTTTGTACATTTTGTGTACATTGTGTATATTCTGTGTCCAGTGTGTACTTTCTTTACATTGTGTACATTTTGTCTACAGTGTGTACATTGTATATATTTTGTGGACAGAATGTACATTGTGTACATTTTATGTACTGTGTGTACAGTGTGTACATTCTGTGTACATTGTGTAAATTATTTGTACAGTGTGTACATTGTGTACATTCTGTGTACTTTTGTATATTTTGTATACATTGTGTACATATTGTCTACATTTTTTACATCTTGGGACATTGTGTACATTTTGTGTACATTGTGAACATTTTGTGTACATATTGTGTACATTTTGTGTCCATTGTATACATTGTGTACATATTGTGAACATGTAGTGTGCATTTTGTGTACATTGTGTACATTTTGTGTACATTGTGTACATTTTGTACATCTTGTGTACATTGTGCACATTTTGTGTCCATTGTGTCCATATTGTGAACATTTAGTGTGCATTTTGTGTACATTGTGTATATTCTGTGTACAGTGTGTACTTTCTATACATTGTGTATATTTTGTCTACAGTGTGTACATTGTATATATTTTGTGGACAGAATGTACATTGTGTACCTCTTGTGTACATTGTGTACAGTGTGTACTTTCTGTGTACATTGTGAAAACAATTTGTGTACATTGTGTACATTCTGTGTACATTTTGTACAGTGTGTACATGGTGTTCATTTTGTTCACATTGTGTACATTATGTACAGTGTGTACATTATGCATATTTTGTATACATTCTGTACAGTGTGTACATTGTGTACATTTTGTGTACATTGTGTAGTTTGTGTACATTTTGTGTACATTTTGTGTATATTGTGTACGTAGTGTACAGTGTACATTGTGTACACTTTTTGTACATTGTGTACATTTTGTACATCTTGGGTACATCATGTACATTTTTTTAAAATTGTGCACATTTTGTTTACATTGTGTACATTTTGTGCATATTGTGTACATTTTTGTACAATATGTACATTGTGTACAATTTGTGTACAGTGTGTACATTTTGTGTACATTGTTTATATTTTGTGTACAGTGTGTACAGTGTGTAATTCTGTGTACATTGTATATATTTTCTGTACATTGTGTACATTGTATGTACAGTGTGTACATTGTGTACAGTTTGTGTACATGTATACATTTTGTACATCTTGTGTACATTGTGCACATTTTGTGTACATTTGAGTACATTTAGTGTCCATTGTATACATTGTGTACATATTGTGAATAATTAGTGTGCATTTTTTCTACATTGTGTACATTCTGTGTGCAGTGTATACTTTGTATATATTGTGTACATTTGTGTACAGTGTGTACATTGTATATATTTTGTGTACAGAATGTACATTGTGTACCTTTTTTGTACAGTGTGTACATTGTGTACATTTTGTGTATATTGTGTACAATTTGTGTACAGTGTGTACATTCTGTGTACATTTTGTACATTGTGTACAGAGTGTACATGGTGTGTGCAGTGTGTACAGTGTGTACATTGTGTGTGCAGTGTGTACAGTGTGTACATTGTGTGTGCAGTGTGTACAATGTGTACATTCTGTGTACATTGTGTGTACAGTGTGAACAGTGTGTACATTCCGTGTACATTCTGTACAGTGTGTACATTTTGTGTGCGGTGTGTACAGTGTGTGCACTCTGTGCATTATATACATTTTGTGTGCAGTGTGTTCAGTTTGTACATTGTGTACATTTTGTGTACAGTGTGTACATTCTGTGGACATTGTGTACATTTCGTGTAGAGTGGTACATTGTGTGCATTGTATATATTTTGTGTATAGTGTGTACATTTTTTTACACTGCGTATATTTTGTGTACATTTTGTTCATTGTATGTACAGTGTGTACATTGTGTACATTTTTTGTACAGTGTGTACATTGTGTGCATTGTATACATTTTGTGTACATTGTTTATATTTTGTGTACAGTGTGTACATTCGGTGTACATTGTATATATTTTCTGTACATTGTGTACATTGTATGTACAGTGTGTACATTGTGTACAGTTTGTGTACATGTATACATTTTGTACATCTTGTGTACATTGTGCACATTTCGTGTACATTTGAGTACATTTAGTGTCCATTGTATACATTGTGTACATATTGTGAACATTTAGTGTGCATTTTTTGTACATTGTGTACATTCTGTGTACAGTGTGTACTTTGTATATATTGTGTACATTTGTGTACAGTGTGTACATTGTATATATTTTGTGTACAGAATGTACATTGTGTACCTTTTTTGTACAGTGTGTACATTGTGTACATTTTGTGTATATTGTGTACAATTTGTGTACAGTGTGTACATTTTGTGTACATTTTGTACAGTGTGTACTGTGTGTACATGGTGTGTGCAGTGTGTACAGTGTGTACATTGTGTGTGCAGTGTGTACAGTGTGTACATTGTGTGTGCAGTGTGTACAATGTGTACATTCTGTGTACATTGTGTGTGCAGGGTGAACAGTGTGTACATTCCGTGTACATTCTGTACAGTGTGTACATTTTGTGTGCGGTGTGTACAGTGTGTGCACTGTGTGCATTGTATACATTTTGTGTGCAGTGTGTTCAGTTTGTACATTGTGTACATTTTGTGTACAGTGTGTACATTCTGTGGACATTGTGTACATTTTGTGTGCATTGTATATATTTTGTGTCTAGTGTGTACATTTTTTTACACTGCGTATATTTTGTGTACATTTTGTTCATTGTATGTATAGTGTGTACATTGTGTACATTTTTTGTACAGTGTGTACATTGTGTGCATTGTATACATTTTGTGTACATTGTGTACAGTGTGTACATTTTGTGTACATTGTGTATATTTTGTGTACATTGTGCACACTGTATGTACAGTGTGTACATTGTGTACATTTTGTGTAAATTTGTACATTTTGTATATCTTGGGTACACTGTGTACATTTTGTGTACATTTTGTGTACATTGTATACATTGTGTACATATTGTGAACATTTAGTGTGCATTTTGTGTACATTGTGTACATTCTGTGTACAGTGTGTACTTTGTATACATTGTGTACATTTTGTGTACAGTGTGTACATTGTTTACATCTTGTGTATATTGTGCATATTGTGTACATTTTTTGTACATTATGTACATTGTGTACAGTGTGTACATTTTGTGTATATTGTGCACAATATGTGTGCATTGTGTACATTTTGTGTATATTGTTTACATTTTGTGTACATTGGGGACATTCTGTGTACATTCTGTACAGTGTGTACAGTGTGTACATTGTGTGTGCAGTGTGTACAGTGTGTACATTCTGTGTACATTGTGTGTGCAGTGTGAACAGTGTGTACATTCCGTGTACATTCTGTACAGTGTGTACATTTTGTGTGCTGTGTGTACAGTGTGTGCACTTTGTGCATTGTATACATTTTGTGTGAAGTGTGAACAATGTGTACATTGTGTACATTTTGTGTACATTGTATGCGTCGTGTACATTTTTTTCACATTGTGTACATTATGTACAGTGTGTACATTGTGCACAGGTGTGTAAATTACGTACAGTGTGTTCATTGTGTACATTTTGTGTACATTCTGTACAGTGTGTACATTGCATACAGTGTACATTGTGTACATTTTGTGTACAGTGTGTATATCTTGTACATCTTGTGTACCTTGTGTACATTTTGGGTACATTGTGCACATTTTTTGTACATTGTTTACATTGTATACCTTGTGTACATATTTTGAACATTTAGTGTGCATTTTGTTTACATTGTGTACATTCTGTGTACTGTGTACTTTGTATACATTGTGTACATTTTGTGTACAGTGTGTACATTGTGTACATTTTGTGTACAGTGTGTACTTTGTGTACATTTTGTGTACGGTGTGTATATTGTGTACATTCTATGTACAATCTGTGTACATTGTTTACAGTGTGTACATTATGTGTACAGTGGGTACATTGTTAGTATTGTATACATTTTGTGTACAGTGTGTACATTTTGTGTATATTGTGTACAATTTGTGTACAGTGTGTACATTTTGTGTACATTTTGTACAGTGTGTACTGTGTGTACATGGTGTGTGCAGTGTGTACAGTGTGTACATTGTGTGCGCAGTGTGTACAGTGTGTACATTGTGTGTGCAGTGTGTACAATGTGTACATTCTGTGTACATTGTGTGTGCAGTGTGAACAGTGTGTACATTCCGTGTACATTCTGTACAGTGTGTACATTTTGTGTGCGGTGTGTACAGTGTGTGCACTGTGTGCATTGTATACATTTTGTGTGCAGTGTGTTCAGTTTGTACATTGTGTACATTTTGTGTACAGTGTGTACATTCTGTGGACATTGTGTACATTTTGTGTGCATTGTATATATTTTGTGTCTAGTGTGTACATTTTTTTACACTGCGTATATTTTGTGTACATTTTGTTCATTGTATGTATAGTGTGTACATTGTGTACATTTTTTGTACAGTGTGTACATTGTGTGCATTGTATACATTTTGTGTACATTGTGTACAGTGTGTACATTTTGTGTACATTGCGTATATTTTGTGTACATTGTGCACACTGTATGTACAGTGTGTACATTGTGTACATTTTGTGTAAATTTGTACATTTTGTATATCTTGGGTACACTGTGTACATTTTGTGTACATTTTGTGTACATTGTATACATTGTGTACATATTGTGAACATTTAGTGTGCATTTTGTGTACATTGTGTACATTCTGTGTACAGTGTGTACTTTGTATACATTGTGTACATTTTGTGTACAGTGTGTACATTGTTTACATCTTGTGTATATTGTGCATATTGTGTACATTTTTTGTACATTATGTACATTGTGTACAGTGTGTACATTTTGTGTATATTGTGCACAATATGTGTGCATTGTGTACATTTTATGTATATTGTTTACATTTTGTGTACATTGGGGACATTCTGTGTACATTCTGTACAGTGTGTACAGTGTGTACATTGTGTGTGCAGTGTGTACAGTGTGTACATTCTGTGTACATTGTGTGTGCAGTGTGAACAGTGTGTACATTCCGTGTACATTCTGTACAGTGTGTACATTTTGTGTGCGGTGTGTACAGTGTGTGCACTGTGTGTGCATTGTATACATTTTGTGTGAAGTGTGAACAATGTGTACATTGTGTACATTTTGTGTACATTGTATGCGTCGTGTACATTTTTTTCACATTGTGTACATTATGTACAGTGTGTACATTGTGCACAGGTGTGTAAATTACGTACAGTGTGTTCATTGTGTACATTTTGTGTACATTCTGTACAGTGTGTACATTGCATACAGTGTACATTGTGTACATTTTGTGTACAGTGTGTATATCTTGTACATCTTGTGTACCTTGTGTACATTTTGGGTACATTGTGCACATTTTTTGTACATTGTTTACATTGTATACCTTGTGTACATATTTTGAACATTTAGTGTGCATTTTGTTTACATTGTGTACATTCTGTGTACTGTGTACTTTGTATACATTGTGTACATTTTGTGTACAGTGTGTACATTGTGTACATTTTGTGTACAGTGTGTACTTTGTGTACATTTTGTGTACGGTGTGTATATTGTGTACATTCTATGTACAATCTGTGTACATTGTTTACAGTGTGTACATTATGTGTACAGTGGGTACATTGTTAGTATTGTATACATTTTGTGTACAGTGTGTACATTTTGTGTATATTGTGTACAATTTGTGTACAGTGTGTACATTTTGTGTACATTTTGTACAGTGTGTACTGTGTGTACATGGTGTGTGCAGTGTGTACAGTGTGTACATTGTGTGTGCAGTGTGTACAGTGTGTACATTGTGTGTGCAGTGTGTACAATGTGTACATTCTGTGTACATTGTGTGTGCAGTGTGAACAGTGTGTACATTCCGTGTACATTCTGTACAGTGTGTACATTTTGTGTGCGGTGTGTACAGTGTGTGCACTGTGTGCATTGTATACATTTTGTGTGCAGTGTGTTCAGTTTGTACATTGTGTACATTTTGTGTACAGTGTGTACATTCTGTGGACATTGTGTACATTTTGTGTGCATTGTATATATTTTGTGTCTAGTGTGTACATTTTTTTACACTGCGTATATTTTGTGTACATTTTGTTCATTGTATGTATAGTGTGTACATTGTGTACATTTTTTGTACAGTGTGTACATTGTGTGCATTGTATACATTTTGTGTACATTGTGTACAGTGTGTACATTTTGTGTACATTGTGTATATTTTGTGTACATTGTACACACTGTATGTACAGTGTGTACATTGTGTACATTTTGTGTAAATTTGTACATTTTGTATATCTTGGGTACACTGTGTACATTTTGTGTACATTTTGTGTACATTGTATACATTGTGTACATATTGTGAACATTTAGTGTGCATTTTGTGTACATTGTGTACATTCTGTGTACAGTGTGTACTTTGTATACATTGTGTACATTTTGTGTACAGTGTGTACATTGTTTACATCTTGTGTATATTGTGCATATTGTGTACATTTTTTGTACATTATGTACATTGCGTACAGTGTGTACATTTTGTGTATATTGTGCACAATATGTGTGCATTGTGTACATTTTGTGTATATTGTTTACATTTTGTGTACATTGGGGACATTCTGTGTACATTCTGTACAGTGTGTACAGTGTGTACATTGTGTGTGCAGTGTGTACAGTGTGTACATTCTGTGTACATTGTGTGTGCAGTGTGAACAGTGTGTACATTCCGTGTACATTCTGTACAGTGTGTACATTTTGTGTGCGGTGTGTACAGTGTGTGCACTGTGTGCATTGTATACATTTTGTGTGAAGTGTGAACAATGTGTACATTGTGTACATTTTGTGTACATTGTATGCGTCGTGTACATTTTGTTCACATTGTGTACATTATGTACAGTGTGTACATTGTGCACAGGTGTGTAAATTACGTACAGTGTGTTCATTGTGTACATTTTGTGTACATTCTGTACAGTGTGTACATTGCGTACAGTGTACATTGTGTACATTTTGTGTACAGTGTGTATATTTTGTATATCTAGTGTACATTGTGTATATTTAGTGTACATTGTTTACTATTTATGTACACTTTGTGTCCATTGTATACGTTGTGTACATATTGTGAACATGTAGTATGCATTTTGTTTACATTATGTACAGTGTGTACATTGTGTACATTTTGTACATCTTGTGTAAATTGTGTACATTGTGCACATTTTGTGTCCATTGTCTACATTGTGTACATATTGTGAACATTTAGTGTGCATTTTGTGTACATTGTGTATATCCTGTGCACAGTGTGTACTTTCTGTGTACATTGTGAAAACAATTTGTGTACAGTGTGTACATTCTGTGTACATTTTGTACAGTGTGTAAATGGTGTTCATTTTGTGCACATTGTGTACATTATGTACAGTGTGTACATTGTGCATATTTTGTATACATTCTGTACAGTGTGTACATTGTGTACATTTTGTGTACATTGTGTAGTTGGTGTACATTTTGTGTATATTGTGTACGTAGTGTACAGTGTACATTGTGTACACTTTTTGTACATTGTTTACATTTTGTACATCTTGGGTACATCATGTACATTTTGTGTACATTGTGCACATTTTGTTTACATTGTGTACATTTTGTGCATATTGTGTACATTTTTGTACAATATGTACATTGTGTACAGTTTGTGTACAGTGTGTATATTTTGTGTACATTGTGTACATTTTGTGTACAGTGTGTACATTGTGTACATTTTGTGTACAGTGTGTACTTTGTGTACATTTTGTGTACGGTGTGTATATTCTGTACATTCTGTGTACAATCTGCGTACATTGTGTACAGTGTGTACATTTTGTGTACAGTGTGTACATTGTAAGCATTGTATACATTTTGTGTACAGTGTGTACATTTTGTGTGCATTGTGTATATTTTGTGTACATTGTGTACATTGTGTGGACACTGTGTACATTGTTTCATTTTGTGTACATTGTGTATATTGTGTACATTTAGTGTACATTTTGTGTATATGTGTACGTTGTGTACAGTATACAATGTGTACATTTTTTGTACAGTGTGTATATTTTGTACATCTTGTGTACATTGTGCACATTTTGTACATCTTCTGTTCAGTGTGTACATTTTGTGCACATTGTGCACAATTTGTGTACATTTTGTGTCCATTATATACATTGTGTACATATTGTGAACATTAAGTGTTCATTTGTGTACATTGTGTACATTCTGTGTACAGGGCCTACTTTGTATACATTGTGTACATTTGTGTACATTTTGTGTACAGTGTATACAGTGTGTACATTCTCTGTACATTGTGTACATTTTGTGTACAGTGTGTACATTTTGTGTACATTCTGCATATTTTGTGTCCATTGTATACCTTGTATGTACAGTGTGTACATAGTGTACAATTTGTGTACATTGTGTATATTGTGTACATTTTGTTCTTTGTGGACAGTGCACATTTTTATATTTTGTGTACATTGTATACATTTTCTACATCTCGGGTACATTGTGTACATTTTGTGTACAATGTGCACATTATCTGTACATTTTGTTTTCATTGTATACATTGTGTACATATTTTTAACATTTAGTGAGCATTTTGTGTATATTGTGTACATTCTGTGTACAGTGTGTACTTTGTATACATTGTGTACATTTTGTGTACAGTGTGTACTTTGTGTACATTTTCTGTACAGTGTTTACAGTGTGTATATTCTCTGTACATTGTGTACACTTGGTGTAGTGTGTGTACATTGTTTGCATTGTATACATTTTGTGTACAGTGTGTACATTTTGTGTACATTGTGTATGTTTTGTGCACATTTTGTACATTTTGTGTACATGGTGTACATTTTGTGTACATTTTGTGTACATTTTGTGTCCATTGTATACATTGTGTACATACTGTTAATATTTAGCGTGCATTTAGTGTACATTGTGTATATTCTGTGTACAGTGTGTACTTTGTATACATTGTGTGCATTTTGTTTACAGTGTGTACATTTTGTACAGTGAGTACATTTTGTGTACATTGTGTGCATTGTATACATTTTGTGTACAGTGTGTACATTTTGTGTGCATTGTGTATATTTTGCGTATATTGTGTAAATTGTGTGGACAGTGTGTACAATGTGTACATTTTGTGTACATTGTGCGCATTTTGTGTACATTTTATGTACATTTTTTTCCATTGTATACATTGTGTATATATTGTGAACATTTCGTGTGCATTTTGTTTACATTGTGTACATTCTGTGTATAGTGTGTACTTTGTATACATTGTGTATATTTTGTGTACAGTGTGTACATTGTGTATATTTTGTTTACAGTGTGTACATATTGTGTACAGTGTGTATAGTGTGTACATTCTGTGTACATTGTGTATATTTGTGTAGAGTGTGTACATTGGGTGCATTGTATACATTTTGTGTACAGTATGTACATTATGTGTACATTTTGTGTACATTGTGTACATTGTATGTACAGTGCATACATTGTGTGCTTTGTATACATTTTGTGTACAGTGTGTATATTTTGTACATCTTGTGTACATTGTATACATTTTGTGTACATTGTGTATATTTTGTGAATATTGTGTACATTGTGTGTGCTTTCTGGACATTGTGTACATTTTGTGTACATTGTGTATACTGTGTACATTTTGTGTACATTTTGTGTATGTTGTGTTCTTTGTGCACATTGTACATTTGTACATCTTGGGTACATTGTGTACATTTTGTGTACATTGTGCACATTTGGTGTACATTTTGTGTCCATTGTATACATTGTGTACATATTGTTAACATTTAGTGTGCATTTTGTGTACATTGTGTACATTCTGTGTACAGTGTGTACTTTGTATACATTGTGTACATTTTGTGTACAGTGTGTACATTGTGTACATTTTGTGTACTGTGTTTCCAGTGTGTACATTTTATGTACATTGTGTGCATTGTATACATTTTGTGTACAGTGTGTTCATTTTGTGTGCATTGTGTATATTTTGTGTATATTGTGTACATTGTGTGGACAGTGTATACATTGTGTACATTTTGTGTATATTGCATATTGTGTACATTTTCTGTACATTTTGTGTATATTGTGTACATTGTGTACAGTGTATGTTGTGTACATTTTGTGTACAGTGTGTATATTTTGTACATCTTGTGTACGTTGTATACATTTTGTGTACATTGTGCACATTTTGTGTACATTTTGTGTACATTGTGTACAGTGTGTATATTTTGTACATCTTGTGTACACTGTGTACATTTTGTGTACATTGTGCACATTTTGTGTACATTGTGTTACATTGTGTACTGTGTACATTGTGTACATTTTCTGTATATTGTGTACATTTTGTACATCTTGGGTACATTGTGTACATTTTTTGTACATTGTGCACATTTTGTCTACATTTGGTGTACATTTGGTGTCCATTGTATACATTGTGTACATATTGTGAACATTAAGTGTGCATTCTGTGTACATTGTGTCCATTCTGTGTACAGTGTGTACTTTGTATACATTGTGTACATTTTGTGTACAGTGTGTACATTGTGTACATTTTGTGTAAAGTGTGTACAGTGTGTACATTCTCTGTACATTGTGTACATTTTGTGTAGATTGTGTACATTATGTGCATTGTATACATTCTGTGTACAGTGTGTACATTTTGTGTACATTGTGTATATTTTGTGTACATTTTGTACATAACGATAACCATAACCATTAACCAAAACTATAACCTAAATCATAACCTTCCACTTGTAACCATAACAGTAAGTATTAACCATAACAATAACAATAAACATTAGCTGTAACCATAATCATTAATCATAACTATAAACATAATCCTAACCATAACCATAAGGCTCAACAAAGACTCCCAACCATAAACATAACCATAACCATTAACCATAACCATGACCCCTAACAATAACCATAACCATAACTATTAATCATAACCATAACCATTTACCATAACCATAAGAATAATCATAACCATAACCATTAACCCTAACCAGAATAAAAATCAATAACCATAACCATTAACCATGACCATAAACTTATCCATAAACTTAACCCCTAACCCTAACCCCTAACAAAGTCCATAATTTAACAATAACCCAAATCATAACCCATAACCATAATCATAACAACTAACATTAACCACAACAATAACCATTAAAAATAACCATCACCCTAACCAAAACCATAACCATGACCATTAACCATAAACATAACCCCTAACTATAACCATAAACGATAACCATAACCGTTAAACAAAACCATCACCATAACATAACCATTAACCATAACCATAACCATTCACCATAACAATAAAACAAACCCTAATCATAACATTAACCCTAACCATAACCATAACAAAAGCTATAACCATGAACCATAACCATCACCCTAACCATAACCATAACCCCTAACACGCAACCATAACCACAACCATTTAGGCATAACCCTAACCCATAACCATTAACCCTAACAATAATCATAACCCTCAACGATAACCCCTAACCATAAACATAACGAACAACAATGAGTCCCAACCAGAACCATGAACATAACAAGAAACATTAACCATAACAATAACACTAACCATAAACATGAACCTTAACCCATAACCCTAACCATAATGATTAACAATAACCCTGACCATAACCATAACCATTAACCATAACCATTACCCTAACCATAACCATTTACCATAACCATAACCATAACGATTAACCATAACCCTAACCATAACCGTTAAACCTAACCATATCCCTAACCATAATTCTAACAATAACTATTAACCATGACTATAAACATATACCTAACCATAACTATAATGCTCAACGAAAACCCCTAACCATAAACTTAACCATAACCATAACCAAGACCATAACCATAACCATTAAACATAACCATAACCCTAAGAATAACTATAACCACTAACCATTAACCATAATCCTAACCATAACAATAACCATCAACATTAACCATAACCATGACCAAAACCTTGACCATAACCATTAAACATAACCATAACCCTAACCATAACCATAACCCATAACCCGTAACAATAACCTTTAACCATAAACCTAACCATAACC